>OY728126.1:146168010-150968010 GCA_963277665.1 Viscum album
ACATATTTCTATGATACTTATCATTGGTGTTAAGGGATACAAAAGGAATTGGGAACAATGGTGCTTCTGATCACAACATACCACACTCAATCATATGATGAGTCAGAGCACATGACTCAAATGGTTGAGGACATGATTTGATCATATTTTCTATATTTCAGAGGTTATTAGGAGACAAATATATACTTGGTAGAGTTCACCTATAATAGTAGATTTCATGACACTATTTAGATGGCACAATTTAAGGCCTTATATGTTCAGTAATTATGATCACCCCTATGTTGGCAGCAGGTAGAAGAGACAACTATACTGGGACCTCATCCTGTCAAGGATGCTATTTATAATGTTCTGTTGATTATTAAGTGGATGGATACTACAATGTTTCATCAACAATTGTACGCAGATCGCCACAAAAGACCATTGGAGTTCAAGGTAAGTGATTGGGGTTTCCGACATTTTGTACCAAGGTTGGGACACAAGAGGACCAGGAGATAGGATAATCTTTCACCGAGATATGTTGCAATATTTGAGATTCTGGAGAGGGTTGTTCTAGTTTACTATCAATTTCAATTACCTCTTAGGTATTGGGATATGAATGAAATCTTCCATGATTGTAAATTTAAATATTACTTTCAAACCCATCTCAAACTCTTCAAACCGAAGGGTTTTATTTATAGTTAGATCCATCCATTTAGGACCATCCTATATGAATTTTGGATCATAGCATAAAGGTTCTCTATGGGTGGTCTATTACATTAGTATAGGTGCAATGGAAGCAAGGTCAGTTACGGGACAAGATCTAGGAGTGGGAGGCTAATGTTTGATTTCAATGGCCAGATTTGTTCTCAAATATTTCTTCATCATCCTTATAAGGGAAATTCAAGGATGAGTTTCATTAATGGGGGATGTTTTTATTAATGTTGTTCTTCTTTGATGTATGAATCATTAGTTTTCCATCATTTCATAGTTTAATTTCATAAAAATGGAATAGAATGGATTCCCATTCAGGTAATGGGAGGCTCATGGGTGTTTGTGGGTCCTTGGATACCCAGAATATGATGGACTATAGTATTCATGTCCTGCTGCACAGTTACGAGCCACTGTACGGAGTCCGACACATGATTAATCTAACCATGCGAGAGGAGGTAGGTGAGGCCATAGTTACCCCATAGTTTGTGGATAACATGCAGAATTTCTGAAAAACTACAGTCTTCTACAGAGGCCTTACCCTGATTTGAGCACAGTTTGACTATCCATGAGGGGTAATCATGCGAGTGCACTTTTCTCTTACATAATGTCGTGCACAATTTTTGCATGGTTTGTTAAACTGTTTCAATAAATCATGAAACCCAGATATTTTGGGTAAAATAAATATTTTTAACATATTTATTAACTTATTTTTATCCACTCCCTTTCACATCATCCCTCAAAAACCATAAGAGAGCCTCATTGAAGGATTTTCTCACAGATCAGATCCCTTCTTCATTCAACCATTGAATCCGGTGTTTTTTCCTCCCTAGATATGTATGTGTAATGCCTCAATACTATTTATCCTTTCGCGATTCATATGGATATCATTTTCACTATTTGTATTTAGGATCATATTCCCTAATATGTCATTCTTATTCTATTCTTCATATTTATCCAAAAATAGGGTGAATAGGATCGTGATACTGGAAGAGCTATCTAGCAAGATCCAAAGGATGCTGGTCATGTAATTTTGGCTCAATGATAAGCTGTTTATATCTGTCGGAGTGATGCACACCCATTTTGGGGTGTCTCTTAATTTATAAATCATACCTTTTGTTTCCAATCATTATTTAGAAAATTAACTAGGGGTTTCAAGTCATGTATTGGGATTTATACCTGGAATAATGTCCACCCCAAGGGTTATTTCCATTGGATGACCTTTATGGTCATTTGGACTAGGATTCTTATGAAGTATACCATTATTTCCAATTATTGGGTTCTTAAAATTTAATTCATTATTAAATGTAATTTCAATGATGTTGAATTCTAATTAAATTGGTTAATAGAATGGTATGTTTTAACATTCCCCATGACCCATGTGAATTACAATGCCTTTTTGAGCATGATTAGATTATTTTTATCCAATTGTTAACCTACCAATGTGATTTAGGTTGGGTTAATGCCATGTAAAGGTTTAGATAAAATGATAGACTTGTCTTATGAATTATTACCATTTTAGTATTATTAGGCCAAGCCATTGATGTTGGTCCTAGCTGAGTCACCATTATTGGTGGGTAGTATATTACAGGACTTTGGGGATGAATTGAGCATGCCTGATGTTTTGATAACTTAAACATATTTATGTGTAAATGGTATATAGCATTTTCTACATCATAGATTCTTTTGTAATTCCATGAATGAGCTTAAATGTCTATCTTAGCTTGGTATGTTGAGTGAACCTTGAATTCCTTTGTAATTCCTTAGATGGGTTAAATAGGTTTTTTTATAATTGTAAGGTAGTGAGGGGACCATGGAATGCATGGATGGGTTGGTAGAGGCTGTGAAATATAAGCCCATAAAATCATGGAACCATATAGGATTCCATGGGATAGATTAAGAGGCATTGATTATTTCATGATTGATACTTGGGGATACCTACTAGACTGCTAAGGATGTTGTCAGTTTACATCGACACACCAAACCTAAAGTGATATTGGGCTCCTATGAGGTCCGTTGGGATGGGATTCTATGGTGTTAATGGATTTTCACCTATTGCGATACACGAATTAAAACTCAGGAATGTCAATGAAGGGATCAAGTTATAATATATATTTAGAATGTTTTGAGACATGTTTTCCAAGCTATTGAATAAGCTTGGATTCAGTCATTTATTATTCTTTCATAGATGTACTTCTGAGGAATATGTTGTTCTTACTACTATACAGGGAATTTTCAGGATTCACTATATCTTGAGACTTATAACAATCAATGAAATTGAATTGTTAATTGAATATAAATGAAACAGACATGGAAACTAGTGGTTGTAGGACTATTTACTATAGGAACTTCCTAGCTTTCTACTATTATTATTTCACAAATCCTATAATATATATTCACAAATATATTAGAGCATAACCTGTGTTGTAACCAACATGGATTTAGTCCTACACCTCATTTGGGTCATGATTTGGACCAAAACAGATTTTATGATTGAAGGTGTCGTTAAGGGAAATAACTCTCTAACATGTACATGATATGTTTCTTAGTAGAAGGAAAGCATGGGACCAAGTTGAGGATTGTGATGCTTCTGAGTTTCTTTTTCCCTTTTTTTAATTTTAATACTTTTATTGTATATGACTATAGAGTAACCTCTTTGGTTTTTTATGAAACAACTAACTTGTGTAATCATCTTTATTATGAAATACTTTTGGTTATTTATATTATCCGTATTATGCTATTTATTTAGGTTTTATTGTATTGCCTTTTTTGATATTGATTTTTAATCATCTCCACTATGTTACACTCTACTCATAAGGGCATAGTCTCCCCACTATCACACTTAGGTCCTCACTTATAGTTTATAATCTATAGGATTTGTGGATAGGAACTTGAGGCCATGCGTCCAAATGATATCAGAGAAATGTTATGTGGCTTTTTGGTTTTGGATGTTACATAAATAGTAATGTGATTATATGAACAATATAGTGGAATCATTACATAGTAGAATATAGATATTTCCTTTCTAATAGATATGATTAATTTGAAAAGGGTAAACATTTTAGTTTGGGTAAATTTAATAAAGGAACATATTAAATTAATGTAAAACATGGTACTCATATGATAATGTCTTTGTTATTGATAAAATGTAATCATATTCATCATCAAATAAGAATACGAAATTATTTTTAAAAAAGTATAACCCTAATGGAATCCAATTTCTAGACTAGTAAAAGAAATCATGAATTATTCATATTCAAGAAGTAAAAATTCTCTGAGTTCGAGTAATAATTTCTATTATTACCAAAGGTTGCTATAGTTTAATATGAGGATCCATATTGTTATATTAATAATGAATGATTTTATTCAGTGTAGAAAAGGAAATTTTGAAATGAATGATTACCAAACGAGTTTAAAATCTCCACCCATTTACTCAATATGATTAGGTCTGTCAACTACATGGAGAGAATATAAGTTTATATTAAGTCTAGATATAGTTATGGATTTATCATATTTTTATTATTTTAATAGTTTTAACAACATAAAATATTTCTATAGGATAATTACATGATTTCTCCAAGGTGGATATAATAACTATACTTGCCTTGAGATATCTTGGTAATGGTGTTATATTAACAATAGAAGTGGAAAAATTTAAATTTAAATAAATAAAATTATATTATATTGTTTAATAATAAATATTCAAATATCCCATAAAATTTACTAAAACCTAAGGTACTTATCAAGAAAAATAAAGAACTCTTTCATTATCTATAATGTTCTGGGATATCTCAAGAGGATTACAAATCTCAAGGAAATTTCCATGTTAGGTATAAACATTATAACAATCAATTCATTTATATTTGAAGGATATGATATAACCAATGCATACTTTACAAGTGTTATACATATGCATGAGTTTATGATCAAGGTAATACTTGATAAATACTGTAGTTTTATTATAAATATTATAAATTGTTTTTATTTTATTTATATGGAATGTAAAAAATAATTCCATGAATAAATTGATATAAATAAAATATGTTTATATTTATCCAATTTATCTAATGAAATAAGATATATTAATTTTAAAAATGAGTTATTATGAATAATAGGAGAACATACACAAGTTTTTATGATTCATAAAACAACTTAATATCATTTTAATAGCAGAACATGGTGATTTTTTTATCTAGGATAATATAGATTATCCAATATATTTTTTTAATTATGAATAATTGAGATTACATCACCCATTAGAGGTATAATTTTAATTAATAATGGTTTACTTCATAATATTTCTCTAAAAATAGAAAAATACCTCATGAGATATTATTGATGATTGTTTATCTGTTAAATACTACCATTAAAAAACATTAATATAATTTCTTAATAGAACTGATTTTCTGTATTTTTGAAAGTTATATTAGAGAGAATATATAGTTTCTATAACAATATTGGGTGTATGTTTGGAGTTATATATGTTCAAATGGAAAACATAAAAGATTACACTAGTCACAAATTAAATGTGAATGACACATTCTATCATAATGAGTTTGGGGAATGATAGTAAATAAATAATAGAATGTGTAACATATATTTTCCAAAAGATATAAATTAAATTTTTAAAGGGAAAAGATAAAATTTTGATGATGATGGATTTTGAATGATTTTTGTTTTGAAAAAACATTAATGAAATATAACATTGTATGTTTTGAAGTAAATAATTTTTAATACTATATTCAATGTGTGAATCATTAAAAATATTATTTCTTTGTATCCCAACATTTCAAGGAGACTTTCTTCATAAATGTTACTCACTTAGGTAGTTTTTTGGAAGGGATTTTTACCAGATTTGTACAAGGATATATAACAGGAAATACATAAAGATATATTATGTTTAATAAAATATTAAATGTACTACAATCATAAGGTTTAGTTAGTGGTCTATCATATAGGATATGATTAGAATTATTTTTATGTATGGTTTAGTGGGTATTGTTAAATACTTTTATAAATATAAAATGAATGGTGTTATATAAAATATAGAATCAAATTTATCATCCATGGACATTGAATTCATGTATTCCATGAATTGGAAGGATAATTGACCACTAAAATTATGATGTTATGTTATCCGTTATCAACATTATTCACATAGAATTATAGGTTGGGTAAAAAATTAATACGTTAGAATGTGTATAATTTAATATAGAGATATATAATATGATCTTGAGATAAAACATGACATTATGTGTTGAATTACCATAATATTATATGATTTTGATTATAAAATAATGTATCTTTCATATGGTAAGGTTGTACATTTTATTTTGAATCCATGTACATATGGTTGGAAAGATAGCTAGCATGTCTCACCCTCACTAAATATTTTATCTATTAATTTTTTTATTAACTATCCCTATATATTCATTTAAATATAGGATAATTGTTTAATTTTTTGGATTTTACTCCATGGGATGCAGTATGATGCATGGGCATTAGGAATGGGTTCTTTATTTGTCCATCGTACTCGTGAAATTTTTTTATTTCAGGTTTTTAAATTCACTTCTATTAGAAGATTATATCATGTTCATTCCCCCATAACCCAGGGATCCCCTCCAACTCTCCTCTCAGGTATTATACATATAATATCGGTGGAGACTATGTTTTTGGACCTGTCAGACATTGGAATATTCTTATGAATAATTACAGCTCTAAGCGTGAATACGACAAGAAATTACGAGGCTCGGCATGCCTGGAAGAAATTTTATAAAAATATTAAGTATTTTTATACTATGCACATGGAATGGGTGTGTTATCTCCAAAACCGTAGCTCAAAATGAGAATATGTGTGCATTATTGCATTCAGAGCATGCTGTTTAGCCTAATCCGGGTTTAAACATTGCGGGCGCGGGCCTTTTGTGAGAAAAGCCACTAGGGGCGTTTTTGTAAATAAATGGGAATGTTTCGTTATGAGTGTCAGCTCAAGTAACTCCTGAACGGAGTCTCAGATCACAATTTAGAGTGCGTCGTTGAATTCAGAATGCCTTGTTTACACTAGGAGAGAGATAATTTTAGTCGGCACTGGGTGCCAGGTTGATGGCGTGTTGGCGGGGAGTTAAGATGAAATTTGTATTTAAAAAAAATTATAATAATCAATCAACCAGATTCCCCCATGTCCCTTCTCCCACTGGCATTGTCCCACTTCTCCTTCCTCCTCCGTTTCTTCCCCAAATCGAGCCACAAACATTCATTTTCAACAACAATCATTAGAAGATCGAGCTTCAGGGCATAATGGGCATTGTTCTACATTAGAAGCTTCAGTGATCTGCCAATAGGTAGGCAATTTGAGTTTTTACCCCCGATCCTGTTTCTGCTGCATCTTTCTTCATTTTGAATTCGTAGAATTGTAGAAGGGTTCCTGATGGTCGGGAAGAGACCTCCGGATAAAAAAACGGACCACTGGGGTGGTCTCAGTGGTCTGTAGAAGTCTCACTCGCGCTGTGGAGGGACGCAGTCCCGCGGCGGGCGGGCCAGTCCAGTCCATCCGGACAGGCCAGGTTGGGCCAGTCAGGCCCAGTTTTCGTTCGGGGGTTCAATGAACCCCTGTAGATGGGAAACAAGGAGTCCATTTCTCACGCCGTCTATAGCAGTAGGACCCCAGGCATGATAAGAAACTTTTGGGATAGGTTTGGGAATTTTTAATTGTTGGGTCCATGATCTGAGGTCACGAAATGTAGAATAATCAAAAAATTTAATTATTATTCAACTTCGACCAACCGTAACTTTTGATTGGAGCATCTGTTTGACATGTCATCAGTGGAATTGTGATCCTGATGGTAACTCGGGCATTTTGAGATAGGTTTTGGGTTTTGGGACTGAGATTGGGGTGTGGGCCCCATTAGGCCTGATTTGGGCATTTACAAAGAATGCAACTTTCTCACCAGGAGTCCAATTTTGGCGGATGAATTGTCAATATTGTGTGTTTTCCTGAGAGGTTCACAATGGTGTGATCTGTTCGATGTGTTCTAGGATCGAGAATTGAGCACCATGAGGACCTATGGTGGTGAATAGTATCTTTTTCACTGGATTTCTGTTTTGGGCAAGTAAATAGCTTATCCTACAGGGTTCTCCATGTGGATAGCAATGGATGCCTCATTATTGTTCTTGGAGGTGCACAGAGTGGTGTTGTGGAAGGTCACTCGGGTTAGCGATGTTTGGACCAGCAGTGGTTGAGGGAACTCCATTGGTTTCTTCCTCTAAGGGTTTTATTGGCAACAAAACCATAATATAGGTTTTTGATCCTCTCGATGGAATGTTTAATTTGTTAGAGTTGTGGCATCCCTCCAGTGGGCTCAGAGTGAGATCCTCCAGCATCGTTTCCCTAGACCGGGTTCTTGGTATCACTATGACCGCTTATCCAGGGGGGGGGGGGGGATCCCAAATCTATTAGGTTAATCCTGTAGGGTTTGTTGAATCATTGGTAATATGACCCCCTACACAGTGGGACATGATGAGTAGGGTTGTGGAATCATTGGGTATATGATCCCCTACTCATCATGAGGAGTAGTGCAGGGTTGTAGTATCATTGGTCATACAATCCCCTACTCACCGCACGGTTTTTGTAGTGTTGCAACATCATCGGTTCAATACCCAACAGTATGAGATGTACCATATAGGGTTTCAGTATCTTCATTACTGTTTTAACAAGGGTGAAGATCCTCTATACGAGTGACATGTTTCTTTCGAGTGACAGATCAGGTTGAGCTATCCCCCAACAGATCCTGGCAGTGATCCACTATCTATGAGATCTACGAATGCTTGATTGGTTTGTGGTATCACCCATCAGACCCTGGGAGTGATTCCCTTTCTGTGAGATCTTTGTATAATGGTGTGGGTTCTGGTCTCCCCAAGAAGACCATAAGACCAATCCACTATCCGAGGAGTTTGGTGTTTATGTTGTTTTATCGAGGTTTCCTCAGTGACAGTATCTGAGGAGTATGATCTCTCGGGTGAGCGTCTGAGATGTTTGTGTGGGACTCGATGGAGGGTATCTCTCAGACGAGTGTCATCTGGGATGACATTGATCATGGATTGTGCTCTCCTAGTTATGAACCATCGCTGGTGATTAGTACAGTACCTCATGCGACTTTGTGCGAGATATGATTATGTATGGATGTTCATGGTATATATATGGGCATATCCATGAGCCGATGTTCATGGTGTATGTATGGGAATACATCTAAATTGAGCTGACTAGTTTTTTCTAGAAGAGGATGGTCATGAGATGGAGTTTCTCTGTTGTCTAGGATCCCTCTGGCTAGGATGAGCGGTCTATTTCCTTTCAGTTTCTCTCTTTTTCTTTGGGATTTTGGGGTACATACTGAGTATTGTTATACTCACCCCTGCAAGGGATTTTCCCTCACATATTTGTGTATTGTTCAGACCACCTGCCTTTCGACGGTTTCCCAAGAGGACTTATAGGAAGTGGAGCTGAGTGAGCGGGAATGACTATGGAGTCTTACCGGAGCTGTGCTGAGGAGCTTTCATGTGGTACTTTGGGGAGTGTACCCCTTCTTCCGAGCAGGTTGGACTCTTTTGTGGTTTTCCATTGGTGGGCCATGCTTTTCCCATTTTGTGCTTTTGTTGTACTCTTGATTGGGATAGATTTATGCATGAATTGCCTTTTCATTTTTTATTTAAACATATTTTCACTATTGCATGAAGGTGTATGTGAGTGCATGTGTACAGGTACCTTAGGCTAATTCCTCCCATGTGTGTGGTAACCTACTCAGCGCTAAATGTCTACCCATGGACTATTGGAGGAGGTCTAGGGGAGTCACGACTCGAGCCCCGTTGGGTCGGTTCATGACAGAGTATTATCAAAGGAGGTTCCACCTTTGGGGTCTCTAACTATAGGTGGTTTAACTGCGAGATTGGTTTGGGTTTCATAGCGGCATTGTTAGGATGTATTTTGCTTGGATTTCAGGCCAGGGACTCCAGTGTTGGTGCACCAGACATTGTATCCATTCTCTAGTACTCTGATAACCTGCCAATCGACACAGGATGTTTGGACACTAGTAGTAAGGACATAACGGTACATGCATCTTGTTGGACTGGGTTATTGGGTCTCTCTTGTTCTTCTTGAGTTAGCTCTTGAGATATACTCTTTAACTATTTAGTTTCATGATTTTAAACTAGGATTCATCCTCAATGATAGCCAGTGAGGGTTCTGTAGCAGGATTTTGGTGACGGTATGCCCTGTGTAGAGGCTGTGGACCAAGGCATAGGTTCTGAGGTAGGACCTCCAGGTTGCCCGCTAGTTGAGCCACCACCTATCGAGAAACTGGTTTTGAGAGTACTATAGGATAAGGTTGTACATAGGCTGAGCGAACTACCCATGTTCTAGAGGCAGCGACCTCTGAGGTCCGGGGTGATACAGACACTTAGGCAGCTAATGACTGGCTCGAAGCAGTCACCCGAGTTTTCCGCCTTGTGGGGACTCCCCCAGATCAGATGGTGGTCCTAGCGGAGATACTTCTGCATCGTTGGGTATGTTGAAGGTTGTGTTTGGTGACATAGTCCCACAATGAGGAGATGCTTATGTGGGTAATGTTTGAGCCTCTCTTTAGTCATGATTTCTATCCGGTGACACTGAGGTCAGTGTAGATTCAGGAGCTTCTACAGCTTTGGCTGGAGGGCATGACTATGTTGGAGTACTCTATGAGGTTTACAGACTTGTCGTGCTAATCCATAGATAAGGTTTGAGACCTATTATTCCAAGATCATACCATCGAGATGGGCCTATGTAGAGACATCCATGTAGGCGTGGATTCCTTGTTCCGTCCCACCTATGCTGGAGTGCGAGAGAGAGCCTTGGTGGTGGATAACTTTCCTGCAGAGCAGATTCAGCCAGTCAGTGTGGGGCACGTGGGAGCTGAGATGTCGGCAACTGGTAGTCGGTGGCAGGTGCAAGGGTCTGGACGTGGACGACGATTCAGGATGTGACCCCAGGATGGAGTATCTGAGGCTTAGGGATCATAAGGCATGTAGGGCAGTTTTGGTCAGCCGTAGGAGTGGCGGTGTCACACCTGCGACGGTCAGGGACATCTTGCTAGAGATTGTCCAACCCGTCAGGCTGTGAGAGGGAGCCAGTCGATAGACCGCCTTGGTAGTGGAAAAATCTCAAGTTTGGAGGTTCATAGGGTGGAAGATGTGGCGATGGAGCAGGTTCAGTAGTGGGAGGTGGTATGCGGTATCAGATGCCACCACCACCACCCCCAGGTAGTCCCCGCCAATCACAAGGAGCCAGAGGGTGAGGGCGAGGACAACTACATGCCCTAGAGGGTGTTGTACCAATGGTTCCATGGATAGATAGAGGTACAACTTAAACCCTTTCTACTTTCTCTTGTATATTTATATACACTGTTTAGCGGTACTCTTCCATTTTCGTTGCTTGATCGAGTTTTGTTAAGGGCGTTGGTAAGACACTGTGTGGGTGTTGTTCGGAGTGCTTAGAATGCGTGAGGAAGAGGGATCCATACCCCACCGAGACATTTTTTTGTGATGTGATTAAAACTGTGTGGGTGAATCTATGCCTCCCAAAGAGTATATTGTTGAGGTGTGGTGGATGAGCCCCTGTGACATGTGTTTTCAGGTAGGGGTGTTTGTTGGAGAACTAGCTACATGAGAGACCCAGTTGAGAGTCCATTGGCTTTTATTATGCTTATATATTTTGGGGGATGGAATGTTCTATGGTTTTGATGATGTAGCAACTTAGGTTTTGGACCTATCAGACTTTGGAATATTCCAATGAATAATTTCAGAGAATGGAGTGAAGACGACGTGTGATTCTAAGGCCCGGTGTGCCCAGAATAAATTTTATTAAAATATTAAGTATTTTTAAACATTGCACATGGTGGGGGTGTGTTATCTTTTAAAAAGTATCTCCAAAAATGAATTTGAGGGCATTATTGCATCCGAAAATTATCATTTACCCTAGTCAGGGTGTGAACATTGCATGCATGGGACAACTATGAGAAAAGACACCAGGGGAATTTTGGTAAATAAAGGGAAAAATTTATTTATTAGTATCAGCTCAAATAACTCCTGAATGAAGTCCTAGATCACAATTTGGAGTGCAATGTTACATTCATAACACCGTGTTTACTATAGGCGTGACCAAATTTTAGTCGACGCCAGGTGCCGGGTCGGAGGCGTTTTGGTGGGGAGATAAGTTGAAGTTTTTATTTAAAATAATAATAAAAATCAATCAACCCTATTCCATCATATCTCTCCACCTATAGGTGATGTCCTTTCTCTCCCTCCTCCTCCGCTTCTTCGCCAAATCACGCCAGATACTTCCATTTTCAGCATCTATCATTAGAAGATCGAGGTTTAGGGCGTTATAGGTGTCATTCTGCACCAGAATATTTGACGATCTGCGTACAGGTATGTGATTTGAGTTTTAAACCCCAATCTCATTTCTGCTGCGTTTTTCTTAATTTTAAATTTGTAGTAGTGTAGAATGGGTCTTGAGGTTCACACAGACACCTCCTGATCGAAAAACGGACCACCGGGGTGGTCCCGGTGGTTCGTGGAAGTCTTGCCGGTGTGCCTCCGGAGGGGCACCACCAGCACCGGTGAGGGGTGGGAGGCCACAGCGGGCCGTCGCGGCGTAGTGGTGGCGACCGCCTGAGGCACTGGAGGTGATCCACCCAGCATGGCGGAGGGGCGTGGTCCAGCGGTGGGGCGGGCTGCCAGTAGGGGCGGAACGACGATGGTGGCGGGTGTCGGGCCGCTGCGGGCCGGTCCAGGTAGGCCGGACCGGCCAGGTTGGGCAATTTCGGCTCAGTTTTCATCCGAGGGTTCACTCAACCCCCTAAATTTTCTAACCAGGTGTCCATTCCATGCGCCGTCTATGGTAGCATGACCCTGGTATTGATATGAACCTTTTGGGATTGCTTAATGAAATTTTCTGATTTAGGTCCGTCATCCGGGGTCATGAAACATTGAATAATAATAAAAATTTAAATATTATTCAATATTGACTGACCATAACTTTTTCCTGTAGCATGTGACTGATGTAATGTCAGTGGAATTGCAATATAGATGGTATGGAGGATGCTTTTAGATGTATTTATGGTGTTGGGACCAGGATTTGGGTGTGGGCCCCATGCGGCCCTATTTGGGTGTTTACGGAGAGACGCAACTTTCTCCCCAGGAGTCCAATTTTGGCAGATGAAAAGTCGATCCTGTGCGTTTTTTTGAGAGGATCACTATGGTGCAATCCATTCGATGTGTTTCGGGATCGGGACATGGGACCCATGAGGACTTGTGGTAGTGAATATTATCTTTTTAACCGGATGTCCATTTTGGGCTAGTAAACAACTTATCCTGTGTGTTTTTTCATGTGGATTGTGATGGTGGCCTCAGTATCAGCCTTAGTGGTGCGTGATGTGTCTTAGTAGTGGGTCGCTCGGGTTAGCTATGTTTTGTACCAACAATGGTTGTGGGTACTCCCTTGGTTTGTTCAAATGAGGGTTCACAGGACATCACAAACATAGTATAGGTTTGTGATCCTCTCGAAGGGATGTTAATATGTTAGAATTGTGGCATCCATTTGGGGGGCCTAAAGCGAGATCATCTAGCATCGTTCCCCGTGATCAGGTTCTTTGTATTGTTGTGAACTCTTATCCACGGATGGTGTTCCCCTATCTAGAAGGATAACCCCGTAGAGTTTGTGGAATCATTGGGAATATGATCCCCTACGTAGTGGGACGTGATGACCAAGGCTATGGTATCGTCGGGTATATGATCCCCTACTCAGCATGAGGATTATAGTAGGGTTGCAAACTTGTCAGTTAGATCCCCTAAATCGCGAGATGTACTAGATATGGTTTCGTTATTGTCGTGACCATTGTGACACATGTGACGATCCTCTATATGAGTGACATGTTTCTGTCGAGTGGAAGATCGGGTTGTGGTATGCCCCAGCGGTTCCTGGGTGTGATCCCCTATCTGTGATATCTACAAATTCTAGATCATGTTGTGGTATCCCACAACATACTTTTGGAATGATTCCGTATATGTGAGATCATCGTATACCGGTGTGGGTTCTGGTATCCTCTAGCAGACCCTAGGAGTGATCCCCTATCCGTGGAGTTTGGTGTTTTTTTTGTTTCAGCATGGTTTCCTCATTGACTATATCCAAGGATCCTGATCTCTCAGGTGAGAATCTGAGATGTTTGTGTGGGACCTAATGGAATGTATCTCTTAGACGAGTGTAATAATAGATGAAAATGATCATGGAGTGTGCTCTCCATGTTGTAAATCTTTTAAAGAGATCATTGAATCCATATATGAATCAACGTCCGTATAAACCTCTGATGGAAGTGATGTACTTATAATTGACATAATTTTTAGCATGTGTTTAGTGATTAGTTTACTTCTTTCATGCTCTTATAAATCAATTTTTTGGAATGAAATACATCTACATGAATTCTTTGTAGCTAGGTGTTCTTATAGGTTCTAGAGAATCACAATGAGGACCAATACCTAGTAGGGACAATGTGTTCTCCAAATCTACGTAAGACTCTCCCCTAATGCACCTCTCTTAATACTTGAATCAAATGGTCATTTGGTATGAAAATTTCATCTCCTTTATTGTCGAGGCCATCCAAGATATAAGGTTTAATGTAGAAAAAGGATATCTAATTATGGATTATGTATATAAAATTGAAATATAAATAAAAAATTGTAATATTATATTATGTATTTAAATTTACTGATCTTAGATGCATTTTCTTCATACTCAATCAAAATAAATTTTCTCATGGCAGACAAATTTTTATTATCAATTCCACTTAATAAATTTTTTATTAATTTGTATAATACTATATTATTGAATAATATGAAAGTGATAAAACATGAACAACTTAAAATTGTACCTATTGAAAAAGTCGATAAAATCAAGAAGCAACTAAACATACATTTGAATAAAAATTTAATACTAGTTGAATAAATTAAATAGTACATATTAATTATAATGCTAAACATGGTTATGTTATGAATTCCACTTTTATGTTCATTTTAGTCAAATTCTATTTCTGTTATGTTAATTTATTCGTTAGTCACTTGGTAGTTTTGATCATTTGGTCATTGTCATCATTTTTAGGTTAGGTTGTTTGTTAAATTTGTTAATTGACAAGTTACTCATTTGGATAATTACGCCATTTAGGCCAATTATGAAAATTATGTCAATTAGGAAAATTTATCAAATTATTATAATTATGAAAATAAGGCCAAATAGTATAATTATGTCATATCTTCCAATTAATCCACTTAGATCATATATCCCAATTATTACATTTAGGGAAATTTGGTCATTTATGCTAGTTAGGCTAGTTAGGCCACTTAGGACATTATCGAAAATTATGCCAATAAATCCATTATGGAAATTAAGGTTGTTTATCCACATTAGGTAATATAAACCATTTTGTCTAATTAGTTCAATTACTACATTTCATCTATCTCAGCTGATTTAGGCAATTTAAGTAATTTATTTGGCTAATTTATGCGAATTAATCCACATGGGCCAATTTAAGCCAGTTTAGGACGAGTAGTCCATTTATTTGGTCAATTAAGGCCAATTTCATAAAATAGGACATTAGGAAATTAGTCCAATTGGTCGTTGGGACATTATTCTACTTGATCATTAGACCATTAGTCCATCTTTCCAATTTGGTAATTAGAACTTAGGATATTTGGCCACTAGGTTCATTGACCATTAGAAAAATTGGCCATTATTCCATTTGGCCAATTGATCCTTATTCAATAAATCCATTAGACCAATAGGCCACTATGTTGTTAATTATATAGCTCATTAAGACATTAGGTCAATTTTCCTCTAGACTATTAGGCCAACTAGCCAATTAGGAATTCAGGTGATTACACCAGTTGTCTAGTTGTCCTCTAGTCTATCAGACTAATTTACCATTATTAATTATTCCAATTGTACACTAGGCCCTTAGGTAAATTGGATAATTTTCCATAATTCCATTAAGTGAATTGTCTAATCGGACATCATACCATTATGCGAATCGTCCATTATGCCATTAGGCTAATTTTTCAATTGGCCATTATGCCATTATTCAAAATGTACAATTAGAAATTAGAAAATCTAAACATTAGGAAAATATTTTAATTGGATATTATGACATTAATACTTCACTACAATTTTCCATTAGTCCATTAGGACAATTATCATATTTGGTCATTAGTCCATTATGTCGTTAGGCCAATTGGACAATAAGACATTAAGCAAATTGGCCAATATTCCATTTAGAAAATTGGCAATTTTTCTATTACTCAAATAGGTCGTTAGGACATTAATAAAATTTTACAATGAGGTCATTAGTCCCTTAGGTCAATTTGCTAACTGTCCATTAGGCCTTTAGGACTACTGGTCATTAAGAAGTTATGCTAATTGCCAATTATTCCATTTGGAAAATTGGATAATAGGCTATTATTCTATAAGTCTGTTAGGCCATTAATCCATAAGGAAATTTTAAAAATTAGGTCATTTGGATAATAATCAAATTGTCCATTAGGCCATCCAGGTAATAGTCCAATTAGTCCATTATGCTAATTGTTCATTATTCCATTATTTCGATTGGTCATTAGGATGTTAGGCCAATTTGCCTTTTAGAATTTAGGAAATTATTTTATAATCCATTAGTCCATTAGAAAAATTTGTCTATTAGACCAATTGTCCATTATACAGAATGGTTATTATTCTAATTTTCCATTAGTCCATGAGGCCAGTTGGCTAATCATACATTAGGACATTCTAATTGGGCAATTGTCCATTAGGTCATTTGGCCATTAGAACATTACGCCAATTTTATATTAGGACATTAGAACAATTTTCCCTTAGTCCATTTGGCCATTTTGCCAATAGGTCATTAGTCCAATTAGAAAATTAGACATTTGGTTATTAGGCATTTTGTCAATTATGTCATTAGGTCATTAGGACAATTTTTTGTTTTTTTATTATAAAATTAGGGAATTATAACTTAGGAAATTAGTTCATTAGTCCATTTTTCCAATTGGCATGTGGGCCTTTATAAAATTTGAAAAATTGGCTGGTAGGCCATTAGGATAATTGTCCGGTAATCCATTAATGAAACTGGATAATTGGCCAATTGGCCATTAGGAAATTAGGTCAATTGGCCAATTGGCCATTAGGCCATTAGATGAAAAGGTCAATTGGTCATGAGGTCATTAGTTCATTAGGCCAATTGGATATTAGTCTATTAGGAAAAATAAAAATTAGTCTAATTGAAAATTAGTCTATTAGGACAATTTTAAATTAGGTCAACTTACCATTTGACCATTTTTACATTATGCCAAATGTACACAAGGATATTTTAAAAAATGAAAATTATGCCATTAGGCCAATTGTCCATTAGGCCATTAAGATAAATTGAATACTAGCAATTAGGATATTCATCGAATTGGCCTTTAGTCCATTACCCAAATTGGATAACTACACTAACTGGACACAAATAAATTATGCAATTATATCATTAGGCTATTAGACTATTAAGCAATTAGGAAAATTAGGTCATTAGGCTAATTAATGCACTAGGAAAATTAATCATCTAGGCTAATTAGGATATTTGGCCATTAGGGTATTATTTTATCAGTATATTAGGAAAATTATGCATTTAGGATAGTTAGGTAATTAGGTAATTAAGACAGTAGGCCAATTATTACATTAGCACAATTGGCTAAAAGGCTGTTAGGCCATTTAAAAGGGCTATTTCCAGCCTTATATTAAATGGATTAATGAAAATAAAACTTAAATTTCCAAAATAAAATATTACCAAGTAACAGTATAATTCTAGATATCATTTATATTCATATTAATGTATATGAAACATCTCTCCCTAGGGCATTTTAGTTTTCTATAATGTGTGTAAATATTTCATTGAATCATTATTCGTGTTTTTTTGTTGAAAAATCCTATAATTTAAAATTAAATACATGTAATAAAAAAATTTTATATGAAATCCCTTAAAGACTGGAAATACCTTTGACTCTCAAGTCATCCAATATGTGATCATTTTTTGACATTATGTTGTTTGACATTCGAAGAATATTGGTACAATCATTCTATAAAAAATGACTATAATCATACAACTAATATATAACTCATTATTATATGATCACCAAAACTCCCAAAGATCCACCAACCATGAAACCATAGTAGCTTTATATTTATGAAATTTTAAAAAATGACATAATGAACATTTTTGTTCATATAAATGTGAAAAAAATATAGATATAATTTAAATAATTTTTGTAACCCATATCTCTACCCATGATTTCTCCATGATGTCAGTACTGATAAGTCATAATGAGACAAGTTTCACCAAAATTATATCATTATACTTGGATAATGTATCCAATAATCATCTACACTACCTGTCACTTTTACCGGTTATCTAGTTTTTTTCATTGTAAATGACCATTATTTGTGTTTACTTATTCTAGGATTCCCACATATGGAACACAAAAATTTTCTAATAGAAGATACACATGATAAGATAACATGAAAATGATGATTTAGTCCATGATACAACCTGAAAAAATGATGAGATATATTTTTACACACTTATAATAAAAGTGGTCAATGTGGGAATGATTTTGAAGAGTTCTCCATCTATGCCATAGAGCACCACAACTTGGAACTATGCTATTAGGATGAGGTAGAGTCAAATTTGGTTGAACTGAATGTCCCAAAAAATATATGATAAAGAATAAGAATGTGAAAATATAGGTAATAAATAAGAAGAATATTATAATTATTATACTCATAATATTACGAATAGGTAGCAACCCATGCTCTCAAATCAATCGATCTGTATCAAATAGTAATTTACTTCAATCATCATGAGTAATTTCCACAATCACTATAAGAATGAAATATTCATTTTTATAAATAGTTTTTGAAAGTCATCAATCCAATATAGATATCAAATAACTCATAGAAAATTTCATAACATGTTTTTCAAAAAAAAAAATTAAACCATGTTATTCATTTTAAAAAAAAAACTTTAATCCTAGTTTTTAGAAATGAAATAAAAATCATTAAATATAAAGATAAAGAATAATAAAATTAAATTATCATTCCAAACTAATAATATATTATATTAATTACATTAATAGAAACATAATAAAATAATTTCAACGTAAACTGAATGAATTTTGAATATATATGGATGCTTCTATATGTAACCTTCATCCCCTTCTTGTTAATAATCAACTCATTAAATGAAAAAATTTCAATCATAAAATGAGAAAAAAAATTATCAAATCCAATGGGGAAAATAATGGTGTATATTTATTCCAAAACATAATAAAAAATATGTCTTGGTATTAAATCATTAATGATATAGTAATTAGGTCATAAATGATCTTTCACACAAAAACATATTTTTCCATTGATTCTAAAATGTAGGGTTCATTACTAGCCAGGAATTGACTCATGTAAATAAATTTGAATCCAAAATTATTAATAAATATACCATGTACCATCATTGAATCAATACATTTATATTGAAACATAGTTTCATGACCATTAGAGTAGTAATCATATACCTATAATTTCTCAAAAAGTCTATAATAATACACAATTTCATAGTGAGGATGAATAAGTTATAAAATAGAACAACAATTTGTTGTAGTAGTTAACATTAATTTATCATGCTATGGTCTAATTTTCACAACTCAATCCGTTGTAACAAATTTATACCCATTGATTATGAAATATTTTTATTCACGGACCATGGAATTGGGACTGAAATCTGACACTGTTAATTCATGATAAATGAAGTCAGAAGATAATCTCAGTACATGAAATTTATATTAATAATATAATTAAATGAATTTATAGATTTAAAATTGTTAATTTAATATTCATACATTTGATTTTAACCAAAAAAAACACTTGGTTATGAAAATCCACTATCATTCACAGAGGAAAATATTAAGGATTTATAATTATAATTTTTTATGTTACATATATAAAATTATAATAAATTTTTATGGTACATGTGAAATGACATAGTATGAGATAACATATAAATTTAAAATTACATGATATATTCATTGAAAACTCATAGTTAAAAAAGGATTTTCGATGTTCCATATCCTGCTCTTCAAGGCTCAATGCAACTAATGTATAGGCCCCATAAATTCATACAATTTGGGGAATATATTTAAAAAAGCGATAAATTTCCCCATACTTCTCAACTTCATTTATCAATTTATGGTTACATCTTTTTCTCACATAAAAAATATATATTGATCAAAAATCCAAACATTCTTGAGCTAGATAAACTCTTATAATGGATCGTTTTGGATTAACCTTGTTTCATACGTACGATTTAATTTTGATCAAATTTCATTTAGTAATATATATACACTGAAAATAAATGGATCCCCCATGATATGTTTTAGTTGGAAGAAGAGTTGTAAAACGAAACTTTCTAGTTAAAAATGATAGAGGAAATTTTTATTCGAACATACAATAATTTAATGGCCGCCTTACGTAATTTTTGTAAAGAAAGACTTCGATATCCTTTTATCAAAATGAACAGTAAAAAATGGAAAAATAAAATATATTCCACACAAACATTATTGGATAGAAAATATTGTATTTATATTATAATGAATTCATGTATAATGATGTGGTAATCATAAGTTTTTAGTGATTTTTAGTTTTAATTATATTTTGTTGGATCATTTTGATATGTTTCTGGAATATTCATCAGGATCTCTTATATTCAATAATATTTATAGAAACTAATTTTTATCTAAATGTGTCATCACATAAGAAGCATAAACAACCTTCCATTTGTTTTCACCGAAACACACATGATATAGTTTTGTATGAATATCCCAATTGCATAAGGGTAGATAATATAAAAAGTTATATTTGGTAATATCATTGATATTTACAGGAATTTGATGCAGTATTTCAATTATATTATTCTCGATGTACAATACATCTAAATAATGAAGTAAAAAATTAGGATACTAGTATAACCACTAAAAAATATTCTTCCATTTTTTCAATTGTATGTGGCATCAGTTTCTACATTTTTCATATTTTATAAATTTTGATAAACTTTCCCTAATGAAAATTGAAATATTTCAATTCATTAATCCCAATAATTACTTACAAATGTTGTGGTGCTTCTTTTGTGTTAGAGGTATTATCAAACATCTGAAAATTTTTACCGTATTGATGATCCCTCATAACGATTCATCAATACCCCATGAAATTGAAACTAGGACGATTTTTAAGTATTCTTGATCTTTTATGATCTATATAAATAGGACATGATAGATTTTACATTATACGCCATCTAGACATCATTGAATAAGTAGGGACATCATTTATAGTCCATAGAAGGGAAACACACATCTGATATATTTTGTTTGAAGAAGCATCGAATTATTGCACACCCTTATTACAAAACTTCATTTACAATATTATTAAGTATAGAAAGTATATTTCTATATTATTTACATGATTAGAGAGTACAACTATTATTATAATAATAAAATAAAAAAAATTAATCAACAATTGAGAGGATGATTATAAATGTGAAAAAAAATCTATCCTTGTACTACGATCACTACGAATTTGACCAAATGAATTAAAATCATTAAATAATATAACCACCTGATATTACTCAACATGTATTCAAAATTGGTATGTTATTCCTCAAAAGCCTTACATTGTAATCCATCTCTAGGATAAACCAAATAATCATTTCCTTTAATTGTCTCAGTATATTACATCATATATTAGATGATATTTAAGTATATAAGAATATATTTATAATAATGGGAATCAAGGTAAATTGTCAGATGACATTATTTGGAACAAAATATGGTGTTCCATCTGATCTAAATTCCATAAATATCCACTATATTTTTTTGAGTGGTTAATTTTAATTGTTTACTCCTAAAATAAACAACAATATTTTGAAAAAGGGTGGATTTTATTGTAATAAAAACCAAGATAATTAATTAACATCCATTGTTTATAATGATTTGGGGGAATATGTACACCATCAAGGTGAAATTCATTAAAAAATATAAGAATACAATCAATGGAGTATTTAGAAATTCCATACATGGTTTTTCCATGCTATTACAACATTAAAAATTCCATCATTTTTAGTACATTATTGATATACATGAGTTCTCAAACTAACTATTAATTTTTTCAATTCCTAAAAATCATCATCATATGTTTTTCCCTCATGTGTATGGATATCATGGTTTTATTACATTGGCCTAAAATATCTACCATCTTGATTGAATAATGGAAACTGATAAAATATCAAATTAGTTATACCACTTATTTCATTTTATTCATTACTAGTATAATATTGTCTCATCATTAAATTTTGATACCAAACATTTTTTTTTGAAATCCAATATCATTTATATGGTATGTAACGTTTTTCTTGGACTAACCATGGCATTAAAACACGTTTACAACAATACCACTATATATGACCTCTATCTGAAGCATTTTGAAATAAAAAATCTAAAAAAATATCCAAATTATATGATACTCACATGAAATATGATATGTATGATACATCCAACATTTATCAAATATATTATAGGGGGAACATTTTATGTTCCAATCACTATGTAAAACATAGTTAATATTATATCTAAATTCAAAGATAAATTAAAATTATAATATAGAGGAAATTAAATAACACTAATAGAAAACCAAATGGAAAACAATACATGATGTTTGAGACCATTACAGAATGCTATAGTATTCATCCAAAAAACGAATCAGCAATATGACAATAAGAAACCAAGTCATAGTAACATAAAACCAGACAAGATGAATGCACTAAAATAATTTTCAACTAAATAATACTATCATTAAAATGTTTAATATTTTTAGGTACAGAACTTATAGTTTTAAAAAATAAATGAGGATAACATTTATTCATGATAGGTTTTTATTTAATTTTATCTTTACTTATTTTATTAGAACACAGTGAAAATAAATTCTACCTGATGTTATATTTCAATTTAAGTAGTATTTATTTTGGGTAAGTTTTATCAATTCTAAATAATTAATCAACTCCATCCCAAATTAAAAAACCCAGGCATTACTTTACCACTGATGAACCACTTAATTGATGTAAATTGTGGTCAAATAGATTATTATTCATTTAATGTTCAGTGGAAATAAATGAATAACTAATCAATAAATGATAAAATAACTAAGGAATAATTCTTAAAAATGAACTAACTTATACTCATAATTTAGGAAAATATGGTGAACCTAAGGTTCATACCATTAAATATTTTATAGAGAACCAAATTGTAATGAAAAACAATATCAATGTAAACCGTGATTCATTAATTAAATATGATCCCAAAAGTTTTCCATTATAACATATATAATCATTTCAAGAAATTTAAAAAGTCTTATAGATATATATTTATAAAATAAAGGTTAAAAATTATTAAAGATTTGAAATATAAATATTAAATTATTTATAATAACCATATATCATTAATTGATGACTAAATCATTATTACGAATTCTACAAACCATTCCTGAAAAGTACTATTAATACCGTATTTAATTCCTGAATAACTGACCTTCAATGATAAAACAATATTTTGAATTACATATAATAGTATAATCATGTACATCATTGTATAATTATTTCTTTTTGGGTTAAAACAGTTTAATAAATAGATTTACATTTGTTCATAATATATAAAAATAATTACATTTCAATAATTACATCCCATAACTGTTGGATAATAAAAAAAATTTAATAAAACATTGTTCTAACTAAAACATGATTCCCAACACAATATGTATATAAATCCATAAAATATTCAACCAAAAGAATCTCAAATTGAAGTTAAATTCATAAGAATCTCTAGGACAATTTTAAAAATAACACAATAAAAATTTAATTTTAAATTTTTGAATTTAAAGTAATATTTTTTATCCATATTAGAATATAAATTTAAAAATAAAAAGATATAAGTTATCCCAACATGATCCAATATAATCACATTCATAAAAAAATTTAAATTATAGCCAACAGAAGATAAAATGGATTAAAAAATAAATAATCTGATGTCGAAGAAAACCATTAAAAAATACTTGAGGATGGCGATAACTATAGAAAATAAAACTATACATCAATCGGGTGGGGGAGAATATAGATCTCGAGGGATGTAATGATTTCATTCTATAAGAAATTGAGAAAAATGGAGGAATATCACCCGTCGTTGGGGAGAAATATCGTCTTAGGAGAGGGGGGGACTCCAAGATCATTATAGGGGATGTTTTTATGGATTAAAATCAGTTTGGGTAGGGGTATCATAAGGTTATATCATTATTTGAATGATATATAAATAAATATGTTTTAAAAACCATTGGTATATCTCAAGCTATACAAACGGTTTTAGAAAACCATAGGTATTGATTTGAGCATTGCATCTATAACCATGGATTCACAGAACTTTTGGTTTATATTAATGTATATAGATCCAATTAAAATCATTTTTATGATAAATAACATAAAAATAAGCATGCTTCATTTATTGATGAATCATATAGAATTTTTAACAAATCTATACTCTCATTTCAACACCCTTCCAGATGATATGTTCATCAATTTTTTAATCAAAAATAAGAGAATGGATACTATGGTAGGTGAGAAATAAGTGTTAATTTATGGGGTATTTTTTAATTAGACCACCATTTTTAGGATTAAAATTAGTAACAATACATGTAATAGATTGTGGGTTTTGGATGAGGAGAGACTCTATGACAAATTCAATCTAGTATCACATCCTTTTAGGCTAATAGAATTAATTGGTCATGGTTTGGAACCAGTTGAAAATTTTTATGTTGATTACTACTCTAATTACGATGATTCTAAAACTATGGATATGAATTTGGAATCAAGAAGAGATTTTATGTAAATTTTTTAAAGGGGTTATGTTCATGATGTTTCATTTGAAGAATAACTGATGAGAGAATTAGTATCTCTTGTTCATGATATTCCAAAATATTCTACCATTCTAGATGTACTGGTATGTGATCCTTAATTACCCTTGATGGTTGAATCCTTAAAGGATGATATAACTCATGAGGGGGAGAGAGATCCTATATCTATGCGGTTTGAACCAGCTGTTTCATATTCAGAAAATGATAAGGATATAGATCCAATTGTTGAGAGACCACCTATGATTGAAGGAGTGGTAGATTTAATTTTAGATACCTCTCTTTCCAATGAATAGGCTCCAGTAGAGAATTCATTATGTGATATTGATGTCTATACAAAAACATTTGTTGAGTAAAATAATAATAAAAAATATAAGAAGGATGACAAGGATGGAAAATGGATGATAACAGTGATGTGAATATAAGTAACATTGATGATGATGATCCTCCAAATCAAGATGAACCTATTCATACATTTGTGGTTATTGATGAAAAATCAGTTAATATAATTCTTTATACAAATATTTCTAAAATATATGTATGACCTAACTATTCTGAATATTTTTCAATTTTGTGGGAAACTCCACCTTCTACAAGAAATATTTCCTTAAAACCTACACATGAAGAACCATTATCAGGACTCTACTCTGAGGATAAAAGTTGTTGGTATGTAATATTATGAAAGAAAATTCAGGATTTCTAAACGAAATTGTTAAACATCAAGATATTATTTCTCCTAATTAAGAATATTAGATGAAAAATCATAATTTGAGTGATTATTATTCTGATGAGAATGATTAATTCCTTGGTGAAGATGATTCTAGTAAATATAAATCACCCCCATCTCATGAAGATGGGGAAAACTCTAATCAATATTTATTGATCACTTTATAATAATACATTTAATTTAAGAATGAACTTTTAGAAGTCATGATGATTTTTTAACTATTTTTTGGGAAAATACATACGAAATAGATAGGTTAATTTCTTACACTATTGAATTTGATGTTTCTCACATACATCCCATGTTCTTTTGGAATATATACCATATTTTACAAGAGATTTGATCTTTTATAAGGGGAATGCAATGTTTTAGAAGCTACATCAAATCATTACAAACTGATCTGTCAAATGTGTTGGTTATCATGGATGATAGGTATCAATTATGAACAACCAGACTATCTGTAACTTTAGATTCGGATGAAGAACCTACACCTACTTGATTTTCTATTGATTAGGATTTGATTATATGGATGATCCAGGATGATATATAAATTATCTTGGAAACTATATAATATATTAGAAACAAAAATTGGAATATCGTCTTATGTATAAAAGAAATATGACTTGATTAAATTTTAAACCCATATGTATTCCAAAGATAATAGTTTAATCATGGGTGTAATAAAATATTATCATAGAATTATTTACAACAATGTTGATATAAAGCAAGTTGTCTATAATTGGATAAATATTTGATGATGCCACTTATAATAGCTACATTCAATTTTGTATAGATGTTATTCGAAATGACATTAATACTTAATAAGATTATGTAAAAAAGATGAATTACTTCATGATATTGGACATGGTACATGAGTGGTGGTGTATATCACAAGAATTTTGGAGCCTATATGTATAACATTAATGACCAATTGCAAGTGACTCATTCTATATATATTCCATTAACCTCTAATCTCTTCACCTTGTATCATCCTCAGTTTTAGTTCGTCCCACTTCTACCACTCCCTTACCTCATAAATGACATTTTAATATCATATTTTCTCATGAAATGGGACACATCATTAAAATTTCAATGGTTATATCAATTTAATGAGCTACTTCCATTCTCCATACTACTCCTCCTCATTCTCCTGATGTTGGGAAATGGATGGATCCCACTGTTCCGTATACCTATACAATTCTTGATGATTCTGATTCTATTTATACTCTATTAATGAATATTTTATCTATTTAACATCTAATGAAATATCACTTTAATCTTATTTATATATTCTACATATTTTTTTGTCTATTTACTCTTTTAACACATTAACAATTATTTTTTATAATCCCAAGGGGGTATAAAAGAAATAAACAAATCAGTAATATATTATTGCATGTTTAATCCATGAATTTTTATCAATTTTACATTGATTAATCATTATATATAATTTCATAGTATAATTGATTATAATATTTAATTTCTATTCATTAATTCGTTTAATTTATTGAGAAATAATTAATTATATGATTTATTATTATTCAAACGGGGGGTATTGTTATCATAGTCCAGTAATTCCTTATTTTATTAATCACAATTGATGTTTTGGTTATTTCGAATCAATTATATATTTTATTAAAGTAAATACATTTTAAAAAAAATTGGTAAGTATAGAATTGACCACAATGTTTATACTATGAACATCACTTTATATGTAATCAGCCACATGACCATATCATCATTCTTGGAATATTTTTTGAAATGTAACCAAATGACTCTATGATATAATGAAGTGATCACATATTATATACATAAAATCAAATGTGATCAAGTTTTTTATCAAAGGAATAAATTGACTGCACGCTTAATAGATCAACCACATGATAAATTTATCAATTAAACGAAATAACCAAGAAACTATGGGTCTGTGAGGGATCTAATCATGGAATGGTTCGAAGAAATGAACAAATAAACTTACCATGGTCAATAGTATAATGATCGAAAGAGAATGATATCGACGAGAAAATAAAATGATCCACTCCAAGTGCAAGATGGATGACCATGAATACTAGTGATTGACTCTAAAACTAATAAAAGAATATGTAAATCGTGTAAGAAACTGTGGGTGTTCACATGATAAATTTAATTTAACCATTTCTAATGGTTAGTATTTTTTTATAATACAGTTAAATAAATAAATCCAACCAATATTCTAAGAATAATTACGTGATAGTCATAATCATGTACTGAACCCATATTTCCTCAAAAATATGAGGATCTTTATGAGAACTTCTAAATGTATATTTTCGTATAAATATTATATCTTTAAGAGACTAGAATATTTAGAGAGTAATTATGATCAAAATAGATACATCAAAAACATTTCTAAAAATATGGAAAATATATACTCTATTTTGAATGTCTATGACTCCTTGTTCTTACCAGAACAACGATTAAATGTCTAATAAAATCTAAAACTATCTTCTTGAAATTTCAAAATAAATATAATAGAATGAGAAGGGAATAATTTTGTACATAATAACTGATCAATATACCATGATTCGCCATATTCATTCATTTTTCTTAAACTATTTTATTTAATATTGATCTATATGTGTGTTGGGTGCTATTTAATTTTTAAGAACTAGATCTTATGATGATTTCTAGAGTCCAAGACACACTATCTATTGTTTATTTAAATATTATACCAAGAAGAACTATGTAAGACACACTATATCATTGATTTATTGTGTTCAATTATTTATTTATTTATTTCTCCCATGTAGAAATGTGGAAGAGTCTCTATGAATCCTAGAGAACCATGTGTGTTATTATGTAAATCTGAATCCAAGTGGTAGATCAATATAATTATAAGATACATATTTCTAGTGAGTAATTACCATGTAGAAGGAATTAGGTTTTGGATTGAGAGTGAACCCCTTATTTATTTCATATTTTATTTACATAGTTTTGTGTTACTATATTTTTTAAAGAATATTTTTATCTATTTTAAAACATATATTCCAAAAATTTATTATAATTGTTATTTTTAATATTTGTTTCATATATTTTTTTAGATATTATTAAAAATGTTTCAAATTTGAAATGAATTTTGATAACATGTTGTAACTAATTTTTGATTGAACATCCAAGAATATTTTTGAAAATATCAAATTATATAACCATACTTTTTTAGATAACTATGTGAAATTCTAAATTTGGGGATTTAATATTTAAAATCATATATAATAGAACATTAAAACTTTAAACACAGTTCAACCTTTTTTGAGTTTTCCACTAATACTAACAAAAAAATTCATTTGGATGATATATTACCCCCATGAAACATAATTATTTTATATAATTATGAGGTAGAAATCATAGGGACCCCCAATATTTATCCCTTAGTTCCTCCCCATGATACATTTATATCATGATATTTATTCATAATTATTTCAATCCATTCCAAAAATAGGGCACACCATTTTTTGTTTTTCCTCATGAAACCTAATAGTTTTTAAATGAAAAATTTATTAATAATTTTTCATTAAAATTAAATGTGTTAATATTTATATCTATTTAAAATCAGAATGGCTGGGTTTATTTTTAAAGGTATTGCAATGGGTGATTTCCAAAACCTTACTCATATTTTAATTCTCACACACTACATATACCCAATGTTTGTCTTTATACTATGTATTGAAAAAAAGTTAATAGTAAAGATCCACTATGAGGCAGTGGTTACTCATGATAAACTATACTAGGGTTTGGAGGAGGTGACATGAATGGAGTTTTCCAACATATCACATGAAGATGGATAAAGGAAGTTTCTTATTTTTTTGGTTTTATATCATCATCAACTTTTGTATCTCACCCCACTAAATTTCACCCTATTATCTTATCTATTTTTGAAATTGGGTTCATGTATAAACATTCTTATTTATATGTTTCTGTTCAAATTCCTGTTCAAATTTTTCAAATATTTTGGTTCCATTAGGATATTTTATTTATTTAAATAATTATTTATATCTTATTAAATATTCATAATTTCTTATTTTAAGAACTATTTTATAATACATGTAATGGTCATACAACATTATCAATTTATGGGCATTAGATAAAATGATTATTTTTTTGAAAACAATTCCCAATTATTTGTTCCAGATGCTAATGAATTAGTTTGTAACCCATGGTGGATTGGGAATGTGCTTTGATCAATGTCATGGCATCTCATGCATCGAGAATGGGAGACTCAGGTTAGTTTGTGAAAGAAATGTAATATAGTACATTGTTCTTTATGTTAATTTTTTGAGTCATGATATATATGATATTCGATTTTCATGACAGAATATATATGTTGTGGCCGAGTGTTTATCCGACACTCCAACAATCCATGGGATTCTAGGGGTTCTTGGAAAATTTAAATTTATGTGTTTTAGTTTAACCACAACCATTTAATATTATAATATCATCTGGATATAGAGATTTATTTTTTGGTAGAAATAATAATGAGAATTGATCAAAAGATGTAGAGCATAAAACCAGGTTTTAAAACTTGGAAAATTGTTTATTTCTAATTATTATTTATTTTGTTATACATTATTACCTTTACATTTTACAAAAAATTATGATTTAGTTATATGTTGACTAAATTTATATAATATTATTTCAATGTTTTTGGTGATTTTAAGGGTCATTTGAATTTATATAGTATCATTATCCCATGAAGGGCCCCTATGACCAATATAGAATGAATCAAAATATTGATGCACTTTTAAATCCACGTTTTGATATAATCATGGTCATCCCATTGTTAGAACCATTCAACCCATGTAATAGGAAGCTAATATGAATCTATTTTTGGTTATGGAAGTTTTTATTAATATATACTATGATAAAAATTGAACACATCAATTTATATGATGTAATCATTCATCCTTCTATGGATTTATTTATCCTAAAGTGGTGAAGTGTTGTTTAAAGATGATGAAAGGGTCATTGAATTTTTTGTAACTTCGTAATCTATTATTGTAAAATTATATACATTCATGATCGAGGGATCTAGCTGGAAGTAGTGGGAGTCAATCGTGTTTGGTAATCCACATTATAATTTATCCAGGAAGGATATCAATGTCTTATTAACTTAAAAATACACTTAAAATACAATTTTAATAAAATATTCAAGGGAGATATCTTTTCTATAGTAGGGTAATTGAACTATAATAGAGTTTTCATAACAATTCATTAAACTTGTTCAGATTGAACCAGAATTGGTATTTAATGAAAAGTTGAAGGATAATTAATTTGAAATGCATATTTGGTAGAATATTTTATCAATGGTAATTTTTTTGAAGCTTCCCACATGTTCTGATGTGTTCTTTCAAGATCATATTGTGGAGGTAGACGTAAATGTAATTTTTAGAATGTTTGATGTTCCATCCATGACGAGTGACAGTAAAATATACATCATTGAGAAAAAATATAAGTTGGATGAGTATAAAAATGGGAGCTTTAGTGTATATTTAAATATAAATAAATTGGCCCCACATACATCACTCAGATCCAGGACACTCATTTGTCATTAGTGTGGAAATTTGGGCCATGAAAGTCCATTTTAATATGAGCCACCCAAGACAATCGGTCATTGTGGTTGTGTGGGACACCACCAATTAATTTTTAGATCCAAAAAATCATTCTGATCTATTATGGGCTCTCCCTCTCGTTGAGGATCTAAAAATGAATTTGATACATCTTAATTAATGGGGACTAGATCTCATGTTACATGGTAAGAGGTGGATTCCCTTTTTGGTAGAGCATATTTTGGATCAAACCATAGACTAACAGATGGACTCAATCTCATTCGGAGGAAATATTATAAAATAAATAGATTAAATGATCACATAAAATCTTAATAAGGATGTGAAACCATATAATTGATGGTAATTATTACATAATTTATAAATATTTCTTTAATCTATATTGGTGAGTCACTCATTTATATCTACTTTTATTGTAAATTAGATGAATCTTATATCTGATCCGAAGACTTATATATTAGAAATATTTACATTGATTAAAATGAAAGAGAATGGTTTATAGTTCACTTCTACCCCTTTCCATATCTAAAGTTGATATTTCCTTGGGCTACTATGTCATTATGATATAAATTTTGTATATTATTCTCATGATGCATTAGATAGTATTATTTGTATAATGTATTGATTATTTTCAAAAAAGGATTTATTTCACATCCATTGTATAGATATTTCATGCATTCTTAGGATAATATGACCTTAGGTTTAGATGTGGTAGACCTACTCTTCTTAATGTATGTATGATAGAGTTACTGATGTCATCTATCTTGATGAAGTTTGATTAAGGGAGTTTATGAATCAAGCTTTCCCCACTTTTGTGGGACATTCCCAGGGATTTCCATGTGGTGATTTCAAGGTTTCCTTATGAACAATAAGTAGAAATTTTCTATTTATTTGATGTTATGGACAAGGAAAATATCATTAACATTAAAATACATTTTTATAGTGGATCATAATGATTTGAAAATTATAATAGATTTCCTAAATGTTATGGTATTTTTTAATCCTTGTGTATCATAATTTTCTAAACCAGTACATTTTTCGAAGGAGGTTGATGGAATTATAAGATTTTTTAATTTATTACAAGATGGTGAATAATTTAAAAATCTAATTAAATGACCCATTAAATTAATTTATGGCCACATTGGTCTACTAAATAAAGAATTTTAGTTATCATGAATTTATCATTGAACATGGTACCATTAACTTAGGTTAATAGAGTTAGACAAACCCAAGACTGTTCTCAGATGTGGATATATTCATTTAAATTATTTTCTGATGTCATTTATAAATATGATTTGGATGTTTTAATATATTTTCATTAATCAATTATTCAACTAATACCTCATATCATTCATTATGGTATTCATAAGTAACATGTTAGTCTTTTGGAAAACTAAATATGAGAAGGTGAATCCTTTTAGGGTCATTATAAGAACTCACTGTGATCACTACCTTTATAAAAATATATCAAATATTATCATCTAGATTATAGGGTTCATTTTTATTGTTCATGAAGTTTTATAACATAGTATTTCAATTGATACTATGAAAATGAGGGTTGTTATATCATGGGGGAAAAAAATAAATTTTTTAAGGTAAAACAATTCATGGGGAAATATAGTTAGTACTAGTAAATTTTAAATTATTAAACCAAGATAGGACCCCCTTTAATGACTCTTACTCAATAGGGAGTGAAATTTGTAAGGTACCATGATTGTTAATCTTCCTTTAGTGAGGTAATGTGGTTATTGATATAATCATTGATATTGATATTACTTAAATCTTGTAAATTCTATATGTATTATTGAGACTCCTTATGTATTTGGATGGGGTGTGGGATTATGCAATAATTCAGGGGCCCAAATGTTTCTGATCCTTTTATCTTTTCCTATGTTCTTGGGGTTCACAAAAGTCAATAATCTAATATTTATTATCATCTTATTTCATATTAAATTATTATTAAATTATGTATAAGATTTTATTAAATATTATTAGAAATTATATTACTCATGAAGTGTAAAAATATTGTGTATTATTTTTTCCAAAGTCAACAATCGTATGAAACAAAAAAAACATTACATAAATTGAGAAAATAAAATTAAATATTGTATATTGTTAATGAATATTATGTAATATGAAAATTATTTTATATATTATCAATATTATGTTACGTAAAATCTAGATTTTATTATACAATGAGTTTCTCACTTGTAAATATGTTTTTTCATAATATATATATTATGTTATTATAAAAATTGAAAAATAATATGTTGCCAAATTTTTTGTATCTTTGTGTTTGTATACATATAAAATTGTATTGTTTATATATTTTATTTTAGAGTGTGGTAAAATGTAAAAATTATTAATATAAAAAATTATTTAATGGAAAACAGAAAATTATAAATATGTTTTAAAGGAAAAAACTTCTGAAATAGTAAAAACTAGATTTTGTTTGAAAAATTATAAAAAACAATGTTATTAGAAAATTAAGGTGAAAAATATGTAAAAAAATGAAATAAATGAAAAAAGTCAAAATTTGGGATGATCAGGGGGGAGGAGGTAGGGAGTGTAATGATTAAAATGGGCAACACCTTCATAATTATTTTTTGTAAACACAAAATAGATGAAATAATTAAATAAAAATAATAATTAATACATAGAAAATTGGGTGAAAATAGGTGAGCAGGATGGTCAGAAGGGGGGTGGGAGAATGTGTTAAAAGAATAAATGGGTTAAAACCATTGTCGATGACAAAAATGAAAAAAAGATATTTCAAAAATTGAAAATGATATTTATGAGATGACAGTTCCCCATGATAGCAACCTAGTGGTTGCACTCCTATGATGCTATTAGGGAGATCATGGTTTTGAGACTCACCTTGTGAATTTAGTGTAGATTTTCATTATTTATCCCCCTCTACACATGGATGTTATATAACAGTTGATATGTTGGATTAAAAAATATCATCTAGTCCACATGTATTTTATCTATATTCCATCATTATATATTGTGATGATTTTGTTAATATTATAGTAGGAATAATATCACATGAATAAAAAAATTATTATGATACAAAAAAAGGTGTGGAATAAAAAAATGGTAGAAATTATATAGAATAATATGAGGCATGAAAATTTTTCATTTAAATTTTTAAAAAACATATTATAATTAGATTTTATTGTAGGTATAAAACCATTTATATTGTGTATTGTTTATACAAAGACCCAAATTGTTTAATTTCTAAAAACACCACATATAATAGTATGATATATATTATAATTGGTTAATGGAAAAATTTGTATGAAATATTATCAAACTCTTTTCTATTAGAATATTGGGTATAGTTTTGTTCATTTGATGGAAGCAGATTGTATAATAAAATAAAAGTTAATGTTGTTAATTAAATGAGATGTTTGAAAAATTAGGGATTTTATGATGTTGATGTTGGTCCAATCAATTTATAATCATGGAAATATAATTTTCATTAAATGTTGTTTGGATATGACCGTGATAAGGAATGTGGTTGTGGTTAAATATTATGAATACTTTTTATTGGTCAATTAGTAAAGGAAAACTTGTACCTGGTGTAGTGGTTGAAAGGATGTGAGAGTAGTGGAATGAAAGATATTAGTTTAATGACCCGGGAAATTTGTGTGGTTATGATTATTTTATGGGGATTTGATTTGCAATTCCTATAGGTATGGGATATAATTGAATTAATAAATTAGAAAATTGGATATGGATGAATTTATGTAATGGTGGGAGATTAATTGAATTTGGTAATATGGAATGGGATGGAATTAAATAGATGAAGGATTTAATTGAAATATAAATTCTTGATGTGAATGGGATTCATATGAGAAAAATGTTTTTGATTGATGAGAATGGTTTTCATTAAATAAGAGATGTAAATGGAATAATAATCTTAATAATGGTTAGTTAATGGAAATTTGGAATTTTATAAATTAATGAATAAAATTGAAAGTAAGAGGTTGGTTTTAATGATGTTTGGTGTTCTTTTGTCTCGCCAGTTTCCTAGAGGAATGTTAGGTTGTCATAAGGAAATGATGATATTGTTGTTGAGTAACTAAGATAGAATTTGGCTATTATTGTGTACCCTTAGGCTAGGTATAATGAGTGACTATCTATTATTGTATTTTTCAATAATTTCATTATAAACTACACCCGAGTTGGATTACATTACCAATTTTATACACTCTTTGGGTTCTATATGTTTTCCCCACCATCCATAATGGTGAGGGTCCTTTTTATTGAATTCTCCCCTCCCATAAACTCCCTTTTATGTGTGAGGAGTTGTAAAAACTTATATGATATAAATGTTGACCTTAAGGGGTATTGGTTGTGAAAGACCCTATGTGTATTCATACAAAATCAATTGTTAGACCATACGGGGAATTAGTTTTAGCTCACCCAATAGGGTAATTTTATAGGATGTACCTGAATAGCCTATATGGTATTCGTTCGAGATGACCTTATGGTGTTTTGGTACATGATACACTGGAGAACCCATTGGGGAATTGGTGATGGTATATCGAATGTGTCATGCAATTATAGAGGAGGGAATGATATTTAAATCCTTTCTGTTCATTATAATTTTTGTAACTACACATGTATTATTTTATTTGACATGACTATATGATGGATAAAGCACATTACATTTAATGTTGGGGAATGAGAATGAAAAACAATGGAGAAGTGGTTGCAGGGTTCCATAACTCTATATTCATTGACTCTATTTTACAATAATTGGATGCGATACTTGTTGATAATGCCTTGATGAGGCTGGGAGTTTGTAATTTACATAACTGGTTCATGTTGGTCCTACTCACTACTCATTGGAGCAATATAATTATTTTCTTGAATTTCCACGAGAGGTACTGATGAGGATTTTACAACATATGTATATTATTCTCAACAATATATATATATATATATATTTCAATGATAAATAGGGTTTTGGATCTAATATTGGCTATTATATCTTAGATCTCGTGTTTTTTGAGATACTTTGTAAGAGTTGTTTGAAAGTTTATTTTTGAGATTTATATTGTATTATACCTGATGATTTTTTTTAATTAATTATATTAGATATTGGTTTTATTTATATGATATGGTGTTGATTAGTATTTTAATCTAATATATTATCATTAAATTCATATATAAGAGTGAAATTAATCATGTTTTAAGTTTTACATCCATGGTCTATGACTCCAACTCTGTTCCTATTGGAGGTGGGATTAAAGGGACACATGTTCCCTTCATTTCCCAACTAGGATGGGTAACAATGGTGGGGGTCATAATAGTGTGTACTAATTCTGATGGTTTAGAAATAAGATGGAGAATATAGTAAGGAACAACTAAGTAAAACATGATTTGGTTGAAAAACCATATGAATTAGACCTAGTCCTTGATTTACACAAGTGATATGGGAGAAAATAGATGATTTTAGTTCCCTCGTGATTCAATGCAATGACTTTAATAATATATAAACTACTTTGTGATGATATTAAAATTTAGTGGGTATAAAACTATTCAAGGAAAATGGATCATAATGTTTTTCACTTTTAATTTAATATTGGTGATTTTGGATGTTAAATGAAAATATTTAAATGAATTTGAATGAATTCCATGAACCAAAGATTAAGGATTTTTATTATCTACTTATGTGTATTATTCATTCAATAATAAAAATAGGGGGAAAATTATCTCACCATAAAACATTATATTCATGATTCGTTTTAAATTCATGGGACTAATTTGGGTCTACCCTAAGAAGATAATTACAAGGTGAAGTGGATTGGTTATCATGATTTGAATGCTTTTAGTAGATCTATATAAGCTAATGTGTGTTCTTGTAATGTTTAACGAAATAAATTCCATGGTGAAATAAAAACTATGATATGTAATGAAGTTTTCCTCAGGTAAATAGAACATTGATGAATTATTTTTGGAGTTATTATTTTGAAGAAACAATATACATTACATGAATTTTAATGACCTATGGTATCTTTAAACATGTTAAATTAAATAATTTTCAGACGTTGTTTTATGAATCCCATTATGTTTTAGTTTATTTTTAGTAGTTTTGAGTTTACCAGTAATGATATAAATATGAAAAAGAGAATGATATTGCAATGATAGTTTAACAAATGTGAATGAGTAGTGGACTAATTAATGTTTTATTGTATTAATGGATGAACTATTAATACCTTGATTTTTGATGATAATTAATTTTGGCTAATATATATAGTAATAAAATGTTGAATTTAATTAAACCATGATATAATTTTTTTCTAAAATTGAGACATGTTTTCTTTTAATATTGGTTATAATGTATTTAGTGTGATCTTGTAACATGTTTAGAGCGTTGTATAAATTTTTTAGTCTCACGATTTAAAATAAATTTAATATTTTATATATTTTTTTAAATATTATTCATTAAGTAAAAATATAAGGGGTTTTTTCATGTAATTATTTTATATCATCAATTTGATAGAATTTTTTTCTTGTATTAAAAATAATTATTTGTTTAAAATTATTTTCATGTTTGATTTATGTTAAGAAAATTATATAGTTAATTTCTTACATTAAGGGTTCTTGAATAATTTTCAATGTTCCATTTACGATATGATTTATTAATACAATTACAGATATTTATGATAATGTCTATTAAAATTCCATTTCCGAACATAAAATTAAAAGGGTTGATTAAAAAAAATTCTAATAGAAAGTGAGAAATTGTAAATATTGTTTAATACTAATATGAGTAGAATTAATGTGTTATATTTAAAGAAGAATCATGAAAAAATGATTCTAAATTAAATGTTTTATTGACATATTTTCATAATAAAAAAATCCATTACTGTTTAAAAATACTAGTTTTAAAATAAATGTTTGAACAATATTATTATTAACTTGTAATTACTTCATATGAATTGTTATTCCATGTACCAAGACTATATTTATTGTTATTAACTAAAATTTGTAAATATTTTTCATTTAGTAAAAGGTACATCCAAGTGTTGTGAATTCTTATTGATGAGAATTTGAGACATAAAGAAGGGTCGAAATTGTTGTATAACACATATAATTTTATAAAAGGGTATTAATAAAGGGTTTTTTTTTTAATTTTACAAAGTATGTACTGAATATTATTATTGAACACTATAAAAAATATTGTTATGCAGGAATGAAAACTAATGTGTCATTCCATTGACACTATGTTTTCATTATATGTTCCAAATGTGGTGAGTTAAAATTTATTGCAAGATTTTTTATGATATTTTTTTATTAATTATAATGTATGAAAGTGGAATGTGTATAAATTAAGTGATAAATTAAAATCATGATAATTCAAAAATAATCAAATGAATATGGTGAAAAAATTTCGGTGTGATGATTACTATTGTGATATAATTATACAAGCCTTGGATATGAATAATTCTATGATAACCTTCCATGAGATATGGTTATAACGTTGCATGACATTTTATGATACTATTCCTTCCATAACTGGTTTCCGCTTAAATTAAATTCCATTATTTTTGTTGAAATTTTTAACCTATTGAGCTGATTTTATGATAGTTTATCATGATTTTGGATAATGTTCAATGATTTTATATTATTTTAGAAGAATAAATTTCCATTCATATATTACATTAAATTAAACTAAAATGAATTATCTTGTTTTGAATTTGGTGCCCTCAAACCAATGTTTGCGTAATTTATGAAAAATTTTATTCAGGTTTTTTAAAATTTAAGGAACTATTTATCACATCATGATTGTTATTCTATATGAATTAATATATGATATTGTTCCAAGAGTAGCTATTGAACAAAAACATCATACAAGTTCCCTACTATGATGAGTACCTAGATATGTTACAACATAATTACTAAATAAATGTTCCATAGCTAGATGATATCGATAGAGGGAAAAATGATATAGGATATGAGGGTTGGATACTCATTTGATGATTAAGGATCATTATCAGGTTGTACACCCTTTGTAATATCAAGTACGATATTATGAGAAAGAGACTAGCCAGTATGAAATCCACATTAACATGTATCATTATATGTTCTTTTCTAGGGATGTGTGTATTGGTACATAGAATTCGATATTACTATTAATCAGTATTATTTTTCACAAACATAGATGTATTGATGAATAATGTGACATTATATGTTCTTAGTGACTTGGGATACATACGGTGTGTCACGATTAATATTACATTAATAAGAAATTGGAGAAATTATTTTCCTATTTAATTATTTAACGGAAGTTCATATCTCATGATCTTTGATGGAAATTATATAGGCTAAAAAATATATGGCCACGGTGTTCTATAGGGAATCAGAATTTAAATGTAGTTAAAGAAAGAGACATCGACCACATTCGTTTATGGCGCCAACATGCAACCTATATGATTTAAAAATGAATTATAATGAAATTATATAATATAGTAATCATTCATATGAGGTATAATGTCATTGTAACATTAACTTATTTCATTATGGGACCTTTGGTGTATAGCTAGACGATAACCTTGGACTTTAGGCTGCTTCATCTAATGCTGTTGAAAAAGAGGCCTAGAGGGTTACACACTAAATGTATCAATAAGGTCAGTTAAATAATATATTATTATTTATTATTTAACTTTTTGAAAAATAATATTCATTCACATTGTTTAAAATTAATTCATGTTTTTATTGTATATTTTCTGTCACGTGTTTTTTGAGTGAATGATGTGTTAGTAGAATATTTAATAAATATTTATTTCTATTTGGTGAATATAATATGTATTTTTTTGTTCATGAATAATTTAAAGAAATTTATTTTTAATTAAAAATATATTATTAAAGTCTCGATTAAAATTATGGTGTAATAGAGGAATGAGTTTTATAGTACAATGAGAAAAAACAAATATTGAATATTATTTTATTAAATAACATTATATTTAATTCGCAAGTTATGAAAATGTCCAAGAATAATATTATTAACATTATTTTACTTTGGGTTCTATAGGGATTAAATAAGTAATAATGATAAATTATAAAATTGTTTTGTTTTAACATTATTGGTATACAAATATTTTTATATTGTTTTATCATAGCGCAAATTCTTATTTTTGGTTCTGAAAAATTGATTTAGAGAATCCATTGAATCCCTAAAGAGCTCAATCGCCAAGGATACTCCCAGGAATAGGGAGCGATCTTCCTCTACCTCCAAATCTCAAATCAAGAGATATACATGTGAAAACGTTGGAATCAGTTCTTAGGGTGTCAAAGGTGTATGACTTATGAGATATGATCTACTATGGTATTACTCGATGATTCATATGGAGACATTAATAGATTTTGGGAACATGCATGGATCACCAATAAATTGAATGTACTTGGATTCCTACAATATAATGATGGAAAAATTTAGATCTATTGTTAGACCTATCAAAAAATAAATAATTCTGTCATAGTAATTATTCAATTAATTAAATTTATTATAAATAATATTGGATTATCCTCTCTCTAGTTCTGGAATTTTATCCATTTTCTATATTATTTTAATTAATTATATGGTTCTCGACTTTGAATGTTGTGTAAAATATTAATCTAATCATCGATCATGGAAAATAGAAAAGTAGGGAATGACCCATCGAATCCTTCTACTCTTCCTAGAAAATAATACTATTCTAAAAGTGGTTCCATAATTATTTATTGTAATTTAAATATTGTACGTAGATTTACTCGATTTTGATTTTTTTAATTCATTTTTATTCATTCTTTTAATCCAAATTGTGATATTTGATTCTTCCACCTTAATTTCTCAAGATGTAATTTAATAAAATTAATTTTGAGAAATAAATAAAATCAAAGAACTCATCTAGGGATTCCAAGGATTTAGTATGGATAACACAACAGTACACATTGTGTAACTAGAGTAACATGTCATTTATATGTGTTTTGTGCATCAAGAATTAATTCCTAAATTAATTACTTTTTTTGCATTGATGAAACATAGTGAATTTATATCTCACACCATGTTTTGACCAGGAAAGGGTGGTGAAAAGTCAACCAGATTACATGCTGTGTATCCCATATACATGGTATGTAGTACCATTGATTCATATATGGGTTGTGTATTAGCATACATGGCCTACCTAACTAGCGACCATGTAAATCAGATATGACAAGTCATGTATCCCATTGTTCTTTTTGCAGAATCCATTTTCGCAAAGAATTATTTATACGCCGAGTCCCTAATAATGTGTCTCAGATAGACGGTGAGAGAAGTACTTTTCGGGTAGCTTTCTTGTACATGCCATGTACCTAAACCAAATTATATAAATTAAATTTTTTTGTTATATAATGTAACCATTTTCGACATGTGCTTTAATATGGTCCCTATGTTGATAGGACATTCCATGTTATGGGTTTCAATATATATAGATGCATGTGTGTGTGGGTGTGTGTTTAATTAACATATTTATAATGTTCAGATCTAAATATCATGTATAATTGGTATTATAGTTGTTTCTTTATATTAATTGTGCCATGACACATTGTGGAGAAATCATAAAATTTGTGTAATAATAAACATGATAATATACATCAAGAAATTAGGTGACAATTTATATATTCTATATGTCACAAACACTAAAAATTATATGCGTGTAATACATGTGAGTACATTTAGATGGGTATTCACTATGTTTCCCTTAAGAAAATATTTTGTAAATAGTTAATTTTTGAAAATTAATTTTATTTATTTAAGATTATAAGGAATTAGATAAATGAAATATGAATGAAAATTAAGATAATTGAATTGATTAACTCAATATGATTAATTAATTGTTTCTAGTGAGATTTATCTTAAATAAGAATGATTAATAAAGGAATGGTTATATTGTTAAATTCTTAATTCATTCCATTCATGTGGATTATCATTAGCATAGACCAGTCCTTTGTATATGATTTGTTTCATTTAATTTAGTATCAAATTAACTTATTTTCCTTCATGACTTCTCTTATCTTATTATGTAAGTTCATGAATTGCCATGGTTTCATTACTTTAAACCCTTTTCTCATTACCTCCATATGATTAAAATAATATATAATCGATGGAGAACACAAAATAATGGAGTAGGATAAAGTTTATATCTAAAACAAAAGGAATCCAAATGAGATACAACAATGGTAAAGAGGAAAATTGTGACATGAACCATAATCAGTTCAATGTATTTTCTCCTCGGTCAACTAAAAGTATATGAACAACTAGATAGACTAACAATTTGTAAAATTTCATGATCACACCACATTATTTGATTATTTATCTCATTTATCATGGTTAATACTTTATGGATTTATTTTCATGATCACATAAAATAATAAAATTAATGAGGATGAAAAATAGAACTAGAATAATGTTTCATGTGTATAAATAATATCTATGACATGGTTAATAACCTATATTAATCCACTTAATATTTACATTTATATAAGAAAGATAATAATCATAATTTTCACAATAACATAATATATCCCTCAAATATATATATTAAGTCAGCATATCCTTCGACTACTTAAGTTAAAGTCCAAAAATAGTTTAATGTTCTGGAAAATCCAAATTTAGGATTCTTTCAATTATCAGGTAATTATAATGTGAATTTCTAGTTCGGACTAACTTAGTTCGCATCAAGGGTTTACTTCCAATGTAGAAAATAGTGTAACTGAGAGGAAGGAGTTCAGAAAGTCAAACATAAATATTTTAGGATTGGGGAACCCATTAAACAGATAAAGGACATGTGAGTTAATATATTTTTCATTTGAAATTCCTACCAAATACCATTGGAGTTGAATGACCATAACATGTTCGGTAATAGAGAATGTCACTATGGATCCTTTATACTAGAATATCCAAGATATATTATATTTAAAGGAAAATGGTTTTACCTACTGGGTTTTAATAAAATAATGGATGAAAAATAAACAAAATTTATATTTATTTGTAAAAATTTATCAAATAATGTAATAAGATTTATCATAGATTATTTTTTAGAAACAATATTTAGATGAATTCTATCATATTGATGTAAACCATATTTGAGAAGGATTTATTTCAAACAGACACAAGTTTCAAAAAGTGGGAAAGGATCATCGCCATTTTCTTTCACTATGAAAGAAAATTGTCTTTTCTAGAATATCATATTCTTAATTTTACTGGCAATTAGGAAAGTGATGAAGCGTTTTCCCACTCTGAGAATCATTTGAATGAAGCTATAGATGTTATGTGTTTCATGCTATCAGGTTTGTCCAATGCTATATTGATTAAACATGAGGGCATGGATGTGTATACCATGATGTCTTACCATCATGATCTCAATTAAGAGAATGTGAGATAAAAGAGTTATGATATCTCTAATTCATTGTTTATAACAATTCATGGAAATTCAGTGCCAACTGGACCTCATTTAGTCATGAATATTGTTTACATTGAATGCTTATACATCTTAGTGATTAATTCCATAATGAGTTTCACACATATCTCATACTTTTACAAATTCCCAAGAACTTTTCCTATTTAAATTGATGTTATAATGTGAGATATAAAGAGAAGAGTCATTGGGAAATTCATATGTTGATTCTACAAGTGGATAAGGATATAGGGAATGATAAACCCATGATCCTTATAGTGACCATGAAAAGGAATAACAAGGAAAAAAGTCCAAATACTCATAAATTTATGAATATCAGGAGCAAAATCCTTCGATGAAGAGAGAGATACCAAGATATGGACAGGAAAAAATATTTATTCTGTTTTCCTGGTGGAAATCTAGGCCACGATAATAAGAACTATACCCCAATGGAAGGAGATGCTAAATGTGCATTCATTATCGGGTGTGATCATTCAATATAAACACATTGGTTATTGGATAGAGCATAAGGTGATCACATATATTTAAAAATATAGCAATCATGTCTAATTCGAATTATTTAAAGAGTAAATGTGGATCTATATTCTGCTAATTCTATGGGGATAGCTTCACTATCCATTGTTGACTACCACATTTCATTTCGATCATAACAGATTTTGGTTTTAAACGATTTTTGTTATATACTAATGGATTGCAATAACATAATTTCTAGATAATTTAGAAATTCATAGAAGTATATTTTCATGTTTTCAAATAAATTTTTTTTCTTTTATAAGGGCTACATAAGTTATGGAATTGAAAATTTAAATAACAACCCATACATATTAAATTATGAAAACTAGGTATGGGAAATTGATAACAAATCATGTTCACACAACTCATACAACAACCAACTATGGAATCACCATCTCGGACATGTAAATAAGGTGTTTTTGATAATGATCCATTAAGAAGGTTATTTAGACTCATATGATCTAAAACCACATAATGGATGTCAAACTATATTACAAGGAAAAATGACTAGACCACCATTTTTGGGATAGGGTTACAGGTCCACAGGGAATCTAGGATTGGTAACTAAAAATGTGAGTGGACCATTTCAAATATAATCTAGAGTTGGATATTCATACTTCATAACTTTTACTGATTACTTGATTTGATAAGGCTATATCTATTTGGTGAGGTTTAAGATTGAGTCATATGAGAAATTAAAGGATCTCAAGAATGAATGAGAGAATTATCATGGAATGAAGATTAAGAATCTATGTTTGGATCGAGGTGGTGAATGTATTAACCAAGATTTTATAAAATTTATATAGGATTTTGGGATTCTATATCAACTCACTCCAACTTACAAACCCTGGTTAAATGGTGTTAGTGAAATGAGGAATCATACCCTGTTAGACATGGGATGGTCAAAAATGAGTCATGCAGATCATCTATAATATTTTTGGTCATAGGAATTACAAATAGTATAATACTCATTAAATTGAGTAGTTAACAATGAGGAAAATGGAATTCCCATTTAGTTATGGAGTAGAAATAAGCAATTTATATCACATATATATGTATGGGATTGTGAGGAATTTGTATAAGCGTTGTCAAATAAAAACATTGAACCAAGGTGAAAAAGTGTATCTTTATAGGGTATCCTGTGGAAACAAAGGCATACGACCTATACACCCTTTATTGAAGAAAGTTAATATTTCCATAGAATCCGTCTTTCTTGAGGAGAATCACATCCTCCAAAAGGATAGTAGTAGCCATATTGAATTCGATGAAGTTGATACTTATGATACACAAGTGTTGGTATAGGAATAGATTCCATAGGTCCCCATGGAAGATGTAGTTCATAAAACCCACATACTACATTGGATCATAAGAGAGCTGAGAGAACTAGAGTGAAATATTTTTCTAGTCACTGGAGATGATGACTCATTACTTGTAGAAAATGGTGATCCTCTCTCCTAAAATGAGGTATCAAAGTTTATATAAGCTGTAAGATGGTAGTAATCCATTAATCCTAAAATGGATTATATGTATTACAACCATGCTTGGGTTCTGGTTGATGCTCCAATTAATGTAGTGACTTTTGGATGAAAATTGGTATTCAATTGAAAAATGTTAATGGAAGGTTATGTAAGTATCTATAATGCATTTATAGTGGATAAAAATTTTAAAATCATCTAGTAATTGACCATGATGAAACCATTTCACTTGTTTCCTTGTTCAAATCCATCAGATGTCTACATACTATAGAAATTTACCATGAATATTAGATTAGGAAGATGGATGTCAATAATGCATTCCATTATTGGATCCTTCGTGTAGATGTCTATATAACACAATAAGATGGGTGTGTGACTCTAGGTGATGCCAAAAATATGTTCATGTTGTAGAGGTAAATTTTATGGATTTATGTAAGCTTCTAGGTCATAGAAAATTTGATCTAATGAATCCATTAAATTATTTGGTTTCATTAAGAATGGATTCATGTCATTTTATTACATCTGGTTTAGTGGAAACATGATGATTTTCTTAACAGTACATGTTGATGAAATATTACTTATTTGAAATGAAATACTAGCCTTATAGTTACATAAGGATTGGTTGAACTTGTTTTTCATAATGAAGTAATTACGGGAAGAAAAATAAATTTTAGGGATCAATATCATTCATGATAGATCAAAGAGGATATTATACTATATAAAAGAAAATATGTTTACCATATACCGAAGGGATTTATTATAGAATAATCTAAATTTGTATTCATTACAATTTCACATAGTATACTTATTTCTATGAAATCGTATCCTCATAAAAATCATGAGAAGGATATAATGAGTAAGATCCCATATTCTTTGGTGACAGTATCAATCATTTATTACATGTTATGTAATAGCCTTGATGTTTCCAATGCATTAAGAATGGTAGTAAGATAGCAGGATGATCCAGGATAACATCATTGGTCTACTATTAAGGATATAATTAATTATTTAAATAGAAATAATGTTATGTTCCTAGTGTATGGAGGAGATGAGGAGCTGTTCATGAAGGGTTATAATGATGCTAGTTCTAAAACAGATCAAAATGATCTAAAATCACACTCAAGATATGTTTTCTATCTCAATGGAGGAGTTGTTAGTTGGAAGAGTTCAATGAAACTAGTTGTCACTAATTATAAATCCATGCCCGAGTATATAGATTATTCTAATTAAACCAATGAAATTTTTTGTATTCGTAACTTGTACTATATATTTTTGTGGTGCCTAGAAGTAAATACCCTATCACATTTTATGGTGATAATACTGTCATGGGAGAACATGACATATAATAATGATAAATATAAATAAGAAAATTATATACAATAGATGTATCAGCACTGGATGTTTTTTTATCATAGGGGTGAATTTATAGTAAATAGTGTACCCAAAGTAGAGAACAAGGTGGACCCCTTGACTAAAGGCATATATCAGTAGAGGAATGAGTGACATAAGATATCTAGTGGACTGAAGGTCCATAGTAGTTGACATTAGTGGAAGTGGGAGTATATTTTTGTAGGATCCCTAGAACAATATTCTATATAAAATACGATAAAATTTATTAATGTGTATTTACGATTAATAAAATCATTATCAAATCAGGATTTTTCTTATGCATAACATAGTATCTGATAATATCCCAACAGGTCTTATTACACTAAAAGGTCATTAGAGTTCTCTGCAATGATGGGAATTTGTAAGTGAAATGACATAATTATGAAATAATTTTCTTATTGTCAAATAAAATAATTTATGGGACAAAAAAAGAAATAGGCTTACAGGAGTGGAGACTCATTGGACTTTGAGGCACCTTCTCATGGTGTACACACTTGGTAATATCCTGTATGAGATTATGATAATGAGTCCTCCAATAAGAAACACTCAATTACATGTGTCACTAGATGTTCCTATCATAATATGTCTATATTGGACCTTAGATATTAATATAATTATTAATGTGTATTACAAGATTTATACATTGATGTACTGATGAAAACTATGATGAATGATGGTCGCGGTGATGTAGGGTACGTTCGGTGTGTCACGAGTAATGTTACATTAATTAATAATGTGAGAAATGATTTTTCACTTATGATATTTAATTGAAATTAATATCATAGGACCTTTTATGGAAATTATATCCCATAAATAAATCTATTGACATGGTGTTATATAGGCAAGTTTATTTTCTAGAAACTCAAAGAATGAAACATTGAGCAGATTGATTGATGGCATCTGCATGAAACCTACCTAATTTGAGATATCATGATAAAGGGATTATATTACACCATAAGAATACGAATGGGTTATTATGTCATTATGGCATTATATTCTTTCTACATGGATACCCTGGTTTGTTTCTAGATGGAAACCATGGAAGATAGGATGATTTAATTAATTCCAATGAGAACGAGTACTATAGGGTTACACACCAAGTGTATCCTTAATCTCAATTCAACAATATATTATAATTTTTTATTTTACAAGTTGAATAAATATTATTACCATAGGTGGTTTAATAAAAATCATGTTTTCTTGATCATATATATTCTGTCACAATTAATTTGGGAGAATATAATTTGTGAAGAATAATTAATAAATATGTATTTATTATGTACTAAATATAATTTTTATTTAATTATTTGTGAATAATGCATTTAAATTTATTTAATTATTAAATAGTTATTATTCATATCCTGATTAATATTTTTTGTGAATAGAAGGTTGGGTTTAATGGTCTGATGATAAATAATAAACATTGAATATTATTTGATTAAATAATAATTAATTATTTTTCATTTTATATGGATTTTGAGAAATAAAATTATTAGTATTATTTGAAATGGGTTTCTACATGGATAAGATTAATAATAAATTGATATAGTGCAATTATTTTATATAAACCATAGAATTATATAAATACAATTATTTTATTTTCTCTTGGACCCAATTTATTTTTTTAGTTATTTATAATGTATTTATAGAATCCAGTTAGACCCTAGAGAGCTCCCTTATCCAAGAATGCTCGCTGGAATGGATATAGATCTTACTCTACTTCCCACTCTCAAGTAAATAGATATTGAAGAGAATCCTTAGGAATTACTTATCATGGAAATCATAGGTGGACGATGCTAGTCATAGGATCTCCAATGCTAGAAATTTTATATTCCTACAATGATGTTTATATATTATTGTAAAACATTTGTATTATCTCAAGGTTGAATCATCAAAAAATATTTTACTGAAAATAATGGAACAAAAAAAATATGATTTCAAATAAATCAACAAATAAATAATTAAATCAATGATATAATATAATTAATTAAGTTGAGTATAAATAATAAGCGATTATATTCACTATATTTTATGTATATCATAGATTTTCTATATTCATAAATTTACTTCTGTTGATTAATAAATTAAAGGTTGCGTTAAATCACACAGTAAACATCTATCATAAAAAAATGAAATGTTGGGCAGGAACCATGTCAATATTTCCCCGTGGCTAGAACCTACTACTTGGAGGCATACATTGATGAAAAATTATTCTAATACCAATTCTTCTTCCAAACATTACCTGTACCGCCCCAAAATTTCATAGTATGTTATTTTCATTAAATTCAATATCATACGCTAAACACAACACCGAGTTCAAGCATACCATGACATACCAAACTTGATGTTCAAAAAGGGTTATGAGTTGTATTAACTTCATTTTAAATTTTATATATGCCATATAATTTTAACATATATATTATGTGTTTTTTTGATATATTATAAGAACAAATTCAATTTTTTAGATAAAAATGTATTAAAAAAAATCAATTTTACAACATTTAATAGAGAACCCTTTTTAAATCCAATATTTGACCCTTTTAATTTTAATTTATAAAAAATAAAATTCTTCTTCAGAATCGGGGCACCAAAATTTATTTTGGATAAAATTTTGGTATTTTTCAAATAATATTCATTTTATTATGAATAGTGAGAAATATTGTATTTCAATTCAAAATTAAATTTTAATTTAATTTATATATATGGTTAGATTATATTTTAAATTAGTTCTGAAGTGTAATTAGATTATATTATTACCCTTTAATCCAATTATGGTCATTTGAATTAATTTTACTTTGATATTATACATAAAGAAGTGTCAATCTTTTGATAGTTATTGTTTCTTAAAAACAAGCTATTTGTTCTAACAGTAGGAATTAATATTAAATCAATTAATCCAACTTCAATTTTTTAAATTTGGTTAAATAGACTTCATATTTGAATTATGAATATCAAATATATCTTAGGATTAATTATTGGTATTTTTCTAAAAAAAATCAATTTTTGATGAATTGTGAAACCAATAAGTAGTAGTTTAAAAGATTACTTTTTCATTTAAATGAAATTTCACTACTTCGGTGAATTGAATTATGAAAATCCTAGATACATGGTTGTTATTAGTAAGTCTAATTTTGTTCAATAAGATGAAAATAGTTTTTCGTGAATAGTAATTTTTGAATTTTATTTACCGCGATTAACAGTAAATATGGTAATTCAAGGTAAAATGAAAATTATAATAAAGAAGAATTACCTCAACATTTGTACTAAACTTATTGAATGAGTAATGGATGACCATATGCATCCTTGAGTCGTCTTTGGTACCCCATGGATTAGCTTAAGATATAAATTGACACTTTATTTTAATTACCTTAATGTAAAGACAAAAATGACATTAACAAATATCTTTTAGTATATAAATTTTTACACAGGGTTATATATGTCATCATTTATAATATAAGTAATCATTATAAAGATAAATATGTTTCCTACATTATGGTAATTTATTTTTAATTTTTAGACAACTAATAAATTAATTTAATTATGACACAATATTGTTTTATTATTTATCTCATTAATAAATGATTTAAATACATAAGATTTTTAATATTAAAACAATATCCAAAACATGACCAATTCTTATAGGATGTTTTTATTTCTACCATGAGACTTATTATATTGTAATTTAATTTGTTTTGGACCATTATAAATAGAATATCACTATATAATATAATAATATTTTCACACATTCTTAAAGAACCCCTCCCCCCTTATAAAAGGACACCACTTCTAACCCATTCCACACACCTCTCAAGCCCCTTTCCTCGTTCAAACATTGACCAAATAATCTCTTAATATTACCCTATTCTATCCTAGAAGACATACCTTATCCATAAAGAACTTCAACTAGTCCTTTTAGATCAAGAAAAAAGTTGTTACGCCAATTAAAGGTAACACTTTCTCTTAAATTATGTTGTTTTATTTTGTTTTATTTTACTTCGTAACCCCATAAATACTATTTATTACATTATTTTATAAAACCTACAGTATCCTAAATATACTTGTATGTTGTTATGAGAAGGATTATATCTAAACTTACACACACCTCCATCTAATGTGTGAAAACATATTGTTTCTATGGATGGAAAACTAACGCCTCACAAAATGATAATTGTTCGATTATCTCCTACCACCTCTCATGATGGCAATTAATATGGAACTGTATTTATATATGATATATATATTATGTTTATGTTTTATTTATTCTTATTTATTTTCAATTTATATCATTATTTTATGGTATCCATTATGGGTAAAACGTGATAATTGCATTTTAAGAAGTTTGGACTACCTCACTCTCAAAATGATTTGACTAGTTAATTCCTTATAGGGGATGTAAAAAGGTTGATTTAATGATATTATATATGAAATTATACTGGAATTATAATATAACTATGTATCATTATGTTTTAATTCCATAAAATACAAAATAGACGTGAATGTAGGGTTCATGCACACGTACGACTTACCATCTCCATGAACGGTATATTTCATTTCTTATCTCTAAATGTTATGTTAGGTTAAATATATATATATATATATACTAGATATATAATAAATATGATATATAAATCATGTATATAATTCTGGAGATAATGGAATTTTTACAACATGGAAAAATTTTAATTATAACAAGTTCATTTTTGACTCAAGTTCCGAACATTGATAAAATATCAATATGAACTAAATTAATTAAATAATTGTTATATTAGGGTAATAAGTGATATAAAATAAAAAATAACCTTGAAAAACGTTCTTAATAAAGTATAAATTAACTGATGTTTACTATTCTGGAATAACAAGGAACATACAAGACAAGTCAGACTTGAGGTAAGGGATTTCTTATCTCGCTTTTAATTTCCTGAGATTTCCATGGTCTGCCAAATATTCATTGCATGTGGTGTGTTGTGTAATTTCATTTTATATATATTATCATGATTATATTTATATTCATGGAATTTTGTGATTTATTAGATGGTTATTAACTTTTTCTCATACAACTTGATTAATTGCAATGTGGTAAGGAGTTTTCATCTCACTTTATATTTCTGTGAGATTCAGGCTATATTGGCAACAATTTGTTTCTGTGTAGTGTATGTACTGACCATGATTTTATTAATGTTATAATATACTTTAATTTTTGGGTATTTAAATATTAATTGTATGATTCTACTTTCATGGTGTGTATGTTTCATAAGTTACCAAATCGGTAAGGGAATTTCAAATTTCAAATTCCACTCATTGGGCTTTACGCATGGTTCATTGATTATTTTATTCCAAGATTATGTGTCGAATCAATATTTATTATTTTTTTAATAATTTACATGAATATTTCTATCTATATTCTTCTTATACACATAATTACTCCCTTGATAAATTCTCAAGTCATCGATATGAACCTGATAAGTGTAATTTTAACTCAATATCCATTCATTGAGTTAAACATCCAATTCATTGGTTTTGTTTTTACAAGAATATGTGTGAATGTTCTCTGATAGATTTACACTGAATATACAATCATATTTAGTGTATTTATATTTTCCACACATAATTATGTCATTGGTTTTTTTAACATAAGGATACGATCTTTATAATGGATTTCATCTAAACATACATTCCATTGAGTCTTCTTTGTTATACTGCACCAATTCACATTATTTGGTGTATATACTAAACATTGGCATAGTATACCCTGAATCCCTTTATTCTCATGATATTATAATTTTTTTATTACCTCAATTATTTGTATTCACGTGTCTCTCATTTGGTTAGGAACACTAACTAAAATATCATTTTAGATATTTTCATGATTTATTCTTCTAAATCTTTCTCATTAATGTGAATGTTATAAAAATGGTTTTAGGGATTTATTTATATGGAAATTAATGTTTCCAAATTAAAATTCCTTTTTAAATTTTTCAATGTTTTATGGGAAACATTGATTCAAAATTCTATTTTATATGTTTAAAAGTGGTATGGGACACTTTGATTCATAAATAGTGACACTTTTAAATGTTTTTTTAAAATGGGTATTTATCTCAATGATTTTTACTGACCATTTTCAACTATGTAAAAATCCTATAAGGGACATTATTCATTATTTGGGTTGATTTATTATGATACAAATCTTCTATAATGTATTGAAATATTTTTGATATTTTTGACCGTGGATATGTTATTTTTATATCATTCATGGGTTATGGATAAAGTATTGAAATTTTATATGATAGTTTTAATATTAATTTTTATGTTATGCTTAAAAAATTTCATATGAGGTATGCGTTAGACTTAGTAAGTGACCGGTGGAGCCCTCTATAGCTCCTTTATGTATCAGTAGGTCTCATGAGACAAACTACTGTCATGTCACATGGCCTTGAAAAAATCTTATATGTAGTCTTGGAACAAGGCATTGACTATGGGGTTATCATGATTGAATTTATGAATTTCATCATTATGATATTATATATTGATATTTCATGTGGGTATTCGACTAGTAGAATACCCATGACTATGCTTTATTATGGCATTATTTACTCAACTCATATTCCTGCCATAACATGTTCATGTTTATTATTTTTAAAGGCATGTGTTTTCCATTATTCACTATGCCTAATGTTTATGTTATATTTTGTTATATTTATCACTATTACTGAGTATTTGAGTTCACCTCTTTCTCATGTTTAATTTTCCCAGGATATGTAGAAATCAATTGTGATTCACTTGTTGGAATAATCATGGAAGCTTCAATGTTTTTTGAGGAATAAATTAGTGTTGTTTTTTATTTCAAGTTGTAATGTGGAACTTATGTATGTATCTTATTTCCAAGACTACTATGCTGATCGGTTCATCGAGAAATGATTCTTTATAATCATGTGAATGTATTAAAATATTGCACAAGCTCATGGATTTTAAGGCCGAGGAATTACAATTTCTATCAGAGGAAGTTTAGTACAAACCATAGAAAATAGATTTAGATAAATTAGGATTAGAGCACATTACCCTAAGATAGACTAAGGGGAGTAGTATAGATGAACTTCCTAGAATCTTGGAAATGTTGGGATTTTGTGTATTTTCCAAGAAAAACATCCATGTCTACATATGAGCAGGTAGAGGTGGCTATAACACAGATGTACCTACGAGTGAAAACTCTGACAAAGAGTTTCGTGCTTGACTCGAGGTATCCCGGTACATGACAATGAGCCTTGTTGTAGTCTTGGTTAGAACACTCCTAGAGGATATGCTTAGTATAATTTACATTTTCATTACATACCAATTTGAAGGCTTTTAATTAAATATGAGAATAAATGACCATGGTAAATCCTAAGGTGTTTTAAATTGAAAATAAGGTGTCATGATATTCTCAAAAATGATTTTATGACTATTATTACTGACACAATGATTTTTTGTCTTAGTAAATGGCTGGATTCCAAGGAAGTCATAGTAACTTTTAGAAAGATGTACATGGTTTGAACGGTGGTGGAAAAGACCCACAAAATGGAATGTTGATAGGTGTAAAACATATCATGTTTATGCCATATCATTTTTCTAAAAATATGATCAATAAAATATATATTAACCAACTCCCAAACTCAACAATGAATGGAAATGTGTTAATGATTAGAGATCCAGTAGTGATGACCATGGAGAAAAGAAAGCTTATTTTTTTCATTTAGGAATTGTGGAAGGAAACACCTAGGGAGGTGACTTAATGGAATAAATACATGCTTTATGAGTGGGAAAGAAGGACATAAATTAAATAATTTCTATGAATAAATGAAGGTTACTATGGAAGAAAATAAAAGTGGTCCCAAGAATCCAATTATAGTCATTTGCCATAAATTTAGGGGACTTGGATATTACCTGACTGAATGCCCTATTCTATAGGATATCCTCTTGGTCCTGGAAGAATCTATGTGGACATAAATGGAAGGAAGAATGTTTAAAAAGTAATAGTGATATTTTTCGATGGCATTACTTTGGATGACTTTTCCCATATAATTGTAACCCTAAAGTTTGTCATGTGAAAATGATATTTGAGGAAAAATTATCTTCTATATTGTGGATATAGTTATAATTAACAATTTGGTTTTATATGATCATTGAGTTTGAGTTAATTACATGTTATTAAAATTTGGAATGAAAATGCGATGTATTATATAACATTTTTGATGAAATAATTTTTTAGTTATTTCAAGGAATTGATCTCATTTTAGGGAATATTATAAAATTATATAGTTGTTGAATATGAAAAACTCACAGATAGTGTGACAACCTATCTCGTTATACAAAGCTATTGGAATTAGCCCCACAATAATAGTTTGATCGGGATTTATCACCAACCACTGGACAGCATAAAGTCCATGGTAAGTGTGATTAAATATTTTTAGTTAAATGATTTTATTTATCAAATATAAGTTGATTTTGGATATTATGTCTTATCATATGCATATCCTTAGTATAAGAAAATTATTCTGTGATTAAGTGATAAATGTTATTTTGGAAGACGTTCGCCCTATTGGGAATACTATATTCCAAATGAAAGTAGAATACTATGAGATTTCATTTGAAGAGTAATGCTGGTTTTTTACATATGTTTTTATTTTCTATTCATAGAGATTTGGGTTATTTATAGAAATGACTAACCTTTGATAGATAATAAGTGATTAGGTTAATTACTTTTAACTATTTGACTTTAAGAGTAGTCGATATTATTTAGAGATACTTTTTAATGTGGAAGACTACGTAAGAAAATTATAATGAGTTTTGGGTTTCAATATTATTTGGGATTATATTGAATGATTTTATGGAAAATTGTTTATTGAATGGTATTTATTTAACATTGGGTACTGTTGGTTTATTTTTATAAATTAATATTAATATTTCTTTCTCTAAATTATTATCATTTTTGGTGACCATCTATTCTTTTAATAAAAATTTTGATTTTTGTTAATCTCTGAATAAAAGGGAAATATATAGTTCATCCATTGTGGATTATGTGATTCTCTATATATTCATTATAGAGCTTCAGTTGTTACCATGTCATATTTTATACTCATCATTTGGAGTGAATGGTGAGTTTGTGGTAAGAATTATATGACAGATGAAACTCTACTTGTAAATTATATTTTTGTTTTCTTATTATATGAATAAATTTATTATTAAACTTTATGTATGGTGTTTTAAAACCAAAAATATGTTATCCTAATGCTTCTGTTTTGTTTAACCGATGATATTTTCAATAGTAATATATTGATGGCTCTAAGGACCTCATTTTTACACTTGTTTTTTTATGACCTCAATTACTCCATGTATATATATATTTATTTTTCCCACTAATTATGTGTCTCTAATTGCCTCTAATGTTATCCAGATATAGATTATAATTTTGTGGTGAAATTTTCATCTCATTTTCCCTCTTATTAAGACTAAATTTTATTATCCAAATTTTTGATGTGAGTTATCCACAATGGTATTTTTCTATTTTTAACGTTTTATTTTAAAAGTGAAATTTAAATTTTCAAGGATGATATTTATTAAAGGAGGAGAGAATATAACACCCCTTGATTTCATAGTAAGTTATTTTTTTTAAATTCAATAGCTTGCGCTACACACAACACCGAGTTCGAGTGCACCATGACTAATCAAACTAGTCATTCAAAATATGTTATGAATAGTATTGACTGTATTTTGAATTTCATATACTCCATGAAATTTTAACTTACGTATTACGTGATTCTTAGACATATTATAATAAAAAATTCAATTTTTCAGATAAAATATGTTTTTTAAAAGAATCAATTTTACAACCTTTTATAGGAGATCCATTTTTAAATCCAAAATTTTACTCTTTTTAATATTTATTTTGACAAAATAAAATTCTTATTTAGAATCAGCACATCATAATTTACTTTGGACGAAATTTTCGTATTTTTCAAATAATATTCATTTTTTATGAATAATATAAAATACTATATTTTAATTCAAAACTGCCTTTTAATCTAATTTATTTTAATGGTATGATTATATTTTAAAATATTTATGAAGATTAATTAGTGTATATTTTTACCCTTTATTCCAATATTGGTCATGGGAATTAATTTCAATTTGAAATTATACATAAACAGGGGTCAATCTTTTGATAGTTACTGTTTATTAAAAACACGCCTTTTATTTTAAGAATGACAATGAATTTTATATCAGATAATCCAACTTTTATGTTTTGAGTTTGTTAAAATAGACATCATTTTTAATTTGGAATATCAAATATTTCATAGGATGAATTTTTGTTATTTTTCTGAAAAACATCAATTTTTAATGGATAGTGAAACCACAATGTAGTAGTTAAAAATATGACTTTTTCATTTAAATGAAATTTTACTGCTTCTATGAATTGAATTTAAAAAATCTTTATTATTTGGTTGTTATTAGTAAGTAAAATTTTGTTTAATAAGATGAAATTTTTTTTGGTGATTAGTTACTTTTGACATATATTTACCGCGGTTAAAGGTTAATAGTGAAATTCAATGTAAAAAGAATATTATATTAATACAAATTTTCCTTAAAACTTGTAATAAACTTATTGGAAGTGTAATGGAGGACCATAGGAATACTTGGGTCGATTTTGGGACCCTAAGGATCCACTTATGAATGATAATGACACTTTATTTTAATTAACATAATGTAAAGAAAAAAATAACATTATCAAATATCTTTTAGTATATAAATTTTTACATGGTGTTATAGAAGTCATAATTTTGACTATAAATAATCATCTGAAATATAAAATGAACACCAAAATTATTTTAATTTTTTATAATTTTTAGACAACAAATAAATTAATGTATTATTGACACCATAGTGAGGTATTGTTTACCTCATTAATAAATGATTTAAATAAATAAGATTATTATTATTAGAAAAATATTCAAAACCAAAACAATACTTATTAGATGATATTATTTTGAATATGAGACATATTATCTTGGAATTAAATTTGTTTTGGAGCTTTAGAAACCGAATATCACTATATTAGTTTAACACTTTCCTAAAGAACCCCTCCCCCCATATAAAGGGACACCAATTCTAACCCATTCCACAAACATCTCAAGCCTTTTTTGTAGTCCAGACACTGCCCAAATAATATCTTCTTCAACAAACCCTTAACTTTGTCCTAAGGCACTTCATGAAGTCCTTTTGGTTCAAGGCAAATGAAGTTACCCAAATTAAAATTAACACTTTCACTTAAATTATTTTGTTTTATTTTGATTTATTTTACTTCTACAACCCTGTAAACTATTTTTATTCCTTTATTTTATAACAACAAGAGTATCCATAATAAAATAGGATGTTGTTATTATAAGGATTCTCACTACACTTACACACACCTCCATCAAATGGTTGAAGAACATATTATTTCTGTGGATGGCAAATTAACACCTCACAAAACGATGATTGTTTGATTATATCCTACCACCTATGATTGTGGAAATTAGGAGGGAACTATATTTATATATGATATATATATATTATGTTTATGTTTTATATATGGTTCTTTATTTTCAATTTATATCCATATTTTATGGTTTCCATTATGTGTAAAACATGATACTTTCATTTGAGGAAGTGCGGAATACCGCCACATCAAAATGATATGACTCGTTAATGACTTTTTTGGGATGTATAAAGGATTTATTTAATGAAATTATATATGATATTATAGTGTAATTATAATATACCTATGTATAATTATGTTTTAATTTCAGTAAAATATATAATAGAAATAAAAGTGGGATTCATGCACACGTACATCTTACCATCTCCACGAACGGGACATTTCATTTCTTATCTCCAAATGTTATGTAATATTATAAATACTTATATATACTAGATATATAATATAAATATATATGATATCTAAATCATGTATATAATTCTGTATACTATGGAATTTTTTCAATATGGAAAAATTGTAATTTTTAGAAGTTCATTTTTGGCTCAAGTTTCGAACATCTATAAAATATCCAATATGAACTCAAATAATTAACTAATTGTTATATCATGGTAATAAGTGATATAGAATGAATAATAAAATTGAAAAATGATCTTATCCAAGTATAAATTAACTTATGTTTATTATCTAGGATGACCAAGGAACATACAAGACAAGTCAGACTTGAGTTAAGGGATTTCTTATCTCACTTTTTAATCCAAGATATTTCCATTATTCTCTGCTAATTTATTGCATGTGGTGTATTGTGTAATTCCATTTGATATATATTATCATTATTATCTTTATATTCATGGTATTATATGATTAATTTTATGGTTATTAACTTTTTTTCATTCGACGTGATTAATTACAACGTGGTAAGGAGTTTTCACCTCACTTCTTATTTCCGTGAGATTCATGCCATATTGGCCACTATTTCCTTTTGTGTGGTGTATGCACTACTAATGACTGTATTATTGGTGTAATATAATTTAATATATGTGTATTAACATCATCATTTTATGATCCTTCATTCATGGGGTGTATGTTTTATAAGTTATCAAATTGGTAAGGGAACTTCCAATTTCCATTTCCACTCATTGGGCTATACACAAACATCATTGATTATTTTACAACAAGATTATGGGAGGAATCAATACATATTATTTATGTAGTAATTTTCACTAATATTTCTATGGATATAATTTTGATACACATAATCACTCCATTGATAAATTCTCAAGTCATCGATATGAACCAAATAAGTGTAATTTTAACTCAATCTCCATTCATTGAGTTAAACATCCAATTCATTGGTGTCTTTTTACAAGAATTTATGTTGATGTGATTTTATTTATTTACACTAAATATCTGATCATATTGAGTGTATTTATATTTTTCACACATAATTATGTAATTGATTTATCCTTAATATAAGGATACAGTCTTTATAATGGATTGCATCGCAACTTACATTCCATTTAGTCTTCATTGTTATTATGGTCCAATTCACATTTATTTGATGTATGTACTATACTTTTACATAGTATATAATTAATCCCATTATTTTCATTAGATTGTAATGTCATTCTTACCTTAATTATTTTTTATCAAGTGTCTCTCATTTGGTTAGGAACTCTAACTAAAATGTCATTTTAAATGTTCTAATGATTTATTATTCTAAATATTTCCCATTAATATCCATGTTTTTAAATTTTTTTAGTATTTAATTATATAGGAATTAATGTTTTCAAATTAAAATTCCTATTAAAAATTTCATTGTGGTACGAGACACTTTGATTCAAAAATATATTTTAAATGTTTCAATGTGGTATGGGTTAATTTGATACATAAATAGTTGGACTTTAAAATGTTTTTATTAAAAGGTATATTTCTCTCAGTGATTTTTACTGATCATTTTCAACTATGTCAACATCTTTTATGGTATATTATTCTTTATTGATGTTGATTTATTGTAGTATAAATCATCCATACTGTATTGATGGTTTTTTGATATTTTTGACTTTGGATGTGTTATTTTTATACCATTAATGGTTTATGGACAATGTATTGACATTTCGTATGCTAGTTTTAATATGAATGTTTTTGTTATGTTTAAAGATTTTTATATGAGTAATGAATTGGAATTAGTATGTTATGTGTGGAGCCCGCTATAGATTCTCAATGCATTAGTAGATCTCAGTAGAAAAACTAGTGTCTTGGCACAAGGCCTTGGCAAAAAACTTATTTTTTTCCTTGTCATGAGGCCTTGACTATGTGGTTATGATATCCGACATTATGAATTCAATCATTATGAGATTATCTATTGATATTTCATTTTGTTATTCGACTAGTAGAATACCCATGACTATGTTTTATTATGGAATTATTTACGTAGCTCATATTCATGCAATAAAGTGATCGTGTTTATTATTTTTAACAGCATTTGTTATCAATTATTCATCGTGCCTAATGTTTATGTTATCTTCTGCTAAATTTCATACTCTTACTAAGTTTTTTAGGTCACCCCTTTATCATGTACGTTTTTTCAAGGATATGAAGCAGTTAGTTATGATTGACTTGTAGGAATATTATTGAAATCATCGATGTTTTTAATGGAATAAATTTGCGTTGTCTTTATTTCCAAGTTATAATGAGGAACTTATATATGTATCTTGTTTCCAAGGCTACTAAACTGATTGGTCCTTAGGGAAATGATTCCTTGTAATCATGATAATGTATTAAAATAATTCACTGGCTCCTGGATTCTGTGGCCAGGGCTTTACATTACCTTCCACTCATGATTTATTATATACATGTATCAAGTATTTTGTGATTTGATTTTAGGAAATCAGCATAATGTTTTAAATTAATTTTTTTGTATTGAGAAATTCATAAAAAAAATGTAAGTAAAAGAATGTTCACCTAAATGTAACATGGAATCACGTTTCATTAGTCGCAGGATGATTGAATAATTTTAAATACAATCATTTGAAATGTGACACAAAATGATAATCCATGCATAGATTTTCAGTTCAATACATTCTTAAATAAAATTATTGTTGTCTTGAATATGGTGATTTCACCTATGTGAATATAAATAATTTAAAAATAATGCATGTTTTATTTTTTTGTTAACTAGTTAATTAATGTATTGATTTTTTTAATTGAATTTTGTTTTCATAATGCATAAATGGTCATATATAAGGCAATATAACAAAAATTATTACACGAATAAAAATATACGCATAAAATATATAAGAAATATCTTCAAAAATTGTGTAGAATGATTGTTTTTTATAGGTGTTCCATATTATGGTGTTTATATTGTTTCTATTTTTGGATGGATGAATTCATATCACTAAATGTATAATCATTTAAAGATAGCAATGAAATCAATTCCTTGAAAATTTGATATTGGGGTACCATTTTCATGGTAGACATAGTAAATTAATGTGTAAATATTGATAAAATGATAACTTATTTCTATGAATTATTTTTTAGGTTTAGAATTTATTTTTTGTGATTTTTTTATTATATATTTTTTTTAGTTTGAAGTCTTTATAAATTATGGTGTTCTGAGATATGTTGGGCCACATGGCTACAATTGGTTCAATTATACCATAATATGTATTGTTATTGGATGTACATTCACAACCAATAGTTTGTTGGTGCTAGAATAACCTACAAGGTATTAATACATGATGTACTAGAAATCCCATTGCATGAAAATCATTTTATTCCATTCTCAGATGCCAGTTTACGGGTTCTGGTACACCAAACCGGTTTTAGGAAAACTGGAAACCGTACAAGAATATCCCAACCATCATACAAAATGAATTCTTTGGTTACCAATTAATTATTACAGAAAATTAGATACATTTGAAAAGAATGAAATTATTTTTCAAAAACACTAGTTATTAGTGAAAAAACGATTTACCTCAATAAATTAAAAAAATAATTTGGTGAATTATATTAATGAAATTTAAAAATTATACATTTATTAAAATGTTTAACAATTATCTTAGGTGTTTTATATATAATAAATAAGAACAAATCATATTATAATATTAAAAAATGTAAAACCCTAAATTATAATTTTTTTTGTATTTTGTGAACATATTTTAAAATTAATATTAAAGAAATTAGTAAATTAGTTTGATAAAATAATGTTAATTTTCTAAATTATCATGTCAATATTATCTTAGGGTTACTTTTTTAGGTTATATGAAAATATTAATTTTTCTGATAAATAATGAATATTAAAAACTTTTATTTTTTAATTTCTATATCAAATAAAATAATTTATTAATTAAAATTATATTTTAAATTATTTTTAAAATAAAATTATATTAGTTATATATATATTAATTCAATTTATATCACTTTCATCACATTCATGTTGAATTATAATATAATAAAACCATAGAAATTTTTTAACATTTTAATATTAAAATTCTGCTTTATCGATGTGTGTACAAAATAGATTTTAAATTATCATTATCGACTTATCTGAATGGAAATTGAAAAAATTTATTGCATATTTGGAATCATAAAAATTGATATTATCTAGTAATGTTATTATATTTTGTTACCAAATTTAATAGTAATACTTGTAAAAAAATTATCACAGTTTAGGTAAAAACTTATATACCAATGGTTAGAATAAGATGACACGAGTAGAAAAAACATAGAAAGATTTATTGACCCATTATATGAAAACATTTAGACGTTTTTACTTATACATTTGTTATTTACCCATTTTGGAACCTTTTGGTATGTAAAAAATGTGCGTACACCTTTTTGTTTCAAAAAAATACAATTGTGCCACTGACATCACTTATAATGGACACCCCTATCCTCCATTCATAACACATTAATAACCTTTTTTATTATAGAAAACATAAAAAATTAACTTCCCAATATCCCTCCTCTCATTCGTGATGCATTAATTTAGACAAAAACCCAACCAATGAAGGATTTTGTTGCAAACCTAAGGAGGATTCCTGAATAAGAGGTAACATTAATCAATATTCATTTTTATTTTATTTATTCCTTAACCTCATTACATTTTTAATAAAACATGATGATATAATATAATAAGTATCATACATATACTGGTATGTTTTTTACGATAATTTCATAACCTAAAATAATATCCACTTCCATCAGATGGGTTACGAGATCATCGTTCATTTGTACAACAAAATACCCCCTCATGAACCGATGTTATTCATTTTTCCATTATAATCTCTCATGATTGGTTTTAATAATTTATTACATATTTTTATGTTACATATATAAATATATTATATTATTATAATTATTTAATAATTCTATAACACATACCTTCACAGATTCAATTTTTTGAGAATACTATAATGTCCAAAAAGTGTTTGGAGGGCTACCATCTCTTGAAGAGGTCTGATTCAATCATACATTACATAGAAGGATAGATGGAAGGGTTTAATAATGAAATGTGATATATATGAAAAAAATATACTTTATTGATAATATATTATTTACCATTCATTCTTGTATATTTTCCAGAAAATCGAAACAAAATTCATCCGTACGTAGGACCTACCATCTCAATGAATGAAGTAATTTTATTTTCTAACTATAACTTTTATGAATTTATTTAAGAAAAAATATACTGATTATATATTTTATTTACATAATTTTTAAAATTTTGGTTTTATTTAACAATGATCTGTTTTTTTCAATACAAAATAAAAAAATAAAACATAGATGTAAACAAATCTTTTATTACCCAAAAAATGATATCCAGAAGGGATGGTAAATAAATTGGTAATAAAAGGGATTAATTAAGTAATATGTGTTATTATATGTATAAATATAATTATATAACATATTTATAATAGTTTTATATTTATTATACGAGGTTTTAGAATGTGTACGAATGAAGTTGATACTTATGGTAAGGGATTAACATCTCACTTTTATTTTCCACGAGACCCCGAAATATTTTACACATGTTTATTTATATATAGTGTATATACTACCCATGAATAATTTTTTTGATTATTATAATAAAATATATGTGAAATATATGTCCATTTTATCACATATCATTCATGATATTTATGGTTGAAAAGTCGCCAATTTTGTAAGGGATTTTTATCTCAAATTTCCTTCATCAGGACGTATGATATGTAATAAAACTATATAATTTATTGAGTTGTATATAATTATCCTTTGAGATGTTATATAACTAATATGCGTTTTTTTATTTAGAATTTTATTTATATTTATTCTTTCATTGGGATTATGATTCGATGTTACCAATGTGGTAAGAGTCTTATGATAAAATCTAATTGTTTATCAGGATTGTTAATTATTATGATTTCAATAATGAAATATTATAATCCAAAAATAAATTGATGTAATAATTTTACTATCATATAATCATTCATTATATTTAAATTTAATACTACCATTTTCTACTCTTTGGTAGTTAAAATAATTTATAAAACCTTTTAATGTAATCCGACAATATTTCACTCATAGGTCATAAATCAATTGAATTCAAAAACTACGTTTTTTAAAATTGTTTTCAAAAATGATTGATTACTCAAATATGATTTTAAAAAGGAATTTTTAACCATTTTTTAATTTTATGTTTTTTTAATGTAAATTTTATTCCCTTCTCCAAAATAATTAATTATTGGGTTTTATTGAAGAAGTAAAAATGAATATTCATAATAACATGTATGCTATGGACATGATTCTCTAATGTCACAACCAATAGCTTCTTTGAAGATTAATTTATAATCACCCATGATTATTTTAAAATGAATTTAATTTTAAAATTTTCATGTTTCAATTTTTTCAAAGTAAAAGTGATATTATCCGTCTGAAATGTTTTATATGATATTTCCAAATTATTTTCCATCTATTATGAAATCCTTTGATGTTATATATACTTAATTGAGATAATATAGAATAATAATATCCAATATTTTTTCTAGGATGGTTAATTATTATGTTGTAGACAATTTTTTGAATCCCATTTATTTTATGTCTGTTATACTATGGTGAATTGATGAAATGTTTATAAAGCTCATTTTCCTTACATAGGATATGTTGTGATTTTATGTTTAATGTTTTATAATATCATTGAACACATAATTGTTGTTTTAATTATGATATGGGTGGGACTTATATCTTTCTTCCATTAATTGGGTAATGAATTATATCTAATGAGAAAATAATTGGAAACAATTCAATGGGATTGATTTAATATGGGAAATATGTGTGTATTGATCCTCTATGAGAAACTACTGTATCCTAATAAAAAATGTGAACCATGTGATTCTCTATCTGAAATGGGAAATATTTTATAAGACCTCATCCATTATTTTATTGTTCTTGGTTTTTAACCTCAACATATGAAATGATTTTCTATATTTATGATGGTGCCACAATTTTATGAAATGAGAATACAATTCATGATTAATTTATTATTATTTATCATTATTATAGACCATGTTTTAGAAACTGATGTAATTTTATTCCATAACACATGTTTATGATCAATGATATGTTGGGTATAAAATATTTATTTTATGTTCATGATGAAGATCCATATGCATTCATTATACTTTCATATGATCATATATTGATATCTCTTATGTTTAATCTGATTTACTATCATGGCACACACCTTCATATGTTCCCTTCCTATGAAAATTAGTAATGTTTGATATAGGTTATTCTTAAGAGGATTTATATATTAAGAGCTATTTATGTGATATATTTATTGTCTTTCATGAATTTACAGTAGTGTGTTATATGTTGTCAAAGGCTCTAAACTTTTACGAACCGCAAGAATGTGTTTCTTTAACGTAATTAATATTCATATAAATTGATTTAATACCTATGTATGACAGTGTTAGGTCAATAAAAAGCCTTACTATTTTGAGTATTTATAATGTTCTATGACATAAATATATAATTGAAGATCCAAATGACCTTTTATGGTGGGGTGTGAGAGATAAAAACCAGGGAGGGAGATGTTATGGGGAACATTAATTCTATATTAATTGATTGTATTTTACTATACATCATTGTGATTGTTGGTGAAAAAGTATGAATGAGGTATGGAATTATTATTTGACTAAATACTCAAATGTTGTTTATAATCTATTCTCACTAGAGTATTTGTATTCTTTTCTGAAAATTTCATAAGAAGTCCTAAGAGGATCAGACTGATTATTTAAGTCATTGTCAACCACACATAGACACAGTTATATATATATATTAGATTAAAATGATGGTTTATTTAATTTTGTTGAACCTTTCTATCATGGATATATAGTTGTTGTTAAAGATGGTGCTTATGAGTTAGTTTGGAATTTTATTTTGGTGTTTTGTTGTATATTGGACATCATGAATTATTTTATTTTATTTTATAGGATCATTGTTTATTTATATAATATATTTTTAATATATGGTTTCTATATTATCATATTTCATTAAATTCATATTTTGTGGTATTGTACCCCATTTTGTGTTTTATTCTTTTGGTGCTATTTTAAAACACCTTTCATATAAGAAGCAGGATTAAGGGTTACTAATTCTCTTAATTTCTAGTCTAAGAGATGTATTGGGGGGGATTGAGCTAAACATTGTAATGTAGTTCCATATGGATATCAATAACATCCCAAAAATGAGAATTACTACCTAAAACATGGCATTGAGTTGTTAGTAGTCATGCATTTCCCAATGTATTAGTGGAATTGCCTCTTTAGTTAGAAATTCATCATGTATACTGATCATTAAATACTAAAATATATATATCATAAATATATTTTATTATTAGATAATGATATTAGGTCAATCACTTGAAATAATTTGTTTTTTACATTTAATACATGTTGGGGAATTGTAATGTGGTCACGACAACTCTCAATTGGAATATACTTCTACAAGCCTAGTATGTGTTGAGTAATTAAAGGAACCAGGGGAAACTCTTATTCAAGATTCACTTAGAGGATAAAGAATAGAAGGAGGTAAGGTTTTTTGAAAAAATTATAAGTATTCCATTACTTATTAATATAATTCATCATGTATAATCTAATAAACAATAATATAGTAGTGTAATATGAATTATATGTGGTGGGGAGACCACCAGTGAGTCATCTGTATATTCTGAGGGCATAATATGTTTCAGGATAATCTATATAGTTCCTCATTCCATGAGTCATGTGATGATAAAATATTTTCACGATAATTAGTGAAAAAATCACCAAGGTACCCCTAAAATTAATTATGACATTATGCACTGATAATGGGGTCCTAGAATGAAGTTATATATTATAGATTGTTTTTTAAGATGCAACATCCAATCTAGAGGTGGAATAAGAAAATCAGAAGCCCTATTTTAATATCGAACCTCTACATGTTCCTACAATGAAATGGTATGATATATAAATGTATTTTATCATTTAATTACCACAGTAACCACACTAAATATTTTCTATATTGGTAGTTATTTATAAACTAACAAAACAATCCAACATTATATGGATCAATGATAACACTAAATTAGAGGATTTGGGGAAGTTGAATGTGCATGAACTCAATGGAGGCCTATATCATGCACCCCAAACTTCCTCAAATTATTATAGACAACTTGGACATAAACGCATTCAAAACCGACTTGGTCCTAGTGGAGAACGTTTTTTTAAACAGAAGCCCTCTCCGATGTCCTTGATATATATCATGATGTCTTTCAAGTACATTATTAAACATGATGAAGACATTTTGAAAATGTGAAATAAGTGTAACATGAAGTATGATACTCCTACCTCAACTAGAATCATAGAGGATCCCCTTATAATTGTTATTATATTTGATCTCCCCCAATTTTATAGATATTATGATTGGAGATGCTCTTGGATAAAATTCCTAATGATGTTATTGATACTTGTTTTTTCCATTGTCACACATATATTTAAAAAATATTTAAATCCCCAGTCATGTGGTTGTGATGTTTAACATGGTACCCTCTATGATCAATTTCTTTAAAAGGCCTTCAATTCAAATATCTTTTATGGAATAGTCTTCAAGAGGTAATGGATTCTGTTAAATTGGATCATAACATTACATCCATAAAAATATGTAAATATGGATAAAGAAATACAAACATTATACTAAATGATTTGTTATTGTGTGTTAGACATGGGAGCATCAATGGATAATCATCTATAATTTTTATATTTTTACTACAATAACTAATATCAATAATCAATCATATTGTACCACATTAAATCCATGTATTGTCGACTATGCCGATATGCACTCTGTTGGACTATGGTTGTTGAGTCATCATTAGTGGGAGCATGTATTTTTTTTCAAAATATTTTTCTACAATGACTGAAGATGGGTTGAATTGAGTTTTTTTTGTTTTGTAAACAAAACAAGTATAATGACATCAATTCTATTTATAGTGGTTCAAGGATACATGACCTTACTCTAGTCTACACCACTAAAACCCAAAGGGATTTTTGTGATTTTTATTCTACGAAGTATCGTAGGGATCACACAAATACCTGAAAGTGGCTATTAATTAGTGAACGTCTTAACGATATTTTATAAATATCTCACCATGAAAAACATTTATATAGTCTTTACAACCACACTCAATAAAAGACTATTAACTTTGAGAAACTACATAAATATTCAATAATTAATTTCTCTTTGATAACATAATGTTGTAAACATAATAAATTTATAAATAATATAATATTTTAGGGAAAAAATTTGTCTAGAAAGTATACATATTTAATGAAATGTTTTACCTTACTAGTTATCTTAACTACTTAAATCATAAAATTATTCTTATTCCATATTTTATCTCAAAATGAAAAAAAAACTCTATATAAAAGAAAAATGATGTAGTTCACAAATAGTTATAATACTCAATAACTTGTTTTCTATTTTATAATAAAAGATATCTAGTTATTTTATGTCATGTTACTCCTAATCAAATAATTGAGATGGGATATCTAGAATATTAAGAAATTAATTCTATAAAAGTAGTCTGCAACAATATCCCTAAAAATTGGTAACCATATTATAGTTTTAGAAGTTTAATTCCTCGATTAAAAAATATTCGTTTATTCTTGGTAAAAAATACATAGAATATCATCTACATTGACAAGCCTTAAGAAATATTGTAATAATAAAAAATTATAGTTAAATCAATTTATAGACATTTGAATTTCATATAATAATATTTTTAGTTATTTTCATCTTAATACATTACATTTTAAGAGTATACATTTAGAACCTCAATAATTTACCATATTTTACATTCAAAATAAATATTTTTTTGATTATATTAAATACACACTGTCACGACCCATCCTCGGGGCCCATGTCGTGACTACCCCATGCCTTCCTTCCATAGTCCAGGGGCTGGCGACTGGCACTAAATGCGTAAATTCCAATAAAAAGGGAAGGTGTTGCCATTATAAAAGTAAACAACACAATAGAGTACAAGAGGGAGCAAACAATAATTACAAAAGATTGTTCTAAAATGTAAATGGGAAAGAATAGAAACCCTACTGAAAAGTACAGTTACAAAAGAACGATTGTACAACAGAAAAGACAAGTAGCTAGAGGAATAGAAGTATCTCTTGGGTCATCCACCTCGAATCCTACCTGAAGGGTAGGTCCAGATAGTGCAGCTCCTGGATCGTCCACCATGGATCCGACCTGAAGGTTAGTTACAGATAGCCTCATCAACGCTCTCGCCCATCAACCTCCTCCGAGTACCGTCTCGTTGTGATGTCCACCTCCGGATACTGACTTTTCGTGTGGTCCACCTCTGGTTATTAACTCGTCGTGAGGTCCACCTCTGGGTACCGTCCAGTCCTTGAACACTCGACCTACATCTGTGTTGTCTGTCATCTGCATCAAACACAACAAGGTGCGAGCATAGCCCATGCAGGGGTGTGTATAACGATGCTCAGTAGGGACCTCGAGACCCTCGACGTCTAATTAAATCCAACACGGATAACCACAAAGCATGATCTAAATAGATAACCATTACTTAGGTATAATCCCATAGATATACCTAAGTTATCAAGTAACCCATCTCGATCAAGAGGTATCACACAGATATTAAGTCTATGGATAACCACTACTTAGGTATATGCCCATACATATATGTAAGTTATCATGCAACCCATCTCAATCATGAGGAAAAACACAAAGGTCATTGACTCAGCTAAAACCCGGATTTTCATTATTGAAACCGCAACTGCTGAAGTTTTCCTGATCTATCGAGTACAATGATCTTGTCACGACTCCAAGGCACTTCTCACTAACCTTAGACTACTGGGGTATTCCTCTTGTCGAGTACCGCGGGTCACCCACCCAAACACAGTAGTGCTCCCTGTCAGGGTTTGCCACCCAAACACAGTAGTGGACCCCCCGCCCTAATAGCTTGTAGAGGTACTCCTTCTGTCGAGTACCACGGGTCTCCCACCCAAACAAAGTAGTGCACCCCAAAGTGGGTCCGCCACCCAAACACAGTAGTGCTCCCCACTGGCCTATACAAGTCACTCCGACTCAAATCGGACAAGCAGTCATCAGGTCTCAGCTAGCTACACGGTCTCCATACTCCATACGCTCATCTCTGGGAGGGTCTGCTCCATGAGCTACAGGTCGATACTCAATGTATCAAAAATTCCCATGAAGAAGTATCTCAAAGGACAGCCTCGTCATAGTAATCTCAACACAACAGATGAAAAGTGAATCGGACGCCCAGTCTGTGTGTTATTAGACTTTTTGTCCCGGGGGCTCGGTTGGTTTCATGTAAGAACCAACCCGAACGTATCTCAACTGTACCCCGAACTCCCATAGGGTATACTCATAAGAAAAATTTCTCAACATGATTACCAACGTCGTGGACGGTTTGTCAAAAGGGCGTCCGATCTGAAAGTTATCGGCTTTTCCATTCCAGGGGCCCAGTTGGATTTTGGGTACAATCCAACTCACCCTTACTCTAACTGCATCCAAACCTCAGGTGAATTATGCCAAAAGTTCTGGCTCATCGAGACGAATCCAAAAAAGTTGGTGGTATGTCAATCAGACATCCGGAACTCATGTCATAAGCATTTCCGCTCAGACGACCCGATTAGTTTCAGTTTCGAACCAACCTGTCCATGCACATGCTTCTCTGAAACCATGAATGTAATATACCAAATCGTCTATCTCGATCCATGAAACCCAACGCAACTGACAGTGCGTGGATCGGAGATCTGTAGCTCAAGATATGAGTGTTTAACTGAAGGAGGTCTGAAATTAGGGGGTTTGGGCCCGGTCCGACCCAACCCAATACCCCTTGGGTCAGCCCGAACTAGGTGCACCCTACCTGGGTCTGGGTCCAGCACAGTTGGGTACGGGCCGGCCAGTTGAGACTCGGCTAGCGTGGCTGATTAGACGCTGATCAGGGGGGTTCTTTTCCCCCCGATGGACAGACAACCGATGCATCTTTAATGTCGCGCCCCCCAATATCTGGAACATTTTTCCCATTCCGATCTGCCGCGGCTTATCCGCGGTGGTCTTTTCAGGTGGCGCGTCACCACTGTAACACCCCATGATTTCATAGTGTGTTATTTCTTCAAAATAATTCAATAACTTTCACTACACACAACACCGAGTTCAAGCGCACCATGACTTACCAAACAAGTTGTTCAAAAGAAGTTATGAATACTATTAACTAAATGTTGAACTTTTTATAATCCTTATAATTTTAGAATCCATATTAAGAGTTTCATAGACATAATGTAAGACCAAATTCATTTTCACTATTGCACTTTTGCCAACATTTAATAGTGAACCCTTTTTAATTCCAATATTTTAAACATTTATATATTCAATTTGACTAAATAAATTTACTTTTTATAATGGGGACGTCAAAAAAATTTAAAATGAAACACCCCAAGCTTCCACGGTACGCTTCTCTTTGAATAAAATAGTAGGGTCTGATGTACGCAACTTCGAGTTCTAACACACACCGCAACCAATCAAACTATCTGTTATTAATAGAAATACCTACTTTTTGAAATTTTATAAATTTTATCTTTAAAAATAGACGTCATTTTTGGATTCAGAATATCGAATTTAGCATAGGGTGAAATTTTGGAACTTTTCGGATAATGTTTATATTTTGATGAATAATGAAAATTACTAAATTTTAATTAAAAAAAACATTTTTTAATCAAAATAATTAATAGCAATAAATTATGAATTTTAGTAGTTTTAATTTATATTTAGAATATATTTTTACCATTTAATACAATGTTTTTTATTTTACATAATTTCACAATTAAACCAGTCATAAATAAGTGTCAATCTTTTGATAATTATTATCTCTTAAAAACATGCTTTTTGTTTTAACAACGGAAATTAATTTTAAATTAATTTCTACCACTTATGTGTTTTAAATTTGGAAAAAAGGATACCATATTTGGAATCAGGATATTCAAATTTTGTAAATAGGTAACTTTTATGTTTATACATTTTGAATAATTACTTCGGTAAATATTTGATTTACCATGGTTAAAGGGTAAATATGGTAAATAAGGGTTAAAAATAATAATATAATAATAACAAATTACCATAAAAAGTGTCCTAAATTTATTGGATGGTACATGTCCGACCATGGTAATATTTTGGTCGATTTGTGGGCCTCATGGAGCTACTTGTAAATGATAATGACAATTTTTATTAATTAAGTTAAAATAAATACAAAAATGACATAAGCATATATCCTCTAGAAAAACATTTTATACATAGGGTTATATATGTTGGATTCTCGATAATAAATATTCATTAGAAAGATAAAAATATTTCCTACATAATTATATTTTATTTATAATTTTTAGACTATAAATAATTTAATTTATTTATGACACAATGATGATGCAGTAATTACCATAATAGTGAAGAATAAAAAAAATGATATTATAATTACACAAATAAATATAATTTGAGACTTTTTATGCATGAAACTAATTTTATAGATTAATATGACATTTTATTAATGACTTAATTAACTTTTTTCGAAGTAACCATTCTGTTATGATTTTCACAAAAATCAAGTATTGAATAGTGTCAAAATTGACATAAAAGATTTTTTAAAACAAATATTATATTATTAATTGATACTCAGTTCCTAAAAATATACGGTTCCACCAAGAGACTTATATCAGGATAAGTGTATAATTAATGTACCACTTGGGGGTCTCTTTGATGTATATTGTATGTTTATTAACCATATAATATAAAAATACAAAGTTAAACTGTAAAAGTGAATCTAATTAACTATGAGTTAATACTTAAGGATAAGGTTAATATATTGACCCAAACCTATCTAAATTATATTGGTTGAGTGGTTTTCGACCCATAACCACCTTAACCATTAAATAATACACTTTGGAGCCATTTGAAAAGGAATATGACTTTATTATAAAATAATATTTCGATTTTTTTCAAAGATGTCCCCCACCCCCTCTTATAAAAGGTCACTCCCCCTTCTCATTAATTAACTCCTTAAAATACATTTGTCTCAGCCAAAACCTTCCCAAATAATCTCTAAACTTCACTCACTTCATCCTAGATTCCATACTTTAGGCATAAAGACAACCTATGGAGCCATTTTGATCAAATCAAAAAGAAGAACCCGAAGAAGAGGCAATGATTTCACAACCCTTTTTCATGTTCCCTTCATCTTCAACTTATTCATTCTTTGTTATTACCATTCTAAAAAAATGAATCCAGTATCTTCTATATACTATAATATTATTATAAATATGATACAACCATATTCAGTATAATATCCATCCTTTGAATGACATGTCAACATATGTGCATACGTACAGCTTACCGTCTCCACGTCGTGGTGTAATTGTTATTCAATATATAATTATTTGGATGGGTACAATAATGATTTGTAATTCATTTATATAATAAATATAACCTTATAATGATTATGTATATATGATATAAAATTCAATTAAATATTATTTTAATATCAAAAAATGATATTGTCGCTTGTGCATACGTACGGACTACCCTCTCCACGAACGCGATGAAATTCATTCTCCATCATATCCATCCAAGTCTAATTCTAATTTGATTATTAATAATAGTATTTAAGGACATGATATCATTCTGTATATTAATAAGATACAACCTATCCATGATAAACATGGCTTACGTAACAAAACCTATAGAAGAAAAAGAGTAAGTTAACACCCGAAACAATGATAATACTAAGATATTATTAAAAAATCAATGTTAAAAGACCATATTTGATATAATATTAATGTATATGATTCATATATAATTTAATAGCAATTATTTCACCATTATACATGAGGTTAACCTACGCCCAACCAAGGAAAAGTACAAGGTAAGGGTTTATTTCGCAATCTATTCATTATCCGAGGTTCTTTATACGTAATAATCTACTAGGATTTCTTTATCATCCACATCCATGGTTCTGAAAAATGTATTTCAAAAACATTTTTTTTCTATTTACTAGAATATTGTATAAAGTCATTTATACCCTTGTTGACTTTTATATGTGGTTTATAAAGGAATATTTCCTTCATTTTCCAAACAAGGTCCTTTTTAACCATTTCGACAGAATTATGGTAAGAATGTTTTTTTAACTTATACGGTGGGTGCGGCTATTTTCAACCATTATAAAATCATAGAAGCTTCCTTTACAAGCTTATAAGGATATTTTCAATGTAAATTTTTTATTTTATAATTATGTGAATTTTAAATGAATTCAAAAAATAGATATTTCTCTTAAATAGTTTTGATTTCATCTATGTCAACATCCTTTGATGGATTTTAAGCTTATTTGAAGTTGATTTATTATGATTCAAAACATCCATATTGTATTGATGTTTTTGTGATATCTTTGACTGTGGATGTGTTATTTATATACCATTCATGGTTTTTGGTGAATGTATTGACATTTCTTATCATAGTTTTAATACGAATGTTTATGTTATGTTGAAACCTATTAATATGAGGAATGCATTGGACTTAATATGTGATGGGTGGAGCCCGCTATATCTCCTCGATGCATCTGTAGGTCTCATGAGACAAACTAGTGTCTTGGCATAAGGCCTTGACAAAATCTTATTTGTAGTCTTGGCACGAGGACATGGCTATGTGGTTATGATAGTCTGAAATTATGCATTCCATCATTATGAAAGAGGTTATTAATATTGCATGTGATTATTAGATTCGTAGAATATCCATTGAATAATTAAATGTCATTATTTCATTTTATTTTTGACATAATATGTTGAAGTTCAAGTTTTAATTTCTTTTGTTTTAGTCATACATTTCCTTAAATTTTTATTCTTAATTATGAAAGTTTCTGCTATATTGTTATCCTTATTGGGCATTTGATCTCACACCTTTTCAATGTTTTATTTTTCCCAGGATATGAAAGAGTAATTTATGAATGACCTGCAGTGATAGTATGAGGGGATAAGAGTGTGTAATATGGATACTATATTGTTTTAGTTTACATTTTATGATGTAATGTAATCTTTATTAAAGTATCTAGTTTTTCCAATGCTACTAAACTAATCGGTCATTCGAGATTTGATCTTTTTTATGATCATGCCAATGTTATGTAATAATGCACCGACTCTGGGTAACTGGGGTTAGGGCGTTACAGTTGGTATTAGAGGAAGTTTAGTACAAACCTTGGAAGCTAGATTTAGATAAACTCTGATTAGAGCACATATATTTAATATGGAATTTGAGGATTAGTATAGAAGAACATCCTTGAATTTTAGTATTGTAGAGATTTTGTGAGTTTTCGGAGCAATACATCCCTATCTGGATACGAGCAGGTAGAGGCGGATCTGGCACATATGTACCTAGGGGTAAATCCTGAAAACACCGCTTTAAACTAGACTCGAACGGGAAATGGTGCACGACAATGGGCATTATTGCACTCTTGGTTACGACACTCCCGGGGGATATTCTTAGGATAATTATCATTTTCATTACAAACCATTATGTAGGGTTTATGAGTATATACGTCCTCAAAGGAGACATTTTTTGATTATGGATTATATCCATAAACTATTAAATTTATGTTATGTGGTTTACAAGTTTGGGATTAGGTATTTTTATTCATAAACTAATCTAATGTATGCCATTGTTTAGAAATGGAACCCAGTAGAAGGAATGAGAACTCCAGCAATGCACATTATCCAAAGAGAAAGAAGGATCATATCTTTCATTGTCTTAAGCCAAAATTTATAAGAGAAATAGTCTCCCATGTATTGTCATCATATAAAGATATAATATCATGTGTTGATAAGATAAGTAATGATTTTATTGAGTCCTATGGCTTTGAAGGGAAGTAGGAGAAGAAAATGATGGAAGAGAGAAATATGGAGAAAGGGAAAAGGGAAAAGAAGAATTTTCCCATATGTGATAACTGTGGGAAGAAACACCCTGGAAATTTCCTGAAAGTAATGGGAGTTTGTTATATGTGTGGATGAAAAGGGCACAAATAACGTGACTGCAAGGGTAAGGAAAAGTTTTCAAATGTATAATGATTCATTTGCAAGGAGTTTGGACACAACGCGAACCTATGTCCCAGTCATCAGACTGTGCTGCAAATGATGCTATTGGATAATAATCAGGTTATGATACTACCACAGATGAAGAGGAATGATTAGAGTTCTTATGTTGATTATGTCATTTGAGTGTTGTATCAACAATGTACTTTTTATAATACTTATGGAGTATAAAAGGATTGTTCTGTAGTAATATTTCATTAAAGACTTGAGATTGTGTGGAACAATGAAAAGTGACTCAATAGCAGGTTAAATTTTGGGAAAATATATGGTTGAGTGAAAGATAAACCATAATATGGTTCTGATACTGAGGTAGTGATTTTAGAATAATACATGGCTGATTTGGATAAATTATATTGGATATACTTGACTACCTTGAAACTGATTAATGATTTGTATATTCCATCATTGTTGGGGTTTACAACATTTTTGGATTGAAGGAGTATATCCATTATTTTTTATGGAATAAGGGATCATGAATGTAATCAATAAGGTTTTATGGTAATTCAGGATGTTGTATTGTTTTAAAAGAATACATGATGAAGGTGTTCACATGTTATTACATGAAAAAAAGATCTTTATTGTGTTTACCTTCCTTATAAATTTCGTACTGAAGTATTTTGGATAGTTATAGTTTGGATTATTTTGGATTTCCATAAAAGGACAACCCGGAGGTCGGGCGAAAACCCGTCGCGTCCGGCAAGGCCGCGAGACTTGAACCCACAACCGAAGGGCGACAAGGGTGTATCACCTACCACTGACCCACATGATGTCCTGGATTGAAAAATGATGTTTTTTTAATGGTTCTCCTAGATGAATAATAAATTCATTTATTTAAACCTATATGAATAGGATAAAAATAATATTATTTTTATGTTCTATTATCTTTTAGAGTGAAAGATGAGTTTGTGGTAGAACTTAGTAAAAGGATGAGACTCTACTTGTCAAGTATATATTTTTCTTATTCTCTTATTCAATAACAAAATTAATTCTTATACTTTAGTGAAGGGATCTGAAAACAAAGAAAAATGTGTTATCCTAATACCATATGTTTTGCTGAACTGATGGTATTTTAAATCATCATAGATTGATGAATTTAAGGCCCTCAATTTTACACTTTTTTGTGATTGATGACCTCAATAACTACCTATAAATATTTACATTTTTCCTCCAATTATATGTCTTTAATTTGCACCAATTTTTCCTAATCGAGATCATAATTTGGTGGTGACCCTTTCATTTCACTTTACCTCATATTAAAACTAAAGTTTAGTAACCCAATTTCGGATGTTGGTTTTCCCACAAAGATATTTTCTTTTTTCAACATTTTATTTTCTAAAAACAATTTAAAATTTGGAGGATGCAATTTATTGAATGAGGGGAGAATGTAAAACCCCATGATTTCATAGTGTGTTATTTCTTCAAAATAAATAAATAACTTACACTAGAACCAACACCGAGTTCAAGTGCACCGTGAATTACCAAACAAGCTGTTCAAAAGAAGTTATGAATAATATTAACTAAATTTTTTAATTTGTATAATCCTTATAATTTTATAATCCATATTATGAGTTGCATATACATAATGTAAGAACAAATTCATTTTCAGTATTGCACTTTTACCAAATTTTAATAGTGAACCCTTTTTAAATCCAATATTTTAAACTTTTATATATTCAATTTCACTAAATAAATTTACTTTTTAGAATGGGGACATCAAAAAAAATTACAATGAAACACACCAAGCTTCCACATTATGCTTCTCTTTGAATAAAAAAGTAGCATCTGTTATACGGAACTTCGAGTTCTAACACACATCACAACCAATCAAACTAGCCATTATGAATAGTAATACCTATATTTTTTAAATTTTATAAATTTTATGTCTCAAAATGGACTTCATTTTCGGATTCAGAATATTGAATATAGACTACGGTGAAATTTTTGTACTTTTTTGATAACTTTTATATTTTGATGAATAATGAAATTTTTAAAATTTTAATTAAAAAAACCTTTTTAATAAAAAAATTAATAGTGATAAATTAGGAATTTGAGTGGTTTTAAAGTATATTTAGAATATTTTTTTACAATTTAATATAATGATGTTCATTGTTCATAATTTCACAATTAATTCGGGCATAAACAAGTGTCAATCTTTTGATAGTTTTTATCTCTTAAAAACACACTTTTTTGTTTTAAAAAAGGGAATTAATTTTAAATTAATTTATGCCACATCTCTGTTTTGAATTTGGAAAAATGGATTCCATCTTTGGAATCAGGATTTTCAAATTTTGTAAATAGGTAACTTTTATGTTTAGACATTTTGAAAAATTATTTCGGTAAATATTTTATTTACCATGGTTAAAGGGTAAATCCGGTAAATAAGTGTTAAAAAATAATATTATAATAATAACAAATTACCCTAAAACGCTTCCAAACCTTATTGGTTGATACAGGTCCTTCCATGGGCATATTAGGGTCGATCTTTGGTCCCCATGGAGCCACTTTTATGTGATAATGACACTTTATATTTATTAAGTTAAAATAAATACAAAAATGACATAGGCATATATCTTTTAGAAAAACATTTTTTACATAGGGTTATATATGTTTTATTTTTGATTATAAATATTCATTAGAAATATAATACATAATTAAATTTTATTTATAAATTTTAGACGTTTAATTTATTTGTGACATAATGATGATGCATTAATTACCATAATAATGAAAAATTAAAATAATTGATATTATATTTATTCAAATAAATATAATTTGAGACTTTTTATGAATTACACTAATTTTATAGGTTAATATGACATGTTAGGATTGACTTAATTATCGTTTTTCTATGTAATCATTCTGTTATGATTATCACAAAAATCAATTATTGAATTGTGTCAAAATTGACATAAAAGAGTATTTAAAACAAATATTATATTATTAATTGATATTCAATTCATAAAAAAATAAATTTTTTCCAAGAGACTAATATCATGATAGGTGTATCATTAATGGACCACTTGGGGGTCCCTTGGATGTATATAGTATGTTTATTAACCATATAATATAAAACACAAAGAGACATTGTAAAAGTGAAACTAATTAACTAAGAGTTAATACGTAATGATAAGATTAATATATTGACCCAAACCAGTCTAAATTATATTGGATGAGTGGTTTTCGACCCATTCCCACCTTATAATTTAAATAATATAATTTGGAGCCATTATAAACCGAATATAAATTTATTATAAAATAATATTTCTAGATTTTCCAAAGGTGCCTCTCACCCCTCTTATAAAAGGGCACTCACCCCTCTCATTAATTAACACCTTAAAAGACATTTGGCTATGAAAAACCCTAGACAAATACTCTCTCAACTTCCATCAATTCATCCTAGAGTCCTTTCTTTAGGCAGAAATCTAACATAAGGAGCCCTTTTGATCAAATCAAAAGGAAGAACCCGAAGAAGATGTAATGATTTCACCACCCATTTTCAAGTTCCTTTCTTCTTCAACTTCTTCTTTCATTGTTATTCCCATTTTAAAATAATTAATCCAGTATCTCCTATATACTGTAATATTATTATAAATATGGTACAACCATGTTAAGTATTCTATCCATCCTTTGAATGACATGTCACCATACGTGCGTACGTACGGCCTACTGTCTCGACGTCATGGTGTAATTGTTATTCAATATATTATTATTTGGATGGGTATAATATTGATTTTTAATTAATGTAAATAATAAATATAACATGATAATGATTCTTTATATATGATATACAATCAAATTAAATATTATTTTAACATCAAAAGAATGATATTGTTGCTCGTGCGTACGTACGGACTACCGTCTCCACGAAAGCGATGACATTCATTCTCCATCGTATCCATCCAAGTATAATTCTAATTTGATGATTAATAATAGTATTTAAGGACATGATATCATTCTAGATATGAATAAGATACAAACATTCCATGACAAACACATCTTACATAACAAAACATATAATAGAAAATGAGTAAGTTAACATCCGAAACAACGATAATACTAATATATTTTTAAAAAATCAATGTTAAAAGATCATATATGATATCATATTAATGTATATGAATCTTTTATAATTTAATAACAATTATTTCACCATTATACAGGAGGTTAACCAACCCCCAACCGAGTTAAAGGTCAAGGTAAGGGTTTATTTCGCAATCTCCTCACTATCCGAGGTTGTTTATACATAATAATCTACTGGGATGTATTTATCATCCACATCCATGTTTCATAAAAAGGTATTTCAAAAAAAATTTTTTTACTATTTTCTAGAATATGGGATAAATTCATTTATACCCTTGTTAACTTTTATTATTGGTTTATAATGGAATCTTTTCGTCGTTTTCCAAATAAGATCCTTTTTAACCATTTCAATAGAATGAAGGTAAGAATTTTTTTTTAACTTAGACGGTGGGTGCATCTATTTTCCACCATTATAAATTATTAGAATCTTCCCTTACAAGATTATAAGGATATTTTCCAAGTTAATGTTTTATTTTATAATTATGTGACTTTTAAATGTTTTCATAAAATAGATATTTCTCTCAAATAGTTTTGATTTCATCTATGTCAACATCCTATGATGGATTTTAATCTTATTTGAAGTTTATTTTTTATGATAAAAATCATCCATATTGTGTTGAATGTTTTGTGATATGTTTGACTGTGGATTTGTTATTATTGTACCATTCATGGTTTATGGTGAAATTATTTACACTTCGTATGCTAATTTTAATACAAATTTTTATGTTATGTTGAAACCTATTCATATGAGGAATGAATTGGACTTAATAAGTGACGGGTGGAGCCCTCTATAGATCCTCAATGCATATGTAGGTCTCATGTGACAAACTAGTGTCTTGGCACAAGGCCTTGACAAAATCTTATTTGTAGTCTTGGCACGAGGCCTTGGCTATGTGGTTATGATAGTCTGGCATTATGCATTCCATCATTATGAAAGTGGTTATTGATATTTCATGTGATTATTCGATTAGTAGAATATCCATGTGAATAAGTAAATGGCATTATTTCATTTTATTTTTTCCATACTATGTTGACGTTCAAGTTTAAAAGGATTTTTTTAGGTATAAATTTCTTTAAATCATTATTCTTAATTATGAAATTTTCTGCTATATTGTTATCCGTATTGGTAATTTGAGCTCACCCATTTTCTATGTTTTATTTTTCCCAGTATGTGAATAAGGAATTTATGAATGACCTGTAGGGACAGTATGAGGGGATAAGAGTGTGGACTATGGAGACAATATTTTTGTAGTTTTCATATTATGATGTAATGATAACATTATTAAAGTATCTAGTTATTCCATGGCTACTAAACTAATCGGTCTTTCAAGATTTGATCTTTCTTGTGATCATGCCAATGTTATGTAATAATGCACCGACTCTGGGTAACTAGGGTTAGGGCGTTACAACCACCACTTTCTGCGGACCACCGGACGCACACCCGTGGTCTGTTTCGCCCATCATCTGCACCTAAGGTCACTACTAGTCCCGAACATCACTGCAGAGACTTCAAATATCCATTACATCATGTTTCGTCATCACCCATCAATCCGCATATCAACAAACAATCTGCAGAGGTTTTTCGGGTCGTTTTTTGTTTAGCACGCGCCCTCTGTGTTAGATGTTATCAATTGGAAATAATCAACACCTGATTTCAACAACTTAACAAGGCAAAATTTTAATGAATTAAAATTGAACATAGTTCCCAATAATACTCCCATAATTAAATATTTCCGTCTTGCAAATAATAACATTTTTAGATCAACTTTTTAATGAGTAGATCCGCGTTCCTTGTTTAGAAGGGAACAATCACAAGAATATTAACATTCTAAAATAATACCCCTAACTCGTGAAAGATCCACGATAGCTGAGTATCGTGGATGATGGTGATGCGAAAGAGGGGTCATCGGATCGTTAACGTTGATTCAAAGGATGAGATGAAGTTGACGATGGTCATTGGCGAGTTCCCCACGTCGGTGTCTCCTCCCTTGCGACAGAGGAAGCAGAAGTTTGAATAAATTTCTTCACGTCCTTTGGGTCGTGGAGTGTTCTTCGTGCAGTGGAGTGTTCTTCGCCGGAGTTATCCTTCATCAAGAGAATAGTGGTGTTCTTCTAATTCTCTAGAGGTTTCCCCACAAAATATTTGCTAAGGAAAATATTTATAATAGATCTCTACCGTCTTAAATAAGAGCCATGAAAAACTAATTAATGTCCACACTCAAAATAAATTAATTATGTGAATCACCTAATTAACTTATCATGGGTTGGAAAATTTAATTAGAGAGAGAAGAAGGTGACTGGTTATTTTAAAAAATTCAAATTTGAGGGGTTGTCCAATTAAATGAAGAGGAGTTAATGGCGAGTTTAAGGGGGATAAAGGAAAGGTGAAGGGTTGGTGTTTCATGCGAACCCCACCACCCTTGGTCATTCCCTCTCATGGGAAGTTAGTTGGGATGTGGCCCCACCTCCAACTTCTCTATGGAGAAATTGTCTTCCACTTAAAATATATTGTAACACTACAATTTATTTATGACTTATCGAATCCCCAAAATTTAACTACCTCATGCGACAAAACACAACCGTGCTTAAGGTCCCCTTAAACAATTACAGGGGTTGTGAGTTCATCGGTGCCCTCGTATTTCAATTCCGAGCACTGGTTCAATAGATAGAAAACCTCACTATTCATTCACTGAACGTACCCGATCTAAACTTCAAAAATTTATTCCGGGAACATCGTTCCTCGAAATCAAATGCTGTCAGAAACCGCGCACTGGAAAAATTCCAATAAAATTAAGAAAAAAATTTCTTTGAAATTTTCAGGATTTTACATTTATCCCACCTCAGGGATTTACGTCCTTGTAAAGCTACAAAAAAAACTAGGGAATATAAATGAAGTATCGGTCATGGATCTGATCCTTATGCTCCCATGTGCTCTCCTAGCAGTTCCTGTGCTTCCAGCGAAAGTGCACAAGAGGAATCTATCGTCCCTATAGGACCCGCTCCTATCGATCCTAATCCTCTACTTGAACCCTGTGGATGTCGCCCTGTCATTAATGTCCTCTCTCCGTTGGTCGATGATGTGTGACGGATCGTGCACGTATCTCCTCAGCTGAGATACGTGGATGACATAATGCACCCGGTGCAACGGAGGTGGAAAGGTCAAGCGGTAAACCACCTCACCTACCCTTCTGAGGACCTAGAAAGATCCGTTGAACCTCAGAGAAAACCTATCGCCTCGGCCACATCTCCATAAATCTCATCGAGGTGAGACACGTATAAGGATGTGGTTGCCATCCTAGAACTCTAGTGGCCTCCATTTCCTGATTAGAACTATGACTCAAAACTCCTGCTTCCATGAGGGTAAGGTTGACTGACTCAAGATTGATCAACCACACCCTCATGTGCATGAGCTTATCCTATGCTGCCTGGGGTTTCTTTTCACCGACCTAGGAAAAACCATCCCAATGTTGTAGATAAACAAAAATTTTTCTGCCTAATATAGTCAATCTGTGTATGAACTATGAATCCAATCCATACCTAGACCTACGTCAAAAGGCCTCGGTGCTGCCACCAATAGATTCCAACTGAAACTCTCGCCTCGAGGGTCAGATCACACCTTCGGAGTATGTGTGATTATCGAGTCTCCTCCCAAAGGTATCTCCAGACGTGAGGGACAAGTCAACGGCTTACCGGAAACTCTATGTATGGGACATGATTTGTGGAAGAAAGGAAAGATTAGTATCAACTTTTGTTGTAACGGTTGCTAGAAGTGGACACAGACTGTCCCTCGAATCATTCTTTGAGCTATTGGGTCACACTCCTTGACCGCAAGCAATCGCTCTCTTCCCCTACCCTCCAGCTCCCTGAGCCTGCTGGGGACAACAAAGGCGGGTGGTTGTAACATGTCAAAATATACACAACCACATGCTTCACTCCTAGCTCTGCTTCCCACGTCCACTGCTCTGCAGATTCATCTACCTTTGAGGCTTCTTCTTCTTGAATCATTTTACTCGCCTGAGTCTCTGAGTCTGGTGCCAGTCTCTTATATCTTACTATACTATGCTGTCTTCATCCACTACTGGATGATCTTCACCTTATCTGTCGTAGCTCATACCATCTTTGGTCGGTATGAAGTTTTCCGATGTGGTAATTCGGTTAATGACCAACCTTCTTTTCATACGATCTATAAATGTTGCTAAGATTTCTCCTTTACTGAAAAGAGAAATCTGGTATCATTCCCTAGACGAACCATGTTCTTTTCCTAATACAGTTTATCCTAACATGAATGGTACTATTTAATTCCATGGATGACGTCGTAAGTCCTCGACATTACTACCATAATATCCAACTGTCACTCTCGCCACTATGGGTTGATTCACACTGTCGACATCAGTGTGAAGTCATTGGGTCTCCTCTAGTAGAAATCTCGAATGTGAGGGTCAAGTCAAATGTTTTAACCGGGACCTCTCAGTAACAACATAATGCGAGGACATGAAAGTAAACGTCACAAAGAAATGTGTATTTTATTTCTACAGCTCAGAGTACAAAGACACATACAACCAAAAAAAAGGAAGATAGAAGCACCAATAACAAAGGCATCTATGCCTGGATCTAGTCTTGCTCCTGTTCATGTGCTTCTGGATCTCTGTGGGGTCTTCCTCGATCAAACGTCTACCTCTTCTTGGGAGGTCGTTCATCTACTACATGCTGGTCATCTGATCGGTGGGTTGGACAGTCACGAGCCATAATACCCTATCCACTGCATGCATAGCACATCCTACTCCTCGTATGGATGGCTCTGTTTCATTTTCCTCGCACTACCGAATCTATAACTCGAGTTCGCCCACCTATAGGTCCAGTCCTCTTGGACCCCTGTATAATCCGTTAATGCCTACAGACGACTCAGCTTCTGATGGTAATCACTGCGGAAAATGCATCATCTCCTGAGCATGCTTATTGTGTAGAGTCAATGGTATAATCTCCATCCTGAAGATGGTCTCGAAGTCTTCCCATGTGATGGTCATCTCATCACAAAACTGAAACATGTAGCTCCACCACCTCTCAGTTTCACCCATGAAGAGGCTAACAGATATGTACACAATCATGTCTTCGTGTATCCCAGCTGTGTAGAGAGACCACGCTACAAACTCCAGCCAGTTCCCAGCCGTCTGAAAATATGACTCTCCTCAAAACGTCAGAGGCCTCCGACGCTGGAACTCTTGCATCGCGCTCAAGTGGCGTGCACTCTCTACTAGTGTCCCAACTGTTAGAGCCACTGTACTAAGGCCTTGCTACTTTGTGGACTATCATCGTGCTCACCACATGGTACCCATGCTCTATGACTAGGTTAAGACATCCTGAAAGAAGCAGACGTGACACAGTCAAATGATTATACTTGATGATTTTACCTTGTTTGAGTTGTTTTAAATGAAACTTTTGAAAACACACACGCAATCAGTTTTTTCATGCACTCATTCGGAAATCAGAAGTCAGGGTCCTAGTGTATGGATACGTCTGCTACCCGCACCAATACTGGACTCCCTGAACTGAAATCCACACATATTACCTTTAACACTATTTCTTCACAGAAATAAAATATCAAAGTCCTAAATTATGCGGTAGAACTGAATCCTCTGATTCCAATTTTTCACGACCCGTCCTCGGGGCCCGTGCAGTGACTACCCCAACCCCTCCTTCCATAGGCCAGTGGCTGCCGACTAGCACCAAAGGCATAAATCCCAATAAAAAGGGATGGCATTGCCTTTATAAAAGTAAACATCACAACAAATTACAAGTAGAAGAAAACACTAAGTACCAATGAAAGTTCTAAAAAGTAAATGGGCTAGAATAAAAAACCAACTGAAAAGTATAGCTACAACTGAACGAAAGTGCAATAGAAAAGAAAAGTAGATATAAGGATAGAAGTGGCTCTTGGGTCGTCCACATAGAATCCTACCTGAAGGGTTGGTCCAGATAGCGCTGCTCTTGGATCGTCCACCACGAATCCTACCTGAAGGGTAGGTATAGATATTCTCCTCAACGCTCTCGCCCGTCAACCTCCTCTGAGTACTGTATCGTCGTGATTTCCACCTTCAGGCACCGTCCAGTCCTCGAACACTCGGACTATGTCTGCGCTATCAGTCGTTTGCATCCAACACAATGAGGTGCGGGTCTAGACCGTACAGAGGTGAGTATAAAGATACTCCGTAGGGACCTCGTGACCCACAAGGTCTCACTAAATCCAACAAGGATAACCACAAAGCAGGATCTAAACAGATAACATTACTTTGGTATAAGCCCATATTTATAAATATGTTATCATGTAACCCATATCAATCAAGAGGAATCACATAGATATGAAGAGGATGGATAACCTAAGCATAGGTATATGCCCATACATATACGTAAGTTATCATGTAACCTATCTCAATCATGAGAAAAAACACAAATGACATTGACTCAGCTCAAACCACGATTTTCATTATCGAAACTGCAACTGCTGAAGGGATCCTCCTCTGTTGAGTACACTGATCCTGTCATTACTCCAAGGTGATTCTAACTAACCTTAGATTGTTGAGGTACTCCTCCTGTCTAGTACCATGGGTCTTCCACCGAAACAAAGTAGTGCTCCCTGTCGGGGTCTTCCACCCAAACATAGTAGTGCATCCACCCTAATAGCCTGCAGAGGTACTCCTTCTATCGAGTAACACAGGTTTTCCACCCAAACAATGTAGTGCTCCCCACTACGGGTCCGCCACCCAAACATAGTAGTGCTCTCCACTAAACTATACATGTCACTCCGACTCGAATCAGACAAGCAGTCATCAGGTCTCATCCAGCTACATGGTCTCCGTACTCCGTACGCTCGTCCCTAGGATGGTCCACCTCAGGAGCTACAGGTCGATACTCCAAGTATCACAAAGTTCCATGAATAATTATCTCAGAGGACTGCCTCATCATAGGAATCACAACACAGTAGACGGCGTGTCAATTGGATGCACGGTCTGTGTGTTACTAGCATGTTCGTCTCGGGGGCCTGGTTGGTTTCGTGTATGAACCTACCCGACCGTATCTCAACTATACCCCGAAATCCCATACGGTATACTCATAAGGACCGTTTCTCAACATCATTATCAACACCGCTGACTGTTCGTCAAATGGACGTCCAGTTTGACAGTTATCGGCTTTTCCATTCTAGGGGCCCGGTTGGATTTCAGGTACAATCCATCCCGGCCTTACTCCAACTGCGTCCAAACCTTAGGTGAACTATGCCAACATTTCCATCTCATCGAGAGGAATCCAACAATGTCAACAGCACCTCAATCAGACGTCCAGAACTCAAGTTATAAGTGTTTCCGCTCCAAGGGCCCGATTGGTTTCGGTTTCGAACCAACCCGGGCATGCCCATACTTCACCAAAACCTATAGTGTAATATACTAAATCAACCGCCTCGATCCACGGAACTCTACGCAACTGACAGTGCATCGATCAGAGGTCGGTAGCTCATGATATGGGATTTTACCTGAAGGAGGTCCGAAAATGGGGGGTGTGGGCCTGGTCCAACCCGGCCCAATACCCCCTGGGTTGGCCCAAACCAGGTCGACCCGACCCGAGTCCGGATCCAGCCTAGTTGGGCGCGGCCCAGCCTGGTGCTGGTGGCCCGGCCTGACCAGTTGAGGCTCAGCCAGCATGGCTGAGGTGACACGGAGCGGGGGGGGGTGCTATTCCCCCTGTTGACAGAGAACCAGTGCGGCTCAACCGCGGTGGTCATCTCCGGTAGCACGCTGCCGCCGCTTTCTGCGGAGCAACGGATGCACACTAGTGGTCCCTTTCGTCCGTCGTCAGTGCCTAAGGTCACTACGGGACCCAAACTTCACTACGGATACTTAAAATCGCCATTGCGGCCCGTTTCGTCGTCGCCCGTCAATCCGCACATCAACAAACAATCTACGAAGGGTTTTCGGTCCATGTTTGTTCGGCCCGCGCCCTCCACGTTAGATGTTATCAATTCTCAATAATCGACACATGATTTCAACAACATAACATGAAACATCTTTAATCAATTAAAATTGAACCTAGATCCCATCAATACTCACGTCATTAAATATTATCGTCCCGAAAATAATAACATTCACGGATCAACTTGGTAATGAGTTGATCCATATTCTTTTTTATAAGGGAACAGTCATCAGAATATTAACATTCTAAAATCAAACCCCTGCCTCGGGAAAGATCCGCAGTACCTGATTATCATGGATGACGGTGATGTGAAAGAGGGGTTGTCGGCTCATTAATGTCGATGCAAGGGATGAGATGAAGGTGACGACGGTCGTTGGTGATTTCCCCACATTGGTGTCTCCTCCATTGCCACGAAGGAAGAAGCAGATTAAAGAAATTGCTTCACCTCCTTCATGTCATGGAGCGTTCTTCGTGCTATGGAGTGTTCTTCCGTAGAGTTATCCTTCATCGAGAGAAGAGTGGTGTTATTCTAATTCTCCATAGGTTTCTCCACAAAATATTTTCTAAGGAAAATATTTAGAATAGATCTCTCCCATATTAAATAAGATCCATGAAAAACTAATTAACTTCAACACTCAAAATAAAATAATTAAGTGTATCACCTAATTAACATATCATGGGTTGGCAAAATTAATTAGAGAGTAAAGAAGGTGAAGGGTTATTTTAAAAATTTCAAAAGTGGGGGTTGTCCAATTTAATGAAGAGGAGTTAATGGGGATGTCAAGGAGGTTAAAGGGAAGGTGAAGGGTTGGGGTTTCATTCGGACCCCACCACCCTTGGTCATTCCCTCTCATGGGATGTTAGGTTGGGTGTGGCCCCACCTCCAACTTCTCTATGGAGAAATTAACTTTCACTTAAAATAAATTGTAACACTTCAATTTATTTAAGACTTATAGAATCCCCAAAAATTAACTACCTCAAGCGTCAAAACGCAACTGCAGTTAAGGTCCCCTTGAACAGTTACCGGCACTCCGAGTTCATCAGTGCCCTCAGATTTTAATTCCGAGCACTGATTCAAAAGATAAAAAATCCCACTCGTTCGTTCACTGAACGTACCCAAGATAAACTTCGGAAATTGATTCTGGGCACACCGGGCCTCAGAATCAATTGTCATCAAAAATCTCACACTCGCAAAGTTCCAATACAATTAAGAAAAAAATTTCCTTGAAATTTCCGAGTCTTTACACACACAGTATTGGGTTAGTTTTTCATCATTCAACACCCAGTTTAAACAAAACAATATTTAGTCATTTTGTCTAAGATGATTAAATTATAACACAGAAAGGGAATAAATATTGTAAATATATATGTTATATTTATAATGAAATATTTTTTATCTTCATCAAGTAGAATCTATAAGCATAATATAAGAACAAATCCATACTTATGCACAAAAACATATATTTTATAAATGTAGTTTTAGGACCTGTTAATGGAGAACAAATTTTATATAATATTTTTAAAACTATTTAAATATTATATGAAATAGAAAACGTCATTTAGGAAATTGAATCATAAAAATTGTGGCTGGGTGAAATTTTGGAAATATTCTGTGATGTTTCCTTTTTTATTAATAGTGAAAATTACTAAATTTTATTTCAAAACTGATCTTTTGTCATAATTTATATATAAAGATAAATTATATTTCAAACTAATTTTCATAATTAATTAAATAATAAATATTTCAAATAATACGATTTTGGACATTGAGACTATTTCTACCATGAAATTGCATATAAAAACGTAGAGAATTTTTGAAAATTTTTACTTCAAAACTCATCTCGTCTTCCCGTATTTGGAATAAATTGTAATCCAATTTCGTCCTCATATGAAATTAGAATTTGGAAAAATTGAATCAATATTTGGAATAAAAGTAAATAATAAATTATAATAAAATAAAATTTTATTTTGGGAAAAAAATTATTTAGAAAGGGAATAAAATTAATTACATCAATTAAGAGAAAAATTTGAGTCACTGGATATTAAACCATAAACATAAAGCCCCAAATAACCTATAAACATGTTCAAAATAAATTTTACAGTTTTATATTGAACCTATAATCCATATTATATAATTAGTACCATTATTTTCTCATTATTTAATGTAAATGACGTTGATCGAATTCCCATTCTAAATATTTTCAAATTCACCACTCCTCCTCCACAATAAAAAGGAACCCACCCTCTCACTTAGTAACACCACCAAATCCTTTTAGAACGCACAGAATATAATTAAATAAGCTAAAAAAATACCTCCCCTCATTATATAAGCTTAAATTTTAATATAAAACATCCATTTATTCAATTTGGTGCAACCCCAAAGAAGTTACCAAAAAAAGAGGCAACATTCTTTTTCAATATCTTTTGCTTTATTTTATGTTACACCCACAAAAATATTATTATTAAATTTTTAAATAATAAAATTATTATTATAAATATACTTATATGATTTTATTTTATTGATTATTCATTCAAATACACAAACTTTCATCTAATGGGAGACAAACCTGTCGTTTTTGTGGACATTGAACTACCGCCTTCCAAAATGATGATTGTTTGTTTCTCCTTTTCCACTAGTGATGGTGGGAATTGTGATGGAAATTATATTTATATATGATACATATAATATATATAATTTATTTATGATTACTTTAATAAAATAAAAAAATACCTATTTTCTTTCCATTTTGTTTAAATACTATAACATCGTTTGTGGATGTATGGACAACCACCTCTTCGATGAAATATTATTCCTTCACACTGTACGTGGAACATATAATGGATGGAGTTAATAAAACCATGTGACATATATGAAATAGATATTATACTGAAATTATAATATACATATATATATATATTTACCATTTAATTTTTTTCTTTTAATACCGAATATAAATTAAAGAAGCCTTCCTACGTACATACGACATACCGTCTTTAGGAACAATGCATTTCATTTCATATATCATAATATTATGGATTATTATAAATATATATATAACAAAATTATATGATATTTAAATGATATTTTATATTATAAATATTATTAAATCATTTTCTATGTAATATAAACAATAAATAACATGTAAAAACACACTCGATAAACTAGGTAATTATCACTTAAAATAGTTAAAATAGTTAAATATTATGAACAAAAGTGTAATAAGATAGTATACAAAGATATTATATGATAATATAAAAATTATTATAAATCTCATATATGTTATTAACATGTTTATATCCTTTATGAAGGAGTATAAATGATTTTCACACAAAAAATATAACATAAGGAACGAGTTTTTTTATCGATGTACATTGCATTGAGACATATTTGTTACTATATTCTAATTCACATTATCATGGTATATATACTTCCTATTATTCATTTAATATAATTTATAAATCATAATTCATGCTATTTTATGTTTTAAATTGAATTATCTCAACCAAGGTCTTTACTTTTAAAATATTCAAATGGAGAACGTTACAATTGTAGTCTTAATTAATTTTGTGATTGTTAACTATCTACTCAGACAATCAATTTATTGTAATTATTTTTTATTGGATCATTTCATAAATATAAAAAATAAATGTTTATGGATATTATTATTTCCAAAACCATATAACATATTTACATATAATGTTCAATTTGATAGTTATTTGATTAACGAGCGAATTATTGATAAATATATATAATCTATTAAATATAGATACATTTCAATAAAAATAAAATGTTCTTTAATTAAATTGATTATTCTATGTATGATGAATTATTTTTAAATTTAATAAATTGGTTGGGTACCATTTAAAGGATTCATGGTTGATTGGGGACTATTAAATTTAGTCTCCTCTATGCATCAGTAATCTCATGAAAACAATTTGTTGAAAAAATTAGATTAGTTTTAACAATAATTTAATGACGGTAAAGGTATAATGTGTTTGGGAAACATGAGGTCCAAAAATTCCGAATTTATATATATTTAATTTATCTATTCATATTATACATTTTATTATTTCATCTACATATCTATGGGTGCATTACCTTCATAGTTTATTGATTAAATAGAACATGTTTAGTTTCTATTTTTACATATTAATTATTCCTTATCTATTTATTTGAATAGAATTTGTTATCAATTATTTTCCATTCCATGTGTATTTAATTGTATTTATTCATTATTATTTTTCCATTAGATTTCATTATTGATGATTTTATCTCATCCTTATTTTCTTTCTTACAACCATGATATGAAGAAAAATATCTCAATAAGAATTCAAGGATATTGGTCATTTAATTTTATTATGTATCATGTTTTACTTACAATTTACCAATGTAATCTTAGTATGATGTATGTAATTTTGGTTTCCAAAACTGGTAAATGGTCTATTCCCTTGGGATTTCATGCTTGTATGAATGCAAATATAATAAAGTAATTTACAAACTTTGGGAAATCTAGAGTTGCAGCAACAAAGTTGGTATTTGAGTATGTTTATCAACATCCATAAAAATTTGATTTTGAAATCATATATTAGGGAAAATAAAACTATGATATAATTTTAGGATAAGTATAGAAGAACATTATAAAGATTTGTTAAGACAGATATTATATTGGTATTCCAAACAATACATCCCTATTTGGATACTACAAGTGGAAACTGTTCATGCATATATGTACCTATGGGTAACAACTCTAATGATGTGTGTTGGGCCTGACATGAGCATAACATGGTACATGTAACATGCCTTAATGATCATTTAGTTCGAATTTCCTGGTGGATACAATTATGATAAGTTCCATTTTCATTAGAAACCCTTATGATGGATTTAAAATTAATGATTTACCCAATGAAAATAGATTTCCCGATTCTATGACTTATGAAGGCTAAATGTATTTTCTGATCTACAACATATTAAAATTTATACATTATTATTTTATGACCTAATCAGGTATATTTAATTGTTTATAAATTGTTCTTGGAAGGATGATCTATATCAATACTCCAATAAAATTTAGATATTTCACTATTGAGGAAAATGATATAATTGGTATTGAAATGGAGAAAATTATTTAAATATGAGTGAATTGTATTCAGCATATTAAAAAAACATTCTCTAATGGAGAGAACAAGTTCTCATAGATAATTTCTTATTATAGATAACATAATGTTGAATAGTCCACAACTATTTAGTTGGATTAGTAAAATAATTGTTTCTCAGCAATGTATTATGTCTCTAATATGATATTTAAGTCTTTGTGAAGTAGTGAAATGGATAAGGATAAACAGGAGGTATATTATTTCCAAGGTGATAGTTATCAATGGTGGTCAGTAATCAATAATAAATTGGAGTAATAAGATGTATAACTTATGGGATTGGGAAATTTTATCGATACATTCTGTAACAAATAATTCCCTCTTGATTACACAATTTAGACGACGAGGAATTTTCATATCTTAAAGAAAATTGTGGGAGATAGAGTTGAGGATTATTAATGTGGCACTGATTTGTTAGTAAGTTATACTATGTATTATATGTGGAACACAATATCAATGATTGACCCCTTATTTAAATATCTAAAGCCATATCATTGAAGGGCACTGGTTTCTGAGACATTGTCATCATACTAAGAGATAGTTTTACGTGCATCAACAAATAGTTGGAATCCTCAAGATCAAACATATTCAAATGAATCCAAGATAATTAGAGGTCTTCTATAAACCATGAAAAGTGAAAATGATAAATAAGAATAATGGAATGAAGTAATTCCCACCTTGAGATAAATATGTGAAAAAATTATTTTTGGAAATTCATGAATTAACCAGGAGTCTAAATATGTGGGTAGAAAACGTTCATAATAATACATAAATCAAGGGATAAATGTTAGAAATTTTGGTTCTATTGAAATGAATTCTACCACGTCAAGGTAATATTCCACAAATGTGGCCCTGGGAAGATGATCTTGATTACATGGTGAAAATAGTAGAGGTAGAAGTAACAACTGATGTGGTTGTAGCTTCATTAGTCCTATAAAAAAATTTATCTAATTACATATTTGATAATTGATCATTAAACTCTATTATATACCTAGTTTTCCAAAAAATGGAATTTTACATTTGATTTACGACAGATTAATTAGTTCAAATTACTATAGGATAACTCATTTAAACAAAGTTGTGTTGAGAAATCCACAATATATGACATAAATGTTCTTTATTCCTTGAAATATTTTTGATATCTATGGTTTAATTAGATATAATTCTCGATATTGAAAAGCTGTTAAAATATGAAGCAAATATTTTATTATAATAGGAAGGATATTACAATTTTTGGGGAAGGTGTAGATTCATATTCTTTAGTGCAGAGGCTTCCTCTCCAGATTCTATCTAAAACCACCCAAAATGACTATAAATAACAACCACAATAATTAGAAATAAAAATATAATATAAAATTATATCTATATATTAAAATTGTAATCAATGTAAAAAACAATTGATGCATCATTTTACGTGATTTATGATCTATAAAAATAACACACAATATAAAATTAATGAACATAAAGTAAATAATATCATTGAAGATTCCCTAGGGATGATAATTCTAGGATTATATAGTGAAATGACATAACAAGTTAGGGACAACCCTTAAAAGGGGGAAATATATAATTACTACACTGGTCTAGTGGTGGTTCCACATATATTACTTCACTATTAAGAGATAAACACTTAAATAATTGAAATTTCATTATTTATTTTATATTTTACAAAACATTATCAATGGTTCCCATGATCAACTAAGAGTATGTGAGTAAAAAATGATACATGAAATCACATGAAATCGAAAAAAAATGTAAACACCCAATTCACCTATTTTTCATAACAATCAAATTCATAATTTTCTAATCATGCCTTAATATCTCCTTGAAATAATTAAATCAATAAATCTTTTTTCTACGAAAAATAAAGTTCAAATTATTGAATAAAAAGATTTTAAATTTTAAAATTAATGATAATTATATCAAAAAAACACTCAACAAATATGAAATGAATATGAAAAAATTTTAATACTTAGTTTAGAACTCGTCTTTTAAAACTAGGTCACATAACCACCCAATGTGTATATCATGTTACTCATGAATTATATTGAAAATAATTAATTATTCATAATAGACACATTTATTTAAATAAAAACCTGTCACAAATTTTTTAGAATCTAAAACACCCATAATGGGTTATGGAATAAATTTAAAAGGGTCAATCATGAATGTAATCAAATAGTAGTCATTAATGAACCTTAAAAACGATATTGGACCTCTAATACAATGGGTAACAAAATTCAAAATTCTTTAAATATAATGTAAAATAACATAATTTATAAATGAAAATTAATCATACATACTAAAGGTCATATGAAACTAAAAAATTGTTTTAGGAATTCTTTTAAATAATTAATTTAAATGTAATGTGTCCCAGTTGGTGAAATCCTACCATAAAGTAAGATTTAATGATATGAATCTTTTGTATACATGAATTAGAGGACCCAAATAACAATATTAACCAACTAACATCATGAACCAAAAAATATTTTAATAAAACCTTCTATTGGTTTTGGAAAACATGGCCTTATAAGAGGTAGATAAGAAGAAAAAAGAGGATGAAGATATAGGAGAATTTAAAAAGCGGAGAAAATAGATTGAAACAATATAAAATCCACACATTATTGAATGAGAACCAATGAAATCCATGGACTAATGAAACATGGGTTTCCTAGTTCCCTTTCTCAGCTGGCTCACATATGTGATAGGGGAGGGAATCTAAATGGTTTCTTAAATGGGTATCAGTCGAATAATAAATTCCATAATTTTATTATTTGAGAAGGTTTCATGGTCTAGCTCTATAGTTTAAACAATTATATGCCAACTATGTGCCCTTAACTGATCACATACGATCACCCACATGGTTTGGTATGATGTTTATAAAAACCACCAAACACTATCAAAACCACCAGTGATAATTAATTATATGTTTTGGATGGTCGACTACGTGTTTTTTACTAACCATGAGACAAACATGAAGCAAGAACTATAACCAAAAAAATTAAATTAATCAAATAAATTGTTCCCAAAATTCAAGGACATGGAATGAAATCAATAAACTACTAAAATAACTGTGAATATGAAGAACATTATGTGACAATTCACTACACCATAATAATTCCACTATAAAATAAACATGTTAGAGTAATGATTGTTTAACAGGACATAGTAGACATTGAGAATAATCTTTAGTCTATAGATAAAGTAAACCCAACCCAACACCGACATGTCTCAAAATACATGAACATTCATAAATATACATTGATGATTATAATTGAATCATATGCTCATGCATCAAAAGGGATGACCAAAAGGATGATTAAATCATATAATATGTCACCTCACTATTTATATGAGACAATAACATAAAAAAGTGTCTAGTTAAACATAAGGTGTTGTGATACCATCAATTGTTGAGGCCAAGATTATTAAATCAATTAGAAATCATACCCATATCCATAATTAGAAATAAACTCAATTTAAAAATGAGGCGACAACATTAAATATCCCAAAGGACCATCACAATATAATGATAAATCTAGGAAGATCAATTGAATCATTCAATCAATTATGCTTTTAAAATCCAATGAAACAATTATATAGGTACCCAAAAAATAATGTTCTCAATATTATCCAATATTATAACCCTCAATAACTTGTATACTAATTACCAAAATCAAGGAAACAAGAGGGTGTTTCAGGATTCGGGAATGAAGTAGAACATCTGATCATTATCCAAAACCATTTCCCAAATCAGATCATGGTACTCAAATTCACCAAGCATTCAAAAAAACCAAAAACACCTATTAAAATGATATAGATTATAAAAATAATGTATATGTTTTAAAAATAACAATAAATCCACACAAATACACCAAAGGTAACCCTTAAAAAAATGAAATGACAGAAGAATTAAGAGATACTTCTAGAGGAAGAGGGAAGGGCACCAAACATCACACAATACCTCTTGAAAGTTAATTTTAGCATCAAAATTTAACATAACATATATCCAACCAAACATATGAAAAGTGAAAACACATCTAAACTGAGGCTTAAAAGAAGGACATTTTTTAGAATCACATACTCATTAATTCCCAAACTATTGTCTTGAGAAGTGGTAATACATATAAAAAGTATGAATTAACGCATACCAAGAAACCATAGGCACGTCACAACTAGAATGAAGGATTAAACATAACCGCTGAACTCGATGCCATGTAAGGGACGTAATTTGAAAATGTAACACTACCCAAACCATTAGAAATTTAAATAATGGGACATCATAAACCAAACATCATAAAACCCATGATGACCTTTTTAAGAGTCAGACCGGATAATAACAAAACATTAAATAAATAAAGAACATCAATTTTTCAATTCATCCCAATATATAAAATCCATTGGAATAATGATAAAACCTTTGAAATAAACCATAAACAACACTCAGAATATAAAAATACCAAGAAAAATGAAATTTTTATCTTAAATTTAATCTAACCCCAAGATATTTCCACCGAAAAATATTTTAAATCCTCACATTAATCATTATGATCATTTACATAATCTAGAAAAACTAAATAGATTCATTTAAATCATATAATATCCCATTATAAAATTCAAACATAAAATTTATGCATTAAAAACATTCTTTTTTTATAATACTAAAAATAAAAAAACGGTTGATTTAAATCCATTTTGAAAATTAAACTTTAGAACAAACCATACTTGTCTACAAAACACAAAATTATATTTCAAAATCATATATTAATCTTAAAATTCCCTTGTAGAATTCATGTTCAAAACCCAAATATCAAATTCATTCTAATTTACGTTAGAATTATTCTTTCTTAAATTATACCAACATTTAAATTCAAATTTCCATATCATGAATCCTTTATGGGAACTATTTAAAATTCCTAAAAAATTACTCATTTAAAATTAATTTTAAAAACCAACAAATATCTTTTATACTAAACTTTTTTACATTATAATATATTTTTTATCATTCTTCATTATAAAAATTAGATCATATAATAGAAAAAAGTTACATGTTGATTCTTCATAAATAATAAAAAATTATAGCTCGAATAAATATAGAATAATAATGGATCAAACACATGGACTAAATTACGGTTAGTTTTCATGAATTTTTTTACCATATGTTATGGTGGACCCTATACAAAACATGAATCTACTACTATGTGTCCATGATAGAACCATGGAAACATGAATCACACTATTTTCTAAATCATGTTAGATAACCGTAAAACATTATTAGTTCCTCCATTTTTACCTAAATAAACTAAATATTATAAAAAACACCTAATCACAATATCATTTATAATACCATCCATAAATATCATAATAAACTAAATGAAATTGAATAACATAATAAAAATTTAATTCTTCAACCTATCTACCCTTGGTAACTAATGGATTTTTTTCATGAAAGAAGTAAGTATACTCTCTTCAATCCTACCTCTTGAATTTTTAAATTCCAGTCTCCTAAAAATTAGATTCTACCAGAAAACTAAGGTATTTCATATATAACTTGTTCATGATATAACATGGGAAATCCCTAAGCATCCAACATTAGTTGGCCATCAACATTAGTCGAGGAACATTACAGATTGAATCAAGTTGTAGACAAGCACTAATTCATCAATTATGTTCATTTGGGAACAATTTTACTCAATAAACAAATAAAATACAAAAATAGATATTTTAGAAAATCCAACAAGACTCATCTGTATGTCTTAAATCGATGAAAATGAAAACAATCATATTAAAATATGATACAATGAAAACAAAAGAAAACTGACATACAAATAATACAAATGAACACAATAAATAAGAAAAAACTACGACAAATACGGTTTCAAGATACATGATGTCCATAATGAATAATTTATACATTAAACCAAATAAAATTTTTCTTCATAGACATAATTGAAAATATATATATGACTCATGGTCACAATGATAGATTTATAAATAAACCCTAAATAATCTTTTATAAATCAGTCCATAATGTATATTTACTCTAAGACATAATTGAAACAAAAAATTATACATATAGGCAAGAGTATAAAATTCTCAATAATTAACTTCCCCACACCACAATCAGACACTTTAATTTTTAAACAATTTCATTCATGTGTGGAATACTTTTTATAAATTTATAACATTTCATAACTTTTATTTAAAGCTAATCATGTAAATAAATCATTTCATTATTTATTTAAGATAAAAACATTAAGTAGGAAAAAAACTAATTTTGATAATTTTTTAGTTATCATATTCTGAAAAAAATAGATTCTTTTGAAAACAAGAGAAGATTAGAACCATGACTTAATATCAAATTTAAACAAATTTAATTTAAAAATCCATCCTTAAATTTTTCATTAAAAAATAAAGTGATGTAGTAAACTAATGCCCCAAATTAAATAACCCAAAATTTAAGACATATAAAAAAGATAAAAATATAGAATATTAAATAGTAATAATTGAAGACAAAGTCACCAAACATTTAACTAATATGATAAGAAACAAAAAATTATTTAAAACCCATGTTAGAACTCAAAAATTAAATCAAAATCATATAAACATCAAAAGAATATATCAAGTGAATCATGAATCATAAAAATCCTTAATTTTTCTAAAAAATCCATTTAATAAAATATGGTCCTTTTTACGAGTCTTAGAAACCAAAACACCCATAAAGGGCTAGGGGATTAATTCAAAATGATCAATCAGGAATTTAATAAATCACTAGACAAGCATCAAACATTAAATGAATCCTTAAGCAAAAATACAATGGTTAATCAACTTTACATTCTATGGAATCCAATTTTATATAACATAATTTATAAAAAAATATTGAAATACACTTAATAAAGGTTATAAATCCTCTTAATATTGTTTTACGAATTCCAAGAGATCATTGTTTTAAATGTAGTAAAGCATGTAAAACCCTACCCTATACCAAGTTTGGAAGATTTAAATAATTCAAATAGCTGAAGTCGAGGTCCCAAATAACAATAAATGAAGCATAAAAACTTGAATAATATGATATTTTGACAAAAAATCACATTAGGTTCAACTAAATTGGACTTATAAGAGGTGGAGAAGAAGAAACAATAGGCTAAAGAGAAAAGATATTCTAACCTTAAGAAATTTACATAAAATCTTATAATAAACCATGAATTCTGTTAAGGAAGGATGGGGGAGTTACCTAGATATCCTTCCCAGGTACCAAATTTTAGTGGAGAAAGAGGGAATTCAAAGGGTCTCTTATGTGGTGAGAGATAAATGAGAAAGTTTCGAAATATTAAAATCTAGGATACTCACATGGTTTTTCTACACAATTTACCAAACTATGTTTGAACCATGTAATCTTGATTGAACTCATCTAGGTAGCCCAATAGATGGGCCACACACTTGGTAAAACCATTCACTGACTATTAAAATCTCTATTGACAAGTAATTATTGGATTTTGATTGTTGACTGTATGGTTTACACTAATCATTTTAAATTAAAATTCCAAAAAATTTATCAAAATAATAAAAATTATTAAATTAATTTTTTCCCAAACATCTAGTACAAGGATATAAATAAATAAATATTTAAAATAAAAATCAATGTGGGGATTAGTGTTTGAAAATTATCAAACCTATTACACATTCTTCCCACATAAATTCACCAAGTTAGATTTAGGAATGATTAACCAGGCATATTACATAAGGAGAACATGCTTAAGACCATAACTAATAAAACTCAACCCAACCAACCCATATTTTCTAATACATGTCAGTCATGAATCATCGATTCGTGTCTAAAAAAATATGTAAGATACATGATGGATAATTAAAAGGTTCTTTATGATCAATATATGGACTCTACATCATTTGAAAACAACCCTATCATGGATACCTCTCAATTAAACTAAATGGTAAAGTGACACACTCATTCGTGTAGACCAATATTAATCAAAAAATTGGAAAAAATTCCCATATCAATGTAGAATGATCCTTCCAATTCTTAAAAAGTACACATATATATAGAATGACATGAAAGACCAATACAATATAATTATATTTACATGAATCTCAATCAAAACAATAAATCAAGTGTAAATTCCATAAATATAATTCATACTCCACTTTTTATTAAGTGAAAGGTTCTCATGGGGGTCTGAAATCGAGGGTACAATAATATTTCCATTAAATCATCATTTTATATATCTAAACATGAATGTGTTCAAGTGTCTCAAATTTTAACCCATGAGAACATATAGAATAATATAAGAGAGGAATGAAACATGATGTAGAGGAAGTAAAATGGTAATGAATATGAATTCTTAAAAATCCTCCATATACTACTACATAACTCGTACTATGATAATCTATTTCACAAAGAAACCAATAAAACATTTCTGCTCTCGATTTTTGAATTTACAAAGTAATGAGAGGTATTAAAATAAACAATATGACAACACTGAATCACCCTTGAAAACAATTATCCACAAAAGTAAGGATGAAATAATTAAAAGTCTCTTATAGTGGAAGAGGAAAAGGCATTACTCATCACAAGATTCATATTCCGTATAAATGATACCATCATGATTCCAAAATATAAATCTAAATCTACACTCAAATAAAGAGAAAACACATATAAACTAAATCATGTATTAATTCAACCATTTTAAATCTCATAATCATTGATTCATCAACTGTTCACTCCAGAAAAAAGCATTCACATAATGAAAAATTAAAAGGAACCATCATAGAACCCATGGGTAAGTCTAAACCACCAAGAAGGTTTTTGGATACTCCACTCCACCTGGAGTATAACGATTAATTTCAATTGAAAAAACCACACTACCCAAACAAAATGAAATAATAATATAGAGACATATTAGACAACTAACTTCTCCTAAACAACAATGACATTTGAGGGAGACATACAAGATAATACCAGAACAAATACGAATTAAAGAACATCAAGGTTTCAATTCATTCCAATATGAGTAATGTATAGGATATAACAAAACAATAACGAAGAATATCATTACCACTACTCATATAATTGAAATACCAAATAAATTAAAATATTCAATTTAAAAAACGTCTAAATCCATGATATTTCCCTCAATATAACATTTCAAATCATAAGGTACGTTATTAAATTAATTAACACATACATCCATATAATATTAATATAAATAAATAATATTAAATCATGTTTATAATATTATTTAAAAATATTAAAACAAAAAAATTCACCATTTAAAAATATGCTTTATAAAAAAGTCCACATACCATCCCACTTTTGGGTTAAATTCAATTTACAAATTTATCATAAAAACAATCCATCATTTTTTGGATAAAAATTATTCTTCATAAAATTATTCATTACATTACAAAATTCCCTATTAAATATTATATTAAAAATTAAATTACCATGATCATTAAAATTTATCATAGAATACTTATTAATTAATTTTAAACTCCTCTTAAAAACACAATTCCATTTCATAAATCCCATATCATAACCATTTAAAAATAAAAACCCTTTGACACCATTAAAATTGATTCATAATGCTCATTCATCACATTAATATTTAACTTATTTCAATTAAAATTGAGCATTGAAAATGATTTATTAATTTAATTTAATTATACAACATGAATAAAGATGATAATATTATTTGTTTCCTATAAAATAGTAAACAACCTAGCTTTAATAAATTAAAAACCCTAAGGGATCAATAAAGGGATTAATGTGTAGATTGTGTATATACATGATTTGGATGCACAATTTTACTGATTATGAACCAACCATGCGGCGAACACAAAGAGTCTATGACAGAAGCAGTCAGATGAGCATCACAGATTTTTCAAGACTATGCAAGCTAGTCGTGTGCCTCTGGTTCTTCACCCATGTTCACCCTATAATAAAAAGAATGTGAAAAAACCAATATTTCATCAATATCCATTAAAATATCATCCAATGAAATTAACATACACCATAAAATGAAGATTTAATTGAAACATAATATTTTTTCCAACAAAACATGAAAGGTTTATTTGATAATTTTTTTCAGGAACTAACTCGTACCCCAACTGATCTGGTGTCACGACCCGACTTTACCAAAAAGAGGGAAGGGTTAGCAGATAGCTAGGCCTATACTTCTCTAAGTTTATGGAGAGATAATGACCCCCGAGACCCGCCTTCAATAGGTATCAGAGTGGCGAATAACACCAAGGGTATAGAATCACACACAAAATGGAAGGCTTTACCCTTTTTCTTTTAATAGGATCAGGAGGTAGAATGGTAAATCCCAACAACACTAAAAGCGGAAAGTAAAAGTAAATCCAAAAACCACTCCCAATGCATGTTACAAAAGAAAAAAATCCAGAGATTACATGTGACTACAAGGGTAATGTACCAATGAAAAAAACATCGACTGCAACTTCCCCAAAGGCCCGAGCTAGTATGGTCCAGCACGATCCCCGAAGTCCTCTTGGAAACCTGAAAACAATTTCATATACGTAGGGTGAGCATACATGTATACCAAGTAGGGAAAACCCCAAAGCTCTCGTGCACATGTGGGGGGAACGTACTAGAGTCCGGTGAGAAAAAGAGTAAAACAAACACCTAACAAGGTAAACTAGCCACCCAAGCCACACCAAGGCACACTATCCAAATAACACAATTCAAGTAATGTATAGTTATAGCACATCAATGTTTGGGTACCCCGCGCCACTTTCCGACTGGTTATTGAATACATCCTACGCATCAAACCAATCCCGCCATTCTCACAACAGTCCCACTTCCACACCCCGCCCGCACACACCTAGGCCATAACCGAACGCAGTCCCACTACCGAATCCCACCCGCAAACACCTGCGCCACTACTGTCACACGTAACCATTCCCGCAAACACCTAGGCCAGAACAACCACCACGACTCCCGATGACACCTGGGCTAAAATATCCACTTCCACGCCCATAGACACATGGGCCTCATCCCAAAGATACATGGGAAAACCACTTTCCTGCACACACCGGGGCCGTAACCACCACACTACCCCGCCTGAAGGTTCTTGGGCTAATAATGAACTTTAAGCCATCACAACATGCCCGAAGAAACATGGGATATCTAGGAATGGGGTCAGTAAAGGAGCTAATAACCAGCCACTAATAGTACTGTTGGAAAAAACACCCTCCCCCATGAAGTGGGGGTGTTCGGCACTAAGTGCTCAACTGGGGTGAGGCGCGAATAAGAAACACAAAGTACAAGTATATGTATAGGTAATTAGCACTCACAAAAAGTTAGGTTGTTCATCAGCCCACCTAAAGAACACAAACATTACTCCGTCCAAGTCACAACCCGTGTCAAAACAAAACCCAATTGTCCCATCCTGGTTTATATGTTCAGTAATAATGCATAAATAAGTTTTTGCACCTACTAGGGCTACTAGAAATCATAAGCACAAGTCAAGGGAAAGAAAACAGTCAAGCATCAACCATAACACCCACACCCATTTCTCTTGAAAATCCACCATAACCAAAGAAAACACCAAGATACAGCCCCATGTCCAATACCCAACAGGAAAAAAATTTCTCAACAATAGAGGATCTCACCCCAATTCGTGATATAAACAAGGTGACCACCCTGTCTTAAAATTCAAAACCACAGAGAGCATAACACAGGGGATCACATCCCCAATTTCACAACCACTAAGAGTATAATAACAGTGGATCCCTTCCCCACCCACATCACCCAGAAAATGGCCTGTGACGAAATAACAACCAACCCACCACCACTAAGTAGGCCCATGCCGGTATTTTCAGATTTATAATATTTAACACACTCCATGATTTCAAATCCACTATACATTAACCGGGGTTATCACAGAAAGGAGTTGATCCTGGTGCTTTCAATTTGATTATCCGAATGTAAGTAATTAACAGATTTACTTTTCATAGGAAGGTTCACAACCACAAAACAATCGATTCAACATCACCAGAGGCAAGGGTTCATTAGTGCACACAGAAATACCTCCAACGACCATGATTTTCAGAAGGCGTAAGTCCACACAATTCAGTAATCATAAATAAAATTATGGAAGATCATAAATCAAAGCATCATCATCGATCACATCCCTCCCCCTTCATTAAAGATCATTCATTATCTTCATTATGGTTCAGATTTATCCGATTCCACAGAAACAAAAGCATGGCCACCCCACATGATACACCAAAAGGAGAGACGGAGGATAAATTCCCTACTTTTTGATCAATGATCGATGCTAAGGCCGGGCGTGGAACATCACAGATAGCGATGCGGCTCATACGAACGAAAAGATGCATGTCTGAACGAAGGGTACTCCAGCACAGAATGATCGAGAAAAGAAACCTAGGGAGAACCCTGTAGTTTATAACAGTCAGGGACGGTTGATATAAGAACGCAAAACCACGTTAGGAGAGGGATCGTGGGTTGACTACGCGGTTGAGACACCCCACACATCATTAATGGGTCCCCGCAGTTTAAACTGATGCACGTTACCTCATTAAATATTTAATAAAATGACATTTATGGGAGTTATTGGGCTTTAAAACAAGCCTAATGGGGTCAAAATCGGGTTCAAAACCAAATTTGTGCAAAAGGGAGGTGGTACTGGAAAACCCGTGGGGCTTGGCTAGAGGACTGGTAGCTGAGAGCTACCGGTGGCTAATCAGGGACCGGTATCCGAGCTACTGGTATGCTGCAGCCACCGGTAGACCGAGCTAGTAGTCCGCTGCAACCACTGGTAGACTGAGCTACACGTAGACATAGTGATCAGTCGCTGCAGCTACCAGTACACCGAGCTACCGGTAGACAGAGCTACCAGTAGCTGCAACTACCGGTAGACCGAGCTACTGGTAGACAGAGCTACCGGTAGGCTGCAGCTACTGGTATACCGAGCTAACGATATGCCTACTATCGGTAGGCTAAGGCTACCTATTCCATTACATCAGATACATCATAAACGATTATTGTCCTCGAGAATCAAAACAACCCAGAAGGAAAGAGAGTCTGAACAACCACCTCGAAAGATTCCTCTCAGTAGTCAAACTCATTGTTAACTAAGAACAACATTCTATCATGAACCAAGAAACATACCATGTAAAATTTCCCAGCCATGTCAGTTGGGGAGACTCCTTCCCCATGTCAAGATACTATCCGCTTTGGGTGGCACTGACTCGCCCGCATGGGTTTAATCGCATCCACCTTAATACATCTTGATTAGGGGTCGGGCCCTCCCCTCCCCATAGCCAGGACCTTTCACACACATTCATAGGAATGAAATCCAGTATTTCATAGCCAACAAGGTAAAATGTTCTACCACAACAGCTATAAACCGAACAATACAAAACTGAAAACAACTCCGGGTACTGGGCATGCATAAGTGCTTCCCTCTCCCACATAATCTCCTCAAGCCCACCATTTCTTCATAACACACGAACAAAGGGAATGGTTCGCCCATGAAGCAACTTCTCTGTCATGCTCTGCACCACCTCCGGGCCAAGAACACCTGCTTCTCCTACATCATTCCAACACACAGGTGAATGACATGGCCTCCCGTACAAGTCTTCAAATGGGGACATAACTATCGTAGAGTGATAGATATAATTGTAGGTGAACTCTACCATAGGAAAGTGTCACACCCATGATCCTCTTGAGTCCAGAACACATGCATGCAGCATATCCTCCAAGGTCTGGATGGTGCGCTCTGTCTATCCATCTGTCTAGGGATGGAAGGAAGTGCTAAGATGTAGTAGGGTGCCAAAAGCATGATGCAATCCTATCTAGACTCGCGAGGGAAACCATGCATCCCTATCTGATACTATAGACCTTGGAACTCCATAAAATTACACCACCTCATCCACATACCTTCGTGACAAAGCATCCACTGCACTCGACTCCCTGATCGCCAGAAAGTGAGCTGATTTCTTCAACTGTTCCACTACTACCCAAATGGCGTCATATCCCCCTTGGACTTGGGTAGTCCTGTGATAAATCCATCGATATTTCATCCCAATTCCACTCAAGGACATCTAGGGACTATAGTAGGTCGCCTAGAACTCAGTGTTCAGCCTTCACTTGCGGACACAGTAAGCACTTGGCCACAAACTGTTCCACTGCTCGATTCACTCCGGGCCACCAAAACTATCTCTTCAGTCCCTGGTACATCTTGGACACTCTAGGGTGTATTTATACGGGTGAGTTGTTGAACTTGCTGAGAAACTTTTCATGCATCGCCTCTAGAACAAACAGCTTCCCCTAAAAAACATCTGGTGTTGACCATCCTCTGGCCATCCTTCCAGAGCATTGCTCTCATCAACTCGGTCAGGCATCACTTCGCACTCTCGGCCTCCCCACTAAGACTCCTCCACTTGATGAAATAGAGATGACTGCACTATCATCTGATATAGGCAACCTCTACCGCTATCCATCCTCACATCCAGGTGCAAGGCAACCAACTCCTCCATCGCTTTCCAGGCGTGTGTCGACTCTCGAACCGCATCCTTATGCATCCTCCTGCTCTAGGAATCAACCACTACATTCCCCTTCTCTGAAGTGTAAGAAATGTCGAAGTCGTAATATCTGGAGGAACTCTATCCACCTCCACTACTGCATGTTTAGGTCCCACTGGGAGAAGATATACCTCAAACTATTGTTTTCTGTGAAGAACAAAAAGCATTCCCCGATGAGGTAATGTCGCCATAACATTAGCGCAAAAATGACCAGTGCAAGCTCTTGGTCGTGGGTTGAATAATTATGCTCATGAAGGCATAGCTTCCTAGACCCATAAGGGATCACTCCTTGTCACTGCATCAACACACATCCCAAGCCCTATCCTAATGCATCCTAGAACACCTCATAGGCCGTACCTTCTTTTGGTAGCCTCAGCACTTGGGCACTAACCAACATCTCCTTCAGATAGCTGAAGGCTTCCTCGCACTGCTCACACAACACGATAACCTGATCTTTGTTGGTCAGGGTTGTCAAAGGGTCTGCTACTTGTGATAAGTTGGCTACGAACCACCGATACTAACCTGCCAGCCCAAGGAAAGTATGGACCTATGCCACATTCCTGGGTGTTTCCCAAGAAACAATTGCCTCAACATTTAATGGGTCCACCGCTACCCCCTTCCCGGACACCACGTTCCTGAGGTAGTTCACTTATCGTTTCTAGAATTTGCATTTAGAAAACTTCCGATAGAGCTGCTGCTGTCGGAGGACCTCCAAAACCGTCCTCAAGTGCTTCACATGGTCCTCTTCTAGTCATGAATTGACCAGGATGTCATCGATGAACACAACTACAAACAGAACCACGTACTACTGGAAGACGGTGGTCATAAGCCCCGTGAACACATCTGGGGCGTTCGTAACACCAAAAGGCATTAATACGAACATGAAGTGTCCCTATCTACACCTGAACACCATCTTCGGGATGTCTCCCTCTTTCACTTTCAACTGGTGATACCTAGACCACAGTTTGATCTTCGAGAACCACCCCGCCCGTTTCAACTGGTCGAAAAGATCATCTATCCTTGGAAGAGGGTAGAAATTCTTGATTTCTACCTGATTTAGCCTCATGTAGTCTATACAAAACCTGAGTCCACCATCTTCCTTCTTGGAAAACAAGATTGGAGCTCCCCATGGCGATACACATGGTCGAACATAACCCCTCTTCATCAGATCATCAATCTGAATCCACAACTCTCGTAGCTCTGAAGGTGCCATCCGGAAAGGAGCCATTGATTTCTAATGAATACCAAGCTGCAGGGCTATCCCAAACACGATATCACGTCAAGGGGATAGAGTCGTCACGTCCTGAGGGAAGATGTCCATAAACTCACAGAGGATCTCTGGAACCTCCGCCATCTCATCATCTACTGACTCCATTGACAACTTGATTAACTAGGAGAGGAGGGGTTCCTGTGACCTGCTGCCCTTATGACTGCTCCGATTACCAATGAAGGTAACACGACGAACGCCCAAGTATGAGAACACAACCCTTCCACAGAAGCAGTCGATGAAGACACACACAGAGAATAGCCAATCAATGCCTAGGATTACATCGTATGGTTGTATCTATTGGAGAATAATATCCCTGAACGACTGATGTGGCCCTATCATCAGTATGCATCCTCGACAAACATATAACAAGTCGGTCTGACCTCCGACATTTGTGCTCAGCACAAAGGTAACTGTAAGTCTCTCAGTGTCTATGCACAAAGAACGTGTTAGACTGGGTGCAACAAAGGAGTGTGAAGCTCTGGTACTGAACAAGGTAAAAGCAAGGGTACTGAACTAGCTGATCGTACCTCGAACAACCTCCGACCCTACTGGAACTGCTTCCACCACAGTGTGTTACTACCCACGCCCAGGTCCTCTAACCCTCAGCTATCGGCCACCTCCCTGACCATGCCCTGGTCGAGGTCCTTGAGGAGCGCCCTGAGGTCAGCCTCCTCCTGCAACATCTTCCCTCGTAGGAGAAGGAGCTCGATGCCCCTGCTACTGCTGCTGCAAGGGACTGGCTGGAAGCAGCTCCTAGGGAGGATGTTGGGGCTGTCCAACACATCCTTACTGTACTCGGTCGGGTCACTACCTCTAGAGTTGTACATAGCTCCCACAGACGAAGCATTGCGGTCCTGGGACTGAAGGAAAAGGGTGAGGACCAGGGGATTGAAACTGAAACTGTTGCGGCCTACCCCATGCTGGAAGAAACCTAGAGGGTCCTGACGCTGGAGGGCTGGTGCTGAAGACCTTCCCCTTCGATGGTCCCAACTGGATCCCTTCTCGTGACACACCTCCTAGAGCGTGCATCCTCTACACCACTTCATCCTTCTTCTAGACCTCCACGTACGTTGACAGGGTAAAGGGGGTAACACCATACTAGAGTGAGGGTTAGAGAGCCTCCTATAAATGTATTTCCCTAGACTCCTCGTCAGGAAAGGGTCCAGAGAAAAACATAGGAGGTCTTTGAACTTTAATCCTAGCTCCCTCACTGACATACTCCTCTGTTGGAGGGATAATAGATCCCGTTTCATCTCTACCTTCATCATTGAATAGAGGAATTCCGCCCAGAACTCCCTCTCGAAATTAGCCTATGCCACCTCAGCCTCTCTCATATCCCCCAGGTAAAGTGTCCACCACCGACGTGCTGCTCCCCGCATCTGGATGACCGCCAAAGGAACCTAGTACTCAGTCGAAGCCCGTATCAAGACGATGGCTATCACTATCTCCTCTAACCATCCCTCCGTCTTTATATCAGAGGTGATTCCCTCATACATCTCGAGGGTCTGTCGCTGGAAGGCCCGAAGTGTCTTCTGCCACTGGTTTCCCTCCTCCTCTCGATCAACTCTCTACTGATCGACCAAGGTAGTCTCCGGGGCCTTGATCACCCGCACCAAATATGGTCACCTTCCAGGTGCCATAACTGCAAGGTAAAAAAGGAATGCCTTAGCCCAAGTAGTGCTGAAATTTTTCTTAAAACTTCTTAAACATTTTATTTTTTCATAATTCCCAAGAAACATTATAAACACAAGATCACAAGTCCTTATAATGCTTGTACCTTTCCTAGGTTCTCTACCCTGCAATCAGCGTGGACTCACATGGTCGTTCGGTATGTCCAGAGTCCTTGCATCGGACCACGGGGGCCCTAAAATACCGTGTCCTAGCTAGTCTTCCCTGGCCAAATTCACGCACCATGGTCACCCAAAATAGTTTCCCTACCATCCCATGCAATCCTCACTGTGACTAACTCCAGACTCGATCATATCTCTCAACCTGGCCTCTGATTCCATGCGGTCACGACCCGCCTACACCGAAAGGAGGGAAGGGTCAGGAGATTTCCAGGCCCTTCCTTATTTAAGTTGAAGGAGAGATAATAACCCTAGATACCCTCCTTCAATAGGTCATGTAGTGGAAAATAGCACCAAGGGTATATAATCACACACTAAATTGAAGGAATTTCACTTTTTATTTAAATAGGATCGGGAGGTAGAATGGTAAATCCCAACAACACCAAAAGAGGAAAGTAAAAGTAAACCCAAAAACCACTCCCAATGCATGTAAAAAAAGTAAAAATTACAGAGAGTAGAAGTGAATACAAGGGTAAAGTACCAATGAATGAAAAGAATGACTGCAACTTCCCCAATGTTCCAAGCTAGTACAGTCCACCACGATCCCTGAAAAACTCCTAGAAAACTGAAAACAGTTTTATATACGTAGGGTGAGAATAAAAGTATACACAGTAGAAAAAAACCTAAAGATCTCATGCACAAGTGGGGGGGGGGACGTACTAGAGTCCTATGAGAAAAAGAGTAAACCAAACACCTAACAAGGTAAAATAACCACCCACACCTCACCAAGGCACACTCTCCAAATAACGTAAGTCAAGTAAAGTATAGTAATCGTGCATCGTTGTTTGGGTACCCCACACCACTTTACCACTTATTATTGAAGACATCATATGCATCGAACCAATCCCGCCATTCTCACCATAGTCCCACTACCACACCCCACCCGCAAACACGTGGGCCATAACCGCATGTAGTCCCACAACCGAATCTCACCCGAAAACACCTGGGCCACAATTGTCACACGTAACCACGCCTGAAAACACCTAGGACAGAACAACCACCACTAGGCCTGGGGACACCTGGGCTTGAAGACCCACTGCCATGCCCGGAGACACATGGGCCTCATTCCGAAGATACTTGGGAAACCCACTTTCCTGCACACACCTAAGCTGTAACCACCACACTACCCCGCCCGAAGGTTCTTGGTATAATAATGGACATCAAGCCATCACAGCCTACCAAAAGATACTTGGGATATTCGGGAAAGGGAACATAAAAGGTGCTAATAACCAGCCACAAATAGTAGTGTTGGTAAAAACACCCTCCCCCATGATATGGGGGTGATCGGCACTAAGTGATCAACTTGGGTGGGGCGCGAATAAGAACCACAAAATTAAAAGTATATGTATAGGTAAAAATCACTCACCCAATGTATAGGTTTTTCTTCAGCCTACCTAAAGAACACAAACAATACTATGTCCATGTCATAACCCGCATCAAACCAAAACCCATTTGTCCCATCCTGGTTTATATGTTCAGTAATAATTCTTAAATATGTATCTACACCTACTTCGGCAACTATAAATCATAAACATAAGTCAAGGGAAAGAAAAAGTCAAGCATCAACCATAAAACCAACACTCTGTTCTCTTGTAAATCCACCATAACCAAAGAAAACCCCAAGAGGCAGCCCCATGTCCAATACCAAGGAGTCAAAAGTTTTCTCAAAAACAGAGGATCCCACCACAATTCGTGATATAAACATGGTAACCACCCAGTATTAAAATTCACAACCACTTAGAGCATAACATAGGGGATCCCATCCCCAATTTCACAACCACTATGTGTATAATAATAGTGGATCTCATCTCTACCCACATCACCCAGAAAAAGGCCCGTGAAGAAAAATCAACCAACCCACCACCACTAAGTAGGTCCATGCCTGTATATTCAGATTTATAAGATTTTACACACACTATGATTTCAAATCCACTATACTTTAACTGGGGTTATCACATAAAGTAGTTTATCCTGGTGCTTTCAATTCTTTTAGACGAATGTAAGTAATTAACAGATTTACTTTTCACAGGAGGGTTTACAACCAAAAAAAATCCATTAAGCATCACTATAGGCATGGGTTCGTTAGTGCACACAGAAACACCACCAACGTCCATGATATTCAGAAGGCATAAGCCCTCACAATTCAGGAATCATAAAAAAATTATGGAAGATCATAAATCAAAGCACATCATCGATCACATCCCTCCCCCTTCATTAATGTTCATTCATTATCTTGATTATGGTTCAGAAATATCTGATTCCACAGAAAAAAAATCATTCCCACCCCGCATGATACACAAAAAGGAGAGACGAAGGAAAAATTCCCTACTTGTTGATCAACAATTGATGCTTTGGCCGGGCGGGAAACTTCATAGATAGCGATGTGGCTCATCTGAACAAAAAGATGCTCATCTGAACGAAGGGTACATCATCATTGGGTGATCAAGAAAACAATCCTATGGAGAACCCTTTAGTTTATAAAGGTCGTGGACGGTTGAGATAAGAACGTCGAACCGCATAAAGAGTGGGGTCATGGGCTGACCACGCGTGTGAGACACCCCACACGTCATTAATGGGTCCCCACGGTTTAAACCAACACAGGTTAACTCATTGAATATTTAATTAAACATCATTTATGGGAATTACTAGGCTTTAAAACAAGCCTAAATTGGTCAAAAGAGGGTTTAAACCCCAATTTGTGCAAAAGGGAGGCGCTACTGGAAAACCCGTGGGGGTAGGCTGGAGCCACCGGTAGCCGAGAGCTACCAGTGGCTAATCATCGACTAGTAGTCAAGCTACCGGTAGGCTGTAGCAACCGGTAGACAGATCTACCAGTATGATGCAGCTACCGGTAGACCGACCTACCGGTGGACAGAGCTACCGGTAGACCGAGCTACCGGTAGGCCTTCTACAATTAGGATAAGGCTACCGGTAGGCCTACCGTTAACCCAAACTTCACCGAGATTCTCAGGCCAGAAAAACCAACTTGGGAATTTCACAACGTAATGGACCCCAAAAAACTAGGCCATTACATCTGGGTAGTTGATCTAGAATGTAACATGAAATGTGGAGTGTTTATGATTACCAAGGGCAGTAAACAAGCACCAAGCAGTAAATTATTAGAGTATGGGTATGGTTTGACATAATAAAGAGAATATAGTATAGAGAAAAATATTTTTGAGGTTATTACATCACTAATCAATAAATAATACATCCACGAAAACAAAAATAATTTCTTAAAAATAAGAAATAAATCAATCAATTAAAAACCAATATAAAAATATAAGAAAATTTATAATGAGTCATTCTCTCTTGGTCCATTACATTTCCAAATCCGAATATAGAAGGCTTACTATGGGCCATTGGTGATTCATTGATGATTTTTATAAATTTCAGGTTGAACAAATGATCGAACCAATCAGAATCGGTTCCAAGGAGACGATGTCAGTGGAATGGTGCCAGGGTGTCATGGACTCACCCATCAGTTAGCCATTTCCAATTTCTCCTAGACTATCTAGTTTGACTCCAGTAATGCCTATATTAATGTAAATGTGTTTGAAAACCCCTTTTTAAGTGACCTAAGGCCTTTTTAATTCCCATTTAATGTTTTCTAAAACCCCAAATATTTCATTGACCCTTGAATTACCAAAACATGTGGAATTTTTCATCCATGTTGCATCCTTTACTTGTTTTCAAGCCTCCCATGTTTTGCAGTTCATCCAATGTTATGTGTTTTTCACCATTTAAAGAAACTCTATCCACTCATAGCCATCTGTAGGTCTATATCCAAAATCATTGAGGATAATTAATGAACTAAATTAATTCTAATGTTTGAATCTGCTGAACAATATCTTGAATCGATGATACAACTTTTATGGACATCAATATAGTCTCCCTTATTTTAGGATCTGGCCTCCTCTAAAGCCATGATCCACTCTCACATATTTTTTTTTGATTCTCTATGTTCACCTCAAGACTTCTTCCCATGAAGAATAGTGTTCCATGTTGAATCATGTGTGCTTAACCGTAGTTTCCTTCCATCTATTCATACCTCCTTAGTTCTCGACACAAGGAAAAAACATCGATCTTTGATCATCTAATGATGGTTTCTCCTTCATATCTCTTTCATGTGCATCATGTGGGGTGGGTTTGATGATGTTCCATCAATACATAGATGAACCCAAACATAAAAAAGATAATAAATTGAAATTATTTGATGAAGGGGTGGGAATGTTTGATGATTTTCCAGTGTTTTACCTTCATTATATGTAATGAATTTTATGAGCTCTTGTCAGATGAAAATCGTTGCATTTGGTGGTACAATCTTGCAGACTAATGAAGATCTATTTTCTGAACAATCAAGTGATTGAATTGATGAAACATTGAAACTGAATAATCATGTAGAATTTTTTGATTAAATTGATGATCGATGAATAAGGACCCTTTTGTGATCACCATGATTAAATATACATAATGAATGATCATAATGAATGTAGTTGGCAATATTTGAAAAATAATCTTTCTCTATTCTAGTGATATGAATTTTTGTTATATCTTGTGTTCTTTGGGTAATGAAAAGTGGATTGTAATGTCTTGATGATGGGTTGTTGGCTTCTGAATCTAGGGCTATGTAGAGTTGGTGGTAAATGTTCTGGAGCTAGTATATTCGGGCCTAGTGTGGTTCCAGTACTTTGAGGGATCTCATGGATCACCTTTTATGTGGTTCAATACAAGATAACTGAGTGAGAATGATTAAACGTTTTCTTGGATGTTTTTATTTCAATTTTTTCATTGGGTTTTAGTTATGAATCCTATTTTATCGATAGTTAAGGAATTCAATAAACAAATTCATTTGAACATGATATTGAGAACTACTAAAATGGGGAAATGTTTTCCAGAAATAGGTTGTTCTATAGTTATGATTTTTTTGTACTTGTGCATGTAGGGATAGAAACTAATGTCGATGTGTATAACAGGATTTTTGGTTTTGGTACCCTTTATTTAGGATGCGTACTTGTTTTAAAATATTTATAAAATTTAATTTTTGTGTTTCTTATGTGCACCCCACCCAAGTTGATCACTTCATGCTGAACACCCCCACTCCATGGGGGATGTGGTTTTTCCCAACATTCCCATGAGGGGATAGTTATTAGATCCATTTCAATCCCTCTCCGAGGTGTCCTAAGAATCTTTAGGAATTATATAATGGACAAATTTTAATTATGGATCAGTACTCATTAGGCAGTGTGTGTTGTGGTGGTTGGATATGGTGTGTGTGGGTAGGTTTGTTCCAATGTTTTCTCTGGATGAGGAACATGTGTCATTATACATGGAAGTGATAGTTCTTGACAAGGTTTCTTTGGGAGTGGAAATGGATATTGTGGTCCAGGTGTCTGCGGGCATGGATATTAGTGGTTGTGGTGGCCACGGTGATTCCAGACAGGATAGACATGTTGTTGGGGTGTCCAATGGGGTTGTTGTTAATATAGAAATGGGATTGTAGTGGGATTTTTTTGGAGGAATGATGTGTAGGATACTTCAAATAACTGATGGGAAATTGGTGTGGGTTACCCAAATATAGATGGGTTATTACTATTACATTACCTAAATAGTGTTATTTATAGACTGTTCCTTGGTGAGGTCGGGTGGGAATTTTTATTTTATAGGTTTTTTGGATAGATATATTTTTTCCAATGGGGCATTAGAATGTCTTGCCACTTGTTCCCGAGAGATTTTGGTTTCCTTAAAAATTATGACTATATACTCACCCTACATATATTAAATTTCATTCATGTTTCTATGAGAACATTGAGAACCATACTAGACCGTAACAGCTCAAGCCTTAGGAGTTTTATTTTCTTATTTTCATTCTTTTGGTACATTCTTTCATATTTTTCATGTACATTGTATCACATTATTTTGGACATGCATATTGGAATGAATTTGTGTTTTACTTTTATTTAAGTCTTTCGATTTTTTTTGGAATTTAGCATCTTATCTCACATTATTGTTCTATAATGAGTTTAATAGCTTCCATATGATGTGATATTCAATACAATTGGTTCTAGTACCCAAATTAGGACCTATTGAATGTGGGACCTGGAGTCATTATATATCCTTCATCATGAAGAAGGATGTGTCTTGTAGTTTTCTATCCCTTCCCTTATCTAGTAGAAAGCTGGTAATTGCTGAATGGTATTAGAGGGGTGATGGATGAGAGATAGTATGTAAATTTGGTTTAGGTATAGTGGGGATTACATGGGATGGTAGGGAAACAGTGATAGGGAATCTGGGTGCGTGATGTAGGCCATGGAAGACTAGATATGACATAGGATTTTAGGCCCCCATATGATCTGATGAAAGGACTCTAGACCTACTAAATGACCAAGTGGGCTACATTGATTATAGGTTAGAGACTCTAAGAATGATACTTGCATAATAATTACTTGTGTTCATGTGCATTTGTGGTGTTTTGGATGTTTAAAATAAATAAATACTTTAAAATTTTAAAAATAATCTTCTACACTACATGGGATTGAGATTTATTTTTTCTTTTTCAAACAATGAAACATAGATTTCGTCCACATGTAGTGCGGGCAGTCGAGGCCCATACAATTGATATTTTTGATCTGTGGAGGGATGATTGAGAAGAAGATGATGAAATGTAGAAGATGACTCTATGTTCAATCCAATGAAAGAGCCTCAAGAAGTTGGTAGGATGTGTTTCCAACCTGGAGAATGAGGGTTGGATTGAAGAGATTCTGATCACCATTACCATAATCTCTAATACGAGGGAGTATTAGGTTCTATTTCAAGTTAGTTAGATGTAGGGAGCATTGTGTATGTGGTTGACACACTACATCTGATGGAGGATGGAGGCTGAGGTTTCCTAGGTTGACATTGAGATAGTGTTTAGGGAAGAATTCCTTTCTTCCTGGATTTATTATTAAAAGAGGCAACAGATGTTCTCCCTCCACCGAGGGAGTAAATCAGTAATGGATTTTGGGATAATGGTCATGGATCTCTTTCGTTTGGCAGTAGAAGTCTTCCCGGATGAGGGGTCGTGGTCAAGACTCTTAGAGGAGGCACTCCAACCCTCTCATCAGTATGATGTTACTCCCTTCATTCTACCAATGTACATCGAGGATCAGAAGAAGGATGTGGTAGTGGATAGAATGATAATTCTAGGAGTGTAATATGAGAGGGGAACCAGTTGATCTCATTAAAGGGGAAGGCCATCAGCACTAGAACTGTAGCATTAGGGCATTCTATGTTTCGACTGACATGGAGCAGACTTCAACAGTTCCAGTTCCAATGTCCTAGTACCCTAATTTTTAAATAAGCGTGGGACAATGGTTATCTATATGTGGTAGCTATGGTAATTTCCTAAATCAGTGTTGTGACTGAGTTTTGTACAACAGGGGTGAGGAGGTTCATCACCCTCCACAGTAGCATCCGTTTACAGCTAGACCTTTTCAGAAGCAGCATTAGGGGTAGTGAGTAGCTCCTCCACCGAGGACAGACACTCCCAGAGGAGGCTGACCTCAGGGTTTTCTTCATGTAACATGACCAATGTGTGGTTAGGGAGGTAGATGAAATCTAATTGGAATGGGAGTTTGGCATTAGCAAATACACACTACAATGGAAGCAGTTCTAGCAGGTCTAGAGGTCATTTGAGGTAGGATCGGTTTGATTATCACTCTCGCATGTACCTATTTTAATCATGATCTTCAAACTCCATTTTTGAACCAAGTCAAGTACATGACATGGGTCTATACATATAAAATCATTCTATGCCCCTAGTGTTGAGTATTCCAGATGAAGGTTAGAACGGCCTATTTGATGTTTTTTGAGGATGTGGACTCATGTTGGGGCCACATCAGTCCAGTGGGGATCTGTTTATACGGCAAATACATCTATATGATTTCCTCTTGGTCATTCAAAAGAATTTTACCATGCACTATGTTATCGATTGCTTCTGGAGAATGGTTCTATTATTAGATAATTGTGGCCATCTTGTTACTTTTTTTGGAGAGCATAATTGCCAGGAGGGCAACCGATATGTGGGGCCCCTTTTTTCCTTGTTATCCCAGATGTCAGTGTAATTGGATGTCTCAGAGGTGGTGGATGTTTTGGGGATTTTTAGTGAGTTTAATGAAGTCTTCACTGAAGAGGTTGTGACTCTACCGCCTTGACATGATGTTGCATTCAAGATAGACTTACAACCCTCATCCATCCGATTTTTAAGGATCCCTATTATATGATTCCTTCTGAGTTGGGGGAGATATGTATTTAGGTTGATGACCTGATGAAGAAGGGTTTTATCCTACTAGGCTCATCACCATTGGGTGCTCCAGTATTTTTCTCAATGTAGGAAAATGATGGTCACATGTTGTGCATATACTACAGAAGACTGAATCAAGTGCGGGTCAAGAACCATTATGCCCATTCGAGGGTTGAAAACCTTTTGACCAATTGATGGGGGATGTTTGGTTCTCGATGATCAAAATGTAATCTAGATATCACCAATTGAGTGTGAGAGATAGTGAAATCTAGATAACCTCATATAGGTTCATATATGGGGTCTTGGAGATTATGGTCATGTTGTTCGGTGTTACGAACGCAAAATTTATGTTCATGGGGCTCATGAACTCTGTTTTCATGAGTATATAGACCTGTTAGTGGTTTTGTTTATCAGAGAAATATTGATTTACTCATGGTCAAATGAGTATCACACTGAGCATCTAAGGATAGTTTTGGAGGTCCTACAATAACACCAGCTCTACATGATGTTTTCCAAGTTAATGACCTGGACATGAGAGATGCATAACCTTGGAAACATAGTGACCTATCAAGGAATTGTAGTGGAATCATCAAAGGATGAAGTGGTTGTTTCTTGGATAGAACCCAATAACTTGGTAGAGGTTTTTAGTTTCCGGGTACTAACATGTTACTACAGAAGGTTCGTACTTAAAATCTCTTGGGTTGTAGCACCGTTGATGACTGTGACCAGAAAATTCTAGGCTTCTGTATAGACTGAGTAATTCTAGCCATCATTGAGTTATATTTAAGGTAATATGGTCATTTCACAAGTGCTGATGTTTATAGAGGAATGGGTAACATTTGAATTATTCTGTGATGCTTCTAGTGTACGCTTTGGGTGTGTGATGATGCAGTAATGGGGAGTGATTTCTTATGTTTCATTGAAGTTATTCCCTCAGGAATTTAAATATGAAACCTATTATCTCAAACATGACGTGGTTGTGTTCATGATGAATATGGGGATGTATTTCCATATCAGGGAATGCTTCGTGGTCTTAATTGATCACAAGTGCATGAGGTATGTCTTCTCCCAGTGAGAAATGAACTCATGGCAGTGGATGTGAAGTGGAGAGTGATGTTGTTTATTTAGGAATAATACATCTAGATCTCTTATACCTTAGAAAATGGGAACATGGTGGTCGATTCATTATAAAGGAAGTCATAGAAGGATGTGTTTTAGGATATGGTGGATTCTTGGAAGGAAGTATTAGAGTTGGATACATTACATCTGGGAATGAGATTTGAGGACAGTAGGGGTTGTATATTTTGGATTACAGTGAAATTTACATTCAGATGGAAGGTGGAAGAGAATAAGTGGGGAGACTCAAAGGTTAATGTAATGCATGATCATGTTAGCTAGGGTGATGCTCTGGAGGGTTGGTTAGACGATAGTTAGAATCATATGTTCATTCAAAGGAAGCTATTTGTCCTGGTGGAGATGCTTGTGGGAGTTCTTAGTGACTTCCATAACTCACCCCTGGTTGTATATCTAGGAGTCTCCATGATGTATCAGGGATTTATAGGTCCGTTTCGGTGGCTCGGACTAATGTAGGAAGTGGCTGAGTTCGTAGAAAAGTGCCTTGTGAGTGAACAACTGAATGTTGGACAATGTGTTCCTAGAGGTATGTTGCATCCCATAGATGTTGACAAGTGGAAGGGGTGTGATTCCTTGATGAATATTTACATATAACTACATACAGTTGAGGGAGGCTGCATTTCCATTTGCGTAGTGGTGGATCAGATAAAGAAGGTACATCGCTTATTGGTGGTTAAGGTGTCAGGCACAGTGAATACCTTTACACATATGTATGTGGGTGATGTTGTGTGGTTTCACAGAGTTCCTAGTAACATCATTTCATATTTGGAAACATGATTTAATTCACATTTATGGAAGGTACTACAGTGTGATTTCGACACTAACTAATCCTTAGAACTTCTTTCCACCCTCAGATGCACAGGTAGAAAGAGAAGACCATCCAGATGTTGGAGGATATGTTGCGAACATGTGTTCAAGACAACATAGTATTGTGGGTATGAAACAATCCTCTTGTAGAGTTTTACTACAATAATTTCTATAACTCTACCATTGGAATGGAATGAATGATTCCTTTTACGGAGGACAATTTGTTTCACCAATGGGATGGAAAGAGGATATGGATGTAGGTGTTCATGGCCTAGATGTGGTGCATAGAACAACATTGAAGGATCATATTGAGTGTGAGAGGATGAAGAAGGCTCATGACTGGTAGAAGTAATATAATTATCATAGGAGGAGACCCTTGGATTTGTAGGTTGTAGATCATGTGTTCTTGAATGGTTCCCCTTAAAATGGGAAGTAGAGGGTTGGCAGGGGGAGTAAGCATTCTCCAAGGTTCGTTAGACCGTTCGAGGTGTAGGAACAATTCAACGAGGTGGCATATCATCTTCTGTTACCACTACTACTAGAGAAGATTCACATCATCTTCCACGTATCTCATATCTATTAGTATTTACATGATGACTCTGACATCCTCAATTTGGGAGAGTGGGATATCGATGATGATGCGATGATCGAGGAGGAACCGGCCAGAATCGAGGATCGTTAGTAGAAGGCGATTCGTGGTTGGACAATTACCATGGTTTGTGTGTTGTGAAGGCATGGTGGCCACGAGGGGTGTACCTGGGAATGGGAGGCATAGATGATCGCCCAGTACCCAGAGATGATTCATGCATTGATGTTATGTTTTTATTTGTGCTTTAATTGTAGTGGGTTATTGACCTTGTTTTCAATGAGATGAGTTGTTTCTCTTATTAACTATTCTGTGTGAAAGGTCCTAACTATGGGGAGGTGATTAGTTTGGTAATAATTTGGATGATATTTAATCCATGTGGTAAAGTAAGTTCTTCCAAAAGAAGATTATATATTGACAAAGAGAAAGGAGCTCCTTATCCCATGTATCTCGATGGTGTGTTATTTTTGTGTTAGTGTGGTTACCTGAGGGATAAGAGTGTTAGGGTATCCATATTTTTTGAAGAGATAGATTTGAGAAAAATGGCCCTTGATTTTGAGTCTTTATCCCGGCATTCGAACATATCTATGTTGGTTTGTCCCAAGGAGGTATCTTATAAGGTGGTTGTTCAGAACCCTCTCATTTCTCCAGGAATAATATTTAATTATAAAGGGATAGAATAGTTTGAGATGTATCTCATATTTTCATCCTGGTCTATTCCATTTCCAAATCATGATATTAGAGGCTTACTATGGACCATTAGTGTCTCAATAAATAGTTTTCCAAATTGCAGGTTGAATGAACAGTGGCACCGATTGACATCGGCGGCACCGATGGGCATTTGGGGCCCCAATGGGCTTCAGTGTCACCAATTGGCATCGATTCTTGGGAGACGGTTCTAGGGCGACGTGTCACGACCCGTTCTCAGGGCCCGTGCCGTCACTACCCCAAGCCCGCCTTCCATAGGCCAGGGGTTGGCGACCACCACCAAGGCGTAAATTCATGATAAAAAAGGGAAGGCATTGCCTTTGTAAAGTATACAAACACCACAGAGCAAGCAAGCAGTAGAAGTATACAATAAGTAAAAACAGAGAACAATAGTAAGTGTGGAAAGTAAATGGGCCAGTATAAAAACCCCAAACTAAAATTAAAGTACATCTGGAAAGGGAAAATAGAAACTGTAAAGAAAAGCCGCAACGCCGAGCTGTCCACTAAAAATCCAACTAGATGGGTGAGTACAGATAGCCTCCTCTGCTCCTCAGGTCCAGCCGACCGCTCCAAGTACATCCCGTCCAGTGGTCCACCTCCAGGCATCGTCCTGTTCCGCAAGCCTCAACCACAATCAGCGCTGTCCTTCGTCTACAACCAACACAACGTAGTGCGGGCATAGCCCGTGCAGGGGTGAGTATAAGCTACCCAGTAAGGACCCCGAGACCCCTGATGGTCTCCCTATATCCACAAAAAATAATCCACAAAGGAAAGATACAATCATGAAGTAACATTCGACAATGCTTAGTTATATGCCCATACATATACCTAAGTCATCAATTCTCATCCGGCTCCAACATCCGAGCCAAAGTACAACCCAATCCACACAAGAATGAAAAATGTAAATCCACAAAGGATAGAACAACACAATCCACATAGGGATGTAAAACAGGATTCATCTCACATAGGAATACTTCTTCATATGACGATAGAGATGATCAGATATATCCACTGATTCATCTATGTCATCGGACCCACAAATGATCGATAGGTACTAACCCCCGCAATGACCCAGGAAGGGTCTGACCCACACAGGATCGATAAATAACTAACCCCTGCAATGACCCAGGAAGGGTCTGACTGACACATGATCGATAGGCAACTAACCCCTACAAAGACCAACACAGGATCAGACACACACAAGATCTGTAGGTGCTGGCTCACACAGAACCGCTGAGCGCTGAACCACACAGAATCGGACCCACACAGGATCGATAGCACTGATCCATGTAGGATCGCTGAGTGTTGTAGTCGTCACCGTCGAATCCACTGAGGATCTCTGTACAATTGTCGTCCTCGTCACAGTCATAAACACAGCTAGCACTAGGGTTCCCTCACACAGCAAGCTCGTTCGGGAGGGTCCGCTTCACGAGCCGAGAGGCTGTTACATCAACTAACACATAGTCCTGAGTTCATGTACCCAAAGGTTCCGTATCGTCAACAGGAACTCAACGTCGGAGACGGCGTGTCAATCGGACGCCCGATCTGAGAGTTATTGGCTTTTTCGTCCCAGGGGCCCAGTTGATTTTTAAGGCAAAACCAACCCGACCATACTCCACCTACATCCAAACATCGGGCGGAGTATTCCAAAAGATCCTTCTCACTTATAGGAATCCAAAAAAGTCGACGGCACGTCAATCAGACGTACGAATCTTATGATATGAGTGTTTCTGCTCCGAGGGCCCGGTTGGTATCGTGTACAAACCAACCCGGCCGAACTCAAATTATTCCAAAACCTTGAGCGCGATATACCGAAACGACAGTCTCGATCCAAGGATCGCGTCCCCGCTGATGGCGCGTCGATCGGAGGTCCGTAGCCCGAGATATGGGCAAAAGTCCAAAAAGGTTCTGAAAAGGGGGTTTCGGGCCCGGACCGACCTGGCCCGAGACCCCCTGGGTCGGCCCGAACCGGCTCGACCCGGCTGGGTGTGGCCCAGCCCGGCCTGGCAGTCCTACGCGCTGGCACGCGGCGCCAGCTGGCTCGGCCGAACGGCTGAGCTGTTCGGATTTTACGAGGTGCGGGGGGGGGGGGGGGGGGGGCACTGCCCACAATGATTTTAAACCGTGTCCCCCCTTAATGGGGGCCGCTAGCTTGGATGGCCAGGGGTTTGAACCCCTGGATTTCCTCCTGTCCGGCCTGCCCGCCCCGGTCGGCTGGTTTCTGCCACCACAGGACCAGCGACGGCCGGTCCCCTCCCTGCTCCGACACCGGCGGCTTGGAACCGGCCGCCGGTCACCCTGCTCCGCCGCAGCCCAGAACTGGCCGCGGTTCTAGTTCGTTCGGCATGACACGACCGCGCCGCACCCCTCCGCCGCGGCCCCGCTCCGGTAGCGGTGTCTTTGGTTTTCCACGACGCGGCGTGACGGCACCACGACTTGGTTCAACTTAACGGCGCGGCGCGACGGCGCCGCGCATTACTTTCCAGACGATCCCGCGTGGTGTGACGCCACCACACCATTTCGTTCCAACTATATTTGAAACAACATCAAGGATAAAGGAGGAGGGTCGACCATGTTTGTGCGGTCTGGCCCACTCTCGTTAATCGAATGCATTTGGTCGTATATCCATAAAGAATGAAAAACTAGAATTCACAAACAAAAAAAAATAAAATAAATAAACCCCTACCTCATGCGAGCTTGAATGTAGGTTCGTTGAATGAGGATTCGTCATGGAAAAAGTTGTCGCAGAAGGAGATGTTGCGGAAGGAGACGTTGCAAAAGAAGACGTCGCGGAGGAACTCTCGCGGTATACGAGGTCATGTAGTCGGTCTCCGAAGACTCGGCATTATTCAATGGAGTTCGATGTGTTCTATGCATTCTTCGTCGAAGAGGAAGAAGTTCCTCAATCCTTAGACTTTTTCTCCCCAAGACTCCACCACAAGAAACTAACCCAAAATAAAATAATCTCACCTCTTATTTTATTAACATAACATAACATTTGAATTTCATGAGTTTGAAATTCAAACATCCACACTTAACTCACTTAATTAATAACATAAGTTATTAATGTTTAAGTTATCAAAATTTAATAGTGAGTTGAGGGGGGTTGAAGAATATGAAGGGGTGGGGTTCGTGTGGGCCCCTCTACCCTCATAACCTCCCTTGGGAAGTTGGGTAGCTACCCAACTTCCACACAAAGCCTTAAACCACTAAAAGAAAAATAAAAATTATAGTTAAATTATAAATTAAACTTCCACATTTTTTATCATCTCTTCTCGTGGAAACGCAACTCCGGAATAGGTGTTCCTAAGCAAATATCGGCGCTACAGTTCCATCGGTGCACTTGGAATTCGATTCTGAGCACCGGTTCAAAAGTTAGAAATTCCCGCTCATTTGTTCACTAAATGTACCCAAGATAAACTTCAGATAGAAATTCCGGGCACACCATGCCTCAGAATCAAGTGCTGTCAGAAACTGCGTTCATGTAACATCCCAAAAAAATTTAAGAAAAAAATTTCCTTCATTTTTACGGGTCTTTCATTACTCCCACCTCAGGGAATTATGTCCCCGTAAAGATACATCATAAGCTAGGGAAATAAATGTGGGTACTGAGCATGCATTTGAGCATCCCGCTCCCAAGTGCTCTCCTGGAGGTTACCGTGCTGCCATCTGATGCACACCAGAGGAATCGACCGTCCACATAGGACCCGCTCCTCTCGATCCCCGATTTCCACCGGAACCTCCGCGAATGTCGCCACATCATCAACGCCTAGATCATCATGTTCAATGATATACGTCAGGTCGTACACGTATCTCCTCAGCTGAGATATGTGGAAGACATCGTGCACCCGGTGAAACTGAGGTGGTAGAGCCAGGTGATAAGCCATCTCGCCAATCCTTCTGAGGACCTGGAATGGTCCGATGAAGCATGGAGACAACTTTCTGCCTCATCCAAATCTCTGTAATCCACGTCGAGGTGAGACATGCAAGAAGACGTGGTCACCATCCTCGAACCCTAGTGGCCTCTGCATCCTATCAGCATATGACTTCTACAGGATCTGATCTGTCCTCATCTGCTCCTGGATGACCTGGACCTTCTCTGTCGTGGCCCGGAACATCTCCGGTCCCACAAGTGCTAACTCCCCATGGTCTATCCAGCAGAGAGGATATCTGCAAGGTCCGCCGTACAACACCTCGTATGGTGCCATTCCGATGGTGGAGTGGTATCTATTGTTGTATACAAACTCCACCAAGGGTAGGTGGTCCTCCTAGCTGCGACCAAGGTCGAGAACAGAAGCGCAGAGCATGTCCACGAGAGTCTAAATGGTCCCCTCCATCTGACCATCCATCTGAGGGTGAAAGGCTGTGCTCTGACGTAGTTGTGTCCCGAACGCCTCCTGCAACCCCTTCCAAAGCCGGGAATTAAAGCGAGCATCTCGATCGGAGATTATAGATGATGGCACACCGTGAAGTCGTACAATCTCCTGAACGTAAAGTCATCCCATGATATCCACTGAGCCCTGCTCTCGGATGGGTAAGAAGTGTCCTAACTTGGTGAGTTGGTCTACAATCACCCAAATGGAGTCGTGACCTCTGGAAGTGCATGGAAGTCCAGTCATTAAGTCCATAGATATCCCATCCACTTCCACTCTGGGACCCCCAAAGACTGTACAAAGCCTGCTGGTACCTGAGGCTCTGCCTTCACCTGCTGGCAGGTGAGACATCGAGAAACGAACTGCGCCAAAGCCTTCTTCATGGTCGGCCACCAGTGCTGTCGTCTAAGATCCCAGTACATCATCGCCACTTCAAGATGTACCGCCAAAGGATAAGTGTGAAACTCTCTCAGCACCTCCTCCCTTAAGGAAACTGGTACCAATGTACATCCTCTGAAAAGGACTCCGTGCTCTGCTCCAAAGGATAAACTATCAGGTTCATGTCCTGAGAATATCTGCGCACGCCGCGTCTCACAGTCAGCGTCCCCACACTGTGCCTCTCTGACCCACTGCAGTAGTGGAGGGGTGATTGTGAGTGACTAAAGGAAGGCTGCTCCATCTCGATCCACGCCTCTAGGGGCGCTGATCAAACTCTGTCTCAGCTCATGGAAGCTCTGATGACATCTGTCATACCACATGAAGTCTTCCCCCTTCCTCCATAACATTCTGCAAAGATGCAAAGATTTCTCCTTTGCTGAAAAGGGATATTCGGTCTCATCCCCTGGATGAACCACGTTCCTTCCCACATACAGTCAATACCGTCATGATTAGTTAATTCATGGCATGGATGATGTCATAAGGCCTCAACACTGCTACCAAGAGATCCAACCATTACTCTCGCCACCTAGGGTTGAGACACACTGTCGGCATCAGTGTGTGGTCACTGGGTTTCCTCTAGTAAGAATATCGCAAGTGAGGTTCATGTGAACAGTTTTTTAACCGGAACCTATTAGTAATAACAATCAAAAGACAAGAAATCAAACGTCACCAATACAAGTGTCTTTTATTACTTCAACTAAATGTACAAGGACACAAGGCAACACAAACTACGAAGCTGGAGGAATTATGGGCAAAGGTCACTATTCCTGGAGCTGCTACTACACTAGTCCACCAGCTTCTAGAGCTCCAAGATCATAAGCTTCAGCTTTCTGAAGCTGTGCTCTCCCCTGAGGTCGGGGTGTACCTCCTGGTGGTGGTGGTGGTAGAGCCTCAAAACGTCATCCACCACCTGCCGCTCGACCAACTCCTCGGCCTTGTCCACCTGCTCCCTGCGGACCACCATGGTCAAACCTCTGCCTCTGCCTAGGCGGTTCCTCAACCGTCTGCTGCTCCTCTGCATGGCGGGTCGGGCAGTCACAAGCCATGTGGCCCTGCCCGCCACATGCATAGCAATGTCTTCCACTCGTAAGACTGGTTTACTGCGTGTGCCCCGCACCTCCGAGCCAGTATCCTATGGTCGTCTTCCCCATTGGCCTGGCCTCGCTTGGACCTCTGCGACATCTATCTACTGCTGACTGCAGAAGACTCCACCACGTGTCGCCCTACGGTAGGTCTCGCCGTTGGTGTAGACTCAGCAAGAATACTCTCATTGAGAAGAGCTCGCTCCAGTACTCATGCCTGAGTCAGAATGCTGAGGGATATCAGCGATGCCCTTATCTATTTCCTCAATCCCTGCTCAATGGTCATGGCCCGGAAGAATAGATCATGTACCATGTCGGTTGAGTAGCATGAGAGATAGGTAAATCTTGCAAGTATTGGGTGACTGTCAAGCTACCCTGCCGCAGCTGAAGAAGCTCCTAGATGCGCACCGCACGGAGGGTAGCTAGGATGAACTCTGAGTGGAAGAGGCTCTCAAAGTCTGTCCCGAGAAGATATGCCTCATTATGCACATGGAGCATCAAGCTCCACCATCGGCCCACTGCCGCGTGCAGTATGCTCGCTGTGAGGATCACCATGAGGTCTGCTGGTGTCCTCACCTTCCGGAAAACTCGTACCAATACCTCCCGCTAGTCCTCGGCTGCCTGGGGGTCCGTCTCCCCGCGGATCCTGGGCGGTCGCTGGCACTGTAACTCGTGCAGTGCACTAAGGTGACGTGCATCGTCAGCGGCTGTGGCTGGAAGCATTGGTGGCTCGGCGGGTAAAGGTACCACCGATGCCTCTGGTGACAAAGGTCAATGTACAGAGGCCTCGTCGCACGGTGGGCTATCGTCACGCTCAACTCTCAAAACCCTAGCCGGCTGCCGTCGTGGGGCAATCTTGAAAAGGGAACACGTGCCCCACGGTCAGAAAAGTATACCTAGTGAGATGACATAAAGTAATCCCAAAGAAAACATGAAACACACATGCAATCAATGTTATCATGCATTAATTCCGAAATCAGAAGTCAGGGTCCTTGTGTATGGATACGTCGGCCGCCGCACCAACACTGGACTCCCTAGACTGATAACCACATCCAATACACTTAAAACTATTGCTTCACATAGAAAAATATAAGAGTCCCAAGTTCTGTGGTAGAACCTAACTCCTCTGATACTAATTTGTCACGACCCGTCCTCGGGGCACGTGCTGTGACTACCCCAAGCCCGCCTTCCATAGGCCAGGGGCTGGTGACTAGCACCAAGGTGTAAATTACCGATAAAAAAGGGAAGGAATTTCCTTTGAAAAGTAATCAAAAAACACAGAGGAAGAAAGCAGTAGATATATACATTAAGTTTAAACAGAGTACAACAGTAAGTGCGGAATGTAAGTGGGCTAGTATACAAACCCCAAACTGAATGAAAAGTACATATGGAAAGGGAAAACAACAACTATACAGAAAAGCCGCAACGCCGAGCTGTCCACTTGAAATCCCCCTGAAGGGTGAGTACAGATAGCCTTTTCTGCTCCTCGGGTCCAACCGACCACTCCGAGTACGTCCCGTTCGATGTTCCACCTCCAGGCAGCGTCCCGTTCCGCAAGCCTCAACCACGATCTGCGATGTCCGTCATCTGCAACCAACACAACGTAGTGCGGGCATAGCCCGTGTAGAGGTGAGTATAAGCTACTCAGTAGGGACCCCGAGACCCCTGAAAGTCACCCTAAATCTACAAAGGATAATCCAAAAAGTAAAGATACAATCACGAAGTAACATCCGACACTACTTAGGTATATTCCCATACATATTCCTAAGTCATCAATTCTCGTTCGGATCCAAAATCCGAGCCCAAGCACATCCCAATCCACACAGGAAAGAAAAACGTAAATCCACATAGGATAGCACAACAAAATAAACATAGGAAAGTAAAACATGATTCATCTCAGACATGAATACTTCTTTGTATGACGATAGAGATGATCAGATATATCCATTGATTAATCTAAGTCATCGGACCCACAAAGGATTGATAGGTACAAACCCCCGCAATGAACTAGGAAGGGTCAAACCCACACAGGATCGATAGGTAACTAACCCCCGCAATGACCCAGGAAGGGTCTGACCCACACAAGATTGATAGGTAACTAACCCCCGCAAAGACCCACACAGGATCAGACCCACATAGGATCTGTAGGCGCTGGCTCACACAGAACCGCTAAGCACTGACCCGCACAGGATCAGACCAACACAGGATTGGTAGCACTGATCCATGTAGGATCGCTGAGTGCTATAGTCGTCGCCATCGAATCCACAGAGGATCTATGTACAGTCGTTGTCGTCATCACAGTCGCAAACGCATCCAGCACTAGGGTTCCCGCACAAAGCAAGCTCGTTCGGGAGGGTCCGCTCCATGAGACAAGAGTCTGTTACATCAACTTACACATAGTCTAGATTTGATGTATCCAAAAGATCTGTATCATCAACAGGAACTCAACGTCTCAGACGGCGCATCAATCGGAAGCCCAGTCTTAGAGTTGTTGTATTTTTCGTTCTAGGGGCCTGGTTGGTTTTTAAGGCAAAACCAACCCGAACGTACTCCACCTACGTCCAAACCTCGGACGGAGTATGCCAAAAGATCTGTCTCACTTAGAGGAATCCAACAAATTCAACGACATGTCAATCGGACGTCCAGAGCTTATGATACGAGTGTTTCTGCTCCGAGGGCCTAGTTGGTTTCGTGTACGAACAAACCCGGCTGAACTCAAATTATTCCTAAAACTTGAGCGCAATATACTAAAACGACCGACTCGATCCAAGGATCGCATCGCCACTGACAGCACGTCGATCAGAGGTCTGTAGCCCGAGATATAGGAAAAAGACCAAAAAGGTTCCGAAAACGGGGGTTTTGGGCCCGGACCGACGACATGGTTCATAAAATTTAATGGAAAATAATAAAAACTCAAAAACTATGAAAAACCAAACTATAAATTGAGGAACAATAAAGAACAAAGGAAAATCTTACCCCAACTCAATGATGGTTAATGAATTCAAACCAATTTTATTAGACTTCAGTGGAAGTTACTGGAATATTAAAAAGGAGACCTAAGAGTGCCTTTACCTAACATAACATCAATAAGGAAACCAAAAATCGTCTCAATACTAACCCTAGGGTTTAGAAGAACCTCACTGAGAGATGAGGAGAGAGGAAAACTACCAAAAATGTGGATTTCAGTGGAAATGTCATTACATTAAGAAATCGAATAGAAAATGTGAAGGATTGACCTAAAAATTTCAATCAAATAGGATGTCATGGGGGGATGTCTCATATCTAAGGGGAACCCATGGGGGTGATTCACGATAGGGGGAGGGGATATTATTATAGAGTTTATTAATTAATTAATTTCATTTTCTAAAGGGGTAAATAGTTCATGGTTTGAGGGAAATTGTTTTTCATACCACGTGCCATTCGTTTTCGCACCACTAGTCACCTAGAGAATCCTGTATGGACATGCCACATGGGTGAAAAAATGTATTCCAACCATGTGGTGAGTATTTTTTAGGTTCTTGCGAATGTACACTAACATTGTGGGCTAGGTGCATTGTTTTGATAATTGTGTGCAGATTATGTCATAAATTTTGTTCCCCAAAAAAGGGGAACAAATTTTTTTAGAGGGCTGCATGACTTCAGGAAAACCATGAACCCTGTGCAGACCCTATAAAAACATAATTTCTCAAGAATAGTTCTCCCAAAACTCCTAGATACACCTGATAAACATCTTATGACTCCAATCCAGTACAAAAATTACACCTTGAAGTGTTAAAACTCTTGAATGTATATTCTGATGATCAATTTTAAATAATACCTATGCAATAAATGAAAATTTTCATATTCCTTAGGATTTTTGAATCTACTCAAAACATAGGACGTTACACCTCATGAAATTGTAACGACATACATGTCATATTTATTACATAAATATGTTCCTCTCAGACAATGGGTTATGTTTTAATTTTCCTCTTTTCCTAGTTTTAAAATCGGTTCTCTTATTTCTATTTAATAAAGGGGACTTGACCCTTATCCTTTTTAAAATAACAAATATGAAAATTTCAATTACATTAAAACCACAACTAATGAAAATTATAATAATTAATAAAATTTTATTACTATTAATAAATTCATTCTAAATAGTAATATATTAGGATTCTTTCTATTAAGGAATTATTTAATGTGTAATAATATTTATAAATTGATTAAATTCAATGTTTGGAATATAAAAAATAAAATTCATTCATATGATATTAAAATAATATATTACTAAATATAAATATTTTTTATATAACTATATTATAAGTTGTTGTATATTTTATTATTTAAATGAATTGACTTCCTTTTCATTATTATTATAGTAAAATGTTTCAATGTAATTGTTTTAACACTCATTTAATTAATAATTGATATAAAATAAAATTAAAAACACATAATAGTATAAAAATTATATTTTAATAAAGAAACATTGTTTCACCCTATCTTATGATTTAATTTAAAATTTATTCTCCAAAATTTATGATATTTAATTTTATTAAATGATATTTATATATTTATCTACAAAAGTTTATATTTAGGTGATTAGTAAATATATAGTTTCACCAATACCATAAAATTTATGACATCATCATTATATAAACATGGGATAAAAAATTATAAAACATATTTATCATTAAAATACATATTGAAGGTGTATTATGTTGAATTTAAAAATAATATTATGATGTTATTATCCTATGTTTGATATTTGGGAATCGAACATATAACTTTTTTAATAAAAATCTATTTTTGGTGATCTTCCATTAATTAGGTATTTAGAAGATTAAAATCAGTTTTGAAATGGTTTCAAAGTTATATAACCCTCATATTTTTATCAATAATCCAATAAATGCAATTTTACTTAATACAATTCATAATCATTTAACTATATAATTATAAAAACATTTTTATGATTAAAATAATTTTTTTTAATTTGTTTTCTTTGTACAACTATATATTGAATTTAATTTCTAACTATTTCAGAAATATAATATAATAAAATTTATTTAGTAGTTTGAATAATCATGTCCATGTTAGGTAATGATGTCAAATTTCAGTTTTAGTCATAAAAATAAATTTCCTTCAGAAAATTTAGTAATCATGGTAAAGGATAAAATACGATTAATGTGTTAAATCAAGGGATAAAGTAACAAAATATCACAAAAATGTAGAATTAAAATAGATGATTACGTTATTATTTACCTTAATATATATTTTCCTATATAATTATAAATTCATAATCCATATTCCTTGAGTTTGAAGTTCTTTTTATATTAGTATATTATTTTTTTATAAAAATTCCAATCCAATCGCTTATAAAGTACCCCTCCACCACTCATTCTAAGAAACACCTAAAAATAGAATTCTTATCTATATTATACCATATTTTATTTCATAACAAAAATTCTCATGTTAAGTGACATTTTGTTCCAAGATAATTCTCAAATTACATAATAACCATGAAATATTCAAGTAGTCGAAATTATATATTCTGTGATATTAGGGATTTTACAACTAAACTTGAACACAATGTATGTGTTTCTCATCTCAAAAACATTATTTGACACATTATTCATATTATATTCCTATTATAATTTATATGTTTTATATACTAACTCATTAATATTTTACATCAATAATATGATTTTATTTATTGTGTTTAAAATTATAATTAAAATTTCAATTTAAAGGTTTTTTGGATTAAATGTCAGAAAATATATTATGGTTTGTTTTACAATATAACTTCAAATTTGAGATTTTGTATTTATAAATTTATATTTAATGGAATTTTATATTATTCCTCTATAATAACATATATGATTTCCCCTATTATCTTTTAGGTTTTACATGTCTTCTTATCATATCACTTCACTTTGGTTCACAATGAAACAAAAAATTATGCTTCAAAGTGAAAGAGAACTTATATCTTATTGTTGGTTAAGAATTACCCCCATGTCCTAATTAGATATATTTTATGAATTTTTTTTGGTGTACTTCTATGATTCCATAATTTTATATTATATTTCCTTTTACATCCGCTAAAAATTTTAAAAGGATATTCTAAATATTTTATACAATTAAAATTTTGCTGCACTATTTACAAATGTGTTAAAATAATCTAATTTTAATGCATTCCAAATGAATTCATCTTCCCATCCGTATATATGTTATTCTAAGTGCAACAATCCTTCAATGTTTTTGTGGGTTTCAATATTAATTTCTATTCATATAGTTTTTTTTTGTTTTTTGAAATGAATGTTATGAAAAGAAATAGACATTTATTCCTGTTTTTAAAATGAAATTTCAGATAAATTGATAAAAGGGTTTTTATCTATGTTAACATAATTTATTTTTTTGGTTACTCACATGGGATATTTTTTAATAATACCACAAAAATAATTTATCATTATTGATTACGATTATGTTATAACGGTGTTTCAGGATACCTATCTCTTTCGCATTTGTTAAATAATGTATGATATAATAATGGATGTTTTCTTATTCACGTGGATCAAAATATATCATTTATTATTTTTTGATGTGTATTTCCATTATATCCCTCCAATGTATTTGGTATATATTTATATCTCATGTGGAAAACAAAAAATCAATGGGGAGTAAACCTAATGCACTATAGAATTATTCCCACAATGTAGTGATGGACATGGAATTTAGCCTGAAAAAAAAGAAATGATTTTCTATGCTTATGTATGTGACATATTCTTGTTCTAAATCCCTATTTTATGTAGAAGTAATATGTTAAATTTAGATGATAATGTGTGGACATGAATTTGAGTAGCTATATTCACGTGATAATGCATGAACATGACTGTGATTAGATATTTTCCCCAGATAATATGCATACGTGATTATAATTAGCTATGTTCAAAATATAATGCATGGACCTATCTATGATTAACTATATTAACTTCTTGTAGTGTGGACATGATTATGATTATTTATGTTCACAATGATATTATTATTATTCTTATTTATACCACTTTTCACATGAATATAATATCATGTCCCACCATTATTAACCCATGAAAACTTTTATACTTCCATATTGATTATTCTAAGGTTATATAACCCGTTTACATTCCACTTGTAAAAAATGATATGATTATCTTGTTAATTAAATATTTTTCTTATTTTAATATTTTATAACATGCCTCTGATCTAATGTCTTTAAGAATCATTGTTATTTTATTTTTAACTTGATAAATAATAATGATAACTCTTTACAGTGCTTCTATTCCACTGACAATGGATAATATGATTGTGTATGATATATCTATAAGAATTTCATGTGTGGAGAAATTTATTTGAAATAATAATGACTAATATAAAATAAGAACACAATTTAGACAATCTCTTAACGTACTAAAACTTTGGAATATGGTTTCAATATTTATCTATAAGGTGAAATGTTTATTTTATTGAAATGATATAAATTATATTCTTGTTATTCCCATGTTGGAAGATTCTGTATCATTCCTAGTGTATAAAGAGTTTGTATTCCCACTATAGCCAAGAGTGTGGGTATATGGAGTCATAGATAGAACTAGATTAGAGTTTATATATTTTTAGTTATTTTGTTATTATAAATAATACTATATAACTTTAAACAACAGTTGATTAACAATAAATGAGGTATAATGAACATAAAACAACAAAAGCAGAAATAAAGGTGTCATTGGATAAAATATCTTCGGATGAATATTTCATATAAATATGAATGATTAATTTTATTTTATAGGATACTATTATTATTCAAAACAATTTTTTTTATTTATTTTGAAATAAGATCATGAAAATGACGTTTTTAAGCACAGTTATATAAAACATCCTTGGGTTGAATGTAATTCCTTGATATTTCAGTGTGAATTTCCCATTAATTAAACACTATACTGAATATATTGTATCACACATAACAAAAAAAAGAAAAATAAAATTGTATATTCTATTTAAATTAATGATAAACATTAATACATTATGAGAATATAATTTGAAACATCAATTAGAAAATTTCAAGAAAATTTTAACTAGAAGTAAATAAAAATATAATAATTAACTAAATTGTTTATTATTAAAATGTTATCTAATACATTATATATTATTATTAAAAAAATTAGTTTATGTTTTTGTGATTCGAATTGATGGATTAAAATTAATTGTTACATGTTAAATAAATAATTTTTATAGGATGTGATTAATATCATTTAATGTTAAAAGAGTATTTTTTGAAGTAATGTTTTTAAACATCAATTTATTTTAATCTCAAATTAAATTTAACAATTTAAAAAGATTATTATAATAAAATTATTCAATTAATAAATAAATATATTTATATTCATTTATTTATTAATATATATGAAATATTATTAAGAAAATGAATCTTTATAAAATGTGTTTTTCTATAAAATAATTTTCTACAATATTTCATATTTTAATTTTAAAAATTAATAAATACATTTAGATTTCAAATTTTAAAAAAATAACATTATTTTTGGATTTATAATATAAAAATTATCTTTGGGATATATTTTTTTTATAATAACATTTGATTTTTTTGGTTAATAGTAAAAAAATTGTATTTATAAATACATGAAGTTTTATGATATCACCATGATATAGACATGGATTGTAATTTTATAAAACCATTATCTTGACCATATATCTATTAAATGAGTATACAAATTAATTATAAATATTATATTGAATTTCTGAACCTATGTTCAATCGTTTTGAACATAATTTATATTTGTTTATAATAATTTTTGTCATTTTCCATTAATTGCATTTTCACATGATTACTTCAAATTTTTTATGTTTTAATGTAATATAATATTTCCTTGTATAATAGTAAAATAATTTATTTAATGGGAATCAAAACTACTCACAATATTTGGCCTAAATAATTTAAAATGCATTTTAATAATTAAAATACTATTTTAAAAGAAATTATCACATTATATCTACTTATGGTAGAGTAATTTTTCATATTATAGAAATTGAATATAAAAAAAATTATTTAATATTTACAATTAGAATGTATATATTATATAATAAAGTTAATTTCATATTTAGTAATAAAAATAATACACCTTTTTGAATGTTTCTCACCATGGTAAAGGCAAAAAATAAATTAAAAGGAGAATACATGGGATAAAGTCAATCAATTTTGAACAAAAATAACATTAAATTGGAGGAAGAGGTTATACATGACATTTACTTTTTTTTAATAACCATTGGAAAATTTTGGAACCATTTTATTGAAAAATTAAATTTCATTTAAATTAAGAAATTTGTATTTACAAAAATACCATCACTCTATTTTAATAAAAACCATACCCCACCACCCCTTCCATGACACACCTAAAATTAAAATTATACCATATAACATATAATAATATAATTACTAATAAAAATACCCCACCTCAGATAATTCATCAATTGGTTCTCATCTAATATCACTTCATAGTGGAAGTATGATTTCTTCTTTGAGGATAGATCATGTTCGACTAAAGTGGGAATAAAATGTTAAGGGTGCTCATCTCAAGCTTCCTTCTTTGGGAAATGTCTCATATGATGAATAAATTTTTATTTATATGTTGTATATAACACCTATATTAAAAATTATATCATAATTGTATTTTTGTACTAGGAATTTAATGTTTTATATCGGGTTCTATTTTTCATGGGATACTTAATCAAATGTTTCCAAACATATAAGGTTTTATTTTGAAATATAAATTTTGAATCAAGATTATTTATGTCTAAATTTATATTTTAGTGAATTATATGTTATTACTATATAAAACAACAGATATTTTCTAACAATTTATTTTCATATGATTTACATGTATTTTTATCAATTCACATCACTTTGGTTTAAAATTCACCTACAAGTATGAATATTAGTGAAATTTTATATATATCTTCATGTACATTTATAATATTTCTATTAAATTTATATATTCAATATATTATATCAAAAATTTTATTCTAATTTTTTTTTATATTTTGTTATATATATTTTCTATTTTAATTTAGATTAATTGAATAATATTAAAATAAGTGTTTTATCTTTTTTATTCATCAGTTATTTTTTAATTTATTTTAATATTTTCATAAAGAATATCCTCCAAATGGTTTTAACATGTAATTTTTTATACTACCATATCTATTTTTAATGAATATTTATTCAATGTTTTTATTATTTTTAAAATAAATTTCCCTTCCCATTTTCTTTTGAATTTGACATTTAAAAATAAAATATATCAAAATAAACTTGTATTTCATTTTATGTTTCAAATATTTTTTCTAATGTTCTTATAAAGGATTCCGTATCTATGTTCACATATATTAATTTTTCTTATACTTTATTAGTATTAATGATACCATTCAAATTCATTAAATTATAACATATATTTTTATTATGTTATACAATAATTATACTCATTTCTTTCTCATGGATTAATTATGTAACGATCTAATTGTGAATTGTTTCATATTCATATGAAATATATATGTCAGGTTTTTTATTTTGTTATTAGTGGGCCCATTATCTCCTTCCAATTGATTAGGAAAAGAATAATATATCATGAGAATTAATATAGGGGATCAGGGAGTAAACCTAATCCAGTGTGGTACATTTTTCCCTTTGTGATGATGGTATTGATATTGAGCCATGAAAAATGAAGTTATTTTCAATACTATTATCTATTCCATATAAAAATAAAAAATCATCTATCTTATTTAACAATACATTGATATTCTTCAAATATAATATGTGGAAATAATTTAGTTAAGCGATTTCAATAATATAACTTGTCTATATTATTTATATTACCTATGATGACCAGAAAATGTGTGGACATGATTGTGATTAGCTATATTAAGAAGATAATTTGTTGAAGGGATTGTTATTAGCTATGTTCATGCCTTTGTTTTTGGAATGATTGTGATTAGTTATATTCCAAATGTAATGATTCTATATCACTTTGTTAGTCACTTTATCCGATAATTATTGTCTCATGCATCTAAATTCCAACACCATGATATATGTTATGATTCCTTATTGATTAATTTAAGGTAATATGTATTTCTGTCAGGCCGTATGGACAACAATTGTGATTACTTGTTCTTTTTAAATAATAAAATTATCTAATTATAATATTTTCAAAATTGATTATAATCTAATGATATTATGACACATTCTTATGTTGTTTTCTATTTTACAGTTCATTTTTGAATACTCATTATTATTTTACAATTCCCTAGATATAATAGAATTATTATTATTAATGATTTCTATAGAATGATATCAATTACGGATGCTTGATTAGTATATGTTTATGAAATATTAAATACTAATAATATCATGTAGATTATCTCTAAATATACAAAAATTTGGGTTTTGGAATTTTAGGTTTAACATTGAGGTGGAAGGATAAAATCAATGAAATTTTGTATATTATATATATAATATAAAATTGTATTCTATGTTAATAACAAAGCTAGTGCGTGAAGAGTATGTTCTTAACACTAAATCATAGAGTGTGTATATGAAGAATCATATGGTTTTTACATGAAATGTTACTGAAAAAATACAACTATTTAGTCAGAGTAACTTATACTATCCATGATTAGGGTGTAGAGAAAGCGACATGAAGGGTGTTGACCATCATGTAATACTGACATGGGTTGAATATTTTAATTTATTTTTGTTTTTTATTATCCTCATCTTGTATATCTCAACCAATTATCTTCCCATCACATTTTCATCCTTTATTTTGGATCTTGTAATAATTCATAAACAGAGTTTCACATAAGGATATTTTTAAATCAGGGTTCAGTTCATTAAGATATTTTATTTTTTATGAGATTTTATTTTTTGAATTTCTTATATGGTTCCAGTTACATTGTTATTTATTATAAAATATATGACATGAGAATTCATGGAAATTTCATGGAAATTTATTAAATAGGGACCCTTGATATTTTTGTTACTTTTGAAATAAATTATTACCAAATATTTTTTTCCATGATGTGTAGATAATCCACCGAGATTCGGTGTCCATTGCAGGTTCATTATAAAAAATTAATACCACAAAAATATGATACATATAATACCCCAACCTTGACGCAAAGGTCGTGTATGAGTGGGTATGAATTACAATAATTGTGTCATCAATTTAGGAAATACCCAGATGACATTTTCTGTATCATATGATTATTATTATACTTGGGACATTGATTCAGATAAACTATATATAAATATTTTTATACCTCGATAAAGTGAATATAACATGATTATATATTAGAATGAGGGGAATGGGATGTGATCATCTTCTTTGGTGAATTATATTTTATGTCTTCATCTATCCGGTCAAACTATAATAAAATAAAAAGTAATATGTGAGTATCCTATGTGGGAGTAACATAATTCATGTCAATTGGTCACTAAATGAATTAAATAAAGTTATTTTATGAATAATCATACATTGATATGATTCGACTGGTTGAAATAGGAATAAAGGTCCCCTGTTTGACAGATATAATGAAAAATCAATTTATAAATTGAGTGAATTTTATGCATTTAAAGATGCTTATATATTCATAAATTTTATAATTCAAGGATATATAATATCTAACAATTATATGTAGGTCTATTAGGTTAATCTACGTGTTTCTATAAATAACTATCACCTTTGTGAAACTTTTAGTATTCCCATGAATGTGTTTCGAAGGACATATAGAAATAATTTCGGGATTTATTTTCACTAGTTGGTATATATGTTGTAAAATGTTTCTAAAATGAATGATTTTATATTCCAAAAGGAGTTTTCTTTTATGTCCCAAAGGAGTCTAGATATGGTGTAAAAATTTGTTAATTATTAAATTCCATAATGTGGTGTGTGATATGTTAATGAGGAATTATTATATGTAAGATAATACATGAAATTTTCACTAAAGGATTCATCATGGGATGGTGGTCTAGACAATATAATAATGTATCCTAGGATATACAACATCATGGTGAGAATTACCACAATATAGCATTGTAAATGAGAGTAGCTTGTATTATAAGATAATACAACAAACCGTTTCTATATTCCACACTATGGAATCATTATCACACATTATTATCATATGATGATGGTATAAAAAGTTTTTAATGTACAAAATATTCAGTTTAACATCAAAAAAATTATTAATAGATTTATGTTATATGCCTCAAGGGGTTGTAATATTTGATGATTTGAGAAATTATTAAACATTAGAGTTCCAAATATAGTATTTGGTTTGATATATAAAATTTCACAAATCACAGAAAGGAGAATGTGATTATATAATATAATAAACATTTACAGAGTCTCTCACTCTCTATCTATAAAATCATGTTTTTAGAAAAAATATGATAAATAGACGATCATTTCAAAGCATTTGGAGATTTCCAAAACATATGGATACTCAAGAAGGATGGAGAATTATTTGTGCTTCTAAATGATTGATATAAATATCTTAATTTTTCAAATCAATAGAGAAATGCACACTATATTTCTATTCATTATTTAAATTTAACTCATTATGAATTCTTGATCATGTTGTTTGATTGGATTCTATTTTTTCATTACATTTAGATATGTGTTATCCCATCTAAACCACATAATCACTTTAATTTCACTCATTAGAAAAAAAAATTTTGGTTGGAAATGAGATGAACCCAATATCTATATTATTGTATGTCAGTTTTTTTAGTCCTTGTGGTGTTGTTCCATATATTCCTTGACTTTAATGTACTATTTTTGTCTATTAAACTATTGTAAACTATTAATTCTCATACTCTTAGAGGCTATGTCAAGAAATGGAAAATGGATGCGTGAATTAAATCACAACAATGTGTTTCCAATTTATAAATCCTTCTTTGAATTATTTTTTGACATCTATAGTTTATTTTTATTTATAAAACTATTTTTACCATTCTGAATGATTGAATATTGTGTAAGTACTATATATCATGAAATTCTGACTACATATCTTTCTATAGATATTATACATGTTAAAAAACATGTTGAAATAGAGTAATCATTGTTTGATACTATTTATATCTGTAGACGCAATTATTAATTATCATTATAAAATTTCTAACCATATAAATTAAATAATGAACACAATGTAACTATTGGTTGGGAATTTTTTATCGATTTTAATCAAAGGTTTATCACTTTCGAGAATGCTAGAAATGAGACATTCTCTATATAAGGCTTATATAGGTTCCCATACATTGGAGAATAAGTGAATAGTACATGACAGTCTCAGAACACCTGGATTGAGTATACCGATTCCACCATTCCCAAATGTGTATGATTTGAGATTTCTCTAACTTAGTATAAACTATTAGGGGTGGTTATTTCACATCAACATGGTTCTATTTTCTGTTTTTTGATTCCGAGTTTAGGTTCAAAGCTGGTGGACTAGTATGGACCCTTACTGTATTATATGATATATGATTGAAAACATATATATGATGTTATATATATAAAATCATGATTATTGTTTCTTGAACAATGAATATATATTTTCATTATTTCCACACGAACTCATGATTCTAAAACATTGTAAGGGGTTGGGTGATGAACACTTCTTAGGTATATTATAAGACACCCTTGATGTTTCTTTTGGGGAAACTTGTAGATTTATTTATACATTATCAGGGGAAGGAATATATAACAGAGAACAGAATATTATAGGATATAAAGTGCATACTTTGGTTCGGTTGGTATTTATACTTTAGTGGATGGATTGGGAGTGCTTATTGGGTAAGTCCACATGAATCTATAGAGGGGAAAAAACCTTTTGACTTCCATTTTTGGATATCTAGCTGTGTTTAGATAAAAAAATATGTATATATGGTTTCTGACATGATTAAAACAGATTATAATCAATATAGATTATTTAAATAATGGTTGTAGGATATCAAAAGTTCATTTATTTCATGAATTAATTACTCTGTTACACTACATCATCTTCAATTTTTTATCTAATTACCCCCCACTTTACCAAGATTTCCATAAACAAATGTTATGATAAATATGAGTGTGATGATTATATAGTTCATGATATTATTTTAAGGTGTAAAACCAACTCCCAATCATTTTTTTTTCAATCCATATCATTCATTCCAATCTATAGTGATCAGGAGATGAACTCGAGGTTTCGTGGCGACTTAGTCAGACACATTCATGTATTTGTTTCTTAGTTGTAATAAATCCAAACTAAACTAAACTATTTCACACTAAACATAATTAATATGAATTGAATTTAACATAATTAAACTATACCAAACTAACCATACCCTACTAGAGATGACTAAAATGAATTAAAATCAAACTAAACAAAAAATATTAGAATTGAATCAAACTGAACAAAAATGAACTATCCTTTTCCAAATATATATGTCTTGAATCAAATAAAATAGAATATAAATAATATAAAATTACCAAAAATCCATGACTAAATCTAGTTGAACCAACCTAAAACTAACCAACACTAGTAGTACTAATTAAAAAGTAACTAAAACCCATTCAAACTAACATGAATTAAATGAAAACAATTCTTTTATATAAAGACAAAAGAAACTAAATAAATATAAATTGGGAAAAACAAATCAAAATATATCTCTATAAATAGAAAAATTCACCCAAATCAAATGTATCTAATAAGAAATAAATAATACATAATCAAATCAAATCAAACGAAAATAAACTAAAAAATCTAATATAAGAGATATTAATAAAAAACCAAATCAAAGAAAAGTTAATTTACTAACACTTGTTGATCTAAGATGAATAAAAAAATTCTATCAAAATTAAATGACATAGTTTAATCCAACTTGACAAAAATAGAACTAAGTTAAATTGCCCCAAAATTAGAAAAACCAAAGCATACAAAACCTAACATAACAAAATATGTTGAATCAAAATTAAATCAAAGAAAACAAAATAAATTTGAATTGACCTATAATTGGTTGAATAAAACATGGTTAAAACAAAATGAATTTATTTAGATAAAAAATATATTAAAATATAACACAAGTAAACCAAATTGTTATTGATAAAATTAATATTAAATAAAATTCAATGGAATGGAATAGAACCAACCCAAACAAAAAAATACTATACTAAATCAAAAAAAATTTATTGACCTTTACACATATATGTCATACTAAACTCAAACCAACATGTTATAAATTAAACCAAATGGTTGAAAGAGAATTGAACCAAATGAAATTATGCCATCCTAATAGAAATAAAATTAGCCAAAATAGATGGATGAACACCAATAAGAAGTAAATCTAATTTAATGAAAAAAAATACCCCAATGAAAAATAAAATAAATTAATTTATATCTAAGTTAAACTAAATTGAATGAAAATTTTTATTCAAAAATAATCCATCCACATCTAAAAAGACACAAAAAAACCATACAAAATAAATCTGAACATGACCTCACTAAATATTATGAAATAAATTTAAATGAATACATATTAAGTTGTATTGAATGAAACCATATCATATAGAATCATATTGAGTCAAACCAAATCCAAATAACTTGAACCGTACCAAATTAAACCCAATTGAATTGAACTAATGTGAACTAATAAAAACCATATAGCAATGGACAAAATCAGGCAACCTAATAAATTCTGACTAGAATCGATATGTAATTGGAATAACATAACAAATCCATATTTAATTGAACCATGCTCAATTAAACATAGCAAAACCAATCCATACAGATGAAAACAACAATAAAACAAATAGGTTAAAATAAGATGAACTAAAAAAAGACACGATATATCAAATATCATAGAAACTAATAATACTGAACTAATCTAAATTGAACTAATTTTAATTGAAATATCCAAATAAAAATATCCCAAATATAATCTTTCACAACAAAATAGATTCAATGAAACATGAAATGAATAAACGTTACCTGGAATTAATTAAACTGAAATCAAACAAATTAACTAGAATTTTTTATTAAATTGAATCCAACCAATGAATTAATAACCTGAATGATAATATATATAACCAACAAAAATCAGTCATACCTAACATAAACTAATATAGACCAAATATAAATCAAAAAAATGAATTAAAATAAACCGAACAAAATGATATTGATTCAAACAAAACAATATAATATATAAATAAATTAACCAAATATAATAAACTAAATGGATCCCAATAGATTCTAAATGAATAGAAATACAAACCAAATTCATATGAACTAACATAAACAAGTCCCACATGAACTAAAATGAGTAGAACAGAAGAAAAAGGAATCAGATCGAACAAAAATTATTGAATTAAATTAGAATAAGTTAAATGAAACAACACTGAACTAATCATAACTTGATATAACTCAATAAATGTTGAAATAAAACTAAATTCTGTGAACCATACAATATATATACAAATTTAACTAATCAAACCTTCAACAGTCATATATAACTGAAAATAAAACAAAACATCATCAAACATATGTATCCTAAAATAAATCAATAAAAACTAGAAAAATGTAATAAATCCAATATAACTGAATAGTACTGATCTTAACTATACAATATTGATGATAAATAAACAAAATGAAATAGTTAGTGACATAATAATCTGCACTATGTATAAAACAACACATTGAACAAGAAAACACTAAATTAAATTGAACATTATAAATTCAAAAATACATAAATATAATGAAATTATCTCAAACCAAATTTAATTGACTCTATGAAATAGACGTAAATGATCTTAATTTAAAAAACATAATATTTAATCATCTAACTGGCCATACATGAATTTAATGTATAATAACTAAACAAAATTGATTTAGATAAAATAGAATACAATAAATATGAATTGGATAGATAAGAAATATTGTGAAAAAAATCCCTTCAAATATACTACACTAGTATAGATCCAGAATTAATCAAATAATCTAAATATAAAATAATCCATACTAAGGGGAATTGTAAAAAACAATTTTATTCAAAAAAAATATATAATTCAAAGAAAATGAATTGAATATAGTTGAACTGGACTAAATCAAACCATATAGATTTGAATTTAGACCATCAAACCTGATCAAAACCGTAATAAAAAAACAATCTGACTATGAAATAATTAAAATTAACTATAATTGACCAAAATGATACCCTACATAATCCACATTGTTATAATTAAAACTAAACCAAATTATATCCAGTCAAATGAAAATAAATAATATAAAAACATATAACCTATATATACATAATTTAAGTTTATTTGGAATAAAATAAAATAATAAGAATGAACTAACCATGAAATCTGTAAAATTTAAATAACATAAAAAGAGATAGCTAGATATAAAATAAAATGAATAGAATAGAAGAAAATGTATTTGACATGGCCAACAAAATTTACTTGAAAACACTTAATGAAAACCATATAGAAATTAGTGAACTCATCCCAAGTGGATCACATTTAAAAAAATAAAAAATTATACCCAAATAAAACTGAACTGAATGGAATTGAACTAACCTAATATAATTTGAAATAAATAAAAACTAACTAGTTTGAGAAAAGTAAAACAAAACAAGTTTGAAATAAATCTATCCGAACCAACCAAACCATACAAAAATTATATCACACAAACTAAAATTAATGTAAATGAACACTCTTGAATCAAAATAAACAAACATGAATATATGAAACCTTAAATAAATATAACTAAAAAATGAATTTAATTGAACAATTGAAACATCTATGGAATCACACGACTAAAAAATTGAGATGAATCAAATTTAACCCAGAAGAAATAAATTTATATTATAAAAAATTACCTAAAGAATAAAAAATAGAACAAAAAAATTTAAACAAAATTAATTCAAAATGATTTCAATCAAACTAAAGAAAATTAAAATCTAATGCCAGGAACAAAACCAAACACAAAATGATCGAAGGAAAAAAAACACAACCATATTTAACTGAAATAATCCAAATAAACTAAAACCAATAAAATTATACTAACTCATATAATAAAAAACTATAATTAAGCTAAAATAATTTAAATTGATGGAGAAATATTGAATTGAATCGAACCATTTCAAAAAAAATCACACCAAATTGAATAAATATGAATCAACCTCACGTAACCAAAATAAAAACTCTTCATCCCAACCAAAAATAATCCAAATATAATGAAATTGAAATTATGTTAGTTGATATAAATAAAATTTTAAAAAACCATGTTCTATTGAATTAAATCATACTTAGGTGAACTATATTGAACATATACCCCAAAACAAAGCTCAACATGAACTAAACTAATGTGAAACAAAATGACTGAAATCATGTGGAACCTAATAGATCCAAAAATACTTAAACTATTAATTCCTAACTAAATTAGAAATACACAAATTAATATTGACTAAATTAGGACAAAAATATAATTTATTGAACTGAAAAAAGTTGAATTGAACTATAATACATGTGTCAACCCGAACTCAAAAATATAAAACAACACCAGGGAAAATAAAAAATATAATGTGTCCAAAATTGAATTGATCTGAGTCAACCCAATTCCAATTGAATGGAATTGATCAATCCTAGGCCAATGTAACGTGAATTGAATGAAATAAAATCAATCTATCCCAAACAAACATGGTGTGACATGATTTGATAAAACCTAGGTTGGACTATACCACCTAAAAACCAATCAAACAAACAATAAAATTATTTTAACCAAACCCAACCTGACCGAAACAACATGAATTTAACTAAACTTAAAAAAAGGACTAAAATAATTCTAAATGTTTCAAAATAGATTGGAATAAAATAAAACCAACTAAAACTAACTCAGTTAAACTGAAATGATTGTATCCTAAAATTTTTTATCTAAAAAAATCCCAAATTAAAATAAATTGAATAAAAATGCTTTAAGAAAAAATAATTTGTATGAAACTAATCTAAAGGTAATTAATAAAACTAAATAAAATATATCTTACTAAAAAACCCAAATAATCTAATATAATTAGTGAAAAAATATACAAATTTTCAATATAACTATATTAGAGTCAAGCTAATCATAATGGATTTGTAGAAAATAAAATAAAAATAAACAAGAAATTAATTAACTAATTAAATTATCACAAAACTGAAAAAATCCTCTAAAAAACAATTAAAACTATATGGAATAAGTAATTTATTGTAATAAAATAGAAAAAATCAAAATAATAAACCAAGTTTTCCAGATCAAAACCAGAACAAACCCAATAGATATGAAAAAATCTTAATATATTTAAATTGACTTGCTTTGAACTAAACCTAATAAATCCAAACCAATTTGAAGTCATCTAATAATATTATAATCAAAGCCATTAGAGAAAATTTTATTTTATTTTAATAGATTAGAAAATTTCCAATATAAAATAACTAGAATAAAAGTGAACCTCATTTACCCTTCTTGATTTCAACCAATATGAATCAACAAAAACGTAGTAAGACAAATTCAAACAAGAATTAAATTAATTGAACTGATAATAAGATAAATAACTAGAATAGACCAACCAAACCAAACTAAAATTAATTTAAACAAACCTAATCATAACAAAATAAATTTTACATAAATGAATTAACCATAACAAAATTGAATTGAATTGAATTGAATTGATGTCAATGGATTAAAATTTATCCAAATAAAAACCAATTGAATTTAACCATAATAAAGAAAAAAACATTAAACTGAATCAATCATATTTGAATCATAATAAAATAAAATAAATAAAATTTAAATGAACTATCTAAAACTAAAAATGTTGGAATCAAAGGAAAATTAAAAGAAATAAATTAAAAAATGACCCCTAAATAACCTTGTTTATTCAATATTAATTAATCTAATCATAGAAATCTTGAATTTTATTAATTAATGAAAACCCTAACTAATTTGAATTAATTTAAATTGAATAAATATGATATAGATCTTTGAAAAAAAAATATTTCAATGTTCAACTGACTCAAATTGATGTGATATAAAATTACAAGAACATTTTAGATATTAATCAAATAATTTTAAACAAATATAAATTAAAAATAACAATTGATCATAACAAAATAAATTCACCATGCTGAACAAAAATAAATTTATGAAAACTACATTATCCAAACCCAATAATATTAGACACAAATAACCAATAGAGGGTTAATAAAAGAAATATAATCTTGAATAAACATAAATAAAAAACTATTCAAACCCCAATGAAAATTAATCTAATTAAACAATGCAAACCCTACCAATATTGAACATACTAAATCCTAACCAAACAAAATTAAATAATTTGATTTGGATAATATTTATTTAAATTTTTTTACTAAATCAAATATATATATCTAAACTAACACTAACTAATCTAAATTTTAATTACTCATGTCATTAAAGGATTTGGATTTTAAGAATAATTTTAATTTAGTAATGTTGATGAGGATTATTTTTGGGAAAGAAGATAGAAAATAGAATTTCAAGAGTTAGAGCATTATTAGAAGATGTTTATAGATATATATTGATGTTAGAGAGGCATCTTTTTGATATTTAGGATGGAATTTTGAATTTTGGAAATGGTTTAACCTATCAGATTTTTACTAAATAGTTAGGTAACTATATGTGAGAAAAATATATGGGTCTTTTATTAGAGTGTTTCAGCACAGTATTTGTATGGTTTCAATGAAACCATGTAAAAAAAGAAATTTGGGTATCAAAATAAATTTAATGGTTAGATAATTTTTTTAGTAATTCATGAGACCAAAATATAAGACATGATATCAGTTGGGAAATTATCAATGCGTTATTTGTAGAAGTTTGGAAAACCACGCCACCATAATGTCACTATATAAATTTTTTCAATATTTTAATGTTACCAATTTTTCCATAATTATTTTATGAATCACCCCTCCTCATCTTCTATGATGAATGATATAACTGATTAATAACCTTCATATTCTATATGCTTTAATGTTATTTTGATATTGGGTTTTCTTGGGGTTTATTTTAGTGATTTCATTTGAGTTCTCCCAACACTCTCCCTACATTCTCCTCCCCTATTTCTTACAACAATTTTTTATATTTTTTCATAGTGTTTCATAAAATATTACACCATAGAATGTTGTAATATTATATATATTATGAGGACAATGACCCAAAATCCTAATTCTAGTTAACAAAGATGAATACTTTCAATACACACTATTGTAATAGCTATAAAATCATGGATATATGCATCAATAATTAATAAATCATTTATTATTATTTAATTTATTACATTCAATGGTACTCTTTAGGTTTAGAGCATTTACATATATGGTCACAACATAAACGGTTAAATCCAATGTTCCTTGTATCAAATATATATGTTTTCCACTATATCATAAACTATATAATTTATGAAATGTACTTAATAACTTTTATGAATTCATTCCAATGTGTTATGCTTATAAAATAAGTCACAAATACTAATTTTATCTACAACACAAAGAAATGGAAAAATAAGAATGGCTGATATCAAATATATAGTAACAAGAAAATATAACCATGGAAATCATGGAATCAATATCATGTCATTAATAGGAATAATAGATGAATCTATAAAAAAATGAAATTTATATAATGTCACATCAATGAAAATAAACGAAAAACTGGATATTAATAATTCTTATCTCATATTGATGTAATGAATAAGTTATGACATAAAACCATAACCAATTCCTTTTAATTAGTCATTTACTACTCCATGAGACTGAAGTCAAGATATATAGATTAATTGGGAATGAATACACCAATTGCACAAACATTTTTATCTCATGATACCAATCGATGAATCCATAAGATATAAATTTTTTTGGATTTTCCCGTCTCCTGATTAAACTCATTGCATTAATTAAAAGATTCCTCATGTTCTTTTGTAACATTATCATGGGATCCTCTTTCTAAAAAAACATGGCTATACATATAATGATAAATATATAATCATATAGAAAATCAAACTCTCTTTAATGTAAATAATGCTATGGAATGTCAAAAAAGTTTCCGATGTTAAGAAAATGGATAACACGATCATAATAGATCATTAGAAAGAAGTTTTATTGTCAAAAAACACATAGTCAACATTCTAATAATAATTTATATATTATTAATAACATACATAATTCCAATACTTTCCACCATGTTAATAAAATATAATTCATTCTCGGTGAACATCATCCAATATTAATTATATAAAATGTGATGTTCATGATTTAATGGGAAAAAGTATATGAATTAGACACTATTTGAATAATAAGTTCTTAAGAAACAAATTTTAATAATGTATATTGTTTAAAAATAACATATCACTAGTTTAACAATGGAACCCTAGAAGGATGTTGAAAATTTTGAGAAACATCCCTATAAAAGAATTCTTTAATGGTAAAAACAAAAAATGTTTCATGAATTTGATTTTTATGGTTTCATTATTTCATTTCCACTAAATATAAATATATATATATTAGTGTATAAATCGTGAAGTAAAACCCCTATTTTGGTAAATCCATTTGAAAATAAAAAAATAAATAGAATTGAAAACATAAATATACTTTTATAATGTTTTTTAAACATTGATGTAAATGTAGAAAAAATATTACTTTAAAAAAGTGTACTAGAAAACCAATAAAGGCATTTAATTTTAAGATATACTATATAAATGTATAAATGAATGTTAAATTATTTTACATATATTAAATATACATCCATCATATTATATTATGAATGGGAAAATTTTAATACATGAAATTACCTTTAATGAAAAATGACTCTGCAAAAAGGGTGATAAAAAATTGTTTGAATAAAAAAATTATTCTACAAAATCTGTTTATAAAATAATATTCAGTATAATTTTATGTTATGAAAACCCAGGTATTGGAGATCAATGTTCAAGAAAAACATTATAATTGAAAAAAGGATATTTGAGTATCCTACATCTCCAATGAGAAGAAACTATAATGAAGTGAGAAATACATGTGAAAGAGTTTACATGGTAAGAATATATATCCCCATATAATATTTATAGAATAACAAATAATATAATCAGGTTGAATAATATAACCAACATATATTAAATAATTTTATAGAATAGTTATAACTCAATGAATGAAAATCAGGTTACCACAAAACCTTACTAATGTGAAATAACTAAATCAATTGACACGTGAATAAGGTAAAAAATACATTTTTAGTAAATACAATGAAATATATGGAGTTTGTTAAAAATAAATCTATAATCATTGAATACACCATACAAATGAAACATCATTTTTAAAAGGTATTACATGTCAAATAATCAGAATTAAGACCAATAAAACCCTAATAGATTGAGTAACTCTATAATAAATTCCCTTGAAATTTATGGATTTTAATCTAACTAAAAAATATTATTAAATTATAATTAAGGATATAAAATCTCATATATGTATTAAATATACTACAGAAATCAATTTAGGAGCATAATACAAAACATATCTCAAAGAAAAGAATTTGAGATGAAATCCCTTATCTATTATCCTTACTTCCATGAAAATACATTTGTCTCTATTATAATAAACAAATATATATAATAATAAAATAATATATAAACTTAATATTATCCATTTTAATTTATAAACAATAAAAATATTCATTACTTATTTTAATTATACTAATTCTTCAAATTGGTTGTTTATTATTTTGATCATTTGTATTAGATTCACAATAGCTATGACTATGTTCGTTATCCATTAAAATATAATAATTAATATAAAATTAATATTATTTTTATGTATTATTTTTAATTTTTTTTATGTTCCAAATCCATTTCATGAGTGATTTTTTCTTTTTCCTGCAAGAAGAAATCAGTTACAATCAGGTTTTGGAGTCTCCTAACGATCGAAGTGTATTTTATCAATCAATGAATTAATTGTTGATATAACATCTAAAAAACAAATATATAATTTTTTATTTGTTTATATAATATTATACCATTATATATTCTCCTATATTCATTCATGATATAAAGTCTTAGTATTTTTCAATTAGGTGGTTAAAATTCTCCAAAAATGAGCACACCCAAATTAAATAATTGATTATGATGTTGTTATAGTATAAAATCTTTATAAAATATTTATTATAATATATATTATATTTTATTAGTGTGGTGTACCATAATGTTAAAAATTTATAACAATAATTAATATTCATTAAAATATTTCACAATTCCAATAAATTGTTATCCTCTTAGTGTGCATATTTCAAATAATTAATTAATGATGATCACTTGTGAATCATTTAATTAATTTGTTAATAATTTTTCTAAATAATACAGATAGTTATATAGAAAATATAAAATTTTCTATTTAATCCCTTCCATATATAAAAACTTGTATGGTGTTGAAGGAAAACGAAAAACATTTAATTGTGGGTTCCTTAGTCTACACAACGTATGGACAATGATCTTATGTTTCTTAATGGATGTGGTATATGAATAAAAAGTAATAATACCATAATTTATTAAAATTATTATATATATATTAAAATAATTTATTTATATTAGTCTAAATATGATAAATTTAAAATGTGGTAACTAAGGATAAATCTATGTAGATGATAATTTTCATGATAAGGAATTAAATATTCCCGAGAATAATCCTTGGTTTTGAAAATATTATATTAACTTTGAGTGAACATGGGATAGTCTTATTGGGATACCATCATATGGATATTAAAATGGAATATTTTCATGGGGTAATTATAAGGTAAATTTACATGTGAATAGTGAAAATATATGTTTTTTCTATGAATGTAAATAAACATTTGAGAATAATTTAAAAAATTACAACAATGAATTTATTTTTTAAAGGACCCAAGTATTCAAAATGGAAAAAATTATTTCAAAAAAAATTATTTTTCACATAAAGTCACAAACATTCAAATCAAGGATCTTTGTATAATATTTTTATGAAATTTTTATTAGCTTAAAATTAGTTTCCTATTTTAATTTTATTATGATAATATCTTATTAATCGTAACAATAAATTTTAATAAAAAATCTTAATATTATAAATTATATATATATTGATAATTGTAATATTAACGTAAATATCATTTTATAAAACAATATTTCTAAAGTCATGTTATGTTAATTTCAAAATAAATATAAATAATCGTGTGAAAACCATGTTTAAAAAATAACATTTTTATGATTTATATTTTTTAATAAGATAAAATTATATTTTATATTGATTTTAAAGAAATAATATTATTTATTATAAAATAAATAATGTTAAAAATTATTTTACTTCTATTCAATAACGAATGTACCGAAAAAATACATTATTTACGTAATGGATAGAAATTTGATTTCATTAAAGTAATATTTTAATTACATCAAAAAATATTACAAATCAGATTTATATGTTAATTTAATATTCTAAATATATATTATTATTCATTAAGTTCATAATTTAGTTCGAGTATTTTTTTGAAAAAATTAGAGTTTTTTTAAAAAATTATTAAATATAAAAAATTTCAACTCTCATGAAACCTTATTTTTTAGATAAAAACCAATATATTTAGAAAAATATAAAAATTAATACAAAGTCGATTTTAATATGTTTAATTAGAAAATGATCTTCATTATTACAAATATAAAATTCCAAAACTTATAAATTATTTATCTGAATAAAAATATAATATAAAATGAAAACACATTTTTATTGGAAAAATATATTTTCAAATAATAAATGTTATTATTATTATTTTTTATCATTTAAAAACTGAATTGTTTTTTACCAATTAAAACTATCAAATATAATTTATAATTTAGCATATGTTTCTTGAATTTGAAATTAATACCTCCTAATTTCTTGTAGAAAAATAATTTTCTAAACAATAGATGATCAAATTATTAATTTTTGTTAAACTAATTGATTTTTATACATATGAAATGTAACCATTGTTTTTTAAATAAATAAATTTAACAAATATATTAATCATATTAATTCCCTATAATTTAATATATTGGATTTAATGTAAATATTTAATCATTTATATTATATCTAAATATATCATGTTTTTGCTTATGTTCGGTGATTCATGTTGTGGAAGATATCAAACTGATTTGGAATGTTTAAATAATGTCATATTTTAAAATATTAGGGTGCTACCTTCTACCCCTTAAATATGTTATCCCCTCATAATTTTAATTATTATTAATTCAATAATTTAGTTTAGGGTATTTTTACCATATTTAGAATTTAATAGCTACGATTTAATGTAAATATTTAAACATTTATATTTTATCTAAATACTCAAAAAATTATCCATTTATACAATCATATACCAATGTATGTATATACACAATTAAAATATTCATCATAAGATTCATTTCCAAAAACTATTTAAATATCCATGTCAATAATTCATAATTATTTTATATATTCCTCCAAAAAATTGACTTTATCATCAAACCATAAATGGTATTAACCAATAGTTCACACATTAGTTACTAAATATCATATTTTCAAAAATGATATGAAATTATTCAAAAACATAACGAATAAATTAAAAATCCCAAGGTTAGTATTTAATTTACAATTTATTTATTTAAAATTTAACCAACCATAATTATCTCATTTTCTTGTATATATATTAATCATAAGAGTATCAATAAATAAATCACGTGTTCCCAAATTGTTATAAAAAATGTACCAATGTCATAATATCACTTTTCATGGTTATTAAAACTATTTAATATAGGTTTCTATAACTTTAAGGTAAAACAACTGAAGAATAATTCATATATTTTTTATATAGTCCACAAAAATTATAAAATATACTAGAATGTCATTGATAAATATCAATGTAAAATGAAAATATCTATGTTTCACAAAAAATATCAAGATAATTACATTAGGTAATACTAGAAAACTATATTTTTCCATCAAAATAGTAATATAATTTTATTATTATGTATTTAATTTTTCCCCATTATTTAGTAATAATACATATAATTTCTAGGCACAAACCTCTCAATGAACTTTTTTAATAAATCCATCATATTTTTACATAAGGAGAATCATATTAACTATATAATATGTCCCAATGGCATATCTATATGTGTTCCATCGTATCCCCACTCATTATGCATCAAATTGATGATTAATTCAATTCACTACCAACCATTTTCAGGGAGATCACCCCTAGGTGCATCTACAACTCAACCGCATCCATATTCTAGTATCCAAAAAAGGATTTAATTCTATGAAACCTGATATTTTATACTATACCAAAACATTAAAATTTTATCCAATAATTAATCATATTCCTTAGGTTTATAGGATTTATTATGCTAATCCCAAAATGAATTTTTCATTATTACTTTATCATTAAATCATTTACTTAAAACAATGTATTATCTTTATTTTTGAATTTATCAATAACATAAATATATCAATCATTAAAATATTATAAAATACAATACTAATCACTAATTTTATATAAAAATTTCATTTGATACCATGTATGATGACATGAAAATGATCTTTATGATATAGTGCCCATTAAAACAGTCCTTATGTATACACTTTAAAAATAGCTACAAAAATTGTTTATAAATCCATCACTAATTTCAAAATCAAAAACAATTATTGAATATCTTATAATACAACTATATTTTTAGGTGTATTTCTTTAGATAATGAAGAAATAACATATCTGAAAAAAAATATTTTTTCATTGTATAATAAGGATTACTAGAACATTATAAAAAAAACTAACAAATACTAGACAATTCTTCAAAGAATACCCCAAATTCATTCAAAAAAAATATACTTTCAAACATGTCATGTTTAATACATTAATTCGTAATTGTGAAATGGGAAAATAATAATGGGGAGATAAAAATATCATTAAGCGGAAAATATAACTTTTGAAATCATGGAATAATCACAACATAAATATTATGACTAGAATAGTGAAAATATATTAATTCATAATAACCATTAAAATAAGAGAATTATATATTCATAAAACTAAATAAAAACATGTTTATCAAAAATTTCAATCTCATACTAATCAAATTAAATATTTCACACATCAAATACCTATTGTTAATGACTTTTGTCAATACATTTACTTTTCATCGAGATCATATTTAAGATATCTTATTCAATGGGGAAGGCATACCCCAAATAGCCAAACATGTTTTCTCTCATGAGATGTTTTGATTCATCGATGGAACATATAAATATAGGCTCCATCCATCACCTGATTAAGTCTAATATACTCCCCATAAGAGTTATCAAGACATTTAATACCATTCCCTAAGGATCCTTATATAAAATAAAACATGGATTTCTATATAATGAGAAATTTATAAATCAGTATATTATATACATGCATTATTAGTCATTAATCATCACAAATTTCAATAATTTCTCCTATTCAAATAAAATAAATAACATAACCATAAGAAATACTGAGAAATAAGTCGAAAAATCAAACAATATATAGTTAATATTATAAAAATCATATGTTTTGGAATAATGAAATACAAAACACTAATACTTTCCTCTCAATCAATTTAATAACATTATTTCAAAGTAATCATAATTAAATATAAATTAGGTAAAATTTCAGGTTCTTTCCATATAGAGATATTAGTATTCAAATATGTCAATACGTGAATAAAATAATATATAATCCATCCATACGATGATGGTGAATTGATTCATAAGAACAGATCCATAGCGTAAAAAAATCATGATTTTTTTTGACATAGATATAAAAATCAATTTGAAATGAATTCTTGAATGACATAAGATAAGAATGTATCATGAGTTTGATTATTTGGTGTCATGATTCAATTACCCCAAAATACACACATACACATGCAAATATATATATATATTATAATAAATATAGTTCAACCAAAACCCGAATTGGTTAATTCCATTTGAAAATTAACGGAGAAAGGAAATTTAAAACATAAATGAGATTTTATAAAACATTATTAACATTGAGGCGACATATGATGTCAACGGTCACTTCAAAAAGTATTTTTCAAAATGCGATATGAAACTGGATAAAATAAATACATTTTAAAAAATCATTATTCATTAATCATTGAAATTAAATTAAAATTTTCTATAAGAAATATTGCTCTAAAATATTTTTTTAGGAGTGGTATATTTTTAATTCTTAAAATATCCATTGATGAAAACACCAATTTTATAAAATATAATAACATATATTTTTTATTAAAACATAATTTTACTAAATATGATTATAAAATATAATAATATATATTATATGTGTCGTAGAACCCCTGATTGGGAAAATATGTTCAAGATAAATCAATATAACACATATAATGATATTTGATTCACCAATATCCCATACATGAATCATATATCAAGAAGTGAGAAATTCATGTCAAAGGGACTATGTTGTAATAAATAATATCCCCATAAAATAATGATACAAATCCATATAACATAACATAAGAGTAATAAATAACTCACTTATATGAAATAATAATAAATAATTTTCCCAACTCAATAAGAAAAAATGGGGTTACCCAAAATTTATACTAATGGGGAAAAAACTAAATCAAAATCAACTTTAATAAGATAAAATTATTTGATAATGAAATAAAATGAAATAAAATGTCTATAATAATAATATATACAAGGGATGTGAATACACTATACAATAGAAACATGGTGATAATTTTTATTATGTGTAAAATAATTATAATAGGGATAAAGAAACCCAGTACGGATTGAGAAACACTGCAATCAAAACCCTTAAAATAGATGGATTTCATTTGAACATAAAATGAAATAATTAACATAAGAATCATTATATAATAAAATAAATATGTTGTATATACACAATTGAAATCAATTTTCGTGCATTGTAACAATACTTTTTTAAGATAATAATATGAGACAAATACCATTACCATTTTTCATGACTTCAACACACATAATTTAACTATATTAAGCATAAACATATATTAATTTTACTAATTTTACAGATATGGTGTATAAAATTTTGAACATTTGTACTAATTTCATAATAGTGGTGTCTGTATTGATATTTATTTGAATGTAAAAAATTGGTAGATGATTTATGTTACAGTTATTGATGAATTGCCATTATTTATCATGATTCAATTTCCATTAATTATTTTTTAGTCTATCCCTAATGATGAAATTGAAAACTAATATATTTTATATATTCATAATGATCGAAGGGAATTTTTTAATTAATGATGTAAATATTGATATAATTTACATGAAATGAAGAAATAATTATTTATAAATTTATAAAATATTATACAAGTAATTATCCTCATATATTCATTTTTGATATATATTCATAGTATTGGTCAATTGTGTGATTAAACCAACCTAGACTAAAGGCACCCTTGATTAATGAATAAATATGAGGTTGTTTTATTGTAATATCATTATACCAGAAGAATGATGATATTATATACTATTTATTAGTGTTTTATATCATAATTTTTAGTAATTATAATAATAATTAATGGATATAAAAATATTACACAATTCAAATAACAAAGTATCCCTTAACTACCCTTATTTAAAAGGATTAATTAATGATAACTGCTTGTCGATTATTGCATTAATATGTTCTTAAATGTTTCTTAAAATACAAATAATTATTTGATAAAATTAATATTTATCATTAATCCCATCCTAAGAAACAACATTTTGATGTGGGGAAAGAAAAGGAAACACATTAAGTCGTGGAGGCAGTAGTCCTCCCAACACATAAATGACACTTGTGTTTTTACAAATGGATGAGGTATACGAATAAAAAATGATTAAAAAAATTAATATAATAAAATTAGAGTATATTTCTTATAATAATAGAATTATATTACCATAGATAATGAAATTAAAAAGATGATAATTTAGGAGAAATGTTATGTAGTTGATAATACGAACGATAGAGACTTGAATTTTTCATGAAAATAACTTTAGATTTGTATGGATTGAGCTAAACAAGGGTTAACAATGTATTGTGACAGTGGGATAGGGTTCTATTTATAGTAAATATAATATTTTCTTATATTTATTATATGTTTTAGTGTATCATTGAAGGGTTGAAATTTTCTATTTTTATTAGTGAATGTAAGGGCATAATGGGGAATTCTTCCACATTATTCAATTTTGCAATGTCCTTTTCATGGTCCAAAATTCATAAAAATAGATAACATGTTCGAAAAAATGTCTTGATAAATAAAAATAAAAAAATTTCAATTCATGGTATAATGTTTAAATGATACATGACATTTACACTTTGTCAAACTCAATTTTCCCAAATTACATTTACCAATATAATTAATGTTTATCCATAGAAATTAAATTTAATGAAAATTATTAAGATTGAAATTTTTTCAGAATTTGATAATTATAATTTTAAATTAAAATATCACTATATGAAATAAAATTTCTAATGGTCTAAAAATCAAATTTAAAATCAAATACACATAATCATGTAATTTTTTTAAAGAAATAATTTTTTAAACATTATATATATATGTGTGTATGCGTTATAAAATTATCTTAGATAATTATTTTAATGGCATAATTTTATTTATTATAAAATAAATAATTATTATGAGGCTTCAAAGAAAATAAAAATATGAATATTTATTTAAAAACAACTGATTTGAAATGAGTTTCATAAATAGTTTTCTATTAATGTACAGTTTTAATTTATTTAAAATATATTGGAAATAGGATTTATAAGTTAAAAAATAACTTAAAATGAATATTTTAATTAAATAATTTTATATTTTATCATTTTGGAAGGTTTTGTAAACTCATAGGTCAATATTATATAATGAAAAGTCATAAAAATTTGAAGTTTCCTAATAACATTCTTTTTAACGTATAAAAAATCATATTCAAAAAATGCTCAAAAATTCATTCTATGAAAGTTTCTAAATGTGGAATTAAAAATTTATGTTCATTTTATATAATTTAAAATTATAAAATTTATAAATTCATTTTTTTAATATACTCATAAACTATAATGAAAATTATTTTAATTGGAGAATAAAATTCTAAAATATTAACTTTTATTTTTCTAATTATATGAAAATTACAAAATAAATAATTTTTAAAATATTATTAATATTTAACAAAATTTATTATTATTAATATTTTTACTAATATATAAATCTGCATCGTAAGAAATATTTTTTTAAGAAAAATAATTAATTAAACAATAAATGATCAGATTAGTTATTTTCGCTATGCTAATTAGAATTCAATATTATTAAAATCATCCATAATATTATTTTTAAATTTAATTTATAAATTTATTCATCACATTCATTAACTGTTATTCAGTGACTAGGATTAAATGTTTTTACTAAAAATATATACTTTACCTAAATATATCGTAGATTCATTCATGATATAAAGTCTTAGTATTTTTCAATTAGGTGGTTAAAATTCTCCAAAAATGAACACACCCAAAATAAATAATTGATTATGATGTTGTTATAGTATAATATCTTTATAAAATATTTATTATTATATATTTTATATTTTATTAGTGTGATGTACCATAATGTTAAAAATTTATAACAATAATTAATATTCATTAAAAAATTTCACAATTCTAATAAATTGTTATCCTCTTAGTGTGCATATTTCAAATAATTAATTAATGATTATCACTTGTGAATCATTTAATTAATATGTTAAAAATATTTCTAAAAAATATAGATAGTTATATATAAAATATAAAATTTTCAATTTAATCCCTTCCATATATAAAAACTTGTATGGTGGGGAAGGAAAATGATAAACATTTAATTGTGGGTGCCTTAGTCTACACAACACATGGACAATGATCTTATGTTTCTTAATGGATGTGGTATATGAATAAAAAGTAATAATACCAAAATTTATTAAAATTATATTATATATATTAAAATAATTTATTTATATTAGTCTAAATATGATAAATTTAAAATGTGGTAACTAAGGATAAATCTATGTAGATGATAATTTTCATGAAAAGGAATAAAATATTCCCGAGAATAATCCTTGGTTTTGAAAATATTATACTAACATTGAGTGAACATGGGATAGTCTTATTGGGATACGATCATATGGATATTAAAATGGAATATTTTCATGGGGTAATTATAAGGTTAATTTACATGTGAATGGTGAAAATTATGAGGTTGTTTTATTGTAATATCATTATACATGAAGAATGATGATATTATATACTATTTATTAGTGTTTTATATCATAATTTTTAGTAATTATAATAATAATTAATGGATATAAAAATATTACACAATTCAAATAACCAAGTATCCCTTAACTACCCTTATTTAAAAGGATTAATTAATGATGACTTCTTGTCGATTATTGCATTAATATGTTCTTAAATCTTTCTTAAAATACAAATAATTATTTGATAAAATTAATATTTATCATTAATCCCATCCTAAGAAACAATATTTTGAGGTGGGGAAAGAAAAAGAAACACATTATGTCGTGGAGGCAGTAGTCCTCCCAACACATAAATGACACTTGTGTTTTTACAAATGGATGAGGTATACGAATAAAAAATGATTAAAAAAATTAATATAATAAAATTAGATTATATTTCTTATAATAATATAATTATATTACCATAGATAATGAAATTAAAAAGATGATAATTTAGGAGAAATGTTATGTAGTTGATAATACGAACGATAGACACTTGAATTTTTCATGAAAATAACTTTAGATTTGTAGGGATTGAGCTAAACAAGGGTTAATAAGGTATTATGACAGTGGGATAGGGTTCTATTTATATTAAATATAATATTTTCTTATATTTATTATATGTTTAAGTGTATCATTGAAGGGTTGAAATTTTCTATTTTTATTAGTGAATGTAACGGCATAATTGGGAATTCTTCCACATTATTCAATTTTGAAATGTCATTTTTGTGGTCCAAAATTCATAAAAATAGATAACATGTTCAAAAAAATGTCTTGATAAATAAAAATAAAAAAATTTCAATTCATGGTATAATGTTTAAATGATACATTCCATTTACACTTTGTCAAACTCAATTTTCCCAAATTACATTTACCAATATAATTAATGTTTATCCATAGCAATTAAATTTAATGAAAATTATTAAGATTGAAATTTTTACAGAATTTGATAATTATAATTTTAAATTAAAATATCACTATATGAAATAAAATTTCTAATGGTCTAAAAATTAAATTTAAAATCAAATACACATAATCATGTAATTTTTTTAAAGAAATAATTTTTTAAACATTATATATATATATGTGTATGTGTTATAAAATTATCCTAGATAATTATTTTAATGGCATAATTGTATTTATTATAAAATAAATAATTATTATGAGGCTTCAAAGAAAATAAAAACATGAATATTTATTTAAAAACAACTGATTTGAAATGAGTTTTATAAATAGTTTTCTATTAATTTATAGTTTTAATTTGATTAAAAAATATTGGAAATAGGATTTATAAGTTAAAAAATAATTTAAAATGAATATTTTTGTTAAATAATTTTATATTTTATCGTTCTGGAAGGTTTTGTAAACTCATAGGTCAATATTATATATTGAAAAGTCATAAAAATTTAAAGTTTCATAATAACATTCTTTTTAACGTATAAAAAATCATATTCAAAAAATGCTCAAAAATTCATTCTATGAAAGTTTCTAAATGTGGAATTAAAAATTTATGTTCATTTTATATAATTTAAAATAATAAAATTTATAAATTCATTTTTTAATATACTGATAAACTATAATGAAAATTATTTTAATTGGAGAATAAAATTCTAAAATATTAACTTTTATTTTTCTAATTATATTAAAATTACAAAATAAATAATTTTTAAAATATTATTAATATTTAACATAATTTATTATTAATAATATTTTTACTAATATATAAATCTGCATCGTAAGAAATAGTTTTTTAAGAAAAATAATTATTTAAACAATAAATGATCAGATTAGTTATTTTCACTATGGTAATTATAATTCAATATTATTAAAAGCATCCATAATATTATTTTTAAATTTAATTTATAAATTTATTCATCACATTCATTAACTATAATTCAGTGACTAGGATTAAATGTTTTTAATAAAAAGATATACTTTATCTAAATATATCGTAGATTCATTCATGATATAAAGTCTTAGTATTGTTCAATTAGGTGGTTAAAATTCTCCAAAATTGAACACACCCAAATTAAATAATTGATTATGATGTTGTTATAGTATAATATCTTTATAAAATATTTATTATTATATATTTTATATTTTATTAGTGTGATGTACCGTAATGTTAAAAATTTATAATAATAATTAATATTCATTAAAATACATCACAATTCTAATAAATTGTTATCCTCTTAGTGTGCATATTTCAAATAATTAATTAATGATGATCACTTGTGAATCATTTAATTAAAATGTTAATAATTTTTCTAAATAATACAGATAGTTATATAGAAAATATAAAATTTTCTATTTAATCCCTTCGATAAATAAAAACTTATATGGTGGTGAAGGAAAACGAAAAACATTTAATTGTGGGTCCCTTAGTCTACACAACGCATGGACAATGGTCTTATGTTTCTTAATGGATGTGGTATATGAATAAAAAGTAATAATACCATAATTTATTAAAATTATTTTATATATATTAAAATAATTTATTTATATTAGTCTAAATATGATAAATTTAAAATGTGGTAACTAAGGATAAATCTATGTAGATGATAATTGTCAGGACAAGGAATTAAATATTCCCGAGAATAATCCTTGGTTTTGAAAATATTATACTAACTTTGAGTGAACATGGGATAGTCTTGTTGGGATACCATCATATGGATATTAAAATGGAATATTTTCATGGGGTAATTATAAGGTAAATTTACATGTGAATGGTGAAAATATATGTTTTTTCTATGAATGTAAATAAACATTTGAGAATAATTTAAAAAATTACAACAATGAATTTATTTTTAAAAGGACCCAAGTATTCAAAATGGAAAAAATTATTTCAAAAAAAATTATTTTTCACATAAAGTCCCAAACATTCAAATCAAGGATCTTTGTATAATATTTTTATGACATTTTTTTAGCTTAAAATTAATTTCCTATTTTAATTTTATTATGATAATATATTATTAATCGTAACAATAAATTTTAATAAAAAATCTAAATATTATAAATTATATATATATTGATAATTATAATATTAACGTAAATATCATTTTATAAAACAATATTTCTAAAGTCATGTTATGTTAATTTCAAAATAAATATAAATAATCGGGTGAAAACCATGTTTAAAAAATAACATTTATATGATTTATATTTATATATAAGATAAAATTATATTTTATATTGATTTTAAGGAAATAATATTATTTCTTATAAAATAAATAATGTTAAAAATTATTTTACTTCTATTCAATAACGAATGTACCAGAAAAATACATTATTTACGTAATGGATAGAAATTTGATTTCATTAAAGTAATATTTTAATTACATCCAAAAATATTACAAATCTGATTTATATGTTAATTTAATATTTTAAATATATATTATTATTCATTATGTTCATAATTTAGTTCGAGTATTTTTTAAAAAAAATTATAGTTTTTTCTTATAAAATTATTAAATATAAAAAAATTCAACTCTCATGAAACCATTTTTTTAGATAAAAACCAATATATTTAGAAAAATGTAAAAATTAATACAAAGACGATTTTAATATGTTTAATTAGAAAATGATCTTCATTATTACAAATATAAAATTCCAAAACTTATAAATTATTTATCTGAATAAAAATATAATATAAAATGAAAACACATTTTTATTAGAAAAATATATTTTCAAATAATAAATGTTATTATTATTATTTTTTATCATTTACAAACTGATTTTTTTTACCAATTACAAATATCAAATATAATTTATAATTTAGCATATGTTTCTTGAATTTGAAATTAATACCACCTAATTTCTTGTAGAAAAATAATTTTCTAAACAATAGATGATCAAATTATTAATTTTTGTTAAACTAATTGATTTTTATACATATGAAATGTAGCCATTGTTTTTTAAATAAATAAATTTAACAAATATATTAATCATATTAATTCCCTATAATTTAATATCTAGGATTTAATGTAAATATTTAAACATTTATATTATATCTAAATATATCATGTTTTTTCTTATGTTCGGTGATTCATGTTGTGGAAGATATCAAACTGATTTGGAATGTTTAAATAATGTCATATTATAAAATATTAGGGTGCTACCTTCTACCCCTTAAATAAGTTATCCCCTCATAATTTTAATTATTATTAATTCAATAATTTAGTTTAGGGTATTTTTAACATATTTAGAATTTAATAGCTATGATTTAATGTAAATATTTAAACATTTATATTTTATCTAAATACTCAAAATGTTATCCATTTATACAATCATATACCAATTTATGTATATACACAATTAAAATATTCATCATAAGATTCATTTCCAAAAACTATTTAAAAATCCATGTCAATAATTCATAGTTATTTTATATATTCCTCCAAAAAATTGACTTTATCATCAAACAATAAATGGTATTAACCAATAGTTCACACATTAGTTACTAAATATCATATTTTCAAAAATTATATGAAATTATTCAAAAACATAATGAAATAATTAAAAAACCCATGGTTAGTATTTAATTTACAATTTAATTATTTAAATTTAACCAACCATAATTATCTCATTGTCTTGTATATATATTAATCATAAGAGTGTCAATAAATCAATCACGTGTTCCCCAATTGTTATAAAAAATGTACCAAGGTCATAATATCACTTTTCATGGTTATTAAAACTATTTAATATAGGTTTCTATAACTTTAAGGTAAAACAACTGAAGAATAATTCATAGATTTTTTATATAGTCCACAAAAATTATAAAATATACTAGAATGTCATTGATAAATATAAATGTAAAATGAAAATATCTATGTTTCACAAAAAATATCAATATTATTACATTAGGTAATACTAGAAAACTAACTTTTTCCATCAAAATAGTAATATAATTATATTATTATGTATTTAATTATTCCCCATTATTTAGTTATAATACATATTTTTTCTAGGCACAAACCTCTCAATGAACTTTTGTAATAAATCCATCATATTTTTACATAAGTAGAATCATATTAACTATATCATATTTCCCAAGAGCATATCTATATGTGTTCCATCATATCCCCACTCATTATGCATCAGATTGATGATGAATTCAATTCACTACCAACCATTTTCAGGGAGATCACCCCTAGGTGCATCTACAACTCAACCGCATCCATATTCTAGTATCCAAAAAAGGATTTAATTCTATGAAACCTGATATTTTATACTATACCAAAACATTAAAATTTTATCCAATAATTAATCATATTCCTTATGTTTATAGGATTTGTTATGCTAATCCCAAAATAAATTTTTCATTATTACTTTATCATTAAATCATTTACCTTAAACAATGTATTATCTTTATTTTTGAATTTATCAATAACATAAACATATCAATCATTAAAATATTAAAAAATACAATACTAATCACTAATTTTATATAAAAATTTCATTTGATACCATGTATGATGACATGAAGATGATCTTTATGATATAGTGCTCATTAAAACAGTCATTATGTATACACTTTGATAATAACTACAAAAATTGTTTATAAATCCATCACTAATTTCAAAATCAATAACAATTATTGAATATATTACAATAGAACTATATTTTTAGGTTTATTTCTTTAGATAATGAATAAATAACATATCTGAAAAAAATATTTTTTCATTGTATAATAAGGATTACTAGACCATTATAAACAAAACTAACAAATACTAGACAATTCTTCAAAGAATACCCCAAATTCATTCACAAAAAATATACTTTCAAACATGTAATGTTTAATAAATTAATTCGTAATTTTGAAATGGGAAAATAATAATGGAGAGATCAAAATATCATTAAGGGGAAAATATAACTTATGAAATCATGGAATAATCACAACATAAATATTATGACTAGAATAGTGAAAATATATTAATTCATAATAACCATTAAAATAAGAGAATTATATATTCATAAAACTAAATAAAAACATGTTTATCAAAAATTTCAATCTCATACTAATCAAATTAAATATTTCATACATCAAATACCTATTGTTAATGACTTTTTTCAGTACATTTACATTTCATCGAGATCATATTTAAGATATCTTATTGAATGGGGAAGGGATACCCCAAATAGCCAAACATGTTTTCTCTCATGAGATGTTTCGATTCATCGATGGAATATATAATTATAGGCTCCATCCATCACCTGATTAAGTATAATATATTCCCCATAAGAGTTATCAAGACATTTAATACCATTCCCTAAGGAACCTTATATTAAATAAAACATGGATTTCTATATAATGAGAAATTTATAAATCAGTATATTATATACTTGCATTATTAGTCATTAATCATCACAAATTTCAATAATTTCTCCTATTGAAATAAAAAAAATAACATAACCATAAGAAATACTGAGAAATAAGTTCAAAAATCAAACAATATATAGTTAATATTATAAAAATCATATGTTTTGGAATAATGAAATACAAAACACTAATACTTTCCTCTCAATCAATTTAATAACATTATTTCAAAGTAATAATAATTAAATATAAATTAGGTAAAATTTCAGGTTCTTTCCATATAGTGATATTAGTATTCAAATATTTCAATAAGTGAATAAAATAATATATAATCCATCCATATGATGATGGTGAATTGTTTCATAAGAACAGATCCATAGTGTAAAAAAATCATGATCGTTTTTGACCTAGATATAAAAATCAATTTGAAATGAATTCTTGAATGACATAAGATAAGAAGGTATCATGAGTTGGATTACTTGGTGTCATGATTCAATTACCCCAAAATACACACATACACACGCAAATATATATATATATATTAGAGTAAATATAGTTCAACCAAAACCCGAATTGGTTAATTTTATTTGAAAATTAATGGAGAAAGGAAATTTAAAACATAAATGAGATTTTATAAAACATTATTAACATTGAGGAGACATATGATGTCAACGGTCACTTCAAAAATGATTTTTCAAAATGCGAATTGAAACTGGATAAAATAAATACATTTTAAAAAATCATTATTCATTAATCATTGAAAATAAATTAAAATTTTCTATAAGAAATATTGATCTAAAATATTTTTTTAGGAGTTTTATATTTTTAATTCTTAAAATATCCATTGATGAAAACACCAATTATATAAAATATAATAAAATATATTTTTTATTAAAACACAATTTTACTAAATATGATTATAAAATATAATAATATATATTATATTTGTGGTAGAACCTGTGATTGGGAAAATATGTTCAAGATAAATCAATATAACACATATAATGATATTTGATTCACCAATATCCCATACATGAATCATATATCAAGAAGTGAGAAATTCATGTCAAAGGGACTATGTTGTAATAAAGAATATCCCCATAAAATAATGATACAAATCCATATAACATAACATAAGAGTAATAAATAAATCACATATATGAAATAATAATAAATAATTTTCCCAACTCAATAAGGAAAAATGGGTTTACCCAAAATTTATACTAATGGGGAAAAAACAAAATCAAAATCAACTTGAATAAGATAACATTTTTTGATAATGAAATAAAATGAAATAAAATGTCTACAATAATAATATATACATGGGATGTGAATACACTATACAATGTAAACATTGTGATAATTTTTATTATGTGTAAAATAATTATAATAGGGACAAAGAAACGTAGTACGGATTGAGAAACACTACAATCAAAACCCTTTAAATAGATGGATTGCATTTGAACATAAAACGAAATAATTAACAAAAGAATCATTATATAATAAAATAAATATGTTGTATATACACAATAAAAATCAATTTTCGTGCATTATAACAATACTTTTCTAAGATAATAATATGAGAAAAATTCCATTACCACTTTTCATGACTTCAACACAGATAATTTAACATTATTAAGCATAAACAGATATTAATTATACTAATTTTCCAGATAAGTTGTATACAATTTTGATCATTTGTACTAATTTCATAATAGTGGGGTCTGTATTGATATTTATTTGAATGTGAAAAATTGGTAGATGATTTATGTTACAGTTATTGATGAATTACCATTATTTATCATGATTCAATTTCCATTAATTATTTTTTAGTCTATCCCTAATGATAAAATTGAAAACTAATATATTTTATATATTCATGATGATCGAAGGAAATTTTTTAATTAATGATGTAAATATTGATATATTTTACATGAAATGAAGAAATAATTATTTATAAATTTATAAAATATTATACAAGTAATTATCCTCATATATTTCTTTTTGATATATATTCATAGTATTGGTCAATTGTGTGATTAAACCATCCTAGACTGAACGAACCCTTGATTATTGAATAATTATGAGGTTGTTTTATTGTAATATCATTATACCCGAAGAATGATGATATTGTATACTATTTATTAGTGTTTTATATCATAATTTTAAGTAATTATAATAATAATTAATGGATATAAAAATATTACACAATTCAAATAAACAAGTATCCCTTAACTACCCTTATTTAAAAGGATTAATTAATGATGACTGCTTGTCGATTATTGCATTAATATGTTCTTAAATTTTAAATAGAATACAAATAATAATATGAAAAAATTAATATTTATCATTAATCCCATCCTAAGAAACAACATTTTGAGGTGGGGAAGGAAAAGGAAACACATTAAGTCGTGGAGGCAGTAGTCCTCCCAACACATAAATGACACTTGTATTTTTACAAATGGATGAGGTATACGAATAAAAAATGATTAAAAAAATTAATATAATAAAATTAGAGTATATTTCTTATAATAATATAATTATATTACCATAGATAACGAAATTATAAAGATGATAATTTAGGATAATTCTTATGTAGTTGATCATACGAACGATGGAGACTTGAATTTTTCATGAAAATAACTTTAGATTTGTAGGGATTGAGCTAAACAAGGGTTAACAAGGTATTGTGAAAGTGGGATAGGGTTCTATTTATAGTAAATATAATATTTTCTTATATTTATTATATGTTTCAGTGTATCATTGAAGGGTTGAAATTTTCTATTTTTATTAGTGAATGTAAGGGCATAATTGGGAATTCTTCCACATTATTCAATTTTGCAATGTCCTTTTCGTGGTCTAAAATTCATAAAAATAGATAACATGTTCAAAAAAATGTCTTGATAAATAAAAATAAAAAAATTTCAATTCATGGTATAATGTTTAAATGATACATGACATTTACAATTTGTCAAACTCAATTTTCCCAAATTACATTTACCAATATAAATAATGTTTATCCATAGCAATTAAATTTAATGAAAATTATTAAGAATGAAATTTTTACAGAATTTGATAATTATAATTTTAAATTAAAATATCACTATATGAAATAAAATTTCTAATGGTCTAAAAATCAAATTTAAAATCAAATACACATAATCATGTAATTGTTTTAAAGAAATAATTTTTAAACATTATATATATATATGTGTGTATGTGTTATAAAAATATCCTAGATAATTATTTTAATGGAATTTTTTTATTTATTATAAAATAAATAATTATTATGAGGCTTCAAAGAAAATAAAAATATGAATATTTATTTAAAAACAATTGATTTGAAATGAGTTTCATAAATAGTTTTCTATTAATGTACTGTTATGATTTGATTAAAAAATATTGGAAATAGGATTTATAAGTTAAAAAATTACTTAAAATGAATATTTTTATTAAATAATTTTATATTTTATCGTTCTGGAATGTTTTGTAAACTCATAGGTCAATATTATATAATGAAAAGTCATAAAAATTTGAAGTTTCATAAAACATTCTTTTTAACATATAAAAAATAATATTCAAAAAATGCTCAAAAATTCATTCTATGAATGTTTCTAAATGTGGAATTAAAAATTTATGTTCATTTTATATAATTTAAAATAATAGAACTTATAAATTCATTTTTTTAATATACTCATAAACTATAATGAAAATTATTTTAATTAGAGAATAAAATTCTAAAATATTAACTTTTATTTTTCAAATTATATGAAAATTAAAAAATAAATAATTTTTAAAATATTATTAATATTTAACATAATTTATTATTAATAATATTTTTACTAATATATAAATATGCATCGTAAGAAATATTTTTTTAAGAAAAATAATTAATTAAACAATAAATGATCAGATTATTTATTTTCGCTATGCTAATTAGAATTCAATATTATTAAAATCATCCATAATATTATTTTTAAATTTAATTTATAAATTTATTCATCACATTCATTAATTGTAATTCAGTGACTAGGATTAAAAGTTTTTACTAAATAGATATACTTTATCTAAATATATCGTAGATTTATTTATGATTGGTGTTGTGTTTAGTGAAATATATAAAATATATTTTCATCATTTATAAATTGTAAAATATTTAAATATTTGGGTGTTATAGTTAGTATGAGTATTTATCTTAGCACAAAAATAGTTAATCCGAGGTTGATGTAATTAATTAACTTCTCACAGTTTCATTGGAGGTACATTACTGTAATATGTTTTCTAGGATTTTAGATTTAATTAGATGAAATTGGTAATTGAATAAAGTAATTTATTTGTGAATTTTTCAGGTATAAGGTTCTAACAAAGATGATTGTCGAACCCACCATACTAATTGATGTTTGTGTGATTGGACATCGCTCAATGAGTTTTATGAATTTATCCATATTTAATTTAAATTTTAAAATTTATTTAAAATGATAATAACGAATTTATTTGGGTGTTATGTCGTGTTATAGGGACTTATGTTGAAAAATGATGGATGATTAGAATTTTAAATTATTAGAAGAGAGTTTACAGCGTTTCACTAAAGGTAATGAGTCCGTATGATGTTGTTGGTCACATAAATATATCCATTGGTTTTAGTATTGAGTTTATGTTTCATGTGATATCTTTTCTCACCCATGTATGTGATTAATATTTTTTTAATAAATTATTTCACTAAAATTAAATCGTTATTTCTAGAACAATATTTTTATAGGCTATGAGGGACCCTTTAAAACTAATCAGGCTCGTTAGAAAATTATGTTTGATGTATTGACTTTTCAAATGGGTGATGAGACATGTTAAATTATAGGGATACCATCATGAAGAGAATGAACATTACAGAGTTGGATATAGGATACCTTTATCATTCATCGATATTAGAGCATGATAGAAGTGACATAATTTTCCTAGGGATAGGGTGTTTAGAACCTTGAGTACAATATATATATTATGATAATTATCAAATAATATGGATAGAATTATTCCTATTAGGATATGTGGGAACTTATGTGGGTATACCATAGGTAGAATTATGATAGGATAGCTCACTGTCCATCTTTGGATTGATTGGGAATTGGGATGGGCATTATATCATCTCCCTTAAGAGATTCTGAATTGACATTACCATGAGGCCAGTGGGTCCATGTATTGATTTTTATGAAGATGGTGTATTTTATCCCCTCTAAATGACCAGAAAAGACCAAGATATATAAATTTGATCAAGGATCCAATGTAGGGTGTTTGAATTTAAGATGGGATTTATGTTCCTTAGTGGGTGACCTAATATTATATTAACTATAGAGAGGGTTATTATAGGGGAGTATGCATCATCTATCATGGGTATCATTGTAAATCTTGAGGTTCATTGGAGATATCCAATAATTATAGAGGTGAGATTATGAATGGGATACAATTCATGGTGTGTGTGCAATATGTGAAGGGCCTAGGGATAGGGGACACTATGTGTTTCTTGAGATGACACATTATTGATTCCTTACAGTGTGTGGTATTTCCCAAGACTTTCTTGATGATGTTATCAATTTCATGGAAGGTTTAATTCACTACCCTTTGTTTCCAAAATTATAATACCTCCTAATAGGGTTCTTGAACTCCCATGAGTTTCCATATTATGTTATTTGTTTTTATGTTATATTTTTTACATAATATGGAGAGTATACCCCAATGTTTTAAATTAACATTTACTTATTTCATAGTGGGGGTTTTTAATCATCCAATTTTCAGATATTGTTAATTAGGTTTCTGGATATGGTGTGTGTAAATCCATGGGTTCAAAATGATTATTTTATACTCAATGACATAAAGCACTGACTAAATAAAGTATGAAAGACCCCATGATTAAAAGTAAAACTCTAGGGTCATAAATTATTATTTTATTTCACATACCCATTTTTTCATTTAAATTAATATAATCACATGTTCACACACTTCCTTACTCGTTGTGATGTGGTAGCCATTTGTTTTTCTCTTAAACGTTTTACTCACACCCAAAAAGGGAAGTCGTGTTATATTGGAACGTGAGTTGGATATATAATACCTTTATTATTCATAGATATTAGAGCATGATGAAAGTGACATAATTGTCCTAGGGATAGGTTATTTATAACCTTGAGATACATTATATATATTATGATAATTATCAAATAATATGGATTGAATAATTCTTATAAGGATATTTGGGAACTTAAGTGGGCATACCATAGGTATATTTATGATTGGAGAGGTCAGTGGACCATCCTTGGAATGATTGGGAATTGGGATGGGAATTATATCATCTCCCTTAAGAGATTCTGAAATTACATTACCATGAGGCCAATCGGTCCATGTTATGATTTTTATGAATTTGAGGGATTTTATCCCCTATAAGTGATCGTATAATCCCAATAGATATAAATTGGATTAAGGATCCAATGTAGGGTGTATGGATTTAATATGGGATTTCTGTTCCTCAGCGGGTTACCCAATATTATATTAACCATAGAGAGGGATATTATAGGGGACTATGAATCATCAATCATGGGTCTCATCTTAAACCTTGAGGTTCATTGGAGATATCCAAGAATTATAGAGGTGAGCTTATGAATGGGATACAATTCATGGTGTGTGTGCACTATGCGAAGGGCCTAAGGATATGGGACACTATGTTTTTCAAGAGATGACACATTATTGATTCCTTACCATGTGTGGTATTTCCCAAGAGTTTCCTGATGATTTTATCTATTTCAGGGTAGGTTTAATTCACAATCCTAAGTTTCCAAAATTATAATACCTCCTAATATGGTTCCTGAACTCCTATGAGTTTCCAGATTATGTTATTTTTCTTCCTTGTACAATACGAGTAGACTTTTTGTTTTTATGTTATATTTAATTTCCATAATATGGAGAGTATACCCCAATGTTTTAAATTAACATTTTCTTATTTATTAGTGGGGTTTTTTAAGCAACCGATTTTTAGATATGGTTACTTATGTTTCGGGACATGGTGTTTGTACATCCATGGGTTTGAAATGATTATTTAACAGTCAATGACATAAACCATTGACTAAATAAAGTATGAAAGAAATCATGATTAAATGTAAAACTCTAGGGTCATAATTTATTAATTTATTCAACATACCCATTTTTCATTTACAATAATATAATCACATGTTCACACAATTCCTTACTAGTTGTGATGTCGTAGCCATTTTTTTTCTCTTAAACGTTTTACTCATACCCAGAAAGGCAAGCCTTGTTATATTGGAACTTGAGTTGGATATAGGATATCTTTATCATTCATAGATATTAGATCATGATGGTACTGACATAATTTTCCTAAGGATAGTGTGTTTAGAACCTTGAGATATATTATTTATATTATGATAATTATCAAATAATATTGATAGAATTATTCTGATAAGGATATTTGGGAACTTAAGTGGGTATACCATAGGTATATTTATGATAGGAGAGGTCAGTGAACCATCCTTGGAATGATTAGGAATTGGGATGGGCATTATATCATCTCCCTTAAGAGATTCCGAAATGACATTACCATGAGGCCATTGGGTCCATTTTATGATTTTTTTGAAGATGAGGGATTGTATCCCCTCTAAATGATCGTATAATCCCAAGAGATATAAATTGGATTAAGGATCCAATGTAGGGTGTTTGGATTGAAGATCAGATTTTTGTTCCTCAGAGGGTGACCCAATATTATATTAAACATAGATAGGGTTGTTATAGGGGATTATGCATCATCGATCATGGGTATCATCTTAAACCTTGAGGTTCATTGGAGATATACAAGAATTATAGAGGAGAGATTATGAATGGGATACAATTAATGGTGTGTGTGCACTATGCGAAGGGCCTAGGGATAGGGGACACTGTGTGTTTCAAGGGATGACACATAATTGATTCCTTACTGTGTGTGGTATTTCCCAAGAGTTTCGTGATGATGTTATCTATTTCATGGAATTTTTAATTCACTAACCTAAGATTCCCAAATTATAATACCTCCTAATAGGGTTCTTGAACTCCCATGTGTTTCCATATTAAGTTATTTGTTTTCCTTGAACAATATGAGTATGACTACTTGTTTGTGTGTTATATTTTTTTCCCTAATATTGAGAGTATACCCCAATGTTTTAAATTAACATTTACTTATTTCATAGTGGGGTTTTTTAAGCCTCCAATTTTCAGATATGGTTAATTATGTTTCCAGATATGGTGTGTGTACATCCATGCATTCGAAAAGGTTATTTTATACTCAATGACATAATGCAATGACTAAATAATGTATGAATGACCCCATGATTAAAAGTAAAACTCTAGGTTCATAAATTTTTATTTTAGTTCACATACCCATTTTTTCATTTACAATAATATTATCACATGTTCATACACTTCATTACAAGTTCTGATGAGGTAGCCATTTTTTTCTCTAAAATGTTTTACTCACAAACAAAAAGGGAATTCATGTTATATTGGAACTTCAGTTGGATATAGGATACCTTTATCATTCATAGATATTAGAGCATGATAGAAGTGACATAATTGTCTTAGGGATAGGGTGTTTAGAACCTTGAGATACATTATATATATTTTGATAATTATCAAATAATATGGATAGAATTATTCCTATAAGGATATGTGGGAACTTAAGTGGGTATAACATAGGTATATTTTTGATATGATAAGTCAGTCGTCCATCCTTGGAATGATTGGGAATTGGGATGTGCATTATATCATCTCCCTTAAGAGATTTAGAAATGAAATTTCCATGAGGAATGTGGGTCCATGTTATGATTTTTATGAAGATTAGGGATTTTATCCCCTCTAAATGATCGTATAATCCCAATAGATATAAATTTGATTAAGGATCCAATGCAGGGTGTTTGGATTTAAAATGGGATTTCGTTTCCTTAGCGGGTATCCCAATATTATATTAACCATAGATAGGGTTATTATAGGGGAGAATGCATCATCGATCATGGGTCTTATCTTAAACCTTGATGTTCATTGGAGATATCCAAGAATTATAGAGGCTAACTTATGAATGATATACAATTAATGATGTGTGTGCATTATGCGAAGGTCCGAGGGATAGGGGACAATATGTGTTTCAAGATATAACACATTATTGATTACTTACTATGTGTGGTATTTCGCAAGAGTTTCCTGATGTTGATATCTATTTCATGGAAGGTTTAATTCACTACCCTAAGTTTCCAAAATTATAATCCCTCTTAACAGGGTTTTTGAACTCCCATGAGTTTCTTGATTATGTTATTTGTTTTCCCTGTATAATACGAGTGTGACTATTTGTTTTTATGTTATATATTTTTTTCCATAATATGGAGAGTATAACCCAATGTTTAAATTAACATTTACTTTTTTCAAAGTTGGGGTTTTTAAGCCATTAATTTTCAGATATGGTTACTTATGTTTCTGGATATGATGTGTGTACATCAATGGGTTTGAAATGATTATTTTATACTCAATGACATGAAGCACTGACTAAATAATGTATGAGAGACCCCATGATTAAAATTAATACTCTAGGGTCATAAATTATTATTTTATTTCACATACACATTTTTTCATTTACAATAATATTGTCACATGTTAACACACTTCTTTACAAGTTGTGATGTGGTAGCTATTTGTTTTTCTCTAAATAGTTTTCCTCAGACCCAAAAAGGGAACCCATGTTATATTGGAACTTGAGTTGACCTAATTTTTTATTGGTTTAGGTAGGTAGGAGTCCTATTATTGGACCATTAAGCTATATATCATCATTGGAGTCTAATGATTTAGATATGATTAGACAAGGGGATAATAGTAGAGCCTATTTGAATTTTATTTATTTTTACTAATTTTGTATATGTCATTGGCCTAGTGGGTGACCAAATTTGATATATAACTGATTATAAAATAGAATAGGTTAATATTAATTTTGTATAGTATAATATTAATCCACTTAATTAATAATAAACACCATTTTTGTGAATTTTAGTATTTAAAAATTTGTTCATATCATGGAAGAAATTATTGATGAAATTATACTATAACACATTACATTTTTAAAAAAAATTATAAATCTGAAACATCTATTTTTTTAATTTCATATTAAATTATAATAATGAACTTTACATTGGTAATATTTATTATTTTCATATGACTTGGTTATTTATATCGGATGTCAACCGTTTCTGACATTTATCCCAAGAAATTCTTGGTTGAGTAAACTCTACATCATCCCAATAATATCACTATAAAATCAACTATTAATTCCCAATGAATCTAAAATTTTAACAATATATATTGGATATCATAATTAAAATTTCAATAAATGGTTACTAGAGTAAATTTAGAGTTTTTAATTGATTTCCTAGTGCCCCAACTTGAAGATGAAATGATAGGCCATAATTTATTTGCTATAAAAACATCCCGTCATTTAAATAAATTACCAAAACTAAAATATCTTATTTGGATTATATTTTATATTATTTTATGGAAAGTCTACAGTTTTAAATTTTTATTCCCGTAATGAACTGTAAATTTCGAGGAAATATTTTTCTTATATTCTTTGGAATTTTACGAGTCTAGAGTTTCTTGACAACGCCTTATTCCGAGGACCATAGTGCCCGGGATAATCCACCAATGTTTTGTTAAGCTTAAATTAACGAACGTAAGCTATTTTCATTAAAAAGTGGAATAACTCTTAAATGGTTTCTCAGATAAAAAATCTGGGGGCTCCATTGTGCTCAAGATGGATGGTTTATGCTAGGCACGACTTAGGTTTAGTCGGCGCGTGCCAATAGTGAAAAATCAAAAAAATGGAATAACCGTAAATAAAATTATTAAATAAATTATTTTATTTTTCAAATGCTTATAAATCAAAAAACGGTAGCTTGGATAAAAAATTAGAGGCCACCGCTGAACTCATGGTGGAATTATTTGTTTATGCAGATACTAACATTGGCCGGTGCGGGCCAATAGAAAAAGTCGGGTTTTGGCCGCAAATAAAATAATTAGGTGACAATTATTTTACTGTAATATTCATAACTTCTAAACAGTGAGTCGGATTAAATATCCAAGAGTACTGTTGGGTTCTTTTGAGCGTGTTTCACCTAGGAAGAGACTAACCTAGACCTGCGCAAGTAGAGGGTGACTGATAAAAATTTTCAGAACATTTTTTCGGGTACATTTAGTAAACTTACGAGCGAGTTTTTCTATTTTTTTGAACAAGTGATCAGAATTGAAATCCAAGGGCACCATTGAATTCACAGTGTGATTTTTCACGTAAGAACACTTTCACCTCGATGGTGGATGATCAGGTGTGAATGTTAGTTTTTTGGGTTTTACGTGGGTTAATAAAATAAAATAAGTTAATAATTTATTTTATTTTGTTAAACACATATCGTGCGGATAAAGCAGTTAGAAGCCCCACTTGTGAGTTGGTGGTAGAACTGCCACACCCTACCCCCCCTGAGAGGTTATGGTGGTGGGGCCCACTAATATCCAACTTCCCATGTGTGGTTGATTGTAGTGGAAACCACATTAGGCCTCCCATTAAGGGGAGGTGAATAATAACACCTTGACTCTCCCTCATTTATGAGGGAGAGCCTCTAGGTTTAAATCCCCCTCTTAATTGAGGAGGATGAAACCTCCCTTTTTAATGAAGGGACCACCCAAAAAATAACCACCCCCTTTCAATTTTTGGTTTATTAATAGTGGGGCCTGCCATGAAATATCCTCCATTTTTAGGATATTCTTCTGTGGGACCACCCAGGCCAATAACCCCCTTTTTGAATTCCTCCCATTTTTTATGCGCCACCGCAACGGATTAATTGGGTGGACCCCACTGTCATAAATCCTCCATTTAGGACTTTTGTGCCAACGAAAAACCCTCCCAATACTATATAAAGGAGGCTAAGGGAAGGAGTTCTGGATGGCTTCTTCAAGTGGCAGAACAATAGCAGTGAAGCACGACACCCAACACTTAGAGAGTTTTCCTCTTCCTCCAATAAATAACGAAGAACGATGACGCCACCCTCAGCTCCTTCCTTCTCGACGTTGATGGAATGATGCATGTCATCTGTGATGCCGGTATTCTGTGACTCGTCATCGTTTAATGCTGTTTTTTGAGGTAGGGGTTGTTATGTTCATGTTTTAATATCGTTCACCTTTGTTCCTCAATTCTGGAGTTTCATTTGGCCTCATGATACCATCTTGACGAGGAAGGTCTTGGACCGCACGAACACGGTCCGACCCTTCCCCTCTCGTCGGTTGTTTTTGGATGATGGAGGCGACCTCTGAAGAACCATCTCGTGACGGGCCGACCACAAGAAGATCGTCAGCGCATGATTGTCGGGTCACCGCAAAGGTGCGACACCGATATGCCGCACGGAGTAAAGCCGGGCTGCGGTCGGGGCGGGCCGTAGTAGAGGGGCGCGACGCTATCACGCCGCGCCAGAGCTTCAAGGGGGTCACGGCCGGGGTGGGCCGTGATGGTGGAGTGCAGTGCTGCCGCGCCGCATTTTTCGAACATATCCGTGGACAAAGGCTGCGGCCGAACAGAAAGGGCGGCCGGCTAAGCTGGTAGCCGGTACCATCAAGAGGCGGGACCCGAGGCGGACCCTCAGTTACCAAAGGTCGGCCTTAATATCTGGCTATTTCCGAAGAACCAGGGGGTGTAACCACCTGGTCGCCCATCCATGTGGAAAACCGCATGGGTTGCGTGGACCAGACCACGTCAGCCGGGCCGGGTCGCCAGAGCCAGGCATGGTCGCCAGCATTGGGTCAGGTCGTGCCAGCCGGGCCGGGCCATGCCCATCCAGCCCGGGCCGCACCCAACCGGGCTGGGCTGCGCCCAACCAGGCTGTAACCGGGTCGGGTCGACCCGGTTCGGTTCGACCCAGGTGGTGTTCGGCCATGTCGGACCGGTCTCAGACCCCTATCTTTGGACAATATCCAGTTAAATGCCCATAACATGAGTTCTGGGCCTCTGATCAATGCACTGTTAGTTGTGTAGGATTCCTTCAATTGAGACGGCCGTTTCAGAATATTAAACCCATAGTTTTGTCGAAGTTTGGGTATGTCTGTGTTGGTGAGAACTCGAAACCAACTGGGCCCTCGAAGCGGAAACGCTTATAACATAAGGACCCGACATCTGATTGATGTGTCGTCAACTTTGTTAGATTCTTATTGATGAGATAGTTATTTTGGAATACTCCACTTGTGGATTGGATGTAGATGGAGTATGGTTGGGTTGGTTTAGTTTATAAACCAATCGGGCCCCTAGAAGGGAAAAGACAATAACTTTCAGTCTGGACGTCCGTTTGATGAATCGTCAGCGGTGTTGGTAATCTTGTTGAGAAACATTTCCTTCAAGTATACCCATGAGTGGTTGGGGTACTGTTGAGATATGGTCGGGTGGGTTCTTTCATGAATCCAACATGGCCCCAGGAACAGAAATGCTAATAACACACATACCGGGCGTCTGATTGACATTCCGGCTGTTGAGTTGAGACACCTATGATGAGGCGGTCCTTTTTTATACTTCTACAAGAGACTTAATGACACTTGGATGTATCGACTTGTAGCTTGTGGAGAAGACCCTCCCAGAGATGATTGTACAGGGTGTAGAGACCGAGTAGCTGTAGACCTGGCGACTGCTTGACAGATTCGACTCGTAGTGAATCAGTTATCTCAGTGGACGGAGCGCCCAGTATTTGGAGGAAGACCCATGATGGATGGAGATCTTGGTATTTGGAAACATACACACAATACTCGACAGGAGGAGTACCTATTTAATCTATTAGGGGGAGCTACCAGTATACGGCGATAGACCCTCATCGGACAGAGTGCCCTATATTTGGAAGCAGACCCGCGGTACATGACAAAAGGAGTACCTCAGTAGTCTAAGGTTAGTGAGTAGTGCCTTGGAGTCGTGACATGGCCATTGTACTCGACACAGGAGGAGTTTCTCCAGTATTTGTGGTTTCAAAAATGAAAATCTTGGTTTGAGTTGAGTCAATGACCTTTGTGTTTCCCTCATGATTGAGGTGGGTTACTTGATAACATAGGTCTATTTAGGGGCATATACCAAAGTAAAGGTAATATGTTGAGATATTTCATTTTTTTCTATCCTTGTTGGTTTTAGTGAGACTTTGAGGGTCTCGGGGTCCCTACTGAGTATCGTTATACTCACCCCTGCATGGGCTATGCCCGCACCTCATTGTGTTGGATGCAGACGACAGAAAACACAGATCATGGTTGAGGCTTTTAGAGCTAGACGGTACTCGGAGGTCGACTTGACGATGAGACGGTACCCAGAGGTGGACTTCACAGCGAGAGGGTACCCGGAGGTGGACTTAACGATGAGACAATAACCGAAGGTGGATTCAGGACGAGACGGTACCCAGAGGTGACAGAAGGATGTGGAGAGATGAGGTGGCCATCTGTACCTACCCTTCAGGTAGAAACTCTGGAGGACGATCCAGGAGCAGGATGAAACCTTCCTGTTGTTTTTTCTTTTCCTTGTACTTTTCTGTTGGCCTTGTATTTCCAGCCCCCTTTGTACTTTCAGCACACTTGTTATATTTCTTTAAATAGTATTTTATTCCACTTGTACTCTGATTGTGTGTGTGTTTACATTTCATAAAGTCAATTCCTTCCCAGTAATAGGGATTTACGCTTTTGGTGCTAGTCGCCAACCCCTGGCCTTTGGAAGGCAAGCATGGGGTAGTTGCGACATGGGCCCCAGGGGACGGGTCGTGACAAATTGGTATCAGAGAAGTCGGTTCTACCACAGAACTCATGACTCTAATCATTCTTTTCTATGAATAAATAGTGTTAATTGTACTAAGTGAGTTCTTCAGTTCACGGAGTCCAGTGTTGGTGCGGGTGGCCAACGTATCCATTAACTAGGACCCTAACTTTTGAATTCCGACTCAGTACATGAAAACACTGATTACATGTGTGTTTTCAAAGGATTATTTTATGTCAGATCAAACGAGGTTTTCTCACCTGGTATAGTCATTTGACAATGTCACATATGATTCCATCAGGATGCCTCCCCGTAGATGACCAACAAGAGCCCCGAGTGTTGTACATACTGACTGCCCGTCGAGGGATGAGGCCTCAGTATAGGGACCTCTTTCAGTTGAGCCACCAGCGGAGGCACCATCAGTACTACCACCCGTTGGGCCACTGATGCCACCAGCCATAGCAGCATGTGATTCATGACTCTTGAGCGTGCTGCATGAGTTCCAGCGTCAGAGGCCCCCCAGGTTCAGGGGATAGACGGATCCACAGACTGCTGAGGATTGGCTAGAGGCTATGGTGAGAGTCTTGAGGCTGGTAGGTACACCAGTGGACTTCATGTTAATCCTTACTGCTAGCCTCCTTCAGGGAGCACCAGGAAGATGGTGGAACATGATGCTCTAGACGCATGGTGAGGCATCACTCTTATGGGAAGACTTCTAGAGACTATTCCAAGCATAGTTTTTACCATCCACCCTTCAAGCGGTGCAGATAAAGGAGCTACTTCATCAGTAGTTGGGAAGAATGAGTGTAGATCATTACACGAAAAGGTTCACAAATCTATCACGCTACTCTAAAGACATGGAACAAGACCCATTCATCAGGGCCTGAATCTTTGAGCAGGGGGTCTGGCGAGTGATTAGAGCTTCAGTCGTTTCTCAGAGCATCCCGATGCAGGAATGGGTTTTGGAGCGAGCCCTCCTAGTGGAGAGTTTCCTTGTTGAGCAGTCTCCAGCATAGGAACCCACCACTAGTCGATATGCAGTGGAGTCTTCAATAGCTGACAGTAGACAGATGACAATGGGGTCCAAGAGGACCAGACCCACCGGTGGCAGACTGCATGACTTAGGATCAGTGGTGCAGGACAACCGGAGTCGAGTCAGAGCCAGTCGTGCCAAGTGCAGACAGTGTTACACCTGTGGTGGGCTTGGTCACATGGCACATGACTATCCGACCCGCTATACCGAGGATCAAGAGATAGGTGAAGATCCTCCCTGACAGAGGCAGAAGTTCGATCGAGGTGGACCGCATGGAGTAGGAGTCAGAGGTAGAGGATTTGGCCGTGTAAATGGAGGTTGATGATGCTTTGAGGTGTTGCCACCACCACTACACGAAGGTCCACCCCAACCACAATGTTTGGGTGGACAATGGAGAGAATAGAATTACGAATCCGAGTCATATGAAAATGGTGCTTTAGAAGCAGGTTTAGAGGAAGAAGGATAGTTCCAGGCATGGAGGCCTTTGTTCTTAGTGCTTCTAGTTTTCGTGTTGTTGTTGTTTGTGGTTGTCATGTGTCTTTGTCCTTTGAGCTACAGTAATAAAAGACACTTTTCTTTGTGAAGTTTTCTATCCTGTCCTTTTGTATGGTTGATACTTAGAATTTCTGTTTAAGACTGTTGAATTGACCCTTACTTGTGAGATTCATATTGGAGGAGACCCAGTAACTACACACTAATACCGATAGTGTGACTCAACCCTTGGAGGAGGGAGTAACGATTGTATATCTTAGTAGTAGCGTCGAGGCCCTACGACATCATCCATGACATAAATTGTATTATTCATGTTAGGATTCACTGTATTAGGCAATGCATGTGGTTCATCCAGGGGATGAGATCAGATTACCCTTTTCGGCAAAGGAGAAATCTTAGCTGCTCTTGTAGAACGTAGTCGAGGTGGTTTACCGGCTGGCCCTTCCACCATAGTTGCACCGGGTGCACGATGGATTCCATGTATATCAGCAGAGGCGATGCGTTCAGGACCTATCCCACATCATCGACCACGGGGAGCTAGACATTGATGATGGGGAGACTTTCACGGAAGTTCTAGTGGATATTGAGGATCGACAAGATCAGGTCCTACATGGATGATCGATTCCCTTGGTTTGCATTCACTAGTAGCACGTGAAACGTCAAGAGAGCACATGGGAGCGGGAGGCTGATATGCGTGCTCGGTACCTCTTTTTTTGTTTTCCTAGTGTTTTTTGTAGCATTATGTGGACTTAAAGACATGAGGTGGGAAAATGTAAAGACCAAGAAATTTTGAGGAATTTTTTTTCATAAATTCATTGGAATTTTACGAGTCTGAATTATCTAACGGCGCCTGATTCCAAGGCAGAGAGTGCGCAGAATGATCCGCCAAAGTTTTGTTAAGCTTAAATTAACGTGTGTAAGCAATTTTCATGAAAATGTTGAATAACTCTTAATAGTTTACTCAGATCAAAAACCTGAGTACACCGTTTCGCTAAGGATGGCAGGTTTACCCTAGGCGTAAAATAAGATTAGTCGGCGCGGGCCTTTAGTGAAGAATAACAAAAATGGCATAACCGTAAATAAAATAATTAAATAAATTATTTTATTTTTCAAATTCTTATAACTCACAAAAGGTATATTGGATTAAAAATCAGAGACCATCACTAAAATCTTGAGGGAATTCATTTTCTATGAAGATACTAACATTGGTCGGCGCAGGCCAATAGAAGAAATTAGTTTTTGGATGAAAAAATAGTTAAGTGACAATTATTTTATTGTAAAATTCATAACATCTAAACAGTGAGTTGGATTAAAAACATGAGAGTAACGTTGGGTTCTTCGGGGCGTGTATCACCTAGGAAGCACCTAACCTCGACCGACATGAGTTGAGGGTGATAGATAAATATTTTCCCAACTTTTTTTTGGGTATGTTCAGTAAATGTACGAGTGAGTATTTCTATCTTTTGAACCGATGCTCGGAATTAAAATTGGGGGGCACTATTGAACTCACAGTGCAGGTTTTCTCTTATAAATTATTTCACCTCGATGTCAAATGCTTGAGTATGAAAGTTAGTTTTTAGGGTTTTATGTGGGTTAATAAAATAAAACAAGTGAATAATTTATTTTATTTTGTTAAACGCATGTCTTGTGGATAAAGTGGTTAGAAGCTCCACATATGAGTTGGTGGTGGAACCGCCACACCCTAACCCCCATGAGATTTTATGGTTGTGGGTCCCACCAAGATCCAACTCCCATGTGAGGTTTATTGTGGTGGAAACCACACTAGGCCTTCGATTAAAGGGAGGGGAATCATAACTCTTTGACTCCACCTCATTTACGAGGGAGAGCCTCTAGGTTTAAATCCCCTCTTAATTTTAGAGGATTAAACCTCCCTTTTTAATGAGGAGACCACCCAAGCATTAACCACACCCCCCCTTTTCAATTTTTTGATAATTAATGGTGGGGCCCGCACTGAAATATCCTCTATTTGGAGGATATTCTTCTGTGGGACCACCCGGGCCAATAACCCCCTTTTTGAATTCCTCCACTTTTTAATGCACTACCGCATCAGATTAATTGGGATGATCCCTCTGTCATAAATCCTCCATTTATGACTAGCCCTCCAATGACGAACCCTCCCACTCCTATATAATGGAGGCTAGGGGAAGGAGTTCTGGACGACTTCTTCAAGCAGTGGAAAGCTAGAATTGAAGAACAGTGCCCAACACTTGGAGAGTTTTCCTCTTCCTCAAATGAAGAAAAATAAACGTCGATTCCAACTTCTGTCCCTTCCTTCCATACATTGATGAAACGACGCATGTCTTCCACGACACCCATATTCCGTGACTCTCCATCATTTAACTTCTTTTTATGAGGCAGGGTTTATATGTGCAATTTTTAATACCATTCAACATCGTTCCTCAATTCATGAGTTTCATTTGGCCGCATGATACCATCTTAATGAGGAAGGCCTTGTACCACACGAACACGGTCCGATCCTTACCCTCTCGTTAGTTGTTCATGGATGATGGAGGCAGACTCTGAAGAACCGACCAACGACAGGCCGACCACAACCGGATCGTCAGCACATGATTTCTGGGTCTCCGTAAAGGCACGACACCGACGTTCCGCGTAGAGTATAGTCAGGATGTGGATGGGGTGGGCCACTGTGGAGGGGCACGACACCGTCGTGCTTCTCTAGAGCATCAAGGGGTCCACGACCGGGGCGAGTCGTGGAAGAGGGGCGCGATGCCGTCGCGCCACCCCAGAGCTTTAATGGGGATATAGTAGGGGTGGGCCGCAAAAGTGGAATGCAGCACTGTCGCGTCGAAATGGTCGAACAAAGACGTGGCCTAAGGCCGCGGTGGACCGGGAATGGCGGCTAGCTATTCCGTCCACCGGTGCCATCAAGAGGTGGGATCTGAGGGGGTCCCCTGGTTACCTAAGGCCGACCATAATGGCCGACCATTTATAAAAAACTGGGGGGGGGGTAACTGCCCTGGTCGCCCAGCCACGCAGTCAAATGTGTGGGTCGCGTGGACTAGACCACGTCAGTCTGGCCGGGCCTCCAGAGCCTGGTCGGGTCGCTAGCACAGGGCTGGGCCACCAGCACCGTGTCGGGCCGCCAGTGTAGGGCCGGGTCAGGCTGCACCGGGCCATGCCATCCAGGTTGGGCCACGCCCCAATGGGCTGGACCCGGGTTGGGTCGCCCTGGTTCGTGCCGACCCAGGGGGTGTTGAGCCGGGTCAGACCGGGCCCAGACCCCCAATCTTTGCACCGTATTCAGTTAAACAACCATAACTTGAGTTGTGGAACTATGATCGATGTGATGTTAGTTGCATAGAATTACTTGGAACGAGAAGACCATTTCAGTATATTAAACACAATATTTTGGTGAAGTTTGGGTATGGAAGGGTTGGTTTGAACATGAAACCAACCGGGTACTCAGAGCAGAAACACTTATAACATGGGGATCAGATGTCTTATTGATGTGTCTTAAACATTTTTGGTTTCCTCTTGATAAGACGGTTCTTTTGGAAAACTACACTTGAGGTTTGGATGTATACGGAGTATGGTCTTGTTGGTTTAGATTATAAACCAACTGGGCCCTGAAAAAGGAAAATCCAAAAACATTTAGACCGGACGTCCGTTTGACGAACCATTAGCGGCGTTGGTAATCTTGTTGAGAGAAGGTTACTTTTAGAATACCCATGAGAGTTTAGGGTACTATTTAGATACGTTCAGGTTGGTTCGAACAAGAATCCAACTGCGCCCATGGAATTAAAATGCTAATAACTAACAGACTGGGCGTCCGATTGACGCACCGTCTATTGAGTTGAGACACCTCTGAAGAGGTGGTCCTTTGTGACACTTCTACGGGAGACATCGTCACACTTGGAAGTAATGACCATTATCTTGTGGAGAAGACCCTCTCGGAGACAAGAAAATGGAGTGTGGAGACCGAGTAATTGTAGACCTGACGACTGCTTGACCGATTTGACTCCAAGTGATTCAGTTAGCCCAGTGGACAAAGCGCAAGATATTTGGTGGCAGACCCATGGCAGATGGAGCGCCTGGTTGTTGGTAGCAGACCTGTGGTACTCGACAAAAGTAGTAACTCTGTAGGATATTAGGGAGAGTGCCCGGTATTTAGCGGCAGACCCTAATCGGACAGAGCACCCGATATTTGGCAACAGACCCACGGTACTTTACAGGAGGAGTACCTCAACTGTCTAAGGTTAGTGAGTATTGTCTTAGAGTCGTGACATGGCCACTGTACTCGACAGAGGAAGAGTTTCTCCAGTAGTTGTGGTATCAATAATGAAAATCTTAGTTTGAGATGAGTCATTGACCTTTATTTAACTCATCATTGTGATGGGTTACTTGATAACATAGGTATATGTATGGGCATATACCTAAGTAAAGTTTATCTATTGAGATATTTCCTTGTGGTTTATCCTTGTTGGTTTTAGTGAGACCTTGAGGGTTTCGGGGTCCCTACTAAGTATCATTATACTCACACCTACACGTGTTATGCCCGCACTTTGTTGTGTTAGATGCCGATGATGGACATCACTGATCATGTTTGAGGATTGTAGAGATGGGCGGTACCCGGAGGTAGACTTTAAGATGAGACGGTACTTGGTGGTGGACTTCACGATGAGACGGTACAAGGAGGTTGAATTGACGACGAGATGGTACCTGGATGTGGAATTCACGACGATATGATACCTAGAGGTGACAGACGGGTGTGGAGAGATGAGGTGGCCATCTGTATGTACCCTTTAGGTAGGAACTCCTAAGGATGATCCTGGAGCAGCTTGACACCTTCCTTCTGTGTTTTCTTTTCATTGTACTTTACAGCTGGGCTTGTATTTCCGGCCCCCATTGTACGTTCAACACACTTATTATATTTCTTTACTTAGTGTTTTCTTTCACTTTAACTCTGGTTGTGTGTGTGTTTACGTTTCATAAAGGCAATTCCTTCCCAGTTATAGGGATTTACACCTTTGGTTATAGTCACCTACCCCTGGACTACGGATGGCGAGTGTGGGATAATTATGACATGGGCCCCGGGGGACAGGTCATGAAAATTCCATGTCCCAACTAAATTCAACAATAATGAAGATCATTTTTGGCCTTATTCTGGGTGGATGCAAGCATTCTATCATTTCAGGTCAACAGTTTAAAATTCTACATTCCACAAACATTACACCAATTTATTGCTACCCTAATAAAGTGGAATTATTGGAAGTATTTGGGTATCATACCTAAGATTCAAAAATCTAAATTTAAATAAACAATGATAAAGTATTTCAATGAATTTGTGTCTGTTTATATTGTAATTCTATGGGATAATGTTGTCATTATTATGATTTTGTTTCACATGATTGTTTATATAATCATATTAGTTTATTAATAAATCACCTTATTATTATTAGAATTTTATATTATTTTGTGTAAATTTGGATTTCAGTTCATTATGGATTTAATTAATTAAAATGTTGATGAGATATGTTATTCACCAAATGCTAGAATGTTTTTTATTTATTTTTCTTCCCTTCCTTATTTATGCCAGGATGAGTCTACTTCCTGATTCAGTTGAAAGAATAAAATGAATGAAGGAAAATATATATATTATTATTTTATTAAAGGGAGTATAAAGGGTCTATATTTGAGTTTATTTCACACTCTATTATTGTTAATTGTGTTCTTATTTGATATTTTCATTCAATGATTTTTCTCATTCCCTTATATATTGAATTGTTTCACCACACTTTTCTTTTGATAATAAAATAATTAAATTTTTATTGTTCTTTAAAATGATCCACAAAATCTAAATGTTATTTAAATATTTATGTGATGTTTTTAATGAAATAAGTTTCAAGGTTTTTTATTGAATAAATCTGTCTTGATTCTAAGAAATTTAACTCCTTGATGAGGAATTCATCCCATCAATCTGATGGAATAACCTAGGATCAAACCATTCTCTCAAATTAAATTAAATAAGTAAACTTATTGTTAATTAAGTTCATATCAAATCATATTCAATTTGTATACTTAAAATAAAAAAATATTCCATAGAATGCATGTGTCTGTTGGTTACTTATTAGGTCATTGAGAATTTGACAAACCAGGATACAGTAAATGAAACTTATTCAACCATAAAAAAATGGGTTAATTTGGGAAATAAAAATATTTTGAAGTATTTTCAGGGTCCCAAGAAAGTCCTCTTGAAACTTTTTATATTCTCCCTCATTTATCTATTCGTAGCACAACTTATCTTTTCCATTACCATTTCATTTAGTTATCTTTTCTCACCTCATGTTTTCATATATCTATGAATAATAAAACCATCATATTATGGTGGATAATTATGGGATTGGGGAGTAAAGTACAGATAGATGTGTCTAAAAATTATATACTAATTTTATTAATACTTATGATTAAAAAATAGAGACCATTTCAATGGGGGGAACATAATGAAATCAAATAATAAACACAGATGGACATCAAAATGTAAATCCAAATGAGGTGTTCACAATCATGGGGAACTTTTCCAATAAAACCCTAAATTACTAACTCATGTTTTCCTAAAAAAAATTTCCCTCATTAATTTGAAATTATTCCATAGTATACTACTATTATATCTTGATTCTTTATGTCATTAAACACCTTCAAAAATTTCATGGGATGTAGTCGAATATTTCATTCCATCATATCTTTTAATTAAATGAAATTTTTTAAGCTATGTGACCCCACATACACTCTAGTTTGATATAGTGAGGATCATTTCATTCACACTAAAGATCAATAAAATAATATTTTAATATTAATATAACATCATCAATAAACTAATGGGACCAATTAAAAATATAATTTTGAAAATAATACTTCCCCCATAAAAAATCAATATCACTTAAATATATCATCCAAAACATCTTTTAAAAGAAGGAGAGTCATTTTCCAAAACATGGAAACGATTCAAAGGAAAACTCAAATTGGTACCCCATCATGAATTTGGAATACAATAAATGGTTTAAATATTTTATTATGGATTGTGATTGAAATAAATCAATGACATGATGTGTAGTTAAACCTTCAAAAAAATCACAAATTTATGATTAGGAGTATATGTAAAGTCTAAATAAAGAAACATTGGAAAACATCACGATACTATGTTAATCCACCATAATCTGGGGTAAATAACACTCTTAGGTAGTAAGAATGTATCTGATAAAATCTTGATGCACTCTCTAAGATGTTCTTCAAGTTGGATCTTACGAAGATCCAAGAAATCAAGATTGTTGTCCCTTGTTTCAAAAAAGACCATAAGTGTAAAAAATTCCAAACCAACCCTTTCATAAAGGATGTTATTTTAGGAGGAACACAAGTGGATTTCAAATCATTATACATTAAAAAGTCACAAAATGAAAAAACATTCAATTTTAGGATAATGAATTTCCAGGTTTCCACTAGAATGATACCCAATAAACCACTCAACCAAAATCACCAAACCCCTTCACTACACACAATTTTAAAACCCACACATATTTACATGCACAACCAATCTAATAAAAAAAATCCTTTGATCCAATTCTTACAACCCATAAAACAAACCATCAAAAAACCCTTTCAACATCCAATGCAACAACAAAAGTATCCTCATAGTATAACCAACCAGAATAAACAAAATCTCAATATTTCTCTTTCCCAATAAATGAACTATTGTTTAAAAAATATGATAAAATGAACATATAAGAGTCATCACATTAAAATTAATTAAGTACAATAAGAATTGTAATGAAAACCATTCTTACTCAGACTATACCATCCAAAAATATAATCTTATAATCTAGTTATACACAATCATCACTTAAATAATGAAAGGTATTGACTACATTATGAAGTGGAAAATACATGAAAATATGATCAACCCATTCAAAAACCATTAAAATATTAAAATACAAGTTCATATATTGACGAATAAACATCATAATATGAAAAATATAATGATAATTGAAAGGAACAATGGACACACCAAAAAATAAAACAACCTTCAACCTTAACTCAATACATGAGAGGAAAATATAAACTTGAGTATAATTCAATAGTACGGGAAATATTCTCTGATGTTAAGATGGGCATATTAATTTTTGATACAATACAAACCATTACGTTACTCTGCATGTACATGAAGGACTTCTGTACATTAAAATGGATTTTCTCATAGAAAAAAATATACCTTTTTGGGAAGTCAATGTGAGTATCACCATTTAAGGGACCATTCCCCCTTTTGGAAAGACCTTGGATTCCATTTCATATTTATTTATTTTGAATAGGATAAAGTTGTCAATGACTTATATTATGTATGTGTATACAAACTGTAACAGCCCATGATTTTATAAAAAAATATTCTTTTTAATTTTATTAATGTCTTGTGTTGTACGCTACACCAAAAGGAGCTTGCACAACACGCATCCTTGTCTTGCCTTGCATTACACGCAATCGCGACCTTCCTCGATAGCGTGTGTAATACGCAATACTGAGTTTCACTAAACAACGATGTGCTATTAAAATATTATTAAAACTAGCCGTTATGAATAGTAATAACCACATTTTAAAATTCTGTAAATCTTATTTTTCAAAATGAACTTTATTTTTGGATTCGGAGTATCGAATTTAGCCTAAGGTGAAATTTTGGTACTTTTCGGATAACTTTCATATTCTGATGAATAGTTAAAATTAATAAATTATAATTAAAAACAACTTTTTTAATCGAAATAATTAATAGTGATAAATCATTAATTTGAGTGGTTTTAAAGTATATTTAGAATATATTTTTACAATTTAATACAATGTTGGTCATTGGATGTAATTTCACGTTTAAACTAGACATAAACAAGTGTCAATCTTTTGATAGATATTGTTTCTTAAAAACACGCTATTTGATTTAACAGCGGGATTTAATTACAAAATTAATTAATGCAACTTTTATGTTATGAATTTGGTAAAATAGACTTCATTTTTGAATTCGGAATATGAAATATAGCTTGGGATGAAATTTTGGCATTGTTCTGAAAAACTTCAATTTTTGATGAATAGTGAAACTACTAAGTGGTAGGTTAAAAACTGAATTTTGCATAAAACTTAATTTTACCGCTTCTGTGAATGGAATTTCGAAAATCCGAGACACACGGTTAATATCAAGGACTAAAATGTGGTTCAATGAGATGAAAATAATTTTTTGGTGAATAGTAACTTTTTACTTTTTTTACCGCGGTTAAAAGTAAATAGTGTAACTAAGGGTAAATATGATATTACTATTACCCTAACACATGTCCTAATTCTATTGGACAAGTGTAATTCGACCAAAAACAAACTTAGGAATAAAATATGACCATTTAGGCCCACTTGGATTAGATTAGGACATTTATTATTAATTTATTTAAAGAAGGGTTAAAATAGTTAAAATCAAAGTTTAATAAGTAAATCATTTCTAATATGGGGTTATACATAAGATAAATTCGATTGTAAATATTCATTAGAAAGATAAAAAGATTTACTACATGATGGTATTTTATTTGTAATTTTTAGACATCAAATAATTTAATTTATTTATGACACAAAGATGATGCAGTAATTATCTTGTTAATGAAATATTGACATAATTGATGTTATAAACACCAAAATAAATGTAATTTAAGACTTTTTATGAATTCCACTAATTTTCTAGGTTACTATGATATATTAGTGTTGATTTAATCAACTTGGTTCGAACATATAATTCTGTTATGACTTTCACAAAAATCATATATCAAATAGTGTCAAAATTGACACAAAATAGTTTTTAAATAAAATATTATATTATTAATTGTTATTTTATTCCTAAAAATCTAAGGTTCGGCCAAATGACTTAGATAAGGATATATGTATTAATAATATACAATTTGGGGTTCTTTTGGCATGTTATAGTAAGTTTATTAACCATATAGTGAAAGAAAACAAAAAGACACAGTAAAAGTTAAATTATTTAACTTAGAGTTAAATCTAATTGATAAGGTTAAAATAATACCCTAAACTTGTCTAAATCCTATTGGTAGATAGGATTTAGACCCATCCCCACTTTAGCTTCGAAATAAGACCCTTTGGAACCATTATAAACCGATTTTGACTTTAATATAAAATAATATTTTGAGATATTCCTAAGGTGCCCCTCTCCTCCCCTATAAAAGGACACCTCCTCCCCCTCCTCCTCACACCAATTTGAGCACTCAAGCTCGGCCAACCCCTACCAAAATCTCTTCTCCACTTCCCTAGAAACATCCTAGAGGCTCTGGTCTTCCTCAAAGACTAATTCTAGTTCCCTAAGAGGAGGTCTCAAAGAGGCACTTCAAAGAAGAGGTAATTACCGTTACCAATTCTTTCATCTTTATTTCTTCTTCCACTTCTTCTTCTTAGGTTGTTTCATTATGAAGTAATAACATCAGTATCACTCATATACGGATATGTTATTATAAGTATGAAACAACCCTATTTCATCATCTATCCATCCTACGGAAAAAGAAATCACCGCGCGTGCGTACGTACGGAATACCGTCTCCACGCCGTGGTGTAATCTATTTTCCACCAACACCTTACATGGATGGGTATAATGGTGTAAAGAATAACTATAAATAGTTATTACAACATCATATTGATTCTGATATATTGTATAATCCACTCCAATTCAATTCAATATTTATAGAAATGATATCATCGCTCGTGCGTACGTACGGAATACCGTCTCCACGACGCGATGAGATTCATTCTCCATGTTAACCATTTAATAATGATTATAATGTATATATAAGAAATAATAATGAAATATATGACATTATAAAGCTACTGTATTTATGTATATATATACATATGTATGTCATCTACTTACTTCCATTTCAAGACAATAAGGAAAGGAAAACAGCGTTCATGCGTACGTACGGACTACCGTCTCCATGAACGGTGTTTTTCATTTTATTATATATATATATATATACTGAATATATATGATATATAAATCATATTTTATATTCTGGAAGTAAGTAAATCATGATATAAGTAATAATGATGTCAAGAACAACAAGTCAAAACACCTACGATAAATGAAACGATTTTACCCAAAACGCTTCTTTAACATGGAATTTACAAAAGAACGGGTAATATAATGTCATAAGTGAACCATATATGATATCATAACAATGAATATGATTCTGTAATAAGTCAATAACATTATTTAAACCATTATACAGGAGATTCAGACACGAACAAAGCAAATCGGACCTAAGGTAAGGGAAATATCACAATCTCATTTTTATCCGAGATTGTTTATTCGTAAGTATTTACTGGGGTGTATTTTATCATCCACATCCATGTTCCCTCAATATGTAATATTATTTCCATCCACCTACAATTGTTTAAATCCAATTTTACCCTTCTATGAGTTTTTAGTAAAGGATATGAAAGGAATCTTTTTTTCGTTTTTCGTACGATGTACTTTTTGACTTTTCCGACAAAAGTACGAAGAATGATTTTTTTAACTTATACGGAACGAACAGATTTATACTGTTTTATAAAGCCTTATTTTCATGAAGCTTCCTATAAATGTTTTCATGACTATTTTCAATAAAATCTCTTTCTTTTAAAATTGCATGATGTTTTGTGAAAAGAAATTGATTTTGAAGAAGAAAGGATATTTTCCTCAAGAATTCAATTCAAGTGTTTTATCAAAATTATTTTCCATCTAAGATAATAAAGGGTTCTGTTTCTATCCATATTTTTACATTGATTTGACTATGTTGTGATGAAATTATGTTTATGAATTCCTTTATCTTATATGAATGGTTTTATGATGCCATGTTGTTTAAGAATCCCATTTTTATTACATGGGTTATGCAATGATGTATGATTTATGATTTTGTGGCACACATAAGAATGGTATCATTATGAGATGGGTGGGACCTATATCTCCATCCAATGCATTGGGTAAAGATTTCATATCTCATGAGATAGACATGGCTGGAATGGTAGGTTATACCGGTTCAGTGAAACAGGACTGAAACGAGGATTACTCGATTCAGAAAGGGACTTTGTCCACTAAGATAGTCTTGGCAATGAGTCTTGACTAATAAGAAATGATTCTCTATGATTATGTGTGTATGCCACAATGAGTAATGTTTTATGTTATGGTTTCATTTTTACTATTATGATTTATCCCATGTTATGAAATTATGCTCTCTTTTGAAGGTTAAGATTTCCAAAAATGTTATGTTCTTATGAAAATTATGTGATTGATATTTCATTTGTTTACCCTTACTGAGCATTTGAGCTCACCCTTTTATGTTTTCTTTTCCCCAGGATATATAAAGAAAGGTTTTAGGTAAAAAAAGGGAAGATCTTTATAGGAGATGTTGAAGATCTTTCACCACGATTAGAAGATTACGTTCCGAGTTTCCAAAGACACTAAACTATTACGATCCTTTTGTGTGTGTTTTTGTTATGTACTAAGTATTCTGCAAAAGTAATGTAATGTTCATGTACGTTAGGCTTCGGGTCTCTACAGTTGGTATCAGAGGAAAGGTTTAGTCAACCTTTGGAAACTAGGATGCGAAAACGTTAGTGAGATCCCTAGAGATATTTCTAAGGTATGTCTAGGGATGTCCCTAAGGTTAAGTATACATATAGGTTATAGTACTAGAACTACTCTAACGATCATAGAATTAAACCTAAGATGTTAGATGTTCAAGGTACTCCCCCTTTATTATGTTGTTTTCCCTAGCATGATTTTTGCCTCTCACGCTATTCTTTTTGGGTTTTAGAAAATGGCTGGAAACAAGGTGATTCACGATAATGGAGGAAATGATGGACAATGGAATGATATTGTTTATGAGCAACCAAATGAAATGGGATTTGGAAGTCCAAACATCATTATTATGCCGAATCAGCAATCTCATAATATGATCAATAAAGTAAAATTTGGTAAGTTTCCTGACTCGGCTAATAAGAGAAAGATGGAGTTTCATGATGATCATAGAGGAAAGAAAGTTCAATTTCCCCTATGTAAATCATGTGGGAAGAGGCATCAAGGAGAATGTTTCAAGGGAACTGGAAGATGCTTTGGGTGTGGAAAAGAAGGACACAAAGCAAGTAAGTGCAAAGGAAAAGGGTCGGTTAACACCATGGATGAGGATAATGGTATTGCTACGACATCAAAAATGGTTAAGTGTTTTAAATGTGGAATGTATGGGCATTATGCAAACAAATGCCCTAAGGGAAAGACTCATGAAGAGAATCAGTATGGTCATATGGGTAGTATTTATGTGGATGAAGATGAAGAGACTACAAATGATATGTGAGATGAAAGAATTTTTGAAGCTCGGTCAATGGTTTGAGAATGTAGTGGCATGATTACATGTTTATCATGTGTAATTTTGGAATAAAGAGACATCTATGGATTGTTACACTGTTGTCTTTCCTTGTGTTTTGAAAGTATATGATTAATGTTACCAGTATCCATGAAAGGTTATTCAGATATTTTTGGAATGTAGATGATATGCGCATAATGAAGGGATAAGGAGAAAATTAAATGTTTGATAGTATTCATGAGCTCATGATTGATATAAGGACTAAGTGATATCATGGTTTGAGTATATAGAATTTTGAGGATTTTGGTATATGGAAAGTATTAACTTTTAACTGCACTCATGTTTTCACTAAGGTATTCAAGAGAATACATGATTAAGGACTTTGAATGTTTGGAATGTGACCAACAAGCCATATCTTATGATATGTGGGGATCAACGACAGTATTAAATCTCTGGTGATCGTTGTCACTATATTATGAGAGTGGACTGCAGTATTATGTATAAGCCTAAAGATTAGACTGGATTATATTGGACATAAGTTAGTATTGTTTAAGGATAGAAGATTTTCGATATTATTGATGGGATGTTATAGTAACGTAGTATTAGAAAAAGGGACAACCTGGAGGACGGGCGACAGCCCATCGCTTCGGACAAGGCTGTAGGAATCGAACCCACAACCAAAGTGCGACTGGCCTTTATCGCCTACCACTGGCCTACAGGAAGTCCCTGTTTAGTAGAAACTAGTTTTATTATATTAAGCAGTATGATATATGAAGTATAAGTCCATTTTAGGAACTATATATGATTAATCTCACTATAGAATGACTTATGTATATTTAATAACTTTTGCTTACCTTTTGTTTGAGACAGATGGAATGACCCGTCATTCTCTCACATGATCTGCTAACACTTCACGAATAACAAATTCAACTTCATTTATTTAAGAGATGAGGTGGAAATTGTTCAAGGCACGAACAACAGTGATATTGTATCAAAATAAAGTAAGTATTTATTCTAATTCAAATTTTCAACTTTAGGGAAATGATCTTGAAAACCAAAAATGTTGTCCTAGTGATCTTATACCCGATGAATCAGATGGTACCTTAGATCGTCACAAATTTATGGATTTGTGATTACTGGATTTCCCATAGCCATGTTCTCTACCACTCACCATCAGAACATGATGGTTAGATTTCTCTTCCATATCCATATTTTCACCTATGTGGAAACCCAGTGATTAGTTTATTTGGGTAATCGTTACATTTCATACTTTAGTTTTTAAAGCCAAGTTTTGGTATTCTCTTTTACGATGTGGGTTTCTATTAAAGAAACTTTCGAATAGTAAACCATTTATAACCCCGACGAATTTCGAGGGCGAAATTCATTTTAAGGGGGGTAGAATGTAACAGCCCATGATTTTATAAAAAAATATTCTTTTTAATTTTATTAATGTCTTGTGTTGTACGCTACACCAAAAGGAGCTTGCATAACACGCATCCTTGTCTTGCCTTGCATTACACGCAATCGCGACCTTCCTCGATAGCGTGTGTAATACGCAATACCGAGTTTCACTAAACAACGATGTGCTATTAAAATATTATTAAAACTAGCCGTTATGAATAGTAATAACCACTTTTTAAAATCCTGTAAATCTTATTTTTCAAAATGAACTTTATTTTTGGATTCGGAGTATCGAATTTAGCCTAAGGTGAAATTTTGGTACTTTTCGGATAACTTTCATATTCTAATGAATAGTGAAAATTACTAAATTATAATTAAAAACAACTTTTTTAATCGAAATAATTAATAGTGATAAATCATTAATTTGAGTGGTTTTAAAGTATATTTAGAATATATTTTTACAATTTAATACAATGTTGGTCATTGGATGTAATTTCACGTTTAAACTAGACATAAACAAGTGTCAATCTTTTGATAGATATTGTTTCTTAAAAACACGCTATTTGATTTAACAGCGGGATTTAATTACAAAATTAATTAATGCAACTTTTATGTTATGAATTTGGTAAAATAGACTTCATTTTTGAATTCGGAATATGAAATATAGCTTGGGAAGAAATTTTGGCATTGTTCTGAAAAACTTCAATTTTTGATGAATAGTGAAACTACTAAGTGGTAGGTTAAAAACTGAATTTTGCATAAAACTTAATTTTACCGCTTCTGTGAATGGAATTTCGAAAATCCGAGACACACGGTTAATATCAAGGACTAAAATGTGGTTCAATGAGATGAAAATAATTTTTTGGTGAATAGTAACTTTTTACTTTTTTTACCGCGGTTAATAGTAAATAGGGTAACTAAGGGTAAATATGATATTACTATTACCCTAACACATGTCCTAATTCTATTGGACAGGTGTAATTCGACCAAAAACAAACTTAGGAATAAAATATGACCATTTAGGCCCACTTGGATTAGATTAGGACATTTATTATTAATTTATTTAAAGAAGGGTTAAAATAGTTAAAATCAAAGTTTAATAAGTAAATCATTTCTAATATGGGGTTATACATAAGATAAATTCGATTGTAAATATTCATTAGAAAGATAAAAAGATTTACTACATGATGGTATTTTATTTGTAATTTTTAGACATCAAATAATTTAATTTATTTATGACACAATGATGATGCAGTAATTATCTTGTTAATGAAATATTGACATAATTGATGTTATAAACACCAAAATAAATGTAATTTAAGACTTTTTATGAATTCCACTAATTTTCTAGGTTACTATGATATATTAGTGTTGATTTAATCAACTTGGTTCGAACATATAATTCTGTTATTACTTTCACAAAAATCATATATCAAATAGTGTCAAAATTGACACAAAATAGTTTTTAAATAAAATATTATATTATTAATTGTTATTTTATTCCTAAAAATCTAAGGTTCGGCCAAATGACTTAGATAAGGATATATGTATTAATAATATACAATTTGGGGTTCTTTTTGCATGTTATAGTATGTTTATTAACCATATAGTGAAAGAAAACAAAAAGACACAGTAAAAGTTAAATTATTTAACTTAGAGTTAAATCTAATTGATAAGGTTAAAATAATACCCTAAACTTGTCTAAATCCTATTGGTTGATAGGATTTCGACCCATCCCCACTTTAGCTTCGAAATAAGACCCTTTGGAACCATTATAAACCGATTTTGACTTTAATATAAAATAATATTTTGAGATATTCCTAAGGTGCCCCTCTCCTCCCCTATAAAAGGACACCTCCTCCCCCTCCTCCTCACACCAATTTGAGCACTCAAGCTCGGCCAACCCCTGCCAAAATCTCTTCTCCACTTCCCTAGAAACATCCTAGAGGCTCTGGTCTTCCTCAAAGACCAATTCTAGTTCCCTAAGAGGAGGTCTCAAAGAGGCACTTCAAAGAAGAGGTAATTACCGTTACCAATTCTTTCATCTTTATTTCTTCTTCCACTTCTTCTTCTTCTTAGGTTGTTTCATTATGAAGTAATAACATCAGTATCACTCATATACTGATATGTTATTATAAGTATGAAACAACCCTATTTCATCATCTATCCATCCTACGGAAAAAGAAATCACCGCGCGTGCGTACGTACGGAATACCGTCTCCACGCCGTGGTGTAATCTATTTTCCACCACCACCTTACATGGATGGGTATAATGGTGTAAAGAATAACTATAAATAGTTATTACAACATCATATTGATTCTGATATATTGTATAATCCACTCCAATTCAATTCAATATTGATAGAAATGATATCATCGCTCGTGCGTACGTACGGAATACCGTCTCCACGACGCGATGAGATTCATTCTCCATGTTAACCATTTAAGAATGATTATAATGTATATATAAGAAATAATAATGAAATATATGACATAATAAAGCTACTGTATTTATGTATATATATACATATGTATGTCATCTACTTACTTCCATTTCAAGACAATAAGGAAAGGAAAACAGCGTTCATGCGTACGTACGGACTACCGTCTCCATGAACGGTGTTTTTCATTTTATTATATATATATATATACTGAATATATATGATATATAAATCATATTTTATATTCTGGAAGTAAGTAAATCATGATATAAGTAATAATGATGTCAAGAACAACAAGTCAAAACACCTACGATAAATGAAACGATTTTACCCAAAACGCTTCTTTAACATGGAATTTACAAAAGAACGGGTAATATAATGTCATAAGTGAACCATATATGATATCATAACAATGAATATGATTCTGTAATAAGTCAATAACATTATTTAAACCATTATACAGGAGCTTCGGACACGAACAAAGCAAATCGGACCTAAGGTAAGGGAAATATCACAATCTCATTTTTATCCGAGATTGTTTATTCGTAAGTATTTACTTGGGTGTATTTTATCATCCACATCCATGTTCCCTCAATATGTAATATTATTTCCATCCACCTACAATTGTTTAAATCCAATTTTACCCTTCTATGATTTTTTAGTAAAGGATATGAAAGGAATCTTTTTTTCGTTTTTCGTACGAGGTACTTTTTGACTTTTCCGACAAAAGTACGAAGAATGTTTTTTTTAACTTATACGGAACGAACAGATTTATACTATTTTATAAAGCCTTATTTTCATGAAGCTTCCTATAAATGTTTTCATGACTATTTTCAATAAAATCTCTTTCTTTTAAAATTCCATGATGTTTTGTGAAAAGAAATTGATTTTGAAGAAGAAAGGATATTTTCCTCAAGAATTCAATTCAAGTGTTTTATCAAAATTATTTTCCATCTAAGATAATAAAGGGTTCTGTTTCTATCCATATTTTTACATTGATTTGACTATTTTGTGATGAAATTATGTTTATGAATTCCTTTATCTTATATGAATGGTTTTATGATGTCATGTTGTTTAAGAATCCCATTTTTATTACATGGGTTATGCAATGATGTATGATTTATGATTTTGTGGCACACATAAGAATGGTATCATTATGAGATGGGTGGGACCTATATCTCCCTCCAATGCATTGGGTAAAGATTTCATATCTCATGAGATAGACATGGCTGGAATGGTAGGTTATACCGGTTCAGTGAAACAGGACTGAAACGAGGATTACTCGATTCAGAAAGGGACTTTGTCCACTAAGATAGTCTTGGCAATGAGTCTTGACTAATAAGAAATGATTCTCTATGATTATGTGTGTATGCCACAATGAGTAATGTTTTATGTTATGGTTTCATTTTTACTATTATGATTTATCCCATGTTATGAAATTATGCTCTCTTTTGCAGGTTAAGATTTCCAAAAATGTTATGTTCTTATGAAAATTATGTGATTGATATTTCATTTGTTTACCCTTACTGAGCATTTGAGCTCACCCTTTTATGTTTTATTTTCCCCAGGATATATAAAGAAAGGTTTTAGGTAAAAAAAAGGGAACATCTTTATAGGAGATGTTGATGATCTTTCACCACGATTAGAAGATTACGTTCCGAGTTTCCAAAGACACTAAACTATTACGATCCTTTTGTGTGTGTTTTTGTTATGTACTAAGTATTCTGAAAAAGTAATGTAATGTTCATGTACGTTAGGCTTCGGGTCTCTACACAAACCCTCTCTTTTAAAACATTAAAATTACATAGATTTTAAGGAATACAAAAAAATATTACACTAAATGATGTCCATGTAATTTATTAGTTAATTCCTCCATAAACATGGAAACATAAAAATAGGTACATAATTGAGGTATATTATCTCCTACTAGGTACCTATTGACTTGAACCCTTTTTAGACACATAAAATATTATAAATATCTTTATAATCTGGTGGAAAAAAACATAAAAAGCGGTTAGATCAGATGCTTCGAAATTGTATATAAGGGAGACATATAGGCATAAACATGTGTGTAGGGGTTTGGGAATGTGATCATGAAAAAATAATATCATATAATGTATATCAATGATAATAAATAGGGATTATGGAAGAAATATTGATATTTCATCAGACATGAGCCATATGAAAATAATGAAAATAAACCATGATAGCATGACATTAGTATAAATCATGGAAATTCCGGCGAACATAGAAGAATATAATTTTATTTCCATTATATTCAACAAATCATTGTGGAGACTATCTTGGTAGTTTGATTTCACTCCTCATAACATCTTATTAGTCATGGTTCACTCCCCTGTCCATATTTGTAGCACGAGTTCACTACTCATACCATCGTTGTAGTCAAGGTTCACTCCCATGGCCATCACTATTTCAAATTTACACTAAAAAATCATCATAGTGTATCACATGAGATATAAATCATTTCCCAATTCAGTGGGGGGAGAGATAGATTTAACCCATTTCAGAGTGAAAAAACACATACATGTGCCACACGATTATAAGTAATCATATCATAATATATATAATAAAATGTATATCATAAATATGTAATCATATAATTACCTATTAAATTGAAAGGATTCATTACCATTTAATCAAAATAATATCTCTTGAAAAAAATTTAGTTTCAAAATGATAAAATCAATAAAAGAGGACCATGTTTCATAAACAACATGCCATCAATATATAAACCATTTAGATAAATAATATGAATGGAAACATTGAATTATTTCCTTAAAATTCATGAGTAAACCTGTTTAATTTCGTATTATATGAAAAATAATTTTGAGATATCATTTACAACCATTTCATGGGGAAAATATACTTCTTCATTGAAAAATGATTTCTAAACAGAAAACCCTATGAAAACAATTTTATTATAATATAAATTAGAAAACCTATAAAGTAAAAATTGAAATCCATAAAAATGTATAATAAAATTTCCTTCAAAATTATCAAAAAATATAATTTGGTAACATTTTAGAATACCAATTTTAAATCATTGTTTTTTAATGGGAATAACTTTCTGAAAGAAGAGAGAAATACATTGATATTATTATTAAAAATATATCTCAATTATATTAATTACAAAATAGTGGAATATAGGAATAAATATATGGATATATCATGAATAAATATAGGATAAGTAAACTTCTGAATTTTCCTGAGTGATTTATCATAATATTTCGTCAATGTAACCATAACCATAAACAATCTCCAAAAGTGATGACATTTTTCAAATAAAATAATTCCACTTTGTAAAATAGAATCATACTTCCAACATATGAAAATGAAATTAAATGAATATAAAAATATAATTAAAATAATTTTATTCATTATAAAACATTACAAGGTAATTATGTGAAACTAATTCAATAATATCAATGAATAACATTGCATGTATATCAAATATGGAAAATTCAGAGAAAATTACTTTACCAATTTTGGAACATTTACAAAATAATCCCAATGAAAGAAAAAACATAAAATGGATTTAAAATATTTATAAATATATTTATTGGATTTATATAATTCATACATGTTAGTATACATGCCACACTAAAGTAATCATGGGAGAATAAAACATATACCTCAGTGAAATAATAAGTTAGATAAAATCCCCTTCCCTTCTATCGTGACTCTCATCACACTTGTTCAAAAATACAATATAATAAATATATGCTTATTATTAATCTATAAATAATCATATTCTTATATATAATACCATTTATGTTATTACTTTGACATTTTGTTACCCTCTTGTTTACAATTCATAGATAAGTTTTAAATTCAGGTAATATCTTCTTTGTTATTTTCATGTATCATAATTTGTTATATCTATGATCTCAATATATATATCATGATTAAAAGAATTAAAACAATGATTTAAATATAATTTATATTTAACATTTACATATTATAATAATCTATAGAATATATAATTATGAAATGGAATACACCATTCAGGGAGATGGTATGTCATGTGTATGCCTGAACGTTGTTTCCGTTTTATTATCATGTTGAAAGAAGGTAGGAAAATTACACATATGTATATATAAAAGTACAATAATTAAATTATAAATATTAATTAATATATATCATATAATTTCACTAAATCCATATTTAATAAATTTAATTTTATGTGTGAATGAATCACATCACATTGAAGGTGTGATAGTCCACAGTTCCTCAAACAAAATTATCATATTTAAACAAAGTGGAAGGAATAACGATAAGTTTGTAAAGGAATTAAATTTTATTAAATATATTGTAATTATAATATATAACATATTTAAATATAATGTTAACTACAATATCTATCCATGAAAGGTGAAAAGGAAAAAATGAATAATCACTATTTTGTGAGGCGGTAGCTCGTTGTGCATATAAACAGTGTGTTCGATACCAATTAGATGGAAGTGTGTAAATGTGTATGCTGAAATATTTTCTATAAAAATATAAGTATATTGATGATTTTTTTAGTATTCATTTAAAAAATATATTGGAGGTGGTGGATAAATAACATTTAAGAATGGAGAATGAGCGAGGATGTTACAATTTCATTGGTTAACTCCTTTTGGTCTTCATAGAAGGGATTACCTGGATTTATTTCTTTATAAATATATTCCTAAATGAATAATTGAGGGATTTTCTGATTTTTATATGGTATATAATGGTATAACCTATGTGGGTTGATAGGATTGATGAATGGGGAGTGGTGGTAGACCTTTATATATGTGGAAAAGTAGACACCTAGTACTTTTTATAAGAAGCTAAGTGTACCCATGTTTTTACATAAAAAATTCATATAAAACCAATAAATGTCATTAATGGGTGGTACATGTCCAATTAAGGTCCATATAATGGTATTTTTAATGGATTATAGGTTGTTTTGGGCCTTATGTTTAGGGTTCAGTTATCTATAATGCGAATTTTTCTTTTAATCGCTATAATTAAATTTCATCAATTTGACTGATAGTTTTGTAAATAAACATATTTTACCAAGTTATAAATTATAAATTTTCATTAATTAAAATATGGAATCCATTTTTCCAAAATACAATCTCTCAAAGGGATAAAATTTAAATTAATATTAATCCCACAGTCGGTACGACACGAAATGGTTATAAGTTAAAAATGATCAAAACGGTGCTATGTTTTTATATAAAATTAAATATTGAAATTGGTAAAAGTAAAATATAATGGATTATTATATTTATAATTTATCTAATTATATTTGAAATAAAATATAATTACTATTTAAATATAAAATTAAAATTGATGAAAAAATTTCTTTGAATTAAACTCATCATTCACACTATTTAACTTATTATGATGTTTCTCAATAACATAAAAAAAATTCACCATAAGATATATTAGATATTATGAATTAAAAATTTATTTTAATTTTATAAAATTAATTTTTTATGTGTCTACAAATAATTATATGGTTTTTTCAGAGAAGGATATGAAAAGTAGTGTAATTGAGAAAATATTATTTTTAAAAAAATAAGGGCTTTATGAAAATTATATCATTCATTTTAAATATGTTTTGTATATAAAACCATTCCAAAAATATTTTATTATTATTTATTACAATTCATGCCACTATGTTTATCATTTTGGTTATAATTATCTAATTTAAATCATTAAATTTATTAAAATGATGTTACATAGAAGCTCTTTGTTGCATGAAATGTATGCCATATCAGTGTTGCATGTAGAAAAACCCACAAAGATGTAATAAGAATCCAATATTGTGCATTGTGAAATGAAAGACATATACTAACATTAATTTATTCAAAAAATGATACATAAAAATTCAGGGTGTAACATTTTACCCCCATAAAAAAGTCCACCCTCTAATTTCATCATTTAGGTAAAATAGAAAGAAAATACTACTACATAATCGTATACTCATGTTACCCTATAAAATACTATAACTAGTGATTTCTCTAAAACAACATTGAACAGGTGTGTGGTCTTGTTTCGTAGAACATTCTATGTATGATCCAAAATTACAACTAGTTGTTCCTCATATGATGGATCCTCTCCAGAAGAATGAAATCTATGTTTAGTGCTTGTAAAAGGTTAGGTATGTAGTTACTAAAGAGGGGTACATAGAACACATCACGAATAGGAGATAGATTTGGAATAAGTTCTAGGAAAAAGGTTACAATCCTGGTATGATTAATAATTTCCAAAGTATGGATGAATCTAGTGATTAGTTTCTATTTCTTATTAAATCACATAACATTATTTTTGGAGATATTCATAGGAACAGAATCTCATCAACATAAAATGTTGTGTCACACCATCTATAATCATTAAAAAATTTATTCTCTCTTTGATCTTCCTTGATATGCTACCAAATGGTTATAAACATCTCAACCATTTATTTTTAATCTTGGGTCAAAATAGCTTTATTTATCTATCATCATCCCATCATGATAGTGTTCTACATTTATTCCCATATATGGATCCATATGGACATGAATCGATGCTTGAGTGATTTTTATTACTGTATTAGAACTCAACTAGATAGAGTCGTTGATTCCAACCACCTTTTTTATCTATATAACCAAATCACAATTTATATTATAGGGTGTTAATTGGTCTTTTAGACTGACCATATATTTGATCATGATTAGAAGTGTTGAAACTCAATTCTGTATGATTTGATTTCTGACACCTTAAAAAAACATTAATTAAATCTCAAATCCCGATCTGATAAAATAGAATGTGGTACTACATGAAAACTTATAACATCATTAATGTATTTAATCGAAAGATAATTTATATATAAGTCTTCTATAATATAGATGAATTGTGTTGACATGGTATGGTGATCGAATACATCCCATATTATATTAAACACATCAGAGGATTTCAGTAGTCGAATGAAAAAATCCATAGTTATGTTCTCCCATTTCCATTCTGGTATTGGTATTAGATGAATCGTACCGTAATACTTTTTTCCTTTATCCTTAACTTCCTAGAATAACATGAACTGTGATAGAAAATCTACACTATACCTCTTCATGACATCCCCACAAAACTGTTATCTAATATCCCGATGCATATTTTAAATTACATGAGAAATTATAGAATTAAGAGCTATGATATTAATCTAATAAATCCTTATTAAACTCTAAAATATGAGGAACACATACATTTTTATTAATCTTTAACATTCCATCCTAATCAAGGTTAATCTGAGGAACATTCTGAACATTCATTTTAAATTCTATATCTTCCTTTTACTCCTCCTTAATATTCTTTTCGATATAGGTTTGATCATTCATTTTAGAATGATATGATATTTCTACTTCATTTAGGATTTATAGGTTCATCCATTAAGAATCCATAAATATTGATTCTTCCGAGATAATTATCTGAAATAAGATAACATGATCCTTTCAACTCATATCATCACCCACCTTGTTTGCTTTACCAGGGTGGTATTTTATTGGGAAGTCATATTATTTTATCAACTCTAACCAACTTCTATTGATCATTTTGAACTCATTTTTTGTGAATATATATTTCGTACTCGTATGATCTGTATATATATAACCAATTTCTATATAAAGATAATTCCACCATATATTTAATGAAAAAATTAACTCTGATAACTCCAAATCATGAGTAGGGTATTTTTTATCATGAATCACCAATTTTCATGAGGAATAGGATATAACCATTTATTTTTATAGAAGAAAAAATCCTAATCCAATCTTAGATGAGTAACTATAAATTACAAACCCTTCAATACTACATGTTAATGTATAAAAAGGTTTGAAGACTATGATTTTATATAGTTCTTCATAATTTTCCTCATTTTCAACTATTCCTAGGATCTTGACACCATTTAAAGTTAAAATGGATAGATAATTGGATAGTTTCTGAAAATTTTCTACAAACCATAGATAACATCAATATAAACCATGAAATATATTGATATGATTCAATGTAGTTAGTCTAGGCTAGCAATTAGAAGCCTCTTTCTTTGATGGATCTAATGATATAACATCTATTGAGATTATATGACCAAAAAAATAATCCTTTTGTAACCAAATTTCAAAAATATTTACATTTTCCGGTATTGTATCATTATTTATGGTATTAATTATATTTATGAAGTTGTCTTCATGAACATTAATGATCAATGAATATATAATAATATCACTTAAAGTGACTACCAAAAACTGGTCGATGTGATATCTAACTAATCTACTCATCACATCTATGAAGATAGAAGGGGAATTAGTATGACCAAAAGAATCACTTGAAATTCATAGTTTCCATATCATGTAAAAAGTATATCATGGGTATATCCTCTTTCTTGACCCTCAATTGAAGATATCCATAACGAAGGAAAATCAAGGAAATTTATTGAGCTCCACGTAGTTGATCAAAAAATGCATAAATATTTGATGATGATACATGTTATTGATTATGATATTATTCAACTCCCAATAATAAATGTTTGGACACATCGTTCAATATTTATTTTTCACAAAAAGAATTGGTACTCCACAATGTGATACAATCGGTTGAATGAATCCATTATAAATGTTTTTGGGAGTTTCTTCTTCCACCATTCAATGCAGTTGGGGCCATTCTATATGGAGACATTCAATTTTTTTTAGAGCCAAGTATGAGTTCTATTGAGAACATGAAATCACAATTTGGTGGAATATTTGGAACCTCATTTTGGAAGACATCCGCAAATTACAAAAAATAGGAATATCATCAATTTAAATTTTCTCCCAAAATATTTTAGAAAAAAAATCTTCTGAATTGGAATTATGACATATAAAATAGACATAATAACCAAATGATGTTCATACAGACTATCACATTGATGGATGTTCAATGGAGGGTTTGAAATATCAAACTCAACTTCTCTTCCAAAATAATTGATATGAGCATTATTGATGGAAATCCAATACACTCCTAATATGAAATCAAATTCATCCTAAGGATGAATAAAAATATATAAATTAATAACATTCCCAGAAACCACAAGATGGGAGGAATCATATACTTTTTATTCAATCATACTACCATTAGGTGTTTTCACTTCTAATTCCATATATAATCATTTTTGTGGGATCCTAACACCATTATTTAAGTCTATAGATATGGATTAGTGGGTAGATCGAGAATTAAATAAGACATTAATAGTTCTAGAGTGGATGGTAAGTGAACCATTCACAATGTCTTTATCACACACATCATTAAAAATAGATATTGAATGAGATTTACCCTTTTCCGTTGGAATAAGAGGTTGCTAATGTTGATCATCAACACCAACCCTTGGGTTTGGGATCTGGATTTCATGCTGCACACACATATAGAAATGAATCTTGGGTAGTGCATTTGGTGACATTTTTAATCCATTCAAAACATTATCTAATTATTCACATCACATCTCCTATTAATTTACCGATGGACTTACATTTCAAACATAAATAATTTATTATACACCTTAATACAATTTAATCCATTCATATTCCTACTCAAAGAGAATAAAATAAATCTCATTTCATTCTCTTCATTGGTTTTATATTTTCCAATAAACTCTTTCATCCTTTTATTATCAAAACTGCGAGATTGATACATGAATCCAAACTCCATTTGACATATATTACAAAATTTATGATTTTTATTAGATACTAAATTCTACTATGGAAAACACCCATACAATACATGTATTCAAGCCAATAAATATCATATCTACATTAATTTTGGGTTGGATGTTAATTCCTGAATATTACTTCTCATGTCTCATGAAATTAGACTCATAGGTTCAAATATATTCATCTTAAATTTTCTTAAACCTAGGGAACTCTTTCCCTATCATTGTACAATGAATATATGGAATGTACTTATTGAATAATAATTTCTTAATCTTCTCCTAATCCAGGGATTATATCATATCATACTACATTATATTATTGATTAGAGTTCACCTTTAGTATATTTTTCCTTCTTAATGATATAAACACAAAATGGAATTCTCATGATCTAAACAGTAAAGGATGCAGAATATATTTTCATTATTACTGATCCATTGTTCTTAAACTAGTTTATTAGAAAAACCTGTGAATGAAGGTCAGTGTTTTATCATGAAAGACTCAATAAAATGTTCTTCCATAATATTTTCAATTGGAAGTCCACCATGATTCAAAGCTTTCGAAATTTTGTGTGATCATAGTAATGTTATTTTTAATTAGTACTCCAATAAAATTTTGTTTCTCATGAGGAAAATAATTACATTGTCTGTTGTAATCACCATTAATGTGGCTATCTTGGATTCCAACAATTGACTAAAACTAGAATAATTGGGCATGAAATAGTTATCATAATGAGGAAAACAATAACACTGAAACATGACATATAATATTTCTAACAATTAACAACATATTTTACATATGATTCCATTTTTTATCCTAGGTCATTGATTAACATATTATATTCAAATCATTTATAATGGTTCATGAACATGCTGTTAATTTTAAAAGTATATCCTCTCAGAGTGTCAAAATAGGTGAGCGTTAAGTTCCGTTATTGTGTACCAGATAACCTGAATTCAGACCCAATATATCTTGTTAGAGGTGTTACCCCTAGGTATATAAGTTCTAATTCCACATCCACTTATAGTATCCAAATATTGATGTAATTAATGGAATTCACTCAATCTATCCTTTACCAAAATTCAAGGACATTTTCTTATTCTTTTCCTTAACATTATAATTACACATAGACCCATCCTCAAAGTTATTAACATGGTTTTATCATCCTTGTCTCCAATGGTTATGTAAACCATTTCTTTTATACCATATTGAGAGACCCACAATTTATAAACTATAACATTACATAGATTTTGAGGAATAATCTAAATCATTACACAAACAGATTCAAAAAGATTGTATTAGTTTAGTTCCTTTTGGGAAAAATTAAAAATAAAAATATTGGTATATGAGTGATAAAAATTTTCTCCCATGAGGTTCTTCTACATTAAAAACCTTCTAAGAATCATCAAATTTAATGCACATATTCATATCCTATGTTAAAGGAAACATAAAAATAGACGATATTAAATTCTATGTAAGGTTAAAAAAGAGGAAAATGTCATAAAAACACAAGAATAGGGGTATGAGAACATGATCATTAAAATACAAGATCATACCCTTCATGTCAAATATCACGAACATGAATCATGGAATAAAGATTTACATTTCATAAGACATTAATGATAATAAAATAATTAACATAATACATGAATTCATAATATAGGAATAAAACATGTAATATTTAGAAATAAATTAACTATATAATATGATTTCAATAGTGGTCAAGGAATCACATACAAAACCACATTAGTAGTATGTTTTCTCTCCTCACACCATCTTTGTAGTCATTTATCACTCACATTGTAGTCTTAGTATCATGTGTTCAATACATATACTATCTATGTAGTCATGGTTCGATCCAATGGCCATCTCCGTAGTGGAGAATCACTCCAAATACCATCGTGGTATATCTTAAGAGATATGACTCTTTAACCAATGCATTAACCGGAGGTATAGGCCGCATCGATCTCATAATTAAATCATACATATATGTTCCACATGATAATAAACAGTCACTTCATAACCCATTAATTGATATTGTTATAATAGAACTGTAATAATATAATAACCTATGGTAATGGTTTTAGGTTTCATTTTTATTTTATTAAAATAATAAGTAGTTAAATGAAGTGGGTTTCAAAAGCATATAAACTATGAAATAGTAATAGGATTCATAAACATAATTCCATCCAAAAATAATCCATTAAGAGAAATAATATTAGTGGAAAAACAAAATAATTTCACTTTAAAGTAATGATAAACACTAAAAAATGTCATCTTATATTGAAAATAATTTTGAATAGTCCTTTAAATCCATTTTTCTAGGAACATATACATTATTCATTGAATATTTTTTGATACATAAATAAATTTGATTTATTTAAAAAATTTATCAAAGAAATTTATAATGGAATAAATAAAAAATACTTTTTAAATGAAAATAATCATCCAATATCATGATTCATCATTTTTATAACATTACTGGAAATATGGGGTTTGAAATGAAATAGATTTCTAACCAAAGAGAGGAATACTCTGATATTTTTATCAAAAAAAATTCAAAATTATAATAATTACCAAATAGTAAAAACATTATACTAGTAAATGGATATATCATGAATAAATGCAGGAGAAGAAATCTCATTTGTTTTATTGATTGATGAATCATTGGAGTCCACCAAAGGAATCATAATCATAAAAAAACGTGAATTGTTATGAGATTATTTCAACAAGATATTAATACTTTTAACTTTGTATCATAATACACATTTAATATATTCAAATTAAATGAATCAAAGAATATATATAAACTAAATATATCTATTTTATAGAATTTCAAAGTTAGTATATACATCTTAAGGAAAAATATTTCTTCATAACATGGAACACATCTCAATGAAGGGAAATAGAGACAAAATTAATATACCGATTTCGTAACATTTGAAACATAAACCCCATGAAAGAGATATTATTAAATATATGTACAAATATCTATAAATTTATGTATAATAACTATATAATTCAACCATGTAATTATACATATCATGCAATATTAATGGATGGTGAATAAATCATGTACTTCATAGAAATAAAAAGTGAAACTAAATTACCTTTCCTTGGGTCTAGAGACTCATAGTACACATTCAGACCTCAAATATATTAAATATATTCATATCATAAATATATCATAAAATGATATTATTATATGAAATAACATAAATGATTTTATTGTGAATTTTTATTTACTACATGTTATCATTTATACGGTATGGTTTCACATTGCGTAATATCAGATTTGTTCTTCACATATATCTTAATTTTTTGTATATTTGATCCTAATAAATATATAATTATTGAATGAATTTAAAATTTTATATAAATATAATTTATATGATATATATATATATATGTATTATAAAAATCTATTTAAAATATAAGTATAAAATGGACTACACTATTCGCATAGATTGTAGATCGTATGTATGCATGTATTATATTTTGGTTTTATTTTGGTATTAAAAGAAATAAGGAAAACTTCATATATTAATATACATATTTAATTAAATTAATTTATAATTATTGTTTCATACACAAATATATATAATAATAATTTAACTAAAACCATTATTTATACATTCTATGTTGTGTGCAGATGGATCACATCGCTTTGAAGGGGTAGTAGCCCACACATCCTCAAACAAGGTTATAATATTCACACAAAATAGAAAGTGTAAATATATATGTTTAAAACAATTACAGAAGCTTAAAAAAATAATATTTACAATATATATCATATATAAATATCATTTTAATCATAATTAACATTCATGAAAGGTGGTAAATTAAAAAAAAGAATAATCGCAATACTGTGAGGCGGTAGTTTGTCATGCCGATAAACTTTTTGTTCATTACCCATTAGATTGAAGTGTCTATATGTATAGGATGAAACTGTATAATTAAAACATAACATAATATTTATTATATTGTTGTTTTTTTATAATAATGGAATAAGGAGAGTGGTGGTGGTGGCGAATGAAATAAAAGAAAGTAGCTTGAGGTATGATGTAACCTATTCTTTATATAACTCCTTTTGATTTTCACACATGAGAATCCACATATTGGTTAAAATAGGTCAGATTAAACTATTAATTGAGGTATTATGTGGAGTTTATATGTAATATAATGAAAGTATTTAATTGTTTTAATATGTTAGAGGAATGGGGATATGTGGTAACATTTTATAGAAGAGGAAAAAGACTCACTCTGTATGTTTCAAAATAGGCTAGGCATACAAATTTTCTACCTATAAAAATTCATCCAAAAAAAAATCAATTATATAATGTTAATGGAAAATTATGGATAGGAAAACGGGTTTTGGAAAGGTGGGTAGGTTTTTTTGGGCCTTATGTTTAGTGTCTAGATCATTGCAATGTTAAATTTTATCTAAACTGCTATAATTAATTCTAATCAACTTCGCTATTTTTTTGGTCAAAATATAAGTTGAAATTAGTTTAAAATAGAAATTATTCCATTTCAAAATATGTAACCTGTTTTTATAAATTAAAATCACGTAATTGGGAGAAATTAATATAAAATTAATCTCCCAGTCAGGAAGACTGTGGGGTTTTATTGTAAAAATCATTAAACGTTTTCTTTGTTTTTATGAAAAATTTTAATGTGAATTTATTTCTGATGACCTAATTGGATTAGTTGATATATATATGACCTAATTTTAATTTCAAAACAAATTAAAATAAAATTTCACAATATAAATAAATTAGAAGAAAATGATATTAGTAATTAACTATCATTTTTTCTATTATTCATTAAAAATTTATGTTTCTATGAATAATAAAAAACAAAACCAAATATAAATTCAAATATATAAATTATAATTTGAATTTTATTCAATCAAATTAATTTTATAAGTTTTTATTATGTAACATTTATTTTATTTTTCACATAATGACATGAAAAGTAGTTTATTTGAGGGAATAGAATTTTTAAACATATAAAAACTTTACAAAAAAAATATATTTCATGATCAATATTATATATATATATATATATCCATTATAAAAAATATTTTAAAAATATTTATAAATATCTATATAAATATGTTTAATGGATAGGTTATAATTATCTCATTTAAATAATTATACTAGTTAAAATGTTGTTTCGTAGAAACATGGTGTAGTGTCTAACTTATTCTAAGTTGGTGTTGAATGTAAAAAAATACATGTCAGTGCAGTTTGAAAGTATATTTGGACATAGTTAAATGCAAGAGATAAATCAAATTAATTTATAAAAAAATGGTCCCAAAAAACACGTTGTGTTATAAGGAGATTGTGTGAACATCATTCTATATTCCATGATTTGGTAGTTAGGGATCATAGAACTCTAACCCACATCTTCCACTCATCAACATGTTGATGATCATGTAAAATAGTTTAATGATGTATTAAAGGATGTTTTGGTGAGTGTTTAGAATTTATTTTACCTAGCATACATCATATTTTTGATAATCACCGAATATTAGATCAAACGGAGCCAGCCCCCATCATGCATGGTCACCCCTTCTTCAAAACTATAAACTCAGTCATCAATGTTAGGATAGGGAACATGAAAATAATCATTGGAAACATGAGCCTTGATAGGGGAACCAGTATTTAAATGTATAAAATTGAGTATGATGAAGATATACATGAGATTAAGTAGATATGAAGTGTAGATAGATAACTTGAGGAACATCAAAGAATTGTTGACGAATGTTTAAGTCAATATGATATTTATTTTCTTTGTTCAAATGAGGAGATGTTTTTTAAATTGATTTAACCTATTTTAGACGACTCATTATATTAATTTTTAGATTAAAAATTAAAGATACCTTTGTAGAAATAAAAAATGTGGAGTCCAACCCCATTTCTGATATTGATATAGCCAATATGGTGGCCAAAACATCTATAAAAAAGGATCTAATTCAATCCAGAAATTTTGAAAAAGAAACTGAGGTCTATAAAAATTTCCATCCATATTATGAAAGTGATATCTAACGTGATCAAGTATTTATGGGTTTTCCTTCATCAAATATGTATTAATTCTTAGGGGACATTCAAAAATTCCCTATTTTCATTTCATATTATGTTGAATCCAATCAAGATTGGATTATTTTTGATGTCCTAGGAATGTATAAGAAATTAATTAGATGGACCATTTCTGATATTCATTAGATTATCCCACTCATTGGAACACATAAGATTATTCTAGAATCTAAAACCAAACATTATCATCAACATCAAGATATACTCAATCCCAATATTATAGACATGGTAATGAAATAACTTCTTAATTTTTTGAAAGAAGAGACCAGGTACCCCATTCCTAATAGAGAATGGCTAATACCAACAAATTTGGTTCCAAAGAAGGATTGAATAACAATTATTACAAATTAGGATGGTGATAATCTCCCCACATGGGCAAGATGTATATAGAAATCTGTCATTCACTATAGGATGTTAAACACGTGTACCACAAAAAAAATATTTCCCTTAACCCATTTTGATCAATTCCTCAATTGAGTGGAGTTTCATTAGTTCAAATTATTCTACGATGTATACATAGGGTGAAATGAAATTTATAGATAATAATTGAATAACAACATTCAACTGTTCATTTTTACCTTTCTCCATTATGGGTATGCCATTTGAGTAATGTACGACCCATGGTACTTTTCTTTGGGTGGATTATGGGAATATTCATGGACATTGGGTGGGGTGTGGAATAGTTATAGGCATCATGGATGAATTTTCTCTATATTTCGGGATATATATTATAGATTACATCAAAATTTTGAATGTTTTCTTTATAGAATTGAGGAAAATAATATAATCCTAAACATAAAAAAAATATCATTTAAAGGTAAATAAATTAATCCTTCTTAAACATATTTTCTATAGTAGAGGGATTAATGTTGGAAAAACCAACATATATATCGTTCATCACCTTACTTATCAAAATATAATATAGGATGTGAGGTCTTTCATAGGAGATATTGGTTTATATAGAAGGTTCATTAAGAATATCATCTCTAGTTCATGACCACTTCATGATATCATAGAAGAAGTTGCTCAGTTTATATATATAAAATGATGTGAGGAATAATTCGTAAAAATAAAAACATATATTTTCTCTCCACTTAGCATCAATTTATATATATAAAATCATTGGAGGAATAATTGTTAAAAATAAAAAAATATATTTTCTCTCCACTTAGCATAAAAGACACTAATTTTAAAATTCAATTATAACTCATTTGTGATTTGAATTACACCAATTTATAATATGTATTAGAAAAATGTTGTGATAGAACCCCATTTTCATTTTTTCATGTAAATAAGTGAAATATGGAAAACAAAACTACACCATGATTGAGAAAGTGTTTATTATTGATGATTTTCGTGAAAAAAACATGGGTTCTATCACATAAGATCCCCCAGTAGTATCATCACCAATAATTCAGGTATTAATTAACATTTCTAAATGTAATATTTTGAGGATATATTTATTTTGGTTGTCCTTATTCATCAAGTGTTTGATAAAACCATTAAGGATAAAATTGGTGTTTAAGATGATGTATTTTATCACCCAAATGAAATTAAATTCAAATATAACTCACACCACCTTTCGTTTTCTAATTCATATCTCACTACGCACCTCTATTATGTGAGTGAATTCTTATAGTATGTTGATATAGAAAACCACTTGGTTACATGTTTTATTGATAAATTCGTCAATAGAAAATATAATAGTTAATTAATTTATGCTTTCATATACTATGTGTTTTATGTTCTATACCACTTTATGTTATTTCATAATCATTTCATTAAGAGACATGTTAATCTTTCTCATAAAGAGTCCATTCTTTATTTCTATCATGGAGAGGGATGTGGGAGGCACATATCCAAAAAACACAATTTCAAATGTCCTCTAAAGTTATTTCTATTTGCCTAATCTTGGTATGTACAATAGGGGAATCAATATACCACAAAGGGAGCACTCTATATGATCCTTGATCACTATCCGGTACTCAAAAAAGGTTGTTCCATCCTCAATATCCACATCCCTCGAGTCAATAACATGTGATAGATCATGCATGTACCTCTTTATCCACAACACATGGAAGGATTCATGTACAAAATATAACATTGGTGTTATATCTATCTTCTAAACAACCTTTCTATCTCTATATAACAATTTTTAGGGGATAATTAATCTCATTGATAGATTTCCACCTTGTAAAAGCTTATTCAATCTACATCATGGTGAAACCCAAAAGAACACATGTTTTCCCTCCACAATCTCCAAATGCCTCCTTTGTTGGTCCACATAGGACATCTGACAACTCTAGGTTGTCATAATCTCTCCAAGATGATTTAAACATTATCTATCGTGGTTTTCACCAACTATGTTCCCATAAGAGATTACACTCATGGGCCATTCCAGCATGGTGGTGACCCATGGGGTCTCCTATAAAAGTAATCAAATTATTCATCACCAATGGTGGAATGGTAGCTATTGGTGTTTGAAAACATTATGAATTGTAGGTTCTACACCTAATTACATAAATAGTATAAAATTAAATCTTGTAGGATGTCCTTCAAATTATTAATGGTAATTTCTTTTATGCTATCAGTTTGGGAGTTAAAATCCATGCTAAAACAGAAATAATTCGAAAAATCCACCAACAATACTTTTTATAATTGATATGAGAAATGATCATAACAGTCAAAACCAGTAGTCAAGTTAACCCCTATATTTGCACAATATCCTTCACATGGAAGCATCTCAGACCCTCCAGTGAACTATACACTTATATAGATAGGAAGTGGGCGGACGTGGTGAGTCTTTATATGATAACCCATATAACATCATGTCCCCTCGGCGTATGTGGTAACACCACAATGTTGTCTTATTATATCCCATAACACATCCACAATGGAAAATAATATGTTGAGCTAAACCTACTAGAACGTGATTCTACCCCTTTACTCTTTAACAAGTAAGACAGTATGAGAAAATCTCTACAACTCCATTCGTCGACCATGGCAACAAGAACTGAAATTAAAGATTCTAGAATATCTTTTCCAAACATGGATTTACATGAAAAATATATTTATTAAACATCTCAGAAACACCCCTTGAAATTACACTAGTACCATCACTCATCTACAAAAAACTACAATATCCTCCCCACCTTCATAAAATCCATTAGGAGCATGTCCATTGGATATCTAAGTTCATATGATCTCATAGAATGTATCCCAATGTTTTTCAACCACAAATATATATAATTGATGATATGTAAAGTCCGTCGATTGGACATATGTTGATCTATACCAATCAAAAATTTATAATTTCAATGAGGTCAACTGGTCTAACGCCTCGCTCAGTAACTATAAACAAGATCTAATGTTGAGAGGATCTGCTACCATGTTCCCCATTATAGGGGTATAGACAGTCAAAATTTTATAAACTGGAACAATATTATCTAATCAAATCTATATAATGTTAATATCATGCTCATATAAGATATAATTGAGAATTTTGTGGTAAGAATAGATTATAAGCTACTAACTCATAAGGCATTGAGGCCAATCATTAGTGGGATGACTACCACTACTAGCTCTGGATCTTGGGTCTTGTAGTATTTCTCTTGTGGTATCATATAACAGAACAATAGGAAAAAACTTATTTCCTCTTCATTAGAAAAATCAATCCTATATTTGAAGGCATCAAAGAACACTATGTACTTGACACCCTCCTATGGAAATCTCAAGATGAGGGAACTCATCAACCTCTTCCTCAACATTTAGAATGTCTATTATCACCTCTCCTTAAAAAAGGACTACCCATAAAGTTCAATGATTTCAAGGTTTTTAATATCCTGGTAAAATCAACATGTAATCTCTTATAGTAGCCTCCCAACCCATGGAAGCTCTGCACCTCCATCACGCTCATGGGTGGTTCCCAAGCTAACACTACCACAACATTTTCTCTATCCACATCAATACCATCAGTTTAGGTGAAATTTATTATAGTGTGGAACTTATGAATCCATTAATTTAATATTGATATCTTATTTTAAATATAGTTCTCTCAGAATATGTAATAAGCCTTCCTCATGTGTCTCTCACACTCGTCCAATGATGACGAGTACATTGGGATATCATCGATGAAGGATACACAAAATTAGTCTACAAAGGATAAAAGAACTAGTTCATGAGTCCCATGAACACTTATAGGTTATTTTTCATTCATAAGGTAACAAACAATTACTCACATTGATTTTATTGAAATCTTAATTCCATCTACTATATATAGTCATCTTGTACTACAAACTGGTCAAATCATGATCTAATGTTAATATTCATGAACCATTTTACCCCCTCAACTGATCAAAGAGGTCATAAATCCTAATAGTGGATGTTTTTTAATAATATTCAAAAAAATTAGTTAACATTTGTCCATAGATAACCTCAATATACCTTATTTCTTCTTGGAGAACAACATTGGGTCTTCCCATGGTGAAACACAACATCTAACAAAGCACTTCATATGAATGTACTCCAACTACACACTCAGATTGTGAAGCTCTACCGGATCCATAAGATATGATTTGATAGATATCATGGATATACTACGGTGTAGATAAATTCATATGTCTATCTCTCGCTAAGGAGGTAATCCCAAAATGTCTTTAGAAAAGGCGTCCTCATACTCAACCACCACTACAGGGATCTAAAATCATATATCATCCACTACACCAACAGTCACACTAGACAATTGATAAGTAATCAGCCCCACTATCATATTCTTGTGTCCATAAAGCTATTTTATGGTTTCCATTCAACCCACATATGAAAAAACATGTCCCATTTATTAGGACACATCACATACATTTCCTAAAATAGTCTATCTGGGAAAGAATTGTAGATAAACTATTCATTCCTATGATTATGTAATAATGCCTCATAACTACAAGAAAACATTATCCCAAAAAGAACAATCACATCCAAGAGTCTGATCACATCATTAATATATGTTTATGATTCATTTTCACCTCTAGTAGGAGTTATGAAGCGTACGGGTCTAGACACATGATCAAACATAATCTCTATGTCTTGAAGACGAAAAGTCTAAATAAAGTAACAACTCTCACTTGTGTCTACAAGTACAAAAACTAAAGTATAAATGATATATATCATACCTCATATCATCTTTTAAGAAAATATTTCTTAAGCCATGAATGCTTATATTATCCACCAACTAAGTCTTATAGATCTATGTTTTTGTTCTAGTCCACTTGGGGTCAGTGGTTGTAAAAAATTTAAGCATCTACCACCTCCAAATACAGTCCCACCTCCTCTTCCATATTATCCTCCCTATGGACCTATCTTCTCCTTCTATTTTCTCCACCATGAGGACATATTCACAATCACCCAATCAGCCATACAATAGGTTGTATAATCTCATGTAAGATGTACCCCAATGACACAAGAGTATAACCACCTATCCCTTACCTTACTAGACCCATCATACGAGCCCTAAACCATAGCGTCATTATCCTAGGATCACCTTTTGAAATTTACTACACATTTAGGATTCTGAGACTAATGATGGATAATTTCTACTCATATCTCTACTATTAGGTTCCCACTTCAAGAAATAACTATATGTGTCCACTCATCCAAAAAACCCATGACCACAAAGCCCATTATACCACCTCTAAATAATTAGGTATAAATAGTATTATAATTATTGTTATTATTTCTCTAAACAATCATCTCATGAATTTCAATTGACTAAATAACTAACAATGAACCATATCCACTGAGTTTCTAGAATTGATTGAGAAACTTGATGAATAATAATCCAATGTCGTACATTCTTGTAGTTGTAACTGATGACCCTAGATGTGTAGAGAAATCAAAATAATGGGAGATAACTTCTCTCTAAAATGGTCTTAAAAATATTACTATGATCGATTTTCCACATCACATGAATGGGTCACAAAACCCCATCACCACACTATAGAGAAACGGATAATGCTCATTTTGAGGACCACCATCTGATATTTTGGTGTCTTAAATTATAAAAAACATACATCACCACCTCAAGGCGTTGTTTATATTCACATGGGTCGAGATCACCATGGAATATGAGAGTTCACTATCTCAACCACCCATGAAGCACATTATACCCATGAAAATAATTTACTGGTACTACATGTACCATATGCTTCACAACTGGTGGTGGTGTAATTAGTGTTCCACCAGATGGTAAAACATATTGAACATGACCCTCTACTAATGCTTCTTCATTATGTGGATCATCCTCATTATACATATTATGAATGTTACCTAGAGAATGTCGAGGACACATCTTGAACGTAAAGACCAGAATTACTATGGAAAATGAGTATGTGTGGAGAGAATACTCAATAATGACCTGGAAACCAAAAATCATTCCTATATAATGAATTTTCCAATGATTTTAATTAATATTTGTGTCATCTTGTATCAATTCAAAATGTAGGTGATAATAATCTTGGTGTATGGATACATGGACCACTACAACAACACTAGAGTCCCTGGGCTGAAATCCAATCATAAAATAGTAAAACAATTTCCCCAAACCAATCTCATAGATATAGGTCTTATGTAAGAACTGACTACACTGATACCACATTTTCAAGACCCATCTATACGAGGCATGTTCTATGAATACCTAACCTTGACTCCCACAGGGATGTCTATAACTACATAGACAATGTAGACATAACACTCACTTGGGAGGTGATAGCTTATGGTACCTGGACAAACACACACACATTCAAGACCATAAAATGGTTAAATGTAAACAAATAATAAACCATGGTTGCATAAATCTAAATCAAACAATAATAGTACAAAAATAGTATTGGTAATATAAAGGTAAAAATATTGGATAACCACAAATAATATGAAAACAAGTCTAACATGAATGAATATAATGGGTATATTATCATGGTAAACATGAAAATATACTTCGGCCATCCTGGGTCACTATGATCTACCATTTCCTAGTACATCTATTACTCAATGAAATATATGACCATCTACAAAAGACATGATACATGTTGGAAAATACCATAAAGGTGTATTATAACAGTTCCCAGTAGGAAACTCTAAAATATCATAGAATACATCAATAAGTATAATAGTGAACTCGATATAGGTATATTATTACAACACATACAGAAATAATATTTTTATATACTCAATAATGAAAAAATATCTCAAGGTAATGTCATACCAATAAAGATACATTAGGGATCAAACACGATGGTACCACATAATAGTAATCTTAGATAACAAACTCTATGAGTTCGATAACACAGATAACATTCATCCTAGATCTACTATTCAGAAGGTATCTCCATAATATGTATATTCTATAACTCAGAAGAGAACAATAAAAATAAGGATCACACCCAAGTCCATGGGGTATAACAATAACTCAATATAGAGAAACCTACAATATGGGGATTGATTCTCACATAATGTTTGTCATGACAATTCCACGAAATTCAATTATGGAAAGGCGATGATAGATGATCTCACATTAGTCCTTAAAAAGTTTTCTAAAAACTCTATCCAATAATCACAACTGAAGGGGTTACCATCCAATGTGTAGGAAGTAATTCAAAACTAATCACCATGGAATAGAAAAAGGGAAATATTCTTAAAAAAAATCCACGATGAAGTGGAAAATGGATATATGAATTCTATGATAGAGAACATGTTGTGTACTAGAAGTACACATTGTGTCCCTTTAGCAATGGGTCCATCCTCTGTGTCACTGTATATGCCCATAACTGAGTCTGTGTAATCATGTCTCTGTCTGTGTCTGGTTTTCCATTTCTAGGTTCACCTATTTGTTTCCATTCTCATGTGATTGTACCATACAAGGTATATACCAAACCATCTAGGACGGGTCCCAAGTGTTGGGATACATATATTCACTTGGAAATCCAAGGGCTGCACCAGGGTACCCACACACCATGTAGTCTTATATTTCTTTTTGTATGTTACAATAATTTCAATAATCTTATATGTGGTTCCTTTATATTCTTCCACTTCTCTAAATTTTTCTCTAGACACACACATCACCAAGTCACATAAATATATAGTCGATAGACACTTTCTATCTCAAATTGATTAGTTCTGGCTTTCTAATATGATTGTAATTCACACCACTACGTTATGCATCATCGTGTTCCAAAGAACACCATGATCGGGTATACACAAATCCATGTGGCCCACTTCCACTTCCATCGTCGTACGGTCCCCATTTCATACCAACAATATATTTGTATCATCTAACATATATTTAAATAAATTAGTGGAATATGGTAGATTCTTTGGTCTTTTTGTTATGCCCTGGTCAAAAGAACAATGGAGATGAACAAACAATTGATAAAGGGAGAATCCAAAGGAACATGAAAAGTGGAATAAACCTCAACCAATTTTAGCTATATTTGATTCATCTCCCATAGAACGATGAACTATTAACCTAATAAAAATAAATAATTATCCCAATAAAATCACCAACAAAAACCCATGTCACTATATGACTGATCTGAAAATCTATTTTACAGTTGATTGATTCATGTACATCATAAGAGTAACTAAATGGATATAAACCGAAAAAATAAAAACATTTTATCTTGGAATATATTGATGTCTACTGAATAATTAATCAACATTGTTGTAATCTGTGAGGTTTTTGATTTCCCTTGAACGCCGACAGGTGATCATCATTCAAGTTGTCATTGACCCATGTAAGGTATTTAAATGGATCTTCTATTTCTCCAATTTTATTTAGCTAACCCTATTATTTCAAATAGACATATAGTTACTAAAAATAATTTTTACATTGTGTCATTTCAAAATATTAAAAAAACAAATTCAAGAATTTATTTTTTAATCATGCCCGCGATGATATCTCAAAAAACATGCCACATCGACAAAGTAAATATCATGAATAAGATAAAAAATTTCTCTATACAGAATAGTTCTCTTAGATTTATAAGGTATTCAATATTTCAGAGTAATTACAATATTTTTAGAAAACTCTATTCATGTGATATTTTATATTTTTTTTTATTTGACAATTTAATTCCAGAATCACTAGACATCAAAATCTATCCTCATATATACTCATAGATTTGTAAATAATACATATAATATTTTAAATCCAAATCATGGAAAAATAAGAGTCTTTAAAATTTCATTATTTTAGGGTTCTTGATTTTGTTTAAAACCAAGGTATTTCATTCATCTCAAGTTTCAAAGATTCATATAAACCTAGGGGAGAAATATTACCCTCTAAAGCATTCTTGTGGGGACGAGATTTAGGGTATCATTCTTGATCTAATTTCAATCTCCATTATCAATGACATCCTTAATTCCTATAATTTAATGTATGCTTATTTTATAGTTTCTATATTTTGTAAATCTCTCCTTTAGATCAATTGTTTTAATAAAAAAATTAATAAAATGAAAGATAATTTCTTATTTATAAAATAATTTTAATGTTTATTTTAATGAATGTTCTCTATCTCATACAATATTCTTTATAACCAAAATTGGTGACAAGATGAGATCACTATGCTTATCTAAAAATGTAATTGTTTTAAAAAATTGATTTTATTTATAAATATCTTAATCGATTTAAATGATCAATTATTTTTTCAAAAAATATAAATCTTTTAAAACACCATACTATTCCAAAAGGTCAATCTATGGGTCATTCACCATATGATAGTGGATAAATTATGGTTATTGGTAAACACATATTCCTAGTTTTCATATAATTATTTTTATCCTTCTTATAGAAAAAATTAATCATGTTTATGTTTATATTATTGAAAAATAAAAAAATTTACATCTTAGGATATTGTTTATGATAAATTAGATGTTAGTGATATGAATTCCTTATTTGGTGCTTTTATCCCAAAATTATTTTAGTCATATATATACATGGAAAACAACTCATGAAACATGGATACTCTTTTAAATTACCCATGATGGAAAAAATAAAATAAAAATATAGTCAGAATGATATTTATAGAAGATTTTTTTAATGATTTAGTATGTATCCTAATAAATATTTTACCATATATACAAATTCCTTACTGACATATGAAATTTTTAAAGTTTCTTAGTGATAAAATAAATTAAAAATATTATTGTCGAAAATATGTTTGTTTTAACTATGAAATTGGAACCTAAGGTGATTAAAGTCCAATAAGAAGAAGACATTAATAACATATCATTCATATATTTAATTAGATCAACCAAGACCTATTAAATATCAATAATGGACCAATATTATAAATACTCAAAGGATGTGAATGAGAAAATGATTATTTTCATCAACATTAATAATAATGACTCTTACAATGAAGATAAAATGGATCATCTAGAATAGAAGATGATAAAATTCATCAATAGATTTAAATCATACCAAAATTCCAAAAAGGAGGATGTACAATGTGAAAAATAAGTAATGATCATTGAATAAAAAACAAGGGATACATGAAGTTGAAATTCCAATTGATCAAAAATTAACATAAGGATATATTGAATGAAATTAAGAAATACTTCATGGTTTTGACCATGACAGAAAGAGATGATTCATTACCCTCATGTGAGTCAAGTGAAAAATGCATCGTGTTTCTCATTGTTGAAGTTTCTGTTAATATTTAATTACACCTTAACTAATCTTCTTCTTCCATGTAAAAATCTTAAAAATATTATTCTTTTTTCCAATTAACTATGTAATGAAAATATAAAACAAAAATTTTATGAACATAAAGATTTTTTTGGTGAATAAAATTCAATTTAAAAAGAATAAAAATGGAAATATGATATAGTTCTAAAACAAAAATATCCACACATTATTAATAAATAAGAATTATCAAGAAGATTCTAGGATCAATTGAATGTTAACGTGTTATAATAAACTATCAATTATCTCACTAAATCTCTAATGAAATTAACCCATGGGAAAAAATTAATTAAAATTGTTTGTTTTGAAATAATTTTAAGTTTTATATTGTTTTTATTTTCTGTAATAAATCTACTTTTTCCAAGAATACTAATTTTTTCAATGAGATTTCACAAAACATGTTTTAATTATTTTAAAAACGATAAACCTAATTCATGATTTGTATAATAATATTTGACATGGTAGATCAAAATTAAATAATCTATCATCCCATGTACCTTCACAAAAAACATTTCAGAAGAATCTGGGTTATAAAAACTCTCTATAAGACAAATTGGGGAACCAAAATCTAGTTACCAAAATCATTATATATTAATTATTTAGGAAATATGACTAAATTGCAAAGATGAAAAACATACTGTATGGATAAAGGATGATTTTGAAACAAGTGTAGTAACCCCATTGAATATAACAACCATGAAAAAATCGTTGTAGGATGCATATATTTTGGTTAAAATTGAATAAGTAAAATTATCGTTATATTTATAACAGATTTCCTTAACTCATATCTTATAAAATATTATTAATTTTTTGATGGCTGAAAACCAATTAGTTGAGTATTATTTAATTATGAGATTATGTATTAAAATTATATTTCTGATATTTTTTGGAAATGAATTTAATTTATAGTAGACCATTTTATTACCAAATTTCCATTACAAAATGATTATAATATGGATTTAAAATATATATTTTTTCAAATTGTGAAATTTTTTATTATTAAAGGTAGTGAATATTGGATTTTTCATATTCAACTTGGTCTTTTTAGAACCCACAGACATGTTAAATTAAACTGGTATCACATCGTATGTGATTTAACAGTACTTCATTTCAACAAAAATATTGTCTGTGAACCATGAAAAAATGGTATATAACATAAACATTATTTTAATACTAAAATAGATATATCCACCCACTAAATTTCATGATATTAATCACCATTAAATTTTTACCAACTCAAGTAGAATTAATTAGAGTAAAATCTTATTTAATGGTGAATATCGATGATTTAAAAAAAAATTACTGGGCTATTTTTCTTGGAACTCAAAAAATGAGTCTGGTAATCTCATTATAATTTTTACTATTAATTAAAATAATTAAAATAAAAAAATTGGTAACCATTCAATGTGATAATGGGGGAGTGTTTGATAAATAATATTTTAATGAACTTTGTTCCTTAAATGATTATAATCAAACTTTTTATACTCCTATAACACCTCTAAAAAAAGAGTTTTCCAATGAAATGATCTAGATTTTCCAAAACATTTCAAGATTAATCTTGATTGAGGTCAAAATACCATATCAATTTTGAGTTGATGAGTTCAATGTGTATTTTTATATAAAAATTAGTGTTCTCATAAGTCCTTTCCTAAAAAAATCATTATGAAATATAGAATTTTTTTTTCCAAATTTGGTGTATTTCAAACAGTTTTGATAAAAATTATATTTTCTTATAACTAAATGTAATCTAGGAAAATTGGTTAAAAAATTAAGTGAAAGAGAATATATTAGGTACTCAATCATTATTTAATCCTTCAGATTCATCAATAAAACAACCAAAACGGTTAAATATTCAAGTATTATACAATTCAATGAAAATATTACTAAAACAACATCATGATTCCAGGATTTTATGGATAAACTCTATACTTTGACTTTGAATGATCCAAATTATCCTAAAGTACATATTAAATGTGAATAGTATTTTATTACAAAACATAATTATTTAAAAGAAAATTAAATACCATCCATTGGGAAAATATTATCACGGATCTGAAAAATGGTAATTGTATTAAAACACGATAGAAAATATATGTCAAATTCCCTCAGGGGGAATAGGGTATGGATGTTTAAAAAAGTACCCCCTTCAGATATTTTCTCACTATAAGAGAAAAAAATATTAACTATCTTTCATGTATTAATGGATGAATATAATTGTATTTATGCACTATACCCAACAATTTTACCCTGTTTAGCCTCACTAGTCTATGTCAATAGATAATACAATGGTGATGCGCTCATATACTAAATACACTTAATCTCATTTCCAATGTATATGGTTTGGGAATAATCAATTCTATGACTAGTATCATCACCATTATATGGTTTTATGTCAAAACATTTCTTCCCTAAGAGTTAATCTTTATATCTCTTTTTCTTGATCACTTCTAGTGGGAAAGAAAACCGTCTTCCCCTTCATTTTATCACTACTTTTGGAAGGGATCCACTTATAATTTATGGAGTTTTTTTCCAATCATTATCTCTGATGAATACATCATCTGTTGGGGATGGATCCTCAATTAATGTTCCAAATTTAATCTATGTGATGAATAGAACTTTACCATAGTACACAATAAATTTCCTTTAAAAAAATCATAATTCCCACTACTAACCAAAATCTAATTCTTTCGAGAAGTTGAAATAGACATTAGGGAGAACCTTCATTTTTCTAAGATCACATATACCTCATGAATCACACAACCATCAATAATCTTCTTATATCTTCCATGAACTCCCCTACATTCCTGATTATCAAAACATTTTTTGACTGTTATAGCCTTTTTTAATATTTCCACATGAAAAACCATCTCGAACTGCATTCATGAATCCATAGCCTTATGATTTTAATTATGTCTTGGTCCTTTTATCAATGGATAAGTGGACTATTTATTATAATTTCAATAAATTCCTGAATATTTTAGACGCATCATTTCATTTTCATGTTTCTCCCTCATTTCCTTTGATATGCCCCTAGTATTGCGATCCCCCTGGAAAATTAACCATTCATGATAATCATTGTAATCATGGATATGACCATAAAAACCTTTTATCCATTTGAGAACCAACATTTTCAGATGTTGTTCTTTATAAAACTCAGGTCTTTTCAATAATTTCATAACAGCATCAAGAAAATTCGTATTTTTTGATTCTATTCATCTTCCGATTTTTAAACCAATTTTTTTTACAAACACTAAGAAAGGACGTCACCTGCTGTAATAAATTTTATATATCTCATATTGGGAATATATTTTGATGTATAGGTTATTTTTCTACATAATGTGTCTGCAATATATTTATACACTATGAAATACCTTATAAATTTTTTTTTTCATGAAACACAATCATCCCAAAAATACTGCAATGTTACCTTGAGGTATTTTTTCCCAATAGAAGTTCGGTTTAATGTTTTTTTTTGAAAATCAAACTTTTATTTCATTTCTAATGCCATTAAAGCATTATAATTCTTTTATATATGATAATTGAGTTTTTTTCTTTGAATGATGTGTCAAACCATTTAGAATTTGATAATGTTTGGTCTCTTTTTAAAAGACCAAACGATCATTCTATTATTAGTTCAAAATGGGATTCTAGAAATAAAGTACATGATAAAGCTATAATCATACCTAACAAATATAGAATAATATAAATATTTTATAATAACAACAAAGGTAATAGTTATGGGAAACAATTTCAACCATTTTTCATATATAATCGATATGAATCATGTATTCATTGTCCATACATGAAAATATAATCCTATTCAAATGGATGTTAAAAGTACCGTTTTATGTTTTAATATTTAATATTTTTTAAATAATTATCTATCTATGAAAATAAAAATTTTAAATTTATATATTCATATTAACCACAAAATTATATGGTTTAAAAAAATTATGTCCATTACTTAATGAAATATTAATAAGTTTCCTTTTTTCAAATTATTTATAAATTAGAAAATATAATATGAATTTTTTATATAAAATCTTTCAAAATATCTCTTACTCTTTCAAATTTATATAAGTGATATTATTTTTGGATCCAAAAAATTAATCAATCTATATTAAATTTTTAAATATTAGATGAAAACAATTTGAAATGAGTATTATGTATTATTTAAAATTATTTCATGGTTTTTTAATGCCCCAAAATGTGGATGAAAATTTTATAAGATAAATATAATATGATATATTTCCTTATAAATTTTTTTTGCATGTATGAAGATATAGAAATTTTAAAACCATAGATTATTTCGTGTAAGATACCATTGAATTTAGGTAGAAATATAGTTGACAAACCCTTTATAAATTTGTGATTTGGTGTATTATTTAACATATCCTGACTTCACAAGATTTAATGTTTAGTGTTTATGTTTATTCAAGTTTTCAAGTTGATATAAATAACCATATTTAATAGATAAATAAAGTGTTTTTAATGGATCTAAAACTCATGAATTGTTTTTTCCAAAAAAAAACATATTTTAATATTACATTTTCTTCCTATAATTATTTAAGAGGATATAAACTTGGTCGAAAATTAAATGATTTAATTTTCACCAACATAGACGTTATTTAATCTCATAGATAGTAAAATGTAAAAAAAATCTATTTGAACTACCAAATAAATATATAAAGTCCTAGGGAGTTTTTTTACACGAATTATTGTATAAAACAAAATCCCATGGATTTTGGGAATAAATTTTTTAATGTTATTTTTTAATGTAGTGTTATTAATTCTATAAGAATCACTATAAATTATGTTCATCAAATACACAAAAAGGTTATTTCTATTCTACATCAATATTGGGGAGACCCCACTCAAAAATTTGAAATCATTTTAGAATAGATTAATAAAATCATCAATTGTACACATCATCTAAGAAACCGTTTTTTTTTAAGTTGTAATTTTATTTAAGTAGATCTAGGAATATAATTCTTGTAATTATTTATCACATCTATTACAATCTTTTTTTTTTGAAAACCTGATTTTTTTAAAAATATTTTATTTTCTTATTTTTAAAAAATGTTATTCGAAATATCAAAAATCATGTTTTTATAATATATTCTATTGTAATATACATGTTATATATTTTATCTACCTAACCCTTTTGGAATATAATTCTTTTAATTATCATGATGAGGGATAAATGTCTAGTAAATGTACAAAAAAAGTCTAAATCTAATTTTAAGTGTATGGGAAAGTGCAATTTCTAAAAAAATATTTTTTTTATTAGGGGGACAAATGATTCAAAAATAAGGAAGATATGCCTTTATGATTAAATTTTTTAAAAAAAAGAATATTTATTCATGGGTGAGGAATTTCCTTTTAAAGAAATGGTATCTTTAAATCTTTTGTCTTTATGTTGTTCTTATTTAGAATTTCACCATCACTACCTTCTTATAATTTATTTTTTAAATTCATAAATGAGTGTTTTTATTTATAAAAAAAGATATTATTGATCATATAATATTTCTATGATGACAGTAAATAAAAATTTATATAAATTTTTTTGAGTGTATAATAGTTAAATCATTAAAACATATTCATAAGGAGTCATAATACCAAAATAAATACATCCTGAGGACAAAGGATGGTTACATGGAAGTATATTTTAGACAAACAACCGTAACCAAAAGGTATTGGACCATATTTCAATCGATAGATCCTATATTTGACTGTGAAACTCATTTACGATCTACATATATCTCATGGATCTCACCCTCTAACTTATATAGTCTACTAAAATGAGGTAAGTTACAGAAGAATCACCAGTTAACCATAAGGATTATCCAATTAACTATTTTCTTTATTCAATATCTGTCAAAGGACCTTACATGTTATTTTAAAATCATTGGTTTTGATCATCATTCGAATATCATGAACCAATGTACCTACAACCCCTGTAAAGGCTATAAATAGACATTAAAATAAAGTTTAATCAAAACTGTGACATCTTTAAACAATAATTTCCACCAAATTATTCTTTATTTATCCATGAAAATAATGTTTAATATATTTTTATGTGATATTATTTTTTTAATCATCAATATCTATTAAAATTAACCATCATTAATATTTTAATTTTCCACATTATTTGAGCCATTTTATCATTTATTTAATTTCGTAAGACTCTTCATATAACTTCTCTCTCTCACCCTTTATGAAAATATTTTTTAATTTCTAAAAAAAACTGTTAGTGTTTTGTATTGGGTTTTTAAAAAACAACCACTCTATTTTGTATATTTTTATTTAGGTTCTCTGCACTATAAAATTTTTGTTTTTTGGTTTATTGTTCTCCATTTAAACCAATGGATTTCTATCCTTTTTTTCAGGATATCATCAAAACCATAGAATATATTTCTTAGTTTGGTTATTGTATTCCATTAAAAAAATAAAAACAATACATCTCCCTGATGAATTATTCAGGAGAGGATATGTTTGAGTTCATTCATGAGTTACCCATGAAATACATTACCAAATCTTTCATTTTTATTTTTCAAGATATATTTTTATATATTTAAAAAAAAAATTAATATTTTTATATTAAATATTTTATATTGGTCTATTTATACATAAATATGACTGATTTCATGATAATTGATATCATTTTTTAATGTTTATATAATATTTTTTAAATAAAATTAACACCTTTCCATCTTATCTCAGACCTTCATTATATGTTTTTTCTTAAAATTTTAGTGTTGTGAGATAGAATCTATGGTGAGTGGGTCAATGAGTCATTTTAAAATCATTTTAATATGTTAATTTTATGGAGGGGAGATCCACGGAATGTAATTATATATTATGAGATGATTATTACTGTGGGGTGAACCAAAATCTAAATAATGTATTTGTCTAAAACATCTTCATCACTAGATAAAAATGGGCTTCATAGCACTATAATTTTAGTAGATATATTTATGTGCATATTCCTTCACTTTTGACGAACATATAATATATATATCTGTAGTATCCATGAAAAATATTTTCCAAACATTTGGTGTAGATTTTTTTTATTTGGTCATGGATATACTAATGAGATATGTTTGGAAGTGGTTGGAAGACCATTGAAAATTATGATGAATGATATGTACAATAGTGGGGAGGTTATAAAATTATTGGCCTTTATATGTTGTTAGTATCTAGGGAAATATGATTTTATTACTCTTGAGCATCAGTAATTTTGAAAAAAAAATGTTTTAGCAGATAATTATTAGAGAAATATAATATTTATAATATATTTTATTGATTTAGATTGATTCTTTAGATGATTTTTGAGTGTTTGGGTGACCATAAGAAGTTGCAGGTAGGATTTTGGAATTTTTGAAAGGTTATAACCTATCACAATATTTGGAAAAACAATGTTGATATATCCTTTTTTGGGTATTTGATGATAATATGTGCATGGTTGTAGATAAGCCCTAAAATACAAAAAATTGGGTTTCAAAAGGACTTTCACAATTGGTACGTGGTTTGGAAAACTGTGAAACAAAACTTGTTGGCCAAACTATTTGAGGGGGGTTAGGCAAGATTATTACAAAAACATGTTTAGAACCCAATTTGATAAAAAAAAATTCAATACCATGAGACTACACATAATTTTTTAAAATGTGTAAAAACACCTATTATCATTGAAAATTTAAAAACATCTTCATTTTCCACTTCCCTCGCATGCATCATACGAGAGGGTCACTACAGCTTTCTATATCCATTAATCACCCTTTTATGTAGAATTTTTTCTTAACATTTCTTCAATGAGTTGAGGTGAGATATCTCCTCCATTAAAATTTATTATTCATACATATTGTTTTTTTGTAATTTCAATTGTTTATTAATTGGGATTGATTAATGATTCTACTAGATCATGGTGGAATAATCCTGATGTCATAGGGATTTTTCTTTTTGTGTAAAAAATAAGTCATTGGAGGATGAATGGAAACTTATTATCGCAATTTAATTAATAGTATGTAACCCTATGGATTTTTTAGGTTAGTTTATTTTATAAGATGAAATTGGAATTTGAATTAGGTAATATAATTGCAGTTATTTCATTTCATATATAATTGGTCATTTTAGTAGCGAAATATACCATTGTTGTTAGATATTTTTGTGAGGGAAAATTTCATGGGGAATTTTTCAAAATTATATATATTTAATATAAAATTATAAATTAATTATAAATTTTATAACTAATTTAGTTCAGTTTTATATCATGGGATAAGTCCACATTTAGATGGGTGAATTATGCTGGGACATGTGAGACATATGGAAAGAGTATTTAGGTTATATATGTTGGAAATGGAATCGTATCAGGTGGAATATCAATTGAAATATTCCCTTGGATTATGAATAAAATTAATCTGGAATTTGATATGCGATCACTCCCCTATTAGAAATCAAAAAATTTTAAATATATTTTTCAATTGAATTAAAATTCATACATGTAGAACAAAAGTGTTAATGGACCTGATGGACCATTGAATATTGATTTGGTACATTGGATGATTATGGACAGTTGAATGGATTTTCATGCAAGAAATGAGATATGTGGACAATATAGAGATAAAAATGATATGATATTGAATAAAGATGGAGTTAATATTTGTACATTTGTACATTACTATATTAGGGAAGGTGATGGACTTAACCTATTTAACCAAGGTGTAGGCTGTGTATGTCATTAGGATACATTATTGCATTGGAGATAATTTATGTAATAGTTGAGAGATTGTTCATACCCACTGGTATGTGATTAAAAATTCATGTATAACCTATGTTGAATTATGATATGTCAGTTGGTTAGACAATCCTAGGATGACATAATAAGTGAGATGGGTATTATTCAATCCTTATAGTGTAGGTTCTAGGAGTATCAAAAATTTCCTTTAATGGAATGAGAAAACCATATTTTATCCATAAATAAAATGTAATCACTTATTTACAAATCCATGAGATGATTTCAAATAAAAAGCGGAGATTTATAGACTACAATAATATACCATAACCATAGGGAGATGATCATTACATGTAATGTATAATTAATTTATGAGTAGATATACAATTACCATAACATGTTATTCCACTTTCATTGGTCGAATGATGAAGTAAAAAAATTTGATCATAATTTAATTATAGGATCAAAGTGAATAATCCCTCCAAATGTGATCCACACATGTCCCACAAAACCTAATAAATGACGTAGGATTAATGTTTTCTGGCATTACCGGTCATGATAGATTACAGTATTCTGGGTTGATCATATAATAATTATTCATGAATGACAAAGAACCCATGGGGTTCTCTTGATATATTTAGAAATTAGTAATACTATTTAAACTATATAGCTTGATCCCATCAATAATAATCCATTTTTCACACCAAAATTGAGTTAGGAATGTGATATAATTATATATTTATTAAATAATGTGTAGGGTTGTAAAATCACACCAAATCCCCCATCCATCTTTAATATTCTTATATGAACCAATTAAAAATAATAATAATATTATCATTAATGTCATGAAATGTGAAAATATTTAGGAACAAAATTGAGTATAATTTAAACTATACCTAAAATTCAACATAGTCTATATTCCCTCATCAATATTTATTGATATGAGAATAATGGATATAAAATTTAATAACATTAACTAAATTAATATACTATAAATATAATAAATTTTGTTTTTACATACATTAATTTATATATTTATTATTATTATTATAATTAATTATTCATTTTAAAAACATGTGATTAAATAATGCAGATCAAAAAAACTGAAATAAAAACAATTACTTCTAAATTGTTGAATTTTGTAATAGAATTTAATGGAGATTAGAAATACTATTAGTGTGTGACTGTCTAAAACTATTATTCAATGGAATTTTAAATAACCATATAAATTATGTTGTCAACATCTAGCTACAAGCCTAGGATTCCAAAAAGAATGAAGTTATCAAAGAAATGAATCCCATCCTCCAATGAACATTTATCATGTAATATATACCATTTATCACAATAATTTAAATCAATTAGTTATTATATCATTTCCATCAACCTATATACACAATTTCACTTTCATTAAATTTTAAAAAATTAACCCACCAAAAAACACCATGACCATGGATTTATTTAGGTGGTTTTTTCTCATCAATGAGCTTGCGATACTAAATTTCATTAACATTCAAATTTGGAAAATGCATTCTCACATTATCCATTGATTAAATATCATTGATGAAAAACTCTATGTATCATACAACATCACAACCACATGTCATCACAAGTATCATAAATATATCAAATTATGTGAGTCATGATATACATTATGGATAATATTAATGTATTAGGATAAATACATATGTACATGATATGAACATCCAATGACACACAGAATTATGGATTTTTAATCGATGGGGTTGTTTTCATAACCACCTATCTTGGAGATAAAAAATAACACAATGAGAAGGTGACTCAATGTATTAGGATCCTATTATCCCTAATTTCCAATATTATATTTTTCTCATCAGACAATATCATCCATCAATTGAACAATATTCAAGAATAATTTCATCTAATCTTAACGATATCATTATAGTGGGGAACTTCGATATCATTTCAATGTGATATTTATTCATAGGATATTATCAAATAGATATTTCATATTTGGGGAAAATAATAATTTAATAAGAATATATCATTAATAATGAATAAACTGTAACTAATTTAAAAATAAGTTTAATCTAGGGACCTTACTATAACAAACATCCACTTACATTAGATCCAACAGACAATAAAATTATATCCAATGGCTATCACATGATAGTTATTACACTGCTAAAAGAAAGCCTTAGTAAATTAGTCTATCATATTTTCACCCATGGATTCTCTTCTCACCACAACACCACGTAATTGAGGAATATCCCTCAACTGATGGTACATTCAATGTATTTAATTTTTTTCTCATCATAAACTTGGATCCATATTGATGATCAATAGTATAGTGCTATAAAAATAAACTATGATGGGGTCATTACTGTAGGTTACCACATCAATCTCCTTTAATGATTTCAAATCCAAGCTGATTCCTTGGATACCATGGATTCAATAATTTACACAGACTTTGCTATAAAATTGGTGACAACCAAATTCTTAGAGCTCCTCTAACTCCCGATTCATTTGTACATACAAAAATATATATTAAAAAAGCGACATTAGATCATTTAGATATAACTAATGGCTTGAATATATATAACCCCTTATTACTAGTTAATCAAATCTTCCATACACAAGTAAACTATCCTTATTTAATTTCATATACTTAATTATTTCCTTAATAATAGTCTAATACTATTCACATGGATCCAAGGGAAATATTCTAAACATGACCAAAGTTGAATAAACAAAATGTCTCATTAAAAATATATATATGATATATCTTATTGTTGAATCATATGAGTTCATTATCATTCTCCCTCTTTTATTTAGTTTTAATGGAAAATTTTTAATGGAAATATTCATACAATGTGATGTGGGAACCAATCCATTGTTTTATTATTCCACATTGACCCCCTTTAAAATTGGTCAATTTAGGAACCTTGACATTGTCAGAAACTCAATGTGTTTTTATTATACAAGATCAATATCCCCATAATGTAGGCTTCTTCACCTATTTGCATTATAGAGAATCACTTTCTTAGACATTCTATATAATTATATAAGTCATATTTTTTTTTCAAACTAATAACATGTAGTCCATAAATACATCTATGAAAACAATCATAATCCCACTAAATCAACGGTAAATACATGGAACACATTTAATATTAATGAAGCAAAATTATTTTATGCCATCAAAAAATTTAATGTCCCATTACACTAATGATTGATTTGATCTATAAATGAGTCTTAACAACATGCATAACTTTTTTGGATCACCTTCATCATAGAACCTTCTTATTGCGTCATGTACACATCCTCTTGAAGGTTCCCATTCATGAGAAAAAAATTGTTTCAATGTTTTAAATCTCATAGTAATGGAAAGATCATATAGGAGAAAACACTCTAAGGGATTTAAACAAGGAATATAGAGAAAATATGTCATCATTGTCAATTAATTGATGTTGTAGATACTCATTATTAAACAGCCATCCCTTTTAGGGATTAATATTATCTTCCACATATATATTTACCTAGAATACCAAATTATAACCAAAATGATTTACTTAAACTGACAGATCGATCAGAACCCAAACATGGTTTTCATAACTGCAATCCATCTCAGGATTCATTGATTCATTCCATCTTGTAAATTATGAGATATTTATTGCCTCATTGTAAGAGAGGTGATCATAATTGTCCTCCAATAATGAGGCACAATCAATGATGAATAGAAAACCATATCTCATTGTTTTTCTTACCTTTGTAACACATATAAAACATTTTTGTTAGGAATAACTCATTCAATGGGGGCCTGTGGATATGGTTCCTATATTAAATATTATGTATTAGGAGAATCAACATCGTATAAGTCAATATTTCTCCCACAATCCTCTTTTATGTTGTTATCCCTCTTAAAAAATCTTATCTTTAGATAATAACATTATTGTATGGTAGTCATTATATTTACTATTCTTTTGTTAATTCAGATACACTATAAAGATAAAATTCAATCCTCAAAGTGATAGTTTGTTTCTAGATATATCATTAACAAAATTCTCTCAACCACATGCAAAAAACTGGGAAAAAATAAATTTATTTCCACATAATAACTTCTAGAAACACTATTTTACACATTCTGTTGTAGATAGATTAGTATGTATAATGTTGTTAATAATTCATATCACCAAAAGGATAATAGAATACTTGTATGAATCCTCAGTGATCGTACAATGTACAATATTTTATGGTTTATTCTTTCATTATCATTGTAATAATATGGTTTATATGGTGATGTGAGTTGACATAAAATCATAAACTCCTGTAAATAATCTATGAAGTCCCTTTTAAAATATTTTCCACCTCAATAAAATTTAATTTATCTAATCTTCATATTATGATGATTCTCAACCTCATTCATAAAAGTTTTAAACTTAAACAAGGATAAAAACACATATATAATTAATTACATGTGACCATACATAATCTTTTCCTGAGTAAAATTAATAATATAAAATAATATGTAGCTGGGGATTCTCTTAGTGGTAAGCACCCCATAATCCTACATGAAAAATGGGGGTTGAAAACCCATGGGGTGCAGGTACTGCAATAGTACTATAGTGGTACTGTAGCATTAGTGGTAGTGTTGATCGGCGGGTACTATAGTGGTGGAATGATACTGTAGTAGCGGTTGGGTACTCTAGCAGTGGTGGGCACTGTAGTAGTTAGGGTACTATTCACCGAATGGGCCATAGGCCAAAAATTTGGGCCTACCGGCTATGTAATGGGCTACAAGCCCATTGGGCCTTTAGGATATGCAATGGGTCTCCCATTACCATGTTAAAAAAAGTCTTTGATTTTCCTTAATAATAGAAATGACGCTTGAACCCAAACATTAAAAAAACATAGAAGAATACACCTCTACCCACAACTTGAAAATTTCTGCCCACATCAGTTTATACCAAATACAAAAGCATTATATCTGTTTCACCATGACCATCAGATAGTGGTTTTTTCATCATTCTATGTAAACATGTGTGACATATTGATATGTCTTAATATTAAATGATTTCAGGAAACAATCATGATACCTATTTTTCAAACACATAACATTTAAATGACCAATACAATGATTCCACAACTAAGAGTTATATGAGTCACATATTTCTCTGCATTATCAATTTCCTATATTTTTTTTCATAATTTAACACATAACCACCATTATTAAATTGTTCCATACATAACATACACTATATTTATAAATGTTTAATCCTATATTTTACAATTTTTAAAATTCATCCATATGAAAAAAAGTAATGGAAATAATGTTCTTCGTAACACAGGGGACATAATACTATTTCATCAAAACTGAAATAAAATTTCACTGAAATGAGAGATGGTAGACACAAATGGATTTATAATCCATCCTTACAGCATTGGAAACCATTAAATCCACATATTATGTTATAATATTCCAACATAATATTGGTTAATATATTTTAATACAAATGAGAGCACCATAGGAAATATATAATACCCAAAATGTAGATATTGAAATATTAAACTCAACAACAAAACAAACATAACTCACCCCATGCTTATTTTTTCTAGTGCAATTTCTCTTATAGTGAACTGTATTTCCCCAATATAATCATATAACATCCTATTATTTTCCATTCCTTTGGTTCTTCAACTTCATGGAAGGAAAATACTCAAGTTCTATAGATGTAGAATGATTATGTTTCCATTAATCCTTATTCGTTCTTAACTTATTCACCGTAATGCTAATGTTTTTAGCCTGCCCAATGTATTACAAAAATTTAATATATGTATATGTTTTTTTGAATGTTTCATCATGTTATTTATCATATTTTAATTGAAAATAAAACAAGAGGTGATTTTGGTAATAAAGAATGTATTTAACTTGTGCAAAACTCAATCGGGATCTTAAAACCAAATATATACGACAAGTTAATGTATCAAATAATCTTGGATACATGTGAGATAGTTGGCACTAATTCTTCCTTCATGAACATGAATAGTGAATCATAGATCTCAAATAATTCCGATCTCACATTCTCTTGATTGAGATCTCTAAGGTTAGAACTGATGCCATACACACCCCTAACCTTATCTTACATTAGATGATATTTGGTCATGGACAATATAATGAAACATTATTTATATATAATCTTCCACATGCTTCATATAGACAAATATATCTTTCTAAGTAGCCTCATTGGAAATAAAATCCAGAAGTGGGTATTTCGGTGTGAATAATTTCACTTTGTACGGTACTAAACCATATGAGCACCTATACCAATCATGGATATTTTATAATTTTTAGATAGTTATACCTCTCAATTATGAAGCATGGTGATATTTTAGATGTATTTTTTATTTTATATTTCTACAAATTTTCTTTATGTTATTATAAAATGTTTTTATTTAAAAATTAGATTAATGAATTTAATCCTAATTAATTTATTATCAGTCCACCATAATTATTTCAAATAATAATATCTATCACCATCAGTTTTGAAATATAATATCAGTTAGATATTATAGTGGTAGGAATCAATATTCTCTTATTATCATTCAAACATGGGCTTGACATGATATTTAAATGATTTTTGGTAGGTGATACTTTTCAAATACCTTAACACATTGTTCTTTGATCTTTTGGGTTGAATCACTAATCCTGAAATATAGTTTTAATATTTCCGAGTCATTTATACATTAGTTACACCAAATTATTCTTACATAGTAAAGCATTGATATTAACTAATTTAATGCAACCCAAAACAGAAGGCTATAATTTCCATGAGAATTCAATGATCCCAAACCTAGTTTGGTTGGGAACATTAATGTTTGATTTATAATCTTAATTAAGGAGTATACGAAAAATGAAATTTAATATTTTATTTGAGGTATTTTTTCCTTATGTGTTAGTACAATTTTATCATTTTTCTTACCACCTATTAATTTGGTTTTCTTTAATTTATTATCCATTTCTGATAAAACAATTATGCATAATCTGCTTATAATTTATTCCATATTTAGTGATTTTTATTTTATTTATATATGTGATCAAATATTATTCATGAAAATTAATAATAAATCATGCAACTAGGAAAAATAAAATATATGTGTCTTGATCATTATATTTTTGTATTTTTTAGTATATATATTAGATGGAAAACTAACTATTAAAAATATGGGATAGTACCTATAACCATTTCTTAGTTAATGTTGTGGTATTCCACATTAGCTCCAAAGAATCTCCTTGATTGGTTTTTCCTCGTTCTATTGACTCTGATAAACTTCACTATCTTGTGTGCTCATTCCTTAATAATTACTTACCCATAGATAGGCAAGGGGTACGTTGGATTTAGATAAATGGGTTTTACATTAAATAAAAAAGGAGAACACATTTTATTACATAATAAGGATGGGGACAAGAAAAAAGACCATAAATTATATTTTATGAATAAAAAATATTATGTATCAAATCACACAAAACATCTAGTTTAATCCAATGATCATCTGAACATTAATTAATATACATATATTTTCAATATTTTTCTTAATAAAATATATTCATCATTTAATCAATATAATTATACATGAAATTTTTTAACTGAAATTTTTTTTTTCAGTCCACCAAATCATCATTAATTCACCATCATCAAAAATATTCAACAAAATTATTTTCATATAAAATTAATATATAACAGAAGTTCTCTTAAGGGTATAATACTATTATCTTCAAAAATTTAACATACAAATCAGTTTAATTTTAATATTTAATTTGATGAAATGGAATGTACTATCAAATTAAAGATAATAGAAACACATAATGAATGGGATTTCACTCGATATTTATTTATTCTTTCCACAAAAATTTGAAAACACCATCGGTAAAAGACTACACGATATGTACATGTCTTCTTCCCATGCATGTAGTACATGCCTTTTGTATTTACATATATTCCTATCATTGAAAAGTTCATGGTATATTAAATTTACTAGGATTACATAGTTCTGGCGTTTTATTTCAAGGAGTGTATGTCCTTATGTAATGTATTTGAAACACGTGTCGCTGGGACACCCCGTGTTATCTACTATGAGAAGATTGGGATTACACAATGTGTAACCAATTGTAATAGTATGTTGTTCTCTGTGTTGAGTGTTAGTATATCCATTTCCACAAAATGTTTTTATATATTCATATTTTAGATCTTATAATATTTGATGTGACCTGATTGAATAAGATACATACCAATAAAAACTACATAGAATGTTCTCTGTGTGTACATGTTATGTACTTTTTTCTTCTAATAATTATTCTAGAACATCCAGATTGTAATACCCATATAAGTATTCATTTTTAAACATATCCCAATTAATAGTAATATAATCAAGAATGAATAAACTATAGAAATAAATTTCTGATTGTTAAAACGATTCGTTTTAAGTAAAAGAAAATAAAAATTCATGAAATCATTAAACAAATAATAGATAATTATAAATTAAACTTGTGACTGCGCAAATACCACATTATTGGTATGATTGAAACCAATCCATACATTTATGGTGTAAAAAACATGTGTTTTATAATTAATTAAAATGTATTCATTTATTTATATGATCATGAGATCATATACAATACAAAAAGTAGATTAATATATTATATTAATACACTAGAACCACAGAGACAGGTTCATCAAAAGGAATTTTTATTTAAATTATTATATTAAATATAATTTCCAAATATATTTAATTATTATTTATTTGATGATCCATATGAGTCGAATTCATAACACAATATGTGCTCTATTGAATTTATTCACCAAATCCCTCTATTGGTGGTCACCACCTACACCAAAATCTACGAGCAACAACGTACAATATTAATTGTTAGCATGACCAATCCCAGTTATTTGGGTCATTCATTTTTCTTCTCAAAAATATTATTCGTGAATGATAATGAATCCATGGTGTTCTTTAAAAGGTTTGAGTTTGGATGAAGAGAAAGTGCACCCCATAGAATAGACCAATATATCCCTATCCATTGTGAACACATAAATTGAATAAGGAATATAAAATCATATATCATTGTATCTTTTACCTTTTTTTAACACCTATGAAACACTTGTCTTTTAGGAATAACTTATTCAATGTGGGCATATATATGTGGTTCCTATAATAAATATTATGTATTAGGAGAATCAACATCTTATAAGTCAATATTTCTCCCACAATCCTCCTTTATGTAGCTATCCCTATTAAAAAATATCTTATCTTTAGATAATAACATTATTTTATGGTAGTCATTATATTTATTATTCGTTTATTAATTCACATACACTATAATGATACAATTCATTCCTCAATGTGATAGTTTGTTTCTAGATATATCATTAAATAATTTCTCTCAACCACATTCAAACAATTAGGACAAAATAAATTTATTTCCACACAATAACTTCTAGAAACACTATTTTACACATTCTCTTGTAGATAGATTAGTATGTATAATGTTGTCAATAATTCATATCCCCAAAAGGATAATAGAATACTTGTATGAATCATCAGTGACCATACAATGTCCAATATTGTATAGTTTCTTCTTTCACTATAATTTTAATAATATGGTTTATAAGGTGAAGTGAGTTGAGATAAATTCATAAACTCATGTAAAGAATCTATGAAGTCCCTTTTTAAAATATTTTCCACCTCAATAAAATTTAATTTTTCTAATCTTAATACTATGATGATTCTCAACCACATTCCTAAAAGTTTTACACTTAAACAAGGATAAAAACATATATATAATTAATTACATATGTCCATACATTTTCATATCATGAGTAAAATTAATAATATAAAATAATATGTAGTTGGGGTTTTGCTTACTGGTATGCACACCATAATCCTACATGAAAAATGGTATTTCAAACCCCATGGGGTGCAGGTGATGCAAAAGTAATGTAGTGGTACTGTAGAAGTAGTGGTAGTGTTGATCGGAGGGTACTGTAGTGGCGGCATGATACTATACTGGCGGTAGCGTACTCTAGCAGTGGTGGGTAGTGTAGCAGTCGAGTTACTATTCACTGAATCGTCCATAGGACAAAAATTGGGGCCTACTGGCTATGTAATGAGATACAAGCCCATTGGGCCTTCAGGATATGTAATGGGTATTCATTCACCAAGATAAAAAGGTCTTTTCTTTGCCTTAATAATAAAGATGAGGCTTGACCCCAAACATTAAAAAAAATATATAAGAATACACATATACCCACTGCTTGAAATTTTCTGCCTACATTCGTTTGTACCAAATACAAAATCATTATGTCCCTTTCACCATGACCATCAGATTGTGGTTTTTTCATCATTCCATGTAAACATGTGTGATATATTGATGTGTCTTAATCTTAAATGTTTTCAGGAAACAATTGTGATACCTATCTTTCAAACACATAACATTTAAATGACCAATACAATTATTCCATAACTAAGAGTTATAGGAGTCCCATATTTTTCTTCATTATCAATTTCCAATATATTTTTTTCATAATTTAACACATAAACACCATTATTAAATTTTTCCATACATAACATATGCTATATTTATAAATGTATAATCCTTTATTTACCAATTTATAAAATTTTTCCATATCTTAAAAAGTAATGGAAAAAATTTTATTGGTAACACAGGGGACATAATACTATTTCATCAAAACTGAAATAGAATTTCACTAAAATGAGAGATGGTAGACACAAATTGATTTATAATCCATCCTTGCAGCATTGGAAACCATTAAATCCACATATTATATTATAACATTCCAATATATTATTGGTTTTTATATTAAAATACAAATGAGTGCACCATAGGAAGTATATAATAACTAAAATGTAGATATTGAAATATTAAACTCAATAACAAAACACAAATAAATCACCCCATGCTTATTTTTCATAGTGAATTTTCTCTTATAGTGAACCATATCACCCCAATATAATCATATAACATCCTATTATTTTCCATTCCCTTGGATCTTCAGCTTCAAGGAAAGAAAATACTCACGTTCCATAGATGTACAATGATTATGTTGAATATAATCCTTATTCGTTCTTGTCTTATTCACCATAAATCTAATGTGTTTAGCCTGCAAAATATATTATAAAAATTTAATACATGTATATGTTTTTTTGAAAGTTTCATCATGTTATTTATCATATTTTAATTTAAAATAAAACAAGTGGTGATTTTGGTAATGAAGAATGTATTTAACTTGTGAAAAACTCAATAGTGATCTTAAAACCAAATATATACATCAAGTTAATGTACCCAATCATCTTGGATACATGTGAAATAGTTGGCAGTAATTCTTCCTTCTTGAACATGAATAGTGAATCATAGATCTCAAATATTTCCGATCTCACATTCTCTTGATTGAGATCTCCAAGGATAGAACTGATTCCCTACACACCCCTAACCTTATATTCCATTAGATGATCTTGGGTCATGGACAATATATTGAATAATTATTTATATATAATCTTCTACATGCTTCATATAGACAAATACATCTTTCTCAGTTGCCTCATTAGAAATAAAATCAAGAAGTGGGTATTTCGGTGTGTATAATTTCAATTTGTGGTGTAGTAAACCACATGAGAGCCTATACCAATCATGGGTATTTTATAATTGTTAGATGGTTATACTTCTCAATTATAAAGCATATTGATATTTTAGATGTATTTTTTATTTTATATTTCTACAAATTTTCTTTATATTATTAGAAAATGTTTTGATTTAAAATTTAGATTAATGAATTTAAACCTAATAAATTTATTATAAGTCCACCATATTAATTTCAAATCATAATATCCATCACCATCAGTTTTGAAATATAATTTCAGTTTTATATTATAGTGGTATGAATCCATATTCCCTTATTATCACTCATACACGGACTTGACATGATATTTAAATGGTTTTTGGTAGGTGAAACTTTCCAACTACATTAGCACATTGTTCCTTGATCTTTTGGGTTGAATCCCAAATCCTGAAATATAGTTTTAATATTTCCTAGTCATTTATACATTAGTTACACCAAATTATTCTTACATAGTAAACCATTGATATTAACTAATTTAATGCAACCCAAAACACAAGGCAAAAATTTCCATGATAATTCAATGATCCCAAACCTAGTTAGGTTTGGAACATTAATGTTTGATTTATAATCTTAATTAAGTACTGTACAAAAAATGGAATTTAATATTTTATTTGATGTAATTTTTCCTTATGTGTTAATACAATTTTATCATTTTTATTACACCCTATTAATCTGATTTTCTTTAATTTATTATCCATTTCTGATAAAAAAAATTATTCATAATCTTCTTATAATTTATTCCATATTTTGTGATTTTTATTTTATTTATATATGTGACAAATAATATTCATGAATATAAATAATAAATCACGTGACTAAGAAAAATAAAATATATTTGTGTTGATCATTATATTTTTTTAGTTTTTAGTATATACTTTAGATGGTAAACTAACTATTAAAAATATGGGAAAGTACCTGTAACCATTTCTTTGTTAATGATGCAGTATTCCACATTAGCTCCTAAGAATCTCCTTGATTGGTTTTACCTCGTTCTTTTGACTCTGAAAACCTCCACTAACTTGTGTGGTGAATCCTTAATAATTACTTACCCATAGATAGGTGAGGGGTCCATTGGATTCAGATAAATGGGTTTTACATTAATGGAAAAATGGGAACACATTTTATTACATAATAAGGATGAGGAAATGAAAAAAAGAGAATAAATTATATTTTATCAATAAAAAATATTATGTATCAAATCACACACAACGTCTAGTTTAATCCAATGATCATCCGAACATTAATGAATATATATACATTTTATATATTTTTCATAATAAAATATATTCATCATTTAATTAATATAATTATACATGAAATATTTTAACTTATATAATTTTTTTTCAGTCCACCAAATCATCATTAATTCACAATCGTCAAAAATATTCAACAATATTATTTTCAATTAAAATTAATATAGAACATAAGTTCTCTTAAAGGTATCATACTATTCTCTTCAGAAATATGACATACAAATCAGTTTAATTTTTAATATTTAATTTGATGAAATGTAATGTACTATCAAATTAAAGACAATAGAAACACATAATGAATGGTATTTCACTCTATATTTATTTATTCTTTCCACAAAAATTTGAAAACACCATCGGTAGAAGACTACACGGTATGTAAATGTCTTCTTCCCATGCCTCTAGTACACGCCTTGTGTATTTACATGTATTCCTATCATTGACAAGTTCATGGTTCATGAAATTTACTAGGAATACATAGTTTTGACCTTTTATTTCAAGGAGTGTATGTCCTTATGTAATGTATTTGATACACGTGTCGCTGGGACACCCCGTGTTAACTTTTACGAGAAGACTGGGATTACACATTGTGTAACCAATTGAAAAAGTATGTTGTTCTATATGTTGAGTGTTAGTCTATACATGCCCACATAATGATTTTATATATTCATATATTAGATCTTATTATATTGGATGTGACCAGATTGAATAAGATACATACCTATAAAAACTCCATAGAATATACTCTGGGTGTACATGTTATGTACTTTATTCTTCTAACAATTATTCTAGAACATCCAGATTGTAATACCCATATAATTATTCATTTTTAAACATATCCCAATTAATAGTAATATAATACAGAATGAATAATGTATAGAAATAAATTTCTGATTGTTGAAACGATTCGTTTTAAGTAAAAGAAAAGAAAAATTCATGAAATCATTAAACAAAAAATAGATAATTATAAATTAAACTTTTGACAATGCAAATACCAAATTATTGATATGATTGAAACTGAACCATACATTTATGGTGTAAAAAACATGGGTTTTATAATTAAATAAAATGTATTCATTTATTTATATGATCATGTGATCATATACAATACAAAAAGTAGATTAATATGTTATATTAATACACTAGAACAACAGAGAGAGGATCTTAAAAAGTAATTTTTAGTTAAATTATTAGATTATATATAATTTCCAAATCTTTGTAATTCTTATTTATTTGATGATCCATATGAGTGAAATTCATAAAATAGTAAGTTCTCTATCGAATTTATTCACCAAATCCTTCTAATGGTGGTCACCACCTACACCAAAATCTACGAGCAACAACGCACAATATTAATTGTTAGCATGACCAATCCCAGTCATTTGGGTCATTCATTTTTCTTCACAAAAATATTATTCAGGAATGATAATGAATCTGTGGTGTTCTTTAAAAGGTTCTAGTGTGGATGAAGAGAAAGTGAACCCCAAATAATAGACCAATATATCCCTATCCATTGTGAACACATAAAGTGAATAATGAATAGAAAACCATATCTCAATGTTTCTCTTACCTTTTTCAACACCTTTGATACACTTGTGTTTTAGGAATAACATATTCAATGGGGGCCTGTGGATGTGGTTCCTATATTAAATATTATGTATTAGGAGAATCAACATCTTATAAGTCAATATTTCTCCCAAAATACTCGTTTATGTTGTTATCCCTCTTAAACAATATCTTATCTTTAGATAATAACATTATTGTATGGTAGTCATTATATTTAATATTCTTTTATTAATTCAGATTCACTATAAAGATACAATACATTCCTCAAAGTGATAGTATTTCTCTAGATATATCATTTACAAAATTCCCTCAACCACATGAAAAAAATTGGGACAAAATAAATTTATTTCCACACAATATCTTCTAGAAACACTATTTTACACATTCTCTTGTAGGCAGATTAGTATGTATAATGTCGTCAATAATTCAAATCCCCAAAAGGATAATAGAATACTTGTATGAATCATCAGTGACTGTACAATTTCCCATATTGTATAGTTTATTCTTCACGATCATTGTAATAATATGGTTTATAAGGTGAAGTGAGTTGAGATAAAATCATAAACTCATTTAAAGAATCTATGAAGTCCCTTTTTAAAATATTTTCCTGCTCAATAAAATTTAATTTTTCTAGTCTTTATACTATGATGATTCTCAATCACATTCATAAAAGTTTTACACTTGAACAAGGATTAAAACATATATATAATTAATTACAAGTGACCATACATTTTCATGTCATGAGTAAAATTTATAATATAAGATAATATGTAGTTGGGGTTTGGCATAGTGGTAAGCACCCCATAATCCTACATGAAAAATGGGGGTTCAAACCCCATGGGGTACAGGTGCTACAACAATACTGTAGCGGTACTGTAGTAGTAGTGGTAGTGTTAATCGGAGGGTAATGTATTGGCGACATGATACTGTAGCGGCGTTAGGGTACTCTAGCAGTGGTGGGAACTATAGCAGTCGGGTACTATTCACCGAATGGTCCATAGGCCAAAAATTGGGGCCTACCGGCTATGTAATGGGATACAAGCCCATTGGGCCTTCAGGATATCTAATGGGTCTCCCTCTACCAAGTTAAAGAAGGCCTTTTCTTTGCCCTAATAATAAAAATGAGGCTTGAACCCAAACTTTAAAAAAAAATAGAAGAATACACCTCTAACCACTACATGAAAATTTCTGCCCACATCAATTTGTACAAAATACAAAAGCATTATATCCCTTTCACCATGACCGTCAGATGGTGGTTTTTTCATCATTATATGTAAACAAGTGTGACATTTGATGTGTCTTAATATTAAATATTTTTAGGAAACAATCGTGATACCTATTTTTCAGACACATAACATTTAAATGACCAATACAATGATTCCATAACTAAGAGTTATACGAGTCACATATTTTTCTTCATTATCAATTTCCAATATTTTTTTCCATAATTTAACACATAAACACCATTACTAAATTTTTCCATACATAACAAATGCTATATTTCTAAATGTATAATCCTTCATTTACCAAATTATAAAAAACATCCATATCTTAAAAAGTAATGGAAATAATGTTCTTGGTAACACATGGGATATAATACTATTTCATCAAAACCAAAATAAAATTTCCCTGAAATGAGAGATGGTAGACACAAATGGATTTATAATCCATCCTTGTAGCATTGGAAACCATTAAATCCACGTATTATATTATAATATTCCAATATATTATTGGTTACTATATTTTAACACAAATGGGAGCACCATAGGAAATATATAATACCCAAAATGTAGATATTGAAATATTAAACACAATAACAAAACACACATAAATCACCCCATGCTTATTTTTTCTAGTGCAATTTCTCTTATAGTCCACTGTATCTCCCCAATATAATCATATAAAATCCTATTATATTCCATTCCTTAGGATCTTCACCTTCATGGAAGGAAAATACTCATGTTACATAGATGTAGAATGATTATGTTTCCTATAATCCTTATTCGTTCATGTCTTATTCACCATAAAGCTAATGTGTTTAGCCTTCCCAATTTATTATAAAAATTTAATACGTGTAAAAGATTTTTTGAAAGTTTCATCATGTTATTAATCATATTTTAATTGAAAATAAAACAAGTGGTGATTTTGGTAATGAAGAATGTATTTAACTTGTGAAAATCACAATAGGGATCTTAAAACCAAATATATATGACAAGTTAATGTATCCAATCATCATGGATACATGTGAAATAGTTGGCACTAATTCTTCCTTCTAGAACATGAATAGTGAATCATAGATCTCAAATATTTCTGATCTCACTTTCTCTTGATTGAGATATCTAATGTTAGAACTGATGCCATACACAACCCTAACCTTATATTCCATTAGATAATCATTGGTCATTGACAATATAATGAATCATTATTTATATATAATCTTCCACATGCTTCATATAGACAAATACATCTTTCTCAGTAGCCTCATTAGAAATAAAATCATGAAGTGGGTATTTTGGTGTGTATAATTTAAATTTTTGGTGTAGTAAACCACATGAGAACCTATACAAATCATGCATATTTTATAATTGTTATATGGTTATACTTCTCAATTATGAAGCATGGTGATATTTTATATGTATTTTTTTATTTTTTTATTACTACAAATTTGCTTTATATTATTAGAAAATGTTTTGATTTAAAAATTAGATTAATGAATTTTATCCTAATTAATTTATTATCAGTCCACCATAATTATTTCAAATAATAATATCCATCACCATCAGTTTTGTAATATAATTTCAGTTGGATATTATTGTTGTAGAAATCCATATTCCCTTATTATCACTCATACGTGGGCTTGACATGATATTTAAATGGTTTTTGGTAGGTGAAACTTTTCAACTACATCAACACATTATTCCTTGATCTTTTGGGTTGAATCCCAAATTCTAAAATATAGTTTTAATATTTCCTATTCATTTATACATTAGTTACACCAAATTATTCTTACATAGTAAGCCATTGATATTAACTAATTTAATGCAACCCAAAACACAAGGCTAAAATTTCCTTGATAATTCAATGATCCCAAACCTAGTTTGGTTGGGAACTTTAATGTTTGATTTATAATATTAATTAAGTACTGTATGAAAAATGGAATTTAATATTTTATTTGAGTTATTTTTTCTTTATGTGTTAATACAATTTTATCATTTTTATTACCACCTATTAATTTGGTTTTCTTTAATTTATTATCCCTTTCTGATAAAAAAATTATGCATAATATGCTTATAATTTATTCCATATTTTGTGATTTTTTTATATTTGTGATCAAATAATATTCATGAAAATAAATAATAAATCACGCGACTAGAAAAAATAAAATATACGTGTCTTGATCATTATATTTTTTTAGTTTTTAGTATATATATTAGATGGTAAACAAACTATTAAAAATATGGGAAAGTACCTATAACCATTTTTTGGTTAGTGTTGTGATATTCCACATTAGCTCCTAAGAATCTTCTTGATTGGTTTTACCTCGTTCTGTTGACTCTGATAACCTCCAATATCTTGTCTGCTCAATCCTTAATAATTAATTACCCATAGACAGGTGAGGGGTCCATTGTATTTGGATAAATGGGTTTTACATAAAGAAACAATGGGAACACATTTAATTACATAATAAGGATGATGACATGAAAAAAAGACCATAAATTATATTTTATCAATAAAAAATAGTATGTATCAAATCACACACAACGTCTAGTTTAATCTAATGATCATCCAAACATTAATGAATATATATACATTCTCAATATTTTTTATAATAAAATATATTCATCATTTAATTAATATAATTATACATGAAATATTTTTTTTCATTCCACCAAATCATCATTAATTCGCCATCATCAAAAATATTAAACAAAATTATTTTCATTTAAAATTAATATAGAACAAAAGTTCTCTTAAGGGTATCATACTCTTCTTTTCAGAAATGTAACATAGAAATCAGTTTAATTTTTAATATTTAATTTAATGAAATGGAATGTACTATCAAATTAAAGATAATATAAACACATAATGAATGGGATTTCACTCTATATTTATTTATTCTTTCCAAAAAAATTTAAAAACACCATCGGTATAAGACTACACCATATGCACATGTCTTCTTCCCATGCCTGTAGTACATGCCTTTTGTATTTACATGCAATCATATCATTTACATGTTCATGGTACAGGAAATTTACTTGGAATACATAGTTCTGACCTTTTATTTCAAGGTGTGTATGTCCTTATGTAATGTATTTGATACACATGTCACTGGGACACCCCGTGTTATCTGCTACGAGAAGACTAGGATTACACAATGTGTAACCAATTGAAATTATATGTTGTTCTATGTGTTGAGTTTTAGTCTATCCATGTCCACATAATGATTTTATATATTCATATATTAGTTCTTATTATATTGGATGTGGCCTGATTGAATTAGATACATACCTATAAAAACTACATAGAATGTACTCTGGGTGTTCATGTTATGTACTTTTTTCTTCTAACAATTATTCTAGAACATCCAGATTGTAATTCCCATATAATTCTTCATTTTTAAACATATCCCAATTAATAGTAATATAATCAAGAATAAATAAAGTATATAAATAAATTTCTGATTGTTAAAACAATTAGTTTTAAGTAAACGAAAAGAAAAATTCATGAAATCATTAAACAAATAATAGATAATTATAAATTAAACTTGTGACTGCGCAAATACCACATTATTGATATGATTGAAACCAAACCATACATTTATGGTGTAAAAAAAATTGGTTTTAGAATTAAATAAAATGTATTCATTTATTTATATGATCATGAGATCATATACAATACAAAAAGTAGATTAATATATTATATTAATACACTAGAACCATAGAGGGAGGATCATCAAAAGTAATTTTTAATTAAATTATTAGATTATATATAATTTCCAAAATTTGTAATTATTATTTATTTGATGATCCATATGAGTCAAATTCATAACACAGTAAGTTCTATAATGAATTTATTCACCAAATCCCTCTAATGGTGGTCACCACCTACACCAAAATCTATAAGCAACAACGCACAATATTAATTATTAGCATGACCAATCCCAGCCATTTGGGTCATTCATTTTTCTTTACAGAAATATTATTCATGAATGATACTGAATCCTTGGTGTTCATTAAAAGGATTGAGTGTGGATGAAGAGAAAGTACACCCCAAATAATAGACCAATATATCCATATCCATTGTGAACACATAAAGTGAATAATGAATAGAAAACCATGTCTCATTTTTTCTCTTACCTTTTTTAACACCTATGAAACACTTTTGTTTTAGGAATAACTTATTCAATGGGGGCCTGTGGATGTGGTTCCTATATTAAATATTGTGTATTAGGAGAATCAACATCTTATAAGTCAATATTTATCCCACAATACTCCTTTATGTTTTTATCCCTCTTAAACAATGTCTTATCATTAGATAATAACATTATTGTATGGTAGTCATTATATTTACTATTCGTTTATTAATTCAGATACACTATAAAGATAAAATTCATTCCTCAAAGTGATAGTTTGTTTATAGATATATCATTAACAAAATTCTCTCAACCACATGGAAAAATGGGGACAAAATAAATATATTTCCACACAATAACTTCTAGAAAAACTATTTTACACATTCTCTTGTAGATAATTAGTATGTATAATGTCATCAATAATTTATATCCCTAAAAGGATAATAGAATAATTGTATGAATCATCAGTGACAGTACAATGTCCAATATTGTATAGTTTCTTATTTCACTATCATTGTAATAATATGGTTTATAAGGTGAAGTGAGTTCAGATAAAATAATAAACTCATGTAATGAATCTATGAAGTCCCTTTTTAAAATATTTTCCACCTTAGTAAAATTTAATTTTTCTAATCATCATACTATGATGATTCTCAACCTCATTCATAAAATATTTACACTTAAACAAGGATTAAAACATATATATAATTAATTACATATGACCATAAATTATCATGTCATGAGTAAAATTAATAACATAAAATAATATGTAGTTGGGGTTTGGCTTAGTGGTAAGCACCCCATAATTCTACATGAAAAATGTGGGTTCCAAACCCATGGGGTGCAGGCGCTGCAAGAGTACATTAGTGGTACTGTAGCAACAGTGGTAGTTTTGATCGGCAGATACTGTAGTTGCGACATGATACTCTAGCGGTGGTAGGTTACTCTAGCAGTGGTGGGAACTGTAGTAGTCGGGTCACTATTCACCGAATGGGCCATTGGCCAAAAATTTGGGCCTACCCACTATGTAATGGGCTACAAGCCCATTGGGCCTTCGGGATTTATAATGGGTCTCCCTCTACCAACTTAAAAAAGTTATTTAGTTTGCTTTAATAATAAAAATGAGGCTTGACCCCAAATATTAAAAAAATATGAAGAATCCACCTCTACCCACTACATGAAAATTTCTACCCACATCATTTTGTACCAAATACAAAAGCATTATATCCCTTTACCCATGACCATCAGGTGGTGGGTTTTTTATCATTCTATGTAAAAAAGTGTGACATATTGATGTGTCTTAATCTTAATTGTTTTCAGGAAACAATCGTGATACCTATTTTTCAAACACATAACATTTAAATGACCAATACAATGATTCCATAACTAAGAGTTATATGAGTTACATATTTCTCTTCATTATGAATTTCCAATATTTGTTTTTCATAATTTAACACATATAAGACATTATTAAATTTTTACATACATAACATAAGCTATATTTCTAAATGTATAATCCTTTACATACCAATTTATTAAATTCAACCATATCTTTAAAAGTAATGGAAATATTGTTCTTGGTAACACATGCGACATAATTATATTTCATCAAAACTGAAATAAAATTTCACTGAAATGAGATAAGGTAGACACAAATGGATTTATAATCCATCCTTGCAGCATTAGAAGCCATTAAATCCACATATTATATTATAATATTCCAACATATTATTGGTTACTATATTGTATTACAAATGATATCACCATAGGAAATATATAATACCCAAAATGTAGATATTGAAATATTAAACTCAATAAAAAAACACACAAAAATCACCCCATGCTTATTTGTTCTAGTGAAATTTCTCTTATAATGCACTGTATCACCTCAATATATTCATATAACATTCTATTAGTTTCCATTCCTTTGGATCTTCGGCTTCATGGATGGAAAATACTCAGGTAACATAGATGTAGAATGATTATGTAGCCTATAACCCTTATTCATTCTTGTCTTATTCACCGTAAAGCTAATGTGATTAGCATGTCCAATGTATTATAAAATTTTAATACATGTATAAGTTTTTTTGAAAGTTTCATCATGTTATTTATCATATTTTAATTGAATATAAAACAAGTGGTGATTTTGGTAATGATGAATGTATTTAACTTGTGAAAAACTCAATAGGGATCTTAAAACCAAATATATACGAAAATTTAACGTATCCAATCATCTTGGATACATGTGAAATAGTTGGCACTAATTCTTTCTTCTTAAACATGAATAGTGAATCATAGATCTAAAATATTTCTAATCTCACTTTCTCTTGATTGATATCTCTAAGGTTAGAACTGATTCCATACACATCCCTAACCTTATATTCCTTTAGGTGATCTTTGGTCATGGACATCATAATGAAACATTATTTATATATAATCTTCCGCATGCTTCGTATAGACAAATACATCTTTCTCAGTACTCTCATTGGAAATAAAATCAAAAAGTGGGTATTTGGGTGTGTATATTTTCGATTTGTGGTGTAGTAAACCACATTAGCACCTATTATAATCATGGATATTTTATAATTGTTAGATGGTTATACTTCTCAATTATGAAGTATGGTGATATTTTAGATTTATTTTTTTTATATATTTCTACAAATTTGCATTAAATTAATAGAAAATGTTTTGATTTAAAAATTAGAATAATGAATTTAAACCTAATTAATTTATTATAAGTCCACCATAATTATTTCAAATCATAATATCCATCACCATCAATTTTGAAATATAATTTCAGTTAGATATTATAGTGGTAGGAATCTATATTCCCTTTATTATCACAGCTACATGGGCATGACATGATATTTAAATGGTTTTTGGTAGGTGAAACTTTTCAACTACATTAACACATTGTTCCTTGATCTTTTTCGTTGAATCCCCAATCCTGAAATATAGTTTTAATATTTCATTGTCATTTATACATTAGTTACACCAAATTCTTTTTACATAGTAAAAAATTGATATTAACTAATTTAATGAAACCCAAAACACAAGGCTCAAATTTCCATGATAATTCAATGATCTGAAACCTAGTTTGGTCGGGAACATTAATGTTTGATTTATAATCATAAGTATGTAGTGTATGAAAAATGAAATTTAATATTTTATTTGAGGTATTTTTCCTTATGTGTTAATACAATTTTATCATTTTTCTTACCATCTATTAATTTGGTTTTCTTTTATTTATTATCCATTTATGATAAAACAATTATGCATAATCTCCTTATAATTTATTCCATATTTTGTGATTTTTATTTTATTTATATATGTTATCAAATAATATTCATGAAAATAAATAATAAATCATGCGACTAGGAAAAATAAAATATATATGTCTTGATCATTATATTTTTTTAGTTTTTAGTATATATATTAGATAGTAAAATAACTATTAAAAATATGGGAAAGTACCTATAACCATTTCTTTGTTAATGTTGTCGTATTCCATATTAGCTCCTAATAATATCCTTAATTGGTTTACCTCGTTTTGTTGACTCTGATAACCTCCACTATCTTGTGTGCACAATCATTAATAATTACGTACCCATAGACAGGTGAGGTGTCCATCAGATTTGGATAAATGGGTTTTACATTAATGAAACAATGGGAACACATTTTATTACATAATAAGGATGAAGACATGAAAAAAATACCATAAATTATATTTTATCAATAAAAAATATTATGTTTCAAATCACACAAAGCGTCTAGTTTAATCCAATTATCATCCAAACATTAATGAATATACATACAGTTGAAATATTTTTCTTAATAAAATATATTCACAATTTAATTAATATAATTATACATAAAATATTTTAACTGATATAATGTTTCTTCAGTCCACCAAATCATCATTAATTCACCATCATAAAAAATATTCAACAAAATTATTTTCATTTAAAATTAATATAGAACATAAGTTCTCTTAAGGGTATCATACTATTCTCTTCAAAAATTTAACATACAAATCAGTTTAATTTTAAATATTTAATTTGATGAAATGGAATGTACTATCAAATTAAAGATAATAGAAATACATAATGAATGGAATTTCTCTCTATATTTATTTATTATTTCCACAAAAATTTGAAAACACCATCGATAGAAGACTACACGATATGTACATGTCTTCTTCCCATTCCTGTAGTACATGCCTTGTGTATTTACATGTATTCCTATCATTGAGAAGTTCATGGTACAAGAAATTTACTAGGAATACATAGTTTTGACCTTATATTTCAAGTAGTGTATGTCCTTATGTAATGTATTTGATACACGTGTCGCTGGGACACCCCGTGTTATCTACTACGAGAAGACATGGATTGCACAATGTGTAACCAATTGAAATTGTATGTTGTTCTATGTGTTGAGTGTTAGTCTATCCATGTCCACATAATGATTTTATATATTCATATATTATATCTTATTATATTTTATGTGACCTGATTTAATAAGATGCATACCTATAAAAACTACATAGAATGTACTCTGGGTGTACATGTTATGTACTTTTTTCTTCTAACAATTATTCTAGAACATTCAGATTTTAATACCCAAATAATTCTTCATTTCTAAACATATCCCAATTAATGGTAACATAATCAATAATGAATAAAGTATAGAAATAAATTTTTGATTGTTAAAATGATTCGTTTTAAGTAAAAGGAAATAAAAATTCATGAAATCATTAAACAAATAATAGGCAATTATAAATTATACTTGTGACTGCGCAAATACCACATAATTCATATGATTGAAACCAAACCATACATTTATGGTGTAAAAACATGGATATTAGAATTAAATATAATTTATTCATTTATTTTTATGATCATATGATCATATACAATACAAAAATTAGATTAATTTATTCTATTAATACACTAGAACCACTGAGATAGGATCTTAAAAAGGAATTTTTTATTAAATTATTAGATTATATATAATTTCCGAATATTTGTAATTCTTATTTATTTGATGATATATATGTGTCAAATTCATAACAAAGTATGTGCTCTATTGAATTTATTCACCAAATCCCTCTAATGGTGGTCACCACCTACACCAAAATCTATGACCAACAACGTACAATCATCATTGTTAGCATGACCAATCCTAGTAATTTGGGTCATTCATTTTTCTTCAAAAAAATATTATTCATGAATGATAATGAATCCATGGTGTTCTTTACAAGGTTTGAGTGTGGTTGAAGAGAAAGTGCACCTCAAATAATAGACCAATATATCCCCATCCATTGTGAACACATAATGTGAATAATGAATAGAAAACCATATCTCATTGTTTCTATTACCTTTTTTAACACCTATGAAACACTTGTGTTTTAGGAATAACTTATTCAATGGGGGCATGTGGATGTGGTTCTTATATTAAATATTATTTATTAGGTGAATCAACATCTTATAATTCTGTATTTCTCCCACAATCCTCCTTTAGGTTGTTATCCCTCTTAAACAATATCTTATCTTTAGATAATAACATTATTTTTTTGTAGTCAATATATTTACTATTAGTTTATTAATTAAGATACACTATAATGATACTATTAATTCCTCAATGTGATAGTTTGTTTCTAGATATATCATTAACAAAATTCTCTCAACAACACGAAAAAAATTGGGACAAAATAAATTTATTTCCACACAATAACTTCTAGAAACACTATTTTACACATTCTCTTGTAGATAGATTAGTATGTATTATGTCATCAATAATTCATATCCCCAAAAGGATAATTGAATACATGCATGAATCATCAGTGACTGTACAATGTACAATATTTTATATTTTCTTCTTTCACTATCATTGTAATAATATGGTTTATACGGTGAAGTGATTTGAGATAAAATAATAAAATCATGTAAAGAATCTATGAAGTCCATTTTTAATATATTTTCCACCTCAATTAAATTTAATTTTTCTAATCTTCATACTATGATGATTCTCAAACTCATTCATAAAAGTTTTACACTTAAATAAGGATTAACACATATATATAATTAATTACATATGACCATACATTATCATGTCATGAGTAAAATTAATAATATAAAATAATATGTAGATGGGGTTTGGCTTAGTGGTTAGCACCCCATAATCCTACATGAAAATGGGGGTTCAAACCCCATGGGGTGCAGGTGCTGCAACAGTACTGTTGTGGTATTGTAGGAGTAGTGGTTGTGTTGATCAGTGGATACTGTATTGGCGGCATGATATTGTAGCGACAGTAGGGTACTCTAGCGGTGGTGGCCACTGTAGCAATCAGGGTACTATTCACTGAATGGGCCATAGGCCAAAAATTTGGGCCTACCGACTATGTAATGGGCTACAAGCCCATTAGGCCCTCAGGATATGTAAGGGGTCTCCCTCTACCATGTTAATAATGGTATTTGATTTGCCTTAATAATAAAATGATGATTGACCCCAAACATTAAAAAAATATGAATAATACAGATTTACCCACTACTTGAAAATTTCTGCCCACATCAGTTTGTAACAAATACAAAACATTATATCCCTTTCACCATGACTATCAGACGGTGGTTTTTTCATCATTATTTATAAACAAGTTTGTCATATTGATGTGTCTTAATCTTAAATGTTTTCAAGAAACAATCGTGATACCTATTTTTCAAAAACAATTCATATAAATGACCATTACAATGATTCCATAACTAAGAGTTATATGAGTCACATATTTTTATTCATTACCAATTTCCAATATTTTTTTTCATAATTTAACACATATAAATCATTATTAAATTGTTCCATACAGAACATACTCTATATTTCTAAATGAATAATCCTTTATTTACCAATTTATAAAATTCATCCATATCATAAAAAGTAATGGAAATAATGTTCTTGGTAACACAGGGGAAATAATAATATTTCATCAAAACCGAAATAAAATTTCACTGAAATGAGAGATGGTAGACACAAATGGATTTATAATCCATCCTCTTAGCATTGGAACCCATTAAATACACATATTATATTATAATATTCCAACATATTATTGGTTACTATATTTTAATACAAAAGAGAGCACTATAGAAAATATATAATACCCAAAATGTAGATATTGAAATATTAAACTCAATAACAAAACACCCATAAATCATCCCATGCTTATTTTTTCTAGTGAAATTTCTCTTATAGTGCACTATATCTCCCCAATATAATCATATATCATCATAGTATTTTCCATTCCTTTGGATCTTCAGCTTTATGGAAGGACAATACTCAAGTTCCATAGATGTAGAATGATTATGTTGCCTATAATCCTTATTCGTTCTTTTCTTTTTCACCGTAATGCTAATGTGTTTAGCCTGCCCAATGTATTATAAAAATTTAATACATGTATAAGTTTTTTTTGAATGTTTCATCAGGTTATTTATCATATTTTAATTGAATATAAAACAAGTGGTGATTTTGGTAATGAATAATGTATTTAACTTGTTCACAACTCAATAGGGAACTTAAAACCAAATATTTATGAGAAGTTAATGTATCCAATCATCTTGGATACATGCGAAATAGTTGGCAGTAATTCTTCCTTCTTGAACATGAATAGTGAATCATAGATCTCAAATATTTTCGATCTCACTTTCTCTTGATTGAGATCTCTAAGGTTAGAACTGATGCCATACACATCCCTAACCTTATATTCCATTAGATGATCTTTGGTCATAGACAATATAATGAAACATTATTTATATATAATCTTCCACATGCTTTATATAGACAAATACATCTTTCTCAGTAGCCTTATTAGAAATAAAATCATGAAGTGGGTATTTCGGTGTGTATAATTTCAATTTGTGGTGTAGTAACTCACATGAGAACCTATACCAATCATGGATATATTATAATTGTTATATTGTTATACTTCTCAATTATGAAGCATGGTGATATTTTAGATGTATTTTATTATTTTATATTTCAACAAATTTTCTTTATATTATTAGAAAATGTTTTGATTTGAAAATTAGATTAATGAATTTAAACCTAATTAATTTATTATCAGCCCACCATAATTATATAAAATCATAATATCCATCACCATCAGTTTTGAAATATAATTCCAGTTAGATATTATAGTGATAGGAATCCGCATTCCCTTATTATAACTCATACATGGGCTTTACATGATATTTAAATGGTTTTTGGTAGGTGAAAATTTTCAACTACATTAACACATAGTTCCTGGATCTTTTCGGTTGAATCCCCTATCCTGAAATATAGTTTTAATATTTCCTAGTCATTAATACATTAGTTACACCAAATTCATCTTACATAGTAAACCATTGATATTAACTAATTTAATGCAACCCAAAACACAAGGCTAAAATTTCTATGATAATATCATGATCCCAAACCTAGTTTGGTTGGGAACATTAATGTTTGATTTATAATCTTAATTAAGTAGTGTGCGGAAAATGAAATTTAATATTTTATTTGAGGTATTATTTCCTTATGTGTTAATAAAATTTTATCGTTTTTCTTACTAACTATTAATTTGGTTTTATTAAATTTATTATCCATTTTTTATAAAAAACATTATGCATAATCTGCTTATAATTTATTCCATATTTTGTGATTTTTATATTATTTATATATGTGATCAAATAATATTCATGAAAATAAATAATAAATTATGATACTAGGAAAAATACAATATATGTGTCTTGATCATTATTTTTTTAGTTTTTAGTATATATATTTAATGGTAATCTAACTTTTAAAAATATGGGAAAGATCATGTAACCATTTCTTGGTTAATGATGTGGTATTCAAGATTAGCTCCTAAGAATCTCCTTGATTGGTTTTACCTCGTTCTATTGACTCTGATAACCTCCACTATCTTGTCTGCTCAATCCTTAATAATTACATACCCTTAGACAGGTGAGTGGTCTATTAGATTTGGATAAATGGGTTTTTCATTAAAGAAACAATGGGAACACATTTTATTACATAATAAGGATGATGACATGAAAAAAGACCATAAATTATATTTTATCAATAAAAAATATTATGTATCAAATCACACACAACATCTAGTTTAATCCATTGATCATCCAAAATTTAATGAATATACATACATTTTCAATATTTTTCTTAATAAAATATATTCATAATTTAATTAATATAAGTATACATGAAATATTTTATGTGATATAATTTTTTTTAGTCCACCAAATCATCATTAATTCACCATCATCCAAAATATTCAACAAAATTATTTTCATTTAAAATTAATATAGAACATAATATCTCTTAAGGGTATCATACTATTCTCTTCAAAAATTTAACATACAAATTAGTTTAATTTTTAATATTTAATTTGATGAAATAGAATGTACTTTCAAATTAAAGATAATAGAAACACATAATGAATAGGATTTCACTCTATATTTATTTATTCATTCCACAAAAATTTGAAAAGACCATCGGTAGAAGACTACAAGATATGTACATGTCTTCTTCCCATGCCTATAGTACATGCCTTGTGTATTTACATGTATTCCTATCATTGAAAAGTTAATGGTACATGAAATTTACAAGGAATACATAGTTATGACATTTTATTTGAAGGAGTGTATGTCCTTATGTAATTTATTTGATACACGTGTCGCTGGGACACCCCGTGTTATCTGCTACGAGAAGACTGGGATTACACAATGTGTAACCAATTTAAATAGTATTTTGTTCTATGTGTTGAGTGTTAGTCTATCCATTTACACATAATGATTTTAATATTCATATATGAGATATTATTATATTGGATGTGAACTGATTGAATATGATAGATTCCTATAAAAACTGCATAGAATGTACTTTGGGTGTACATGTTATGTACTTTTTTCTTCTAACAATTATTCTAGAACATCCACATTATATTATCCATATAATTCTTTATTTTTAAACATATCCCAATTAATAGTAATATAATCAAGAATGAATAATGTATAGAAATGAATTTATGATTATTAAAAAAAATTGTTTTAAGTAAATGGAAAGAAAAATTCAAGAAATCATTAAACAAATTATAGATAATTATAAATTAAACTTGTGACTGCGCAAATACCACATTATTGATATGATTGAAACCGAACCATAAATTTATGGTGTAAAAAACATGGGTTTTAGAATTAAATAAAATTTATTCATTTATTTATATGATCATGAGAACATATACAACACAAAATATAGATTAATATATTATATTAATACACTAGAACCACAGAGAGAGTATCTTCAAACGTAATTTTTAATTAAATTATTAGATTATATATAATCTCCAAATATTTGTAATTCTTATTTCTTTGATGATCCATATGAATCAAATTCATAACACAGTATGTGCTCTATTGAAATTATTCACCAAAACCTTCTAATGGTGGTCACCACCTACACCGAAATCTACGAGCAACAACATACAATCATCATTGTTAGCATGACCAATTCCAGTAATTAGGGTTAGTCATTTTTCATCAGAAAAACATTATTCATGAATTATAATGAATCTATGGTGTTCTTTAAAATTTTTGAGTGTGGATGAAGAGAAAGTGCACCCCAAAGAATAGGCCAATATATCCATGTCCATTGTGAACAAATAAAGTTAATAATGAACGTTATATAATTAGATATTTAATATAACTAGTTTAGGGATTTAAAATCATACAGAATCCCCCATCCATGTTTAATATTCCTAAATGAACATATATACAATAACAATAATATTATTATTAATTTTGATAAATGTGTGATACATCCAAAATATAAATAAATTTCATTTATATTTTTCAGAACACTAATCTCAGTCTGTTTTCCCTCGTTGACATTTACCGATAATCGAATTATGAGTATTTAATTATATAATTTAATATGAATAATGATTAGATAAATATAATAATTATATAATTTTTTAAAAACTAGATACTTTTATTTATTATTATTATTTAACTCACATACAAATACTAATAAATTTTGATAATATTTCGTATACCGACCAAACCTAAATAAATATTATTTATTACAAATTGTTAAATTCAATACTAATATTTAACTAAGATTGTAGATATGCATAGTCTGTGACCCTCTTTCCCACTTTCTTAGTGAAATTAGTCTTATATTCCTAATTCTCATGGTTATAATTGAGGAACTTAACGAGGAATCCATATAGAATGAAGTTAACATCATAATGACATCCAAAATTATACGAATATTTAGAATGTAATATAATTCAATTATCCAACTATCTCAAATAATGAAGGATTCTTAATATCCCTATCATGCTATATACGTTATGTATCTTTTATTGAATTTACATAAATGAACAGGTTTGTTGAAAACTATGGAAATAGTTTTATTTTGAAATTTACCATTCAATAAATTATTTTATATGTAATGTTTTATAGGGGAAAAGGATAATTACTTTCTCACAGTACTAATTAATTATATATCAATTTTGACGTACCCAATGTTTACAACTTCACCATAAAATTTTGTCCTCATGCAATTTATAAACACGTTAGATTAGAATGGTGTTGATATACTTTAATGATTATATTAATGTATAATGATAAATAGGCCCTTCCCTATAGATGAACATCCAATGACACATGGAATGGTAGATTTAATGATGATGGGACAATACTTATAACATACTATATCAGAGATTACCATGGAGAAAATAAATGAGGAGGTTCTTCTATGTATCAAGATATTTATAATCATAATATTCTATAAATTATTTTTCACACTTTAATATTTTATACATAAATAGAAAAAAATTCATGGAAATTTCCTAGAACATTCAGGCTGTCATAATAGTGAGGAACTTTGGAATGAAATTTATTCATAGAGAATTATCACATTAAAATGAAATAAAGAGGAACAATAATAATATGCATAGAATTTTTTTTAATAATGAATAAAACATATTTAATTACAAAATAAGTTGGTTTATGGAACTAACTCATACATCATGTGTGTTTCTGAAAAAATATTTAGAATAATGGGGCCATGATATTATTTCAATCATTGAAAAATATTTTATTACCTCAAATTGAAATGATAGGCCTAATATAAACTAATTGGAATTCATATCCCATGTAGTGTGATTAAATTATAATTAGTTATAAGGGACCTCAAAGAATCCCATGGGGTAATGTTGACCCTAAATAGGTGTATTGTAAGGGAGAATACATCAAGGATCATGGGTGTCACCTTAGAATATATGGTTTATGAGGGATAAAATGTAACTTGAGTGGTGAGATTATGGATGGGATATAATTCTAAATATGGGTTCACCATGTGATGGTTTCAATGTGGGGGGATGACCCTTGATATAGTAGATAATATTCATCAGTTCATTGTAGGGTTCAAGAATTCCCAATAGTTTCTAGATGATGATACAAATTTCTTATTAGGCTTAGGAAATGAACTTGAGATTCCATAAAATGATAATATTTACCTAGTAGAGTGATATTACACCCTTAAATTTCTATATGACTATACTTGGTTTCCATATAGGGTTTATGTAAGCCCTAGAGTAATCAGATTATCTATTCCTGTAACTATTCGATAGAGTTTTACCCTGGGTTCTAGATGACAAGTTTTAAGTTTCCTTGTTAAGAGTATTTGTTATCCCAAGTTACAGATGATATTTATTATGTTTAATGGAAGGAATTATATACACCCTTCAGTTTCATATAATAGATTTATGCTTAGAAATATCATTTGCTTACTAAATCATCTATGGTTTATCTCTAGTGTTATATTAGAAACTAATGATTATTTGTGATTACATTAATTCTCCTCCTTAATTGTTCATTTACTCTATGAATATCATATGATCATACACTTCCTTAATATTTACGTTACTCATACCATTGGTGCTGCCTTGGTGAGTTTTACTCAATCCCTACTTCAGAATCCATGAAACTTTGATAATTGAAAATACATCATTGTAATTAGGTTTAGGTTGGTTATATTCCATGTATTGGATCGTTTTGATGGATATAATGGAAAATACTTGAGATTAGGATGTGATGAGGGTTATGTGTGGTAGTGGAGCCTCCATGTACTTTAATTTTTTGTTTATTAGTTATATGTGGTTGAACTAGTGAGAGGGAAGTTGAAATAAACAGTTGAATTATATAATATGTCATTTTAATATATATTGATTCTTATTTACAGGTTAGTTATTACATGGTAGATTATTTATAATATATTATTCTCATTTATTTTAATTATATTTGATCACTCTGATATGATGATATAATCTCCTCAGTATTAAATCAAAGACCCTCAGAACTAGTAAGAAGTCTTTGTCATATGTATAGGAATGATTGAGGTCATATGAAAATAGAAGCATAGACATGGTTTTAATGTCTTGGTATTGTAGGGAATTATATAAAGAAAACCGATTGAACTAAATAGAAATGAAAAAAATTAAATTACTGTCAAAATAACTGAACCGACTGAAATAGACCATCAAATGAAGAACAAGAACAAAATAAATCAGAAATGAACTATATAAAACACATTATAATGAAAAAACCAATGATGATATAAACCACACCAAATACAATAGAATAGAACTAATCATACCAAATCCAAAATGAAACAAACCTATCATATTTAACTGACAATAATTTATAATAGAATTAAACAAATCTAAATTTCCCTAAATAAAATAAAATACTATAGAAAAAATAAACCAAACTAAAATTGTAAAGTCACAATAAAATTGAACTAAAAAAACCTCATCCAAAATGATCATAATAAACTAGAAAAATCCAAATCCATGCTCACCCAATGAAATTTCACCCAAAAAATCCAAACTAATTAGATAATAAATGATTTTTTGAAATTAATTTACATAACATGAGATAAATTAACAATATTTAGGGTGAATGAATTACAACTAAATTCAATTAGTCCAGAATAAACCCAACATAAATTAATTAGAATAAAAATAACCGAATATAAATGAACTGACCATAACTGAGAAGAAATGACTTAAAAAAAATTTGAACTAACAATAATTGAAAGAAAATGAGTCAATTTGAAATAAATTGAACCGAACCAATCCAAATAAAATGGATTCAAATATATATATATATATTTGGAGAAACTAAACCATATTAAATTGATGAAATGAAATGTGACTTGTTCTAAATTCATTAGAAATATACCAAATAAATTTTAATAGAAAAAATTATTATACTAACAAATTATAAATAATGTACAATCCAAATTAATAAAATCTAATAAATATTAAAAATCCCATAAAAACCTAAAACAATGTAAAAGAGAAAACCTGACTTGGAAAAGACTAAATCAAAAAATGTTGTTCCAAACTAAAATACATTAAATTTAATGAAACAAAAATACATTAGAAAATTAAAACAATATATATATATACAATCAAAAAAATACAAGAGATAATATTTAAGAATTGGTAAATAGAACATATAAGTAATGTATTGTGACATACAAACCCTAACAGGTTCAAACCATGAAAAAAACACTATAATGAAATGAAAAATAATTTATCTATTGTCATCCAAACAAAACTAAAAGACCATAATAGAACAAAACACATCTATACAAAATAAATAAAAAATTACTAGTGAAATATTTAACCAAAATAGTTTGTCATTGACTAAGGTAAATTTTACAGAGAAAAATTAACCAAAGCCCATTGAAAAAGGCATAACCTTTTCATGTTGGGTTATGAAATAAATGAATTACTATAAAAATTAACTAAGGGAAATGGAACTAAAAAAATATGACATAAAAATATAAATTTTTTTGATAGAGCAAAATAAAAAAATGTAAAAAACACAACAGAACTGATCCGACTCAGAAAAATTAAAAGAAATTGAATTTAGAATAACTTCTTAAATTATATTATAAATTTATTCTATTTAACTAAATTAACTATAAAGAGACAAAAAAAAACGAAAAATAAATAAATAAAAATAATCAATCCCAACATGACGAAATAAAAATTTCTTAATTTGAATAAAGTATAACCAAATATGGATAATGTGATAAATATAATATTACAACTATCCAAATATATATAAACCTATTAAAACCAAATAAAAGTGAAAACATGACCTAAAAATAATGTGAACTAATACAAACTAAATTAGATAAAAAAATTAAATTGAATTGAATTAAAAAAAACTAAAATGGAATCAGTTGACCAAATTCAACACCAAATGATCTGATCTAACATAACATGAACTAACTAATATATTCCATAAATAACAATAAATCAATTGTATCCAATATTTTCTGACTTGATCCATTTGAATATTAAAGTTCATGATAAAAATTTTGAATGCTACTTAAAAAAATTTCCCCTTATATTCAACAATATAGTAGAACAAATTGTTTTCATCCAATATGGTTTCACGGTTAGGGAGTTCATTTATATCAATTTTTTCCCATAAATATTTTTAAAGGGTATTAATAAAACATTAGTATAACTATTAATGAATTCATAAGCCATTATATATGAAAATAATAATAATCACGAAACACCAGGCATGAGTATTGGTATTTGTATACAAGAGCAGAAAAAATTATAAAATAAAAGCATTTTCCAGAACTAGTCTACCTCATGGTTTGTTCTATCATCATCTCATAAAATAATATTCATACTGATAACTCTATAAATGTTTGAATTATATTTATAATGCATGCATCTAATTAAGATTTAATTATTTAGAATATTATTTAAAATCATAGTTATGTTTCAAATTGTTTTAATAGATGGTTGATGACATAAAAAATAACAATGTCTATAGATATATTCAATACCCTTTATATTCAGAATAAATTATTAAAAAATGATAAATTTATATAGAAGAAGCCTACATCAATATCTTACATAGCTTAAATTAACATTACACACTTGTTAATTAACACTATCCAGTCGAAGATGTAACCAATGTAGTTTCGAATGAATATGTTAAATTAATGAAAAAAATATATTAATTATGATTTGATCAAATTTCAACATATTATAAATATGGAGATACATTACTATAATATGTTAAATTTATTTAATATTGAATTATATCTCCATTTGAGACTATAATTTTTGGGAAATAAACATATTCTAACAAGATTATGGTGAATGTGAAATATTAACCATTAATCTTAATCAGACTATAATCTAGAATATCCACCACGAACACTCCAAATAAATCCTTTAATATATTTTTCATGTTTCTCAACTCCAACATTCAGTATTTATTAATGCTTTTGTCGATAATTTAAATTTTAATACCTCTTTAATTTTTATCGAAATACACAAACATATTTTTTATGGTTATGTATCTGTCATCACATGCATGATAAATTTATTTGTTTTATTTCTATTATTACCCATTTTAACCAAGAAAAAATCTCTAAAAACATATTTTATAGAAGAATGAAAGTCATTAATTTCCCTATGTAATTACCATAAATTATTTATTATCCTATATTATTATTATTTTCAATGATTTAAAATAAAATAATGGTTTCATCAAAACATGGGACATAGAATTCATATTGAATATTAATTCACAGGCCCCCAACCACTTGCAATATAAACAATATAAATAAGATCATGCAAAAGAATCATAGCATGATTCTAGGATTATTTTCGATCATGGGATGTATTATTCATTTTATAATGGTTTTGTGAAGGATAATAAAATAATAAATTCATTGAAGAATTATTTTAATCATATTGGATGCACATTTCATGGTGAAAAAATGTTAAAACTCTAGGAAAATTCAATGTTTCAATCACTAACTTCACAAACTAGATATTACAACAAAAATGAAAAAATGAAATTTGAATAAAAAAACATGACAATGAATCATTATTATCTTCCTCTTAAAAACTCTAAGATCAGCCTAGATCCTGTCACCCAATACATTAATACATAAATATGATCAGTTGAATTTACCAGTGATAGGGAATTATTTTCAGTTTATCATCAACATCATCCAACAAAAAACATCACCAAATATGTGGGATGATATCTCCCCCATATCATTATTGCAAATGACGAATCAGTTAATCTGAGAGTGTATATATTTGGCCTTGTTTTGATAAATTTTGACATCACATCCTTGAAATTTTTTCTAGTTTCTTCATAATGGATATAATAATCCATCCATAACATGAAATTCATTCCTAATAATTCAATCATTAAATATCATGTTCATCATTGAAATAAAAAATATATGTAACATGATCAAGAATCATTAGTAATTTTCATATAAGTTCAATCCAATCATGAAATCTCAAATTATACATGGTTGAGCGTCAACATTGATATATCTCCAACAACTTTCTCGAACTCGTGTCTCTCTAGGATCATTGAGGATCTTATCTTATATTCCTCTCAAAAAAAATATGCTCTCTTTTTTGTAGGTTAATATCATATTTCCTTTGTTATGATGAATACATATTTTATTTTCAAAATAAGATACATAAATTCTAGAAATATTTTTTTCTATGTGATAGCTTAGAAAATTCGATATATAAAACTTATAATGATTTTAATTTCTCGTAATCCACCAATGTGATTTTTGAGAATTAGGCTAGGGGAAAATCTACTGTTTCATGAAAATTAGCAATGAATGTAATTAGATATTTGGAAGGTTTCTAAAAAAATTTCAATGGGTTGAGGTGTAATCATACGATACACATATATAAATATAGTAGTGAAAAATCATTATTTGAATCTGAAGGAAAATGGTGTATGTGGATATGTTGGGAATTCATATATATGATTTTTTGGAGAATGAAAATATTATATGTTTGGCCAATATAGTAATCAATACTCATCCATGAATGTATAAAAAAATTTAAATAATTTTTAAAAACTATTTAGATTCAAAACACCAATCAATCACAATTAAAATAGAATTAAAAAGTAAGAATATTCCAATAAAAATTAAAAAAAATAACATAATCTATAAATATCTTATAAATCTTATTTCATTGGAGATATTACCAAAATAAAATTTTCATTAAAACACAATAGGAATTATAATATTTTTTTCTAAAATAAATGAAAATAAATGAGAATAAAAACCATTAGTTATTATTAAATTTATGTTCTTGAAACACATATTTTATAGAAAAATTCATAGAATATGAATCTCATTTAAAAATTTAAAAATATTAAAAAAATATTCAATTAATGAATAATTTTTCATTATAATTTTAATAAATTCCGTAAAATTATGTGGGAAATATCTATCAAATCATAAAGACATCAAAGTCCCTGACACAGAGATATTGATTGTCCTCAAGATAACAGTCAATCAAATTTTGTTAAATAAAATAAATATAATAACTAAAATACTGGAATTCCACTCAAAATTTATATTCATAATTATTTTTCTCCAATGAAATTCATAATCACAAAAGTGACATCCCTTATGAAAATAAATGGTTTTTATGAAAATTTGGATATTATTTTACAAAAAATAATAATATTGGAAATTCTAAAGAGAATTTAACTCCCATGAATTTGTATCCTATTAAATGTTCAATCAACCCTTTAGCTACATAATAATATAATAACATAATTTTGAAGATCAAAATATATAATTAGACATAAAATTTAATGAGTTGGACTGAAATTTAATAGGTGGAATAAATAACCCATCAAAAAATTATGAAGTAAATAATAAAAAATTAAAAATAAAATATGAAATAATTCAACAAAGGATTAGAGTTTCCTTTCATAGTTCATTTTGATGAATATATTATAACTTAAATTATAATTAATTTTTTTATAGCCAATGACTGTTTTATAACATTATGCAAAAAATTTACAAAATCCATGTGTTTTTTCAAGATGGAAAGAGAAATAATTTGTTTTCAATTAGAGTGAAGGGGTAATAAAGATTAAAATCCTCATAGTGGAATCAAAGACTTCAAATTTGAAAAACATTATCATAATTTAAGATACAAATGTTATCAAAATGAATACTTGTGATCAATATTTTAAGGGGGTTTTATGGAATTAACATTGTGGTATATTTTACCTCATTGAATAACTTCTCCACCCCAATAAAACTATAAATTATCTCCACAATTGAGTCTACAATAGAGATTCATTTACATTCAATTTAAATTTTGAAGATATATAAAGATTTATTTTTCAATAATCATGAAAAATGTGTCCCCAAAAATATCAAATAATTTTCCCACATAATACAAACTATAAATAACTAAAAACGTTAAATTTGTTTTTCTACATGTTATTATTAATTTCAAGATGAAAATTTAATAAGAACTACTTTATAAGAACTAAAATTCCAAAAAATAATAAGAATGAATCATATTTCAAATGAATAAATATGATTATAATTTTAACTAATAAATCCCCCAAATTAAAAGTTCAATTGTATTCACTATAACAACCTACATCTTATCCTTAATAAATCCCTTCTAGTTTTATATATGATCTCAAAAATAGTAACATACTAACATTATATTCAATAAAGTCTAACCAATGTAGATGATAAATCGTGATTATAATGAGAGGGGCCTGAATAATGTGTTTTTATCTTGTTTAGTCTATTAATAATTGAAAATTACCAATTTTATTCCTAATTAATAGATGTGTGTCCTGAGTAAAATTATTTTTGGTAAAAAAATGAACAACATATTCCCATTATGTTCACATTATTAATTGAAATTAAATACTATGAAATATAAAAAAAGCGACACTATAAATTGTTATTACCTCCCCCACACTTATAATAATATGTAAAAATTGTATGTAAACACATAAATATTTGGATAAAATGGTATTTCACTTCTAAAAAAATGCTATCATCCTCAATAGGTTCCGTAATATCTTCCCAAAATAGGATAATCCAATTTCCATTTATAGTGAACAAAACATCTTTAATTGGATTTCTAATCTATACAATAGAAAAATGGAAAACAAGAGTAACAATAAAAACCATCCAATATAGGGAAAAGTTTACCTGGGTTGATCTTTACTCTGGATATGTATATTAGTACTTCATATCAAAAATGGAACTCTTTATTAATGTTCATCATTTCATGAAATTTTTTCATTCCTTTTAAAAACCAACAAATATTCATTATAATTCAAACTAATTTCTACAAGCCCTTGTATAAACATGGATCCACTATTTTATTTCTTAAAAAAATAAATTTAGTAATATAAACATAAGAAAACATTTTTTTACTTGCTTCAAAAGAAAATAAAATTTTCATCCAAAAATAGCCTACAAGGTGACATATTTATTTCAGTTTTATAGGTTTTATTATATTCTAAAAAATAATCATATAAACTTAATAACTGATCCTTCCTTGTTAGAGTAATAACTTTCTCTTGAATATTCTTAATATCACTTATTTGAAACTTTAAACATAAATTTTTTGAGGTCGACATGGTTTATAATGCTTATTACTTACCTCGTATCTTCTCTACAATGATTATAATATCCTATTATAGAAATGAGTTCGTTGTTCTATAATAATTAACATTTGAATCCCAAATCTACAAAATAGATTAATCTTAAAAAAATTGGGCTTCCAATCTTACAATATTTTTCGTAGTTGGTAAAGCATCAATCCACATATATACATAGTTTATAATAATCATTTTGTAAGAATATCCAAAGGAATCATGAAATGGAACCATAAAATCCATCCCTAAAACATCAAATACATCACAAATAAACAATTTTCATTATGTATTCACATTTATTTTAGTAATACTTTCATTGAATTAGCAGGATTTATTAGTCCTACAGAACCCATAATAATATTTGAAAATTGTTGGTTAAAAAATCATAGAATCTCACACATTAATAGTTTTTATAAATAGAAAACATTTTCCATCAAAACTCAATCTATTGAAAAATTTCACCACAGAAAAAATATATAAATTATGCACTCATTATATAAACATATAATGACATTTCATTTCCCACAAGTAAGTAATCTTCAAAAAACATTTCCTCGAATCACTAATAAATTTTGAAACCTTATGTTTTTAAAACTAGTCAGTTGAAACATTAGTAGATAATAATTTATTTATATCTGAAAGTTTTGTCCATCTACTTACAATATAATAATACAACCTCTTCATCAATCAAAAAATTATTTTATTCAATATATGAAATTCATAGATAAAAGATAGTAGGTAACCTACAGTAATGATATTCTACAATGTTTTGAATTTTTTTTTCTAATCTTGGATCTCTATTTAAAATTCGATAATAAAAAATTTCCACTATATAGCCTTATTTGTTATTCCAAATTCCTCATGAGATATCATATAGTGAAATATTTAGTGAAAAAACAATTTTATACTCCAAAATATAGAATCTGAACATATCAAGTGAAACAATAATGGATGTCAATTTTTTTTATGATTTAGTGTACTTAGGTTGGTAATCATCGAAGGTTTAAGAAACGCAATAAATGGAATGTCACTTATTTTATAATCTATTACCAAGAACAAAGCTACATATATTTCTTAATAATTAGTCATCAAATCTATTGGAATGTCCCAATTAGGTTGTTGATCTATTTTTGGGGACCACCGGTTTAGTTTGAATTTATTAATAGATTCCTCACACATCCCATAAATAAAGAAAATAATATATTATTTATAAGCATTGTTGAAGGATTTTTTTTGGAAAATGTTTTTTATGAACTGTATAAGGATCCCAAGATATCTAAGACAAGATTAAATATATTTAATAGCTTTATAAAAATCTAATTAACAGATAATTTCAACATTAGAGTAGTCTACATTAATGTTATTTTGGTATACATCATGACCAAGAATAATGACACTCTCGATTAAATAATTGAATTTATCTTAGATAAAAGCACAGTTCTTTAGAAACAAATAATAGAACATACCCTAGTTTTCATTGATATATTTAAAAAGATGGAATATACACTATTAAATGATCCACAAACACCAATATATCTTCATTATGAAACAAAATAAAAATTGATTAGAATTAATCATTAGAAGGTAGTAGTGGCATCACAAAGCCCACATAGAATTGTCCTACAAGATAGGGCACCAAAGAACATGTAGATTGTAATGTCCCGGACCTCTTTGGTCCAATACTTTGTGAAAATGTGGTGTTGGAGGTGTTCTGGGAGGTCAAGGTGACTTATCCCCCAGCCGCGCCCTACCGGTAGCTCAGTCTACCGGTAGCCGCAGCCTACCGGTAGCTCGGTCTACCGGTAGCCGCTGCCTACCGGTAGCTCGGTCTACCGGTAGCCGCCGCCTACCGGTACCTCGGTCTGTCAGTAGCCGTAGTCTAGCAGTAGCTCAGCTAACACTTTTCCAAATTTCTATTTCTGTGAACAATGTTTCCATAATCCTATGAGCTACCGATTCCTTCCTTTCCCAAATTTCATTTTTGAACAGTGTTTCCAGAATTCTAAGAGCTACCGATTCTTTCCTTAGACAAATTTGGAGTATGTGAATAGTGTTTCCAGCTTCAAACAGTTTCGCCCCTTTGACATTTTCTTTGACGTAAAATACATTTTAAAACCTTATTTTATGGTCATTAAGGCCGATTCAAAGGCCATAAATCCTATATTAATTATTCCTAAGGCCGGGATGTTTTTTTACTTGGTCAAACCGCGTCGGTTAATGCGATCCGTTTGAATTGGAGAATAAATCGGATCTTAAACCGTCGCCTCTCTGATTTTTTTAAAAAGGAACTAGATATCATTCTTCGTTGTTCTTCCTCCTGGTTCTCATCTACGAGATGTTAGAACCATGAAATCATTCATGTAGGAGTTTCACAATCAAACGTTACTCGGATCAGTTCGTCTTTTTTTGATGCAACCAAGCTGTGTCGATCATTCTTCCATATAGGTTGACGCGAGAGAAGGATTGTGGTCCGTTGTGTGGATAAAGAACGTCAAGAACTCTTCGAGGTAGGGGATTCATGGCTTCTCTAATTGTGTATGTGCAATCATAGTATTAACAAGATTTAGTCCTTTGGATCATAATGAAATTGACCTAATTAAATACTTGAACCAGATTAAAAGAATTGGTTGATCGTATAATGTTGCTTTATTCCGTAGTAACGGTTTGCCTCATGTTTTCTAGTTAGAGTGATATCTATGTTTTCTTTGATTTGTTGTTCGTTTATGATAGAAATTGATAATGAACGTAAAGCTGGAATTAATTGGCTAAAGATAAAGAGGCATGTAAATTAATCTGGATATTGTTGTTGTTGTTGTTGTTCTAATTTGAGGATAATCAAGTTAGGGAAGTAAGCATGGTTATTTAAATTGTGATAGCTTACTAATTAGGTCTCCCGTAATTGGATCCTACGAATAACTAATCTTCTAGTTCAATATGGATTAAAGAACAGATTATACAGGAATTTCAAAAAGGTTTCTGAGTTACCCTCTTGTTTGTTAAAGGGTCAAGATCCCATGGTTGTGATTGTTGTTTTCCTGCTGCTTGTGCTGTGATGTGAGCCTGGATGACTGTTGTGATATGTGGAGGCATGGAGGCATTGTGGTGGTGGGAGAAGATGATGCCTAGAGTGGTGAGATGCATCGGTTTATGCATGTGGGTGTTGGGAAGGACACCAGGAGTGATGGAATGGGATGGATGTGGTTGCTAGATGCTTGTGGTTTTCATTGAATGTTAATCTGCTTTGTTTTTCCCCACTGCTCAAGGCAGCTGGTCTTGCTGCCCTTCTTCCGAAGGAGGCGAATACGCGCGGGGTATGTCACATGCTTTCCGTGTTTAGCCTCTCAAGGGAGAATGGGTCTATGCTCTTTCTATAGGCGGCAAAGACTCGACGGGTAGTATATCTACTCACCATATTGATCCTCCTTTGTGTTTAGAAGCATAACATGATTCTCTAGAATTCTTGGGAATATGGAAAAGTAATTCTGTAATGAATTTTTGATTAAATGGTGAAAATAAACGGGGATGGAGATACTAGAATTAAAAGGTGATGTGAATCTTAAAAGGAGCAGTTGATTTTGAATGTGATGCCAATTCAGTTTAATGTGGAATTTTTCAACGTTAATTAATGTTTAATGAATTAATTAACGTACAGTGGAATTGATGAAATGAGAATGGAGTAATCTAATAAATTTCTAAAATGTTGTGTACTTATAGGATACCTAGTCTTATAAGTAGCAGCCTAGAGTCTGAGAGACGTTATCTGCAATTGTATCTATAAGACTAGGTAATACCCATAGTGTGTATGTGAGTTATATATATATATTCTGTAGTTTTTGTGTTTCTATATGCTACTCCACCCTGTCGGTAAGGGAAACTGACACTCTAGGGATTCTGAGCCCTGGGGGGTGTTTTCCCCAACATTCTGATGGGAGGTTGAATGGCTGACTACCCCCATTGACCCCACTCTCTTCTCATGGTAGATCTTGGTGCTGTTAGGCATAGTGGTTAGTTTTACCCATATATGTGTGTAGAGGGCTTTAATGGCACGTGGTTATTTCACACACATATATTCTGGATATAGTATCCTATGGACTACTATAGGTGTAACATGTATAGGCTGTGATGGATTGAGGATCCCTACTCGGTGTATGGGCTATAATGGCTTAAGGTATAATACTCGATGTATGATACACGTTATGCGGGCTTTGGTGGCTTCCGGAACATACCTGGTTACTTTTGGTTGTGGGGATGGTGTGGTGCTTCACCCAGGTGTCTGCGGGAAAGCCTTTAGAGAGAGATTCACAGGACGTATGTCATTGGGGCAAGGCGGCCAACTAGTGGGGAAGTATTAGCGGGGTACCCTTGAAATTATTTACTATATTCTATATTCTTGTATTCGTTTCGTGGTGAGAGTGGCCATGGTGAGGTTGGGAACTTAGTATACCTGTTTAGGTAACGAGTTAGTTTCACTTGTTTTTCACTGGGCTTTAGCATGATTTCTTTACTTTTACACGAGAGGCTTGGGGAGGATCCTACTGAGTATACTGTTATACTCACCCTATGTCTATATAAACCGTTTTTCAGGTCACTTGGAGCGGGTTGGAGATCAAGTTGGTTACTACTAGCTTCTGGTTGGAGGAGGAGCTGTTCGGGATTGTGGCTGCTGCCGTTTCACTTTCATTTGGGTACTTTGAGTTTTCCCCATTTCAGTTGTTGTACTTGTGCATGAAATTTCATATATGTATGTGGTTTCCTTTTATATCTCAGTTCTAAGTTGGAGTTGATTAGAGTCTAGTCTATCTCTCTTTTCTGTATGTATTCTCTTAGAGGGTAATGCCTCCCATTTGTATGTTTATTATACCCTCGGTGCTAGTCGCCAACTCGGGGCCTACTGGAGGCGGGACTTGGGGGTCATTATCTCCCTTCTCAAATTGCCGTCCCAGGAGGGGTACACATTGTGGGGAGGGGGTCGTGACAGAGTGGTATCAGAGGTCTGGTTGAGGGATAGGATGTAGTTTGAAGTTAGGCACAGGTGAGGATGCATGGGGTGGTAGGGCAACAGTGTCATTCATGTTTAGCAAGTGGGGTAAACACTGGAGACCAGCAGAGAAATAGGCGTTCAGGACCCCCTATGATCTGTTGCATGGACCATTAAATTTACGATGTCTACTAAACAAAGTGATATTGGTTGCAAGGTAGAGACCTATGAAAGGATCATGCATCATTATTCTTTGCGCATGTGTTTGAATGGGTAGACATTGGGATAGATAACATGAAATTAATAAAACAAAACAATTAATTAATTTATGTCTTCCATATTCCAGGCTTAGGAGTTCTAACAGTTGTTATTTTACAGGTATGGCTCTAGGTCGACGTCCTCATCAGGTCTGCGCAGAAGATGCCTAGCAGGCTGTTCCAGCAGATCATCGCCGAGTAGAGGTTGACGACGATGACACTTGGAGGAAGACACTTCGAGAGTTTCAGTGCCAGAGTGTACAGAAGTACGAGGGCTCTGTTTCAGATGCAGTCACAGAAGACTGGTTGGAGGAGATCGAGATTGGCTTCAGTTCGATTCTTGCTCGGAAGGAACACTGGGTGTCATTGGTTGTGACGATGCTGCGTGGACCAGTGAGGCAGTGGTGGTTCTTGTTCCTCGGTGATCGTGAAGAGTCGTCAATCTCATGGGGGGAGTTTCAAGATAGGTTTAGAGTCGAGTTTCTTTCGTCAAATGCGAAGGTGTCTAGTCGCCAGGAGCTTCTCACCCTTCGACAGGGGAGCTCCAGTGTTCGAGAGTTTGGAATCTATTTCAGGAACCTTATACAATATGCTTCAGACCTGTTACCAGATGATGAGGCCAGGGTGAGGCATTTTGAGGAGGCTTTGTGTCCAGAGATCCAGCACCAGGTCACCCCATTTATGATGAAGACATATCTTGAGGTGTTGGCGAGGGAATAGGTCGTTGAGAGGACTTTCGCCAGGACTGGATCGTCACGAGAGGGGAATCTTCATGATTCCTCACGAAGCAGAGCTGTGGTCCAGGGTTCCCGGTTTTCCGGACAGAAGAGTTTTCGTTCATCTGGGGGTAGGTCGCAGCCCTTCCCATCTCGTTTCTCTGGAGGAAGCAACTCTCAGGACTATGCCAAGGGATCATGCGCTTGTTTTTCTTGTGGTGGTCATAGTGATTAGCAGTGGGAGTGCCCGACTTTTCAGAGCATCAATCGTACACCGGGCGCTCCACTACAGGTTCCTCCGTTGAGGCAGTTCTAATCGAGGTAGCAGCAGCAGGTTGCACCAGTTTTAGATCACCAGAGGGTAGATGGAGCATGTAGAGGACAGTCCCATGATGCTTCCCGTCCTCAGAGAGTAGAGCGCGGTCATGGTGGTGGTCGTAATCACGGTCAGAGAGGCCGTGGGGGAGGTCGTGGTCAGCTCCATGCTCTAGCGTTGCCAGCCCCAAGAAAACCAGATGTCATTCGAGGTACCCTTTACTTGTTTTCTACCTTGGTGTATGCCTTGTTTGATTCAGGAGCAACACACTCGTTCATATCACCTACCCCTGTCCATGCTTTGGGACTTGAGGTAGAGAGGCTTCCAGTGCCCTTGGAGTTGACTACACCAGTTGGAGGTCGAGCTGACTTGTTTGAAGTAGGTAGAGACTGTGAGCTAGTGTTGGGGCAACACCGCTCTTGGGGAGATTTCCTATGTTTGTGAATACAACAATATGATGTCATACTCGACATGGATTGGTTGTATTCGGTGCAGGATGTTGTGGATTTCTACAGGAAGAAGGTCGTTTTCCTTGATGCAAATAGAGAGAAAGTGGTGTTTGTTGGGAATGGAGATCCTCTGATGAGTCATAGATGAGTTTCATCCTTATCATCCATGATGGCTGGGATGATGCTGAGTTCTTCAGAGGTTCAACAGTTGGCGTTTCCTAGGGTCGTAGAGGAGTTCCCTGATGTCTTTCAAGGAGAGGTTGTATCCTTACCCCCTCGAAGAGAGATCGAGTTTGGGATCGAGCTACAGCCAGGAGCGTCCCCTATCTCTATGTATCCATATAGGACGACCCCTTCTGAGTTACGAGAGCTACATATTCATCTTGATGGTCTGTTGGAGTGTGGTTTTGTTCGGCCAAGTGTGTCACCTTGGGGAGCACCAGTTTTGATTGTGAAAAAGGCTGATGACAGTTTGCGGTTGTGTGTCGATTATTGTCGATTAAACAAAGTGACAATAAAGAACCGCTTTCCTCTCCCGCGGATTGATTACTTCTTCGATCAACTAAAGGGTGCAATTTGGTTCTCAAAGATTGACTTGCGGTCAGGATATCACCAAATTCGTGTAAAGGATGAGGATATCCCAAAGACAGCTTTCCATTGTCGTCATGGGCATTATGAGTTTGTTTTAATTCCATTAGGCGTGACGAATGCTCCAGCTATTTTCATGGGGCTGATGAGTGCTGTGTTCCGTGAATTCTTGGACAAGTTTGTTGTGGTTTTCATCGATGACATCCTTGTGTACTCCACATCTGAAGAAGAGAATGCATAGCATCTACGAGCCGTTTTGGGAGTTCTTCGCCAACATCAGTTGTTTGGGAAGTTGTCCAAGTGTGAGTTCTGGGCTCGAGATGTTCATTTCATAGGGCATTTTGTGTCCCAACAGGGAGTAGCTATGGATCCATCGAAGATAGAAGCAGTAGTGTCTTGGGCAGCCCCCAAGACAGTGTCAGAGGTGCGAAGTTTCCTTGGTCTCGCATGCTATTATATGAGGTTTGTAGCCAATTTCTTCCGAGTTGCGACTCCTCTGACAGCTTTGACCAGGAAGGATCAAGCATTCATATGGACTGATCAGTGTTAGACAACATTCGAGTATCTAAAGGAGAAGTTGTTATGTGCTCCAGTCCTTTGTCATCCAGCGGAGAGAGTCCATTTTGATGTTTTCTGTGATGCTTCACATATGGGGCTAGGTTGTGTTCTCATGCAGCAGAGGTCAGTTGTTTCTTATGGGTCTCGGTAGTTGTGTCCCCATGAATGCAACTATTCCACCCATGATCTTGAGTTGGCAGCCGTGGTGTATGCTCTAAATTTGTGGAGACATTACCTCATTGGTGATCACTTTGTGGTTTTCACCAATCATAAGAGTTTGAGTTATGTTTTCTCCCAACGTGACTTGAACTTGAGGCAGCGTCGGTGGATGGAGTTCTTGCAGGAATAAGACTTTGAAATACCATATACACCTCGAAAAGGGAATGTTGTAGCTGACAAACTAAGCAGAAAGACACGTAATGATGTTGTGTGTGAATCTGGTGATTCTTGGAGAGTGATGGAAGAGCTATCAGCTTTGCATCTTGATATTGGAGAAGCTGGGGGTAGAGGTTGTATTTTCCAGATGACGGTGCATTCATCCCTGATGTAGAAGGTTGAAGAGTCTCAGTTGGGTGATCTAGAGGTGGAAGTTTGGAGAGACAGAGTTGTTTTTGGTGAGGCCCCTGATGGTTGGTCGGAGGATGAACAACACCAAGTGTTGTATCATGGTAAACTTTCTGTCCCCTTGGCGATGCGTGAGATAGTTTTCCGAGAGTTCCATAGTCCACCCTTGTCGGTACATCTTGGTGTGACGAAGATGTACCGATCCTTGAGGAGTCATTTTTGGTGGCCTGGGCTGAATCATATGGTTGCGGAATGTGTGTCTCGGTGTTTAGTCTCCCAGAAGGTGAAGGCCGAACACTGTGTTCCAGGTGGTCTTCTCCAGCAATTGGAGATTACTCAGTGGATGTGGGAGGACATCTCAATGGACTTAGTTATAGGTTTACCTCGAGCTCCGGGAGGACATGATGCTATATGGGTGGTAGTGGATCGTTTAACAAAGTCGACCCATTTCATAGAGATCATGGAGTCGAGCTCAGTGGAGGTTCTGTCGAGACAGTATCTGGAGGAGGTGGTGAGGCTTCATGGAGTACCTAGGATGATCATTTCTGATCGAGATCCTCGTTTTACCTCCAGAGTGAGGAGAGGTGTCCAACATGCTTTTGGCTCTCAACTGTGCCTTAGCACTGCTTTTCATCCTCAAACGGATGGTCAGACAGAGGGAACCATCAAGACTCGTGAAGACATGTTGCGCTCTTGTGTTCTTGATTTTGGAGGTTCATGGATGAAGCAATTACCCTTGGTAGAGTTCTCTTACAATAATATTTTTCACTCTACCATTGGTATGGCGCTATTTGAAGCCTTGTATGGCCGGCCATGCCATTCTCTGTTGTGATAGACTGTGGTCAGAGAGTCAGCAATTCTCAGACCAGAAATAGTGTAGAATACAACAGAGATGGTTCAGGTGATTCGTGAGAGGATGAAGACAGCACATGTTCGTCAGAAATCATCTGCTGATCAAAGAAGGAGACCGTTAGAGTTTGATTTTGGGGGTCATGTGTTTCTAAAGGTGACTCCTCGTCATGGGCAGCGAAGGTTTGGTCGTGGAAGTAAGCTTTCTCCCCGGTTTGTTGGGCCTTTCGAGGTGTAAGCTCGTGTTGGAGCTGTGGCGTATCGAGTAGCACTTCCCCCTTAGATGAGTCGGATACATGATGTTTTCCATGTATCGCAGCTCCGTCGTTACCTTCATGATGAATCTCATGTTATCGATTGGGGAGAGATCGATATTGATGAGGATACATCCTTCGAGGAGCGACCTGTGGAGATCCAAGACTGAAAGGAGAAGGTGTTGCATGGGCATTCTATCCCCTTAGTTCGTGTCTTGTGGCAACACGGTGGCATGGAGGAGAGTACATGGGAGCGTGAGTCACAGATATGTGCTCAGTACCCAGAGTTGTTCAATGTTTAACTCTTTTCATGTAATGATGTTTCCTTGATGGATAGATCTTTCATGTTTTATTTATGTACCATTTGTGTGATGTTATGATTGAATTGTTTGGATATGGATTGTTTTTTTCCATATTATCAGATGTCATAGTTTTGTTCCAGCTTTCGAACAACTCATGGTGGTTTTCCCCTAAGAGGTATCTTATGGGGTGGTTGTTCAGAACCCTCTTTTCCTCAGAGTTTGTTTTTAATTCTCGAGGACGAGAATGTTTTGAGAGGTATCTAATGTAATGGCACGGACCTCTCCGGTCCACTACTTTGTGAAAATGTGGTGTTGGAGGTGTTCCGGGAGGTCAAGGTGACTTATCCCCCAGCCTCGCCCTACCGGTAGCTCGGTCTACCGATAGCCGCAGCCTACCGGTAGCTCGGTCTACCGGTAGCCGCAGCCTACCGGTAGCTCGGTCTAGCGGTAGCCGCCGCCTACCGGTAGCTCGGTCTACCAGAAGCCGCTGCCAACCGTTAGCTCAGTCTACCGGTAGCCGCAGACTACCGGTAGCTCGGTCTACGGGTAGCCGCAGCCTACCCGTAGCTCGGTCTACCGGTAGCCGCTGCCTACCGGTAGCTCGGTCTACCGGTAGCCGCTGCCTACCGGTAGCTCGGTTTACCGGTAGTCCCCGCCTACAGGTACCTCGGTCTACCGGTAGCTGCAGTCTAGCAGTATCTCGGCTAACACTTTGCCAAATTTCTAGTTTTGTGAACAGTGTTTCCAGAATCCTAAGAGCTACCGATTCCTTCCTTTTCCAAATTTCACGTTTGAACAGTGTTTCCAGAATTCTAAGAGCTACCGATTCTTTCCTTTGCCAAATTTTGAGTATGTGAATAGTGTTTCCAGCTTCCAACAGTTTCGACCCTTTGACATTTTCTTTGACGTAAAATACATTTTAAAACCTTATTTAAAGGACTTTAAGGACGATTCAAAGGCCATAAATCCTATATTAATTATTCCTAAGGCCGTGATGTTTTTTTACATGGTCAAAATGCGTCGGTTAATGCGATCCGTTTTTAATGGAGAATAAATCGGATATTAAACCGTCGCCTCTCTGATTTTTTTAAAAGGAACGAGATATCATTCTTCGTTTTTCTTCCTCCTGGTTCTCATATACGAGACGTTAGAACCTTGCAATCATTCCCGTAGGAGTTTCACAATCAAACGTTACTCGGATCAGTTCCTCTTGGTTTGATGCAACCAAGCTGTGTCGATCATTCTTCCATATAAGTTGATGCGAGAGAAGGATTGTGGCCCGTTGTGTGGATAAAGGACGTCAAGAACTCTTCGAGGTAGGGGACTCGTGGCTTCTCTAATTGTGTGTTTGCAATCGTAGAATTAACATGATTTAGTCCTTTGGATCAAAATGAAATTGACCTAATTAAATACTTGAACTTGATTAAAAGAATTGGTTGATCATATAATGTTTCTTTATGCCATAGTAACGGTTTGCCTCATGTTTTCTAGTTAGAGTGATATCTATGTTTTCTTTGATTTGTTGTTCGTTCATGATAGAAATTGATAATGAACGTAAAGCTGGAATTAATTGGCTAAAGATAAAGAGGCATGTAAATTAATCTGGTCATTGATTTTGTTGTAGTTGTTCTAATTTGAGGACAATCAAATTAGGGAAGTAAGCATGGTTATTTAAATTGTGATAGCTTACTGATTAGGTCTCCCATAATTGGATCCTACGAATAACTAATCTTCTAGTTCAATATGAATTAAAGAACAGAATATGTGGGAATTTCAAAAAGGGTTCCGAGTTATCCTCTTGTTTGTTAAAGGGTCAAGAGCCCATGGTTGTGATTGTTGTTTTCCTACTTCTTGTGCTATGATGTGAGCCTATGGCTGTTGTGATATGTGCAGGCATGGAGGCCTTCTGGTGGTGGCAGTAGATGACGCCAAGAGTGGCGAGATGCATCGGTTTATGAATGTGGGTGTCAGGGAGGACACCAGGGGTGATGGAATGGGATGGATGTGGTTGCTGGATGCTTGTGGTTTTCATTGAATGTTAATCTTCTTTGTTTTTCCCGACTGCTCAAGACAGCTGGTCTTGCTTCCCTTCTTCCGAAGGAGGCGAAGATGTGCGGGGTATGCCACGTGCTTTCCGTGTTTATCCTCTCGAGGGAGAATGGGTCTATGCTATTTTTATAAGCAGAAAAGACTCAATGGGTAGTATATCTACTCACCGTATTGAGCCTCCTTTGTGTTTAGAGGCATAGGATGCTTTTCTAGGATGCCTGGGAATATGGAAATGTAATTCTGTAATTAATGTTTAATTAAATGGTGAAAATAAACGGGGATGGAGATACTAGAATTTAAAGGTGATGTGAATCTTAAAAGGAGCAGTTGATTTTGAATGTGATTCCAATTCAGTTTAATGTAGAATTGTTCATCTTTAATTAATGTTTAATGAATTAATTAACGTTCAGTGGAATTGATAAATTGAGAATCGAGTAATCTAATAAATTTCTTCAAATGTTGTGTACTTATAGGATACATAGTCTTAGAAGTAGCAGCCTGGAATCTGAGAGACGTTAGCTACAGTTGTATCTATAAGACTAGGTAATGCCCATAGTGTGGATGTGAGTTATATATATATATTCTGTACTTGTTGTGTTTCTATACGCTACTCCACCCTTTCGGTAAGGGAAACTAACACTCCAGGGATTCTGATCCCTTGGGGGGGTGTTTTCCCCAACATTCTGATGGGAGGTTGAATGGCTGACTACCCCCTTTGACCCCGCTCTCTTCTCTTGATAGATCATGGTGCTGTTAGGCACAGTGGTTAGTTTTACCCATATATGTGTGTAGAGGGATGTAATGGCTTGTGGTTATTTCACACACATATATTCTGGATATAGTATCCTATGGACTACTATAGGTGTAACGTGTATAGGCTATGATGGCTTGAGGATCCCTACTCGGTGTATGGGCTATAATGGCTTAAGGTATAATACCCGATGTATGATACACATTATGCGAGATTTGGTGGCATCCAGAACTTACCTGTTTAATTTTGGTTGTGGGGATGGTGTGGTGCTTCGCCCAGGTGTCTGCGGGCAAGCCTTTGGAGAGAGATGCACATGATGTATGTCGTTGGGGCAAGGCGGCCAACTAGTGGGGAAGTAGTAGCGGGGTACCATGGATATTCTTTACTATATTCTATATTCTTTTATTCGTTACATGGTGAGAGTGGCCATGGTGAGGTTGGGAACATAGTATACATGTTTATGTAATGAGTTAGTTTCACTTGTTGTTCACTGGGATTTAGCATGCTTTATTTACTTTTTCACGAGAGGCTTGGGGAGGATCCTACTGAGTATACTGTTATACTCACCCTATGTCTATATAAACTGTTTTTCTGGTCACTTGGAGCGGGTTGGAGATCAAGCTAGTTACTACTAGCTTGTGGTTGGAGGAGGAGTTGTTCGGGCTTGTGGCTGCTGTCGTTTCACTTTCATTTGGGTACTTTGAGCTTTCCACATTTCAGTTGTAGTACTTTTGCATGAAATTTCATATATGTAATTGGTTTCCTTTTATATCTCAATTCTAAGTTGGAGTTGATTGGAGAGTATTCTATCTCTCTTTTCTGCATGTGTTCTCTTAGAGGGTAATGTCTCCCATTTGTATGTTTATTATACCCTAGGTGTTAGTCGCCAAACCGGGGCCTACTGGAGGCGAGACTCGGGGGGTCATTATCTCCCTTCTCACATTGCCGGCCCAGGAGGGGTACACTTTGTGGGGAGGGGGTCGTGACATAGATGTTGGTTTATCCATGACATCTGAATATATATTAAAATTAAAATATCCATAAGACCATCCAAATAGAAATAATCGGATTAAAATGTTTTCTTCTTATGGATTTAATCTGGAAAACGAATGGAATAGTGGTATGTCTTAGTCACTATGTTCATCCTCCAAAATTCAATGAATAATCTCCATTAATTTGGAAAACTAATAAGAAGTATGTGTACAAATTAATTAAGGAAAAATTCACTCCAACATTTTTAGGAATGATTTATACTAGACATACCTATTACTTATCAAAACAATGGGTATATTATATATGAAACTAAAATGGTAGTCACCTCATTTTTAACCACATCTAGTTGGGTATATTCCATATCAAATGATATTAACCAAAATTATTGAAATTTCCCTTAATATTTAACCTATTTATACACTCTAAAAGTCAAATTCATGGAAATTAATCTATAGACAATAATATATAATCCATTGTCCCCATAAGTACTTCTAAGAGTTTTTTTCTTGTTCATAGGAAAACCAACTTTTAATTATAAAATAATATTCTTTCACTATATTCATAGTAAATTTTATTTTTTTGGGAAAGGCCTTACGTTCATGTGTCAATGTGTTATACCCTTTTTAAAATTATGTTTTATGATTTATTTTATTTATAATTGACGTTTATATCATCCCATACAATAGAAGTATAACACAATTTTGATGAACTAGAGATGTTATTCTCAATAAATGGAAGTGTTCCATCCTCAATAAAATATCAAATTCACGACCACGACCATGTTTGTAATAAAAAAATGTTAGGAATCCATTTAATGTTCAATAAATAGAAATCAAAATATGTTTTACCATATAAATTTAGACCATCCATAAAATTTTCATTCATAATAGATATTAATTTATTATCAAAAATTTTAGAATCATTTCATTATAAAATTTTATATTCATCCTTTATAAGTGATGTTTTAATGAATTAAAATAATTATTCATTTATTAGATTATATATTTTAGAAAAAAATCATCACTATGATGTTTATAAATTTTAAAACGGTATGTTGTTTTTATAAAAACAAACTCAAATTCTGTTTAATCACAACTTTTTTTAATATTTTTACTTGAAAACACTTATTTAGAAGTCAAGGAAAATATTTAGAAAATTTTATTATTAGATGGATTTTGAAAAAATCAAAAAAATAATATACATAAAACAAATATATCATTTTAAATTGATGTGATAAATTGTTTTGTGATGAGTTGTCATTTATTTAATTTTGGAAAATTAACGATATTACCTCGAAACTCTAATGGTAGAGTCCCTTTATACGTAATAAAAATATATTCCGTATAAGTTTTAAAAAATGTTCTTCCTAATATTAATGGTGAATTTAATGTAAGCAATCCATCCATCATATATGACACATAAAAAATAAATAGAATAATAAAAATATTTAACCCTTACCAACTGATTTCTAATGACTCTATACAGCATAAAAAAATCTCATTAGTTAGTATGTTTAAAATACAATAGTATTTTATTATTTGTATCCTACATTGATTAAAATATAGAATATGACATAAAATTTATGGGGGCTCCTAAATTTATCATTTCATCCTTAAATTAATGTTATCTAATAAAAAAGTAATAGTAAACATATCATAATCATTTCATTTAATTAGTTGAGAATGTGGATCATAAAGGAAACATTACACTATTATATTTCATTCTCACCCCTCTTGGACATCTATTTTTAGAGAAATTTTCAATATAAAATTTAGAATTACTATTTATTTATATTAGAACATATCAAAATGTAAAATTAAACTATAATTTCCTAATATTTTCAAGCTAATTCTTTTACATTTTAGTTTAAAAATAATTCTTAAAAAAAGGATGAAGTAGAACAATATACAGTGGAAATAAATATATCTGAAGGAAATCATTTATTTTTTTCTTCCATTTTCAAGAGGTATGAAAATTACTAAAATTGATTTTCGATCATTATATATTGATTTTATTTTCATTATTCTATTTTTATTATTATAAAGGATTTTATATAGTAGGTTCAATTATAAATTTATCAAGTCCATTATCAATTTCAATTGGGGGGTTTGTTATTTTATTACATTATTTTATAATTGTTTCGAATATTGGGATATATTTCATATGACCTTTTCCCTTGATCTCATTAGATATATTCATTTAATTTTTTTACCACTTATCAAAAACTTTAATATAACATTATATCTTCACCTTAGGTTTACTTCAACTTGTGATGGAAAAATAGAACCTGTTTGACCATTGAACCCACTAATTACATTTTGTATTTTACCAATTTGAGTAACAATATTTTATAATATCACCTATTATTGTTGAAAAATGAATTATTTTTTCATAACAACATCTTAAATGTGTTAATCATTTCATTGATTATTTATTTATTTTTTTGTATTTTCGTTATTAAATGTTATTATATTTAAACTACTATAGTTACCATATTGATCATGATTAAACTTTGGATGTCGATTATAGTTTTTGTGTTTAAATGATGATTTTTTTGTTCAGGATTCATAAAACTATTGTTTTATTATTAATTTCAACCTTGGTTGAAATTTTTGTTTCAATTGAAAAGGCATTGATTTACTAATGTGGTATAGAAATTTACTATTTTGGTTTTTTCTAAAAAGTATTTTAGTTTAATATCCCATTGAATTAATTAGATTCTTTATCCATTTGAGAAAAATGATCATTGAAACTACTAAAAGATATGTAATTTCAATATTATATTTCACTGGGAAATGAAGGCTGAGGTTGAGTTTCAAAATAGACAATTTTTGATAACATATATCTCATCATATTGGTAAGATAACTAAAATGACACCCAATTCATCCATTTAATGAATGGATGTTGGAGCATCTATATTAGTTTGGACATGAATTATTCACCTATTAGAAAAATAGAATGAATTTTGTGTTATAGTAGTTAATAGATTAATAGCGTCAATCAAGCTCTTATGACATAAATAAACTAATTCAAAAGAATCTTTCATGCCCCTATAAATTAATACTAAAACATCATTGAAATATAAAAATATAAGAAGATATGAATATTGATTCCATGAGAATCTAGAACATAGCTTATTAAGTCTTTCGATGTACTTGTGATGAAACTCACATAATAGCATCCTAAAACAACATATATATTTTCTAGGTGATGTAGTCCTATTGGATGAGAAAATATTCTAATAGAATATTTTCATAAGATGTTGAAAGCTCTATATTTATGTTGATTGGAAATAGTAAAATCACTCATTGACCACCCCATATAAGGAAAATGGGAATTATTATATTCTATTTTATCCTCAATAACTACCAATGATTTGATTTTTATGATCTGAATGAGGATTTATTGTATGTTTTTGTGGGGATCCTATCTTTTGATACCTTGTGTGTTTTGTAAATGTTGTATCAATTATAATTTATTCCCAAAGCAATGCGTAATTTAAGTATATCCTAAAAAATTTAATGGCTTTCAAATTCAGGAGTACCGATCTCATTTAATGTTCTTTGTTTGACCATTCTTTTTAATTATTGAAGTTGTCCCATATTTTTGAAAGATTATTTTACTAATTCTTATATCAATGTTTTAGATTTTGTCTAAATTATGAAATCTATCTTCTTCATTATTTTTCTTTGTTTAACTATTCATGATTTCAAATTATAGAAATTTTTAATTCTCTATCATCATTATTACTATGTGAAATTAAATAAACGATAGATTCGATTTTTTCTATAATGAATCATTGTTAAATTTTTTTAATTAAATATTCTAACAATGCCTCCTCGACATCATCAACAATTGATGACACAAATTTTTCATTTTCATTTTAATCCTATATTCAATGTTTTATCTCATATCTTCTATATTACAAATGAACCTGTAGTTTTCTTCTAATGAGGTTAACGTTTATGAGAGTTATTTTATATCCATTTTTTATATTTATTTTATGCTATTAGATATTATTTTTATGAATATATTGTAACTTTTACAACTTGTCTAAAATTTAATATACGAAAAAACAATAAAAAATATGTTTCTTTTGTGAGTAACGATAGACATATAAATAGGGAAATGAAAATGAACGAATAAAAGTAGTGCAAAAAAATTGTTTATCTATTGCTTCATTAATTTACCATATCTCAGAATAATATTCATACTGATCACTATATCATCAAAAAACATATAACAACAGTTCTTGTATCTCATTAGGTGTTGAGATTGTCAATTAAATTATTAGTTTTCATTTTCATTTAACTAATATATAGTTGATGCACTCAAGAATTATTAATTACATGATATAGTTGATAGCATTATACAAACAATAATTGATTGAATATATAGAAATATAAATAGTGATATCCTACATCAATTTATTAATAATAGTAATTTTGAATTCCACAATCTTCAATTGACATTCTCTAAATGGATTTGTGAAAATTTCAGAATGGATGTAAGCTAATGATAGAAAAAAAGACTTACTATGAATATTTATTATTTCAATGTAATATAAATATGGGGATAATTTATTATAAGTGTTACAAGATATTTAATCTTGTAAACAAATACCCATTCAAAAATAATTATTTTTTCAGAAAAGAAAAAAACATGAACCTTGTGTATGTGAAATCTTCAAACACCATCTTCATTGAAGTTGAAATAATGTTATCCACCTTGAGATCTCTATAATATTTATTGGAACAATTCACTTATTTCTGCACTCTATATTTCAATATTTCTATTTGTTTTCCCACCATTTTTACACTCAAAAAAGCACTTTTATAATCCTATTATTACATAAGCATAATTTTATATGTCTATATGATTGTAATCACGTGAATTATTTTTTATTTATTTCTTCAATAAATGACTTGTTTGGTTTGAATAAATATATACAAAAAACATTACCACTAGTATTCATGTCATTAATTTTTTCAATCAATTACCTCTACATAATTTATTATATAATTTAATTATTATATACAATTTTTTAAAATAGTTATTATGAAATCACCATCAGTGAATCATTTTCATTCTTCTTGAATTTTATTTCATTATATATACTACATTCTAAAACTAATGTCAAGAATCATATCTTACATAAAACACATAGTTGAATTCAATGATTTTTAAACTAATGTTTTATTCTTTAAATTAAAATTGGTTTTAGTATGATAAAACCATCATAAATTAATTTAGAGCCTATTTGAAAGAAAATGTGTGTGTATTTATGTATGATAGAAGATGAAACTCTAGGATAATTTAATGTTCTATTAGGTAACATATCATAATATAAATTTCAATAAATAGACAAGAACTAAATGTAAAATTGAAAATAAATAATGGATCTCTATTTCATTCCTCATAAACACCATAATATCAACACAAATCATATATGAAATATCCTTAATCCATCATTGACATCATTCTGATTCCCCAACATCATGTGTTCGATTCATGTTTACCATAATTATGTACCCCAAAAAGAAATTTATAACAATTTTCAGTCATCTCATCCACTTCTAAACATCACAGATAGACAATTAGTGAGATATAATTGTATTTATAATACCTCAGTTTAATCAATGTCGACATAACTACTTTTAAATTCATCATACTCTCTTCGGCCTGATAAAAATCATCCATCACTAGCTCGAACATCCTTCCTAACGAAATTTTCATTATATCTAGAATTAATCACTTAATTTATGTACTATATAACATGATATATCTTCTTCCCTTGAATTTATACATGTTCTATTTGAACATTCATGTTGAGATTCAACATGAGAGAGCATCCTCCATGATATATATTTCCTACCTCAGTCGAACATGGGTCTCACCCAGATTTTCAAGTATCTTCTCTCACCATCCAATTATTTAAAATCCAAATGCACATTTAGGTATATTGATATAATGGTTGTACTATTTTTTGAATGTTTATGAACATTTAATATTTAGAATCATGGAATCTTGTAATATATTAAGATATCTGATACTATTGGATACTAGATATGTGACATATAATGAAAATTCCTCTACCCAAGCATATGGGTACATGTTTTTCTTAGAATTTTGTATGAATCAATATTATATATCTTGAAAATATGCCACATAAGAAATTATATTTGTGAATTTCTTCTCAAAAAGGCTATGAGAATTGTGGTATGGAATTATGATATATATTTCTTCTTGTAGAACTAAAAATTCAAAAAATTGTTCATATTTAAAATTGGTTATATGGTTCTACACAAAATATTGAAATGTGAATATATGAAGATTGAAACTATTTTATGTGGGCCCAATACTATATTCAATACCCCACAATGAAAGGATAAATTTTTTTTAACCATTGTAAATCCAATTAAGATTAAACATTTCCCATCATATTATTTAAAATAGAAATACCATATTCAAAACATTCCGAAAAAATAATCCAAAATAAAATCAATGAATTAACGATTACCATTTTAAAGAGAGTTATAATATTTTTTTTCCAGAAACTAGAATTTATATTCATAATAAACAAGGAATATAAATATTTGGTCAATAAAATTTATGAAAAACATAAAAAACCAAGAATAAATTTTACTCCCATGTTCTAGAAAAAAACTATCTATAATTAAGTTATGAGAGTAATAATCTCAATATAAAATTAAAAATATTTTAAAAATCTTCAATATTTTCACCATTGTTTATAAAAACTGTTATATAGTATTTATAATTATGTAGAATCACTATAAAAAACAAACATAAATCACCCATAAACTTTGAACACAATCAAATTAAAAAAAACACAACCCAATTTACACGACCCATCCAAAATAGAACCCTGTATAATAAAATTGGTATGGACTGAATAAATCCAATCCTAAAAAATGAAATTGATTAATGTTAATTAAACCTAAATTCATCCAATATAACATAAATGATTCATATTATTTGTAAATACTGTGAAACTTACGGAAATAACCACAATATATCAGGATGAAATTTATAATACTTGTTGAAAACCAAATTGAATCAATACAACCCAAATCTATAAGAAATAACTATTCCAAATAAAATAAATATATTCATTTTAACAATAAAATGATCTAGATCATAGCTAACTAACCCAAAAAACCAAAATAGCTGAAATGGAATATATTACACACAAAAATAATAATTTGAAACTAGTATTTACATATATAACCTAAATGCTAGTATGCATAGTGAAATAAAAACTTATTGAACCAATCCAAAAAATACTATTGAAATATATTGATTTCAGTAAAATTTATATGAAATAAATGGAATAAAAATAAGATGAACAAACATGACATGACATGAATTAAATTAAATTTTATTAAACTGAGCCAAAATGAATTAAATAAAAAATAAATTGATAAAATTGACAAAATTATATGATTATATAGTGTAAAAAATCAAAAACAAATCTGAATCAAATTATCCATGCTCCATATAATATGTGTTTATATAATATGAACGAAATAAATTTCTGTTTTTTTTGAACAAAATAACACATAACATATTCAATTAATATAGTAAAAAAACATAATCAAACCTAATGTATTGAATACAATTTGAGTTGACATGAACCATTAAAAAATTACCTAAAATAAAATGAAATAAATCCACCAGAAAAAAGTAGATGAAGAAAAATAAAACTGATATGAATGAATGGAATAAAATTAAACTAAACTAAACAAAAGTTGTGAAAAGAAATTGTATTAATGAAAGTAAAATTGATCCCATTCAAACTGAGAAGATCACAATTGAATTAAATTCAAACCCAAATGAATAAATTGAAATAAATACAAATTGAATAAAACTAATGAAAACTAAATAAAATACATACAGTTATTATGAAATAAATAACAAACTATAGTAATATAATCATAACATAATTCAATAGAATAGATTCTACCCACTCATCATTAGTAAAACTAAACATTTCTTATTAGAAATTTCATAATATTATGCAAATATAAATTTAATTTCATTAACTGAACTAAATTATACTAAGTGAACAAAACTGAATTTAATAAAATTACATTGATTGAAAATGAAGAATGTTGAAAAAATTGAATATAACCAAACCATATTGAATAAAAAATGAATAAAAATAAAGAACATTGAATCAAAAATACTTCATCCATATGATATTAAAATATAAAAAAATAAATTTATTCAAACTAAACCAAATAAAATATTATTAATTGAATAAAAAATAATTTGATATCAACTGATCTATCCAAAACCCACAAGACCTAAAAAGCATAGATCCAAAAACTAAGTGATCTAAATAAAATAATGATAATATTATATAAATCCTAAGAAACCAACTAATGTCTTATAATTAAAATATAAATATATATAATGTTTTATAGATTTAATGAATCAAAAAATAAAAGAATCATAAACCTATAAATGTGCATTTGGTTAATTTAACACACAAAATAAAAAATAGAATATAATCACAAATACTAAATCAGTCTGTAGAGAATCAATCCAATCATACTTGTAAATTATTGAACCTACATAATTTAATTAAATAGAAAAATAAATCAACTAATCTACTGATATTCTATGACAATATAGCATCAAAATGATCATATTAGAAAAAATTTGAGTTGAAAATAAAAAAACTACAAAAACATGAAGTATTTTGAATAAAATAGTACTATATTTAATGAAAAATATCCAAAACCATTTGAATAAAACAAAATATTAATTAGAACAACATAAATAAAAATAACCAAATATACATTCATTGATCCAAACAGAATAAAATATTATAAAAAATACTAGAACAAATCCATCCCATACAAAAAAGGAAACCCAATCTAAATAAAAAAAGCATATATAAAAATAAAAAATTTATTATATTTGGAAACATATATTTTAATTAAACTGAGCTAAATTTAATTAAATAGAATAAATAAAAATTGATGATATATTAATAAAAAATACCATATCATATCTAAATATATGAAAACTCATTCTTTTATGAAGGAATATTTATATATCGATGATATATTGTTCTTGATTTGATGTTGAGAGGATCTACCATAACCCATCAAGGAAAAATATATTTCACATTAAGTTCAACGTTTTTTTGTAAATATGGTGAATATTATTTATTATTTAGTAAAAAAAATAAATAAAAGAAAAAGAAAAAGAAAAATCAGTATGTATTGAAATTAAACCATGCATTTCCACCCATTCTACGCTATTTTTATAATCAATCACAAGCCTTCCTTAAAAATATTTTTTTGGGATTTGATTCCTAATTAAAAACCACCAAATGTTTGTTTCTTATACATTATTGAATGAAAACACTACAATAAGGGAACTAAATATTCATGGTAAACAATATATTTCCCAAGAAATACTTCACACCCTTGGGATACCCATTTTATAATTATAAAAAAGTGGGTGTAGACATTCAAAATGAATAACTTATTGTCATAAACTTTGATATTATGGTTGGGTTTGATATATTGAAAGTTATTTTGATATCGATATAACTAATAGAGTACATACATGGTTTTGTGTACATTAATAAATACTTAATCCTCAAAAAGACTCTAAAAACTATAAAAATTGAGAGTGATGTAAAATTATTCCGATGAATTTAATTTAGGATGAAATTAATTGAAATCATTTTGAATATGTTTTAATAAATTAGCATTAAGAAAAATTATGATTTTTTAATATTATTTTCATTAAATTTACTTACAACATGTGCTGTTATCATTTTAACAACCAATAATTTTTTTTGAAAAATGATTAAATATTTCTATTTGAACATTTCTTCAATCAAACTCCCACTGTAGTAGATTATATACGTAATCCTAAAATTTCATAGGTTCCTGTTTATTTTAATTTATAGATATTCTATATACCACTAATCAATGTTAAATTTTATATTGAATTTTACATATGGATTTAAAAATAATAATTATATATTTAGTTTCTTTATAGATTTTGTGTCATAAATTTTTCATTGAATTTATTATTCTTGGTTTTAGAAAAAAATACATTGTATGGTATGATTATTAATGATTTATTCAATTTCATTTTTAATAAATTAAGAGTTATTTTTTGTCAATCTAGTAATAAATCTACTCGTCTTTTATCTACCATTTCGATATATGGTTCCCTTTTATTTCTATCACTGAATTTATTAATAAATACATCCACTTTTTAACTATGTCATGGTAATCATTATAATTAAATCCATAATTGAAATATTAAATTATAAAAAATTAATTAGATTGTATGTAATTAAAAAATATATTAATTATTTTTTGGATATTTCTAATATATTAGAGAATGCATCAAAATTATGCTGATTGAAACTCATAATTAATTCATCACATCAATTTGTCTACTTTTTAGTATTCAATTACATTAAACAAGTGTGTAATAATCATATATTATGGAGTTTACAGTTATATTAAATGGTTTTCACCACATGATAATAAAATTGGGAAAATTGGATTCATATGAATTTTTTTATAAGGAGTTAGATTAATTGATTTTATAGTGAACAAGTGTGTAGAGTGAACTTGATATCAAATTCATACATGTATAATTTCACTAAAATAATCCAAATAAATATTAATTTAAATATTTATAACATGTTAAATTAGTTATATCAATGGTGTTCAAATCAATTATAAATGACATCGAAAAATTAAATAAATATTCTTACCCTTCCAAGTAAATAATGTTATATTAGATAGGCCATTAATATCAAAAAAAATTACATACAATAAACTAATATAGAATTAGTGTCAGGTTAATCCCATAATGATCTCTCAGTATTATGAAATTATTCACAAATTCTCAATAGGGGGAAAAATAATAGAACTAGTGAGTTTAATATAGAATAAAAAATATGTAACTAGAGATTAGAAATGAATCACAAAAAAAAATTAATGATCAAAACATATAAAGTCATATATGTGAGTAATATAGAGAGGATAATGATTCAATAATATTTTTTTAGGGTAAATTATATTGATGTAAATTATTAAAATTAATGATGTTATCAATCATGGTATCTCAATACTTATATTCTAATCTGTGAAATTATTTTAAAATATCATTCTAGAATTAAAAATACTACCATACTTATACATCATATTTATTAAAAAAGATTTATTATCAAAACAATTAAAAAATGTTATAATAAAGTGATATATAAAATACACTATAATTCCATCATAAGTTATCATTCTACTAGTTCCTTATACTGAATTATCAAATTCAATTTACATGAAGAATTGATTAAAATAGTCATGATCATGATTTTCCATCATTTATACTTATAAATTTCAATATGTGAATCATATGTTATAAATAAAATTATAAAAAATTTCTATCAGGAAGGAATTAAATTATATTTTCAATTAAAATGAAACTAAAAAAATCACTGTCACATTAATGAATTGGTCACAAACAATGTTAACAATTATAAGAATTTTACATGGGATAAATTTTATTTAAATAATGTCGGAGGAAAATAATTAATAAAATAAAATCATATCAATCTTAGTTATCACTATATTAATCCACTCATTTAACTATTTCAATATATATGAGAGAAATTATTGTGTATATATAGGTTTTCTTATTATTATCACTCTCTATGACAGTTTGTTCCTTTAAATGATTTCATCTCAAAGATAGATATATTTACCTTTAATATCCCCAATAACATACTCCAAAAACACTAATGCAATACACCAAATCAGTTAGTTACAACAAATTCCCAAAAATTCCCATAGCTCCAACATCACTATGTAAATATGTCATGCAAATTATTTTCCTCTTAATTATTGACATTAATCATCTATTCTTATTTTTCATAATTTTATTCAGTCATTATAAAAATATTCAATAAATCCCATAAACACCAAACAAAAGAAATATGCAATACATCTACACAATAAACATTACTTTCCATTCATAGTAACATGTTTCCACCATTAATCATGGATAAAAACAACACCAAGATTCCTCACCACTTTATTCTAGTAGCACATTTGGACAACGTCTTCATCAATGAACCTATTATTAAAAAATAATTTTATCAACATACCATTATGAAATATAAAAAATATTCAGGGTCCCTTTTGAAAAAATATTTCCAAATAATTTAACTAAAAACCAAAAACACCTCAGAAAACAAGGTCTTCATGATTTTAAACTTCGAACTCATGTTAACATTGATTATTTTCTCTATGATTCATATTCCTTGATAAATTTCCCATGAACCAAGATCAAATATTTATTAGTGGATTAGATCATCAACATCCATGCTGTATTGGAACTGATTAGGAAATCAAATCCCCAAAAGATCACATTGGTGATACTATTCCTTCATCGACCTTAAATCCTTTCATATTTCAATATGACACTTGAGATATATTGTTTAAGGTTTGTGTAGGATTTCATTAATTAGTTGTTAAATTAACATGATTAGGAAATTATATTTTAAAAAATGAGGTGATAATATCACATATCATCAAGCCCCACAATTTAATCATATATAATATATGAACCTAATATTATATAGATTCAATCCCAACCATGATCTCTCTATATTAATTCTTATGTAATAATATAATTGGGAATTTATTCCCTTGTAAGCACTATTGTGGACTTGTTAGTCACAAATGTATATATTTAGTTAATATTATTAAGATACCATTATTCTCCCATATGTTAGTTTAAATATATATAGTGGTAAGAATCCAAATTTTATTTTATATAATGACTTTTGACCAAGAGTCGCTCTTACACAACTCTAACATTCACTAATTAAAACATTTATTGTACCCTCATAAAGACTAGAGAATTATCATTTAATAATAAATATTATTATACATTATGTTAATATAAATTTATCATAAGTCATATAATATTTTAAATTTATATATCCATCAAAAATTAAATCTTCCACAAATTAAAATCGATAGAAACTGTCCATCTTTAGCCTTATTATTCATAATTTAGTATCAAATTCCACAATCAAGAACATTTCAAACACCCGAATTGTAACATAATGTGATCTAAAATAGTATGTTATAATAAATACAAAAAAAATGACATTGAAAAACTATGTATGAAATTTTTTAATAATTAACAAAATGAACAATATTTTAATAATAAGTTCACATTTTTTTTGAATATTCAATTAAAATAATTTCTCAATAATTCATAGTAATGAATGAAAAATTACATAGTTTATGAAAACTTCATAGTGAAGGAAACCTTAAAATTTATTAGAATAATTTTGGAAACCATATAAAATAATGATTCACCAAAAACAAGATGATTGAGATTATTTGTGTAAAAATATTAACGAAAGAGGTACTTTTAAAAATATAAAATATATAACATAGAAATTTAATATTTTTAAAATTTCATATCATTAACTAGAAATGATATTTATTTTAATAAAAACATAAACATTTTATAATAAATGGTTATATAATAATAAATAAACAAATTTCAACTAAGTAATTATAATTAAAAAATAGATTATTTATTGGTGTAAAATAATAATTTAAAAAAAATGTTTCTTTATGGCATACATGTGTTTCATTAATTGATAAATAAATTATATTTTGGGATAATTTTAATACATTTTTAATTATATATAACAAAAATTACAATTTTATGTAATATAAAAGATATCATATCATGGAAAAAATTTCCTTGATAACTTATGAAATACATATGACAATTTTAAACATGATAAAATATTGTATATGGTAAAATTGGTTTATATGAAGAAACCGTGAGGATTTTTGGGGTGGGGGGGGGGTTAGGGGACCACATAAATTAAAGGAATAATGGGGATCTATTATTTGATCAAAATTTAGGCATATAGAATTCAACACATTATATAAATACTTATTATGTAATTTTTATGAAAAATTAATGCAACAATGTAACTGCAATAACAAATATATTAAACATATTAGAATATTATGTTCATAATTCAGAAACACATAAAAAAATTATACATTATTTTAATCCTTCTGTATACTCATTCTGTTATATTATATAATCCCCTTTATATATATAATTACATGGTGACATATATGGATGAATGGAAATTCAAAAATACATTAAAGGGTAAGAATAAAATGGAGGAACATGTGACTTTAATCACATAAGTACATGGGTGATCATAATATTTATCATCATATAATAAGAATATGATCATCTTCATAAGAATATTTTAATAATTGGGAGGAGATATGCAATATAGTACCTATATAATGATTAATAATTATAAAAATTATTCAAGGATTACTACCAAGACATCAAAACCATATAGTACAAAACAACTACATCATGTGAACATTTAACATTATAAATATGTATAATAACATAATTTCTATGAATATAACCTGATAGAACACTTTATCAAATGCATCAATGGACTATATAAACTTGAGACAACTATTTGTATGAAAATATTTCCATAATCAGGCATTCGACATAGAAATGGAACATATATAAAACATAAATATGATTTAAATCCATGATTAATAATAGGTTTCACTATAATTTCATAAAAAACATATCAATGAATAATCATGAAGGTTTATTTAAAAAAATTCAATATTTTTAGCGTTAATTCATTGAATAAACACAAACTGAACTAATAAAAGTTATTTAATTTTAATTTTTAGTGTCTGTAAATGATTTAGAGTTCAATGTGAAAAGATTATATTATCATGATATTTTGGATTAATATTTTTTATGTAATTTTCTTATGTGATTGTGCATTGATGGATATATATTTCTTTTTTGTAGAATAAAAATTCCAAAAATTGAAATCATGAGATTTAAAATTAGATAGTTTTACAGAAGCAAAAAATGAACCTCATAGGAAGTCGACACTTAGATTTGGAACTTACATTGAATCATGTGAAGGTGTTATATTCTAAATAGTAACCTACACTCAAAAGTAATTCTATTTAAACTATACAATATAAATTAAATGAAATAGTTAGGTTAACCATAAATAACAAATATAGTGTCAATCCATCAAATATGATCTATCAATCTGAGAATTATTCTTCAACCATATACAACGCGTTCCATTAACAATCTTATAAAACATAATATCCCAATTTATTTTCATTAATTTCTAAAAATAATATCATGGATTATTAATAGACATTTTAAAGACTACCAAATGTAAATTTAAGCTCTAACATAATATTCATCCTAGCCAATGCACTCCCAAATATCCAAATACACCGGACAAACTCACCAAAACATTGTCAAAATTGTGATGACATATTTTTAGGAAATTTGTTTGTCATACAAGCAGGAATTATATTGGACACAACATAATTTCATGTGAATCAACAAATTATTTTCCGATCCCACAATATATTCGATGTTTTGAAAAATGATTGTTCCAAATTCAATGCAATATTTTTCTCCACAATAACATCTATCTAGTGAAAACATATTCTATATTGATAAAATACCTTACAAAAATTTCATAAAATATACATAAACATTTGAAGGTATATAGTTCAAATATAATCTCTATGAATGATGGATTTTACCCTATATTCCAATTTCCTAACCAAAAAATGTAAAGAATGTGTGATTTCTATTTAGATTTTGTCCTCCAAAATAGATACACCATTACTGTAGGGGAATGATTAATTTTTAGAAAAATCAAAAATACTTCAACATAGTGAAATAAATCTGATCAACCAAATGTTATTGTATTATATTCTATACAAACCAAATACTATCCATTTAGTATTTAAAAATATACTTTTCACAATTATAGATGTTATCTCCTTTAAATAGTGAGTTTGTTTATAGTGTAGGTTATTTTGTTTGTCTATAGTATTAATATATTTATTAGTTGAAATTTTAATTAAATTATCTATTTTATATATACTTTCCATTATTTCATGGTTATCTTCCTCCATTCCTCAACACATTTATTGTAATATCAGGTAACTATATGTAAGAGTTAATCTAGGGGTTTCTTCTCTATTAATCATCATATTATTATCATTTTGAATTATTTCAGTTATCTTTCATAGTGGGTACTAATTGTGTTTGTGAATGTTTAGGTAATAGCAGAAACCAGTAAGACCCTTTCCAAAAAAAATTTCTAGTTAGATCTTAATGTTAATATATTATAACATGATGAATAATTTTCATTTCAAATGAATATAACTGAAAAAAATAGGTAAAAGCAATACCAAAACATGGGGATGATCCTTTCATTAATAATTCATAATTATATTAATAACAATGTTTACTTAAATATTGATATTATATAATTTATAATGATATTTATTGTACAAAAACCATTGGATTTATAACATTATATCACTAATAGATTAAAAAATAAAATCAATAAATTAGAAATACACATGTTCAATATAATATAAATGTAATTTCAATGGAACTCTGGGTGATATCTAGAATATACCAGTTGTCTTGCATCACTAACCATCAATGACAACATAATATTTTGGGAATTAGGACCTAATATATTTTCATATATATATTAAGATGGAAGAAATAGGTTGATAAATTCTTTCTTTTTTGATTGGAAACCTAGAGTTATTCTTCTTATACAGAATTCTTTTGGGATGAAATCCATTATATAGTAAAAAATGAAATACCCTTTTAAAATGATGCGAGTGGGAATATATAATGGTTGGGTTTAAAATGGATAATTAAAAAGAGAAACATAATAAAATATTAAACCTAATATATTCCCCATTACAATATTAAAAATAATATACCATGGAATGTGCTAACATTAACAAATAAATACCATTTTTTAAAATAAATAATACATTATTTATTTAATAAATAGTTTGATCATATCATTTAATTTTAGGGTTTTTAATTAACCCATCCAGCTTCATCAACATTTAGTGAATCTTGAATAATATAATATTTTTTTATTTAATAATGTAATTAATATTATATTCATGATCATGTTAATAAATAATTATCTGAATATTCATGTAATTAAATAATTATTTATTTAGTATGATTATTTTCTACATTATGGATTATAATGAGCGATAAATAAATATTCTATTTGATGACATTTTGAATAAATATTTATTCAAATATTCATACATATTTCAATATTTATTCTGATATTTTTAGTAAATAAATAAATTTTAACAGATAAATCATCAAATAAATTTATTTTTCAGTGTTGATTTATTCTAATTATTAAATTGAAAAATAATTTAATTAATATAAATGGATACATTAATTGTTTAACCCAATAGGCCCCTTCCACAATTAAATTAGGTAACATTAGATAAATTCAATAAATAAAATCTAGAAACACATCAATAAACCCACAAGAGATGGTTTTAATGCTATAATAATAATAAGCTCGTGAATATATTTATTGTGTATTATAATAAATTTATATCTATATCTCATCAAGTAAATTTCTTGACAATCTCATCATCCTTTGTGTTTTATTTATTTTACATTTAAAATTTTACAAGAACTAATTTGTACCCCATGACACTAAGTTTAGTTTAATAGATTCATATAAATCCATGGTCCTAAAATATTGACTTCATGAATATGATTATAAAATATTCCTATATTGACATATTAATTAATATAAATTTATTAAAAATGTATCCACTTAATCCTAGTTATCAAAAATAGTAGGTCACCCTGGTTTTGTAAAATAAATCAAATCACATGACTCATGATATAAATTAAGAACAATATCAGGTGTAATGATTTTTACAAACATTTAAAGATATGAATATTCAATAACATATAAATATATGGAATTATTACCTATATTTTATATATAATATCATAGAATAGAGATTACCTTGTCAAATATTCCTAATATGAATTCCAATCCACTAATTAGTACCAACCACATGGCAATGGAACAATCAATTTTCCACTTTGTATAATGATATCTTGACTACAAGAGATAGGATTATGAATTTCCCCACAAAACATCATGATTTTCATTATAGTAGTTAACTAGTACGATCATTAAATGTAATAGATCCTCTAAGACATCATCACATAAATTTAATAATGAAATGAATACTTCATGTTGTTAGATATATATTAATATTTATTACTGGTAATATATTTGTAATTTAAATTACAATGCTGCTGGGTTTAGGGAACCAATTCCAATAGAAAATTACTTGCTATAGTTCCAACTACTATCTAATTTTCTAGCCCCACATAATAAGAATTATTCCCTTTAAATATTGCTAGAGCTACTGAGTGAACCACATTAAAATGGATTTTTGGTCACTATAATATTATATCTTTCATAAAATCATGTAATAGATGATATCCCCAAGTATTATTTTTTTGATTAAAATAATAAAACTAATATCTAAGAAATAAATCAGTGAAATTTTATCACGGAAATGGTAATACTATTTTATTTTAATGTAACATTAATTTGATCAAATCATGTCAAGCATCTTCATTTTCTACATTAGAAGACACAATATAAAATATTAATATATATTATGTGGTCAAATTCTATAACAATTATTTTTTTTATATAACAAAATCCTTACTGAAATATTAGAAAAAAAATTATCTTAGGTAATACTAGTGTCATATCCCCCCAAACATTGGTATTCCATAATATCTATTTTCCTTGAACTCATATAGTTATACTTCATTTCGTTCAATCATATTGTTTTAATCATAATTATAAGTAGATACAATATATATATTTGATATTTTCACTCCATGAAACCTGAATAAGTAATATCTATCATTATTATATATCCTGACATATTCGATTCATTTATATCACATAATGTTGGGAAATTATATTCATAATTTTATTTATAAAATGATTGATATATATGTATTGTGACAAAGGGAAGAAATCAATCATAAATTATATCATTTTATAAAGGAAATTCTTAGATCTATATTAAGAGTATCTATATATATACATCATGTTCCCCTAGAGTGTTGTTTCTACTTAAGTCATCCAAAAAAATTTATTTCTATTGTCTTGATAAACTAGTTAGAAAAGTTATCTATTTTAATATTATTTCTGTATATTTGTCATGGAATGTAATAGTTCTATCATAAAACTATTTTATAAACCAATGTCATATCCATTCTAAATGAATATTTTATATTCATATTAAATTTTTAAATCCATAAATTTATTTACAATATTGATAATGTTATCAAGAATTTGTGTGTCCCTAACCATTGATGTTTTAATATAAAAAAATATTCCATAGTTTTTCAATTATGTAAACCAAAAATTTAATACATGCTCAAAATATAATTTCCATAGAATATTTCCCTAAATAGATAAAGCTTAATGGATTTTACAATTATAATCATTGTACAGATTTATTCATACAGTATACGAAATAATTGGGCCAAATAATGAATCATGATTAATTAATATCCAATTATTCCTTCCTAGTATACATTCTATTGATAACCCAAAAATAAGTCCATGTTAAAAAATATAAAATATAATTTTGTTGATGGTTTTTATATAGAATCCATTTATGAATTCAAATACACATAATAGTTTTATCAGGTCACCATTTACAGTTTCTTTTAGGAAATAGTATATATAATGTATAATATATCTTTGATATTTGGGACCACAAAACTCCCACATTTATTTTTAATACCTATAAATTATGTGTTAATGGAAAAACATCACCAACTAAATTTATTATTTTCAATATCAATATGCGAACTCATGTGCATCCAGATCCTTTACATTATTGATGTCTAACATTGTCCCACCATCTAAAAAGATAAAATTTACAATATTTATTGAAATATAGTTATTATTATCTAATATATTTCCATATTAGGGATATTAATATATGAATTATATATGGAATAATTAAAAAATATTCACTTAATATTTCATTGATATTAATTTTGAGAAATATATTGATTTAGAAAAATAGTTATCACCAAACACTAGAACTGATATCTAATTTGTTCCTTATCATATTTCATATAATATGAAATCCATTAGTCAAAAATTCAGGTACATGATTGGTAGTTATCTTATTATATGTAAGACATGTAATGGACTATATGACATAATATTTTAAATATATATAATATATTTCATTAAATACTATTTTTCTAACATAAAAAAAATTATTGATAGCATAATGTTAATTTGGTATTAACTTTAGTCCACATAATAATGATTGATGTATACATGTATATGATAACATTCATCATGCCCATAAAGGGGATCCAATAACTTTTACCAAGTGTATTAATTTCATTATTGTACATTCCCAAAATCTCATTAAATAATTTTATAAATAATAAAATACCCTCTTAGCTAATGTTTTTGAATAGTTCATTTGCTGTTCCATAACTAAATCTACAAACGTTTCTGTGTACCTTAATTTATAAATAAGTATTTATCCAAAACATTCTATTTTGTTAGTTAGTATTCCTATCATCTTAGCACATGATACAACTAACGATCTTATAGATATATACTTGTAAAAAAAATAGTTTTACTTATGAATAATTTTCATTTCAAATGTAAGTATTAGAATTCAAATATTTTAACTCATTTTGAAATTTTATTATATATATATATATGATTCATAAATTACCAAACAATTATTTGAGTATTAAATAGAATAAAAATATTCATTCCAAACATGAAATAATGTATTCTAATGAATAATTATTAACTATGAATTTGTTGGATGATGATAAATAAATAAAATATTTTACCTTGATTCTATTATGAGATCAAGGAGTTATGGAAAGGGGGACATTAAGAATATTTGTCCTTGGTGATAGTGGTAGTTATTTATCATTTCCGTTACTCTTTTTCAGTATAATAATAAAAGGAGTCTTGAATGTCATTTAATAATCTAATTGGGATATCATATTATAAAAATATAGGGGATAATTATCAATTTTTATATATTATAATTCCAAATAATGATAGAGAACTCAAAGGTCGTTAAGATGGTATGAGATCAATGAAAAATTCATTAAGAAGTTTATATCATCGAATTTATAGACACTCGATGTATCCATTCATCTTGAGAAACTGAGGTCGATATGGTTAATCATTTCAATGTTTTTACACAAGAGTTCCTTGGATATCTAAAGCCACACCGATCTATATATGTATAATTATGGATTAAAAAGGTGTTCTAGAATGATATATGTAACAATGTATTAGTAAAACATTTACAAATTTTAAAAAAATGATGAAAAGATGAATCATTAGAAATAAATGACATAATCCAATAGTTTTAGGTAGACTTATATCACTTCGTTACATGTTGTCTTATTATGAGGATTAGAAAGCGGTGATTCTAGCATTTAATGCTAGTGTTCTAAGTATATTACAATGTGAAAGAACATGAACCATTCTTCGATTAATTACCATTTAAAAGGTTATATTTATATATTATAGATCATAATGTAATCTTGGACAATGAATTTACCATTTTATATATTAAAATAAAACCAAATTAATGTAATTTATCTTGACTAAAAAAATATGTGAGACAAAATAATTTTTAATATCTTATGAGTGATCCATTATTTTAATAATACTAAGTATCCCCCATCATTAGAATTAAAATTCCCCATATATTGAACATTCTAATGACAAGGAAATATATTTCCCCTACTATAAAACTAAAAATAAATTAAAATATTATATTTAGGTATATAGGTAGATGGTATATCTAAATACTAACTCATATTTCTATTATCTATTGAGTGAAATCCCTAATCAAGAAATTATAACTCCGATTTCTATAATACCAACCAATAAATTGCATTATTTCCTAATTTTGTTTCAATCCCATGACACCATAATAGATAAGTCAACAAAAACCATTAGTTTATAATTCCATAAAAATTAGAAGTAACATTATTTTTACAGAAACCATATTTACCTTTTTTCCATTCATAAATTAATTATTAATTTTTGTAACTGAATATTTCATTTTGGAATTATTTATGAATTAATTTTTATATTTTTAAACATTAGATATGCAATTAATAATATGTGGATTTTAATAAAATTAATTGAACTTGTTTTGAAAAATCATCAAAATGAAATAAAATTATTTTAACATATCATGCATGTTATGTTATCTTATTTGATTTTTGTGATCTAATTGAATTATCATAAGAAATATTATAAACATAAAAAATAAAATAAAAATGAATTTGTTTTAAAAAATAACATGACATGATTGTGTGATTTTAAATTAGTACTTTTTCAATATGATGATAAATCTGACCTAGGATTATATGATAAAAACACTATGATTTTAACGTGGAAGAAATTAAAAATTCCACCATTAAATTTTTTATGTTCTTGTTAGATTCTATTTGGTTTTGGATCAGAACCACCTCATCTGCTTAGAGATCCCTAATTATCCAATTTTATACTCACAAACTGGTGAGGGGAACTAGGGGTATGGTATATATAAAAACAGGTAAATGAAGGTTCAATATAGTGAAGGTTAGATGTTTGAATATCAAGACATCATATTAAATTTAATAATATGTTATCAAATATAAAAATCCATGAAATGACACTAAATTAAACTAAAACCAAACAAAAAAACAATTCATTCAAACTCCCGATCAATTACATACATGAAGTGATAGTGCATTAATACATTTTGGCACTCAATTCACATCAATATTATAATTAATATAAATTTTTCTTGAATTAATAACAAATGGAATTATAAATTAATTAACTCTCAATATTAATAATTAATCCATGTGATCCTAGAGGTACCTAATATTCCCATCTCTCTACAGTTTGAAATTATTAAATTAAATTATTATTTTTTAAATTACTTATTCTAATGATGTATATAAGAGGAAACAAAAATGTTCCAGTATGATTCACTTATATAAGGTATAGTTATAGAGAATAACTATATACTCACATGAAATGTCATCTTATATTGCGTGTCATGATATTTCCAAATATGCTATCATGTTTGTCAATACAAGTAGTCAAAAAAGTCTATATATTCATATGACACAATATAATATTCATGGAGTGTGCTACTATATCTGCATTTATAATATGAACAAAATGTAAATAAACCTTACAATGTGTGTAACTATAGAAAATGTGGAATATATTAATTCAATCATTTATTGCACTTTAAATGCCAAAAATCACTTAATGCATAAAAAACAATTAAAATACTTGTAAATCATGATAAAATCTATGTAGCTTTTTTTCTATCAAAATTTATATATATCCATGTGAATTAAAAAACTCAACATGATTGTGAAACCATTTTACTTGGGTGATAATGAATTTATTTATATGATGCGTACACTGATTACATACCATGTCATTCTTCAGGCCCATTAAAAATTACATTTCTAGGGACTGCAATTGTAATCCGAAAGGAATAGTACAAAATTAATCGTCACAAACACTTAATACAACCCATATAAAAAAATATATGATGTGTTTCATGAATGGAAAATATCACATGGTGTTTTAATTAAAATAAATGAAATGTTGTAAACAACAAATCTTATACCATGACCATGAAACCAGTGCATCATATCAGTTTTCATGTTGTTATGTCAATTCAGTATATATAACAAAAAAACCATGTCTCCCAATTATGATAAATACATAATTTGATTATTCACTTTAAAATAAACCCCTTTATGAAAAACTGTGATTGGTGAAACCACATACACATAAGGTCTTCTTAGACTAAAAACATATAATTACGTTACATTCCATGTTATCTATTTATATGACTATGATCATCAACAATTCTAGATAGTATGTAATTATATTATTCACCTGTTTATAACTTTCTTTTGGTCATATAGTAGTGAGTAAAAAAATTATGTAAAAAATAATAATTAATAATTAATATGGGAACTATTGTTTAATGAAATTATCAGTATATTAATAAAAATATAAAGAAAATTTTACATTTTAATGTTACCACTGTGACCCAACTTCAAGGTTCTAGGTGTTGTAGAAGCCAGTTGAGCCAACGCACAACATTGTTTTACTACAGATCTAACGGATAATATAGGTAACATGATCAATAATCTCTATATATAATAAATATAACAAATATAATTACTAATATAATTTTAGAATATAAAGAGTATCTTTTCACATTAAATTTATTATTAATTTAATATTTAAAATTTCTTTTTTCTATAGATTATTTGTTCAATGAAGTTATTTACTATTAAAACCTCATTAGATTTTTATAATTGTTTAACAAAGAGGATCAAATGTAATATCCATAATACAGTGACTCAAAATTTCTCAATAATCATAGAGTATCATTACTGGAATTTTCAGTGGTTACAAAGAGGTTCCAATTTTCTTGAACCCCCCACCATTGATCACAATAATATCTTTTGGGTTTGGTGTTTGACACTCTCATTCTATTAATATTTTATGGGATGAAGGAGGTTGAGAAATTTCATCATTCTGGAGACGATCCCCACATATGTTCTCTATAGTGAGAATTCTCTTAGGAGGAAATCAATTATGCCCAAAAAAGGATTTCTCCATATCTCCATCTAAAATTAATTATGTGTGAATATTTAAATAAATGGATCTATATCAATGATTAAGTAATGATCCATAATTAGATATTAGTCCCAATATATTCACCATGAAAATAAAATAAATTTTATGAATAATAAATTAAGGCACTCACCATCTTAATCAAATAAATATAATTTTATTAAATTTATAAATCATTATTTATTTAAATGGAATTTAAGATTATATAATTTCATTACCGAGTGCTTAACTCTTCATGTCCACTGTTCTATGTGTTTTTGGAAACTCAAATAATTACTAGACATTATCCACTAAATAAATGAATAAATATTATATCCATAGTCATGCAAAAAAATATTTATTTTCATATTTAAGTAGAAAAATATATTTTTTTTATAATTAATTATTATTTTCTAAATAGTAATTAGAATGATAGATATATAAATATTCCATTAAGTGGTTTTAAAATTAAATATTTATTTAACATTCAACTAAAATTTATATATTAATTTGAATATAACTGCTGACTAAATATTTATAATAAAATAAATTCCGGAATAATTTTTTAATATTTTGTTAAAAATGGTTATTCTAATTATCATATTCAAATAACATTTAATTATTATCAATGGATACACTAATTGTGTGACCCTCTATGTGCCTTCCTCTGTGGTATTAAGATGGTTTTTGTACTCATGTCATCAATCTATGTTCTCACCATCCTTTTCATTAAATATATAAAATGAACTATTCAGTACAATCAGTCATAGTACATAGTTCGATGGTACCATTTCAATCAATGGTTCTATGATATCTACTTCCTTAAATGGAAGGGAAAATTTCATTAACATATACATTACTGAATTATCCCTCATTACACACCCAAAACATCTTATTTAATAATGAATATAGGTCGTTGAAATTTTTGAGAGATATATCAATATAAAAAAAACAAAGACATTCATTAAGAAATAATTTCAACCTAAGGATTTTAACACCCTATTGAAAAAAATAACTTATGTAATATAAAAAATAGTTTTATTATTAGGGGCCCATTTCTGATATCGTATCTTCATAGAGATTACTAGGGGTATATATCAAAATATAGAATTTTTTCCATTTTAAAGAATTAATCAGTTAATAATAAAACACAATGACACCATAAATATTATTCGAACTATATGATATAAATTTTTTTAATATCTTTATAGCACTTCATGTATATAAACATAATGGTGATTCACTATCACCTTTAAATGCAAAACCAAATTATCAAATTATTATCATGAATAATAATAAACAACATGTTACGAGATATTTAATATTATTCATGAAATTTAATATATAGATAATTATAATAAATAATTAGTTACTTATACGAAATAAAATATAATATTTAATTATATAATTCGATATGTTTTCTCAATTCTTTAATAATTTTCACACATTTATACAACTATTCATCTATATTCCATATATTTACTTATCACACCATTCATGTTTTAGATTTTAATGTGTTTGTTAATGAGAATAAATAAAATGATAATGGTTTATGTTTTCATTACCACTATTTTTTAAGGTGTTCCACCTTTCATTTACATTGCAGGAGATGGGGACATCAGAGATTAAATGATTTTTTAGGATTATTAACTAATCAAATCATTAATAGTAGAGGGTGATTGATGATTAATATTTATATGGTAAATAGAATTAATTTTCTAAAGGTATTACTTTTATTGAAACAAAAAATTAAAATTTTACATTGTAGTGTGGATAAAACCAAATTGATCAACGAAATCGAGGAAGATGATGAAAATGAAGACATAATATATCAACATTAGTAATCTCGTTCCCTTAAAAAATGAGGCTTCTAGGTGATGTGAATTTATTAAGTTTACTATTAAAATATCATTGAATATAATGATAATCCATTAATATATATATCCATCCCTCAATGTTTTTGATTTAGATGTGCCCCTTACACCATAAACGAATATGACAAAATTATATACACAAATAATTAGTGAGTAAATTATTGGTCCTTAAATAATATAAAAATGATATAATCTAACACATAAATAAATAAAATAAATATTTTACTATCATGATTTAATTTCAAACAAATAATAATATCCTTGTTCACTGCTATAGGAGAAAACCCCTAACCAAATTGTGCCTCAAAACCCATTATATTTAAGCACTAATGATCCCAGATTTCAAATCAAATACTATAATTTTTTTACATGAAAATCCATCCATGTATAACCTTTCCCCAAGGCATAGAGGCTTCTAATAGACCCATAACCCACTATAAACTTTTTTTAAAAAAAATCAACAATCCACAGTTCTTATATTTATTGTTGAATACATAATCATCAAAGAGTATTTTCATTGATTTCAGTTGATAGTTATCATACTATTTTGAGAAATAGATGTAACATATAAATATAATTATAGTGAAAAATTATTAAAATTACATGAATAATACATTAATCAATTTTTTTTAAAAAAAAATCAGAATAGATTCACAACTCCATGAACAAAAGGTTTAGTCTCTTGAAATTTGGAATCATAAACATTTATTTTTTTAAAAATGTGAACATTTCCCCATAGTGAAACTCAACTAGGACCATTTTTATGTAACAAAAATGATATAATAATAAATATAATAATAATAATGAAACATAATGAATAAGCGGTCTCAAGAACTCAGTAATGGTATAGAATATAATAACACAACAGAAACAAGAGGAGTACACATAATATTAGAGAAAATAAAAACTCCTTTGATGACAGTCTTAGAACAAAAAAAAGTAACACAAGATAAAAAATATTATTAATGAAGAATAAATTATATTACTTGTATTAAAAAAATATCAGCATTCATATAACATGGGAGCATGATATATAAGTGTGAAATACTTTTAAAATTATGAAATATTCATTAAAACATAACATTTCATTGAAATGTAATGAATGTGAAAAGTTTACATAGAATTATAATAAAGTTAAAATGTGGATGATCTGAAATAATAGGAATCCTTGTGTGGAAATACCCATTATAAACACGTAGATGTCTAAAAAACAATTATATACAAGCCAAAAAATCTTTGCAAACCCATATTTCCCACACCTGTGTGAAAATACTATTGATGCTCATGTCTAAAAATATAATGAGATATAAAAATATACTAATTCATTGGAGGGAGATATATTACACCACCCATCATCATATATAATATGTGTTCTACTAAAAATCAATCATTAAAATATCATTGATTCTATAATAAAATGTTTTTCTTATATATATAACCTAAAAAGATCATAAGATATCATTATTAAAACAAATCCCAATTTCCAAAACGATTCGTAACATATTAAAAAAGAACATATGATCTAATCATCAAATCATGAGATATAAAATGAGGATGATAAGAGTGGTGAAAATACATTATAATAATTTTATTTTATAATAAATTTTACAATGATTACTTTTAAAGGACATAATGTTTTTTAAAATGAAAAGTAAAAATAATTAGAAAACCTAAAACATTATAATAATATTAACTAATAATTTCTTCTAATAGAGACATGTTTCATTAAAAATGGAGCTGATAATACTGTGAAAGTATTTCATTTAAAAAAATATTAAAAAACAATTACATGAAAAGAGGCATAGTGACTTCAAGAAAATGATGTAAAAAAATTTCTAAAATTTTTATTTTAGATGAATCATTAAGACAATAACATGAAAGGACATAAAATGTTTTTTATAAAATGGATGTAAAAATACAATGAAAATTTTCACTTTTTAAAATTAACTTTAAAATTAATATTTAAAAATTAACATAAATTTGATCAGAAAAGGAGGTGAAAATACATTGATAACTTTTACATTTAAAAAAATATATCACAATAAAGACTTAAAAACATTTCTTATGTTCTAAAAAATTGAAAATATTATGAATAAATTTACATTTAAAATAAGTATTTAATTATTTGACCTTTAAAATAAAATAAAAATTATTAGATGAAAATGTGGATTCGATGAAAATACCATTTATTTTGATAGAGTAGAAAAAAATTACATGTTCTGAAATAACCATGTGGAAATCCTAAATAATTTAAATTTTTATAATTTTTATTAAATGAGTAAAGGTATGAAACATTATAATTATATATAAAACCAATTTGTGTTCCACGTTGAAAAAAGAGAATATTTATAAGATATAAAAACCATAATATTTAGTGAACTTAAATTAAAAATAATAGAAATTAGTCTTAATGAAATGTTTTACAATAAAATAATTGAGTATTCAAGGATGTGGAATTATGTGTGAAAAATGAATTAAAAATTAAAAGATTAAGTAAAATATAATATCAACATTTTTTATAATAGATCTATCCTGAAATCTAAATGTCAAAAAAGGGTTATTAGGATATAAGGAAGAGATTTGTTTTACGAAAACACCTAATGGATTAATAATTTTAGAATCAAATGACATTTGATGCATAGAAACCATATAGTTAATTAAATTATATGAAGAAAATATTTTATTATTCCAAAATAAATTATGTCAATTTATAATATATATATATATATAATTGGATCCCTACACTAAAATATATGTCATTCAAGATAAGTTGATATAAAAAACCCATATAACAAATGACAGCTTAAACTTAAACCCCATTAAAAGAATGATATATTATAATTGGTATTAAAATACCATGATAAATATGTTTCATGATATTATATAACATATATGTTTTATAAAAACAATTTAAATTAAATATGTGGTATTAAATAAAGTGGGTCTCAAAGAAGTAATATTTAAGTTGAAACCCTTACAATATTTCCTTCATAGTTTACTACACTTTATAGTAATATCAATCAAAAAAATAATTAATATCTTATTAAATATACTAATTACAAATATTACCCTTTTATGATCATTGTTATAAATTTTTACTATGTGTATAATTATTAATTATTACATATTATGACCATCTAGTGTTAATAACTTCAACTGCTTTACATGTGTTAATCATTTTTTATATCATTACACATCATTTGATAATAATTTCATTAGCAATAAATCATTTGAGATTATTTTATATGTATTTCATATTTATTTAAATTTATCTATTTTCATTGCATATGTATTTTGGTTAAGTTTTGTGTAAACTAAATTGACAAATTACCCCTCTAGGTAATTTTGGTGATCAAATATTATTTGATATTAATAAATCATATATATTATCTAAAACATTACAATCCATAAAATCCCGATTATATTATAAATAAACTATAATAATATAATTATTTATCTTCCCATATTTATTTATGATCAGATTTAAATCTTTATTCATGTTGGTCGTTAAACCGACCCAAACATGATCACACATTAACTTGATTGGCGATATAGTTAATGAGATATTTATTTTCAAATAATATCTATATACTGGAATCATAATGAAATTATTGTGACATCTTTAACAATTAAAACATGATTTTATGTTTTGTTGATAAATAATGAAAAAGTAAATGAAAAAAATAATAATTATTCCTTGAGATGGTTTTATTTTCACACATATAATTGATTATCCGTTGTTTTTCAAGGTGGATGAAAATGAAAAAATATAGTTTTAAACATTAATATAATAATATATTATTATGAAAATGATAGTGAATTACTCATAATATTATGGGCATATGAAATTTAATACAGTAAAATTAAGAAGAAAAACTGTATAATTAGATAATACTTTCGTTGGAGACTTTATAGTTCCATTAAATTCAACATAAAATTAGAGGGATTATGATAAATATGAGTGACCAGGTGTTTATTTTATTTGTATATTCTTATAGTGAGAATAAAATTATATGTTTTAAATTAGTAATTTGATGTTTACATGTGTATTTAATGTGTGAAAGTGTTATCATTTTATATGAGGATAAAATGGGATCATTTGGAAGCACTCATCATTTTCAACTACGAAAAGACACTATTCAAGGTTCAATTGCTCAAAAATTGGAAAAAGTAGAGTTTCTGGTAATTTGTTGATGAGGGATCATAAAATCAATTCCAAACCAGTTTTAAAAGTGTTGTATGGTTTATACCATTGTTTCATACATTATACCCTTTTACTTTTAAATTGTGTTACTAATTTTTTTTGTAAATGATATTTTGATCTATTAAATATATTATATATACCATAAAATATATTCATTATATCCAACAAAATTTGTCATATATTAAATCAAATTATATTTATTAAAATTATAAAATTATATTTTAAATTAAAATAAATAATGTGTAAAAGCATTTTTTGACAAAAAATATTATTTTGATCATTATGGATTCTAAAGCTTATTTAGGAATTAAATAACAATAAAATTAGATTTCTTAAATTTATAAATGTTTTCTACATAATATTTTATTTATGATTATAATTATTTAAATTTAATTTATTTGATATAAATTCATTGATATTAATAAAATAATAATTTTAAATTAATTTTTCCATCATCATCATTGAGATTAAGACCATTCATAATAATCTAAATTTTCTACCTAAAATTTCAATTTATAATATTATTTATTATATACATTATTGTATTAAATATAAAAATAATTTTTCCAAATTAACATTATATTAGTAGGAAATTAAATTTTAACATTCTAAAAATTAAATAATAAAAACATTTCACCACGAAAAATGAATTTTGAAGGATTTAGTTAATATTTAGGAAACACATATCAATTTTATATATTCTTATGAAATTAATAAATTAATAAATTTTTAAATAATACTCATTTGATATTAAAATACACCCTAAACATAATTTCCCTTGTTGAAATTTAATTGAATATCTATATAAAGAACAATATTCATTAAATATTACACGATTATTTAAATTGATATTACTAGGTTTTATAAATTATCATATTTTTTTAATAATTTATTTTATATTATATATCATTATTTTGTATATGATAAAATGTTTTAAGAAATCCTAAGTCATATAAAATTGACAGAATATGGAAATTCAATATTTTTTACTATTCAACACAAAAATGATTATTTTAGAAATATATCTACAATAAATCATAAGAATTTTTTTTCTATGGAAGTAAAAATAATTTTAAAATGATCAAATTTAGAGAATTTTTTTAAACTATTATTAATATAAAATGTAAAATATAATTAAATTTATATTTATTGAAAATAACCTTATCATTATGAACACATATATATTATTTTCCTTCAAAATATAATAATTATTAATAGTTTATCATCTAAGTGTTCATTATAGATTTATTAATAATCATTATTTAATGTCTTCTAGTTTTTGGTTTTGGATTATCATGTGACATAATATATATAACACAATATGTCTTTTAATAAATCCCAAATATTAAGTCATTACATTCTACCCCTTACATAAATAGAATCCTTAGAATTTAGTTCTCATATATTGGTAGGAATATCTTAATGTAGAAAAAATATTAACATTACTTATGATGTTATCACTAATAAGATCTAATCACCAATATCATTTGGAATGCTAGAAAAAACCTATTTTCCCTAACTATTCTAGGGAATTGTATCTTATAACTATGTATTAAGGATTCTGTGATGGTTTCCATTTTATTTTTAGATTTTTCAGATTCATCCATGTCTTAATAGATGTTTATAGTTCATATTTAATTTTTCTGCAATATTCTATAAATTAATTTAGTTTCAATAAGAATATAGATATTTTATATCAAAAATAAAATATATTTTCTATTGATGGAAAATATGACTTGGATAATATTTATTTCTATAATAATAATAAAAATCATTGCAATATATTTTTCCTTAAAATAAATTCACTAATTTTTGTTACATGACATTCGTAGAAAACACATAGATTCAAAAGGGTTAATATAACTAGAATACAACCTCTAATTCAAGATAAATTATAAATGAGACCCATTTACCCTATGCAATTGATCGATAGCCATTTTATGGTAAATAATTTCTACTTTAGAGTAGGAGATCATGGACTCAAACTATCCTGAAAAATTATTTTATTAAGGAACTGACATAGACAATAACCGAGTTCTCCAAACATCTGATGTATAATTATTATTTGTACCCTTAGATGATTCAGTCATTTTTCTTGGTTCTAAATAAACTCATTATTTTCCTATGATTGTTTGATTATCTAGAACTACTTTTCCATAATAAAATTATCATTAATCCCACTTCATAAATTTTTTTGATAATTCTTTCTACATATTTGACATATAGAAAAATGGGAAGTTTCCTTAATCATCCTTGTCATTTGATGTTTCATGGGACGCCATGATTATCTCATTTTGTGTCTTTATGACATTTAATATGTTCATATTCTTTATAATATAATGTTATATATACGGATTAGAAAAATCACATGCTTTATCATTATAACTACCATTTTAATGGTTTTACCATTTAGGTAATATCCACATTGTCCCTCACACCCATGGTTCCTTCTAGTTCAATCCATTACTAAAACAAAATGGGTTGACATGAGTGAAGATAAATTTACAATACACGTATTTTATCATAATCATTAAAGTAATTCAACTGTAAAATTATTTTTCTTTTATGTTTCGCAATTATTACATTAGTTTAAAATATACCAATCATAGTATGATCTAGAAATCATTATGTTGGGTTATCATATTCTATTATATATTATTAAGAAATAAATCATTCATAGTTGTTTCTAAATATCATATGATCAACCAAACCATATCCCTTAAGATTTTATAAACATTTTATCAATCTTAGATTCACTTGTAGTGCATCAAAATTATGATTGAGTCAATGATAAATTAATCTTTTTAGGGTGATTAACTATAGATTCATTTTTGTCACCGATGCATTTAGTTTAATGTATCCAGAAAAATAGGTTTTAACTGTAAAACCCCAAAAAAATGATATTAATAATTTTTTGATAGAACATTCTACACATATACTCATCATTGGGAATTTTACTATGCTTCTCTAAACTTGAAACTAAATTTAACTAAAGTAATATCTAAAATAACTTAACGAATTCATAAATTAAAAATCCATAATTGTTACAAAATATAGTTACCCAATTATAACATTATATAAATAATAAATTAATCTCATTATTGAAAGAAACATATAATAATATTTTTCCAACTCGAAGGACGAAATACGTTAGTATTTTGGATGTTAGATACATAAAAATATTATTTTATTATATTTTGAATAGTAATATGTTTTCATTCTCCATAAGAACCATTTCTAGATATTTCAAATGATATAATAAACTTGTGAATTTAGGATTACACATAAAATAAAGGAGTTATCATAATAAATCAGTAAATTTAAAACATTTCATAATATGATCAAAAATTATTTGAAACATAAATATCATTCAACATTAAAAAACATGGATTATAAACATAAAAAATCATGATTAGAATAATATTATAAAAATATAACTAATGTATAATAATTTAATGATGTGGATAATGTCATATATCAATAGTAATATAACACGAGATATTGTCAATAATGTCTATAATAGTTGTAAAATTTAGAAGTAATATTCAAAACATAGATTTTAATTGTGATAAAATGGATCTTTAAAATGTATCATAACATGATGAACTAGTTTCAAATCATTTATATATCTAATTATATGATATCTTATGTGATCATACCCATTATACCAATTCAATTGTTAATAAGCGCATTATATCCATGCATGAAAATATGATACAACATATCATTTCTATGCCCATGTGAAAAAAAATATTTATGACCATTCATGACTATATTATGGGATATAAGAATAACCCAATGAATTAGGGAGACATATAATACCCACCCATCATCATCCATACTTATATATTACACCAATAATAAAAAATTACCATATCATAGATTACCCATGGAAAATATTTATTTCATAAAATTATCTAACATCAAGATCATAAGTAAACATATGAAATAAAATTATATTTTCTCAAATGTATTCATCACATAATAATATATTAAATATATTCAAAATATCAAAACATGAGATATTAACCATTGATGAAAAATATATGTGATGTTTTTTTAAAAAAATTTATTTTTTAATGAATCATTTATTACGACGACCTGGAAAAGAAAAAATGTTTATAAAAATTGAAGAGAAAATAAGTTATTGAATTTTATATTTAATGAACCATTAATAATTTCTACATAGAAATTATATAATGTTTTAAATAAATAAAATTAAAAATAAAACAGAAAATATTACCTTTAAAATAATATTTAACAGTGTGGAATTGAAAAGAGACCAAATGATTTCAATAATGGGGAATTGAAAATACAATGAAAAAAATTACTTTAAAAAGAATATTTAGAAATTAAGACATCAAAGAGATATAAAAACATCATAAAAAGTGAAATTAATTTGAAAATATGTTATTTTAAAAAATTTATTAACAATAGAGGCTTGATAAAATATATTATGTTTTCCAAAAAATAAATATGGAAATACATTGAAAACAATTACTTTTAAAAGAATATTTATTAATAACATCTGAAAAAGGGAAATGAATATTTGAAATGGGAGGTGTGAAAATACATTGAAAACCATTACTTTTTAAAAGAATAGTTTATAATGGAACCATAAAAAGATATAATATGTATCAAAAAAATCTTTAGGGGATGATTAATCCTTTTATTAAAAATAGATGGAATTTTATTTTGATCATTTTTAAATAACCATACTGAAAAACACATCATTAAAAGGATGAGGAATCCCTTTTAAAATGAATGACGTGGACATACAATATTATAGAGAATCAGAGTTAATATACATGATATTTTATCTAATTATATGAATATTAATTATATAAAATAATTATCCATGAAAGGATCATATAGGGGTAGTATCTATGGATACTCATATACATGAACAAGTGGGTAATAAGTGAAATACATCATCTCCCACTATGTTAATTTTAATTATCACCATTCTTTGACATATAAAAGATGATACCTTTATTCATTATAATGGGAAAGGAAACAAAAGAATGGAAGATCACATATTTGTTGTATTACTAAAAATGGGAGATATCAAAATAACATGATCATATGTGTCTGAGAACTTTCTAATAACATTTTAAGAAATATACCTTTCATATCATATATCATAATCCTGAATAATGGTATTAATCTAGAATATTTATAATACATGAATCATAATGAATCAAAGAACAAGAGCTTTGAAATTATATTATTGGCATAATTCATGGGATTATTGAATAAACAATATTAAAGATATTAATTTCCTTATTGGTCAAGTATCACTACTAATACCTTCATAGTGGATTGGGATAACTATCAGAATCATCATTGTAGTCAGGGTTCACTCCCAATATTATCATAGTGAATATATTCCCTTACTTAAATGGGCACACTACCCATTCACGTACTGTTAATATTATAAGATATCAATATTTACACATTTTATTAGTAGGATATATAATTTTGTTACCACCCATCAACTAATTTAAAATATATTTTATTTAATAAGTTCAATAAACATTATTCATATTATATCCCTTGGAAAATAAATGGTTTCATAAAAATTTCATCATAACATAACTCTAGTACAAGAACTGGGCTAATAAATATATTGTCATAATAATACATAACCCTTTAGAGAATGAATAAAGGTGATAATATTGGATTATATCCCCTAATACAACATTATTTTCATAAATGGATTTTATATTTGATAAAAATAACACAACCAAATCACAATAATATTTTTTTAACAAAATACCCTTACAAATTTTAAATCACTTATTTAAAAACAGAAAATACATGAACATTATGTAAAATATATATTTGAAATGATACATGAAAAAATATTAAAGTATGTCCCTAAAAAATTATTTGACTAAATATTAGTATATTTCATTGAAGTCATATATGATAAAAGAAAAAATTCATTATAGGCATTTTTAAAAACTAAAAAAGTAATTTATTTGGGAAATAAAAAAAATTCCATGAAAAATTTTTTTATAAAGAAATCAATCATTGGTAAAAACGACTAAAAATGGGATTAAAAAAATTATAACTTTTCTAGAAAATATTGATGGATAAAAAAATTTATTTTCAACTAAAGAGGGAAATAAAGTAACTTTTTCCATAAAAATATTCTTTCATTCACTTGAGTATTTAAATAGATGAAGATTAATGTAATACATGTAATCTATAAAAATATTTTAAGGTGAAGAAGAGGAATGTGATTATATAGAGGTAGATCATAATATTTAATCATTATATCATAGTCAAAGAGAACACTGATAAATAATTACATTGGAACATAAAACCCTAACCACTTGTTCGACTTGCTTTATATATGTTTGAGCCTCCACTTCATTCAATGAAATCATTTATAAATTATTATAATGACCCTAGGGATTGTATTTTGAGGACAAAATGACATCCAGAACATGTTTATAGAATTTTACAGTGGAATATTTCTATGGTTAGTCAGTCTAATTGCATTAAATTAGTGTTTAGAATAGAATAGTTACGTGACCTTTCATAAGGGAGGGATTTAAAACCATTGAAATTATTGTAAAGATTAAAATATAATAATGTAAATATGAAAAAAATTCTTCCAAATTAACATCAACATAAATAAATAGATGATAGGGTAAAAATAAAAATAGAAAATGAAATTTATAAAGGATTTTCTGTCATTATAAACATTAGTTTTTTGATTAACCACTTCATTAACTATTTATTTCCATAATCATGTTAATAACTATTTCAATCGTAATGGAATTATATTGATAATATATTTGGGAATGTGACTCATAAATGTAATATAGTTTACAGTTTTGGACAACATTCCATTAAACTAAATAAATAATATATTTAATAATTTTGAATCCTCTAATAAATATTTATACTATAAAATATTATTATTATAGATCATGGTACTATTTATTTAATACGACATTAAAGACACCGTGAAATATGAGGAATATAAATATAATATTTTCATGTATCCTAAACATTTCATATTTACCATCAAAATTTAAATAATTTTAAATTCAATAAAATTGTATTACTTTTTATTTTTATGAAAAAAAATTTTATTTTTATATTTATTTAATAAATAATACATTAGTGTTTTGATAGGAATTATATATAACTAATAAATTTTAAATTATTAAAAATTTATACTATTACTATGCAATTTTTTTATATATAAAATTAATATTTATAATATAACATTTCTTCATTTAATCCTTTTTAAAATCAATATATATTATAGTTGAGAGAGTGTCATTTTGTATTTATTATTTTATTAAACTAATATATCGGTTATAATAACTGAAAAATCGAACAAAGTGAACATATATTCAAAAATAAGATTTATATACAATTAATAAACTGTTAGAATAAAATAAATCAATTTATTATATAAATTAAAAATTCTTATCCAAAAAATTTAACAATATTATAATTATTTTAGACTTATCAAGGTGATATTTTTTTACAATGGTTACAATTAATTATTAAGAAAACGAAATCAAATATTTACCACATTTAAAATTTTTTATTACAAATTTTTAATCCAGTATTTTCATTCATTCTCTGTAATTGGTAGAAAATAATGTCAGATGTAAACACAATACAAAACTATAACATGTAATTCATAAAATTTTCATTTTATAAAAACATATTTTTAAAATAAATTAAAACCTAAAAAGATATTCAAATGAACATAATTAGTTTATTAATAATATAATATAGCTAATTTTACATATATAAAATTTTAAAACAAAATAGATATTTTTACTTCTTCGAATAAAAAGAATAGATTGCAAGAAAAAGTAGTATTTTTCATTATTCACCAGAAAAATATATTTTTATTAAAATCCATAATTTTCAAAATAAGATAATATTGATATGATGATTTAAAAATTTAATTTAATTTTATCAAATAAACAATATAATTGTTCCATGAATTAAATTTAATATTTCCCTCATAATATAAATAAATAAATTTTTTCAAGGAAATGTATTTTTTGAGCATAATATAACAATAAAAAAATTTAATGATTTTATATTCTAATTAATTAATAAAATTTTAATGAATATAATCATTATATACATTTTTAATTTGGGTATTCATATTCAGAAAAAAAAAATTAAGGGTTAGATGATATCTATCATATTAAATAATAAAAATTTAATATTATATCATGGTTCGTTTAAACTCACTATTTCACAAAATAGAAGCTATCAAAAAAATTATATTTGATTAATATATCATAAATCATCAAATCAAAATATTACACCCAATTAAAGATAACATTATCCATGAAAATATTTCGATTCAATAGAAAAAATTAGGATATTGGTATTTATTTATATCCTCAATTTCCCATGTATCTTCTTTGAATTTCTGATTTATCAAGAAAAATTTATCCAACTGAGTTTAATTATTATAGAACATTACATCTAATTTTATATATTTATACTAGTTTTCCTACATATTAATGATCACCCATTATCAGTTTAACATATGAATTTATTTTATGTGGATGATATATTTTTAACATCCTCAATAGAGATACATGGAAGCAGTCTGGATATTAGAAGAGGGATTGTTGAAGCATCAAGTGTATTTCTACCATCCAAACTCGATCAATAAGATAAAAGGGTACAATATATCTATAGTTGATCCTTCATTTATTTTTAATTCTTATAACAATTTTCTATAGGGAAATTCATTGAAACAAATTCCTTCCCACATTGAACTCCAAATCATTCCAATAATTATCAGTTTAACTTTTTTTCAATGTAGAGGATCAATGATGTGTAATTGATTGGATCTTACATTATCTATCATTTCCTAAACACGATAAAGTAATATAATCTTTGTTTTAATAAATATATAACAAAAAATTATATTTTTAGGGAACTTTTAATATCGGTCTCCCCAAATATCCATCTAAATTCCCCACTAAATGCTATTGTTTTATAAAAACTCAAATAGAGGAATGTGTTGATAACCAACCCATTTGAAAATTCATAAAATAATTTATCATCATATCTTCTAGGGTATGAATGGTTCTATTATACAGTCCATTTATATGATTATAAAAAAGAAAACTAAAAATCTTCTTGGAATCCATATCCAATGAAATAAATCTCTATAACTTCAAGGTAACATTGTATTCCTATCAGATATAAGAGAATGTGGTCCTCCATAATAACATACCTCTTTCTTAATATAATTTTTTTAAATATTTTAAATAGATAAATCCTTTTTTATATAAATGAATTTTGATAACATTGTAAGGTGATCAAATACAAACCAGATATCATTATATACATTGAATGTTTTATGGAGATTACTGAAAACATAAATGGTGGTGTCATTACATTTTAATTTTGATATAGGTAATGGATGTAATATCCCCTTATAATTAAATTTCCTATCCTTAAAATGATGACATAATAAGAATTGAGATATATTTTCTCAAATATCTCTATTCATGCTATCCCATAAATATATTCTTTCAGATTTCTATAAACATGTTTACATCTATAAAGAATAGAGGATTATGAAATATGATCCTCATCCAATAAACATGCCCTCAAATTTGGTATGAATATGAAAATTTCATTGATCCTGAACCATATAATTTAAACAGAATAATGTTTTAACTCATGTACATTTCAAAACTTATTTTCTGGTTCCAGGTCATTTTTTTCCTCTTTAGTCCTATCAATTATTGATGTATAAACACTATTTTGACAAATAAAATATTTCTCCCACTCAATCATGATTTCTAGATGTATATATTGAAAACCTAGAAATATTATCACTTTTTTATCCTCATCATAAATAAGATATCATTATCCTTTTGACTTTGAAATATTTTCAATCTGATCTATTTAATACGGTGGTAATGTATTGGGCAGTAATAATCTTTAATCATCATCATCCATCTCCTTTAGGGCTAATTCCACTTTTTTGGTGAATTTATAATTCATATAATTATGATCATTATATATTTCAATACATACTTTGTAATCATAATCACTCAATATCGATATTAAAAAAAGTATTATAGCTAACTCCAAATCATAATTTGTGTGATTTTTATTAGGAACACTCCATTAACATGAATCATAATCAATAAACATAACATTCATCATGAGAAGTCATCAAAATACTTTCATTAATGCATCTGTATATATTATTAACCCTTATAAACTCTACGGTAATGTAAACATAGGTTCACTAACTAACCTTGTATTTTGATCCTTGAATTGTTTTTCACAATTACCATTCCAAAGAAACTTATAACTGTTCCATGTCAATAGGGGGAAGAGATTAGATACTATTGATAAATTTTACTGAAATCATCAATAATATCTAACCAATACATGAAAAATATGAATATTAGTCACAAAGTTTATATACGGTCAATATTAAAAAACTTTTTTCAGTTCTGGATCTATAGATATACGATATCTTGAGATTATGTAATAGAAAATTGAGATCATTTATTTAAAAAATAAAAACTCTATAAATTTTTTATAAAACAACTCATACCTTAGGGTATTAATTACATTCCTGATTTAATCTTCATGTTACTCCTTTCTCTTTGAATATATAATGATAAAATATATAATAATTAAAAAACTAATCAAGGTAATATTTAAACACCCTGTTTTTTAAACACATAAAGATAATAAAGGAATTAGTATCACCAAATCACATCAATATATACTAATAGTGTCCATAACTTGAATAGAATGTTCTATTGGTTATATCATTTATATTCAACCTCAAATTATGATATCCATAATGAAGTTCAATCATGGAGAATTTTTTACCTTTGAACAGTAAATGACCAAAGTCATCATTAAGAGTAATATGAAATATATTGTTGATTGTGATTTTATTATGTTCTATAAGTAAATGTAGGGTCACATTGATCCATATTTCATCTTAATAAAAAGAATAGGAGAAGCCCAAAGTCAATCAATAGTCCAAATAAATCCATTTTAATGATTCATCATGAGTAACTTCTTATTTTCTTGTTACTCTATCAGTTCCATTCTATATAGATCTATTCAAATATGAGTAGAACCATATTTGAGTTTTATTGAGTACTAAAAATTATTATTCATTGGAATACTAGGAATCATTTCCATAATATCATCATGAAACACATTTATAATTTGTTCATATTTGATATTGAGTTTCTATATAACCATTTGAGATAAAAAATCATATTAAATTGTAATCAAGACCATATAATTTACATTGGATGTTAACACTTATCTTTGAACCAATAAAAGATCATATGATGGTTTGGAATAATAAATGTGACATCAATTTCTCCGTAATTTAGAAGTGATTTTTGTAAATAAATCCAATCGATTTAAAAAATGAAATAATATTTTACACAAGGGAGAATAATCATATTTTTAGGAATCAAAATTTCACTAAATTGTGTTAGTGAAGATTCATATACACATGATTAAATCATCATATGATTATGTGTATTCATTTCTAGAACAACAAATAATCATTAGGGTGGAATTGTGATTCCCTTATAAAATACCTCTAATATGACAAGTTAGTAGATCTAGAATCAAATAATGAATTAACAACTCTATTGTGGATGTTAAATACTCGTTCAACCAATTAATTATCATACTCCAGAAGAAAATAGTGATTTCAATGGATATCCCATTAACTATGGGTTTAAAAGTTTCCAAGTATTGGTCACCATCATTAACATTTATTAATGAGTTTTGATATGCATAATTCTCTCAATCAAAGTTTTTGATACAGTTGTGTGCCGTTGGTGGACTCTGTAGTTCTTTTCTTACATCAATGGATATGTTATTCTAATCACTATGAAATTTGATAGCTTGGTGACCTTACATTATACACATAAAACAATATCCAGTTCCATTAATACTATTATCTCAATGTTTCATTCTTCTTTTCAAGCATAAGAAAATATCATCTGTTTCTCTCTATGGTATTTATAGTATACATTCAAAACCATCATTCATTTCATCTCCAAACCAAAACTTCTATGGATAAATATATCATATACCATCACATTTATAGCATGTGAAATTATTTATTCAATGATACTAAAATCACTTATGGATAATTCTCTTTTGTTACATGGATTTAATCTATCAATGAATCGATCTCCATTATAGTCTACTAGGATTATAATTCAAGTTGCATAAAAAATGTTTTTTAAAATTTTAATCAATGTTACTAATAGATTCTTAAACCATAAACTCTAGTATAAGTAATACATTAAATATATTTGTATAAATAATAATATGAATTTAATTTTTTAAAAAATAAGATATTAAACATATCACACTTTATTGAGTCAATTTATTCAAATTTACTCTTGCTCTTGATTATATTATACCATTAATCAGACTCACCATCCATTTGATAAAAATCAAAAAAATTATGTTCTAAAACAATAGAATTTGAAATATAATTTCAATAGTACTGATCCATTTCCCAATAATTAGGGGAATAAAGTACATACTAAATGATTGCAGTTTTTTCATCATGAAGAGATCAATTGAAATTTTATCTCATATTTTCTTCATTGAAATCCCTATATTATTTCTAGAAGGAGAATGATATGTAACGGTATAATTGAGATTTTGTATTGATGATCCTATTATATTGGGTCTCATAGGATTAAAATCATTTCATCATAGTTTTTTAATCATTATTTTCAAGATTTGTTTGGTTTCTAGCCAACAAATAAAAATAAAAAGTATATTGTGAGTAAAAAAATGCATAGTGGTAAAGTACGTAATCATGAAATTCAATTTACAGTATGTATATATAATGAAAAATTATTTATAATAAATGAAATATTAGATTTATCCTAGGTTATCCATAATATTTATGAAAACATTACGATGTTTTCCTATAATTAGAGTCACCCATGGGTTCTCGTTATATATTATTCATCATAGTATTCAATGGTATGTAATCTATGTTCTGTTACAAAATACAATGACCAATAGTTTTTATACATTCATATTACATATTATTCAACAAATATTTATAATATACTCTAATGATCCATGTCAGAATAGTATAGGTGTAGTAGCATTAGATACATGAAAATATAATAAAGTGGTTAATATGTTAAATACATCATCTCTCGCAACATTATTCATAACTAGAACCCTTTTTTATATATTATACATAGTAACACTCTTCAAAATCTAGGAATGTTAAATATAATACACATTATGCACATATTCTCATTATAGGGGAACAAGGGGGAAATCAACATCTAATGAACCTATGTGTTTGAGAATATGAGCATAAAATTTTAAAAACCATACCTTTTATATCATGGATCACATAGACGAATCTTCTAAAAAATCATGACAGTTAGTAAGACAATAATAATAGTGGAATCAATGATCAAGATCCATGAGGGAAAAATATTATCGTAGAACATATGTTTGTTGAATACTCGTAAGAATAAAAATTTATTTCTTTTGTAGTAAAGTCATACATCCAGGACTGTCATAGTGGATTGGTTTCACACCCCAAAACATCATAGAAGTCAAAGTTATATCCCTTGACTATTATAGGGGACATATTCCAGTATTTAAGTAGGTTCACCACCCATTTTAGACATTTTTATCTCTTGAGATATCCTATTTTACCCAATTAATTAGAGATATATAAAATTTAGTCACCACACATCACATAATATAAAACATTAAAATTTTCCAAATAATAATTAAACATTCATCATTACATAACTAATGAATAGAAACATGATTCTTAAAAATTTCATCATTATTTATCCATAGGAAAAGAATATGTTTTATGAACATATAATCATCATAATCAAAAAACGTACAGAGAAAGAAAAATGTTGGTACTTTTGGATCATATTCCATAGTAAAATATATATAACATCATAGGATATAAACATAGAGGATAATTAAATTAAAATAATAACTTTAAAATTTACATTTGAAAATAACCATTTAACTTTTAAATAAATTATTTAAAAACTAAAAATTTACCAAGTATTTAGGAAAAACATTTCATTGAAAATAAAGATGAAAATCATTTAATAATGCTTAAAATAACATAATGTTCATGATGGAAATAATTTATAGTCATTACATATAATGTAAATTTAAAAATTATGTTCACTTGTTTGTAAAAAGTAAAAAATTACATCGTTTGTATAATTAAAAAATGTTTCAGTTTATACCATTTTCTAGAATATGTTAATCATGGTTAAAAATCCATTAAAAATTAATATAATTTGAAATTATATACTGAAAAAATTTCTCAAAAACATGGATATTGAAGAAAAAGTATATTGCATTAAAGAGAGAAATAATATCAGTTTGTCCTTAAAAATATTTATTCGGACTATAGTTTACATAAAAATAATTAAATAAAAAAGGAAAGATGATTTATCTTGAAATAACCCAAATTGAAGAAGACCAATAAGTTTATTTATAGGGGTATCATAAAATTTCTTCATTAGAACCTACTAATAAACAATCTCCCTATACTATTATATTCTAAGATAATCCTCCTACCTTAGGTGTAACCTTATTTTGTAAATGTTCATGACTCCTCTTAAATATAACACATTTAGATATTCTATTATGTACCCATGAGATGGTAATTTTAGGAAAACAACACCTCTAGAACATGTATTAGGAATTTTTGAAGCTATGTTGGCAGGTGATAGTCATGATATAAGTTACACTTTATTGGAATGAAGATAAATGTTGGTGTCCTTTTGTGTGGGATGGAGATGACACAATTGTAATTTCGTAAAATATTAAAATATAATGTTGTAATTGTGAATTTTTCTTCAAATTTCAATTTTATTATGAAAATGATGATATATTGGAAATAACATCATAAAATAAAATATATATAGTATTTTGTTTCATAATAAACAAAATGTTAATTTATTGACCTTTTTAATAACCTTTTTTTACTCATATCATGGTAAAAACAATTTCAGTATTAAAGGGTTTAAAACGATACAATAAGTGTAAGAGGTACTCATAAATAGAAGGTGGTTGATATTTGAAACCATATTTCATTATCTTGACTTAAAATTAAATTTTTATGATTTATAAATCATTTTAATAAAATATTATTTATTACTAAATACCAATAATGTCAATTTGGGAATTATTAATTTAATTTACATTAAAGGCCTAAGACCAAGACATTATTGGAATAAAATCTCTTAAAAATTTATAAATATGTAATTTTTAATTTAAAATTAATGGAACATTAATTTTTTCATAAATTGTAATACAATTGATATTTTTATAATTATTTTTATTAATTTTATTTTTATTAATTAAATATTCTTTCCCTGATGTGTATTCATTTAATGATGTTATTAAATAAATAAAATCAAGAAATAATGTACCATTATAAAAAATATATTTAACTTAAAATAAATATTTATATTTGAACTTATCATCTTTTTTAACATTTTATTTATTTTTTGAGATATTAAAGCCAAGAGAGTGAAATTTTATATTCATTCATTTCTTAAAATAATAAAAACTCTATAATTATATAAATGTGGAACAATGTGATCATATATTAAATTATTAGATTGAAATGAACAAAATAAAATATTACCAATGTGTAAAAGGAATTTTAATATAAATATAAAAGACCTAATAAAATGTTTAAACTCAATTCTACAAATCTTATGCTCATCAGGGTGTCAAACATTTACTATGGATGCCTTCATTTTGACGAAAAACGATAAATATTTAAAAAATGTAAAAATAATGATACCAAAGATGGAATAAATTTTTTAATATTCAACCTCATGTACTATTATAAATTATTTTAATAATAGAACACAAAATAGAATGAGAAATTATAACTAAGAAAAATTTATTTATTTTTTAATTTTTTTCAAAATTAAACAAAAAAATTGATTCCAATGTACTTTATTAGATATTTAATAACATTTTAAAACTAATTTTACATTGATACAACTTAAAAATGAATCTTTTTTTTCATGAATGAAAAAAATTTGATTTCTAATAAAAGGCATTATTTTTCAATATTCAATAGAAAAAAATGTTTTCATAAAAGTATAAAAATTTCACCCTTAGATAATTTTGATATGATGATTTTAAAAAATAAGTTCAATTTTTGAAATATATTTTATAATATTGTACAAAATTGAATATAATATTTTCTCACAAATATAAATAATAATCATTTTATTAGGAAATTTATTTTATTATGGGTGGAATAATTATTAAATTTTTAATTCTTAATCCATAATAATGAATCAGTAAATTTTTAATTAGTAGGAACATTATATATATATATATAATATTATTCCAATTCACACCCATCATTATATTGGTTAAGCGATAACTGACACATAAAATAACAATATTTTAATATTATATAGTGGTTCCTTTAAACTCGATGTTATGTCTAACAAATGATATAAAAAATTGAAAAATATATTATAAAATATTATAGTGTTACAAGTAACATTTGAGATAAAATGAAATTAATTTTATGTTGAAGAATGTGAAACATGGGAAAGATGTAAAAAATGGATATATATGGAAACTCCATTAAATGTAACGAGAATTATTAAAAAAATATATTTTAAAGAAATAATAGAGTAGTATATGAAAAATAATCGGGGATAATAATTTTTACTCAAAAAAAATTAAATGTAACAAATATCGTCAACATATGTTTGAATATTCAAATTTTGAAAGATAATACTCAAAGAATATTGATTATGACCCATGTAATATATTTGAGTCCGGAAAACTCTTTACTTCATTAGTAAATTATGAATAAAAAGATAATAGAAGATTAAAAAGAACATAGATCTATAAATACCATAAAGTAAATCATATATAATTCTATAATATATTATTGATTAGTATATAAACCATATAATGTGTAGTTTTCAAATAACATTAAAACCTTTTCCAAATAAAAAGTAGTTCGTTTAAAAAACTCTTACATCTTAATAAATGGTGATATAATGTGAACATGAAATTGATGTTATAAAAAATTAAAATGAAAATTTTTAATTCTATATAACCAATATATATTATATTAAAAATTTAATTGAAATTAGGTGTATTAAATAACCTGTGAGTAAAAGAAGTAATACTATAGATCAAACACATATTGTATTTCCTTTCATAGTTGAGTATCCAATGACACCAAATAAAACAAACACAAATAAATTAATATATTATTATTAATTTTAATCTTTATTATTATATTTTAATCATCCATATTATATATTTTCACCTTGATTACAAAAATTAGTTAAAATGTACTGTGTCTATTGGGTGTTAATAACTGTAAACCTTTTTCACATATTTAATAGTTTTAACATCATTATCAATCATTTAATAAAAATTTACTCACTTATATATTTTTTAATATTATATAATATATAAATCAAATTGATTTATAATATTCTTACTTCATTCCATATGTATTTTGGTTACGTTAAGTGAAAACTAAATTAATAATGACTTATCCTGAAAATATTGTTTATCAAATAAGAATTATGACTAATAATTTTATGCCCTATATATAATTTTCAAAAATAATTTAAATATTTTTTTCATATGTTAATATCAGTATTTAATTAATCATTTTCATACAATATAATATTTTCAAAAGTCATTTTGTATGTGATTAAACCAACTAAAACATGATCATTTTTAAATCGATAGGAGTGTGTGTTTGATGATATGTTTCTCTAACATAATGTCATTATAATAGTAAAATACTGATATAATTTTTGATTGATTAATTTAATGAATCAAATTTGAGTTTTTTTATTACTAATAAAATATTATGACCAAAATTAATAAACAATTCTTCATGGTGTTGACGGAATGCGTAATGGTATGATTAATGTTCTTTTTTTCTATGTTAACAGAAATGAATAAATAATGGGGGAAAATTTATCATAAATACAATATTATTTTTATATTCATACCTAATTAATAAAACTATTTTGGGGATAACATATATATTATAATAATATTTATAGGAAAAAATTAAGATTGAGCGAATAATTCTACATGACACATGATATTTCGTTTGAAATTTGCATGAAATTGATGGCCTTAGGTTGTCTATGAGTGAAAAATGGATTATTTTAATGGGATAAGGTTATAGGAATATATGAAATGTATATTTTTAGAGGGGTAATTTTGAGATTATGTGTATCTTTTAACGGTTTAAGTTATATAATTTTATAAGAGGAAAAAATCGGTACTTTTGGAAACAATCATCATTTTTGTATAATTCCATGACACTATTTCAGATCAATGGGTCAAAAATAACAATACGTATAATAGGGGAATATTTTGGTTGATAATGGATCTGAAAATTGTTACCAAAAAAATTAAACATGTTATGATGTCTTTATAATAAATTTCATACATTGTACCATCTTTATTTTAAACTAGGTAACCAGTTGTTAACTAAATGATTTTAGGTTTTATTTAAAATATAAGATAAGACATATAACAAAATTTGGGTGTTATGGATAAAAAATCAACATCTAATTAATCAAAATAAATTTCTAAATATTATAATATTACACATTAAATTAAAATTGATAATGTGTAGAAAAACCTTTTTAGTATAAAAATTTCATTCAGACCACTATGGGTATTTAATCTTATTTAGTATTGATTATAAATTAGTATTTAAAATATATTTAATTATTTTTTTATAAAATATATTATAAAAATTATATATGGTGTCTCATTCTAATTTATTTTATATAAATTCATTGATTTTAATTAAATAATAAATATTAGATTATCTATTTCATCATTTTTGTTGGGATTAGAATTATTCCTCATAATTTAATGTTAATAAATATAAAATAATTTTTAAATATTAAAAATTAATAAAATTATAATCCTAAATATTAGAATAATTCTATCATATTAAATTTCTATGTATATGTAAATTATTCATAATGTTAGTTTATATAACGTGTAAAAACCCTTTTGCATGAAATGTGTATTTTTATGCGTATAAAATATGTATTGAAAAAATTATACATATTATTGATTAAATTGATAATAAATATATTATAATTGATTATATAAGTGATATGTGAAATTAAAAAAACCCAAAACATAATTTATCGATGAATAATCATAAATTAATGGAGTGAAATAAAATAGTTTTTATTAAATATTACACGACTTTTTTGAATGATATTCCTAGATTTTAATAATTAAATTTTAATCATTAGATTAAATGATTTAAAATAGAAGTTCAGAAAAACATTTTGATGTGAATCCATCTAGAAATAATAGAAATAAATTTTTCTTGTAGGCTCAACCATTTTCTCACTAACACATGTTTTTTATTATATTAATTTATAATTATTCACACCCAACAAATAAACCATTCAATTTCCATTTTTTTCGTTAAAAAAACTATAAAAATTATAAATATGTGAATTAGAATAGTGAGAAAACAATGACACTCATTTAGAGAAAAACCTATGTTCATGTACCTTTATATACTCTTGAGAGTTATAAAATGCAATTTTGTAAACGAATGTTTGGAAAATTAATATTTTGGATAAATATTGTTGACCCATTTTGATAATATCATTCTTCTTGCATGTCTGTAAATCATTTTAAATTTTGTATTTGATTTAATGTTATAATTTATAACATATAAACTATGAATTTTATATAAGTTTAATATTATTCATAGACTAAAAAATCTACTGAAGAGGATGTAGATAAGGTTTATAAAACAAGGATTTCTCAATTGGGGGATCTTATAATTTGGATGAAAGATACGAGGAAATCATTTCAAGGATTTGAATATAATTATATGAATACAATATAAAATATTTATAGAGACAATAACCCGATCCAGTAGATGAACCTGTGGAACTAATAAAATTCTATATTGGTGATCCTGATGAGTTCTACAATGTGATCCCAAATAATTACTAAAAAAATATTTTCTACACTAATAGAGGGTATCACAGACAACGAAATTCTAATAGTTATACCATTGGTAGATAAAATAAATTATTGGATTCTAACTAAATTTAATTTTAAAAATGTTCCATATAAAATACTTTTATCATATTTTATGAAATTATTCAACACCATTCTACCTCTATATATATTGAGATGAAGAATTCACCCTTATATTGATGACATTTAAAAAGTCATTGATGGAGGCTAATTAACTGTCTTTAAAAATAACCACATTACACTATGATGAATTGAGTAAAAGCTAATGATATTTATTTAAATAAAATCTATGTACAATTTCAATCATAAAAATATATTTAAATTAAATTTTAATAAATATGAAATGATCACTAATTACCAATGATTAAACATTTTATATTGTTTTAACCACTTTATTTACCTAAAACATAGTTGAAAAAGATATATAACAACATGTAGAGGAATTTATAGATATCCACAGACATATTGATATTTTTTAAATGGAGTAAATGAAAATAAATTGCTTATTTATTTACATGAATGTAAAAAATTTATTTTCTTATCAAATTAGGGGGATATTCAAAAATGAATTCTTCACCTTTTTATTTTATTCACATTCATTCCCTATAATTAAATTTTAGATATAATATCAATACTAATATACCCTGATTTGTAGTGTGAGGTATGAAAAGTCATAGATATAATAGATGTCTCTTACCATCTATCAATCTAATAGGTTAACCATTGTTTTTATGTTGAGGGGACATAAAAAATTTTCTATGAGGGAATATATATCTAGTAGATATGTAACATCATAGGAGGAAAAATAATGATTAATATAACATCACATAAGGGAAATCTCCAATTACATTGGGGGTAATAATTTGAAATGGTGAGTAAGAGGTGGTAAAAAAAATGTACCTATATAGGTGATATGCAAAAAAATATCTATTTTCCCAATTATTTATTTATATTTTTATATGATATTTTATGACTTTTTATGTTTTTTATTCATGGGAAAATAGAATAATCCATTGTAAAATGTATAATTTTATAAATACCCCCTTGAATTAATAATCATATAATGATCACTCCGGGTTTAACCTACCACATCACCTGATCTTCCCTGTAAAAATATTGAAATTCTCTCCTCATCACTAAATTATAGAAACAAGTGTATCAAATATTACCATTTGTGATTGATTTCACCCTTATAATATAGATGAAAAAATAATATATTTGTAACTATAAATCTAGAATGAGGTATTCATATGTTGATCTATAAGAAAATATAAAAGAACCCTATTGAATCAAATAATTATTAAAAATGAGATAAAAATAATGATAACAATCAAACATAGTTTTAAATATATAACAATAAATAAAAAAACCATAATCAATGAAAAGTATTCAATCAATTCATTGAAATTGGTTGAAAATGGAACACTTCAAGAATAACAAAAAAACCTAAATAACCACATGATCAACACTATAAAAATTATGGTTTCCTATCTATCCTTAGTCACAAGTCATAAAGGATGCCACTAATTCCAGGAGATACAATTCCATGAAAATAATTAATTAAAAAATAAAAAAGATCAAGATAAACACCAAAGTGTTTATATAGTGTCTGAGTTAAACATAATCTGTAGGTTTCCACAAATACAAAATTTGATATAATTTATTATATATTTCATTAAAAAAAATTAATATTATATTTAAATTATTAACAATTTCATCCAATTTTATAAATAACAACACTAAAATTTGGACAAATACACATTAGAAAAAATGAACATACCATATAAAAAATGGATCCGAATGATTGGTAACAAATACCATTGAAAATATTTTGTGAAAAATAAATATAGATTCACTTCCAAGGAAAATGTGGATATGTTTATATTACCTTAATTATAAATTTATTATTCATGAATATTTTAAATAAGATTCCATTTTAAAGATATCACTGAATTAATGGACCTGAAACACATTTTGGTAAACATGCATGAAATAATTAATAAGATATTTATCGACTATAAATAATAGAAACAAAATCCATGAAATTAATTATATATAAACAATTATAACCATATGTAAATTATAGGGTCATGAAGGATAGACCACAATAATGAGTAGAACGAAAAAACTAAATAAAACATAGTCAAGTAATAAAATTATGAAATAAAAATTCCTAAATAATTATGTAAAAACAATGATCAAGAAAATGAATGAAAAACAATAAATAAGACACGTGATATCTATATTAGTAAACTGAGTTAAAAACACCTTCAAATCCTCAGAATAATTATATTCATTTTGACCCAAATACATAATTCTAAAAAGAGTGAAATATTAAACTAGTGGGTATAACCACCATTCTATTAATATTCCTTAACAAGTGGTGGTATAAAAATACACTAGCATATGTGTAATTATAACTAGAATTGTATTAGAGAACTGTCTAGATATTGGCATTAATAGATAGTGGATAATTAATGGTAGGAAAGGACAAGTGGAACTGATACATAGAATGTTTCTATCCTTTGTTTTTTTCCATTGTAAATGGGGTTTGCAGGAGTCACATACAATATCTAAGAAGAAAAAATAATTTATGTTATTTCCATATAATAAAATTATTGTATTCAATAATTTTCCCTTTTAATAGTTTTTCAAATAAACATTCATGTTCTTTTATAATATTGAAAATATAATATCATCTTATAAAATAAAAAATTATATTAAATATATAATAATAATATCACATGAAATAGATGTAAAAATAAATTATGAATAATCATATAAAACATTTATCACATAAGAAAAAATATATTTAGAAATTATACATATACCAATAAAAAATCCAATTATTAAGAATGATGTATAATAACATATAAAAGGATATTGAAATTTAAAAAAATTATCTCTATTAAAAACTGCTTTAAATAATGAATCCATACTTAAATTCATAAGATAAAATGTTTTAAAAATCACATAGAAATCATAAAAACCATACAATAATACAAATTTATAGATAAACCCCTCGTTTGAATTTCTATAAAAACCTATTAAGAAATAAATCTAGTCCTTGATATATTTTTGTCTTGTGGAAATTTTTTTAATACACCCAATATTTAATAAAATCCAATTAATAAGGATATTTTATATTCAATTCATGGATATTAAAAATATATAATTATACACATATGATAAATGATTTTACAATTAGAAAACACTGAAGATATGTCAAATAAAGAAGATTGTATAAAATCAAATACCTTATAGGATGAATTCAATTCAATTATAATATAGAGAACTATAAAACATTTGGAGGAAGTATTCCATAACAATATTCATTGATAATATATATATATATAATAAGAACTATAGGACAGAAGATTAAACATCATGTAATCTATGGATTGATAATGATGTAGAATATGTGGAGAGAATCAAAATTTCAAAAAGGGAGAGAAAATATAAGGTTTACCTTGATAAATCATTAAAAATACAGTGATGGGAAAAATGATACAGAGTATGATTATGAGAATATGGGTAGGATCTCCTCAGCTAGGATAAACATGTGAGAGAGAAGATATTCCAAAAATGGGGTTAAAAAGTGAGAAGTGTGTAATTTGAAAATCAAAATATAATTATCTAGTATACTAATATGTTTTTTATTACAATAAATTAAATAATTAACTAGCCTGAATCCATCACTAATTTTAACTAAAATATTCTATATGATTATGAAGCATAGTTTAGAAAACCCTAGGCTTATTGTGCACATGATATTGAATAAGAGATACATATGTGAGATTATCCCATATTCATTCCCTTTACAATGCATGATTAATCATCTTAGTTACTACTAGTCATGAAATAACCCTGTTAATTACATTTCATTACAGATTCAATAAAATATATATCACTTTTTGGTTTCCCATAAAATTTTCCACCCATATAGGGATACTCACTCATTTAATATGGTCTCCAAATTACTAGTTACCATACACTTACCATGTTCCAATAAGTCAACTATTATTTTTTAAAAAAAATGAATCATTTTCAAATATGATATACAAATAAAATATAATTAAATAATTAGAAAAATAATTCTTTAATGTGACATCAAGGATTTACAATTCTTCCCACTAGGTAAATTTACATTCTTATAAAGTCCTATGTGATTTTTGGAATAAAGTGAATCATGGTTCCAAATCATCTTAAGATAACCTAATAATTAATTTATAACATTAATTGATCATCTCATGAAAGATACATGAAATTACACTATAATCATATATGTTAATATATATGATGTAACTAAACTTCCTTCCTTACAATGGGTATTCGAAATATAGAGTTTGTAATGACTATGTTGAGGAAGAAAACCCAAATGTAAAATTTCCAACCCACTACAGAACATGGAATAACTAATGATATAAAATTATCATAACATTTTTGAATCAGGAATATCATCAAGTTATAGTATGGAACTATATCATTATAGATATCGATTTAAATATAAAATTATACATTAATTTCTACTTTTTATGGTCATTTATGCTTCATTTCACAATAATATAAGTGTTATGTTTCTCAGGGTATACTCTATTAGATGAAAAAAATTCTAATTCATCCAAATAATAATTGAAAATTGAGGAAAATTGAATCATTATTTCTATCAATATATACCAGTAAATTACCAAACCCAATATGATAATGTAATTTTTCATTGAAGTATTATGTATAATATAATCCAATCAAGGAAAGTATCAGTTTTATATTTCATATCTATGACATTTAATGGAAAATATTATAGAGGGGTTATCTATTAATAGTAGATACCTTTTAAAATGGTGTTACATAATATATTTTTCCCCACCATGCATGTTTTCAACTTTATATGAAGAAAATTAAAATACAAAATAACATGAAGAACAATTTATGGATGATTAACTATTACAAAGGAACCACCTAAAACCACAAAATAGAGAGATATTAATAATGCCAAAAGAATACCAAATGTAGAACCTAACTAGAATGAATATATAACGAGGATAATAAATTTAATGAATGTTATTGAATTTAAAAAGGATACAAGAAAAATAATAATTCACCTATGAGAATTTTTAGACATAATACAATTCAATACTATTTATAAAAAATTTCTATAGAGGAAGGACTCTATATCTATATTTCCAGGAACCGAATCTGGTCTCCATTAATATTGGTACCCGACCTAGCCCATAGAATTTCTTGAATGGAATTATCTATCCCCATGAGATTTCTCAAGTGCTCAGTTATCATATATTATAGTTTGGGAATGATTTACTTGTGTTTTGAATCATTTGACAACAAAAAACATTCAGTAATTCTTGACACACCCAGAACCGTGATTTTATTTTATTTTGTGATTTCTTTGGTTTTATGTTATTTTTCTCTGGTTTAGGTTCAGTCTCCGATGATAATTTTGAGTTTATGTTAAAAAGTGTGTGTTTCAGTTTGACATCATTGGTACTTGGCCGGAGTGCATTTGAGGACCACGTGTCGCTTCGCTCGGACACTACACAGCTTGTTTTTCTTTGAAAAATTAAAACAGGTTTTTTTATTTTTTTTATTGTGATTAAAAAAATAAATCAATTAATGTTACTATTGCGTTGTCTAAAAACATTTAATGCTATGAATTTTATTATTATAATAAAAATGAAATAAATACTTTTATTATTTTTAATTTTTATCATCATGTGGTTATGGTTGTTATTATTTAGTTCGGTGTGCGGGCACCGCATGGTTAGCGGAAGCCATGCGGTAAGCTCGGTACCCGTGTGACTACATGCGTTGTTATTATTATTATGTTATTGGTATTTAAATTATCATTATTATTATCATTATTATATTTTACGAATAATATTATAAAACTTATGATTATTATTTTGTTATTATAAATCTTATAAATGAAATGAATTTTCAAATGAATTTTAATATAATGATTACTATTAATATTATTGTTTTTTTTCTTCATCTTCTTTTTCCTAACCCTACCCGTAGACTCCCCTTTTACCCTTTTATTTTCTATTGTGCCACCACCCCCCTCTCATTTTTCTTCTCCCTTGCAATGCACGGCCAGCCCGCTGCACCCTCCTCTCCTCCTTTCCGTAAAACACATGAGCAGCAGGCACCCTCCACTCCCTCGCCGCGATCTTCTTCAGCGGACCCCCCTCTTTGTAGGATCCCTCCACACAGCCCCCCTTCCGGTGCGATCCATAGCCCCTGTCCTGTACGCTTCACCTCCTCCGTCGGCACTCCTCACCCCACTGGTCATGACATCCCCTACTCGGTGAGTAGCAGCAAACCTCCCTTCCTTTATTCGCAGCAGCATCCCTTTGTGTAGCATGGACCACCAGCACACCCTGGAACCTCAGTCCGCCGGCCTCACCTCTGCCTACACTCCCACAGTGAGTCCATGCCGCCTTCGACCATCACACACCGGGCGCACCCCGGTGCACTTGCCTCCCCCTGCTCCACGGAAGCTGCCCCCCTGCCCTGCTTGCTCCGCCGCACAACTTCACCCCGTTGAAAGGATTCCCTTATATTTCGTTTTTTATTATTATTCTTATTATTATTATTATCATCATTATTATTATGATTATAATTATTATTAATGTTATTATTATTAATTTTATTATTGTTATTATTATCATTATTATTATTATTATCATTCATATTATTATTGTTATTATTATTACTTTTATTATTATTATTATTTTTTGTTGTTGTTATTATTATTATTATTGTTATTTTGTTGTTGTTATTATTATTATTATTAATAATAATATTACTATTATTATTATTATTATCATTATTCATATTCTTTTTATTATTGTTATTATTAATATTATTATTATCATTAATATTAATAATATTATTATTATTATTATGTCTATTATCATTGTTATTATTATTCTTGCTTTGGACTTTTCCTTGTTAGGGGGTTTTATCAACTTATGTTTTTTTAGGATTATTATTTTAGAACCCGCGCGGAGCGATTCTGAGTTTGCGTCGTCGTCGCGCTTCAGTTCCGAGGTGAGCATTTCTCCCCGACACATGGTTTCGAATGCTCTGGTGAGTTTTTGGATGTGTTATGAGTCCTTGATATTTATTATGTAGGGAATTGGACTCTGCCATGCATTTTCGAATGTGCGTAGTTTCATCGCGTCCAGTATCTGAGGTATGTTCCCTTTGCACTGCTTTTAAAATTTAAGTCACATTATTTCCTTCTACATGCACACAATAATTATTCAAAATATATATTTTATTAATTCTAAATAATGTGAGACAATATAAAATAATTAATATTTAATATAAGATAGTTAATCTTTAAATGATTATTTACTGTAAAAAGAACCGTTTATTTTATACAGGACGCTTGAAATATTTTTTTGACGAACATACACCCAATAATGAAAGAATGCATGTTTGGATTTTAAAAATAATTCACTTAATGTAAAATAGAGTTTTGTATTAATGATAAATGATTTCTTTTGAAGCGTGTACAAGTAATTTGCTCCTTTTGAGAAATGGCCCAGTTGGCTCTTAAAGTTTATTTAGAAAAAAAATAAAATGGTTTGGTTTGGTTTTATAAAAATGTTTTCAGCCTGTGAAGTGGTGTTTTGGGGGTTCCTTAAATGTTTTTAAATGGGTTTTGGTCTTATAAATAAGTTGTACTTTTTTTTTGTGTGTGGTGATTGTGAAAGGTGTTAAATGCCCGTTTGGCACTTTATGGAAAACGATGAAAATGTTTTGATAAAAACCCTCCTAGGTTAAATCTCTTTCCTTGGATGCAATTAACTATTTGGGAGGCCGCACTTAGAGGCTCCCGGTTACTTGAGTAGTTAAAAGCAAGAGGTTGTCCCATGGAGTGGCTCGGGGTGATTCCTGTTGTGATATATATATATATATATATATGATTGGATGCTCAGTTGGAATCGGTTGGCTCACCCCCTTTTTAAACATTTGAGACATGGGAATCTGTCATATTGAGAGAATATTCTAAGAATGATTACTGCATTGGTTGGTTATGGTTCTGACCAGTGGCCCATATTAGGTGGATATATTGGGTTTATTACTATGGGATTTTCCCTCGACCTGCCTGAGAGAGGATTTTTGAGTGTATTGTGCATTTTGATTTCATCATGACATGTCGATAAGGATGATTTCTCATGTATTGGTGTCTTCTGGTTTATTCTCGATCTCCTAGTTTCACCCATTCCTATTCAGATTTTGTAACTTGCAGTAATGATTATGATGGTCACTAGTATACATACATTGCCCTTGATTTGTTTTTTACTTTGTGCATTCTGGTGTATCGTTTTCCTTGGAAAGTGGTAAATTGCTTTTGATTAGGTTTCTAAAAAATGGTTTTCAAATGGAGTGTTTAATCCTCTTTGTACAAATTAGAAAATTTAAACATCACCTTCCCTCTTCTTAATATGTCATTGACACTAATGAATTGAACCCAAATTTGGAAATGGTTAAGGGAAATGGATTGTACGTTGTTTTTAAGTAGAATGTTTAGAAAAACTTACTTTTATAAATTGTAGTTCAAACATGAAATGATGATTCTTTTATTTTAAAGGTAGTGCATTGGGAATAGATATCGGGCTAGCCTACTGAGTTTTAATACTCACGCCTATCATTATTTTCCATTTTTAGTGTTTGTGCATTATATAGATTGAGTGTGCTCGCCTAGGGTGATGCTTGATCGTTGAGTCGGAGAGCGACCCGCGAGGTCGCACGGAGTTTGATCGGACGTCGTGTATGGGTCAGTTTTATTTTTCTCGTATTCCTGTTTAGTCACTTTGTGTGGTTTATCTTTTCTGCGCTACTTTGTATTATCATTGCAGTTTTATTTATTTATATTGGGTGAAATCGTTCCCATAGCCTCTATTGATTCCATGGCGCTTGTCGCCAGCCCAGGAGGATCAGGAACACCTCTTGGGCCATGTCGCGGGCAGACTCGGGTGACCGGTTTAGGGTTGTCCCTAGTTGGTTTGTGAAAAAATGGTATCGGAGGAGGTTATATCTTATAAGACCTCATTTTTCAGAGTGCCCTTTGTTATTTGGGATGTCAAGGTAGATAGAGTAGGATTTTCGGGACTTGAGGGGTTGGTACGAGAAGAGCGTCGTGAACTCTCGCCCGTATTGATCCTCAGGTTTTCCGGGGAAGTCCAGTTTAATTTGTTTTTTTTTCGGTTTTTATGGTAATTTTTTGTGATTGGGATACGACAAAGGGAGTTTTGGACACTATTCCTCCTAACCCACACGGCCTGGCAAGCCATGCAGAGCTAGGGGCATGGTCCAAGAAGGCTCTCTATGTCATTGACGTGTTTGGCATATGGCCGACAACCATATGGTCAAGTCACCCACCGACACTAGTCCCCTGTTTGAGTTGTTTTGGGTTTCCCTTGATTTCTAAAAGTTATTTGAATTAGAAAAGTTGGTTTTAATAAAAATAATAAAAAAATGTTTGTTTGAAATGATATGTTTAATTTGTAGATTGTTTTAAAAGAAGTTGTATGAATGATTTGATTTTGGAAAAAGTAAGGTTTCTTTGTTTGGACTTGTGGTTCCTATGAGTGCTCACATGCATAGTGGTATGTTGGAAATGTGGATGGATTTATGGTATGGTGGATGGATTCCCAGGGTGGCATGGGTACATGCATGTGAGTGGGAATCTAAAGAATAACAATGGCGAGGGTTTAAACCAACAAGCTCTTTTTAAATTAAAGATGTTTTCAAAGAGAAAAGTTTGGATGTTATGATAACATTCTTCCTTGTGTTGTGAAATTATCACCTATGCAGTGTTTCATTTTGAGGTTTTTATTCACTCATTGAGTTGGCCTTGATTGGGTTTTTGACTTTTCCTTGTCCAGCTGTTATCCTTTTGAAACTTCGATGGGTGATCATAATACGACTGATCAACCTAAGGATTATATGCTAGAGTTTCGGAAGATGGATCCACCTCTCTTTTATGGTTAAGAAGAAACTTTCGTGGAAGAGGAGTGGATGCAGATTATTGAAAGGGAATTTATCCTCATTGTGTTTCCCGAGTCGTTGAAGGTCACGTTTGTGACCTTCATGCTTGAAGGTTCACCGTGTATGTGGTGGAAGTCGGTGTCTCGGAACAAACCCCGTGAAGATATTACATGGGAGTTATTCAAGGATTTGTTCATTAGCTAGTATTTCTCTGAGGAAGAAAGGGTGAGAAAGGGGTTGAAGATGTGTTGTCTGCAGTAGGGTGACAGATCCATGATAGAATATTTCCATCGCTTTGTGGAGCTAGGCCCTTATGATTCAGATTATGCCACGAATGACCCCATGAAGGCTCGACGCTTCAAGGTGGGTCTCCGCCCTGATCTACAGTCGAAGGTGTCAGAGTCCAACCTAGCATCTTTTTCCGATGTGGAAATACAATCTTTGCATGTCGAAGCACTGATGGGTGGAGTGCTCAAAGTAGTTCTCCATCCTTCGATCCCTATGAGCAGTGGTGAAGATCCTGGAAGGGAAATGAGTAAGAAAATGGAAGTGGATGGAGAAGGTCGTGGAATCAAGAGGCCTCAGGATCTTTCATCAACCTCTTCGGAGCGAGAGATCATTGTGTGTTACCAGTGTGGCGAGCGGGGGAACAAGAAGTCATCGTTCCCAAGCACTCTGAAGTCCTGCCACGCATGTGGACGCCTGGGTTACTTGCGACGATTTTGTCGGGGTGTTGCAAGGAAGCGTCGCAGATGATGTTCTTAGAAGTAATGTGCTGTTAGGACTTTGTCCAATGTTTCTGGGGGTAATTTGCCTTTAATTTTAAGGGATCATTTATCGTTGTTGTTGTACTGATGGTGTTTTGGGTTTGAAATGTATGGGAATTTCATGGGTCTTTTGTCGAATTTCGACTTTCAATGCTGGTATGTTTTTAAATTTAAAAATCTTTACCTTTATTCTATCAAACCAACATAAGTGTGTATTTTATTGGGATTATCAGAACCTGACTATGAGGCAAAATATACTTCATCCATCATAGCTCCAGCCAAAAGGTCTCGGAGTGAAGTCAGCGCGTAGTCAGGAACCCCCAGGGAATTTTAAGGATTCTGGTTAAGGTTACATCTCTACTGTGTGGGGAGACAATTTTGCTGTTGTTGCTCTGGATTCTTTGTCATTGTAATTCTCCTCTTGTCGCAAAAGCAGTGTGATAGACTTATCGCTCACACAATGTCAGTAATGGTGCATTTTTGGGATGCCAGTCGCCGATTAGTGGGCTTGCATGGACCACCGATGTAAATCGGCTATAGCTTTGGTTTTTGTTTTCACGAAGTGATGGTTCGTGAGTAGTCGTCTGTCTAATTATTAGTGATCTGATCCTTGGGCCCTCCCTCCCCGCCCATGGAGTAAGGGTTTTTGGTTTGCGCAAACATTTCAGATCAACTTTTGGATGGGAGTAAGTGGTTTAAAGGTCCTGGATGTGCTTTTTCTAGCTTGAGTATGGCCTCGTGCACGTCTAAGATGATTTTTCCATTTGGTCGCTAGTAGGTTAGTTCTTTATGGTGGGGAGACCCACCATGAGTCTTTATGGGTTTTCTCTTAAATTGTTATCGAATGCTAGTGGAGTTCTTATGGTCAGGAGCCCGTTCGGGCCTCCCTCTGTTGGTGATTTATTTCGGGCAATGAGGTTCTGTTCTCCTGGTAGCCGGTGTGAAGTCCTTAGGTCATGTGGTTGGATCGTGTTTTTGTGGAATCCTTAGGTGTTAATCAATCTACTAGATAGTGTTGTTGCTTTCCGGGGGTGGAAAGCGTTATGGTGGGGAGACTTTTCACACCCCGAACCTTTCTTTTATTTTATTTTGTGATTTCTTTGGTTTTAAATTATTTTTCTCTAGTTCAGGGTCAGTCTCAGATGATATTTTTGAGTTTATGTTGAAATGTATGTGTTTCAGTTTGACGTCATTGGTACTTGGCTGGAGCGTGTTTGAGGACCACGTGTGGCTTCGCCCAGACACTACGCACCCTGTTCGTCTTTGAAAAATAAAACATGTTTTTTAAAATTTTATTTTATTGTGATAAAAGAAAAATAAATAAATTTTACTATTGCGTTGTCCAAAAACTATTACTGTTAAGAATTTTATTATTTTAATAAAAATGAAATAAATACTTTTATTATTTTTAATTTTTATCATCATGTTGTTGTGGTTGTTATTATTTAGTTCGGTGTGCAGGCACCGCACGGTTAGCTCAAGCCGTGCGGTAATCCTGGTACATGTGCGACAACTTTCCTTATTATTATTAAGTTATTGGAATTTCAATTATCATTATTATTATCGTTATTAAATTTTACAAATAAGATTGTAAATGTTATGATTATTATTTTGTTATTATAAATCTTATAAATGAAATGAATTTTCAAATAAATTTTAATTTTATGATTACTATTATTATTATTGATTTTTTTCTTCTTCTTCTTTTTCCTAACCCTACCCGCAGACTCCCCTTTTACCCTATTTTTTTTTATTTTGCAGAGCCACCCCCCTCTCATTTCTCTTCTCCCTTGTAACGCCCGGCCAGCCCGCTTCACCCTCCTCTCCTCCTTTCCGCACAACACCTGAGCAGCCGGTACCCTCCACTCCCCCGCCTTGATCTTCTTCGGCGGCCCCCTCCTCTTTGCAGGATCCCTCCGCGCAGCCCCCCTTCCGTTGCGATCCAGCGCCCCTGCCCTGTGCGCGTCACCTCCGCCGTCGGCCCTCCTCACCCCACTGTTCATGACATCCCCTGGTCGGTGAGTAGTAGAAACCCTCCCTTCCTTTCTCCACAGAAGCATCCCTTTATATAGCACGGACCACCAGCACACCCTGGTGCCTCAGTCTGTCGGCCTCAGCTCTGCCTACACTCCCACCGTGAGTCCCTGCCACCTTTGTCCATCGCACACCCGGCACACCCTGGTGCACTTTCCTCCCCCTACTCCACAGAATCCCCCCTGCCCTGCTTGCTCCGCCGCACAGCCTCAACCCCTTGAAAGGTTTGCCTTTTTTTATTCTTATTTTTCTTATTATTATTATCATTATCATTATTATTATTATTATTATTAATGTTATTATTTTAAATTTTATTATTTTTATTATTATCATTATTATTGTTGTTATTCTTATTATTATTATTATTATTATTATTATCAATCTTATTATTATTGTTATTATAATTATAATTATAATTATTTTGTTCTTGTTGTTATTATAATTATTCGTGTAATTTTTTTGTTGTTATTATCATTATTATTAACCATAGTATTAATATTATTATTATTATTATTGTTATCATTATTCATATTCTTCTTATTATTATTATTATTATTATTATTATTATTATTATTATCATTATTATTATTATTATTATTATTTGTATTTTATTATTACTATTATCATTGTTATTATTATTCTTGATTTGGCCTTTTCCTTGTTAGGGTGTTTTATCAACTTATGTTTTTTAGGATTATTGTTTTAGAACCCGCGCGGAGCGATTCCGAGTTTGCATCGTCGTCGCGCTTCAGTTTTGATGTGAGTGTTTCTCCCCAATTCTTGGTTTCACATGCTCTGGTGAGTTTTTGGATTTGATTTTAGTCCTTGATATTTATTATGTAGGGCGTTGGACTCTTCCACGCATTTTCTAATGTGCTTAGTTTCATTGCATCGCGTATCTGAGGTAGGTTCTCTTTGCACTGCTTTTAAAATTTAAGTGACATTATTTCTTGCTACTTGTGCACACTAATTATTCAAAATAAATATTTTATTAATTATAAATAATTTTAGATAATATACTATAATTAATTTTTAATATAAGATAGTTAATCTTTCAATTATTATTTAGTGTAAAAAGAGCCGTTTATTTTATACAGGACGCTTGAAATATTTTTTTGCGAGCGAACACCCAATAATGAAAGAATTCCCATTTGGATTTTAAACATAATTCACGGAATGTAAAATAGAGTTCTGGTTTAATGAGAAATGATTTATTTTGAGCTTGAACAAGTACTTTGGTCCTTTTGAGAAGTGGCCCGGTTGGCTCTTAAATTTTATTTTGAAAAAAATAAAATGGATTAGTTTGGTTTTAGAAAAATGTTGGCAGCCTGTGAAGTGGTGTTTTGGGGGTTCCATAAATGGTTTTAAACGGGTTTTGGTCTTATAAAGAAGTTCTAATTTTTTGTGTGTGGTGATTGTGAAAGGTGTTAAATGCATATTTGGCACTTTTTGAAAAACGATGAAAATGTTTTAATAAAAACCCTCCTAGGGTAACTCTATTGCCTTGGTTGAAATTGACTATTTGGGAGGCCACACTTAGAGGCTCCCAGGTACTTGAGTCGTTAAAAGCAAGAGGTTGTCCCATGGAGTGGCTCGGGGTGATCCCTATTGTGCTTTATATATATATATATATATATATATATATATCTGATTGGATGCTCGGTTGGCATCGATTGGCTCACCCCCTTTTTAAACACTTGAGGCATGGGAATCTAGCATATTGAGAGAATATTCTAAGAATGATTGATGCACTGGTAGGTTATGGTTCTGACCAATGTCCCATAGTAGGTGGATATATTGGGTTTATTACTATGGGATTTTCCCTCGACCTGCCTGAGAGAGGATGGTTGAGCGTATTGTGTGTTTTGGTTTCATCGTGACATGTCGATAAGGATGATTTCTCATGTATTGGTGTCTTCTAGTTTTTTCTCGATTTCCAAGATTCACCCATGTCTATTCTGCTTTGGTAGCTTGCAGTAATGATTATGATAATCACATGTATACCTATATTTCCCTTACTGTGTGTTTTAATTTGTGCATTCTAGTGTATCGTTTTCCTTGGAAAGTCTTAAATTTATTTTGATTAGGTTTCTAATAAATTATTTTCAAATGAAGTGTTTAATCCTCTTTATACAAATTTGAAAATTTAAACATCACTTTTCCTCTTCTTAATATTTCATTGACACTAATGAATTGAACCCAAATTTGGAAATGGTTAAGGGAAATGGTTCATACTTTGTTTTTAAGTATAATGTTTATAAAAACTTACTATTATAAATTGTAGTTCAAACATGAAATTATGTTTCTTTTATATTAATGATAGTTCATTAGGAATAAATATCGAGCTAGCCTACTGAGTTTTAATACTCACGCCTATAGTTATTTTTTGTTTTTAGTGTTTGCGCAGGCTATATCTTGAGTGCACTCGCCTAGGGTGACGCTTGATCGTTTAGTCAGAGAGTGACCCGCGAGGTCTCACGGAGTTAGTTCGGACGTCGTGTTTGGGACAGTTTTATTTTTCTCCTATTCCTGTTTAGTAACTTTGTTTGGTTTATCTTTTCTGCGCAGCTCGGTATTATCTTTTCAGTCTTATTTATTTATATTGGGAGAAATTTTTCCCATATCCTCTTTTGATTCCATGGCGATTGTCGCCAGCCCGGGAGGATCGGGAAAGCCTCTTGGGCCATGTCATGGGCCGACTCGGGTGACCAGTTCAGGGTCGACCCGGGTTGGTTTGTGACAATTCAAATCTGAAAATTTATACCAAACAAGGCACAAAGAAAATCCATAATATAACACATAGGTTTAAACATGACAAATTATGTCCATAGATATGTAAGTGTACCAAAAAAATAGATTAAGTGACTCCATCCGAAAAGGGGCTTTCGCCAACAAGTCGTCTCCCAAAACACCACACCTAAAGAAGAAACTAGCAACCCAAATCCCCATCACCAAAGGTGTTTCCTTTACCTATAACAATAATGATAAGTTATACATACACCCAAGGGGTCAATGAAGGGTGTGTTCATAATCACAATATAATAACACCCAAAAGGTTCCATGTAGTAAGTAATATAATATTAAAAGCATGTATGTTTTTGATAAACAAGAAACTATGGCAATAAATTATAAATAATGATAATATTAAAGGTAAACAATTTTAAAATGTAAATTACAATGAGTGAACATATTTGATTAAATCATGTAACCTACTACATTTTTCAGTCCAAAAACACCATTTGTCAATGATAAATAAAAAATATCCAACAATCACTAATTTTGGGAACACCCATTGGCACTAGTTAGTTTTGGTCATCCTGTACCTCATATCATGGTGACATATAACCATATAAATTTCCATTCCCTTGAAGGATTTACAATTATAGAACATATCTACTACCTAGTGGTCTGAAATCATCATCTATATTGTTTTTTAGTGTGGCAATGTCCAAAATTCTATGTGAAATAGGAGTAAAACTGCAACAAACACAAATGATAAAGGTTTATATGACTAAATGATATGACTCATGTCAACAAGGTGCATCTTCCTTTTCGAGAGCCTACCTGATTAGAAAACCATAGTTAAGTGTGCGTTCCTAGGAGTAGTGATCAAGATGGGTGACTTTCTGGGAAGTTTACCAGGGATTGTGTGAGTGAGGAATAAGCACACTGAAAATGACAAGTGTTGGCTTATGGGGACTATCATTTGTCAGATGACCAGTTTAGGCACATGGGTGGGCCCTAGTGTGGGGACCAAGAGTCTGTGTGGAAACTGGTGGAACCTGGTGGGCAGGACAGATGACCATGTTAAGGTGGGGTCGTTGTGCTGTCACGGGGACCCAATTGTTACATTTCGTATCAGAGGTGGTACCCAGCCTTAAGTGCAGTGCACTGCCTGGGTTGATAAGTAGTGACAACAATGACGACATTGTTCTCTAAAGGGCGGGGGTGATTGAAACACCCCCAGATGATAAAGGGTTAAATGACTAAATGATATTACTCATGTCAACAAGGTGAACCTTACTTTTAGGGATCCTACCTGATTAGAACTCTACAGTTAAGCATGCTTGTCTTGGGTAGGGATCAGGATGGGTGACCTTCTGAGATGTTTCATAGGTTGTGTGCGAGAGAGGAAAAAGCACACTGAAAAGGACAATTGTTGGTCTGTGGGGAATATCATTAGTCAGATGACCTGTTCAGGCATGTTGATGGGCCCCAAGTTGGGGAACATGTGTTTGTGGGGCAACTCGTGGTACCTGGTGTGGCCGGACCTGATGACCCTGTTAAGGCGGGGTGGTTCTACTCTCACAAGGACCCAGTTGTTACAAAAAACGTCTCCAAATCACTAGAGTACTTATACATGTCAACACATCTAGATACATAGGGTTGACCTTGTGGTAAAATAGTTTCCACATGTTTCGAGAAGACATTTTCACCTAAAATCACCATTTCTAGTCATACACAATCAAAACAGATGGAACATATGATTTTCACCATTTACACAACTCAATAAACAATGAAATGTTTTCATAATATAGCTTCAATGTATACCACCAAACAGTTCAAATGATGTCTATTTAAAATCCCAATTTGGAAAAAAATTATCACCATTATTAATCCAATAAATAAATTGATGAACTAAAAAATTATAATAAAACCATTACATGTGTTATAAAATCGCACCAATTGGTATAAAATAGAATGGACATGTAAAAAACCCATTTTTACACAAAATTAGAACATAAAAATACATTGATTAACACATTACACAAAAACTAATATTCACATTAAGAACAATGAAAGAGGATTATGCTAAAAATTTAAATCAATTAAGTATAACACATTTATTAGTTCATAAACATTAAACCACAACCCACAAGTGTCAAAATCCTCAAATACCTGTGTAGAAGTTCAATTGCTCCATGGTCACACTACAAGGAAGTTAAATCATATTTGAAACAACTATATTAGAACACGAAACCCATGATCAAACACTAGGTTTGAATAACTACAGTTTTGGCCTTTGGAACATCAAAAAAATGACAAAACACTATTGAAATGGGATAAACCATATGTAAATGAGAGGAACGTGATAGGAAACTCAATTAATTGAAGAGCATTTAATAATTATCCCAAAATACCCCAGTAAATTAATATCTATATATCCAAAAAAATGAAATGGAGGTTTGAGTAGGGCTGAGAATAATATTTGAACTAAAACTAGGGGAAATGATTGAAAATGAAGGAGTTTTGAAGGAAAGAAATTACGTCTTCAAATATGGATAATTTTAGGGTTCTTGTGATGTTTTCCCATAATATGATATGAATATGTCCTCCAATGAGGGTTATGAGAACATGGGGGTGTTGTAACACCATGACCCTACTTACCCAGATTTAATTTATTATTACATAACATTGGAATGATCAAATGTGATCAAGTCCCGAAAGACCTATCAGTTTAGTAGCCTGAGAAGCACTAGCTACAAGCATTTGTCTTACATTACATCGTGAGATAAAAACTATAATTACATTTTCCCCGTTGAAGTCACTTAAATATCTCTTTCTATCTCTACAGGTCAACCATAAAATATATCATCACATCTTGAAAAAAAACATTGAATGTGGTGTGCTCAAGTTCTCAGTATGGATAACAATATATCAGAAAAATTCACAAATAAGAATAAACATTTAAGACAATGTAGAAGAATAATACACAATACATTTAAACATAAACATCATCAGAATATGGAAAATACAAATCAAATCATTCCCAATACTTATTTTCATGGATATTCTATGTGTCAAATAATAAAATGCAATATCAATATCCAATTTTATAATGAAGGAATGCATAATTCCATACTTCACAACCACATAGTAAAGGCTTCATTCCAAGACTAAGAATAAGAATTTGTCAAGTCCATGTGCCAAAACAATATTTTATCTCATGTGACCTACTGATGCATTGAGGAGCTACAGTGTACTCCACCTACCACATAATTTTTCTAATGCATTCCTTAAATGAATACATTGAATCATAACCGAATCATTTGTAGTTAAAATAGAATAAAAAATCATAATACATCAACTATAAACAATTAAGGGTATAAAAATAACATATACGCATTAAAAAAATCACAAAAAATAGTATTATATGGAATGTTGTACCATAATAAATCAACTTCAAACAAGTGTAAAATCCATCAAAGAATGTTGACATTGATTAAATAAAATCTATTTGAGAGAAATATCTCTTTCTATTTTGAAATAATTTAAAATCCACATAATTATAAATGAAAAAATTTATTTTTAAAATATTCTTAGAATATTTTAAGTGAATATTCATAGGTGTTATAATGGCGTAAAATAGATGCACCCACCATATTAGTTAAAAAAACATTATTTACCTAATTTTGTCAAAAAGGTCATAAAGTACCTTTTTTAGAAAATGATGTAATGATTCCTTAATTAAAATTTTAAAAAAGTTAAGAAAGTTATAAATGACTTTAACCCATAGTCTAGGAAATAGTAAAAATGTTTAGAAATACATTTCTAAGAATCTCATATGTGGATGATAAAGAGGTCCTAGTAGACACTCACTTATGAACAAAATCTAATAATGATGAGATTGTATAATTAAACTCTACCTTGTACTTTTCATTGATTAATGTTACGTTAACCTTAAGTATAATAGTTAAATAATTGTTATTAAATTACCCTATTACCACATTCTTAAACATGATATCATATATGATCTTCTAATATTGCTTTGTTAACAATATTTTAGTAGTATCATCTTATCTATTGTTAACTGATTTTTTCCTTTATATGTCTTGTTACATAATTCATTTTTGTTATGGATAAGAGGTTTTTGAATCATATCTAGAATTATTTTGTGTTCTTGCACCTTATTTTTTATCATAAAATGCAATTCATTCTTGAATGGTTACGATGGGGAATGAATCTCATCGCGTTCATGGACAAAGTAATCTATACATATGCACAAGTGACAATTCCACTGTATTGATGGTGAATTTGTATGTAATTGGATCGTATATAAAAAGTATAGAATCTTGAAAATTTTATATTTATTATTTATATTATTTATACTCATTATTTTACCCATTCAAAAACTTAAATGTTTGAATGACAAACTACACCATGACATGGATACAGTAAGTCTTAGGTACACACGTATGGTGACTTTTCATTCATAGGATTGATATAATAATTAATATGGTTGAACAATATTTATAATAACATCATATTATGTATAATTTACTAGATTTATTGTTTTGGTATGGAATCAACAAACAAATAGGATGTGGAAGAAGAAAAGAACATTAAAAGGTGTGGTAAAATTATAACTTCTTCTTCCTATGATTCATGTTGTGTTGATCAAAAGGGACCCATAGAATGTATATCTAATCAATATATGCCATCTATAAAAAATTAATTTCATTTAAGAGGATATATTGGGCAGTTTTGGGCCGAGTCAAATGGCTTTGGAGGTGAGAAATTAAGAGTGAGTGAAGTACCCTTTTGTAAGAGAGGTGTGGGACGCTTTAGGAAAAACATGAAATTCCATTTATTATATAGTAATATTATTTTTATAATGGCTCTAAAACGAAGTTTTTATTATCTAAGGTGGAGAAGGAACGAAAAAATCCCAACCAATATGTTTTATAAAGGATATATCACCATATTAACGGAGTCATTTATATTTAACTCTTTGTTAAATATTTTATTTTTTACCATGTATTCTAGTATTATAATAATAAATCATTAATAATAATAGATTAAAATTACAACAAATACCCAAGTGGTTAATTATGATATATCTATTATTATATAATTCCATTCGTCGGTCCATATATTTGTAAAACTATTATTCCATTTAATAATATAATGTTTGTTTTAAAATTTCATTTAGGTAAATTTTGAAACTATTTAGTATTTGGTTTTTTTGAAAGTCATAACAACATGATTAAAACGAAAGAAAATTATTGAATCAACCCTATCATGTCATATTGACTTGTAAAATTTGTGGAATGCATCAAAAGTATTAATTTACATTTATTTTGATATTTAGAAAATTAATTATGTTAATATTTCATTAATAAGGTAATTACTTCATCATCATTGTGTAATAAATAATATAATTTATATAATGTTTAAAAAGTATAAATAAACTAAAATTATTTATAAAATCATTTTAGATTTCTATTGATTATTTATAGTCTAATTTATCTTATGTATAACCCTATATTAAAAATGTTTTAGTTATGAAAATTTTAATTTGAAACTTTTAACTCTTCTTTAAATAAAATAATAATTAATGTACAAATCTAATCCAAGTGGAACCAAAGTATCATATTTTATTCCAATGGTTGATTTTTGTCGAAATAAGCTTATCCAATATAATTAGAACATGTGTTAGGGTAATTATAGTATCATTGTTTATCTTTAGTTAACTTATTTACTTTTAATCATGGTAAATAAAAGTCAAAAATTACTATTCAGCAAAGTTTATTTTCATCTTATTGAACCACTTTATAATCACTGATGTCAACCATGTCTCTTGATGTTTGCAGATTCAATTCACATAAGTGGTAAAATTACGATTTATGAAAATTTGAAACATCCCATAGAAGGGGGGTAAAAGACGTTAAAAATTTCAATAAAATATTATATATCTAATATTATTATAAAATTACTATAATGAATTATATTGAACATATATAGTTATTATGTATATATATTTACCTAAAATAAATTTATTTAAAATAATAATTTATTTAAATAAAAATATCATTTTATGTAATAACGCACTATTTTTCAATATTCATCAAAAATTAAATGTTTTTAGAAAAAAATCCAAAATTTCATCCTATGATAATTTTGATATTTTTAATCCAAAAATTAAGTATATTTGGAAAAATAATATTTATAAAATTTCAAAAGTTGGGTATTACTATTTATAACGGTTAGATTGATTGGTTGTGGTGTGTTAGAACTCAATTTTTCTTACAACACAAGCTATTTCATTATTCAAAGTGAAACATACCATGGAACCATAGGGCATTACATTCTCCCCTCCTTCAAATAATTTAGTCCTCGAAATTTGTATAATATTATTGCATAAAAAAATTTGGATGGTTCTTCATCATACATTCATCAGGTTCCCATGTTTCCTCTTCTATCTTATGATTTCTCTATTGAACTATCACCAGACGTGTCGTCCATTTTTTCAACACATGTTCTCTTTCATCAAGAATTCTGATAGGCTATTTGCAATAACACTGCTCAGGTTCCTGTTCTATTACTTCATATGTGAGTATATGTGTTAGGTTGGAAATATAGTTTCTCAACAGTGATACTTAGAACAAATCTTGAAATTTTGTGGGACTAGGAGGAATTTCCAAGTGATATGATAGCACTCCAATTCATTCAAGATTATCAAAAGGTCCCATGTACCTGGGACTTAATTTTACTTTATTACCGAATTGTATAACACCCTTCCTTGGATATTCCTTCCAGAAAACATGATCTCATATTTGTAATTTGAAATGATTCCTTCGGTTATCAGCATATAAATTTTTCATAATTTTATATTTTTTGTTGTGGGTTTGGATAACCTTCACCTTTTCCTTCATCTCCTCAACACATTCTGGACCTACGAGTTCCCTTTTTGTAACATCATCCCAAACATGTTTATGTGGGATATCCATTTCCATATAATACATTATATAGTGCCATAAGGATACTTAAAAAGAAGCTATTCTTATAGGAAAAATATTCCAGAGGTAAATATTTATCCCACATACCTTGAAAAAAAGTGAGAAAGATCTCAACATGTATTCTATTGTTTGAATTGTCCATCAGTTTTAGGGTGGAAGGCAGTTCCCAAATGATGTTCAGTGCCTTGGGAATTCTGAAGACTTTTCCATAGTCTTTATGTAAAACGAGGATCACGATCATAAATAATCGATAGGGGTACTCTATGATGTCTTATAACATCATTAATATATATTCTTATTAAACATTCGAGTGTTAAATATTCCCTTATTGAATGAAAATGTGGAGACATGGTAAGACAAGCTACAATGACCCATATTGCATCATTCCTTCTAGGATTTTTTGGTATCCACTTGATAAAAATCAATCGTAATGTAATCCCATTTCAACTCAATTATTTGAAGATGCTTCAATACTCCTTTAGGATATTTTCTTGCTGCCTTTACCTATTGATAAACCATACTACTTGGCACATAATAAGAAATCTCTATTTAAATATTGTCCCACAAAAAATGTTATTTCAAATCTCTATACATCATAGTGTTAGAAGGGTGTTTAGAGAAATTGGATCTATGATAATCATCCAAAAAATCATTTTTTAGATAAGGTATGTCAGGAACTCAGAGTCTCTTCCCAAATTTCAATATACTATCTTCATATATGACTTTGATAAATCTCTCATCTTTCACATCTTTAATTATATTTTGATACTCCACATCATTAGACTGAATTCTATTAATCCTTTCTATTAATGATACTTTTGACGACATTTTAAACATTATTAAGGTTTCACCTTCCATGGTTATTTCCATATCCATCTTTACTAGATCAATGTACATAGGATTCCTTTAAACTCTCATCATGTTCAAAACATCATGATCCATTGTGCTCAAAGAAAAAACCTCATTATTTTCCTTCCCCATGTGGAAGTGTATAGTTCAATAATATTCCTTGAGTAAATAGATCCATCACCTTAGCCTAATGTTGATTTCATTTTTCAAGAAAATAAACATCATGATCCTGTGATCAGTAAATATCTCACATTTTTACCATAGAGGTAGTTTCTCCAAATCATCAAATCAAATATTAATGACGATAATTCAATATCATGAGTAGGATAGTTGTGTTGATGGAAATTTAGAATTCGTGAATCAAATGCAATAAATATATTCTTCTGTATAATTATTCAACCATGTCCTTTCAGTGAAGCATCACTATAAATAACAATCTCCCAATTCCCTGATGGTAGTGTCAATATTGGAGCATTGAATATTCATCTCTTATGTACTTTAAAACATTATACACACTCTTTTTTCAAAACAAATTTAATCCATTTCTGTGTTATCATGTTTAATGGGTAATCGAATCCCAGAAAATTATGGATGAAGCGCCGATAATAAACTACTAAACTAATAAAACTGCATAACATAGTTATACTTGTTAGTGTTCTACACTATTGTATTGCCTTTTACATTGATGGATCGACCGAGATTCCATCCTTAAAGACAATAGGGCGTGAAAAGAAATCTATTTATTCCATAATTCACACTTGCTAAAAATACTATACAATTCATTTTTTCCAAGGGTTATCTGAATAATGAAAAAGTTATTTTCATGATCTTCATACATTTTTGAGTAAACCAACATATCATAAATAAATAACACTACAAAGTCATGATGATATTCCTTGAAAAATATATTCATTAGATCATTGATAAAAGAGGGTTTATTAGTTATTCCAACAGGAATTTCTGTAATCTCGTAATACCCACACCTAGTTCAAAATACAATTTTCAGAACATCTTCCTTCTTCACACACAACAGATTATATCTATGTTTAAGGTCAACCTTTGAAAAACATTGAGCTCCTCTATGTTGTTCTAATAATTCATCAATTCTAGGTATGGGATATTTGTTCATTATTGTAATAGCATTGATCTATCTGTAGTCAATGCACAATCTCATATATCGAGCTTTCTTCATAACAAAATGAAGAGAGGCACCCCATAGATAAAAACTAGGGTGAATAAATACATTATTTCTCATTTCCTATATTAGTTTCATTAGTTCCACTAATTACACAATGAAGATTCTATAAGCGGTCTGTGATATGGGCCTTGAACCAGAAATTAAATCAAATAAAAACTCAATTTCTAATTCTAGATGATGTCCATTTAAATCATCCGGGAACACATCAATATATTCTGGCACTATATGAATGTCTTCTATTTGAACATTAATTTCCTCAACCATTATTATTTCATTGTTTTCCTCAATTTTCCTTAGACTCAAAAATTGCATTTACATATCAGCTCGATGGTCATGAGGAATTTTTTTTCTAATAAAATCACATTAAACTCCCTCTATTCCATATTTGATACCTTTTGATCTTCATTTGTGTTTTCAATTAGTGACCAACATTGATCTCCGTCTACTGTGAGTTGATAAACTGCAATGACTTAATTTTCCAATTTCGCTACTCCCAAAAGTATGAAATAATTTTTTAATGAAACATATCCATTACACAACATAAAATAGATTTTTAGTACCATTGAATGTTGGTAGTTTTTTCCTCATGAAACATTCTAACATTGAACATCAGCGTTTTGGATCAAGGTGCCCCATAATGGCAAGGTTATTATTCATAACCTAAGTGAATTGTGCCTCAATGGTGATAAGCGGATGAGAACCAGTTGCATCACCAGCTCCACTATAATTATATTGAGTAGGAGGGAAATGCCTCTATGGATTACATGCATTTATAAGATTTCCATTCCTTCCACTGGGTTCCATTTCTAAACAATGGAATTATATATATTAGTTTATAAATAAAAATACATAATTCCAAAGAGGGACAAGAGAACATGGGGTGTTTTAATGACCTGACCATTGATACCCAAATTTGGTGAGTTATTACATAACATTGGAATGATAACAATGAATCATGTTCCAAATGACTGAGCAGTTTAGTAACCTTGGATATACAATATACAATCATATGTTTTACATTACATGATGAGATAAAAACAAAAAAAATTATGTCATCATTGAGAAAACTAACATCCCTTATCCTATCTATGAAGGTCAACCATAAAATACATCTTCACATCCTGGAAAAAATACAACATAGAACAGGGTGAGCACAGATTTTTAGTAAGGATAACAATATAGAATACACAATCATAAATAAGAATAAACATTTAAGGAAATGTTTAAGACTAATACCAAAGACATTTAAACATAAACTTCAGCATGATATGGAAAATATAAATCAAATAATTACATTAACATATTCAGATGAATATTCTACTAGTTGAATAATCATATGCAATATCAAGAGAAAATTTCATGTTGATAGAAAGCATAATTTCAGACTTCCAAACCACATAGTAGAGACCTCATTCCAAGACTAAAAATATGATTCTTTCATGGCCTTTTACAAAAACCTATTTTGTCTTGTGATACCAACCGATGAATTCGGCGCTATAGTGTGATCCACCTGTCAAATTCTATGTACAATGCATTCCTCATATGAATAGATTGAAACATAACATATTAATTCATATTAAAACTAGTATGAAAAATGATAATCCTTCAACCATAAACCATGAAGTGTATTAAAATAACACATCCATAGTAAAATACATCACAAAACCTTTAACACAATATGGAATGTTGTATCATAATTATTCGACTTCAAATAATGGTAAAATCCAGTGATGGTTTTTGACATAGGGGAAATAAAATCTACTTGAGAGAAACATCTCTTTCTATTTTGAAATCATTTAAAAGTCACATAATTATAAAAGAAAAATTTTATTTTGAAAATATTCTTATAATCATGTAAAGGTGGTTTTAATGGAGATAAAATTGTGGAAAATAGGTTCACCCACCGTATAAGATAATAAAACATTCTTTTCTTAATTTTGTCGAAAATGCCATAAAGTACCTTGTTTGCAAAATTACTGAATGATTCCATTATAAACATTTTATAAAGAGTAAAAAAAGTTATAAATGAATGTTACCCATAGACTAGGACATATAAAAAATGATTTGAAATACATTTTTATGAAACCAAGATGTGGATGAAAAGAGGTCCTAGTAGATATTCTCATATAAACAACCTCGTTTAATGAAGAGATTGTATAATTAAACAATAACTTGTACATTACCTTGATAGATGGTATATTGAAAAAAATTATAATAGTTAAATAATTCGTATTAAATTATTCAATAACTACATATATAAATATGATATCATTAACGATTTTCAAATATTTCATTGTTTATAATTTTTCTGTAGTATCATCATTTTAGGTGTCAACAGATTGACTTAACTTTATATGTTTTGTTACATAAGAGATGTTTGTAATGGATAAGATGTATTTGATACATATCCAGAATTATATTAATATTTTAAACCATATTTTTTAATCATAAAATGAAATTTATTCTTGAATTTTTCGATGGGGAATGAATCTCAACACGTTCGTGGAGACTACAATTATTACGTATACACAAGATAAAATACAACTCTATTGATGGTGAAATCATACGAAATTGTATGGTTTATCATATATAGATAATTTTGACCATGTTATAGTTTATATGTAAATCAGTTATACTCATTATTATACACATCCAAATAATGACGTGCTTGAATAACAAACTACACCATAACGCGGAGTTGGTTTGCGATATATATGAATGTTTGGTGATTTTCATTAATATTATGGATAAGATAATAAATATGGTTGTAAAATATTTTAAAAAATAAAATTTTATATAAGGTACTGGAGTAGTTATTTTGGTATATAAAAAACAAAGAAAGCGGAAGTGGAAGAAGAAAATAACATTGAATGAGTTGGTGAAATTATTACATCTTCTTCAGATCATTCATTTTGATTTGATCAAAAGGGGTGATTATTTTGATATCTGGTCCTAGTAATATCTCTAGGTTTATGTAAGTGTAGTTGGGAGTATATATTACTTAGGGGTTGTCTGAGCCAAATTTCTTGGGAGGTGTGAATTTATGAGAAGGGGAAATACCCATTTATAAGATAGATGAGGGTCACTTTAGTAAAAGCATGAAATATTATTTTATTATACAATAATATTAAGTTTATAATGTCTCTAAAATGATTTATATCAAGGATAATATGGTTATGGGTAAACAAACTCTCAACCAATTGGTTTTAGATAAGATTAGGTCACCATATTAACCAAATCTTTTAGATTTAACTCTTAGTTAAGTAGTTTAGCTTTTACAATGTATACTTGAATTATTATAATAAATTGTTAATAATATTACAATAAAACACCAAAATAACCCCAAGTGGTTAATTTATGATAGGTCTATTTCTATATAAGTCTTTTTCACTATCCATTGATTTTGAGTATTATTATATCATTTAATAATAATGATTTTTAAAAAAAACTCATATATTTCAATTTTGACACTATATAATATTTGTTTTTTTTAATTCATAATAGCATGATTACATAATGTTTATTTATTGAATCATCCCTAACCTATAATATTTATCTAAAAAATTCTTGTAATGCATGAAATCTATCATTTTACATTTATTTTGTTATTCATAATATAAATTATTTAATCATTCATTAATAAGGTAATTACTTCATTATCATTATGTCATAATTATTTTTATTTATTTATTGTCTAAAATTATAAATAAAATAAAATTATGTATTAAATCCTTTTATATTTATAATGAATATTTATAGTCAAATTTATCTTATGTATGACCTTATAATAAAAATTATATGGTTATGAAAATTTGAATTTGACACTTTTAACACTTCTATAAATAATCTAATAATAAATGCCCTCATCTAATCCAAGTCGACCAAAATAAACATACATTATTCCTAAGGTTGATTTTGGCTGAAATAAACTTATCCAATAGAATTAGCACATGTGTTAGGGTAATTATACTGTCATGGTTTACCATTAATTACCCTATTTACTTTTAATTGTGGTATGTAAAAGTGAAACTTATTATTCAACCAACGAAATTCAACTTATTAAACAACATTATACTTACTAATGTCAAATGTTTCTCTCTTATATTTGAATTTCAATTCACTGAAGCCGTAAAATTACATTTTATACAAATTTTTAAATGTGCCTAAAAGATGGGTAAAAGATGGTATAATGTTCTATAAAATATATATATATATATATATAATATTATTATAAGATTACTCCAATGAATTACATTTAACATATATAGTTATTATGTATTTATTTCTAGAAAAAATAAATTAAAAAAATTTAAATAAAAAGACGGTTTAAACAATAATGTAGTGTTTTCACTATTCATCTAAAATTTAATGTTTTAGAAAAATACCAAAAAATCACACAAATCTAATTTTGATATTCTTAATCAAAAAATGATGTCTAGTTTGAAAAATGAAATTTATAAAATTTCAAAAAGTGGTTGTCCCTATTCATAACAGCATGTTTGATTGGTCGTGTTTTCTTACAATTCAATGTTGCGTATGACACGAGCTATTGCATTAGTAGTAGGGAAACTTATCGTAGAAACATAGAGTGTTACATTATCCATTTCTTCTGATAATCTGATCCTATTAATTTATATAATTTTATTGAATAAAATGATTCAGTTGGTTCGTCATCATATGCTCCTCGGGTTCCCACATTTCCTCTTCTATCTTATGATTTCTCCATAGAACAATCACTAGATAAGTCTTCTAGTTTCTCAACACGTTATCACTACTATCAAGAATTATGATAGTTTTTTTCACAATAAGACAGTTCGGGATCCAATTCTATTACTTCATAGTTGAGTACATGCATTGGGTCATACATGTATTTTATAGACCGTGATATGTGGAACAAATCATGAACATGGGAGAGACTTGGCGAAAATTCCAAATGTTAAGCTATCACTCCAATTAGTTCTAGAATTTTGAATGGTCTGGTGAACATGGGACAAAACTTTACCATCTTACCGAATTTTATAACACCCCTACAAGAATATACCTTCATGAAAACATGATCTACAACTTGAAATTTTAAATCCTTCATCTGTTTATTGGCATAGATCTTTTACCTACTTTGTGTGGTTTTGATGTGGGTTTGTATAACCTTCACCATTTAAATTGTTTCCTTAACAAGTTTTTAGCCTCCAATTTTCATTCCCCAACATCTTCCCTACAAGTTGGTGTATGGAATCTCTTTCCATATAACACTTTATATGGTTCCATCTGAATACTTGAGTGGAAGATATAGTTATAGGTAAATTTTACCAGAGGTAAATACAGATTCCACATAAATTGAAAATCACATGAGAAATATCTCAATATGTCTTCAAAGGATTGAATACTCTGTTATGATTTTAAATCAGTTTTATGGGGGTAGGTAGTTGTATTATGATGTTCAGTATCATGGGCCTTCTGATAACATTTCTAGAATCTTGATTTAAAATATGGGTCATGATGAGAAAAAATCAATAGGGGTACTCCAAGAATTCTTACTACATCATTAATATATAGTCTGTCTAATCATTAATTTTATAAATCATCGCATATAGATAGAAAATGTTTGGACATGGTTTGACGATCATCAATGAACCATATTGCGTGATTCGTTCCAGGAGTCTTTGTTTTCCCCAGGAAAAAATACATTGTTATATCATCACATTTCCACCCATGTATGAGAATTGGTTGCATGAATCCTATAGGTTTTTATCTTCCATCCTTTACCTATTGAAAAAACAGACATAATAACACACAATAAACAATCTCTCTTTTCATGTTTTCCCACCAAAAATGTTCCTTAAAATCATTATCCATCTTAGTGCTACCAAGGTGTATAGATAAATTGGATCTATGAGTATATACATCAATTCCCTTTTAAGATCAAGAATGTCAGGAAAAAAATGTATCCTATAAATTTCGAAATTCCATATATATATATATATATGATGTCGATCAATCTACAGTCATTCACAGCTTTAATTTTCTTTTGATACTACTCATCATCGTTCTGAGATCTTTTTATATTTTTTAGTAATAATGGTTTGGCCACCATTTGAAAAAGTGTCGATGATTCACCTGACATGATTAATCCCATATCCATCATTACTTGATTCATGGACATAAAATCCCTTTATACTCTCATCTCATATAAAACACCATGATCCATTCTGCTCAAATAATATTCCACCATATTTTCTTTACTCGAGTGGTAGTGTATAATAAAATAATAATCCTTGAATAGCTTGATCCATCACCTTTTCCTCATGTTGATTTAATTTTTTGAGAAAATAAACATCAAGGTATTTTTATTGGTATATATCTCACAATTTATACCATATAGACAGTGACTCCAAATATTCAATGAAAACATCACAGTTGCTAACTCAACATCATGAGTGTCATTGTTTTCATCATGAATTTTTAGCTGCCGTGATGCATAAGAAATAACTCTATCCTTCTGCATATGGGTACAACCAATTTCTTTCATTAAAGAATCACTATAAATAAAAAACCCACCATTCCCTGATGGTAGTATAAATATATGATCATTGACTAATATTCTCTTCAGTTCTTCAAAAAATTCTTCAAACTCTTTTTTCCAATCAAATTTAACCACTTTACATCTGAGCATGGTTAATGGGTTTTCCAATAAGTGAAAATTATTGATGAAGCGCCGATAATAACCTATTACACCAATAAAACTGCATACAACATTTATACATGTTGGTGTTTGACATTTTTGTATTTCATTTTTCATTGAAGGATCGAACGAGATTCCATCCATAAAGATAATAGGCCATGAAAATAAATCCCTAGAAGCCATAATTCACATTTTCTATACTTCCCATATAATTCATTTCTTCTGATAGATTTCAGAATAATGAACAAATTATTTTTATGATCTTCGTTCATTTTTGTTTAAACCAAGATATCATCACAAAACACAACTTCAAAGTCATCATGATATTCCTCGAAAACACTATTTATTAGATCCATGAAATGTGAGGGTGCATTGGTCAGTCCAAAAGGCATTAATTAAAACTCGTAACATCGATACATAGTTCGAGATAATATCTTCGGAATGTCTTCCTTCTTCACATACAGCTGATGATGTCTAGGTCAATGGTTAATAGTATAAAATTATTGAGCTCCATGAAGTTGGTCAAATAAATCATCATTGAAAGGTAGGGGATACTTGTTCATTATTGTAATATCATTGATCTCCCTATAGTCAATGTAAAACCTTATAGATCCATATTTCATCATAATGAAAAGAACATGGTCTCCCCATGGAGAATAAATATGGTGAATAAATACCTTATTATTCATTTCCTCTAGTTGTTTCTTTAGTTCCACTAAATACACAGTGGCAATTCTATAAGGTGTATTTGATATGGGCCACGAACCAATAATTAAATCAATGGAAAACTCAATTTATCATTCTATAGGATGTCCAAGAAAATCCTCTGGAAACACTTCAATATTTTTTTTTCACAATATGTATGTCATCTATATGTAAATTCCTTTCCTTACCCACAATAATTTCATTATCTTCATCATTTTTCTTCAGACACATGAATTGCCTTTCTATATTCGCTCAATGGTCACAGGGAAAGTATTTTTCTAATAAAATATCTATAAACACCCTCCATAACATATTTGATACTTCATTATCTTCATTTTTTTTGAATTAATTAATTGCATTGATATGCATCTCCCGTGAGGAAATAATTTTCCTTCAAAACATTTTCCCTTTAGAAACTCCCCAAAGCATGAAATATTTTGTCTGAGGAACATATCCATTGCTCAGCTGAAAATGGATTAGTAGTCCCATTGAATTTTATTGCTTGTTTCCTCATGATACAGTCTAATGTGGATCTTATGCGTTGTGGATTAGGGTACTCCAAAAAACAAAGGTCATTATTCAAAACCTGGGTGAGTTGTTCTAGTATAGTGATAAGATTATCAGCACCAGTCGCACCACCAGCTCTATTATAATTATCATGTGTAGGAGGTAAATCCCTACATGGATTATATGCATCGAAACAATTTCCATTGAATACACTGGGCACCATTTCTAAACAATGGAATTAGATATATTAGGTTATGAAACACAATACATAATTCTAAACATTTAAAACACTTAATATAAATTGAAAAGTTTAGTGATATAACCCATAATAATAAAAATGTTTTCTTTGAGATGTTATTTACTCATAAATCCTTCAAAATGGTTTATAAAGAATATGTGAATTATCCAATGAATATATCCCAGGGGTGTCTTAACCAAGAGTTCTACAATACCAATTGTCCTATACTAGGATACCCTGAGTCATGCCCAAATCACTCTACCGGAGATGCCAATCCTAGGTACATCTATTCTAGAGCCACACCTACATGATCATATCAAGACTGGGACACATTTCTTAGAAAACTCACAAAATATCTACATTAAAAAAAATTAGGATGTACTTCTATACTAATCCTCAAATTTTATCTTAGGGTATTGTTTTATAATATGTGTTTTCTTTAAATATAGTTTCACCAGTTTATACTAAACTTTCTCTGATACCTAATGTAATGACTAGACCCTAGTTACCTAGAGTCAGTTCATTATTATATAACATTGTCATGATCACAAGGGATCATGTCTTGAATGACTGTTCCATTTTATATCCTTGGAAGTACTAGATACAAGCTTATGTTTTACATTAAATCATGATATAAAAACAAAAACAACAATTTGTCCCCTTTAAACACACTTATATCACTTATCTTATACTTTCTAGTCAACCATAAAATAATTCATCACATTATAGGAAAAAATATATAAAGTGGTGATCTCCTATTTATAGTAAGGATACAAATACAGCTGGAACATTCATAAATAAGAATAAAATATTAAAGGTAATGTATAAGAATAATACATTAGATTTTTAAAATAAAACATCAGTATAGTATGGAAAATATAAGTCAAATAATTCAATTTACTTATTCACATTGATATTTTACTAGTCTAATAATTTTATCAAATATCAATAGAAAATTTCATAGTGATGGAATGCATAATCCCACACTTCATAACCACATATTCAAGGCCTCATGCCAAGAATAAAAATAATATTTTTTTCATGGACTTATGACATGACACTAGTTTGTATCATGAGACCTACCAATAAATCGAGGAGGTATAACAGGCCTCACCCATCACATACAATGTCCAATGAATTCCTCATATGAAAATATTAACACAGTACATAAATATTCATATTATAACTACCATACTAATTATAAATATTATAACTATAATAGGAAATTTAAATATTTTAACCATGAACCATGAATGGGATAAAAATAACACATTCACATTCAAACATATCATAAAATCATTAATAAAATATTTAAGATTGTATCATAAAAAATCCACTACAAACAAGTGTAAAATCCTTCAAAGGATGTTGATATAGATGAAATCCAAATTAGTTGAGAAAAATATCACTTTATATTTTGAAATTATTTAAAAGTGGAATTATTATAAAAGATATCATTTATTTTGAATATATTTATATAATCATATAAGGGATGAATCGAAGCTGTTATAACAGCAGAGAATTACCGCTCCAGCCTTATAATTTAAAAATACCTTTTTCCATAATTTTGTCGTAATGGTCCTGAAGTACCATTCTTAGAAAATGACCAGTATATTCCTCTATAAACATTTTATAAAAATTCAAACAAGTGTAAAATGAATTTAGCCCATATTCTAGGTAATATTAAAAATGTTTAGAAATACATTTTTAATAATGACAGATGTGGATGATAAGGAGGTCCGGGAAGATACTCACGTATAAAAAATCTCAGATAATGAAGAGATTGTAGAAATAACCATTAACATGTACTTTTCCTTCATCAAATGTATGTTAATTAACTCTATAATTGTTAAATCATTGTTATTAAAATATAAAATAATTATATGCATAGATATGATATCATGTATGATCTTCTAATAATTTTTTGTTCATAATATTTCTGTAGTATCATCGTTTTGGGTGAAAAATGATTCATTTTCCATTATATGTTTTGTTACATATATCAGGTTTGCTATGTACAAGATGTATTTTATTCATATCAGGTATGATTTTATGTTTGTAAACATTAATTTTAATCATGTAATGAAATTTATTCTTAAATGGTTATGATGGGGAATGAATCTAATCGCGTTTGTAGAGACAGCATTCCATACGTACTCATGAGTGAAAATTCCATTCTATTAATGGTGAAATAATATACAATTGGATACTATATCATATATACAGAATTCATAAAAAGTTATATGTATTATTTACACAAGTTATACTCATTATTATAACCATCCAAATAATGATGTGTTTGAATAACAAACTACCCCATGACGTGGAGAGAGTAAATTGTATGTACACACGTATGGTGACATATCATTCATTGGATGTATAAGAAAAAAATGTTTGTTGATGAATATTTTCAATAACATAATAGTATCTATAATTTACTATAGTAATTATTTTGTTATTGAAAAAATGAGGAATTGGAAGAAGAAATTAACATTGATAGAGGTGGTGAAATTATAACCTCTTATTCAGATGTTTCGTTTTGAGTTGATCAAAATGAATTATTAGGTTGCTATATAGTAATATTAAGGCCTCTAGATCTAAGTGAGGGTAGTTTAGAGGATATATTGTGCAGGTGTCGACCGATCCAAATGGTTTTGGAGGTGTGAAATGAAGAGATTGGGGAGTTCCCTTTTATAAGAGTGGTGAGGGTGACATTAGGAAAATCTTGAAAAATTATTTTATTATACAATAATATTCAGTTTATAGTGGCTCAGAAATGATTTATTCGGAGACTAAGGAGGGGATGGGTCAAAAAACTCTCAACCATTATTTTTTAGATAGGTTTAGGTTACCATATTAACCTTATAGTTTAGATTTAACTCTTAGTTAAATAGATTAACTTTTTACATGTATTCTTGTATTATTATAATAAATGGATAATAATATTACGATAAAATTACAAGAGAATCCCATGTGGTTAATTGATGATATATATATTATTATTTAATTCATTTTCACTATCCTTAGATTTTTAGGACTCTTATATCAATGAATAATATAGTATTTGTTTTAAAAAAACTCATTTTGTCAATTTGGACACTATTTAGTATTTGGTTTTTATGAAAGAAATAAAAACATGCTTACGTCGAAAAACATTTATGTAATCAACCATAAAATTCCATATTAATTTATTAAATTCTTGGAATTCCTCAGAAGTCTCAATTTACTTTTATTTTGATATTTAGAATATTAATTGTTTTGATCATTCATTAATAAGGTAATTACAGCATCATCATTGTTTCATAAATATTTTTAATTATTTAATGTCTTGAAATTATAAATAAAATACCATTATATAGAAAATATTTTTGTCTTTATATTGAATATGTATATTCGAATTTATCTTATATATAAAAATATATTAAAAACGTTTTAGTTATGAAAATATGATTTTTCCACATTTAACTCTTCTTTAAATAAAATAATAATATATTCCCTAATTTAATCCAAGAGGACAAAAATGACCATATTTTATTCCAAAGGATTATTTTGGACGAAATAAACTTATCCAATTGTATTAAGACATGTGTTAGGGTATATATAATATCATTTTTACCTTTTATCACTCTATTTTCTTTTATTCGTGGTAAATAAAAGTCAATAATAACTATTCATAAAATATTAATTTCATCTTATTAAACAAAATTTTACTTAATGATTTCAAACATGTTTCTCATATTTTTTAAATTCAATTCACATAATAGGTAACATTACGTTTTATGCAAATTTGCAAATGCACCTAAAAGGTCGGTAATAGACGGTAAATTGTTCAAAATCAATTTATATATCTAATATAATTATAAAATGACTCAAATGAGTTATACTGGACATATATAGGAATTATGCATCAATTTTTACGTGAAATAAATTGACTAAAATAAAAAATTATTTAAATTGAAAAGTCGGTTTTAAACAATAACATAGTGTTTTAAAATATTCATAAAAAATGAATGTTTTTAAAAAAAATACCAAAAATTCTCTAAAATATAATTTTGATATTCCGAATCTAAAAATGAAGTCCATTTTGGAAAATTAAATTTATAAAATTTTAAAAAGTGGGTATTACTATTCACAACATCTGGATTGATTGGTTGTGGTGTATTAGAACTCAAAATTGCTTACATAGCAAGCTATATCATTATTCAAAGGGAAACCTACTATAGAAGCTTGAGGTGATACAAGTGTTCATATGTTCAATGGGCTAAGGTGAGAAGTCGAAACCCAGAAATAGAGAAAAACATTAAAAATGTATTTTATTATTTTAAAAAATAAAATAGGAAATTGGTTTACTAGTTGACCTATTGCCTAAATATGTCAACCCAATCCAAACTGATAATGACTTACTAAGGTTTCCAAATTACTATGGTCATTTGAATTTTTTAGGGGAGGAAAAGTGGTAATTAGAGTGGGAGAAAGTGTTGAAAATGAAGGAGTTTTGAAGAAACAGGTGTTTTAAAAAAATTTGGAAATGGACTCACTATTTGGCCCAAATCATGAAAACTCACCTTTTCCTACAAAAAATCTTGTGAAACCGCCAAAAAATAAAATAATGTAAATTAAATGAATAATACCTTTAAAATAATTCATTGATGTGTCAATTCTCCCCACCACGAATGACTTTTGGCCCTTTGAATTTCATCCTGAAGCTTGTTCAAAAATCAGGTTCGAGTACTCATCCCCAACACATGAATTCCACTCCCTTATGTAATGTGTATCATTATCATGATGCCAATGAATTGAAATAAGTGGAATAATAATTCCCTGAATAATATAATCATGGGAATCAATCATTCATATCGGCCACTCAAAAATTCAATAATCGTATTCTATCACTAGTTCTTCCCAATTTATCAGATGGGACAGATCTGGGTTGTACTTTTCCAACTGAGAGACATGGCAGCCATCATGAATTGATTCCAACTGAGAAGTCAAGTCCTACCTGTATTCCACCATTCCAATATGATAGGTCATCTCAAAAGGACCAACATATCGTGGTGTCAATATCTCTTGCTTTCCCAATACACAATGGCCCAGATTTGGCCCACATTGAAGAATACACTGTCACCCACATAAAACTCTATGTCTCGATGCCTCTGGTCAGAATAAGTTTTATAAATACATTGAGCTATCAACATGAACTTACTAATCAACATGAAATTTCATATGTCTCTGGCACAAGGATCATCCCCAATAGTGATGTCTCACCTACCTCTTCCCAAAAAAGGGGGTCCGACAAGACCGGCCATGGAGCACCACCATAGGATCCATTCAAATAAAATATTGGTAAATATTATTATAGGAATATTAAACTAATACCTAATGGTTGAACTATGAACCTCAATAGTCTGAAACACATGCACGGAGCATGTCCTCCAAGATATAATTCATCTGCTCTGTCTGACCATCTGTTTGAGGACGGTAAGTTGTTCTCATCTTAATCTGTGGCCCCAAGACCCTCTGTAGGCCTTTCCAAGGCCAGAAAAGGAAAACTGGTTCACTAACTAGGAAATATATTAATTTCACACAATAAATCCTTACCACATCCTAGAGATACAAATGGCCCATGTCATCCACTTTAGGAGTATCTTAGATCAGAAAGAAGTGCGATGATTTGTTCAGATGATAATTAACCAACCAAATAAAATTCATACCCAATGGTGTATGTGGTAGGCCAACAATGAATTATATGGAGACCACGTCCCACTTCCAGGTAATAATGGGTAATTGATGCAACAAACTATAGGGACATTGGTTCTCCACTTTCACCTACTGACATGTGTAGCATCTGGACATGAAGTCAGCTATGTACCATCTTATATGTGTGGAAAAAACTATAATCACACATCATAAAACACATTGTTAGACCTGTATGGATATCCCGCTAAGACTAGGGGATGTCCTATAGCACCACATTCCACACAAATTATGTTACTACTAAATGGGCCATGAAGCACAAGTTACCATTGGGATACGATGACCAATACATTTGAGAAAATAGCCCCATCAAAGCCCACTCATAACTGGATATCCTCAAGGCTTGCACTAATACATTTCTTCTCAAGGAATCTTCCACCACATTTTACATTACTGAGGTATATAAAATGTAAAATTCAAACCACTGAATGTACTCAATCTAGTGGTGATAGCTTATATTGAGATCATTATGAAAGAATTTGTAGGCAATGATTTTATGATCCGAGTAGACAGAAAACATATCCCCAATGAAGAAGTGATTCCATGTCTTAAAAATTTATTCACAAATAATAACTCCATGTCATGGGTCAGTTAATTCTTTTCTTGTGGAAAAATATTGTTAGAACCATACGCCACCATGTGATCAACTTTCATAAGCACACACCCGAGACCCATACTAGAAGCATCCCAAGACACAACATAACCCATACCAGCCTCTCAAAAACTATTCATGGGGCTGTAGTCAACATCTAATTCAGATCATTGAAGGATGCCTGATATTCTGGGGCCCATACAGACATCCCCCCTTTCTTAGTGAGTGCAGTCATGGGTGATGCTTGCTGAGAGAAATCCTGAACAAACCATCTGTAATAACCAGCCAGTCCGAGGAAACTCCTGAACTCAAACACCTTCATTGCTAGATCCCATTAAATAACCACATTTATCATATTGGGATGCACTAAAACCATTTATTATGAGATCACATGCCCCATAATATTCACCTCCCTAATCCATAAAGCTCATTTGGTTAGTATTTCATAATGTTGATGATCTTGCAAAGTGTCCAACACGATCATCAAATGATTGTCATGTTCCTCCTTGGATATAGATTAAACCAAGATTTCATCAATGAATATAATTTAAAAAGATTCTAGATAATAGTGAAACACCTTATTCATGGGTTCCATAAAGTCTGTTGGAGCATTTGTCAATCCAAAGGGCCCGACCATGTACTCAAAGTGGTCGTACCTCCTTCAGAAGGCTATCTTCAAGATATCTACCTCATTCACTCTTAGTTGATGTTATCCTAAACGAATTTCAATATTTGAAAAAATAATTCCCCATTCAACTGACCAAACAAGTCATTTATTTAGGCCAAATAATATTTTTTCTTGATGGTTACCTTGAACAACTTCTAGTAATCAATACACACCCAGATGGATCCATCATCCTTCTTCACAAAAAAGATAGGAGTGGCCCAAGGAGAGATGATTGGTTGAATTATTCCATTGTAATATATATCATCTAGCTATATCTAATATTGCTTCATCTAAATGTGGACCGTAATATACAAGGGAAGAGATATTGGATGTATTCTCACTGGGAAATCAATCGATAACTCCACTTCTCGCTTCATAAGAAAGCCTGATAAATAATCACAGAATTCCATTGGAAACTCATACACTACAAGAGGTAGTGATCTGTCTGGAGAAAGACCATCATACCCTAGTGAGAGTGACGATAACTAAATTAAATGATTCTCCAACTCCAAGAGTGGATGTCTTGCGCGACCAGAATGGGGATCCCAATCCCCAAATAAAACCTAATGACTCCCATCTGGTGCTGTGAAACTATCATGTCACCTATATCAATCGATGTGAACATGAAAGTTTACCTTCCAATACCTTCTATATATCATGTTAAATGGATCCATATATAATACTAGGAGGTTGAACTCCATCTCAACAAGTGACACAGAAAGCGTGCATGGAATAAACATGAGACCCATCTCCTTCATCTTTCCCAGCTGTGTCACCAACTCTACAGAAAATAAAAAATGATCAAATGGAAAATTAAGTGTGTTCAAAAAATGGGACTATATGAATATAATAAGGTAAAAATGTGTACAAAAGGTAGAATCCATTAATGATTCCATATTAATGGTACATCGAAATTTCGATGGTCCTGCCTCTCCTACTATAGGGGACTAATCAACTGCATGAAGATACCAAGTCTCTAACTGAGAATGACTACTAGTCTGTGGCTATTTCCAAAACTAGCTCTTCCCAAAAGTTGATTCGGCTCTTCCGCCACAACCTCCAAACTGAGATCCCCTAGCCTCGATGACACTAACTGAGCTGGAACTCCTCTGGAAGCTACTGATCTTGGACAACTTTCGAGTAGATGTGAAATCCTATAAAGGGACAAAAACTATCCCAAAACAACATAATTATAACATGGCTTTGTAGAAAATGTTCATATTGGTCAAATATTTCCTAGAATCCAACAGTGGTGGAACATGATGGTCCTCTCATTAGATACACTGAAGAAAACTCCCTAGAATGTTGGTTTGTGCTTCCATCCCCATTATTTCCATGCTCCCCCACTTTATTTCCTTCTCCAAAGTGATGCCATTGCCCATACATGATATTAACATAGAAAAACCGTCCCTCCACTTGCGGTTGATCTCTACCATACACGCCCATTCTACCACCTCGGTATTGGTTTTCACTTGAATTGGAAGACCTTGGAATAGTTCCTTGGTCACATACTCTCCTCAATCATATGGTACATAATTATCTCATTAAAGACCATTTCTAGAGATTACTGAGTATACTATGAAAAATGTTTTTCATATTCCATCACATAAATATCCCCATAAAATTTCTACATAAACACTCTGGATTGAACATTTGTCAATACTTCAGGGTAATACTGGTCATTGAAGATTACCATCAAGTATATCCAGCTCCTCAGCTCAAGCATCCCTGCTTGAAGCACTTATTCCTACAACCATAGGCTCATAAAATCTAATAGTAAAGAGGAAAAATTTCCCATGCCCTACTCTAGTGTTTCTATGAACTCAAACATGTGATCGGTCATTTCAAGAATCTTATCTGCTTCCTAGAGTTATGTGCTACCTTAGAAAGTAGGAGGCTTGATTTTCTTAAAAATATGGGATTTTTCCTTCCTAGGATCAGTCTCATATTCAGTAACTAGAGCTGAAAAAAGATCACATCCACATCCCAAATCTTGGATACCCTATACTGTAGCCTCTACTAGCCTCTGATCAAGCGGGAAAGGAGAACTGTCTTTGGCTTCTTACCATGGGTGGATATGAGCTTATTGGGGAGGCATGTTACAACAAAAGAAAATAATCAAAATAATAATAATTAGTAAAAAAATTATGAAAATTTCATCAATTACATCAAATATAAATAATCAAAACACATTACAACAATAAAATAAACAACTACTTCACCCTCACCAGATGTATATGTGAGATCTGTAGCTGAGACGTTTCACTTTTAAGTGAATAAAATAAACAAATTCCAATGTACCATGGTGAATTAAGTTCATTCGTGAGTATTGTAGGCTAGGCACCCTACTAACGATCAAAACTCTAAGACCTGATTGTCCTAGATTCTGTCTAGCTAGACTCATTCCAATATGATTATATAACCCATCACATTTACCCTCCCTTATACCATTTTGTCATGAACCGAATCCCATCCCCATTAAAATTGGAACCCAACCTATCCCATGGAAAGGCCCGAAGGACATTCATTATACCCATGGTCTAGTACAAGTGTCTAGTTATTATGTATTATGATTTTGGAATGATTGACCAGAGTTTATAATCATTTAACAACCAATAATAATTAATCAACCAAATCTGAAAATTAATGCCAAACATACCAAAATTAAAATAATGAACTAGACACATAGGTTTAATTATGACACAAGAGGTCCATATATACATAAAATTATCCTCAAAACATCCTATGTGACTCCAAAAGATAAGGGTTTATCACCCATAAGTCTTCTCCACAATACAACCCAAAGGGAAGAAACTAGCAACCCGAACCGCCATCACTCATGTGATTTCCTTATCCTTCATCAAAGATGATTAATTATACTTAAAAAAAGGTGTAATTAGGGTTTTATAGTAATCACAATTGGATACCACCCAATTCATTCCATATAGAATGCAATACAAGATTATAAGCATGAATTATTTTGATAAGCAAGAAATGATGGAAATACATTCTAAAAAATGGAAATTTTAATGGTACGTAATTCTCAAATAAAAATTTACTAGAGTGAACGAATTTAATAAAAATATGAAATATAGATCAATTCACATCCAAAAACACCCTAGGAAAATTATTAAAACAATATAACCAATGAGCACTAGTCTTAGTGACACCCCTAGGTAGTAGTTTGTTCTGTGTCCTATGTACATCATATCTCGGTATATAGTAACAATCGTAATATCCATTCCCTTGAATGTGAAAATAGTAAGGAACATACCCATAATAATGTGTTCCACAATAGTCATCAATATTGTTGTGTTGGTGTTTTCATTACCCAACATGCAAAGTGAATCATTGATGAACCCGCTCAAGATCAATAGCAAACTAGCACACGTCTGCCTGCCTAGATCCCCAGGTTTCACCCATTGTTCTAATTTTTTTTCTAAATGTTGATAAAATAAATTTGAATATAAAAAATTAATATATTATAATAAAAACTGAAAGAACTAGATACACATTATTTTCACCATTTACACAACACAATAAATAATGAAATATTTTCATAAAATAGATTCTATGTCTACCCCCAACCATTAAAAATGAAATTTATTTTAAGTCCCTATTTGTAAGACAATTTATCTCCAATATAACCTAAAAATATAATTTTACATACTATAAAATTTTAATAAAATCATTATATGTGTAATAAAATAGTACAATTTGATATAACTATGATTGGACATGTAAAACACCCATTTTCACACAAATTTGGCAGTTAAAAATCAATTTTTATACAAATTCCACCAAAACTTGTTTTAAATGAAATAAAAATGAAGGAGTATTATTATAAAAATATATATCAAGATTTTATAGCTCATATAGTAGTGCATCCACATGGAACCACCTACCACATTTACCAAAATCCCCAAATACTTGTGGTAATGTTCAATCCCACCAACATCACTCCCCAAGGAAGTTAAATCAATCCTAAACTTAAATATTAAACCACAAAACCCTGTATAAAACTATTGGTTCAAAGCCCTACTTCCTGGAAATTAGGAAACACAATTAAAATGGAAGAAATGCTTTGTAAATGGGATAAAAACAAATCAAATGAGAGGAACATTAGTGGAAACTCCCCTAATTTAGAAACATTGAAGAAATATCCAAAAATAAAAAAGTAATTGAAACTACAAATAGTAAATAATGAATTTTAGTACTGTATAAGGTTGAGGAGGTGATTTTGGAACTAAAAAAGGGGAAATTATGCTAAAATGTAAGAGTTATGAGGGAAACAAACTACAAATTCAAATTGCGATGATTTCATAATTCTTGAGATATTTTTCCCTAATATATAATGAAGAGGAGCTCCAAAGAGTGATAAGAGAAAATGGGCGTGTGTCTAGGTTCATTGGGCTAAGTTGAGTGGTGGAATCACCAAATTAGAGTAAAAATTGAATATGATATTAAATAAATAAAAAATTTAAAACAAGAAGTGGGATTACGGGTTACCACAATGTCCAAACAAATCATCGAAATCCATAATGATATATTGCCACTAAGGGGACCAAATGGATATCATGATTTGAATAGGTTGTGGAGGCCAATTGGGAAGTGAAATTGGTTAAGAATGATGAAAGATGAAGGATTTATTAATGATAAAATATAATATAGAAATGGCCTCACGATTTGGACCAAATCAAGAAAACACACTATTTCCTCCCAAAATTAAATGGGTAACCCAAAAAATAGAGAATGGAAATTAAATGATAAAAATCTATACAATAAGGCATGTATGTGACACATGCATGCAACCATATTAGATTTCCCAATTTATCCACAATAAATGAATATAAGGATATTTGTTCAATAGTGGATAGACAAGACAGTGAAAATAATAACTGTAATCACTCTGATCACTATAAATCGAGTGTTGATATAAGATTTCTTGAATATACCCCAAGGTCAAATATGAATTTTTCACCGCAACTCTACATATTTTTTGGTTATATATTTTAACTAAAAAAATTATTATTAAATAATGAGTGAGACTACTTTGAGGAACATAAAATAAGACAATTATATTAAAAATAACAAAACATTTCTAGTGGGTACACTCTTTATTACAAGAAACATATTACACAATAAAACTCCCTGAAAAATTCAGAGCACATTATTCAAATTAAAATAAGGAAATAAAATCTAAAAATAAAATTCCCCAAAATGTTGAAAATTTTACCCCTTAAAAACAAAATCCAAAATACACATAAAATCATTTTAAATAAAAACAAATAATTTAAATAAATAAATTAAAATTTTAAAATGTAATAACCCCCACCAAATATTTAGAATTTTTCATCACAGAGTATAAAATAAAATCATACATAAAATCTTCACAAAGATAAATTTAAAATAATCATATAGACCTTTGTAAGGAATATGATATACTTATAGAAAAAATATATATTGTAATAAAATAATAGATTCTTTTAAAAATTTATTTCATGGTATTCAACTTTATTCTAGAATGATTCATTGAATTATATTATAAAATAAACACCATTTTAAAATATTATATCAAATCCACTACATTGATCCAAAAAATTATGAAACCTCGTTATAAGAAAACTATAATTTCAATAAAATAAATTTTACAGATAATTTAATGACTTTCCAATATAATAAAAAACACTACATCTATGAATATTAATCTTTTTTTAATTAAATCACATTGGAATATAATACAATTATATACTATTAAAAAAATATTGAAAACAAATTTGATGTTATTTGGGAGCCACAAGAAGTCAAATAAAAAATCCAGGAGGGATATATAAGTGTACAAAGGTTGACTGCATGGTTTGAAAAAATGTGATCCACCCAAAAATCATACCATAAAATGATTCCAGAATAACAAATACGGTCTCTGTGTTTTTTTATATATCATAAGAGCTAACCATGAACCTTTATTTTTTCAACCATTTCCAACACAAAACAATTGAAACCTAAAAATAAGCCACATAACATCCTTATAAATTTAAATACAATAAAATCAAATCAAATTGTGGTAATAAAAAATTTAAATGAAACATATATTAAAAGAATCATATTGTTACTACACTTGTAACATTAAATATTTTAATGAATTATTATGATTATGACTATATACATTACTTAGCTATTCATTAAATACATTTATAAATAATTTCTACTACACTTAGATGAAAATATGATATCTCTAAAACTATTTTTGATAAACTAGATGTTGTTAGTCTTCCTTATCACCTGGGTTTAATTTCAAAAAGCACTAATTTGTTGGATCAATCACCATGGGATTATTTAAATATATATTTGTATAAAATATGACTATATGGGGTGGCTTTAAAACATAACAAATATATAAATAAATAACAAATTCTTATCAAAAACTTTAAAAGAAGTATCCATATGTTTTTCTCTCACACTAAAATAAATAAATAGCGTCAAATAATAAATTAAACCAAAAGATTAATAACTAATATAATGAATAAAAACCACATATAAAATAAAAAATATTTGGAAAACATAACTAAAATTCAATAAAAATATAAAACACCCCAATATTTTGTGTAATGATTCATCATATGAAAATTCAATTTAATAGATTTTATATATTTCACACATCTCTCATTCTCTATGAAACAAAACTCTGTTATTTAAATTATGTTACAACATAGACATTAAATTTTATTTTTCAACTTGTGATATTTTTTTTAAAACATACACGATTTTGATCAGTATGATATTTAGAATATGATAGGATAAACTTAATATTTTTGGTGAGTAGTAATGTGCTCCATTGGAATTGTAGTGCACCCTTAAGAATAATAATGAGACCCTTATGAATAGTATATTGGAAAATTGGATAGTATTATTACTCTTGATTGTATAAATAAAATGTAGTAACCTTATAAAAGGATGAATGATATAATTATTTCCTTGAATTTGAAAATGAATATTTTAAAAAAAAAAATTAATTGCACATATTATTATCGGTAATAAATTTTTCATTACATGGTATTGATTAATAAATTGGTTTAATTGAAAATTAAATATCATAAAATTTATTCATATATCAATATTTTATAACTTTGATTTTAGGATAATTTAATGAGATCATAGTTTATTTTTCTGGGTATCATGAAATTAGTTATAATTTTTAAAATAATATTTTTAGACTAAATTTTGATTCTTAATTAAAAAATTATATTATTCATTCCAATTTAATTATTTTCATAAAATGGAGTTCATTTAGTAATTCAAAATATCAAAAAATGGTATGGATTAATTTTTTACATTTGTTTAAAATACCTAAATTTTTGGTGAATAGTACTGTACGATAATTTTCGACAAATGCATAATAGATGAATTTTAGAGCCACATATGAAGATTTATTGGACTGAAGAACTATTGGATGTAACTCAAATGAAATCATTACTGTATTGTTTTACAATAATCAACAATATTTCATGTATTTACAAAAATAAAAACAAGAAGTTATAAAATAATTACAAACCGCCCCTCTAAGGCACTATAAATACCACCCTCACCCCTCTTCTCCTCAATAGTCCATTCAATAAATATTGTAAAAATTATAACCAAATAATTGTCCCTAATAAATCACCAACTTCTATGAGATACTGTTCATACCAAAATACCAAAACCCAATTCAATAAATATGTAATAATGGAGTAGAATTCGTGTGAACAATCCACATCCTTTTTCTTGTAAATTCGTTTCAATTTATTTGATTTAAATTTTTCTACTATCCTCATCTATCAAAATAAGAAAGATAACACTAGTAAAATATAATTATTTGAATGATATCATGACAATGGAATATCCATTATAATAATCCTTGGTATATCTTATTTATTTGAAAAATAAAATCATCATCAATGAGGTGTTGATTTACAACCTTCATGCATGACATATATTTTTCTTCAATTCCTCCACTATTTCATGTAAGAAAATAATTTTTATGGTTTAAAAATGATATAATGTATTCATTACATCCTTTTAATGTTCTAGAATTGTTATATAATCAGATAATTATTTAATTAAATAAAACTAAAAAGTGATGATCGAAAAAACACCAAAATATTCTAAAAAAATATCTCTAAAATCATATATAATGATTCATCCTAATACCAAATAACCAAATGATATATATTACCATTTAGAAATTTTTAATTTTATAATTACCATATAATTCCAATTCGGGATAATTATACCTTTTTTACACCAACATGATTACAGGTATACGAGTAAATCGTTCATGAAATCCAATGAAATGAATGATCTTGAGCAATAAAATTGTATCGTATAAATATTAAATAAGGTCATAAATGAACATAATAAAACAATAATGATTAAATTAAATGTAAAAATGTTCTTATTTAATTAATTTTTATATTTACTATGATTGTCCAAGATATTAATATCAAGTGAAGATCACATTCTGATATATGGTAAGGGGTTTGTCATCGAAATATTATTTCATTGAGATTTCCATTATTCACAAAAATTTTAATGTATACGGTGTTCTTATATTTAAATTATACATATAATTTCACCATTCTATTTATATTCATGTTATTCAATGATTCAATAAATAGCTATTTATTTTTTGTCAAAAGAGATGATTGATTACAATTTTTTTGTGGACTTCCTCTTATTTTCCATTTCATTATTACATTCTTGGTATTGTGAAACTATAATTTTTATGAGGCATATACTAACACATTGAGAAAAATTTTCATTTCAAATTATATTTCTACTAAATATCAATTTTTTTATCTTGAAAATGATTATTTTCGTAGTTGTATACCATTTTACATGCGCGTTTTATTTTTAATGTTGTTTTAACTAGGGAAATATTGTGGAATATGTATTGTCTACTCCAAAGGATATTAAAATGGAATAATTTTATTATATTAAATATATGTATAAAACGTTATTTGTATGAAATGTGATGGTTAGGGATCGTTGTATCCCCTCGTTGTTTTGACATGTTCCAAGAGAGATTAATGTTCGCGATAGTTAATTAATGTATATTTACAAAACATAACTAGATGAGAATATACCCACATAAATAATCCATAATGATGGTGTGATGGTTCAGTTTCCCCATACATGATGTCAAAATAATAATCATTCGGTTTATTCAATATTTTAACATTATATGCAATGATGTTTTCAAAATGACAATATATTTGGATACATATTCATTTTCAATTTGTGGATGGAATGTGTTTTTAAATTATTCCCAAATCTAAATTGATTATGATTAAATTAGTATTTAATCATAATTATAATATATGTAACCCTAACCGAGAATTTGAGCTCACCCTTTCATTTGTTTTCATTCCCTTGGTTATGAAGGAGAGAGAGTATACTGAGTTTCCAAGGATACAATTTATTAAGAATTTTTATATATTATAATTCTTTTTCCAATGTTAAATGGGTTCCATTTATGTATCTAGTTAATCAAAGACTACTAAACAGATTGATCCCTCTAGATTTTATAACATGTACTCACGAAAACTTAATAAAACAGTGCACTAGATCTGGGATTTTTGGGTCCTAACATTAAAGTTGTTATATGAATAATTTTAGTAAAATTACTAGGAATATGATTCAGAAAACATAGTTTAGGAATCATACCCATAAGACATAATTTGAGTATAATAATATAATTAAATCATTTTATTTGGTTATAGAGTATATTATGTTATTATTCCTTGAAATACATCCTTATCATGATTCAAAAATGTACATGGTTTTAAGAGATTTGTACATAGGGGTAATAACAATGAAAAGGTGTCCCTGGCCTAAATCATAGTATCCCGATACATGACAATGTGCATCACTACAAACATGGGTTGACACTCCTAGGGCATAATCTTAGGATAATTCACAAATTATTTACAAAACATTATGATGGTTTTAAGAGATAATATAAAAAATAGTTATAATTAGGATATTTTATATATATAATGTTTAAATTTATGTTAATTGTTTTTCTAGTTTCAAATTATTCATTATAATTCATAACCCAATTTAGTGTAATTCATTGTTTTTTGATGTCACCTAATGAAATAAAGATAATAAATAATTGCAGACAATTTATGGATTCCCAACTGATCAAGTTTACAATGTTGGTGTTTGAGGTGAACGTATCATGTCCATATTAGGAAAAAATACTCAATTTGTGATGATAACCATACTAAATCTAAGATTAATCGTATGTTATGGATTAATAATCTATAATTTAGTGAGACTCCTAATCCACTGGTGGATTATTAGTGTATCATGTCCATTAAAAAGTCATTTCTGGCATTAAGATGCATTGAAAACAAAAAGGTATTACTTGTAATCGCACAGACCTCGCTGGTCCATTCCATTATCAAAAGAGGGTCTTGATATGTTCTGGAGGGTAAAATGGACTTTTCACACACTTTCCAGAATTTTGTAAGTACACGCTGTGTAGTGTGAGTACACATTGTGTACCACCTTGCTGAGTATACCCCGTGTACAAGGCTGTGTCATTGCCGTTTGAAATAAATGAGTACATGCCATGTACCCCAAACTACATGTTGTATACCCCCTCGTCGGGCATACCCCGTGTGGAAGGCTGTGTCTTTTCCGTGTGAAATTAATGGGTACATGTTGTGTACCCTAAACTACACACCATATAGACCCTCCATGCTTACGCGTTACCAGTCGAAAGCCGTGTGCTGTGTTGAAGTCGTGTCTTTTCCATGTGAAATAAATCGATACATGCCGTTTTTCTAAACTACAAGATGTGTAGTCCTTCCCCGCGTATGTGTTACCCTCAAACCGTGTGTTGACCAGTCAACGGCCGTGGAGCCGTGTTGGATGCCGCGTGGATACCATGTAAAATGGCCGAGTACAAGCCATGTACCATAAAGTACACGCCGTGTAATTTTTCATTTCTTTCCTATAAAAGGAGGGGTCCCCTCCTCTTTTTACACTCACCCCTCTCCTCCCCTTTCCTTTGAGCAGAGTTCTCCCAAGAGACTCGAAGGCTCATTCTTCCACAACTTCTTCGTCCGAGCTCCGATTTACGATCTATTAGAGGCCATGGGATCATAACGACGAGGCGGAACCTATAATATTGGATCCGTTGTCTATACATTAGCATTTCATTTCAAACATCTACCCTAGGAGGTTTTTCTGGGACTTGGTGGAAGTGACGGACGCCGATGAACGTCTTCTAAAGTTGATCCGGGGAAGCATTGTGATCAGAAGCTGTTGAGGTAGGGAACATACTTTCGTCTCTCAAAATTGTGAATTATACGGGGTGGGTATCCTCTTATTTTCATGAGTATCGGTTGAACCATTAAATGAAGATAATAACTGGATTATACAATGGGGATGGGATGTTTGTGAATGCAATTACATTCTTTATATCATGTGATATTATATTGTGAATTGAATAGGCTTATGCCTAATGAAAATCATGGTCTTTGGGGGCCTTTTCTTGCACAATTAAATGTTTCCTTATTTTCTAGACCATTTTGTGAATGGAAACTTTGTGGAATGTTGAATTTGGTTTATCACGTATTGTTTATTGATTAAATGAAAATCTGGAACCCTTGTATGATCACCCCGGTTCAACAAAATGAAATAATAAACATGTGGCTGTTGGCGTGGATACGTGGCATGTGATGGGGGTGTTTTGTGGGTTTTTGTGGATCAGATGAGCAGTGGGTTTGCGGTTTACTTGGTTGTGGGTTGGTGTGAATGTTATGTTGGGGATGGGAAGCAGTCCTATGATAAATTGTATTAGAGAGGTGATGATGTGTGGTGTGGTTGTGGTTATGGAGGTTGGTAGTGGGGCTGTATGGATGGGTTTTAATGTGAACGAACTATGGGTTGTGAATAATAAATAAAAACGGGAGAGTTAATAAATGGTGGGGCATGGTAGTGGAATGGGAAAAATAATCAATGGGTTGGTTGGTTAATAAGATGGGATTTATGGTGCTTGGGTCTTCCTAACTTGATTTTTGGATGGCAGGGATATGTTTTGTGAACGATCGATGTGGTTGGTTGTGGATAGTGGCCCAGAAGTTTAGGAACTAATAAACCAATTCTGTTGAAATGTGAAAACCTGAATGGGGTTGGGGTTGTTTGTTGTATGCATGCTTTGTGGTAGCAGTGCCGAGGCACGTGCTCAGTTTCTCTATTTAGAAGCCATAGGTTTGGTTGAGTGGTTTATATATATATATATATATCTGTATCTTTTGTGTTTTATCGCACCCCACCCATGTTGACCACTTTGTGTCGAACACTCCCATTTCATGGGAGAAGGTGTTCTCCACATAGTTACTAGCTCCTTCCTGCTCCGTTCTCCCTAGGATATGATGGCTTGAAGAGAGCATACACCTAAGACCCTTCATGTAGGTTTCAATTGGGGTGGTTCTAGCCCAAGACTCTTCGGGAAGGTTATACGGTTTCCCAAGAATCTTCGGGATGAGGCCTAAGTGTGTACGGGTGGGATACAAGGTTGTGAGGCTCAGGTGTGTGCGGGCGGGATACGTGGTTGTGAGGCCTAGGTGTGTGTGGGCGGGGTACGTGGTTGTAAGCCCCAGGTGTGTGCTGACGGGTTATGTGGTTGCGAGGCCGAGGTGTGTGCGGGCATGATACATGGTTGTGAGGCCCAGGAGTGTGCGGACAGGATACGTGGTTGTGAGGCCCACGTGTGTGCGGGCGCGATACATAGTTGTGAGGCCCAGGTGTGTGCGGCCGGGATACGTGGTTGTTAGGCCCAGGTGTGTGCGGGTGGGAAACGTGGTTGTGAGCCCCAAGTGTATGCGGGCGGGATACGTGGTTGTGAGGCCCAGGTGTGTGTGGGCGGGATACGTGGTTGTGAGGCCCAGGTTTGTGCGGGCGAGATATGTGGTTGTGAGGCCCAGGTGTGTGTGGGCGAGATACGTGGTTGTGAGGCCCAGGTGTGTGCGGGTGGGATACATGGTTGTGAGGCCCAGGTGTGTCTAGGTGGGATACGTGGTTGTGAGTCCCAGGTGTGTGTGGGCGGGGAGAGTGTGGAAGCGTCAGGACGTTCGCCTTTAGGAAGAGAAGCTAACTAAAGGGGAATGGTGTGGGGTACCCAATACTCTTGTTCTTATATACTAATACCTATTTTGATTGTGTTTTTGATGAGTGTGGCTGGTGAGGTTGGGTGGATAGATTTCCTTGCTATGTTTCGTCTATTATTCTCATGGGACATTAGGATGTCTCCCTCTTGTGCACGAGAGGTTTAGGTTTCTCTTCTGAGTATACTTGTATGCTCACCCTACCTATACATTAAGGTTTCTAGGAGGACTACCAGGGTCGTGCGGGACCCAACTAGTCGGACAGTTGGAGTTGTTGCAGTTTTTGTACTCTTGTTTTATTTTGGTGTTGTACTTTGATATTTCTTGTACTTGTACCTTGTTATAAAAATTGTTTAAACATGCATGTGGGATTGGTTTGGGTTTATTCCTATACACTTTTTCTTTCCTTTTGGTTGGTTCAATTGTCCTATTTCCTGATCTAAAATAATAAATAGGTTAATGCCTCCCATATTGATTAAAACTCATACCCTTGGTGCTAGTCGCCACCCCGAGGCCTACAGGAGGTGGGACTCAGGGGTCATTATCTCCATTTCACCATTGCAAGATCCGGAGGGGCATCTTTGTTGGGAGGGGGTCATGACAGAATGGTATCATAGGTGATGGTTGAGAGATAGGATGGAGTCTGGAGTTAAGCACACTGAGGATTACATGGGATGGTAGGGAAACAGTGTTGGTTAATCATGGTGCGTGACATAGCACCGGGAAGACCGGCTTGGACACGAGATTTTAGGGCCCCACGTGATCCGATTCAAGAAAACAGATCCTACCGAACGACCAAGTGAGACCACATTGATTGCATGGTAGATACCCTAGGGAAGGTACACGCATCATCGTGATTGTGTTTTACTTGATTTGAGCGTTCTGGGAAAAAAATTAAAATAATGTGATGAAATAAATCCATGAGAAGTTTCCTTGCTACTTGGGTTTAGGCGATCCTTGTTTACCATACAACTATTGCACCGGGACGTCATCCCCGGGTGCCTCAGACGGCCGAGGCCCAGCAGATCCATGCGATCGATGAGTTGAGGATTGACCGAGAGGAGGAATATAGCCAGTGGAAGAAGACTCTCCGTTCATTCCAGTGGCAGACCCTCAAGAAGTACAACTGTAGTACTTCATATATGGAGATGGAGTGGTGGCTTGAGGAGCTAGGGATAACTTTTACCTAGATCCGTGCTACGAGGGAGTACTGGGTTCCCCTAGAAGTCAGTCAGCTGAGAGGCGCGACATGATAGTGGTGGACACACTACCTCCGAGAGAGGATAGAGTCAGAGGTTCCATGGGCTGACTTTTAGAAGGAATTCTGATAGGAATTCCGTTCTTCCATGATCAAGGTGAAGAAGTGTAAGGAGTCACTCTCCCTTCAGCAGGGGATTATGTCACTACGAGAGTTGGGGATCAAGTTCAAGGATCTCTTGCTCTTTGCTCTAGATCTCATTCCAGATGAGGAGTCTCGGGTGAGACGTTTGTAGGAGGCGCTTCGCCCTTCGATTCAGTATGCTTTCTCCCCCTTCACCCTTCTGACGTACATGGAGGTACAGAAGAAGGAAGAGGTTGTAGAGAGGATGCACTCGCGGGGGGGTCCACCACGAGAGGGGATCCAGCCTGGCTCGTCGAAGGGGAAGGCAGTCAGCAGTAGGTCTCCTACGACGGGTCCTTCCATGTTCAGGCCAGTGGGGAGCAGGCCCCGGCAGTTCCAGTTCAGATCTTCGGGTCCTCGCCGCTTTTTCACGAGCCCAGGTCCGAAGTGTTTTTCTTGTGGAGGTTTTGGGCACGTTCTGAGTCTGTTTCCGACCCGATCTCAGTATGGTGGAGGTGGGCAGGTTCAGCACCAACCTCAGCAGAACCAGTTGTCGGCAAGGCACTTCAAGCTGCAGCAGGACCATGCTACTCCGAGGGCAGACTTTTCAATAGGATAACAACCTCAGGGTGCTCCTCAGGGACCTCAAACATTGGGTGGTCGGGGAGGTGGATGACATCAGAGAGGTAGAGGAGATGGGCATGGAATGTTACACGCAGCAGAGTTGACAGCTCTAGCAGGACCAGAGGTGGTGCGAGGTACGATTTGTTTGTTCAGCACTCTCGTTTCTGCTTTGTTTGCTTTGGGAGCTTCACAGTCCTTTGTTGTACCTAGTCTAGCGCATGCTTGGGTACTAGACGTAGTGAGACTTTCTATTCCACTGGTGTTGAGTACACCAGTTGGAGTCCATACCAGTGTATCTTCTGTTTGTCGGGGATATGGGCTGACATTGGAACCACATCGATCTAGTGGGGATCATCTTCTGTTACTGATGTTGCCATACGATGTTATCATAGGAATCGACTGGTTGTTTTGTATTAGTGTCGTTATCTACTTCTTCCAGAGATGATTCATGGTCTCCAACGTGGATGGGTATCACGTATCTTTTGTTGGCGAGAGGAGCTATCAGGTAGGAAACCGGCGTGTGGAGCCTCTCATTTCGTTGTTAGATGGGTTATCAGTGGTTCCATCTAATACAGAGATGGTGGATGTCCCAGAGGTTGTTGGAAAGTTCCTCGATGTTTTTCCCAAGGAGGTTGTGACTCTACCCCCCGACATGATGTTGAGTTCGGGATAGACTTACAGCCTGGTGCCCGTTTGATTTCGATGGCCCCTAATCAGAAGGCACCTTCGGAGCTGCCAGAGTTGCGGATTCAGATTGATGATATAATGGAGAAGGGTTTTGATCGGCCCCGTGTGTTGCCATGGGGTGCTCTAATTTTGTTCGTGAAGAAGGAAGATGGTGGTTTCAGGCTATACATAGACTATCGACGGTTGAACTAGGTAACGGTCAAGAACCGTTACCCCCTTCCAAGGATTGATGTTCTCTTCGACCAGCTGAGGGGAGCAGGTTGGTTTTCTATGATTAATCTGCGATCTGGATATCATCATCTGAGGGTAATGGACAGTGACATATCTAAGACAGCTTTCAGGTTCAGTTATGGGCACTTTGATTTTGTAGTGATGCTATTTCGAGTTACGAATGCACAATCTCTGTTCATGGGACTTATGAACTTTGTCTTCCGAGAGTTTCTGGACCGGTTCGTCGTTGTGTTTATCGACAACATCCTGGTCTACTCAAGATCAAGGGACAAGCACGTTGCCCATATCAGGATAGTCTTGGAAGTCCTTCAACACCACCAGATTTATGGGAAATTGTCAAAGTGTGAGTTCTTGATGCAAGAAGTACACTTCCATGGGCATGTGGTGTCTTAGCATAGAGTGTTAGTGGACCCGTCGAAGGTGGAGGAAGTTGTTTCTAGGGCAGCACCAAAGAGCATGGCAGAAGTTTGTAGTTACCTGGGGTTAGCAACTTACTATCAGAGGTTCGTTTCAGAGTTCTCTCGAGTTCCTGCACTATTTAGATCTTTGACTAGGAAGAACCAGGTCTTCCTATGGAGTGAGCAGTGCCAGGAGGCTTTCGACTACGTGAAGGAGAAGTTGTTCAGTGCTCCCGTACTCAAGTTTCCAGAGGAGGGGTTGTTGTATGAGGTGTTTTTTGATGCTTCTGTCCTTGTTCTGTGGTGTGTGCTGATGCAGAGGAAGGGAGTGAGATGTTATGGGTCTAGGCAGTTGCAGCCTCACGAGACTAACTATTCTACCCATGTCCTGGAGATTGAAGTAAAAGTGTTCGCATTTAAGTTGTGGTGACATTACTTATTTGGGGAGTGCTTTTTGGTCTTCTCAGATCACAAAATCCTGCGTTATATCTTCTCCCAGTGTGACCTGAACTTACGGAAGCAGAGATGGGTTGAGTTTCTCCAAGACAATGACTTAGAGATCTCTTACACTGAAGGTAAGGGCAATGTTTTGGATGATACCCTGGACAGGAAGTCACATAGGGAAGTGGTTTCGGAATCCACTGATGCTTGGAAAGCGATGGGAGAGTTGTATGCCTGACACTTGGATGCAAGGTTAGAGGGTGTTAGAGGCTGTTTGTTTCAGATGACGGTGCAGTCATCCTTGTTGTAGCAAGTGGAAGAGTCTCCATGGGGGACTCCAAGGAGGATGTAATGTGGGATCGTATCGATCAGGGGAACGCTTCAGAAGGACGGTCAGAGGACAACAGACATTAGATGCTTGTCCATGGAAGGTTTTTTTGTTCTGGAGGAAATGCGTGAAGGAGTTCTCCGTGAGTTCCATAGCTCAGCCCTGTTGGTACATCCAATAGTTTCAAAAATGTACCAATGCCAGAGGGAATAATTTTGGTTGCCCGGGGTGAAACGGGCAGTGGCAGAGTTTGTGGCTAAATTCCTAGTGTGTCAGTAAGTGAAGGTTGAACATCATGTTCCCAGTGGATTTTTTCATCCTTTAGATAACCCCGAGTGGATGTGGGATGACATATCAATGGACGTCGTCGCAGGACTACCGAGAGATCAGGGTGGTTATGAATTTATCTGGGTAGTGGTGGATCGACTGACGAAATCAGCTCACTTCGTAGAAATTAAGGAGTCGGGCCCAGTGAGTACCCTAACACAAAGGTATGTACACGAGGTGGTGAATTTTCATGGAGTTCCGAAGACTATCATCTCAGACCGGGATACTCAGTTTACCTCATGAGTTTGGAGGGGGTTACAACATTCTTTTGGAACCCAGCTACACCTTAGCACTGCTTTCCACCCCTAGATCGATGGGTAGACAGAGCAGACAATCTAGACGTTTTAGGACATGTTGCGAGCATGCGTTCTGGATTTCAGAGGGTCATGGGTACGACACATTCCTCTAGTATACTTTGCCTACAATAATATCTTCCACTCTACTATTGGCATGGCACCGTTTGAGGCCTTGTATGGAAGACCATGTCGTTCACCCATTTGTTGGGCAGAGGTTGGTGATACAGGTGCTCTTGGGATAGAGGTAGTGTAGAGAACTACAGAGAAAGACCAGATTGTACGTGAGAGGATGAAATCAGTTCAGGACTGACAGAATTCTTATCCAGATCGTCGGAGGAGGCCCTTGGAGTTCGAGGTGGGAGATAATGTGTTCTTTAAGGTTTCCCCTCGACGGGGGCAGCGGAGGTACGGGAAGGGGAGTAAGCTCTCCCCTAGGTTCAACCACCCTTTTGAGGTGCTGAGGCGAGAAGGCGAGGTGGAATATCAGCTAGCCCTTCCACCTCAGTTGGAGAAGGTTCATGACGTCATCCACATCTCCCAGCTTCATCGGTACTTACACGACGACTCTCACGTTATTGACTGGGGAGAGTTAGATATGGGAGACGATGGGACCTTCGAGGAATGACCATTCAGAATCGAAGATCGTAATGAGAATGTGCTCCATGGATGAACCATTTCCTTTGTTCAATTGGTGTGGAGGCATTGCGGCCTCGAGCAGAGCGCTTGGGAGCAGGAGACCCAAATGCACGCTCAATATCCAGATTTTTTTTGACTTGTGTTTTCTTTGTTCTTCTAAGCTTTGATTTAATGTTATACTTTGTACATTTGTTGTATGGAATGATTGGTTTTTCGGTTATGAGACATTTTATTTCCTTGTTCTCTGGGATTGTATAACATGTCCAGACGTGTGGGGAAGGGAAAAACCTGATCCGTAATCGATATGCATTAATGGAGATGCGATTTAACCGGTACAGGCGAGTCGGTGCCGCCTAAAGTGGATAATATCTCGACATAGGAAAAAGAATTTTCCCCAAACCATGTGTTCGGGCTGTGTGTGGGTTGCGCAATGTTGGGGGCAGTGTGAGTTGAAAAATCCTAATGTATGGATGTTGGAAGACCCGATTCTTAATCGAGACACATTAATGAGGATGCGATTAAACCCATGCAGGTGAGTCAATGCCGCCTAAAGCGGATAATATCTCAACATAGGAGAAGGAATTCCTAACACATATAATTAGGTTTGGTGGTTGGGATCCTGTTATAACAAGAGCCTTAGAGGTATCTTGTTGGGTTCCTCTAGGATGTTTTTGAATTCTCGGGGACGAGAATGTTTTAAGAGGTATCTGATGTAATGGCCTGGACCTCTCCCACCCATTCCTTTGTCAAAATAGGGTCTTGAAGTGTTTTTGATGGCAAAATGGACTATTCCCACACTTTCCAGAATATTGTAAGTACACGCTATGTAGTGTGAGTACACTCCATGTACCACCTTGCCGAGTATACCTCGTGTTCAAGGTCGTGTCCTTGCCAAGTGAATGAAATGAATACATTCCGTGTGCCCCAATCAACACGCCATGTACCCCCTCGTCGGGTATACACCATGTGGAAGGTCATGTCTTTGCCGTGTGAAGTAAATGGGTACACGCTGTGTACCCTAAACTACACACTGTGTAGTCCCTCCCCACATACGCATTACCAGTCAACGGTCGTGTTCCATGTTGACGCCATGTCTTTGCCATGTGAAATAAATGGGTACACGTCTTGTGTCCAAAAAAAACACCGTGTAGTCCTTCCCCACGTATGTGTTACCCTCAAACCATGTGTTGACCAGTCAACGGCCGCAGAGCCATGTTGGAAGCCGAGTGGAGACCATGTGAAATGGCCGAGTACACACCGTGTACTATAAATTACACACTGTGTAATTTTTCATTTCTTTCCTATAAAAGGAGGGGTCCTTTCATCCTTTTCAACTCACCCCTCTCCTCCCCTTTCCTCTGATCAGAGTTCTCCCAAAAGACTCGATGGATATTTCTTCCAAAACATCTCCATCTGAGCTCTGATTTACGATCCGTCAGCGGCCACAGGATCGTCACGACGAGGAGGAACTTCTAAGCTTGGATCAGTTGTCTTTCCTTTGGCCTTTCCTTTCCAAAATCCAACCGATGAGGTTTTTACGAGACTCAATGTAAGTGACAGAAACTGATGAACATCTTCTAAAATTGATATGTGGAAGCGTTGTGATCGGAAGATATTTAGGTAGGGATCTTACCTTCATCTCTCTAAATTTTACATCATGTGGGGTGGGTATCCCTTTGTTTTCATGAGAACTGGTTGAACAATTAAACAAAGTTAATATCATTCTTATACAATGGGGATGGGATGTTTATCAATGCAGTTACATTTCTTATATCCTATGATATTATATTGTGAATTGAATAGGCTTATGCCTACTGAATATCACTGTCGGTGGGGAATTTTTCTTGGGAAATTAAATGGTGCCGTATCTTCTAGACATTTTTGTGAATGGAAACATTGTAGAATGTGCAATTTGGTTAATCACGTAAAGTTGGCTGATTAAATGAAAATATGGAACCCTTGTGTGATCACCCTAATTGAACAAAATGGAATAATGAACATGTGGGTGTTGTCTTGGATACGTGGCATGTGATGGGGGTTTTTTGTGGGTTGTTGTGAATCAGATGAGCAGTGGGGTTTCAGTTGACTTGGTTGTGGTTTGGTGTGAATGATATGTTGGTGATGGGCAGCAGGGCTGTGATAAATGGTATTAGAGGGATGATGATGTGCGGTGTGGTTGTGGTTATGGAGGTTGGCAACATGGCTATAGGGATGGGTTTGAATGTGAACAAACTATGGGTTGTGAATAATACATAAAAGTGGGAGAGTTAATAAATGATCGGGAATGGTAGTGGAATGGGATAAATAATCAATAGGTTGGTTGGTTAATAAGAAGTGATTTGTTGTGCTTGTGTTTTCCTACCATGATTTTGTATGGAAGGGATATGCTTTATGAACGATCGATGTGGTTGGTTGTGGATAGTGTCCCTGTAGTTAAGGAATTAATAATCTAATTCTGCTGAAACTTGAAAACCTGATGGGGTTGGGGTTGTTTGTTGTATACATGCTTTAAGGTAGTAGTGGTGAGGCATGTGCTTAGTTTCTCTGTTTAGAAGCCATAGGTTGGGCTCCGTGGTTGCTATATATATATATGTATCTTTTGTGTTTTATCTCACCCCACCCATGTTGAGCACTTTTTGTCGAACACTCCCATTTCATGGGAGAGGGTGTTTTCCCCTTAGTTACTAGCTCCTTCCTGCTCCTTCTTCCTTATGTTGTGATGGTTTGAGGCGACCTTACACCTAAGAAACTTCAGGTAGGTTTCTATTGGGGTGGTTCTAGACCAAGACTCATCAGGTAGGCTTTACTATTTCCCAAGAATCATTGGGATGACGCCCAGGAGTGTGCAGGCGAGATACGTGGTTGTGAGGCCCATGTGTGTGCGGGCAAGATGCGTGGTTGTGAGGCCGAGGTGTGTGCGGGCGGGATATGTGGTTGTGAGGCCCATGTGTGTGCAGGCAGGATACGTGGTTCTAAGGCCCAGGTGTGTGCCGGCGGGATACGTGGTTGTGAGGCCCAGGTGTGTGTGGGCGGGATATGTTGTTCTGAGTCCTAGGTGTGTGCGGGAGGGATACATGGTTGTGAGGCCCAGGTGTGTGCAGGCGGGAGACCTGGTTGTGAGGCCCTGGTGTGTGAGGGCAGGGAGAGTGTGGCAGCGTCAAGACATTCACCATTAGGAAGAGCATCTTACTAAAGGGGAATGGTGTGGGGTACCCAATACTCTTGTTCTTATATACTACTAGCTGTTGTGATTGTGTATTTGGTGATTGTGGTTGGTGAGGTTTGGTGGATAGATTTCCTTTCTAGGTTTGTTCTGTTGTTCTCACGGGACATTAGGATATCTTCCCACTTGTGCACAAGAGCTTTAGGTTTCCCTACTGAGTATACTTGTATGCTCACCCTACGTTTACATTCAGGATTCCAGGAGGACTACCAGGGCCGTGCGGTACCCTACTAGTCAGACAGTTGGAGTTTTTGCAGTTTCTATACTCTTGTTTTCTTTTGGTATTGTACTTTGAGCTTTCTTGTACTTGTACCTTGTCATAAAAATTGTTTAAACATGCATGTGGGATTGGTTTGGGTTTATTTCTATACACATGTTCTTTCCCTTTAGGTCGTTGACTTTTCCTATTTCCCAATATTAAATAATAAAAAGGGAAATGCCTCCCATATTTGTGAAAACTCATACACTTGGTGCTAGTCGCCACCACAGGGCCTACTGTAGGGGGAAATCGGGGGTCATTATCTCCCTTTCACCATTGCCAGCTCAGGAAGGGCATCTTTGGTGGGAGGGGGTCATGACATTACTATAAGTGTATTGTCTCAAGGGTGAGGTTGATCAATGATGAAATATTATCTATAATACTCTAGAGTAAGAATAAATATAATATATAGAATATATAAATTTTAAGGTCCTTTTCTTCAATAAATAATTCCCTCATGAGTAATAGAATAAAATGAATATAAAATTGCATATCTTAATGAAAATGGAATACGAGAGTAATTCAGATTAAGAGGCTACCTTCAAATGATTTTCTAACATGTTTTAAATTATATACATGTTTTGGATGAAATATTGATCATTTAATTGAAGTCCTTAAACCATGTCTATAAAGTAACTATCTTCGCAAACATATTCATCATATGATGAAATAATATTATGTTTAATCAAAACAGCGAATAAATTTTCCCTTTAGAATTTGATCAAGGGAAATCATGATAAGAAGGAATATTTTAATAACCACAGAGAGAGAGAGGAATAATATAATGATAAGGAAATGAATAAATATCAATTATAGGAAAATTTTGGAAAGAATGATCATAGTAAATTCATTAAAGGAATGGTAGTTTCTTGTATTTGTTTTGAAAATGGTCATAGAGCTTCTAAATGTAAGAGCATGAAACTAATCAATGATTCTAAAATATTTAATTGAAATGAAATGTATAATTATTCACAAAATGAAAGAATCATGAGGGGAATATACAATATAAATTTATAAGGGGATATGTACAAGATTATGTGATGAAAACTATGGAGGTTAAAGGTCCTAAATATTGAAACATATGGAAGTGATTTGTTTTATCAATTTTCAATTCTCCAAAATCAAAATACGAATATGTATCTATGTTAAAATAAGACTTTATAGTATAAAAAATACATGAATAACTTTTACATTATAATATATTTTAATCATTTTGATAACTTTTTTTGTGAATTTTCTTAGGTAAAAATTGAAATCAAGGACACTTGTAGACTCTAAACACCAAATCAAGTCTATTAGTTTTTAGATAATTGCCTATCATGCCTCTAAATATTAGAGTATGCACTAAGTTTCTTGTTACATCATAATAAAATTTATCGAAAGTACACAATGTATTCATTAAATTTAATTGGAATCATCATTAATGATTTTTTAAAATTACTTATCACAATTAAAGTTATTTAAAAATATTGAATCACTAAATTGAATATTTTAATGTCTTAAAGATAATTTCAATTCTACCCTAAGACTAACATAATATTAATAAGTCATTAAATTAAAAAAATCATTAAAAATAATCACTACAAGATAGAAATATAATATCATCAACATAAAATTATATAATAAATATAATAGTATAAATATTTTTTATATAAAATGTATAATATACATTTCAATTAGCAAAATCATTTTCCACAAAATTAAATATAGAATTTCATTATGTGATTATAGGGTTTTACATAGACTAAATAATGTTTTTGATAATTTTCAAAAAAAGACTATGATACTTATCAACATCATAAGTATTGCTTTATTTAACATAAAAATATACAAAATCCAAACCATCTACAAATTCAATGATTTTAAAATTTTGATATAATTTAAACATAAAAATTATATATAAAATAAAAAAATTATTATATAATCTAAAATATAAACATCTGAAAAAGTATCATCATAATCAATTAATTTTATCAAAAAATCATTTTATAACAAATCATCCATTATTTCATATAATGTATATGGACACATCAAATTTATTTCAAAAAATAATATAATTAGTTCCAGTAATTTTATAATAATTATGGGATTCAAAAATATTCGAAACATAATCTCATAACAAGAAAAAATATTTTTCCCTATAAATTAAATCCCATCACAATATGTTAATTCTTTTTAATAATCAATATTTATAAAATTATCGATTAATGTTGACCGAGAACAATTATTCCATAAAATGAATAGGTATTCACTCTAGAAATAACATCTAAAAAATTATTTTTATAGGATGGCCATTATGAATTTTACAATTTTTTTCAATAGGGTGAAGTTATTAAATATTAAATTATTAAACATCATTTAAATCTGCCCAAAAATTAAATTTTCTAAAATCCTCTTCACTATTTTATAAATCTAAATACATTTTCTTTAATTTATTCTCATCAAATTTAATATGAAATGATTATTCAAAAACCATGGTTCATTTATTATAAAAATAATAATAATGACTAATATTTAAATAACCAAAAATATTCCTTCATCTAATTTAACATCAAAATAAATCAATTGATTTTTAGTGCTAAGAACATATACTTTAAAAAAATCTTATAAATCCAAATTGTGTATTTTCCATTCGACAATTCCTAAGAGGTTTTTCTTAAATATAGTTATAACAGTATTATTATTACATATGTAATAATTACTATTCAAATATTTTACTAATAAATATTTAATGTATATAAACTAATTGAACATTGATTTATCATCTTTTTGAATAATTATATTGTTTCATTCCACAACACCATTTTTATTTGCTGATCTAGGTGAATATAAATTATTAAATCATCAATTATAGTAAATAAAAATTAATATTTAATATTTAAAGATTATATCCCTCTATCAATTGTAATAGAGATAATTAAAAACCCATTTTCATTTTGAACTAGTTTATAGAAATAAATGTATTTGATTCAATTTTACATTTATGAGACGAAAATTATAACTATGAATCCCACTAAATTCCGAAACAATTCCAAATGAACACCATATACAATCTAGGTTAAAATCTTAATCATGTCTAAATTAATCATAATGAAAATGTTTAAGGATAACATTTTTAATATCTTTAATAGAATTAAAAATTATTATCACTTATTTCCATTCATAAATTCATTAAAAAACGATTTTTGAATAGTTTTAGTTCAAGATCTTGTGGTACAATTTAATGTTTTGAAAGCTGGTCTAGTAATCTGATATTTTCAAGAAGAAGACTTTTTTTCCATAAAATATCATATGAAATTAAAATAATTTAATTATTGATTTCATAGATTAGTAAAATTAAAATAATAAATACTATCCTTTCATTTATAATAAATGTTTATACAATCATTATTTCAAATAATAATTTATTCATTTTTTTAAACAATACATCATAACATAATTTTGATATAGTAAATATAATATATTATAATCCTTCAATATATTCTACTTTAGAAAAAAATATTGATTATTATCTACTACATTAAATCCTTTAACATTAACTTTTATTTTATCTCCAACTATAAAAAATCCTACATCACATTGATTATATGATAAAAAGAATAATGAATATCTAGAATTGTTCTTATATTCGCCCATGTACAGATAATAGATATCCCTTTTCATATTTCATTGCTATTGATTTAAAAAATTCAATTACAGAATAGTTTTTCTACAAATGAAACATTCAGTTCAATATGATTAATAAATGAGTCTTATGGTATCTAAAAAATTACAAAAAATTAGTCCATATTAATTGTAAATAAAAAATCATTGAAATAAATTCATTTTTATGTATTAATGATTAGAAAAAACATAATGAAAGTTCCCTTGCATAATGACCTTCAATTTTATAACTAAGACAAGTGATAATTTCATAATCTTATTTTGAACATTTTACAATGAAATTATTATACATGTTAGGTAATTATTTATCATCACCGACACGACTTTTATTTTTATTAATTTTATTCATATAAATCATTTTATATACCTTTACTTTTCTATAACAAGAGTATCCAAATAATTTTTATTCGTGCAATTTCCTTTTTCATCATTTTAGAAACTTTTTGAGTAATGTGAAAATCATCTAGAAAATTTTCATTATAACATTTTCTTGTATTAAAATGTTTTAATTATTTTTATAAAAAAAATTTACATAATATTATTCTAACATTATCCTAGATGATATATATAAAATTAATTTTTTTTAATATATGTATTTTCAGTTTCACATTCTCATTAAGATCATTAGTAAAGCTATATTTTTGAAACATGATACATAATTATACCAAAAACCATAATCACTACTACCCTCATTCACGATTATCATTATGAATAGATTATAATACTCCTTTCTAGTTCTATATTCATAAAATGAATGTGATTTCTGTACAAAACCCCTCCCTGTAAAGAGCCGTAAATTCCAAGGAAATTTTTTTTTCTTAATTTTCTTTGAAATTTTACAAGAACGCAGTTTCTGACGGCGCCTGATTCCGAGGCCCGGTGTGCCCGAAATCAATTTCCGAAGTTTGGATCGGGTACGTTCACTGAACGGACGAGCGGGTTTTTCTAACTTTTGAACTGGTGCTCGGAATCGAATTCTGAAGGCACCGATGGAATCGTAACGCCGGTATTTTCTTAGAAACGCCTCTTCCGGAGTTGTGTTTGCTCGGGTGTGGTTTTTAATTTTTGGGATTAAAGTTAAGAAATAAAATAATTTTACGACAACTTTATTTTATTTCACTTAATCCACTTGGAAGCCACGTGAAGCCACTTAAAAGCGGCTTAAACTGAGTTGAACCAGATATGGTACTATCCAGAAGTATCTTACCCTCTTGTTAGGATATTTGTGAGGTGGTGCCCGCACGAGCCCCGCTGTTTCTTTCCGCTAAGTAACGCACCCGTGAAAATCCATCTTTATGAAAGTCAACTGACGTGTTTTCTTAAATTCTTAACAGACCATTTAATTGGGCGGTTTATTTCGTAAATTAAATGAGCTGTTTCTTTCGTTGAATTAATTCTACGAATTAATGGTTTGTTTCTTATCTTTTGAAATTCTAATGTTTAGTTGTGTAAATAAAATAAGGCTTAAGCTTATTTTATTTTGGGTTGAAACTTTTGGCGTGGAGAGGATTTGGAGGAAAGAGTTCTTCTTCGACGAAGAAAGCGAAGAACACGAAGAACGCGAAGAACGTGAAGAACGCCAAACCTGCGGAGATTGACGACGCGAAGCCTTGAACCGCGACGCCAACGGATCTCCCTTCGTGACGCTTCTTCCGCGACGATCCAACCCTGCGACAGCCTTCGATCGACAACAACCAAGGTAGGGGGTTGCGCTTCATTTTATTTTCTTTTTGGATTTCAACAAGAACATGGATTTAATTATTATTAATTAAATCCGTATGTTCTTGGTCCTTGGAGATCGTCGACGCGACGCCCTTCCGCGGTGTGACGATCATCTCCTTCCACGACGGTCAATTCCGCGACGACCTCGCATTCGACAGCGACGGCGAGGTAGGGATTTATTTTGGGAATTACCCCCCTTTTCTTTTTTATATTCCCGTAATTGTTTCTTTAAAAAGTTAAAGAACTGGATTTGTGAACAATTTTAAAATTATTAAAATTGTTGTTTCCGTTCAAATAAAGAACCCGTTTTTATGAAACAATTTTATTTCATTAAAAATTGTTTCGGATATGCGTTCATGTGTTGAACATTAATTTCTCCCATTGTTTATATCTAACGCGGAGGGTGCGGGCCAAACGAACACGGCCCGACAACCCTCCTCTATTCTTCGTTCTTGTGCGGATTTGACGGGCAATGAAGGAACGTGCCGCAACGGATGTTTGACGATCCTGCAGTAAGGAATGGAACCCGGGAGGAACAACGGCGCAGACGGGAAGGAAAACAGGCCACCGGAGCGACTCCGGCGGCCCGCGGAAGCCGGTGGCGGTGCCGGCGGCCGGAGGCGGCGGCACCCCACGGGTGTCCAGCGCGACACCCCGCGGGTGCCACGGGTGTCGAGCGCGACACCCCGCGGGTGCCGCGAGTGTCCAGCGTGACACCCCGCGGGTGTCCAGCGCGGCACCCCGCGGGTGTCGCGGGTGTTCAGCGCGACACCTTGCGGGGGCCGCGGGGTTGTCACGCGGCACCCCGCGGGTGTCCAGGGCGACACCCCGCGGGGTGCCGCGGGGTTGTCACGCGGCACCCCGCGGGTGTCCAGGGCGGCACCTCGCGGGTGTCCAGGGCGGCACCCCGCGGGTGTCGCGGGGTTGTCATGCGGCACGTCCGGCTGTCTGGCTGACACCCCGCGGGTGCCACGGGGGTGTCACGCGTGGCGGCGGCTTTCCCCTGCATCGGTCGGTCGGCCGATCCGAGCCGGACCGTCCCTGGCCGGGCCGGGCCGGGCCAACCGGGTCAGACCCGACCCGGTTCGGGCCAACCAGGGGGGTTCGGGCCGGGTCGGGCCGGGCCCGGACCCCCCGTCTTCGGACGACTTTCGTTCAAACGCCCGTAACATGAGCTACGAGCCTCCAAACGACTCGCCGTTAGCGGCAACACAATCCTTGGAGCGAGTCGGTCGTTTCGGTTTATCGTACTCAAAGTTTCGGAATACTTTGGGTTCGGCCGGGTTGGTTCGTACACAAAACCAACCGGGCCCTCGGAGCGGAAACGCTCATATCTTGAGCTACGGACGTCCGATTGACGTACCGTCAGCTTTGTTAGTTTCCTCTTAGTGAGACGGATCTTTTGGCTCACTCCGACCGGGGTTTGGGCGCAGGTGGAGTACGGTCGGGTTGGTTTTTCCTTAAAAACCATCCGGGCCCCTCGGACGAAAAAGCCAATAACTCTCAGACCGGGCGTCTGATGGACGCGCCGTCTTTTGCGTTGAGTTCCTGTTGACGATACGGAACTTTTGACATCCTTCGCCCGAGTTTTGGATATAGTTGGTAGTGGCCGGGTTGGATCGCACCCGAAATCCAACCGGGCCCCTGGAACGGAAAAGCTGATATCTTTCAGACAGGACGTCCGTTTGACGAACCGTCAGTGGCGTTGACGATCACGTTGAGAAACGGTCTCTATGAGTATACCCTATGAGAGATCGGGGTACAGTTGAGATACGGCTGGGTTTGGTTCGCTCACGAAACCAACCGGGCCCTTGGGACGAAAAGGCAAATAACTCACAGACTGGGCGTCCGATCGACGCGCCGTCTGTTGCGTTGAGACCCCTGTGACGAGGTGGTCCTTTGAGATACTTCTTCGTGGGACCTTGAGATACTTGGTGTATCGACTTGCAGCTCGTGGAGCGGACCCTCCCAGAGACGAGCATGCGGAGTACGGAGACCGTGTAGCCGACTGAGACCTAAACACTGCTTGACCGACTCGACTTGGAGTGAGTCGACTAGCCCAGTGGACGGGGCACTACTTTGTTTGGGTGCAGACCCATGGTGGACAGAGCACTACCTGTGTGATAGTGCAGACCCGCGGTACTCGTCCGGAGAGTACCTCTGCAGGCTACTAGGGGGTGTGCACTACTGTGTTTGGGTGACATACCTCGGCGGGAAGCACTACTGTGTTTGGGTGGCTGACCCTCGGTACTCGACAAGAGGAGTACCTCACCAGTATTAGGTTAGTGAGCAGTACCTCGGAGTCGTGACAGGACCACTGTACACTCTAGAGACGGAGCTCTTCAGCAGTTACAGTTTCGATAATGAAAATCCTGGTTTGAGCTGAGACTTTTGACCTTTGTATTTCCTCATGATTGATATGGGTTACTTGATAACTTAGGTATATGTATGGGCATATACCTGGGTAGTGGTTATCCGCTGATCTCATGATCCTTGTGTTTCCTCATGATTGAGATGGGTTACTTGATAACTTAGGTATATGTATGGGCATATACCTAAGTAGAGGTTATCTGTTGAGATCATCATGTGGTTATCCTTGTTGGTTTTAGTGAGACCTTGAGGGTCTCGGGGTCCCTACTGAGTATCGTTATACTCACCCCTGCACGGGCTATGCACACACCTCGTTGTGTTGGTTGCAGACGACAGGAAGTGCTGACGGAGGCCGAGTGTTCGAGGACTGGACGGTACCCGGAGGTGGACTACACGAAAAGTCAGTGTCTGGAGGTGGACTTCACGGCAAGACGACACTCGGGGGAGGTTGACGGACGTGAGCACTGTGGAGGCTATCTGTACCCACCCTTCAGGTAGGATTCTTGGTGGACGATCCAGGAGCTGCGCCATCTGTACCTACCCTTCAGGTAGATCCGAGGAGGACGACCCAGGAGCTGCTTTCGTCCCTCTAGTTGTTGTCTTTTTCTGTTGTACTTTGTTCAGTTGTAGTTTTACTTTCTTTTGGGTTTGTATTCTGGCCCATTTACTTTTCAGCACTTCTTTTTGTACTTAGTGTTTTACTTCCGCTTGTACTATGTGGTGTTTTGTTACTTTTATAAAGGCAATGCCTTCCCAGTTATAGGGATTTACGCCTTTGGTGCTAGTCGCCAGCCCCTGGCCTATGGAAGGCGGGTTTGGGGTAGTCACGGCACGGGCCTCGAGAACGGGTCGTGACAAATTGGTATCAGAGGTGGTCGGTTCTACCGCAGACTCTGATCATTCTTTCTGTGAAGCAATAGTTTTAAGGGTACCGAGTGTGGTTTTCAGTTCAGGGAGTCCAGTGTTGGTGCAAGCGGCCGACGTATCCATACACCAGGACCCTGGCAACTGATTTCCGACTTTGTGCATGAAAACACTGATTGCGTGTGTGTTTTCAGAGGTTTCCCCCCTTAAAACAGCTCAAACCAGGTCAGCTCACCAGGTATAATTGTTTGACCATGTTACGTTGTTTCTTTCAGGATGCCTTTTCTCGGACGACCAGTTTGAGCCCAGAGGGATGTGCGTGCGGACAGCCTGTCGAGTGACGAGGCTTTGGTACAGGGCCCTCTTGTAGTTGAGGCACCAACGGAGGTACCGGCGGTACTACCATACGTTGGGCCACCGATGCCACCAGCCCCAGCAGTAGGCGATGCCCGCTACTTGAGCGCACTGCATGAGTTCCAGCGCCAGAGGCCACCCAGGTTCGGGGGAGAGACGGACCTGCAGGCGGCTGAGGATTGGCTGGAGGCTGTGGTGGGAGTCTTCAGGCTAGTGGGGACGCCATCAGACTTCATGGTGACCTTTGCTGCCAGCCTTCTTCAGGCAGCAGCAGGCAGGTGGTGGAGCCACTTGTTCCAGTTTTGTGATGGGATGGCTTTCACATGGGAATACTTCGAGACCTTCTTCAGGGTGGAGTTTGTGCCAGTAGCTCTACCCCCCGAGCGTGTTCAGGAGCTGATGCCTTTTCCGCGTGTTTTTCGATCAGAAGCCGAGTCATCTGTGGGAAGTAGACAGATTATGCAGAGGTCCAGGAGGACCAGACCAGCAGTTGGGCGATCTCAGGTTTTAGGACCGGTGGTGCGGGGCACCCGGGGTGGGGTCAGAGCGAGGCATGCCAGAAGCAGACTGTGTTACTCATGCAGTGGAAAGAGGAACCTGGCACGTGACTGTCCGACTCCTCGTACAGTTGATCCATAGGCTTTTTAGGAGCCACCGAGGCAGAGGTAGCGACGACTGCTTGAGAAAAAGTAGAGCAATGGACAAGGCAGTAGAGCTCCTGGAGCAGGTGGACAGGAGAGAAACTAGTGGATACGTCTCTTGTACTTCTAGTTCCATGTTGATGTAGTTTTTGTGTCTTGTACCGTGAGATGCAATAAAATAAAGACACTTATCTTGTAATGTTTTCTTTCCTGTCCTCTTTTGTGATGTTACTAAGTGGTCCTGGTTAAGACTGTTGACTTGACCCTCACTTTCGAAATTCCTACTGGAGGAGACCCGGTGACCTCACACTGATGCCGACAGTGTGACTCGACCTTTGGAGGCGAGAGTGACAGTTGGATCTCTAAGTAGTTACGTCGAGGCCTTACGACGTCATCCATGGCATGAATGCATCATTTATAATAGGATTGACTATATTAGGCAACGAATGAGGTTCATCCAGGGGATGAGACCAGATTTCTCTTATCGGCAAAGAAGAAATCATAGCTGCTCTTGTGAGACTAAAGGAGGTGCAGTTCATCCAGGAGCGGATGAAGACTGCACAGTGCAGTAAGAAACAAGGAACCGGTGCTAGTCATAGAGACTCGGGCGTGATAAATGTTTTAATAAGAGGTAGCTTTAAATAGAGACGAGTCTGCGAAGCGGCAGACGTGGAGGCAAAGCTAGGAGAGAAGCATGATGTGGCGATGAGTGTCTTATACGGACATTCCTGTGGGGATCGAGGATCGACAGGAGAGGATCCTAGGAGGATGGTCGATTCCTCTTGTTCACTTTCTTTGGCAGCGCGGGAACCTCTAGGTGAGCACATGGGAGCGGAAGGCTCAGATCCGTGCTCAGTACCGCTTTGTTTCCCTAAGTTTGTGGTGAAGCTTTACGGGGACGTAAAGCCCTGTGGTGGGAGTAATGTAAAGACCCGTAAATTCCAAGGAAATTTCTTTTTTCTTAATTTTCTTTGGAATTTTACAAGAACTCAGTTTCTGACGGAGCCTGATTCCGAGGCCCGGTGTGCCCGGAATCAATTTCCGAAGTTTGGCTCGGGTACGTTCAGTGAACGGACGAGCGGGTTTTTCTAACTTTTGAACCGGTGCTCAGAATCGAATTTTGAGGGCACCGATGGAATCGCAGCGCCGGTATTTGCTCAGAAACGCCTCTTCCGGAGTTGCGTTTGCTCGGGTGTGGTTTTTAATTTTCGGGATTAAAGTTAAGAAATAAAATAATTTTACGACAACTTTATTTTATTTCACTTAATCCACATGGAAGCCACTTGAAGGCACTTAAAAGCGGCTTAAACTGAGTTTAACCAGATATGGTACTATCCCGAAATATCTTACCCTCTTGGTAGGATATTTGTGAGGTGGTGCCCGCACGAGCCCCGCTGTTTCTTTTCGCTAAGTAACGCACCCGTAAAAACCCATCTTTATGAAAGTCAACTGACGCGTTTTCTTAAATTGTTAACAGACCATTTAATTGGGCGGTTTATTTCGTAAATTAAATGAGCTGTTTCTTTCGTTGAATTAATTCTACGAATTAATGGTTCGTTTCTTATCTTTTGAAATTCAAATGTTTAGTTGTGTAAATAAAATAAGGCTTAAGCTTATTTTATTTTGGGTTGAAACTTGTGGCGTGGAGAGGATTTGGAGGAAAGCGTTCTTCTTCGGCGAAGAACGTGAAGAACGCGAAGAACGCGAAGAACGCGAAGAACGCCAAACCTGCGGAGATCGACGACGCGAAGCCTTGTACCGCGACGCCAACGGATCTCCCTTCGCGACGCTTCTTCCGCGACGATCCAACCCAGCGACAGCCTTCGATCGACAACAACCAAGGTAGGGGGTTGCGCTTCTTTTTATTTTCCTTTTGGATTTCAACAACAACATGGATTTAATTATTATTAATTAAATCTGTATTTTCTTGGTCCTCGGAGATCATCGACGCGACGCCCTTCCGCGGTGTGACGATCATCGCCTTCCGCGACGGTCAATTCTGCGACGACCTCGCATCCGACAGCGACGGCGAGGTAGGGATTTATTTTGGGAATTACCCCCTTTTCTTTTTTTATCTTCCCGTAATTATTTCTTTAAAAAGTTAAAGAACTGGATTTGTGAAAAATTTTAAAATTATTAAAATTGTTGTTTCCGTTCAAAAAAGGAACCCGTTTTTATGATACAATTTTATTTCATTAAAAATTGTTTCGGATATGCGTTCATGTGTTGAACTTTAATTTCTCCCGTTGTTTATATCTAACGCGGAGGGTGCGGGCCAAACGAACACGGCCCGACAACCCTCCGCCATTCTTCGTTCTTGTGCGGATTTGACGGGCAACGACGGAACGTGCCGCAACGGATGTTTGATGATCCCGCAGTAACGAACGGAACCCTGGAGGAACAACGGCGCAGACGGGAAGGAAAACGGGCCACCGGAGAGACTCCGGCGGCACGCGGAAGCCGGGGGCGGCGCGGGGCGCCGGCGCCGGTGGCCGGAGGCGGCGGCACCCCGCGGGTGCTGCGGGTGTCCAGCGCGACACCCCGCGGGTGCCGCGGGGTTGTCCCACGGCACCCCGCGGGTGTCCAGGGCGACACCCCGCGGGTGCCGCGGGGTTGTCACGCGGCACCCCGCGGGTGTCCAGGGCGGCACCCCGCGGGTGTCCAGGGCGGCACCCCGTGAGTGTCCAGGGCGGCACCCCGCGGGCGTCGCGGGGTTGTCATGCGGCACGTCCGGCTGTCTGGCCGACACCCCGCGGGTGCCACGGGGGTGTCACGCGTGGCAGCGGCTTTCCCCCGCGTCGTCCGCTCGGCCGCTCGGCTGAGCCGAGCCGGACTGGCCCTGTCCGGGCCGGGCCGGGCCAACCGGGTCGGACCCGACCCGGTTCGGGCCAACCAGGGGGGGTCGGGCCGGGTCGGCCCGGGCCCGGACCCCCCGTCTTCGGACAACTTTCGTTCAAACGCCCGTAACTTGAGCTACGGGCCTCCCAACGACTCTCCGTTAGTGGTAACTCAATCTTTGGAACGAGTCGGTCGTTTCGGTTTATCGCACTCAAAGTTTCGGAATACTTTGGGTTCGGCCGGGTTGGTTCTTACACGAAACCAACCGGGCCCTCGGAGCGGAAACGCTCATATCTTGAGCTACGGGCGTCTGATTGACGTACCGTCAGCTTTGTTAGTTTCCTCTTAGTGAGATGGATCTTTTGGCTCACTCCGCCCGGGGTTTGGGCGCAGGTGGAGTATGGTCGGGTTGGTTTTGCCTTAAAAACCAACCGGGCCCGTGGGACGAAAAAGCCAATAACTCTCATACCGGGCGTCCCATTGACGCACCGTCTTTTGCGTTGAGTTCCTGTTGACGATACAGAACTTTTGGCATCCTTCGCCCGAGTTTTGGATACAGTTGGTAGTGGCCGGGTTGGATCGCACCCGAAATCCAACCGGGGCCCTGGAACGGAAAAACTAATATCTTTTAGACATGACGTCCGTTTGATGAACCGTCAGCGGCGTTGACGATCACATTGAGAAACGGTCCCTATGAGTATACCTTATGAGAGATCGGGGTACAGTTGAGATACGTCTGGGTTTCTTCGCTCACGAAACCAACAGGGCCCTTGGGACGAAAAGGCCAATAACTCACAGACCGGGCGTCCGATCGACGCGCCGTCTGCTGCGTTGAGACCCCTGTGACGAGGTGGTCCTTTGAGATAATTCTTCGTGGGAACTTGAGATACTTGGAGTATCTACTTGCAGCTCGTGGAGCGGACCCTCCCAGAGATGAGCATGCGGAGTACGGAGACCGTGTAGCTGACTGAGACCTAAAGACTTCTTGACCGACTCGACTTGGAGTGAGTCGACTAGCCCAGTGGACGGAGCACTACATTGTTTGGGTGCAGACCCATGGCGGACAGAGCACTACCTGTGTGATAGTGCAGACCCGCGGTACTCGTCCGGATAGTACCTCTGCAGGCTACTAGGGGGTGTGCACTACTGTGTTTGGGTGACATACCTCGGCGGGAAGCACTACTGTGTTTGGGTGGCTGACCCGCGGTACTCGACAGGAGGAGTACCTCAGCAGTATTAGGTTAGTGAGCAGTACATCGGAGTCGTGACATGACCACTTTACACTCTAGAGACGAAGCTCCTCAGCAGTTACTGTTTCGATAATGAAAATCCTTGTTTGAGCTGAGACTTTTGACCTTTGTGTTTCCTCATGATTGAGATGGGTTACTTGATAACTTAGGTATATGTATGGGAATATACCTGGGTAGTGGTTATCCGCTGATCTCATGATCCTTTTGTTTCCTCATGATTGAGATGGGTTACTTGATAACTTAGGTATATGTATGGGCATATACCTCGTAGAGGTTATCTGTTGAGATATTCTTGTGGTTATCCTTGTTGGTTTTAGTGAGACCTTGAGGGTCTCGGGGTCCCTACTGAGTATCGTTATACTCACCCCTGCACGGGCTATGCCCACACCTCGTTGTGTTGGTTGCAGACGACAGCCAGTGCTGACGGAGGCCGAGTGTTCGAGGACTGGACTGTACTCGGAGGTGGACTACATGAAAAGTCTGTGTCCGGAGGTGGACTTCACGGCGAGACGACACTCGGAGGAGGTTGACGGACGAGAGCACTGTGGAGGCTATCTGTACCCACCCTTCAGGTAGGATTCGTGGTGGACGATCCAGGAGCTGCGCCATCTGTACCTACCCTTCAGGTAGATCCAAGGAGGACGACCAAAGAGCCGCTTCTGTCCCTCTAGTTGTTGTCTTTTTCTGTTGTACTTTGTTCAGTTGTAGTTTTACTTTCTTTTGGGTTTGTATTCTTGCAAATTTACTTTCCAGCACTTCTTTTTGTACTTAGTGTTTTACTTCCGCTTGTACTCTGTGGTGTTTTGTTACTTTTATAAAGGCAATGCCTTCCCAGTTATCGGGATTTACGTCTTTGGTGCTAGTCGCCAGCCCCTGGCATATGGAAGGCGGGCTTGGGGTAGTCACAGCATGGGCCCCGAGGACGGGTCGTGACAAATTGGTATCAGAGGTGGTCGGTTCTACCGCAGACTCTGATCTTTCTTTCTGTGAAGCAATAGTGTTAAGGGTATCGAGTGTGGTTTTAAGTTCAGGGAGTCCAGTGTTGGTGCGGGCGGCCGACGTATCCATACACCAGGACCCTGGCAACTGATTTCTGACTTTGTGCACGAAAACACTGATTGCGTGTGTGTTTTCAGAGGTTTCCCCCCTTAAAACAGCTCAAACCAGGTCAGCTCACCAGGTATAATCGTTTGACAGTGTTACGTTGTTTCTTTCAGGATTCCTTTTCTCGGACGACCAGTTAGAGCCCAGAGGGATGTGCGTGCTGACATCCTGTCGAGTGACGATGCTTCTGTACAGGGCCCTCATGTAGTTGAGGCACCAGCGGAGGTACCGGCGGTACTACCATACGTTGGCCCACCGATGCCACCAGCCCCAGCAGTAGGCGATGCCCCGCTACATGAGCGCACTGCATGAGTTCCAGCGCCAGAGGCCACCCAGGTTCGGGGGAGAGATGGACCTGCAGGCGGCTGAGGATTGGCTGGAGGCTGTGGTGGGAGTCTTCAGGCTAGTGGGGACTCCATCAGACTTCATGGTGAACTTTTCTGCCAGCCCTCTTCAGGCAGCAACAGGCAGGTGGTGGAGCCACTTGTTCCAGTTTTGCGATGGGATGGATTTCACATGGGAAGACTTCAAGACCTTCTTCAGGGTGGAGTTTGTGCCAGTAGCTCTACACCTCGAGCGTGTTCAGGAGCTTCTGCCTTTGTCGCGTGTTTTTCGATCAGAAGCCGAGTCATCTGTGGGCAGTAGACAGATGATGCAGAGGTCCAGGAGGACCAGACCAGCAGTTGGGCGATCTCGGGTTTTAGGACCGGTGGTGTGGGGAACCCAGGGTGGGGTCAGAGCCAGGCGTGCCAGAAGTAGACTGTGTTACTCGTGCGGTGGAAAGGGGCACCTGGCACGTGACTGTCCGACTCCTCGTACAGTTGATCCATACGCTTTTGAGGAGCCACCGAGGCAGAGGCAGCGACGAATGCTTGAGCAACAGTAGAGCAGTGGACAAGGCAGTAGAGCTCCAGGAGCAGGTGGACAAGAGCGGAACTAGTTGATACGTCTCTTGTACTTATAGTTCCATGTTGATGTTGTTTTTGTGTCTTGTACCATGAGATGCAATAAAATAAAGACACTTATCTTGTGATGTTTGCTTTCCTGTCCTCTTTTGTGATGTTACTAAGTGGTCCTGGTTAAGACTGTTGACTTGACCCTCACATTCAAAATTCCTACTGGAGGAGACCCGGTGACCTCACACTGATGCCGACAGTGTGACTCGACCCTTGGAGGCAAGAGTGACAGTTGGATCTCTTAGTAGTTACGTCGAGGCCTTACGACGTCATCCATGGCATGAATGCATCATTTATGTCAGGATTGACTGTATTAGGAAACGAATGTGGTTCATCCAGGGGATGAGACCAGATTTCTATTATCAGCAAAGAAGAAATCATAGCAGCTCTTGTGAGACTAAAGGAGGTGCAGTTCATCCAGGAGCGGATGAAGACTGCACATTGTAGTAAGAAACAAGGAACCGGTGCCAGTCTTAGAGACTCGGGCGTGATAAATGTTTCAAGAAGAGGTAGCTTTAAATAGAGATGAGTCTGCGAAGTGGCAGACGTGGGGGCAAAGCTAGGAGAGCAGCATGAGGTGGCTATGAGTGTCTTATACGGAGGTTCCTATGGGGATCGAGGATCAACAGGAGCAGATCCTAGGAGGATGGTCGATTCCTCTTGTGCACTTTCTTTGGCAGCGCGGGAACCTCCAGGTGAGCACATGGGAGTGGAAGGCTCAGATGCGTGCTCAGTACCACTTTGTTTCCCTAAGTTTGTGGTGAAGCTTTACGGGGACGTAAAGCCCTGTGGTGGGAGTAATGTAAAGACTCGTAAATTCCAAGGAATTTTTTTTCTTACTTTTCTTTGGAATTTTACAAGAACGCAGTTTCTGAAGGCGCCTGATTCCGATGCCCGGTGTTCCCGGAATCAATTTCCGAAATTTGGCTCGGGTACGTTCAGTGAACGGACGAGCGGGTTTTTCTAACTTTTGAACCGGTGCTCGGAATCGAATTCTGAGGGCACCGATGGAATCGCAGCGCCGGTATTTTCTTAGAAACGCCTCTTCCGGAATTGTGTTTGCTCGGTTGTGGTTTTTAATTTTCGGGCTTAAAGTTAAGAAATAAAATAATTTTACGAAAACTTTATTTTATTTCACTTAATCTACTTCGAAGCCACTTGAAGCCACTTAAAAGCGGCTTAAACTGAGTTGAACCAGATATGGTACTATCCAGAAATATCTTACCCTCTTGGTAGGATATTTGTGAGGTGGTGCCCGCACGAGCCCCGCTGTTTCTTTCTGCTAAGTAACGCACCCGTGAAAACCCATATTTATGAAACTCAACTGACGCGTTTTCATAAATTCTTAACAGACCATTTAATTGGGCGGTTTATTTCGTAAATTAAATGAGCTGTTTCTTTCGTTGAATTAATTTTACGAATTAATGGTTCGTTTCTTATCTTTTGAAATTCAAATTTTTTGTTGTGTAAATAAAATAAGGCTTAAGCTTATTTTATTTTGGGTTGAAACTTGTGGCGTGGAGAGGATTTGGAGGAAAGCGTTCTTCTTCGGTGAAGAACGCAAAGAACGCAAAGAACACGAAGAACTCCAAACCTGCGAAGATCGACCACGCGAAGCCTTGTACCGCGACGCCAACTGATCTCCCTTCGCGACGCTTCTTCCACGACGATCCAACCCCATGACAGCCTTCGATCGACAACAACCAAGGTAGGGGGTTGCGCTTCTTTTTATTTTCATTTTGGATTTCAACAACAACATGGATTTAATATTTATTAATTAAATCTGTATGTTCTTGGTCCTCGGAAATCGTCGACGCGACGCCCTTCCGCGGTGTGACGATCATCTCCTTCCGCGACGGTCAATTCCGCGACGACCTTGCATCCGACAGCGACGGCGAGGTAGGGATTTATTTTGGGAATTACCCCCCTTTTCTTTTTTATATTCCCGTAATTGTTTCTTTAAAATGTTAAAGAACTGAATTTGTGAACAATTTTAAAATTATTAAAATTGTTGTTTCCGTTCAAATATGGAACCCGTTTTTATGAAACAATTTTATTTCATTAAAAATTGTTTCGGATATGCGTTCATGTGTTGAACTTTAATTTCTCCTGTTGTTTATATCTAACGCGGAGGGTGCGGGCCAAACGAACACAAACCGACAACCCTCCGCCATTCTTTTTTCTTGTGCGGATTTGACGGGCAATGACCGAACGTGCCACAAAAGATGTTTGATGATCCCATAGTAAGGAACGGAACCCGGGAGGAACAACGGCGCAGACGGGAAGGAAAACGGGCCACCGGAGCAACTCCAGCGGCCCGCGGAAGCCGGTGGCGGCGCGGGGCACCGGCGGCCGGAGGCGGCGGCACCCCACGGGTGTCCAGCGCGACACCCCGCGGGTGCCGCGGGGTTGTCACACGGCACCCCGCGGGGTTGTCCCGCGGCACCCCGCTGGTGTCCAGCGCGACACCCCGCCGGTGCCGCGGGGTTGTCACGCGGCACCCCGTGGGTGTCCAGGGCGGCACCCCGCGGGTGTCGCAGGGTTGTCATGCGGCACGTCCGGCTGTCTGGTCGACACCCCGCGGGTGTCGCGGGGGTGTCAAGCGTGGCGGCGGCTTTCCCCCGCGTCGGCCGCTCGGCCGAGCCGAGCCGGACCGGCCCTGGCCGGGCCGGGCCGGGCCAACCGGGTCGGACCCGACCCGGTTCGGGCCAACCAAGGGGGGTCGGGCCGGGTCGGCCCGGGCCCGGCCCCCCCGTCTTCGGACGACTTTCGTTCAGACACCCGTAACTTGACCTACGGGCCTCTAACGACTCGCCGTTAGCGGCAACGCAATCCTTGGAGCGAGTCGGTCGTTTCGTTTTATCGCACTCAATGTTTCTGAATACTTTGGGTTCGGCCGGGTTGGTTCGTACACGAAACCAACCGGGCCCTCGGAGCGGAAACGCTCATATCTTGAGCTACAGACGTCCAATTGACGTACCGTCAGCTGTATTGGTTTCCTCTTAGTGAGACGGATCTTTTGGCTCACTCCGCCCGGGGTTTGGGCGCAGGTGGAGTATGGTCCGGTTGGTTTTTCCTTAAAAACCAACCGGGCCCCTGGGACGAAAAAGGCAATAACTCTCAGACCGGGCGTCTGATTGACGCGCCGTCTTTGGCGTTGAGTTCCTGTTGACGATACAGAACTTTTGGCATCCTTCGCCCGAGTTTTGGATACAGTTGGTAGTGGCCGGGTTGGATCGCACCTAAAATCCAACCGGGCCCCGGGAACGGAAAAGCTGATATCTTTCAGACAGGACGTCCGTTTGACGAACCGTCAGCGGCTTTGACGATCACGTTGAGAAACGGTCCCTATGAGTATACCCTATGAGAGATCGGGGTACAGTTGAGATACAGCTGGGTTTGGTTTGCTCACGAAACCAACCGGGCCCCTGGGACGAAAAGGCTAATAACTCACAGACCGGGCGTTCGATCGACGCGCCGTCTGTTGCGTTGAGACCCCTGTGACGAGGTGGTCCTTTGAGATACTTCTTTGTGGGACCGTGAGGTACTTGGAGTATCAACTTGCAGCTCGTGGAGCAGACCCTCCCAGAGACGAGCGTGCAGAGTACGGAGACCGTGTAGCCGACTGAGACCTAAAGACTGCTTGACCGACTCGACATGGAGTGAGTCGACTAGCCCAGTGGACGGAGCACTACTTTGTTTGGGTGCAGACCCATGGCGGACAGAGCACTACCTGTGTGATAGTGCAGACCCGGAGTACTCGTCCGGAGAGTACATCTTCAGGCTACTAGGGTGTGTGCACTACTGTGTTTGGGTGACATACCTCGGCGGGAAGCACTACTGTGTTTGGGTGGCTGACCCGCGGTACTCGACAGGAGGAGTACCTCAGCAGTCTTAGGTTAGTGAGTAGTACCTCGGAGTCGTGACAGGACCACTGTACACTCTAGAGACGGAGCTCTTCAGCAGTTACAGTTTCGATAATGAAAATCCTGGTTTGAGCTGAGACTTTTGACCTTTGTGTTTCCTCATGATTGAGATGGGTTACTTGATAACTTAGGTATATGTATGGGCATATACCTGGGTAGTGGTTATCCGCTGATCTCATGATCCTTGTGTTTCCTCATGATTGAGATAGGTTACTTGATAACTTAGGTATATGTATGGGCATATACCTAAGTAGAGGTTATCTGTTGAGATCTTCTTGTGGTTATCCATGTTGTTTTTAGTGAGACCTTGAAGGTCTCGGGGTCCCTACTGAGTATCGTAATACTCACCCCTGCACGGGCTATGCCCGCACCTCGTTGTGTTGGTTGCAGATGACAGGCAGTGCTGACGGAGGCCGAGTGTTCAAGGACTGGACGGTACCCGGAGATGGACTACACGACAAGTCAGTGTCCGGAGGTGGACTTCACGGCGAGACGACACTCGGAGGAGGTTGACGGACGAGAGCACTGTGGAGGCTATCTGTACCCACCCTTCAGGTAGGATTCGTGGTGGATGATCTAGGAGCTGCGCTATCTGTACCTACCCTTCAGGTAGATCTGAGGAGGACGACCCAGGAGCCGCATCCGTCCCTCCAGTTGTTGTCTTTTTCTGTTGTACTTTGTTCAGTTGTAGTTTTACTTTCTTTTGGGTTTGTATTCTGGCCCATTTACTTTTCAGCACTTCTTTTTGTACTTAGTGTTTTACTTCCACTTGTACTCTGTGGTGTTTTGTTACTTTTATAAAGGCAATTCCTTCCCAGTTATCGGGATTTACGCCTTTGGTGCTAGTCGCCAGCCCCTGGCCTATGGAAGGCGGGCTTGGGGTAGTCACGGCACGGGCCCCGAGGACGGGTCGTGACACTCCCAGTTACAAAATATTTTTTTTTTAACATTTCTTATAGTTTTTATCATTTCTCATAAACCTTATTTTTGAGAAGTTTGGTTTAATATGTAATTTATTTGTAAATTCATAACATGTTAATTATGAATCATAATTATAATATCATTAATTACCTATATTCTTTAGTTCTAAATAATCATTCTGATACTTTATTTGATTCTATTATCCCTTTTAATCATCTTATAGACAGATTTTACAATATAAGCTACTTCATATTATTCACTAACATATATATAAAAATAGAAATCATTTTATGAAAAATTTATATAATATTTAAATATTAAATAATTCTTTCTCACAACCAATTCCTCATCAATATTTATTAGCACCATTTCAAACAAGAGTAGAGAACCTGTGTGCTCACCAAGTTTTTACTCTTATAAATATTTAAATTCATCTATGAATACTTATTCATGATCCATTTATATTATTGGGATCATAAAATTATTCTAATAGTAAATTACTTTTAAAAGGCTTTATTGAGAACAATCATTCCATTTATATCACATGCGAATCATGAATCATTCAATTGAAATATTATTCTTCACTTATCTGAATATTTTGATATTTTCAATGTAGTACTCATAATTTTGTTTTCTTCAACCCATCTATTATATAATGGATGACATAAAACTCATCCATATTTATTTAGTCATGTTTCAAGATTACACATGATTAATTACAGGTCTAATTATAAATAAATTATTAGTAAATAAAACATTAAAACATAACAAAAACATTAATAAATCCTAAAACTATAAATCAATGATCATAATCATATATTCTATAAGCTTTTGGAATTATAGTGTAGTGATTAAAATTGTGGTTCTTGTGATGAGATTAAAATCCTTCGAACCAATATAAATAATCATTTCCAATAATTTAGGATAGAATTTTAGGAATCAAACCATCATTTGAATTAAAATATGATATATAGACCAGTATATTTATCATATATTCTACAGTTTAGAGTAAATATTAGATATGGAAAAATTATAACAAATAATGAAACCACAATTCTAATGTTAAATCAATGATACTATTTGTTTGACAAAGTCGGTATGATAGAAATGTGATGTGGGGGTGGGGGGTTAATTAGATAGTTAAAATTATTAAATTTAATTTAATATAAAATAATAATTTAAAAAAAACTCTACATTTCCTATAATGAAAATATATAATTAGAATGTAAATTAATCGTGATTAGAAAAGTAAAGACAATCTAATTTAACATTGTTTAGTTTAATGTGAACCTGCATCTACCATTACATAATCTGAAATTATCAAGTGAAATTTTATTCGCTGAATCAAGACATGTTCATGATATTCACAATCATGTTAATACATGCCATTATACCGACGGTGGTATTACCATATACAAACCTAAATTTTATTGGTAGTCACAAGCTGTTAAAAACCTCCATTTTATTGTTAGAAGAATATCTGCAATGATTTTCCTATTATAGTTAGAGGAATATATAAAAATAAGTACCTATTAATTTTGTGTAATGTGAGAAAAATTAAATTCATTTTTATAGAAAAATAATAATCTATATACAATTATGAACTATGTGAAGAATTAGAAATGTGAATCAATGTAAAAATAACTAGAATATAAGAAAAATTTAAAACATGATGATGTATGATCATATTTAAAAATGAGTTTAAACATAATGAATCATTCCTTTTGAATAGTGTTAGAAGATATTCATGATAATAGAATAAAACATATTGTTTGAACTATTATTAAAAAGAATCATTCTTGTTTTTTATATCATTTTTTATCAATCACTTGGTTTGTTAGATATTTATTTATCTAAAATTCTCTAATGGTCTATTACTAAAGGTTTTTAAATCTTTTTATACTCATATACTATTCTAGATTTCTAATATATAATAATTATATTGGTACGTCAATGATATTTTCCATATATCACCACAAAATACATCATTTAAATCCATGATAAATCATAGATAAATTGACGAAAAAACACCCAATCATTAACACAAGAGTATATAAATGTCCAAATCATATAAATTATATGGTATATGGAAGAACCCATTAGTATTATTTATAAATAATTTTAATGATCATTATGAACAGGTTCATCAACATAATATTCAATCATATTAAGACATAATAATCATATTGTTCATCAGCATATGTTTCACCATCATAAGTGTAATCATAGTAAGGATCGTATATGAGTAATCAATGATATTTAGAGTCTTCAAAATGGTGTTTTAAAACGTTTCAGGCATGGTTTTTAAGAACATAATAATGTTTTGAAAAATTATTATAATATTTTTATGCATCATATTGTTAATCACTTTATTAAAAGTCGGCATCGTATTGGTATTTGCATAATATATATGAATTAATAAATACATTACAATGGACATTAATGTATCATAATATTCATTTTAAAATCTCGCATGAGTCATTTAGTTCATTTACTATTTTTTAGAGAACACATTTCATAAGAATCATTTGAAAATAATTGGAATCATTTTATTTTGATAAAATACTAATACAAAACCACATGATATTTATCAATAATTAATATATAAACACTATATTTTTTATAATGTCATTTTAGAAAAACAAAAACAAAAAAAATTGTATATAACGATCATGGTATTTATCATATATTTCATGAAAGTTTTTGGAAAATAAAACAAAACATAATAATAATAATAATAATAATAATAATAGTTCAAAAAAATATCTATAAATATCCACAGAAAAAATAAAACACCAGGTAAATTATATGAATGACACATAATGTAATTCATGAACTAATTCCCACAAGATCAACATCTTAGCAGCTAGTCTCTAGTCACTTCATAACTTCCCCAAATATTGAACATGTTGTGAATCCAAAAATTATCATAGGATAATATCATTATGGATGTGTTCGTCTCCAATGAAAAATGTTATTATTCTATATATATAAAAATTATAAAAATAAAGTAATCTACAAAGGTCAATCTGAACCATTGTAACTCTACTCATTTTCTCCCAGCCATATCTGACACTATATTGTGTTCTTACAACATAGATTCTCTCTTCAACCTTGTCATGAAGAATTCAGTATAATCCATTTCTGATTATCACATCATAATATAACACCATCAAATAAGATCACTCATGATTGTATAAATAATATTTAAGAACCTTATAAATGGATGAATGATATAATTATTTTCCGCGTATATGAAAATGAATTTTTTAAAATAATTAAAAATTATTGGCGGGAATTCTTATGGCTAATAAATATATCATTACAGTGATTAAATTAAAAAATTGATTAAAATGGAAAATAAATTTCATAAAATTTATTCATAAATCTTGATTTTTTATAATATTGATTTTATGATAATTTTATTAGAACTTAGTTAATTATTCAGGGTATCGTAAAATTAGTTACAATTTTAATAACATTAATTTTCGACTAAAAATTGATTTTTATTTAAAAAATTATGTTCCTCTTACATATAAAATTAATTTCATAAAATGGACATCATTTATTAATTAATTATATCAAAAAAATGGTTTGGATGATTTTTTTACATTTGTGAAAAATATTTGTATTTTTGGTGAATAGTAAAGTACGAAATTTTATTACAAATGTTGAATACATGAATTATAGATCCACGGATGATGTTTTATTGATCGTAAGAGCAATTGGATCTAACATGGAGTAGATCATTACTATATTTAGTTACATTAATAAACATTATTGCTTTTATTGAGTAGAATAATAAAATAATGACTAAAATAATTAGAATCAACACCTCTCATCCTCTATAATAACCATCCTCACCCAAACTTATCCCCAATAGTCCATTAAATGATCTTGGAAAACATATACCCAAATAATAATCCCTAATAAATCACCCATTTCTAAGTGATATTTTTCATACCAAAATACCAAACCTTATTTCACTAACGATGTACTAATAAAGTAAAATTTGGTTGTAAAAGCCACATCCTTTTTCTTATAAATTCATTTCAATTTATTTGATTTAAATTTATATCCTATCCTCATAAATCGTAAAAATCATGCTAACCCCAATATTATATATATAATGTAATTATATCATGATAATGTAATATCCTTAATCCTAATCCTTGGTCACTCTCGTTTATTTTTAACAACAAAATCATCATCAATGAGTTGCTGATTTACAACCTTCAGGCACGACATATTTTTCTTATTCAATTCCTCCACTAATGTAAGTAAGAAAACCATTTTTTAGTTCAAACTTTTTATAAAATATTCATGACCACCTTTTCATGTTTTATAATTTCTTAATATACATATTATTAATAAATTAAAAAAAACTAGTTTGTGATGATTGAAATAATACCAAAATAATCTACATAAGTTTCACTAATATCATATATAATGATTCATACTAATACCATATAAACAAATAATATATATACCCATTTACACAATTTATATTCATTATTAATATATAGTTTCAATTCGGGATAATTATATCCTTTTTACACCAACAAGATTACATGTATAAAAGTAAATCGTTCATGAAATCCAAGGAAATGAATGATCTCGAGTGATAAAAATGTAATGTATAAAAATTCCCAAAGACAATAAATGAACTTAATAAAACAATAATGATTAAAATACATGTAAAAATGTTCATATCTAATTAATTATTGGATTTAATCTGATTATTTAGTATATTAATATCAATAGTAGAACACATTCATATATGGTAAGGGGTTTTTCATTGAACGTTTATTTCTGTTAGATTCCCATTATTTACTACATATTTATTGTATGTGGTCTTACTATATTTCAATAATATATATATAATCCTGATTCAATTTATATCATGGTATTAAATGATTAAATAAATAACTATTAATTTTGGGTCATATGATTCGATTGATTAAAATGTGGTAAGGGACATCATCTAATTTTCCATTTCATTGAAACTTACATGGTATTGTGCAACTAAAAATCTTTTTGTTGTGTATCTACTACCAAATTGACATCATTTTGATTTTAAAATTATATTTCTATTAAATATACATATTCTTTTATTAGGGATATGAATATTTTTATAGTTGTATATCATTTTACTTTCGAGGTTTATTTTGTATATTGTTTTAACTAGGGAAATATCGTTGAATATGGATCCTCTACTAAATAAGGATATTAAAAAGGAATAATTATATTGTATTAAATATATGTATAAATATTTAATTTGGTGTGAAGTGATAGTTGGGGATTTCTATATCCCCTTTATGTATTGACATGTCCTATGAGAATAAAGAGTTCGTGATAGACCATCCATGTATATATCAAAAACATAATCAGACAGGTATCTACCCACAGACAGAAACCCTATCGATGGAATGATGGTTCATGTCCCACATACATAATGTGAAATTAATAATCAATCGACTTATTCCATATTCTGTATTTACTTTCAATATGGTTTTCAATATGACAATATCTATGGATGCATTTTCATTTTGAGTTGAAAGATTGAGAGTGTTTTTTAATTATTTCTTTAGACAAATTGGTTATGATACAATTAGTATTTAGTCATAATTCATATATATGTAACCCTTACCAATCATTTGACCTCACCCTTTCATTTTTTCCTTCCCTAGTTTATGAAGAATTGATCATATACTAGGTTTTTGAGGATGTAATTTTTTATATTTTGTTATGTATTATAATTTTTCTTCTTTCCGAATGTAAAATAGTTTCGGTGTATGTATCTAGTTCATTGAAGAATACTAAATAGATTGTTCCTCCCAGAGTTTATTCCATGTAATCAGGAAAATTTAATAAAATAGTTCACCAGATATGGGCTTTCTGGTTTGGGTCATAACATTTGTTAGTAGAAGAAGTTTAGTAGAATCCTTAGGAATAGGATTTAGACAACATAATTTAGCAAACATACACCCAATACAGAATTTGAGGATAATATTATAACAGATTTTTTATTGTTTTGTGGTAGATATTATTTTATTATTCCTTTAAATACATCCCGATCATGATACTAAAATGGACATGGTTATAAGCGATATGTACATAGGGTTAATAACTTCGAAAAAGTGACTATGGCCTAACAAATGGTAACCTGGTACACGACAATGGGTGTCATTGAGATCATGGGTTAAAACTCCTAGTTTATATTCTTAGGATAATTCATGTTTTCTTTACAAAACATTATAATGGTTTTAAAAGTAAATATAATGAATAGTTTTGATAATGAGATGTTATATGTATAAATTTGAAATTTATGAAAAGTGTTTTTCTGGTTCCAAATTTTTCATTATAATTCATAACCAAATTTAGAGTATTCCATTATATTTTGGTGTCAACTAATGAAAGAGAGGGAATTAATATCTATAGGTAGTATAATGATTTCCAAACTGATCAATTCAACAATGTTAGTGTTAGAGGTGAACATATCATGTCCATGTTAGGAAAACATACTCAGGTTGTGATGAATACCATACTAGATTTATGTCAGATCATTTATTACTGTTGAATCCCCTGTAATTTATTGGGACTTCTATTCCAATGGGGGATTATTAGTGTATCATGTCCATTGAGAATACATTTATAGAATTAAATGGAAATGATAACAAAAAGGTATTACTGTACGTGTATTGTCTCAAGGGTGATGCTGAAAAATGTTTGTATTTTACCTAGAATACTAAGGACTAAGAAGAAATATAATAAATGTAATAGATAAATTTTAAGGAAGTATTCTACTATAAATATTTCCCTCTGGATAAACTAATTGAAATGAATAATAATTTACATATCTTAATGAATAGGGAATAAGAGAGTGTTTCCGAGTATGAGGATACCTCCACATGGCTTTCCAAGCATGTTATAGAGGAAATTATTGATCTTTTTAGTGATGTACTTTAGCCAAGTCTCTGAAGGTCACTGGCATTACAAACATATTCATCATATGATGAAAAAATATTATTATCCATCAATATAGAGGATAATGTTTTAAATAGAATTTGTTCAAGGGAAATCATGATAATAAGGATAATTATAATAACCATTGAAAGGGCTATGAATAAAATATAAATTAATAAATTAATAAATGTCCATTATAAGAGAATTTTTTAACGAGTCATCCCAGTAAATTATTGAAAGGTAATGGTAGTTTCTTGTTTGGGTGTAGAATAGTGTCATCGAACTACTGAATGTATGAGCCAGAAATATATCAATGATGATAGAACATTTAATTGAAATGAAATATGAAATTACTCAAAAAATGAATGAATAGTATGGGGAATATAAAATATAAATGGATAAGGGTAGATTTATAAGCTTATGCAATCAAAATTATGGAGGTTAAAGGTCCTAAATGTTGACACATATTTGAAGTAATTTGTTTAATAAATTCTTAGTTATCTAAAATCAAAATACGAATATGTATAAAAGTTAAAATAAGTCTTTATAATATAAAAAATATAAGATTAACTTTTAAATTATATGTTTTTACACGTTTTAATTACATTTATGTGAATTTACATAGGTATAAATTGAAATCAAGAGAAAATGTAGACTCTAAACATTATATGAAGTCTAGTAGTTTTTAGATAATTGTTTTCCATGCCACAAAAAATTATAATAACCAGTAATTTTATAGTAACATCATTAACAAATTTATATGATGTAATCAATGTATTTATTAAACATTTTGAATAATCATCATTAATTATTTTCCCAAATGATTTACAATAATTGAATTTATTTTAAAATATTCCATTATTAATTTGAAAATTTTAACATTTTAAAAATTATTTCAATTCTACATTAAGAATAACATAATATAAATAATTAATTAAATAGTTAATTTTATTAAAATAAATAACTAGAAGATATTGATATAATATCATCAAGATAAAATTGTATAATAAAAATAAAATTATAAATATTCATTACTTATTATGTATAATATACAATTCGATTCTTATAATCGTTTTTAGCATATTTAAAGATAATACTTCATACCCTGATTATGGGGTTTTCATTGGAATAAATTATGTTTCTGATTATTTTATAACAAGACTATTATACATATCAACATCATATGCAGGGGGTTGTTTAACATAAACATCTACCAAAACTAATCCATTTACAAATTGAATGATTTTAAAAATATTATATATTTTAAAACTCAGAAATACTATATAATCTATAAGAATTATAATATAATCTCTCATAGAAATATATATAAAAAATTCTCTTCATAATCAATTAATTTTTTTCATAAAATCATTCTATAACAAAGCTTCCATTATTTAATATAATTTATATAGACACATCTGATTTTTTTCAAAAAAAATATACTTAGTTCCTATAATTTTAAAACAATTTTGTTATTAAACTATATTCAAAACATCCTTTCACAGAAACTAAAAACTTTTTCTCTACAAATTATGTCCTATCAGAATATGGTAAAGCTTATTAATAATCATCATTCATAAAATCTTCAATTATTGTTTATTGAGAAAGAATATTCTATAAAAACATTTAGGTATTCCCTCTATAAATAGAATCTATAAAAATAATTTTTATAGGATGGCCTTTTTAAATTATCCAATTTTTTCAAAATTGTAATATTATTGAATATAATAAGAATAAATCACATTTAAATCTAAAAATATATATCTTCCAAAACCAATTTCAATATTTTATAAACCCCAATAAATTTTCATTAATTTATTCTCATAAATTTTAATATGAAAACATTAATTAACGACCATGTTTCATTGATTATAAACACTATAATAATTACTAATATTCGAATAAAAAAATAATAATTCTTTTAATTTAGTATCAGATTCAATCAATTAATGTTTAGTGTTAAGAATACACACATTAAACAAAAAATTCTAAAAAATACAACATTATTTTTTTCCATTTCATAATTCATAAGGGGTTTTAATAAATGTAGATATAATATTATTATTATTAGATTCAAAATAATTTCTATTCAAATATTTAACAAATAAATATTAAAGTTGACTAAATTAATTTAACATGGATTTTTCAAATTCCTGAATAATTATATTATTTCATTCCACAACACCATTTTGATGTTGTGATCAAGGTGTATAGAAATTACTAAGGAAATAATTATATTAAAAAAAATTCAAATTTAATATTTAAAAAATATAAAACCTTATAGATTGAAATACATATAATGGAAAAATCATGTTCAATTTGAACTATTTTATAAAAATATTTATATAAGACCCCAGCCTTAAACCTTACTTAATCTTGAGTTATTACAAGATTACACATTGAGGATCTTTTCGGGTTTAGATTTTTAGAGAATTAGATCATAAAACTTGCATTACATTCCACATATAAACAAAGTGGTTACATAAAGATAATATTCTTCATTCCCATCAATGGAAACACATTTAAAATAAAACATGGATTATTTCTTGACACTTCCTTGACACTATCATCATATCATGAACCTTTCCCTTGACCTGTGAAAAACATTTCAAAAAAACATGAGATGAGCATAAAAAGCTCAGTATGGGTTATAAAAACATGGAAAGGAAACATGAGTTCATATATACATAAGAAATGAAATCATACTTTACCCATAAAACATAGTGACTTTAACATACCTCATAAAATCATGAATAAATCATAGAAATCATAAGACATAAAGGTAACTTGAGGCATTCATAACATTCTTACGTAGGGAGTAACCCTCTTGGTTACGTTTGGAATACCCATCACAGTATATTCCCTAAAATATCTTCGGAGAAACCTTAACATTTCACTCCTTCGCGTTACCCAATGCATTGGAGGGATATAACGGGCTCACCCGCCCGTAGTTTATCACGGAACCACCCGTCTTCATAATAATGCCCAAGAACCATAACATAATCATATCACATAAAACATGCATAAAGGAAACATAAAATTTCCACATTTCAATCACGAGATATCAATACAACACATTGATATAAAAACATTATGAAAACCATTTTCAATACTAAAATAAAAGAAAAGTAAAACATGGTATTTATTTTTCTTTTAAAAAGAAGGTATAGCTTGTAGAGGAAGTCAAAACTCAAATAACGGTCACGACGGCGGAGAAGTCGTTGTCGCCGCATACGTATGACAAAAACATTCCCTTTTGTCCTTTAGTAAACGCTTCTTATAAAAAGATTCCTTTTGAATAAACGTAAAAGTCAAAGGGGTTTATACACCGTATAAAAGAAAGTTGTGTATAAAATAAAATATGCCTCAACGAAAGGGGATTGAGATGAAGTCCCATACCTCGTATCCGACTTGACCCGACCGTTCTTTAATCTCCTGAATAATAAACTTGAGTTAATCTCTACTTTCTTAAGAACCTTTTTCAAGTTCATTATTCCTTTTATACCATGTTATGGACATCATTTAATCATTTAAGTTAATAATGTTCATTTTTTCGGTATTTGGTTCTTAAGTCAAAAATAGACTTCTTACACTTACATGTTGTTAATTGGGTCAAAGGTTTATTACATCCAGAATTGTATTCATGATGTAGATATCATATATTTCATATATATCCAGTACATACATGCATTTATAATATTACATAATCATTTAGAGGTAAGAAATGAAATGCACCGTTCATGGAGACGGTAAGCCGTACGTACGCATGAACGCTACTTTCATTTCTATTTCGTATTTTATAGAATGGAATCATAATGATATAAAGGTATATTATAATTCCAGTATAATATCATATATAATATCATAGTTCCATACTTTATATGTCCCACATTTGGTATTTAACGAATCAAATCACTTTGAGGGGGCGGTAGTCCGCACTTCCTAAAATGAAGATATCGTGTTTACCCATAATGGAAACCATAAAGGTATGCCCAAAATGAAAAAAACAGAAGCTTAAGGAAAACATAAACATATTATATATCATATATAAAAATATTTACATCATAATGGCCACCTTTGAAGGTGTTAAATGAGTATTGAACAATCATCGTTTCGGGAGGCAGAATTTCGCCATCCACGAAAACCATATGTTCTTTAACCATTTGATGCAGTTGTGTGAGAGTGTAGCTCAAATAAATCTTATAACAACATCCTAGTATATTTAATATACCGGTTTTGTTACAAAAGAAGTAAATAAAAAGAGTTTAGGGGGTTGGAGAAGCAAAATAAAACAAATGAACATGAGAGAATGAATTACCTTTAAAAGTGTAACTCCTTTTTATTTGAGCCTAAAGGCTTCCTTTGAAAGGATTATGCCCAAAGGTAATCCTCTAGGATTAGGAGAGGGATGTGGAGAGAGTAAATGCGCAGGGGTTGGCCGAGCCAAAGGCTTGAGTAGTGTGTGAAATGAGGTAGAGGTGGGGGCCTTTTATAAGAGGAGAGGAGGGGCACTTTTGGAAAGTAAAGAAACCTTACTTTATTTGAAAATGTGTTTCGGTTTTAAAAGGTCCTACATTGATATAATTCGTGGATAAGGTGATAAGGCTTCTAAATCCACTCATACAATAAGTTTTGGACATGTGTAGTTCATAGATTTTACATTATCTTTCCATTTTATTTAAATCGTCAAATAATGATGTCATCGCTGCATCATTATTATGTCATAAATAATTTAATTTATTTAATGTCTAAAAATTATAAAAAAACTACTATGATGTATTAAATCTTTTTAGCTTTCCAATGACTATTTATAATCAAATATATGATCTTTATAACCCCATGTAAAAATTGTTTTCGTAAAACATATTATGTTTGTGTCATTTTTACATTTACATTAAATAAAAAGTTATTTATGTCATTTCCCAACCAAAATATCTCCATGGGGTCCCCAAGTTGACCCATGGATTTTCTTGGTAGTCCATGACACAAACAATAAGGTTGGGACATGTTTCTAGGTCATTTCATATTATTAAAGCATTATTTATACCTTAAACTACACTAATTACCACTAATCACGATTAAAAACTTAATAAGTTACTATTCACCAAAAAATTATTTTAATCTCATTGAACCACATTTTACTTCCTAATGACAACCATGTATGTCGGATTTTCAAAATTAAATACACCTTAGTGGTAAAATTTCATTTAACTGAAAAATCAGTTTGCTTGATTACCACATAGTGGTTTCACTATTCATCAAAAATTGAAGTTTTTCAGACAATTACCAAAAATTCACCCTAAGATATATTTGATATTATGAATTCAAAAATGAATTCTATTTTAAAAAATTCAAATCATATAAGTCACATTAATTAATTTTATAATTAATTCCCGCTGCCAGAGCAAAAAGCGTGTTTTTACAAAACAATAAGTATCAAAAGATTGACACTAGTTTAAGTCTAATTTCAAAGTGAAAATGATTCCAATGACCACCATTAATGGTAAAAATATATTCTAATTTCACTTCAAAACCAATTCAAAACATAATCTAATCATATAAATAAATTAGATTAAAAATTAGTTTTGATGTAAAATGCAGTATTTTTCACTATTCATTAAAAAATGAACATTGTCAGAAAAATACCAAAAATTCACACAAGGTAAATTTTGATGTCCCAATCATAAAGAATAAGTTTATTTTGACAAAAATAGTTTATAAAATTGTCAAAATATAGATTCAAAAATGGTTTGCCATCAAAAGGCAGTAAAACAATCTTTTAAGAATATTAGTGTATTCCATGCATAAGATTGTATTTATTTTCATTTTAAGCCCCTATGACACTATCTTAATCATTAATAAACATAGATAAAAATATCTATTATTCATTTCTTACTTGGGATGTTACATCCTTCCCCCCTTTAGGAAATTGCGTCCCCGCAATTTAATTACTTATCGAATAAATAGGGGTACTTATCCCTCATTACATTTTCAGATTCCCATGTTGCCTCTTCAATCATGTGGTTTTTCCACAAAACCTTTACCTGGTGAATCACTTTATTCCGTAACACTTGCTCCATGTGGTCAAGAATCTGGACTGGTTGTTCCTCATAAGATAGGTTCTCTTCCAGCTGAACTACCTCTAGGCTCAAAACATGAGATGGATCTGGCATATACTTTCTCAACATCGAAACTTGAAAAACATTGTGTACCTGAGATAAATTCGGAGGTAAAGCCACTCAGTATGAAACTGATCCAGCTCTCTCCAGAATTTCGTATGGTCTAATGAACCTTGGACTCAACTTTCCTTTCTTACCAAATCTCATCACACTTTTCCAAGGAGAAACCTTGAGAAAAACATGATCACCTACCACGAAAGATAGATCTTTATTCCGGTTATCCGCATAACTCTTCTTCCTGCTCTGAGCTGTTCTCATGTGTTTCTAAATCAGCTGAACTTTTTCAGCCATCTCTTCTACCAATTCTGGTCCCATCATCTTTCTTTCACCCACTTCATCCCAGAAAGCTTGAGTTCGACACCGCTTCCCATATAATGCCTGAAATGGTGCCATATGTATATTGGAATGAAAACTATTATTATATGAAAACTCAACCAAAGAAAGATGTTGGTCCCCACTTCCCTGATAATCCATAGAACAAGCTCGTATCATATCCTCCAATGTCTGAATTTTTATTTCTGACTGCCCATCTGATTGAGGATGAAAAGCTGTACTAAAATTTAATTCAGTACCCAACGACTTCTGAAGGCCTTTCCAAAAGATAGAAGTAAACCTTGGATCACGATCCGATACAATGGAGAGAGGAACTCCATGTAACCTGACTATCTCTTTAAGATACAAACGGGAAAGTTGATCAAGAGAGAAATTATCTCGTATAGCAAGGAAATGAGCAGATTTGGTCAAGCGATCAACAATAACCCAGATTGGATTATTACCTCGAGATGTCTTCGGTAATCCAACAACAATGTCCATGGATATATTCTCTCATTTCCACTCTGGCACTGGTAAAGACTGAAGCATCCCTTTCAGTAACTGCCGCTCTGCTTTAACCTGCTGACAAGTCAAACACTTCACAGTAAAATCAGCAATGTCTCTTTTCATTCCATCCCACCAGTAATACTCCCGCAGATCCCTATACATCTTAGTACTGCCCAGATGAACTGAAAATGGAGAACTATGAGCTTCACATAACAACTCTCTCATCAACTGTGAATCACAAGGAACACACAATCACTTCCCAAATATCAAAACACAATCATTATCAATGTTGAATTCAGGCAACTTACCTTTCTGAACCAGCTCTACCTTTTTCTGCAACTCACTATCTTGCTTATGTGCCTGCTTGATTCTATCTGATAGAGAAAATCTCACTGATACCTGAAACAAAACAGAAGGACTTCCTGCACCATCAACTTCTATGCCAAATTTCATCAAATCGTTAACCAAGGATCACGTTCCAAACGCAACATTGTTAATGAAGCATTACTTTTTCGACTCAAAGCATCAGCCACTTTATTTGCTTTTCCCGGATGGTAATGAATTGTACAATCATAATCCTTGATTAATTCCAGCCATCTCCTTTGTCTCATGTTTAACTCTTTCTGAGTGAATATATACTTTAAACTTTTGTGATCGGTATATATTTCACACTTTACTCCATACAAATGATGCCTCCAAATTTTTAAAGCAAAAACAACCGCAGCTAGTTCCAAATCATGTGTAGGGTAATTTACCTCATGAGTTTTCAACTGTCGTGAACCATAAGCAATTACCTGATCAATCTGCATTAGGACGCAACCAAGTCCTTTCAATGAAGCATCACTGTATATAACAAACTCACCATTCCTGGAAGGTAGTGCCAAAACTGGATCATTCACCAATCTTCTTTTCAATTCCTGAAAACAATCATCACATTCATTTGTCTAGATAAACTTAACACCATTCCGAGTTAGCTTAGTCATTGGACTAGATAACCGTGAAAAATTTCTAAAAAACCTTCGGTAATATCCCGCCAAACCAAGGAAGCTACGAATCTCGGTTACATTTGTGGGTCATGGCCATTCTTCCACAACTTTTGTTTTTGCAGGATCAACAGTTATTCCATATTTAGAAACAATGTGACCAAGGAAAGAAATTTGTTGCAACCAAAACTCACACTTGCTGAATTTCACATACAGTTTCTTTTCTTTTAAGGTTTGCAAGATAACCCTTAAATGTTTTTCATGATCCTCTTTACTTTTAGAAAAAACCAAAATATCATCAATGAAAACCACCACAAACTTATCCAAGAACTCATGGAAAATTCTATTCATTAAGTCCATGAATACAGCAGGTGCATTGGTTTGCCCAAAAGGCATTACTATAAATTCATAATGGCCATATCTCGTACGGAACGCGGTCTTCGGAATATCTGCCTCCTTTACCTTCAGCTGATGGTACCCCCGATCTCATGTCAATCTTTGAAAAAAACTGAGCTCCCTGAAGCTGATCAAACAAATCATCGATATGAGGCAAAGGATATTTGTTCTTAACAGTGATATTATTCAAGGCTCTATAATCAATGCAAAGTCTCAAAGAACCATATTTATTTTTAACAAATAAAACATGAGCACCCCATGGTGATGTGCTAGGTCTAATGAAACCTTTCTCTAATAAATCTTGCAATTGCTCCTTCAAATCTAAAAGTTCAATTTGTGCCATTCGATAAGGGGGTTTTGAAATTGGCTTAGCATCAGGAACTAAGTCAACAGTAAACTCAACTTCTCGATCTGGTATTATTCTAGGCAACTCATCAGGAAAAACATCAGGTTACTCATTTACCACTAGCACATCATTAATCTGAACAGTTCCTTTATTTTCAACGACGTGTGCAAGGTAACATTCATTTCCATCTTTTACAAGTTTCTCGGCCTCTTGATATATTATCAAAAGTAAGGGTTCATTCTTGTAAACAAACTGAAAGTCTTTCTGAAAAGAAACTTCTTTAGCTCTACAGTCAATCTTAGCATGGTAAATAGAGAGCCAATCCATACCCAGGATAACATCAAACTCTACTAGAGGTAGAACAATAAGGTTTGCAAGTAGGTTCTTTCCACAGATAAGGATAGGAAGATTCTTATAAATTCTTTTTTCCTCGACACTTCCCCCAGGTGTTTTTACCAAAAGTTCAGGAGTCATTTCTTGAGATGGTATTCCCATTTTACTAGAAAAGGTTTCAGAGATGAAAGAATGTGTAGACCCCGAATCAAACAACACGCTGGAATAATATGAAAAAACAAACAAAGTACCTGATACAACTTCATTTGATGGCCCGACATCTGCTGAAGTAGTTGCAAAGGATTTCAGCACCCCTTTTTGCTTGTAGTATTACTGCTTCCCATCACTCAAGCTCTTTTTCGGACACTCATTTTCATAGTGACCCATCTCATTGCACTTAAAACATTTCACTAACTGTAAATCAAATTTGTTCTTACCTTCACCTTGATCCTTTTCAGTGCAATCACGAGCCTTATGTCCCATCTTACCACATCGGTAGCACTTCCCAGAATTCAGAAGACATTCCCCAGCATGCCTTTTGCCACATTTATCACAAAATGGAAACTTAGTTCTCTTACCATCAGACTTTTTTGAAGAATTCTTACCTTTCTCCTACCACCTCGGTCTCTTCTTCTGCTGGTTGTTATAGAAAACTTGGTCATCGGAAAACTCCATTTCCACCTTCTCAGCACATCGACCAAGCTTTTCATAACTTTTAAACTCACGAGAAGCTAATGGCCTTCGGTATTTTGGCTTTAATCATGAGTAAAAACGATTGATTTTGCTATCAAGGTCCCGGATAAAATTTGGAGCATACCTTTCCAATCGAGTGAACATTTCTTCATAGGCATCCACTGAGTCTTCCTCTTGCCTCAATTCCAAGAATTGCTTTTCCATCCTATGTCGAACAACCTTAGGAAAATACTTCTCAAGAAACATACCTTTGAATTCATCCCAGTCAAGAGCATCAATCTCATCGGTATCCCTGATATTTTTAACCATAGACCACCACTGATCTGCTTCACCCTCCAAACGGTAAATAGCAAGACTAACCCTTTGATTGTCTGAACACCCCATGACATCAAAAATCTTCTCCAGTGATTTAATCCACCCTTCAGCTAGCACAGGGTCAGATGATCCTCTGAATGATGGTGGATGTTGCTTCATGAAATGTTCCACCACTGACATATTCCTCTGCAGTTGTTCTGGCTGATCTCCTGCATGGATACCACCGCCATTTATCGCTTGAGTCAACTGCGCCATTACTACAACAAACAGTTCAGTTCCAATTCCGACCATTTCTGGATGCTGATTCGGAAGGTTATTTCCTTCTGTATGCCTTCCTAGCACTGCTTCCCGGTTTCCTCTGCGGAAAACCATTCTGAACAAACATGTCTTAGATGAAGCAACATGGTAATCTATAAATGGTATATCATTTCGAAAAAAAATTATTTTTGGATAATCATTTAATAGAATTCTAACTCCTAAAGTTATCTAAACCGACCTTTGATACCAACTATAAGGCCCCAGCCTTAAACCTTACTTAATCTTGAGTTATTACAAGATTACACATTGAGGATCTTTTCGGGTTTAGAGTTTTAGAGAATTAGATCATAAAACTTGCATTACATTCCACATATAAACAAAGTGGTTACATAAAGATAGTAATCTTCATTCCCATCAATGGAAACACATTTAAAATAAAACATGGATTATTTCTTGACACTTCCTTGACACTATCATCATATCACGTACCTTTCCCTTGACCTGTGAAAAAATTTCAAAAAAACATGGGCTGAGCATAAAAAGCTCAGTATGGGTTATAAAAACATGGAAAGGAAACATGAGTTCATATATACATAAGAAATTAAATCATACTTTACCCATAAAACATAGGCACTTTAACATACCTCATAAAATCATGAATAAATCATAGAAATCATAAGACATAAAGGTAACTTGAGGCATTCATAACATTCTTACGTAGGGAGTAACCCTCTTGGTTACGTTTGGAATACCCATCACAGTATATTCCCTAAAATATCTTCGGAGAAACCTTAACGTTTCACTCCTTCGCGTTACCCAATGCATTGGAGAGCTATAACGGGCTCACCCTCCCTTAGTTTATCACGGAACCACCCATCTTCATAATAATGTCCAAGAACCATAACATAATCATATCACATAAAACATGCATAAAGGAAACATAAAATTTCCACATTTCAATCATGAGATATCAATACAACACATTGATATAAAAACATTATGAAAACAATTTTCAATACTAAAATAAAAGAAAAGTAAAACATGGTATTTATTTTTCTTTTAAAAAGAAGGTATGGCTTGTAGAGGAAGTCGAAACTCAAATAACGGTCACGACGGCGGAGAAGTCGTTTTCGCCGCATACGTACGACAAAAACATTCCCTTTTTTCGTTTAGTAAACGCTTCGTATAAAAAGATTCCTTTTGAATAAACGTAAAAGTCAAAGGCGTTTATACACCGTATAAAAGAAAGTTGTGTATAAAATAAAATATGCCTCAACGAAAGGAGATTGAGACGAAGTCCCATACCTCGTATCCGACTTGACCCGACCGTTCTTTAATCTCCTGAATAATAAACATGAGTTAATCTCTACTTGCTTAAGAACCTTTTTCAAGTTCATTATTCCTTTTATACCATGTTATGTACATCATTTAATCATTTAAGTTAATAATGTTCATTTTGTCGGTATTTGGTTCTTAAGTCAAAAATAGATATCTTACACTTACATGTTGTTAATTTGGTCAAAGGTTCATTACATCCAAAATTGTATTCATGATGTAGATATCATATATGTCATATATATCCAGTACATAAATGCATTTATAATATTACATAATCATTTAGAGGTAAGAAATGAAATTCACCATTCATGGAGACGGTAAGCCGTACGTACGCATGAACGCTACTTTCATTTCTATTTAGTATTTTATAGAATGGAATCATAATGATATAAAGGAATATTATAATTCCAGTAAAATATCATATATAATATCATAGTTCCATCCTTTATATGTCCCACATATGGTATTTAACGAATCAAATCACTTTGAGGGGGCGGTAGTCCGCACTTCCTAAAATGAAGATATCGTGTTTACCCATAATGGAAACCATAATGATATGCCCAAAATGAAAAAAACAGAAGCTTAAGGAAAACATAAACATATTATATATCATATATAAAAATAGTGACATCAGAATGGACACCTTTGAAGGTGTTAAATGAGTATTGAACAATCATCGTTTCGGGAGGCAGAATTTCGCCATCCACGGAAACCATATGTTCTTTAACCATTTGATGCAGTTGTGTTAGAGTTTAGCTCAAATAAATCTTATGAAAACATCATAGTATATTGAAGATACTAGTTTTTTTTACAAAATAAGTAAATAAAAAGAGTTTAGGGGGTTGGAGAAGCAAAATAAAACAAATGAACATGAGAGAATGAATTACCTTTAAAAGTGTAACTCCTTTTGATTTGAGCCTAAACGCTTCCATTGAAAGGATTATGCCCAAAGGGAATCCTCTAGGATGAGTAGAGGGATGTGGAGAGAGTAAATGGGCAGGGGTTGGCCGAGCCAAAGGCTTGAGTATTGTGTGAAATGAGGTAGAGGTGGGGGCCTTTTATAAGAGGAGAGGAGGGGCACTTTTGGAAAGTAAAGAAACATTACGTTATTTGAAAATGTGTTTCGGTTTTAAAAGGTCCCACATTGATATAATTAGTGTATAAGGTGATAAGGCTTCGAAATACACTTATCCAATAAGTTTTGGACATGTGTAGTTCATATATTTTACATTATCTTTCCATTTTATTTAAATCGTCAAATAATGATTTCATCGCTGCATCATTATTATGTCATAAATAATTTAATTTATGTAATGTCTAAAAATTATAAACAAAATACTATGATGTAGAAAATCTTTTTATATTTCAAATGAATATTTATGATCAAATATCTGATCTTTATAACCCCATGTAAATTTTTTTTTCGTAAAACATATTATGTTTGTGTCATTTTTACTTTTACATTAAATAAAAAGTTATTTGTCATTTCCCAACCAAAATGTCTCCATGGGGTCCCCAAGTTGACCCATGGCTTGTCTTGGTCGGCCATGACACAACCAATAAGGTTGGGACACGTTTCTAGGTCATTTCATATTATTAAAGCATTATTTATACCTTAAACTACACTAATTACCACTAATCGCGATTAAAAACATAATAAGTTACTATTCACCAAAAAATTATTTTAATCTCATTGAACCACATTTTACTTCTTAATGACAACCATGTATGTCGTATTTTCAAAATTCAATACACATTAGTGGTAAACATTCATTTAACTGAAAAATCAGTTTGCTTGATTACCACTTAGTGGTTTCACTATTCATCAAAAATTGAAGTTTTTCAGAAAATTACAAAAAATTCACCCTAAGCTATATTTGATATTCTGAATTCAAAAATGAGGTCTATTTTACAAAATTAAAATCATATAAGTCACATTAATTAATTTAATAATTAATTCCCGCTGCCAAAGAAAAAAGCGTGTTTTTACAAAACAATAAGTATCAAAAGATTGACACCAGTTTAAGTCTAATTTCAAAGTGAAATTGAATCCAATGACCACCATTGGATAAAATGGTAAAAATATATTCTAATTTCACTTCAAAACCAATTAAAAACATAATCTAATCATATAAATAAATTAGATTAAAAAGTAGTTTTGATGTAAAATGCAGTATTTTTCACTATTCATTAAAAAATGAACATTGTCAGAAAAATACCAAAAATTCACACAGGGTAAATTTTGATGTCCCAATAATAAAGAATAAGTTTATTTTGACAAACATAGTTTATAAAATTGTCAAAATATAGATTCAAAAATGGTTTTCCATCAAAAGGCAGTATAACAATCTTTTAAGAATATTAGTGTATTCCATGCATAAGATTGTATTTATTTTCATTTTAAGCCTCTATGACACTATCATAATCATTAATAAACATAGATAAAAATATCTATTATTCATTACTTACTTGGGATGTTACAATTTATTTTTTTATTCTATTTTACATTTATGAGATGAAAGATATAACTATGAAAATCTACTAAAATTGGGAAACAATTCCAAATTAAAACCATTTACAATATAGAATAAAAATTTAAACATGAAAAAACGAATCTTAATGCAAATTTTTGAGGAAACACTATTTTAAATCATTAATAGAATTGAACATTCAAATAACTTCATTTCATTCATATAGGAATAAAATAAGTGATTTTTGTATAGTGATTTTCTAGAACATGTGGTCAAGTTTAATGTTTTGATAGTAGGTGCAATATTCCGAAATTTTGAAGAAAATTTACTTTTTTACATAATATATATTATATAATTAATATAAATTAATTATTGGTTTGATATATTATTAAAATTAAAATACTAATTACTATCTTTTAATTTATAATAAATTTGTATAGAACCATTTTTTAAAATAATAATTTATTCATTCATTTTTCAAACAATACATCATCAAATAATTTCGATATAGTAAATAAAATTTATTATAATCCATAAATATATAATAAATGAGAAATAAAATATTTTGAACTAACTTCATTACATCCTTTAAATTTTACTTTTATGTTATCTCCGAATATAATAATTGCTATATCCCATTGATTATAAGAGAAAAAGAATAATGAATCTCGGAAATTTTTTTAATAGTATCGATTTTCCAGATAATAGATATCTATTTTCATATTTAGTTGGTATTTATTTGTGAAATTAAATTAAAAAATAGTTTTGGTACCTATGAAATATTCGATTCCATATGATTAATAAATGAGTGTAATGGTATCTAAATAGATTATAGACATTTAGTCCATATTAGTTGTGAAGACAACTACCATGAAATAAATTCATTTTTATATGTTAATGATTATAAATACATAATGAACTTTCACTTTCATAATAACCTTCAATTATTTAACTAAGACAAGTTCTAAATGATGTAAATTATTTTTAACATTTTACAATGATATTATTATACATCTTATGAAATTATTTATCATTAATTACCCCACTTTTATTTTTATTCATGTTATTATTATGAATCATTTTCATTACCATTATTTTCATTTAGAAAAAGTATCTAAATCATTTTTAGTCTTGTAATTTCTTTTTCAACAATATAGTAACATTTTGAGTACTGTAAAATTCATCCCGAAAATTTTCAATATAACATGTTTTTGTATTTATATATATTTGTTAATTCTTTTAATACAATTATTATTTTCTATGTATGATTATAATTTTTTCTTTTATAAAATATATATTATTAATTTTTTTAATATATGTATTTTTAGTTTTTTATTATCCTTTAGATGATTAGTAACACGATATTTTTGGAAAATGACACATAATTTTACATAAAACCATAATCACTAATAACCACATTCATCATAATCATTATTAATAGATTATAATATTTCGTTATAGTTCATGATTAATCAAAAGAATATGATTTATACATAAAACCCCACCCAGTTACTAAATATATTTATTAAATTTCTTATAGTTATTATCATTTCACACGAGCTTTAGTATTGTGTAGTTGGGTTTAATATTTAATATATTTCTAGATTCATAAAATTTTAATTATGAATCATCATTAAAATATCTTCAATTACCTCTCTTATTGCCTTTTAAATAATTATTCTGATACTCTATATGATTCTCTTATCCATTTTAATCTTCTTATATACACCTTTCACAAAATGAGCCACTTAATGTTTTTCAATACGACATAAATAAAAATAAAAATAATTTTATGGATCATTTATGTTATATTTAACTAATAATGCTTTCATTGTCACAAAATCATCATCTTAAATATTTAATAGCTCCATTCCACACTATAGTAGAGAACCAGTGAGTTTATCAAGTGTGTACTCTTTGAAATTATTTATTTCATCTATGATAACTTATTCATGTTCCATTTATTTTATTGGCATCATAAAATTATTATAAAAATAAATGTATCTTAAAATGATTCACATGGAATAATAAGTCAATTTATATCACATGTGAATCATGGAACATTCAATTGAATCACTCTTCTTCACTTATCATAAAATTTTGATATTCGAAATGTAGCACTCATATTTTGGTTCACTTCAACCAATATACTCTATAATGGATGATATATATATATTCTTCCATATAACATTTGTTTTTTAGAATAAAGAAACATGATTAAATACACTATTAATTACAAAAAATTTAAATGTAAATATAACCTGGTAATTTAAAAAACATTAGTAAATTTATTAATGTAAAAAACTATTATAATAATCGTATAATCTATATGATTTTGGAAATATAGATTATTGATTAATAATGAGGATCCTGTGATTAGATTAAATTCTTTTGAACCAATATAAATAATCGTTTCTAATAATGTTGGATAGAATTTTTTGAATCCAACCACCATTTTAATTAAAATATGAAACATTGAAAAATATATTTACAATATATTTTTTAGTTTAGAGTAAAAATTATATAATAAAAAAATATAACAAATAATGAAAACAATGTTCTAATGTTAAATCAATGATACTAGAGGTTTGACCATGTTGGTACGACTAATAGGTGATGTGGGGGTGGGGGTCATTGGATTGTTTAAAATATTAAATAAAATATTAAATAAAATATTAAATAAAAAAAGTATACATTATCTATAATAAATATTTATAATGAAAATATAAATTAATCAAGATTAGAAATGTAAAAAAACATAATTTAACATTGTTTATATGAAAGTTTCATGTATCTACCATTACATAATCTTCACTCATCATGTAAAATTTTATTCACAGAATCTAGAAATGTTTGTGAGATTCACTATCGAGTTAATACATGCCTTTATATAGACTATAGTACAACCATATACATAACTAAGTTTTAATGGGAGTAATAACCTACTAAAAACCTCTATTTTTTGGTGGAATAATTACTACAAGGATTTAAATTTCACAGTTTGAGGAATGTATAGGAATAATTACCTTTTAAATTTCAGTAATGAGAGAACCAATAAATTTATTTGTACAGAACAAAATAAACTATATACAATTAAGAAAATTTTAAAATATATTAAATGTTAATTCCTGTAAAAATAACGAAAATAGAAGAAAAATTTTAAAAATTGTTGTAGCATGATCAAATTTACTATTTAGTTTAATCCTGATGAATCATTTCAAGTGATCGATGTAACTGAATTTTTATGTTCATAGTCGAAGACATGAAGATTTAAAGGTTATAAAAAAATTATTCTATATTGTTCTTTTATATATTATGTTTTTATCTATCAATTGGTTTGTTAGATATTTAGTTTCATAAAAATCAATAACAATTTATTCCATAATGTTTTGTATATAATTTTTAACTTTTGGTCTAGTAAAGATATCTAATATATAATATATATATTGGTACATCAATTATTAATTCCATATATTATAACATAATACATTATTTAAATCTATGAAAAATCATACAAAAATTTACAAAAAGACAACCAATCATACACAGAAAAGTTTATAAATTTCAAAATCCAATACATAAAAGGTATTGAAAAGACTCCAATTAGTATTATTACAAAAGAATTATAAGGATCATTATCAAAAGGTTCATCAACATAATGTTCAATTATATTAACACCCAATAACAATCAGGTTCATCATAATATGTCTCACCATCATAATTGTAATCATATTAAGGATCATATATGAGTTATCATGGATATTTTTAAGCATCCTATTGTTGTTTTGAAAATATTCATGCATGTATTGTAAATACATAATAATGTTTTGAAACATTATAATAATATTTTGATGCGTCATATGGTCAATTCCTTTTCCAAAAGTCCAATTCAAATTTTTATTTCCATAATGTATATTAATTAATAAGTACATTACAAGGGGTATTAAAGGCCATAAGATTCATTTCAAAATATCATATGAGTCATTTGATTCATTTTTTTTTTGAGAAAACACATTTCATAACATTTATTTGCAAATTATTGGAATCATTAAATTTTGATAAAATACTAAAAACCACACAAATTTTATTTATCAATAATTAATATAGAAACTAAAATAGTATAATTAATATTTAAACACTCTATTGTTTATACAATCATTCATGAAAAACAAAAACAAACCAATATAAATTTGAAAATAACAAACATTGAAATCATTGTATATTTCCTAAAACTTTTTTGAAAATAAAATAAAACATAATAATAATAATAATAGTTTAAAAACGATATCCATAAATATCCACACGAAAACTAACACACAATATCAATTATATGCATGAAACATAATGTCAAGAATGAAACCATTCATAAATGATCAAAATCACAGCACCTGGGCTCTAGCCAATTGATACCTAACCCAAATATTGAACATGTTGTGAATCCATATATTATCATGTGATAATATGCTTATATATGTGTTTGTTTCAACTAAACAATTTTATTATTCTCTCTATATCTATATTCTGCTTATAAGGGAAACTACCAAGGTCCATATCACACATTGTAACTCTACACATTAGCTCTAAGCCATATCTCCCACTCTCTGGAGTTCATAAAAAATAGATTCTATATTAAACTTTTTTATAAAGAATTATGTATATTCCTCATCCGATTATAACATCATAATTTCACACCATAAACAAAGAACTGTGTTAGACCATATAGTAATTAGAACCCTTGGATCATGATGTCAAATCCACTAAATAAATCCCCGACACACACATGAGTCTTATCTATCATCTACCTTAGTAGATTTCATGATCACATTGACTACAGTAAAACCTACCATCACAAAAAATCATTTCTTCAAGGAGTTATCTTATTCATAGCACCCAACAAGGCATGAATCCACCCGAAATAAGATGTTTCCAATCATACATGAGACATTCCACCATCTCACCCATCATAACTAGGCCTAGGTCTCTCAATCATCATTATAAGGCCTATAAAAACCATATTGGAAGTCCAAAACACATCCTAGATCGGGATATACAGCTAAGTTATATTTTATACACAACGAGCACCTTCCCCAATGTTTACATAGTCATGGTTAGGGACAAACTACTTAAACTACTAAGTAGTTCTTACTCCTGCTCAATATGGATTAATTAAAACATACATTGTTTCCTAGGGAACACTATATAAATATTCTTTTTTTGGTCCCATGAAAATATATGTGCATTAAAAATCATGAATTAATAAAAATATATCCTTTTATTAATTATACCACCTTCATAAAACATAGATATACCATCCTATTGAACCTCTATACAACCTTAGATAATATTTTTAATTTCAATTTATAGATCATAGAAACATTTGAACTGAATTATAAAGGCTAAATGTTATATTTAATTATTTAAATTAATATATAAATAATTACATAATTTAATTAAATAATTAATAATCTTTAAAAAGAACAGTAGTAAATAAAACATCACCGAAAGCACAAAAAACATTATGTGTTCATCCATTCAGGATTGCTTTGAACTAACCTTGTCATATTCCAAAACACCTCAACTTGACACCACCATGGTTTGGTGGAATTATAGTTGTTTTTACTATGAAAATATTTTATTTTTAATCAATAATGAATATATAACAATCATTCCATACAATAAGGTATATTTTTTTTTTGAGATTTTCAGCTTATATTATCATAATTGTAATGGAATACATTTTATACTATTTTTAAAAAAAATGGCCAGATAGGTTCATGAAGCTGCCCATAAAATGTTTTAATTTCATTGAAATTGTTTATAGTTGATTTGAGGAGGTCTTGAGTAAAATTGAATAATTAAAATAAATTATATACTGATACATGCAGTTGATCCATTCATAGTCACTTTTCGACGTTGTGATTGATTTTCATAGTCAATTTTTTATTCATAGAGTTGATTAATTAATATAGACAAATATATGATTCACATGGAAGGTTTTAGTGGTTATTTATTTTACATTTGTTAAATACAACCGTTAGAGATAATTAATGAAAACAATCCCAACATTGTTTCAAATAATTAGTTCATTGTGTTGTCAACATGGTCGATCAATTATGTTCTACATGTATCTGATATTGATAGAAGCATTTGGTTGATCCATTATGACTATCACATCATGTGTTTTATTGGGTTGTAAATGTTGTCAAAATACACTATGGAATGATATCCATCCATTTATATTTCCATACGGTTGATCCACTCACATAGATTCTTGTACATGTCATCGATCCTCATATCCAGTTTAGTTATATATATTGTCGATGATAACTAATATATATGGTCAATATTTTTGGTCTATCATAAACGAAAAAAGAATTACATGGATCTACTAGGACAAAATACATGTTTTATCATTTTTATAATTTTATGAAAATAAATTTTTTAAATGGTTTAGGTTTTATACTTAATTGATAATAAACCATAAGGATATTGGGATTCATATTAATAATCAAAGAATCAAATTAGATGTGATTGTTTGGAAATTAAGAATGATCTAGTAAATGGAGAATATATTATGTCTAAAGAATGATAAAATCATCCTCATATGTCTTTGAGATTAGAATATTCCTTAACCACAAAATAATAATTTTCAGACTTGTGTATAATTCATTACAATTTTAAATCCCTTAATTTTGAGCACAAGCCTCGAATATTAAATTTAATCACATGATCATAATCCTTTGTAATCATGATCTAAGGTATTTTTCTAATGATATCCATTGATCATAGTTATTCAGGATCACATTCTTTCAAAAATATCGAAAACATATTGGTTTTATAATACATCAAAAAATGTTTTGATAACCTCTATAGAAATATAAGGTGGTTCATTAGTAAAGGATACATGTTTTCATAGACATTGATATTTTGAATGATTTTAAAGTAGTGTAATTCAATGATAATAAATGATAAAAAAATATTCCACATTTTAGGTTATTTTAAAAGGAATGTATTGGATTATTCAATTGAGATTGGATTGGAAATAAGTTGGGAGTCTATTTGAATGATTTAAATAAGAGTAGATCTCACCTACATATTAAAATAAATGGAATTTTAAATATTAAATGTTTTTAACAATTTATGATGATATTATTTTCTAATATATATATTCACAATGGTTATGATGTTTTAGTTTGATTATTTTTGAAAACATGTATTCACATTGAATGAATTGTTAGAGAACCCTATAATATTTAGCATATAATATGTAACGAAGAAAAAGGAGAGAGGGGAAAATATGAGTATTTTTGTGTTGAATATGAAAATATGTGAGATATAATAACCCTTGCCTTTAAATTTTTATATCACAATATCATCAAGAGATACTATGTTCAAGTTGGCGTGATCCTCATAAACAAGAGTATGTTCCAACATAAAGGAGAATATATACAACGTTAACACTATATAAAGAGAGTAGTGTTCGAGTACCTATTCAGGGAGTTGTTGGGGGAAAATAGGAAACCTCTAAGTGGTAGTATGAAGATCCACATGGAAGTATAAATAATTATCTTAAGATATGTCTTCATCTTTTGGGTTGCTGGTATAAAGAACCCATTTAATGTCTACTGGTGTGGGAAATCGAATATTAGACAGTTAGGAAGATTTTATTTACAAGTATATTATGATGTTTATCATCAATAAATCAATGCGACCATTTTTATATTATAATCAGGAGTTTTATATCAAAGAAACTATGTCTTGTAACATTAACAAATCTTGTAAATGTGTATTACTAAAGGTTAACATTTCATAATTTTGAAGACTTTTACATTTTACATTCAATATATAAGAGTAAATCAAAGATAAAAAGAGGAAAAGATATAGATTAATTCAGATTAAATGAATAATTAAAAGGGAATAAATCAAAAAATGAAAAAGGATCATTGATTCACCTTTCCATTAATCATTGATCTCACTAAACATTGTAGAAGAATGTGTTATCAGAGTAGGATTACTTATTCAAAATATATCTTTTACTAAAGAATAATTTTAGATAAAGAAGTCAAAAATAAATAATATCCCTTAATTGATGGAAATAATTTTATTGGAGGGTCAAACTAAATGATTCCATATCTGATTTCACAAGGCATCACAGATCATAATGATATAATGTTGAATTTTACTCCTTACGAAATAGAAAATATCATGAATGTTTCAAAAAAAAGTAAATATATATGTATAAGGGATACCAAGGAATTCCATGTTATCATCCCTACTTGTAATAGTCTACATCAATGTGATGAACATCAAACTATGAAAGACATTTTTGAAAAACATACAAATATGTATGATGGTAATTAAAATATCATGGAAGAAAAGAATAGTATTTCAATGTCAATGATTGATGATATTCTGATGAAATGTGTGGAGTATTTTTTTATTACTTTACCTGGGTCAATGGGATAGTGAGTTGAATAATATGATTCAATTATACTGAGTATACTGTACAGATATATTTGGATTACATCTTTGAGAAAAAACTCCATGATCATGAATAATACAATACTATTTGATACAGATAAAATAACTAAATTTTGTGAAAATTTGTGATTTCAAAAAAGAGAATGAAATTTATATGGTGATGATGGATGATCAACATAAGATATTAAATGATTTTATTAAAATAATGGATGCAGATAATAAATAACTATACATGGATCAGTATTGATACCATAGTGTTGAAGTCAAATATTATACCCAAATATATGATTATGATTGAGAAATATGTAATTAACCTAATATATCCATATATTTCATTATAATATTTTAGGTTTTATTTTTTGAGATAGGTGCTAAGGTGAAATGTGATTCTAAGGCCCAGTGAGCCTAAAATCAGTTTTTGAAATATATTAAACATATTAAATATCATGAATCAAAAGTCTTTATAAAAATTTAGAATAAATATAAAACGGATGTTCAAAAAAATATTTTTAGGATTTTAGTGTGATTAGTGATAATTTTACCCAAGTCACGACTTAACCTTGGAGAGAATCAGATGTTAATGTTATGTGTAGTCATGGGTTAATTCATACGAGAAAATAATTATATTATTTATTTTATTTTGTTAATGAAATGACATATATTTCCTTCTATAAATAAATAATTATGAGGAAATATTAGGGTTGGTTTTTTATCCCTATGACCTAGAGGACCATTATAGGATATTGTTCTTGGAGGCTGACATCCGATAGGATCGGGATCAATGATCATTTCTCCATTGAAATTAATGGTTTTCACCCATGATAATGACAAAAATTAATTAGTTTTCAACAATAAATACAACAGAAGGTATCACACTATTTTATATGGATTTAATATAGTTTACATATTCCCATTATGAAAATGAATTATTCTACTAATGAATTGATTCACATATTTTGTGTATCGATGTTATGGGATAGATATTATCTATGCATGGGGATTTCCTTATGGATTATATTTTATCTCTTCATTCGATATTAAAATAGAAATGTATAGAGGCCAAAATGAACATTGTTTTTAGGTCCATTCCATATGTTTGATGTTTATAAATTTATTTCCCCTTTCTTCATTCATCAAGGAAAATCTTTTTAACCTACGGTTCAAAGAATATATAGTAATTAATCTTTTCAAACTTGTTACATAGAACACCAAAATGGTAATTCAAATGTGGGTTCAGATTGACGATGGAATCAATTGTGTACAGTGGATTATTAGTATTGGATATATGTCAGAATACATTTAAATGATTTTTTTGGGAATGCAATGATGATACAACCTGATTATTGATTTATGTGTGTATTGAGGAACTATTATTGATGATTAGGAAGTAGTGATTCTCATAAAAACCAAACCTATGATCTACGGATGGGATTCTTTGTGCAATCAAATGTGAATACATAATGGGTTTATGAGGAGGAATAACAATGGGATTAATGAATTACTTGGTAACATTGTGTGTAATACAGAATTACACACATTGTGGGACCCCTTATCTTGTGTTATAGTTTCCTCGAGAAGAAAACTATCACACTATGGGTGAAATATATCACACAACTTGTGATAAAGACCTGGTAGGTCAACATATACCAATTTAGAAACATAGAAACCTTTAGGAGATAACAAAATTATAAATTCAATGTACATCGGTATCGACATAACCAGCTAGACATGGGCACAATCTCGGGTACATGTGCTCAGACAGTTCATGTACTATAACACTAACATGGACAAGAGCCATAATACACTTGCAGAACCCGATACCAAATGGATAGTCCCTATAATATGAGTACATGCCATTTACACATTCAATGATGGATTAGATCAATTTTCACCTTCTTCTTGACATGTTTCACTATGTTATGTTTTCTTGATCCTTCCCCTAAGTGAATATTTTGGAGTTTCATCTTATGCATTGTATGTAAATCCCCTATGAGGAACTCCAATCATTGATATTGTTTTTGAAACTAATTCAAAATTCACAGAGTAAAATCCTCTATCATCATTCTTTCCCTAGGTGGGGTACTTGGTATCTCTCTGACAAAAATTACATGGGATTTAGTCCACCACATAGCAGGATAATTAAATTTGTGTTGTTAGAAAACACCATGGACTTAGATGTGATACCCATCCATGTATTGTTCTCTTTAGATTATTAACATGTAATTAATATGTTGACACCCAAAGTGTGTGACAACTTGGATACACAATATCAATGTTATTTTACTCATGGAGTTTTATCTCACAGAGTAGTGATATATGATACCCTCAAGCAGGAATCGTAGGCTAGAAACATGGTTGTGAAATTTCTTGAGACATGGGGTCGACAATTGGTACATTTATATGTATTTGATATTATATTTTATATATAATTATGATGAAATTACTTTTATTCATGATGTTATATGCTTTTTTCTGTCAGGGTTTCCTACTAGGTATTGTTATACTTAACCCATCACAGGCTCTTCTTACACGTTTCATGACTTATAAAGTGGAACAAACATTTCATATAGTCATATAGGGAATAACATAAGCCAATTATTAGTGAGTTGGATAGACATGGGTGTTTTACTATTGTTACGATGGACATATTCTTCATCCAATTTACATGCTGGACTTGTTTTTAGTTTTTTATGGTGGGATTTTATTTGGACTATTTCTTTCCAATACTAGTAATATTACTCTTATGGATGGTTTTTATATTTATTCATGATTAGATATCTATTTTTCAATATTTTAGATTTTTTTTGGGCATGGATATGATTTTATTGTGTTACAAACACATTGGTATAAGGCATACCATGTGTGGAATATTCCTACTCATTATTGGTATCACTCTCATGGAATATTTGAGGTGGGAATGGGGTTAATTTCACAAAGGACCCATTGGGATTGGTTATTATAGATTGGTATCATGAGATTTCGATTCTACTATATGATAATAGTTTATTAGTTTGTGTTGTGGAAATAGTGTCTAGTGTTTCATATATATCTCCCAGGCTAGGGACCCCATTGTTGGTGAATTGACTGACATATCCACACACTAGTACTCTGTATAACAGGTTGTTCACTCAATACATTCAGACATTGGATGTAGAGGAAAACTGGGTATATGGATCATATAAGAATGTCTTGTTATTACCATTTAATTATTGATTAATTTATCTAGATATACTAATTGATAAAACTTCATCTTATATATTTCATTATCACTCAAATAAATTTTCTAGTTGTGATTCACCATGGGGATCATGAAGATGATCCCCTTATTGATGAATCATTTATACAACGATATATTCAGGATGTGTTAGATATGTGGGGTGCACTATTTTGACTAGAACCTATCATGTATCACATGGTAACAAATATAATAGTGGATGATTTGTGAGGGTTGAGTGTGCTTAATGAGTTTTAGTGAAAGTGAAACATCAAGTTATTATGTGAGTCAACCCATATGAGGAAGAGTATTGGATATAAGAGGTGATGTGTGTCTTTCAACTTATCAGAAACTCATAGACTACATTTTGGTTCTAGCTAAGATCATTCTCTAGGGCTCTATAGTAACATTGTTATGATTAGTGACCCTATTGTATGATGAGGTGGCTCATGAATTGTCAATGTTCAGACAAATTTATTGAGAGGAATTCTTCATATATATGTGATGAGGTTAACTACATTTAGATTCCATTATTACTTCAATTGGGAAGAACACCTATGGATGTGTATTACCCAAGGTTTTCCAACCACTCTTGATACTTGATTTATGTGGTCGTATATCCATTAATTCATGATCAGTCTTTCATGTGAGGATTAAATAGGGGAATTCATTCCTGCATGATACCTCAATGAATTATTACCTACAATATGATTATAGATCATTATTTTTATATCACATGATTCCAAACATAGATAGATTTTATATTTTGTGTTTGTAGTGGGAACTCAAGATATTTGAATTCCTCTAAATGGATATGAAATTGGACACAATTCATTGGACATGGAAGCCGTTTCCTGAGGTGATACATGGATAGAAAGTCTATAGTATTGTGTTCGTATGATGTATCTATTTTTCCTAGAGAGATGTTATTCTACTTTTGAAATGGTCAGGGACTTATTACTTGAGATAATTCGAACTAATGTGCAACTGATAGTGTCATAATGTATTGGTTTCCTAGACAATGGTAGTGGTAGGGGAAGGTAGGTCCATTTGTTAGAAGTCATGAAAGTGGGTCTTGGAGAGAAGATGTGGGTGGTGGAAATTATGACTTATTACCACCACCACCAATAGGTGGTCCCATCCATGATTAGGGAGTATGTGGTTAAGATAAAGGGCATATAAGATGAACAGGGATTATGACCCTAAGACTCCAGATATGATATTTTGAATGATCAATGTCAATTATAGATTAGTTTTAGTATTAACGGGCACATGTTCACGTCATTCCATTAATTCCACATATATTTTCGAGACATAGAGATTACAATTTATCCCTTGGCCTGACCCTTACAATTAGAGATTACTATTGTAGTGGTCTCGGTGATCAATAATTTTTTTTCAACTATGTGACCTAACACATAGAAGTGAGAGATTTTTTTGGACATCATTGATGGATCTATGAGGACATACAATGTCTTCATAGTTATGGTTTTTTAATCCACATTTCATTCCTAAATATAATATTTTATGAAGAGGATGCAGTGTGTCAAAAATATTGGGATGGGGTTTTAATTATGGGAGAAATAGAATCCTCTATTGAAATGGATTACCTCATGCATACAAGGGTGTAGCCGATTAATCATTAGTTATATAGAATAATCATTGGTTTATTGTATTCTATGAGTTCAAATTTTCCTATAGTAGTTGTAGAGTATGATCATTTAGTTCCAGAGGATGTTCCAAGATTACCTCCTCACGGAGAGATAATATTCTGCATTAATATACACCCTTAAACAACCTTGATATCTATACCAACATAGTGAATGTTGATGTGGAATATAATTGACTTGATTACACACTGATTTTAATTATGTTTTTTATATGTTAATTAATTTAATTTGAATTTATTCCAGTACTATTTAAATTTTATGGATCTATTGTTATAAATTCTATGATATCATTTATTGTCTTTATTTTATATAATATTTCATTTTAATTTTTCATTTATTTTATATATTTTTAGATTATATTTAATTATTTATTTTAGTATAAAATATTTTTTTAAATATTAATTATATTTTATATATTTATCTTTTTATTTTAATATTTATTCATTTAAATAAATACATAATTATTTAGAAGAATAATTTTATTTGATTATTGTGTTAGTATTTTCAAAATCTAAATAATTTTTAAAAATAAATGTGATAAATTTTTTTGATTAAATAATTTGAATTTATTTATTTAATTAATCATATAATTATACATCCATAATAATTAATACCTATGATGGTATATTTTAATCTTGGTATTAATTTATGTCTGGTTTCTATATTTTAATAATCATATTTTTTATTTTTATAAATTTTTTCATGGTTTATCTATTTAATTAATTATAGTAATTCATTTCCATTGAAATATTTATCTATTACTATTTTTCATTTCTCGTTCATTTTATGTTTTTAATTATTTTTTATTTTACTTTATGTAACAAAAATAATAAATTAAAATTGGTTTTTATGAAAATATCATTTATTTATATTGTATAACTAATTTAATAAATTTAAATTTCCAAATTTTATATTTCTATAAAGAATACATGTATAGTAGATGACCTACCCGCCTCTATTTTTTAACCATTGAAACCCAGATGTAGAAAAACATGGATCCAAAAGCACTATTGTGTTCCCTGCCGCTATCCTATTGTCGTTTTAATTTCACATTCCTCTCTCCAATTTCATTATCCATTATTCTATCACTCATAGTTGGGATCCTAGTGATATCTCTCATAGCCCACAACTTTGATGAACACAAAAATGTCTTCAATAACCCACCATTGATGCCAACTCTCTGACAGATCGTGCTTATTCCTCCAAACTCACCACTCCACTTCTCACTGTTTGAAAACAACCGCAAATCACCATTGTAGCCAAACCATATTTTAAAAGCCATGATGAAATGTCTCGGGTGACCATCCACTAAACACAATATCCCCCATAATTCTTCTATTTCCCACATTACAACAGAACAATAGGTTCAAAACAACAGATCTTGACCATAGATACAAATATCGGGCCAAATCGGGCCACCATTGAACTCTATATCACCTTGAAATTTATCAATTTTAAGAATTACCCAACACCTGTTATTACCTATTCCTTGTATATCAACCATCAAGATCGACTATAATTGATGCCTAATAATCTAAAGATCCTCTACAAATTTTTATCTCAAACGGCATGAGGAGCCACCTCTTACATTAAAGATGTATTTTTGTTGTTTTCAACTAAACTCCCCACCACAAATCTAAGTTATGTGTCAAAACCTCCTTACAATCCTCCAGTAATATGATGTAACACAATACCCACAAATTTAACATACATTGAGTAGGTTCACCAGCCTTTTCCACTTCTTATAGGAGCTATGAGGAGCTTCACCACATGTGGTGAAATAAGTGATCCTCGAGACAGGCTTTGTTAGTTCATAATAACCCCCCTATGGGTGGATATGAAGAAACATTAAAATATAATCATAATAAAAAAAATAAATATAAATTATAAATTAAATAAAATATAATATCTAATAAAAAAACTGATAAAAAATTTAAATTAACATCTAAATTTTTATTAATTTAATTGAGTAAAAATAAATAATGTTTTTAACTATATTTATACATATTATTATATGACATTAATTATAATTTATCTAAGATAATTATTTAGTATTTGATAAACAAATTATCAAATTGTGATCTGGTTTTAAACAGTTTAAAACTAAGACAAGGAATGAATTTTAGGTCATAATCGTCATTCAGTTGGAATAAGTTTTAGTAGAGATTCGAAAGTGATGAGGTGACGAGATGAAGGTTCCATACATTTATGGACTTGAAGGAGAATGGGATGAGTTTGTATGGGGATGGTGACCAGATGTAGACAAAAGTTGAATTAAATTTGGTATAAAATAATAGATGATCCATCATCTTTCACATTCAATATTATTCATTCTGGAAACTAGATATTAGTAGGAGATTGACAAGGGAGATCGATATACCAAAAAAGAGGCCAAAATTGAGACCCATAGAAGGGATATTGAGAAAAAAACACATATCAAGAGTGATTATCTGGGAGATTTATTTATCATTTATTTTCGATTCCTATCATTTTCAATAATTGAATTCTTATACTAGTTTTTTCAATGATCATTGGATAAATTCATTATCATGAGGAAATTTCAATTCTAATGGGTAAAAAATTTCTTCTTCATACCATTTTTCATACATTCATATATATTAGCAATATTTATTTTGATTTTATTACAAACAATTCACAATAATCTCATTTAATTAAAAAATATTATATTTAATCAATGATGTTTATTTTTTCATCTTCTATTTCAATATTCTACACTTTTGGATGATTATAAGAAGTAGAGTGACTTATGAATAATCCCTATGAATTACTTATCTATTATTTGGAGATATTAATCTAACAAATTTTTGATATAGTTAATTAAATAAATTTCCTTGATGAAGTTATCTTTTTATTCTAGTAATGACAATTTATGTATGGATCGTTCTTTGTTTAATTAATCATCACCATACTCCCCAATTTAAATTATTGCTCTTGTCTTAATATGATTATAAATAACAATTATTCATCGTAATAATTTTGAACATTTTTTTATGTTAAAAATTAAATGGAAATAAATTTATTAGCATACTATTTAATGTGGGACTTGTTTTACGAAACAATGTACCAAACGTCCCATAGGTATGATATTCTACTATTACTACACAACCGAAAATACGGTTTATAAATTATTAAAAAAATTCATGTTCCCATATCAAATGTTTCAATTTTGTGACACTATTTATAGGGATTTTTTCAAGAAAAAAAATTATTCAATACCAAAAAAATATTTTCCTATAAAAATTTCATAAAAATAAAACCTAGGAAATTGAAAAGCATTGTTAAACTGTTAAACATACATATTAATTTTATTGGATATTTATATTAATAATAGATTTCATATCATGAATAGATATAATAATTTTTTTTCAACTTAATTTTATCTTTTACTGGCTTCATTAACAGCAAAGTGTCATTAGAAGACAGGATGTAGAGGAATAGTAATAACATAGATAAATACATTAGTTGTAAATAAATAAAAACAAATTTAATATATATAACCTCGAAGAGAGAGTCACAACTATTAATAATTCAAAAAAAAATAAGAAATAGGCCAATATAGAATTCAATGAGAGTCCTAGGAGGACAGAGCTTCCACTCTATAATGTTTTCGGAAACCCATCGTCCAGAATAATTTCACAAAGATCCAATAAATATAAGTTAAAATAGTCACACATTTCGAAAGTTATATCATTTTATGGGAGATCAAATGACTAATCTCTATCCTACATTATATATCTATACTACATAGTGTAACAATTACCACTATCAGGGATCACCAAACATGAACATGGAATGATAGAGTTTCCCCTATTCATTAATGGAAATACTATAAATTGGTTCATAAGTCTAGATGAGATTTTTTTTTTGAAAAAAGGGACCAAGAATACAACATAGTTGGAATGAAATTCAATGAAAAAAAATACTAAATCGTGAATTGATAACAAAAAAAAATAAGTTCATAACAAGAATAATTTGATCACTTTCATGGGGATTGGGATTGATTAACGATCCTTATTAGGTTGTGTCCCCATTATAAACCATCATCCCATGAGCCCTTAGAAACCTTCGATGAATGATTTTCTTTTTCTATTCATAAACCTATTGAATAATATGTCGGGGTAAAATAATATGATAATCAATTAGAATTTGAAAAAAAATTCAATAACATTTCCTTAAAGTCTCAACACCAAAAATCACGAAGTAAGCGAGTGAGTACAATTGAAAACTATAATAGTAATTATAGAAAAACTAAATAAAAATTGGAAGATAGGAAACCCCTTTAATTAAACATAAAAGTCATCCTTTTGAAGTTTGGGAAAATAAGGATCCCAATAAAGCATCCAAATGAGAACAAAATCACCAAGAGGGCAGAAAGGCCCTAAATGAACTCAAACCCTAAATGAGAATGAAACATCAAAATAAAAAAAACCCAAGAGTATTTTTCCCCCTCTGTGAGAACCATCAAACAATATATACACCATGTTGTATTTCCAAATCAATAACCCACACATATGGAGTAGAGTGATCAATGTGTGTTGTTTGGGTACACAACTATTCTTTTATAATTTTGACATGTCATCCAAACAACAGGAAAATGCCATGTTTTCAAATTATGGTCCTATAATGGATAATAAAGATGATGTATTTTTATACAATAATAACAAAGTCTACATGAAAAATTCTATTTTATCATAGAATAGACACGACATGATAAGAAAAACTACTACCCCTGCCATCCAAAATCAATAAAGACAAAAATAGTGGTCAGTCATCTAAATCCCTAGGGAATCATGAGGGGTAATTTTATTAGAGAATGGATATAATGATTAATATTAAATATTCACATGAAAAAAATAATATTCACAGCAATCCCAACATTAATATAATATGACTGAATTTTATGAAGAAATTCGGAATCTGGAATTAAAAATATGCTAACTAGCTAGAGACATGTCTTCTGGGGATAGAGTTAAGCTTAATAGAACAACTAACATTGATCCTAGGAAAAATATCACAGATGATATTATATGAAGTGGGATTCGAACACAAACTATAGGTATAAAATACTCTATTGATTCCCAAACTAAATAATAGAAGGTGTATGAATGAAAATCCATGATGAAATCAAATTCATGAAATTATTATTGTTACAAAAAAATTCCAAATTAATATTTTTATGAAAATAATAAGAAAAATGTTATGTAATTTTTTTTTATGAAATGGGGGATATGTCTTATGATCATAGGAATTATTCCCCACTCGTCCCTTTTCTAGAAAAAATTAAAATCAAAAATAATAATACAGTAAAATATCTTTTGTTCCACAATATCATAACCAGGCTTTAATTGAATATTCATTTTATCCAAGACATGATTCAAATTCCACGGTATCTGAAATCTCAAAAAAAAAATTATAAACTAAAAAATTTGGAGACATTTTTACTTACATTTTTACTCAAAAAATTAAATGACCCTAGTATAATTTTCATTCCCTTCTATTTAGTGAATAATTGTAAAATAAACTATTTTTTCGACTTATGTATTAGAATTAATATTCTACCATTCTCAGTTTTTAAAAAGTTTTGATTATGTGATATTAAACTTGAAACTATCATCCTATAGTAGGTTTAAATCTCATTAAAACATCCTTTAGGAAGGGTATATAACCTGCTGGATAGATTTGAATTACTATTTATTCCAGAGAATTTCATTTTTAAATATGGGGAGAAAGATTAGTTGTTTCACGTTATTCTAGGTAGTCCCTCCTTTGAAACCGGTGAAAATTTTATAGATATTACTAAAGGTCAATTGAATATTAAGTTTTTTGATCAATTATAAGAATTCAATGTGTTTAGAAATTTTAATGAGCTGGCCATTTTGAAAACATCACTTGGGTGGATTTCATATAAGATTAAAATTCGACTAAAATATTATAAAAATATAAAAACAACCATTTTTTGGTGAAATAAATTGGGATTTTAAAAATTATGTCTCACATGCTTTTGAATCATATCATAATGTAACTATGGAATATAATGTTGAACTGTACAATAGTCATATTTCTACTATAATTGGATATGTATCCTTTGTTTCTGAATATAATTATTTTATATGGTAACTGAAGGTTTTTCATACTTCTAATAAAATTTATGAAAAAATTTATTTAAAAATTCTAGAGATGATAACACAACATGATGATTCTATGTTGATTAATATCTTGAAATTTGAATTGGAATCCTTATAAAGTGTGATTTCTCCCTTGGACTGCAATGAATGAAATCATAAAATATTTCTAGAAATTAAAAACCATTCGACCTTTAAAATTCCTGTTAAGATATATTTTTATGATCTTGGTCCTCCTATATTCAATATCCTTGCATGAATTGAAAAATTACACACTTTGGTGGTATAACTGCTCTGAGTACACCTAAAATAGTCACTTCTATGTGAAATTTATACACTAAATATTATTATATCTAATTAATTAAAAGAGAATGAAAATGAAATTATTTTGGGTGTTCTTAATAAATATAAATATTTCATTGTATTGTTTGTATAAGATATCAAAGGGATTAACCATTCATTCTTAATACACAAGATCCCTATGGTTCCATAACAAAAATAAAGAGTTGAGTGTCAACGGAGACCCAACTGTAACCTGAAATCTTTTTTTAGAGAAGAGTTATCTAGCATATAGAAAATTTAATTGTTAAAACCTTATTTTATAGTTCTATAGTCATTACAGATTATGTGGTGCTTAAAAAAAGTTTAAATTTTTATGGAAAATGAAAAAATGACTTAATTGACTTGAGAAAATATTCCAAATGGAGAGATTGTATCAATTATAGTAATATAAATTCATCCACTAGGGAGGGTCATTTTTTCAAGGTCATTATTTGACCCAATTTATGTAGGGATTGCTTGAATTTAGTTCTTATGTTCTCTAGAAGACTACTCTATTTACATATAGATTCATATAGCCACAAAAATTCTTGATAAAACAACATTCACATAACCCATTGAATAATTTTCCGTTGGTCACATTCCTTTTGGATTACGTGATGTTCCAAATACCTAACAAAAAAAATTCAAGATATATTTTTAGATATGAATGTGAGGATTGTAGTGGTATTTATGGATGAATTCTCTATCATTGGTTTCACATTTGATACATGTTTAATAAAATTCTAAATAGTGGTAAAATTATTCATAGAGACCAAACAAGTTTTAAACTAGGAGAAATGACATGTAATGATCACTATGGTATTTTTTTGGACATCTGCTCTCCACGATGAGTACAGAGGTCAACACAACAAACATTGAAGTTAATGAAAAATTTACTTTGGAAAATTTTATGAGTTTTTGAGGTTTATTAAAGAACATTTATGCTTTACCTGATTTTTATAAAAGATTATTCAAAAATAAAAAGTCCCTTATCTTTTCTTTTTATTATATTATCTTACTTCCAATTTTATAAAATCTTATTGGAATCATTTAATTAATATAAGTAAAAACAAACATCATCATCAGTCATAACTACACTATATTGTAAATTACATTTTTATCATTTATGTGACTCTAGTGACATGGATGATGGATATGTCATAGGGTAGATGAGAGAAAAGAGGTTGTATGTGGTTAATTATACTAGAATAATTCTAGATGGCATACATATGAACTACCCAACTGTATAAAATGTTTTTTTAACTATTTTATTTGATCTAGATAAATTTTGGTTGTACCTATTATATTCTAAATTTTTTATTTTTTATACCATACCTTCAAAAAATATATACAGTCAAAGAATGAGTCTAATCCTCAAATAACTAGGTGGTTATTATTATTAAAAGAGTTTGATATGGAGATTTTAGACTAATAATGATTTGTTTGTGTTGTTTTAGATCACTATTATATGATTTTTAATACCCTATGTGTCAATCCAAGGAATATAAATTATTCCATTCATGATGAGATTCTTCTCATTATCTCCATTAGGATGTTTTCCTACTTTTAAAACATTGCCAATGTTATGGAATATGGTTTCATTCCTAAGGATTTGTTAGAAACCCAAATAATAAAATTTAACTTATTGATTATGTTCTATATTTAGGATTACCATTTTATTTATATGATATGTGCTGATGGGAATAAAATATGGTGTGTTCTAGAAGATGTAATGATGTCAATACTAGATAGTTCTCGCTCTTCACCTTGTATAAGAAATCACAATTGAGAGAGTACAACCCAAAATGAAATTAATGTTCTATTTTACTGATCCATCTTGTACATGGATCAATGGAGTTTTTAGTGGGTTGTGATAGATTCCAAAAGATGGGGAATGTAGGATGAATTAATATGTTAGCTTTGAAAAATATTTTAGAAGTATAATTTTTTTTTCTTGAGCAGTAGATTATATTATACCATATCCATCATCTCATGGTAATGATTATATCATAGTTTTTTTGACTATGTACCCTAGTGGGTTGATGTAGTATCCCTTGCCAACAAACAAGCACATAGTGTGCTAAAATATTTTAAAAAGTACATTATTTCAAAATATGAGATTCTAAGATCATTTATTACTGGTAATGAAAAATATTTTTAGAACTCAATATTTTCAATCCCTGATGAAAAATAGTGATATAAAAATATCCTCAAAACATCCTACTCTCTAAATCTAGTGAATAAGTAAAAGTTTCAATCAAGGAACGTAAATATATTTAAGAGAACATTGTCCCAAACTAATGAAGGTATTGGTCATTAGAGTTATATGAGTCTATGTGGTCCTACATAAATGATTTTATAAACATAATTAATATATCCCTATACAAAATATTATTTAGAATGCGCTTTAATTTTTCTTTGGTGTTGCAATATAATTCATATTAAGCTGTAAAATAATTAAATTTTTATTTTAAGACCACTAGAGCGAGGAGTATTCCAAAACAAAGGGAGATGGATGATATTAGGATATAGGTGTATGATAAATATAAAATTTCCAATTAGTGTTCCAAAATGTTTCACGATTTTTTAATTTAATCTAGTGAATTCAATAATGGACACAAGGTTCTTCTCATTAACTCTAAGAGAATGATTTATTATAGAATGATGATACCAAAGTTGGTTAGACAATTATTTTTTGTTAGTGAGTTTTGAAATGGAGTTGTTTAAATTGTCAAAGCTGAAAAATCCCTATACTTGTTAATTTTGAATGTGTATAACTATATTTTGAAGGAAAACAAAAGTGATAGGCTATCATCTCTGTTCTAGGAAACTAATTATCAATATTTCTATCTAGAGACATAAATATCATTTCTTATTGGGAGTGAACCCATTAGTTTTCATTGATTTTAAATTTGTTTTTGTTTTGATATGAATATAGTGCTCCCTTGATTCTATATATTATACTCTCTGTTTTTTTCTAGATATGTGTTCTTGGTCTTCGTGGTGTTTATTCATAGAGAAGGATGCTGATGAGGTTATTGGAAAATGAGATGAATTCCCATTTTTTATCAAATCACATGAAGTTTCATATTATGTGATCAATGGATGAAATTCATTAATCTCATGCATTTTTTTTAATTATATTATATTTTCATCTATTGATATATTTTTTTAATAATTTTTAATATGTAAAAACTAAAAAGAGGAAAACATAGTATTATACTAACATATAAGTTAAAAGAATTTATTTAAGATCTATTTTATTGAAAAATTCTCATATATTCCATGTAGTTATTAGTTTATTTAATTTTCATCCCTTTTTATACTATTTTGTTTTCTACTTATCTCAATATTAAATTGTAAATAGAAAATCATTGGCATCTATTTTCAATTTTGTAAATTTTTTAAATATTTATTGGGGGGGTTTCACTAAATTATTTTTCATTCAGTGAACATGATTTTATTTTATGTGCACTTACAATATCAATATAAATGCATTGAAAATTATGATTAAGTCAAATATTCCAATCACTATTACACTACAATTCATTGTGTGCACAATATTTAGATGCTGCTATTTGAAAATAATTAATAAAGTCTCATATCTTTGAATAAATGATAATGCATATAAATATATATTTAATTTTTCTTTAGGAACCTTATGTCAGTTATTCTTCACATTGACCCTTAAAATATAACATAATTTTTGTAATTGAATATATATTTTGAACATCAATAGTGATAATTTGTTTTATTCCACATTTCAATTAAAAGATGGGGATAAAAGTGGTTTTCCTATGTGGGGGAGTGGGAATTAATAAAATGGGAAAACAATTATATAAATTACACCCATCAATGTAATTTTAATTTTTAAAAAATAAATAGAATTTAGTAATTTATATTCATTTTTAGTGGGTTAATTTTATTATTTATAAATCAAGAATTGAACATTGAAGTGTTTAATTATTTTATACCCCTTGAATTTAATTTATCAAATCAAGTTTCCTTCCATTTTGTTTTTAGTTGTTCATGGTAAGATATTTGGGATAATGTTATATAACTATATTTGAATTGTATTTTATTGAATTTATTTATTCAAACTTATAGAACATGTATTTACATGAGATATGAAACGAAAATCCTAATCCGATTTTAGGTTCATTCCTTTATTATTTCCTTTTTTATTTAAGATAAAAATTTCAAATGAGTTATTTAGTAGTATATTTATTTATTTAACCCAATAATCTATTCAGACTTATGCAATTTATTTCATTAAATTAATGTGTGCATGCTTACCCAAGGGTAAAACGAAGTCTGAATGTCTCAATTAAATGAAATTTTAATTTTTTTTAATTCAATTTATGATTTTACTAAATGAACAATTTTAGTATGTTAGTAATGAATCATGCACAAACCATTCTCTTTTCTGTGGGTTTTTATAATTCCTCCTTAAATGGATCCACATGGGAATATCAATTTTTCATTAATTAATTCACTATGCCATTACAATTTTTCAATATTGAGATTTATTTTCCTCAACAGAATATTATGATTAATTTCTTGAGGAAAATAATTTAACATGTATGGTGGAATTTGATATATCCTTTCCCTAACATTTTTTCAATATATTAAAATTAAATCATTCCCTTTTAGTTAACAAAATGTGATATTCTTATTTTATAATTTATCTTTTGTTATTTTGTAGTTGGATTTTCTAATTTATGAATTTAATGGATTTATTTTATATAATAATTTATATAAATTTTTAATTCTACTTATTTTTCCCCTTTATATTTTATTAATAATTATAGTTTAAAACATAAAAAAATAACTTTTTATTTTTATTATTTTTTCTACGTATTTAAATAAATAAAAAATTATTATATATATTTAACTATTTGAAACATATGTTTTTCTCAGGTCCTGTATTATAATTATTAAAATCTAAATCATTTTTAGTATATAATGTGATCTAAAAACATAGTTTAACTCATCTGAATGTAATTCCATAATCCAACTTATAATTTGAGTATCAAAATATTTAATGTTTATGATTGTTTATTTTAATCATAGTTTTAATCATTGAATTGTTTCTAAATTATGATAATTTAAAATTTAGTTTTATTCATTTTTCAGTTGGTTTGTTTTAATTAATTTAATATTCTAATTTATTGTCCTTTAAATAATTATCTGATTTTAATTTATATTTATCATGAATTTTGACTTTATAGTTAATTATAGTTTTAATTTATGTAACAATAATAATAAAATATAATTTTTTTTGTTATTAATTATTTTTCATTTATATTTTTATTTAATATTTTATATTTAATTTCTAGTTTTTATGATTGTAGCTAGAATACACTGGTAGAACATGAGCTACTGATCTATTTTTTTATTCAATTGACACCCAACATTAGTAAAACATAGAACCCTAATCAAAAATTGAGATACCTCCTTCTATCCACCAACAATTGCAATTTTACATTCCATTCCCCAATTTCTATACCAAATGTTATGTCAACCACCATTGGGAATGCAATAATGTGTCGCAAAAACCTCCTATGGGAAGTACCAATTAGAGACTCACAAGACCCACAATTATTGTGAACTCACAACCAACACATTCCACTACCTCTTGAATATTCACTCAAATTATCACCATTTGACCAAAACCATGACTGACACCTAAACTCAACCATCCTCTAGAATCTGTGACACACCGTCAAGGTTGACCAACCACTGACACCACTCACCTCTGTAAATACCCTACTTCCCGCAGCACAAAATAACAGCAATTCCATCATCATTGATCTTGAATGAATCAACATAGATATGGCTAAATCGAGATAACACCGAACTGGATATCACCTTGTTGTCACTAAATTAAAAGTGCTCACAACCACCATCTCTCACCTACATGAAACTGAACCACTGTTGTGATCAAGTAAACCTAGAGAATTGATATCTAATGATATTCCATTGATTTTGATACCATGCATCATGAGATATCACCAATCACATTTAAGATAAAATTTAATGTTATAATCTAAAGTCAACACTAAATATTTGAGTTATCTATCAATTTGTTCATCATAACCTGCTCTGAAACAAATTATCTTGATACCCATGATTTCACCACCCCATGAATAGATGTACCAACCATCTCTTCTTATTGGAGGAGTTGCGAGGAGCTGCACCACCACTGGAAGAAGAAGGGATCCTGAGCTGATATCCTTTAGTGGAGAATAAAACAACTATGGGTGAACAAATAGAAGAGAAATAATATAAAATATAAATAGAATAAAAAATTTAATTTAATATAATAATAATAATAGTAGTTATTATATTTATAATTAGATTAATAATTAATATTAAAAATAATTTAAATAAAATATTGTAATTTATTATAAAATAATATATATATATATATATTCTTATGTTATTATTTAAATTAATTTAATTATTATGTAATAATTAATATTTATTTATGAATTATAACAGTGAATTTTATAGAATATCTCTTTCTTATATTTTTCTCTACTTTTTTTAAACATCTATAATAAAAAAATTATTTATTTGTGCTCAATTTTTACGCAGATTCAATCCTAGACAATGAGGGCATCCATGTCACGATCCACAATAATTTAAAATGAGATACAGGAGATATGTTGATGTTATGCGGTGGGGAGGAGAAGGTTCCATGTATTCAGTGACTTGGAAGAGAGCAATATGAGTCGACCGACTTCCAATGGATAACTATAAATAAAATAATAATAAAGGGAAGAAGGAGACACAAGATCTACCATCTTTCACATATGTTCCTACACATTCATGAAATATGAGATGAGTAGGATATAGACATCGGAGACCAAGATATCGAGGAAGAGACATAAATAGAGACCCAATGTCTAGTGAACTAGAAAAAAATAAATTTTATGAATTATATAGAGGTAGATTTATTTTTCCTTCATTTTCATTTATTTTGTTTTTCTATAATTTATTTATTGTTCTGTTGTTCTTGAAATGATGAATTTCTAAGAGTAATTTCAAATCATATTTATTTAAGAATTTTTCTTCATCACTTCATTTTTCATAAAATCAAATCGATCAATGAGATTGATTCTAATTTTATTAAAAAAATTCACATTCATCATATTGAATTCAAAAACAAATAAATCAGTTATTGAGATTGATTATGTCAAATCATATTTTAAAATTCATCACTTTTAGCTGTTTCTTAAATTTAATGATCTTATTGAATCATCTTTATGTTCGATTTATCTCTTAGCAAGGGAGATTGGTCCAATAAATTTACCATCATGTGGATTAAATAAGTTTCACTAAAGATGATACATTTGTTTATATATTATTTTAAAGGGCCCCATGAATATATATTAGTTCAATTTCTCAAAACTTTACTCACATGTTGAAAAATAATTATTTTATCAATTTCAATATAAATCACCATTGTTTTTCATTCATCGTTTTTAACACTTTTTTTGAAACAAAAAATAATGAAAAAATTAATAATAACCATTATTAACATTTGGTATTGATTTAAAAAACATAGTACCAATAATCCCTTGGGTTTGATGCCCTAAATATACTATACAATAATAAATATATTCAACAGAAAATAAATCATTATAACATTTAAAAAACACATGTGTTAGAAGACTACGACTAATTTTCATGAGATGAGCATTTATTTGGAGGATATTCAGGGGTAGGGCTTTGATAGTGCCAGTTTGTCACAATAGGATGCCCCAATTTTGATAATCAAGAAAAAGGATAGGTTCTTGTAGCTCTTTGTTGAATTTGTTTCCCTAAACTATGTTAATATATACAATATGAATGCACTAAAAAAGATTGATTGCCTTTTGATATGTTGATAAGTGTATATTGGTTCTCAATGATTATCATTAGATCAAGATATCAGTAGTTGGGAGTATTGGTAGAAGATACTCCATATATGGATTTGTGATCTCATTATGATAAATATGACTACTTGGTAGAACCATTCTATTTTAAAAAACCTAATTAGTGTCCATGGATCTCATAAACGAGATCATTCATCCAAAATTAATATGGTTTTTGGTAGTCTTTATTGATGATATCATTGTTTTCTTCGTGTATAATGAGAAGCACACGAGAAACATGAGGTTATTTCTAGACGTTCACCGTTGGAACTATTTTTATGTGAATATCTCAATGTCCAAGTAATGGATTCTTGAATTTCATTTTCATGGACATGTTAGCTCTGTAATTGGTGTAGGAATGGACATGACAAAGGCCAACACACTATAGTCTTGGGAGCCACCAAAGTGTGTGATGGTGGTTTGGAGATTCCATCGGTTGAAATGATACTATCAAAGATTCAAACATAATTTTTCCATGATATCAATGCCTTTATCATCCATGAACAGAAAAAGGGAAGCCTTTTGTGTGGATACAAAGGTGAAACAAGATTTACAGGAGTTGAGTCAATGTTTGAAAAGAGTTCTCATTTGTAGATTTACAAAAGAGGATGTCGAGCATATAGTGTTTTGTTACACATAAGTTACTTATCTTTTTTGTGTTTTGATTCATAGATAGGTGGAAATTTTTGTTGTTTTCCATAATTTGATTCCAAATTTTTGAAACTAAACAATCCTTGATATTTAGCTAAGATCATTGGTATTGGAAATGATGATGTTCTGACACTACTTGATGGATGATATTTTAATCATTTATTTAGATCCCAAGACTCTCAAATATATCATATATTAGATTTATTATAACATGTGAAATAGGAAATGTCTGTATTTCCTCCATGATTTTGACTTCTAGATTTTAAATAATTCTAGGAAGGGAAAATGGTTTATTATTCTCTTAGAATGAGATCTTTTTTGTGGCTACAAATCAAGGTTTCAGAGTAGTTGATATTTTATTATATCATTTTTGGATGGGGATGGATTAGCTTACCTCCTATTAATTGATGTTAACCCTCCTCTTTTAAAGTGATTCATGGAGGCCCATCATGGGGATACTGAATGTGAGACCCTATGTATTTAGATATCCACTAGACATGTTACTCTTGCAATTTATTTTAATTTTGGAATCATTTCATTTTTTCATAAGATGCTTGGTTGTGCCAATGAATTTATTGGAGGATGTTCTAAGGGAGTTTCATATGTGGATGTGTATAATAATTGAATTAAAAAACATATATACAATTTATATAAAATTACTTTTATTTTGAGATACTATACACCACTAAATTCAATACCATTCAAAAATTATGGGAAAATATCATCACTCGTGCGTACGTGCGGATTACTATCTCAATGGTGGGATGTGATTTTTTCTACAAAATATTAATTAAATAAAGATTATATAAATTAATTTAATGAATAAATTTGATATATATATTACCAAAGCAATGATTTAAATTATATAATTATAACATAAAAGTAAAAAATAAGATCATATCCAACAAATCATGTATTAGAACATAATGCAGTTAATACACGAATAATGAGTAACAATGAAATGTAACAATCATATAGAAGAAAATATGATCACGAATGTTATCATAAAAATGATTATGATTCTGAAATAAATCGATAACATTATTTAAGTACTTATATTAGAGGTTTATTTATATACAAATCATATCAGAACTAAGGATAGGGTTATCTTTTAAAATATCTTTTTTATCCACAGTTTTTTATTTATATGTATTTACATGGGTATAATCATCATCCACATCAATGTTTCCAAAATATTTATTTCAAAAAATTAATATATCCTTATATAATTGACAAAAGTAAATTTTACCCATTGTTAAATTTTTACTAAAGGGTGTGAATGTAATCATTTTTCATTTTAGGAATGAGGTACTTTTTGACTTCTCTAGAAGTACAAGATGTTTTCTTTAACATTTACATAATTAATTGTTTTTTAATCTTTAATAATGCATTATTTCCTTCAAGATTCCACTACAATCATACATGTTTATTATTACATGAAATTATTTCATCTAATTTTTTTTGTCATTTTGAAGAAGGAAAACATTTTTGACAAGGAAAGGATATATTACTCAAAAATTAATTTCAATTGTTTTCTGAAAATTATATTCCATCTAAAATGACATAATAAAAATATGGTTATATTTCTATCTGTGATATTAATATGATTTTTTAGTGATTTTGATGGAATTTTATTTCTGAAATAAATTTGATCTATATGAATTATGATGGAATGATGTTTATGAAACCCATTTTATTTCATGGGTTATGATATGGTGAATGTTTTTATGATTCTGTGTAACACATAATAAAGGATATATTTAGATATGGGTGAAATCTATATCACCCTAAAAATCAATGGGAAATTATTTGTATTCCATGATATAGACATGCGTGGAACTAAAAATTAATCTAGTTCTGTAATACATGGATGGAATAAGGAGTGAACTCAGTCCGATAAAGAAGTTTTTCTTCTATGATGTTCACGAAATTAAGCCTTGAAAAATATTAATTGTTTTTATATGATTATGTTTATATGGAAAGAAATATCATGTTATTTTTCATAACTATTGGGATTACATTTCACTTTTTACTTTTTTCCAATGACATGATATAATGATCTTTTATATGAATGATAATATTTTCAAATGTTATTTTCTTATCAATATGATATGATTGATATTTCAATTTTTTACCCATTTTTAGAATGTGATCTTACCCTTTTATATGTTTCTTTTCCACCATTCATGAATTAAGTTAATAAGAATTGTAACATCCTCGATCTGGATGCTATTAAATGGTGCCCCTTATTCTGTTTTCCATATGGCCACAAGTACATTTCCCCAAATCCTAGAGGCTAATGAGTAGAAGTGAGGGCCTAGTGTGTCATTGTGTGGAAACTATTATCTCATAGGTTTAGTGTAATAATGAAAAATAAATAATAAAAATAGCAGAAGTCGTAAATAACAAGAAACATAAGTAAACAACTAAAGACTAACAATAGAGATAACCATAAGGCATATAATATCAAAATGATGTAGAATGTCACATGTAATATGAAAATAGTAAAAAAATGATACACTTCAATCAAGTACAACAAAATACCCAAGTGTGTTATAATAAAATGACACTCAAGAACATCACAACCCTTGGCTTGGTCCCATTCTCTCCTGCCTTTATGCACAAAACATGTAACTGCAAAAGGTGACCTATTAAAATTTAAACAAGATGAAATATTTCCTATTTGGGCCCAAAAACATGACCAAAATACGGTGTGAGAATTAAATCTCAGTAGGTAACCACCTAAGTCAAGTGTCATTCAATTAGTGAGTACATACAACAATAGTGTAAAATAGTAAAAATGCCGTAAACTAACATGTAATCAAAAGTAATCAATAATATAAGTAATATCATTCATTTTAATTAATTTAATGTTCTTTACAAAATTAATATTCATTGATTTATAATAGTCTTGGGTTCCAGACCTATCATGTCAATCGTTTATAAAATGTAAACTCAAGGGATACCTCATAAGAATATTTAAATAGAATAAGTGATGACTTAATCCAACTTTGATCATTTACATGGAAGACACATCATACGTAATTACATATAAATATGTCTTAGGGCCAAGGCCAATGTATTATAATTTCACAATACTGTAATCAGGGACAAGACTCGTGTATCAACATTTAAACATGTTTCAAGGACTAACCCGATGTATCAACAGTTCAGCTAGTATCAGGTATGAGGTTGGTATATCTGCATTTTAGAAAAATTAAAAACATTTTTAAATTAAACTATTAAATTGTTAACAATAATAAAATCATGTGGGAAAATTTCAATTATCATACAACACATAATAATTAAACGATTGTATGTATTTATTATTTAATACCTTATTTGAGAAAATTAATACAAACATTCTAACATGTGAATTAAACAATATGAAACATTTAACAACAATATTATCATGAAAACCATTTAATTAACCAATTTCATATTAATCAAACCCTTAAAGGGGAATTAGGGAATTCCCATCTGCATCTAAGTCCAAATGGCCAAACAATGGTAATTTGAGGGACACCTCACGCACGGGGTGGCCCTAAATAAGACCAAATATGCTCAGTCATTTTTATTTAATTTACAAAAACACACAAAACACATTAGGTATTAACACTGTAATATTATCAATGACTTGACAACCTTAAGATGGTTGTGTAGAACAACAACACAATTAAACAGCATAAAATTAAAATATTATCACGGGACCACTAACCTCATCGTATTATTACTCTCCTCATCAAGCCTCCACATTATATTCACACCAAAAAGAAAATTATATTCAAAACAACGATATTTAATAATACATAAATAACATAATTGAGACCTAATGTCACCATGAACATATATAGATTAATCAATAGCTTACATATTGGGTTCAAAAAAAGACTGACAATGATTGAATCAGAGTTCAGATTATCAACTAGGAAGAGGTTCTAGTTTTGGTGACCCCTTGAGTTCACTGGGTGAGCCTTGTGACCAAATGAAAGTAGAACGAGGATAATTCCCATTTTAGGTGAAAAACATAATGTAATACATTTTAATTTCAATATAAATGGTTTTTATATCATATTACTGTTTATTTTGTAGATATATTCTGCAAACATACTTTATAGAACCTTATAACAAAACTACACGGTGTTTACTAGGAAGTACACAACGTCTAGTTGGTTTTTTCTCTTATCCTTACTGACATTCCAACAAACCATGAATTCCCTTCAAACATGGACAAACAAAAATGTGTGAGCATGGAATAGATGGCGTGTATTCCATGATTCAGGTAAATTTCTCATTTTCCCATATTTCTCAAAAACAACTCAATGAAAAATGAATAAAAAAATTGTTCCTAAAAAGAAGAGAAAGGTACTTAAAAATGACCCCATTAAATAAAGTTTCCCTAAATTTACCTTCCAATGGTGGTAAAGGAATATATAAGAATAAATCTGACCACGGGGCACATATGTCGGCCTTCCTCTCCCATGTTTTGTCCTTTTCACAGCCATGCTACCAAAACACTTGTACAAGAGGAACTGGATGGTCTTAGAGAATCCTCGTTCTCCATTCAATTATACGAATCACATGTTCCTCCAAGGATACATCAACACAGTGCTCGACCTCCTTCGACTAGAAAATATGAGAGGTATATGAGTGAAAATGACACACCAGAGATACATGAAAAAAACCATTCATTGATATGTACTTCTAAGGTAATTATAGCCGATAGGCCACCAACCCCACTCACTCCCGAATCTCAAACAGTTTGACTTATCTCGGTGAATTATTACCCAATATCATAATCGTCTTGTGTCCCATCCTATGTGTGACATGTAGTAAAATTAGATCATTGATACCAAACTACAAAGGTCCTCTATGATGATCGACATTTGATTTTGGCAGAGACTACGAAGTTTCCATTCTCTTCTGAATCCAAATAAACTCCACATTGGTCTCTTGGGCTAGATTAGGACCCATCATAACTTCATCTCCTACCTTTATCCAATAGAGGGGAGATCTACATGGACTCTCATACAAAGCCACATATGGCTCTTTATGAATAGTATCATGGAATCTATTATTACAGGACCACTCAATCAGGGTTATATACTTCCCCCATGATCTCGCAAGGTCTAAGTAAAATGTAAGAAATGTGTCATCTAGCACATATATCATATGTTCTTATTAGACATCTGTCTGAGGGTGGGATTGTTGTGCGCATAAGAACTTGTGTACCTATAATCATTTAAATACTATTCCTGAAGTGAGACATAAAGAGGACATAACTATTTGAAATGATTGAGAAATGGACCCCATTAAGTCATAAAACCTCATAGATATATAGATTCCTGAGCTCATATACACTAATGGTCTCCCTGATCAACAATAAATTTGTGACCTTTGTAAGCCTTGTAACCACAACCCACACAACTTTATTTCCCCTTGGTGACCTTGGTATCACCATCACGAAATTCATCGCAACATAATCCCACTTCCACTTATGAATATGTATCTACAATAAAATCCCATCTAGCTGATGATGTTCCACCTTCACCTACTGATAGGTGTAACACATTGAAACAAAACTAGGTACATCTCACTTCATGTCTGGCCACCAGTGTAGAAGGCGTAAGTTACAGTACATTTTGGTGACACCATGATGCAATACCCAATATGAAGCATGAAACACCTGCATTATCTCCATCTGTATATACCCTAGGAACCACACACATCCATGGATACATAGAACATCATTCTCGCTTATCATCCATCCAAGAGGAGGGTCCTATCCTTCCACACTCTCTGGTAGAACCAGGACTCCAGAAACTAATTTCTTCCTCATCTTCACACTGTCCATTAGGGTAGAGGTAATAGAAAAAACTGAATGATAAATCTATCCCAAACTACTGTCAACATCTAAATGCATTTAAAATAAAAAATCCATAATATTCTATTCACCACTAGCCTTTTTCACTACATGTATCTGAGTCATATTACATAGAGTGTCAACAACTTCATTTGTTTTTTTAGGTGTATGTGAATGCTAAAAATTGAATGACTGAGAGTACTCCACTAAAAATTTCTATCTAAGGATCTAATGACACTGAGTGAAGAATTATTTTATAGTTTTGTGGTTTGTTCACACAACGAAATTCACTCCCAATAAATAATGTATCCAATAGTGCAAAGAATAAACAACATTAACCAACTTGAGATCATGTGTCTGGTAATTCCTCTCAAGTGACTTCAACTGCCATGAACCATACACAACAACTTGATCCCCCGAATAATCATAGATCCTAGCCCATTAATTGTTGCTTCACATTACTCATTGTAACTCTTTTCCAGATCTAGAAATATAAGTATCGGTGCTGATGTAAAGCATCCCTTCAACAACTGAAAGGCTACATCACAAGAATCCAACCACTCAAACATCACTCATTTCTTTTTCAATCCCATCATCAAATTTTCTAAGAATGAGAATTCCGGTATAACATATAACTGAATCTCTCTTAATGTGTTCAAAAAGTGATTCTGATCAATCAATAAGTGGAATTTTGTGATCATAACATATAACTGAAGCTCTCTCAATGTATTCAAAATTTTCTCATGGTGTTTGTCATGGTCTTGTTATTTTGAGAATACACAATGATGAAAACCCCAAAAACCACCGCAAAAGAGTATAGATAATGATGGAACACTCAATTCATCAGCTCGAGGAAAATATTTGGAATGTTTTTTAGTCCAAATGGCATAATCAAGTGCTCATATATGCTATACCTACTATTATGGGCAATATGTTTTCTATCTACAGGTCAAACATGTACCAGATGATATCCCGACAATAGTTATATATCTAAGAACACTTGACCTCCTCGAAGTTGATCAATCATTTCCTCTATCAATGTTATTGGATATATGTTTTTAATCATCAATAGTTTCAATTTCTGATATTCCACATACAACAAAAGTGTATCATACACATTTTTCACGAAAAGGATCAATGACCCATAAGGAGATGTACTTGGTCGCATAAAAAACTTAACTATTATAACATCCATCTACATCTTGAGATCCTCTGACTCTACCGTTGACATCGAGTAAGGAGGAATTCCTACCAGTGAAGCTCCTAGTACTAGTTTGATAGTTAACACCTTCACTCATAATGGAGATAATCCTAATAAGTTGTTAAAAAAAGTGTCTCTAAAATGATCAACCAGTGGTGGGAGATATTACGAACATGTTCTATAATCATCTAGATATAAACATGTAATTAAGGCTTCCATCCCACCAAACCCATGATTCTTATGTCCTTCTATACACTCAGGGACAACCCATTCACCCATATTTAGAAACTCTCTACACTATAATAATGTGATACTCACCTTTTGACGATAAAAAAAATAAACCCTATAAAAGGAGCCAAATTACCCATTCCGAGATTGACATCAATTCCTATCATCTCAAAGATCTATAGGTTCAATTGAAATTGACACCCACAAATCTCAAGGGTGATATTCCTTACCTTGATGCACACCATCCATTATAATCTCTAACAGAGTGTCTAGAATCATAAAATTAGATGAATTTAAAAAAAACCCAAGGTATTCCACAATGGACATTGATATAAAACTATGTGTATCACCATTATCAAAAAGTGCATAAGATCAAACAGAGGATAAGAGAAAATTACATCTGATAGTAGATGGTCTAGAATACTACTCCTGATGGGTCTTTTGCACAACATTATTTTTACCAGTACCATGACCTGAAGATATTGGTAGGCTACCCTGAGCTGACCTACCCTACTATTTCTTAGATCTTGGGGTCAGGCTACCATGGACAGGACCACCCCGCAGCATGAATGAGTTGTCATATTCAATTTACCAGAATAGTAAGAATCTACTGACCCCACTCCAGAATGTGGAGTTGGTGAAGACCATCTCTCACTAGATATTTTTGGAAACATAACTAAAAAACAATGTAGAGGACACATCTTACTGTTAGTTCTGCATTCGACCATTTCTATTAGTCATTGATGTTTAGTATTCCCAATCATTCTAAATTGGAATCACCACACCTAGAGAGCATAAGAATGGTTCTAAATACTCGTATCCCCATTAGAAATATCCATATGATACATCTTAATTCTAGTCAAGATAGTACCAGATCATGGTACCGAACCACCCTGGCTCACACCCCCAAATTCCCATAGGTTACACTCAGTAATCATCCTCTGATTCGCAATAGTAGAGAAAAGGGAACCTAAATACATTCACATGTTATCAAATGTCAAACTAGATACCATCCTCAAATCATCTTTATTTTGATATGTAATCACTAAATAGAATATATGTGACTCATTAAGGATCAATAAATAGGGTAGAATACTACATAACTGATAGTGTGTCATGCACAAGGTGTATGACTCCTATTCTCAGTCAGCCCTTTGTGTTTGTGGAATATAATAATGGTATAAGTCCTCCTGAAGTTCATCCAATTTCATATATCAATGACTCCCTAACTGAGTAATAACATTCCACTATCTCTAGGCTGTATCATGAAATATATTTTTCATGATATTTACCCCTCCCCTCTCTAAAGAAGTCTCCAAATGCTCAAAGATAGCAATAACTTATTCAAGTAATGATTTTATTGCATGTGGTCCTTCGTCCACTAAAAAATTAGGTGGATGTTGCTCCTGCAATCTATATGTGTACTCTTCCATAGATTTTTAAGCATGTGGTGCTCCTGAAAGGGTCGGTATGATCCTCAAAATGCCTTCATGGAACCGTTAATGAGCACCTATGTTCGATATAATAGATGATGCCACAACATGCATAACTAGAGGTTCCATCAATAGCCATTGTCCAACCATATCTATAATATGATCATCACCGCTCTCCGGGCGTACAAGTCATGGTAATCATGATAGAATGTTTCTACATGATCAATGAAATACCTTATCAAAAACTCATCATCAATGACTTCCATTCAAGAGTGCCAAAACTGAATATAAGAAGACATTAATTGTTTGAAAAAAAGGACTACACAAAGTTTATCTCTCTGCAGTCACATGGTTATGTGATACTGCAATCCTGGGAGTGTATCAATCTTAGGTACATGCATGTTATACCCTTCCATGGTATGTACACAGGTATGTCCTCCTAGCCATTAACCCCCACAAGACCAGGTCAACACATGTTCTCTTTGGGTAGGCTACATGACATGTACCAAAGGCATATGGCATGTTCTCGTCAAAACTCTATATCCCATGATTTCTATCACATGACCCTTTACACTGTCTACTACTACACATCATCTAAAAAAGGTACACAATATGTTCAACTTAAAACATGTAAGACCATCTTTCTAGAATTGGAAGAACACTCGTCGTGTTATGACAATCTACATGTCGTGTATACTAGGTTTTTTGGATAGAAACACCAGATTTCCCAAAAAACCCCTCTGCATCTGAAAAAACAATGAGTGGGATGCTATATTATGACCCTTGAGGGACCATACACCCTACAAATCAATGTTTCATACCCAATAATATTATATCACAATACAATTAAATATGAAAGGATAAATCATTATCCACACAATTCTGATCCAAGAGGTCACATACACATAAAATATCAATGTTCGGCATCCATTAAAGTCAAACCTTATCACATACCAATGCTCCTATCACAACAGCATTCATATCTATTAGGTAACTATCAGAGCAACATGTATCTCTATCTCGACATCTATCACAACAACATGAAATATATACTGCATCCTAGATGACATGACATAATTCATGGAATGTGATTCAAAAAAATTTACAGATTATGAATGAGATGGAAAACCCTCATCTCAGTGGGTTACAAATGAAAATGAAAAAAACATTCATCAATAGTAATAGCAGAAATAAAGTGTGTCACCCAACGGTGATATCAAATCTACTGTAAAAGCTCAAAATCCGAAACAAAAATCAAAATTCGAGGTAATTTTTATTTCACCTATACATGGTGTAGAAAATACCATGCATAACTAATTACCAAATTACACATCCTTTATATCATTATAAAATAGTGAAGAATTCTCCAAAAGAAACAAACTCTGATAACACATTGTAACATCCCAAAACTAGATACCACTAAAAGGCTCCCCGTACTCAGTTGGCTATATGGCATCATGCACATTTCCCGAAATGTCAGAGGATGCTGAATAGATATGATGGAAAATGGTGCGATTGTGGGGAATCTATTACCACATTAGAAGATTTTAAAGTGGAGAAATAAATTGAAAATATAGTGGAAGTATTAAACAACATGAAACTGAAGTAAACAACTGAAGAATGAAGATAAAGATAACTGGATGGCTTATAAAATCAAATTGGAGAACCATGTCACATGTTATAAAAAAACTGAGAAATCTGGATACAATGAAATCAATTAAAACACAACACCAATGTATGGTAAAACCAAATGAAACTCAGCAGCATCATAAGAATTGCCTTGGTCTAATGCTCCATTACTCCTAATAAGCAATCATTTACCTGTATAAGTTGCCATCCTCCTATCGACACCCGCAACAACATAGTCTATTTTGGCCCATATACATGACCAAAAATATGTTTGAGAAATAAATCCCTATAATAAACCACTGAAGGTTTGTGAAAATCTATCAGTGAGTATATGCAACAGTAGTGTACAATAGTGAAAATGAATTAAATTAACAGGTAATCAAAATAAACCGACCCTACATGTACTATAATTCATTTAAAGGAATTTAATTTTCATTCATAAATTCAAATTAAATGAATTATATAAGTCTCGGTGTCCATCATAATCCCTTCAATCCCCTATATGAAGTAAAATCAACACATACCTCAATTGTTTATCTAAATAGAAAATGTGAAGACTGAATCCAAGCTTATGCATTGTCTTAGAAGATGCGTAATTAGTTATTCCATTTCAAAATGACATTGGGGAATGCCTCATGTATGAGCATTTCAACATATTCTAATCAGGGAAAATATTTGTGTATCAATATTTAGGCATTTTTCAGGGCCTATCCTGGTGTATCAACAATTTATCATGTTTCAATCTGGGACAAGACCATGTATCAACATTTAAGAAGGTATCAGGGCTAGGCTACGTATATCTAAATTTCAAAATAGTAAACAACACTTTTAAATTACACTATTACATGCGTAATAACAATCAATTCACATGGGCACCTTTCATTTGTCATGAAATCATGATAATTAATCTATGGAATGACTTTAGCATTAAATAAATCACATGGGAAAATATATATAACATGTATAACATGTGAGTTAATGTATATCAACACATTAACAACTATATTAACATATTGACCATTTAATTAACCATTTTCATATCAATCTACACTTCAAAGGGGAAACAAGTTATTTCCATCGGCATCCTAGTCCAAACGGTTTATCAATGCTTATCCGAGGGAAAACACATGAATAGGGTGGCCCTTAATCAATCCCAATAAGATTAATAATGCTTCAATTAATTTCCTCAATCACCTCAAGGACAATAGGTATTAAAATGGTCAAATTATCAATCCAGAGACACCCTAAACATGGGAATGTGGCACAAAAACATATATAAACAACTTAACATTAATATATTAACGAGAGACCACCTACATTGTTGTAGTAAGACTCTCCTAATTCACCCACAACCTCCAATTCATGATTGAATGGCAGCGACCTTTGAAACAATTAAATTAAATCGTCTTTTAATAACATAGTAGAAAACTAAAATCATCAAGAAAAGCTGTATAGTATTTTAGATATTACCAATTGGATTCAAATGAGTCCGACATTGATTTATTTGGAGTTTAGATGATCAACAAGGAAGAGGTTTCTGTTCTGGTTCTCCCCATGAGTTCCTCGGGCGAACCATCTATCCAAATGATAGAATAATGAGTATAAATACCATTATATGTGAAAAACATCAAAAAAACGGTATGTATGTACATATACATGGTGTGAATATCATTTTACTATTCATTTGACAGCTGACATCTGCCTTTTTAACTTTCTGGAACCTACCGACATGGCAACATGATGTATACTAGGAATTAAATGCCATGGAGTTGGTTTTTCCTCATTTCCTTTCCTAAATTACCACAAAACATGTATTACCTTCATTCACATATATGACATGACATTTTCTAGGAATACAAAACATGTATTCCATGAATCTAGTATTTTTTTAGTTTTCTATAATTTAAAAAAATAGCTCAATGGAAAAAATAATAAAAGAAAACCATACCTCAAATGGAGAACTGTGTTCTTATAAGTATGAAATTCCAAAATGTATTCTAGTTATGTTAAATACATGGTAGAAAATGTAGGCAGTTTTGAACTAGTTGTTTATGTTTCTCGTTTACTAATGACACTATACCGATACAATCATGTCATGGTTTTGTTATATGTTGTAATGAATAAACATTAATTCGGAAAGAGTATAAATGTTTTTAATGTTTGGTTATCTATATTGGGTATTATAGGAATGTTATAATTATCCTTTAAAAACTAGGATGATAAATAATCAACGAGAACCCTATAGAAATGTCTATGTATAAAATAAAATCCTAGTGTTTTATAAAGGACATTTAATAACATATAATAAAATGAAATGTGTACTAAATTTAAATTTGATTCCTCATTATGTATTTTTTATATTATGATTAGTGTTTATCACACTATGATTGTGTGTTTTAATGAAAATCATGAACTCGAAGAAACCATGTCTATGATGAATGCGACGAGCAATGCAATGACTGCCCCCCTAGTAAATAGATGTTATGGGAAATGGAATGAAAATCTTGTAGCTATTTTCACACAAATTTCTAATGATATGAATCATGCTAGACATACAAACATGATAAGGATGAAGAAAAATTATTTTGAATACTTCATGCGGAAGAATCCACATTCATTCAGCGGGTCTTCTAATCCATTAGTGGATAAACAATAGATCAGCACCAATGAAAAGTTATTTTCAGTTCTACATTTTTCTAAACATGATAACATAATCATAGTTTTATATAATTTGTAAGGTGAAGATGAAATTTGTGGATTCCTATCAAGAATAAGTGGAAATGTAATGAAATTGAGTCCACGGAATGTTACGAGTTCGTGGTCTAATATTTCAATAAGTACATTACTTATATTCATCGAACAAAGATGTGGAAGGGGTTCTATGAACATAAGAAAATGGATGATGAATCAGTTGGTACCTAAGAATCAAATTTTACAAGACTTCCAATGTACACTTCTAGAATTATTATCCACCCTAAAAGTAAGATTGATTGATTCTTTAGGGGCTTAGATCCAAGTATATTATGGGAATTATCCCTAAGAGACGTAAATAGATTTTACGAAGTTGTACAATGTTATATCAAGTTTGATATAGATATTGGGGTAACCCACATATTATATGTGTCTGATTAGAAGTGAAAAATTAAATTCAATGGAAAATCTAAAGACCACAGTAATAATAAGATAGATTTTCCCTTATTCTCAATGTGTACCAATAATCATGGAGGTAATTTTATTAATGTGACATGTAACTATTATATTTTTTGAAAATACATTCAATATGAAATTGAATTCCAAAGTGATGGAAAAAATATGTCTAATGATGAAAAAAATGAAAATTCTATACAGAATGCACCACTTACACATAAATGTTAGATGTGCAAGAAAATGTGGCATTATGCCAATCAAATATCTAATACAGGGGTTATGGATGATGATCTGTGTCAGAAAACTATGAAGGCCAATGAAAATGGAATATCACATACAATTTCTATCAGCGATGTGGAGTATGATAATGATGTGGTGAAAGGTACACATACCATCCAATCTTGAGTAGAAAATGTTCTATTTGATTTTGGATCCACCCACTCATTTATTTAGGAAGAATTTTTTAATGGTATTGTCATGTTACCTCAACATATAGATGTTGAGTTATCTTTGACTAATATTAATGGCATAATAATCACCTCAATAGTTAATAATACGTCTCTAATTGATGTTTGTAGTAATGTGCTTCCATAAAATATTTTGGTCCTTCATATAGTGGAATTTAATGTCATTCACGGAATGGATTTCATTTATCTATTTGGAGATCATATCAATTACCAAGGAAGGGATGTCACATTTCGTATTCCATATAAACAGTTAATAATAAATTTATGTAATGATGAATATAACGATATTCTAGAAATTTCATCCTTCTTATCAATTTTGATTCCAATAAAAGAATGTTATTTATTACAGATTTTTTTGGAGAAACACATATTTGAGAACAAAACCAGTGTACATGAGTTTGATGTTTTCTTTCAGAATTAATTTTCATGTCTTCCACCAAATCTTGAAGTTGAGTTTTCAATAAAACTCATACCAGGTGCTGTACCTATTTCCAAGACACCTAATAGAATGGCCCCAATTGAGTTGCAAGAATTGATGATGAAACTATAAGAGAATGTGGTTAAAGGATTCATATGAAATAGTGTGTCACCTTGGAGAGACCCTATTTGGTTTGTTATGAAGAAAGATAGATCAATGAGACTCTGCATTGACTATCAGCAAAATAACAAGATCCCTATCAAGAAAAAATATCCTCATAAACATATTTATTACTTATTTGACCAACTAAATGGATCTCAATACTTTTCTGATATTGGTGTTCATTCAAGATATAATAAATTAACTATCAAATGAGTGATATACCAAATAAGACATTCCATACATGGTATGGACACTATGAATTTATAGTGATACATTTTGGCCTTACTAATACCCCTACTATCATCATGGATCTATGGAATATAATATTCAGATACTACCTTAAAGGAAAGTACTTATGGAAGACATTCATGTATATTGAAATAGTAAGTAAGAACATGATGATCACATGATTATTGTAATGAAGAACCTAATAAAATAGAAGCATTAGTCCAAATTTACTAATTTTGAATTTTTTTCTTCTGAAAGAATTCAGTTTTCAATCACATAATCTAATGAAATGGGTTATTTTTGGATCCAGGAAAAACAGATTTGATTAAAAGCTGGTTGAGACCAAAAACAATACCTATGATCATATTTTCTTGGTTAAGCTGGATATTAACTATATTTTGTGAAATTAGTTTCATTATTATCTAAACCACTAACCATGTATAATAGCATACATTATATATTCATTTGGACAAAGGAATGTGAAGATAATTTCAAAGTGATAAAAAGTGGTTTATCCAGTGCAATTGTGATGACACTTCTTTGTAGTTTAGAATTCTTTGCGATCTATAATGATGTATCCAAGAATGTGTTCGGATTTTTTATCATGAAAAATGATACAATTATAGTTTATTCCTCACGACAACAGAAAATCCATGAGAAAAATTACCAAAATGATGATTTGGAGTACGGTACACTAATAATTGAATTTAATATATTTAGGCATTATAGATATGTTCATAGGTGTGATATTTTTACAAATCATAAATGTTTAATAAATGTTTTCACTGAAAAGGGGATGAATATGATTCAAGGAAGATTTTTGTAGTTTATTAATGATTATGAATTCTCAACAAATTACCACATGAGGAAATTTAAAAAGGTGGGAAATTCGTTGAGTTAAAAATACCAAGATAGCTTATCCATGGTGAGGATAACTGAAGATCCAATATTTATGGATTTACAAGCGATGAGCCTTGAAATTTTAATGTATGGGGAGAAATCATATCGTTTCAAATAAACGTTCAACCATCTATAAAATTGAAGATTAAGGAGGTAGAGATGGAAGATGTAGAGTTACAATTGATGGTGAAAATTGTTCCATAATTCATCCTTGATAGTGATGAAATAATACGGATCAAGAATTTGGTTTGTATTCCTGCCACACCTGAATTTAAGAAGGATCTACTGGATGAGGCACATAGTGATGTATTCTCTATTATCCTTGGAATACAAAAAATAAACAGGGACATAAATTTTCAATTAGGTGGGATGGAATAAAAAAGTTTCCTCTAAATATGTCTTTCGATGGACGGGTTGTCAGAATGTTAAGGCGGAGAGATAGAAGTATAAGGGGATGTTACAACTATTACCCATTTAAGAATGGAATTAGAAAAACATTATTATGGAAATATACATCGTACATCACACAAAATATGACTGCATGAATGGTATCTGGGTTATAGTTGACTTCCTTACATATTTGTCACACATAATTGAAATTACAGAGGATTTAACACTTGATCATCTTTCCAGGACATATTTAATGGGAGTGGTAAGATTTCATGCAGTGCCACTCTCAATTATATGCGATTGGGATCCTAGGTTTTCCTTAATGTTCTAGTGAAATCTTTAGATTTCTCGGTATATTGAGTTATGTTTCAATACTTCTTATCAACCTCAAAAATATAGTTAGTCGAAGTGGATTGGTCAAACATAGGAAGACTTTTTGAGAGTTTGATCGATATATTTCATAGGTGGTTTGGATCATAATCTAACAATTGTGTAATTTTAATACAGTAATAGCTTTCACTATAGTATTCATAGGGATCCTTATGAATAACTCTATGGGACTAAGTGTGTAACATAAACATTCTAGGATGAATTTGGGAAAAGAAAGCTTTTAGGACATACCCTTGTGGATGATATGGCAGAAAAGGTCAGATCTAATAAACAACACATATGAGTAGATCAAAGTTGAAAAAAAGGTTATGATTCCAACTGTTGGAATGACTTAATGTTTGAAGTAGGTGATAAGGTATTTAAATGAATGTCTCTCTATAATAGAGTGATGTGATTTGGAAAGAAGGTCAAGCTGAGACCGAGGTATATTTTTCCTCTTGAAATTCTAGACAATATTGCGATGGTAGCTTACCGATTTGCGCTTCCAAAAAAGCTATCAAATGTTCTAGATGTGGTCTATGTATCTCTCTTAGTAATGTATATACCCGATCATTCACATTTAATTAGCTCAGAATTCATTCCACTAGTGAAATATCATTCTTTTAAAGAACAACTGATAGAGATTATGGATCTTAGAGAAAATATTCTACAAATGAAGACCACTCTCTTGGTTTCTATTTTATACAGGAATAAAAAATTTGAAAAAGCTACATGGGATCTTGATGATAAGATGAGGATGATTTATTATCATATAATTGATTCCATGTGGCAAACTGCGATGGAGAAATTCAGTTTACAGGGGGTAGAATGTAACACCCATATGTTTTTATGAAATATTTTCATTAAATAATTTTATTTCTTCATTAAATTGATTTACACATAATAATGAGTATAAAATAACCACGGGAATACTTTATTATAAATTACCATTAGAGCCTTGCCATAGGGTCAGCGGGAAAAATTACAACCAAACTCTGCAAATGAATTATTAATTCATTGGTTATCAATTTCTTATGAAAAATATATACCGAGTAGATATTTTTAATTTATTTAATTGAATTTAGTAACCAACATAATGAGATATATATTTTTTATATACAAAATAAAATATTTATTTTACCTTCATCCAAGGGATATTTTCGTCAGATTGTATGAATAAAGCCAATTTGATGTATAAAAACATATTTGTTAAAAGGTTAATTTTACACCTTTGAATAGAGATACCATTTAATATTTAGAATTTGACTCATTAAGAAATAATATATGACTTAATTAACATATTATTATATGTGGGATTAAAAAATTTACATTGTATAAATTGTTTGTATTTTTCTGATAATTATTGATTTGATGAGCAGTAATAACTCCATTAATATTAATTAAAATGCACATTTTTTTCATCGATATAATTTATTTGGATAAATTGTAATATTTAATGGTTTTAAAGTTTGAATATAATATAATTTTATATTTATATATAAATTATTCCATTATATTTAATTTCACATTGAATTATTAGGTAAAAAATTCTAAATTTTTGAAATATTTTATCTTTTAAAACTCATTTTCTCATTTCAACAACATGATGAATTTTAAAATAATTACTACAATTTATCTATTTTGATGTTTCAAAAATTTATTAAATATTGGATGTTAGTGTGTCCAAATTATGTTAATAGGATACTTTTATTTTTGGGCATTATGAATAGAAACTTTATTAATTATTTTTTATTACCATGGTTAAAGATATATATGTTAATTAAGGGTAACAAAAATTATACAAAATTAACATAAAACCTAATGAAATTCTACTAGACTAATAAATTAGGCCGTTATCATCTATTGATCTAAATATAATCACTTTATGGTCACTTATGAATAAATATTACATGAATGTATTAAAAAATAATGAATGCGACAAAATGTCAGAATCACATTTTATTTAAGTATATTAATTTTAATATATAGATAAATAGTAGATAATATTGACTATATATAGTATATAGAAATATAAAATAATTACATACATAACATAAATTTATTTATAATTTTTGCATTTTAAATTATTTCCATTAATGATCACACAATTTTGATGTAAAAATTTTTTTATTAATAGAAATATAAAAAAATGGGATTAAAAATAATAAAATGAATATAATATCAAATAAATAATGAGCTTCACAAATTTAATAGGTTACTATGACATGTTAGGAGTGTATTGAATATTTTTTTAATTTATCCCCTATGTGGATTTTTCTAATGTTAGATATATGAGTAGTGTCAAAATTGATACTATTTATATTATATGAAAAAATAACATTTAGTTTAATTATTTCAATATCATAAAATTATTAAAAAATTAAAAAATTATAATTATAAGATATGAAATTTCATAAAATATCCATTTATATTCAATTATCAACATATAATGAAATATTTATAACAATTAATTATTTGGAATATTATTAACAGAATTTAAATAAAATAAAATAGTTAATTGTCAATTAAAAATATGTGGTTTAAATTGATAAAATAATTTTTCCAAAATTTATTTGTTTTTCATATTACATCCCTATAACAACTCATATTCTAAAATGGGGAATTTTGGGGGTTTTAGGGTAGGATATGATTATATTACAAACTATTATTTATGGAGTTTCAAAAATTGCCCCGTACTTCAATTATAAAAGGATACTTACACCCTCACATCTACAATTCATGTTGTGCCTTCTGGCTCAGCCATAACACACCCTTTTGGCTTATCAAAATCAATATTTTCATTCAAGAATTTATTTTCTTATTTAAATTCTATCTGTAGTGCTCTAACATGATATTTATAGGAGGTACATTAAATAATTGGTAATATCATTTACCGATTATTTTAAATATCTTCTTTTATACTTCTTTATAATTAGTGGTTTCATTATATTGTAATAACATCTGGATAAATCATATACAGATATGTTATTATAAACTTGAAATAACCATATTTCACCTTCTACCCACAAATGAAAAATGAAATAACTATGTGTGCGTACGTATGACTTATTGTCTCAACACTATGGTTTAATGCATTTTTTAACACCACCTTACATAGATGGGTATGACAATGGAATTAATATATATATATATATATATATGAATGATATAAATTAATATTTATCCTGATATCCTATACACTATTCACTTCAATACCATTTAAAAATTATTGGAACAACATCGTCGCTCGTGCATACATATATATAACCATCTCCATGATGTGATGTGATTAGATCTACATAATATTCATCAATTAATGATTATATAAATTAACTAAATATATAAATATGATATATAAAATACTCATATACTACATTAAATGACAAAACTATAACCTTAAAATATGAAAAAAAAACATCTTATCCTACAGAACATGTATAAGAATATAAAGCAGTTAATACCCTCGTAACGAGTAACAATGAAATATTCCTAACAAAATGATGAAAATATGATCACAATTTTTATGATTAAAATATTTATGATTTTTGAATAATTCAGTAACACTATATAAATCAATATACATGTGTTTTGGATACATAATAATCATATCGGACGTACGGTAGGGGATAAGTTTTCAAATTTCATTTTCTCTGAGATTATTTATTTGTAAATATTTACATTGGTATAATTAACATCCACTTTCATTATTTCTATATATTAATTTCAAAATATTTATTATATGCTTATATAATTTTTAAATGTAAATTTTACCCAATTGAAAATTTATACTATCTGGTATCAATGAAATTTTTATCATTTTCGGTATGTGGTACTTTTTCACTTTTCTGGAAAAAGTACAAGAAGAATATTTTTTAAACATGTATGACATGGATGGATTTTTATGCTTTTATAATTCCACATTTCAATTAATATTCCAATAAAAAATACACATTTATTTTCAAATAATATGACTTCTTTTAAAATTATAAGGCATTTTGTGAAGGGAAAAAAATTAAAGAAGAAATAATATTTTTCTTAGGAATAAATTTCAATTGTTTTCCAAATTTTATTTTGCATCGAATATGAAACTCTTTATATTAGGTTATCATTCTATCTCTGTTGTTACAATGATTTGAGTTTTATTATGATGTAATGTTATTTTATAATATTAATGGTTATATATGAATTATGACGCAATTATTTTTAAGAAATCTAGTTTTTTCATGGGTCATGATATGTTGAATATTTTCATGTTATTGTGGCACACATAAGAATGGTTTTGTTATGAGATGGGTGAGACCTATATCTACCTACAATTGATTGGTTAATGATTTATATCTGATGAGATAAACATTAATAGAACTATAAGTAAATATGTCATTATAATACGTGGCTAGAACGAGGAGTGAACTCGATCCAATAATGAACTTTGTCAACTATGAGGTTCTCATTAATATCCCCTGAATAATATCAAATGGCTTTCTGTGATTCTGTTTGTATTCAATAAAATTTCATGTATTATTTTTTGATTTTAGGGATTACATTGAACTTTTATTATTTATCCCATGACATGATATTATGATCTTTTATATGTAAGATATGATTTTCAAATTTTATGTTTTTATGAATATTATATGGCTGATATTTTTTTCATACCCATAATGAGAATTTGAGCTCACACTTTCATATGTTTCTATTCCCAAGGTTACGGTGAATGGTATTAAGTATAATATTTCAAAAATGTTTTTTGATGAAAAAATGAGATAAAATGTAGATATTTTATGAACCAATTGTTGATGTTCGCAATATTATAAATATAATATACCTATATGGTCCTTTCATGGTTTTGTTAAATGTTCTAATGAATATAAATTAATTCTGAAGTCATATTAATGTATATAAAGTACAGGTCATTGTATAATGGGTCATGTAGATAAAAATGATTGTAGCCATCCTGTTATGTTAGGTAATGAGTCATATACCTATAGATTGTGGCCCCAAAAATTATTGGTTCATTAGTGAGGTGTGGATTCACTAGTCGGATTCCTTAAAAATATATGTGATATGATGGTCATCGATGAATGTCCTGTAGAACAATTGGATCTCTTTCATGGGCATCGATATGAGATGGAGATCCCATTTTTGTATTATTTGTGATTATATATTTTAATAATATTTATACTTTAATCTATGTCATTACGTATCGTTACTTTTAATTTTGGTCAATAAATCTACTATCAATTCATACCATGTCTCTTATTACAACCCATCACCTTTTAGGGCATCCTATTAGTTTTGTTTATACACATCCCTATGTGGTCATTTCCCACACATGTCATGTCTTTTAGATGAATGATATGTCCGCGATTATTATAGTGGAGATTGGGGTTACCTATTATATTAGACAATGTATGGTGGTAGGATATTGGAGATCTAGAGGTAGGATCACTCAAAATTTTACTTCCATTTTGTTTTATATTGGATATCTTTTTGGTTGGGAATATATTTTATCCTTTCACTTTTCAATTAATACTATCATACTCGGGTACACCCTATTGGTTTTCATATTCATGCTTATTATCTAGGTATTATGTTTTTTATTATTATCCTTTTAAACATATAATTTGAAGTGGTAGGGTGTGTCCATATAGGATCATTAGGTATAGTCCTCCCATAATAGTTATGAATTTCGGTGACGGTCTCCATCCTAGGGACTTTAGAGGTGGGATTGGGTAGTTATGAAATGATCTCAACTTGGTCGAGACATGAATAATTAGTATTAGGGAAATTCTATCTTAGAAATAGTTTAAACAATAATCTCATTATAGATATATTGTTTGTATATAAGGAAACAATGTCGATGTGTTTTGAGTACATATTTCAGGATACATAATTTAATACTAGTGTGGCAACAGACATACCCATTCATATGACCTTGAATACCTATGTGTGGAATCATAATACTGATATATTGGTTATTGGAATAAATTTTACAGGAATTATATGTGACTAGTTATTTGAAATTTATTCACAATTTATCTCAAAATTGAATATTTATAATATATCCTAAGCATGGTACGTCTTGGAAAAATTAACTGGATTCAACTACGATGATAACTATCAAGGTTACCAGGTTTCGATCATAACGATGATCCGAAGAGTGATGATTAATTTTGTAGTTTTTATAAGTGAAAATTCCTCCTCTATAAGAACAAGTTGTTGCATCCCCACCTATTAGGTAGCAGATTATACCTACAGGATAGGATGAGGATGGTCACATTCTAAATGCACTCCATGCCATCTAACACTAGTGGCTGTTAAGGATCAATAGTGATCCATATCCCTAGTTAGTTGAATAATGGATACAATAAATGATATGTGTTTTTAGTCGTGTCCATACATTTAATGATTAGGTGGTCAAAATGGAATATATATATTCCTTGGGGCTCTTCTACTATAGTGGTTTCTTTTATTTTATATGCATGATGAGTCGAAAATTACATAGACTCATTTAAAAAAGTTATCTCATGGGGTGTACAACACCTCCTTCATGTAGCCATTATATATTTATTGAAATCTAGAGAGGTAGTAGGGAGGAGGGATAATGGATGAGCATGCTTCAGGGTTGGCAAAACATTTTCAGAACTCTATCAATAGGATACAACACTAGTGGAAATAATGTTTTTAACATCAGAGAAATAATTTCAATTTTTTAAACTGATGCAAAACATATGCGAGGAAGTGTAACAATGTCAGTTTTAATATAAACCAATGCACAATAGTGTTTATTCGATGTTTTTGGAATTAGTGTTTAGTAAAACTGATGCCATAAACATTGGAAGAATTTATTTTTAGCATCGCTGTTGAAAAAACACAATGGAAAAAATAATATATATATATATATATCATGTTAGTTTAGTAAAACAATGACAAGAAAAATAAATAAATATATATATATGGAAACAATTTTTACAAAAACAGTTGTGAAAAATAATAAAAATTATAATTTTCAGGGTCATTTGTTTGTGAAAACGGACCCTGAAAATATTTTCCTGGACTTTTCACATCATTTTGTAATAACTAATGTATAATGTCTTCAAAAATAACCAATTACCTGGAAGACCACATTTTTTTGGATCATCCAAACCTTCCGCTCACATTGAACCCCTCCAAAATTATTATGACGTTAATGGGCACCAGATGATCTTGGAATACATTGTTGGAAGATTTTATTTAATTTTCACTATATGTAGTGTACATTTTTCATCTTCTTCGATTTATTCATCATCATTGTGTTATATTCGTTACCAAAAACTATTTATGAACTAAAAAATGTTTTTATTTTAGTTTTATTTTTATTTTTAATGTTAGTTTTTACAAACAATTTTATTTTGATTTTGTAGGAAGTGTTTATTTTTGCAATGAAATCAAGTAATGATGTCCAAATTTTGGATCGTGGATAATTTGACCTCTTAATTTGTTAAGTTGTTTTTTTAATTTGGTATAATGTGTTATCATGAGTATTACTATATTATTACAAGGTTTTAGATTCCCATTTTAAGTAGTAATTCTAATAAAAAACTATGATTCATAATGTATTTGATCTATTATATTTGATTGGATTGTTCATATTATACTTATTATTCTAATAAACGATAGTTCAATTTTTTTGTGGAAAAATATAAAATGAAGTGATCTTCTTGATTCACCCCTATATAAGTATCACTATTTTTGTCGAACCACATCACATATATAATTCCTCATGTCATACTATAACTAAATAAATTTCGTATATAATTCTTTGTGATATATTTATATCACTTTTGTGACATGAAATTTTTTTATGGAACCCATCATTTCATATTTTACTACCTAATATAAGATTAAACACATATTTCAATAAATCTGTCAATTGGTTCTCATTAAATCATGATATATTTTATCCCATGATATATCTATATTTTCATAAAAGCTATAATATTTTATCGGGGAATGATTCTTATCACTCTATGTTATATCTATTTTATGTATATATTTTTTAAAAATTATAATAGTCAAACAACTCTTCAATTATGTGAATTTGATTATATTTATGGGTTTTCTAGATATAAAATATTTCTAAATAAATATTTTCCTTAATAATATTCAAAATAATATATGGTAAAAGATATTATATATATAAATGTTGAACATACTTTTTGTTAATAAATAATTTCATAGTGAGTATGACGTTGTAACTTTAAAAATAGTAAATGGATTATTATTTCCCAAAGTAATATTCCACCAATATAATCACCACTAAGAATAACAAGAACTATATATATTTATGAAGAGTGTTATAACTACATTAAAATAATAAAATAAGAGATATATAGAGATTAATTTAAAGATTATAAAAATATTATGTTTCTTTTTATGAGTATTATATCACTATATATAGAACATTATTTAATTATAAATGTTAAAAGAGTTCATGAAGTCTATAAACACAAGGTTCATTCCCAACATAATTAATCAATATGTTATAATATGTACAAAATAATAAAATAAATCATATATTAATTTATTATATAAAAATTAATGGAATATGTCATAAATTCTTATTGTAGTGACATTATTTAATTTATTAAATATACTATGTGGTGTCTTTTTATTTTATCTATTTTTGATTTATATGTATAAATTTGTATTGATATAGAAATATATTATAATGACCACCAGCTGAACACCCAAAATGGTATTAATGAGTATGTAAAATCATATGTTGATATAGATCTTATTTTTGAAGAATTGCATCTTTCTATTCATAAGATAAGTGAGAGTATTAATGATGGTTTTCATTTATTAGAGGTTTACTATTTAGATGTGATAATTCCATATCTTTTATGACCAATGAGTTTCACATGTAACATACCCCACTTTTCAGTAAAAACTATGTAAAACGAACAGGTAAATTAATGCAATCTTCAACACTTTTTACACCCGCAACACCCAAAAAAAGTAACAACACTCTAAAAGGAACTAATAAATGTTAGATTACTAAGAATAATTAAATTATATTATCAAATAATCCCATCTATAAAATATAATAAATGGTTACTATCTTTAATTGTTTTTCATATTATATATTTTCTATCTGATTATAAATAGTTTTTATTTATTGTATTTCCGTATATATTTTATCAGTTTATATATATATATATTTTTATTTTTATATGTTTTAATATATTCAGTAATTATATTTGGATATCAGGTATTTAATGGATCATAATTGGCTAAATTAAAAATGAACCTCTAATGAGTATGAAAAAGAAGTTGATGAATTCTTGGAATTTTATAATCAAAATCATCAAAGAAATGATTACATTTCAATTATATTTGTGAAGTGTTTCAATATAAAAAATTTAATCAGTAGATAAATCCACGGTCAACTAATTTTTCACAGTTTAATCCTTAATTATACATATTGAATCTACATGGGGAATAAACAATAAATTCAATAGATAATGTTGATGAAAATATTCATAATGTGATATAAGATGATATTGAAGATTTATTTCCTATTTTAGGTGTTAAAATTGTTGAAAATACAACATGTGATGATGTATTTTATGGTGTTTCTGAGAAACCAATTTTCCTATGTTGTAGAAAATATATAGTTTTATCAGTAGTTTTGAGATTGGTTAAATATAATGTGTGTAATAGTAGGAGTGGTAAAAGTTTATCTAATATACGTTATCTTTTAAATGAACTACTTTTAGAAGGCAACAAGCTTCTAGATTCTGATTATGATGCGAACTAAATATTATTCATAATAGTATTTTTTTATAAAAAGATACAATCATTCCCCAATTATAGTTTGTTGTATAGGAAATAATTTGGATTTTTATCAAACTATCCTACATTCAGATCCTCACTCAATATGATTGATGTAAAAGTAAATTCAGATTAATTATTAGTTATAGACATCTAACCTAATGTTAAATCAAATAATTTCATCCAATAATCCCTTAATATAATTGTGATAAATTATATCTGAGTCATTTTTTGGTTTAGAAATGAAATTTACTACTAACACAATTTGTTACCTTACAATAATTCCTTGATTTAACTGTCTACTTTCGAAATCAATTAATAAAAAGTGGTTAAGATGGAATTAAGATGATTTTATCACTGATGGTAAATTCTATCAACCATATCACTCCACACAATGGAAGGGATATGATAATAAATTTCCAAATTTATTGTTGTGACGATAAAAATCTAAAATTATGAGTGTGTACAGATTGAATGAATCTTTATCAGAGCTTATGTTGCAAATATAATTCATGACCTATTTTGTTGGTTGTTTACAAATCATCCCCGCAGATATGTACAAATAAAAAATATTTTATGATGATATTGATGATTTCCTGACCAAAATATCCAAATATGATGTTGATGTGTATCTTTCACCATTGATTGGGGATTTTAATTTTTTATGGGAGGCATGTGTAAGTGTTTTTTATGAATACAAGAACAAGTATTATCTTTTTCATGTTGTGACATTGTTCAATATAAATGGAATTCCATCATATGGAAACATATTTGGATACATTATAAAGGGATATAAATATTGTAAAATATGGGAAGAACATACATTATATTATCAATTATAGAATGGAAGAAAAACATTGAAAATTGGACATCGATGATTATTATTAATTGATCATCATTCTCAAATATTGAAAAACTAATTTAATGTTTTATAAGAATACATAATTCTTTTCCAACCATTTTTAGTTGAAGAATACTAAAACATGGTAAAAAATATTGATTCAACATTTGGAAGGAAAAGTAGTTCTAGTCTTCAAAAAAATTATCTTGAAGAAACATTCAAATATTTTAAACAACCTTATAAGAAATTTTTGAGATATAAAACATAACATTGGTGTTATGCATATTGAGAAAAATATATGTGATAGTTTTATTGAAACATTATTACACATAAAAGGAAAAAAATAGATGGGTGGAATTATTGATAGGACATGATTGTAATGGGAATACATTTATTGTTAGCTCCCACAGTGAAATGAAACATCACATATTTACCTCTGGATTATCACGCATTATGAAAGTCTGAGAAGATGAATTTTTTTCATTGTTTTTTTGGTAAAATGTACCCAGTAGAAATTCTTCAAATGTGAAGAATTTTGTGTCAATGATGGATTGCTAATTAGTAGATATGAAATCTCATGAATGACATGTATTTATTTAACGGCTATTACTAGTTTCACTGCATGGTATATTTCCATCAATTGTAAGAGTGTCTATCATTAGGTTATATATTTTTTCATATCCATTGGTATCAATGTAATTCATCCATTTTTTTAAATATATTGGAGAATGAATTTTCTCTTTTACACTGTCAATAGAAATGAATTTATTATATATCATTTTTGATATAATGGTTCATCTTGTGATTCATCTGTTGTGTGACATAAGAAATGTGGTCCGGTTTATTTACATTGGATGTATCTTTTTCAAAAATATATTTAAATTTTAAAGGGATATTTTAAATGTACTTATCGAATATTGGGATATATTATTAAAAAATATGAATCAAGAGAGGTGATTGAGTTCTATAATGAATATTTTTATGAAGTGGACCATATCAATTACCCTATATCTCAACATTTTACATTTTATAGTGATGGTGGAGATAATTTTAAGTATAAATGTAATGTTAATTATATGTGATTAATTGATGCAATGAAATTTATATATTTTTAAAAACACATATAATGTTCAATAATATATATAATTACTTATTTCTAAATTAAATAGGAAACATATAAAAAATGAATAGTGATTTATGATTGAGCTTAAAAAGACATTTGTTTCAGGGATTAATGATATTGTAAAAAAATATTTATCTACACCATAAATAGTGTATTGGATTCTAGGGGGACCATATCATAATGAGATAACATTGATTTATTTTAATATTAATGTGTTCACATTTTAAACAAAAAATATTGACTTCCAGATTTCAGTTCAAAATAGTGTTGTGATGGTTATCGCTGAAGTAGTGTATTTTTCATGTGAAAATGACAAAAACCAAATTTCTGCTTCATTGGCATATTTTGGATTTCATGAGGATATATGGGAAATTGACTTTATAATTTATTAGGTCACTTGTTTTATGTGTAATTGGGTACAACAAAATTTTGGTGTGAAACAATATTATTGTTGATTTAATCTAGTTGATTTGAATGTATATAATTAAAAGGTGGAACCATTTATTGTCGAGTCACATGAAAATCATATATATTTTTTTCATTGATCCATCGAATTATTAGAGTTTCTTCATTTTTTAGGAAAAAAATACCATTTGGCTGATGAGAATAATGTTGATGATGTTATTGATTTAAATGACTGTTATTCAACTATAACCTTTTTTTAGATGATTACAATGACTACAAGGCATACATAGATCATGCATTATGTAATGATCATGAAGAAGACATATCAGAAGACACTAAATTTAGAGACCCGAATCTTGACATACATGGACATTACATTACTTTTGAGGAATACTTAGTACATAACAAAACACACACAAGGATCGTAATAGCTTAGTGTCTTTGGAACTCGGAACATAATCTTCTAATCATGGTGAATGATCTTCAACATCTCCCATAAAGATCTTCCCTTTTTTACCTAAAACCTTTCTTTATATACTAGGGAAATGAAGACATAAAAGGGTGAGATCAAATTCTCTGTAAGGGTAAACAAAAGAAAAATCAATCACATCATATTCATAAGAACATAACATTTTTGAAATCTTAAAATCAATCACATCATATTCATAAGAACATAACATTTTGGAAATCTTAACCTGAAAAAGAGATCATAATATCATAACATCGAATAAATCATAGTAGTGAAATGAAATCCCAATAATCATAAATTAAAACATGATACTTTGTGGCATACAGACAAAATCAGAGAGAATCATATCTTATTAGTCAAGACTCATTGCCAAGACTATCTTAGTGGAAAAAGTCCCTTTCTGAACCGAGTCACCCTCGTTCCAGTCCCGTTTCATTGAACCGGTATAAACTACCATTCCAGACATGTCTATCTCATGAGATATAAAATATTTACCCAATGAATTGGAGGGAGATATAGGTCCCACCCATCTCATAATGATACCATTCTTCTGTGTGCCACAAAATCATAAATCATACATCATTTCATAACCCATGTAATAAAAATGGGAATCTTAAACATCGTGACATCATAAAACAATTCATATAAGATAAAGGAATTAATAAAAATATAATTCCATCACAAAATAATCAAATAAATGTAATAATAGGGATAAAAACAGAACCCTTTATTATCTTAGATGGAAAATAATTTTGATAAAACACTTGAACTCCATTCTTGAGGAAAATATCCTTTTTTGCTTCAAAAACACTTTTCATTTCTTAACATGTCGTACAATTATAAACTAAAATAAGATGATTAAAAATAAACATGAAATATTGTAAAGGAAGATTCTTGGAAATTATGTTTTAGAAATCCATTCATGCCGTATAAGTTAAAAAAACATTCTTCTCGTACTTTTGTCGAAAAAGTCAAAAAGTACCTCATACGAAAAATGACAAAATAATCATTTCATATCTTTTACTAAAAACTCACCGAAGGTTAAAATTGGATTTAAACAATTGTTGGTGGATGGAAATAATATTACTTATTGAGGAAACATGGATGTGGATGATAAAATACACCCCATTAAGTTTCAAAGTATAAACAATCTCGGATAAAAATGAGATTGTGATATTTCCCATACCATAGGTCCAATTTTCTTCGTAAGTGTCTGAACCTCCTGTATAATGATTTAAATAATTTCATTGACTTATTACAGAATCATATTCTTTGTTATGATATCATATATGGTTCACTTATGACTTTATATTACCCGTGTTTTTGTAAATTCCATGTTAAAAAGCGTTTTGGGTAAAATTGTTTCATTTGTCGTCCGTGTTTTGACTTGTAATTATTCATATGATTACTTAGATCGTGATTACTTAATTTCAGAATATAAAACATGATTTATATATAATATTTATTCAGAATATACATATATATAATAAATCGGTAAATGGAAAGAAATACACCGTTCATGGAGACGGTAGGCCGTACGTACGCATGAACGCTATTTTCGTTTCCTTATTGAGTTGAACGGAATTTAGTAGATGAAATATATATATATATATACACATAAATCCAGTATCATTATTATGTCATATATTTCATGATTACTTATTATATATACTTTATAATCATTCATGAATGGTTAAAGTGGAGAATGAATCTCATCGCGTCGTGGAGACGGTAGTCTGTACGTACACACGAGCGATGATATCGTTCTCATGATCGTGGGACTGTATTGGAGTGTATGTATACTATTTCAGAATAAATATCACTTTAAATTAATAATATATAGTTATTATTTACACCATTATACCCATCCAAGTAAGGTGGTGGTGGAAAATAGATTTCAGCACAGTGTGGAGACGGTATTCCGTACGTACGCACGCACGGTGATTTCGTTTTCCGTAGGATGGATAGATGGTGAAATAGGGTTGTTTCATACATATAATAACATATCAGTATATGAGTGATACTGATGTTATTACTTCATAATGAAATAACCTAATAAGAATAAGTGTAAGAAAAAATAAAGGTGAAAGAATCGGTAACAGAAATTACCTCTTCTTTGAAGGCCTCTTCGAGACCTCCTCTTAGGGCACTAAAATTGGTCTTTGAGGATAAACAGAACCTCTAAGATGTTTCTAGGGAAGTGTAGAAGATTATTTTTCAGGGTTTGGTAGAGCTTGAAGGCTCAAAGTTGTGTGTGGAAGAGAGGGAGGAGGTACCCTTTTATAAGGGAGGAGAGGGGAACATTTGGAATAACTAAAATATTATTTTATTATAAAGTCAAGTACAGTTTTAAATAGCTCCAAATTGATTTATTTCTAGGATAAGGTGGGGATGGGTCGAAATCCTCTCATACAATAGAATTTATACAAGTTTAGGTTCCTATTTTAACCTTATCATTTAGATTTAACATTAAGTTAAATAATTTTACTTTTACCGTGTCTTCTTGTGTTCTTATACTATAAGGTTAATAAACTTACTATATCAAGACAAAAGAACCCCAAGTTGTTTATTATTAATATATATAACCTTATCTAAGTGATTTGGCCGATAATTAGATTTTTAGGTATAAAATAACAATTATTAATATAATATTTGTTTTAAAAACTATTTTATGTCAATTTTGAAACTATTTGGTAATTGATTTTTGTGAAAATTCTAACAGAATGATAAGTTCTAAAAAAGTTAATTAAATCCATAATAACATGTTATGTTAACCTAGAAAATTAGTGGAATTCATAAAAAGTCTCAATTTATATTTATTTGTCTATTTATAACATCAATTATGTCAATATTTCATTAATAAGATAATTAATGCATCATCGTTGTCTCATAAATAAATTAAATAATTTAATGTCTAAAAATTACAAATAAAATACGATTATGTAGGAAATCTTTTTATCTTCTTAATTAATATTTATAGTCGAATTTATATTATGTATAACCACTTATTAAAAATGATTTACTTATTAAACATTGATTTTAACTATTTTAACCCTTCTTTAAATAAATTAATAATAAATGCCCTAATCTAATCCAAGTGGGCCTATATAGACATATTTTATTTCTAAGGTTGTTTTTGAACGAATTACACTTGTTCAGTAGAATTAGGACATGTTTTAGGGTAATAATAATATCATTTTTACCCTTAATTACCCTATTAACTTTTAACCGTTGTAAAAAAAGTAAAAAGTTACTATTCACCAAAAAATTATTTTCATCTCATTGAACCACATTTTATTTACTGACATCAACCATGTCTCTCAGATTTTCGAAATTACACTCACATAAACGGTAAAATTAAGTTTTATGAAAAATTCAGTTTTTTTAACTACCACTTAGTGGTTTCACTATTCATCAAAAAAATGAAAATTTCCAGAAAAATACCAAAAATTAGATCGAAGCTATATTTGATATTATGAATTCGAAAATGATTTCTATTTTATCAAATTCATAACATATCAGTTGCATTAATTAATATAAAAATTAATTCTCATCGTCAAAACAAATAGCGTGTTCTTAAGAGATAATAACTATCAAAAGATTGACACTTGTTTATAACTGGTTTAAATGTGAAATTACATCCAATGACCAACATTGTATAAAATTGTAAAAATATATTCTAAATATACTTTAAAACCACTCAAATTAATAATTTATCACTATTAATTATTTTGATTAAAAAAGTTGTTTTTTATTATAATTTATTAATTTTCACTATTCATCAGAATATGAAAGTTATCCGAAAAGTACCAAAATTTCACCTTAGGCTAAATTCGATACTCCGAATCCAAAAATGAAGTCAATTTTGAGAGATAAATTTTCTAAAATTTTAAAAGGTTGTTATTACTATTCATAACAGCTAGTTTTAATAATATTTTAATAGCATATCGTTGTTTAGTTAAACTCGGTATTGCGTACAACACACGCTATCGAGGAAGGTCGTGATTGCGTGTAATTCAAGGAAAGTCAAGGATGCGTGTTGAGCAAGCTCGTTTTGGTGTAGCATACAACACAAGATATTAATGAAATTAAAAAGAATATTTTTCATAAAATCTCGGGGTCTTACATTCTACCCCCCTTAAAATGAATTTCACCCTCAAAATTCGTCGGGGTTATAAATGGTTTACTATTCGAAAGTTTCTTTAATATAAACCCACATCGTAAAAAGGAATACCAAAACAAATCTTTAAAAAAAAGTATGAAACTTAACGGTTACCCAAATAAACTAATCACTGGGTTTCCACATAGGTGAAAATATGGATATGGAAGAGAAATATAACCATCATGTTCTGATGGAGAGTGGTAGAGAACATGGCTATGGAAAAGCCATCAATCACAAATCCATAATTTTGTGACTATCTAAGGTACCATCTGATTCATCAGATGTATGATCACTAGGACAACATTATTGGTTTTTAGGATCATTTCCCAAAAGTTGATGAAATTAGAAGAAATACTTTTATGATTTTGGTATAGTCTCACCGTTTGTCGTTCTTTGGACAATTTCCACTTCATCTCTTAAAGAAATGAATTTGAATTTGTCATTCGTGATGTGTTAGAAGATCATGTGATAGAATGATGGTTCATTCCATCTGTCTCAAACAAAAGGTTAGAAAAGTTATCAAAAAATACATAAGTCCATCTATAGTGAGATTAATCATATATGGTTCCTAAAATTGACTTATACTACATATATCATACTGCTTAATATAATAAAACTAGTTTCTACTAAACAGGGACTTCCTGTAGGCCAGTGGTAGGCGATAAAGGCCAGTCGCACTTCGGTTGTGGGTTCGATTCCCACAGCCTTGTCCGACGCGATGGGTTGTCGCCCGTCCTGCAGGTTGTCCTTTTTCTAAAACTATATTACTATAACATCCCATCAATAATATTGAAAAAACTTCTATCCTTAAACAATACTAACTTATGTCCAACATAATCCATTCCAATCTTTATGATAATCCATAATATTACAGTACACTCTCATAATATAGTGAAAACGATTACCAGAGATTTAATACCATCTTTGGTCACTATATATCATAATATATGCCTTTTTGGTCACATTCCAAACATTCCAAGGCCTTAATTATGTATTCTCTTGAATACCCATTGAACCTTAGTGAAAAAATGAATGCAGTTAAAAGTTAACACTTTCCACATACCAAAATTCTCAAAAAATCAATATACTCAAAGGATGATATCACTTAGTCCTTATATCAATCATGATCTCATGAATACTATCAAACATTTAATTTTCTTCTTATCCCTTCATTATGCGCATATCATCTTCATTCCAAAAATATCTGAATAACCTTTCATGGATACTGGTAGCATTAATCACACACTTTCAAAACTCAAGGAAAGACAACAATGTAACAATACTTAGATGTCTATTTATTCCATAGTACCATGCGATTCTTTATACAACATTACACTTTATAAACATGTAATCATTCCAATACCTTATTAAACCATTGACCAAGCTTCAACAATTCTTTAATCTCAAATATCATTTGTAGTCTCTTCATCATCATCAACATAAATATTACCCAAACGGCCGTACTGATTCTCTTCATGAGAGTTTCCCTTAGGGCATTGGTTTGAATAATGCCCATACATTCCACATTTAAAACATTTAACCATTGTTGATTTCGTAGCAATACCATTATCCTCATCCCTGGTGTTAACTGAACCTTTTCATTTGCACTTACTGGCTTTGTGTCCTTCTTTTCCACGCCCAAAGCATCTTCTAGTTCCTTTGAAACATTCTCCTTGATGCCTCTTCCCATATGACTTACATAGGTGAAATTGAACTTTCGTTCCTCTATGATCACCATGAAACTCCATCTTTCTCTTATTAGCCGAGTCAGGAAACTTACCAAATTTTACTTTATTGATCATATTATGAGATTGCTGATTCGGCATAATAATGATGTTTGGACTTCCAAATCCCATTTAATTTGGTTGCTCATGAAGAATATCATTCCATTGTCCATCATATCCTCCATTATCGTGAATCACCTTGTTTCCAGCCATTTTCTAAAACCCAAAAAGAATAGTGTGAGAGGCAAAAATCATAATAAAGGGGGATTAACTTCAATATCTAACATCTTTGGGTTAATCTAATATCGTTACCATAGTTCTAGGACTATATCCTATACGTATACTTATCCTTAGGGGCATCCCTAGACATACCTTAGAAATATCTCTAGGGATCTCAGTAACGTTTTCGCATCCTAGTTTCCAAAGGTTGACTAAACCTTTCCTCTGATACCAACTGCAGAGACCCGAAGCTTGACGTACATGGAAATTACATTACATTTGCGGAATACTTAGTACATAACAAAAACAAACACAATGATCATAATATTTTAGTGTCTTTGGAAACTCGGAACATAATCTTCTAATCATGGTGAAAGATCTTCAACATCTCCCATAAATATCTTCCCTTTTTTTTCTTACCTAAATCCTTTCTTTATATATTGGGGAAAAGAAAACATAAAAGGGTGAGCTCAATTTATCAGTAAGGATAAACAAAATAAAAATCAATCACATCATATTCATAAGAACATAACATTTTGGAATTCTTAAAATCAATCACATCATATTCATAAGAACATAAAATTTTGTAAATCTTAACCTGAAAAAGAGATCATAATATCATAACATGAGATAAATCATAGTAGTGAAATGAAATCCCAATAATCATAACATAAAACATGAAACCTTGTGGAATACACAAATAATAATAGATAATCATATCTTATTAGTCAAGACTCATTGCCAAGACTATCTTAGTTGACAAAGTCCCTTTCTGAACCGAGTCACCCTCGTTTCAGTCCTGTTTCACTGAACCTGTATAACCTCCCATTCCAGACATGTCTATCTCATGAGATATAAAATCTTTACCCAATTAATTGGAGGGAGATATAGGTCCCACCAATCTCATAATTATACCATTCTTATATGTTCCACAAAATCATAAATCATACATCATTTCATAACCCATGTAATAAAAATGGGAACCATAAACATCGTGACATCATAAAACAATTGATATAAGATAAAGGAATTCATAAAAATATAATTCCTTCACAACATAATAAAATAAATGTAATTATAGGGATAAAAACATAACCCTTTATTATCTTAGATGGAAAATAATTTTGATAAAACACTTGAACTCCATTCTTGAGGAAAATATCCTTTCTGCTTGAAAAACACATTTCCTTTCTTAACATGTCATACAATTATAAACTAAAAGAAGTTGATTAAAAATAAACATGAAAACTTGTAAAGGAAGATTCTTGGAAATTATGTTTTAAAAATCCATTCATGCCTTATATGTTAAAAAAAACATTTTTCTTGTACTTTTGTCGAAAAAGACAAAAAGTACCTCGTGCGAAAAACGAAAAAAGATTCCTTTCATATATTTTACTAAAAACTCACCGAAGGGTAAAATTGGATTCCAACAATTTTAGGTGGATGGAAATAATATTACATATTTAGGAAACATGGATGTGGATGATAAAATACACCCCAGTAAGTTTCAAAGTATAAACAATCTCGGATAAAAATGAGATTGTGATATTTCCCTTACCTTAGGTCCGATTTGCTTCGTAAGTGTCCGAACCTCCTGTATAATGATTTAAATAATGTAATTGACTTATTACAGAATCATATTCATTGTTATGATATCATATATGGTTCACCTATGACTTTATATTACCCGTTCTTTTGTAAATTCCATGTTAAAGAGCGTTTTGGGTAAAATTGTTTCATTTGTCGTCCGTGTTTTGACTTGTAATTATTCATATGATTACTTAGATCATGATTAGTTAATTCCAGAATATAAAACATGATTTATATATAATATATATTCATAATATACATATATATAATAAATCAGTAAATGGAATGAAATACACCGTTCATGGAGACGGTAGGCCGTACGTACGCATGAACGTTGTTTTCGTTTCCTTATTGAGTTGAACAGAATTAAGTAGGTGACATACATATATATACACATAAATACAGTATCATTATTATGTCATATATTTCATGATTACTTATTATATATACTTTATAATCATTCATTAATGGTTAATGTGGAGAATGAATCTCATCGTGTCGTGGAGACGGTAGTCCGTACGTACGCACGAGCGATGATATCGTTCTCATGATCGTGGGACTGTATTGGAGTGTATTTATACTATTTCAGAATCAATATAACTTTGAAATAATAATATATAGTTATTATTTACACCATTATAACCATCCAAGTAAGGTGGTGGTGGAAAATAGATTTCCCCACGGCGTGGAGACGGTATTCCGTACGTACGCACGCGCGGTGATTTCGTTTTCCATAGGATGGATAGATAGTGAAATAGGGTTGTTTCATACATATAATAACATATCAGTATATTATTGATACTAATTTTATTACTTCATAATGAAACAACCTAATAAGAAGAAGTGGAAGAAGAAATAATGGTGAAAGAATCGGTAAGGGAAATTACCTCTTCTTTGAAGAGAATCTTTGAGACCTCCTCTTAGGGAACAAAAATTGGTCTTTGAGGAAGACCATAACCTCAAGGATGTTTCTAGGGAAGTGTAGAAGAGAATTTGGCAGGGTTTGTCCGAGCATGAAGGCTCAATGTTGTGTGAGGAAGAGAGGGAGGAGCTGCCTTTTTATATGGGAGGAGAGGGACACCTTTGGGATAACTAAAATATTATTTTATTATAAAGTCATGTTAGGTTTTAAATAGCTCCAAATTGATTTATTTCTAGGATAAGGTGGGGATGGGTCTAAAGCCTCTCATCCAATATAATTTAGACAAGTTTAGGTTCCTATTTTAACCTTATCATTTAGATTTATCATTAAGTTAAATAATTTTACTTTTACCGTGACTTCTTGTGTTCTTATACTATAAGGTTAATAAACATACTATATCAAGCCAAAAGAACACCAAGTTGTTTATTATTAATATATATAACCTTATATATGTCATTTGGCCGAACCTTATATTTTTAGAAATAAAATAACAATTAATAATATAATATTTGTTTTAAAAACTATTTTATGTCAATTTTACACTATTTTGTAATTGATTTTTGTGAAAATCCTAACAGAATGATAAGTTCAAATAAAGTTAATTAAATTCATACTAACATGACATATTAACCAATAAAATAAGTTTAATTCATAAAAAGTCTCAAATTATATTTATTTGGGTATTTATAACATCAATTATGTCAATATTTCATTAATAAGATAATTATTGCATCATCGTTGTGTCATAAATAAATTACATTATTTAACGTCTAAAAATTACAAATAAAATACTATTATGTAGGAAATCTTTTTATCTTTCTAATTAATATTTATAGTAGAATTTATCTTATGTATAACCCAATATTAAAAATTATTTACATATTAAACATTGATTTTAACTATTTTAACCCTTCTTTAAATAAATTAATTATAAATGTCCTAATCTAATCCAAGTGGGCCTAAATGGTCATATTTTATTCCTAAGGTTGTTTTTTATCGAATTACACTTGTCCAATAGAATTAGGACATGTGTTAGGGTAATAATAATTTCATTTTTAAACTTAATTACCCGATTTACTTTTAACTGTGGTAAAAAAAGTAAAAAGTTACTATTCACCAAAAAATTATTTTCTTCTCATTGAAACACATTTTATTTACTGACATCAGCTGTGTCTCTCAGATTTTTGAAATTCCACTCACAAAAGCGGTAATATTATGTTTTATGAAAAATTCAGTTTTTTTAACTACCACTTAGTGGTTTCACTATTCATCAAAAAAATTAAAGTATTCCAGAAAAATACCAAAAATTAGATCTAAGCTATATTTGATATTATGAATTCAAAAATGATGTCTATTTTATCAAATCCAAAAAATATTAGTTGCATTAATTAATTTAAAAATTATTTCCCGTCATCAAAACAAATAGCGTGTTCTTAAGAGATAATAACTATCAAAAGATTGACACTTGTTTATGACTGGTTTAAATGTGAAATTACAACGAATGACCAACATTGTATTAAATTGTAAAAATATATTCTAAATATACTTTAAAACCACTCAAATTAATAATTTATCACTATTAATTATTTCTATTAAAAAAGATGTATTTAATTATAATTTAGTAATTTTCACTATTCATCAGAATATGAAAGTTATCCGAAAAGTTCCAAAATTTCACCTTAGGCTAAATTTGATACTCCGAATCCAAAAATGAAGTCAATTTTGGGAGCTAAAATTTATAAAATTGTAAAAGGTGGTTATTACTATTCATAACGGCTTGTTTTAATAATATTTTAATAGCATATCGTTGTTTAGTGAAACTCGGTATCGCGTACTACACACGCTATCGAGGAACGTCGCGATTGCGTGTAATTCAAGGCAAGTCAAGGACGCGTGTTTAGAAGGATCCTTTTGGTGTAGCATACAACAAAAGACATAAATGAAAATAAAAAGAATATTTTTCATAAAATCTCAGGGTGTTACATTCTACCCCCCTTAAAATGAATTTCGCCCTCGAAATTCATCGGGGTTATAAATGGTTTAATATTCGAAAGTTTTTTTAATTGAATACCACATCGTAAAAAGGAATACCAAAACAAATCTTTAAAAACAAAAGTATGAAACGTAACGGTTACCCAAATAAACTAATCACTGGGTTTTCACATAGGTGAAAATATGGATATGGAAGAGAAATATAACCATCATCTTCTGATGGAGAGTGGTAGACAACATGGCTATGGAAAAGACAGCAATCACAAATCCATAAATTTGTGACGATCTAAGGTGCCATGTGATTCATCAGATGTAAGAGCACTAGGACAACATTTTTGGTTTTTAAGATCATTTCCCTAAAGTTGATGAAATTAGAAGAAATACATTCATGATTTTGGTATAGTCTCACCATTTGTCGTTCTTTGGAAAATTTCCACTTCATCTCTTAAATAAATGAAGATGAATTTTTCAGTCGTGATGTGTTAGCAGATCATGTGATAGAATGATGGTTCATTCCATCTGTCTCAGACAAAAGGTTAGAAAAGTTATCAAAAAATACATAAGTCCATCTACAGTGAGATTAATCATATATGGTTCCTAAAATGGACTTATACTTCATATATCATACTGCTTAATATAATAAAACTAGTTTCTACTAAACATGGACTTCATGTAGGCTAGTGGTAGGCGATAAAGGCCAGTCGGACTTCGGTTGTGGGTTCGATTCCCACAGCCTTGTCCGACGCGATGGGCTGTCGCCCATCCTGCAGGTTGTCCTTTTTCTAAAACTATATTACTATAACATCCCATCAATAATATCGAAAAAAATTCTATCCTTAAACAATACTAACTTATGTCCAACATAATCCATTCCAATCTTTACGCGTATCCATAATATTGCAGTCCACTCTCATAATATAGTGAAAACGATTACCAGAGATTTAATACCATCGTTGGTCCCCATATATCATAAGATATGTCTTGTTGGTCACATTCCAAACATTCAAAGGTCTTAATCATGTATTCTCTTGAATACCCATTGAACCTTAGTGAAAACATGAATGCAGTTAAAAGTTAACACTTTCCACATACCAAAATTCTCAAAAAATCTATATACTCAAACCATGATATCACTTAGTCCTTATATCAATCAGGAGCTCATGAATACTATCAAACATTTTATTTTCTTCTTATCCCTTCATTATGCGCATATCATCTTCATTCCAAAAATATCTGAATAACCTTTCATGGATACTGGTAGCATTAATCACACACTTTCAAAACTCAAGTAAATACAACAATGTAACAATCCTTAGATGTCTCTTTATTCCATAGCACCATGAGATTATTTATACAACATTACACTTGATAAACATGTAATCATTCCACTACCTTCTTAAACCATTGACCGAGCTTCAACAATTCTTTCATCTCACATATCATTTTTAGTCACTTCATCATCATCAACATAAATACTACCCATACGGCCGTACTGATTCTCTTCATGAGACTTTCCCTTAGGGAATTGGTTTTCATAATGCCCGTACATTCCACATTTAAAACATTTAACGATTGTTGATGTAGTAGCAATACCATTATCCTCATCCGTGGTGTTAACTGAACCTTTTTCATTGCACTTACTGGCTTTGTGTCCTTCTTCCCTTTTTTTTTTCTTACATAAAACCTTTCTTTATATCCTGGGGAAAAGAAAACATAAAAGGGTGAGCTCAAATGCTCAATAAGGGTAAACAAATGAAAAATCAATCACATCATATTCATAAGAACATAACATTTTGGAAATCTTAAAATCAATCACATCATATTCATAAGAACATAACATTTTGGAAATCTTAACCTGCAAAAGAGATCATAATATCATAACATGGTATGAATAAAAGTAGTGAAATGAAATCCCAATAATGATAACATAAAAAATGAAACTTTTTGGCATACACAAATAATCATAGAGAATCATATCTTATTAGTAAAGACTCATTGCCAAGACTATCTTAGTGGACAAAGTCCCTTTCTGAACAGAGTCACCCTTGTTTCAGTCCTATTTCACTGAACCGATATAACCTACCATTCCAGCCATGTATATCTCATGAGATATAAAATCATTAACCAATGCATTAGAGGGAGATATAGGTCCCACCCATCTCATAATGATACCATTCTTATGTGTGCCACAAAATCATAAATCATACATCATTTCATAACCCATGTAATAAAAATGGGAATCTTAAACATCGTGACTTTATAAAACAATTCATATAAGATAAAGGAATTCATAAAAATATAATTCCATCCCAACATAATGAAATCAATGTAATAATAGGGATAAAAACCGAACCCTTTATTATCTTAGATGGAAAATAATTTTGATAAAACACTTGAACTCCATTCTTGAGGAAAACATCCTTTCTGCTTCAAAAACACTTTTCCTTTCTTAACATGTCATACAATTATAAACTAAAAGAAGTTGATTAAAAATAAACATGAAAACATGTAAAGGAATATTCTTGGAAATAGTGTTTTAAAAATCCATTCACGCCGTATAAGTTAAAAAAACATTATTCTCGTACTTTTGTCGGAAAAGTCAAAAAGTACCTCGTACGAAAAACGACAAAATATTCCTTTCATATCTTTTACTAAAAATTCACCAAAGGGTAAAATTGGATTTAAAAAATTGTAGGTGGATGGAAATAATATTACATATTGAGGAAACATGGATGTGGATGATAAAATACACCCCACTAAGTTTCAAAGTATAAACATTCTCGGATAAAAATGAGATTGTGATATTTCCCTTACCTTAGGTCCGATTTGCTTCGTCAGTGTCCGAACCTCCTATATAATGATTTAAATAATTTCATTGACTTAGTACAGAATAATATTAAATGTTATGATATCATATATGGTTCACTTATGACTTTATATTACTCGTTCTTTTGTAATTTCATGTTAAAGAGCATTTTGGGTAAAATTGTTTCATTTGTCGTCCGTGTTTTGACTTGTAATTATTCATATGATTACTTAGATCATGATTACATAATTCCAGAATATAAAACATGATTTATAAATAATATATATTCAGAATATACATATATATAATAAATCAGTAAATGGAAAAAAATACACCGTTCATGGAGACGGTAGGTCGTACATACGCATGAACGCTGTTTTCGTTTCCTTATTGAGTTGAACGGAATTATGTAGATGACATACATATATATACACATAAATCCAGTATCATTATTATTTCATATATTTCATGATTAATTATTATATATACATTATAATCATTCATGAATGGTTTAAGTGGAGAATGAATCTCATCGCGTCGTGGAGACGGTAGTCCGTACGTACGCACGAGCGATGATATCGTTCTCATGATCGTGGGACTGTATTGGAGTGTATGTATACTATATAGGAATCAATATCACTTTAAAATAATAATATATAGTTATTATTTACACCATTATTTCCATCCAAGTAAGGTGGTGGTGGAAAATAGATTTCACCACGGCGTAGAGACGGTATTTCGTACGTACGCACGCGCGGTGATTTCGTTTTCTGTAGGATGGATAGATGGTGAAATAGGGTTGTTTCATACTTATAATAACATATCAGTATATTAGTGATACTGATGTTATTAATTCATAATGAAACAAACTAATAAGAAGAATTGGAAGAAGAAATAAAGGTGAAAGAATCGGTAACGGAAATTACCTCTTCTTTGAAGCGCCTCTTTGAGACCTCCTCTTAGGGCACTGAAATTGGTCTTTGAGGAAGACCAGAACCTCTAGGATGTTTCTAGGGAATTTTAGAAGAGAATTTGGCAGGGTTTGGCCGAGCTTTAAGGCTCAAAGTTGTGTGAGGAAGAGAGGGAGGAGGTGCCCTTTTATAAGGGAGGAGTGGGGCACCTTTGGAATAACTAAAATATTATTTTATTATAAAGTCAAGTTCGGTTTTAAATAGCTCCAAATTGATTTCTTTAGAGGCTAAGGAGGGGTATGGGTCTATATCCTCTCATACAATACAATTTAGACAAGTTTAGGTTCCCATTTTAACCTTATCATTTAGATTTAACATTAAGTTTAATAATTTTACTTTTACAGTGTCTTCTTGTGTTCTTATACTATAAGGTTAATAAACTTATTATATCAATCCAAAAGAACCCCAAGTTGTTTATTATTAATATATATAACCTTATATTATTCATTAGGACCACACTTAGATTTTTAGGAATAAAATAACAATTAATAATATAATATTTGTTTTAAAAACTATTTTATATCAATTTTGACACTATTTGGTAATTGATTTTTGTGAAAATCCTAACATAATGATAAGTTCAAACAAAGTTACTTAAATCCATAATAACATGTCATATTAACCTATAAAATTAGTGTAATTCATAAAAAGTCTCATATTATATTTATTTGGGTATTTATAACATCACTTATGTCAATATATCATTAATAATATAATTACTACATCATCGTTGTGTTGTAAATAAATTAAATTATTTAATGTCTACAAATTACAAATAAAATACCATTAATTGTGAAATATTTTTATATTTCTAATGAATATTTATATTCGAATTTATCTTATGTATAACCCCATATTAAAAATGATTTACTTATTAAACATTGATTTTAACTATTTTAACCCTTCTTTAAATAAATTAATAATAAATGTCCTAATCTAATCCATGTGGGCCTAAATGGTCATATTTTATTCCTAAGGTTGTTTTTGGTCGAATTACACTTGTCCAATAGAATTAGGACATGTGATAGGGTAATAATAATATCATTTTTACCCTTAATTACCCGATTTACTTTTAACCGTGGTAAAAAAGGAAAAAGTTACTATTCACCAAAAAATTATTTTCATCTCATTGAACCACATTTTATTTACTGACATCAACCGTGTCTCTCGGATTTTCCAAATTCCACTCACAGAAGTGGAAAAATTATGTATTATGAAAAATTCAGTTTTTTAACTACCACTTAGTGGTTTCCCTATTCATCAAAAAAATGAATGTATCCAGAAAAATACCAAAAATTAGATCTAAGATATATTTGATATTATGAATTCAAAAATTATGTCTATTTTATCAAATTCAAAACATATCAGTTGCATTAATTAATTTAAAAATTAATTCCCGTCGTCAAAACAAATAGTGTGTTCTTAAGAGATAATAACTATCAAAAGATTGACACTTGTTTATGACTGGTTTAAATGTGAAATTACATCCAATGACCAATATTGTATTAAATTGTAAAAATATATTCTAAATATACATTAAAACCACACAAATTAATAATTTATAACTATTAATTATTTCGATTAAAAAAGTTGTTTTTAATTATAATTTAGTAATTTTCACTATTCATTAGAATATGAAAGTTATCCGAAAAGTACCAAAATTTCACCTTAGGCTTAATTCGATACTCCAAATCCAAAAATGAAGTCCATTTTGAGAGATAAAATTTCTATAATTTTAAAAGGTGGTTATTACTATTCATAACGACTAGTTTTAATAATATTTTAATAGCATATCGTTGTTTAGTGTAATTCGGTATTGCGTACTACACACGCTATCGAGGAAGGTCGCGACTGCGTGTAATGCAAGGCAAGTCAAGGATGCGGTTTGAGAAAGCTCCTTTTGGTGTAGCGTACAACACAAGACATTAATGAAATTAAAAATAATATTTTTCATAAAAGCTCGGGGTGTTACACTAAATAAGTCTCGTAATTTGTTGGGAAATTATTTATAATTTTTTTTGAATCATAAAAATTAGTACCTATTTTTTTACTTATTTTCCCATGTTCTATCTAAATAAATAGTTTTCTAATAATATGAAGGTAAAAAAAATTTCATTACAGTTCTTTATGTTAGTGAATTATACAGATCGAAAGGAGAATTTATCAAGATATGTCTATTTTAGAACATTGAAATATATTCTATAATATACGTATTTAGTGAATGAAAACTTTTAATTTGTAATTTTTTTTGTAGGACTACATATACGTCCCTAACAGAGGATACTTCTCCATTTACTATAGATAAATAAAGATCATATGTTTGTAATAATTGTATTTCATGTTTACCAAAATTATCACTATCTCATGGAGCTGAACGATTACATATTTTTTTATTATATAATAATAATGCAACTGGTCCAAATGCAGTTCAGTTTATTAGTTATATATAAGTTAAAATCCATTTATGGATTAGTACCCTTTATCTTGATTGGATTTCGATGGTAAGGATTGTGAATTGATTTTTTGGGAGTCTATGATGGTTAAATATCTCAATTGATTTATAATAATTATTTTTTTTATATTCGATACTGTTCAAATTTTATTATAAATATATTTATAATGTTTCTTATTATTGAGTTAATTTTTTTATCCACTTTGCCATCATCAAAACGGACATGGTGAATGTGGGAATTAGGTTCTATGATTCATTTATGAGATAATCACTACAAGAGAAACTACTGAATTTCATAAGGTTGGTTATATTATTTGTTTATGTTCTCTTTAATTTTATTCTATTTATAATAAAATATCCTTTAATGTTATTGTAATCATTAAATGATAAATAGTAATATACACAAAATTAACATACCCATCGTTAATTTTTGATTACAAACTAATTATTGATTCTGATTTTGATTTCAAGAATGTATATTATTGGGTTTAAGAATAATATATTACATTTTCCTAATCACATTTGATTAAAAAATTAATTATTTTGTCATAATAGCTGTTTTCACATAATGATATCTAATTAATTCTAAAACAATAACTAACAATGGGTTCTTTATATTTTAGGAATGTATTATTGAAACATACATTATAATAAAACATATATATAATTTTTTTGGTTAAATATATAAAAAGGATTTTGGTTTCTATATTTTTTTAGTAAATGAGTACATATTTTTTATTTCTAGGTAATATGTTTGTATTATTTGGATTATTATTATTTGGGAAGTGTAATAATTTTATTTTTCTAAATTTTTTAACTTTATGTGTTAGTTTTCTTAAAAACATACAATGAATCATTAAAAAACATACGGGTTTCGGTAGTAGTCTTTACGAAAACTGATGCTAAAAATACTCCTCAAGACGGTTTTGATGTCTTTCATCATGAAAGACAATGACGAAAAATAACCCCATGTGTGTATAAGTGTTCGTATTCATAAAACATGTCACCAAACATCGATTTGTGGTGTGAGTTTACTTAGAAATAACCATGGAAATCAAGTGTTGTATAGTTTTTAACATATGTTTTTAAAATGTAACATCAAAATGATATTTTTTACATCTCAATTAAATAAATACATTAAAATTAAAAGTATAAAAATAAAAAAACATACGTTTATTATAGTTTTTGTACAACATTTGGTTGGCTTCTTCCAAGAATGATTGTTTGTGTTAGATATCTACAGAGATATCTATACCAATGTAGATCCCTTGTGTATTCCATCCTAGGTTAGGGTGTTAGAGTGAGGACTAGTGATATAGAGATTTCATTCAAAAGGATTATAGGAAGCAGTATCTACCAATCAGAGTTCTATAGATGAGTAACCTATCATATACAGAAGATTCTAGTCAAGAGGATCATGGCCTATGTGATCTTCCAAGGATCGGGTTCATGCATGTGGTTTGGGATAGAATAGAGTTATAGGTCATCCCAAAAAGAGATGGTGATTTTATTGTGATAGGAATGGTCATAAGGTGTATGACTTCCCAACCATATGTGTTGAGGATTACATGCAGATAGATGGTAGATTTCCATTATAGAGGCAACACATTGTTATGGGACCTCACATGAATTAGAAGTGTGGCCTCTATGAAGGTGGATCTTATAGAGGAGTATATAATGTTATTTTAGTATATGAAATGGGTAGTGGATTGTACTAGAAGATCCTTGCCCCATCCCCACCAGGCGGCCCATGTTATGATTATAGAAATGGCTATCTTGGTTTTGAACAATTATAGGCTATGGAGGATTATGATCTTGTGTCATAGTATATTATTAGGGGTACAATCAATGTTTATTCTAATATCTATTTATTATTAGTTTATATAGGTGATATTCATTCATTTATCTCCTTTATTCTGGTACATGATGGAGAGATCCGAGTTGATCATTTATCTTGTTATCTATGTCTTTAGGTTTCAACAAGTAACACATATTCTGTAAATTTTTTCTACTGATAAAATGATCGATATCATGGTCATGAGAGGATATAATGTGACTTTTTCCATCAATATTGAACCCTATGAAATCATCATGGGTATGGATTGGTTTCCCATGGCTAGAGCCCAGATTGACTATCATCATAGATTATTCTGATGCATTCACATTAAGAGTATTGTATTCAAGTTAATGATAAAGGGATATATCATGGAAATAACATCGATTTTTGTGAGATGGAGGCTGCAACCCATCACTAATAAGTTAGTGATTTTTTCCCTTATAGTAGTAGGGTCTTCATTAATATATATTCCATTTATCATGGAATAATTTATGTATGTCATCCCCAGGTAAATTCATGAATGTCCATCAAGGTCATAGGTGGATTTTTTCATCGAGTTTCATCGTGTTCCAACATTGATATAGTTTGTATCATATCGCTTGGACCCTACAAAGCACTAAGAGTTGTTCTTGAAATTGTAGGACCTTCAAGTGGATGTTTTTATTAGACCCAATGTGTCCCCATGAGATGCTCTAGTGTTGTACATGAAATAAATAGATGGATTCTTGCATCATTTCATGGATTTTTATTTCCTGAACCTGGACATAACAAAGAAAATATACCTCATACGTTGTATTAAGGACCTATTTAATAAATTTGTCATGACGATATTGTTCTCAAATATCGATCTCTTTTCTGGAAACCACCAGTTCAGTGTTCAAGAAGTTGATATTCTGAACAAGGAATTTTGATTTGGCTATGGAAACTATGAGTTCCTAATGGTACACTTTAGTTTCATGAATTCAACTGGAGTGTTTATTGATTTCCTTAATTCGATTTTTCTGTTGTACTTGGACTACTTTTTTTGGTAGCCTTGATGTTGCTCCCAATGCCAATAGTGGAACCCTAACATAATATAGCGGTACCTCGGGCACCTCTCCCTCCTCCAGTAGAGGTTCCATATCATTATTTTTTCCCAAATGAATTACTATGGAATATACACATATATTATCATTATCCACATCAAGTAGCTCATTTGTAATCCAAATTTCCCATGTATTCATGTCATCATAAAAGTCGGAAACATGATTACTAGATAACATATTTTTTTATTTCTCGTAAAATTCCAAACACAGATTCTTCCCGACATTCACAGATATTGGATGCATGATTTCATGAACGACATAACTAAATTTTTTATTTTGAAAAACATATCAGTAAATCATGGGATCTTCAGCATCGTGCGTTGGTATGTCTTCTTCACACTAATTAGATCCTTCTGATATTTGAAATTTTGGATGACCTCCCATGTGTTTTGTACTATAATGGATGATTTTTGATGTTTTTTTATATTTCAATTAAATATTTGGTTAATTTATTTTCATCTCAATATGCATCCCTCTACTCTAGTAGTATAGATCCATCATCATGGCATGTAACTCCTATTCCAAAATCCAAAAATTATTCATAATGTGAATGTTTTGAAAAGATATATTATACCACCAATGAACTAAATATATATGATTTATATACGGTCCAATCCAGTTAATTGAAATTGAAATGGGTTCAAGAGTCTAAAAGGATAATAATATTGTAAATGGGATTTATTATTTCCAATGGCGTTTAATTGTTTCTTGGAATGGGGTCGTTTTACTACATTCCAACTCGACCATTGAATGTTGATATGAAAATGAACAAAAAGTGTTTTATGAGGACAATGTAGTTCATAAAACGTTAATAGAACAATACCACTCATATACATGATCTAGAGGTATTAGTCTTAGATATGTTGATGTGGTGACACTATATATTCAAGGAGATCGTTTTTTTTCTCTGACCATCAGATTCTGAGGCATGTCCTCACATAGAGTGACTTGAACCTGAGACAAAGGATCTAGTAGGATTTAAAAAAGAAATATGAAACAGACATAGTATATGATCATGGGAAGGGTAAAATGGGGTAAATTTTGGATTGTAGAAACTCATAGGATCATTTGGTGTAGGGGGTGTCTGTGTAGTAGGTTTATATGTATATGACCCAAATTGAGTAAGAGGTTGCAACATTTCTTCTGTCGAAGGTGTTATATCATCTTCTCCTTCAGTATTTGATAAAGTAGTAGTTGGGATATACCATCTATGATATTGTTCAAGAATAAATATCCTTATTATATCTACGAAATGGTTTTCTAAATGAATGAATCACATCATCGTTTTTCAAGGGAGGATTTTTGTCCGATTTATGATTTAATAAAAGCCAATGAGGGAGTTCCACACTACTAAATTTACAATACATATCTGTTTTTAGAACATGTACATATACCATATGTTAATGTTTTGATGGATTTTCCTGAGTTGGAGTGTGCCTAATTTCTTTTCATGGTGCCTCACCATTCAGTTCATGAATGTAGAGAACTAGGTTCTTGAAGGTTTGTTGTTACCCCTTAAGACTGAGACTATAAAGGGGAACACAAATCCATGGATTTTGTAATCGGGCTACATCATACAGAGAGATTCGATAAAGCCACCTGGGTGATACTTGATGAAATCCTGATGTTGGAACTCTACCTTATGATCACAAAGCAGATTATGGTGGATATTTGGGGGAAGTTTTACATGTGAGAGATTGTTCACCATCATCGGGTTCCCTGCACTATTTTTTCTAACTATGAAGTATGGTTCATGTTATGGTTTAGAGAGGAATGGTGGAGGAGTTTATGACCCAAATGAGGATGATTACATCCTTCCACCCTTAGATATATGATAAGAACAAGTTCAATATCCATGTGTTGGATGGTATGCATAGGGATTTCATGTTAGTCTTTGGATGGAACTTGTAGGATCATAATTACCTGGTTGTGTTTTTTTACAATAAGAAATAATACTCTAATATTGGAATGAAACCATTTGGGTCCCAATATGGTACATCTTGGTGGTCTCCCTTGTGCACTATTTAGATCGATGAGGAATATCTTGTCGGGACATAGATGGTTCAAGAAACGGTGAATAAGGTCCAGTTCATCTGTTAGAGAATGAGGATAACCTAGAGCAGGAGGAAATCATAGGTAGATCAATATAATCGGCACTTTTATTTTGAGTATGGAGCAAAAATTTATAGAGTCTCCCCGCAATTAGGATTGTGTAGATTAGACATGAGAGAAATGATATCCCCGAGGATCATCAAGAAATATGAAATATTCTTGAGTGTTGGATATGTTTCAAACTACCTTTCCATAGATCCACATATTGATTAGAGGAAAAATTTCATCCATATTTCATAGTAGAGAAGATATATCATAATCCCCAACACATTATTGACTCGAGGGAGATTGGAATTGAGGATAGAGATTCATTTGCAGAGACCTCAATGGAGATTGAGGATTGGTTGGAGAGAACACAAAATGGATTGACAATCACTTTGACCCATATGTTGGTGTATAAATGATGAATGAAATATGTCATTTAGGACTAGGATATCAAGATAATGGTTCAATATACTTATAATTTTTCATAGTTTTTCTTTTTTGGGACCAAAGTAATTTATGAGGTAACAATGTAGAGACAATATTTATTCCTTATAATACTTTGGAATATACCTATAAATATTTATGGAACTACGCCCTGAGGTGATGTGAATTTTTGGGGATAGATGTTCCCAGAATTAATTATATACTAATAATAAATTTATCTTATTTTACAGTTTAATTATTTCATAGAAAAATGATATATCTCTTAAAATAAATTAGGGATATAAAATTTGAGACCATGGTTGATACACAACATGTGTTTTACTCTAGGATCGACCTAAAATTTATTAGCATGGTGTGTTCGGATAAACCGACCATTGGATGTACATTTATATGGTAAATTAATAAAATTATTTGAATTACGTTATTTCTATACCATGATTCAATGTCCTTTATATGTATTTCATTATGAAAATTTCTTTAGGATTAAATGCATAACCATGGGATCAATTAGATGAAATACTCCACCCTCTCATTGGAGAATAAATTTTAGATGACAATGAGACTCCATATCATTGATGATCAAGATGCTCTGAATGAAATAAATAACCTTCTTTATTGGAGAGTGTATTCTTCATCAATGAAAAATCCAGAAACAGGTCAGACTATTCAATTTTGGTATTTTTCTCTAGTTGATTAAACCGTTGAGAATGATCAAATATATTTCTTGATATTTTTCAACATAATAAATTTTCATTCACCCATGTACTGATTTTAATTATTCATTCAATTATTCAAACATTGTATTTAATTAATGAATTCATTGAACAATAACTCTTGGAAAAAAAATTATAGACCATTGTTTTGGAATTTTTTCCATTGAATCATTGAAATCATTTATATTTTTCCTATGTATTCTTAGTTCAATATTACCTAGTGATACCAAGACTAATTAGACACATAGATTCATGCTGAATTCACATGTGATGAATGAAATGATGAATCAAGAACGAATTCAGTTGATTTGTAGAATATTGGGGAATCTTGTGTGGTTTTCATGATCCATTAAGGTTGCATGATCACTATGGGTGAAGATGTTCATTGAAATTCATTTGTGTGAATTATGAATTCGATTTATGGACATTGGAGGGATTAAAATGAAAAAATATGCCTTTTAAACTAATTTTGTGTGGCCTTGAGGCCATGTTCAAAGAGGTGAGGCTAAATATTGAGCATTGGAAGAATAAAAAAAATGTAATGACAAACATTACTACACATCAATTATTATGAAGAACCCATTCCATGTATTGACCGATTTTCTATCTTTGTAGGTTTTTAGAATGTTAAGGAAGACATGTCGTGTGGTTGAGACACATGTTAGGTATCCCTCCTCTGGTATACAAGCCATGTGGTGGATCACACGGCCCTGAACCTATTTGAGAGGACATAGAAAATCACAAATAGTGTACCTATATACAAGGAACCAACTCGATACATGGATGGAGCCTTGTGGGAAAGGAAATTACATTTACTGAAGTATATGAACACATGTAGACTTATAAAGATATGGCTAGGGATAATGGTTTGGACGCCAGGAAAGAGAGGCACACCATTTAGTCCCCTAACACACCATATAGTGATACATGATCACTAAAATGTGGGATAGCGGGGATATCATTAGACAAAGAAGTGGGACATAACCTAGAATTGGACCCCAAACATACCTTGAACCAATTAATATCTTTTTATGAAACTTCAACCACTGATATTACAATTTTTTTGAATAATCATTCTCCCCCGTGTATATTATCTTGAGTTCTTTTCAACATAGAACATGATGGTGGTCTCATAATATTCTTTTGAGATATGTGGTTATATGTTTCAGTTGTTACACTTTTTCAGGTGATTCTAGATGACGACTACGATATTGCTGGATCACCAATGATATTTGAGTGTAACCATGCAATTTAAATTTGAAATAATACCAATAACTATTTATATTGTGTCACCAAAATTCATGTAATTTAATTTCCCCTATATCTACTCTTATGTTATACCCTCAAACTGGGATCGGGCATGGCTCCCCTACCTGTCCACTAAGTGGAAATCTCTTGCAATATTAGGGATTGGGTCCTTGACTACGTGAACGAAACTCAAATATTGTATATGTAATGTTTACAATATCTACTCTATAAGTACAAACCTCATATTTTATCTATTGAAAGGGTCCATGAAATTGAGAGTGAAACCATACATCTAGGTTGGAAATGTGTCATGTATTAGATAATAATGTGAAATCCTCCACCTAGGATGTGTACCAGACCTCTATCATTTACTTGAGTGGAACCATGTGTCTGGGATAGGGAATGGGGATTTTAGATACAACTTATTAGAACCCATTAATTTTTTAAGGAATGGGGATCCAACATTGATACTATGTCCACTTGATTATGAATCATGGTTTCCAGGTGTTTCATCAATTTGATGTCTCTTCGTACAGATGCATGATATGCAAGGAAATGATGACAGACCTCTTGATACATGGGATCTCATTCGTGGGATATGATGTGAGATAAATATCTCTATCATCTCTCATTTGGGATTATTTTAGTTGAGAATATATATATATATATATTTATTTATTTATATATTTATATATCCATTTCATTGGATTTTGTTACTATTGTAATGGGGTGAGTTGTCCTGAATCAATTAAAATTGTGTCTCTTACCATTGTACCAACATATAATAGGGAATCCATATGGGTATTTATATAATCACCCCTTCAAGTTTTTCCCACACTTTTCATGTATTATTAATACAATTGATATAAATATGATGATTATGGATGAGATTTGGGATACATGTTGTATAGAAATACGTACTGTGGTCAAATAATGGATATCAATTGTTCGGATTTCTCAACACTTTACATTCCATTGTATTAGGGTTAATAAATCTTTTTGGTTGGGAATTCACTTTTTCCTTTTACATTATAGTTTATAATATCGTACTCATATTGTATATTCAGGTTTTCAATTTATTTTTCATTCTCTATACATGTCATATATTTATTATTATTCCTCTATAATTCTTTATTGAGATGGTTATATGTGTTGAAAAATGTATATTTGGAAATGGCCTCCCATAATATCCCTATTGTTTGGACCCTGTCGCTAGAACCAGAACTATGAATGAGGTCTTTGTATAATTTCTTATCAAGCCCTATTGGGTTGGGTTCTGATGCCATCAACCCATAGTGTTATCTCAACAGATGATATTTATTCGACCGTAATTCAAAATCGAAGGATAATCATTATAAAATTATTGATTCATAGCTCAATCCAAAAAATTCGAAATCATATAAAGAATCCTTTTAATTAGGAACATTGAATCACAATATGAATTCCTCTAAACAATTCCCTATCACATAACTGAATATCATCTCACATCTATCTTAAGGGAGAACTCGGGAAAATAAATTTGAGGCTTACCTCCAATTAGACCACATATATACTTGTAGGACTTATACAACTCATAACACAATCCAAAACATCCCTCCACCATGAATAATGTGTTTCGCATCATGAATATCACATATCACCATCTCTCAAATCATCATTAAGCATATTCCCCTCAATCATTGCCAACTATACCTAGGAAAACCAATAAGGTTATACATCACATATCTTTTATCCATAGACCTACCTAATCTATATAATTAGTTCATCTAGAACCTTTTACAATGGGAGACATAGTCTCTATGTGAATTTAAACAAAAAATAGTAATAAAGAACCCCCACTCCAACTCTATGATTGATAATTTCATTCTATTTTTTTACCAATGATGCCCCTATCCCCTTCTGATTTATCTAGTCCCATATAAACATGAATAAATTCAATCTCATGAATCAATAAGTATATGGTATGTTATTAATGGGTCCACCTACCATTAACACTGAGTTCTCTTTCATAATAGTCTCAACACAACCTTGAAAAATCCTTCCTGTGACTCATTTATTATAATACAGAATCATTATTTCCAATCAAAAGATATAAATCAATAAATATTAAATAATATATATTTTAATTATTTATTCAATTTAATTAAACATTGAATTCTTTTAATGTAATTCCATGTTGGAGGACTAATAATTGCATGAACCAACAAAACGTCAATGTAACTCAAGAATTCCTCCACAAAATTTAAAGTCTAAAAATGAGAAGTGTTGGCCTAATATAGAATTTTGGGGAGGCTATTCCCTCTTATTAGATTAAACCTGTATTAAAAACTAAAAACAAATACATAAATCATTAGATAAACTAGTGGATAGAATTTATGAAAGTGTGAAAATAAAAAAACATTCCATGAAGTAATAAATAATATATATGCTACATGTTAGGCAGGTAGTACTTCAATAGACTATAAAACATAACAAAAAAATGAAAAAACTATAAGAATACAAAATCATTGGTCCCAATTCCATAATCTATCCAAATATCCCACGCTCCATCCTGAAAGAAAAACACGAACCTAATATTATGTAACTTCTGAATGGGTAATGAATAGTCATGGAAACTTGAGTAGGGTGTGAGTAAAACTCTTTAAATAACCACACAAGGAAATCCCATAATATCCATTAAATAATAGTTCATACGAGGTTCTTATGTTTAAAATTTTTTATATAACAATTTAAATGTCTAATAATAGTAAATAGACAATAAACTATTGGGATTTTGGTGACACCCATGGTCAGTCAACAACAAATTTGATCCTGAATTATAGGACCTTGATTGACAATACCCTCATCCTATTGTACCATAGTGGCTCATAGAATTTTTAAAATTATTCTAACCATATCATCATGAACTAACCTTACTCAGTGTTCTATAAATGTATCAGGAATATCCATATGGTATTTTTCAATAGTATCACAGTCCTCCCCAAGGGATTATTCATTACATTCATCAATATCCCCCCTTTTTGTATTTTCATTATTATCATGAACCTATTATATCATATTATTCATTAGTTATCATAGACCCCCATAAGGCGTTCTCTTTTCTAGTGTCATGTACATCATCATATGGTGTTTTATTTTAAGACTATATAAACCTCCCCAATCATTTTTATTAATAATTATCCAATATATCCCATAGGGGATTATTATTTAGTTATTAAATGGATCCGTAATGATATTTATTAACTATTATTGAATATAAACATACTTGGATCTATCCATTATGTTATCAAAATCCACCCCAATCTATGTGATATCATTATACTTATCACGAAGATCCTATATGGGGGTACTATTTATTTATCACAGAACTCCACAAGATGGTTCATTATCAAAGATCATTGACCACCTCATAGGAAACATTCTTTTATATTATCACAGCCAAACTAATGAGGGTGTTTAGTTAGAATTTAGAAAAACCACCCCTTAATGGGTACATGAATTGTATTATTAATACACCCACAAAATGGATTTTTTTGTAAAATCATAGGTCCTCCCCAAGTGTTAATTAATTCCAATATAATAAAATCAGATATCATTTCATTATTTATTTAATATAAATAAATTAAAATAATATCATAATGAATTATTTAAAAAAACAATTATTTCCCTTTCTTGAATGATTTCTACCCACAAATACTAAGATAACATTTTTAAGACATTCCGTTAGTATTAATAAGTTCCCACTCCACATAGAGGACATATATCCATATTCTAGTCCATTGAAAATTATTCTTAATCATATTTTATTTATCAGTGAAACATCAATATAGAAATTATTGAGTCATAGTAATTATCCTAAATAGGAATATTCACTTTGAAACACCATCATTATTGAGTTTTTTCTTTTTAAAAGGTCCTTAAACAAGGAATTTGGAAATTTTATTTATTAATTTTGATAATGTTTGATTAAAGGAAAATATTGTATAAAAACATAGTGAACCTATATTAATTAAAGTGAGACTCTGGGATGGTTAATTAGAAAAACTAAATCTCTTACAAATCCTCTCCAATCATTAGCTCATTGACTGAAAACTCATTTCCAGAGCTCATTCAAGAACAAAAAACAATGTTGAAACTACCAAGGGTTATATATCACATCCAAAATACATAAATTATTTAATTTGAGATGAATTATATATATATGAAAAATTTAATCAAAATAATTATTTTATTTAGGAATTATTTTAATACTACTTACTAGAAGATTATGTGGCATTAGAACATAGTACAACGTTACTCTGGTGCCCTATTCTAGAAGTTGAACACTCCCTCAGTCCTAATACCTATAAAATAAATAGGAAACCATAAGAAATGATATTCAATTTATGAAAATTTCATTTAAAAACACACCCATCCATATGAATCTAGTAAACAGAGGTTAATGATGTGAAAATATAATCTAAGGACATCCTCAATCTTGGATGAACATAAACCACATAATCCTCAGACAATTCAATAATTCAATGTTTGAATTATTACCAAAATACAAAATTAGGATGAATAAGTTTAAAAATTATTGAATGTGGGATAGGAAGTAGTAGTATCCTTACAATAAATCTTAATCACAGGAAAAAAACTCCTATAATCACGAATCAAGGGAGATTCACCTTGTAAGAAGGGGAAAAGAAGGATGGTGTGAGTATGAGGATTCTAAGTTGAAGAAGAGATTAAAATATGAGAAAAATTTAAAATTTCATAAAAATAAAACTATACAAATCAATTTTAAGGGTTTCACGATTTTGACATGTAGTTTTCAAAACTGTGCATGGACTATTGAGTCAATTTTTTATCAAGAACCACATCTCACATAGTAAAGAACATTGTATTGAATATTATTCATCAAATATGTGAAATGGATATGAAAATACTTATATACTTACACATAGTTAATAGAACACCCCTACAAACCATGACATTATATAATTCTTTATTGATCACCCTACACAATTTGGGTTCATGATTACTAAAAACCTTCGACAAAATCTATTGCAATTTTTTTTAAAAAAAATAAATAATTCCACCCCAATGATCCCATGAATTATTTCGGAACAAAAGGAACCTCCCAATCCTCAAAACGCATTTTAAAAAATTTAAATCAAATCATTAATTCATGTATAAATCCATTCTCTACATCAATTTAAAATTTGTCAAATCCTCCAAAATTGGAATTCAATATTCCATTGTAATTATTTTCGTGTATGGAAATGATTCCTTACAATGTCCCCAAATAAAAATAGATAATCCTTGAGTTGTACCTGTGTGTGTTATTAAGATCATCATAACATGCTCTACGGTTTCCTACATGAGACTTAGTCCAACCATAACTGATATACTTGACTCAGTATAATAATTTCTAACCAAACACATAAAATCAACAACACCATTGGAAACTGTATCACCTAATACATAATTATTTTACAAAATTTAATATACTCTAGAATGAAATTACAGACATCATGGGGTTTAAATTTCCCCCAAAAACGTAGTTTATAGAATTTTATTCCAACAATTAAATTTCAACATACTAATAGGTTCACCCTTGTGACTATTTCCACATGAGGCATTGCTGTAATATTCAAACTTGTATTATAAATCTCAAGCCAAAATTCAATACTAAAACTGAACAACGAGATGTCAATAACATTCAGTAGTCATCCTCAAGACCCCCACATTAATTTAACCAACTACATCGGACATAAATAATATATTTATTCTAAAATTCGACATAATATATGTAGTTTTTATGTTACCACATCCCATTATTCTAAGGAATTCATGTTATACCACTAATGAATGTCTTATCTAAAATCACATTGTATCAGCCACTAACTCACCATTAACTAGATATTCCATGTCGTTTAAATCCTTAACATAATCCTATATTCATCTATAGTGACCCATAATGGTCAATTTCCATATTATATTTAAATATCATAGTTGGAACATCAATTATCCACTTCCACAACAATTTCGAATCATGAGCACTAACCATCCACCATACTGAAGCATATCAAACTAATGCAAGATCAAACTGAGGCCAATGATAAATCTTGATACCCATCCAAAACCATATTTAAAACCATATAATGAACATACCATGATTTATATACCTATACCATCCTAATTATAGTAATTTTTTTCACTTATGAAATCCATTTCTAACCATTGTGTTCAATGAACGGTCCAATAACAAACATGATATATATGTGGGGTTGAAAAATCACATACATAAGCACTATCATGAATGGTAAAACATCCCCAAAAACATGAATTTTAACCATAAATTTAATATATAGTCCATTTTATAATGATAACCAAACATTAAACTAATTATAGCACATACCATATGATCTAGTCCATTCCTAGACCAATCGTTTCACTACATCCGATATCTTCACATTTTCATTCCCCTACAAGAACCTAAAAATTCCATCCTAATGGCATGTGTCTTCCATTATTGAGTTCCTATTATCATTTATATCAGTCCTTGGAACATACTGATGACTTATTACTAATTATAATAACAAGAATAAACCTCAATACCACCCAATCCAAAAACCAAGTACTGCAATGTATCCCCAGTTCACACATTTCTCTTATGAACCAGAGATAGTAAACATCTTCATGATATTGTGATAACCTATCAAGAGGATTCTCATAGGATATAAAATTACTGTCACTCTGAAATCTTCTCACATATCCCCACTACAATTGATTCACCTCTCAAATTCAAATTTCTCTAAGAATGCAGTGCCCTTAGTTCTTGTCAGAACATGTAGAATTTCACACATGACCCACATTATTGTGACAGAGCCTACCATTCGTATAATAACATTACATGGTATTCGAATATAAATAATCCTCCTACATTTTAAACTTACCAAAATACTATAAGAACTAGAACACAAGTTCTTCTCTTAAAATTGCAACAGCATCTACAAAGACTAAACAACATACATCGAAGCACTATTCCTATGTTAATGTTAATGGATGAAATATAATCCTCTATATATATAAAAAAAGTGTACTTAATAACCTTGGAAACCCCACTTAAATTTCCCTACCACACCAACATATTTCGAATCAAAAATAGTATATATTAGAGTCATGCCATTTATGTCATTAGGATATCATTCTATGCTCTCACTTATTATCTAATATATTCCACAACTTCATAGATGAAACTTACCTAGTTAAAAAATTACATGGATTAAAAATTTAAAAACACACACTATAGGGTCCCATAGAAAGGTCCAAACATAGTCTACTCCACCCACTCATTTGTTAAGAAACCCGACTACTTTTATAATCATTAATAACAAAAAACGTTTCATCTCAATCTATGAGTGTCTCATATTTTTAACATAAAAAAATTGTGAACTCACATAGGAACAACCACCCATACATAGGGTTAGGTCACATTTTGAAAGGGAATAACCCATAGTATATATTAAGGGTTCCACCATTTTTCATTTTAATTTAATTATGATAAATAGTTTTTATACAATTATTAACATATTAAATTATTTTTATCACTTAAAAATGATTTCATGTTTTTAATTCATTTATTATTGACTTATATATCAATCCCTTTGGTTAAGTTAAATAGGAATCCATTAAATGTTTATTGATTAATAAAAAAATATAAGTTGCCTACGGGTAGCTTATGTAACCAGTTCTATTAAATTAATAAAATATTCATATTTTCTCGTTTAACTGTGACCCACCTAAGGATTCAGTCATGTATAATTACACCAAAAAATAAGTACTACTGTCAAACAATATGATCAATAGTTGGACACCTGGAATCATTATCATCTCTTTCACATGTGGTGGCTAATTAAAAGGGAAAATTCCATACCATTTACCAATAAATTAGTACTCTCTAATCTAATATGCACAAATATTATTATTATATAATCCTTTAAGGATACATTGTAATGTACAAACACCCCTGACCACTAATCAGTGCCCGAGCTAGACGAATACTATAATATCATAGGCATTCTGCCTGTATTCCAGGGGATGATGAAAAAAATTGGGACTAAGGTGGTATAATGAGGTAAATATATCCTTATATGATATTAATAAATTAGAGAAAATGAATCCAAATAGATAAAAAATTAGATAATATAGCAGATAACTTCCTGATAATTGAAGACTATAATAAAAAAAATCATAAATTAACAACAGATAAATATACTAAATGTTTGTAATAGTATACACCAATATAACATAAAACAAAATAAACTAGAGGAAATTATTAGAATAATACCACAAAATATTCCTTTGTCCTATCCTCATCCCAACAACCCATGCTCTATCCAATTATCTGAAACCTAAACAAACAAATATCATCTTCATGAGTGCCGAAATACCATTGAGGTTTGGGAAGGGTTTGAGTACAACCTTGTAGTATTATAATAACATCATCCTTAAAATATTTATTAAAAATAGTTCATGCCAGTGTTTGAGGATAAAAAATACAATATGATAGTGGAATAGTGTCACACCCTGTTAATTTTATTATCATGTATTAGTTTTGATATAGTTCATTGAAAAACCAAATCCTTTTAATTGTTGTTGGATGAGGTTAATTTTTAGTTTTCAGAAACAATATATTTCTATTCATCTTACTTTCGGATAACCATTTCTAGTTTGGGTTTTTTTGGAGAATGGGTGGTTACTTCATGATTTGGGTCAACTGTGAGCCCCTTTCCAAATTTAAGAACAAAAATTGAATCTTTTATAACTACTTTGTTTTCCAAAATAATTCACCCATTCCACTTCCAAATTTTAATACCATGACATATTAAAACCACCATATCATTTTTCATCCCTTAATAATTAATAATAATGTTGAATTTGGATTATTTATTTTGGTATTGGCCCAGCCTGTGGTCCCATTGCCTATTTTTTTATAAAAAAAATTATCTTATAAATCTTTTTTTGGATATTGTTTAGTGAATACACCTCCCCATAGAATCCAAAATCCTTATACTCACCCCATTATCTGATTTTCCTCATTGAATATCATTTTCATCGAATATATAGGAGAAACATCATAGGGTCCCACAAATCATTCAGATTTGAAAAGTTAAATTAATTCATCTATAAATCATTAATTTATTACTATTTTCTCCCCAACTATGTTTCTCTAGGTCTTCAAAACCTATGGAAACCCTCCAATTCGTCCCAAGCCATTCCCTTTCCGACATTGGTGTACATCAAAGGTAATATGAAGAATTTTTGAGTTTCTAAGGTGAGATTCCTTCTCATTTTTCCTCCCTCATCATCCTCCTTTCATTATATCATAGATTTATATTCTCTTATAGAAATTTTATACAAGTGGTTCTATTATACAATTATTTTCCTTGGGTATTTGTTCTTTCAATGTTGGTCGTCATAGGTTTTGGGATTATAAACCCTCGGATGGTGATATCGGGTGTGCGTTTCCATTACGCCACGAATTTGAGGTAGGATATCCCTTGAACAATCTTTTATCATTCTTGTGTCAACTTTTTCTTGTTCTCATCACCTTCTATATATGTATATTAATATTTTTCATCCTTTTTATAATTTTTATGGTGTGAAAACGGTTGTTTAATCCGTGTTTTGGGTATGGTAGTTTTGTTTTTCCCTAAAAGTGCACACCAAGTCTGTTTTTAAATGATATGCTATCTTTTGTAATTGATTTGTGGGGTTTAGAACATAGTTTATGGTATTTTGAACATCTTACTATATCTTTAATAATATATGGAATTCAATTTTTGTTGTATTCTTTGTTAAGTGCATACTATAAATTGATTGGTTTAAAAGTGCATGCCTTGTGTTTGTTAAATTTCCAGATGGGATTTAATGTGTTACGTATTATTTAAAAATTATTAGTTTTGGATTTATTAATGCATTGGAAGAATGAAAACTTGTATTTTTTTCCTTCTCTATCATTCCAATTTGGATGTTTTTTACAAACAAATGGGTTTTGGTTTACAACATGTTTTGGCCCGAGCTTCCGGAAAATGGCCCATTTCACATCCTTATGAAAATGGGTGTGTTTTGAATAAGTAACATGAGTGTTTTAATGGATTTATGAATTTGGTTTTCTAATGAAAATATTGTTTATATACCGTCATATTAAATATGAAATGCACACATTTTTCAAATGATAGTTTTGAGAATTTATTAAAGGACACTTTGGAATTTTTTGTAAAAATGGTTCCATATGTATTTCTAGTTCTATATTTTGGGGCCATTATGTGATCCATGAATTTGAATTATTAATTGTATTTGGGATGAATAATCTTGTTTTATATGTTATTTATGGGATTTTGTCCTTAAAAGATAATTTTTAAAATGTATTTTATGTGTAAGGCCTCGTTCTGCTCCTTGAAATTGTTTTATGAAACTTTATACAAGTTTATTGATTCGTAAATTAAATGTGAGGAATATGTACAGGATATTATGATATTTATGGTTTAGTAATGGAATATTTATATGAAATGTTTATTTTATAATATGTATAACATGACTTATCACTAATGGTAATCCAAGGTATCTAGGTGGGAGGACATGTACTAGTACGCTACTGATCCTGTGGGGTTTGGCCCCAGTCTCACGTATCATGTTTGAGGAAGATAACACTAAATAAACTATTATGATGATGTTTTTGGGGGACTAAATAGGTTGTGAGTATAATACCCAGTAGTGGATCATTTTCACAAGAAAATATATTTGTTATGCTTACCTTCACTGAGATACGATGTACCTTGTTCTCACAACTAACTAGGGCCATATGGTATTCCCGTGACATATGCTCAGTGGCTATATTGTACTCCCCATTGGAATATTGTGTGTTTGGTTGCTAAATTCAGTAGTGTGTTGTATTGTTTAGAAAATCTACAATCTTTAATGAATCCACCTTGACAACTATTTTCATTTCGAAGTTGCATCACATTGAAAATTGTTACTAGCATTATTGATTATAAAACATGAATATTTTTCCTAGGTAATTTTTTATTTCATGTGACCTCATTTGAATTTATAGAATTATATATTATATTTTAAAAATGAAATTGATGTTTTTTTTATTTTAGTGTATGTTCATTGGAAATAGAATACCGGGATAACATACTGAGTTTTAATACTCACTCCAATAGTCTTCTTCTGTTTTTAGCTCTTGTGTGTGTTTCAGCATGAGTTCGATTGCCATAAATGATGTGTGATAGTTGTGTCAGAGAGGGACTATGGGGGTAACATGTAGTTATTTGGTTATCAGGATTTTTATGTTGAGTTGTTGGTGTCGTGTTACATTCATTTTCTTTTACAAAAAATATTTAGTTAAATTTTTATGTAAATGTATTTTGGGCTTTCCATTTCATTCGTCAGTTTTTTTTATTGTATATATTTGGTATAAATTGTTCCTTTGTGTACTCCATTGATTCCCTCCATGATTTAATCTCTCCCGGTATTTGGGTAGTGTCGATTTGGGATGGTTTGTGAAAAAATGGCATCAAAGGAGGTCAACCCTTAACCAAAAATTCTTTTAAGAGAGCCCTGGTTATTTGGGTAGTGTCACGTTTGATGGTGTAGGATTGTAGAGACTTGAGGGGCATGTTCGGGAAGACATCATGAACACTTTCTCGTTCTGATCCTCAGGTTTCCATGGAAAGTAATGTTTTATCAGTGTCCATTGTTCTAGCTAACTGTTTAGTGTTGGGATTTTACAAGGGAAGTCTGAATAATTTCCTCTGTGAGATTGAATCTTTTGGAAAGGCATTTGGATCCCTGGCATTGTCATAATTTTTCTCTTTATGTTGTTGTTTTGTTTTACATTTGCATGCTAAAAATATGGTGAAGTCACCCAATGACAGTAATTACCTTATGTGAGTCTCTTGGACATTTCTTGAATTTTGATTTTTTGTTTTGAAAATATAGTTGTGAGAATTGTAAAAATGGGGTTGTAATGGAATGGTTGGTTTTGGAAAAGTGGAATGGGGGATATCAAAATTTAAATATTAGAATGGTTTTGGATGACTGTGCTTTTGGAGAAACAATGTTTTGGGAGGGAGTGGAAATGATTTATGAGAATTGTATTTTTTTCATATCTAAACATGTTGTTTATTTAATTAAAATATTTTAAAATTGTGAAATATTTATATTGATTCAAAATCATTGTTATAAAATCAATGTTATCGGATTTGAAATGAGTTTGAATGTGATGAAATGGTTTTGGAAATTTGTTTTGAGGGATTAGTGCTTTCTTGGAATGGGTATTGGAATCAGAGAACATCAGATTATCAAAATATACCTTAGAGATTTTAGAAAATGGGAGGGGTTTGTTTGGTGTTTCTTGGTTGATTTAAAATTTTTCAAAAATGAAAAGGGTTAGGTTTTTATGAAAATGGTTCTTGATGAATTTTGTATTGTTTTGTAAAATCTCAAAAGGATTTTTGATTTTGTGGTTAGTGTTCCTTGGGAAGGTATATGATTTTTTGAATGATGTTGTTTTGCTTTAGCCTTTTCTGTTTTCATGGGGGCTCACATGCTTGGTTTTATTGATATATGTATGGATGGATAATATGGCTTGGTTGATGGGTTCCTAGGGTGGCACAAATATGTGCTTTATATTGGGACATAATGAAACACTATTTCTGATTGTGGAAATTTCGCAAGTTAGTTTGTTTTTAAAAAGTGTGCTAAGTTGAAAAATTATGTCATTTTTTAATAAAATGATGACTATGAGGATAGTTTTTATCTATGTCGTAGAATGGTTGTTTAATCATTATGCTACCATGTGGTATAGAGGTCATACACTATTTGTTTCTGGAGATGTTTCTTGTTGGTGGCTCGATTTTATATTAATGATCAATGGGATTCCAAAGATGAGTTGGATGTTGTGATGTTTCCCCCGATAGTTCTCTATTTGCAAGATTTATTGTTTTTAAAAATAAGGATTTATTCTCATGTTTCACAAGATATATCCACATAGTCAAATAATTCCTCATTTCAGTTGTTGAAATATTGAGCTATTTGGTTTTGATTTGTACTGTTTTTATATTTTGATGATTTTCTTAGTTATATTCGTTGTGTTTGGTGATGATTCGTGTGTTTAACTATATACCCTTTTCATTTCACTCTTCATTATATGTAATTTAGATTGTAGGTTTGTATCCCTATATCTATTTTGGTTTTTGTTGTTTTTTTTTTGAGCTAGTGTAATTCAAAAGAAAATTTTATTCGTAGCTCCAAACAGCGGAGTAAAAGAGGATCCAAACATCAGGGCTCCAACCATAGGCCTTAGAATTATTCTTTTCATGCATTTAGGAAATATATTAAAGTGTGGGGATCATTAATAGGCACCTTCATCCACTGTTTTGATAAGTTAGTATCTATGTCTATTTTTTATTCTTCATAACTATGAATTTCCTCTAGTCACAATGTTCATGGTGGACTTTCCCCCCACACAGTTTCTATGTTTATGCCTTTATGTATGTGGGTTTCTGATCAATGTCCCTATGTGGACCACCTTTGTAAACCAGGTGCAATATTGGTGTAACCTATTGTTAGGTCGATAATGTTGGGTAGATCATTTTTTTCATTTGTGGTTTTAGTGGACAAATGATTGGGTCCCGTTTTCTACCCTCCCCGAGTTTTCGGTGTCGGGATCCGTGCGGAAAGTATTGGCTCGGTACATGTACCCTCCATTCTCGAGTGGGTGGTGAAGATATTCATCTTGTTACCCTCTTAAAATCTGTTTTTAGGTTATTGTGGGGGAGTTTTGGTGGGCCTACAAGGGTGTGTCCAAATTTTATTTCATGGTGAATTTATTTTTTCTTCATTTCTAGTTGGTCTCTATTGGTGGGGAGACAGAGTGTGGGTCTCAAAGATCTTCACTTTAATGATTTATCATATGATTTATTTCATTTAATGGTGGGAATATTTTCATGGTCTCTCACCCCAACCAATTCATTGTTTATAATGTGTTAACATTGGATAGGGGGATTATTGGGTTCATTGGGAGAAGGCCGAACAATTAGGTTCCTGGCAGAGTTGTGGATGTGGTTGCATGATCTTTCTGATGATTCTTCGGATGTTGTTGCGAGTTGGTGTTTTGTTTGAGAAGGATGATTATGTTATGTTGTTGGTGACTAATATTTAATTATATGTTGAGTTTGTATTATATTTATAAGGAATCCTTAGGTGTATTTCTATCATTTGTAAAGTGTTGTGGCTTTCCTACGGTAGAAAGCTTTAATGGTGGGGGGAATTGTCGCACCAGTTTTTTTCTTTTCATGTCATTTTTTTGATCTAGGTAATTGAAAATCCCGATACGTTTCTTGGGTACTGTGTGAGATTAATTTGACTTTTTAACTACCATATATGACTAATAATCCTACTTTTCATGCCCCATTGATTGTTTGGGATTTTTTTGGAGAAAGGGTGGTTACTTCCTGATTTGGGCCAACACTGAGCCCATTTCTAGAATTAAAAACAAAATTTATTTATTTTATAACTACTTTTTAAATAAACATTCATCTACCATTCCACTTCCTACTTTTCCTCCCATTAATTATTAAAACCACCCTATCTTTTTGGACCCCTTTTTAATTAATAATAATGGTTAATTTGGGATACTTATTTAGGTATTGGGCCATCCTATGGGACCACATCCTATTTTAAAACAAATAAATATTTTCTCTAATATATTTTTCATTTTTTTCATTTTTTTCAGTTATTATACCTACCACTAAAATACATAATTACTAGAATCACCACTATTATCTACTTTTTCTATTTGAATCACATTTTCATCGCATATAAGGGGGAAAGTTCATAGGGTGTCTAAAATCATTCAGATTTTAGAAGGTAAATTAATTCTAACATAAATCGTTAATTTATTACACTTTTCCCCCAAAATATATTTCCATTGGTTATTAAGGACCTAAGGATACACCCAATGTGTTTAAATCCATTAACGTTCCTCTAATGGTTCATATATAAGGCAATATGATGATTTTTTGAGTTTTGAAGTTGAGATTCCTTCACATTTATCCTATCTCATCATCTTCCTATCATTAATTCATGGTTATATATTATCTTATAGATATTATATACATTTGGTTCGATTGTTCTATGTTTTTTGATGGGGGTTTTGTTTGTTTGGGTATGGTCATCATAGGTTTAGGGTTTATAAACCATCAGATTGTGATATCTAGTGTGTGTTTCCATTACGCAAAGGATATGAGGTAGGATATATTTATGTAATACCTTTATCATTTACCTTTTATCATTTTCTTATTGTTTTCAATTGATATATATTTTTTCAGCCATTGTATACTTTTCTTAAAGTGAAAATCGTGTTTAGGCCTTGTTTTCAGAATGGTAGTGTTGTTTTTTCATAAAAGTACACACTAAATGAATGTTTAAATGTTATGCTATACTTTGGAATAGGATTGTGAGTTATAGAACCTTATTAATGGTATATTGAAAATTTTCTAACATATTTTATAATATATTGCATGAAATTGGTGTTTTATGCCTTGTCAAGTACTTACAATAAATTTTTTTTAAAAGTGCTTGGAATCTGTTCAGTGATTTTCCCAGAAAGATTTTAAGTGTTAAGTCTAATTTAATTTTTTTTAGTTTTATAAATACATTGTAACAATGAAAAATTATATTTTAGTGTCCTTATGTGTCTTACCAATTAGGATTTGGTTTTAAAAACAAATTGGTTTTGGGTTACAATATGTTTTGGCCCGAGTTACTGGAAAATGGAATGTTTCACATACTTATGAAAATATTTGTGTTTTAAATATGTGACCTGAGGGTTTTATGTTTTTTATGATTGTTTTTAAATGATTTAGATAGTTATTATACACCTTATTAATAAAATATTAATCATAAATTTTTAAAATGTTAATTTTAATAAAGTCTTAAAGGCTCGTTTGTCAGGTTTTTTATAAATTTTTTTGCATGTGTATTTCATGTTCTATCTTCTGGAGCCATTTTATGGTATATTAAATTGATTTGTTAATTTATTTTGGGGCCGAAAAATATGTTTTCATATGTTATATGTGGGGTTTTGTCCTTTAAATTTCATTTTTAATGTATTTTATGTGAAAGGCCTTGTTATACTTTTTGAAATTGTCTTAGAGAACTTTTTAGTGTATTATTGATTCTTAAAAGAAATGAAAAGCATGATTGTGGGTTTTTTGTAGATTTAATATTTCGTAATGTAATTTTCATGCAAAAAGTGTATTTTATAATATGTGTAGCTTTATTGATCACTAAGGGGAATCCTAAGTATCTAGCTTGAAGGATTATTATTAGTATGCCTTTGATCCTGTGGGGTTTGACCCCTATTTCACGTAGCATGTTTGACGATGATAACAATAACCAAACTTTGACGATGATGTTGGTGGGGGAAACAATGTTATGGTTATGCTCTCTACTATTGGATAATGATTAAGAGAATATATATTTATTAAGGTTAGTTTCACAGAGATACAATGTATATAGGTCTCACAACTAACTACTGCCTAGGTGAGTTCTTATGGCTTTTACTCATTGACAATTTTAGACTCACTATCAGCATAATGTGTGTTTGGTTGACAAATTCAGCAGTGTCAATGATTTGTGTAAAATTTTATTTATTTATAGAATCCCTCTTGAAATCTATTTTCATATGGAAGTTTAACCTCTCTGAAAATTGTTACATGCATTCTTCATTATAAAACATGAATGTTTTTTCCTATTAATTTTCTGATAGCATGGGAAATCATTTGGAAAACATACAATTATATATTTTATTTAAAACATGTTATTGATTTCTTTTCATTTTAAAATATGTATATTGGGAGTAAAATAGCGGGCTATCCTATAGAGTGTTAATACTCACACAAATAGTCTTCTTCTGGTTTTAGCCCTTGTGTAGGTTTCAGCTTGAGTGAGATCGCCTTGAGCTACATGTCACTATTTTGTTGAAGTGTGACTATATGGTCCATGTGAAGTTAGTTCATAATAAGGCATGGTAATTGGTGTTGATGGTTTAGATTTAATTTTAGTTTCTTCTACATATAATGTTTAGTGCATTCTTATGTTAATGTATTTTGCGTTGTCCATTTATTTTCGTTGTTTGATTTATTGTTTATATTTAGGAGAAATCCTTCACCTGTATACTCTATTTCTTCCCTCTATGAATTCCACCATCCAAGGAGGATCAGGAATGCATCTCAGGACTTTTTGTGGGATCGCCTAGGTGACCGGTTCAGGGTCGACATGGACTTGTTCATGTCAAATAGTTTAAATAAAAATATTTTATATCCACTATGTTCCTTAGTATGTGGTGAATCACGATGATAATCCATAACTCCATCAATCCATTGGCTAATAACTTGATCATCCATATGTACTTCAACTTGCAGTGGAGGGTCTTTGAACTCATCATAGATTTTTTCCAACCATAACATAATGAACAAAAATTATGGTGCATTTTTTAATAGATTCAGGAACCTTCCATTGGGAGTTATCTAATATACCACAATACTCCCAAGGTGAGTATTATTATTAGTCATCATTGGACACACTCTTTGAGTTTTTTTATTTTTTTCCTCCACCTCTTATATTAATGTATTATTTTAGTTATCATATATCTCTATAATGAATTTTATGATTATGTATAACTAACTGTGACATATGGAATTATATTTTATGTTATTATAAAACATTCCCATTTTGGTGTTTTCATTATGGATATCATTGTCCTCTAATATCGGTGTATTATTTATTTATCACAGTCTTCCTAAAGGATTTTTTATTTCATGTATCTCAAACATCCATATTGTTCATTTTCATTTAATTTATCAAAAACCACGAATTTTTTTTTCATTATATTTTTCATATACCTCCAACATATGTGTATTCTGTAGGTATAATAGTCCTCCGAAAATAATTTTCATATTGAGTATTTTAGAACATCTAATTAGGTATTTTACATACTTTATTCATAATCTACAACAGTGAGGATGTTTATTTACTATTAACATGTACCACCCAAAAATGTGGGTTCTCTTTATTATATCAATACCACCAAATAGGAAATTCCTTAAAAGAATAATGTATTCCCCCATGGGTGCATTCATTTCAATATAATAAAATTAAGATACAACTTTATTCATTATTAAAAAGAAATAACATAATTTAAAATAATAAGGAATTATTTCAAAAGAAAATAACAGTGTACCCATTCATAAACCATTGAAACACAATACTAATAAAAAACAATTTTCCAAATAGAGATTCAGTATAAAACTATTATTAGATCATATAATGGTATTAAAACTATGATCTAGTCAATATAATTTTATTATTATGTCCATTATATTTAGCAATCCAATACAAATATTCCAATTTTATAATCACGACCATTTTCCCAAATAAGGGTAATCACATAGAATCACCCTAATTATAGAGTTAAATAATTTTAATTGAAGGTCAAACCATGAGTAGGAACAATTTATTTTTAAAATTTATTATTATATGATAAATGAAAAATCTAACATGAATCCACAATACGACACTAGTATTTGAGATGAAACGATGGGAAAATTAAAAGGACCAGCTACCCCACTTATGAACCCATTGAAACCTTTAAATGTTTCCCCAACAACCCCCTATATGAATCATCTAAGAACAATGATAAAATACGAAATCACCAAGGGTCCTATGTAATTTCCAAAAAACACAATATAATTAATTATAAATGAATTAAGACTAATTTATAAAATAGAAATTAAAATAAAAAATCAAAATATAATATTTATTAATATATTTAACACAACTCAATAGATGCTACTAATTCACCAAAAGTTATTCCAATGATCCTACATAGGTCTGTGATAACCATTATGCACTCACTATAGTCTTATCCCAATCAAGTAAAACCAAATCCACATTAATTGGTAAATAATTTCCATAAAACCTATAAAAACATACTCAACTACAATTATTCCACAAAATGATGGTGGATGACATGAAAATATAGAACTGAGTTGTCCTAAATCTACAAGGAATGGATTTCCCTTCAACTTAAGTCAATTATTGCATTATATAATAGAATACACACCAAAATAATAAACTAGGATAACCCATGTTGTAAAAAATATGCTTATAAGTCAAATAAGTATTAGCAATTCCATAAACTATTTACCAAAAGTGAAAATGGATCCATCAACCTTTTATCAAGTGATACATACCTTGTAGGAAGTGGAGGGGAAGGGGGGAACACATTGGAGGCTGTTGGTTCAAAAACTGGAATATAATGTAGGTTATGAGTAAAAACATGTAAGATGAAACTGTGAAATAAATGAATTTAGGGGAACCTGATTTTATCAATCATTTTTTTGAATCAGGAACCAATCATTTATCCAATACTAATCTATTCCCCTAAATCCCAACGTTAGGCATGAGATATAGAAAAACATATTCCTACATAGTGATATGGATGTATCATTATCGACATACTTCCCCATAGATAGAAGGCACCTTCCACAAGGTTTATCCAATAATAATTCTTTATTGACCATCCAAAATAGTAGGAATTTACGATTACTATAAATAATGTGAAAAATAAATGCATCAATATTATTCTCTAAAAAAAATAAAATAATTCAACTCTAATGCTCCTAAGGATTATCCAGGAACATAAGGAACATATTCCTCCTCAAAACCCAACCTAAAACCCCATTTTAGGATTTACAAACATCTATAAACCCATTTCAAACAACAATTCAAAAAATTCAGGATATCCTAAACTGAAAATTCAAAATCTCACTAGAATTTTCAACTTGCATGGAAAAAAGACACTATAATAATATCCTAAAAATTTACCAAGATACACTAAATCATAGAAGCATTACTGATTGTTGTAATAAATACTCTCTATTAATCAATTAGATAATCTTGGTATAATTTTCCTCTCCTTGAATGAGTTTCTCTATAATATAGTGTTTTTGGTGTCAATCCCTAGCCTGGAGACATTGAAATACGAAAATAATAAATGAGAAGAAGAACATAAAGAAAAAATTGTTGAATACGTCTTTACATATTGTTTAAAATTATCAATAATATCCCCTCAAAAAGGGGGTTTCGAAAAGAGGATTTGTAGGGAGATATCCCACTGAAATGGATATCATTGATTACATTTAACTCAAATTGTAAAAGGGGGAAACATTAATATGACAGGTTTATCCAAATTTTAAAATCTAGGATAGGGACCAGTCACAAATTGGCCTTGTTTTGTTAAATAACAATTCCCTCTTCCAAACACCCTTAATTACAAGGCCTTATTTGTTATTCCATATCAAAAACCCATCATCTATAATAAAAGTATATGGACCACGCTTCCACAACACTACCAACTAGGTAACAATATGGCGTGTCTCTCCCAAGTAAAACTGTAATCCCAACAACCATCCTTTTTAGTGTGTCCACCCCATCCACATATTGTGATTATACCTCTATTGTGTAGAACTCTACCTCGCAAAAATATCCCTTCACTTACTATCGTCTTCATGGTTTTTTCCATTATGACATATTCCTAAAATCGTCTCATAGTTATCTATCCCAAAATGACATTAAAGGCCACGATGTGTCCAAAAAATATGGTAAAAAAATATAAAGGTAAATGCAAAGTTCCCCAAATACATAGATGATGGACATCATAATGTATTGAATGTCTTCAAGATTATGTTTTAGTTATACATAAGGGTATTATATTAATGAAAACCCCTATATAATATACTATTCCATAACACCAATAGTAATAGTGTGACCTACTACTAGAATTATTCCACCATTCAATGATACCCACAAATCACATCATAAAATATTTAATCCATGTCATGTATCATGAATACCTATGATGTGACTCCTCATCCAAAACCTTAAGGTAATTATTTATTCACTTATCTCGACACTATTATCCACATATCATAGAAATAAGAAAGGTGGTACACCTTCACCTCACTCAGACAATCACCCAAGAACCCAAAACTACAAATATGACTCTACTGACATAAAAGAACTTCTCATTGATATGGTCCCATAGACAAACATATGATATGAAACCGGATTTCCAAAATCATATGCGCACCATGACTAAATTTCAAATTCCTTTTGAATGTAAAAACTAAACAATACATGAGTTATTACACCACCGGGACAAACATTGGCTCCTATAATGGTTTTATATTTTCAAAGCCTTCTTATGGTATTGTCTAAAAATATGCACATCATCCAACATGAAAATCACTAGAAATCTAGGGGAACATTGGAAAATTAATTTAGTATCTATGGTGCATGATTAATCATCCAACAAAATAAAAACATCCCATGATATTTTCCTCCTAATTTAGGATGGAATTTGGATGAAAAAATTTTATCTTCCATTGAAACCAAATGTAATTTTAATTCTTTTGAATGCATATAAATAATCCTTGAAAATATATCATTATGGTTCAACGAACTCTCTCATATAACCAATGTAATACCAACTCCATAAATTCATGTTACAATATTATAAACTAAAATCAGTTATGGGATTCCATGTTTTTGTTAAATATAATTATCATTATAATATATAATAAATTACTAAAACATAACATTATGTTATCCAAATTTATATCAATATACAAAAAACATATACTTTTTGTCTATTGAAATTGATATTCTACTTATATTTACCTATAACTCTCTAATAAATGTTCTATATAGAGAAAATGTATCCTCATATTTTACAATAACTCTGGATTTTTTTAGAGGTTGTTTATATATTTTTGATTGCATCTAGTTTACATGTTCTCACAATAAAATTAGTATAATCTCAAAAAATCTTTTTTATTAACAAAAATGGGTATGAAACAATTGTAATATCCTTAAGAGATTCATCCACCATTATAATATGATAACAATCTTGGTGGAATAATCATTGAAAGGCGCAGAGCAGTGCTCCAAAATTTATTAATAAAAATGTAAAAGACAAGTGATTATATGAGGTAAAATGATCTTGTACAAGAAAAATAAAAAATGAAAATAGGAGAAAAGTTGAAGAAGAATACATACAAATCATTCTTCCAAGGTCAAGGGGAAATTCCCAATTCCCAGGAATCCATTGAATGAAATAGGTCAGTGAAAAAAATAAAATCATCAATCCACAATGAAAACTGGGCTTCAAAATCATGCAATTAATGTGGTAGACCGATAAGCAGACCATGAGTGAAAAAGTGATCTTCCCACCGAAGGTGGAGAAAATAAAAATCAGTATTTTAGTCAAGTAAAAATTCTACCCTATCAAACTTATGCTCCCGGATAATTAAATAGTCATCAATAGATATTCCCTTGTTACGATATCTTATATAAGTCAACTTTTCTTGTTCCTCAATACAAGGGTAGAATTCCTCTTTGTATCCATCCTTAATAACCCGAGTGCAATTTCTAAACATAATTCTATCCTCTTAGTCCTCAATCCAAGAGTAGGAGGCCTCTTCATCTGATTTGGAGGAGCCATCTTCATTAGAGGATTCTGATGCAGAATTATATTTTTGGAAACCGGATGTGTAGGGATGTTAGTTTCCTTCATTCGAAGCCCAGAATATCTAGTGACAATGGTCCTCTACAACGTAGAATAATCAATTCGTTTTCGAGTCTTCTTAGGGTATAGAGTAATAAAACCATCAATATCAATAAGAGATTTCATACATTTTTTGGTACTCGAGCGCATGTATTCCTCCTCAATTTAATATGCTTTCTCACTACCATCATGATTAGAATCACCAGAAATAGAGTGGTCCTCTTGTAATAGCTAATTAGTGGTTGGAAAAGCTCCTGGGGTGTTAGTGAAAGGCTTAACAGTATTGACCGCATCCCCAAACCCATAATGGATAGCATATTTAGAGCATGTTGGCTGTGCTGGCCATGAATCTGGAACAGTTGAGGACACCAGTGGGTCCTTAGTAATAGAGGGTTCAGTCTATTCAACAAGAGGCCTTCTATCTTTCTCAATCCAGGCTGATTTTCCTTCATTATTCAAAGTATATCCAAGCTTACGACTACTCATAGGGTCTTTCCCAGAGCTACAATCTGTACGAGAGTTGCCTAGATGTAAACAATTAGAGTAGAAACTCACTAAGGATTCATAAACAAATTCCTAAAAAAATCATGCATCCCCATTCTCGATTCAAATATTGTAAGGCAGGTTCTACGAAAGATCAATCTCCACAAACCACGGTGGTATAATATAATAGGAGAGGAATCAATGTGCCCTATATCTAGAGAAATATCACACATGGTTTAGATCCATTTATAGTGCATCACTATGAACAACAAAGAACCTTAGTATTATTTTTTAAATAATCCCATTTACCTTGTGTAGGCATCATGTGATTTACAATAATTTAATTGTATAGTTTTTATTTTATTTCATAAAATTTGTCTCCATATAGTAGTTTTTATTTCATTTAAATTAGATTTTTCTTAAATAAAATTTATTTTTTATATTTTATCTTCCATTGTTCTTTTTCATAGTTCCCCAAATGTTGGGTAGCTACATTAGATTTTGATCTCAAGGAATTTTAATGTTTCATTAATTTTCTCTTAAATATCTTATGTGGTTTAAATTAACATTCATGGAGAAAAAATAAGGTGTTTGGATTAAGGGTGCTGATTTTTTTCATGATTTTCAAAAAAATTTGAACCATTAATACTATATTCAAAAATTTAAATTATATATATTATATCATTATTAATAATAGATTATTTTAATTTATTATGGGATGAAATGATGTATGATAAAGCTAGGTTTATTTTGGTATCACATGTTCGATTGAGACTCCCAGTCATTCAATATCATTAGTGTAGTTGGGGAATTGAAATATTTAAAATTCTATTATGTAATGGAATTATAAATAATGTATTGTGGATGATCAATTATATTGATTTAAATTAGATAATGTATTGTGGCCACAATTGGAAACTATAACGGAATGACAATAGTTTTTCCTAGGTTTAATAGCATTATCGCCACCAAATTTTATCTTCTTACTTTAATTTCATAATATTTTCTCATTCCATAATCCCCCTACTTGTCTCTTAATTATTAATATAAAAATAAAGAACAGAAGTATTATTAATTTAATTATAGTAGTGAGTAATTTTTCATGCTCCATGAAATATGACCCTATGGTTTTCTCTGTTGTTGTATTATTAGTATTTATAAAAAATTGTTTTACAAAAAACAATATAAGAACAATTAGAGGATAACAATCAAGGGAAAAATTATTTTTCTAATTGATGTGTGTCATAAAATATAATATTCTATATAAGGAATAAGAATATAATACAATAATAACTTATTAAATGTTTTGAAATTTTGGCCTTTATGAAATTTATAGGAAGAAGTTATGAATCCATCATAATGAAGTAATACAATATATTTTCCATGAATAATAAAATGTAATGTTAAGTAAAATAAACATCTAGGGTTTCATAGATGAAACATCATAAAATATAAATGAGTAATGAATCAGCTAAAAAAGAAATAATCAGGTTAGTGAGACACCTCATTTATGTCTTTTTCTATTTCATTTCATTTAATCTTCTAATATAAAAGAAAAGTGATAATTAAACAATTAATAAAGACGTATATTACATCTATTAAGGATTTTATTTATCAGTCATTTTCAATATAATGTAATAATTATCATTTTGTTGATGATAATTTGGTTTTATTGTTTTTTTTATTAACTTAATTTAATTTTGATTTAATGTGTTTGAATACATGTTTTTTTCTATTATAAAAATTACATAATGTATTATGAAATTGATAATGTAAAATAATGTTATATAATACATAAATTTTTATCATCATCTATAAGTGAAAAGATAAGAAAATAATTTACAATTTCAATACAGATATTAAAACGACCATTAATATAAATCCCAAAAATGAGTGATTGATATATAATATATATACATATATATATAAGTAATTTAAATATATTTTATACATTATATTAATACCAATAATTATGCAATCATATGATAATTAAAAAATTATGTGAATTATTTTTTTGTTCTAGTAATTAAATTAAAAGAATATAAAAGTTGAAATTAAAACAATGTGGAAGGATTGTTACCACATCAGTGATGTTTGATCATTTGTTAATGCCTTAATGCCATAGAGGATTATATTTGGATGACACCATACTGTTTCTAAGGATTATAGAAGGTTTAAGATAATTTTATTAGGTTTATAATACTCAACGAAATTGATCCATGTAGTATATTTCATTAGGGATGTTAAGGGAATTTATATTTCTACTGGAGAGTTATTTTGTATTATAATAATTAATGAGATATTATATCATGACCATGAATTGACAAAATGTAATTATTTGACACAAGGAATAATATGTAAATATAAATAAATTTTTTTATCTACATGATATCCTTCAATCAAAAAATTTCATTGTGTCTACATAACACAAGAAGAAATAATGAAAAATATTTTTCATAAAATATGTTATCTTAGTTGGCCCTGGAAATTATTTTTTGGGTTTTATAATTGATTTAATTTTTTTAAATACATTATCTGTATCAATAAAATTAATTCAGATCCACAAAAACCTTTTTTTAAAATTTGGTTCTTATAAGAAAATATTATTTCATAAATCATGTGGCATTTGAAATCCAAAAAATTAATATTATGTAGAAAAATCATGTTTGTTCGAATTATTTTCCACAAATGAATTATAATTTTATGTCATAGTAAAAAAATTAAATTAAATTTCTCTATATATTTTTCAAACATAGGTAATTTTAATATTTAATTCATATCATAATTATTAATATTTTTAGCATATTAGTTAAAATAAAATTTAATAAAAATATAAACATATAATTTATTATATTTTCAAAATATGAAAATTCAATATACATCCCTATAATGATCATATTTAAAAAATTTATTTTCGTAAATATTTTTTTCAAGTCACTTTACTAATCTAGTAGTCATGTTACCAATATAATGGTTTATTTACCATTAAAACGATCATGATACAATTCCAGTGGATATATTTTTATTCTTATAGATTTATTGATTTTATAAATTATATAAATAATTATTATTACCATTATTCATAATTCATACTATTTAATATACACATTCTCCACATCATTAACAAAAAATGTAGTTATAATTTTATTTCATTATTTTACTTTTAAAATGGTGTCCATGGGTGTGATATTTCTTGGATACCACGGTTCGATGGTTTATAAATTGTTCTGATATTGTTTAATTTATATCACCAAATAGAAACATTTTTCATTTTATTGGGTATTTTTATATTATATATTCATTATTTTATATTTCTTTAATAATGTATTTTGTGTTTTTATCATAATGTGGATGTGTTCTATACAATAAATAATACTTATATAAAAGTCACCTATAAATTAAAATGGAAACTGAAATATAAAATGCATTGAGTCATTACATTCATACCACATTTTGAAAGCTCAATATAAATAATTTCATCAGATATAAAAGGTGGATAACAAAATAATGTACTTCTGTTTTACTACATCATCGGTGTACCATGTTGCCTCTTCATAGATATGGTTTTGATAATGTACTATGACTATGTGAGTTATATTATTATGAATAAATATATTTTTGAAGTCAATGATCATTAATGGTCCCTTCTTATAAAAGTTATTGTTCACTACAATACCACCACTGAATTCAATACATGTGGAAGATTGTATATATACTTCCATAAGACTGATATTTGGAAGACATCTTTTATTTTACTCTGGTTCGGTGGATATACCAATTTATAAGCCTAGAACCTATATTTTCCAAGGATCCAAATGTAGATGATGAACTGTATCTCAAAATTCATCTTCTTTAGAATCACATAACTCTATTTATTGGAAATATTTTATGGAAAAAATTTATCTCTATGTTAAAATTCCAAATTTCAACGATGATTTTCATCACAGCTCAAAAATCAACATTATTTTTCTTTAAGTGGTTGTTGAATGGATTGAATATTCCATATAATTTCATATACTAGTTCATATAAAAAAAATGAAATATTAAAAAAATTATTCCAATATGTTAGAGTCATTAATTTCATATTATATAGAGTTTATAATTTAGAAATCTCGATACATGAGTGAAAACTATTTTTATATAGGAACTCAAATAAAGAAGAAATAATGATCCCCACATCATTTAAAATAAATTAAAATATACCATATAATGTATCATGTTTTTGGATTGTTCATTATGATTTTCCATTATCCATAGTTCAACAAAACATACAAATGTTTGTACTTTTATTTAGGTCGTGATCAAGACTACTCCAGAATATAGAGGTAATCCATGAGAATCTATTATATATAACAAAATGTTGTTCCCCAAAATACCTCACATATTTTTGGAATATATATATATTTATATATATATTAGATAGTTTATAAATTGATAAATATTTCCAATATTGATATTTTGAGAATTCAATGTTTGTTGATTCACCATATACCATATAGTTATATTTCAATTATATTTCATTCACAATCCATTGGAAAATTTCATAATGATATTATACCATGTATATATTATTTTAGGTAAATTTTACATCATCCCCATTTTTATGATGTCATTATTTTACTTCATGTCACACAAAGCACATTGAGGTTTTCACTTCAGTCAAATTCACTATGTTGTCCCATGTAATGAGATATAAAAGTTCATTATACATAATGGTAAACACATTTTGGATAGTGAATGATATTTTTTGTTCAACAACATTATCTCCTTCAATATCTATTATGTATATATAATTTTGTTTATAGATTAAATTATAATTAACCAGTACATATCAATGATTAATTTTTAATGATTCACTATTTTGTTTCCCTATCCATGTTATTAATCAATAAAATATCCCTTTGTGACTCCTAGTGACATTATATTATATATTGTTGTGAAATACTTTTTCTGAGTAATAAATTATGAAAATGAAATATTTATAATTATGAAATTATAATGTCTATAAATATAATTTCATTATCATTCATTATCATTTGTTTGGTATCATCTTACTTTCATATATGATAATCAACTATATTTTTCACTTTTAGATTTTTGGGGAATAAGAACATAAAATCCTAGATTAACTAAAAATATCATTGTGGATATGTGATCATATCTTTCAATGTGAATATATGCATTAAACCCATATTATTATTATATAATTCACAATTTTATCTTTATATGTAATGTAACTAAATATATAATTCAAATATAACAACTAGAAACTCCAGAACAATAATTGTTTAATTCTATTTTGGGAGAATCAGTTTTCATAAAGAATTAGCTACTGAAGGATCATTTCTTTATCCATTTTACACCTTTGAGTAATTTTATAGGAAAACATAATTTATCATAATAATACCTTGCACAATCACTGAGGGATGATTATAGACATCATTTTCAATGTAACACATATTTTTAATTTTTTAATTAATAAAAAATAGTTTCATGTTTTTTTAGGTTAGAAAGAAAATAAATTTCACTAAAACCATTTTAATAATGAACCTATTGTGTTGTATTGATATATATTTGGAATTATTTCATGAAATCCAAATCAGAAATCAATAACCATGATATGATTCTTTTCTTTTAGACTCCACCATCATTATTTTCAAAAAAATTATCTAATTTTATATATCATTTATTACATTATGAACTCTTAGGAGACACATTAATAAAAAAATACCAAATTTAGAAATTGATTTTGGTGTTGATAATTTTATAAATGTGATTCAAAATATCAATGACCACCAAACAATGGAACCCTACAAAGGTTACTATGCTCAAGGGAAAATAATATCCAAAGTAGTTTAAATAAGGGGGAAAATCAATTTCAATTGATAAATTATTCAATAATATAGAATATTTTAAAATAAAAATAATTCATAAATTTAATAAATAACTTCATAATTATAGAAAATAGTTTCGATAAAAATATCAGGAGTATACAGTGATAAGGATATAATCTGAAGATGTTTCTACAAGATTTATATCACCATAGACGACTGGGATTTTAGTTGATCATTCATAAATATTGTCCCATTTTATTTATTTTCCATATATTTATATTATATCATGATCATCGCAAAATAACCCTACACTTTTACCCTTCAATAGTCCACACACATTTCATTTCTCAAAGCCTTTTTAGTTCATATATTTGGTTAATATGGATGGAAAATTGAATTATTTTGAATAAAACCTTTAACCTCATCTTTATACAATTAGTACATGTAAATTAGTTTCTTCTCAATAGTTTATATGAGTTTAAAAAGGTATTTTATTTTTGTCAGATCTCATATGTTAATTAAAATTAGTTTTCATGCATAAAAATATTTTAATCTCTTTTAAATCATCAAACGAACCTCAAAATTTTATCTCCTTCCCAATATTATGGCACATGGACTAAAAAAATAAAAGATCACAAATACCTATATAATGAAATAATTCATGAATTACCATGAATAATTGTTTTGAGAAATCATTAAATTATATTACATATGATAATTATTTTGATGTATTCTTGTAAATAAAGACATACTGTATTTTAGAATTTATGTCATATGATATTAATTTTTTATAGCAAAAATAACTTATTAACAAGATGAAGGATTATCATTGGCCAAAAAAACATAGTATTATTTCGTTCAATTTTACAGATAATGACATATGACAGAGATAAAATACATAATTAATGTTTACAAATATATATGATACTAGAAAAAGTATTATTATACAAACTAAATTTTTTTAGCTTTTATCCCAAAAACACAGTCTTCCAAAAAGAATACATTAATATATGGGTTGATTGATTAATTCTTAAAATAATTTGAAATATTTGAAAATATAGAATTTATCTAATTTGATAATTAATACCAAAGTATCCTAATGTAATAAATAGAATTTTCAATCCTTAAAAAATGTGAAAATGATTTAGATTAATTCATTGAAATTTAGAAGATAATTTTTTCAAATATTACCTATATTAATTCCCCAACACATATGATATGGGATCATAAAAAAGTAACAAATAAATACCCCTGCAAAATAATTTCAAATAAAAACCCCATGGGATCCACTAATAAAAATCCTTGAATGTAAAAAATATTAGAAATGATAATAATTATTATGCTAAATTCTGAATTTGGTTCACTCAATATATTTCCAATCTATTTATCATCCCATGTCCTTAAATCAATTGACTCACATGGAGTTTCTCTCTTATCACAAATCTATATTTGTAAACATGTTTCCATGATCTTAATGAATTAATTGTTCATAATAAATATTAATATATCGTCAATCCACACCCCATTTACATTAACGAATTTTTATTATCATTACATATTTATTATAGTTGTTCAGTGGATTTAATCTGGTATAGTTAATATGTAAATTATTCCAGGGTAGAACAAGGTGGTTTTATCTTCATTAAAATAAATAATACATGATTTTATTCATTAAGGTATGGTATTTTCTCAGACTAGAATTAAAAAATCAAATATATAATCTTGAAAGTATCAAGGAATAGTTCAACCAATCAAAATACCTATAAAAATATAAATTCTCATCCCGTTATTCTAATCTTATAACAGTAATATGTAATTTTAGTTATGTATTAATTTCATCACAATTTTGAGATAGTGATGGAATCATACAAGACAATGAGCACAAGAATGTTCTTCAAACTTTTTATACATTCTATTTAATGAAAGGAACTTCATTAAAAATCAATAATAAATAAATTTTCTTGAATATTTAACCATCTACATCATAGTATATTTTTGTTCTCATATAGATATTTTAAAATTCGGCTCAAACATTTTTAAAATAATTATTTTTTCACCAATAATGTCAAATTCATTATATTTTCATTAAACCCACACAGTAGCCCAAAATGATTTAGAACAATATAAAATATCCCAACACAATGAAATTAAACTAGATCATGCCACATTTATTTATATATCATGATGGATATGGAAAATTGTCTTTTAGTGTGGCTAACTAATAAGGTGTTCAATGATTTATAGGGGAAATTGTGAATAACAAAATAGGAAGTCCAATATATAGAGGATCTCATAAATAAGAATATTTAAAAATTGAAATATTAATTTATAATGTAGGTGACTCAAACTCCATGGTTTTGATAAAGGAAAACTAAAATATTGGTTACAATATTATTTTGGTTTGATTAGTAATTTTTGATTACTAGGAAGATGATTCTAAATGGTCATGATTCATCACATATAGCTGAATCTAAATGTATGAAAATTGGTTGAGACACAAGATGCCAAATTTTAAGCACTTTCAATGTGATTTATAATGTTTTGAATCTAGAACACAATTATTTCCACATTAATATATATTTTGTTCCCAATGTAAATTACTTCACTCTTTAGATTATATTCGAATAATTATATGGATATTAAATTTTAGCTTATACGTCTTTAATAAAACTCGAAATTATTGAAAACATACAGAAATGAAGGAAAAATAGAAATAAAAAAATTGAAAAAGAAAATAGAAAATAGAATTTCAATTAACATGAATGATAAAAAAATATTATTTATATAATTATATTCCTCTCCATGATGTTATTCGATTCATTCTCCACATCATATATATATTTAAATAAAAAATATCTTAAAAATGGACAAATAAAGAAGAAATAAATATGATGGAAGGACACAACATGGTGTTCCAGATATTTACAACTTAATTATGGTGAATATCTTCTACATTAGTATCTTGAAAAAAAAATCAAATTAGTATAAAATATTTTTCATTGAATATTAATGGCGTGTATTCTATGTTTTAATATAGATAACAATGATTGAAAAATATGAAATATAATAAATGTTTCTGACCTCATGGATCAATATTTAACTAAAAATATCTTCATTATAAAGTCATATAGTAGTGAATTATATTATTCTTTTTAATACATATTGAGTATGATTTTATCAATAAAAATATTTATTTCTCCTTATATAACCAATAAATGTAATAATAATTATTTTTAATTCATTACGACTACTATAAGTGGAATTTTTTTCCTTTCCATACTAAAAAGAATTTATGTTTCTTGTATTTACAATAGAACAATATTTTTGATTCTAAAATGAATTTTTTGGGAAGATAATTTATTAAATATATATATATATATATATATATATATATAATGGGTTCTTAATATTTGGTGTTTATATGTAGTTTTATAGCCCCATATTTTATCATCTATCATCAAAATACTTTCTTTTCTTTTTGTGTGAACACCTTTTCTAGAATTTCTTTTATTTATCTATTGTAATTATTTTACAATCAATTTTTTGTTTATTAGGTGTTCAATACAATTTTTTGACACTAAATTTCATAAATGAAACATTTAACACGTAATTTAATAATGTGGTTCATTGATCATTGATTGAATACATGAGTAGATAAGATATAGAGAACAAATTTCCTTTTAAATATTTTTCAACAAGTTTTCTATTATATGTTATTAAGGGAATAAATTCTATCCTCATTGGAACATAATATATAAATATGAGTATATAAATTTTTTCATCATTTTCCTTAAGGGATTCCACGAAATCTATTTTTCATACTAAAAATATTTCACATAATTTTACAGGTTGTTGTGTAATTTCATTTTTAGAAATATATCCATGAAATGTGAATGTTTCATAGGTTTTATTAAAATAAAAAGAATCAATGAAATTGGATGGATATTGTAATCCATAATACAAAAAATATTTAGTATTCCTTTGAGTTCCAAACTGTCCTTCATAGATTAAGGTGGGACAAGAAGTTCGGAAAAATTGTGATTTTGATTTTGGAAAGCAGCAACTAATTATTTGATCACTACCAACATGACAAACAAAAGGTTAATCATAAATTTAATTACTTAAGTCACCTACTTGATTGGGAAATTGTTATTAAGAAAAAATTGGTGTAATTTCACCAGTATTTATTCAATTTACTTTGTAAAAAACACTATGTATTATAACAATTAAGAGAGTATAATGATTTCTCAAGACCATTTTCAGTGATGAGTGGAATTATCTAGTGGTTTTCATAAAAAATAATAGGTATTTGACTTAAATAGTTTGTTATAAGATATTTATTCTTTAATTTCCATTCATTTAAAAATAAATTTATTCAATCAAAAAGACAAAACTAAAAATATTTCGTTTAATAGAATTCTTATTCATTTAAAATGTGCCTTTTGAATTGTATGTCAAGGTAATTACATTATATCTTAACAAGTATCATCTAAAATTTTATAAATAGACGATAAATATATCTTTATACTTCTAATATGTGCTTTAATTATATTGTGATTAATCTATAGCAATAATTTAATAATAAGTTACTTTATATTTGATTTAATAATTTTGAATTAAAATACCCCTTGTGAAAAATTAGAGGAACCTCTCATTATTTCATAGGTAAATATGTAGTTTTATTTTTGGACAATGATTAGGTTTATTTCAGTCTATTTCGGGTCATTAACTAATTGTTTACATGCCTTATTAAGGAAAGTTTTTAATTTTATTGATGTAACCAATAAAATGAAAAGGTGGTTTTACTAATCTAATTAATTAATATTCTACACAATCTATAATGAATATGAAATTATCTCACAACTCCAACAATTTTTTATTCTGATATTCATAAAATCTCATCATCCTTAGATTTATCAATATAAAAACCATCTATTGGCACATAATACCAATGTACAATTCTGTTATTGATCATGAAACAACAGTTTACATATTTACGAATAATGTTTTATATAAAGGTTGTTTTTAGGATAGTATCTAAACTCATAATGATTCATTTAAAATATGATTCATATAAACTAAATAAATCTATATATAATTCATTATATTCTTCTAGAAACATAGAGAAAACATCATCATATATTATAAAATTGTTCACAGAGAATTTATAAAGTGAAGAGAATTTCTTATAAAAAAATCAAACCACATGGCTTGTGAAATTGGATTCCTATTATTAATACAGAAATATAAACAATTAATAATAATAATAAGATCTATCAAGAATGAAACAGTTAGTCTATCTGGATAATCTCTCAACCACCTGATCAAGGAATGGGAGTGAGAAATGATCTTTCATATTGACTAATTTTTTTTTTCTATAATCAATACATATTATAAACTTATTAGCATGACTAATAGGTAAATTATCACAAAATTAATTCATTGAGATTTTAAATCCATTTTAATAAATGAAAACGTTAATATAGATCACCCATTTGTTACAATGAAAATATTTATATTTCTCATATCAAATAAAAGGGGTAACTTACATTTTATCAACAACTGATAGTGTTAGGTTCAATATTCATTGAAATCACCCAATATGTTTTTCATTTAATTATATAATAATAATAATAGTAGTAGAATGACTATTTTTAGTGTCATATATGAGGGTCTTTAAAATGGATTACTTCTCTGATCAATGGTATACTAGTACATGGTTCATTTCCACTATTGAAAATTCATTAGGAATTTTTATTTGGGAATGATCATTCTCATATTGCATATAATAAAATAGAATTTTAGGTTATGGATTATCTCAAATTTTAGTGGTGAGTTTTCATCTTTCTAAAATGTTTTATTTGACCTAACCGCTATTATTTCAGCTTGTAAATCATCAATAAAATTGGGATATTTTAAATTCATGTTGGAGGAATCATGTTGTCATGAATTTTTTTTACATGTGTTATTATCTAGAAATGTTCCATATTTTATGGAATCTTCCTATTAAAATTTTAACATTATATGGTTATTGATATGTTAAAAATATTCAGTTGTGATTTGATACCCTAAATTATTTTATTCATTTAAATTTAATTTAATTTCATCATTTTATTAATTAAAAATATATTGTTTTGGGACTAAATTTTATATTATCCTTACTTTTATTTAAATAAAATTCAATATTTTAAAAATAAAAAGATTCACAAAAAATTTCATCCTTATAAAACTAATTAATCATGATGAATTGAGAATATGATTGATTCTCGATTAGATGTTCCATAGATAAGAAATTTGATATAGATTTGTTTTTCTTTAAAATTATTGTGATAGTGTTCCTTTATGAAGATTAATAATTGATTCTAAAATAATTAGGGAATTTATACCAAGATTTAGTTTTTAGGAATAACTATATTGATTATCCTCCATATAAAAAAAATAAAATTTTCAAAGAAAACCATGTTTCATACCTGATCATGGACTACCTGAATAACAAAAATAGTTTTTTTGGTACATCTGTTTGATTGTTGTACAAAATTTCCGATAGGATTATGTTCTATTATTTTGTAATTTTCGATATATAAAATGTGCCATGTAATTAATAGTAGATCATAAATTAAGAATAACATTATATAATTCTAATTTACCTATAGTATAAATAATTATAATTTTACTGATATCATTACATTTGTTAGGGAAAACATATTGACTATTTGTGAAAAACTGCATACACAATTTAACTTTCCCTCGTCAATTAAAGTTTATTTTTAGGATAATATGTCTTATCATTTTTTTCATATGTATGAATTTATGAAATAATAATGTAACAGTATATTAATATGGGGTTTTTTAATTATTATTAAATTTTCATTATTTAATTATGCTTCAACAAATTTTTTAATAGGTGGGTACTTCTAGGATGTGTATATTTTGGTTTTCATGTTACATGGCCATTTTAGAACTATTTTTTTGGAATATATTGTGAAATAATATTTCTGTAATAAATGATGTTGATTTTGTGAAAATACACTCTTCGTAATATTGATTTATCATTCACAATAGATTCAAAATTATCAATAGACATAGTATTAACAGTGATACCCAATGTAGAATGTTTAAATAAATGATTTTCTAAAAGGGGTTTAGATGTTTCATCAATATTTCTAGGTTCATATTTATTTTTTTTATTTTTAATATGGATATTATTCAACATGGTTCCACAATATTGTTCTTTGGAAGTCACATTTTCCATTCTGAAAACACTAGTATTCCCATTGGGTTATGAATATAGAACTTATCTTATTTTATTTCATATATTTTCATGATTATTATGTATTTAAACTATTTTATTATTCCATTTAGAACTTACCTTATTTTATTACATATATTTTCATGATTAATGTATTTTTACACTATTTTATTTTTCAAATTATTCATCATGTTATATGGTTATATTGAGTTTTATTAAAATTAACAAATTTTTATCAAATGTATTTTATTTATTGATTCATTATTTATTCAAAGAAATAGAAATCTGTACATGTTGTTAGAAAAATAAATTCCATTATAATTTGGAATTTTATTACTCATTGAATTACATATATTGATAATTTCATCACCCAATGATTAAAAAATTTGTTATTCTGTTAATCATATCTAAATCTTTCATGGGTCTGATTATTCATTTTCATGGTCTTAATTTTTTTGTGGTTGAAAATATATATGATATTTTGAATGAAATTTTCTTATAATAAATATATAATTATAATTTATATAAATATATTTTATTTTAGGATATTTGTAAATAAGGTCTTCATTTAATGGGGAGATATTATAGTGAACTAGTAATTGAAATGTTTATTCAGGTTAGGATTGAGAGTTTTTAATATTGAAAAATAGTATTGAATGAACCATTGTGGTATGATCATTAAATTGAAATACACTAATGTTATTTTTATAGGTTGGATTGGGGATTTATTTATTATGATAAACCTATAAAAGGCATCCTTTAACAGTTTTGAGAATTTTAGGCATTATATTCAGTTAATTTTCTAGTAGTAGAATTTATTTATCTTCTAAATCCCCACATAAAAACAATATCTATTATAATATTTTTAGTAATAAAAAATCCCTCCAAATAATATTATATCATAGTTTTTTTATATATTTGGATATGTGAAAAAATATAACAACTCTCTTTAATAATTGTCGACATTCCTGTAATTTTTTTCCACATATTTTCTTAAATAAAAAATTTTATTTCTAATTTTATTAGGTCTAAAAGAATGATTTATTTATTACAGTATATTTTTAAATTCATTACAAAAAAAATCCAATGTATAATATAGATAGAAAAGAAAATATTTTTCAATACATAATAAAAAAATAGAAAAACACTAAGATTCATCTGGTTAGTATTTTTTAAATATGGTTTAATATAGAAACAAATAAAATTGAATACTTGATAATGTTTATGATTATCTTATCCAGGATATGTATTGAATATTTTCAATTTGTAAACATGTCCACAATAAATTTAAAATCCAATATGATCATCGTGATAAATTATATTGTTTTGAGGGTTGATGTCAAAGGAGGAAGGAAATTATTTCAATGTTAATTTGTTAGATGTCGAAATTTTTATTAAAAAGTAACCTCTGGGTATGTTAGTGTCAAAGTTGATGTTTTCAAGACTAATTTCTATGTTCTCTAACATATGAGTGAAAAAGATTATCCATTTTAGGATCTAATGATAACATGTCAGGATTATAATATTTACACACATAATTTTTCATATTAAAATCAACACAAGAAACCTCCCCTGAAATGAAACCAGTTAAAATATTAGCATTTCATGCACATTAATCATTTTGAATAATTTATCCCCTATAATAATGAAATATAACAGTTCCATACATCATCTCTTTTGTGGGATGTTAGTTTTTAGTTTTAATCCCACTCTCTGTTTTCGAGCTTGTTTTAAAGGATAACTAACTAAAGTTGGTAATAATTTTTGTTATAATTGAATTAAATTATATTTGAATGATTAATGAAAAATTGGGAGTTCCTAATTTAAAAAGACATGAAAATAATTGTTTTGAAATTAATTTTAATGAAAACCCCATGGAATATATTGATCCTTTTGATTATCACTTATTCATTATCAAAAGTTGTTAAGTAATTATAATTTTCAATAATTACCAAAATAACATAGGGGAAACACCTAAATATTAAAGGATTTTAAATGAATACATCATTTGGATTTTAGTCTTCTAATTAAATATATAGAAAAGACCAATAAAACCTGTGAAATCATCCAACCCAGACACACCATAATCAGTGGAAGAAATTACCAATGATGTTTAAATATGAGTATAATTAGTCACTAATTATAAATTAATAAAAAATATAGAATTTATTATGAGAAAATATTAAACAAATAAAAAAATATCTATATCAATTTTTAAAATAATTTGTATAATATAAAAATATGATATAATGAAGAACAACTATGTTTACCTTTTTTCATTGGATATCTAGAACAAAACAAACATGGTGTTTATTTAAGCATGTAAAAATATACTTCCATATTCGACTTTATTCTGTATGTCTATAATATATTATTCTCGTGACAATAACCCAATAAAAAACACTCTAAAATAGACCCCACTCTTTTCCCAAGTCAGTGGCTTATTTTATATTATAAATCATTGAAAATGGATGAAAAAATGATATGATTTGATACCAATATTCGTTCTTATCTTGTATAAAATAATTAACATGCATCAAAATCTTCCCAATATGCTTCTAGGAAGAAGAATAAACTATTTTTCATGACCCTCCCTCTAAACAGAACCATACATGACCATTAATGAAGAATGGGATCGAAAATACCCTGAGTCTGGCCACTAGTAGGCCATGGATATGAAAATAGTAATGAGGGTATAGAAATATCACATATTGAAGGAATTAAAAATATTAATAGTATATGATCTTGTTATATAATGGATAATCACCTATAAAAATTAATAAATAATATAAAAGTAAAACCAAAACGATCCAACATTTCATAAACAATGTCAATAGTTACAAATAATTGTTTCCAAATAATACTATTCAATTCTCTATGGAAGTTACAAAATGACATATTTAAATCCAAGGTAGTAATATACAAATTAGTTCACAAAATAGTCATGGAATCAATGAAAATAATTTCTTTATATATTGGATGGGAATAATATTTATACTCAATAGTATCATACCCACAATCCCACATACACGTTTAAAAATAAAATATCAATTCACCAATGAATAAACATCAAAACAAACTCAAAAAAAAATGTTAAACTATTCAGTCCCATCCATAGAATGTAATTATCAACAAATAAATCATCTAATATAGTACCCTAGTATTATATTTACATATTGAAAATTTTCCCCAAAAATGTTTCCCTATATATTTTTCTCTCTCATGCTCAACATCACTTATATTGTGCTCCCATCCCTCCCATTCATATCACATAAACAATTCATAAATATTTTATGTGGGTTTGGATTCATCCATACCAATCAAAAAAACCATCATGGTTTAGCATCTTTTACTCGAATCATTTATCATCACATCAAATCCTCATTACATTAGAACCACATAATCACATCACATCCCAATAACATCACAACCCCATCGGATAATCAAGGAAATATAGTATTATGAATGTAAAGGAAATCATATCTATCCCCCTCTCCCACCACATATCACATCATTAACATCCTTGGGTATTATTAAATGCCAACTTGAATCCTAACCTTGTAATCCCTAACATTGAACTAACTCATCACAACAACAAATGGGGGAGTGCAGAGAATGGGGAATCTAACCATCTAGATAACTACTAGTGTGGATAATTAAAAAAACCAAGAACCAAAGAACATTACCATTGTAATGGTCTTACAACTCATGTGGGGTATTTTTATACCTCATAATCCTTTTCTTATTTTCAAATAAAACCACATTAAGGTGAGTTGAAACTACTTACAAATTGAAAAAGATGAAAAAAATCCCAGAACCACCAACACACAAAAAACCAACCACATAGAGTTCAAAAACTACCCACAATGAAAATTAAAAGTTAAAAATTAAAAATTCAAAATCACCTTTAGAAACCATACCTGACCTCAAGCTACCATAGTTCACATTTTCAAATTCACACATTAAAATAAAATGAAAGTAACACTGAAAACCCAACAGCACCAAACCATTATCTAAGAATCCAGACACTCCAACACTATAATCGTAACCACATGAAATAGGACACATTTGTTACCTAAACATGATCCATGCTTGACATCGTAATGTCATCAAACTGAAGAAGACAACAACCATTACAAGAACTATAATCGAAATCTAGATTAAGGAAAGAAGCCTCCTTGGGATGCACCTCCTAGACCATGGGTGAAGGCATGGAATACACATCCCTGAGCCTCATAAGAATGACTACACCATACTAACATGGGGAGGAGCGTTGGAATGAGAATCCAAATCTGAGATTGAACAAAGCACACTGCTATCTAAAGGTCAATGTCGGCCGAGTTCACATCAGAGACCCCCACCTCAACCCAAAATAACATTCATCGACATCAACCACCACAACATGTGACATGTGGTTTAAAATCAATTACACTTACATTGTCTAAAATAATATACAAGAATAACACAAACATAAATCCAGAGTAAAGCATGGATCCTCCTCAGGCTACACTTCATCGAACATAGGTGACAACACAAATTTAACATCCCAGATCCCCCAAAGATCCAATGCACCATACCGACATGGGGAGGAACATTGGAATGGGAAACCAGAGTAGTGTTCAAAAAAAGAACATCGCTGCCTAAAGGCTAAAGATGGTCGAGTCCACGTCAGATACCCCCACCTCCATCAAAAAGTACATTCATAGACATCCACTACCATGCCATTCGACATATGGTTTAAAAATAATTACACTAACATATTCTACAACACCACCTCCACACCACACAATATATTTCACAACCCCTTACACCACTAAATGCATCACACCATAGAACTACCACACATAACCCCATAGTTTTCACATTCAATTATACTTTCAACCATATCTAAAATGAATGTGTTTCAACTAATTCTCTTTTACTAAGACATTTAATTTCACATTATCCAAAACCATTCATTAAATTTAACCCCATAACAAAAAAATTCATCACATTCTCATAATTTATTTATATCATGTACATATTATTTTACCCAAAAATGTCATTGAAGATTCATCATTTCTAATTATTTCAAGGATTTATGGGAAACATACACAACCACAACACATAAAGGGTCATCCATATCACATCCACCACCACTAAAAAACATATTCCAATCCATATCAGCATATCCCAACCATATTACCCTATTAACCAGAAACTATAACAACCCCAATATAAATGACACCACATCCCATTCCATCTAACCATCATATTGATTCCAAGCACATTACATGTATGAGAAGGTAACCTAATCCAGTAAATTTGTCCCAATAGTGTTCAAAATAAAACCATGGATTCATTAGAATCACATCAAATTAGAACAAAACATATAGAATTCTACAATTTACCAGAATTCTAGAGTTAACAAAGGATTTTAATAATTCAATTCATTTCTTCAAAATGGTATTGTCAAAAAAATTACATATTTACATTATAAATTGATTAATTAAACATATAAATATTTTTATATTTTTATTTAGATTGAAATAAAATAATATAAATGAATGAGACACTATAATTTTATTTTTTACATCATAATCAAGGTTACCTATAGTTGTGATTTTCTTTAATGGCAATAAGAATATATAATATCACCAGGAATAAGAAGAGAGTGAGGATCCTATACATCAAAAAAGATTTCCAAATATCCTCACTCAATATTTAGTAGAATAAAAAAATTATACCACCAATACATATGGAAACCCTGAATCAGCCCAAAACATAACAAGGAGTAATCAGAATGTTGTCCAATCATTCCAAAATATACATTGTCACCATTAAGAATTCAAAAAGAGGAACCATTAAAATCAACAGAGAAAATGGGAATTACATACTGTAGTTTTATAGAGACAACCCTTTGGTAAATAATGATCAATATTTATGTAAATTAGTTTGAATATCATTATAAATTTCATAGGTTTCACCCAAAGTTTGAGGGAAATGTGGGAGGGAAGGAAAAAAGAAGTTGGCTAAAAATTTAATAAACAATAACTTCCATGACACATTTATGAAAAGAATCAATGGTTCATGGAAAAATCTTTCATATGGACCACCAGTTCAGGCCATGAAATATATTTATATATCAAATCCCTCGTACTACAAACCCAATAAATTCAATATAATTTCAATGCACATCAAGAAGTAATTTTTTCACATCATGCATAATTTCTTCTCGTCAGAAATTTATTAAACACAAAACATTCAAATGAAGCATCGAGTCATGAATCAACAATATCAATGCCAGGAATAAACTCTCTCCTTTTTAATACATATACATAAAATTAATATCCCTCTATATTATAAATATAGCTCTATGTTCTATCCAATTTGCATCATGACTCCTCCAAACACCTCACACTAAAACCCATAATGTATTAGGCTATGAAAATTCCAAATATTAAATTAGATACCTCAAAAAATATTACAATCCCCAATATCCCTAAAGAACCCAAAAAACGAATGGAAGGATCAGAAAAACCATCCCATGAGATACCACTCATGAATCCCATTACCCTCCATACATTGCCCTCACACAAACATATCATGGAAATCCGAAACATCTATAAAGACCCTATAATACTAAATCAACATATTAAAATACACAATATTTCTATCTTCCACATAAAAACATTTTAATCCACAACAAATATCCAGATATATCAAGCTGACAACCACTTCAATCATCACAAAACATTTCCCCAAGTATATAAAACATGGAAAACCACTCTTTATATCAATATATTATTTTCATTGGAAGGAACACAAATCATTTTCATTATTTTACAACATATAATAAATATAAATAATCTTGATTAAAAAGATGCACCACATAATTAATATAACAAAATCTTGAATTGACAATGTATCATTGTCTAAAACTCCCAATTAGTCTCCTAAAATCACCATGCCTCAACAACACAAAAACCAATGGAATAAATCCTCTACTCAACAAGGACTCTTGATGAACATATGTGTTTACTGGTCACTATATGAATAACACATCATCCTCAATATTCAAATATTCCCATTCAATGATGTGTGATTCATAAAAATGATATTGACGAATTATGGACTCATAAAACTTATAATGGATCATATCCATCCATGGTTGTAGTGAGAACTGATAATCCATCACACTAATGTAATCTATCAGCTTAAAATTCTCGATGGATTGGGGAGTAATCTTACTCCTACTAAAAAATTTCTTTCATGATATATGAGGGGAAACCATTAAAAACAAATGGAATCTGAAATAAATCTATATGGATATATATATATGAAAAAAAAATTATTTTTAATATTCATGCATCAATCTCATTCACTCTTAGACAAAAATGATCTTCTCATTCATTCTCTATACTAAATTTGAAATAAGAACCTATGATTCCCCAATATCTATAAAAAAATGAAATACGAATCAAAAACACATATAATTCATCAAAAACAAACACGTCGATATATAATAGGTACCTATTATTGAAGGATAAAACACCCAATTAATGATTATTTACCCAAGATTAAAAAAAATACATGATTCAAGGTCACAAAAAAAATCTAGTGTCTAGGTTGTTTTCTCCATCTTCCCATTTCACGAGGGTGAAAATAATTGATAAGGATCAACATGGTGCCAAAGGCACACTACAATACCCATTATACCAAGGATGGTAAATGAATATCTCATTCCGTGATGGTGGTACTTAGTGACTAATGAATCCTAACCACATCATCCATATACAAGATTTAGAAAATATACATGAATCATGATTTAAGGATCTCTGGGAAATCATCCAACATTATCAATTAGTACATAATAACCCAACCTAAATCACCTACTCAGAAAGAATGAAAAAAATGGTGACGAAATCAATCAATATGTACCCTTATTTCCACACAAGGATATCCAAGGGATACAATGACCATATTGAAATGTGCTTTTTTATTTCAAAAATAAAAAATTTGAAAAATTTACATCACATACTTGACTTATTTTAAAATAATTTTTCATGTAATTTATATGCCTTCTTTGTTTCAGGGGTTTCCAATGCATTTTTGGAGGGAGTGGGGGGGTTTCATGACTTCGTCCCAATCGTGATCCCCTTTCAATATTTAAAAATATTTTTTTTCCTTTTATTAATACTTAGATGTTCAAAATGTTTCATCCATTCAAATTTATACATGGCCTCTCATGGCCTATGAAAACCACCTTATCCATTTAGACTCCTTTGGAAGTCATTATCATTTTGGATTTGGGGGATATATTTTCACATTGGGCCAACCGGTAAGCCCATTTATTTGTTTAAAAAAATTAATTCTTCAATATCTCATTCATTTGTACTGTTTTTTGGTTATTCCTCCTCTCACTCAAAGCCAACAGAGCTAGTCGCGCCCCCATGTTCATGTATTAGTCTTTAGAGATCATTTTCATTGTAGATTAGGGTGAAATTTCTCAGAGTTTATCCAATCATCTATATTTGATATGGTAATTTGTTTTATCCATGAGTCATTCAATTTTCACTCTTTTCCCTCATTTATGTCCTCACATGACCTTCTTATCCATATTATAACCTTCCTAATAGTTTAGGTTTCTTGGATATTCAACATTTGTTGGATTTGGGGATTTTTAATCAATATCTCTCAAGTAGTGGGTTATATTCCCTCCTTGTTCCATTTTCATAGGGTTTCATCCATTTGCGTAGCATTTCTTATATTATTCTTGAATTTTAAATTGTCTAGAATGTGGGGTTTATAACCTAGGGTTTTATTTTGAGTTTAATTGTTGAATCTTGTTGTTCTATGTTTGTTTTCAGTCTTTAGTGGTGCAATATAGCTGCGGTTGAAGTTCCACACAAGGATTTGGGGGTTTTGAAATATATTTTAGGTGATTCCGTGTGAATGAATTGTATAATGATTTATATTACTGGATTTACAATTATTATAGGATCCTCTCTCATTATTTTTATAGTGAATTTTTTTGGTACCAAATTTTTAGCAATTTTTTTTTCAGTGCCAATTTTGTTTGAAAAATGGTTGTGTTTACTTTGGTATTCCATGATATACCAATTGGTGTTTTTTTTATAATTCATGAAATGGATTTATAAAAATGTTTTAGTGCAGAAAAGTCTATATCGGTGTAATATTGTTATGAATTTTATGTTAAATTATGGATTTTATGTGGATTTTATGTGAAAATATTTTTTATAACTTGTATAACTAATTTATGGAAATTATAAGTGATTATTTTCATTACGAATATGGTGAAAATCATTTTTAGATACTATTTTGACAGTGTATGACCAGAACAGAAATTTTTATTTGTAAATGGAATTTTTTATCATGTAGAACTTGTATGAGAACATTGAGGGAATCCTGAGTGTCTAGGTTGGTAGATGTGTACTAGCATTCTAGTGATCTCAAGTGGTTTTATTCCTATTTTACACCGTATGTTTGACATTCAGAACACTATAAAAACAATGATGATGATAGAGTTGGGGACCACTAAGTTATGGGTGTTTCCTCTAGTAGTGGCTCATGTAAGAGAACATGTATTATTATGGTTACTTCCACAACAAGATGTGATGTACCTAGGGAACCCAACTAACATGTGCCTAGGGGTGTTCCCGTGATGAGTGATCATTGACTATTTGGCATTATTCATTGGATTATGGTTTTTTTGGATGGAAAATTCAGTTAATTAAATTTTTTATTATAATTTAACAATTCTTTAAAGTTAACCACTTTGAAAACTATTTTTATAAAAAAGATGAACCTTCATAAATTAATGCAACAATTTATTGTTTATAACACTTTCACTATTTTTATATTATAATTTTTGTCACGTAGAATCATTGGTTTGGATCCTATTGGGATTATTCTTAAACACTAATTTCACCTTCTAGTGTATGTATACTTGGTTACGTTTGAAACAGCTAAGGGAAAGACTTTTGGAGATGATGGCTTGGTTTGCATGTGTTTTCCATTATGCGATGTTTTGGAGAAGGATTATGGGTGATGACCCCTTGTCATGTAGTGTTTTTTGTGTTATATTTAATGCTACTTTTGTAGCTTGGGAGCCCTTGTGTATTGTTAAAAACCTTGTATTAATTTTTGTATTTTTAATTATGGTTCCTTTGGAATAAATTTTGAGATTAATTTTGTCAATTGTTTTTTGTTTTCTTAAGTATCCTAATTCGACTAAATATTATTTAAAACATTATTTCTGTTACCTGGGATCTTGTGCCAGCCTGTGATGATAGGGAATTTCCATCGGGTCATTTCATGGGAAAGATTCGGTTTTGGTAATGATGGAGACCATATTTGATTCGTGACCAACTGTTACTGAAGGGGGTTAATGATTTTGAGATATATTATAATTTTGAGATGAGTTAGGCCAGACATGAGTTAGGACTGTCGAGACTCATATTTTTTTATTCGAGTAGGTTCTTGGACTGCAACTCTCGTGAGAGCCTCGAGTCACCATGGGATGTTGGAATTGATTTTTTACTTCACATATAGGTGAGATGTGTTTGCGATATAATGCACATGGACATTAGGTGGGGGTGAATTAGTTGTTTATTTTATTGTTATAATGTGTTTGGATTGTATATATGTGGTGTTATTTACGAAATTTCAGAATTTTTGTAATAATTTTCTATTTTGTGATTGTTGTCTTTTATAGGTAAATGCCATCCTAAAAATATCGCATGCACCCATATGAGTATTGAAGGGAGAGTTCCCCCTCACCTATTGATAAGAGGCTAGTAGAGGTTAGGGTTTGTGCTATCCAAGCTCTAGTTATGGACAAGATAATGGTTCATATTCGGTTAGGGAATATGGGACTGGTCCTATGAGGGATAAAGCCCAAGATATTCCTAAATACAATCCTCTAACCATATGAGGAAGCACTGGACCCCAAGAAATAGGGGAGTGGCTCGAAATGATTGATCGCATGTTTGAGATCCTAGACACACCTAACGTGGCCAGTGTGAAAATTTTCTCATTCATGTTAGAGGATCCCGGATGAAGGTAGTGGGAATTGGTGCATCAAGCTGGGAAGCATGGGAAGATGAGCTGGAAGGACATAAATGTTATCATTAATGATATCGAGATTTTATGCAGCTAGTTCAGGGGGATCATTCTGTGGTGGAGTATGCAAATCGTTTTGGTTAGTTAGTTAGGTATGCTCTATAAATGGTCTCCAATGAGTATATGAAGGCCCAAAAGATCCAGTGCGGTCTACGACATGATATCTATTCCCAGGTCTACATGTTCAAACTAAAAAATTATTAAGAGGTGGTTGAACAGGTATGTATGGTGGTGATCAAATGCACATGGAGGGATGATTTTTCTTGTATGATATCAGGTTTGGGTAGTGGAAGCTCTTCCATGAGGAAAAGGAAGTGGGGTGTGTCAGGAATGAAGGGGGTGGAAGCTCATTCCATCCATCCTGGCAGTTTATGTCAATGGATTCTGATGAGAAGTCGATAGAGTCCTCCCACTTTAGGAGGACATCGCACATCTGACCAGAATTAAATTTTCTTCCAAATCCTTTTTATCAGTGTTGTTTTATGGTACACTTCTAGAGATTTTGATTGATGGAACGTCCACTACAGTGTGGGGCATGATCAGTGGATTTCAAGGGAGTTCCTGATCAGATAGAGACATCTAGGATATGGGGATTTTAGTTTGGTGGTTTTGATGAAATGCTTGGATCATCAATTGAGACGAGATAAATTAGGGCGTATCCATAGACTTGCAGACATTGTCATATAGAGACCATGAATTTTGATGGGGTGGATCAATCACAGGTAGGATAAGATGTGAGGCCATCGACAGATCAAGGTACTATATTGATTGTATCTTCTATAGCTACATCTATTTTTGATATCACTTCATTAATTTCATTAATCTCTTCTCATTTTGTGAACATTGTATATTTTAAAATTAAAATTTTGTCTTTTGTGATGGATTTAGTGATGACACTGGGAAAGAAGAAGGAGAATCGTCTGAGGTGCCCATCATGTGTGATTTCTGTGTTAGTGGTTGATATTAAGTGGGACATTTTGGTCTTAGATATAAATCTATTTGACATGATACTTGACATGGATTGCCTAGAACGCATTCAGGTTCACATTGAATGCTATAGGTGGTTAGTTATTTTCACTACACATTATGGCAGTCTGTAGGTTTTTTATGGGGAATGGGTTGCTCGTTCGGGTTGTGTGGGACCTCCACTTCAAGATATGGGGAATCATGTCTTCCAGTTTTCATCGCTCAGACTAGTACAAAACAATTGTGCTCTTGTGGATGGGTAACCTTAGGTATTATATTAGTTCTGAGAGGTAATCCGGGATGATTTTTCAGGCTTACCCCCTGATCAGGACCTGGGGTTATCGATTGATTTTGCATTGGGAACATGTCCTATATAACTTTAATCATATTATGTGTAACCACTGGAATTGAGGGAATTAATGAATCTGCTGGATGATTTAGAATCCTAAGGATTTATTCTCTCGAGTGTCTCTCCTTGACCCGCTCTTGTACTAATTGCAAACAAGCCAGATCGGTCCCTCCTGTTGTGAATTGACTACTAGAATTTAAATAAGGAAACCGTAAAGAAAAAAATATACTTTTCCGTGAAAACATTATATTTTTCATATATTAAAGGGGGAAAATTGGTTTTCAAAATTATATTTGCATTCAGGTTACCATCAACACACAGTGAAAGTGTCAGATATCATGAAGACATCCTTCCATAGCAGGTACATCAAATTTGGCTACATGTTCATGCCCTTTGTATTGACCAATGCTCCAACTGTATTTATGGTACTCATAAATAGGGTGTCCGCCAATATCTTGACTTTTTAAAATTTTTATTTGTGGATGGAATCCATGTTTACTCTGGATAAGAAAAAGATCATGAGCTTCATTTGAAGATCATGTTGCACAATCAGAGGGATCACCGCCATTTTGAGAAGCTAACCAAGTGCACCTTATAGATTAGGGATATCATGTTTCAATGGAATATAATATTTAAGCAGGGAGTTTTTGTAGACCTAGAGAAAATCATTGTAGTTATTTCATGGGAGAAGTAGATGAATGTGTTCCAGATCATGAGTTTATTCATTCTGGCTTGTTACTACATGCAGTTTGTTTGGGATTTCTATCAGATTGCTTCTCCACTGACTGCGCTAACCCAGAAAATGGGGAAGATAGTTTGGGGCCATGAATGTCAAGTATCCTTCAAGGATCTGATGTGGTAGTTGATTGACAGGAATTGGTTCATCTTTCTAGAATCTATAATGGGACATGTGGTTTATTGTGATTCTTTAGGTATGGGGTCAGCTGTGTGCTCATATAGGATGACCATGGGGGTGGTGTATGGCTCCAGCCAACTCTGAATACACGAAAAGTATTATCCAACACATGAATAGGAGATAAAAACAATGATGAATTCTTTTAAAACATGATGTCACAAGCTATTTTTGGAGAATTTTGTGGTCAATTATGATCCCAAAAGCATGTTCTACAACATCTCTTAGAATGATCCCATTTCGAGGAAACACCACATGATCGAGTACTTACATGGGTTCAACATTAAAATTGTCTATAACCCGATCAAGGGAAATTGGTTGGAGGATGATTTGAGTAAAAAAGTATTAGTGAAGGCCTTGAGGAAGTACAATGATTAGCGGACTCAAATGGTGATTTTGTCATATATTCATGTGGAGTCCAAGGTGCCATGTGGAGGTGTTTTCTTGATGATAATTCAGTTGACTCCTCCTCTCTTGGAGTGGATTAATCCAAACCAACTTAGTGATGAGAATTTTTATTGGTAGAGGATGTTTCATCATAGTGGAGAGATGTCTTATAATTTTTCATCATCTCCTGAGAATATCTTGTGTTTCAAGGGCCATTCAGTAGTGCCATAGTATCCTGGGAATATGGTGATGTAGTATTGCCACCAATCATAGTGTATTATCCATCAAGGTGTCACCTAGATTTATTATGAAGTGTGATTATAATTGTGGTGGCTAGATATGAGACCTGACATAGATGACATCGTGTCAGGATTATAAACATATCAGAAGGTGAATGTGGAGCACAAAAGGCCCTCCAGCTAGCTCCATCCATTACCCATTCATAAATGGAAGATGGATGAGTTCATAATGGGCATCATTGTTGGCCTACATCAAACAACTTGGGGTAATAATGACATTTGGTTGGTGATTGTTATTCTGACTTAATCACCCACATTATAAAGATCAGTGATACAACTAATGTTTATGACTTTGACTGATTGTATCTTCAGGGGTGGAAATGATTCATGGTGTTCTATCTGATTTTTTCATGTATAGAGACCCCCATTTCAGTCCACAGTTTTTGGAAGGCCTTTAGAAGGACTTTGGGTCTCAGATTAAAATGAGAATAGTATATTAACCTCAAATGTATGGATAGACAGAGCAGGTGAATCAGATTTTCGAGGACAAGCTCTGTGCATTTGTTTTAGACATTGGAGGTTCCTGGGATAATAATTAGGGATTGGATGAGATCTCTTATAGTAACAGTTACCAATCCTCAATCCAAATGGTTGCCTTTGAGGATCTCTATGGAAGGACTTTTCACCCCCGTATGTAGGGATGAGGTAGGAGAGACATTACTATTGGGACTGAGTCTAGTGAAAAAGAATTCTGATAATATCATGCTGATCATTAATAATTTTTTGATATCACTGAGTCTTTAGAAATCATATGCTGATCAGAGGTATCGATACCATGAGTTTTTATTGGGTGACCTGGTGTTTTTGAATGTGGCCCCTCTACTTGGTTATTGTAATTTGGAAATGTAGCGAATGAAAACACCATGCTACGATAGAACATCTAAGATTACTATGCGGATCTGAAATGTGTCATATAATTTATCATTTACTTCCTAGTTTATATCTATTCATGACATCTGCCACGTCACAAAACAGAAGAAGTACAACGTAGATTCATCCCATGTGTTGAATTGGGTGGAGATGGACATAAAGGCTTATCTGACTATTATTGAAAAAACAGTGTAATGAAGACTCCCAATAAAATTTGCTTCAAGGAAAACTATTCCACTAGTTTGATACCTCTGGAAGAATGGAATATAAGAGCATGAGACATGGGGCAGATGTTTTGGTTAAAGAGTATATTCAGCCTCTCTTATGTGATCAGACTTCATGCTGACTTTCCAAGGGAGGAATGATTTTATAGTGAGAATAATTATCATAACCATGACCTATTTTAATGATCAATTTAATTTAATTTATTACAGGATTTTTTTCTGAGGGGTTCCCCTATATTTTTGGAGGTATTGGTGGGTTTTCTGGATTTGGGCCCAACAGTGTGCCCATTTCAATATTTGAAAATATATTTTTTGAATTATATAAATCCATTATTTTTTAACATTTTTCATCCATTTCATTTTATAAATAGTCTCCCATGTTCTATCAGAACCAAAAATTCCAATTTCACCCCTTAGTAACTCTTTATCATTTTAGATTTGGGTGACATATTTAGGCATTGGACTAACCCATGATCCCATTTCATGCTTTTGTAAAAAAATCAATTCTTTAATATGTCAGTCATTGTTTACATTGATTCAGTGATTCCACCTCCCAATCTAACCCAATAGACTTAGGATATCTCCCTTGTTCATATCTCCCACTTTGGAGTATATTTTCCTTACAGAATAGGGAAAATGTTCTCAGGGTTTCGCAAATCATTCAGATTTTAGAATTAAATTTATTTCATCCATAAATCATTCAATTTTCACACTTTTCCACTATCTCAGTCCCCACATGACCTTTTCATCCTAATTATAGACACCTAATAGTTTATTTATCTTTTAGTATCAACCATTGGTGGGTATGGGGAGATTTCAACATGATCACTCAAGTAAGTGGGTTTCCTTCCTTCCTCCATCCATTTTCATACGGTTCCATCAATTTTCATAGGTTTTATTATATTATTCATAATTTTACCAATGTCCATCATGAAGGCATTTGATCTTAGGGTTTTATTTTGATATTTTGGTCTATACCTATTGTTATAAGATCATTTTCACTCTCTTATGATGGGAGGGTGGTACAGTTAAAATTCCACCTAGTATACGAGGGTTTGGAAATATATGGTAGGTGATTCCTTGTGATAGCATAGTTGAATTAGTCAAAATTATGGATTTATAATTATTTTATATTAGTTTCTCAATATTTTTAGTGTAAAAACTGTTTTTTGCAGCATTTGTTATGTGGTTGATTATTAACATCCAATTTTTTGTGAAATAGGGGTTTTTTACTTGTTCATTATAGGTTGTAAAAATAGTTTTTTCTTTATAATTCATATAATTTCATTATTAAAATGTTTTACTGCTGAATTTTTTTGGTGTAATGTTCATATGTATTTTTTTTTCAAAAGATGGATTTAAATGGATTTTATGTGCAAATATCTTTTATAACTCGTATAATTGTTCTATGGAAATTCTATGAATTTGTTTCAGTTATAAGAATGGTTAAAAGCATATTTTGATAACGTTATGATTGTGTTTTAATATAACTAGTATCTTTATGTATAAGTGTAATTTATTATCATGTGGAAAATTTTTGACCACAAAGAGGGAAAACCAGGTATACAATTTGGTGGATGTGTAGTAGCATACTGGTGATTTAGAGTGGTTTTTCCCAGTTTTACGTAGAATGTATGACATTGAAAACACGTAAAAAACAATGTTGATGATGATTATGGGGACCATTAGGTTATGGGTGATTTCCCTACTACTGGATAGTGAAATATATGAGATATTGTTATGGATAATTTTACACTATGATGTGAGTTACAAAGTGTAACGCCCCGACCCTAGTTACCTATAGTCAGAGAATTATTACATAACATTGGCATGATCAAAAAAGGTCAAGTCTTTAAAGGCCGATTAGTTTAGTAGCCTTGGAAGTACTAGATACATTCATAAGGTTTACATTACATCATAAAATGGAAAACTACAACAACATTGTTTCCATAGACAACACTGTGATCCCATAGACTATCCATATTGGCCAGTCATAATATACTTATTCTCATCCTGGGAAGGATAAAACATAAAAAGGGGTGAGCTCAGATGCTCAGTAAGGTTAAAAATATAGCGAAAAAATTTATAAATAAGCATAAACCGTTAGGGAAATGAATAGAACTAAAAAAATCTTTTTTCAACATAAACTTCATCATAATATGGAAAATATAAATAAAAAATGTCATTTACATACTCACATGGATATTCTATTAGTCAAATAATCACATGAAATATCAACAAGAATTTTTATAATGATGGAATGCATAATTCCCAACATTCATAACCACATAGTTAAGGCCTTCTACTAAGCCTACATATAATTTTTTGTCAAGGCCGTGTGTCAAGACACTAGTTTGTCTCATGAGATCTATTGATGCATCAAGGAGCAATAGCGGGCTCCACCCATCACATACTTAGCCAAATGTAGTACTAAAACAAAAGGGTTTAAACAAAACATAAACAATCATTTTAAAACTAGAATATGATATGTCAATACTTTATCCATAAACAGTGATTGGTATAAAAATTAAACATCCACAATAAAACATATCATAAAACATTCAATACAATATTGATGTTTTGTATCATAATAAATTAGCTTCAAATAAGATTAAAATCCATTAAAGGTTATTTATATAGATTATAATAATTTTTAAATCAAATTGAGATAAATATCCCTTTTTAAAAAAAATATTTAAATGACACACAATTTATAAAGGAATATATTTAAAGACATTTTCGAATCAATTTTATTCATGCCAAAATGAATCTTTTGAAAAGAATTAACATTTTAAAAACATTCATGTCCATAAAAATAAATCCATAAAAACCATTTTGAAAACATGGACATTATTGAGAATGATTTAGAATAATAAATATTTAAAACATTTAAAATGATGTCTTATTGAAAAATGACCTTAAAAATAATCCCTTTGAAAACACTTTAACGAAATATGCACATGGATAATAAATATGTTCTAGTAGATACTTACGTAAAAATTACCTTGGATAATAAAGAGATTGATAAATTATCCGTTACCATGTACGTTTCCCTAGTTGAGGCTAGGTTAACCTCCTGTATAATGGTGAAATAATGGTAATTAAATTTTACAGGAATCATACACATTAATATGATATCATATATGATCTTTTAATATTCTTTGTTAATAATGTTTTAGTATTATCGTCGTTTCGGGAGTTAAATAATTTGTTTTCCATTATATGTTTTGTTAGGTAAGTAATTTTTGTTATGGATAAGATTTATCTTATTCATATTCAGAATTATATTATGTCTTAATGAATAATTTCTAATCATCTAATGAAAATCATTCTTGAAAGGATACAATGAGGAATGAATCTCCTCATGTTCGTGGAGACGGTAATCCGTACGTACGCACTAGCGATAATATCATCCATTTGATATTAAAATAATATATAATTGGATGATATATCATATATACAGAATAATTATCTAGTTATAATTATTATTTAAATCAATTACACATCATCATTATACCCATTGAAATAAAAATGTATTGAATAACAACTACACCACGATGTGGAGATGTTAAGTCGTACGTACACATGTATGGTGAAATGTCATTCAAAGGATGGATAGAATAATTAATATGGTTGTAACATATATATAATAACATCAAAGTATATAGAGGATACTGGTGTTATTATTTTATACTGTAATCAACAAAGAAAGTGGAAGTTGAAGAAGAAAGGAACTTGAAAGAGGTGAAGAAATATTTACCTCTTAATCAGGTTCTTCCTTTTTATTTGATCAAAATGGCCAATAGGATGGCTTTATGACTATGTTAATTACTGTAGGATGAAGAAATGTCAGTTTAGAGGGTATTTGGGTATGTTTCATACGATCGAAAAGGCTTTTTAAATGTGTATTTGAGGGAAGGGGGAGTTCCCTTTTATAAGAGAGGTGAGGGGAACCTTAATAAAATCTAGAAATATTATTTTACAATAAAGTAATTTTCTATTTATTATGGCTCAAAAATAAATTATTTAAATTATAAGGTGGGTACGTGTCTAAATCCACTCAACCAATAGGTTTTTAATAGGTTTGGGTCAATATATTATCCTTATCTTTTAGATTTAACTCGTAGTTAAATATTATGACATTTACCATGTCTCTTTGTATTTTTGTATTATATGGTTAATAAACATATTATAAGACTCCAATAAAACCCCAATTGGTTCATTAATGTCATATATATTATTATATATGTCTTTTTTCTGACCTTTATATTTTTATGACCATAATATTAATTAATAATATAATATTTGTTTTAAAAAATACATTCTGTCAATTTTGACTCTATTTGGTATTTAGTTTTTGATAAAATCATAAAGACATTATTACTTCGAAAAAAAATCATTTAAAAAACCCTAATATTTCATATTAACCTCTAAATTTTTTTGAATTAATAAAAAGTCTAAAATTTCATTTATTTGGATATTTATAATATTTTTTTTAATATTTCATTAATTTGGTAATTACTGCATCATCATTGTGTCATAAATAAATTAAATTATTTAATGTCTAAAAATTATAAATAAAAAACCATTATGTAGGAATTATTTATATCATTCTAATGAATATTTTAATTCAAATTTATCTTATGTGTAACCCAATATTAAATTTATTTTGTTATTAGTCATTGAATTTAACACTTTTAACTCTTTTTGAATTATATAATAATAAATTTCCTAATTTAATCCATGTGGATCAAAGAGGTTCATAATTTATTCCCAATATTTTTTGGTCGAATTATAATTATACAAGAGAATTTGGACACGCGTTATGGTATTAATAATATCATTTTTACCCTTAATCACCCTATTTACATTTAACTATGGTAAATAAAAGTAAAAACATTACTATTCACCGAAAATTAATTTTAACTTATTGAATCACATTTGACACCTTAAAATTAACCATGTATCTATGCTTTTCGAAATTCAACGCACTGAAGCCGTACAATTATGTTCTATGTAAATTTGTAAATACTCCTAGGAGTGGGTAAAATACGGTGAAAAGTTCAATAAACTTCTATATATCTAATTTTATTAAAAAAATGACTACAATGGATTACATTGAACATATATAGGTATTATGTATATATTTTGACCTAAAATAAATTTAAATTAAATAATTAATTAAAAAAATAAAAAATTGGATTTAAACTATAACTCAATGTTTTTCACTATTCATCAAAAATTTAAAGTTTTTAGAAAAATAGAAATAAATCACCCTAAGAAAATTTTGATATTATGAATTAAAAAAATTAGATCTAATTTACCAAACTCAAAACATAGATGTTGAATTTGTTAATTTAAAATTAATTCCTACTGTCAAATCCAAAAAAATTTTTTTTAAGGAAATAATAATTATCAAAAGATTGACACTTGTTTAAATCCAATTTCAAAGAGATATTACTAATAACGACCATCATTAGATTAAATGGCAAAAATATAATCTATTTATATTTCCAAACCATTAAAATGTATAATTAAACACTATAAATGTTTTTTATTTTAAAAAAGTTGTTTTCAGTTAAAATATACCATTTTTCACTATTGACCAAAATATGAAAGATATCGGAAAAATACCAAAAATATATTTAAACAAATTTATTATGTACAGCTTCTAAAGAAGAATTTTATTTTTTCAAATTGAATATATTCATGTTTCAAATATTATATTTAAAAATGGTTCTCCATTAAAAGGCGTTAAAATTTCCTTTTTAAAAAAATTATTCTTTTATATGAAAAAAAAAAGAAATTTTTCATTCATTATTTCTATAAAACACACAATATGGATTCTAAATTTATAAGGACTATATAATATTTAGAATCTAGTATATAGTATTCATAACCACTTTTGAACGGCTAGTATGGTAAGTCATGGTGAGTTTGAACTCAATATTGCTTGTAGTGAAAGTTATTGAATTACATTGAAAAATAATGTACTATGAAATCTTGGGGTATTAAATTATTCTCTACTGAAACAAATTGCATGCTCACAATTGGAAATTGATTTTTGAAAATAAATGTTTGATAATAGAAAATACCTTTGTTGGAAAACCCAAATCATAAATTGGGTTAACAAAATTTAGTCATAATAAGATGAAAATGATAATGAAAAATTCACCTCCAAAATATGATCTCAATTATGATAACCTTGGTGGAAATTAAAGACACATAATTGGAAGAATAACATAAATATTTAATGGGAGTGATTGATGTCACCAGTCACAAACAATTGTAAAATTTAGTGCCTCAAAACCATCAATATATGAAGATTTAAAATATCACCTGTTTAAGAAAACATAAGGTATTATGGTATCACATTTTTAGTTTTAAGATAACTTAATTAATGTTAAAGAATTAATTTATTCCTAGAATAACAATAGAAAGAAAATCATATACTTGACATGCAGAGTTCCATCCGTTAACTAATTTCTATCACAAACTCATCATTCACTGTAAAAGATAATAGAACATAAAGAGTTATTTTATTTATCCTATTCATATAGCATTCCAAAAAATGAGTTTATAATTTATCTAACAAAACATTAAAAACTAGATTATACATTCCAGGTACATTACGTCATCTAGTGGTAGGCTATAAATCCCAATCGCACTATAGTTGTGGTTTCGAATCCAGCATCTTTGTCTGACGCGACAGATTGTCACATGGTCTGCGTGTTGACGTTTTTATAAAAATCCAAAAAATAACCCTAAAACTATATCCAATTTAAACATAATCCATTCCAATATTTAGACTTATCCAAAATACTTCTATCCAAACTCACATTCAAAAGTTTATAAGGATGTTAAACCCAATAAAGATCCATTTTTCCACATAATAACATGTGAACACCTTCATCATGTATTATTTTGAAACATGGCAACACCTTGAATTACTATAAAACCTTATTGATTATATTCATTCTCTCTTATCCTTTATATATTACATGATATATTCCTTATATCCAAAAATATTGAATATTCCATCAATGCTGAAATAAAAAAAATTTAATCAGTTCCAAGGAAGTCTATAATATCTAATATAATTTATCCAAATCAACCATCTCTTATTCCAAAATTACTACGTCATTATCAGGACCATATTAAGGATTAAAGTTCCTCAGCCATGAAATTTTCCAAAAAGTGTAGCTTAATATTAAATCACTTTTCTTAGAACCATATAATCCAAAATACTCAATAAAATAGTACGGTAATTCAGTCCTTATTTATCTTCATAATTCATATAAATAGTATATTACTGATACAACACTCAAATGAAATAATTATATAATTACATTATAAGAACTCTAGCCATTCCTCTTCATCTGAGGTAGTATCATAACGTGATTATTACCCAATAGCATAACATGACTATTCTCCAATAGCATCATTTAAGTTATACTCTGATGATTGTGATATTGATTCACATAGTGTCCCAATGCCTTATAGATGAATCATTGTACATTTGAATATTTTTTCATACACCTGAAATCACATACATGGTGTCCTTTTTCTATAATATAGTAAAATACTACTATTCCCTTCAAGAATTTTCCCAGGTAATTCATTCCACAGTTTTCACATATGAGAAATCCTTCTTTTCCATCTTCCCATTATCCATATTTCTCTCTTCCATCATTTTCTTCCCTTTCTTCTCTTCAATGCCATATAACTCATAGAATTATTTACTTATCTTATTAAAACGTGATAATATTTCTTCATATATTTAGAACACATGGGATACTATTTCCCTTATAAATGTTGGATTAATATGATGAATGATATAATACTTCTTACTCTTTGGATCATACGCATTCCTGGAGTTTATATTCCTTCTACTAGGCACCATTTCAATATAATGGATTAAACTAGCTTAGTTTATGAATTGTAATGAATAATTCCAAACATGTAAAGTACCTAACGTAAATTGAACAATGTATGGATAAAATCCAAAAAAAATATTAATTGAGGAGGTATATACTCGTAAATCCTTCATAATGATTTGTAATTAAAATTTGTTTTATCCTAAGCATATCCACCAGGATTTTCATACTCTAGAGTGCAGCATGGCCGATTTTAGTCCACTAGTTCTCATTTGAGTCTAGCTCAAAGTAGTGTTTTTCAGTTTTACCCCTAGGTACATCTATGGCACAACCGCCTATACCTACTCATATCCAGATAGGGTTGTGTTACAGGGAAAAAATCCAAAATCTCTATATTACCAAAATTCAAGAAAAGTCGACTATACTAATCCTCAATGTTTATCTTAAGGCTATGTGCTCAAATCAGAATTTTTGTAAATCTCGTTTATATGGTTTGTACTAAACTTCCTCTAATACAAACTATAACGCCCTGACCCTAGTTACCCATAGTCAGTGCATTTTTACATAACATTGGAATGATCAGAAAAGGTCAAGCCTCGAATGATTTCTTAGTTTAATAGCCTTAGAAGTACTAGATACATTCATATGGGTTACATTACATCATAAAATGGAAAACTACATAAACATTGTTTCCATATACAACAATGAGATCATGTATAATATCCTTGTAGTTCAGTCATAATATACTTCTTCACATCCTGGTAAAGATAAAAAATAAAAAGTGTTGAGCTTCGATGCTCAATAAGGATAAAAATATAGCGTTTGATTTCATAAAATAGAATAAACATTCAAGGAAATGTATAGAACTTAAACTAGAGACTTTTCAACATAAACATCAACATAATATGAAAAATATATATAAAAATAATTTCATTTATTTACTCACATATATATTCTACCAGTCGAATAGTCACATGCAATATCAATTACAATGTTCAAAATGATGGAATGCATAATTCCAGACATTCATTAACACATACTCAAGGCCTTCATCCAAGACTACAAATACGATTTGGTCAAGGCCCTATACCAAGACACTATTTTGTCTCATGATACCTACCGATTCATTGAGGAGATATAGTGGGCTCCACCCATCACTCACTTTGTCCAATGAATTCCTCAAATAAATTTTTTTAAAAATAACATTAACATTTGTATTAATAATTTCATACGAAATGTTAATACATTATCCATAAACCATGAATGGAATAAAAATAACACATCCAAAATCAAATATATCACAAACCCTTAAAAAAAATATGGATGTTTTGTATCATAATAAATCAACATCAAAAAAGTTTAAAGTCCATCAAAGGATATTGATAAATATGATAATGATTTGTAAAACTCTTGGAGAGAAATATCCCCTTTTCATAAATTGTTTTAAATGTCACAGAATTTATAATGGAAGTTATTTAATGACATTTTGGAATCAATGTGTCACATACCCCTTTGAATCTTTTGACAAGATTCTCAAAAACATTCATGTCCATATAAATAAATCCTTAAAACCCTTTTTGAAAACATGGACATTAATGAGAATTATTTAGAAGAATAAATATTTAAAACATTTAAAACAATGTTTTAGTAAAAAAGTACATTAAAAAGAATCCATTTGAAAACTCTTTTATAAATCATACACATGGATAATAAATATGTCCCAGTAGATACTTACATAAAAACAAACTCGGATAAAAAAGAGATTATGAAATTAACCCTTACCTTGTAGTTTTACATGGTCGAGGGTAAGTTATCCACCAGTATAATGGTGAAATAATTGTTATTAAATTACAATAGAATAATACACATAAATATTATATCATATATGCTTTTTTAATATTTCATTATAAATAATATTTTATTATTAGCGGTGTTTCAGGTGTTAACTGATTTGATTTACATTATATGTTCTGTAATGTAAGTAATGTTTGTTATGGATAATATGTATCTTATTCACATTCATAGTATTATGATGTCTTTAAATCTTATTTTTAATCATCTAAATAAAATTAGTCTTGAATGTATATGATGGGTAATGAATCCCATTATGTTTGTGGAGACAGTAATTCGTACATACTCATGAGGAACAATATCCTTATTTTGATATTAATATAATATATAATAGGACGGTAGATCATATATACAGAATAATTATCATGTTATAATTATTATTTACTTCAATTACACATCATTATTATACGCATCCAAATAATAATTTATTGAATAACAATTATATCACGATGTGGAGACCGTAAGCCAAACGTACGCACATATAATTACATGTCATTCAAAGGATGTGTAGAATAATGAATATGTTTGTACCATATTTATAAAAACATTACAGTATATAGAAGATAATGGTGTTATTTTTTTATAATTGAAACAATAATGAAATATGAAGTGGAAGAAGTAAGGAACTTGAAAGAGGTGATGAAATATTTTCCTCTTCATCAGGTTCTACCTTTTGATAGGATCAAAGGGGCTCCATAGGATTCCCTTATGAATAAAATAGTGACTCTAGGATGAAGGTAGGACAATTGAGAGGTTTTTTGGGTAGGTTTTGGCCAATCCAAAAGTCATTGAAGATGTGAATTTTAGGGAAGGTGGAGTGCCATTTTAAAAGAGATGTAAGGGGATCCTTAGGAAATACAAGAAATATTATTTTATAATTAAATCATTTTCAGTTTCTAATGGCTACCAAATGAATTATTTAAAGGATATAGTTGGGATGGCTTGAAAACCACTTAACCAATAGGTTTTAGACAGTGTAAAGTCTTGGAAATTTCATGTATATTTGTTTCCTAACATTTTTGGAATTTTACGATTGTGCAGTTTCTGACGACACCTAATTCTGAGGCTTGATGTGCCCGGAATCAATTTCCGAAGTCTGGTTCAGGTACATTCAGTGAACGAATGAGCAGGTTTTTTCTATATCTTCAACCGGTGCTCGGAATTGAAATCCAAGGGCACCGATGAACTCGCAGCATGTGTTTTCACCTAAGAATACTTTCACCTCGATGGCAGATGATCGGGTATGAAAGTTAGTTTTTGGGGTTTTACGTGGGTTAGAAAAATAAAACAAGTGAACAATTTGTTTTATTTTGTTAAAAATGTACCGCGCAGATAAAGTGGTTAGAAGCTCCACTTTGGAGTTAGTGGTGGGACCCATCGAGATCCAACCTCCCATGTGCGGTTGATTATGTTGGAAACCACATGAGGCCTCCCATTAATGGGAGGGGAATCATAACTCCTTGACTCCCTCTCATTTATGAGGGGGAGCCTCTAGATTTATATTCCCCTCTTAATTGAGGAGGATTAAACCTCTCTTATTAAAGAGGGGACCACCCAAACATTAACCACCATCCTTTCCTTTTCGTGGTTAATTATTGGTGGGAACCACCAGGAAATATCCTCCGTTAGAGGATATTCTTCTATGGGGAACACCTGGCCCAATAACCCCTTTTCACTTCCACCCCCCAGCCATTTTAATGCACCACCGAAGCGGATTAATTGGGTGGAGCCCTCTGTCATAAATCCTCCATTTATGACATGCATGCCAACTATGAACCCTCCAACTCCTATATAAAGGAGTCTAGGGAAAAGAGTTATGGACAACTTCTTCAAGTGGCGAAACGCTTGCAGTGAATCCCGACACCCAGCACATGGAATGTTTTCCTCCTCCTCCAACGAATAATTAAGAATGAAGAACGTCGACAACACCCTCAGCACCATCTTTCCCAACATTGACGGAACGACGCCCTCTTTCACGACTCACCATAGTTTAATGATGTTTTACAAGGTAGGGGTAAAATTAATTTCTAGTGAGATTAAGATTGTGCTTTGGCGTATTTATATTATTTCGGCCAAATGTTACCGATGTAACAGGAGCAGATCAGACAGCATGAACACAGTCGATTCCCCTCCCTGTTTCCTTGTTTATCAACATTGGCTATCAAAGTGAAGGTGGCGCAGTGTCGTAACACTGCTCGGGGATGAATAGAACCGCGGCTGGAGTGGGCTGTGAAGGTGATGTGTGGTGCCTTTGCGCAGCCCTGGTGATGCTGAAAGAACCATGGCTAGAGAGGGCCACGGAGGAAGAGGGGTGTGGCACTGTTGCGCCACGCCGGATCACCGAGGGGCCGTGGCCGGTGCGGGCCACAGGGAAGGGTCATGGCGCTAGCACACCTCGCTGGTCGGACAGGAGCTGTGCCGTAAGGCCAAAATGGTATCAGAGGAGACGGTCGGACTAGGCCGACCACCGATATACCAGAAGGCGGGACCTCGGGGATCCCGCAACAGCCACACCGTCCGGACATAATGGCATGCTGTTTTCGGAAATACTGGGGGGTTGAAACCCCCAGTCATCCAGCAATGGAGGACCCCACTGGATGGGCCCACCGTTTCAAAATAGAGGGGGGATGCACCCCCCCCCCCCCCCTCACACCAGGTGGTTGGAATCCGAGCCGGGCTGGAGGCCCGACCACCGCACTGGGCATGACAGCCCGGGACGGGCCAGGCTGCCGGTGCAGTGCAAGGGCCCCCGCGCCAGGCTGGGCCTCCCGCGTCGGGTCGGGCCTCCGCGCTGTGTCGGGCCGCCCTTTCGGGGCAGGGCCGCGCCAGCCGAGCCGAGCCCCTCCCAACATGGCTGGACCCAGACCCTGGTCGGTTCGTTCTGGTTCGGGCCGACCCATGGGTATCGAGCCCTCGGAGGAGAAAAACATATAACTTTAGTTCTGGACGTCTGATTGATGTACCATCGACTTTTTGGGATTCCTTTTGTTGAGACGGATCTTTTGGCATACTTATCCTGAGGTTTGGACACAGTTGGAATTTGTTCGGGTTGGATTGAACATGAAATCCTACCGAGCCCCTGGAACAGAAATGATGATAACATCTGGACTCTACGCCCATTTGACCAACCATCAGTGGCATTGGTGATCACGTTGAGAAATGGTCCCTTTGAGTATACCTTGTGTGAGTTCGAGGTACAATTGAGATGCAGCCAGGTTGGTTCGTACACGAATCCAACCTGGCCCCCCAGGACTACAAGGCTAATAACTCACAGACAGGGCGTCCGATTGACGGGCCGTCTATTGCGTTGAGACCCCTATGACAAGGTGGCTCTTTGAGATAATTCTTCATGGGATTTTGTGATAATTTTAGTATCGACTAGTAGCTCATGGAGCGGACCATCCCGGAGACGAGCGTACGGAGTACGGAGACCGTGTAGTGGGATGAGACCTCATTAATGCTTGTTCGATTTGAGTCGGAGTGACTTGTATAGTACAGTGGGGAGCACTACTGTGTTTGGGTGGAAGACCCACGACGGGGAGAACTACTATGTTAGGCTGCAGACCCATGGTACTCAACAGTGCGAGTACCTCTACATGCTATTAGGGGAGGGGTGCACTACTGTGTTTGGGTGGCAGACCCTGGCGGGGAGAACTATTGTGTTTAGGTGGCTTACCTATGGTAAACGGCAAGAGAAGTACCTCAGCAGTCTAAGGTTAGTGAGAAACACCTCGGAGTCGTGACATGATCAGGGTACTCGATAGAGGAGGAGCTCTTCAGCAGTTGTAGTTTCGTTAATGAAAATCCTGGTTTGAGCTGAGTCAATGAACATTGTGTTTTCATAATTATTATGATGGGATACTTGATAACATAGGTACATGTATGGGCATATACCTAAGAAGTTGTTATCCGTTGATTTCATATCTTTTTGATACCACTTTATTGAGATGGGTTACTTAATACCATAGTTATAAGTATGAGATTATACCTAAGTAAGGTTTATCTATTTAGATCCTTTTTATAGTTATCTTTAAAAGATTAATGAGACATTTAGGGTCTCTGGGTCCCTAATGAGTATCTTTATACTCACCTCTACACATGCCATGGCTGCACCTCGTTGTGTTGGATGCAGATGATGGACAATGCAGACAGATGCCGAGTGTTCGAGGACTGGACGGTTCCCGGAGGTGGACCTCACGACAAGTCAGTATCCGGAGGTGGACCTCATGATGATTCAGTATCCGGAGGTGGAATTCATGATGAGACGGTACTCAGAGGTGGTTGATGGGAGAGAGCGTTGATGAGACTATATATATCTACACTTTAGGTAGGATCTGTGCTGGACGATCTAGGATTTGTGCTATCTGTACCTACCCTTTAGGTAGTATTCAATGTGGATGACCCAAGAGGTACTTCAATTCTTCCTGCTTCTTGTCTTTTTTGTTGTACTTTCGTTCAGTTGTAGCTATACTTTTTATTTGGTTTTGTATTCTAGCCCATTTACTTTTCAGCACTTTCTTTTGTACTTAGTTTTTTCTTTCGCGTGTACTCTGTTGTGATGTTTACTTTTATAAAGGCAATGCCTTCCTTTTTTTATTGGGATTAACGCCTTTGGTTCTAGTAGCCAGCCTATGGCCTATGGAAGGCGAGCATGGGGTAGTCACGGCACGGGCCCTGAGGACGGGTCGTGACAAATTAGTATCAGAGGAGTCGGTTCTATCGCAAAACTTATAACTCTGATATTTATTTTCTATGAAGTAATATTGTTAAGGGTTTCGAGTGTGGTTTTCATTTTAGGGAGTCCAGTTTTGGTGCGGGCGGCCGGTGTATACATACACTAGGACCCTGACTTCTAATTTCAGACTCAGTTCACAAAAACAGTAATTGAATGTGTGTTTACAATGGTTTCCCCTTAAAAGATCTCAAACGAGGTCTGCTCACCAGGTATAATCATTTGACCATTTCACATCTGTTTATTTCAGGAATCCTTTCCACAGATGATCATCCAGAGCCCCGAGAGATGTGAGTACTTATAGCCTACTGAGCTATGAGGCCTCGGTAGAGGGCCCTCTTTCAGTTGATGTACTAGTGAAGGCACCAGTGGTACTACCATACGTTGGGCCACCGATGCCACCAGCCCCAGCAGTAGGCTATGCACGCCACATGAGCGCACTGGATGAGTTCTAGCACAATAGTCCACCCCATTTCTGGGGAGAGAGAGACCCACAGGCGGCTGACGATTGGATGGAGGCTATGGTGAGTGCCTTTAGGATAGCAGGTACACCAGCGGACTTCATGGTGATCCTTGATGCCATCCTATTTCCGGCAGCAGCATGTATATGGTGGAGCCGAATGATCCTGTTTTGCGAAGAGAAGACCTTCACCTGGGTAGAATTAGAGATATTTATCAGGGTAGAGTTTATAACAGTGACTCTACACTCCAATCATGCTCAAGAGCTGCTACCTTTTCCGCATGATTTTCCATCAGTTGACGAATCATCGGTATTCAGTAGACAGATGATGCCGAGGTCCAAGAGGACCAGAACAGAAGATGATCGACCTTGGGATACAGGTTTGGTTGTGTGAGGCACATGAAACAGATCCAGTCATACGAGAAGCATGATGTGTTATGCTTGCGGAAGGAAGGGTCACATGGCACGTGATTGTCTGAATCCTCACAAAGTTGATCCACATGCATTGGAGGAGCCACCGAGACTGAAGTTGTGGCGGGTTCTTGAGAAAGATCTGAGCTATGGACAAGGCAGTAGAGCTTCAGAATAAGGTCGAAAAAAGAGGAACTAGGAAATTCCTTTGGTTGTTGGTACTTCTAGTTCCATGTTGTTGTTGCATTTGTGGCTTTGTACTATGAGCTACAATAATTAAAGACACATAACTTGGTAACACTAACTTTCTTTTCCTTTTTTCTGGTTGATACTGATAGGTCCCAATTAAAATTATTGACATGAACCTCATATTCAATATTTCTACTGGAGGAGACCCAGTGACCTCACACTGATGCTGATAGTGTGACTCAACCCTTGGAGGTGAGAGTGATAGTTGGATCTCTTGGTAGTAATGTCAAGGTCTTACGACGTCGTCCAGGGCATGAATACATCACTCATGTCAGGATTGACTGTATTATGCAATGGGCATGGTTCATCTAGGGGATGAGACCAAGTTTCTCCTCTCAGAAAAAGAGAAATCTTTACAGCTCATACAGATCGTAGGTGAAGAAGGGTGGTCACATTGGAAACCTTCCTATCGACCAGTGAAGGAACGAGCGATAGAGAAGAAGGTTCTGATCATCCAGGAGCAGATGAAGATTACACAGTTCAGTAAGAAATATGAAACTGGCGCCAGTCTCACAAACTCAGGAGTTTAAAATGTTTCAAGAAGAAGAAGTGCAAAGGACAGTTGAGTCTACAGAGCAGCAGACGTAGAGGTAGAGCTAGGAGAACAACATGAGGTGGTTTACATTTCAACATGTTACACCCAAACACCATTTCCATCCCCACCAGGTTCAGGGAGCTGGAGGGAAGGAAAAAAAGAGTAGCTGCATGCGGTCAAGGAGTGTGTCCCAATGGCTCTATGAATAATTCAAGGGATAGTCTGTGTCCACCTCTAGCTCCTGTTACAATATACATTGATACGAATCATTCCATTCATCCACAAATCATGTCCCAGACCTACAGTATCCGGAAATCCATTGACAAGACCCTCATGTCTGGAGATAACTTTTGGAGGAGACTCGATAATCACACTTACGTCAACAGGGTGATCTGACCCTCGAGGCGGGAGTTTCGGTTGGAATCTCTTGGTGGCAGTGTCGAGGCATTAAGAAGTTGGTCTGGGTATGGATTAGATTCACAGTTCATACCCAAGTTTAATGTATTAGTAATAACGGTTCTGGTTTGTATATAAAGTTGGGATGTGTTTTCCTAGGTTGGAGAAAATGAATCCCCAGGCAGCACAGAATAAACTCATGCACAGGAGGGTGCGATCGATCACTCTTGAGTCAGTCAAACTTACCCTCTTGGCAGCAGGAGTTTTGAGTTTCAGTTCTAATCAGGAAATTGATGCCTCTAGAGGATGGTGACAACGTCCTTATATAGGTCTCACCTCGACGAGGTTTACGGAGATGTGGCCGAGGCGGAAAGTTATCTCTGAGGTTCAACAGACATTTCTAGGTCCTCAGCAAGGTAGGAAAGGTGGTTTACCTGTTGACCATTCCACTTCAGTTTCACTGGGTGCATGATGGCATACACGTATCTCAGCTGAAGAGATACGTACACGATCCTTCACATCATCAACTATAGGGAGTTGGAATTCGATGAAATGGAGACATGCACAGAGGTTCCAGTGGTGATCATGGATCGACATGAGTGGGTCCTACGTGTAATGTCTATTCCTCAGTTGGGATTTCACTGGTAGCATGAGAACATCCAAGAGAGCAGATGGGAGCGGAAGGATCAGATTCATCTTCAGTACCTCATTGTTTTCCCTAGTGTGTGTTGAAGCTTTATGGGGACATAAATCCCCGAGGCAGGAGTAATGTAAAGACCCGAGAAATTTCAAGGAAAAGTTTTTCTTAATTTCTTTGAAATTTTACAAGTGTGCAGTTTCTAACGGCACCTGAATCTGAGGCCCGGTGTGCCTGGAATCAATTTCCGACATTTTTCTCGGGTACGTTCAGTGAACGAACAAGTGGGTTTTTCTATCATTTGAACGGGTTCTCAGAATTAAAATCTGAGGGCACCAATGAACTCGCAGTGTGGGTTTTCACCTAAAAAGGCTTTCACCTCGATGACAGATGATCAGATATGAAAGTTAGTTTTTGGGGTTTTGCGTGGGTTAATAAAATAAAACAAGTGATCAATTAGTTTTATTTTTATAAACATGTACCACACAGATAATGTGGTTACAAGCTCCACTTTGGAGTTAGTGGAGGGACCCAACATGATCAAACCTCCCAAGTGAGGTTGATTATGTTGGAAACCACATGAGGCCACCCATTAATGAAAGGGGAATCATAACTCTAGGACTCCCTTTCATTTATGAGGGGGAGCCTCTAGATTTATATTCCCCTCTACATTGATGAGGATGAAACCTCCCTTTTCAATTGAGGAGGATGAAACCTCCCTTGGCAACTATATTTGGTTTATGACACTATTCCCATAAATATAACACTAAACATTTATTCCTTGAAAAAAATTAATGTATATAGACCATGATATATCATTATAAACAATAATATACCGTTAAATGTGATCTATGAATCTCAAGTTAGAATACCTATGGCATTAAAAATAAAAAAATCTTCCCCTGAAACCACATATATTTCAGACCATCCCTCTAAAGAAACACTATGGTCCACTCTTTCAAATATCACCTCTACCTATGTGTATATTCACTAAAAAACTAAAAATGTTGGATCATAAATGACACCATATATTATCTATTATAGAAAATGCTGATAAATACACTCTCTAATATCGTGAATCATTAATGAAATCCCCTATATCAATTTTGAAACAACCTCATACTATGGATGCCCATCATCATTGAGCTTCTGAAATAATACATAAGAAATTATATTCCCCTTACATGGAGTATAAGAGATCTAAAAAACATAACATTATAGAATCTTTATCCATCTATGTTGTCAAAAATTTAGATCTCATTAGTGGAAAACATATTTGTGGTGTTTTTCGTCTCTAAAAACCACAAAACACTCACTACTGAGTTATTCCATGAGAAATTCAGTAAAATAACAACCAAATCAAAATCCATATCATGACTGAAATTATTATTAACATGGGGACACAAATTTCAATATCCATAGTGTATTATCTCAGGATTTTTCCCCAAGAAACATCCCTTGTCCAGAAAGCCCACAACTCCAAAAACCACTAATAGCACATCTTCTTTCAGTTAGAGAAGCACTAAGGAACTAGTATACTTCTCATTTAGGTAAATGAATATCATATAGAACTTATCAGTACATATTAAATGTCGATCATTCATAGTAACATCTATTAGTGGGGATTAAACCCTAGAAAATTGGACATAAACTATAGGGAACAACACACAAGACAATGCAAATTCTAAACCCCATCTATGTTGTTTGGTGATTTTCAAGAACAATCATCTTCATTATTCAATGGGACCATCGCCTCATCTTACGATAATAAAAATTCCTATGTATATGAAACAATACCACATAAAACATGTATTTGGATAGTATACAGTAGATATGATTGTGTTGAAGGGTCTCTAAGACAACTTTGAGGTGATCAACATTCTATTACATTGATATAAACTTAATCAGGATGTCATCGATGAATATAAGGTTAAATTGGTATAGGAATTTGTGAACCATAGAGTTTATGTTCCCCATGAAAACATTTGGTGTGTTCAGAACAATAATTGCAATAACCACGATCTCAAAGAGTCCATGTAACAAATAGAATGATATATTTGGGATATACTTATCTTTTTCCCTCATCAGGTCAAATCATGAAAAAAATATTGATCTATAAAAACCTAATGGATATTTTTTTCTATTCATACAAATCATGTACCCTGGAAGGTGTAATTTTTCATGACTATCTCCAAATTCAACCTTCTATAGTCTTAGAATAACCTCAGACTATCATCCAAATTTATGTAGAGAAACACTGGGTCACCCCAAGGAGATATACTCGGTCATATTAAACCCATCATCATTATATCATCAACCTATAGGCGCAACTCCTTCAAGTATTAAGGCTCTATTTGGCGGTGATCCATCTAATTTAGAGATACACCTTGTAACAAATATATGCCACACATGGAATCATAAAAGTTTGGATGAACCATAAAATCATCTAAAAAGAAATAATGAAACACCTACTTGATCCAAGGAGCATCCCCTACCTTATAATCCATCGATTTCTCTACCAATAAATATTGGAGTGGATCCGTCAAACTTCCACCAGTATAATAACCCTACTCACCATTGAACCTCACTTACTATACTTCCAAATAAAAAATTAAATGATTAATATGAAAACATTTGATGACTACTTGCATATATTACAACTAGTCAATGTGATGTATGTCATAATATTGATTTATGTATAAAAATAGGAAATTAAACAATGAATTATGTTTCCACATCGTCTATCTATAACCCCAACACACATCAAACAAAGCATAAAAGCATCCAAAAAGTGTGTATAAATTTAAGAGAACTCGAATTATGAACAAAAATAGTCCAAAAACATTATCCAAAGTTGTAGCATTAATGGAGTGTAAGGATGATAAATTAAATATTCCTCAAAAAATGGTAGGTGATTAAAGGATCAGACCTCAGACTATCACTATCCTTGATGACGTGGAAACCTCTATCATATGCATCTATGAACAACTAAATATGTTTTATGTTTATTTAAAGCATCGAAAAAAATTGTAGGCCCATGGTACCTAATGATGGGGACCATCGAGAGGCTACCCTAGGCCGACTCCATCTACCCTCAGATATAAACAAGTATTAAAAGTCCTTAATTCTAAAAAAAACTTATATAAAACTATTATTAGTTCAAAAAATGGGTCTGATCACTGATTTAATGATATTTTACATGGTCTGCCACAAATTTATCCTATATTTGGAAATGAACCCTTGTGATATAGCAGAAAAATTAAAAGCCCCTGAAGGTTTTCAATATCCTCTAGTTCTTGAATTTTAGGTAATGGACTACCATAGTGAATTCCTCAACCATTAAAACACCAACTATTGATACATCTATGATCCACTACCTAGATATATTATTTCCAAGTTATATGATGGACACAATATCAATGAACACCTTGTATAGAAATCATCTACTTGATAACCACACCATTCATTTTAACCTCTATATAAGTAAAAAGTGTAAACGGGGTTACTAGATTTCCGATCACTAGGAATAATTTATCCTCCAAATGCATTGCTCTGGGATAATCATATATAAATACATATGTGGAGAAATACAAGAGGTCCATGATCTTTATCTCAAGCTCCAACAGACTCTAGATTCTCTAATGAAGACTGGGAAGATCATGCATCATGGGAAACATTATCTCCAATGTAAATAAATTCAAATGGAAATCCATCTGAATGAAAAACCATGAAATAAATATCTCATTCCATTAACTAAGACAGAATATTCCCAATTGATGTGGAACTCAATGTATCTGACTAATTGGAAAAAACACCCAAAACTTAGCATGTGATCAAATCAGATCAAATTTGATCTCATGTTATGTCATCCAATTCTCTATATCTAGACCAAAGAATAATCTATAATATTCTCTAATGATTTGATAATAAAAGTCACATAAGGGACTCTATAATGAATCATCATCCCTTATCGATTTGATCCTCAGACAATCATCCAAATCAGCATATGAAACCAATACTACCTAATATTCACATGGATGATAACTAGGATCCATTAATAAGAATAAATGAATGTCACAAAGCTTTATAGAATGAATTTTAAACAAATTTTTTTAATTAATTAAATTGTAATTTAAAAAACTCTAAATTGTTACATGAATAAAATAATTCATAATGCTTGTACCTCACCTAGGTCTCTACAATAAAATTATTTACACCATAAATTCTAATTTCATATGTACTAATACCTTTTTTTATATAATGGGGGCCTAAAATCAGATTTCATAGATGGTATAGCTAATCTATGTGCCACACCATGACCAAATGGAACATTTCTCCCACCAAAAAATGTAATCATAAGTGTTTCTAAATATAAAATCCATCATATTTCTTTACCAAAACCACTTTATTGAGCTCGATAACGTACACATCCCTCCACAATTACCCCTCAAGGGAAACAATAAATAAATAGAGATAAGAACCCCCAGGACTCACCTTTAGTGTGCATGGGTTGTTGACTAGAACCATAGGTATAAGTATTACTCATATGGTTAGAATGACCCCAATTAATAATATAATATTGGGATATCAATTTAATGAACACAAGACAACTCCATCATATATTGTATAATTAAACCCAAAATCATTTTACATTGCATGTTCAATGTAAATAAATACAAATAATGTCTCAAATTGTAATAAAAAAGGAAAATCTAATTCTGTGGATCAACGATATCTCCAAATATAAGATTTTAATGTATAGATTAAAACCCTAAATCATCATGGAAACATGAAAAAAATTTATATATTTTTTCGTTGATCATATCATTTATTCTATAATAAATAATACAAAAATAATATTATGGTCATGTGTAATGAACATACTAACAAAACACGTGAATAAACATCATAGGCAACTTGCACTTAAAAATGTTAACTAACCAATTCCATCCAACTATGGACTGCTCACCAAATCATACATCCAATTCAACAATATAGAATCCAATGAACACAAATAAAAGACACACTAAAACCACCTCCCTATGAAATTTAGGCTCTCACTCCCAAATGTCAAATGTCATGTTCTCCCTTCCCTCTCGTACATATAAAATCACATATCCATCCACCATTAATGTTTTTTGGGATGCATCATAACCTATAAAAACCTTACATAGTGTATATCATATATTTCTTGCATCATTCATCATCTCATCACAACCTCAACACACCAAAACATCATCATTACATTATAACCTAATCACAACAAAACCATATCACATAACCATGGAAGTAGGGTTTTGTGAATGTGATGAACATCAACCTCATTCCTCTTAAAACCCCCACTACATATCAGATAATCATCATCACCGGTTAATCTGTAATTCCTACCTATATCATCAACTGGTAATCTATAACACTAACCAGTATCATCTATAATGTTTAAGAGAGAGATTATCATAGGAGGTATCCATCCATCTGAATCACCACCCGATTGAAATTTTGGGAAAACACGTAGAACCTACATTATTTATGTGTTGGTAAGGTTATTGAACATGTTAGGGGAATGTTTATAAATAAACTGAAAGATAATATAGGTTCATATAATATAGTCACCAACATATGATATAACATCAACTATAATAATGTACTCTAAAACAACACCAGTACACAATGCCACATCCACTAAAAACAATGTCACAAAAACATTCCTCATAACAATATACCGCTATACATAGCCACAAAATTTCTAATTTGAATTAAAATTTTATCTATTTTTAGAATTAATGAATTTCCATATATTTCATATTACTTATCCATTAAATTTCACATTAACATGAACAATTCATCTATCATTCATTTCAATTAATCTAATTAACACATTATAAATTCTATCATTTCTCATAATTAAATTCATTTTTATTCTTATTCATCACACAGCTATGTAATTTCAGTATCACAATTTCAAATTAGTCCCTAGATAAATGGTAAATAACATAATGAAATCACAATACATCCCATTTATCTCACATCCACTACCAACAAAATACAATATATGCCAATTTGAATAACTAGAAGTTAACTATCTCATCACAATTATATCACATCACAACCACTATATAATATCCCACATCAAATATCATTCAAACAAAACATCGCATGGAAACACAATATACAAATAACCATGTCTCTACTGCCACCAGAAATGCCCCAATAGGGGTAAAAAACAACATAATCATAGTAATAACAAAAACTTGATACAATTCTTGTTGATATTAATAAGTTAAAATAATTTTATATTTCCCAATGTATTTTGTAATATTACTTCAAGATATATCATGGTTATCCTTACATGAATTCCAATTTTCCAGGGTAAACTGGTTAATTTCCAAAATAAAAATTCTTAGATTGATATTCCAGGTGATTTAATGAAATCAAAACAATATGGTTTCAGATAATTATAACAACAAATCACATGAATGTCTTTGAATAGATTTTATTTTAATTAATGAGAACAATCAGGTATAATCTCAGAAGAAATATCATAATCATTTAAATCATTAAATTTCTCCCCATTCCCATCAAATTTAGATTTATATAATTATATAACATCTAAATATAACCATTAATATTTACCCAAAGGAAGAAAAAAACTATTCTATGCGCATACATTCATGTATATAGGGATATAATACGGATACCCATCATCAAAAAATAATTTCAAATAGGTTCACACAATATGGAAAAGGAGTAACAACCTGGAGAACACAAACATGCAATGAATCTTTGAAACTATATTAGCCATACCATGGGGTCATCGAATCATATCCCAAATACTACCCGAACCAGAAACCATAGAATTACCATGAACTCCAAATGATGAACTAAATAAATTAAGAGATAAAATGGTATTTAATTCCTATTTTTTTTTGAGAAAGATAATAGTGTTATTGAAAATGATTAATGTAATAGGAATGTGGTTGGAAGATCCTCTAAAATTGAATATAGGTTTCCCAAAACATCAGACATGTGAGTGATGAATGAAGGAAATAAATACAACTGTAGATTTTGTAATCATGTAGGAAAACAACACATTCATTTTGTGAATTTCCATTTCAGAAATTATAATATCATGAGGAACTCGAGTTATGTTCTTCAATTAAATTTTAGATATGAATACAAAAAAATATAACCTTCATGAGCATCCTATAAAAGACATTTTTTCTTATGTTGCAATTCGTTGACATCGTGTGTAATTTTATCATATCATGAGTTTATTAAACACAATTCTATGTTTCAAAACCTAGAAACATTAATTACTAAAATCTATTCTACATAAAACTTCTTATTTAGAGAATCGATATTCACGTCATGAACTATCTGCTTCATCATAGCTATATCTCAATTCTTCTTTGTAACCTCCTAAAGATAACATCCTTGACTTGTAAAAAAACATATAAATAGGAAAAGAAGGCTCAAACTATTACATAGTTGATATTCTAGTGAATTCATATATTAATTGTATTGAATTTTCATTCACACAATGATTTAAATCCCCTTAAATAATCCCAAAATCCTAAGCCTTTGATCTTTCTCTTCAAATATAGCCACATAGATTGGATGAACTACAATATTAAAATACAGAATTTCTAAAATAATTTACAATGTACAATCGTACATATTTTGAGAAATTATTGTATGATTTCCACATCAATATAAGTTTTAACAACTATAGTATTCATATACATAGGTTATTTTTTTCAAGTTATAGTATATAAGAATTTTAAAAATTAAAAGGGAATTCATCCTAGAAGAAGTATTATGATTTTATATAAAATATATAATTAAGTCAGAAGATCAAATAGAAAAATACGTATGATGACAGAAAAAAATACATACATTAATATCAAAGATTCTTAGGATTGACGAAAAATACATAAATAATGATTTATTATAATCAATCAATTTAAGAATCAAAAAATAAATTTCCGAAAAAAAAATAAAAATACGTCTTGATTTGATAATTAATGTGAAGATTAGATCAACATAAGAAATTTAATTTTTCAAAAATCAAAATTAAATAAAAATTATCCAAAATGTGTAAAATGTATGTAAATAAATTAAAAATGACAAAATGGTTGGGAATTATTCACTGAAATTTACTAAAAATGTTATGAAAATATTATCTCCATCAACCATCATATTATTATTTTTTAGAATATTATAAACCCATCAATATTTAGTGAATAAAAATATATCACAATCTATTATAAAATTGAGGGTTTCATGAGTAATGGTTTCATGTATAGCCTCTTATTGGGATCATTAAATGTATCATAACATCCATTCATTCAGATATACGTTACTCCTTCTACATTAATTTTATTTTTGTGATAGATAATCTTGATATATTTCCCTCAAATTATTCATCAAATCGAGTAATATATAATCATTATTATAAATCATTCTTCAATGTCCCTTTTCTTTAAATGATCCAAAAATATTTCCTCTCCTTTGATAAAAATCCCTTAGAATGTGACATATTATATCAAAAATACATAACTTCGATTGTTATAATGAAACATTTCATTACATAAATTCATTGTAACAATTCTGTGATGTTTTTCATATACATCCTGACTCTTATAGAGTATGATAATATCATCAAAAAACCAAAAAAAAATTATGGAGGTAATTATTAATGACTATTTTTACAAAATCCATGATGATTGTTTTTTCATATTGTAATAGAAAATGATATCACATTAAACACATAGTGGACAAAAATTATATGATTTTTTGTTAATATAATCATTTTTGACTCTTAAGTTATAATATAAAAAATTATGATTAATTTTTTATAGGTATTAATATCCACTATGTTGATCAATGATGTCCTCCATCAATAGTGATGGATACCTTCTCATTAACTAGATCACTTTGAGCTCTATGTAATTGATTCAAATACATATTAAGCCATCAGTATTCTTGAGAATGAAAATTGGTGCACACTATAGTAATGAACCAGGGTGTATAAACACTTTTTACAGATGATCATATAGTTTAATCTTTAAAAACATGAATTTTACCCAAGTAATTCAATGGGGTATACTATATACACTTGTCACTCTATGTCTATGTTTGATTGATAGATAAAACTTATGATTTATTAGAAGAATGATACTCTCATTATGAAATTAATCAATATATTCCCACATTATGAGAATATAATAACATTTAATATATGCATCTATCTTTAAAATTTATGTTATATGTGATTCATCCTTGGGTTTCAACACCTATAACATTGAAAAATTTTCTAAACAAGTATCATAAAACTCCATGTATTTTTTTGGACAATGCAATGGTCGAAGATATGAAAATATATTTCCAATAGCTTGTAGTTTTTATGAAATCTATAAAATAAAATCCATTACCTACCTATTAAAACATCATATTCCACTTAATGATTAATTATAATATTTAATAGTAGAATATTCTCACATACTCAAGTCTAGAACAGTCTAATTGTTATTTTGTAAATTTATTTACCACTATTTTTTCAAAGGTATCCATAATGCTAGGTATCATAAAGATTATATAGTATTTGTAGAAAAATTTAAAAATATAAATGAATAAATTGATCTAGATTAAAATAAAATAATCTCCATTAATGAGAGAATAAGAAGTAAAAATTTCTCAATTAGATTTTTTACCCATATAAATAGTTGTTATGGTGGAAATATTTACATTATCTATTATCTTTGAATTTTTTTATTATTTCCCTATGAGAATTCTAGTTATGTAAACTATAATACATAGTTCGTATATACAATGTAGTTGATGAATTGGACAATTTATTAGGAATTTAGGGTAAACATTATTCTTACATTCATATTAATTTGTTTCTTTATGTCTGGTATGTATTCAGGATCCTGATTCCCTTATTTATTACAATTAATATAATTCCACATTTTATTAAAGCAATTACTAGGGTTATTTTTACCACACCTTGGACATGTGGGTATTTGAATTTTTATTACTCAATGTACATTATTAATTGATCCTCAATGAATTAAATCCATGTATCATATCATGTTTCCATATCCATTGAACCGTTATACATTATTCATCTGTAATTTTAAAACACATTGAACTACTTAATTCTAACTACAGACAACATGGAATGTTAGGGATTTTTAGAGATGTATTTTTAAACCACTAAATAATCTATCTATTTTTTTGTTATGATAAAAAAAACTTTCAATGTCACTTGATTGAATTTTCATATTATAATTTTCCAATCCAGTAGATCAAATATCTTATTTTTCAATCATTATGCCTTTTTTATTCTTCCTTATATTAATGGTTTAAGGGTAGTAATTATAATGTAATATTTTCTTAAACTCCTAAAACTATATTTCATAACTTTTATCCATCATATTATAATTCAAGACCATTATCAAGCATTAATTTGAATCCCTTTGATAAAGGTATAAATATTTTTTATCATTCATTTGATAAAAAATGAAGGACATAAAATATCATTGACAAAGAGATGTCTGATTATTTCCCAAAATAAATTATAAGATCCACTAAATAATTTTATTATTTGTCCAATGAAAGGATCTATGACTAATTAATTAATTTTGGAAAAACAAAAACGTTCAACATAGTTTGTGATAATATTTATAGCATCAAACATGTGATTACATGCAACCATGGTGTTCCTAATTTCATACCCCATTGTAGTAGGTGCACTACTCAGAAAATAATTTCGTAATATATCACATGGGTTCTTATTCCAAATTTTACATTATTTTCCCATATTATAAATTATAAATTTTTAAAATAAAATCATTAGATTAATAAAATCGACAAATAAACATATTCATATGAGTAAATTATTTATAAGGATATGAATTATGAAATCTCAATGTTTGACATATGTCATATTTTACTAAATTAGTTACAAAATTAACTTAAATTTTCTTTTATAAATACTATATCAGCTAGTATATTAAAAACAATGTCATTATATCAATTTTAAGACAAACATACATAAAATAAAAGAAATAAATTTGATTTTTTAACAATATTGGAGAAATAATGTTAAAAAATGACGAGTACATTGAAAATTATATAATTAATTAAAATAATTCATTATATCTTCTTGTTTGCTTATATAAAAAATTCAATAAATATAATCACATAATAAAATACATTAATTAAATTTTAAGCAAAAATTTCAGTATGGACAGGATAATAGGAAGGAACAAGGGACACAAGTAAATATATATCATTAATTGAGACTAATAATCATGATCCAATAATAAGAATATAATAATAATTAAAAAGATATAGAAATAAATTGAAGGATATATTTAATGTGGAACTATAATAAATATGACACTTAATGAACATTACTCAAGGGTTACTTCAAACATCTAATTAAATTATAACAAATGTTATATTCATCACGTCAATTATAAATATCATTCAAAAATGTTTATTGTATAATGTATATAAATATTTATATCAGGATATATAACATGTTACCATGTTCTTTATTGGGATATATGATTATGGGATCACCCATCATATCATTATATACTGATAATCATGCATTTAATAATGAAAATGAACATATAACAATAAAAAAACAAGACATAATCCTATGTTAAATGAATAAAACTCATATTTCACAATAGAAATTTAAATGATTTAATATAGTTGTTCCAAAAATATGAATGATTTTTATAACATTTAATTATTATCATAAAATATCATGGGTAATGGTGAAAAGAAGAAAAATATAAGAAGAATCAATGGGATGTTTTAAAAATAAAGGATTTATAAAAATATTTACCGTACGATTAAAATTAATGTCAATATAGTAAATAATATATAACATTAAAAATAAAATAAATATTAAGAGAAAAAATATTTTTCGGATTTTTGAATAAACTTGTTATGATAGATTGGAATAGAGGATAAACCGAGATGAAATAACTGAGTATAGAATTTAACTTTCTATATATCCCATTTTTTTCTATATTTCACCTTCGATATAAAAACATAAATTTAATAAAACATTCATCAAAAATTATATTACATTTTTTTATTATTAATAATCCAAAACAATTTCAATTTTTCATAAAAACAATACTAAAGTGAAATTATTCAAAAAATTGTTTTCTCAGATTATTCCATTTATGTTTTTTAAAGATATAATTCGTTATTATTTATAAATTATTGAAATCACAACTAGAATCATAAAATAAAATAAATTATTTATTTAAAAATTATACATAAGTTACACTAACTATCTATAATGGTGATGAAAAGGAAAGAATTAACAACATCCTCATAGTTAGTAAAAATCATTAATGAATCCTTTTAAATATATAGAGTTATAGATAATATATATATATATCGTTTTACTTATAGAATAGTATAAATAATATTTTTATATATACAAAATTAATAAAAATTTGGAACGAGTATTTAAGAGGTATGAATAGGAATAGTGGAATATGTGAATAGAAATTAAAATTAAGATTATTTATTGGTGTATCATCCATGATGTTTGACCCATTACGACGAAATCAATGCATAGTATGATTGTAGTTGTAAGAAACATGAATAATTTTGTTATCTAAATTGAATTAACAATGGTAATTGGTTATATATTGGATATTTGTATGTATTTGGGAATTAATTTTCCATGGGGATGAGGGAGAATTTTTACATGAAGGGGATAAAGTTATTTTGGGGAAAAAATAATAAATAAAAAATAAATTTTGACCTATTATTGTAATATTTGTCTTATGTGAGTCTATAAATACTATTTATATAAAAACAATTTTTTGATTAATTTTATACATTTTACCACCAAATATATTCATTTTTACAAATATTAGAAGGGGGAATGGCAAAAAAAATTTAAATAGAAAAAATAATTTTTATAGTCTTTAGAAATTATTATTTACAGTTAAAAATTAAATTTATTTGTTTGAAAAAAATTATTTATCCTTTTAAACATATATTTTTTATATTTTTTTAATAAAATTATTAGTCCATTATAATAATAATTGATATCATATAAGATGTTTTTATGAAATATTTTATTTTATTATTAACTAGAAATTAATGTTCATTTAAAAAATTATAAAAAACTTGAACCATATTAACATTGAAGCCTTCATTCCAAAAATGGAATTCAATTTATCCAAAAAAATTAAAACCACTATGATATTAATATTATAAATATATTATATATTTTTTTCATAATAATTGGTACTTTTCATATAATAAAAAATTATACGTATATCTTATTTGAGTTTCATAATTTGAATATTTATATTATGAAATATTAATATTTACAAAGACATATTTAATTTGTAGTACATATTTTTAGGTGTAATTTCAAAATCCAAATGTTCATGTTAAAATTCTAATGCTCGAGTTACAATATAAATGGTCGTGTTGCTATTTTAATGGTAAAGAACTATTCCATGAATTATATTTGATTAATAATTTCACTAAATATAACTTATTTACAATATAAAACATTATATATTTTATATCAAGGATCATTATTTTTTTATAAAAATAATCATATTTTTATTTTTTTTGAATTTACAATATTATATATTTTGGGTAATATTTCTTGGAATCCATAACCCAATATATTTTCAAACTATATTTTTATAATTTGTCTGTTTTTATTTTAACACCGTACACTATAAAATATTTTTCATTCAGAATGAATTTAATTTCTACTAATATATTTACTTATATTGAATCACCAAGTTAATATTATGAAATAAAAATCCTAATGTTTATCATTCTCAACATGGAACTTCGAGGTTCACTTGAGTTACAGGCAAGACAGAATATTCTCGATGATTTTCATAACATGCAATACTAAGTTTAACCAAACAATAATATATTACTAAAAACATTAATATATAATATAATAATATATAACCTATTAGTTAAATTAAATATTATAGTATTACATATATTATGAAAATATATATCTGAATTCATTGGTTACCTACTAATTAGAAATTAATATAGAAATGAAATTATTATAAAGAAAGTTATTTGATAGAAAAAGAATTTCTATGTCTAAGTTGATTTGCCTTATTAAGATAAAAAGTTACTATTTTTTCATAATATTAACTAAATATTTTTTTTATATTTTAAAAAACATTATTATATTAATCCAATTGATTATATAAGCTTAAGTTGAGAACATACCTAATATTACACGTAATAAATATGTTTTAATAATATTTTCTTTAACGTAATTTAATGTAGAACATATATAAAATCATAATTTAGGATATTTTTAAATGGTTATATTTTGAAATATAATATATTTTTTAAATGGAAACATAAAAATTGGTTATGGTGAATTTTTGTTAATTTTTTGTGATGTTTCAATTTTTATGAAATAGTTAATTTTAATGAATTTTAATTCAAAAAATCTTTTTCATCAAATGTATTTATAAGATACAATATGTTATTAGCTGTTTTTAATGATTAATTATATTAATTTTTCTTAAATTAATCCAATATAGGTTATTTTAATCATTTTATTTTGGAAATTAAATATAAAAACATAGTATGCGTTTGAACATTTAATAATTTAACTCCCATATTTTTGTCTCTACCACAAGATTAAATTTAAATTTATATAATCCATTTCAAATATTGATATTTTTAATAATGGATACCATTTTTTATTCAGATTAATTTACAATGTAATTAAATTTCAAAATAGATTTTGACAAAAATATATGGAGAGACTTATCAAAATTAATTACATCGATTAAGGTAAATTTAAGCTTAATAAGGGACTAAAACATAACATTAAGGGGAAATTTTACCTATAAACTTATCAAAAACATATTTATGGAAATATTTCAGAAACTAAATCTTTAATGTTACCTAATAGTCAATTTAAACACATGGAGAAATAGTAATAATTGCGGAACACAAAATTATTTTTAAAAATATCAGGTTCGATCATTCCGTCCACTATAAAAAGGTACCCACCCCTTTCACCACCTCACACCTCTAAAAGACCTATATCTCATTTAACAAAAACCTATATATATCTTCAATAAACATAACCTCATCCTAGAAGTCTCATCTTGGGATGAAATCCTCTCATGTATCCCCTTGCGTGAAAACCAAAAGAGTTACCTGAATAATAGGAAATATTCATTTTGGGGCTCCTTTAATTTATTTTCATTAACCTCCCCATAAAAGGATAATTTTAAATTCGTATATTATAAAATAAGTATCCAAAATATATATTATATATTTTATTCTATTTGTTTAACCTACACATATAATCACTTCCATCTAATTGGAAACGATCTTACAGTTTATGTGTATGGAAAACTACCACCTCAAAAATTGATGCCATTCATTTTCTCTTTACCACCATTTATTATTATAAATTTTTATTTACACACTTTCTATATATGAAATAAATTATATTTATAATTTTTTTATTACTATTTAATATTTATATATAACAATCCCTTATTTATTCCATTTTATAGGAATATGATTACCTCATTTACAGATTTATGGATTACCGCCTCCCCAAAGAGATGTGATTCATTCTCATGATACATGAAATGTATAAAGGTTAGTATTTATTAAAAATACAATATATACATAAATTAAAAATATATTCATTAAATTTTTTACATTCATGATATATAATATATCATTATTTAATTACACCTTTCACACCCTAAAAAGTGATAACATCGGTCATGGATGTGTGGAGAACCACCTCCTTGACCTGATGTGATTCCATTTTAAATATCTAAAATTGCATATATAAGTGTATTAGATTAAAGAACATGTTATATATTACATATTTATAATTTTGGAATTATAAATTGTTACTTACCGTTTTTCGTAATGATCATTGAAAAATTCGTACATTACTCATGCACACATATAGATCACCATATACATGAATGTAATGTTGGTTCATGTTTTAAAACCATATTTCCGGATTTTTTTTAAAAGTACAATTTATGTAAAAATATGATAATTATTCAAATATTATTATTGTATATATTTTTATATAATGATAACTTTGACCATAGTGGACCTAACAACACCATTTTTAACACATGAACCCAATTTAATCAAAAAAACCAATATAAATATAAATTTTTAGGTAGTGATATACAAAATTTAATAACTGAAGAAAATTTAACAATAAACCTGAAAATGGTTCTATATAATGTAAATAATTATTAAATGATTATTATTTTGGAATATTAATACACTAGTGACTTTCAAGACTCAAGGTAAGTGATTTTAGTTCGATTTACATTACTTTAAAATTTATTTGTTCTTATGCCCCATCTCATATTTATATGGTGTATATAATACCATTTTACATGTCATATAATCCAAAAACTAAATATCATTATATCTTTTGTTACATGTAATGTAATTCATTGAAGGGTTTATTATTCAAATATTTCAATGTGGTATGAGACACCTTGATGTTTCAATAATCATCAATTGGTATTTATAATCATTAATTTTTAAATCAATCTTTCTACTTATCCTCTAGTTGGGAAAATTATATGATTTTGTATATATTGTATAATTTGGTTATTCAACAATAAGTAACAATTTTTATTAATTAAATATATCATTTCAGTGTATATGGAATGTTTTGGAAATATAGAGTACAGGTTAGGGAGCAGTTAATGAAATCCCCATTATAAATTACTATCCTCATGGGATGAGGCTCTTTATAGAAAAACCCTCCACCATGTTTTCCAATTAGTAATATAATTTCAAGTGGAAATATCTTGACACAAGTTATATGGGTTTCTACCTATATACATAAAATATATTGAGGATAAATCATGTGATTATCTATCTTGAGTAAGGATTTGGATAGTGAAAATGTAAAACATCATGAATTTAATAATTTCTTTTATTCCCTGTGATTATTTTACTAGTTAGAATACCCATGGAAATGTTTTAAGATCATCTTAATATTTATAGAGAATTATTTGACAATATTTATTTCTTATCATATTAAGTATGCCTCATCTAGTTATTGAGAGGAATGTGATCTTAGTTATTTACAATACCATTAGGCTTATTGAATAATTATTTATTCTTATGTACTTAACCATAATAATAATTTGAGCTCACCATCATTTTGTTTCCATTTCCCATGATATAAAAATGAATTATTGGAATGATATTCAAGGATGAAATATTTTTTCAATGTATTTTGTTTTTACCACAATGTAATATAAGTTGAATGTATGTACAATGATTTTCTAAAATTGCTAAACATATCAGTACTTCATGATTTTATTCCTTTTAGCATGCCAATTTAGAAAAATATTACACAAAATCTAGGATTCATGGGATGGGGTGTTACATTTGGTATCAAATGACCTTTAAAATAAACATTGGAAATTTCATTTAGAAAAATTATATTAGAGAACATATCTCTAATATCGACTATGAGTAAAATTATAGAATAAAATACTATAATTTTGTCAATGTAGATATTATTATTATTATTCATACCAATACATCCCTATTTGGATACTACAAGAGGACGGTGTTTTGGAAAAGATGAACCTATGAGTAACAGCTATGATAAGGTGTGTTGGGCTATCTCAATGTAAAATGGTACACAAAAATGGGTGTTAACACACACATGGGTTGAAACTCCAATGGGATATGTTTTGGATAAATACAACTTTATAATAAACCATTATGAAGTATTCAAATGAATATACATCCCCATGGAAAAAATGTATAGTATTCTATGATTTACAAATCATAAATTAATTAGATGTGTTATCACATATATTTAATTATATATTATAATTATATGTGCTAATGAAGTACCTTCAATTGTTTAAAAATTAATCCTGGAAGGATTAATGTTATCAATATTCAAGGAAAATATAGAGAATAATTTGTTGAGAAAACCCAATATGGTTATTATTTGTACAATGAAAATAATATAAAATATATGGGAAATGTAATGAGGTTATAAAAAAAATCATTTCCAAATGGCGAAACCAATTCCAAGAAGTTATTCTATGATTTTGGATTACATTATACGATTGAAGACCCCATCATTTAGGGGGACTACTAACCCAATGGTAGCTGATAAATGATTGAAGAATTCATATAAGATACTTTCTTTGTTAGGGTATGGTTATAAAAAACAATTAACATTTTCAATTCATTTTACCAAAGGTAGTACCGATCAATTATGGTTCATGATCCAAAACTATATGTAAGATGAATTATAACTTCTCATGGTGTGAATAATATGTAAGTAGAAATTATTTGATAAATACTTCTCTCATGATGAAAAAACTCAGAATAAGAGGAATGTCTTTTATTCAATGAAATAGGTCAATGAATTTTTTTTATTGTATGAAGATAGAATTTAATGTATAGAATGGTATGATTAGTATTTTTTAAGAATCACAACAAAATGTGAAATGTTTAAATGAATTGAGAGTTTTTATTAATGTGGATAAAAGGGTCAGAAGGAAGTAGAGTGAAAAGTGATGAAATATTGAATTGATATTAATTCTTTTAAATGTAATTAAATTGGGTACAACCAAAATAAATTCCCCAAGTGTAAAAGGAATCTATGGGATCGTTGTCAAACATGTGGTATTTAAACCACATATGTGGAATAATTAATGTATTTATGTATTTTTATCTACCAAATATGTTGTAAAAGTAAATTATTGATGATATTTGCATGTTATTATTAATGATAAATGTATGTAATGTATGGATTTTCTATTTCAATACGTATTTGACATCATATAACAAATGTTACGAATATTGTTTTTCTGAATTTTACAATTGTTTTAGAAAAAAATGTGGATTTTTTGAAATAGAACACTTAAATGTCCATATTACTAATGTAATTATATTGGTATAGTGATATGATTGTTTTGGAAAAATAAAATTGGATAGTTCCAACTATATAAGGCCCCAGCCTTAAGCCTTACTTAATCTTTAGTTATTATAAGATTACTCATTGAGGATCTTTTCGGTATTAGAGTTTTAGAGAATTAGATCATAAAACTTGCATTACATTCCACATATAAACAAAGTGGTTACATAAAGATAGTATTCTTCTTTCCCATAAATGGAAACATATTTAAAATAAAACATGGATTCTTTGTTGACACTTCCTTGACACTATCATCATACCATGTACCTTTCCCTTGACCTTTGAAAAACATTTCAAAAAAATCTTGGGAGGAGCATAAAAAGCTCAGTAAGGGATATTAAAATATGGAATGGAAACACGGGTACGTATATACATAATAATGAAATCATACTTTACCCATAAAACATAAGCACTTTATCATACCTCATCATATCATGAAAAAATAATAGAAATCATATGACATAAAGGTTACTTGAGGCATTCATAACATTCTTACATAGGGAGTAACACTCTTGGTTACATTTGGAATACCCATCACATTATATTCCCTAAATCTCTTCGGAGAAACCTTAACGTTTCACTCCTTCGTGTTACACAATTAATTGGAGAGCTATATCGGGCTCACCCGCCCTTAGTCTATCACAGAACCACCCGTCTTCTTAATAATTTCCAAGAACCTCAACATAACCGTATCACATAAAACATGCATAAAAGAAAACATAACATTTACACCTTTCAATCACAATATATCAATACAACACATTGATATAAAAAAATTATAAAGACAATTTTCAATACCAAAATAAAATAAATGTAAAACATGGTATTTATTTTTCTTTTAAAAAAAAGGTATGGCATGTAGAAGAAGCCGAAATTCAAATAATGGTCACGGCGGCGGAGAAGTAGTTGTCGCTGTATACGTACGACAAAAACATTCCCTTTTTTCGTTTAGTAAACACTTCATATAAAAAATATTCGTTTTGAATAAACTTAAAAGTCAAAGGGGTTTATACACCGTATAAAAGAAGGTTGTGTATAAAACAAAATATTCCTCAATGAAAGGAGATTGAGACGAAGTCCCATACCTCAGGTCTGACTTGACACGGTCGTTATTTAATCTCATGAATAACAAACTTGAGTTAATTTATACTTGTTTAAGAACATTTTTCAAGTTAATTATTCCTTTTATATCACTTATTGCCATGTCATGAACACTATGTAATTATTGAAGTTAATAACGGTCATTTTAACGATCATTGGTACTTGAGTCAAAAATAATCCCTTTATAACTACAAGTAGTTCATGTATCCATTATATCCAGAATGGTATTCATGATGTAGATATCATATATTTCATATATATCCATTATATTCATGAATTTATAATATTACATAATCATTTAGAGGTAAGAAATGAAATGCACCGTTCATGGAGACGGTAAGTCGTACGTACGCATGAACGCTACTTTCATTTCTATTTCGTATTTTATAGAATGGAATCATATTGATATAAAGGTATATTATAATTCCAGTATAATATCATATATAATATCATAGTTCCATCCCTTTTTCGTCCCACATATGGTATTTAACGAATCAAATCACTTTGAGGGGGCGGTAGTCCGCACTTCCTTACATGAAGATATCACGTTTTCCCATAATAGAAACCATAAAGGTATGCCCAAAATGAAAAATAAAGAAGTTTAAGGAAAACATAAACATATAATATATCATATATAAATATAGTATCATCTTAATGGCCACCTTTGAAGGTGTTAAATGAATGTTTAACAATCATCGTTTCAGGAGGCATAAATTCACCATCCACAGAAACAGTATGTTATTTAACCATTAGACGTATGTGTGTGTAAGTGTAGCTCAAATAATTCTTATAACAACATTCTAGCATATTGAAGATACTGGAGTTGTTACAAAATAAATGAATAAAAAGTGTTTAGGGGGTTGGAGAAGCAAAATAAAACAAAAGGACTCAAGTGAAGACATTTCCATAAAATCTGGTAACTCCCTTTGGTTTGAGCTCAAAGGCATCCTTGGGAAGACTTCATCCAAATGTGAGCCTTCAAGGAGTTATAGAGGTATGTGGAGAGACAAAATGGGCAGGTTTTGGCCGTTCCAATGGCTTTGGGAGTGTGGGTAAAGAGGTAGAGGTGGGGACCTTTTATAAGAGGAGAGGAGTGGCACTCTTGGAAAGTAAAGAAATGTTACATTATTTTAAAATGCGTTTCGGATTCAAAAGGTCCCATATTGATATAATTCGAGGATAAGGTGATTAGGGTTCTAAATCAACCCCTCAAATAGGTTTTGGACATGTGGATTTAATAGATTTTACATTATCATTTCATTTTATTTAAATCCTTTATTAATGAGGTAATCGATGCATCATCATGATGTCATAAATAAATTAATATTTATAAAGTATAAAAATTATAAAAAAAATAATATGATTTAGGAAATCTTTTTATATTACCAATGACTATTTATAACCAAAAATATGACTTGTATTACCCTAGGTAAAAATTGTTTTAGTAAAACATATCATGTTTGTGTCATTTTTACATTATCATTAAATAAAAAGATATTTATGTCATTTCCCAACCAACGTTGCTCCATGGGGTTCCCAAGTTGACCCATGGATTTTTTTTGTCGCCCATGACACATCCAATAAGGTTAGGACATGTGTCAAGCTCAATTCATATTATTATAACATTATTTTTACCTTAAACTACACTAATTACCTCTAATCGCGATTAAGAACTTAAAAGTTACTATTCACCAAAAAATTATTTTAATCTCATTCAACCGCATTTTACATCTTAATGAAAACCATATATGTTGTATTTTTAAAAATAAAATCACAGAAGTGACATTGTTTCATTTAGACGAATAATCAGTTTCTTTAACTACCACTTAGTGGTTTCACTATTCATCAAAAATTTAAGTTTTTTCAGAAACAAAACCAAAACTTCACCCTAGGATAAATTTGATATTATGAATTAAAAAATGATATATATTTTACTAAATTCAAATCATATAAGCCACATTAATTAATTTAATAATTAATTCCCGCTGTCATGACAAAAAGCGAGTTTTTATGAAACAATAAGTATCAAAAGATTGACACCAGTTTAAGTCCAATTTCATAGTGAAATTGATTATAATGACCACCATTGGATTAAATGGTAAAAATATACTCAGATTACACTTTAAGACCAAATAAAAATATAATATAACCATATAATTAAATTAAATGAAAAAACATTTTTGATGTAAAATGTAGTATTTTTCACTATTCATTAAAAAAAAGAACATTGTCAAAAAATACCAAAAAATAATACAATGTAAATTTCAATGTCCCAATCATAATGAATATGTGTATTTTGACAAATATAGATTGTATAATTGTCAAAAGTTTGATTTAAAAAGGGTTTTCCATCAAAAGGAAGTAAGACAATCTTTTAAGAATATTAGTGTATTCCATGCATAAGATTGTATTTATTTTCATTTTAAACCTCTAAAAAACTATCATAATCATTGATAGACATATATAAAAATATGTATTATTCATTACTTACATGGGATGTTACATCCTTCCCCCCTTTAGAAAATTACGTCGCCACAATTTATTTATTTATCAAATAAACCGGGTACTTATCCCTCATTGCATTTTCAGATTCCCATTTGAATCTTCCATCATGTGGTTTTCCCCAAAACCTTTACCTGATTAATCACCTTATTTCGTAACACTTGATCCATGTGGTCAAGAATCTGGACCGGGTTTTCCTCATATGATAGGTTCTCTTCCAGCTGAACTACCTTTGGACTCAAAACATGAGATGGATCTGGCATATACTTTCTCAACATTGAAACATGAAAAACATTGTGTACCTGAGATAAACTCAGTGGTAAAGCCACCCGGTATGCAACTGATCCAACTCTCTACATAATTTTATATGGTCCAATAAACATTGGAATCAGCTTTCCTTTCTTACCAAATCACATCAACATTTCCATGGTGATACTTTGAGAAAAAAAATGATCACCTACCTCAAAAGAGAGATCCTTCCTCATGTTGTATGCATAACTCTTCTGCCTACTCTGAGCTGTTCTCAGGTGTTTCTGTATCAGCTGAACTTTTTCTGCCAACTCTTATAACAATTTTGGTCCCATCAACTTCCTTTCACCCACTTCATCCCAGAAACCAGGAGTTCCACACCGCTTCCTATATAACACCTCATATAGTGCCATCTGTATACTGGAATGAAAACTGTTATTATATGAAAATTCAACCAAAGAAAGATGTTGGTCCCAACTTACCTGATAATCCATCGAACAAGCTCGTAGCATATCCTTCAAGGTCTGAATTGTTCATTCTGACTACCCATCTGATTGAGGATGAAATGCTGTACTAAAATTTAATTCAGTACCCAATGACTTCTGAAAGCCTTTCCAAAAGTTAGAAGTGAACCTAGGATCACAATCAGATACAATGGAGAGAGGAACTCCATGTAACCTGACTATCTCATTAAGATACAAACGGGAAAGTTGATCTAGGGAAAAAGTATCTCGTATAGCAAGGAAATGAGAAGATTTAGTCAAGCGATCAATAATATCCTAGATTGCATTATTACCTCGAGATGTCTTCGGTAATCCCACAACAAAGTCCATGGATATATTCTCCCATTTGCACTCTGGAACTGGTAAAGGCTGAAGCATCCCTTTCGCTAACTTCCGCCCTTCGTTAACCTGTTGACAAGTCAAGCACTTCACACTAAAATCAGCAATATCTATTTTCATTCCATCCCACCAGTAATACTCTCGCAGATCTCTGTAAATGTTAGTACTGCAAGGATGAACTGAAAATGGAGAACTATGAGCTTCACATAACAACTCTCTCTTCAACTGTGAATCACAAGGCACACACAATCTCTTCCCAAATCTCAAAACACAATCACTATCAATGTTGAATTCATGAAACTTACCTTTCTGAAATAGCTCTACCTTTTTCTGCAACTCACTGTCTTGATTCTGTGTTTTCTTGATTCTTTGTGATAGAGATGATCTCACTGATACCTGAAACAAAATAGAAGAACTTTTTGCACCAACAACTTCTATGCCAATGTTCATCAAATATTTAACCAAAGGATCATGTTCCAAACACAACATTGTTAATGAAGCATTACTTTTTCGACTCAAAGCATCTGCCACATTATTTTCTTTTCCCGGATGGTAATGAATTGTACAATCATAATCCTTGATTAATTCCATCCATCTCCTCTGTCTCATGTTTAACTCATTCTGAGTGAATATATACTTTAAACTTTTGTGATCAGTATATATTTCACAATTTACTCTATAGAAATGATGCCTCCAAATTTTTAAAGCAAAAACAACAGCAGCTAAATCCAAATCATGTGTAGGGTAATTTACCTCATGAGTTTCAACTATCATGAAGCATAAGCAATTACCTGATCATTCTGCATTAGGATGCAACCAAGTCCTTTCAATGAAGCATCACTGTATATAACAAACTCACCATTCCTGAAAGGTAGTGCCAAAACTGGAGCATTCACCAATCTTCTTTTCAAATCCTGAAAACAATCATCACATTCTTTTGTCCAGATAAAGTTAACACCCTTTTGAGTTAGCTTAGTCATTAGACTAGATAACCGTGAAAATTTCTAACAAACCTTCGGTAATAGCCTGCCAAACCAAGGAAGCTACGAATCTCTGTTACATTTGTGGGTCTTGGTCATTCTTCAACAACAATTGTTTTGCAGCATCAACGGTTATCCCATCTTTAGAAACATTGTGACTAAGGAATGAAATTTGTTGCAACCAAAACTCACACTTAATGAATTTCCCATACAATTTATTTTCTTTTAATGTTTGCAAAATAACCCTTAAATGTCTTTCATGCTCCTCTTTACTTTTAGAAAAACCTAAATATCATAAATGAAAACCACCACAAACTTATGCAAGAACTCATGGAAAATTCTATTCATTAAGTCCATTAATACAACAGGTGCGTTGGTTAGCCCAAAAGGCATTACTAAAAATTCATAATGGCCATATCTTGTATGGAACACGGTCTTCGGAACATCTCCTTCCTTTACCTTCAACTGATGGTACCCCGATCTCAAGTCAATCTTTGAAAAATACTGAGCTCCCTGGAGATGATAAAACAAATCATCCATATGAGGCAAAGGATATTTGTTCTTAATAGTGATGTTATTCAAGGCTCTATAATCAATGAAAAGTCTCATAGAACCATCTCTCTTTTTAACAAATAAAACAGGAGCACCCCATGGTGATGTGCTAGGATGAATGAAACCTTTTTCTAATAAATCTTACAATTGCTCCTTCAAATCTAAAAGTTCAATTTGATCCATTCGATAAGGGGGTTTTGAATTTTGCTTAGCATCAAGAACTAAGTCAATAGTAAACTCAACTTCCCGATCTGGTACTATTCCAGGTAACTCATCAGGAAAAAAATCATGATACTCATTTACCACTGGCACATCATTAATATGAATAGTTCCTTTATTTTCAACGATGTGTGCAAGGTAACATTCATTTCCATCTTTGACAAGTTTCTCAGCCTCTTGATAAGTTATCAAAATTAAGGTTTAATTCTTGTAAACAAACTGAAACTATTTCTGAAAAGAAACTTCTTTAGCTCTACAGTCAATCTTAGCATGTTAAATAGAGAGTCAATCCATACCCAGAATAACATTAAACTCTTCTAGAGGTAGAACAATAAGGTTTGCAAGTAGGTTCTTTCACAGATAAGGATAGGAAGATTCTTATAAATTCTTTTTGCCTCAACATTTCCCCCAGGTGTTTTTACCAAATGTTCAGGGGTCATTTTTTGAGATGGTATTCCCATTTTACTAGAAAAGGTTTCAGAGATAAAAGAATGTGTAGACCCCGAATCAAACAACACACTGGCATAATCTGAAAAAACAAACAAAGTACCTGATACAACTTCATTTGATGGCCGGCCATCTGCTAAAGTAGTTGCAAAGGATTTAACCACCACTTTCTGCTTGTAGTCTATCTGCTTCCCATCACTCAAGCCCTTTTTCGGAGACTCCTTTGCATAATGACCCATCTCATTTCACTTATAACATTTTACTAACTGTAAATCAAAGTTGGTATTACCTCCACCTTGATCATTTTCAGTGAATTCACGAGCCTTATGTCCCATCTTACCACATCGGTAGCACTTTCCAGAATTCAGAAGACATTCCCCAGCATGCCTTTTGTGACAATTATCACAAACTGGAAATTTAGTTTTCTTACTATCAGACTTTTTTAAAGAATTCATACCGTTCTCCTGCCACCTAGGTCTCTTCTTCTGTTGGTTGTTATGGAACACTTGATCATTTACAAACTCCATTTCCACCTTCTCATCACATCGAATTAGCTTTTCATAAATTTTAAACTCACGAGAAGCTAATGCCCTTCTATATGTTGGCTTTAATACTGAGTCTGAACGATTGATTTTACTATCAAGGTCTCGGATAAAATTTGGAGCATACCTTGCCAATCGAGTGAACCTTTCTTCATAGGCATCCACTGAGTCTTCCTATTTCCTCAATTCTAAGAATTTCTTTTCCATCCTAAGTCGAACAGCCTTAGGAAAATACTTCTCAATAAACATAACTTTGAATTCATCCCAGTCAAGAGCATCAATCTCATCGGCATACCTGATATTTTTAACCATAGACCACCACTGATCTGCCTCACCCTCCAAACAGTAAATATCAAGACTAACCTTTTGATTGTCTGAACACCCCATGACGTCGAAAATATTCTGCAGTGCTTTAATCCACCCTTCAGCTAGCACAGGGTCAGATGATCCTCTGAATGATGGGGGATGTTGCCCCATGAAATGTTCCACCACTAACATGTTCCTCTGCGGTTGATCTGGTTGATCTCGTGTGTGGATACCACCACCATTTATCGCTTGAGTCAACTGCGCCATTACTGCAACAAACTGTTCAGTTCCAATTCTGACCATCTCAGGAAGCTGATTCGAAAGGTTATTTTCTTCTGTATTCCATCCTAGAACTACTTCCATGTTTCCTATGAAGAAAACCATTCTGAACAAACATGTCTTAGATGAAGCAACATGGTAATCTTCAAATGCTATATCATTTCAATTTGACCATGAAAAAAATATTTTCGGATAATCATTTCATAAAATTATAACTCTTAAAGTTATCTAAACCGACCTCGGATACCAACTATAAGGCCCCAGACTTAAACCTTACTTAATGTTGAGTTATTACAAGATTACACATTGAGGATCTTTTTGGGTTTAGAGTTTTAGAGAATTAGATCATAAAACTTTCATTACATTCCACATATAAACAAAGTGGTTACATAAAGATATTATTCTTCTTTCCCATTAGTGGAAACATATTTAAAATAAAACATGGATTCTTTCTTGACACTTCCTTGAAACTATCATCATATCATGAACCTTTCCCTTGACCTGTGAATAACATTTCAAAAAAAACTTGGGATGAGCATAAAATGATCAGTAAGGGATATAAAAATATGGAAAGGAAACATGGGTATGTATATACATAAGAATGAAATCATACATTACCCATAAAACATAAGCACTTTAACATACCTCATCAAATCATGAATAAATCATAGAAATCATAAGACATAAAGGTAACTTGAGGCATTCATAACATTCTTACGTAGCGAGTAACCCTCTTTGTTACGTTTAGAATACCCATCAAAATATATTCCCTAAATATCTTCGGAGAAACCTTAAAGTTTCACTCCTTTGTGTTACCCAATGCATTGGAGAGCTATATCGGGCTCACCCACCCTTAGTCTATCACGAAACCACCCATCTTCTTAATAATTCCCATGAACCTCAAAATAATCGTATCACATAAAACAAGCATAAAGGAAACATAACATTTCCACATTTCAATCACAAGATATCAATACAACAAAATGATATAAAAACATTATGAAAACAATTTTCAATACCAAAATAAAAGAAAAGTAAAACATGGTTTTTGTTTTACATTTTTTTAAAAAGGTATGGCTTGTAGAGGAAGAAAAAACTCAAATAATGGTCACGGTGGCGGAGAAGTCATTGTCGCAGCAAACATACGACAAAAACATTCCCATTTTTCAATTAGTAAATGCGTCGTATAATAAAATATTCCTTTTAAATAAAAGTAATAGTCAAAGGGGTTTATACACCGTATAAAAGAAGGTTGTGTATAAAAAAATATCCCTCCATGAAAGGTGATTGAGACGAAGTCCCATACCTCGGGTTCGACTTGACTCGGTCGTTCTTTAATCTCCTGAATAATAAACTTGAGTTAATTTATACTTGTTTAATAACCTTTTTCAAGTTCATTATTCCTTTTATATCACTTATTGCCATGTCATGAACACTATGTAATTATTTAAGTTAATAACGGTCGTTTGATGATCATTAGTACTTGAGTCAAAAATAAGCCCTTTATAATTACAAGATTTTCATGTATCCATTAAATCTAGAATGGTATTAATGATGTAGATATCATATATGTCATATATATAAAGTATATTCATGCATTTATAATATTACATAATCATTTAGAGGTAAGAAATGAAATGCACCGTTCATGGAGACGGTAAGCCGTACGTACGCATGAATGCTACTTTCATTTCTATTTCATATTTTATAGAATGGAATAATAATTATATAAAGGTATATTATAATTCCAGTATAATATAATATATAATATCATAGTTCCATCCCTTTTATGTCCCACATATGGTATTTAACGAATCAAATCACTTTGAGGGGGTAGTAGTCCGCACTTCCTTAAATGAAGATATCGCGTTTACCCATAATGGAAACCATAAAGGTATGACCAAAATGAAAAATAAATAAGCTTAAGGAAAACATAAACATATTATATATCATATATAAATATAGTGTCATCTTAATGGCCACCTTTGAAGGTGTTAAAATAATGTTGAACAATCATCGTTTTGGGAGGCATAAATTCACCATCCACGGAAACTGTATGTTCATTAACCATTAGATGTAGGTGTGTGTAAGTGTATCTCAAATAATTCTTATAACAACATCCTAGTATATTTACGATACTGGAGTTTTTACAAAAAAAATTAATAAAAAAAGTTTAGGGGGTTGGAGAAGAAAAATAAAACAAAAGGACTCAAGTGAAGACATTACCTAAAAATCGGGTAACTCCCTTTGGTTTGAGCTCAAAGGCTTCCTTGGGAATACTTCTGCCCAAAGTGAAGCTTCAAGGAGTAATAGAGGGATGTGGAGAGACAAAATTGGCAGGGTTTGTCCGAGCCAAAGGCTTTGGGAGTGTGGGTAAGGGGGTAGAGGTGGGGGCCTTTTATAAGAGGAGAGGAGGGGCACTCTTGTAAAGTTACAAAATGTTACTTTATTTTCAAAAGAGTTTCGGATTTTAAAGGTCCCACATTGATGTATTTAGAGGGTAAGGTGATAAGGGTTATAAATAAACCCATAAAATAGGTTTTGGACATGTGTATTTAATAGATTTTACATTATAAGTTCATTTTATTTAAATCCTTTATTAATGAGTTAATCGCTGCATCATCATGATGTCATAAATAATTTAATTTATATAAAGTATAAAAATTATAAAACAAATACTATGATGTAGTAATTCTTTTTAGATTTAAAATTACTATTTATAACAAAAAATCTGACTTGTATAACCCCATTTAAAAATTGATTTAGTAAAACATATCATGTTTGTGTCATTTTTACTTTATCATTAAATAAAAAGATATTTAGGTCATTTCCCAACCAAAGTGGCTCCATGGGGTCCCCAAGTTGACCCATGGATTTTCTTGGTCGGCCATGACACATAAAATAATGTTAGGACATGTTTCAAGCTCATCTAATATTATTAAAACATTATTTTTACCTTAAACTACACTAATTACCTCTAATCGTGATTAAAAACTTAAAAGTTACTATTCACCAAAAAATTATTTTAATCTCATTGAACAATATTTTACTTCTTAATGACAACCATTTATGTCGGATTTTGGAAAATCAAATCTAAGAAGTGACAAAGTTTCATTTAAACGAATAATCAGTATCTTTAACTACCATTTAGTGGTTTCATTATTCATTAAAAATTGAAGTTTTTCAAAAAAAAACAAAACATCACCCTAAGAAATATTTGATACTCTGAATTAAAAAATGATGTCTATTTTACAAAATTGAAATCATATAAGTCACATTAATTAATTTATTAATTAATTCCAGCTGTCATGACAAAAAGTGCGTTTTTATGAAGCAATAAGTATCAAAAGATTGACACAAGTTTAAGTCCAATTTCAAAGTGAAATTGATTTCAATGACCACCATTGGATTAAATGGAAAAAATATATTCAGATTATACTTTAAGACCAATTAAAAATATAATATAACCATATAATTAAATTAAATGAAAAAATAGTTTTGATGTAAAATGCAGTATTTTTCACTATTCATTAAAAAAAGATCATTGTCAGAAAAATACCAAAAACATTATCCAATGTAAATTTCAATGTCCCAATCATAACGAATATTTTTATTTTGAAAAATATAGATTATAAAATTGTCAAAAGTTTTATTTAAAATGGGTTTTCCATCAAAAGGCAATAAGACAATCTTTTAAGATTATTAATGTATTCCATGCATAAGATTGTATTTATTTTCATTTTAAGCCTATAAAACACTATCTTAATCATTAATAGACATAGATAAAAATATTTATTATTCATTACTTACTTGGGATGTTACAAACTACCTTATAACTATGTAACATTGTATTATAAAATGTATTAATTCATTCATGGATGGAGTTTACTAAAATTTGTATTATAGGAATAGTTCCAATTACATGTGTCATACATACGGAATGTGTAACAATGAATGTTTCATATGTGGTTTTATGTTATATTAAGTTATTAACATGTTTCATGTCAATAAATTATCGGGTGTTCACATGTATAGTATGTAAAAATGAAACACAACTAAATGATATATTATATGTTAATTTTATATATTTTGTGAGCTTCATTAAATTGCGGTTGATAATAATATTTTGGAAGTTTTATACATTTATGAAGTGGTTAATGTTGATCATTGGATGATGGTTTAGAGTATAATTAATTACATCACCATATGATGAAACATGTTATTTGAAATGAATTATAAATAGTTCACCGAATAATAAAATAATTATAGTATGTTTATAGAAATTTATATTTACTTATATTCATAGAGTATGAAAGAGTAGCTCAACTCTCAAAAAAGGGTTCTGAAAACAAACAATTTGTCCGATATTAATAATTTATGATGATATCGATATCCATTATATAGACCACTAATTCATTGTTTTGTGGGACCCAACTTTCAATTGAAAATATTATTTATCACTCTCCATCACATAAAAATTTAAATTTTTATTAATTCATTTTTAGGAAAAATTGGAAACGAATGTTCAGAAATATGCTACCACTACAAGCTAAAAGATCACACAAAATGGTTAAACACAAAACAAATATTACTTTACTTAGATACTAAATAATAATCCAAATGCAGCGTACAAACATAGCTATCTAGATCCACCAGAATACTATTAATATCCAAAAGTACATGATGGTTAAAATTTTCTTCTGCTTTTATTTTTGAAGTGATGATATCCAATTTTAATGTCGAGTTTTTTTGGTAACCTTTACATTTTCCATTAGTATTAAGAATATGTTCTATAAACCTTATTTATGGTGTATTTTTATGTATTATATATCCAAATATAAATCCTTTTATTAACGATATAATGTTTAAATTGTAATGGCGTAATTTATTTATGGTGGGGAGAATGCAACAGCCGAAAGATTTAAAAAATATTCCTTTTAGAATAAATTTAATTTTTCTTTCGAGATTCCATTATAAAGAACAAAAAAATTAATATTATCATACAAAAAACATAATTTTTATCATTTTCTACATGGAATACCAAGGTTAGTTGTGTTACACGGATGATCAACTCTCCTAAATGGATTACGCATCCCGCATTTCTATCTTTTATGAACAATAATAAATTTTTAAAAATGTTATTTTTTAAAATAATAAGATATAACATAGTTGTTAAATTTATGAATTTAGGAATTAATATCAAATTAGTATTTATAATTGAATCCATTGGTTACCAATTAATTATAAATGAATACATAATCCAAATTAAAATAAAGGGAATGATTTTATAAACGATTATTTTTATGTCAAAAAGGTGATTTATTTTTATAATTTTAAATAATTACTATAAATTAATGATACTAACAAAATTTATATTCTATATATTCAATAAAATATTTTTTATATTCATCGATTTTATTTTATAGGCATAATATGTGAAGAGATCCAATGTAACACATAGAAATTTTCATTTTTTTAAAAGCACTTTTATAGGCATTTAATGGAGAACATATTTTAAACATAATTTTTTCACATTAATAAAATTAACTTCTCAAAATAATTATTTTTTTCAACTATAATGATATAAATTATGATAGGGTGATTTTTTGTTATTTTTCTAAGAAATGTAATTTTATTTAATAAAAATTGAAAAATAATGACTTTTAATTAAAATCTACATTTTCTTATAAATTTCTTTAAAATTAAAAATTATATTTTTAAATTGTTTTAAATTTTAATTAGATTAAATTGTTAACAATAAATAAAATATAGGAAATTGAAATTAATATCACAATGAAATTGCTTAAAAAACATAGCAATCGTTTGAATGTTTTTACATTAAAAACCAGCATTAACGTCCTTCCTATGAGATTACATATAAATTAATTTATTCCGCTTATATGATTGGTTTTTGAAAAAAATTGATACTATATTTGGAATCATAATTATATATAATTTTAATAAATTCATCTTAGTTTTGTAACACAATGACTAGTGAATGTGAAGAATATTAATTACATCGATTTAGGTAAAATCTAGTTATCTATTGACTATACATAAATATTAAGGTAATAAATGAACTATAATCATCCCCAAAACATATTGAAAATGAATATTTATACCATTACACCTATATTGTTACATATTGGTCTAATTTGAAACATGGGTAAAAATTAATACTTTGGGAACACACAATTCTTTTCAAAAATACCAGCCACATTCATTCCCCCCACAATAAAAAATGCACTCACCCCAAAAACTTACACATCATTATAATGCCATTTTTTAGAAAAATGTATTCACAAATACATCCCCCAAATCTCTCCCCTTTATCTAAAATCATAAATATGTTAAAAAAACTATCCATGGATGGCCTTGGTGTAAGACAAAAAGAGTTTCTTGAAAAAGAAGCGACATTCTTACTCAAGATCATTAATATTAATTTAATTTCACACACACTAATATATTTATATTCAATTAATATATATTAAAATAATTATCCTAAATATTATTACATGTCATTATTCTAAGGGTTCGAACTTCAATTACACACACATCCTTCAATTGTGAAACGAACATACCATTTATGTGTACGAAAACCTTCCAACTCCTAAAATGATACCGTTCAATTTATACCACCAATCACGGTTGATAATTATGAAGGAAATCCTATATATGTATATATACATATATTATATATAATATATATATATATGCAATGTCTTTGTTTTTATTTAATTTTTATATATAATATACCTTTATACTCAGGATTTTTTGTGAATAGAATAACAATGTTTATGGATTATGGACTACTACCTCCATAATGTGATGTGATTCATTCACAAAATTCATGGAAATTTTTATGGATGATTTTGAATAAAAATATGTGAAAATAAATAAATTTATTTTAAATTAAATAAATAGTTATATTCTATAAATACAATACATCATTTTTATTATAACAAACTACACACACTAAAAATGATAATATCAGTCATGGACGTGTGAACTGCCACCTCCTCAAGAAGATGGGATTCATATTATATAAAATTAATATATATGTATAAATAGATATGATTAAATAACTTTTTATCTTTGATATAATTATCAATCTGTAATGATAAATTTTTACTTATCTTCTTTCAATAATAATCATTGAAAATGGAAATGCTACTCATGAAGACGCACAACCTACCATCTCTATGATTATAATGTCAGAACATTTTTGTATAATTTTTTCATGTTTTTTTTAAACGTATAATTTATGTATAAATATGATAATTATTTATTGATTATTATTCTATTAAAGTTTATATTATGAACCATTTGATCATAGTCATGTTACCAAAGTCATTATAAAAAAACTCAGTTAGGTCAATGAACCCGACAAAAACATAATTATTTATGTATATTTAAAAAAATTTAATAACAAAATTAAATAAAATAACAATCATGAGAAACATTTTGTGATGAAAATAAAAAAACTGACATATATTAAAACATCATGATGATAATGAACCAGGTGACAAGATGAACTCATTGTACGACATTTCATCTGAATTTATAGTCCAATGGGAATTATTTGTTGTTTTCCACCAAATAAGATTTATATGGATTGTATACCTCCCATTTACATGCTATATATTTAATATATTTACTATTATAATAATAGTATAGGTTCATCTAGTGTTTTACCATCATATATATTATGATCTAAATTTGTCATGTTGTACAGACACTTTATAATGTTTAATGATTATTACCCGTAACAATGCTTAATGATATTTCAATGGTATTTACATTCATCAAAGTCATTATATTTTTTGTAAATTATACTACACTAGTGAAATTTGGATAAATATGTTTCTTTTATGGAATAATTATATTTGATGACAAGGCACATTGTCTATTTATTAAATTCATTTTTTGACTATATATGGAATGCTTCAGACAAACAATATATTGGATGGAGACTAGTTAATGAAATAACATCTATGAATAGGTAGTCAAAAATAATTTCACATGTTGTTGAAAACCCCTTCACATTTAATTAAAAAAAATTCTTGATTTTCTGGAGGATAGATAATGACATAAATCATACTCTTGTTTACCCACCAACTTATACTTCCTCGAGGATAACTCATGGTAGTAACAATCTTAAAAATAGATCTTGATAGTGAAAAAATAAAAAATTATTATCTTTATAATTAGTAATAATCATTGAATATTTTATTTTTCATAGTATCCATGGTTATGTTTTAAGCACAAGTGATTATTTATATATTATTATTTGATAATATTTTATTCCTTCAATAACGATTATGTTATATCCAATTATTGAGTGGAATGTTATCTTATTTATATACGATGAAATTTTTCTTATTGATTCATGATTTCTTCCACTGTACATATCCTTACAAGAAATTTAATATCTCCCTTATTTTGTTTTATTTCCCAATGATATAAATATGAATTCATTAAATGAGTTTTAAGGAAGATGTTTATTTTTATTTGTTCTATATTGTGTTCCTCTTCCAATGTAAAATTGGTATCATGTATGTAATATAATTATCTAAAACCACAAACCAATTTGACTATTCGAGATTTGATTTCTTATAATTATTCCAATGAATTGTAATATTAAACAATGTCTAGGATTTTAGGGATTATTGTTTATATTAATTATACAATAATAATATATTAATTTTTTTAGTGGTTACTCTTTAAATTAAATTTTATGTATTGGTGAAACAATTTTTTGTTTATTATTATTTTATAATGAATTCATTTTATACTGTACCTTTATATAAAAAGCATACATTTCATATGGATATTTTCATTTAAAAAAGTGGGGGAATTAATAGAAATGGATGATACAGTTTTTTTCATTACATTAATAATTGGAAAACTCTTCAAATATCACTTTATCATTTGTTATTGTGTTAACTTAACTTCTACATTAGTATACCACCATGAATGATTTACAAAGATAGTTTATTCTTATGGTCTAATTCTATATAAAACATTTATTTATAGAAGAAAACATCATGAATATGTTATATGTTGATAGAAGATGAGTAGGATTAAATGGAATGACGATTTCATGAGTTGGAGGTAATCAATGTTTAATGGGGGATTTTATTTCAATATTCTAGTTATTCCATAATGGTGTTTTACTATTTTAATGGATAAAAATTTACATCAATATATGGTTTACCATTAATTTTATTTAGAGTCTTATTGTGATGTAGATTATGTTTTGATGAAGGGCATTGGGGATTGAGTGTGGAGTTATTTAAGGGATATGATTGTAACTATGATTTTAGCTTGGAAGCATTTAACAATATATTAATTTAGGATGAAAATAATGTTGATGTTAAATTTTAGTGCTTGAAAATCCTAGATAAAATTCAAATTATATTATGAGGACTAAAATCACCCTAAAAAGAGTCAATTATAGATATGAATAGATATAAATATCAATCTATATTGAATTAAGAAATAATATATTAATAGAGTCATGTTTTCAAATTTCTAATCCATATAATTTATGTGAGTTCATCAAACCATAAATAAAATCAATACACTGCTATGGGTATGGGTTTTTATTGATATTGTGTGGTTCACCAAGAACTAAATATGACCAAACATTCTGATGATAATACATACATTATAAATATAATTATAATGATATTTTGGATTCAATTGAATAGAATAACAGTGGTTCATAGGTGATTAAAAATATGAAGGCACATTAGGTTGGATGAAATTATTGACTTGAAAAATCTTTTTTAACACATTATTTCACTTAGAGTTTAGTGCCACCATACTACATTATTTATTAATCATGTTTACAAAAAAAGTCAGAATTTAATATTGGGGATTAAATCAATTTTCACCATGGATTAAACTCATGAGAAAAATAGGTACTGAACCATATAAAAACACATCTAACATGTATGTTCATCTAGTCTATATATTGCATCATTATTTTTCTTCCTTTAAAATACTATATAGTCATTATCTATTGAAAAATAAGGTTTGAGAGTTTGTTTTTGGAAAATAGTTATCTGACTCCCTATATAATGATAAAAAGCTCTCTCTTATATCTTTTACAACGTATCAGAGTAGGTTAAAGGTATTTCAATTTGGTATCTTAGTAAATTGTTATTATTGATATTTTCATACAATTTCTCGTTGTTTTTTCCAAGGATATGTTTTCTTCATTAAAGGTAATATATTATTTATTAATGAGATTAATATATAACATAAAAAATATCAACAATAAATGTTTTCTCAATTTAAATTTCTTATGATTCAATTCATATAAAGAATGGATGGTTTTATATAATATATTTGTTATCATGTATTTTTTTATCTCTATGAATGGAGTATAACTTCCACATGTTAGGACAATGTACATTTTTAGTGAAATGAAAATATTGAAATATATGATGAAGTTAACAATATTTTACTCTAATACCGATCAAAATATATTTTATGTGTTTTTTTTGTATTGAAATAATGAATGTAATTTTGAGGAAACTCCATGATATCCAAGGTGGAGAAAATAATGTTAAGACCTATTGTTACAAAAAAAATTATGAAAAATGTAATCATATTATAATGGGAGGAGATGATTTATTGGACTTTAGTCATGTGATAAAAATGCAAGATATAATCTAAAATACTTATTATTTATTATAGATTCCATGTTACTGATGAAATTTATGTGGATGTTCGTAGATAAATATATTTTAATTTATTATTATATTAAATATATGGACATGGATGAGTAAAAAATTGATATGTTTCGTAACATTTTAAAAACATATGTGATGACAAGATGGATAACTATTCGGATAAATGGGAAATATTGGAAGGCGATGACCTTTAAATCTCTTATTGGATTGCGACATGGGTTTATAATTTTCATTCATACATTATTAGGAATTAACAAAAATGTATTTCATTAACAAAATAGTTATTTTAGAATAAATATTATTTGTATAAATAAATTATTTAATGTTTTCATTTTAAGTATGATTTAAAATAAATAGAGAAAATAAGTTGAATAATATAAAATTCAGAATCAATGAACTTGTAACTCTTCAATTGTTTGGTTCATGGAATGAAACCAAAAAATTTAGCATATATATGGTAGAGGAGTGAAAGATAATTGGGATTATTTCTGTGGTGCCTCTATTGAGATCATTAGTATTGTCACATAAAATTCATTCTGCTTCTGATGCCCATTAAAAATTGAATCAGGATATAGTAATTTTTAAAGTGATTTGGGATTTTAATTCATGTAGTGAAAGTAATTTCACACCATTAATGTTTAGTTTAGAGGAATTTTGGAAAAAATTTATTCCTCGTTTATTCCCCCAGATAAAGTTTATGACATGTACTCTAGCATTATGATTTTGAATAAATATTATATCAACCGTTTTTTCATAGAATTGGATAATATGTGAAAAAAATCATCAGTATTGATTATAATAAATTTAAATAATTAATTTTTGGAGATTTATAAAATATTTTTGGGTAAAAAACCTGTAAACCTATATGGGATTTGGACATTGTTTATGTGGGATGACCTGGAGAATTATACTATTTTTTGGAAGAAGCCTCTTACTTGAAAGGCATTTTAGTTAACATATCCCTTATATTTTCTATTAATTTTTTATCCCCAAAAAAATATCATTATGTGGTAGTTTTATTGAGATCAATGTGAAACAAAATATGGGTTATGTGCATAGTGGATTATCTTACAAATGATATTCCATGATTTTGGTAAATGTATTCATACTTTATTTCATTTCCCTTTTTCTTACAAAATTGATGACCATTGAACAACTAAGTTAAAAGGTATAATTATAAACACTAGATAACTATATATATATATATATATTATGCATGGATATTGAATGGTTTTTGTATAAATACATTGATCAACAATATTATGTTACCTACTCCTTTAATCACCCATGCAGTTGATCATTTGAACATGTAATTATTGTATTAGATAGATAATAGCATGTTAAAATTTCCTCTTTAAATCAAATCTGATAAAAATCATGGATAAATCAATATAACCCTCTAATTAATTGGATGAAAATACCTATATTATAGAACATGGTACCACATTTCAAATTTATTTCTTCTGAAACAATTATTTCATAATTATTATTCATTCACTTAATATACTAAAATATATTTAAATAGGTCTATGTATTTGACCTTGATCTGACAACATAATATACCAACTTATTTTTTAACTTTATTTTCAGTATTGTATAAATTTATATATTTTATTACCTCCAAAAAATTAATGGCTCTTTTAGAAAGTGTCAAACAAATTTTGAATAATAATTCCAATTAGGAGGAAACATATTCCAATAAATATTGCATCAATTTAAATAATTTTTCTCTTTCTTTTTACGTGTAATACATATATTTAAAAGTAAAATCAAGGGGAACATATAATTATGTGATTCAATTATGAAATTATTATACACTATTCCACTTTTTTATTTTAAAAAAGATATTATTGTGATACTAATGATCAACCCAAAGTAACAATAGTTAAAATATGTAAAAAAATTTAATATAAGATTTCCAATTAGAGTATAAAATTAATACATATTAATAAAAAAAATTCCTCAAAACATGATGCCATATATTTTTATATATAATTATAATGAGATAATGAGAAAGCATAGAACAAATATCTTAGATATTTTATGGATATTTCCAATCCATCTAATGATCCATGTAGTAAAGAATAATAATCTTCTAAAAAATATAAGCCTAATAAAGTGACATTAAAATAGTATAATGTGATAATATTTTTTTAATTAAATATGTAACTTTAAGAAGTGAATACAACATAATGTATTAAGTATTAATGTATTGATATTTCTCATTATACCAAAAATGTATTTCAGATAAATGATATAGATTAAATTTTCCCATGAATTACGGATGGTCTAAATGGATTAAAATAAGTTAGATACAATATTCTCAATAATAATACAATAATATACATTATAATAATGATGTGGTGATAAATATTGAAGTGAATTTGGTTGATCATAAAAATATATTATAAAACAATAACTCTGAGTTTATTTTTCTTAACAATTTTGGTACATAACATTATATATTAGCTATTTAAGATTTATTTTCTTTTAAGAATGTTATTTAATATAATATTATAAAATGAATATTTTTGTATACCTATGATTTATTGAAAAATGATAGACGAATAAAATGAAATTGAAGTTGGTGGTTACCTAACCTAATTAGGAAAAGGGACCCAATTTTACTTTAAGGGTTGGTTCTAAAATGTTCAAAAAAAAATATATGAATGAATAAAAGATTAATGTATAACGATAAAGGATAAAATAATTTTATGGAGTTGATTTTAAGAATCATAATGTTGAATGGAACTAATACATTTTAAATCAGGGGGATTTTCAATATAATAATATTGATGAACCATATTTTTATGTGATGATATTTTGATTCAAAAGGAATTGTTTGTTTTATAACGTTTATAGACACAAATTATTCATGTGGTAGACCAATACTATACTAAATAAATTGAAAATAGTATATAAATTTATTCATAGTTATCCTTAATTTCATAGAGGTTATCAAAGAAACATGTATAACAGAATGTAACATTTTATAATACTTTTAATTTCATTGAAGAGACATGTCGAAGGTATGATTAACCCCAAACTATGACAAAGGGTTTCAAACTACAAAACCACTGATATTAAATATGAATGATATCTTTATATATAACTTGTTGAGGAGTAGTTAATAAAGATTTAATTATTGAGGTGTTAAAACAAGTAGTGAAAGATGAAAAAACATGGATACATGACTGCTGTTTCCCATTACATTTTAATGATAATAATAAAATCTATAATGATATTCAATTATATGGTATATGAGTTATTAAATTTTAACATGTTTCATTACTAAATGTAAAAGGTGTTATTGTTGGATAAATTTGTGAGATGAAATTATAATCTTGTGAAATTATATTTATTGATAAACCATGGTAAAATCTAATACATGTTACTCATCATTTTTAAAATGGGAATGTGGTGATGTTTTACAAGAATACCTGTTTCATTGGAAGATTTATTGAAGAGAAAATCAGCATGAAATGAAATAATACAATTGGTAATATATTATAAATTTCCATTGATCAATATCATTTTAACAAGAGCATATATGTAATGACTAAGCTTCTAATTATAATTAAAATCCAATTGGGTTAGAAGAACATATATATTTTTATCAACTACAAGTATATGGAGAAACAATGAAAATAATATCATCAAGGAGGCATCACTTCTAAAAGTTGTAATGAAGGAAGAATATTGAAGAAGGGTCACATAGTGGTTGATATTAGAATGAAAAAAAATCTTATAATAACACATTACTATGTTTATGGCTAGATGGGTTTGAAGAAAAATAATAAATAATATTATTTTAACAGTTTATTTGATAACTTTTAATCATATTAATGATGTCTTATTAATATTTCTTCAGACAAAAATCATGAGAAGTTTGTAATCTTAAAAAGGTTATATAGAAATAAATTTTGGTGTGTAATAAAATAAATTTAATCTAAAAATGGATATGAATAATTTTTTGGTTACATTGAATGATATCTGGAATAGAATAAAATATGATATATATATATATATTGTGATCTATTTAGACCAACAAAATATATAGGCTCAGTTGAAGACATAGAGAGTTTTGATATGGTGATAAGCATTTTTCTAAAACATAACATTTAGATTTTATTTTATAGAAAATCCATAATAATAAAATCATACATTCTCTACTAGTTTGTAGTTTTAAAAAATTAAATCCATACACATATTGATATATGGTTTTCAAATAAGCTAGAAATCAATTTTTTTTGGTATTTGAAAAACCTTATTATATAATTTCAAGGGGAAGATGTTTGGGAATGAATAATGAATGAGTTAATCAAGGGATACAATATATCTTTACACCCAATGTGAGGAGTTAAATTTTTTTCGATATATATATGTGGAAAATTACTGGTCGTAGTGATGTTCTTATTTTTGAAAATAAAGACCTTTATACAAATTATATTTTTTAGTGTTGAGTTTGATGTTTCTTAAAAAGAATGAAATGGATGTTATATGATTAATTAAAATATTATAAAATATTTACAGAACTATACTCCCAATTCTAATATTTTTAGAGATGGGAAAGGGTTGAATAATGGAGATATGATGACAAATAATAAATAATGAATGTGAAATCCTCCATTAATATTTTATCAATGTACTTATAACCTAGTAAAGTATACAAATATCCAATATCACATGATTAATATAAAATTATGAAATAAATTTGAATTTCTTAAACCCTAACAAATATTAATTATTAACACTAAAAAAATAGAATATTAGAGTGTTTTTTAATCGAATGATACAACAAAAATGATATAGATGATGTAATAGATTTAAAAAGTAGGGATAATGTTACATACCCATTGAGTGATCGAGTGTGACAATCATAGTGAAATCAATATGATAAACAATATAGTGAAATATTCATTGTGGAAGAATGTTTTTTTCAAATACCATTAATCCTTAAAAATGTTAAATATTATAAAATTTAAATGGATTATGTTTTAAAAAACATTGTAATAAATAAATATGTTGACACAGTCCTCAATGATAGAGGCCTTTTAACACATAAGGGTGTTTGTGGGCATGAAATTTATCCCATAATCAATATAAATTTTTGGTTTGTTTTCACATTTTCATTACGTTGAATTATTAATAAAGGGTATAAGAAAAACGAAGACTTCTTTCAAAGGTAAGTGAATCTCATTATTTTATTTCTGGATGATCGATGTTTAAAAGAGAAGAATATATTTACATAAAAGCTGAGAGATAATAAATTTCTGATTGGAGCATATAGAATATTACATATATTTATTCACTTATTATAAATAACTCAATATTTGTGGAATTTAGATCCCTTAATGAATGGGTAGTTGAAGAACTATCTTTTCATGAATTAAAATTAGGGATATGCGGGTTAATCTGAATTATTAGATAATATATATATTGTTTTTCATTTTTTTGAGATATAAAAATAAAAAAAAATATAATTATATAATTTATATAGTATATAAATGACTTAAACATAGTGGGAATTCTAGAATTTATTTCATAAGAAAATCATTCATGAGTTTTATGATTTTTTCTAGTTAAATTTATTGACATCATGATCATCATAGGATTTAAAAGTGATATCATGCTGACTGGATACTATAAAAGGAATATTTGTTGATCAAGAGTAAATAATGGATTTCTGGGGACGTATCATTATAATATGAAGTGATATAGTTATATACATTTCATTTGAAAAATTTTATCTTGTCACATAATTCGTTTTTTCAGCATGATGATATTTATAGTGGATTCGTGTTTGGGGCTTCTAATGGTGGTAATGGTCCCAAAATTTTTAGCTAGAAACCATATCAAAATAAAAGTGATTATATAAAAAAGATCATGGATGTTAAATTTTACATTGTAATTATCTGATAATATAGACCTCTCATGAGATGAATCTTTGGGAAACATCGTAATCGATTATCTAGATATACAGGTATATTAAAATTTCAAATCGGAATACATCTATGAATATAATAATTGATGACTATTTTTGGGATATATAATACAAATCATTTAAATTTTACTACAAAACATCAAATAACCTCACCACCCTATGATGCATGTTGGGTATATAAACGTTGTGTGAGTTTCCCAAGTAAAATATATATCAACCATTTAGGTAACTAAGCATACATTTTAGAGATAGTTCAAAATATATTTTTACTAGTATTTAAGAGAATACTGAATCCATTCATGTGATCCAAATATTAGATTCCTTTGAGGTGGAAAGTGATATGTTATTGATATTTTCATTGCTGAATTGATATTTCATGTACTTGTAGTTTATGAACTACTTACTTATCTCTTACTTATTCTTTTTGATAATTACATATGAATGACTGTGAATGAACAAAATAAATTCTTGTCAATGTTAATACAAGTGATAAATAGAGTGGGAAATCCATTTAAAACCATTATTTCATGTATATTGAATCTACTATATATCACTTCCATAAATTATTTTGTTCATAATCTTAATCAAAAACTAGTAATGAGGAAAATTTATTTAAGAGTTCATGTTCTAGAAAACACTAACTCACCCACTCTAAGTGGTGATTTATTATCTCTATTTATCACTATAGTTTATATATAAATAATTAAACATATATAATTATTTTTTTGATGGAATTTTTATAATTTCTATTTTACAATTTTCTCTACAATCCAAAATAAAATATTATCCGAATTAGTTTTTTGTAGAAAATTATTGAAAATTACCCTTATTTTAAATTATATAATAATAATCCATTTTTGATTAAAAAAACTTCTAAAAATAATTATTTATATTAATATATATCAATCAAATTACCATTAAGAGTCTCAATAACTTTCAGTATCTTCTATATTTGATGCAGTTATATGGGATCAGTATCTAGAAGAATCATGTTTTGGTCAAATCTCATAAAAATTTTTATGACTATTTCAAAATGAAATTTCCTATTTATTTAATTTTATTACATTTTTATTATGACTAAAAAATTTATATAAATAATTCTAAATTAAAAATTCCTCTAAAATATAGATATTATAATTAGATATTCAATATTTCCTGATAATTACTTTTCTGTAGCTATAATTTATTGTTCCGACTAATCACTAAGACAGTATCTGGACCAGTGGGTCACATGGCCTGATGTCTAACTCTCTATATTCCATTTGTCACCGACTAGAAACAATTGTGTAAAGGTGGTCCAGTTGGGTGAGTATACCCTCAAAATCATAGTTCCACAATTGTACAAAATAATATAAAAAACATTCCATAATGATAGTAATATAATGAATTGATAATGGAATAGATGAAAAATATTATAATAATTAAATTAATATGGACACACCAGTTTATAAAATGTATGCATGGATTTCATAGTGATTATTCAAAACTGAAAACAATTAACATCATTCAAGCTATAAAATATCACTATACATGAAATAATAAAAGAAATAAATGCATTATAATGTGATATCCACTAGAATCCTTAACTCTAAGTCATTATGTTGCTCCCAACTCCTTGGTACAATCATACAACTACAAAAATATATCATTTTCTTGTGAACAATAAGGTCTACTCAGGTAGCCTAGTGTAATGGGGGGTCATGTAGGGTGTAAGATACAAACCACAGTAGTCCAAAAACCTTATTATATATCCCAATACTAATAGTGAAATTTAAATTATGTAGTGTATATGTATAGGGATAAAATAAAAATATTTAATATGTAAGTGACAACCCAGATAGGTTCCAAAGGGGAACCTAAGACTATACCAACATTGTCTTATAGACATAATAATTTTGAAAATTGAATATATATATATATATATATATTTGTTTTTAGAAGATATATATATATATTAGTAATATATTTCTTCCACCAGTATTGACCAAGTACATATCGACTCCTAATGGCCATATACCTGGAATACTAGTGTTTGATTGAATGGGTTGTAGCTCTGTTTTCCAAGAGCATCCTTTGAGCCTTTAAGATATATTAAATGGTACATTCTCTAAATCCATATAGGGTGAGTGTCTCTATGATAGATCAATAGGGATGGTGAGTGATCCTCCATGAAACACTATAACAATGGATCATAACTGCCTCAGCCCAATGTTCACATAGTATTAATAGTGCATACAACCATGTACAACCTCCGATGTAAGTGGTGTGATATTATCCACCATGATCATGACTTCATACAATCGTACACAACCCATAATTGGGAGTATCACGCACAAAGTCCATGAAGTATTCAATTTAGTCCATTCAAGACATAAAACTGCCACCAATCATGCCAATTAATATAATCATGATGTTTGTACATAACATAATTCATAAATTATTTAATTTATACGTATAATTACATAATCATATGAAACCTCCATGACTCATTCCATTTAATTCATTCAAGACATGAAACATCAATAAAGCATTCCTTTCAATATTATCTGGAGTTATGGCCTTAGCATATTTTAGGAAACCTGTTTTACAATTCATTTATGGTATGAAAATCATCATGAAAAAGCTATTCAATTCAATATGTGACAGTTATTTTAAAAAATCAATGGAATTTTCGTCTCAATTTTCATGTTGTACTAAGAAGTTTCCATGGAAAATAGGTAAAATTCTAACATGAAATTAATTTTTATAAAGCACAACTAGTTAATCAATTTATATGAGTTTCCAAGCACATGGATGTTTCATGTGATCATAGTAATTTCAGAAGTGAATGTACCTTTTCTAATTCTATTAGAGGAAATGTCCAAAAAATCCCTATGATATATGTAACATAAATACATCATGAAACATAAAAGAAATAAGACAATAATTCATACAATATTATTCCCTACCTTTTTTCTTAGAAGACATCACACCTCTATTGGGTGGATTTTATTATAAAAACATGAATTTTTTTCTAGAAAACAATATTCCATAAATAATAATTTCATTCATTATTAACAATTCAATTTATAAAACACGAATTTATAAGGAAACTAATGCATTAATTAATTTTATGGAAAATGAAAGGGATGCTTCATCATGAAAAGACCTAGCAAAGACGAAAAAATTGGCACATGTTATTTTATCTGTCGACCACTTAATGATTCTCCATTAAACCAACGATCACATGAAGCTTCTCATATACAAAACATCACATAGAGTCTATTCATATACTCTCATGGAATTTAGTAAGTGCATGTGGAAGCTTATATACAAGTCCATATATGCATATACACATTAACAATCACACACATATGGATTTTTTAAAACATTATGAAAGAAAAAATAGCCCCACACATGTATAGATAAACATACATGGGATAATTTAATAATAATTGGTGAACATACATATAAATATTCCTACCTATGTATACATAGTAAGTGGAATTTAATTCTAGATAATTGAAACAATTTGGCGAGGTCCAACACACTTAGGAAAAATTAACCGGAGCCCATAAAACATAAGAGAACTAATTAAAAATTGGGAAAAATTAGTTAATGATGGAAAACATAAGTAAATATTATGAAGAATGACTGAGATGATCTGAACCACTTCAACATTGGCGATGGTTGCTGGAAAACAAACAACTTAGTCGTGGGAGATGCATCGCACACCCTATCAATGAAAGAAAACTGAAATACAAATTATCCCAAAACCCTAGGTTTTTTATGAACATAACTTGGTGACAATGTGAAGGAAATATTATTGAAGAGGTAATATTAGGGATTTAAAGAACCTATCTTAAATAATCAAACATAAAATTTGAAGTGATGTGGTGGAAATTGATATTCCAAGGAGGAGATAAGGAGGGGGTGTTGTGTGCCTTAATCTACAGGGAGGGGGTTCCACACATGTGAGGTGAGGTGGAGAGGTAGATTTAGGTTATGTTTTATTTTTGTTTGAATTTTAATTAAATAAATTATTTAATTAAAAATTATTGCACAACAAGGATTTGTTAATGGTTTGGAAAATCGAGTGCCAACCATGCTCCCCCCAATGGAAACATGGAGCACCCCGTATGAGATGGCCACAATGTTTAGAAACCATTCTGCTACCCATTAGGTGATTAGTGTTGAGGAAATACCCAATTTTTGAAAATGCCTATATATTTTCAAGATTTTGGATGTCATGAATATCCCATGTGCACCACCTCTATCCCCTACTGAAGGTTACTTGGTTTTCTACGAAGGCCACACAGTTTTAGGGAAACTATTTGCCAAGTGTAGATCATTTTATCACATTATTTTCATACTCCAGTGTTGTAGAAGATCATTTAGACCTCCCAAGGACCTCTCAATCCATCAGACAAATCAAAAAATTGTATGTTAAAGTGATACAACTATCAGTATTTCAATATAAATCTTGGATTTAAAAATATCCCATCCATTAATCACCAAAAATTAAAATTACCTCAAAATTCCACATTGAATCAAAACCAGAGTCATTATAACCTCCCCATCAAATAAATTCTCATCCCTGATAGTCCATCAAGTTCTACGAAAACATAACCTCACCAAGAAGGTTAGTAATGTTTTTTTCAAAGGGAAGGGTGATGTTTCCAAAAACCTAACGCACCCTTAAAATTTCATAATATTACAACACTTAGCTATTAATTCCTAATACACCTGTCTCTTCCCAAATGAAACATTGAGACAAAGCTTACCCAAGAAAATTAATCAAGATCCTGTAACATGTCATCACATCCTTAATCTTTTAGAAGATGGTTCAATCCACCATTAGTCATATAATTAGAAATGAAAAATTCCAAACCATGATCCCACCATTTAAAAAATATCCTGACAAGACACACCCAAAGATCTTTCATGATACACGAAATATGATTTCAACAATAGGTCAAACATAATTGCATCTGTGTCTATAAAAAGAACCTCATTGAAAAAAATAGTCAAATCCTAATCGACCTTACCTACACTGGTCACCCCATCATTCCCTGAAATTCACTAGTGACCTCAAAATGAGAACAAAAAACTAATAATGAAAATATTTTAATTAATTACTCAATAAATATAGGCATTAAAAATAGGGACATAGGTTATGAAACATTGAATAGAAATCTCAAGAAATAACTTGTTAATGGTTAAGTGTATTGCAATAGAAATGAAATAAAATCCTCCAAGGCATCCCATGTTAACAACCAGCATGTCCACCAAAGACCACACATGGCTTATAGTGACGATCATTCATCAAAACATCAACTAGTAATTTAAATAGCCATATATTGGAATATAAAGGATAACAATGTTCTAGACCACGGTAATCATCACCTTTTTAAAAGGATACCTTTGATCCCGATAAAAAGTACATGATAACCTTAGATTCAATCAATGGATTATATAGAGCTAACAAAAGGTGTTTCATACTCAATATTTACCTGTATGATATTGGAACAATGATATAATGTCTCCATCAGAAAAAAATAATGAAAATACAGTGGATTTGGCCTGGTCATTGAGTCAAAGGGAACAATTGGTATCCCTAAGTCCATACAAGGAATTCCTACTTGGGAACCCAAGAATCACTCATACCTACCATCCATAAATAAGAAACACTCTATAATGTGAAAAAACAAAAATAAAAATCTTGAAAATCCTCAGATTATTTAAAATATTAGAGAGGCGTTATACTGATGATATCTTAGTCCATCAAGGAGAATGACAAGATAGGGGACATACCCATTGCTGAATATGAGTACACTAAGAGGATTTAAATAATATTTTGTCAATACACCCAATTCTAGCGAAGAAGAATATTGGAACCACAATTATATGTCTACCTTTAATGATGCAGGAATTCATCTATCGATGCACCATAATTATTAGATCAAGAACCTTTACCTCCCGAGGCACTTCGTGATCACTCATGATTAACCACCAACCTATCCAATAAAAAAGTTGTTTCATAGTGGATTTTGAAAAATAAAGCCACATTGAAATGATGGTCCGATGAAATCCCCAAAATGTATTTAAAACATGAAATCCTCAATGGAATGCAAGAAAAACTAACAATTTTTCAATAGTCATTCTTATTGTGTTCCTTATTCTTGAATGTGAATGATGCCCCAAACTGACATGATGAACCCCAAATTAAGAGTGTCTGATTCATCGAATGATATGTCATTCCAATTTCTTACAAAGTGTCTATGTAATAAAATAAAAAATGTCAAATAAACCCATTTTTCATGAAAACAAATACATAACAGACCGATTTTTCAAAAAACCCAAGTCTCTTGTAATTAATTGCAAGAAATGATAAAAACATAATTACCAATAATATGTAGGTCACACTACTTGGAGATTACAGTGGAATACAATAATTTTTTTAATGATTAATGTTTTCAATGAAATCAACCCCTATGTTATCACATTTATCACTAAGAGGTATAGGTTATACCACATCATAATACCCTAAGGTTAGACGAGAAAAAATATCCTAATTACCTCCCATAGACTAATAATCACTATGCATGCTGGTATCATATGGATCATACAAAACAATTAACCAAGATGAAAACATACCATGTCATCCATCAGTGAAAAAAGGGACAAGAAATATAAAAGGTGACAATCATTATCCAAGTCAGGTCTAACAGGATGAAACTAAGCATTTGTCAATTCTCGAGAAAATAAAATGTGTAATGCTCTCATGATCTCCCATTTGAACAAGGGATTCACAAACAAATAAAAAGGGTAATTCAATAGATGGGTGCTACATTCTACAAGCTACCCCCTTAAAAAGTCATAATGCGTCGAACCATAAAGAAGACATGCCAAATTATGAACAAACTAGGATCAGGATCTCATCATCTAAACCACTTCTAAAAATGAAAAGGAATATAGAAAATCTTCACACATAGGTTCTAAGGAAACTCAAAATGAAGATTTTACATCCCCTACATATCATCATAAACAAAGTTCACCGCTAAATGGTTCAATTTTGAATTCATTTTTATGGACATTTTACCATTAAATATATTAAACATTTAAAATTAAATAGTCCATAGAAAACCATTTAAAAAATAAGGCACTTCGTACCATTTTTAATTATTTCTATACGGAAAATTAGGATAGCTATTTCAGGTTCCTTTATTAAACATTAACCATATTCAGATATCCCATCATAAATTAGACAATTTATCATATGAATCGTTTTGAATAGATAAGACAACCTACAAGGGTACAATTAAAAAACAAAGTTATCTTTAGAAATAAACCCAATATTTTATTCTTTATTATTATATTTCCAAATACCCAAAGTTGGTCATCTTTTAAGAAACCTTCCCTAACTAACCTACATGGGTCTAGATGTGATTTAAGATTTCTACAAATTCATTAAATAATTTAACTCGAACACATTCAATATTTCATTCATATTTTTTCCATCTAAAAACAAATAAAGAATTCATATAATTTTTTACTGGAATTTGGATCCAATTTATTAATAATATTGTCGAATAGCATGTGGACCTAACATTCTTTTACAAGGAAACCACAAACCGTAGAACTGAAAACTGACGCCATTAATAATTGAAACCAATAAATTTTATCAAATCCAACCATTTGAAAATAAAAATATATCCATCATTTTGTCCTATGTAGTAAAAATAATTAATTTTATTACAAATAAATAAGATATAACAGTAAAAGACGATAAAAACAAGGGAATGATTTAATATAATCACTTAAAGTTGTTATACTTGTAGGAATGATGCTGAAAAGTCTAAGTAGGCATATAATTGAGAACATCACTAAACTAACTAACATGGAATTTATCATTTATTCTAACAAATGAAATAATGGAATATCACTCAAGCTATGAAATTAGAATCAATATCTATCATATAAATGAAAATACCTGGCATGACATATTCATAAAAAATTAATTTTTATGTGCCTAATATGATGCATGAAATTCTAACCCTTGTAGAACAAGGTGAAGGTTAAAAAATAACATATATCATAGAATAAATAATTATTGGAATGTACAATAATAACATAAGGGGAAATAATGTCAACTGTAATTACAATCATTATGCACAATAATTACCAGCCCTAGCCACTTAGTTATTTCCCCATGGGTGGGGTGATGCATTCCAAATATTATTACATACCAAGAACTGATATGTTATTATTATACAATAATATTTCACAAATAACATCTGAAAATGGTAAACGTAACACTATGATTTCACTTTATTACACATCATCCCAACTTTATAATGAGACAATTGCTGGACTGGTGGGTCACATGCTCTCAGGTGCGCCTCCCTGTATGCCAGAGGCTGATGAAAAGAATTGAAGGTGTAAAGTGTGTTTAGTGGGGAGATTATAACATCATATTAGAGTTTCATAGTGGTATAAAATAATATAAAAAAATATAATAACAAAATAAATTCAAATAATTATAAAATAAGGGGAATGAAAATTTTATAATTACGGTATTAATTTTTCTAACACCAGTTTATACATAGCATGCATTCAGGTCATATTTATGATAGATAATTAGAAAACATTGAAAGGAAGAAGTAAAAAAAATAGAAATATACATGAGATAATAAATGATCTCAAATCCGTATAAGTTGATATCCATGAACATGCTGATTAGAAGCTCAGTCCTCCTCTCCTAATGCCTAGCTATAAGTGTACAACAGAAAAAAAAAGTACGAGGTCCTATGAAGAAAAAGGTCGACTAGGTTATGCTAGTGTATTGAAGGCACGAATAGGGTGTGATATATTAATATCTACTAGATATAACCCATGTTTTCTAGCCTAATCTAGGTATTGGAATATAAATTAAATAGTGTCTGGTTGTAGATAAATAAAAAAAGAACAGAGTAAATAAAAACTACCCATCCTGGTTCCTATGGCTCAACTGATGGTTATACATTCTTCTAATCATTTCCATAATGATTCTATACATTAACAATATATATATATATTAGAATAATATATATATATATATATATATATATTTTTTATATAAATCATCCTATAATATGAACCACGTGTCTTCCGAAACCTAATGTACATATTCCTATAATACTAGTGCTAGTTTGACTGGGACGTAACACAATTTTCCATTATGAGTCAAGGAGAATATAATATCTAATCAAGGGCACATGACCTACATATAAAATGAGTTACATTATCCAATATACAATTCTCATGATGGGGATTGAGCCTCCATGAAACACTCTATATATGGAAATACATCTCCTCAACACCTGATCCATATAGTATAACCGATGAAAACCACCATGATCAACACATGATGTAAGGGTTATGATTTTATCAACCATTCTCATCACCACTTACCATATTAAATACCCAATACATGGGTGTATCACATGAAACCACCCTAATGAATGACTGTTAATTCATTCAATACATGAAACCTCCATGAATAATAACTATTATTTTAATCTAGGGGAATGAACATTCTAAAATTCATGAAATATTTCATTTATACGTATAATTTATTAATGACATTAACCCAACATGATGAATGAAACACAATTCATTCGTGGCATGCATCTTCTAAAAAGCATAATTTTTATTAAATAAATAGTCATGGAATTGAAAACCATTAGGAGACATTTAGTAGAATTATTTTATTGATTACAATTCACCATGAAAATATTATACAACTCAATACATTCCATTTCATTAAAAAATTCTGGGAAATTCACGTACAATGGTTGAAGTGGTATATAAAGGTACCGAAGGAAAACAAGTGAAATTATTATATGGAATTCACTTTTTATAAAGTATGACAGTTCAATCTATTTATATAATTTTCTAACCATATAGATGACAAATTAAATTTTTAATCATTTCAAAAGGGAAAATAAATTTTCAAATACCTTTTGGATCCATGTCCCAATCATTCCATATATCAATCATAACATTTATGAATTAAGAAACATCAATGAAATAATCCAATCAATCATAAAAATCTAATCCCTTATTTCTATCTTATATGATATTGGTCATCCATTAGAGGAGTTTCAATATAAAAACATATATTATTTAATCCTAAAACTCATTTATCATAACCAATAATTCCCTTTAGGAATCATAATTCAATTTATCAAATATCCATTAACATAAACTAATACATTTTTATAATTTAAGGTTAGAGAAATGGATCCTATGTAAAAAAGATGATCGTGATAAACCAAACACTTTGCCACATTTCTTTTATAGTGGTGACCACTCAATGATTATCCATCATTCTATAATGTACACGAACCTTAACATAAACATATGGACACCTAGCCACTGCGCTCATATTCTCATGAAAATGCTTATATGAATTATTATCCTTGTAAATAATCTCATATATTTATATACATGTTACCAGTCATGCACATTTTATTTTTTAATATTATATGGAAGGACACCTAGAACTATATATATATATGTTATATTCCATGGGTGAATATACATATTACATAGGAACATAAATTTAATTATACATACTTATTCTAATATTTTAATTATCATATAAAACTTGACACTCAATGCACACAATAATCTCCATCACATTTTAGAAAAATTAACAAAAACACGTATACTTTAAGAACCAAAATTTTAAATTTTGGGAAAAAAGAAGAATGATGGAATACAAACCAACTAATTTATGTTGTAAGTCTGAGACAATCTGAACCACATCACCTTCAGTGGTGGATGTGAGGACATGATTGAAGAATAAATATGAGAGTCACCACACACCATTACAATGAAATAATATCGAAATCTAGATTATCCTAAAACTGTAGGGTTTGAATTAACATCTTTAGGCAATGAAGACTGAAAAAAATGACAGAATATGGGATGATGAGGGAGCCGAGGACTATAGAATGATGATTCAAAGAGAAATAAAAAATATATTTAGTAGAAATAAATATTCTATGGTAGACATCATGGGTGTGCCGCACGCCTAGGGATCCAAGAAGGGGGGTTTTTTAAAGTAAGGTGAGGGGGAGAGTTAGATTTAGGTTATGTTTTATTTTTATACTTTTATAATTAAATTAGGAATATTCATAAAAACAAAGGACATTGTGGTTTGGGTTATAGGGTTTGAAAATACCATATACCAATTGTGATCCCCATACTAAATATAAGCGGAACCACACATACTCTTCCAGCACAAAATGTGATACAATACCCCAACCATCATGGGAATAGTGTTTTAGTACTACCCATTTTCCATTAATTTTGTTTCTTGGTACTCGGTCTAGGAAATCATGGATAACCCATGTTCACTACCACTATCCACCTACAAAATATTTCATGGTTTGTTTCTATGGTCCACAATGATTCAGAAAAACCATTCACCCATTAGAGACCCAACTAAATGATTATTTTTTGGGTCTGACACACCCAAATCCCCATGAGACCTCCCAAGGACATCATGGGACCATACCCAGGTCCAATAAATTGCATGTTGAGATTTCATATCTCTTTCTAAATTATTTTAAATTTATATTTATGAAATGGTTCATCCAATAATCTCCCAAAATACAAATTACATTTGATTTCCACATCAGATCAAAACACTATTCATTAACTTAAAAGATCCATTTTTTGGGTTGGTTTATACATCTAAATTTTTTAATCCCTTTCATATTATAATTATCATCATGGATAATTAATAATACTAAATTAATGGTTTATTCTATAAAAAAATTTACATACATTTTATATCTATAGAGGTGTATAATTCTAATGGAAGTATTTATTAAAATAATTATTAATCATAGATGAATCTACACTAAATAAATGTTCTATGTGTTCAGGCCAGATTTTTATGGTTGGACGTTACCCCTAGAACATATACAGGTGAAAAGTCCAATAACATTGATAATTGGATAAAACTATATGAATCATTATATAATAAAACATATCAGAGAAATATCCAATATGATACCACACCATATTACTGACATATGAAATTGTAAATAACATTTAAAATAAAATGATTAAAAGAATAAAAAGTAAAATAATAAATATGACTTATATTTATTTGATAATGTACTAATCATCTGGGAAAATATTTCTAAATTATATTAAGTACGTGGAATATGATTATAATATTTTTAAATGAATCATTAAACATCACAACTGATTCAATACATATATTAATTATAGGGCCCAGTAAAAGAATCCAATTTAATAGCCTTCAAACAATTTTTGATAGAATTTAATTTAATCCAATATTCATTGGAATCTCATCACTTAGCTAATGCACTCTGCCAACATAACTTTTTTTGTTGATCAATGGTGTGTGATTCTCAATACACCATGAGTTCCCATTATTTAGCCTTATGAATAACCATTCATAACACTTATAAATTATTAATAACCCCATCATTACATTAAAATTATTTTTATGCATGTCCTTTGTAGGTGTAAACAACACTTGTGCCTCTAGGGAAAATCATTGTGCTTTAATGTTTACTTCTTCTAAATCTCCAAATTTGAGACATCCTACACACATACCTCATGCTTCTGGACATCTGGACGATGTTCATGTTTCTCCACCATCATTAACGGGGTTGATATTTTATAATTTCAAAATCAGAAACCTCAATGTTCCAATACATATTTGAAAATGGTTTTAAAATATCTGAACCTAATAATAAACCACAAGAGAAAAATGTACATTATTCCTCTTCAATAAATCCATAAATATTAATTAATATTCTATACTATTAATATTTTTTTGGAGCTATGTGGTTCTTTAAATATTTTCTTGATCAACCAAACCAATCTAAGTGGAAAGAACATACTGATATTTATTATATTCCAACCCCATTTAGTAGTTGTATTAGATTTAAAACTCTCCTATGATGACCAATAATGTTTCCCCAAAAAACTCCATGATAATTTAATATTACAATAGATTAATATCCATCCTATAATTTATCCTTCTGTTATTGGCCATGAAGAATTAACATCATGAATCATTGAAGAGAGTCAAAAATTCCTTCATTCTTCTGATATCATCTAACAACCCCATTAGTCATATCAACTTCTTCCAATTTTCTGTTAGTACAACACACAATATATATATATATATATATATTTGAAATTCAAAATCTCAGTTGAATCTTATTCATTTAACTCACAGTAGATGTTCTTGATTTGAAAAAGTATCCAACAGTGCTCCTTTGAGCAACATTATATCCTATAATATCTGAAGCTAAAAAACAATGTAGTTGATCACCAATCCCAAAACAAAGAGAGAATATTTGTAATCTTTGAGATACTAGAGGATCCACATTAAGATTTTGAAGTGATATCTTCCTATATTTTTCCTGAAATTTTTTTAAAATTACACTACAAGAATAATGTCTAATTGTATAAATCTAATACATAATGTTTTTTGTGATGAAAATAAATGGAATCTTATCCATGTAATTACCCACTAAAAAATTATATTTTCCTTCTCATTGTTTATCTTGAAGTGTTTTTATTGGGGTTATAAATACATTTACCTCACTTATATCAAAATGATCCACTGAATAATTGATGTATTATGATCGAGTCAGGAAAATACATGAGAAAAAAAGTTCATTATAAACCATAACCCCAAATTCAATTTGGATATTATTATATCATTATTTTCAAAACATACAATAATACCATACATTATCTCATTAGTCCTTTTGTAACCCCATAAGGTTTTAAAAATAAATTTATTATATAATTTAATTCATGATGCACTAATTATATTTGAAACAACACTTTTTTATTATAAACTAGATGTTAAACATAATTTTGTTGCCTCTTTGTTTTGAATTTCAAAAAACACACACCCACAATTACAATCATTAAAATATTTATAGTCAGATTGGATCAACATACATTTTCCATGAATAGTAATGTACCGTTATTAATATTAGTGTGACCCATATATTTATAAAAAAAAATTAGACACCTTCTAATTAAGACTGGATATTTTAAAAATTACAAATAATGTGTTGGTACTTTTTTGATTAATAAATATTAAATTAATATTTTTTATTAATAAATTGTTTTAAATTAAAATTTATTTTCCTAAAATCAATTGCTATATATATATATTGATTTACAAATAATTTAGGGGAATTTTACAAGACCTATGTTAATTTTTCTATGTTTTTTAAAATGACTATTAAAATTTAAATCTGTATTTTTCTAGTTAATAATAATTTTATTTAAATAATATTAATTTTCACATATTTATAAAATTATTTTGATAACATATATTCCATTTTGAAAATATATATGTTTAAAAATGGTAATGGTGTTTTTTTGATACTTCTGTAAAATACTTCAATTTTTGGTGTATATTAAAATAGAGTAAATTATGGTATAAATATATTAGATGAAAAATACACTATTCCCTGAGTCATGATTAATGTAAGAACACTTGGTTCAATTTTAAATGATCCTATAACTATATTTATAAAAATAATTAACACTATTGTTTGTCTTGAGAAAAATAAAAAAAATTGAATAAGATATAGTAAAACCACCCTTATCGTTCACTATATAACCTCCTATCACTCCTTAATTTCCCCACTAATATTTCCATTGAATATTCCCAATGATACACCCAAATACACTTTGGAAGTCTCTCCCCATGTGGAATAGATATTTCCCTATCCAAAATTCCCAAACCCCTTCCCTTAAGGCATTTCTCATGATTGTTATTTCATGATGTAAAACCTATTCCATTCTCTATTAATTTCATTTTCAATTTCCTTTATTTTGTTATCTTCTCAGAAATTCCACTGTCCTTATAATCATGATAACTTCAATGTAATAGATATATATGAATTATATCATATTAATGTAATATCATTCTTCAATCTACAATATCTCTCTTTTGTTTTAAAAATGAAATCATCATATGAGATGTGCTGATTTACAACCTCTATTGAAAAAGAACATATGTTCTTCAATTTCTCTTTAATGAATATTCACAAAACCTATTTTATGGTTTAAAAATACTTTAATATATTTTTTATAACCCTTTTAATGTTTTGGAAGCAGTACATATACATAATACTAATTCGCATGTCAATACATTTTTGTATGAATGATAATATAACAAAAACATTAAACGATTATCACTAATGTTTGATCTAATAACTAATCCACATAAAATATAAACAAATGATATGTATCATCATTTAATCTTTTGGGTGTTCATTAATTTCATATAAATCAAATTTTTGCTAATTATTTAAATTCTACATGAACTTTTATACTAATGTAAATGTATGTCAATCATGAAAATCAATGAAACAAACACTCCAAAGTGATAAATTTGTATCTTATAACTATTAGAAAAACAATAACTGAACATAAAAAATTATATTATAATAATTTAAACATATATATGATTTTTAAATAAATAATTTTTTGATTAAATTTAAATATCCACAAAATTATGTTCAAGTTTATAACAAGTTCAGACATAAGGTAATGGTTTTTTAACTAAACATCCTTTTCATTTGGACTACTCATTGTCTCTCTTCAGACTAATTAAATTATTAATTATTCTTATGAAATTTACATAATTTCTTTTTCAATGTTCTATATATGTATACTGATAAAATTATTATATTATTTTATGTGGAGTTAAATTTTTCATTATGATCCTTCACAATTTGTTTTTTATAAAACGAGACACTTAATCAGGTAAAAACTACCATACATCATTTTGATATGAAATATTTTTTCCAAAAGAACTCTTCTTTTAAATGTAATAATATATATCTCTAAAAAACTTCTCAATGTATTTATTAGATTATTGTCTCCTATTTTAACACCTTTTTTTGAATTTTATGTATTATTGAGGTAAAAATATTATGTTTATCATCTATCAAAATGTATTTAAAGGATTATGATCAATTTTATTTCTCATTTCCTATCATGATAACATTCACCATACTACTCAAAATGGGTAATGTTTTTGTGTAGAGATTTGGGGAAGATATTTAATATGTTCATGTTTTTTATATTCATCTCATTTCATGTGATGAATTCACTGGGAATAGTATGTGATGGGTTGGGGAAAATATATAATCTAAAATTACGAGTAGTTCTCATGAGACAAATCAAAATTTTCTTTTTACCAAGGTCTTACACGAATATATTTTAAATGAATTTGATGAGGCCTTGAAAATTTGATTTAGATGTGAGACAATATGAGTTCCCTCATTATGGTATAAAAAATGAAAAACCATGTGATTATTATTCTAGTATTAAATCAGGTTTTATGTTTCATTACCTTATTATCATTTATACGTCCTTTTTTAAATCACCATTCACTCATTCCATGTTATTCTCAATTTTATTTCTAAAAGCATATGTTTATAGTTTTTTCACGATGCACGGTGTTTATTTTAATGATAAATTCCATTTTATTACATACCATTTCTAAGAATTTGACCTCATCCCATTGTTATGTTTTATTTTCATTCGGTTTTGAAGTTGAATTTAATTAATTATATGTAGGGACAATCTAGGTTGCATATATGATTACAATTTAATTAATATTATGTATTTCATTTAACGTTTCAGTGTTGAACTTATTTATGTATCTTATTTCCCCAAAAAACTAAACTATTCATTCATTTATGATCTGAATTTTTTTAATAATAGTAATGTATTAATTCAGTGTAATGACTCTGGGAAACTAGGGTTTGGGTTCTTATTGTTGGTATAAGAGGAATTTCAGTTGAATATGTAGAAACATGATTTAGGAAATAGATATTTCGGAAATAAACTCTAATATAGATATAGAGGGTAAGAATAAAAGAACATACACGAAATTTGGTGAGGTATAGATTAAGTGGATCGTACTAAAAAATACATCCCAATATAGAATCTACATATCGATGTGGTTCTGTAATAGGTGTAACTATTAGTATGAACTCTGAAAATCTATTTTGGTCCTGACATACGGTAACCAATTACATAAAAATGGCCTTTATTGTGAACTTAGTTTGACACTCCATAGGGATATGAATAGGGAAATTAAAATTTTCCTTATAAACCATTATAAAGGATGTAAATGTAGATGTTTCTTCCAAGAAAACATGGTAATGATTTTGAAATTATACCTGCATAATATTTTAATGATTGTTATGTATTTTTCAAATTAGATATTAAATTTTATGATTCATAACCAAATTTTGTGTTTTATATTACTTATAAATGGATTATAGTAGATGGAATGGAAATTACATGAAGGAACCTATCCCATGTAGTGATTTACATCCTATGAAAAATAAGGATATTTGTTCTGATGTTGTGAGAGGTGCTTAGAATCATATAACTATAATGGGAAAATTAACTCAATATATAAAAAATAAACTTACCCATATTGATTATCCTTATCCATAATGTAGCGGAGAAATTTTAGACCACCTTATGTGAAAAAATCCGCAATCATTCAATATGATTACAAATAAATTTTCCACGGTTTATTGGATATTTTCCATAGAAAATGTAGTTCTCACATTGGTTTGTAATGAATGGGAGAATATTATCATAGTAGTTTATCATATATTGAGGGATGCAGATCAGTGGCGTTGATACAAGAGAAATAATAAATAGAAGAAATATAATGGAGGGACTATATAGAAATATTACTAGAAAAGTATTTTCCTCAAGAACAATGATCCTATATGGAGAGTAAATTCATTAGTTTGAAACAAAAAAATGTTAAGAAATTGTGAATTATGATGGAATATTTTATTATAATAGAATGTTATGTCACAGACTACATGTGAAATCTGAGGAGAAATATTTATTGATCCTATGATGGTCTAAAACCGATCCTCCAAAGGGAACTGTTATCCCAAACATTCTCATTATATAAAGATATAGTCTCGTATAAAATCAACAACAGGAAATAAGTATATATATGTTACGAATTTGATGGAAGGAAATAGAATATAGGGTGGTGGAGGAAATAATATATAAATGGATGATTAAAAATGGGAGTTTTAACACATTTTATACTTGTGGAAAGAAACACCCTAGATCCTACATAAAAAAAAGAGTTTGTTACAAATACAGAGAAAGAGGCCACTAATATTGTGATTTCATGGTAATGTTTGTAGCTATCAATGTTCAATTATACAACAGTAATGATATGGGATATTATTACAATTGTTTTCTTAATAGTCAATGAAACATTACTCCGATAAGGCCAAGGGTGTAAGGCCGGGATTATGTGATCACAACTGTAGAGGTTGAAGTTCATAATAATGTGTTGGTAGGCACTTTAATCGGTTCCTCAAACGAAGACAGTGATTTATTTGATTATTGATCATCAAATTCTTTTATATCATCCCATATTCAAGAAAATTATATATTTCTAATATTAGTTAATAATTTTTTTAGTCAATAATCCAATTGGAAGTATCATCTCAAATATGATGTATCGATCAATCCCCATTTATGAGACATAATCATGCTTTTGATGCTGAACATATTGTCCTAACTATTATTATCATTGATATAAATCTTTGTATGAAATGGAATTCAATTTATGATGAAAAAATATATTTCAATAATAATGATGTTACAATATTTGTTAATAATATATAATCCATTATCTTTAGAGTAGGAACTCATCATATGGTTAATATTTAGATCCACCCCTAGTAGGTATGCTAAATACAATTCATGGGGTGGTATATAAGAAATCATATATGGGAGAAGAAAGAAATATTCAAATTGAGGATATACCTATTTTAAGTGAACACATTGATGTATTTCAATAGGATTTACCTATTCATCCTCGTGGGTGGTATATTGATTTGTAAATTGATTTAATTCTTGGTTCTTCTTATATCAAAGATCCATTATAGGATGGTGGTTGTGGCATTATTATAGATAAAAAAATGAAATGGATTAATTGATTGATTGGGGATTTATCCACTCTTGAGTTTCTCTATGGGGAGATCATATTCATTCTGTTAAGAGGAAATATGGATCTATGAGGTTGTGTATTCACTGCCAGGATATAAGTGCCATTTTGGTAAATAAAAAGTGTGCTCTTCCTCACATTGATGATTTATTTTATCAAATTCACAAAGCCCGCTATTTTTTGAACATTGACATCCAATAATGATATCACTAGTTATGTGTGATGAATGAATATAATCCAAAGACAACATTTCAATATAGGTTTGTGTATTCAGTGTTAACAGTAATGATTTTGTAGACTAATCCACCCTATGGTTTCATGGATATAATGAATAGAGTTTTCATTTAATATATTCAGTGTTTGTGAATGTATTTGTTGATGATATCATGGTATGCGAAAAATGATATGAATATCATGATAATCAATTTCACATTATTATGAAGACTCTTAAAAAAATGAAGTTATATGGGATGTTTAGAAGGTTTGAATTCTATATTTGAATAGTTTCTTTTCATGTCCACGTTATCTTTATGGATGGATCATTTTTTGACATAGAAAAAACAAAAGAAGACAAGGAATGACTTACTCTAATGGACATAACCATGTTACATCACATTAATAGTTTAGTATGTTATTATCATCATATCAATATAAAATTCACCCAATTATCTAACCCATTAATTAATCCTAATTATAATGAGTTCAAGATCATAAGGATAGAAGAATGTGAAGAATTTTTTTGAATAATTGATGAAAAATTTAGTGAATTATCCTATCCTAACTATAACATTATGAAAATGTGGATTTGTGAGTCGTAGTGAGGCATTATATAATGGAATTTGATGTGTCATTATACAGAATGGTATATTTTTTTCCAATGCATCAAGGATGTTGAATATTCATGAATAGAACAATACAAGTCATGATCTATAGTATGCAACTATAATATTTTAAATGAGGAGATTATGAAATTTTCTCTATGGTGAAATAGGTGAGACATATACTAATTATAAGAGCTTTGAATATATATTCACACAAAAAGTACTCAACATGAGGCAAAGGAGGTGGCTCGTCATACTCTATGATTATGATTGTTCAAAACACTACCATCCAGGGAAGGAAAATAAAATGGAATATGAATTGAGAATGAATAATCATTGAGTTATTAATAAAATTAGGATTTACACGGATCCTATGTACATGGATCTATAGAGGATAGATATGGTAATTATCAATGATGGTGAAAAATATTTACCTTTACAACTGGTTTTCAAACATCCTTAATTAAAAATAAATAAATGTTATTAATCTAGTTATGACAATATTCCAAAGAAATGTAATGTTGTTAATGATGGGATTTTTTATGATATATGTGTAAGGATACAATTAATAAATTTTAGAGATTCCTATGTTTTCATACTATACCTGAGAAAAATTAGATCATATTTGATGGTGCCCATAATTCAAATTTCTTTATACTCCATAGTAGCATGGACATTTATAGAAATTTTAAAAAACATTTCTAGTGGAACAACATGAAGTGTGATATTTATGATTATGAATAAATAGGTTTTTTCGATTAATAGTTGATGGATAAAAAGAAAACATCCTACCAGAAGAATGTAATCAATACCTACCCCTACATGGATACGGGAGGAAATCCACAGGGTTTTTGTCCCGAGATTACCAAAAACATCCACGAAAGAATTATGCAATAATTTTAATTGTCGACAGATATACAAAATCATCACATTTCCTCGTGATAAGGGAGGATTTTCTAAACGAGTTCTTTATATGGCTCTAAATATATGATGTTTTTTACATAACAGAGCACAACTCTTAATTGTGTCTCATCATGATCCATGATTTACATCAAAATTCCGGGAACATCTTTAGAAAAAAATTTATAGTGATCTTTATTTGTGTAACAATTATCACCCTCAAACTGATAGTCAATCCCGAAATGATCCATACATTATAATACATTATGAGGTCATGTTCAGAAGACTTTCAAGGTATGAGGTATCATTATTTACATTTAGTGGAGTTTTCCTTCAATAATAGTTTCATTTCAAGTAGTCAAATGGAATTATATTAATCATTGTATTGAATTAGATGCCACACCCCAACATATTGGGATGAAGATACTGAAAGTGTCTTATAGGTGAAGATCCTGGGGAGAGACAAAAGGTAAATACAATGACTAATTAATCTCATATCAACGTTCCTCAATGAATGAAATAGCGCTATGCTATTAATAAAATGAAGGATTTGTAATTTCAAGTGGGAGATCTCATTTTATTAAAATTATTTCTATGTGAGGGTGTTAGAATATTTGGGAAGAAATGTAAATTGAACCTTCGGTACAATGGTACATTAGAAAATTTTGAGTTAAATAGAGCTATTTCATATTGATTAGAGTTTTTTCCAAGCCTCTCTAAGGTAAAAAATGTATTCCACGTCTCTCTGTTAAGAAGTACATTCCAGACCTAGCACATGTACTCAATTCTGATGATATTTAATTGGACCATGTCTTATCTTATAATGAATAGACTATCTTGATTATAGGCACTAAATAAGTGGTGTTGAGGAAAGTGAAGACTATGCTGGTAGTGGTAATTTTGACAAATCCTAAATTTGAAGAGGTAACATGGGTGCCTGAAAAACATATGATGAAGACCTACAAAATTGTTTTTATGAATAATATTTTTGGAAATTTCATGTTCATATTTTATGTAAAGGGGATGAATTTATCACCACAATTTTTTACAAATAAATTTAATATATAGTGTAATACATGAAATATTGAGTCTCTTAAAAATAACACTTTGCTATTATATCCTATAAATTAATCATAATTTTCCTTCCTTTGTTTTTTGATTTTTCAAAAATTAACATACACGAATTAGATTATATTGAAATTTAGACTTTGATAGGTTCAACATACATTTGTTTTTATGAATAAAAACTTTACCAATGTGAACTGTAACATAACTCATGTAAGTATAAATAATATTTTTTCACCTCAGAAAAGAGGTTTATTGTTTTAAAAATTAATAAATATGTGTTGTTATTATTGTGAGAAATAATTAATATATTACAATATTAAATTAATATATTAAATTTAAAAAAGGATCATTTTCATAAGATATATTCCTTTAAAATATTATATTGTCCTCTGCTTTTAGGATAATTTTACTAGACCTATTTAAATTTTTAAAAGTATTATGAAAATAGGTTTAAAATTAAAATATGTATTTTATATGAAAATAATGAAATTTTTTTAAAATTAAATATATATTATTTTCAGAAATATTTTTTTAAAAATGGAGTTCATTTTTAAATTCTATTATTGAAAAATTGTTGTGGTGAATTTTTTTTTTATTCAAAAAAACAAGAAATTTGTGTGAATAGTAAAATAAAATATATTAGTGTATAAATAAAATAGAAGAAAAATAAAGTATTCCATGATACATAAATAATGTAATCACACACATATATATTAAAAATGTACATATTACTATGCCTGGTCACAATAATAAACACTATTGATGGTCCTGAGAAAAATAATAAACTAATGACTAAGATATTCAAAAGTCACCACTTTCCTCCACAATAAAAACCACCTCTAACACCCTCTTCTCATCCCTCTTCTAATCCTTAAATTTTATCAAATTTCAACTGAAGTACACATCCCTAGTCTCTATCAACATCTAGGAGATCTTTTTTTTAAAAAATACCAAAAAACCTTCCATTAATGAGGTTCTCAAGAAAGACATTTCATGATTTAACACGCTTCCTTTTAATTATAATATATTTTTCAATTTAATTACTTTCCACATATTATTCTCACATTATATATTCAACTGATCATGATTAATTAATTATAATAAATATACTAGATTGATATATTGTTATTGGAATATCTTTCATCCAACTACTATATCTCTATCTTTAGTTTTAAAAATGAAATCATTATCTAAGAGGTGTAGATTTACATTCTTCACAGATGACGAATGTTATTTCCTCAATTTATCATTCATGAATTTGCATTAAACACATTTTTGGTGGAAAAAACAATAATATATGTTTTATAACCTATTCAATGTTTTGTATCAATTATATAAAAATAATACTAATTCATACGAGAGAACTAGTGCGTAGCAATCAAAATTTCACCAAAATAATCTAAATGATTATCACTAATATTCTATTTATAAATTCATCCACATAAGGCATGAAACATTTAATCATATTAAAATTTAATATTCAATGTTTTTAGTATCATCTAAATTCCATTTATCTTAATTATAACATTTCAACATGATGTTCCATAATTATATAAAGGTATACCGATCGTGGAAACCATGGAAACAAACACTCGTGAGGGATAATATTGTATCTTATAACAAATAGAAAAGGAAATAATTGAACATAATAATACATAATAAATAAAATAAAGATATATAATGTTCTTATTTAATTATTTAATGTATTTTATATTATTATCTAGGAAGATAAGGTCATGTGCTGAACAGATTCACACAGAAGGTTATAGTTTTCTACCTGAACAACCTTTTTCTATTGGGTAACTATTTCTCTCCCTTAATCCAAATTAAATTATTAATTATTCTAATTATCACCTCATAAATGCAGTTTTTATTTTCTATATATGTTCACCAATCATATTCATTCTTTATTTTATGGGGATTAAAATATTTTAAAAAGATATTTCTTAATCCGTCCTGATATACAAGCCCAATTCAAGGAAAGTTATCAAAAATTAAATATTTTGAAGAGAAATATATAATATGATTTAATAAAATATTATTTTTCCAACACCAAAAATTTCACAATTCATGATATACCGTGGTAAAAATGTGTATTTTTTTCAAATAATTATACAAAAGAAATCATGTTTTCTATGTAAAAGTGTATTTATGAAAAAAACTTTTCAACAAATTTAATAGAGTATTTTTGTCTATTTCTATTCCTTTGATAAATTTTATTTACTTTTAAGGATAATATTTTATTTTTATAATCTAAAATATCTTATTAAATGGTGTACTATCATTTTGGAAATGTATGTACTATCCTCATACAATTCACCATAAAACTCTGAATGGTTAGTGTTAATGTGTATATATTGGGGAATGTAATTTCATATGTTCATGTTTTTTATGATTAGACCCTTTAATAGAGGGAATCAATTGGTCATCACAAGTCATTTTTGGATAATACAATATCCAATGGATGAAACAGTAGGCATCATGAGACAAAATAGAATAGGTTGTGGGCTTAGGCATTACACAAGATTTTTTACACATCTTGTCTATAACATCCATTTTCTTTATATCATATTTAATCATGATTTATTATATTGATATTCACATAATAAAAAACAAAATATAGATTTTTATTGTTTCTTGTGAAATTAAGATCATTACACAACATCTTAAAATATGGAAGAAAACATCATTATTGAAAAGAAATTTTACATGACAACAATAGTCCATCATAATTAACACAGCATGGGTTAACCTGAGGACATACACTAGAAAGGGTTAAGATATAAATCCCAATAAGGGTGTAAAAAAGGAATAACATGGAGAATACTATAAATTTTTGGAAATATACACATCATAGTATCATAAGAGAAATATGAACATAAAGGCATGATATAACATGACTATTATAACATGGAAATGTGGAAACAACAAAAAAACAAGATCATTCTAAAAAAAGAATCAGGTAAACCCCAACTATATCATGGTGGAAAATTTCCAATAAAAGAATCATGTAAACCCATATCACAAAATGAAATATCATTATAGTAACCATTATCGAAATCATTGGATAACTATCATGGAACACCCTTAATAATCATTTTAATATCATGCTTAAGTGTACCAAGACGATCATATAACAAGGATTCATTCAACATCAACATCTATTCCACAATCACGGAATGTAAAATTCATAAGATTATGACACCATTCGATATGTATGTGTGAATAAAGTAAAATACCATTGATAGAGGAATGGGTATGGTATTTACTACACAAGGATCATCGAAAGGAAAACTACAGTTTAATTTTTGCAGTATAATAATGTCATATAGAAATTCATAAATTGGGTTAATGATAAATAAAGTGTTATCTCATTATTTATTTATGTTATAGAATATAATGGGATCATGTAACATAATATCCCAATATGTGTAATGGAATTTAATGTAATAATAAAAAAAGAAATGGTCCAATGGAAATGAGATGAGAGAAATCCATTATGGAATTTTAGTATTGCAATTGCTGCGTTTAATAGGACCATAAAAGTAGGGGGAAGAGGGTGGAAGAGCTTAAATGATCATGTGTTATGATAAATGGGATCTTGGTGAGTTTATATCTGAATGGTGGGGTAATTCAATATTATTTTGGTTTCAGACACTACAAAAAAATGTTCAAATAAACAAACCATCCCTTGGTTTTTTCCCATTGTTTTGGGAAAGGGGGAGTTGTATAAATTTGTAATAAGAATAATAGCTGAATGTGTTAAAAAATTTCACTTTCATATGTTTAGGTGAGTCACACATTCAAGAAAAATAAGTTAAAATCATTAAATATTTTATATGTTTTGTAAGATTCACTATGGATGTATAAAAGAAATCAAATAAACCTATACATACATTGTTCAAAAGTAAAAAACATATATTTATAATAATTTATCTTTTATATTATATTATTACATCACTATTGGGTCATTAAGATTTCATAAAACAGATTATATATTTATACAATTTATATGTTTTACCAAAACATTTGACCGTCCTAAGAAAATTATGAAAAATTTACTACTAGATAATTTCAACATCCTAATTCCAAAAATAATATTCCTTTTTAAAATAATATTCCAAATATGCCAATTTTCACTATTAAAAATAAAATAGACATTTATTGAAAATTTAAGGGTTTTGGAAAAAACTATTATCATGCCTCGATAAAAAAAATACATTTTACATAATAAAAATTATAAAATAATTTATATTTAATAAAATTATTTTAATAATAATAATGTTTCAAAATATTATTTAATTCAAGAATCCATTACTTCATTAAATTGGATTTCGTAATTTTATTTGAATATTAACCAAAAATACTATTTGTTCTCTAAAAATCATTTACATAGTAACAATAAGAGAATGAATGTTTATTCACCATTCATATAAAAATAAAGCACCTAATCACAATTCTAGGGTTGTGTTAAATATCACATTATTACACCAGCACACACCGTATGAGTATGGTGTGCATAGGTGGGGCTTTCATGGGGTCATTCAGTGAACATTGTTTGGGATGTCATCTCAGTGAGCTTGAACTTATCTTGGAAAAGGATTCTATCAGGATGATGTTGTTCGATATTAGTTTCGGCATGGTCTGTGGAAATTCCCAGCAATATTATCTCCCTTATAATCCCTATTAAATTGGCTTCGTAGGGTATGATCTTAATGGGTGAGACCATCACTTACTTTGTCTCTTCCAAAAGGATTTTTTTAGAACATAATATTTATACTTGTCATTGGATTATATTCAATGACTATATTATAAAAGGAATATAAAATTCACCATCATTATAGTACAATTTTATATAATAACAATAAAAATAACATTAGTTTTCTATATCTATATTATCATTAATTAAAATAAAGGTAATCGTATTCATAAATCATCTAGAAGTTACAACCGTAGCACCTTATGAAATTTTCCCCTTGAAATTTCATTTCCACATATTAAAATAGATGAGAGTAACTCAACTTCATCACCCCATCTGGTTCCCACTTTTCTTCTTCAAAATTTTGGTTTCTCCACAGCACCTAGAAAGTGGGAATCATCATCTTTCATAGAAATTTTTCATTATGATCTAAGATAATCACTTTATTCTCTAATAGGAGAGGGTATTATACAATCGTAAATCCTAAATATTGAGTACTTGAAATTGGTATGGTATGTAATTTCTCAGGAGGGATACATGGAATACATCATGTTCTTGAGACAATCCAGTGGGACTTCTAGTCGATATGCAATTGTTCTGATGGGATCATACATATCAAAAGGGCCAACGTACCAAGGACTAATTATTCCCTTCTTCAAATATAGTATAACTAACATCCATGGATATACGTAGAGGAATACCATGTCTCCAACATCAATCTCTAGGTCTCATCAATGATTGTTATAAAAAATCATTTATGGACTATCAAAAGCATTGATGTGGTGTTGGATAGTCGTAACCATCTCCACAATTTCGTCGACCATTTCTAGATGATGAATATTTTCTTTCCCAAAATCACCCAACATGTTTGTATTCTGCACCACTTCCCATAGAGGATTTCATAATGATCTAATTTCATTCTTGAGTGGAAATTTTTGTTTTTAGAGAACTGCACCAAAGTAAGATATTATACCCATCTGCCTTTGAATTCCATCGAGAAATCCCTCAACATTTCCTCATGTTTTTGTATTATCCACTCCTATTAGCCCTAAGTTTTAGGGTTATAGTCCTTTAGAAATTTACACTCGGTTTTCATAGAATATTAGATAATCTTCAAGAAGGTGAATATTGGATCTCAATTATACAGAATTGATACTTCTACTCCATTAGGCCATACCACTTCTCAGATTTATATCATTTCTAGTTGATCCAATAATAAATCCTCCCAAATAGTAATGAATTGTACAATTTATACAAGAAAATCCAAAAAAAAATAGATATAATTGTTTAATTTGGATGTCATTAGATGTGTGGTGAACAGGAACATGGTGATTTTTTCCCATTTCAAAGATGGTATGTGTAATGGTTGAATCAACCCCTTAAACTTCTTCCTTCCAGCCTTCACATGTTGACATACCAGGAACATTGATTTATATATATATAGTGATCTCATAATTCATGTTATCCCACCAATAGTGCTATTAATGATCATAATAAATCATCATGTTTCCTGGTTGAATCGAGAAATAAAAACTATATAAATCTTCCAAAACATCATTCTTTAAACCAGGATTTGATGAAATGTATAGTCTTGACAAATATCACAAAATTAATTCAACCTAAAAAATTAAATATGAGGATTTCCATGTTCTAACAGTTTTCACATTCTTCTGAATTCGCAAATCATATTTTTGAGCATCCTTAAACTTTTCCAAAAAAAAATATGTTTGATAAATTATTTATTAATTGACTGATAATGATCATTTATTTATGATTCAAAAGTCCATATCCATCAAATCTGGGAATATTGGATCATTTTCAATTATCAATATTTATATAATTTTAGGTACATATCTACTTATAGAATCATCCACCTTGATGAATTTCCTATAGTGGTAATGGATTGAGCAGTCATAATCATTGATGAGATATATCCATCAATGTTAGTGAATATTCCTATCATTTCAGGTGAATATATATTCGAGACTTTTTAGATCCTTATATATTTCGCACTTCTCCCTAAAGAGATAATGCTACCAAATTATTGATGAAAGTTTCACAACTGCCAACTCCAGATTATGCGTGGGATAGTTATGTTAATGAATTTATAGCAACATTAATGAATATGCAATGACTTTTTCATTTTACCTCAACACACATCCAATGAATTTATTTGATTCATCAAAAAGTATATTAGAAATATCCCCACTTGTGAGTAGTGTGATCATTGGTAATGTGATAAGATGAATCTTCAACTCAAAGAAGAATTCTTCACATTCATCATTTCATGAAAACATAAATTCCATATATTGTATCTTTTTATGAGGGGTTGATAATAATGTGAAATTTCTCACAAATCAGAGACAATATCGAGCATACAAATTGAAGATAAAAATATCTATCATAGATGTTGGAATCATCCATCCCTCAATTGCTTTTGATTTGGAAGGATCCAAATTTATACAATTTTTTGTGATGATATTCTCGGGGAATGTGACTTATTTATACTAGAAAGAACATTCTCTATACTTTTCATAGAGCTTATCCTTTGGAAAGTCCTCTAAAATAGTAATCATATCATCCTCATGCTCTTACTTGGTTTTTGGGTATATTATAATTTAATCTACAAAGACTACCAAAAATTGTTTAATTAACCTACAAAGACTCTACTAATAAAGTATATGAAGATTTATAGAGAATTTGGGAGTCTGAAAATAATTTCTATGAATTCATACTGCATGTACCTTGTATGAAATGTCTACTTGGGGATATCAACCTTCTATAGATTAACATGGTAATAGTCTGACCCAAGATCCTCCTTTGAGTAGTTTTGTGCACCATATTTCAGATCGAACAAGTCATCAACTCATGTTAACGGTTAATTATTTTTGACATGATTATTTATAAGATCACGAAAATAAATGAAAAGGTGAATTGACCCTAACCTCTTCTTGATAAAGAGGACATGTGCACCCCATGGTGAAGCGCTTTGGCATATAACCCCATTATAATGATTCTATTATAGTTGCTTATTTATATCTCAATGATCCAAAATAGCATTTCTATATATAGTCTTGTATATTGGCAGTGCCTTGGGTATCAGATAAATCTTCAATTAGACATATATTATAGGAAAAATAAATGGATATTTTTCTGGAAACACATCAGTGAATTCCTTCACAACAGTAATGTCTTTATTGATTGATCCTTAGACATGATAAACAATTTTAAATACCCAAGATCATATGAATGTAGTATCAATGATTGATATAATTATGCTAAAGATTAGTCATCAATATACTTCTATTTTTATAAAATCATTGGTAGATTCACCTTATGGAGAGTTATTTATCTCGCTTACAAATCAATGATCGCTCTATATAGGGAATTCCAATTATGGTCATGAATTGTATCAAATTAAACCAAGGGAAGTATAATAATGTTAAACAAGAAGTTCAATCCAAAAATATGGATCGAGCAGGAGGAATATGCATTGGATGCTATAATTTTCCCATTTTTTGTTATCACTGAACTCTCTACTTCCATGATTCATGGTGTTGATTAGATTGTTCTACTAATCATTTGGGATATAAAAGATTATGTACAAATATGTATGATAACCCAATATTTCACTTGATGATTCTAGTTATAATTAGTCAATTATAGAATAAGGTATGAATATTTTAAATCTATTAAAAACATAAATGTCAATCCAATGATAATAAAATATAACTTATAAATTACATTTATCTCGATAATTTATGATTTTATATGATTCGATATATGTTTTCCATGATCTGTATGATATGATATATTCTAAGGGAAATTTTTTTTATTACCAAACTAATGTTTTATAATAAAAATATGAAATTATTTAATCATATCCCCTGGGAGTGTCAAACCAATAGTGCAACATGGCATGTTGTTGTGCACCAGTTCCCGTTGGAGTCTACCTCAATGCGGTGTTTTTGGTATTTCCCCTTTATTCATATGTTCTAGATCAAAATCTACTTGTTCATGAACAGAATATGATGTATTTTATTGATTAACCACTTAATATATACTCACAAAAATTTATCGATTCTTTTCATATACATAGTTTTATCCCTATGGATTTCACTATTGTTTTCTAATCTTAAAACCAATAATAACTAAACATATTCTCTGATTCCAACAATAACAACTTTTCCCTTTATTTCATATTTAATCACGAATTATCAAATATATTTATCTCTTAATAGAAAATAGAATATCGAGAGGTCTGTTGTCATTGGAAATTAGGAACATTAAATAAAAATATAAAACATGAAATTTGACATCTTTATTAAATATCTCTTTTATATGGCCACAACATTCAATCATACATAATAATGAAAACTATAGCATGAGGGCATGGATAAGAATAGGGGGAGCTATAATGCCTTGTAAGGGAGTAATAAAGTATTAACATAAATAATAGAATACCTGCTTGAAAGTTGGAAATTGATGGAGCATAAGAGAAAGATGAACATATAATCATGATATAGCACTATAATCAAAACATGGAATTGTGGAAAAAAATAAAACACTACCTCATTAACATTAATAAATTACATAATACCCTATACCATCATAATGTAAAACATTCCTATAAAATAGTCATTTAATCCCTTGTCCCTACATGACATATCGTGTTACTAAACATTACCCAATGCATTAGAGAACTATCATTTTTTACGCATCATAATTATTTCAATCTCATGCTTAAGTGTTCCCAATGGATCATATAACATGGATTCATTTAACACAATCATTTATTCCACGTTCATGGAATGTAGAATTAAAACATGTATGTCACCATTTTTTATGTATATGTTTACAATGTTAAATATCCTTAACAGAGGAATGGGTGTGTTTTTCACTACCCGATGATCATGGTATTGAAAATTTTGGTGCAATTTTTGCAGCATAACGACATCATTTGAAAATTCATATGTTGGGGCGATGAGAAATAATGTGAACTATTATTAATTATAAAAAGCAATGAATTTAAAAAGAATATTTAAAATAATATCCCAATACCAAAAATGGAATATATATATATATATATAATATAAAATAAATTATTTAATGGAAATAAGAAAGGAGAGATCCCTTAAGGAATATTGGAATAGTAACATGTTGGTTAAAATGATCATAGAGGGGATTAATTATTATGAACAGAAGATAAAATCATGTATATATAATATGGAATGCATGTTGGTGTAGAATAACTTATCCCCAATTAAGATAATATAAATTAAAAGGCATGCCATGAAAGATGTGACTGAAGAAAAAGGGGAGAGGGAGATCCCTTACATGAATGTGTAAACATGAAGGCTCGGGGAAGGCCTCTTTGGAGAATGAGGGATCATTTTTAGGACTCAATAGAGTTGGAGGAAAAGAATATTCATGCATTAAAGTTCTTGAGTGAAGTGAAATTGTATCTTGGGTATTTTTATATAGGAAAGGTAGGGGTATTCATTATTATTTTGGTTTTGGACACTACATAATAAATATTCCAAACCACAAACCATACCATGGATTCTAGAAAGGGGGAGTTATATAAATTATTTTATAAGGCTACATGATGATGAATTTAAAATATATCCCTTCATTAAGTAGAGGTGAGTCAAATTTTAAAGTAAATGATTTTAAAATAATAAAATATTTTATATGTCTTGGAGGATTCCCTAAGGATTTATAAAATAAACAAAATAAATATGAAAATAATTAACTTTACATGAGATACATTTATTTTTTTCAAAAAAACATTTTATAGTATTATATTACATCACTATTTGGTCATTTTAATTTCACAAAAAATATTTTATATTTATAAGATATTCAATTTTTACCACAAAATGTTATTGTCTCAGAAAATTATAAAAAAATTAAATATTGCATAATTTTAATGTTATGATTTAATAAAAAATATTTACATTAGCTAATTTTTTTGAATATCTGAATTTTCAGTTTTAAAAGTGCAAAACACATTTATTGAAAAAAATTTAGTTTTGGAAAAAAATAGTTTTCAAACAATAATATAAACTACAAGTGACTTCACAAAAATAATACGATCATTTATATTTTAGAATGGTAATTTAACAAAAAAATTACTAAAAAATTATTTATTGAAAAAATCCATTAATTCTTCAAAATATATTTCTTATTTTAATTTTAATATTAATCAAATATATATATTTTTTTATTTAAAAAACATTTACAAAGTAAAAATAATAGAATGAATGTATATTAAATATTTTATAGAAATATAATTCCATGAATAAAAATTCTATAGTCTTGATAAATATCTCATTATAGGGTATGATCCTACTAGTATAGGCATTCACTTCTTTGCTTATGCCCAACTGATTTTTTAAAACCATATATTAATACTTGTCGTGTGATCACTTTTAAATGGCTATATTATCAATTGAAATTGTACATAACAATCAATTAAATCCAATATGATATAATTAACCAATGGCCTTTCATTTTTGTCCAATATTTATAATACATATAATTATATGAAAATGAATTTTATTACTAACTTTTTGGGTTGTTACATTTGACACAGCCTTGACAATATATTTTAGATGTCAGAAATTATTAATTTTCTCATTATGGTATTATTAATTTATAAACCATTTGATTCGTAGAGTAGTAGAAAAAAATATAGGTTTTATTCTCTAATGATCATTTTAATGGCCTTATTTATTCAACTTTCATATGTTCCATGTTATGCACAATAGTATTTTAAAAGGAATGTGTTTCAGGTTGTTCATTATTTGTATAGTTTTATTTGTGATAAAATCTACTGTATTACTTACTCATTTTGATAATCTGGGCTCACCCCATTATTATGTTTTATATTCCCCAAGTTTTGAAGATGAATATAATGAATTAATTTTGTGGATAATCTATGATTCATATATTATTCTAATGTAATTTCTAATATGTATTTAATTCCTAGTAGTAATGTTGAACATTATTTTTTAATCATGTATTTTAAAACTAATAAAATATCCATTCCATTGATATACAACTTTCTTATATTCATGAAAATTATTAAATACAAGGAACCAGTACTAGGAAACTGGGGTTAGGGTCCTTAAATGTTTCCTTTATTAGTTTTATTATATTCATGTCATCCCCAAAAATAATTAAAATAAAGAAAATATATTCCTCATGATGAATATGGTAATATCAATGACAGAAATTTGTATATACATAATATTATTACTATATAATGTGGTTAAAAATTATTCTATATTGGAACATACTTCATCCTATAAAGGATCTACATCTGATTACACACATGTCTGTTCTTTTTTTTTCTCTATAAAAACCTTCACTTACTCTATGTAAATCTCTTAGTCTAATTTTCTATAAAGATATGAATATTTTAAATATAACTGATCCATATATAAACCTTATATATAAAATTATCATTGTACTAGCTGAATAGTCATGTGTTAACATCTAATTAAAAGGGCCCAAAAAATTTTGATCTTCCATTTATTGAATTCCACTACCAAAATCCCTAACAAAATAACATATTTCACCACATGGTTCCTCTTTAAACTAATTATCCTAATGTTTCAAAAGTACTCTCCAACCGAATGGTCATTTTACTAGCTCAGATATCTCATTAGTATATAATGAAATCATTTCAATTATCATTGATAACTCATACTTAGTCTATAGACTATGATGTATATCCACTTCTATAATTTAATTTTATTCCAACATTTATGATATGATAAATATTTTAGTTAACATTCATATATTTGTTATTGGAATCGAGCCATGGTATACCTCCAAAATTGACTTTGTGTTTTATCTCATCAAGAACCACTAATTATTGAACATCAAGAACATTGTTTAACCTCATATATTCAAGAGTCCCCATGATTTACAATACTTCTTCACATGTAAACAACATTAGATATTTTACCCTTCATCTAGAATATTTAGTGATTGAAGAACAAAAACAAAAATATTTTTATTAGATATATATTTTTTTCATTCATAAATTTAGTAAACTTATTCTTATTTTGAATCTTTGACCTAATCCATATATTCGATATAGTTATGACCATTCCACATGACCCCTTGGAGAAAATACTTCATCTTTTTACCACCATCGAAAGGAATTTATCCTAAATTTTCAATTATAATTTATTTGTCCTTATACCCTACATAGAATCACATAATAGTATAAGATTCAAAATTTTCCCTTTATTTTTTATAAAAGTTGACATAGGCATGTTCAAAAAATAACAAGAGATAATTTTTTTTACCATTTCATTATTATTTTTTCGATATTCCTAAAATTTCATTTTGATCATTATTTGGTTGGGAATTATTTAGGTGTGGTTTGGGTTAATTTATTAAATTTTTAATGGATAATGGGCTATTCATGATTAGTATATGGTATTTCAAAAATTTATAGTAGAAAAATAGAAATTGTACATCCCCGGGTAGTGGGGGTTTTCACAGTTGATGCACGGTTTGTCCAACCAAACCCCATTATGATGTGAGAATGGTTTGGGTCCATAATTTTTCTAACCATGAAGTGACTCACAAATAACCATGTGAATGGTAATTTATATTTCTAATAAAAATGTTAAAAAATAAAAAACCCCTTTTTAGACCACCCACTCGACCCTAACTTGAGGTATCTCATAATACTTGGTCATTGAAGCTATAAAGAACCATTTTTATCACCTAGAAACCCATTCTGATGTGGATCAAAGTATATTGGATCACATTCAATCCATCCCTGATATGTGATTATCCACTAATTCCTTCTCTCCTACTCTCTATTTACTTTTTCTTTATAGGGTATTATATAATGATATTATTGATGGATATAAAATAATTTGATTTTCATATGGAATATGTTTTACATTTTTAGATCATTAATGACAAGTTAATTTTTAGAAAATTCTATTGCGGGTGTTCTGATATTTGATCACCATGATTAATGCTAGGTGGTTTTTTTGATTATCAATTTTATGAACCCTTGATTTTCATGAATCAATTTAAATTTCTTTTAAATTATTTTCTGAAGCAGAATTTGATTTGAATTTGGGTTTGAAATGATTTTATATGTGTGTTGGAGAAAACACCAATTCCAATGGAATGGGATTTTTTGGTGTATATTGGAGATAGATGGATATTTTAAACCTATTTAATAATTTATTTAATAATATGGGTAAAATTTGTTATTTTAAAACATCTCATTGATTTTATTTCCAATAGGAAAGAAATGATGAAAATTCAATGTTTTCATTTTGAAATTTATTTGGAATATTGAAACGAGATAAAATGAAATTGATCTGTAAATGATTTTTTGATTTGAAGAGAGATTAATTTCAAATTATTGATTGATTTATGGAAGAAAAAATGATCTTAGGTGGATTGTAGATGGATTGAAAAATCAACCATGTATGGTAATCTCCTAGAAATTTATTGATAATAAAAACAATAATAAAATAATGTTAAGCTTGTAATTTTACATTTAATGTGGTTGAATAATTTTAATTAAACTTTTAGTGGGATTGGATATTTTCCATGATCATTGATATGAGAGTGAGATAATCCGATATCTAAAAAATAACATACCCTTTGGGATTGAAAATTAATCTATAAATTGATGGGACTAATGGATATATATTCCATATTTTGTGAGGATATTTTAAACATGTTTAGTTGATTTAAATAAATGATATTATATAAATTTTATATGTAGATATTCTTAAAAAAGTTTCATATCATTTGAAATGAAAAAAATGTTTTCTTATAAATATGAAAATATATTTCCATGAGTGTTTTATTGAAAATTGAAAGAATTATTTTTTTCAATTTATTATGTTATCGTGTTATAGAACACTTAGGAACTACCCTAAGGATTTTGACCACACACCATACCATTTCTATTAGTTATTCTAGATTATCTTCTTCAAGGTCCAATCAAAAGAAAAGTGCCTCTTGAAGGAGGCATATGTTATTGACCCTTTGGGGCTTGGAGGGATGTGTCAATTGCATCATTGGGTTTTCTTATCTTCTTATGGTAATTTTATGTTATAATATTTTGGTTATTAATATAACAATTTATTAATACATTCTCCATGGGGTGTTCTGAGAATACAAATATGTATCTTCATTTTTTTGTTATTATATAAAAAGCATTCCCCTTTTTATATTTTATTACACATGGTGCTAGTATTTGATAAATGATGGTTGGGATCTATTTTCAGGAAATTTCAATTCTTGTTTGGGTGTTAGGGTACCATGGTGGCTATGCCAGTTGATGAAAATGTTTTATCAAAGGAGTAGGTTGTTCAACTTTTAATGATGTTAGTATTAAATTGAGAGATCTAGTCATGAGATATGAGATATTTAGAAGTCAGATTTCAGTCAGATGTCTTCGTTATTACCCTTATGTTACCAAGGATGTTTTAGGAATGAATTCTTGTGGAATAATTCATGTATTTTCATAAATTTTGATTTGGATAGGATAAAATTCAAATCTTGTTGTATTATCATATGGGTTAATTTGAATTCATATCTTGTTTGTGTTGTTGATCTTTGTAATCATTCTAATGTCTTCAACGTTATTTATGGATGTTCTATAAAAATATTCATAAGAGAATATGTGTGAATATAATATAAGAGAATATTGTTAAGGACCCATGGTAACTGGATCCTCTTATGGACCATAATCAAATAGAGATCATTTCAAATTCCATCCATGATCGACAATAGAAATCGACACATGTTCTAATATAGAAACATACTATGGAACTAATAATGGGTGCATCCAGAATCATGTTTTTGAATTCCATCTCCATAATCAACTAGTGTACCAAGGCTATTTTAATCAAAAATAGGCCATGTATTGGTTTGGAATAATTGTGCATTTTATAGAGTTCATATAAGACCCTTATCTAATTTTGGTGGAATTTTCCACCTTTAAGATAGATTGTCCTAACAGGATATAGTGGAGATTGATGGTGATAGTGAAGAAACAGAAGGACATTTATGGTAAATAATGTAAAATTATTTTCATAAATAGGTTCTATCTTTAGACTATAGGATTGTCTAATGCTATGGATTTGTATATATAATGTAGAAAACTAAAACATCCAAGACTGAGTTTGTGTACTAAGTCTACAAGAATATGCATATTTCACCTAAGAATTCATTAATTGAGAATATGAAGACATGATAATTCAAGATGTAAATTTTATCTAACATTCATTATCTAGTTTTATTACTGAATAAACCTGTTCATACCATGATATTGGAAAGGGTGTTGATGGTGGAACTTTATTTGGATGATATGTCATGGTTGATCTATGTTTTTTCCATCAAGTCATGGTTCTATGATGCCCATGAATATAAATAGAATGTGTGATGACTCTCATGGTGGATCGTGATGGAAAGGTTCTTTGAATCATCTTATAGTTTTTATAAGTATCCTTTTGACATAATTTCAATGTGGAATGCTTGGGAATATGAAACAGGTTTTTACAAAGTCACCCAATACAAGTGGTTATTGCATGACCTCGTGACACTTGCAAATGTTTTGTCATATCATCCATTATCCATGAAGTGTCGTGTGATAATTATAATATATAATTACTATGGTGATGTTAGATGCTTCATGAAATAAGTGGTTCCAACCCCATGTATCCATAATGAAGATTTGTTCTTCAATTAAAGAGTCTCCAATGGAATATGATACAATTCTACTGTCTACGACATCAAACATCATGATAACATCATCACTAATGACATCATTATTATATATTTTTATATATCATTAATTTATATCAACACATCATTTGAAACATCTCAATATTACAATTTATATTTTAAATTTTGGGACATATATTATTATTCACCTAGGAATGATGATAGTGAAATGTCGTTATTGCCATGTTTATGTTTTATCTCCGTTAGAGACCAATCTAGATTTGGATTTTTTATTTCATGATAATAATATCTTTGATTTAATTTTTTGGAAGGATTGGTTTACTATTAAAAAATAAAAAATTTATTTTTTATCATCAAATGGTATCTTGTACCTCAAATAATGGGGTTGTGACATGTCTTAAAGGATAATGGGATTCGAGGGTAATTACAAACAGAATGTATTATCAACATTTGTGGAATGTGATATCATATTATTACCTTTTCTTTTAGTGAGAATATTTCAGTGATGATCTCCCTCTAGTTTTCATCGAGTTTCCAAATGATTTTTCTTTTGACATAATTGGTTTTTCATAGTTAATTTAGGTGTAGTTATTTAATGATATAGTTCTATATACATATCCATGATCATTTCCTTCATTACATATACTGCTCTAAGAAATTAACTACTTTAATACCCAATTATATTATTTTTTAGATAAAAAATTTATATAATTGAATGTGTCTCCCTAGGTTTTTTATGTTATCATTGATGAGAAATATGGTATAACACTTCAACAATTTGTTGATTACAAAGCAAACATCCGAATCATGGTAAAGAAAAAGTATCTTTTTCCATGGATTGATGAACTGGTTAACTTGTTGAATGTTAAAAAGCTATTTTTAAAATTGACATTGGATATGGTTAACACCAGTTGATATAAATAGAATTTTTTCAGTTTGAAAACCACTTTCTAGGGTAGTTATAACAAATATGGGTACCTTATCATACCATTTTGTAAAACTGGTTCTCATTCAACCTTTATGTAATTGATGAATTGGATACTGAAAGTGTATATTGATATTTTTAGGCAGATTTTATGGATGAAATCATTTTTTACCCTATGTATAAAGAGGATCATATATCTAATCTGAGATAATTTATTGAAATATTGAGAAATCTCCAAATTAATGCCTATGTTTCAAAATGTTATTTATAGAATTGGTATGTGATTTTCTTGGGACTTGTGGTCTCATAACATGATATTTTATCAAAACATGAATAATTTAAAGTTGCTATGAAATGGGATCGCCCATGAAATGTTTTTTGATTCATATTTATTAGTTTTTAGTGGAATACATTCACAGATTTCTAAATTATTTCTCAAGGTCCGATTCCACAAGTAATACTCATAATTAAAAAGATGTGACGGTAGTCTAGGATGATAAATTTTGTAGTTAATTTTTTTATCTCAATCCACTTTTAATTTCTACTATGGTGTTTACTCTACCAGAGGTTGTACATGGATATGTGGTCTTTTGTAATGTATCAGGTTCAGGTATGGGATCAAATATTATGTAAGGTGATGATATTGTAGTCTATGGCTAATAGAAGTATATTCCACATGAGAATAATTGTCTAACCCATGACCTCAAACCCTCATATTTTATACAAATCTTTTTATAGAAAACATTACAATGTTATTTTGACCATACGAGAATGACTTTTATCTTATCTAAAAAGGATCAAAAAAATTTCCAGAGGCATTCGGTGGAGTATATACAATGTTTTTAATTTGAAACATCTTATATCATAGGGAACTGGAATGTTGTTTTTAAATAGTTTATTATGAAACATCTAACCTATTCCACAAAAAAATCGTAAGAAATATTCAACGTTTTGGAAAATGTTTTCATAATTTAATATAAGTGTCCGAGAAATCGAGGAACGAGATTTATTGGGCAGGGTTGAGTTGAAATCATATCTTATTTAAATGATTATTTAGGAACAAAAGATTGATTATAATTCTATGTTATTAGTGATTCTTTTTTTATGTGGGGAGGCTGTTATTGAACGGTTTTTGTCCACAAAGAGTGGTCTCTATTTTCAAAAAATAATTATTGTATCGTTAGTTGTAAGGAAAATTTTGATTGGGCATTGGCATAGTTACAATTAGGATATTCACACATGAGCAAAAATGAGGTTTTATGACATTAAAAGATGATTTTGGTGGACATGTATGAGTCATTACATTCTAGATTTTCCTCTCACTATTATACTTTCTAGTAGGTCGTGTCATAGAACCAGAGACCTTTGGTTTTCTTCACCATGTTCGAGTGATGTGGTAGATGATTTATGATATTCATATGGAATTATAATGTTATATTTACATGTTCCAATAGAAAGGGGGATGTGATATTAGATTTGATTTATAGGCTAGTCATCATAATTTATACTTGTTCAAGATACAACCAAAGACTTAAGAACTATGAAATATCTATGTAAATGAGGTTTTTCATTTTCATGGAGTTCCATCTTATATATTATGTGATAGGGATCCATGTTTTAATTAAATTTTGGATTGGCCTCCATGAGGAACAAGGATACTGGTTTCTTTTGAGTATCTAATTCTATCTGTATATGGATGACAAATAGAGAAGAATATATAGACTCTCAAAGATGTGCTTTTTTCCGTTGTTCATGACATTATTTGAGATTGGGATGAAAATTTGGGATTGGTAGATTTTTCCATTTACAATAAATAATAGTCTCCCAGCAGAATGGATCACATAGAAGAATCATATTATCTCGCTTGTAAATCATTATTGTGTTTTATAGATATTATTGAATGTTCCTTAGTCAGCCAATGATTCGTACAAAAGACGATAATAAATATTAATTTGTTTCATTTGTGGATGTTGATGGAATAAATTCAATATAAATATTGTTATAACCACACAGTATACTATTTGATTATTTATTTTCTAACCATATGGGCTTGTAGATATCACCTTGTTTGGGGCATTGATGGTTTGGGAGGCATAGGATGCATTATCCTAATTATGACAGACCTTTTGAGGTTGTTGAATGCGTGAAAATGTGTATCACATTTTATCACATCAACCATATAATAAATCGATTCAAAATGTGTTTCATGTATCTCAATATTAAAAAATCATTAATATAAATATCATGTATTGAGATCGTGTGATATTATTGTGGATCCATATTTTAAATTTACTAAGAATCTAATTAGAATTATTGATTTCGAGAAAAATGTACATCATGGTAGGAGGATGATGTTCATCTATTTTCATTGGTAGTACGGTTATTTTATCCATGATACATGATAGATAGAGAGGCATTGATGAGTGATCCGTTTTCTATCATTTTTATATTGAAACTTCATGATAAGATTTCTAGGGATATAATATTTCTATATTTAGGAGGTTATAACAACGTGTTTCAGATTTTTAGGTACTCATTTACCCTTTTTATTAAAAAAAAAATTTGGGACACATTTGGGTTCACTTTTGTTAAAATTTTGAATTTTTTGGAGGGCTCTTGGGTTTTCAACAGCTGGTTCATGTTTATATCAAAAAATTAGGCCACATAATGCCGAATTCACAAACACAAGATGATTGGGTTTTAAGGGTTGGTGCATTGTTCAAAAAACCATATCTCCAGCTTGATGAAACTCTGAACCATTTATAGGGGGAACATGGTTAGGGAACAAGTTTTTTTAACCATGCAGCCCATCACAACTTACCATCAGAACAAAAATTTTAATTTTTTGAAATTTATTTTAAAAATATGTAAACCCACGTTTAACCTATCACATGACCCATTCATGTATAATCAATAAATACATGGTTTATAGTCTCTTATAAACCATGTTTCCACCTCCAAAACTATTTTTATGTCAAAGGAATCATGAAGGAACTCATTTAATCCCCCTCCAATAAGCTATTACCTTCATGTTCCATCCATCCTACCCTCTCCTTGTTTCATCATTAGAGAGTGTTATATAATCTTATAGGTATGGATATAAACTCCTTTTATTTATAGGTTTTATATAATCTATATTTAACAAACAATATTCCAACCATTTTTTTCAGAAAATCACTTTTCAGGTGTTTCTATACATGACCTCCATGATTAAAGGTAAATAGTACAATTGAGATATTTTGTGTAATTGACCATTGAATTTATTTATTAACATTAATTTTCATTCAACATTAATATTAATATGCAATTTTATGTGAATTGGAATATGAATTTATCTATTAGGAATTTTGGTAAAAACCACCCAATTCCGATAGAATTGTCATTTGGGGTGAACATTGAAATTTTACGGATGTTATAAACATATTTTTGAATTGATTTTAGAAAATGGATTAAATTTATTCATTTAAAAAATATTCTCAATTTTGATTTTAAATGTATGTAAATGATAAAAAATACATGTTTCTTTTTTGATATAAATTTGGAATATTAAATGGATAAATTATACTATTGAATTATAAATTATTTTTTTATTTTAAGTTAGGTGAATTTCCCATTATTTATTTAAATGTTTTACCAAATGGGTGCCTGGGTAGTCAGTAGGATGTTGGGGTATAAACTATTGAATGAAATTCTCTATAAATTGATTGATGATGATGACAGTAACTAAAACCATGTTTAGGTAGTAATTTTCACTTATGTTTGAGTGGATGATTTTAAATTTACCAAAATTGTGTGTGGATAATTTCTATGATAATTGATATGAGATTGTGATGATCATATAGATAATACTTAATATACATCTGGGTGTTTGACCATTTTCATTTGAATTGTTATGATTACATGACATATAAATCATTATTTGTGAAATTATTTTTCACATTCATTCTTTTTTTATATTAATTTTTTTATATAGTTTTTCATTAACACATTTTTTCATTATTTCCATAATTATTAATGTTATTCAAAATTTTTTATAAATTTGAATATTTTTTACATTAAAAATTTATTTTAAAAATTAATGGTTTATTAAATTTATTATGAAATCTTATCATGTAAATCATGGTGATATACTAAAATAATTTTAGCTCAAATCATAAATGTTCCTTTGGGGATTTTTAAATTTTCTTTTTCCAATTTCATGAAAAGGGAAATAACCTCTTAGAGGGGTTTGTTTTATTGATCATTAGTTCTTGGATTGATGTGTCCCTTGGAGGGTTCGGATATATTGTCTATTATTGGTGCTATGATGAGGATGTAATGTTTTTATTTTTTTTATACTTGTTTTTTATGGAAATATCTCACAAATGAGTTTTGAGAATAATTATATATAACATTATATTTCCATATTCTTATGGAATGTTCATTCTCATTTTCATATTTCATGATTCAAGGTGCTAGACTACCACATGTGGGATTTGAGAATTCCATTCCATCTTGTCAGTTATTACATGAGTGTTAAGGTACCATGTTTTTCAAGTAAATTATTGATAATTTAAGAATATCTTCATATTTAATAGGTATATAAAAGATATTTACCCTATATAGCTGATGTAATTTTTTTCAATAATAATGTAGCATAATTTTTTACTACCATAAACTAACCCTTGGGAATAATATTGTGAACCCTTATGATCCTTTCATTCATTAGTATTGTCCAATTAAAACTATATGAAACTATATTTTTGCACTGATATTTTTGTATAGTGTTATATAACCCTTTTACACTACCCTATAATGTTTTTAATTTTTCACTTCCACGTCCCCTACAATTTTTGACCTCAATTATTTTAGGTGGATTCAAGGTATCTTTTTCATAATCAATAGCCCACAGAGTGTGTTTCTGAAATATTTGTACATGTGTTTCATAATAATATCTATATGTTATTTGTCGCATTTTTTATGACTGTAACATGATATTATGAAACAAACTGATAAAAAAAGAACATTCCCCCGTAAATCTATATGAACGGACCATAACTTCATATTTTTGTTAAGCTTACATCATATTTTCAAGGATTCATTTCACTTCAACCCAAGAATACATTATTCTTATATTCCATAAACCATGATTTATATCACAATCACTCAATTATAAATAGGTAATTTTATCCATTTATCACTAAGGCAAACAAAATATTCATTCTACAAAATTTTGAAGATTTTATTTCCTTAATTAATTAAACATTTTCGAACTCATATTATATAATATGTTCCACTATTAACTCCATTTTCCCCCACTATAGAACCATCTCTTATCGTTCATTATCCGTTGTTAATGTCTATATCAAAATAGGTATCACACAAATATCCTATAAGAATCATATTCATCCAAAATATTGTTATGTTCCACACTCCTTATTATTTAATCAACATTATACAATATTCTCAAATGATAACACCATACCAGAACACTATCTTGAGAATCTCATGAACTATTATAGTATACTCTCCATACCTTTTGGAAGAATAATTTTTTATAATCCGTCCCTTGGATGTATAGTGGAATGAAATTGTAGAATATATAGTAAAAACATTAAGTGAAATTGTGAAACTAAAAAAGTAAACCATTGATTATTTTTATTATGATTTATGGATTCACATTCAGAACTGTATCTTCTAGAATTGACTATTTAAAAACTATAATCATTATTCATATTGACATTCTTCAAAAAATTCAAACACATGTGAACACCTTCTCCAACAATAATTCTTATCTTACACCATCATCCTTTCCCATTTTATATTACATTTTCATATAGTGAAAAAAAACCTACCTTCCAGAGAATATTCATTTATGAGAAATTCCTGGATAACTTTCACCAAAAAACCTTAATTATAATTAGTTACTACATATATATATATATACTAAGATTTTCTTACATCATGAGTAACTCTGTATAGTAAACCACACATCCATTTATTCCAGGAGTTAAGAAATTAATAAAACCACCATTCTAGATAAGAAAATATTCAATTTACAAGTATCAACTAACAATAAATATTGTTTATTTAATTTACATTATAATTAGTACACATCATGTTATTAATTCCCTTACCTAATAGAATATTCTTTAGAAACATTTTATTATTATAGTTGGATAACCACACACATACCTACAGATATATATGTGTGTGTATGTGTGTTTGTTTATTCATAAGTTATGATGTTTATTCATTTAATAGATGTTATATTCCACATTCTATAAAAATGTGATTCAGAAAACCCTCAGTGATATATTATCTATCCTTTATCATATTTTCTTCCCCAATACACTCAATTTATTGATAATTAAAAAATGATCATGATCGATCATCAATAGAAAATCCACGACCATTACCATCATGAATAAAAAATAAATTTCCTAAAACATGTTCACATTTAACAAAAAATCATCAAATTCTATTAATTCTATGATCAATGTGCTCACATTGAATCCAAAACACATTATTGGGATCCAAAATGACATAAGATTATTTATGTAAATCGATGAGTGTAGAATGATTCTACTATATTTAGGACAATAGCATTCCCAAGGATTGGTTTTTTCAAACTATACAACTGATTTTCATCACCACTTATTTTGTACAATATCCTCATCACTAACAATTATCCCGAGGATGCTATAATGTTTTAAAATTAGTATGATGGCATTGTAAATCAGAAAAAAAACAGTTGAATTATGATCTACAAGATATTATAATAAAAAACAAACAAATCACACCATATATGATCTCACACATGTTAACGAGACATGATCATATGAAATAAACACTAGAAATAAAAACATAAAATAAAAAACATACATTATATTAATTTGATGAAATATAACTCCATAAGAGGAATCATTAAAATTTTTCGAAGGAATATATAGATGGAAATTTTTTTGATAACTATAATAAATTATTATAAATGATTCTATCACACTATTTCTAGTACGAACTATTTGGTGAAAAAGTTCCACCACCTTCATGTCATTTTGGAGAAACCCCCCTCAGATTTGATTATAAGGTTTATATGTTAACTCAATCAAATCATACAACCAACATAGCCCTTGTAAAATCCCAGGTAAATAAAGAATAATACATTTTTATATTTATTAATATTTTCCAATTAAATATTAATTGTACTTAAAAGGGGTTTCTATGTTCAATAGTGTACCAGATGCACAACAAAGAGTTTCTTTAAAATCTTACATTCCACACTAGTAACATAATACTATTATTTTAAATGGTAGATAACACGTAGTCATTGTATTTTTTGGAATGAATAGAAATAACTAAATTATGATTATATATGTTTCATAAATGGGTTTACATTTATCCAATAAAATATAAAGGCTTAAAATAAGAAACGAACTCAATTTTAGGCAATATACTCTAATATCCATTAAAAGGTCGACTTAACGCCTTTTGATGGAGAACCGTCTTTTAATATAGTTTTGGTCACACATATACATTACATTAGACCAAATAAAATTCTTCTTTATAATTGAGAACTCAAAATTTACTTTGTGTATATTTGTTGTATTTTTTCAATAAATATCATTTTTAATGAATAATTGGGAAATGTTGTATTTTAATTCAAAACCACTTTTTAATCTAATTTATTTATATTATTAGATTATATTTTGAATTGGTTTTATAGTAAAATTATAATAGATTTTTATCATTTAATCCAATGGTGTTCATTGGAATTAATTTCTCCTTGAAATTAGACATAAACTAGGGTCAATCTTTTGATATTTAATGTTTATAAATAACATGCTATTTGTTTTAACAGTGGGAATTAATTATTAAATAAATTAATGAAACATATATTTTTTGAATTTTTTAAAATGGAAATCATTTTTTAATTAGGAATATCAAATATAAATTAGGGTAAATTTTTGTTATTTTTCTGAAAAACTTCAATTATTGATTAATAGTGAAACCACTAAGTGGCAGTTAAAAAACAGATTTTTCTTTTAAATGAAACATTACCACTTCTATGATTTGAATTTCAAAAATCGGACATAAATGGTTGTCATTAGGATATAAAATGTGGTTCAATTGGATTAAAATATTTTTTTGGTGAAATGAGTCTTTTAAGTTTATTAATGGCGATTAGAGGTAATTAGTTTAATTGAAGGTAAAAATAATGGTTTAATAATATGAAATTACCATGAAACATGTCCTACCAATAATGTATGTGTCATGACAGACCAAAAAAATCCATGGGTCATCTTGGGGACCCCATGGAGCCGCTTGGGTAAGAAAATTACATTAATAACTTTTTATTTAAAGTTAAAATAAAAATGTCACAAACATGTATTGTTTTACTAAAACAATTTTTACATGGGGTAATAAAAGTCATAATTTTGACTATAAATATTCACTGGAATGATAAAAAGATTTCATACATCATATTAATTTTTTTTATAAATTAAATAAATTAAATTATTTATGACACCGTGATGATGCAGTGATTACCTCATTATTTAATGATTTAAATAAAATGAATAGATAATGTAAAATCTAAGACCTAAACTTGTCAAAAACCTATTGGATGGGTTTATTTTGAACACTTATCACCTTATACTAGAAATATATAATTTTGGGACCTTTAAAAATGGAAACTCATTATATAATAAAGTAAAATATTATAACATTCCATTAGTGCCCCTTCTCACCTCTTAAAAAAGACCCCCACCTCTTCCACCTTACCCAAACCTCTCAAGCCTTTGTCTCGACCAAGATCTGTTCTTTTTAACTCTACACATCCCTATCCTCATCCTAGTAGCCTTACCTTTGGCATAAAGATATTCAAGAATCCTTTTTAGTTCAAACTAAGAAGAGTTGCCAGATTTAAATGTAATGTCTTCACCTGTGTTCTTTTGTTTTATATTGCTTCTCCAACCCCCTAAACACATTTTATTCCTATCTTTTGTAACTAAACCAGTATAGGAAATATAATGGGATTTTTTTATGAGAAGTATTCGAGCTAAAAATACACACACCTCCATCAAATGGTTAAAGAACATACTATTTCTCAGGTTGGCGAATTTCTGCATCACGAAACGATGATTGTTCAATCTTCTTTTAACCACTTTAAGATGGCCGTTAATTTGACACTCTATTTTTATATGATATATATTATTTTTATGTTTTCATTATTCTTCTGTATTTTTCATTTATGGATACCTTTATTGTTTTCATTATGGGTAAACACGATAATTTCATTTTTGGAAGTGAGGACTACCGCCCCTTCAATGTGATTTGATTCATTAATGACATCTGTGGGATGTATAAAGGATGGAGTTAATGATATGATGTACGATATTATACTGGAATTATAATATACATTTATATCATTATTATTTCACACCATTAAATACTAAATAGAAATGAAAGTAGCGTTCATGCGTACGTACGACTTACAGTCTCCATGAACGGTGCATTTCATTTCTTACCTCTAAATGTAAGGTACTATTATAAATACATCTATATGTTGGATATATATGAAATATATGATATCCAAATCAGGAATATCATTCTGGATATAATGAACCTTTGACCACATGAACAACATGCAATTTTAAGATGTCCATTTTTGACTTAAGTACCAAATAGCAACAAAACGAACGTTATTAACGTAAATGATTACACAATGTTTATAACATGGAAATAAGTTATATAAAAGGAATACTAAACATGTAAAAGCTTCTTAAGATAGTAAAAATTAACATTATTTTATTATTCAGGAGATTAAAGAGCAGTCAAGTCACGTCGGACACGAGCTAAGGGACTTCGTCTCAATCTCTTTTCATTGAGGAATATTCTGTTCTAAAACGAGACTTTAATTCATATGCTATATATAACACCTTTGACATTTACATTTATTCAAAAGTAATATTTTCTATATGAATCATTTACTAAATTACAAAAAGTTTGTTTCTTTTTAACGTACACGGTGACAATGACATTTCCACCGCCAAGAGTATTATTTGATCATTGGATTCCTCAACAAGCCGTAATGTTTTTAAAAGTAAAGAAATACCATATACGCTTTTATGTATTTTTGTATTGAAAATTGTTTTGATAATGGGTTTGTTATGTCAATATATTTAAGAGATATATTGTGATTGACATGTGGAAATGTTTTCCTTCCATTATATTTTTTTATGTCTAATGATTTTATAATTGTAATTGGACATTTGATAGGTGGTTACATGATAAACCATATGACGGGTGGTTCCATGAATACTAGGACGGGTGGTTACGTTATAACCTCCAATGCATTGGGTATGGAAGTCAGCTATATGGCTATTCCATTAAGTGATATATGTGGAAGTTGACCATATGGTTATTCCATTTAAGTTTGATTATGTCCCATGTTACCTTTATATGTAATGTGTTCTTTATATGGGTTTTATGGTAATCTTTATTTTCCAAAAGGGTAAGTAATGATATTTCATTCAGTGAAGAGTTTTTACTAATTCATAAAGGTGAAAAGTATTACTTTGATAAAGTATTCATGGTTTACAATTTGTTTTGAAAAACAAACAGTTTTCATTCTATGTGTGTCCCTTACTGAGAATTTTAGGCCCATCCCATGTTTTTTGAAATGTTTTTCACAGGAAATAATGTGGAATAGGGTAAAGTATGGGATCATGAAAAAGTGATGATGTCTTAAACATGGAAGTAGACACGACTCTTTTTCTAAGAGTTCCTGTTTTTTAAAAAAGGAAACTCTGTAGAAGTGAATACAGTGTCATGTTTTATGATGTAATAGTTATGATCTAATTCTCTAAAACTCTATACCTGAAATGATCCTGAATGTGAATTATTTATTTAATTCAATATTAATGACTGATTAAGGTCGGGTCCTTATAGTTGGTATTAGAGGTAGGTTTAGAAAACTTTATGAGTTAGAATATTGTTAAATTATATGTTAATTTATGGTATGATTGAAATGATATATCATTTAAAAATTAGCATGTTGCTTCGCCTAAGATATTTCTATGTTCAGAATGGTTTTCCACAGAGGAAAAAAGGCTGTTATGTTTGGATGACATCAAGAGGAAGACAACCTTCCAAATTAGCAACTTGAGATGGTCATAATCAGAACTGAACAGTTTTTTGTAGTGATGGCACAGTTGACTCTTCCTATAAATGGTGGTGGTATCCATGCACAAGATCAGCCAGATCAACCGCAGAGGAACATGTCAGTGGTGAAACATTTAATAAGGAAACATCCCCCGTCATTCAGTGGATCATCTGACCATGTTCTAGCTGATGAGCGGATTAAAGAAATGGAGATTGTTTTGGATGTCATGTGGTGTTCAGAACATCAAATGTTTAGTCTTTCTATTTATTGTAATGAAGGTGAAGCTGATCAGTGGTGGTCGATGATGAAAAATATCAGGGATAGTAATGAGATTGATGATCTTCATTGTGAAGAATTCAAAGATATGTTTCATGAGAAATATTTTCCTAAGGTGGATCGTCTTAGGATGGAAAAACAATTCATAGCATTGAGGCAGGAGGATGACTCAGTGGCTGCTTATGAAGAAAAGTTCACTCAACTGGAAAGGTATGATCCAAACTTCATATGAGATCTTGATAGTAAAATCAACCATTTTTATTCATCATTAAAGCCAATGTATAGAATGGATTAAACTTATCATGAGTTCAAAAGTTATGAATAACTTGTTCGATGTACAGAGAAGGTGGAAATGGATTTTTCCGATGATCACGATTACTTTGACAAACAATAGAATAAGAGGTCCAGTTTGGAGGCAAAGGGGAAGAATTCATCAAAGAATAAAATTGGTAAAAAAACAAATATCCATCCTAGGAGAAGTGTGGAAAAATGCATCTTGGAGAATGTTTATGCTAGTCTGGAAAGTGCTTTTGGTGCGGTAAGTCTGGTCATATTGCTCGTAACTGTAAGGAAGATGACCAATAAGGTAATGAAAATCCAACGGTAAGATGTTTAAAGTGTAATGAAATGGGTCATTATGTAAATGAGTGTCTAACGAAGAACTCAACTGAAGGAAATAATATAGACTACAAGAAGAAATGGGTGGTGAAATCATTTGAAACTACTTCAGCAGATGTTGGGCCATCGAATGAAGTAGTATCAGGTACATTGATTGTTTTTTTAGATTATCCCAATTTGTTGTTTGATTTAGGGTCTACACATTCATTCATTTCTGAGAAGTTTTCTAATAAATTGGGAATTCCATCTCAAGATATGAATCATGAACTTATGGTAAAAACACCAGGAGAGAAAGTTGATACAAATGGAATTTATAAGAACCTTTCTATCCTTGTGTGCAGAAAGAATCTACATGTAAAGCTTATTATTTTGCCTCTAATAGAGTTTGATGTTATTTTGGGAATGGATTGGATTTCTGTTTATCATGCAAAGATTCACTGCAGAGCTAAAGAGTTTTCCTTTCAGAAATATTTTTAGTTTATGTACAATAATGAACCCTTTGTTTTGATAAAATATCAGGATGTTGAGAAACTAGGAAAATATGGAAGTGAATGTTACCTTGCACATATTGATTAAAATAAAGGAAATGTTCTGATTAATGATGTGGTAGTAGTAAATGAGTATTTTTATGCTATTTCATAATTAGTTGCCTGGTATTATTCATGATCGGGAAGTTGAATTTACTGTTGACATAGTTCTTGATTCTAAGCCAATTTCAAAACCCCCTTATCGAATGGATCAAGTTGAACATTTATATTTAAATAAACAATTACAAGAGTTATTAGATAAGGGTTTAATTGGACCTATAAAATCACCACGGGGTGGTACTTTCCAGTTTGTTAAAAAGAAAGACAGTTCAGTGATACTTTTCATTGATTATAGAGCCTTGAATAATATTAGTATTAAGACTGAGTATCATTTTCATCATATCGATGATTTGTTTGATCAGCTCTAGCGAGCACAGTATTTTTCAAATATTGACTTGATGTCGGGGTACCATCTGTTGAAAGTAAAATAAGCAGATGTTCTAAAGACTCCGTTCTCTACTAGATATGGACATTATGAATTTGTAGTTATGCCTTTTGGGTTAACCAATGCACCTGCTGTATTCATGGACCTTATGAATATATTTTTCCATGAGTTATTGGATATGTTTGTGGTTTTTTTCATTGATGATAGTTTGGTGTTTTCTAAAAGTAAAGAGGAGCATGAAAGTCATATAAGGGTTAACTTGAAAACTATAAAAGAAATGAAACTATATTGAAAATTCAGCAAGTGTGATTTTTGGTTAAAAAAAATTTCGTTCCTTGGTCACATTGTTTCATAAAATGGAATAAATTTTGATCCTACTAAAACTAAAGTTGTTGAAGAATGTCCAAGACCCAAAAATGTAACTGAGACCCATAGTTTTCTTGTTTTGGAATGTTACTATAGAAGGTTTGTTGAAAAATTTTCACTGTTATCTAGTCTAATGACTAAGCTAACTCGGATGGGTTTTAAGTTCATCTGGACAAAAAAATATAATAATTGTTATCAAGAGTATAAAAGAAGATTGGCGAATGCTTGAGTTTTGGAACTTCCTTCCAGGAATGGTGAGTTTGTCATATATAGGGATGATTCGTTGAAGGGACATGGTTGTGTCCTTATGTATAATGATCAGGTAATTGAATATGCTTCACGTCAGTTGAAAACTCATGAGGTAAATTACCCTACACAAAATTTGGAATTACCTACTATTGTTTTCTCTTTAAAAATTTGGAGGAATCATTTGTATAGATTAGTATTTGAAATATATACCTACCATAAAAGTATAAAGTATATATTCACTCACAAATAATTGAACATGAGGCAGAGGAGATGGCTAGAATTAATCAAGGATTATAATTGTACAGTTCATTACCATCCGGGAAAAAAATAATGTGGCTGATTCTTTGAGTCGAAAAAGTAATGCTTCATTCACCATGTTGCATTTGGAATGAGATAATTTTGTTTTTGATTTGATTAAAATTGTCATAGAAGTTTTTTTCCCAAGAAGATCTTCTATTTTGTTTCAGGTTATAGTGAGATCATCTCTATGAGACAGAATTAAGCATGCGCAGAAGAAAGAAAGTGGGTTGCTGAAAAAGGTAGAGCTTGTTCAGAAGGTTAAGTTGCCAGAATTTATCATTGATAAAAATTGTGTTTTTAGGTTTTGGAAGAGATTATGTGTGCCTTGTGATTCACTTTTAAAGAATGTGTTTTTATGGGAGGCTCATTGTTCCCCGTTTTCAGTTCATCCTGGCAGTACTAAGATGTATAGAGTTTTGCGGGTGTATTACTGGTGGGATGGAATGAAAAAAGATATTTCTGATTTTACTATGATGTGTTTGACTTATCAAGAGGTTGAAGCAGAGTGGTAGTTACCGAAAGGGATGCTTCAACCTTTACTAGTACCACAATGGAAATGGGAGAATATATCAATGGACTTCGTTGTGGGATTACCAAATACATCTCGAGGTAATAATGCAATATTGGTTATTATTGATCGACTGAATAAATATTATAATTTCTTTCCTATTAGAGATACATTCTCTCTAGATCAAATTTCTATATTGTATCTTAATGATATGGTTAGGATTCATGGAGTTCCCCTCTCCGTTGTATCTGATCGTGATCCCAGGTTCACTTCAATATTTCGGAAGGGCCTTTAGAAGTCGTTGGGCACTGAATTAAATTTTAGTATATCTTTTCATCCACAATCAGATGGGCAGTCAGAATGAACAATTTAGAAATTAGAGTATATGTTACTTGCTTGTTTGATATATTATCAGGGAGGTTGGGACCAACATCTTTCTTTGGTTGAATTTTCAGATAATAAAAGTTTTCATTCCATTATACAGATGGCTCTGTTTGAGGCATTATATAGGAAGCGGTGTCGAACTACAACTTTTTGTGATGAAGTAGGTGAAAAGATGTTGATGGTACTATAATTGGTAGAAGAGTTGGTAGAAAAATTTCAGCTGATTCAGAAGCACATGAGAACAGCTCAGTGGAGGCAGAAACGTTATGCATACAATAGGAGGAAGGATCTCTATTTTGAGGTAGGTGATCAAGTTTTTCTCAAAGTTTCACCATGTAAAAGTGTGATGCAATTTGGTATGAAAGGAAAGCTGAGTCCAAGGTTCATTAGACCATATGAAATTTTGGAGAGAGTTGGATCATTTGTTTACCGAGTAGATTTACCTCCATGTTTTTCCTAGGTACACAATGTTTTTCATGTTTTGATGTTGAGAAAGTATATGCCAAATCCATCTCATGTTTTGAACCCAGAGGTAGAACAGTTGGAAGAGAATCTCTCTTATGAAGAACAACCAGTCCAGATTCCTGACCGAAGAGAGAAAGTGTTGTGAAATAAGGGAAATCACCAGGTAATGTTTTTGTGGGAAAACCATAAGTTTGAAGTGGAAACATGGGAATCTGAAAATGCTATGGGGGATATATACCCCCACTTATTTTGATAAGTAAATAAAATTGAGAGGACACAATTCCCAAAAGGGGGGAATGATGTAACATCCTAGTTAAATAAAGAATAATACATTTTAATATTTATTAATATTTTCAAATTAAATATTAATTTTACTTTAAAAGGGTTGCTATGTTTGATAGCCTACCCGATACACAACAAAGAGTTTCTTTGAAATCTTACATTGCACACTAGTAATATAATAATATTATTTTAAATGGTAGTTAATAAGTAGATGTTGTATTCTCGTGAATGAATAAAAATAACTATAATATTATTATATATGTTTGTTAAATGTTTTTATATTTATCCAATAAATGATAAAGGTTTAAAATAAGAAGAAATTTCAATTTTAGGCATAGATACTCTAATATTCACTAAAAGGCTGACTTATCCCCTTTTGATGGTTAACCTTATTTTAATATAGTTCTGGTCACTCATATATAATTTATTAGACCAAATAAAGTTCTTCTTTAGAATCGGGATATCAAAATTTACTTTGTGTAAATTTTTGGTCTTTTTCCGATAAAGTTCATTTTTAATGAATTAGTGGAAAATGTTGTATTTTAATTCAAAACCACTTTTAATATAATTTATTTATATTATTATGTTATATTTTTAATTGGTTTTAAAGTGATATTAGAATATATTTTTACAATTTAATCCAATGGTTGTCATTGGAAATAATTTCACTTTGAAATTGGACTACTGTTAATCTTTTGATATATATTGTTTCTTAAAAACACGCTATTTATTTTGACAATGAGAATTAATTATTAAATTAATTAATGAAAATTATATGTTTTCAATTTTGTAAAATGGACACCATTTTTGAATTCGGAATATCAAATATATCTTTGGGTGAATTTTTTGTATTTTTCGGAAAAACTTCAATTTATGATGAATAGTGAAACCACTAAGTGGCAGTTAAAAAACAAATTTTTTGTTTAAATGAAACATTACCACTTCTATGATTTGAATTTCAAAAATCTGACATACATTTTTTTCTTTAGGATTTAAATTTTTGTTCAATGGGATTAAAATATTTTTTGGTGAATAGTAACTTTTATGTTTATTAGTCGCGATTAGAGGTAATTAGTGTAATTTATGTAAAAATAATGTTTTAATAATATATAATTACCTTTACACATGTTCTAACCTTATTGGATGATTCATGGATGACGAAAAAAATCCATGGGTCAACTTGGGGACCCCATGGAGCCACTTGGGTAAGAAAATAACATTAATAAATTTTTATTTAAAGTTAAAATAAATAATGACACAAACATGTATTGTTTTACTAAAAAAAATTACATGGGGTTATACAAGTCATAATTTTGACTATAAATATTAATTGGAAATATAAAAATATTTCCAACATCATAGTATTTGTTTTTAAAAATTTAGACATTAAATAAATTAAATTATTTATGACAACAAGGTGATACAGCGATTACCACATTATTTAACGATTTAAATAAAATGAAATGGTTTTGTTAAATATAACTACTAAAAATGTAAAAAACCTATTGGAAGGGTTTATTTCGAACTCTTATCACCTAATCCTCTAAATATATAATTATGGGAACTTTAAAAACCGAAACTCATTATATAATAAAGTATCATTTTATAACATTCCAAGAGTGCCCCTACGCTTCTCTTATAAAAGGCCCCCACCTCTACCACAATACCCACACCTCTCAAGACTTTGTCTTGTCCAAGCTCTGATCATTGTATATCTACTAATTCCTCTACTCTTCCTAGAAGCCTTACCTTTGGCAGAAAGCTCTTCAAGAAACCCTTTTGGTTCAAACCAAGAGGAGTTACTAGATTTAATGGTAATATCTTCACTTGTGTTATTTTGTTTTATTATGCTTCTCCAACCCCCTAAAATATTTATTTCCATTCTCTTGTAACAACACCAGTATATTAAATATACAAGGTTGATTTTAAGATAATGATTCGAGCTACACTTACACACACCTCCGTCTAATGATTAATCAACAAAATGTTTCTGTGGTTGGAGAATTTATGTCTCACGAAACGATGATTGTTAAATCTTCTTTTAACACCTTTAATAGTGGCCATTAAGATGTCACTATATTTATATATGATATATATTATGTTTATTTTTTCCTTATTATTCTATATTTTTCCTTTATTGAATACCTTTATGGATTCCATTATGGGTAAACATGATAATTTCATATTAGGATGTGTGGACTACCGCCCCCTCAAGGTGATTTGATTTGTTAATTCCATATGTGGGACGTAGAAAGGATGGAGTTAATGAAATTATATATGATATTTTACAGGAATTATAATATACCTTTATATAATTATGATTTCACTACATTATATACGAAATAGAAATGAATGTAGCTTTCATGGGTACGTACGGCTTACCGTCTCCACGAACGGTGCATTTCATTTCTTACCTATAAATGGTATATACTATTATAAATACACTAATATGCTTGATATATATTATATATATGATATCCAAACCATGAATATCATTCTGGATATAATGAACCTTTCACCACATGAACAACATGTAATTGTAAGAAGTCCATTTTTGACATAAGTACCGAATATCGACAAAACGAACGTTAATAACTTAAATGATTACATAATGATTATTACGTGGAAATATGTTATATAGAAGGAATAATAAACTTCGAAAATGTTCTTATGTAAGTAGAAATTAACTTCAGTTTATTATTCTATAGATTAAAGAGACCACGAGTCACGTCAGACACGAGGTAAGGTACTTCGTCTCAATCTCCTTTCATTTAAGGAATATTTTGTTCTAATACAAGACTTTATTTTATACGCTGTATAAAAAAAATTTGAATTTTACGTTTATTCAAAAGTAATCATTTCTATACGAAGCGTTTTACTAAACGACAAAAATTATGTTTCTTTTTAACTTAGACGGTGACAACGACCTTTCCACCACCGGTAGTATTATTTGATCTTTGGCTTCCTCAACAAGCCATATTGTTTTTAAATGTAAATAAATACCATATAATCTTTTATATATTTTGTTACTGAAAATGGATTTGATAATGGGTTTTTTATATCAATATATTTAAGTGATATACTGTGATTGAAATGTAGAAATGTTTTCATTCCATTGTATTTGTTTTATGTCTTTTGATTTTATAATGGTACTTGGAAATTTGATGGGTGGTTACGTGATAATCCATATGATGGGAGGATCGGTGAATACTAGGATGGGTGGTTACGTTATAACCTCCAATGCATTGGGTATCGAAGGCGGCCACATGGCTATTCGATTAAGTGATATGTGTAGAAGTTGACCATATGGTAATTCCATTTAAGTATGTTTATGTCCCAAGTTACCTATATATGTTTTGTGATCATTATATGGGTTTTATTTTAATATTTTGTTAAAAATAGTTTATGTAATGATTATTCATTCAGTGAAGAGTTTTTACTACTTCATAAAGGTGAAAATTATTACTTTGATACATATTAATGGTTTACTTGTTGTTTTGAAAAACTAATAGTTTTCTTTCTATGTGTATCCGTTACTGAGATTTTTATGCTCATCCCATGTTTTTTGAAATGTTTTTCACAGGAAATAATGCGGAATAAGGTCATGGATGGGATCAAGGAAAATTCAGGATGTCTTAAACATGGAACTAGACATGAATCTCTTTTTTAAGCGTTCATGTTTTGTAAAAAATAGGAAACTCTGTAGAAGTTTCAACTGTGTAATCTTTTAAGACGTAATGGTTATGATCTAATTCTCTAAGACTATATACCTGAAAATATCCTCAATGTGAATTATTCATTTAAATCAATATTAATTAATGTTTAAGGTTGGGTCCTTATAGCTCTTCAATTTAGTGGATAATTTAAACATCAAATAACTATTTGAGTTATTTATATACAACATTATTAAAAATCTTAATGTATCATTAACAAATGATCTTGGGATAATCAACAACGCTACCTGGGTCAGTACACCAAAAATATCAAGGTGCTTTTCTGATCACTATGGTCTAAAGGGTGGTTTCATGATACCAATGATAATATATAGAAATTATTTCATCCTCTTATCTTAATAAATATTTCAATGTATTCTAATAGGGAGTCCACCATTATATGTATATAGTCTAGTTATAAAATCCATCAAATAAACTGGTAAAATTATATAATCCATGATAAATAGAGTATAAATAGAATGATAGTATCTATAAACCAAAAATGGGTAACAAAAAATAAAACAAGTGTTCTAAAACTTCACTCCAATAAATGAGTTAGAAAAAATAAATCCATTAAAAATTTTCCAATACACAACAAAAATCCATGAAAACTAAAGGCAGATTTCCCCAACATTGATGTTCATGATTTATACATATGGCCCCCAGATTCTAAAAAATCATACCATTGAAGAAACATAACATCAATTAGTCATAATATAGAAATATAATCTTTTGTCTTGACTCATGTTAGATAACATCAAGTCTTCAGATTAAAATATTATTATGCAAGGTGTGTGGAAAAAATAATAGGATAACACCAGGTATGTTTATATCAATTTTACTAATAAAAACCAATAATTATATTGGTAGAAATAATTATTTTGAAATCATTTACACATGAACAATTTTATTAATAATTTTATTTTCATAAGAAATACATGAAGATGAGTTGAATGGGAAATAAAATAAAAATCTATAACATTTTTAATCAAGGGATAATCAAGAGATCAATGTCTAGAATACAAACGGGAATGTAATAAATGAATTTCATAAATTTATCAACGAATAAATGTCATATGGTGAGTAATGATATATGGGGTCTAGGTGTTCAGTACTAACACACAAATTATTGACTAAACTATATGAACATATAAATGTTATGGCACATAGACCACCCATGGAATCAATATAAATGGAACCTATCTAGAATTACTCATGACCCTAAGAAGTACACACCCAAAACCACTCCCCCATGTTCTTACATCTATACATATAATCAGATACATCATATATAGAAAAATCACATTATCATGTAATAATATTTCAAATCAAACCCCCTTTTGAAATCTATTAGATTAATAATTTAAAAAATTTTGTTTTCTTGAAGTGGGGTTTTAAAAGTATTTATAGTAATGATCATTATTTTAAAAAGGAAAACCAAAAGAAATTTTTAGTTTAAAATTTAATGAATCCCCAAAAATAACACATGTAATGGGTTCCTAAAAAATCCTTCCAATAATGATAAAAAATAAAACCAAAGGAAAAATCAAGGGAAATGTTTATCCAAAGGGATAATATAAATATGATGATACACATACATTATAATCATTTAAATATTTTCAATAATGAATGATATAATAATAAATTATTAAAAGGGATAATAACAAACTGAAAAATATAATATATTCAATAGAAAAACAACACAATCCCGCATTTTGAACATCGATGGCCTTTAGGGAAAATGCTATGGGAATGATGTAAATGTACAGGAGATTCCATAGTAATAGTAGAATGAAACCAGAGGGAATAAAGAGTAACCTTTATTAGTTTCCCTAATATAGAATGAAATTACCATGAATCCAATTGGGAGAATATGGGATGGTAAGGACTAAAATTTCCAATAAAAATAAGAGTAAAAGGGTTATATGGTTTAAATCCCAATAGGGGAATTATTTTAATTTCAATTTCTTATGGTAAACCAATGATCGTGACATTACCCATGGTTTTCGACATGGAGTAGCCTCACTAGGTTTCTAAATGATGTATCTTAACTAATATTCCATAGTGATTCTCCATGGGATAGATCCTAGGTTGTTGGAACACCCATAATTTATGTTTTACCCTTGGGGATTTCCCATAAGGATGATCTATAGGGTAGGGGCTATTGATTTGGTCCCCCAGACCTCCATGAGATAGTTCATTAAACCATTACATATCACCTCCCCAATACCCTCACCATGTAATAACATATCTTCATATCATATGGTTACCAATAATAAACCCTAAAATCCCCCATAAACTCATAAGTGATCCAAAAAATAGAATCTAAAAAACATAACTAAAATAAAGCATGTAATAATATACCAGTGACCTAATGTGTTATGCATGTCTCCCCATCAAGATACAGTCATCCCTAAGAAAATAAATAAAAATTTTCTCCCTAGCGAAGAGGAAGCCACATTTTCTCATCAAGGACACAGAATTCTACAACTCATTGCTATGTTGACCATGATGTCGTATCAGATGAACAAAAGAGAAAAGTTTATCCCACAACATCTTGATGTGACTATCTAAAAAACATAAAGTTCACAGTTATTTATGTTTCATGTTCTAAGTATAAATTTTCACATTCCACCATGTCAAATGCGTCTAGACATAGCTTGTTAAATTGAGATGTTTTCAATACACAATGAATAGCGTTAGTCTATGGATAAAAGGTAAACCAATACGCCCCCTTCATAAGATATTTCACTGCATTCATAGTTTTAAAATAACTAAACAATAACTTACCATACATCCCCAAACATTAGTGTCCCAGTAAAGGGGAGACCACAATTGGCACATTATCATGTTTTTTAAATTCTAATAGATGATGAATGTTGAGGGTATATGACTTTTGGTAACATTGAGAAATCTCTATCTAATTTTAAATTAACTAAACCATTCAAATCATCTCATGAATAATAATGGGTCCCACAAAACGAATGCTCATCCAACGTAGACCAACAATGTGAGTCCCAAAAAACCCATCTACGAGACCTATATTGGAGACATATTTATAGTGGGTTGATATCAATTATATTATATAAAATCATAAAATTGTTTATTCTTCAACCATGATCCACTAAAATAAAGGATGTCTGCTTCGAGAATACCCTCAAGAATAGGGATAAACCACTATATCTAGTCATAAGTCTAAATACCTCATGATATTATTAGTTTCAATAGGGAACATACAATATCATGAAGTACTTTGGAAAAGGGATTCTAAATGTGGGTGTTGTCCTAGAATGATCAACGAAAGTCTAGATTACATTCTAGAAATAAATGAATCCTAGATCATTCACATTCATTAACACTATAATAAAAATAGTATGGGATAATTTTGTTACCCAACTGATAAAAACACATATATATATAAATTTCACATAGAAGATAAAAATTAAATGATCATAAAATAAAAAAATATCTTATACAATTTCAACACCGACATAGTTAGGGGATACAACAACCAAACCATCTTCTAGAGCATGAATTTGATTATCTGACAAGTGAGGAACCATGATATGAACTCTAAAATATATCAATTCACCCAATGTCAAAAAAATATTTTACAATATAGGAACATTTAGTGCCTATAGGGTGAATGACCCAACTATAATTATGAAATTCATATCGAACATCATTCCTAAAATACAAATGAACCATAAATTTCTTCCTAATATATAGAGTTTAATATGGAGATAAAGGAATATTCATGACACTTTTCCTATAATTTATTATTCCTATAATCTTCATATAATCATGATCAGAATCCTAACCATGGTGAATCAAATCCTTAATAGAGGAGGCACCCTACCCACTGGTAAAAAAACACAACATCAACCTTTTCTTATACTCCTGAATGAGGGTTGAAGAAGAATCTATTGAAACCATATTCTTTCTTAGAATTTATAAATACTTGTACTATAAATTTATATGTATAATTTTAGAATCTATATATCACATCCTGTGAGTGTATTATATATATTATTTTAAATTTCAAATGTAATTTACTTTCCAAAAAAAATAAAATTTATATACCACTGGGTAATGGTATTATATAAATGATAATGATATGAATACAATATAAGCATAACCATGAAGTGGCTGTAGAATGTTTTTATGAGAAATAATCACCACAACTAAATCATGTTCATGAGTAGTTTAGTTCTAATTATAAATAATAATTTATGTGTTTCATGGTCTATTATATCATCATCATGCATGAAAAAAAAATTGCAATGACATTCTTGGGGCATATAAATGCCCAATGTAACACATTCCTACCTCTAGGAGGAACAAAACAAGAATTGAATTCAACATCTCCAATAAATCATAAACATAATTTTGTAATTTCTAAATATAATTCAATATTACTCCTTTTAGGAATAGAGCTACCCCAAAATATTACATCATGAACAATACTATATGAATCACATGGAATATACTAATATACCATATAAACACTAGATCTTAAATAAATTCATGAGTCCTACCCAAGATATCACAACTATTATAACCTTTGCATCCACATAGAATTTATAATTGGATTCTACATTACCGATTAATTTTGACACAAGGATCAGAATATGGCATGTTTATAACTTCATGTTCAATTTGATGTCCCAAAAGGTTCCCAAAAATCATCTAATTATCCCTCATGTTCCACCTTCATTTTATAGTGAACCAATATAACATAAATAAGTAAAACCACAAATGATTCGCGGTAATAACATGAAATATATTTCACCAAGTCCGTAAGGACTTAAGGGGAATTATTAATGCCTAATTATATAACTATATAATCAAAACTCCATTACTGAATCTAGAATACGGTCAATAGAATTTCAATCTCCCTCACTATCAAATGTGGGTACCCCAACATCAATTCAATCATTGAAAACCACTAGTCTTCCTGAAGAAACTCAGACAAATCATTAATATGGGGAAAATTATTCTTATTCTTGATCATCATAATGTTGAGATTCTGATTATCAATGAAATGGTTATTCCTTCTATATTCCTTCTACGAATTGATTTTCATAAATGCTTTTGCTGACATTATTTGGAGAATTAACCCTTTTTATTGATATCATATAACTAAATCATTAACACATTCAACATAACATGGAATATTTAGTAATATGGAATGCACATTAGGGATATATCATGGATTAGGTCAATGGTGAACTCTACATTCAATGAGGGAGGTAACCAAGATAAATCATCATTAAGGTCCTTAGAGAATCCACTCACCACCAACAATTTCTCTCCAAATAAAACCTATTTAGTGGTATCAGGAAGAAATATATAAAACATTTATCATAGAGACCTTAGTAGTTTGAAAATTAGAGAATCAATATTGAAACATTGGTTTTGGTGATTTATCACAATAATTTTACATCCACAATAAAAATCCCCATGCTTTCTATTTTCCCTTAATAATAACTACATGTTCAAATAATTATAGCAAGGTAATGGATCACACAATGTATCCCATTTATATCTGAATTTAATATATATTTATCTTCCATCACTTCATAATAGGTGGGGAAAATAGAAAAATAATAATATACATGATTTTAATATATAAACAGATCATAAAAAAGGACGACTCATGTTGTTATTTTTTAGGTTTTTTGTTGAAATACATACCTAGTTAGAGAACTATGTGTAAAACTATATAATAGTTCAGACACCCTACTCTAATACCACAAACTCTCGATCCCTTAACACTATTAGATTAACTATGTAATGATGTTTGTTAAAAATATTCTTCAACTCAAAAAATCTATATATTCATGAATAATACATTGAAAGTTGGGCTCCACTACCTTCGAAATATCCATTCAATTATATAAGTTAAAAATACCAATAAATTATAAGATTCTATAGGTATGATAACATGCATTCAGTCATCTCCCACAGGACATCCATTTCATGAGTCCCTGGACACCCTGAAACATATGTTATTTCTTCTTCGTGATATTCTAGGAATGATCTGTCAATGAAATGTTTTTAGATAACCACTCTTAAGCATTAACTAAATTAATTTTATTACTTATTCAATTTGATTTGTTTCCATTGTTGGTTTATCCAATTTAATTTCTTATATGGTTTACTCCATATGTTTATTATATCCCCTTCTAATATGTGTGATACAAATAGATAAAAATATAAAATCCAATCAATAAATAATATCATTAAAACAAAAAATAATAATAATAAATTCGGGTATCATCCAAAAAAACATAAGAGAAATAAATTATCTCAAAAAACATTGAATTAATCCTAACGATATTCATCTAACAAAATACTATGAACACCCATATTACTCGCAGAACAACATAATGAAAAACTATATGGAATACTAATACAGCATTTCATAAGTCCCAATAATCTAGTCCATGAATCCTCAACACACAATATTACATGAGGGGATCCAATACCATTTTATAATGAACCATCTAATGAATACCTACCGTGTTAGTCAGTTTTCCTCTAAATATGTATAAAGGTACATTCTAAATCCCTTCATGTTAGTGATCAATGACTTGGTAATGATGAAAACATCTCTGAAAAATTTGAACATTATATCAAAATAATGAATTCCATGGATTTCAACCTGTTTTTTTAATAACCCATCAAATATTTTGGATATCCATTCCAGGATATTTTAATTTAAAATGATATATGACATTATATAAAGAGTATAAGAATATGTGAAATCAACATAAACTATAAATTTTTGATAAAACTAAAATATTTGAGATAAAATTACACAATAATAATTATGGGATTATGAATACATTAAAGAAAAAATTAGCTAAATCAAAACTAAATTTCCAATACCCCAAAGGTAGTGGATATCATATCACCATATCAATCTATCTCCATGTGGCCATTGGCTAGTATAATACTAATATAATAAATTGCGATATATCATAATGACGATAGAAAAATGAGAATTGGTACATGTCAAATAACTCATTATAGTTAAAATGATGTTATAATATTCCAAATGGCATAGGATGTTTGTGAGGAAAATCATATATAAATATTACTAATCTTCTAGAATCAATTTTCATTTTGAAAAATAATAATTCTATTTTGTAAAATATTTCTATAATAATAATTTCCGTGTGAAAATTTTTATAAATCCGTTGGTTTTTGTAAAACAAGTCATATGATAACTTACATGAAAAATAAAATGACATTTTTTAACTAAAGGAATCAATAAAAAATCATATGATCACAATAAAAAACATAAAAGAACGTATTAAATTTATTTAATAACTAGTTAAAATAACATTTATGACATGAGTGACTGTTTATATGTAAGAAATAGGTGTCTAGGACTCACTCACAAAGCACTGACTGACCAATATGAATGTAAATCGGTAGTAAGATCTATACCTATCAAGGAATTTTCAAAAAAATGAACCCATGCTTTAATCATTCGTAGATAACAGGAAGAACCCACCCCAAAACCACAAATCCATGGCCTCCCATGTGTATCAATAATAACATCCGTTATATAAAAATTCAAATGTTCCCTTAATAAGAAATGAAAACAAAATACTAATTAAAATATCATCAAAAATTTATTTAGAAATATAAATATTCCTAAAGAAATTTTATCAACATCTCTTTAGGTAGAATATTAATTTTCAAATGGAAAATTAATATAAATCACTATTTTTTAAATAAAACCTTTTGAAAAAATAATAAATTGATTAAACCCCTTAATAAAGTAATTCATGTTTGAAAAAAATTAAAATCAAACGAATCCAAAAGAATATATTAGAAAAAATAAATTTATGAATATATATACACATATTATATAAAAGTGGTTGATCATATTAGCTTTTTTAAAATATTATAGGGACTGAAAAATAAGATTACTCAATGACCAAAACATTAAAAAAATTCATCAAACTCAAATTATAAATAATTGGTTCAAATCCATGTAGGCATAATTATTCGATAGATGGGTTATATGTATATTTAATTAATATTAGAGAGGAATATAAAGAAGAAACATAGATTTACTTAGATTAACCTTGTAAAATATCCCAAATGTAGAGAGAGATAACCAAAAAATATTTGGAGGGATATGGAATCAACCATGTTGTTACATCATATGAAATGAGGTGAACCATTAGGGAAGTGGGGTAAAATTATGATATGTGAATATGTAATTACCCTAAACCCAGTACACTGGATTTTGAGGATTCATTGATAAATTTTCATAAGATACATGGAATCAAATCCTAGTGGACCATGTAGTTATTAATCGTAGTAAAATTAAAACATACCTGAAATTGAATCCATTTAGTAAAATATGAAATAATATTATTATTTTACTAGAGAGTTCCATTATACCTCTTACTGTACCCCTGCATATCAATCAATAATAACTTCCTTTTATCCTATATAAAATAAAAAATAAAAATGGATGAGTACAAAATTTCAGTAAGGGTTAGAGTATATATGATTTTATCCAGAATAAATTAGTCTTAATAAAAATGTCAAGGTGAATAAATAAAATACATGATATTTAATAAATAAAATGATCAAAATATTTTAAGATCAAAGGTAATCCAATTGTTTTAAATAAATAATCACATGAGCTAAATATATTACCATGGACATTATAATTAATATTATTTTCAAATAGAATATCAATAAATATATTAATAGTGTTGTAATGCCTAATGTTGTACATTAAAAACATATTATTGATGATTTTTTAGATTCATCTACTACCATTTATGTCTTTTTCCGAGACATCTAATAAAATAAAGTCCTTGTCCCAATACATTGATATAAAGTTGTAATTCCTCAGCAATAACATAGTATTGTTTTTTATCTCGGACATACTGATTCATTAATTAGATATAGAGGTCACCAACCAAAACATACTACATTCAATTCAATCCTAATATGATATGGAAGATGTGTAATCAACATAAACACTTGAAATAAAAAACATGTATACAAAAATTTTTACAATTACACTAATTAATAGTCATAATCATATACCATCTACAGTAATTATAATGGTATCAAACTGGTACATCTGTGTAACTAAACATAAAATCTCTAAAAATGATTAATAAATATATAAAAATAACTTATCTCAACTTTATAATTTCTATAATAAAGGTATTTTCTTGTTAATGAATTTAAATACTATAAATGATACAAAAAAAATTCATTTGAGGAAACAACTGTAAAATTTTAAAACACAAATTTTAAAAAAATCCACTAATCATTTATAAATATAATTTACTATTAAATGAAATTTGAAATACATTATTGTATTTTTAATGAAAAAACTAATATTAAATTCATGTCATACACACTAAAACACATTTCCTTTAATATTTTACATAAAATCTAAATGATAATCATTTTGAAAATTACAAGATTATTCGTTTTAAAAAAATTGTAAAAAGTAAAAAATGGGTAATTTTTATTTCATAATCGAATTTTATAATGTTAATGAAAATTTAAAAACAGTTTGAGAAAACGTTGTTTAGGTAGAAAAATGATTTTCATCAAAAGATACATATAATGTCACATTTCATAAAAAAACATTTTCATAATCATTCTATGTACTAAAGGGATTAAAAATGAATTTAAATAAAAGTTACCGTTAATAACTCTAGGGTAATGAATTATATTTATTTAATTATATAAATTAAAAATAATTCCCCTAAATGTTACGTAAACAATAAAATCCCAAAAATGATGTGATTGTGAAACAAACCCTTATGACATTGGTAAAATTTGAATCATAAACCCCATATAAGAAATAACATCAAATGAAAATTAAAATAACAAGAATATAAATGAATTAATTATATAAATTGAAAAATATCATTATTTTAAAATTGTAAAATTTAATTAAATATTTTATTCAAATATATATAACTCCATTGATGGCTTGGTTACATGTAACCTAGAGTTTTAACAAACCACAATATACATATACATTATTATTATTTATTTTTATCAACTCAATTTTAATTTGGTTATTATTAATAAAATTAACTATATTATTTATTAAATAGTCCTTCTTTACTCAATGTAAATACAATGTAATTAATTAATAAATTTTTTATTAATTTCATTAAATTATTTAACATAATAAGTGTTCTGAAAAAAATTATGTTTATTTATTTCTATGAGAAAATAACAATAATTAATTTATTACACTATTAAAAATTTTATTTTCTAAAATTAATATAATTTTTTAAATCATCATATCAAAATTAGTCTATGGTGAAACATTGCGAATTTTTTAAAATGTAATATTTTTAGAGGATTGTAAAATAATTGAGTTTTTTAAAATTATTGTGTGTTTTATAATATCATAAAGAAATAATTGTAATAAAAAATTGTTAAAAATATATATGTTCATATAATATATTATTATTTATATATCCATCAAAATATTTCATTATATTTAAAGTATAATTTATTTAATGATAAATATGAATATAATTTTCAGTGTCGATGTAGTGTCATCACCACGAAGGAATTATGAAATTTGGTTGGTTGTAGATAATAATTTAGATATAAAATTTATTTTCATAATTTTTTAATAAATAAAATTTTAAAATTCTAATTTTGACATATATTTTTAAACTATTAGTTATATTACAAGATGTTCATCCAAATGATTTTCCCATACTTCTATAGGGTAAAAATTGTAAAATATAAAAAAATAAATATGTTTTCTTGACATGAATATGTGAAAATGAATATAATTAATGAATATAAAGGATCACATTGATAATATTTAATTTATTTTTATTATTATTTTATATAAATGAAATAAATATGATAAAATCTTACCCCAAGACATACGCAGTGCACGTGCATGCTAAAAAAATAAATAAAATAATTTTAATTAAAATGATGAGGACCATGAAATTATCAAATAATATGACAGAATCATATTGGATGAGTAAATATATAATAAAATAATCCAATTTTATAATATATGAACATTTTAATCCACTTTAGTAATTTTAGTGTCAAATGAAAAACCATATATCCATTTAGTTGAGATCCAAAAAAGATGATTCAAAGAAGAGGAAATCGCTATAACTGGTCAATTTATTTTGATACTATTTATTGCTTACTATAAATCGATGATGTTCTTCAAAAATTAATACATTTGGTTTTTTTAGTATTCTGGAATATTTTTTTTTCTATTAAAATACCATTATACATCCTCTTTCACATCAAATAATAATTGAATGTATGGCTCTTATATAATTGTGGGTTGTTGTCTCCATGTAGTGACACAATTCATTTTTATCACCATATATTATGGATGTGTATTTTTATTGATTTAATTAATTAATATTATATATATGATTTAATAATTTGTCATTAAATTTTAATTATTATTTATCTTTATTTCATTAAAACAATCATAAATTGAAAACATCATTCGTGCATATGTATGGCCTAACATCACCATGAATAGTTTAATACATATTCCTATATCTACATAATATGAATAGTAATAAATAAGATTATAATTATTATATATGATTTTAATGAAATGATTATCATTTTTTAAAAAATGAGACAAAGTTAAATTGATATGGACCAAAACTGGTAAACTGAAACAAGCTTGGAACATGATTCATATTCCACTAGGAACAATCATTTTAATAGAAAATTATTAGTAAATTGGTCATAAGAAATATTAATGAAATATATACATAGTATGATAAAATTATGAGTGTAGAATAAAATTTAAAATAAATCATTATTTATTCTAAATTAGTACTGAACATGAATGGATTTAGGAAATAATTTATTTATAGGATTTTTCTTCACTTGTATTTATATGGGTGAAAAGAAATATTCGCCACTTTTTACCTTTGATTAGTGCATATAATTTACATGAATTACTTTAAGGATAATTTTTTAAAATTTTCTATTAACAGAATGATCCATTTATGTTTTTTCCCTCTATAGTGAAAGACTATATAAATCATTAATGAATATATTGTTTTTGTTTCTATTTATCCAATGGAACTGGACATTTATGGCTCTGAAATTGATGAAAATGTTTTGTAATGAAGAATAAGTTAAAATTTTGTCATATTTATGAATTAAATTCATGAATGACTATAAGTATATATACAAGAAATACGAAATAATGCTTAATATTGTGTATGACTCATTGATATAAAATATAGACAAGAAACAATTACCTTGCTTTTGAATAATCTCCAACCATCATTATATTCATGAATTTGTTTTGTTTATTACTAACACTATTTTAAAATTATCATTCATTTCATTTACCATATTAATATCTAACATATTATTACTCATCCAAGTAAGTTCACCTCATACATTTCCTTGATATTTTTCTTACGCGACAAAAATGAATTTTGTAGGTTAGATATGGTCAAAGATAAAATTATTTAAACACCTTTAAAAACAAATCAATACATAATTATAATATTTAATCTTAAATTATACATCTAAAAAATACATAAATTATAATAATAATAAATGAACTATGTTATAATCATGGGGACGGTAGGCTGCATGTATGACTTAGTGAGATTTCCATTTTTCAGGGATCATTATTGAAAGATGGTAAGTAATATTTTTTTCTTTATATAATGTTAATTATATCATATTTAACAAATTATTTTGTTAATAATTCTAATATATCACCCATGTTTTATTTTGATGAAAAAAGAGTCACATATCGTTATAATGGAAGTAGTCCACACTTACATGATCTTTGTCACACAATTTCATTATAAGATATAAAATTATATATCGTCTTATATAAATGATAAATATAAATTTTTTTTTGTAATTATAAATTAAATATCACATATACTCATTAAATTTCCACTTATTACTTTCTATATAATATGTTAGTGATAAACAAATTACATTTCTTCTCTAGACTATAGTCTACTGTACAAATGAATGTCATTATAATATATTCTATAGATGTAATATAAATAAAGAAATATATGAAATAATGAATATGGAGGTATAATTACTATGTTTGCATAATATATATAATTTTTATTCATCATAATATAAATATGTCAGTGTTGTGGATGTATAACGTGTCACATCGGTTCGTGAGACAGTAAACTACCATGCATATGAGCGAGGTTATCGTTTCCCATTTAAGGGAAGTGGAGATGATTTTAGGTTATGAAAATTACATAAAATTATCTTATTATATTTAATATATAGCGTTTATTATATAATAATTTATTATTGAAAATTTAATGATGTGGAGGAAGATATAAAATTAAAATTCTCATTGAAGAATAATTACTATTCCATGGGAAAATCATTTTCTATTCTCCAAAGCCTACATATATTGAGATTAAGAACAAAATATTTCTTCTAGTATATAATTAGGTATAATATTAGAGATTATGGAATGATGTTTATTTACATAAATCGTTTCAATGTGTGATTAAGATAGGAGAGTGTGTGGCCTTTTATAGGTGAGGTTAGTGGCACAGTTGTAAATTTTATAGTATAAAAAGTGATACCCAAATCATTAAAATGATAATTGGTCAAAATAGAGTATTTTAAATCCCTGTACATGATAGTTTATACATAGTTCCATACAATTTTTATTGGATATTTCTATGCCATTTTAAACATTATCATTTTAGATTAATCCCCATGTAGACCAATTATATCCTAACCCTTTGTAAATAATTTTTACTATTTCTACAATTAATTATATTGAAAATTAAGATGTAATTATTACACAATATAAATTATTTTGATTCCAGATATTTTTTAAAAAATACTATATATATAAGTGGAAATAAATATTTTGAAATTATTCCCACAAATGTATTGAGAAGATAGGCTTTTAATGACAAATCATTCAAATGTTCACAACATTTATATATTAAAATAGTAAATATAATTTATAAAATGGATATAAATTGTATAAATAGAGTTTTAATTTAACCCTAATGTCTTTAAATAATATTTAAAATATAAACTATCCCGCTATTTAATTGAAAGAAAAAAGTATTTTATAATTAATATAAATAAATAATCATAAAAAATGAATATTCTTAGAAAAAACAAAATAATCATGTAATGTTATTTTTATTTGTAGATTTTAAATAGGACGATTAATTATTTAAATAATTTTTAAAAAAATGATAAAAATGTAATTTTTTCATAAACTCACAAGATGAGAAGTAACTATTTTATATAAAAAACAAATCTTTTACATTACAATGAACTTTGAATTGTTTTTAATAAATATATTCCAATTTATTTTATTTTTTGCATGTTTAAACCGTATAATGTTTATAATTAAATTTTAAAATTGGAAACTAAAACCATAATGACAATGTTATAATAGTCATGTTTAAATAATAACATTTTAATAGAGTATCATGTATCATTCAAACCACTTATTGAATATATTACAATATTTTTGTTATATAAAATTATTTTAAAAGAAATATATCATTAGTCAAAATATATTATATTCTCATAAATTATTGGTGTTTCATTTTATTCCTTCCATTAAATTTGAGGATTATATTTTAAAAATGTCAAGGTGTTTTACTATGCCCCCTTATATAAATTTCGTCCTTGAAATATAATCTTAATATCATTAGTTGAGTGATTAAAATTTTAAAATACCTATATTGAAATCCCACTTTGTATAAAGGGTTGATAAAACGTCCACATGATAAGAGAGAAATGGAATTAAAAATTTCTTATATAATAATTGACAACTAATATTCAATATAGGATACGATTGGTGGAACATAACGATATGAAGTTTAATGAAAATGTGAATAATTAAAGACATTGATAATAGTCATTGACCAAATGACATTGAATTATAAATAGAATTTTAAGGACCTAAAAACAATCATCCTATTATTTTTTAAAAGACAACAAGATCAACATATGTGAAGGTAATATGATATAATTTTTATTCTATATATTTTTACTAGATTTTGAGGAATTATTTTCATATATACATTTAGGGTTTATTAACTTATTCATATAATACATATATATTTATTAAAAATAATTTAATCATTTGTTTATTATTAAATAATATTCTAATGCATTGTTTTATATGAAATTAATATCTATGGTGATTTTTATGCATGAATCACTAAAACGTACAATTGATTTATCATATAATCAATAATTATGTTACAAGTCTTTCCATGCATTTATAAATATTTTCCACAACAATTATTGATATCCAATGTTATAAAATATAATACATTAATATCCAAACATCAATAGTTACCCAACTCGTTCAAAATAAATTTTTATCACTCAAGTGGATTAGAGAAAAAAATTAAATTTGATCTAGAAAATTTCATTGGTATGTGGTAGGAGAAAAACAATTATCATCTATTGGTTGTGGGTTCAAGTCCCATGGCCATACTTAATGCATTGGGATCTCACTAAATAATTATGTTATTATTTTTTTGAAATAATATTAATATTATTCATATAATTTTACCATATTGTAATATCCTATATTTATCTTAACATCAAATAATAAATATGTCATAAATGATAAAGAAAATTTGTTTTGTCATCATTATATAAATATCATGAATATATTTAGGGTTATATTTCCAATAGTCATGTGTTTTCCATGAATTCCAACTTGACACTGAATCATTTTTCTTGGGCATCGATACTATTCATCAGTTTATTTGAAATACTTAATGGGAATGTAATATAACTCAATCCTTATACAATTTATAATTCTAATAACAAGGATATAATTCATAAAATACTCAAATGAAATTAGTATTGTATCCATATGAAAGCACATTATTCATAACCCTTCATCTAGGGTGGTATCATAGGATTCCCCATGATTGATAAGTATCTATTGAGGTATATTAAATTACATATTGGGAAATATGATTGTTTAGTTCCCCATATCAAAACAATTAAAAATTTCAACATTGTAAACTTGTTTACATTCCAATGAAATAAAGAGAATATTTGCCTTTCTCCCCTCACAAGTATAAAAATATCATTTGCTTCCAAAATTTCCCATGGTGTTTCATTAAAAAACAATCTCATGTGGTAAACCCCTCTATTTCATTCATTATATTTTAAATCACATTATCTTCAGTCATCTTAAAATAGAGCATCCATTTGAAGAAATAGTACATAGATAATTATTACACTATGTTGTTGAAACATGATATTACATCACCAAACAATGATAATGTTTGGAAGAATTAATCCATCCAATATATTAGTATAATCCCAACAATAGATTTATCATTATTAATCATTATATTACATGGATTGACACAGTCCTAATTAAATTTTCTTTGGGCCATTTATAAATCATGGAGTACACAATGTTATATAATTACATTATAAAAAATCACTAGAAATCCCAAATATAGTTAAATTCTTAAAATAAATTGATTTTGTTGGAATTGGTAATCTCATAGTAAAAAAACATGGTCTATTTCCTGATATCATTATATCTAACTACTTCATAATGAACTTTTGTTTACGATGCTTTCACTGGGGTGTGCACATTCATCTGTGGAGGACGTGTAGCTGTTTCCCCACAACCCCACTTTCCAAAGGCGGGCGACATTCACTTTTATTTCTGGGACTTCTACTCATTGATTGAAATGAGATGATGGGATGTCGGTTCTTCCTTCCATGGATTCCATCTCAGAACTCGTTACAATGTCCGGGTCTCCCTTATAGAATGAAGAAATTGTTTGTGAAACTCTTCCTGGCACCATATCTTTATGGATGCCAGTCTATTACACTGCTTCTGTCAGGAAAATACAAGGGGTCCGGTCAGGTCAGCAACCTTCAGATAGAGGCATAGTCATGTTAGGAATCACTATCACGTCAGGACTCTGGGGGAATTGGCGTGTCAGTCTAATATCCCATATTATAGATCTTCTTGAGGGTGTGGAAGCCTATGGCATCCCACATCGAATATGGGGAATCATTTTCCATGGGCATGTATCTGTGGTTTTCTTGATCTTCCCATGTTTAACACAGGGTATGCCACAAGTTTAACATCCAGCAGAGATGGATCAGACTAATAAGATCATTGACTAGAGTGGATCAGATGGGTGAAACCCCCAGAGGGAACACTGATACTAGGGAAACGCGTGATTGACTTCTCTGTTACTGATGGAAGCTTTCTGTATAACATGGTCACAATGGATTACCTATAAATGGGGTAACAATGGCTTATCGTTGGATGAGGTAACAATGGATTACCGCTGGATGGGGTCATAATGGTGTGCTGCTGGATGAAGTGACAATGGATTCCCATTAGATGGGGATCATAGTTTTACGTCATGAAGGTCGGGGCGGACTAACATGAATAGGGTTGGAACTGCTGGATGATGGGCTTGAACCTCAGGGAGGATTCCAACATAAATTCTCATAGCAAGGATCAAAGTCCTCGTAGTTCTCGTATGGGGTAGGAGTCGGTGAACTTGCATGAATAAGGACCTGGGGTCCAGGTGGATGGTGGGCTTGAACCTCTGGGAGTCTTCCTATGTACCATGCATTAGTAGGGATCAAATACCACGTAGTTTAAGTATTGGTATGGAACCAAATGGTTAGATCTAATGGGTATTGTGATTGAACCTCGTAGAGGCTTCCTATGTACCCTACCTTGGTATGGATCAATGTCCACGTAGTTCGGGATGGATTTGTGGGGCTTATACTCTAGGCTTCCCAGGTTGTTGGTGAAACGACGTGAATATGGTTAGAACAACCAGGTGTTGGGATTTAACCTCATGAAGGATTTCTACATACAATTCCTTAGAAATGATCAAAAACCTCATAGTTCATGGGGGGCATTGGTGAACCGACGTGAAGGAGGACTTGGGGTCCAATGGGTGGTGGGCTTGGACCTCATGGGGGCTTCCAACATACCTTGACATAACAACTATCAAAGACCACATAGTTAAGGATATGGGGGGGTGTTGGTGAACCAACATGAAAGTGGTCAGGAACAATGAACGGTGGTGGTCCTGAACCTCATGGAGTCTTCATACGTTCCCTTCCTTGGTAATGATTAATGTGGGTGGATACATTTTAACATTTTGCGGGATGAAGGTGAACAAACATGACGGGGTCGTGAAAAATAGGTGTTGTTCTTGAACCACAGGGAGGATTTCTACGTACCCCGGCATGGAAAATATCGAACACAACATAGTTCATGAATGGGGAATAGGACTTACAATCTAGGCATCTTTAGGTGGATTTCATGGTCGGTGCTTTCTCTAAGCCCACATGAGTCATGCTCGGTGTGAGAATCAAGAGACAGTAGAGACCTGACGATCAAATCGTGAATGGAGTGTCTATGGGAACTGAAGTAGGGCTTACACGTGATCGCAACCCAAAGGGGAAACAAGGGCTTATACGAGGTTAGCAGCCCGAAGATGTAGGGACATACTTCAGGAGGGAGGCCTGATGGTGAAAAATCCCAGTGGGAGAGGTATTTGGGACCAAAGAAATGATATCCAATGTTCCCCATCATGCCCATTTCTGGCCCTAGGGACCGATGAAAATAAGAGGGTCATGGATACTACCACCTACAAGAAGGCTAGGGGATTACACCGAGATGTTTTCCCTTTCCCCGCAGACAAACACCATTTCCATAAAGAGGATATCATTCCCTTTGGACACCAGTGGGTGTGAAGAATGTCCATGGTGGGGGTACCTCGTGTGCGAGGCATGGGGCGAGGTCACAGTTTAACATCATGTGAAGAGGATGAAGGTTCATGGTAGTTTAATGTAATGCAGCTCGGATGAGTTGGGCTTACTCCGCACCCATAGGACCAACATTACCGGTACCATCTGCATTTTGTTGCAGAGAGGGGACATACAATTTCATGGATAAGGGTGTCATGGAGTGAACCATAGGGCAATCCACATTATCATGGTAATGTGAATACGCAATTTCCATTAGCGTGCCTATGAGAAGAAGCATGAGGTAATGAAACACAACTGGCAACAGTGTCCATGGGACATTGAAATCAAATCATGAAAACCTAAAGGGTCTCATGGGAAAAGGAATTGTAAATAAGAGGGGTTTGTAGAAAGGATCCTTGAGAAGCTCGGCCCCTTCGTATTGTGGAGGGTACTTTTGAAGTGGTTTACATCACGATGTGGGGAGCCTCAACCCATATATAGGGCATAGGTGCACATGATAGGTGCTTCACGATGTGGAAAGGCATTCTATGGAGAATTGACTTGTGGAGAAAAGGGGAATCACGAAGCAAGTTATTGTGAGGCAATGTGCTTCGCAAAGTACAAGGACCCTACCTTGGCATATGGGTCATGTGTACTTGAAGGGTGTTTCGTGAAGCATAAATTCTCTACGATGAGCGGGGCCCCTTGTGGATCCCCTTCCTTCGTGGAGGCCCTTAGGATCCACAAACGTCATCCCTCTCTAACGAGTGTATCAAAATGAGACTAATGGGAGGAATTTTTCCGTGTAGAAGTACCTGGAAAAACTAATGGTTCGCAGAGTAGAAGGGTGCTTCATGATTCGGGAGATAGAAAGTCAAAAGATCGGATTGTCTGCCTATTGAACAAGGGGGAGGCCATTATTTATAGTGGAGAGTCATTTTGATGTTGTGTTCTTGGCATGAAGAGGAACTCATTATCTCAACAACCCATCATGAACGTCAAATGCATTTGCAGAGTGTTATCGCCTCCTTCCTCCATGGAGGATGTCAAATATAAAGTGTGGTCAATGAGAATTAACACCTCCATGCTTTTCATTGGATCGAAAACATCAAGGGAAGTTGTGGAGCGTTACCACCTCCTTGTTTCGCGATAGATCATGAACATCAAGTGCATTGGCGGAGTGTTACCGCCTCCTTGCTTCGAGGTGGGAACGAGGATACCGGGGCCCCATGATTGGTCATCGTGATGCAGCCACTGGATGCCTTCCATTTATATTTCTATTATCCCACATTTTGGTGCCCACAAATTCTCCCCCCCCCCTCAGACTTGGAGCCGTGGTGAAATCATGGGTCTTAGTCTGAGGTTCAATTTCCAAAATCCTCGGTAGCTCACAAAACTATGTATCAACAGGCGCTCACGAGGCAGATAGGGGACGCATAGGCTAAGCATGTTATGAATCTCAATGATCAATGGATGTGCCAAGATGCTTTGGAGGCCGTTGTCTATAAACAGGGGACCTAAAATCTCTTTTTCCCTTCCCGAATCTGCAATTTAGTCCTTTTTCACTCTCAATTTGTGATGCTCCGCGTACTCTGTGAGTGTTCTCTGTGAATCCGACCTTCTTCATCAAAATTATTCAGCGAGTATTTGACTCAACTATAGAGCTTCGTGACATTATGCTTGAACACCTAGCTAGGGAATTACGAATAGTCTTCGCGAGCAGTCTTCATGAACGAACTCCACGAACGAGCTTCGCGAGCTCACCCAGAATCCTCCATGCTCCAGAACAAAATGGCTCATCAAGAAGCTTCCCATGGGGTCTTTGCGGATGACGCCCAAAGGGATGAGATGGTGAACAATATGGGTTTGAGGGAATTGGTACAGAGGCACATGAACCATAGTTCATTGGTGGATCTGCTATAAGAGAGCCAGAAGAACTACTCATGGTGTCAGAGGTTTCCCTTGTATGGATTCGGGCTGAGGGATAAATTATTCATCTCATAAGGATGTTGGGATGAACTGGCTTACTGGTTCAGGATCACGCCCTCCTAGCTTCGATGGTTCAGGGCAGCTGACGGCCATGCCTAAGAGGATTTCACACCCTTCAATGTTGATTGTTTCTACAACCACCTGAATAACGTTGATGGGATGGTTCTGTACCCGATGAAGTCTCTTCATATGTACCTCACGATACTGAAGGTAGTAACGAGGAACCCGAAGAATGGGTGTTCCGAGGAATGGTGCATGCACCATGGAGGAATCTTCACAGACGATTGGGCCTGGTCCTACTGGGTTGGCACCTCATGTGGGGAGTTAGGGGCTGAGATGAGGAGAGTGGGTTTGTCATAGGTGACATGTGCCCCTCAATTCCACATATATCAATCGAAACAGTTGATGCCAGAGATATTGAACTGATGGTCTTCAAGGACCAATACCTTCTACTTACACCATGGGGAGGACAATATCAGAATGTGGGATGTCAACAAGATCATGGGGGTCTCGATACAAGGGGAGATGTATGACAAATTCCTCCCCTTCATGAGTGCATGGTAGGATCTACAGGAAATTCCATAGCTACTGATGGTGCTGATTGAGCTTGTACCAGGGGATGAAAAGGAGGCAATAAGGGATGTATACTTCAGGCATTGGTTAAAACAATGCTTGAATTTCATAGAAAATAAGATGTTTCCAGTGAGGCCTCAGACTTACCCAAAGGGGGCTCATAGTGAGCAGCACTTGTAATGTCGATTTCTAGAGGAAAACTACGGGAATACCTGAGGGATTAGTTTCAGCACTGAGAAACAACCAATAGTTAGGCTGACAACATTCATCGTGGCTCTGATTTGTGGTTGGATCTTGCTAGTGAGGGATACCAACATGTGAGTATGCCCTAGAAAATTCATCATGACGTACACATTTGGGACATGTTGGTGGATCAACCTAGGAATCTCGATGCTCTCCAAGCTGTATAAGGTGTTGTGGAATATTTGCAAGGGTGAAAGGACACAGAGGCTATGTGGGCCATTCCACCTCTTATACGGGTGGATAGTGTCACAAATCAAAGGAAGTTATGAATACTGGATCCCTGTCTCTCCTCTGGGATCGATCTTCTGCCTAGATTCCTCACATGCTCTTCGAAATATAATGGTGGAAAATATTTGAGAGTAAGATCGTGGCCTCGGTGTGGGATGGTAGAGGAGGAAGGAGGTAATCATCAAGAGGCTCCATGTGGCTGAATATAATGTATGGCGTATGCAGAATTGGGAAGAAGAGCACTCAACCTCCCCCAATGTGCAAACTAGGATAATATTGCGATTTAAGGGCCATTTAGAAGAAGCCGAAGAGGGAATTAAGAGAGCCTCTGAGGAGTTGACTTCCATCCAGACCAATGTGGATCGGGCCTAGATCTCGGCCAATGAATTACGCCCCCTCACTGTCGTGGTGGAGCGGGAGCTGAACAGGTACCATCAACTTCTGTACACCACCACCCAGAGGGTGTCCAAATTGCCACGCTCTTTTGATGAGGTCAACCCATCCATTGGGGGAGTCGACCACTATGTACTGTAATGATTACAAACCCTCAAACATACTTTCGTTATTTTATTGTTTGATGTCATAACATGCATGAATTCCATTGTTTACATAGGTTTATTGTATCCTATTTATGTTTGTCGAGTGTCTAGCGATCATTCCCTAAACACACGTGGGTTGGGCCAGATGTGAGAAACTAGGGAAACCCACCATATAACCCCATCCAATCATTGGAGTGAAAACCATGATTCGGGCATCCAGGGCCTGAAAAACCGGTCCGGATTTCTAGGAGAAATGGGATAGACCAGATAGGAGAATGAATCTCTCAAAAAAGCCAAGTTAACATTTTCCCAGTGTGCTCTCATCATGATCGGGGTAACACCAGGTGTGTTGGAATCAGTCCGAACATATGGTAATGGGAGGTGTGAATCACGATACCCTGGATTTTAAACATTGTGGGGGTGGAATGAAAATAAAGTATAAATGTCGACCGCATTCGAAACACAGTGTACTTATTGTATTATCCTAAAATGGGGATAGGAAATGAGGGCTGACCACTGAAAATTTTCGAAACACGGTTCCATACACAAAATGCCATTCTTTGGTCTTCCAGAACGTTGGCCCATGACAATATGATGAACATAGGCTAAGAATCCATATTGTTAGGGGGTTACTTTAGACATGAATGGAGATGAGTGTCTGAATAAGGGGTATGCAAGGCATGGAATGTGGAGTGATGGTTTGTTGGAATGATATCCAACACTCAAAATTACGCCACAGTTTTGGGAGAACTTTTGATGGGTGCATCAGTCTGATCATGGATCATTCCTTCATTTAAAGACGACCTCTCTGCTGAGGGATCTATCACTTCCCAATGTCATCATGGGGCATCCCAAACATGTTTAGGGATATTTTTTAGTTACATGGTTCCACCCAAGGTGTTAGGATAGCGGGCCAGAAATTTGGAGGAATATGATTTATGATTTCCAGGGACAGACCCAAGGTGAAATGCTTGGGTGTCTCTACATATCCAATGATGATGGGAATCAGGCCACACATAGTTCTATAATATGCTGTATATTTTAACATGTTGCAGAAAAGGTGATGAGTGGTCTTAGTTTACAGTCATAGAGATCATACAAAGGATCAGTAAAGAGTGAAGGGGATACATGGTAACTGATTATGAAACTTTATGTGAATGAGGAACCGATGTCTAGATTACCATGTGTTCCCCATGATGGTTTTAGGTCAAGGTACCAGAAATGAATGCTATGTTAGGCCCGTGAGGGAAGTGCTCGAGAATTCCAACATATCTCATGAGAATAAGGATCAAGCTATATGTAGTTCTATGTGGTGGCACAGTAAGGTACTAGTTAGAGTGATGCAAGGTGTGTGTGGGTATGAACCTCGAACCAAAAGTTGCGGTATTTGATGTATCTTGTTTGACCATTATGGTGGATGGTTTTTTTGTGGAGAGAAAGGCCTAGGATAGCGAGTCCCAACATCTCCACAAGAATCAAGTCGTATGCAGTCATTGAAAATGCTATGGCATGTGAATGATTCCATACATGTTGTCCCCTTGAGTGAGAAAATCATGATGCGGTGTTGTTTTCTGTCATACGGCCAGGACAATACTATCACAGAATAGGGTCATGTGATATGAGCAGGTGTGCATTTTAACATCATGTGGCACAGATGTAGTAGAAATGAGGAAAACAGAGGAATGCAAATGGTGTAATAAAATATACTCAATGCGAATGAGGGAAGGATCCCATAAAACTCTGTACACGATTCCGTGAAAGCGACCTCGGGCCTAGGGGCCAAATAGATGCAAGAGGGTGAGGGGAAAGAGAAACTAGCTCCCAATTGATCTGAACCAAAAAACTAGACATCTGGGTGCTCTTACGTATCCCATGAGGATAGCAATCAAGCTACATGAAGTTCTAAAAAAGATCATAGTTTATGTTCATAGAGCACAGAGCATGGAAAAGTGAAATCCCATCAAGGAAGAGAAGATCATAACCAGATCCCTAATGCCACGTAAGTCAAACTTGGTGTGGGAAATAGGGTGGAAGAGGATTTATGAAAATTATGGGATACACATCAAAGGGAATTCAGCATGGAGACCCTAATGAAACCATTACCAAGGCGTTTTCCTCCCAATGTGCAAATGCACACTAAGGGATAGTGCCAGGAGTGCTAAAATTCCACTTGGACACGATGGGATGTAAAGGATGTGAATCATGTAACCGAAATTTTGGGCTTAATGGGGTTGGTGTGATGAGAGAGGATGAATGTTGACCATGTTCGAAACACAGCATCCATATCGTGTTAGCCTGAAATAGGGACAATCAAATGAGCGTCGACCACTGACCATATTAAAAATGTGAGATTTGTATGGATTGGTTGTTTTTGACCCTCGAGGCCATTGGCCTGTAATGGTAGGAGATCCCTTAGGCCTAGAATCCATGCCACATGGGGATCCCTTTAGGTTTGAAAGGTGATGGAAGCCCTAATGAAGGGGAAAGCGAAGCCTGAAAAATGGGTGAAATCATGTCCAAGTAGGATCCAACATTCTAGGTACTAAACTAGAGTACCCTTAGGCACATTGATGAATTTCCAATGGTGGTCGAAGAGGGTTCTCAACATGAGAGTCACTGATTTGGAGGGATGTGTATAGAATATTGGGATAGAAAACTCCCAGTAGGGAGTAGTACATGGAGTTTTCGTTACAAACCTGACATGAATGGGGAAATAATCCCATGCTAGACCATATACTCCCCTCCCTGGGAATGGGTAGGCCACAAGGCCAATGTGAAGGGGAGATTTCTGAGAGATGGTGATGGACCTGAAGTCTATACATTTGGGCGGTCCTACATATCCCAAGAGGATGGGAATCAAGCCACATCTAATTCTTGAAGGCCTATTGGAGTAAGTTACTCTAACGAGGGGCGTGTACAGTATGGTGAGTATCCCGACGTGAATGAAGTCATAATACCATACGACACCATACAACCCTAAATAGGAACTTGGGCCGAGGGCCCGAAAAGGCCCTGGGAACTAAGGTTGGGCCTCAAATGGGAAGGCCAGACCAGTTTTTATTTTAACATCATTCAATGATGACGAAAGTGGGTATGATACACCGCATACAGGAGGTGTACAACGCCGAAAGTACCCTAATGTGAATTAGGTCATAATCCCATGCCACACCATACAATGACAAATAAGAACTTGGGGTGAGGCACGAAAAGGTCAGGGGTATGGGGCTGAGACTCGGACGGGAAGGCCAAGCCAGTTTGTAGTTTAGCATCGAGCAGTGAGGATGAGGAGAGGATAAGGTACCTCATCCAGTGATGTGTACAGAATGAGGAGTTACCCAAAATTAATGAGGACATAATCCCATGCCACACCATTCAATCTTGAGTGAGAACTTGGGTCAGGGGCCCAAAAGGCCATGGGGCCTGAGGATGGGCCTCCGGCAGAATGGACCAAACAGTTTTCATTTTAACGTCTTGTAGTGAGAATTAATAGAGGATAAGGTACCTCGTCTTGGGATGTATATGGCACGACAAGTAACCCAACATGTATGAGCACATAATCACATGCTACACCGTACAATCTTGAGTGAGAACTTGGGTCGGGGCCCAATATGGCCATGGGGCTTGAAGCTGGGCCTAGGATTGGATTCCATATGTCATTTTGTGCTATTACTGCCACATCAGTCCTCCTAATCCCACATGAGCAGCGTTCGGTGTGGGAAAAAGGAAGCAGTCTCGTCTCACCTCATTATATGGGGTATAATTGCTATCATTGCCCGAAAGGATTTCATTTCTTGGTTATACAATGGGATAGAATGAACCACTGCACTCAATGATTGGGACAAATTGGGGTGGTTCTAATGAAGCAGCATATCTTTTTACCATGTTTGAAACACATCGTCCCCTTAGTGACTTGAAATGGGGACAACAAAAGAACTTCGACCGATGACCATATTCGCAGCACATGGCTTGTATCGGCTTGTAGCTCAACATCATCAAGCGCATTGTCCTGAAGTAGAAGGAGAGCACTTAGTCCTAGAATTAATGGCATTTGGGAGACCTTATGGATGATAAGGATAATGAAGTCCCAATCAAAGGAGTGGGTGAAGCATAGATGTACCCATACATTTTAACGTCAAATAGGGCGGTGAAAGAGGCAGGAAACTTTGGAGAGTGGGATGTATGAATAGATCGAGATAAGCTGGACATACATTGTGGAAAATGTCTACACCCCACCATATGTCTTGCCCCAAGGGGATGATTCTGGAATTTGGGATGGGCCAAAAGATAATATTTCCAGGCGTTCCTACAAATCCTAGAAGGATTGGAATCAATCCGTACATAGTTCTTGAAGTTCGTGAAATTTAACGTCATGAGGTGAGGATGTGGGAAGATAGAATAATGGGGAGAATGAACATGGTGAGACCGTTATAGTCCTGGCATGAGTGGGGCTAAGGAATCCTAAAACATATCAAGCAAGGATCCTCTAAGAGAACCATTCCAAGGGGGGGATAGTCAAAGGGAAGAGATTGGGGATGTGCTCAAGACAAGGCGTCGTAGAGTTCCTACATATCCCATGAGGATGGGAATCAATCCATACTTAGTTATCAAGATGAATTTTAAAGTCATGTAATATTGGACAGTATAAGGTCATGCTAGACCGACGTGAAATTTAGGGTCATGGGGGACCATCTAGTTTAAGGTTGTGCCAGACCAAACTGTTTGGGGTCATGCCAGACCAGACAGTTTAGGGTCATGTCGGACCTCCTGTCTCTAGAAAAGTATTACTAATGGATCGTGGAATTGGAGGGAGGTGTTATATGCGTACCATACATGGTCACTAGGGAGTATGCTCCATTGGGGTAAATCCTATGAATTATGTAAGGTCCTTACCATTTGGGCTCCAACATTGGTGGTTTCCTGTCGGGGAGCATTGGTGCACTGAGGTCAAATACCATGTCACCATGTATGAATGTGTGGATGTGATCCTTCTTGTTGAAGGCCCTAACTATCTTATTTTGATGCCTCTCCAGATTGTGCAGTGCACGAAGCCTATTCACTTCAAACACTTCCAATTCATCAATAAGAATTTTGTAAACCTTATCTGGTGCCCAGTTTTTATAGACTTCTATGCATAACTATGGAATCTTGAACTCAATGGGCAAGATGACCTTAGCTTTATACACCATGGAATATGGGGTCATCTGGATTGTATTATGATTCATCGTCCGATAGGCCCTGATGGCGTTGTGGAGCATGTCCATCCAACTATTATTATTCTGAAAAATGTTTTCCTACAATGTGTTATAGAGGGTTTTGTTGAACACCTCGATCTGTCCATTCAACAACGCTTGGTAGTGGGAGGTATGGTTCAAACGGATGTTGTACTTGGCGTACAAACTTCTTCATTTCAGTGGCATGGAAGATGGTGTTGTTATTGATGAGGACAACACGAGGGACTCCAAACGTGTAGATGATACTGGATCTCACAAAGTAAATGATAGAATGTGTGTTGATATCCTTGACCGAATCAACTTATCTCACCTAGAAAAGAAATATGTGCTGGTCCGGATGAACCTGCACTAGCGATCTGTCACCTGTGGGTATGGTCCCACGAAATCAAGTCCCCATACCATGAACAACCAAGAGTACATGGTGGAGTGGGGAGGATCTGGCGGCCAATGCGAGAAGTTAGAATGAATATGGAATGCGTAACATCACTTAGTGAACTCAATGTAGTCACATTCCATGGAAGGATAGAAGTATCCAATTCTCTGGACTTGATTGGAAAGCTTCGGCCAAGTCTGGTGGGTCCTATAGGAACCCGCATAAACCTCATTCATGACCTAAAAATTTTGACTCCTTGGATGAAACGGAGGAGAAGCCCATCAAACCAACACTTTTATAGGATATTCTTAAGACTGGGACCACTCTGGAGGGTGAACTGCATCAGAAAACATCATATTCCCTCACGCTTGGACTGATCCACCGGGAGGACACCATTTTAGAGATACCCAAAAAAGGGTAACTCTAGTCAAGAGTCTCTTCAACGACTACATTTGAGGGGAATGTTGGTCCTGAAGTGGAGGCCCCAGGGGAATATGGATTACTCGTAGGACTTTATCATCATCTGGGGTGACGGGAGCAATGACTCTCTAATGTGCCACATTTATAATCAGATCATCTTGCTCAGGTTCTTCAAGTGATGCAACTAGGATGACCATGGCATCAACTCCACCATTATGAGATCTAGGGACTAGAGTAACATTCGTCCAAGATAGAAATTACTCCCTTAGCTGGAGGGTGTTCTCCAAAAATTGTGTGATCTATGCCTTTCTAATGATTTAGTCACCGTTTATTTTCCTGATTACTAGTTTGGAATCCCCATTCACAATAAAAAGGGGAACATTGATATTGAGGGCCATCTCTAGCCAATAATGAGGACTTGAAACTTTTCCTCGTTTAAGGTTCAACCCTTGGACAACAGGATTGAGTATGGTAGAAGGTCTTGCACTGGGGTGATGGAGATGATACCCAAGCCTACTATGTTAAGCCTAGTATCTTGGAGTCTTTTGATGGTGTGGCTCTACGAGGCACCACCAGCGTGCATCTACCAACATGGGATGGCATGATATACCAAGAGGATATCATCATAGGGGAAATACATGTCTAGGAACTGGTCTGCAGGGGATGGATGGGCAGAAAAAAAATCTGCCAATGCTTGTCCCTTGATATCCCTCTGAGGCATAAACCTGATATCGAACTTCTACAGGACTACTTCCTACCATGCTAGACAGCCGGTCAACATAGGGCAGTTCAGAATGTACTTTTGCAGGTCTAGCTAAGACTCCAGTTGTACATCATGGTGCTAATAGTATTGTCAGATCTTATGCATAGAAAATACCAGCACAAGGCAGCTCTTCCCGAAGGGGGAGTATCTGGTCTCTATATCGTGGAACATGTGGCTAAGGTAGTAGAGTTTTTTATCCATCCACTCAGTGTTATTATAGGTGAGGAGGGCACCAATAGATCGTTTCAAGGAAGTCACATAAAGGATAAGTGGTTTTCGAGAGAGGGATGGAATCATGAGTGTAGGATGGAGCAGATACTACTTGATTTCCTCAAACGTGGTTTGGAAATATTCATCCCACTTATAGGAGGATCCTTTCTTAATTAGACAAGAAAATAGATTACACTTTCCATCCAGATTTTCAATTAATCAGTGTATATATGCTAAATAGAATTGGAATCCAGAAGCTCCCGAATATTGCTCAGGGGAGGCATCTGGATGATGGCCCTGTTCTTCTCCAGGTCAATCTCAATGACCCAGTACCTGACAAAAATGCCATGAAATTTTTCAGATGTTCCTGGCACTGGTGAGATTTGACAACCAGATTGTCCACATAGAATTACAACAATTTCCCAAGCATTGTCTTGAATATATTGTTCATGGACCGCTGATAGGTGGAACATACATTATTCAGGCCGAAGGGAATAACCTGGTAGCAAAAAAACCTTGGGGTGCCCTGAAAGATGTGGACTCTTCATCCGTGGGGGACATTTGGATCTGGTTGTATACAGAGTAACCATCCATGGAGGAGAGTGCTTGGAACCCAGCTATATATCCGATCAACAATTCTGTCACTGGAAGGGGAGAATCATCCTTCGAATAGTGGCGATTAAGATTGTAGAAGTTGATGTATAATCTGATCTGTCAGTTCCTCTTCCTGATATTCACAATGTTGGCTAGCCACTAGGGGTACTCGACCTACATTACGACGTTGCCTCGGGTGAGCTTGTCAACATCGGCCTCAACCCTGACACCATGTGAATGGTGTATCTTTTTGGGAGTCTTCGTGAACCCATGATGATTTACAAGAAGACTGAGGTGGTGGACGGCTGCCTGAAGTTCTCATCCTAGCATCAAGTCGTTTCCCTAGGAGAATACATCAGGATGCGGTTTTAGGTAATCTATGTACGACTACTGTTCCTCGGGGGGCATGGTGGCACTGATCAATGTGTGTCTTAGTTTTTCCTCACTACCATGTTTCACCTATACCAGTTCATCGAATGTGGAAGAGAAACCCTCTTCAATTGTAGGGGAACGCCCTCCAGATCCTCTTATTCACTTACAGAGGGTGAATCTCCAGTGAGAGGTGCTTCTTCATTGCCAACGGATACCGACGGGAGGCTGGTGCGAGCCTGGGTAGTGGTAGAAAATGTATCGGGAGATTCACATGCAATTGAGACCCTAGTAATGAAGGTAGTTGATCCGATCCAATCTGGACATCAGCCCAAGGGGCCACGCTCAATGTTATCAAAGAAGTAGTGGCGTGTCGACTTGTTCCAGTTAATCCTATCCCAGTGGAATATACATGTATGACGTAGCCCCTTTTCCATGGGGCAGACATGCCGATATCGTATGGGGGTAGAAGGTTCCAGGATCACCTGAGACTGGTTTGTGTAAGAATACGAATTGATCATCCATCATTTCGTGGAAATGGGAAAATTAATACATCTTGTACCAGAGAAAAAACATTAACTCATGTCGGGGTTCGTGTCCCCCAATTGATTGATTGGGAAGATGTAGGTGTCGTCCAGAACTGCATAGGGGTCAATTGCGACCTTGACAAGCTCAACCGCACTTGCATGGATCTTCATATCCTTGCTCTTGTAATAGTCGACATCCATGTAGTGGGATTCACAAGAGGCCAAAAGAGATGCATCAACTTAGAGTACACATACTCAACCATTAATGGACTCCTTGAGGCATTAATAATATGATTATGGCTCCACCACGTGTAGGTGAACTCAGGGCCTCCCATATATACATTTTATGTAGTCTCCTCGGAGACAACCATAAACTCACTGCTAGAAACTAGGCTTCTAAAATGGGTCTTCAGATGGATCTTACTGACTGGGGTCTGCTCTGTCATGTCATATCATTGGATCCTTAAATCAAAGGGAGTCATTTCATCTTCGAATTACACTAGCATATTCAGTGTCCATGTCAGGATAAGGTTGATCCCAGAGTCTTTGCCAACGAGTCGGCAGAAAACCTCCACACCATTAAATTGTCCAGTGATGTAAAGTGGGAGGATGTGCCCTTATATTGTAGAGCCTTTATCCTCTCAAGCGAATGAAATGATGGCCTGACATTCAGTGTTCTCGAATGATTCAGCATGAAAGGCTTTTGCAGCTGCTGCCTCTGTCTCAAACTGGGGGATGCATGTCAAAGCCTCAATGAGGGATTCAGACATATTTGGAGACAAGAGAAGTTCAGCACGGATAGAAAGCCTCATGGGATTGTCACCTTGGTTCTATACAACTCAATACATCCGTGCCAGGTTTAAACTTATGCTTATAGGAGGCCGCTCTATGATAGGAGGCAAGGCGGGCCTTGCATGCTAGATCATCGGCTGACTAGTGCTAGGTATGTCCCGTTGCTCACTAGTCGTAGCCCGAAGACTAGCTGCTGGATTAGGACCAGATGGATATGATCGGCCTGTAGTTGGGTGAGGTTAGTTATGGCATGGTCGAGGTTGCTCTGTCTGATCTAGTAGCACAAACGGTGGTAGAGGCGGGCCTGATGACACCAGATAAAGAGGTTGTGTGTGCTGAGTCTTGCGCTAGGCCTACTGTATGGTATTAGTGGCATGCAAGACATGGATAGAGGTTCCAAATAATGTACCTTGATGACCCATATGTTCATGGATTAGACGACGTTGTTGTCGACTGGGGATTATGGGGAGGTTTGGTTGGTCCTCCCCTTTTTCGGGAGTTATATAGGCATTTACCAACTCCACGATATTAACCGAGGCATACCCTTAACTATCACATGAAAATTCATCCATCACTGGGAAAATTCTAGGATGAATCCCCATCTCTAGGGTCATGAAGTCATTGAGAGTGAGGGACGACGATGGCATTGGCGGGGTGCATTGCTTTCCCTTGCACCGACGATGCTTTCTCTTCTGGGAAGTGGTCAGCTAAGATAATGATGCAGATGTGGTGGTCACAGCTTCTGAAGGATCCGTATGATTTAGGCATTCCCAAATGATTCCATAGTAATGGGAGACCGTTTTGCGATCCATCCAGTCATCATACTTCTGGGGATCATGGTTGAATACCTGCTGCCTCTCACCTTCTCTGTTGCTACAACTATCTGGCCATACAAATAAACCCGCCACCTATGCTAGGTTCGGGTGAAGGGTAACTATGTTGTTATCGACCTGGTTTTGAATCCAGTATTTGAATAAAAAACCCTACATGAGGGTGTGTCCCATAATCCGATGATAGGTGCAGTAATTGGGGCTATCAGTGAGATTTGCCTCTTCAGGCCTTATGCACTCAAGAAACCACACAATCCTCGGCTCCATGGTGCTACAAAAATTAAATAGGGACCTTATTCTTATTGAATTAGTATTTTCAGTTTCTCTTGTCTAGAAAGGGGGCCCTTGGAGACTGGCTCTGATGAGGATCTGGAGCGGCCTGTCAAGGAGGCGGACCCTGATTGTCATGCATGGGAGGTGGAGGTGGATTCCACGTGGGTACTTGCTGATTCTAAGGAGGATGTTGTTGAGCCAGAGTATATGTCTGAAGTGGAGGGCCTCTACGAGGCTACGAGGCTGGTGCCACTGGTATCATTTCTGGTTACATGGGGGATTCTATTTGGGCTATTGTGGCGGGCTCCGCTCTGGCAGCCCTCCTCTTTGGGATTACAGGGGGCTACAAGAAATCTTGTTTGGATTGTTGTAGGGATTCCTCCAAGAACTGAGCCTTATCAGAGAAGTCTCGGAATACATAGGGGTAGTTCTGGGTGATCAAAGAGGGAACTAGCTCCATCTTGATATTTCCTACGCACATCGTCATTAATTTCTCCTGAGTCAGTGGCATCTCAATGGAATATGTGAGCCCCTTTCAGCATGATATAAAGATAGTGACTCACTCTTTAGGACTTTGGTTGAACTTGAAGGGGTCTAAGATGCTTGTTTTTTGGGTGATATAGCTGAACTGTTAGATTAATTTCTGGTGAAGGTCCTCCTATCTAGTTATAGATCCGATGGGAAGCTGGTTGTACTAGACGAATGATGGCCCTTCCAATGTCTGAACAAAGCAGCGGAGCAACGTAGACTCCTACTACGCTGAAGTTCCTTACATGGGCCCAAACATTTAGTTGAAGTGGGTTAGGTACTATGGTGGGTCCCCTGTCTCGTTGAAGGGGGAGAATCCGGGATTCCTGAAACCCGGATGTACGGGCATAACATCCACCCATGATGGGTATGGTTTACCATCCGGAGGTATTTCCACCTGTCGTATTTTACATGTTTCAAGGTGGGATATGAGTGATTCCATTCAATCATCGGGGTGGGGTCCCTATCATGATGGGGATCCCAAACCACTAGCATGTTGCTGGGATCCAAAACATGGTAAACATGCCCAACGGCTGGTTGAGCGACCTACATTGAAGCTAGGGGAACTCGGCCTAGATTCCTTACATAGATGCGCCATTCCTGAGTGTTTGGTGAGACATAATGCACCCTCTATCCTTGAGCTCTGAATTCAGACCTGTCTGTGCGAGCAGCATGATCAGGGTTGTCTGGGTGCAGCTCATCGTGGAGAAGTATTTCGAGCCCCAGTTGTTCTAGCCTAGGATCACCATAGTCGTGTCGTCGCTCTGTAGTGCATCCATCAAAGAGTTCTTCGACCAAACTCTTATTCTCCTCATGTTGTTGGTGCAATGTATCCTTCTCGAGGTCCTCCTTTATCTTCTGCACTGAGGAGGATGGGTCGGAGTGTTTGACAGTTCTGACTTGCACATTGCCTTTACCAGAATTCTGGCTGAGTACAAATGCCTCAGTGCGTGCATGGAGACCAAGTAGGATCCTCTACTAATGAGTAATCCTCCCTGATGGTTCCAATAGAGGTGTCACTGCATTAAGTGGTAAGTCCCCATAGATAATCTCTAGCACATCCTCCTCGTCCACTATGTCGTCCTTGATGGACATGACCATTCCTAGGGGCATGAATTCAATGTCACCTATCAAGTAGGGTTCCCACCAGATAATATAGGAGAGGAGGTCAACATACTGCCCCAAGCACTGGTATTTTACGTGGGGGTGGACTCCTTGATAATTTTGTAGAGTAACTTGATTCTCTGAACACAATTCTCCTGGAGGGCCTCACAGAGTCCTCGTGACTCGACGCACTGGAAAACAGGGAGTGCAGAAAAATCAACCAGACATTGTTGTTTGCTGTTGTCTTCAAAATGTTATTGGAACCTGGGATAAAACAATCTCCGTAGACAAAGACTAAAAATCATTGCACAAATGGTGTGGTGGTAAAACTCAACTTCCACGGGGGTGAGGGATTTCGGTATGTGGAAATGCGGTGCTGCAAAGGGCCAAAACATCTCGGGGATGTGGTATGATATGAGGATTTTCTTGATTCTTTTCGACGTAGATACAGGGTCTGGCATTCATTATCTGAATCTTAAACTGGGGGTGGCTGAGGAAATGGTAAAGGCACTGAGGTAGATCACTGGGAAGACAGGCTGGCTGGTGGAGACCTTGGAAAAAGAGAAGATTGGCCACCAATTATCAGGTTGTCCTCCGAAGAGTGTAACATCTTGGCCGCTACGTCACGATTATACATGCTGATGACCGCCGTTACTAGCTATAGGGTGAGGGCTACTTGTGATTTCCGCAATGATGTTTGCCAACCATTGGTCCCCATAATTGTTCTATGTGATCCCTTGTGGAGGTATAGAGTGCTTCTGCTGACGATGGTGGTGATTTCACGATCGTAACCTGTGAGGTCTCCATATTTTCATCCTCCTTGATATACCTTCGTCGGTACATGGGAAGATTGGGGACATCTCATTTTGGGATTAATAGGTTTATGCGCCTTGTTCTTTCCCTGACCCTTGACTCAGATGAGCGAGGTGAGGGTTACCGAGATGAGTCATACCACGATTCAGAGTCTGCGATGTGGACCCATTTGATCTCTATCCGGACCTTCTAAGAATTCTTCTTATGGCGGTTATGGCCAAACTTTCTTTACCTGGGTGTTTCATCAAGATAGGGTAGATTTCTGACATAGGGTCCTTTAGCCACACTGGTGATGGTGCAAAGAGTGTTTCCAACCAAGAAAGATGGGGTATTTGGTGAACCATGACAAATGTCAAAGGGGGCATGGGGTGGACATCCATGTATTACACTAGAGTGGGCAAGACCTCCACTGGAACTGGAAGAAGCATGAGGAGGACCTCCACCATTTTTTCCCAGGGAATATCAGTACGAGGTGAGTCATTGAACCGATATTTCTAAACACGTGTAGGACCCCCGTGTTGGGTGCAGTTGGAGTGAGGATGGACCACACCCCTCTGGTTACCAAGGAGATGGGGACCTTTTTTGGCTTCATAAAGGATATATGGAGTATACCCACATGGAAGAGAGGCCAGGTGTGCAATGTCCCTGCACCGGTTTTTAGTGGCCATAGGAATGACTTTGTACCTGGTGTTGTGTGAATAGGAGAGACCCCTACGTTGAGTGTCACTACCGCGAGGATGACCCTAATTTGGGTAGAGGGTGGCATGAGGTGGACCTCCATGCGGACCCTCGAAGCGGGTAAGGACCATGCCCTCTGTGGTAGTGGTACTAGGAGGACCTCTATACGTGGTGGCATCACTGAAAGTTGGTTCGCGATGGCCACTGCTTTTTCTAGTGACCAAGAAAATCGTCACAGCCTACTCATGGGGTGGTTGGGGTATCAATCCAAGTCACATGTATAAGTTCCCCTGCATAGTGTATGAAGGGACATGATGATATGTGTTGAAGGTGTCTCGTGCCACATTATTCATTATTTTTGACGCCCCCTGGCGAGCATCCTCACCATGCGCCCGACGCTGGCGTCTGGTCGGACAAACTAGGGCCAAGAGTGTAGGTACGTGGCTTAATTTCACCTCGTCCAGCATGACCAGGTGGAATTGCTAACTCGGCTAGGTGAGAGCCCATGCATGGAGCCCCTATATTGGGACTTTGATTGGGCTGAGCTGGTAGTCACCTACCTCATTAGTGTATGGCAGGGAGTTGTCAAGGTGTTCTGGGGATAGGCTCCTGAAGCGGTTGTATGTTGGGGTGGGGAGAAATGGTTCCCTATGCCACCGTTAGGGGCGAGGTTGATGGCAAGGTGTAGATGACTCCAGATCTAGGAAGGCCATATCCTGGGTTGGGATTATGCCATATTCCTCATAGCGACGCACAAGGTAATTGATCACCCTTCATTTGAAGGCCTCGGATAGGGAGAGGGGGAATGGGTTTCCTATGGACATGGGTATAGAGGCCATCGCAGAAGTAGTGGAACAACATGGTACTTTCTCGTTACTGCTGCCCCTACCCCAACACTGGTTTCCAGGATGTGATCACATTCTAGATGTAGAAACCTGATTCTGGGAAGCCGAGAGATTAATTCATCAGTGATGAAAGGAAACAGAATCAATGATCAATGCCCCCGAGCTATCCCATCTTCCATGGCTGGTAAGAGGGATCCACACTAAAAATGTCATAGAACGGGATGTCCAATGTTCATTTGCCTCAAATTTTAGTGAGTTTCATGCCAGCGCCGTTATTTCCTTGGTAGGACCCGACACTGGTTATCTGGAACTAGTGACACATCAATCTATTAATTCCTCGAGTGCTACAAATCTACATATATAGGAGGAGAGTATCACTTCGGGTTCACCATTTATTTTTCTGATTCTTTTGCTGAGGCGCACACATCCGTATGTTGAGGATGTGTAGATGTTTCCCCATATTCCCGCTTCCCAAAGGTGAGTGGCATCCGCTCCTTATTCAGGGATGTATACTCTTTGATCGAAATAGGATATTGGGATTTCGGGTCTTTTTACCATGTATTCCTCCCCAGAACTCATTAACTAGTTCGGGTCACCCTTATAGTGTAAAGACATTGTTCATGAAACTCTTCCTAGTGCCATATTTACATGGACGCCAGCTAATGACACTACTTCTCTCGGGACATTCTAATTAGTTTGATCAGGGTAACAACCATTGGTTAGGGGAGTAGACATGTTGGGAATCTCTGGGATGTCTAGACACTTTGGGATTGGTTTTTCAGTCTTTGTTCCCTTATTATAGGGCTTCTCGAGGGCTCATAAGCCTGAGGAATCCCACATCGAACACAGGAAATCATATGCAATGGGCGTGTATTTGAGATTTTTCTCAGCTTCCCATGTTTAACATAGGGTATGCTGCATGTTTAATGTCTAGCAGAGATGGATTAGACAGATTATAACACTGACTAGATTGGATCAGATGGGTGATATCCTTGGTGGGAACACTAATTCTGGGGCCAAAACATTATTGAATTCCTGGTTACTATTGAGGGGAATAATGTATGAGGTGGAATCATCCCACTGGGATGTGGTGGCCCGAGTATGATTTAGGATGAATGATGGAATTTTTCATGAAGGGGGTGGTGAATGGGATGGAACTGTCATGAGGATGACGGTCATTTTGGGCTTCAGCCTTGAAGAGGATTCCTACATATCCACATTGTAGGAAATCAAAGTCCATGTAGTTCATCTGATGGAAGCTTTCCGCTTAACGGGGTCACAACGGATTACCGCTGGATGGGGTGACAACGGATTACCACTGGATAGGATCACAATACCATACCCCCGATGGGGTCACAACGTCATACCGCTGTATGAGTTCACAATGTCTTACTGCTATATGGGTTTCATAGTTTGACGAAATGTAGGATGGTGGGTGGGCCTACATGAAATGGTTTGGAATTGTTGGATATTGGGATTGAACTTCAGGGGGGATTCCTATGTACCTTACCTAAGTAAGGATCAATATCCTCATAGTGCTTGTATGGGGAAGGAGTTGGTGAAAAGACATGAATAATGACCTGGGGACTAGGTTGATGGTGGGCTTGAACCTTAGAGTGGCTTCCTTGGTACCCTACCTTAGCAGGGATCAAACTCCACGTAGTTCTGTATGGATTTTAGAGGCTTACCCTCATTGATTCCCATGATATTGGTGAACCGCTGTGATGATGGTCGGAATGTCTGGGTGTTGGGCTTGTATCTTATGAAGACTTATTATGTACCATGCCTTAACAAGGATCAAAGACCTCGTAGTTCATGGGGTGCATTGGTGAACTGACGTGTAGGTGGAAGTAGGGTCCAATGGGTGGTGTTCCTGGACCACGTGGAGGCCTCCAACATACCGTGACTTTACCAATATCAAAGACCATGTAGTCCAAGATACGGGAGGGGGGGGGCTTGGTGCACCGACATGAAATAGGTCAGGAACAATGGATGATGGTGGGCCTAAACCCTAGGGAGGATTCCTACGTACCCTTCCTTGGTAAGGATCATGGTACTCATAGTTCGGGAAGATGGATATAGTTTATCATCATGCAAGACGAAGGTGAACTAACATGAAGGGGCCAGGACAAGTAGATGTTGGTCCTGAACCTCAGGGAGGCTTCTTACATACCTTGACTTAGCAAGGATCAAAGACCACATTGTTCAGGAATGGGGCATGGGGATTGCATTGTAGGATTCCCTAGGTAGATGTCACAGTCGTTGCATGATCTAAGCCCACATGAGTCGTGCTCGGTGTGGGAAACATGAGACATCAAAGACCTGACGATAACGTCGTGAATGGTGCATCTGTGGGAAGTGGAGTGGGGATTACACATGATCGCATCCTAATGTGGAAACATAAGCATATGCGTCGTTATAATCCTGATGAGGTTGGGACATAAACCAGGAGGGAGGCCCGATGGAGAAAAAGAATAGAAGGAGAGGGATTTGGGACTGAAGAAAGGAGAATAATTGTTCCACATCGCGGCCTTTTCTGGCCTTGGGTGCCGAATAATATAGGAGGATCATGGATGCTGCCTCCTAATAGAATTCCAGGGGCTTACACCGAGATGGTTAACCATTCCCCATGGAAAAATGACACTCCCATAAAGAGGATATCATCCCCTATGGAGACCAGTGGACATAGAGAATGTCCATGGTGGGGGTACCCCACATGAGAGACATGGGGAGAGGTCACAGTTTAACTTCACGTGCATTGGACGATGGTACTAGGTAGTTTAACATCCTGCAGCTCAGATGAGTTGGGATTGCTCTTCACCACTAGGAAATACATAATAGGAAACCTCTTCCCCTTGGTGTATAGAGCTGATAGGGAAAGCCGTGGATATGGGGTTTCATGGAGAAAACCATCATGGGGACTACATTAACGTGGCAATGCGAAGAAGAAATAGAAATTAGCATGCCTATGTGAAGAAGCATGAGGCAAAGAAACACAACATGAAGTAGTGTCCAATGGTCTTTGAAATCAAATCGTGAAAACATATAGGGTTGCACGAGAAAAGTAATTGCAATGAATAGGGTTTCATAGGCAGGGGCCTTGTGAATCTCTGTCGCTTCGCCTGGCGGAGGGTACCTGTGAAGGTGTGTGCATCATGAAGTGGGGCGCCTCAGCCCAGGTATAGTGTAGAGGTTCACATGGGAGGTTCTTTGAGAAGTGGAATGAAATCCACAAAGAACTTCCTTGCAGATTAAAGGTGCCTCATGAAGCAAGGTACCGTGAAGTAATGTTCTTCAGGAAGTACAACGACCCTACTTGGCAAGTGGATCATGTGTACATGAAGGGTGTTTCATGACGCATAAACACTCCATGATGACGTGGTTCCCCTTGGGGGGCACCTTCCTTCGCGGAGGTCCATAGGCTCTGTGAAAGGAATCCCTATTAGAAGAGGGGATCAAAACGATACAATGGGAAGGAACTTCAGAAAGTAGAATTACATCGCACAGCTCATGGTTCCCAGAGTATAAGGGTGCTTCGCGATTTGAGAGATAGGAATTCGAAATGTCGGATTGTCTATCTGTTGAACATGGGGGGAGGCGGGTATTTATAGGTGAGAGGCACCACAATGGATCATGCTTAGGTCGAAGAGGATTTAATTTTCTTCATAGAGCATCGCTAACGTCAAATGTGTTCGCGGAGTGTTACCTCCTCCTTACTCCACAGCAGATCGTGAATATCAAGGGAAGTCACAGAGTGTTATAACCTCCTTGCTTCACGGTGGATCCCAAATTTCATGGGAGGTCGTAGAGCATTGCCAACTCTTTGCTTTAGGGAGGATCACGATCTTCATGGGCGATTGCAGAGCTTTACCACCTCTTTGCTTCACGGCGGGCATGGGGCTACCGTGGCTCTACAAATGGTCTCTGTGATGCATCCTTTAAAGGCCTTCCATTTCATTTTCCTTCTTCCCTAATATTGGAGCCAATAACTATAAGTAAAATGTGACTTTTTCTTGTTATATCTACCCAATGTTCCAAACCATGGGCACATTAAGGCTCATTCTATTACAAAAGGTGACGGTATGGTCACACAAAAATACAAATATTTCTGATTTATTACCCCTCGAAACATGTGTTCTTGAATAATGAATAATAACATAAAATACTATTTAGTTTTTATATATTTATTCTAAATTTTTTTCCCAAGGTTATCATATATATTATATGTTTTCCTAAATAGAGAACATCTATTTTCTATTGAACATCCTTTGATTATAACATTATTAAACCCAAATCTAGTATCCCAATTTAATTTGTTATATTATTACATTGCCATAACATACAATGAATGAAATCACAAAGGGAAGAATAATTTAATAGTATTAGTAGTCTATATACATAATTAAAAACCAAATTACCTTTTATAACTAAAATAAAGAATGAAAATTAGGAACTTCATAGTTCCACTATGTGTATGCCTTAATAAAATAAAAAAAAATACATCCTAATATGCCTACAAAAGTAAAACCAGAGGAATTGGTGATCTCATATGCTCAGTAAGGGTTTACCTATAGTGAAATTTATCATGTATAAATAATCAATAATAAATATGGAATGGTAAATAATTGAAACAGATTCCATTTATTAGGTAATATAATTAGAAGCATGTAATTATATCAGATGGTTAAATAGTTCTATATATGTAATCAGAAGAGCTAGATACATAACCATAGATATTATAATTCTTCTAAATGTAACATGGAATATCAATAAATTATTTCATATCATTGGAATACATAATGATTCAAAACAAACCTTTAAAAAAATTCAACGAATTCAATACAATTGAATCCTTGTTTGAATACATAAAATACCATAGAAGCCTTATTCTAATACATCTATACAAATGGGTTTGGGTGGGCTCATAACCTAATATAGTTTGTCACATTAGATATAATGAGGCATCGAGGGTATATAATGGTCCCACTCATCCCCATATATGTATAATTCACTCCTCATATGAAAGGGGTGAAACAAAATAAACATTAATTTTCATATAGGAAAACTAGAATACAAATTATTAATAATTTTCTCAATCAAAAAATTTAATCATAAACCATCCTGAGTTATATAAATGGTAATAGACTCGTTTATCCCGATTCAAACTAATCATAAAACACCCAATGAAAAAATAAATATTATATTATTATAACATATCCCCAACAAACCTTATGTAAAATTAAGGGTTTATGTCATTGATTAATATAAATACCCTAAAACATCATTAATTTTCTTTAGGAAAATAAGATTCTAATTTTGAAAACCACCTTTTAAAAATTTCACAAAATCTTTTGGAATGAAATTTAATTTAAATTAACCTTTGATCATTCTTAAATAATTTTTAATAAATTGAGTGGGTCTGAATGTGGAAAACTAGGTTCAGTATGTACTTTTTAAAATAAATATTCCAATAATATATTTTATTAAAAACCAAATAGGAATTGTTTTTGAAAAGGAATAATGATTCAATATAATTTTTTTTCAAAATGTATACTGTATAAAAATATATCTAAAATTAATAATAGTTCTATGAAATAGTTTAAAATATTTTAAAAAAACATGGTTTTGTAAGAAAATGGATTTTTAGTTGAATAGAGAAAGATATTTATATTTTATTGAAAAACATATCATAATAATTTTACATAACAATGATTTAAAATTGTAATATTACTTGAGAAATTTATTAATTTACTATATTAAAATAACATAAATTGATTTTAATATGGTAATATGACATAATTACTCCATGTGATACTTAAAACAATCATGAATTATGATGACATTATGAACAAAACCCTTAACAATATGATAAATTTTTAATCATAATCCCAATAAAATACATAACATAAAATTTAAATTTAATTACCATGAGTAAAATTTAATTGATGATATAACATATAAAATTGCATGAACCAGGAAAACAAATATGTTTTCAATATGGCGTATGTCTCACATAAGTAAATGTGAAAGGATAAAACCAAAACATGAATTAGACTCATCACATTTGTTATTTATATTCCATAATAATAAAATTTAATTAATTATTTACTTTGTAAAGATCATTTTTAGGATTATAATTTTCAATATTTCAATTATTTCAATTTTATATGACTTTACATATTCAATTAGTATTATATTAGATGTTTCGATAATATTTGGAAAATTTTTCAAAAACGAATTTGGTAGGTTGTCTATGGTAAAATAATTCAAGAATTAGAAATACACAGAATAATAATAATGAAATAATTATTATTTATATATACATCGTTTTTGAAGTTTAAAACAAATCACAAATTACACATATAAAAAATAAATTATGTTATAGTAATGGTGACAGTATGCCTCTCGTACACATGAGAAATGACTCCAATTTTCAATAATTATTATGAAAATAAGGTAAATATTTTTTTTCGTTATATAATGATGAAAATTTAAGATTTAATAAATTATTTAATTAATCATACTTATATATTATCCATGTTGTATGGGGATTAAATAAGAGTTGTATAACCTAGTGAAGGCGGTAGTCCACAAGTACCCGAGCGTTCTTATAATATTTCAGGGCAAGAAAAAAATTATAAAGAATCTTTTGATTATTATAATTATATATTTAATATTATTAATATTTCATTTATTTTACGTATATTAAATAAATTTATCCATATCCCCTTCTTTGTAAATAATTTGTGAAAAATGAATCATATTTCGTCCTGAGGCGGTTGTCCACCACACACAAGATCGACGTTGTTGTCTACCAAAAAATTACATAAATAGTTTATCATATGATAAAATGAATAAATAGGTATAGTTATGCTATAAATATCCTATATATATATTTTATATCCATCATCATATCCATCCATGATTGGCTTTTATGGAAATCCTTTCACATCAGTTAATGAGGTGGTAGTCTTCTATATATTTGAGGGATGTTACCACCTCCAATTTGAGGAAAGATGATATAGCTTTATGTAATTATCTAATCATGAAAAAATATCTCTATGTGGATGATATTGAGGTTATTATATCATCATATATGAATAATAATTAAAGGATGTGGAATAAGTCATAATATAAAAACACTTAGGGATTACTGTTATATGTTTTCAACAATCTTCTTTAGGTAGGAAACAAATTCTTAAAAAGGATGGATTTATAAATAAAATACGTTTTTTGGATGATATTAAGGAAATTTAGAAGTGATTTTGGAAGGTATTGTCTGATCCAAAATAGTTTGTAGATGTAAATAATAGTAGAGGGATGGTGGCCTTTTTAAGTGAGGTGAGAGGCACAATTGTAATATTTCGTCAGACTATTATATATAATAATATTTCACATGGAAAATATGTACGGAACAATTTATTATGGAGACATTGATATTATAATTTATGAATATTTCTATTAAATAGAATTTTGAAATGTTTTTAGGATATTTTAAATGTTATTATTTTAGTTTTATGCATGGTAAACCCATTTATAACTTCTCCTCAATAAATAATTTTTACTATTTTTAATATTATTATACCAAAAAAATTATGAATAACTAATTTAAATATATAAATTATGATTATTAAATATATTAATTTCTATTTTTTGAATTAAATTTACATATGTGGAAAATTTAATTTAAAAATTAATACCGAATGCAATATGAGGATGTGGGGTTTCAAGAGAAAATGGTCACCAGATTACAGGCATTTTAAATAAAAATTAAACATGTAATTTTTTAAAATGCATTATATTATATTAATTGATATATTATTAAAAAACCATTACATTAAATCCAATTGAATATATAATTTATCTTTATAAATAATTTAAATGGAAAGACAATTTTCAATTCAGTATTTATCACTATTAATTAAAAAAATGATTGAATGTTCAAATATAATAAAAATTATATATAAGTTTATATTAAAATATTCATTAATAAAATTAAGTAAATTTTTTGAATTAAATTATATCAAAGTGGTAAAAAAAATTAATCACATGTTTTCAATATTCTATGAAATTATTTTCTTTTTGAAATATAGTTTTTCCTAAAACATATCATTTACATTATAATTATTCTTATATTATTTATTATAACAAGACTACAATATAAAAGCTTTGTATATGTGTAAAAAAATTATTTTTCCTAATATAGTTTTTACAATTCAATTCCATCAACTTAATGGAATAATTATAATGATCGTGTTAAAATAATATCATCATAATAGAGTATCATGTTTCATTCGAACATGATGTTTCCCGAATTGAATTCTATCAATGAGATTGAGTTTCATAAAAATAAATATATCATAATTTTATGGGATGTAATGGTACCTTATATTAATGGTTTTTCATTTCATAAATTTGATTGAATGTTATTTTAAAATTTTTAAAATATAAATGTGTTATGGAATGATTTTCAATTTAAATGTTATATAATAAGTGGGCAACAACTGATGGTATAACTATTGGATTTTGGCCTGGAGGAACATCACTATTCTCAACAATGACATAGACTCTGTGTTATTCCATTTATAAGATCCATTAGGTATACAGTAGGGTATTTTAACAACTTGACACCACAATGCTGCCTTTAAGATGTGTAATGGGGAGCCTGTATATTGAATGGACTCATTTTTTGGACTCCCATGCCTCCATGAAAAAGTTGAATTGACATTCCACCATACTAATATTATACCATCATGACCGAATAGCCTATAGAGATGATACATTTCAAACAATTATTTCTTCTAAAAAACATACAAACTACAATTTTTTTATCAAAGAAAAAATTAAAGAACCAAAGGAAAATTAATAATTTAAAAACAAACTATGAACCTAAAAGGTGTTATAGAATCCATCGTACATCTTAATAACTCTATAGTAATAAAAAATTGACAATATATGATTTCCCTTATATCTCCAAAGTTGATCCATCGAGGATCATTATTTTTTTTTGATTTTTTACATTTGGATAAACATCCTCCTTGGACACACAACTTCAATGTCACCATACTAGTGAAAGTATTAGACTTCTAGAAGATCCAATACATGACTGAAAATTGATTCCTGAAGACTAAACGTCACATTGTGTCCCATCACATTGGAGAATTTTGTAAATTCATTAAATTTAATTAATATCTGACTAAAAAACATGGGACTATTATAAATATATTATATTTCATATTGTCATGAATGATAACAATAGTGAATTGAATGATTCAATACTAATGAAGTAACAAAAAACATGAAAATAATTTTTTTGGATTACACTTATAGATCTAAAATTAATTCCTAATGACTAATAATTATAATTTACTGAATTAAAATTAATGAAATTAAAAAAATGATTCTTATATACATAATATATAATCTAACCAAGGTTGTATATGTAGATAAAAGTGTATTTGTTGGATCCAAGGCATTAGGAAGTGTGGATATTATTAATTATTTTCAATTTTTTTATTATTAAATTTTTACATTATATACTAATTTTTTTAATATATATTCATCTATTTATATTTATATTATTCCAATAATCTATATTTTTATTATTAATTACATACAATTTTTAAAATTTTTCTTTGATTTAAATAATGTTTTAAGGAAACTATTCCATATATCCATTAATACATTTCTTATTTTTCAAACATGCTTTGAAATATGTTAATATATTTTTCATTATAATTTGTATATGTAACATATCACTATTAATATTTCTTTCAACATTAAATTTAAATAAATTCCCTAAAAAATTGTTATTGGATTTTGCACTCGACCCCCTCTTTGATTTAGTTCATCTTTTATTAGTTTCACATCCTTTGATCGAATTATATAGAAAATATATTGAACAACCCATATAACTATATTAAAAAATTAATATTTTTATTTATATAAAATTATTAGTTCCCCTCTTTTTTCTATTTAAATTTGAAGATAGTAAAATGATAATACCATTCATTGTTTATATTTTATCGAAGATTTATATTCCGCTTTAATATAAAACATTATTTGTTATCACTATTCTTTTTTCTTATCACAATATATTTTAATTATCCAATAAATTTTTTTTTGATTAAAACTATTTATATATTATTTAAAATTCAGTCTTTTTTGAATATTATGATAACTATTATGAAACAGTAATGAAACTCTTATAATTACAGGTTAATAATAATATGTGTTGTAGTTAATAAATGATCCAGGTGATTATTTTATTTCAATATTGAAAAAATATGTATGTACTTTTTTTGATTTTATATGTGGGGTAAAAATTATATGGACATACAATAAATTAGGTAAATCATATATATGATGTTTTTTTGTCTACGTCATTAATGGTTGGAATATTCCACTATGTTATGATGCCCTGGATGAGTGAATTGGAATATTCTAGTGATATCCCATAACTATTTATCTTCCACATTATTGAATATATATATATATATATATTAATTTATGATTAAAATTTCATAATATATGTTTCTTATATATTCACTCCTCTATGATATACCACATGATCTCTTATATATATCTTTTTTAAACCTCATACATTTTCTATTTATACAGTTTTGAGCTCGTCCATTCACATATTATGTAGGATTCAAATGAATCATGTGACGTGTGATGTATATAATGGTTTTATAATATAATTTTAATTAATTATTTTGTAGTAGAAAATTATTTAATGGATTAAATAGTATCTATTTTTTGTATAATGTTAATTTGTAAAAATTATGTTTTATAATAATTCAAAACTATTGTCTTGCATAAAAATGATTCATATTTAGCAAATTTCTAACGATATAAAATATTATGTTTTTTCTGTAAGTGATGTTCGTATGTCTATTATGAGAAAATGAAAAAAAAATAATGAATTCCATTTTTGGGTAATATTAGAGTTACATTGAGTAGACTCATACATAGGTAATCTAATACAACTAGAAATAAATGATGAAAAAAATAAAACTAATCCTTATTTGGCGGAACCCAAAAAAATTTGAAATAAAATTATAACTTCCTTGAACTAAAATAATGAAAAGTGAAAGAAAATTTCATACATTAAATCAAATCATACAAATAATACCATGATGGAATATAATTAAATAAAAAATTTATAATTAAATAAAATACAACAATTAAATTGAACATAAATAAATCAAAACAAAAAATAATATAATATAACCAAACCACAGATAATTAAGTTGAAAAACATGAACAATCCTAAAAAACTGAAACTTCTCAAAATCACATAAACAGAACTTCACAAAATGAAACAAGCAAGATCCAACTAAAACAATATATAACATAACCTATGGAAAAAAATCCAAATTGAACTAAAATAAACTTATGTAATCTAAATTGGTGAAACATTAAGTGACCCGTAACAAATAGATTTATTATAAACACAAAATAACTACCATACCAAAAAAAACAAAACGAAACTAATCTGTTTCATTTTATTAAACATAAATTAATCAATTCAAAAAATTTAAAAATAATAATATATCAGTGAATACAAATAATAGTTTAATAAAAAATATAGAAACTAAACATAATTAAAAATAAAAAAAATTAAAATCTACGAAAACAAAATTGAACATATCTAATACTCAAGGATCCAATAAAACAAAATTAGCTTATTGTTCTAATATAAATTAAATGGTACCACATAGTACAAACCCTAATAAAGCCAAATACTCAAATATAATCGAACAAAAATAAAACAAAAAAAACATAATAAAATTAATTTATAGAATAAAATCAAAACATGTGTGAATGGACAATAAATAAATCAAATAAAATTTATTTTCATTGTATTTAAATTAATGTGATAACACAATGAAAGTAAACTGATGAATATTATATAGAAAAAAATTAATAAAAATTATTAAACTACATTGCCTCATCCAAACCACGTTTTAACAAATATTTATAGCATCTAAAAAATTGAATTAAGAAAAACTAAAAAAATTATCTAATTTAACCCGAATTGTACCAAATAGAATTGAATGGATTTGAAAAAAAATATAATATAATAGATTATAATATAAAATAAAATAAATTAAATTAAATTAATCTATATGAATATAATGAAAAAAATAAATAAAATTGAATTGTATGGAAATAATCCAAAAGAAACAATGTTGAACCCAGTGATACTGAGCTAATCCAAAATAGAACATACCAAAGAGAGGAGAATAAATTGAAATAGAATAAAAATACCACAATCATATAAAATAAAATCATAGCTGAAAAAATTGTACAAGTTGATATATGTTGATAAAAACTATTCCATGGAAAAAAAATTGACATAGTTAAAGAAAATCAAAAACCAAAAAAATTGAAATGAATAAAATCAATCAAATTACATATACATAAAATTTAATTGAATTAAATTACACTAAACCAAATTATATGATCGAAGCATAAACCAACTTTATTGAATCAAATATAATCCCACATAAATGAACCAAACCAAATTCAATTAAAATAAACTAACACAAAACAACAAAAACATGAAATTAAATGAACTTATTCAATCAATTCCAAAATATTAAAAATTAATTCCACATAAAATGTAATGAAATTATGATAATATAACCATTATTATATGTCTAGAACATTTAAAATTAAAAAAACTAAACAACAGATAATATATTTGAATATAATATAATATACTTGAACTAAAATAAATATCACATGACTTAATCTACCAATTGAATGTATTGGATGATGAAAAATTGAGTATGATTAATTAATTTTTCCTATAATCATATAAGGGATGAATAATTGTAGTAAAAATTCATAATGTTCTAGATATCACATATATTGTAATAAAAATCAGTAGATATAAATGTTTCACATATAAAAAAACATTAACAGTAGAAGTATATATACTTTAGTTGAACATTATTGAATTCATCAATGAAACAATAAATATACATATATCCCCAAATATGAAAAAAAATACATGACCAATAAAACTTATAATAATTTAAATCTATATAGACAAGTGACACTGGGAATGATCCTACACACTAAAATAACTCTTGGATTGATCCCTAACTACATCAGTCACTTGAACCATCATAAAAAAATGAGATCCAGCAAGAATCATCAGAAATTAAAATTTAACGAGTCATAATAGATTCATGCATACTAGGCCCACCATTTAAGTATACATCATTTTCATAGACACTAACCATATACGAAAAATACCTTACATGGTTGAGTGTATAAATACCTAGTCAGACACAACAGAAACACAATTTTATAAAAAAAATTATCTCAGAATAAATAATAATAGAGGAACCAAAATGTATCTTATAATAAATACATTTTAGGAAAATAGAATTCTCACAGATAAATTGATTTCATTATCATCTTAATTCTATTACAAGAGGGATAATATCTCTAGAGAAAACTGATGATTCTTATGGAACCAATTGTCACATTCCTAGAACACATCTTCCCTACTATAAGTGAAATTTTATAAGGTATTCATGAATTACTAAGGAGAAAAAAGACTACAAATATATGAATTATTAAAAAAATTACTAACCAAAAAATAATATATATTAATGATTCTATACCTCCTTACGGTCTGAGCATCTGTCACAAGAATACTAATACATATCACCTATTACAGTTGAGTAACTATTTTGAAAACATGCTGGAAACTATAATCATTTTACATGAATAGTTATCAACTAATGGAACAATTATCACTACATTACATAATTAATAATTCTTTAGAAAACCAATACTCTACTTAAATCCTATAGTATGGGACCCAAAAATCACCAAAATATGTTGTTTTTTCAGGTGAGTAATAAACTAGATTTATGGACCCACTCAATATCACGAAAATCAGGTTAAAATTTAGAGAACACACCTGGTTAGTCATTTAGTATTCTGGAATTTCATTATGTGACGAGGAAGTTCTAAATCCACTCAAGAGTTGGGAGTAGATACACCCAATGCACATGAGTTCATCCAAAAAAATAGATTATTTTTTGGACTTGAGAACATGTATTAGAATATCTAAAGGGCTGTATTGAACTCTTTGGAGTATGGGAACACACCGTATATCAATCACATGTCACATAGGGAGAAAAAAAAATGTATATACTCTGGAAAACATCAATCCAAACATCAACTCATATAATATGACGTTATTGAACTACTATAAACACCTCACATATGGTATTTATTTCCTAAGAAGATTGAACAATCATGTTCTAAATGAAATCCAAATTTTAATTGAAAACGGATTTATTGATTTTTGACACGTCGAATAGATAAATATAAAAACTTTATAAAAATCATAATATATGGAATTTATTTTCAAACTCATAACGTTTAATTATATGTTTACAGACTGACATATATTATTATAATTCATGTCTTGTGGTTTTGACCTAAAAAGTGTGTCTTAGTAGAGTACACGTCATATGTAAAAAAATATGTTATTCCCCAACCCATCATATTCCTTCCTTGACAAATGTTATGAAATGTGATCCACCATAGGACTACCTAAAATAAGAAATGGGATGTATACTATCAATAATAAGGCATAATAAATAACATAAGTCTTAACCTATTAAAACATTAAATATATATAAATCCACAATATAAAAAATAACTATAAAAATAAGAATCATATATAAGACAAAAATAGTGTATATATTTCATAAATGATACATCAAATTTTAGGTGAACAAATTATTTTAAAAAATATATAGTAATTATAAATCTAAAATAATATCCAAACATGATATAAATGAGTCACTATAAATTCTTTTCTTCATTAAATGGAATTTTGGTTCATCTCTCAATGTAGTTTTCAATGACACCATAATGTAAAAAAAATCTCAACAAATTATAAAAAACTGTCAACAATGAACAGAACACACTAGATACAAATCCACCAATACCATGTAAAACATTGGATCATTTGTACACATAGAAAAAAAATTTACATAATAAACTACCCTTTGGAGGATAAAAATACTCATTGGGACCCCAATAAATTAGAATATAAGGATAAATCCAAAAGTAAACTCAGACTCCATAAATAGAGACCAACTAGAAAAGGGAAAGAATATAAATATTCTTTATAAATTGATGTCTGAAGAACATAGAGATGTCCCAATCATGTTAAATATATTATATTAAGAAAATCATATCATTAAAAACTATTGATAAAAAACTACTAAAAATATCATGTTGTTTTATGTAGATAACCTATCTGAAAGTCTCATGTAAAAGGAATCATAACATGCATGAGTATTTATAAAACTCAGAAAATAAAAATTCATCAGAATATTCATACCAATAACATATTCTATTATGGGGAAATCCAAACTCACTATGGTATGAAATTAGTTGAGATTTTATCACACTCTATCACCCCAACTACCACACCATAAATACAGAATCGTAATGTGGACCCTATTACATATCCATGATTAATTATCAGTAAAAAAGTACAGATCCAGGTAATTCATATGTAACAAATCTTGAGATTACCTAAACACCTTATGTAATCTAAATATTGGAAAATGCGCCACTATAATGTATTTATTTCGGTGTAGGGAGTGTTAAATTATAATGGAAGACCTACACCTAATCGAGAATGGTTTTTAAAATTCTAAAGTATATTACTCCAAAGTTATATAGGGGACCCGTGCCACATCTAGTGTCAAGATAGTACCAAACCCACAACAGAACCAGGATAACATATAAAATGATTATTCTGAGGGAGTTGCAAACTCATTTGATCAATCCCAATGAACTATTATCTTTTATTAATGTAACATAAGTGGAGTAAAAACACCTCAGTCGTATAAGTGATATATTCTATTCCATTTTGATGCCACCAAGTGTGGAATAAACCCTATATCTACATTGTAAATCTCTACTGAACACATTCATCATATATATAGAGCTATGATCATTGAGAACCCAATGATTCCATAAAGCATTTCTATGATGGATCAAGTTATAAAAAAATTGATTTTTATTTGAAAAAGTACAGAATAAGTCAAAGAGTAATTACCCATTTCAGAAAATAGGGTGAGAATATATGGATAACACTCCAAATAAACTATTCCATGATATAGATATTCAAACACATAGTGTGTATAGCTCGATTGATAGCCACGTGTATATCACCATAATTCTTAAAAATTTAATTAAACTAGAATAGTATGTCCCAATATGATACATCACTAATGGGTTTCTTGAGATAACTAAAAATTTACTCATAGAATTCCAATTCATATAGTAATAGACTACGTAACATGTCTCGATTGTCATATATATTCTAATATACAAAGGCAACTATTGGTATATATTTTTTCATTGGATGTATTCTGTGTAGTTTATAAAATGTTTACTCCAACCACACTCCAATTTGAAAAATAGGGTGTTTGGTTGGGTATTTTTATAAAACTAATGTTTTTATCATAATTATACAAAACACATACCCTATAACAATAAAAAACGTGTTTCCTAAGTGGAAATAAACATGTTTACTTTAGATCACCATGGGTCATGAAATTTATTAAATGCATGGTACATGTTCCCTAAGTTCCCCCATGTGATATTTATAAATACCAAACCCCATTGTTCCAGATTCTAATACTTTACATGTTGTGTGTTCTAGTGAATACACATGATGAATATATAATTTTATTCTCATGAATCCTTCATATATATCTACTTATGAACTAAATTTTACATCAAACCCCGTTTATTTCTATCCCTATTTTCCCCTACCTTCCGCCACTCCTTTTATGGTTATCTATACAACTAGAAATATCCCAAAACATTATACACCACTACGAAATCACCCAAACCTCTGTTGTTGAAACTTTTTGATGCACTGCTAATCAACCACCTAATTCACAACTATATAAAGTAATCCATTCTTGTCCAATAATTTTATACAACACCATAAATGTTTAAGAACTTTGGTAATTTTCTATAACACATTTCAATGGTAATAATGAATGAATGGCATGGGGGATGATATATTAATTGGTTTTAAGTTCAATTCAATACACTTGATACTCTTCTCACATTATGATTTCCATCAATCACTGAGTATGTATTTTTTTACTGAAACTATAATCATTATTTCAAGGTTTTCATTAATAGTTTCTAAATATAAAATAGAAAATAATCTCTGTGAAATTGTGCACTAACCAATAAAAATAAATTCACATAATCAAATAATAACGAATTCTCCCATATTTATAAAAAATAAATATATTGGGGAAAATTGAAAAATTTTATAATTTAATTATGATGAATAGAAAATTATAATGATCATATCCTTAAATCAATATGTATTCTCCCATTTATTTATTATATGATATTCATCACTGCAGTCCTGAGTTCATATTCATCCATTGGTATGTCATCTCAAAGGGAGATCACTAATGACTATACTTTTTATTGGGGTTCATAATTAGTTGAAATTCCTCACTCATGATTAAAAAAAATATTAGTTTAAAATACATATATTGTTCAATCAGTTGAATTTTATTAGGAATGAAAATTATATCATTTGTGACCTCATAGCAGAGAAAATAATTTGAACCATAGATACTAAAGACATCCCATTCAAGATATCATCACAATTCATGAATATTAATTTGAGTCGTCGTTTATGGGATATGAATTATCACATGTATTATAATGAAATTAGGTCTACATAACTCGAAAATTTTCCAACTTATGATCCATAAAAAAGACATGTTTACTATATTTACCACATGTTTAAACCTATTTTTTCTATCAAAATAATTTCCCCAGACCAATAAATCAAATACTTGGATAAAAAACATGGAGTTAGGCAATCTATCGGTGTATGAACTCCACTCATTGATTGAGGTACATGCTCAATGCAGACTAGTTATATGACCAGGCATATAACAAATTTCCAATTTAACTATATACATCTAGATATTGTTCTATATGATTCTTCTCCAAAATAAGATTTATAGGATTTAATTGTTCTTAAAATAGAACCTTGGTAGAAGCATGATCTTGAATTATACAAGTGTCATCAATCCTCCACAACCAATACCTTTTACTTTCCAATGATCAATAAAATACATTAAATGATGTGAAACCCTAAACTACTCACAATTTAGCTGCTGTGGATTTTAAAAAAGGTTATTTGATGTTGGAATGTTGAAATCAATCTAATAATATATAATTATATTCTACAATAACATAGAAAAAAACTGTCTATACATAACACATATAGTGAGAACACATGGTGATACTTCATTGGCTCTATAAGAACAATATGGAATTATGATCTTTTGGGTCTACTCTAGCTTCCCATCACTCTCTATTAGTAATTAATATGTGACAATGTTTTTATTAATAATTACAAGGAATATATATTCTTTATTTATTATTATTTCCTAATACCTATAATAAGACCCCACATGTTCACCAACAACTCAAAATAGGATCACATCAAATTTAGAAAAAACAACATTGTGTGTTTTGGTTGCTTCAATAGGAATGTAGCTAACGTGAATAATAAGAATGAAAATTTACATCATCGAACTACATAGGAACATAATAATACTCATCAGTTTACCATTATTCCACATTATGAATTAGATCATCCTGAATGATCAGATTAATCTATTATATTAGCTATTGTACCCATGAGAACCCTTATCATAACTCTTGTAATCAAAAAACATGAATGCATTAGGATATCTATAAACTATTAATATGGTGACTTCACATTGTTGGAATGACTGTGTTCTCTTCAATAAATAACCTAATGATAACCATACTCTACATGGTTGATACTCACTCGTAGTCCCAATTGAGATATCCAAAATAAACATCAAGTTCATAATCAATATTTTCTTAGGGATATAGATTGTGTGACCTTTACCATCAATAATATTATTATATTATATCACTTATGAATATATTTTCATATATGAATACATTCTAAATAACACCACAATTGAATTTCATCACACAAATGGCATGAGTCCTTTATCATCATAACCATCTAATAAACCATTATTATACAACTCTTATATCTTTGAACAATGTAACACAAAAATATACAGAGGTTATATTATATTCCATCCTATACATGAATATCCATTGTTGAAAAGTCATTATGAATCAATAACAAGCACTATGAGAATTTACTATATAGATACTACTATAATATTAAGACATGTATACTTCACAAATTTATGATATTTTACTCAATTAAATTTTTTATAAAAAGGTTTGGAATTGGATTCCCATTAGAATGAAATTCGATTTTTTTATTCAATATGAAATACTGGAAAATAATCTTTGGAATTCTTGTTAATGCATACATTTACATCTTATTGAGGGAAAAAATCGTGTTTCCACTAAAAGAATCACACATACCTATATATTCGTAGAAAATTAATCCTCAACAATATCCATATCACATATAAGCATACACAGCTTAAAATTGAAGCATACTAATAATTTGTATGTTTATTAAATTCCCAACATACTTGAGGGAGTTCCATTCATCTCTGAAAGTTGGACATAACTAATTTATAATACTATGTGCAACTTTTATATACTAGTAATGGATCTCAAATAAAAACCATGTTTTATACCACTAGGAATAATATTTATTTGGATGGAACCTCATGAATTTCAACATTCAATAACAAGGATAACATACTACATTAGAGTTTGTGGGTTAAATATGATCACATTTAGTTTATTTTCTATTATAGATACATTCTAGATTAAGGTTCCACTAGAAACTCTAACTCTTCAATAATGGTGGAGGTAAAATAGATCATGACCTTTTTTTCTATTATTTGGAATCATGAATTCAATGTATGAATATAATCCCAATAGATAATGAATTTCACATAAATATGACCATAAATTACAAGCATCAACCTCTTGTATTTATTAATCAAACAACATTCATGATAATAATTAAAAGAATGTGTTGGTAGTGGATACAGATATAAGCCCCACCCATATCCACCAATACCCATAAAATGAGCTTCTTATACAAGGTAAATTATAGTTAGTTCACTATTATCATTATATATGGGTCTCTTATATCCAGTCTACTCTAAATGTTGAGGTCTACAGATGACACCATTAAATATTTCCTCAATAAAAGACTATATTACTCTGAAATCCTACATGAATCTTCTCCAAAAATACTTATTCAGATAATTCTTACTTATGGACTCCATTGTATTTAATGTTTCTTAAGAGAAAAACCCTTAACCAAATTTTCCATCTAGATGATTTAAAAAAACAATTGATATCAAATTATTAGTAAATAAATTCTATTCTAATAACACATATTGATCTACATGGGTCTAAATTCATACATGGATATGATCATGTTGACGTGCGGGGGTTACATAATCTATTGAAATTGAATAATACTCTATTCCATAACTATGTAAAAAGGAATTTCAATCAAAACAATATAGATCTATCTTATCATGACATGGAGAAAAAAATATTTATAATTACTTGTTTAATACTATAAACAAATCATTGTAATAATAACTGCTTGGTAAATGGGTTTCAAACCAAGATTAATTTTTTTTGTTCTGAAATGCATACTATTTTTAGTATATAGATGATTGTATTCATTTAAATATCATGGAATCCTCTACTACCACATTTATAAATCCTTCTCCACCTATAACATGTCTCATCAAATATAATGGGATAAACCATATAATCAATAATAAAGTATATAGTAAGTAAAACAACTGATAATCCTCATCATCTAAGAGGGAAATAATATCTCTAAACGGAGTCTATGAGTCAGTACAACATTTCATAAGTGTTTTTGTGAGGGGATCCATAACGGATATGTTATTATCCTAAAAATAAACTATTAATAAGAAGAATATATATAGGTTACATAGACCAGTTTATAAGGAAATCACATGATTATTATATAATATATTATTTATTTATCATAATATAGAAATTAAATATTATATTTATACAATATTTGATTCATTTAGTATCAATAAAACTAGACAAAACTGGGCCCCATGAATATTGAGTTAATCAAAAAAATTTCAATGATTATGTAACTTGAAATGGAAACAATTTCCCCTGACCTACATCCCAAAAATTAAAATAAAATATTGTATACCCTTAACACCATTATATAAAAACCTTAAACAAATATTCACATGATATTTAAGCCTAAACATCAACCTTAGTATTCATCTTCACTGATAAAACTCTCACATGACCATAATAATTAGGTATTTCATGGGATGGTTGAATGCTACGTGTGGCACCCCATGCCCATCTAGAATTGGGTAGAGGTGAGATACTTAGTCCATGACATTATTATACACATAGGAATCCCAAACTATATCAATTTGTGATAGAAATTTATTTCTAATATAGAATATATCCAAAAACATCCTCAATATTTATTGATATATAAATTGATTTTTATAATATTTATATATATATATATTTGTCTACAAATGATAAGTATATCAACTTATAGGAAAAAACCATGGAATTTATATATCTAGAAATGTATCTAAACCTAACAGACATGGGATAGTCAGAATGCTCCAATTCTTTTTTATTAAATCCAGTATTGGTCTATGATCTCAACATCCACCACTACAATCATGAACCATAATGATATAATATGAATCACCAAGAATCAATCCTTAAAAAAATACCCCAACTCAAAATTCTCAAAGACAATTCCAATGATATGAATAATTTTCATCTTCACAAAACATATGGCCATAATTCCCATAGAGGGATCAGGATGAAAACATAGTATGATTACTCAAAAACATAAATGAGAGACAATATGGTATGCCATCTCAGAATATAAATAAAATAGATAAACTAGAATGAATTATATAATCCATCTATACTATATAAATATATGTATTAAAGATATTGAGATGTCCCAAACATTACAACCATATTCCATTAATGAACATATCTGATCAGAAGCTAGTGATGGTTAGAGTAGCCAAAGGGTAAAATGATATTTAGTCCATAAAAAAATTATAAGATTTATATCAAATGAAATGAAAAATTTCAATGTTGTTTTATGTTATAGAACATCCAAGATTTTTAAATTTTTCATACCAACACTCTTAACAATAGCATGGTACCATTGTTTTACTGATTAATGTATGTTATTAGATGGAATAAAATAAATTATTACCTAAAAAACCCTCATCCAAATAATTGAAACATATTAAGGGAACAATAAAATTGTTAGGAATATTTCTTAGTTAGTAGATATATTGATGCTACATTCCCTAACTACCAATTATATTCCCTCATTTGTTGGATTCACTAGGCACCCATTAACATGAATCTTGAATCTTCATTCATATAATCCAGGAATATATATTTTGTCTTTGACTTCCATGTGGGGTTTAGTCTATATTGATAACTCTATAAATGTAATTCCTCCCAATATATGTTTCATGGACTATATCTTGAATGTATTATCTATTCACAACTTAACATAATACTATATAGTGAGAATTTACTTTGTCACACCACAATATAGTTTTTATTAATTACATATTTTATGTACCCTTGAAAAATATACTATGTTAAGATATGGGGGGAACCCATGCTCTTAATACAATACATAATATGTCATGTAATTCACGTATTACACAACTTATGTTCCAGATGTTCACAATATGTGATATTTATAAATCCCAAATAACATTGACCATTATTAGAAAGCCATATGAATTTATATTATAGAATACACAAGATACAATCAAATTTTCACCCCCCTGAGACATTCGAACAAATATTCTCCAAATTAAAATTCTTATTTTCCAACACTATTAAGGGGAAAGTGAAAACCCTCAATGATAAATCAGATCAAGCATTAAATGAAAAAAAACTGACTTATTAAACACCCATCTAAGGCGATTGGACTCTTATTCCATAAACAGATTCATGGGAATGGAACTGACCTGACAGTCTTTATTGGACCCAAGGATTTCTTCATAATATCGGGCTAGATAATACCAATAATTAATATACTAATATTTGTTAATATTCATCAAATTAATGCCTCTTATTAGTATGTTGTATTACCTTTCAATACAATAAGCTCTATATCTGGTAATTTCCATGTGGATTAATCTTCCTGTCAATTGATCAATATATTCCCTCATAGCATTGGTCACCAGAAATGCATCTTTCATTTCTTCACCAGAATGCAAGAGTAATTCCCTCTCCTTATCCACCTCCACATCCATCAGACCCTACAGGATTCCATAGGGACCTACTTCACACCACTGTCCAGGGGGAATGGTATCCTACAAAACTGGCATTACCACGTGATATTGCTAGTTCATCTCCTCATGTTGGTCCTCGACCTTTGATGTCTTTTCCTCTTTCTCTTTGGTCTGGATTGTGTCGCCTATCGTTCCCTCCGCTCCTTCCACTGGTATGGTCTTGTTCTCTTTGAATTTCCCATATTTTATGGTAGATCTATTATATATAGGCCATAGGAGGCATGATTAATCTTTATGCCGCTTTGGTTTCAGCTTCCTGGAGACAATGCAACTCCCTGGGTTTTGTTTTCTATATTCCCTTTCAACTTTCTTTGCCTGAGTAGGCCTTTGATGGCCCTTCCCAATACATTACCATCAGATGAAAACCCAACTTCACCAAACTCGATCACCATGGGGAAATTTGGATTTACTTGAAAATCTTCCACATTACTCAAACTTTCAAACTCTTTGATTATGTTTAAACATGAAAATGTCCTCCTCGGGTAGGTTTCATGTTTGGAATTCAATGACCTGTCATTACCAAATGATGTTTTCTCCAACTCTTTACCTCCTTATCCTTACTCTAGCTTGTAGGATGTATCCCCATTATTTATTTGATATTACCACAAGCATGAAATGCCATAACATTGGTACTAATATATAGACCAACCTCACCCTAAGAAATTAGACCCAAAACTCCGACATATTCCCCTGGAACCTATGTCATGGCACCAGAAACGTGTATTATCTAAGCTACCACATCTTGAAAAAACCCCTCTAGGATTCACCATATTCTAAACACCCCATTAAAAGATATCAAAATACCTCATTATTGATGCACCCAATACACCAATAATCATCCAACATGAAAGATGATGGATACTTATTGTATCATTTTATAATTGGGTGATAAAATAACGTAAATGAATGAAAATTGAGGGACTAAGGACTAGTTTGATTTTGCTACCCAAATCACTGCTTCGAGTCCATTCATTGTAAAACATGGATATACAGGAAATCGTTGAGGGAATTAGAATTTTTTGTCAAATGATATCATTTTTGGTTTCTATTGGTCAAATAGAAAATTTTTTTTAAAAAATTGTGTGAATCCAATAAAAATACATTAGATACAAAAATATCATAAAAACTGTAAGTTCTAAAAAATATAAAAATAATCATAATAATTAAAATGTCATATTATTATTTCATAATGAAAAATAATTTATTTCTGAAGTAATGAACCAACCAAAATCACATTCCATACTTATTTTTATTTTCACCACCACCTCATCATCTCATCATCATCAGTATTCCCTTGAATTCAAATCTACATAAAATTTTATTGATGAATCAATTTGAAGGAAGATCACAACTCCCTCAAAAAATATCTATGGTTTCACATCTATGGATATAGATAACCCTTCATGAAATGAACAAATATCAATCTATAAGTCATAATTAGGTGAATGGGTTAATTATTCTAAGGACTTGAAAATATATTTTATGTATCCATGTACTTGAGCATTGAATTTATACATCTAAAAGGGAAACAAACTATTCTTGATAGAACATCAATGTTAAAATTAACATATGATATTATATTTAGGATATATCAATTTTCTCATAAATGAAAAAAATATTTATTCAATCTATGAATAGTTGAAAAATTGTTCATAAATTCAATGTGATTAGAACCAAAACACATTCAACATGTAAAACAATTTCCTATGATTAGTGGAAAAATTAATAATTTTTCATTAGTAATTTAATAGGACATATTTAATATTTTTCAATTAGAGATGATAAGAATATATGAAATTGAATAATGAACTATGTCCTGATCAGGGAAAAAACCCAGGTCATTATACAATTTAGTAAAACAAACATAAATACACAACCTAAATTTAATATAAATAAAACATTAATAAAGAAAATTGAATTTAATATAAACACAATATATAAAATTGGAATGAAATGGAATGACTAGCCCGAAAATAAACTAAATCAAATTGACTATATCATACAATAATAGAAGTGGAATAATATAATTCTAACTGAAATAAAATAAAAAATATATCTGATGTAAAAATATTATAGATCACCATAATTGAACAAATCAACACTAACCCACCTAGAATTTTTATACTAAAACTAATAAATTTAACGACACTAAATATAGTTTAGTTGGAATGAATTGAATCATATTTAGCATAAAAGCTCCCAGTCCAACTGATCCAACCCAAATCATACCCAGCTAGAAAAATATATAAACAAAAAAAATGACAAAATATCAATCTACGAAATGAAAATTTATTGGTAAATAATTAAAAAATAAGAAAATATTTTTTATTAAGGCCATTTTAATCATTAAATATATATTTTTTTTAAAAAATGGATTTCATTGTCTTTTTCGTGTGAATAATATAATGAATTTCCCATAGTTTTAGATAATGTATTTGAAAAAATGAACAAATTTTTTAAAATAATAATATCAAAAGTTTTCTATGTTCAATGATTGTAAATTATTCAGAACGTAAAATTTTTAGTGAATACTAATGGATTTAAATTTTGTTATACAATGTCATTTGTGATATCGAGAGCACATAATTATGTAATAAAAATATAATTAACATATTTATTTTCACAATTATGATACTGTAATATAAATATCATAATAAATAATTCAAAACATGAAAATTATAATTTTTTTCATGATAAATAAGAAAATCAATTTTAGTGCCGACATAGAGCCTACTAAGCATAAGAAAACTAAAATTTGGTGTCCTAAAAATTATAATTTTGATGAGATAAGTCCTTTGTATAATTTAATATAAAATATTTTTTATTATTGAACATATTAATGTTCAAATATTAATTTTAGAGTTATATAACCTATAGACTATCCAAATTCTTATTCAATGCATGCACAAGGCCAAATATGTAAAAATAGCACATTAATTGAGTTTCCATGATATAGATGTATGTTATAATAAAAATTTAATGAATATAATTAGATATGTTTTTCATAATAATTTCATATTCCTCATATAAATTTTTTTATGTCCTTTTGATATCATTATAAAAATATTATTACCTTTATAATATATTATTTAATGAAAACCTAAACATGTCACAAACATTTTTGTAATATGTGTAATATTTTTAATACAATGTTATCTAGTGGATATTGTTAAATATAAAGAGTCATTTTAATTTTAAAAAGATATTTATATAAATCATGGTAATTTATTTATAATTTTTAGTAATGGTTTAATTAACATAAATGATTACACAACGTAATCATAGTAATTATTCAATTAATGGAAATTCAAATAAATTACATTATATTTATTAAATGTAACAAATTTTTTTACATTTATAGAGATAAATATAATCTAGTTATGAACATGACATGTTTAGGATATTATAAAATAGTTAGTTCAATTATTACATAGTTGTATGATGTCTATATAATTAATGTAATAAATAGTTACAAAATTTAAAATAATTATACTCTATAAAAATATTATTTTATTTAATTATATATAAAGCATAAAAAATTTACAAAATAAGAAATTATTATTTTAGGAACTGAAATATCACAAATTGTCTATTTGTGATACAATTGTCACCATATAAATTTAAATTAAATCGTTTCATATTGAAAAGTTTGTTTTCATTGTTAAAATTAAAATATGTTAATTAGGGGCTAATTAAAATTTCACATTTAAAATTCACAATAAAACATGTCATAAATTTATTAGTTGATGGTATTGTGATAATATTCCACATTATATTCAACAAAAATTCCTTTGGAGTTATTTGTATTGATATAATACATAGTATAAATTAATCTATTGAGAAATTCCAATTATTCTACTAAACATAACTTTAAAAGGACACATACTCCTTATTTCGGCACAACACATTGAGCTGTATAGCCTAACAAAAAATTTAAAATTTTTCTTATTAATATCCATATACAAGTTATATATGTTTTATTCTTTCCAAGTAGCAATTTATAGATCCCATTATTTGTGATACAAAATAATTTTTACAAAAAATAAGTGTTTCACACTTGTACAAAGAATATCGATCCAGAATAATCGAGATTATTTTGAAAAAATATCTTATGAAAGGTGTTTTATATTATCAACATAAATTTAATAATTTATATATTATAGTTTTATTTTCTAAAAAACATTCTTTTATATTATAGGGATTATTTTTTAAAACTTTTATTTATATAAGTGTATATTTATTTTCAAATTTATACATAGGAGGTTTTATAATAATGAAATAATCCCTCTCTTACATAGTATGCTAGTTATGGTATATTTAATCAACGATATAAGTCATTATTTTATGAGTAAAAATATTATTTTTTTGTTTCCATGCATTTCATACATGGAAGTAGAAATGGCCGGAGTATTGTGAATCAATACTTTTACACATATTATTAATTGGTTTTAAACAAATTTATCTATAAAATAAATATCAATGATTGAAAACACTCAAGACATTATAGGAATGGGTAAAATATCTGTAAAATAGTATACTATAATATAGAACATTTTTATTAATATATTTAATGATCTCCTAATGTTATACATAATGAATTATGGAAAACATAAAGTAACGAGATGAGGTAATATGCCCATTATAGGAATAAACATGGATGTTAAGAATAACACATGATGTAAGAGATATTATATGACAACATAAAAGTAATGCCTTATTAAAGGGCATATGTAATCAATGTATATTGAATAATGTGATTATATCCAATTAGTAAATTGGATGAAATATAAAACATGAAATAAACATGAGTCAAGGATAATTTTGGAGACTTTATCATTGGGTGAATAATGTACAATAATCGATAATAGTTCCTCCACACCCCCATAAATAAAATCTCTTAAGACCCAAAAATTAACCATATAAATAGGTTACTAACAGGTCACACCCATAATAAAATGTTTTCAAATATGTGTGACACATTATAAATCAATCCTAATGAATAAACATAATGGTTACCCATGGAATGAAATGGGTTTTGTAATAATGTCATAAGGTATAACCCATGGGAGTATTACAATGTTATCCATGAAATAGTGAATTTGAATCACCTCTTATAATTTATATATAAATTAAATTAATATTTCCAACTCTATTTTAAAAAAAATAAATATTGTGTCTATATAACATTTGAAATGTGCTGATTAAAAATATTTTTATTGAAAAATAATGATTTCATAAAAAGGAAATGGTATTATTATTTTCAAAAAAATAAAAATTTCAAAAGGTTTTTTTTATGATATATTTATTGATTATATAAATGTACTATGTGAATAAAATATTTTAGTGAGTGTACATGAAAATTGATAAGAAATAGATAAGTTCCATTTAATAGTGTATTCATATCTTTAGAAATTGAGAAGGAAATATTTTTAAAACATGAAATTACCCAATAGATTAATGAATTGTGGAACCTAGATATGTTTGGAAAATATAAAAATGTTATGTGATAATTATTTAATAATAATTATGTGCTAAAATGTGGAAGAAAATAGTAAAATTATTACACCAAAGATATTCAGATAATTGGAAAGATCCCTTACATTATGTATGAATGTGTTCTGCACAAGCACTTAATGTTCAACACACAAACTTGTATTATATAAAATCATAATTAATAAAATTATCCATTTATATTCAATTTATTATAAATTAATTGTGTTCATTTATGGCTATTTCATGGAATTATAATGATTAATTTTGTTTTTATTGGTGAATTTGTGGCATGGATTTTTGGTTGGATCATTTTTTATAAAAATAGGGATTCTATTACCATTTATTAATAAAACATTTTAAGATAAATTAAAAGGTATTTATAAAATTATAAAAATTTAAATTGTCTCATGTGTCATTTTCTATCTAAAAAATGGTGATTCATTTGAGAATATTTTAATGAAAAAATTATAGTTATTTTAGATGGTTTTCCCACCATAATGGAAGGGTATATTTCTATTTAATTTATATATAAATATTTAGGATAAAAATAAATTAGTTATAGTATACCAAGTAGAATATTAGTTTACAAAGTAATATTTTCAGACAATCTATGAATATGGTAATGGAAAATTAAAAATCAATATCAATAGAGACGGTTAACCACCATAATTTGGACAAGAGTTTCTTTTCACTGGTGAAGAAGAAATTTGAATGTTATATATATATATATATATGATATTTCACTAGAAATATAAAATTAATATATACAAATGATATTAGTTTCCTTATAACTATATTCATTAAAAAGTTTAATATAAGTTTGAAATAAATGATATTAAGATCAGTCATTTTGGAAGGGAACCTCAGTAAGATCACTTCCTTTAAGGACCCCTTAATAGAATTGGATTTGGTAGTTTGGTCAGAATATATTCATGTGGTTTTGAGGAGATTAGTTAGGTTGTATTTATTAATATATTTTAACATCTTTATTTATTATTATATGAATGGTTGTGGTGAGGGGTGTTATTGACACTTGAGTGGGGTTTGTTTTATGTAATTAAATAATGTTGATTTTATTTGTGAAACCATAATCTGTTAGTTGGAAATAATTATATTTAATATGGATGATAATAAATGTTTTAAATATTGTCTATGGTTTATGAAAATATAAAAAAATTCATTTAATGTGGGTTTTTATGTATTTTATTAATTTATGCTTTAACATTCACTATAAACACTTTTAAACTTGTAATGGAGTTACATTTTTATCAAATTATCTTTTTTTTACAACAAATGAAATTGACCATAAATCATAATATGGACAATATAAATACAAATATTTTAACCATTTTATTTATTCAATTAATAACATTTTAAAAAAAATTATAATTCAATACATGTGTAACTCATAAAAATAGTTTTTAAAGGTTAAAATCATGGTTTTCAAAATTTCCCAGAATATATTTATAAATGTAAAATATTATATAATAATTTATTACCTAATTAAACCATAAAAAATTATAAGGTATTATAATCATGAAATCAATAACATATAAAAATTATTTTAGTTTAGTTTTTTAAAAACAATTTTTATAAATTTTTAACACAAACATCAACTTTTTTAGAAAATTAAAAAATAATAAATTCAATTTAATGTTGATGTTTTGGGTAAGAATTTATTTTTATTTAAAAATATTCTTCGATAAATATGATTTCAAAAAAAATTAAATATTATTCCCTATTTATTGAAATTTTACTTTTTCATAGAAAAACAAATAGTATTTTCATTATAAAAATTTATTAGGACTTCATTGAAATATATTATTATATAAAATTATTTTTAATTGTTTCTCTATGTGAAATATATTATTTATAATACATAAAAATAATTTAATAAGGGATATACCATTGATAAAATAATGTGTTATTACATTCTCCCCATTATGAAAATTCTTCCTCAAAATTTCGTATTATATACTATGCTTATAGAATTTGATGGTAATTCTCCATCATTATATACTCTTGATCTGTTGTCGCCACCGCATATTTGTGGTTTCTAAAATGTAATTTTACCAGGTAAGTTTCCTGGATGCATAGAACATTGTCATTATTTTAGAAGAACATTATTAATTTCTCCTCATAAAATAGATAATTTTCATGTTTTTCCAAATATGAATACAGTATATTTGACAAATATGGTATTCACTTCATTGAGAGAGATTTGTAAAATACATCATGTATATGATACATGGATGGTAAAAGTGATATTAAATATTTAACTTCTTTTAAATGATCAGGGATCTATGATAGAATAATGATCCAAGGAACTAGCATTATCTTCATAAAAAAATATTATTACACTCTTACTTAGAGATATGTGGAGGAATAAATTACAAATAACCTCAAAATATAACTCACATTACTTATTGTATGAATATCTCCAATCATGGGTAGCCTTGATGTGTTGTTTAATGGCCATAACCTTTTAATAATTTTCCTCAATCATTTCATGTCCTTGCATCCTGCATTCACCGACACTACACATCATGTCGTCATTCAAAATCTATTAACATAAAGTTAATCATATGGCACAATTTGAATACGTTTTTAGAAACCAATATTATATGATATCAATAATAGAAAAAGATTTGGTTTTAATCATTCTTTGAAATCCTACATGCATTATCTAAACCTGTATTCCATTGTTTGAATAGTCCACATAGACTGGACATCTGTCAGGGGGCGATATGTCTTAATAATGTACGCCTTATTGTTTTTTAATATGATAGACTTTTAAAGAACATGAAGGTAAATATAAAATCATGATCATAAATAACAAATAATCGTACTCAAATAAGTCTCACCAATTCCTTGATGTATATCTATGCATGTTTCTTGATTGGGAAGTCATCTTTAATCACAATAAATTAAGAAATCATGTAAAGATGATTTAAAAAATCCCTTATAGAAATATTTACCCTATATGTATTCGTATTTACTATTATAATGTCAATTGTGATTCTTTAACATTTCATTATATTTATTGGTAATGATTACATAATACCTTTGAAATTATGTATTCTAACAATATATTTTTGAAATACAAGGCTCATGGATGTTTATTTTTCGATCTTCTTCATCATATTGTCTAGAAATTAGATCATCTAATAATCTCCATATATATTTGGGTTACTTGGGTCGATGGAGATTTTAAACATGTGTACATCATTCAAAATCTCCTTCTTTATGTCTGTATTTGATGTTAAACATATTAATGAACAAATTATTACAACTCCTTATCAATTATAAACTATATATATTGATGATTTTTAATATCTTCCAACATTTATAATTATTCACATAATATCCATTTACATATTTTTCTTTTTTGAATGGGATGGTTGCAAAAATAATTTCAGGAAGTAATGAAGATATTCCTTTGGTTGTGATTCCCATGTTCACTCTTTATAATTCTATGATTATTTGATCCTTCCTAACATCCATCATGGATATGCTGAAGAGTCATTTAAATATAGAAAATCTCCACATTTATTCACATCACCAAGAGGGTAGTGGATTATGAATTAATAATATGTGATGACATATAACCATATTAACTAGTGCATACTATGCTTCTTTTGTGTTCATATATATTTTAGCCTCCCATGATTAGTGTATATCTCACACATCTCTATATTGAGAAAATGCCACTATATTTTCAATGTGAAGATTATAGCCACCAATTTCAAACCTTTTGGGGATATATTTTCTCAGGAACAGTAATATTCCTTGAGATTTTGTGTATTAATTAATCATTTTTCATTTGTATACAACCTAATTCCTTTAATAATTCATCATTATGTAACATAAATATATCCCCACATGTGGGTAGTGTTAATACTAGTGAATTGATAGTCCTATTAATCAAAAATTTGAGTCAATCCCATATTCATCGGTCGATAAATAATTTACTCCATTAAAATTATGATTGTATTGTGGGTTTGAAAATAATGAGAAGTTCCTCACAAATTATCATTAATACAAATATATACCAAGAAAACAATGGATATCCATTACTATTGTTGTTATAGGCCACTCCTCAATTTTTATCTTCATATAAGGTTCCACATATATTCCATTATTTTCGATAAAGATCCCCACGAATGATTCTTACTCCAAATAGAACATGAATTTACTATACACTGCATATAGTATCTCTGATTGAAAAATCATTATTAATGTAATCAAATGCTTCTCACACTTCTGCATTATAGAAGTGTATATTATAATCCTATCTATAAAGACTACTAAAATTTTTTCAATGTAAAATATAAAGACTCCATTTATTGATTCAATTAATATATAATTATTATTAGTTATTACAAAAGGCGTCACTATGAACTCATAGTGTCCATACAACATATGAAATTCAATTAACAGAATATCATAATACATCACCATTAATTTTTGATATCAAATAAAAGGTTCCTCCATATAGATATAATTAGCTCCATGAAGCCAAAAAACAATTAATAAATCCATGGAAGGGGATAATGGTTCTTTGTCATAATTTTCATGCGTTCATGACAATAAATTCTTAAGCGCAATGATCATTAATCATGCTTAATGAAGAAGATCAGAATACACCATAGTGATGCACTCAGACATATGAAACCCTTGTATATATTCATTTATAGATGATTATGAAATATTTATATCATAATAGTTTCCATTATATGTGATATATTTGATATGACAGGAGAGCTAGTTAAGTGATCAATAGGGAAAGTGATATATCTGTCAGAAGGTATAGAAATCAAATTTTCAGGGAACACAATAGTGTAGTCCCCCACATGGGAATGCATTCCTTAATGATCAAAAAATTGGTATGAACCAATTCATCAAGATATACTTACCCATAATAAAACAATATCCACAAATGATTTTGTGATTTTAAAGGAGATTCATCATTCTCCATAAACAGGGAAAAAATAAGAGGGTTTCCCATAATGTGAAGAGTTATCTCCCACTTCTGACATATGATGTTGAATTTGTTTAAATATATAAATTTTATTCCAAATATAGCATCAAAATCCACAAACGGATGTTATATGACATATTTTCAATGGTTCAACACATAAACTATCACTAGGAGGTGTTTAATTCATTATATTAAATAATTTCAAAAATTTATGTTTTTATATGTTATTCAATATCCATGTTTATATGTGTTGTTTGAATAGTTATAAAAAACATGAAACTTATGAGAAATGTCTATTGATAGAATAAAATAGCATGTTAACAATTCTTGAATGAATAACCAACATACAATTCATCACATTATTATTGCTACATTAGAGGTTTCAATCACAGATTGTCTGCAAAAACTCGTGGCTCTTGAAATTGGATTCCAATGTGACCATCTTTGTTGTATTTAAATCATAATATAAAATAAATAGAGATCCTATAAAAAATATTTTACACATACTCATTTTTGGGATTCTTCATTTCACATCATCATTGAATAGCTTAGTCTCCCTCATTTCAACACATTAAGATCCTTATCATTCCACTTATGTTATTTCCAAGATTCGTCCTTCTTTGATTTTGAAAGGTGAGATGATGGGATTTAATTTATCAGTTTTATTTTTCTATGATACATTAAAAATAAAATTATATAATATATTTCATATCACTATTCACTCTAGACCTCAAAAATATATGATATCCATCTCATCATTATGTATAAAACCAAAAATATTTTCATAGTTATCCATGTCAGAAATTAAAAGGACACTCGTAGACCAGGATCCAAACCACTATATAATATATCCACCATAAATGAGTTTGATGAAAATTCTTAATTCATATCCTGAAATCCTAGTAATGTTTTCCTTATATGCTCTAATAAAATTATCTTCTTTTTCCCCAGAGCGAGGAACTCCAAATCCATCTTTTGATGGATAGTAGGATGAAAATATTCATTCAGAAAACAATTCATGAATTCTTGACATTCCATGGACTCAATTTCCTACAAATAATCTGTTCTTTTTTTTCAATATAAACCACTAATCTTCATAACTATAAAAATAATAGATTGTTAACACAATATTCGATTCTTCATAGAATTGAAGTAAAATTTATATTTTTTCATTTATGTTAATCCATTGTTCCATGATTCGGGGATTAAATGTTCTAAAATGGATAATAATCCTTTTTCACATAAATTACTCGACCAAAACATTTCCTTTATTGTGAGAAATATGGAATTCCAAAATATTCATGTAATTATTCATAACATTGGACTATACAATCATGATGATTATATCTCCCATTCCCTTAAGGTTTGTCTTCTTTATAATGCAATCTATGAATTTTCTATCACCTAGAATATTGGAACGTGATGTCCTATTTCCTACCATTAAAATGAAAATGAAATGATAAAATTACGGGGATTGAATATGTATCTACTAGGAATATAGTATGTAAATTATAACCTAGAAGTTTAAACTTATAAAATAAAATTATATCTTATCTTATGATTTCTTAGGATTCAATCTTGGTTATCCATTGGTATAGAATTTTCCATTAGTTTATTAATATAATTTTAAAGTCCCAGTTAAAAAAATAATTGGATCAGTGTCTGATGCCAACTATAGAGACCTAAATTTTTTCTCATATTATTAAAATGTTTTAAGATTATTTATTATTAAAATTAAAAATAAGGTAAGAAATGTATAATGTCATTGGAATATTAAGATCCTTATTAGAACACCTGAAACCATATTAAAACATATATTAATAAATATCATCAAATATGAAATAACATCAATTGATATCCTATAATAAGATAGGATAACATGGGGAGAACATAGAAAAAACGTGTGATGTAAAATGACCATTAAATGACTCAACATGTATGTGAAGCATAACACATGAGTTATAATGTATAATATGATAACATAAAATGATGTTATTATGAATAAACATATGGAAGAACAATAGACATAATTATGTAATCATTGCAGCATTGGACTGTTGTAGTGACATATAACCGGACATAATCTTTATTAAGGGAAAACTATACAAACTATATCACATAGTGGAGAAAATACCATAAAGTATTTAGTTTAATCAGAAATCCCATAAGTAATAGATCAGGAGACTAAAACATTACCAATTACATTGGTGTGAAATCTAGGTGCACCGATAATTATATGTTCAAGCACTTTTGTGTGATATAAATACTCAAATATAACGATTAAACATAATTTTTTCCCATGGAAAGTTATGGGTTTTGTAATCATGTCATAAGGACTTACTAAAGGGCGTAAAATAATTGTATCCATGAAAGATGGGAAACAAATAAATATTGTAAAGTAAAAATTGTATAATAAAAATATATCGTGAATAATAATTTCCAACTAGATGGAAATGTAGAAAGAGGGCGACCTAGTAACTATAAAATGATAATATTAGTAATAGATTTATTGAAACAAATAAGGAGTATTTAAATATGATAATGATATATGTATTTAATTAAAACTATAAATAAAAGAAATTATTATTCATGATATATTGAATGTATTTAGAAAAATTTTAGAGGATTGAAACAGTATATAGTGTATAATAGAGAATGGATAAGATATTTAGATGTTATTTTTAATCAGTTAATCATATCATAATGTATGTAAAAGGTATCATTTTTAAAAAAAATATAATTCCCCATAATATATGGACGGATTGAGATAATTATATATTAATAGTACATATAAAACGAATATATAGTACTTTTGTAAAACAATTTTTGTGATAAATTGATGCAAAGGGAGAGAAAGTGTAACCTAAAGGAAATGTGGAGGTTCAAGAAGATATTATCCCTTATGTTTTAATGAGTTTGGAATATGAACATGGTGTCCTGGATCATCAAATTAGATAAATTAATTAGTTAATTATGGACTGTTTATTTCTATATTTTATTAATTTCATTTTTATTAATTAATTTTTTTGGCCATTTTGATGATTTATAATTATGAATTTTTTTGATTCAATAGTGTTTTTTATAGTTTACATGGTTCTTTTATTTGTGTATAATTATTTATATTCATTTACAATGAAAATAAAACATTATAAGTGATATTAAATTGCACTAATTAACATTAATATGTTTAAATGGACACATATATAATTTTTTCTAACATGATCATGAATAGTTTGATAGAATGTTTATAATATATGTCTTGACTATTTTGGGTGTTCTTACAACCATTAACAAATAGTTTCATTATATTTTGTGTTGTGTATATATATTTATTTATATACATGAATTATGTCAATATATATATATTAAATTTTATATCTCTAATAATTTTTTTGACCATCCATGAATTTGTTAATATAAAATTAAATATAATTATCCACGTAGCTAGTTAAACACTATAATTTTGACAATGGTTTCATTTAATTGAATAATAGAGCTAAGAAAAATGATAAATGTATGGTTAATGATGTTGGTAATGAAATTTTATAAAAGGAAATGGTATTAAGATAGTATGTTTGGGAATGTTTCCTCTAGAACATCTCCACCATGAAGAACTCATTAATTATAATGGATTCTGTATTTGGGTGAGACAAAAGTTATATTGACATGGGAAAATATGATATAAGAGAGTTTATTATATACATTAAAATATTAATGGTTTTTGAGAAAAATGATGGCTGTGGGGTTGCTATTTATACATGCAAAGTGGTTATATGAAGTGATTAAATAATTATAATTCTTCATTTAAATAAAAACAAATTTTGTTTGAATTATTTCAAAAAATTATGGTTTATACTTAAATATTTAAAGGATTTTCACTAATTAGGTGTGCACCCAAATAGTGCCACTGAGGGGTGTTAGGGTTCTTTCCCTTTTTTTTCAGTAATTCCACATTTATGATTTATTACCTCTATTAAAGTAATTTACGGTTGATTTTATGCACATAAATAGTATCTTAAATCCCCTAATTTTTGGGAGACCATTGAATTTCAAAAACAAGTGGAATTTTATTTAGTTTCACAACCCCTTCAATATTATCAGTTACGACCTTGTAATTCATTTATATCATTGTAAATGTAACCTACCAACACTCTGCTATTTGATGGTCAATCTCATTGAATCTGATGGAATTGTTAAATTTAAATTATTTCCAACTTGTGAAACCACCGAGCTGTATGGTCAAACCACAATAATATTTTTAATCACTTCGAGATTTCATAACCCATAACTCTTGGATCAGGACATTTATCACAACAATATATTATCCTTTTTTGGTCTATTTCCTCGTCCATGGTTCACCTGGTGTCACTCTTCAAGCGACGTGTCATGATTTAATGAGATCCCTCATGTTTTGTTTTTCTCGGAATTTCTGTTCCTGTGATACTATATCTTTACAATGGAAGAAAACATCGATCTTTGATCATCCATGTAGAGGGGTTTCCTTTATCTTTATTTACTGTGCATTATGCAGGGTGGGCATGATAATGGTATCATGAGACATAGATTAAACCATATTTAATGAAGATATAAAATGAACTATTGGAGAATAAAGAGACTGGAAAAGATGATGATTTTATTATTCTTTATGATCTTTGTTTTGTGTTTTTAATTGTGTGGGAACATGTCCATTGAATATTTTGGCCATTGGTGGTGCTTTCTTACACACTAAAGAAGCTCAATTTTATTGATAATATTGTGGTTGAAGGAATTTAGCATGGAAAATGATTAATCACATTAACATGTTTGATAAAATGGATGACCGATAAATATGAACCCTCCTGTGATCACCCTGGTTAAACAAATGGAAAGACCGAATAGAATGAATAGTGTTGGAATAATTGTAAAGCTCATATCTCTGTTCTAGTGATATACATAGTTTTTTTGTTGATGTTAGTGGGGTGACGTTGGTGCACATTAAATATATGGTTGAGAGGTTATTGGATTGTGAATCTAATGTTTTGTGGATTTGTAGTAACTGTTTTGGTGCTGATATGTTCGGGTGTGGTTTGGATCTAGTAATTCGAAGGATATCTCGGATCCCCTTATGAATTTATTACTAAACAAGAATTTGGATTGGTGCTTAAATATTTTGTGGTTATTTTCATTTCATTTTTTGGCATGTAGTTGTGCATGTTATTTACCTAGTTTTGAAAGAATATTTAAATGGAATCACTTGAACAAGATAACAATTATTGGTATTATGGGGAAACAATTTTCAAAAAATATATTGTAACTGGTTATGGATATGGTGTACTTATGCATGTTGCGATAATAATCTTAGTCACTATGTATATGATAGTTGTTGGTTTAGAGAACTTTTGGTTGTGAAGAGTTCTTGATTACCTATATGTATAAAAGTTAGTTATTATGATTCTTATACACCCCCATGTTGAGAACATCATGTCTAACACCCCCATTTCATGAGGGAGTGTGTTTTTAAAAAAATTCCTATGATGTGATGATTATTTTATATTTTCTTCTACTTATCCCATGTAACCCATGACACATCGGGGAGGCTATGATAGACTGAGGTTAATCATATCTCAAGATTCTTAGGGTAGGGTGTGTTGTGGTGGGTTGAACCAGGTCTGTGTGGGAAGGTTTGTTTCCCAAATTTCCAAGGGATGAGGCCCCCTTGTGTTCGTGAATGGATGTGGTCGTTTTGGCCAATGTGACATCAGGCATAGTAGTGGTTGTTGAGGCCCATGTGTCTGCGGGAGTCATTATGTCTGGGTATGACCCGTATATCTATGGGTGTGTTTATGAGAATATGTTTACCAGGTGTTTGTCAGTGTGATTATATGTGGTTGTGGTGGCCATGATTTCTTCATGTAGGATAAGCATGAAATTATGATAGCCCATGTGGTTTTTATTGGGGTAGGTGTTGGAATGTAGTGGGATTTGCGGGGGAGGTATGATGATTAGGATGTTATATTAACCCATGGGAAAGTGGTGTAGTGTGCCAAAATACTGAAGTGATATTACAATTATTTTACATTATTCCGATTTTTTGTGTTTTGTTCTTTGGTTAGGCATTCATTATAGTTTTACTTGTAATGTGTTTTGGTTCCCTTTACTTTCTCAAGAGGAATTAGAAAGTCTCCATGATTTTGAATGAGTGATTTTTGGTTTCCCAACTGAGTATACCCCAATACTCACCCTACGTATATAAACACCGCTTTTAGTATTCAAGGAGGACATTAAGGACTGTGCTAGACCTTACTTGATTCGGTGTCGCAATAGTGGTCGCTGCTTCTTGTAGTTCATTTGGGACATACATTCATAGTTTTTTGAACCTTGTTTCAATTTTTTTATAATCATTCATATGTGATTTTTTTTCCTTTTTACATTTAATTTCATTATTTGGAGTTGTTTGGGATTTATTATCTTATCAACCATAATTGTTCTATAAAAAGTGTAATATCTCCTATATTACCTGAGATTCTATATCCTTGGTGCTAGTTTCCACTTTAGGGATTGTTGGAGGCGGCCCTCAGGGAGTAATTAACACATCTTTCCACATCAATCAACAATTTAATGAAGTATTTATATGTATTTTGACATTCACCTTTTAACTTTTAACCCTACACTATTTATCGTATATTACACCTAATTTTATTACAATGAAAACTTTAAGAAGTAAAAAAATGACCATATTACCTAATTTGTACCATGTAAATGACAATATTAAATCCATTTTTCTTCAATAATTTTATAAATATTTTAAAATTCAGGTTTTATGATATACCAATATAACTCATGAAAACATTTATTAAGGATAAAATCATGTTTTTCATAATTATCAACCATGTGTTTATAAATGCAACACCTTTTGTTAATTTTTTTTTCTATAAATACCTTTTGATCAATATTAATTATTAATAAAAATCAAATAAAAATTATATAATAATTATTAATAAAAAAATATAATTATTATATAATAATTATTTTATTAGAGTTATGCAAAGAATATATTTTAAGATTTTGTCCCAAAAATTATCATTTCTAAAAAATTCCCAAATTTTACCTGAGGTAATTTTATTATGTTCGATCCAAAAAGAATTATTATTCCATCAAAATAAATCTCTAATTACTTGAATTTAAAAATTTACATAATCATAATTATTTATTAATATTTTTCAGCTTTTTAATAAAATAATCATTTTAACAATTCAAAAAATTACATAATACATTATGAAAAAATATTATCATGTAAAAAGTGTTTATTTTTTTCTCAATGTGATATATATGCATTATAATTTCTGATAAAATTATTTGATGTGTTATTCCATTGAAAAAATAATATTTTTTCATAAATTCTATATAATTGTTTTTGACATGCCATGAATTTTATTCGATTCTTTCTTATCAATTTCAACTTGATTCGGATTATGTATTTAAAATTTATGTAATTATTTTGAAAAAAAATGGATTTTTATAATGACTTTTCAATGAATTGGTGTATCAATTATTAGAAGATAAAAAAAATTTCATTAATGAATATAATTCGACTTTATTTTAAATATTTTTAATAGATTTAGAATGAAAATTGGGAATTATTAATGAAAAATTCTCTTAAAATCCACCATTTTTCTATGAAATGTAATGAGGAGGAATGACGAGTGATATCATGGGCTAAATGATATAATGTACTACATGTTTCACTCCTGGTTGCAACATGATTTTCATAAGATCTGAATACATCGTTATTGTCCACAAAATAATTATTATATAATATGTATATGTAAATACATATCCAAGGGGTTTTGTAAATTATTATATAAAAATGGGGTTTCATTGTAATATTTATTTTAATGGTTTTGAAATGTATTCCCATATTAATTCTTCCAAATAACATATTTTTAAAAATTTGATACAATTATGAAATTAATTCAAATGATTTATTTTTATTATGGAATAATTTTCTAAATTATTTTTATAAGTATTTAAATTGGAATTACCCATATTTTTTAAAACCATTACAGGATTATTTTATTCGCAGCCCACGTTTAAAAATATTTTTCACCACACTTTTATATAAGCTATAATGAATGGATTCATTTAAGGATATATCACAGTAAAAAATGATTAGTAATTTATAATTTTTTTTATAAACATTGATAAGATGTATGCTCTTTTCGAAATCCATTAAATTCTAAAGCATTTAATATTATCTATTGTGTAAATAATTATTTATATTTAAGTTATATATTTAAAAACACTCACAATTCATATTTTAGTTCCAAAAATACTTTTGTGGGTTCAGGATATTGTATTGGAATCAGTGGACTAATCTAGAAAAATTTGGATATTATTCATGTTTTTATGAAAAATTCATGAGTTCTATTTTTCAATTGATACTCTAGGAAACTAAAAACCCTTAATAATATTGAAGAAAATTGATACAAGATTTTCTTAATTCTAGATATGGAAATTCAAAATATTATCATTTATAATTAATGAATTTTGATGGCACAATTCATTTAAGCAATGAAAATGTAACATTCTGATATTTTTAAAATGATGTACTATTTTGGATACTTTACAAGATATTCCACATAAATCATAATCATGCATCGACACTATATTATTAAAATTTGAATATTATAAAAAAGCCATACATTTTCAGAGTATTAATAGGATGAACAAAGTAATTAAATAAATATGAATGTCCTAAAAAATATTAATTTATTTTTAAATGAATATATTATAATAAAATAATTTTTAGTAATGAATTTTTAATCTATAGAAATAATTATTTTTAATAAATGGTTTTGTAATTTTTATTGGTTAATATTATAATTATTTTCAAATACTTTTAAAAAAATTATCTAAAATAAGTAAATCATTTTAAAAATAATAATATCAATATTATTTAAAAATGAAAATCATCAAATTTTCTACAAAAGTAATTTTTTTTGTGAATTATAAAATGTGAAATTTTTTTAAATGGATTATATTTGATATTGTCAAGAAATAATTATAATATAATAATTTCTTTCTTTTATTTAATGAATAAAGTAATATTTTTAATATAAATTTAATTCAGAAAAATAAAAAAATTTCAATTTCAATTTATTTCATGATAAATAGGAAAACATTTTCTAAACTGATGTAGAACCTACATTACATTAGAAGACTAAAATTTGGTATCCTAAAAAAATAATTATAATGATATAAGTCCTTGTTTAACATTAATATAATATAAAATGTTCGATTGATGGATTTTATGTTTTTAATTGAACTATATAGTTATATAACATGTTCCATATACAAATTCATGTTCAATGCTTGCCCATGGCCAACAATGTCCAAATTACACATTACATTGTTTTTCGAGATATTTATCTGAGTTATTATAAATATTAAGTTATTATATATGGATATTTTGATGAAAATAAACATAATTTCATGATAAAAACTTATTGATGTACTTTTGGGACCACATTTATAATATTATGACCATAATATAATTTTATTTAATGAAAAATCAAACAAGCCACACTCATGTTTCAAAATATTTAGTAATATTAATATTATGTTATCAAGAAGGCATGTTCATGGAAAAATAGTTATAGGAAATAAATAATATTTATCTACATCATGATAATTTTATTATAATTTATAATTAAAAAATAATTATATTAAATTATTTTACTAGTGTAACAAAATTATTATTCAATAAAATGTACAATATAATGGATAATAATAATATTAAAAGTATCTTAATTTGAGATATTTATATTGATATAATAAAACAATAAATTAAAATTAAATGTTTTTTCTATAATAAAATAACTAGTTCTACATATACTAGTTGTATTGAATTTTTTTTAACGAAATGTAAAAATTAGTTTCACTATTAATAGTATTGATGTTTTCTTGAAATAACATTTTATAAAATTATTTAAAAAATAAATAAAAATATTTAAAAAATTATAATTGATTATGGGTTGGTATAAAATTTCATAAATTATCCAATTATAGTCCACATGACACCATATAATTAAAAACTATGACCTTTTATTATTGACAATGTTTCAACAATAATTAAAATTGAAATATGATTACTAAGGATTAATCCAGATGACAGGGAAGAAAATTTAATAAAAACATGTCAAAAATATATTAGATGATGGGACTAAAACCCTATCCCAATTTATATACCAATTCATTTACATTTAAGTCAATTTTATTGATACTATTTTTATTATAAATTTATCCTTTATGAAATTATAAAGGTGACCGTCACCTCAATAATAAATGGACACCTTCCCCTTCACTATTGTGCACCACATTGATCCACCTTGCTCGACCGGAATTTTTTCCTTTCACTTATGACATCATTAAAAATGTTCTTGATGTTATATTACTTACCAAATACAATATGTAGATCCCATAAGAAGAGATATAAAGGATGTCTGCCAAAGAAGTGGATTTTCTTGAATTTTCAAATGAAGACGAGCAAGAGGTAAGGGGACATTTTTGTAAATAATATTTAATAAAATCATTTAATACATTAAATTGAAAATTATTTATTTATATAATACATGATTATTTTATTAATATTTCAATTTACATGTTATGAATTATTTTCAGAAGTGATGGTTTATTTTAGACAAAAGTTATTTCCAAATTTCAATGTATGAGGCATTATTATAAGAAAATAATATCAGTCTTTAAAATTAATCTATTTATAATGTATTATTTTAATGAAAGATTTATTCTTTTCATGTGTATTTTTTTCATTATATACTTGAATTTAATACTAGAATGTAGATATGGCCAGAGTCTATTATTTTTTACTAACATGACATGGATTTTAATATAGGATTTTATATTATATTCAATGTTTTTATTATTATATCTATAATATATAAGTAATTATTAGCTATATTGGGAATTATAAAACTATTTTTATGAGAATTTATTTTTCAAATCATATATGTAAAAATAATAATTTTCTTCTCTAAAAACAAATCAATTATTTTTGTAAGGTTTTTAATTGGGTATAAATGAGTGAGGAAACTCTTATAATAATATTTCATAAAATACTACATTTGGTTATAAAATGAGATGTTGATGAATGTGGAGTGAAACCGTGACATTAATGAGAAGATGTCATAAATGAGATACCATCTGTTCCTTCATGATTTTAGTAATGTGTGTAATGTATCATTTTAATCTATAAAATAATAATTAATTTTCATTGATATTCATTGATAATGAAATTCCTATTTAGTTGATTTTTTTAAAATGGTGTTTCAAAATAATAAATTTTTAATGGTTTTGAAATTTATTTCATTTTTTAAAAAAAACCATATTTTTATAATTATGGTGAATATGTAAAATTATATTAAATTTTTTATATTTAAAATAATTTTTTATATCTAAATTATTTTAAATGTATGTCAATATAATTTTATCCTTATTTCTAAATACTCATATAGGGATATTTTATGCCCACTACATATATTCACATATTTTCACATGTTTTTTAGTTTTTATAAGATAGTTGTCCTGTTTAAAGAGTGAGAAAAAGAGAATCAAATTAATTACTTTATACTTTTTTTATTACATTTTTTTATTATTTATGGTATTTTGTAATACCCCAAAAACTAAACTAGAATGTATCCTTAGTTTTGTAAATAATGGTTTATTTTTATTTACATTTTAATAAAAATATTAATAACATTATATAATACCATATATGGATGGTTAGTTAAGGTATATAACATAAATCTTCTACGAAAAATACTGATGGGATGTGAAATTTAGAGGATAATCTTCTATTGTAACAATTGGTGTTGAGCTCATTTGATTAAGCATCAAAATATGAATATTTTTTCAATAATAAATATGAAGTGATAAAAAAATTTAGAAAGATATGACTTGGGATATAATGAATACGATTATATGTCATAGTGTAATATATACATATTGGGGAAATAAAAATAAATATTATGTGAATGGAAATGTGATTTATAAAAACTAATGTCATTGTGATGGGGATATACACTAGTAAACATAATAAATTTTTTTGAGTCATTTTTATGATAATACTTGATTTGAGTTTCTTTTTTTTATCTTTGTCTAGTTATTGGAAATTGAAAAACCCCTATATGGATGTTAAGATATAATTCTTGAATGTAATTCTTGAAGATAAAGCCCACATAATGAAACTAGTGAGATTTCAAATTAAATATGATTAAACAATGGTTTATATGTTGATGAAATCTTTTTATATAATAAAATAGGAACCTCAATCTTGGTATTTTTGATTGGAACATTTTCTCATGATTATAAAATTTAGAAGAAAGGTATTTAATAAAAATCATATGTGAAAACATATTTGTAAGTGTAGTAAATGTTGTTTTTAAATGATAATGAAATCATATTTAGAGGAATATGGATGAGGTTGGTTGTGGAATTTGTGAATTTTAATGAAATGAAATATAATGTATTTATTATCGAGACACTATTATATTTTATTAGGTTATAAATAAATAAAATGGGGTGATACACCATTATTTTTCATTACTAATATAATATTAAGTTGCGAAAAATGTTAAAAATTCATGATGTCTGAAAAGATTCAACAATAAATATGGTTGGAAAATAGATAGTAACAAATGAATAATGAATATTAGTAGGTCCATCAGCTTACAAAAATATTATTAGATTATTTTTATATCTCACAACAACGAGGATTCATGTTATTCTTAATACATGTTTTTCTTCCATGTATTACTGCTCTCATAAATATAAGAACCACCTAGATGTAAAATATATCCTTAGTATTGTATAATAGACTTGTGCATATGTATATCTTTCTAAATCACTTTAATTATACCCTTTAATTTATTAAATTATTATAAACATATAATTAATTTAAATCATTTAAATAAGCTAAATTTTACATCTCATAAATAAACACACAACTGAAAAAATTATGTTTTAGTTTATTATGAAGAGAGGTTACATAATTTACATGTTTTTAAATACCAGTGAACATTTATCGACAATTTATCCACACTAGAATACATTTTATATTTATTAAAAAAACTTAATCATCATAACCCTAGGAAATAGAAACATATGAAAGGGATGAACTAAACCACCCAGTAGGGGTAAAAAGAATATATAATATAATATAGTCGTAAATGTGAATACAATTATCAAAGGGACATAATCAATGTACAAACAAAAATCATTAAAAAAAATATATAATAAATCTCGAGTCATTAAATATAGAATGGTGTAAATTTTTAAATTAATCAAGAGATTTTGGATTCATAAATCAATAAACATGAGCGATGGGGTCATAACATAGTCAAATGAATAAGAATAAATCATTTTAAATACATAATCAAATGAATACATTGAAAACAAATATATTTATATATATAGTTTTGTTTTGGATATAATACATGTATGTATACTCTTCTATGTTCTGATCAAATCCTAGTATGTCCATGAATCAATATCTTCTGAGATATGAATTATTATTCAATGAATTAGAGTGATCTATAGGACACCAACCATCATTATAATTATATCTGAATCTCAATTTAAATTGATCATTATTCACACCACTATAAACATAGGGAAAAAAAGTGTACTCATACCCATTTCAAGGAGAATATTATATGGTAAAAATTCATAGTTCCATCAGTAATCTTAACATAATATACCAAAGGATAAATATTTGAGAACCAAAAAATATTTATCGACCATACAGATAAATAACATTTGATGAATAAAACATTTTATATTGTATTTTCACCTTATCTATAGTGCTGCACATAGAATCACCACTTATATCCCACATTCCCTTGTCGTTTTTTCTTCTCCTTACCTTTTATTCCTATGAATTCAATAAAAAATTTAATTTTTTGTGAGTACGGATCTAGTTATACATCAATCAATTTGAGAAATATAAAATAGAGTACACACTAAAGAATGGAATTGGATGAATATTTAGGCATATTCATAGTAGAGTATTGCAATTGATATTGGGAGTTATGGATCAGTCCTATGATAGAAAATAACTTTTTGAAATATTTCATGACAAATAAGGTCATAATATAATTTAAAAAATACAGAATATCATGTATAAAATATATAAGTTTTATTTTATTAATAATATAAATATTTTTAAGAGTAGTAAAAAAATTATTTGGAAGTGAGGAATATTCTTGAACATTTTGAGAACATTTATTTTATTATAAATATTTTATACCAGAAGGAGAATATGAATTTTCCATATAATATATAAAGAATATATTGTAAATTTTATAAAAAATAAAAAATTAAAATGTATGTGTTTATATAGAAATTGATAAAAAGAGATTGTTTTCACAGATTTATGAAAATAGCCTATACAAAAAAGTCATCATAACATGTAATAAAGGTTAATGTTGTATAATATTAACTTAATAAATTATTATTTCATTGATTTACACATTTTTAAAATAATCCATCAAATTTGGTCATGGAAGATGAGGAATCTTGACAAAAAATAAGTGGTAGGGTTGGATTCCTAAAAAAAGTGAAATAATTAGACATGGGGTAAAATAAAATACTATGAAAACAAACAAAACCATAAAAATAAACAAAGTAGGGTAAAATAATTTGAGTTTTTTAACGAATGAGAACAAAAATTATATTATCGATTATGCATAAAAAATTACTATATGAATTTGGTATTGATGAGGAAAACTATAACGTAATTGTAATAAATATAATGAATAAAATAGGGTTTTCTTGAAATAGACATTAAAAAATCATTAATGTAATGATATTCATTATTCTAGAATTTTAATAGGGAAATTAATAAAGCATATAAAATAAATGATGTTGGACAATATAAAACATATATAATGTTATGGAAAATGGATATAAATAACACCTATAACATCAGTGTCTATTGAATCCAATGACCATGAATGATAAAATGTGATATAGATTTTAAAATATCATAGATTTAATGAAAATCACTTTAAAAAACCCTTAGGAAAATATAGATAAATAACCCTTTTAACATAGATTTAATTTAATTAAAAATCGAATGAATGGTAAAATTTTTTATGGATTTATAAATACCAAAATTTTCTTGAAAATTCTGATAAAATAAAATTATGATATAATTTTCTATTTTTGATAAAATTAATCGACATAATTATAATTGGTTTTTGAGGAAATTTTATTCAAAAGTTTTTTATATGGTAAATATTTTTCACTATGGTAGTTTTTAGTGAAAATTATAATTCATCATGTTATTATTTAAATCTGATGATTTTGGTTTTTAGATGTCTCTTGTTCATGTCATGACCCATCCTCAGGCCCATGTCGTGACTACCCCAAGCCCTCCTTCCATAGGCCAGGGGCTGGTGACTAGCACCAAAGGCATAAATCCGGAAAACTGGGAAGTCATTGCCTTTATAAAAGTAACAAAACACCACAAAGTACAAGAAGAAGTAAAACACTAAGTACAAAAATGAAGTGTTGAAAAGTAAATGGGCCAGAATACAAACCAATAGGAAGTAAAACTACAACTGAAAGAATGTACAATAAGGACAAGCAGTTGGAAGAAGAGAGAAGCAGCTCCCGGGTTGTCCTCCGGGGTTCCTACCTGAAGGGTTGGTACAGATAGTGCATCTCCTGAATTGTCCACCATGGATCCTACCTGAAGGGTAGGTACAGATAGTCTCCACAACAATCTCGCCCGTCAACTACCTTCGAGTGCCGCTTCGTCATGGAGTCCACCACTGGATACTGTTTCATCGTGAGGTCCACCTCTGGGTACCATCCTGTCCTCGAACACTCGGCCTCGGTCTACGCTGCCCGTCGTCTGAAACCAACACAACGAGGTGCTGGCATAGCCCATGCAGGGGTGAGTATAACGATACTCAGCAGGGACCCCGAGACCCTCAAGGTCACACCAAATCCAACAAGGATAACCACAAAGAAGATCTCAACAGATAACCTCTACTTAGGTATATGCCCATACATATACCCATGTTATCAAGTAACCCATCTCAATCACTAAGAAACAAAAGGTTCATGAAATCAATGGATAACCTCTACCCAGGTATATACCCATACATATACCTATGTTATCATGTAACTCATCTCAATCATGAGGAAACACATTGATTATAGACTCAGCTCAACCAAGATTTAATTCATGATGTCGAAACAACGACTGCTGGAGAACTCATCCTCCATCGAGTATAGTGGGCCTGCCTCTACAACCAGGCGCACCGAACTCCTCCTCTGTCGAGTTCAGAGTGCCTGCCTATACAACCAAGCATGCCGAACTCCTCATCTGTCGAGGTCTGAGGGACTGCCACTACAACCAAGCGCACCAGACTCCTTGGACTGGTGTATTACTCCACCTGTCGAGTACTGTGGGCCTGCTACTATAACCATGCACTTCCCACCATGGGTATGCCGCTATAACCAAGCTCTCCCCCTCATAGGTTCCATATGTACTCCTTCTGTTGAGTACTGCGGGTCTACCGCTACAACCAAGCGCTCCTCCGATGTGGGTCTGCCGCTACAAGCAAGCGCTCCCCCTCATAGCCTCTAGAGGCACTCCTTCTGTTGAGTACCACGGGTCTGCCACTACTACCAAGCGCTCCTCCGCCGTGGGTCTGCCACAACAACCAATCTCTCCCCACTAGGCTATCCGAAACACACTGAGTCGATGAATCAGCAGTCGTCAAGTCACAGCCAGCTACTAGCTCTCTACACTCTGCTAGCTCGTCACCAGGAGGGTCTGCTCCACGAGCTACTGGTCAATACTCCAAGTATCACAAAGTTCCACAAAGAATTATCTCAAAGTACCGCATCGTCATAGGGGTCTCAACGCAACAGACGGCGCGTCAGTCAGACGCCCGGTCTGTGAGTTACTAGGCTTTTCGTCCTAGGGGCCTGGTTGGTTTCGTGTGCGAACCAACTCAGCCGTATCTCAAATGTTCCTCAAACTCTCATAGGGTATGCTCATAGGGACCGTTTCTCAACATTATCACCAACGCCGCTCACAGTACGTCAAATAGACTTCCTCTCTGAATGTTATAATCCTTTCCGTTCTAGGGGCCCGGTTGGATTTCAGGTACAATCCAACCCGGCCATTATACAACTGCATCCAAAACATAGGAAAAACATGCCAAAAGTTCCGTCTCATCAAGTGGAATCCAAAAAAGTTGACGACACGTCAATTGGACGTCCGGAGCTCGAGATATAAGCATTTCCACTCCAAGGGCCCAATTGGTTTCGTATCCGAACCAACCGGGCCATATTCATGTTCTCTGAAACCTCTAGTGTAATATACCAAAACTACCGCCTCCATCCAAGGATCGCTACACAACTGAAGGTGTGTCGATCAGAGGTCCGTAGCCCATGTTATGGGAAACATTCCGAAAAATTATGGTATTATGGGCTTCGGGCCCGGTCTGACCCGGGCCGGTACCCCTTGGGTCGGCCCAAACCGGGTCGACGCATCGCGAGTCCGAGTCCGGCCTGAATGGGCGTGGCCCGGCCCGACTGGCACAACCATGTTTGTGTGGTCCGTCCCCCTCCCGTTAATCGAAAGAAAACAGTTCAATTAAACGAGTAACGTTGACGGAAGAAAAACACAAATATCATCAACAATAAAAAAATACCCCTACATCGAGCGTAGCTTGAACGGAGGTTCGTCACAGAAATAATTGATGCGGAAGGAGGTGTTATCAAATTAATGGTAATTTTAAGGAGTTAGAGAATATGAAGGGGTGGTGTTAGTGTTGTCCCCCCACCACTCTCATAAACTCCCATGGGAAGTTGGGTGGTTACCCCAACTTCGACTAAAAGCATAAACCACTTAGAAATAAAAAATGTAGCTAAATTTTTATTTTAACTTCCACAATTTTTATCAACTTCTCTCGTGCAAACGTAACTATGGAAAAGGTGCTCCTAAGCATTTACCGGTGCTGTGAATCCATCGGTGGCCTTGGAATTCGATTCTGAGAACTAGTTCAATTGTTAGAAAAACCTGCCCATTCACTCACTGAATGTAGCTGAGCTAAACGTCGAATAGAAATTCCGGGCACACCGGGCCTCAAAATCAAGTGCTGTCAGAAACCGTGTTCTTGTAAAATCCCAAATAAAAGTTAGAAAAAATTTCCCTTGAATTTTTACGGGTCTTTACATTACTCCCACCTTAGGGATTTACGTCCCTGTAATGATACATAATAAACTAGGGGAACAAATGTGTGTACTGCGCACGCATCAGAGCCTCCCGCTCCCATATGATCACGTGGAGATTTCCGTACTATCAGTGAAAGCGCACCCGATGAATCAACCCATCCTTGTAGGATCATCTCTTGTCATTCCATGATCCCCACTAGAACCTCCGTGAGGGTCACCCCATTGCCCATGTCCAGCTCCTCATGGTCGATGAAATGCGAAGGGTCGATCTCGTATCTCCTTAGTTGAAATACGTGGAAGTCTTCATGCACCTGGTGCAACTTAGGTGGGTGGGCCAAGTGGTAAACCACCTCGCCTACCCTGCTAAGGACCTAGAAAGGTCCGTTGAACCTCGGAGATAACTTTTCTCCTTGGACACATCTCCATAACTCACGTCGAGGTGTGACCCGTAGGTTAACGTGGTCTCCAACCTCGAACTCTAGTGGTCTCAGCCCCCTGTCAGCACAAGACTGTTGTCGGATCTGAGCTGTGCTCATCCGCTCTTGGATGACTTGGACCTTTCTGGTCCTACAAGAGCTGCTGAGATTTCCTCATTGCTGATAAGAGAAATCTTGTCTCATCCCCTGGATGAACCATGTAATTCTACAAATACAATCAATCCCGACATGGACGATACTAATCCATACCAAGGATGACGTTGTAAGGCCTCGACGATACTACCAAGAGATCCAACCATTACTCCCGCCTCCAAGGGTTGAGTCATACAGTCAGCATCAGTGTGTGGTCATTGGGTTTCCTCCAGTAGGTATCTCAAAGTGAGGGTCAATTCAATGGTTTTTAAACCAAAACCTCTTAGTAACAACATAATGAGGGAACATGAAATTAAAATCCACAAGAAAGGTGTCTTTTATTACTGCAGCTCAAAGAAAAAAGACACAAAGCATATACAATGAAACATCAATAGAGCTAGAAGCAACATGAACAAAAGTCTCTAGGTCTGGAATTAGTCCCACTCCTACCCATCTGCTCCCGAAGCTCCATGATTGTAGGCCTCAACAGCCTGAAGCTGAGCTCTCCCACGTCCACCTATTCCCTGTGGTCGGGGTGGACCTCCTGGTGGTGGTGGTGGCAACCCCTTGAAGCGTCGTCCACCTCCAGCTGCACAGCCAACTCCCCTACCACGGTCTCCTACTCCATGCGGTCTGCCTCGATCGAACCTCTGACTCTACTCGGGAGGTCCTTCGTTCATCTGATGGTCATCTTTATCATGGGTTGGACAGTCAAGATCCATGTGACCAACCCCACCGTAGGAGTAACACTGTCCGTGCATGGTATGTCGTTCTCCACCCCGGGTACCTCGCACAAATGATCCTATGTCATGCGGTCAACCACCTATAGGTCTAGTACTCTTGGACCTCTACCTCATCTGTGTACTTCCTGCTGTATAAGACTCGGCCGCAAGCCAGCTAGTGGAGGGTCCTGCTGCTGGAGACTTCTCATCAAAGAAACTCTCTAATAAGAGGACTCGCTCCAACACCACTGCCTGTGTCAGAATGCTGTGAGAAACAACTGAAGCTATGATCTCTCGCATGTGCCCCTGCTCGAAGGTTCGGTCCCTGAAGAATGAGACCCATACCATGTCCGTGGAATAGCGCGAGAGATCGGTAAACCTCACCGCGTACTGGGCTACTGTCATGCTGCCCTGCCGTAGCTGTAGCAGCACCTGGATGCGCACCGCATGAGGGGTGCATGGGATGAACTCAAAGTGAAAAATGCTCTCAAAGTCCGTCCAAAGGAGAGATACCTCATCATGAACTTGGAGCATCAAGATCCACCATCTTCCTGCTTCCGTGTGCAGGAGGCTCGCTGCAAGGACCACCATAAGGTCAGCTACTGTCCCTACCAAAAGGAAAACTAATACAACAGCCTCCATCCAATCCTCGGTTGCCTGAGGGTCCATCTCCCAACAGAACCTAGGTGGTCTCTGATGCTAAAACTCATGTAGTGCACTAAGTCGATGTTCATTGTTAGCATCTGGGTCTGGTAGCATCGGTGGCTCGACGGGAGAGGTACCACCAGTGCCTCTACTATCAAAGGGTCCTTTCCGAGGCCTCGTCGCTCGGTGGGCTGTCGTCATGCAAAACTATCGGAACCCTAGATGGTTGCTATCGTGGGTCCATCCGGAGAATAGATAGGTGCTACACGGTCAGAACTGTATATTTGGTGAGCTGACACAAGTAATCACAATGAAAACTTGAAGCACACATGCAATCAATGTTTTCGTGCATTAAGTCAGAAATCAGAAGTCAGGGTTCTGGTGTATGGATACGTTTGCTGCCACACCAACACTGGACTCCCTGGACTGGTAACCACACTCAATACTCTTAACACTGTTGATTCACATAGAAGAAAGATCAGAGTCCAAAGATCTGCGGTAGAACCGAACTCCTCTGATGCCAATTTGTCACGACCCATCCTCGGGCCTGTTTTGTGACTACCCCAAACCCGCCTTCCATTGGCCAGGGGCTGGAGACTAGCATCAAAGGCATAAATCCCGAAAACTGGGAAGGCATTTCCGTTATAAAAGTAAAAAAACACCACATAGTACAAGCAGAAGTAAAACACTAAGTACAGAAAGGAAGTGATGAAAAGTCAATGGGCCAGAATACAAACCCAATTGAAAGTACAACTACAACTGAAAGAAAGTACAACATGGAAAAGTAGCAGGAAGAAGATAGAAGCATCTCTTGGGTTTTCCTCCTCGGTTCCTACCTGAAGGGTAGGTACAGATTGCGTAGCTCCTAAATCGTCCACCAAATATCATATTTGAAGGGTAGGTACAGATAGCCTCCACAATGCTCTCTCCCGTCAACCACCTTCGAGTGTCTCCTTGTCGTGAAGTACACCGCTGGATACTGTCTCCTCATGAGGTCCACCTCCGGGTAACATCCAGTCCTCAAACACTCGGCCTCTATCTGCGCTGCACATCGTCTGTAACAAACACAATGAGGTGTGGGCATAGCCCGTGCAGGGGTGAGTATAATGATACTCAGTAGGGACCCAATGACCCTTAAGGTCTCACTAAATCCAACAAGTATAACCAAAAATAAGATCTCAATAGATAACCTATACTTAGGTACATGCCCATACATATACCCAAGTTATCAAGTAACCCATATCAATCATAATGAAACACAATGTTCATGAAATCAATGGATAACCTCTACCCAGGTATATGCCCATAAATATACCTAAGTTATCAAGTAACCCATATCAATAATGAGGAATCACAAATATTATAGACTCAGCTCAACCAGGATTTAACTCATTAAGTCGAAACCATGGCTGCTGGAGAACTCCTCCTCCGTCGAGTATAGTGGGCATTGCGCTACAACCAAGCGTGCCGAACTCCTCCTCTGTCGAGTTCAGAGGGCCTGCTGCTACATCCCAGCATACCGAACTCCTCCTCTGTCAAGTTCAGAGGGAATTCCCCTACATCCAAGTGTGTCGAACTCCTTGGACTACAGTAGTACTCCACCATTCGAGTAATATGGGCATGCTGCTACAACCAACCACTTCCCACCATGGGTCTTCTGCTACAACCAAGCGCTCCCCCTCATAGGTTCCATAGGTACTCCTTCTGTTGAGTACCACGAGTCTGCCGCTACAACCAAGCGCTCCTCCGCAGTGGGGCTGCCGCTACAACCAAGCGCTCCCCCTCAGAACCTCTAGAGGCACTCCTTATGTTGAGTACCGCGGGTTTGCCGCTACTACCAAGATCTCCTCCGCTGTGGTTCTTCCGCTACAACCAATCTCTCCCCACTGGGCTATCCTAAACACACTGAGTCGATGAATCAGTAGTCGTCATGTCTCAGAAAGCTACTAGGTCTCTGCACTCTGCTATCTCATCACTGTGAGGGTCCAGTCCACGAGCTACAGGTCTATACTCCAAGTATCAGAAAGTTACTAAAAAAATATCTCAATGTACCGCCTTGTCATAGGGGGTCTCAACGCAACAGACGGCGTGTCAGTCAGACGCCCTGTCTGTGAGTTACTAGCCTTTTCGTCTTAGGGGCCCGGTTGGTTTCGGGTGTGATCCAACCCTGCTGTATCTCGAATGTACCCTGAAATCTCAAAGGATATTCTCATAGGGACCGTTTCTCAACATGATCACCAACTCCGATGACAGTACGTCAAACGGACATCCGGTCTGAATGTTATCAGCCTTTCCGTTCTAGGGGATCAATTGGATTTGGAGTAGAATCCAACCCTTCCATTATCCAACTGCATCCAAAACTCAGGCGAAGCATGCCACATGTTCCGTCTCATCATGAGGAATCCAAAAAAGTCGACGGAACGTCAATCGGATGTCCGGAGCTCGAGATATAAGCGTTTCCACTCCGAGGGCCCGGTTGGTTTCGTATCCGAACCAACCCGGCCATACTCAAGTTCTCCGAAACCATGACTGTAATATGCCAAAACGACCGCCTCGATCCGAGGTCTGCTACACAACTGATGGTGTGTCGATCAAAGGTCTATAGCCCAAATTATGAGCAGCAGACCGAAAAAGACCGGTATTAGGGGGTTCGGGCCCGGCCGACCCGGCCCGGTACCCCCTGGGTCTACCTGAACCGGGTCGACCCGTCCCGGGTCTGGGTCCGGCCCACTTGGGTGCGGCCCGGCCCGGCGCGCCGGCCAGGTGGGTCGGCTGAACGGTCGAGCCATTCGGGACGCGAGGGGGGGGGGGACTGCCCCCCGCTTGTTGTAACCACGACCCCATAATGATGGCCGCTCACGTTCGTCCAGCTAGGGGTTCAACCCCTGACTCTTCTTCTGACTGGTCGGCCCGCTCCGGGCGGCCGGCTACTGCCGACACGGGACCGGCAAGGGCTGGTCCCCCTGATCCGACACCGGTGGCCAGGAACCGGCCACCGGTTCCCCTGCTCCTCCGCGGCCTTGGACCGTCCGGCACGTCGCGATGGCGTCGCGTCACTCTGCTGCGGCCCTGCTCCGGTCGCGGTGACTTTGGGGTTCACCGGCGTGGCGTGACAGCACCGCGATCTTGGTTTGATTTTCAATTGCGTGGCACGATGGCGCCGTGCATCGTTGCCGCTTGTTCCCGCACGGTGAGACGACACCGCCTCACATTCCTTTGAACTGTAATCAACACAATAGATAAGAGAGGAGGGTCAGTCATATTTGTGCATTCCGGGCCCCTCCTGTTAATCGAAAGAAAACAGTTCAATTGAACGAGTAACGTTGACGGAAGAAAAACACAAATATCATCAACAATAAAAAAAATCTCCTACCTCAAGCGTAGCATGAACAGAGGTTTATCGCAGAAATAACCATCATAGAAAGAGGCATCGTAGAAGGAGAATCGTCGCGGAAGAAGGCATCGTTGGCATCGCGGTACATGGAGTCGCGTAGTCGATCTCCGAGGATTTGGCGTTCTTCGTCAGAGATCGGTGTGTTCTTCGCGTTCTTCACATTCTTCGTGTTCTTCGACGAAGAAGATGAAGATCTTCAAGCCTCCCTTATCTTTTCTCCCAAAACTCTCAAGCAACAAGTCCCAACCAAAATAAAATAAGTACCTTACTTATTTTATTAACATAACTTAAGCTTTTGAATTTCAAACATTCAAATTAAACTCATCTAATTAATTAACTTAAGTTGTCAAATTAATGGCGAGTTGATGGAGTTAGGGAATATGAAGGGGTGGGGTTCGTGTGGGCCCCCACCACTCTCATAACTTCCCATGGAATGTTGTGTGGTTACCCCAAATTCCTCTCAAAACTTAAACCACTTAGAAATAAAAATTGTAGCTAAATTTTTAATTTAACATCCACAATTTTTATCAACTTCTCTAGTGAAAACGCAACTCCGGAAAAGGTGTTCCTAAGAAATTACCGGCACTGCGAATCCATCGGTTCCGTCAGAATTCGATTCCGAACACCGATTCAAACGTTAGAAAAACCCTCTCGTTCGTTCACTGAACATACATGAGCTATGCTTCGGATTGAAATTCCGGGCACACCGGGCCTCAGAATCAAGTGACGTCAGAAACCGTGTTCTTGTAAAATCCCAAAAAAAAAATAATGAAAAAATTTCCCTTGATTTTTTACTGGTCTTTACAGTTCATTAGAATAAATTAATATCTATTTAAATAACTAATGTATTTGATAAATTTATTGAAAATTTAATTAAAAAATGAATTCACAGGAAAAAAATTTAAATGGATTTTATATTGGAAATAATTCCTTTAATAATTCATCTATTAATTTTTTAAAAACATTTATTTTATTATATATTCATTGGAATGTAATGTTTACATATATTTCTTAAAATTAATTTATATATGTGATGGATTTTGATGACAATATTTCATAATTAAAATGTTATTTACATTTAATATTAGTTTATTGAAATATATATAATTTTTTATTTATCCTACCATGATTTTCTACATGAAATTGATAGTGTCAACATATCACAATAATGATTTTAGTGATCACACGTCAACTTAGGTGACTATAAGATAATAAGTCTCTTTATATCTTGAGGTTGTAAATATATATTGTCCAATAATATTTATAAAATCATTAAATTCATTATGTTACCACTACATTTTAGGTTTATCTACATGTAGAATAAAGATATGTATGTATTTTAGGAAGAATCAAATATGTCATGGACTGTTATATAATTTTTATTTATGTATAAAGACATCAATGCTACTGTTAAGAGAAGTTTTAATCCTATTACAATAACATACTACAAATCCAAATTAATCTATGTTTGAATGTGGTCATAACTAAAACATAATTTATATATCCGAAATCAAATTTTTGAAGACCGCAATATGATATTTGATTTTAATATAGAAAAATATTTAATGATGCTACATAGTGTACATAATTATAGTGAGAGGATATGATGAATCTTAACTAATGAAGGATCTATATAAGATGGAAGAAGATATCATATGATATCAAACATATGCCCAAATATATAAACTAGAAACTATATTAAAATGTACATTGAATATAATAATAACCTAAATAGACTAATACTCAAATGAATCCAGATAATATTAAATACCCCCAATTCAATATATGTATATATTCACTATTTACTCGTTTATCATTAGTAAATTCTTTTTAAATTTTCCAAAATTATGATATAGAAAATAATGTTCATAGAAAATAAAAATTGAAGTAATATTATTTATGTTTCACTAATTATTCATGAACTATATATGTTTCATCATAGTGAATCCAATTTCTATTATGTTAGAGATGTATACATCAATTTTCAATTGTTCAGGATCACATGATCATTATATTTGAGAAGGAGGGGATTGAGTGTTCGATATTTTTTTGGGTAAACTGTTTTAATGAGTACACATTGAATGTTTTTATAATTCTATGAAAATGAAATAAATGCAATATTTTAAATAGAATTATGATAGGAGATCATTATAATGAAATTCTGACATCTCATCTCGATTATTATATTGTCAATTTTCATTTGAATTACTACATGCTGCTAGAAATATTTTTGAAATAATTCAACAAGAGTTTGATCAAGGGTAATATGTGGGTTAATAAAACATGAAATTATTTAATATGTCTGAATAATGGTTTTTGATAATGATATATGAAATGTTGACATGTCTATGTTTTAGGGTGTTTATGAAAATACATTAATTGAAGATGGAAAATTAGTGGGTTAGCTAAAGAGACCCATGGAGTTCATACGGGTTACACTATTAGTATGAGAAAGAACCATGTTTAGAAGGATGTGAAATTGTTAAAACTAATTGTTTAATTCTATATAATATTGATACTTAAGTGTTGATTCAAGAGACCAAAATTTGTTGTGGATTTCCAATTTGGTTATGGAGTTTTTAATTGATGGACAAACTACAATCCATCTATTTTCATGTAAAACTTTATGAGTCCAAGAAAAATATCAAAAAATTAAAAACAAAATAATATGTCAAATGAAAACATTATTCTCTTTAAAAAACTAAATATGATTGGTTCGATATCATCAATTCTAAAAGGTTTTGGCACATAAGGACTAACATCTATGTACATTAGTACATTTTTTCACTAGCAATGTCATTTTTAGTCACATCATTATTTCTCATATTTATGAAATTTTAATGTTATAAAATCCTATGAATATATTTCTCACTGAAAGTCAATAGGAGTCCTCCTCAATGATGACAACTATAAGGTCTATGATAATTGTACTTTCTATTTGTTTAATATATGTATGATATCTTGTTATGGTTCATATATGGTACAATCTATTAGGGGTGGTGACTCATATGACTTTAATTAACCCTCTCATAGTGTACAATATTGGTAATAGTTTTTTAGTAGATTATGATAATGGATTAGCTAATAGGAAATCCATTTTTACAAGCATCCTTGGATGAATATATCCATGTATCTCTAGTCGATCCTATCATTTTACGTTTGTTTCGACAATTATACCCTAGGATTACAATAATAGATATCATAATTTTCATACATTTATTTGTTGAAAAAAATTGTGACAACATATTCTCGGGGTGAGGTATAATAAGTTCTATGATTAAAGAGTGGTATTACATTAATTGATAATTCGATAATGGATTTATACATTAATTTACAACATTGAAATTCCAATCATAAGACCATTAATGAGAATTAATCAGGTTAAATCTACATTTATTATGTTCAATATGAGAGTTCATTTTTTTATATGTTGAAATAAAGAGTCATCATGAACATTGTTTTATGAAACCACTATGAAACCTACCAAATTTTAGATATCACAATAATGATATTATATTGAATGATAATAATTTGTAGGATTTTCTATTCCATTGGAACATTAAATTATTTATCTAATGGTTTATTATTGTGTTAATAGATGTTAACCATCAAATTAGGGTCGTTCTACATAATTCATCTAGGAAAGAGGACATCTATATCAATCACTATGTCTATCAAAAATATCAATTAACTATAGTACTAAATTTATCTATTAAGAATAAATACTATTTATTTGGGTTTTCTTTCAAGATTTCTTAGTTAACAACTATTCATTTCTACCATTATATCACTATGAGAAAATGATTTGGTATCATATATTCAAAAAATGATTGAAAATTTCTCGTCATATTTAATTGAATTATTTTGTGTTGTCACTGTTAAAAATGATGATTTTACTTTTTTGGACTATTTCATTGTATGTGGAGGTGATTTTGAGGGCCTAAGAATATGTTGAACGAAATTGGTCCAAATAATATTGGAATCTATGTACATATGTTCACTCAATCACATTATGATAATATTATGTGAACCCAATTTGTATGATATTTTGTTGTATCTGAAATATATTCGTGGGCTAAAACATTTATGGAGAATTCCATACCCAAATCAACCATTATTGGCCCAACAATATAGATCTATCTAATGAAACAAATAGGCCTGCTGTCAAAATTTAGGTTCTATATTTTTTCCACACATCAGGAAGTATTTTTCTAAATGATTCCAAAACTCCATTGGAAATACTAAAAAGGCGGGTTGCCAATGTTTAGGTTTTCTCCATATATATATAAGTCTATATAGCCACCAAGAAGCATAGGACAAGTGGTTCTCTAATATCTGTGTGCCCAAACCACCATCCACCTTCCTTATAAAGGAGTTCCATGGGAACCCAATTTGGATGATATATGAAAGAGTTAAGTAATTTATTTTTTAGTTCTATAGGATTTCTATCCTTATCCTTGATTATTTAGAGGCCCGTATACCCATAGGATCATCAAGGATGAAGAAGGAGATCTACCCTAGATTCCCCCACCTCTCGTTGTCAGGCTTAATTTTAGTACTACATTACGTGGGAGCTACAAAAACGGCATGGATGTTATGATACATATATTAGCAACTGGTTTGAGGTAATTTTGATCTTAAAAATTTTATTCCATCTATCATAAATTGTTTCCAAATTTAATTATTCTATTGATGCATGTGTTGATATGAACATTATTTATAACTGATCAACGTAAGTTATTGAGTGAATGACATGTCTTGTTCTCATTGGAAAACAGATTAATAGTTTTCATACCCACATTATTGATATTTAAAACTTATTTTTATTCTCTTATTCAACACATATTCTCTAGACCGTGTTAATAAGAATGTTATTCCATGGTTTGGTTCAATAAGAATTAAAATAAATACTTATGATTTAATCAGGATTTCAATTAATCTCAATCAATGAATGACACCAATTATAAATGATTATCTAATAAAAATGATCATTAATAATATGTGATTTCAAATATAGGTGACTCTTTTATTTAATATTAATCAAAATAATCTTGGGTTTTCCATTATTAAACTCTTCAAATTAATTAATTTTATTAAAACTACTTTCAATACCACCCATATATTAATGAGTTTTAAAAAAACAGTATAAAGAAATAAAAAATCATTGTGAGACATCTTTGGATCTTCTATAGGCAATAAAATCATCAGTACATCATAATAAATGCTTTGGGTCATTAAAATGAAATCAAATATTTTCACGGTTTTCAGGGAAAAAATCATTTTTAGTGTGTGTTTTTAAGATATTTGTAAATTTTTTGAATATTTATACGTCTTATATTGTAAATTTTTATATATTTATTGTTTGGTTTTATTTGTTGTGCAGGTTCTATAAAAGACACATTCTACTCCTATAGATTTACCTACATTCATTCTCGAACTGAAGAGGATAATACATGTGCGACACTAAGACACATAGCACAACCCTTTGAAGTATTCAAAACAATAACATGAGACATTTTAAAAACACGATTCATCAGGAACAAAATATGAAAATGAATATAACATGTATAACAAGGCTAAATAAAATATAAAATTAAAATAACAATCGTCACATGATGTCAGGATCCATCCTACATACACTAAATTACATGGTCAACATAATTTTGAACTAAAATCCCATTTAATTCATTTTTTACCATGATTTCCTAGGCTCACTGCAGAATAACAACATTATTATTTAATATAATCTCAGACTGGGTGTTCAAAAATAAAACCAAAAAATGAGAATTAATAACAATAAAATCATAGGGAATTCCTTTAATCATTAGAATACACTATAAAATATATTATTTACACTGTTAAATCACCAACTAGAGGCTTGGAAGGCATGAACAACGTTATTTGTGAAAAATAATTCTAACATGTAGAATCCAAAAAATAAGGAATTGAATTTGTTGCATAAGATATGAACATGGTAATCACATAATAGATATCTAGAATGATTGAAAAGGTTTTGTTCAACCAATCCACAACACAAATTTATTTATGAATTTTAATAAAGCAATTTAAAAAATTCATTATTTTTATTGATTGTATCATGACTGAAGTAGCTGTAGGTGGTGATATAATCGATAAAACCCTAACTGTAACGAGAACAACAAAAAATATGATGCAAAAAAAATTAGTTCAAGGACTATTTTTCAAATTCACGGTATCAATGATGTGAATACTTTTGAGTTTTAGAAGAATATAGACATGATTTTTGATGAGATAAGTACCCTTATATGACAACATTTTCTTTACCAAGGGAAATATAAATATCCTCCTTCTATCCATTGTATTATATGTTGTTCTGACACACAATATTCTAAATAATTCCATCAACTATGATAACCATTTCAGAGTTGTGAGGATACTTTTTCATGGAATCCCCTATAACCAAACCATTAATAATGAAAAATATTATCAATATAACCCCATGTGTTACTACATCAATGTTTATAGTCAATGGGGTGTTCAATCAAACATCAAAAACCATTGAAGCAACTAGTTCCGAGTTTTCATCCCCCACCACCAACCATAAATCCTAAATTACCACAAATTACATTCAAACAAGAAAATATAAATCATTATCCTAGTCTAATATATATGTTGAAAAAATTATACAAATATTCTCAATTTTGAAAAAACGACACAAAAATCCATACAAGACTTCAAAAACCAAATTCAGATAACTTGAAAAATATTCCAGGGAATCAAAATTCATTGGTTGGTTAAACTACCTTGTCATCAATTAGTCTACCCTAGGGACAAGATAATTTTTACTATAATAATACTTTTGAATGGAAAACAATTTAGAAACCAAAATAATTATCTATTAGTGTCTTTCAATCATAATGAATCCACCATGCCATCCACTAAGAATAATACATGATAGGAACAACATTGTATTTCAAGAATCCCCATGAATAGAAAGAGTGTTTCATTTGATGAATACCAATAACAAACCATTCCACTTCCATTTTACCAAAGGGCCACCAAAATAGGGGGAAAATATGAACATGATAACTAAATGTGGGAATCCATCAAAAAGTTGAGGTTGACATTCCATTGATTGATGTTGTAAAAGTCAATCCATGATACTCCATATTTCTATAGGTAATTTTTACAAACTGAAGGTGACATCACGCTGATGAAAAGGATATCGTGGAAAGGAACATCGTAGAATTGATAGACACATCACTTCCCAAAAAATGCAATAATCCAAGAACATACATGATTCTATTCCCCCCTAAAGAATATTAAATTTTTAATGAAATTATATATTTGGGATCCAATATAAATGGGATGCATATTTTCTAAATATTACATTTTGTATAATTGAATCCAAATAAATTTTTGTGCAATAAGGAAACTATAGTATAACTAACCCCACCTTTGTTTTATAGGATGTTCTTGTGAGGGTGTAAATTTTAATTTTTCAAACTAATTATTATTTTAATAATATGGAAAATTATATCGTGAATGGAAATTCACCGATTATATTCTGGAGGAATATCATAAAACATTCCATAAATATAATTATTTTTCACACTGGTACATTATCTACAATTTTTTATCATGATGTTGTCAATTTCATCATCAATAATGACATAAAGCACCCCTTAGAAGAAAATTCCTGACATTCAATTATCTTTATTGATGTACTCCGTTCCACATGATAAAAATATTTTCATTCCCATAATCTTCATTGTTAGTTTTAATCCTTGATAGAAATTTAAGGCAATGATTCATGTAGTGAATGTGTTATTGTTATATAAAACATTCAAGCATGTTTACTAATGTATAATTTCATTATCACTGGGGATTATACGACCATTGATGTTACTTCTATGCTTGTACAATCGTATTCCTCATTGGAGGATATAACTATTGAGATGTTATATGGGATCTTTTACCAAAAAATTAAACATTTTCACCCATCAAACCATAATGTACATAAATTTTAACATTAAATAATGACTCACAATTTAAAATATTTATATCTTGAAAATAGAAACAATATGACTATCATCATTTATAGATTACTCCCTCCACGTCATGAATTTTAACTTCTTGAATATTTGAGGGAGTATAATGATTCTTTAGGTTGGAAACATTTATTCATTCCTTATATTGGAAGATCAATTTTTATACAACATATTCTATTAAATGATTAGGATAAACTGGTGAGCTAGGCAAAATGTCAACTAAAACCAATCCTTCATGCTGTTTTTAATAAAATTGTAACATAATTATTGGTTGTTAGAATAATTTACCATATATATGAAAACTAATTATTTTTTGAGATCATGTTGATTTTAAAAAAAAACTAGCCATACTATAATTATTAATTATAAAATTTCATTTATTCCAAATCATTTATAGAATAGTTGGTGGGTTTGTATATACTATCGCGGAATAAAAAACACTAGGAAAGACCATCTCCCACTTTATTTCACAGACCAAATGCTTTAGGGGAAAGCGCATAAGTCCCACTACTGTTTCCATTATGGATTTCTGGACAATTTCACACACACACACACACACACACACATATATATATATATCCCCCTAGAATTAGGAAAAGTAAATATTCCCTTATGACATTGGAAAATTTCAAAATAGGGGGATTCAATTTCTTCTGTGTAATTCACCTAGCACATTCTAATGATGCATGCTTACAATTTTTTTTGGATTGCCTTGATAATTTCATGGAAGTATTCATGGATGATTTCACTATATTCAGATCCTATTTTGAATATTGTTCCTATAGTTTTTGTTATATCCTATGGTGTTGTATTGACATGGATCACATATTAAATTATGAAAAAAATACCATATTATGGTTTGAAAATGTATAATATTTTGACATGTTATTTATGGGGATTATATAAAATGACATAAAAAATACAACAACCCTAATTTTTATTACACACATAAACATGATTTATTTGAATAAATTTCACATAAGAAAAATCTGAGGATGTATAGGTCTAGTGACATGCTAAATTAGGGACATTACATGACAACTTAAGACATAATAATACAACATATTTATTGAAAACATCTTTTACAAGACCTCACAAATTCCATCATAAATAGCATTGCATGGGATAACCTAAGGACATTCCTAAGAAAAGGGTGAGTTATAAATCCCATTATGTGTTTAAACAAGGGATAACATGATGAATGTAAAACTAGTTACGCAATATGACTTTCAAAGGGTAATAAGTGAAATATGAACATAAAGGCATGATATAACATGATTATCATAACACTGAAATACAACATCAACATATAATATGATATTGGCACGATCCAAGGCTCAATGCACATGGATAATGAGTATACCATCATTTAACATGAATTATCCTTATAAAACATTCATTCCACTTCTCATATATTTATAATAATCTTTACCCAATGCATTCGAGTGCTATTTGGGAGCACCCTTCTTAATCATTTCATTTGACTCATATGTGTGCCACATGGATCATACAACATGGTAGCGTTAAACATCATCATTTATTCAATGATAAATTAATTTTTAATACATAAATGAAACTCTTTAATCAAAAATTAAATGTTCATAAAGGCTAACACACTTTATAGTGAAATAGGTATGGTATTTACTACACAATGATTTTGTCGCGGAAAATTGTTGTGCAATTTTGGCAGCATAATGGTGTGACATAGTAATTTGTAAAAATGGATCATGAGAGAAAAAGGTGTGTCTCATAATATTTACATTAAATGGATTGTATGGGATTCATATGGATATATTTACAAACATATGTAATTGAATATTGATTCATAATTCAAAATAATATCTAGAATATAAATGAGGAGAGAGAAATCCTATACAGAATTTCGCTAAGGTAACAAGTATACATGGGAAGAATTACTGAGAGATAATTGGGTCTCTAGTGACTAAAATAAAAGGAGGGATGTATATGGGAATTGAAAAATCATACCTCCAACATTTTCAATTCAAAATAATAGGGCATAAAAGCATAATGAAATTTGGAAAAAAACAAGTAATGATGAAATAGCTTATGAAATTTTGGCATGGTAACATGTGTACATGGGAGAAATTAATGAGAGGGAAAGGGGTCTATAATCATTCAATAATAAAATGGAATGAATAGGGTATGTGAGAAATCAAACACCAACATTTTAAATTTAAAAATAACTGGGAATATCAATATAATGAAATTTGGAAAAACATGTGAAACAAAGAAATACCTTACGGAATATTTGCATGATAACAAATGTATATGGTAGGAATTAATTATAGAGAAAGGTGTATATAATCCTTAAAAATAAATAGGGAATTATGGGGGAGGTTTTAAATCATTCCCCAAAAAATTATAATTGAAAAAAAATTGATATAATAATATAGAAACATTTTGACAAAAATCGGAAATGATGAAATTCCATACATGGAAGTGTGATCTGAATGGGTTGGGAGAGGCTTGAGAGAAGGTTCTTGGGATCTTGGATAACATCGGGATGATTATAGGGAGATTAGGGTATATATTTTTCAATCTCAATAGGCTTTTAGTGAAATGTAATTGAGATATTGGTATGGTTTATATTGAAAATGTGGGGAGGGGGGGTTTATTATTTAGGTTTTCAGCACCGCAGATAAAAACTAATCAAAACCACAAAACAACCAATGGGTTTTACATTGTTTTTTTAGAAATGGGAGTGGAAAAAATTATTTAATAAGGCCAATGGGCAAAAATATTAAAAAACTAGGCTTTATTATGTGGAGGTGATTCACACTATTAAGGAAATCATTTTAAATGATAAAATGTTTTAAATGTCTTGGACGACCCACTACATATTTTCAACTAAAATATAATAAAAATAAATATAATTTTATCTTAATGGTAAAACATATATTTTCTGAATATATCATCTATTTTATTTTAATACATCACTATTTGGTCATTATGATGTCATAAACACATTATATTATTAAACATTATTTAATGTTTATCAAAAAAATCGACTGTTTTAGAAAATTAGGATAAATTCACCATTAGATAATTTTGACTCGATGATTCCAAAAATAATATTAATTTTATTTAAATAATTATCTCAATATGTGAATTTTTACTTTTAAATTAAAAACTAACATTAATAAAACATTCTCGGGTTAATACAAAAACATCATTGTAACTAGAATAAGAATTACAATTGTATACATAAAAGTTATACGATAATATTTATTAAACAAAAAGTAATTTAGTAATAGTATATTATTAATATATTATTTAATTTAAAAAAACATTAATTTATCATAATATATTTCTTAATTGAATATTAACTAAATATAATAATTGTGGTTAAAACCCAATTTACAATGTAATAATAACAAAAAGAATTTATATTCTCTATACAACAATAATGTATGTAATTTTAGTGCTAGTGTCTTGTAACTTTACCCCTTATAACACCTACATATTTCCTAAGGGTAACATGTAGTATGGGTATAGACTCTTTTTGCGGCTCAGATAACACTACTTGTGTTATAATATCTATTATCGTCCTCTTATCATATAGTCAGTTCCACAAATGATTAATGTGGTGAAGCTCATCTAGGTCTTGGACAAGTGAGAAGTCCAATTACACCACCTCCTTTCCAAACACCGAAAAATGGGCTTTTTATGGAGCAATTCTGCTATATGTGGTCATTGGATCCTTTATCAGAGAAGATTGTATTTGTTAAATCTCTATATTTAGAGTAATATTGTCATAACTAATCAATTTATATATTATAAATGGTAAAAATTCATAACTGTATTTTGAAAATTTAATTCATAAAAAATAAGGGCTTATTCCTTATAAATACTTTTAACATATTAATTAATTTAATTAGATCAAGATAAATTTTCATAAATAAAAGACTGGGTCATTACCTAAAAATTTGATGTCATTTCATACTTGAGATTCTCCAAAAAAGTGTGTGATGTGAGGTCTATGCTAAAACATTATAAATTTTACCTTTTTTGAAATTTTGTAATGATTTTCACCCCCTCCCTGATTACCATAGAAACAAAGAGAATATATTTTTTGATAATGAATGTAATGAATATTTTAGAATATTGAAATGGGGTCTCACATCCCAACCTATAATTCAACTAAAATGGTGAGAATTACCATTTGATATCATGTGTGGTGCCTATAAATATGCATTTGGGGAACTGTTATAACAACGAGTCTGTTGAGCTCCAATTTACTTAGCCTATTATTAATAAAAATGGATCTGATACAATTAAACTACATGATAACTAAAAAAGTGATTCTTGAAATATTATTTCCCCTGGATAATTTCACACCATAAATTTGACAGCCAAAATAATTTGTGTTCTCTTCCCATTCGTCTATCCAGCACCTCGTTATGAATTGTTATGCCAAACCACCTACCATTTTTTGGATGCTCCTACATAAGGAATATAAAATTGAATATAGGGATACAAAAGGAGTACTGAAAATGGTGGATAACTATATAAGTATGATCCTACCATCCATGGTCATTGACTCATCCCCTTGTATTCCAATAATTGACATGTTTACTTGTGATAAATTATATGAAGTGAATGGTGATATTCCTTGGTATTCTGAAATTTTAAATTATTTGGTAGAATATTTCATTCCAACATATTTGAATATAAACCAAGTTGACCATCTAAATCACGAGTCTATATGGTACATATGGGATGACAATTTCTATTTCTACACTTGTAGTGATCATATAAATAGTTGTTGAGTTAAAGATAGTAGGTTTTAGTCTATCCTTATGTTCTGCCAGACTCTTACTTATGGGGGTCACATTGGAACCCATTTGAATGCTCACAAGGACCTCAATTTTTTCACTTTTGGCCAACAATTTCTCATGATGCACACGATTTATGTAAATTTTTTTCCCTATTATCCAAGTATGGTGAATGTATCTAAAATTAATGAAATTCCTCAATAACCATTGTTCTTTAAGAAAATTTTCTATGTTTGGGGCATTGTATTTAACATTCCATTCCGAAATTCATTTGGTAATGTGCAATTCCTTATATCAGTTGATTACATGTCAAAATTGGTAGTGGAATTATCCATAAGGATAGATGATTACATTAATGTTTTGGAATTTTTTAGAACACAAGTGTTTTTTGTGTTTTGATTACCTAGGTTTATCATCATTTACATGGGCTCTCATCTCTACAACCAATCAATGCAATCACATTTATTATAGTATTGGGATATAAGTAGTCTTTTTCATGTGTATCATCTATAGACAAATGGTCAAGATGAGGTGTCTAATAGAGATTAAACAAAATGTTGGAAAAATGGTTCAACCAAATAGAAAAGATTTGAGTCTTTGACTCGATTATTCATTTTGGTCACACCGTACTAACATAAAAATTACTATTAGAATGTCATCATATCAGTTATTTTTTGGAATGTGTTTTCTCCTCCCCTTAGAGATAGAGAATAGTGCCTATAATGACACTAAACCATGGAATTATTATATTTCTAGTGGAGTTTTGTAAATAATGTGTAACCCCCTGACCCCAGAATCCCAGAGTTGGTGCATTCTTATGTATCATTGGTATGAACATAAATGATCATGTCTCAAAATACGGATTATTTATGTAGCATTGTAAGAACTAGATACATTCATAAGGTTTACATTACATCATAAAATGGAAAACTACAACAACATTGATTCCTAAACAACCCTGAGTTCCCATAGACTATCCCTGCATTCCAGTCATAATATTATCTTTTCATCCTGGGAAAAATAAAACATAAAAAGCGGTGAGCTCAGATGCTCTGCCGAGATAACATTATAATAGAAACATTCATAAATAAGTATAAACATTTATGGCAGTTCATAAGACTGAAAAAATCCTTTTAATATTGAACTTCTGCATAATATTTAAAAGATAAAATCAAATAATTCCATTTACATATTCACATTGATATTCTACTATATCAACAATAACATGAAATATCAATACCCACTTTCATAATGATTGAATGCATAATGCCAGACCTTCATAACCACATAGTCAATGCCTTGTGCAAAGAATACAAATAATATTTTGTCAATGCCATGTTCTAAGACAATAATTTGCCTCATGAGACCTAATGATGAAACAATGAGCTACAGATGGCTCCACTCTTCACTTAATATGTACAATGCATTCCTCATATGAAAAGTTTGAAGCTTAATTTAAGCATTCGTATTAAGACTGGCATACAAAATTTAAATATTTTAACCAGAAACCATGAATGGTATAAAAATAGCACATCCACAGTAAAAAATAACTCATTAAATTCAATATGGATGATTTTATTATAATATATCATCCTAAATAGAGAATAATTAATGATATTTACATAGATGAAAAAAATCATCAAAACCATTTAAGATAAATATCCCCCTTATTCTTGAAAACATTTATGAGTCTCAGTTTTATTAATAAGTCGTTTAAAATAGATTTTTGAATGAATGTGTCCCATACCCCTTTGAAACATTTAAATGGAATTTTAATTTTATATCATTAACTTCCATATTAATAAATTATTAAAACTTTTTTTAAAACATAGACATTAATGAGAAATATTTAGAATAATAAATCATTAACACATTTTAAAATGATATATTTGTTATAGATCCAAACCAAAAGAGAGACACATGAATAAAAAATAATTGATGAAATTAAAACATTTTAATATAGTTAGAATAATGGGATTAATGATATATAATGTCAAAGTACATTATATATGTCATATAAAAATGATTTTGTGTATAACAACAATGAAGTCTCAATGGAATATTAATTTTTATGAAATATCTTATAAAGACTTTATCTTTAGGTTACGGATAAACTAAGAACATAATTAAGTGTGAAAAAATAATTACACTCAATATGATTGGATATTCAGTGCAAATCAATCAGAGTACATTCACACATATTTTGTGAAAACAACACAAATGAATTGGATATTTAACTCATAAAATTGAGATGGAGTTAAGATTACTCTTATCAAGTTCATATCGATGACATGAGAATTTGTCAGTGGAGTGATTATTTGTTTCAAATGTATATCCACAGAACGGGGAGTGGAAATTATGACATAATCCAATGAATAGTGATTACACACATAATCTTTGAGTAAAATAATCAATGAACTATGTGTAAAGCTGAATGAGTGGAAATTGAAATTTCAAATTCCCTTATCAATTTGGTAACATACATAGCATACACCTATGAAAGATGGGTCATAAAATGATGATGTAAATAACCATAAATTAAATTATATTATGCAACGAATATAATCATGGGAAGTACACACACCACATGCAATAAATAAGTAGTGAACAATGGAAATCTCATGGAATTAAAAGTGAGATAAGAAACCCCTTACATTGTACTTTTACCTTGGTCAAGGGTAGGTTAGCCTCCTGTATAATGGTTAAATAATTGTTATTAAATTATAAAAAAAATATATAGATTAATATTATATCATATATGATCTTTTAACATTACATTGTTAATAATATCTTATTATTATCGTCATTTCAGGTGTTAACAGATTCATATTCCATTATATTCTATGTTATGTGTGTCTTATTTATTATGGATGGATTGTATCATATTCATATTCAGTATGATATCATGTATCTAAACATTATTTTTAATCATGAAATGAAATTTATTCTTGAATAGATACGATGGGGAATGAATCTCATCGCGTTCGTGGAGACGGTAATCTGTACGTACACATGAGTGATAATATCATTATTTTTATATTAAAATAATATATAATTGGATGGTATATCATATATGCAGAATCATTATCATGTTATATTTATTATTTACCTCAATTTCACATCATTATTATACCAATACAAATAATAATGTATTGAATAACAATTACACCACGATGTGGAGACTATAAGATGTACATACGCACGTATGGTGACATGTAATTCAAAGGATGGATAGAATAATAAATATGGTTGTTCCATATTCATAATAAATCATAGTATACATTATATAAGGGAATTATTATTTTATAATGGAAACAAAATAGAATGAGTATATGGAAGAAGAAAGGAACTTGAAAGAGATGATGAGATATTTACCTCTTCTTCATGTTCTTCCTTTTTATTAGATCCAAAGGGCTCCTTAGGATGGCATAATAACTAAAGTACAGACTACTGGATAAAGGGAGGATAATTGATATTCTATTTGGGTGGAGTTTGGTTGTACTGAAAGGCAACGAAGGTGTGAATTTGAGGGAAGGGTGAGTGCCCTTTTATAAGAGGGGTGAGGGGAACCTTAGGAAAATTTAGAAATATTATTTTATAACAAAAACAATTTCGGTTTATAATGGCTACAAAATGCATTAGTTAATGTATAAGGTGGGTATGGGTGGAAAACCACTCAACCAGAATGTTTTATACAGTTTTGGGTTACTATATTAACCTTATCTTTTAGATTTAACTCTTAGTTAAATAGTTTGACATTTACCATGACTCTTAATATTTTTATTATATATGGATAATAAACATACCATATACCTTCAATAGAACCCCATGTGGATCATTAATGATACACCAATCATTATACATGTCTTTTGGTCGATCCTTAGATTTTAATGAATGGAATATCAATTAATAATATAATATATTTTTTAAAATCCCTTTTATGTGAATTTTGAGAGTAATTGATATTTTGTTTTTGATAAATTCATAACAGCATTATTACATTAAAAACATTCCTTCTAACCAACCCTAATATGCCATATTAATGAAAAAATTAGTGTAATTCATTAAAAGTCTCAAATTACATTTATTTGGATATTTATAGTATCAATTATTTTAATAATTAATTAATTAGGTAATTAATACAACATCATTATGTGACTAATAAATTAAATTAATTATGTCTAGAAAATATAAGTAAAATACATTTATTTATGAAATATTTTTATCTTTATAATGAATATTTATAGTCTTATTTCTCGTATGTTTAACCCTATATTAAATATGTATTAGTTATTAAACTTTGATTTTAACGCTTCTTGGAATTAAATAATAATAAATGTCCTAATCTAATCCAAGTGGACCAAAAAAGGCTCATATTTTATTCCTAAAGTTTTTATGGTCTAATTATACTTATTCAATATTATTAGGACATGTGTTACGTTAATAATAATATCATTTTTACACATCATTACCATATTTACATATAACTATGGTAAATAAAAGTAAAAAGTTACTATTCACCAAAATTTATTTTCATCATATAAAACCACATTATACTTACTGATATCAATCGTTTCTGTTGGATTTTTTAAATTCCATTCACATAAGTGGTAAAATTATGTTTTATGTGAATTTGTAAATTTTCCTTAGAGGTGGGTAAAAGACGGTGAAAAAGTTCATTAAAATTTTTATATAACTAAAATTATTATAAACGGACTCCAATGAATTACAATGAAATTATATAGTTATTACGTATCAATTTTGTCCTAAAATAAATTTAAATAAAATAAATATTAATTTAAATATTAATTCGATTTAATATATAACTCTGTGTTTTTCCCTATTCAGCAGAAATTATAAGTTCTCAAAAACATACCAAAAATTAACCCTAATCAAATTTTGATATTCTGAATTCAAAAATGATGTCTATTTTACCAAATTAAAAACATAGAAATTTCATTTATTAGTTTAAAATTAATTCTCGTTTTCAAAACCAGAAAGCGTATATTTATGAAATAATAACTACCAAAATATTGACATTTGTTTATATCCAATTTCAGAGTAAAATTACATCCAATTACCAACATTGGATTAAATGGTAAAAATATAATCTAATTATACATCCAAACCATTAATATATATAGATGAACACTATATATTACTTTTATTTAAAAAGTTTTTTTTAGTTAAAATATATTATTTTTCACTATTCACCCAAATATGACAGTTGTCAACAAAACACCAAAATTTTAATGAATCTATATTCATGTTTCCCGATCCAAAGAAAAAGTTTATTTTTTAAAATAGAATATACACATGTTTCAAATATTGTATTTGAAATGATTCCTCCATCAAAAGGAGATAAAATAGAATCTTTTGAATAATACATATTTTATCTGAAAAAATGAATATGTCCTTACATTATGTCTATGAAAATTCATAATATGGTTTCTATAATTATAAGGGTTATATAAAATTATGTTTATAATATTCATAACCACTTTTGAACGCCTATTTTGGTATGTATTGGTGCACTTGATCTCGATATTGCGTGTAGTTTATGTTATTGAATTAATTTTTAAAATTAACATAATATGAAATCTTGGGGTGTTACAATATTCTCCCCTTCAGTAAATTTAATTCTCACAATTTTTAAAATAGGTCTTGATAATATAATGGAATGACCCACATCAGAAAATGAGTCAATAAAACTTTCATTTAAAAAAAATAAATAGAAGTAAAAAAGGTAACCCAAGATATCCCATATTAGGATTCCATGTTAGAAAACATGGATATGGATGATAAACAACAATTGAAGTTCTGATGGAGATGGATAGAAAAGATTATCAGGAGAAAGATAACAACATGACAACCACAAACATGTGATTGGACAAACGGTCATTAGTTTCCCAGTATGAATGTAAACAGACATCATTTTTTTGTTACATTTCATAATGATGTGGAATTTATTTATGAGATTGACTAATAAAATAATGAGATATACATAATTTTTATGTAGAGTTTCAATAATTAATAAATTTCTACCACTAACTCATTTTTTAAACGATGAATATTCAATATGACTTGGTAACATCGGAAGATCTATAATAAACTTCTAGAGAACCACATGCTCCACACATGATAAACTATATATTAACTTTGTGTTTAGAGATTAACCAATACCCAAACGGTTAGTACAATATCTGATGATCCCCCAAAAGGATATTCCATTAGTGAAAGAAATAATAATAATAATTTCAAAAATTAATCCATCATTACCTCATAGATAAATAAATACCATTAAATAAACAATTGTCCTTAAAATCTTTCAATATAATCCAAACTAATATTGAAGCTGAAAACCTAGAATAATTCGGTAATGTATTCTTCCACATTAAATTCTATCTCTAAATGACATCAACTACTCTTAATTCCACATACATGAAAGTAAATATCCTAATCACATATTCACTATTAATGGATAATAATTTTGATAAATAACCCAAATCACTAGAAATACACAAAAAACATAGATAAAAATCCACCATTACTCCTAAAATTTAATCCAATATTATTATATTTTCTTTGGGCATATAGTGTTCCCAACAAAGTTAATGTCTTCCAAAATAAAATTTATCACATAATAAAAAATTCATTTTTATACTAATGGTATTCAATTAATAAGTCATAAGATCCCAAATCAACTTATTATTGATCAATAAACTCATTTAACTAAAAAAAATTAGTCACACTAACTATGGACATCACGTAGTCCAGTGGTATGTGATAAAGCTCAATAGCACTCTAGTTGTTGGTTCCATTCCAGTAGCTTTGTCTGACGCGATAGGTTTTCACACTGTCTACATGTTTTCATTTTTCAAAAACTATATTTTATAAAATTATAAAAATGAGATATATTCCTCAAAATAACCATAACCTAATTTAACCACAAATGTTATCTCGTACCTTTCATTTTCATCCCAAAATATAATAACATTTAATTTCCTCAACCCAATTATAATATAATAACAAATGGTTATGTATAACTATATCCACAAGAGAAAATATAAGTCTTCCTCTAATATCATTTTTAGATGACAAACGTCAGGGTTACAAATGTAAGAGAATGTTATTCAAATATAATCCCATCAACTAGGAGCACTAATACTTTTAAACATTTCTCTATCCGTTTATTTCTACATAACATCTTCTTTGAACATGAAAATATCCTATTGAATAGGGAATTCACTCGGGTAATGGCCAGGTCCACTACATTAATGGAAAATGACTATAAATGGGTTCTTTGGACCATTTTTATTTTCTTCTATATTACTCTTCATTTTTCATTCCTAATTCTTCACTTTATTTCCATATTTCCCACAAATAAAGCATTTTATTGTTCCTTTGAGACATTATCCTGGGTGTCTCATTCCACATTTCATGCATGATGGAAATTGAGGATTCTTTTCTCCATGGTCTCCACTACTATAAATCTTATCATTAATCACATTTCTCTTCTTTGATGAGACTGAGAGTTGGTTAATATATATGTTATTGATCATATTTTTGGAAAACTGATTTTGCATGTTCACAATATGTTGAATTCCTATGAATATTCCATTTTTTTGAACATTTCCTCTTCTATTCCCACCTTTAACATCATTCTCAAACATACTATGTCTTCCATGGAATCCAGCCATGGACCAAAACCTGAAATCATTGTGTGAGTAACTGTTGTTATAAAATAATTTATAGAATATCATGACACCATATGTTCAATTTGAAACACCTTAAGATTAACCAAGGTCATTTATTTTCATATTATATTAAAATTAATTGAATCAATTTATAAAGAAAATGTATATTTTCCTAAGCATATCCTCTTGCAGTGTCGTAAACAAGAGTGCAACAAGGCCCATTATCGTGCACCTGTTCCCTCTCTAGTCTATCTCAAAGCGGTGTTTTCGGGTTTTATCCCTAGGTACATATATGTCAGAGATGCCTCTACCTGTTCATATCCATAAAAGGATGTATTTCTTGGAAAACTCAAAAAATCACTACAATACCAAAATTCTAGGAAGTTCCTCTATATTGATCCTCAAAGTCAATCTTTGGGCTATGTGCTCTAATCAGAGTATATCTAAATCTAGTTTCCAGGGTTTTTACTAAACATCCTCTAATAACAACTATAATTCCCCGACCCCAGAGGCCTAGAGTAGGAACATTATTATGTATCATTGGAATGATCATAATAGATCATGTCTCCAATGACCGATTGGTTTAGTAGCCTTGGAGTACTAGATTCATTCATAGAGATTAAATTACATCATAAAATGGAAAACTACAACAAAATTATTTCCATAGACCACACTGAGATCTCATAGACTATCACTGTAGGTCAGTCATAATATACATCATTGCATCCTGGGAAAAATAAAACATAGAAATGGGTGAGATCAGATGCAATGTAAGGATAACATTATAGCGGAATCTTTCATAAATAGACATAAACATTTTAAACAGTGTATATGACAAAAAAGAATTTTAAACATGAACTTCAGCATAATAATGAAAAGATAAAATCAATTAATATCATTTACTTATTGAAATGGATATTCTAATATTCAAATAATCACATACAATATCAATAGACACTTTCATAATGATAGAATGAATAATTAGGACTTTCAGAACAATATATCCAAGGCCTTGTGCCAAGACTACAAATAAGATTTTGTCAATGCCTTGTGACAAAAAACTAGTTTGTCTCATGAGACCTACTGATTTTTCAAAGAGAAAAATCAGGCTCCACCAACCACATACTCTGTCCAATGCATTCCACATATGAAAAGTTTGAAGCATAATCTGAGCATGCGTATTAAATGTAGCATATGAAATGTCAATATTTTAACCACAAACCATGAATGATATAAAAATATCACATCCACAGTCAAACATTCTCATTCAATACAATATGGAAGATAGTATTATAATATTTCAACCTCAATATAGAATAATTAATGATAATGAAACAGATGAAAATAACAATCAAAACTATTTAAGATAAATGTACACCTTTTTCTTGAAAACATTTAAGAGTCTCACTACTTATCAAGAAGCTGTTTAAAATAGTTTTTTAATCAAAGTGTCCCATACAACATTGAATGATTTAAAAATAATTTTAATTTTAAAAAATTAATGTCCATATAAATAAATCCGTAAAACTATTTTTAAAATCGTGACATTAATGATAAATATTTAGAATAATAAATCTTTAAAACATTTTAAAATGATATTTTAGTTAGAGTTCCAAACCAAAATAGAGACACATTAATACAAATAATTGAGGTAATAAAAACAATGTAATATCATGAGAATAAAAGGGATTTATGATATACTATGTCAAAGTAAATTATATACACCATACCAAAGTGATTTTGTGTATAACAACAATTAAGTATCAATGGAATGTAAATTGAGATGAAATCTCTTATAATTAAAGTAACCTTCAGTTAAGGATAAATCAAGGACATAATTATCTGTGAAAAATATAAATACACTATATTTTACTAGATATTAAGTGTAAATCAAACATAGTACATTTACACATATTCTTGTAAAAACAACACCAATAAATTGGATATTTAACACAACAAATGGAGATTGAGTTAAAATTACATTTATCAAGTTCATATCGATGACTTGATAATTTATCAATGCTGTGATATTGTAAATAAAATTTATATGCATAGAAAGGGGAGTTGAAATTATGACATAATCAAGTGAATAATTATTCCGCACAAAATCTTGGAGTAAAATAATCAATGAAGTATGTGTAAAGCCGAATGAGTGGAAGTTGAAATTTAAAATTCCCTTATCAATTTGGTAACAAACAAAACATACACTCATGAAAGAAGAATAATACAATTATGATGTAAATATCCATAAATTAATGTATATTACACAATTAATATAATCATAGTTAGTACACAAACCACCTAAAATAAATTAGTGGTGAACAATGGAAGTCTCACAGAATTAAAACTGAGATAAGAAACCCCTTACATTTTACATTTCCCTTGGAGAGGGTAGGTTAATCTCCAGTATAATGGTGAAATAATTTTTATTAAATTATACAGTAATAATATACAACAATATTATATAATATATGATCTTTTAACATTTCTTTGTTAATCATAAAATAAAATTTAGATTTGAATGGATACAATGGGGAATGAATCTCCCTGCGTTCATGGAGATGGTAATCCGTACGTACGCACGAGCGACAATATCATTATTTTCATATTAGATTAATATATAATAGGATGGTATATCATATATAATGAATCATTATCATGTTATATTTATTATTTACATTAGGTACATATTATTATTACATCCATCCAAATAATAATGTATTGAATAAAAATTACACCACGATGTGGAGATGGTAAGCCATACGCATGCACGTAGGATGACATGTCATTCATAGGATGGATAGAATAATTAATATGGTTGTACCAAATTCATAATAACATCATAGTACATAGATTATTCTGTAGTTATTATTTTAGAATAGAAACAACAAAGAAGGAGGATGTGGGAAGGGATGGGACATGAATGAGGTGATGAGACATTTACCAATTCTTCTGGTTCTTCCTTTTTATTTGATCAAAAGGGATCATTAGGATAGACTTATGACTAAATGAGGGCCTATAAAATGATGGTTGGATAGTTTAAAGAGTATTAGGTCAGATTTTGGCTGATCCAAAAGGCTTTGAAGGCATGAATTTGAGGGAAGGGGGAGTGCCCTTTTATAAGAGGGGTGAGGGGCACCATTGGAAAAACAAGAAATATAATATTATAATAAAATTAATTTCAGTTTCTAATGGCTTTGAAATGAATTAATTAATGTATATATTGGGGATGGATTGAAAACCGCTCAACCAATATGTTTTATTCTGGTTTGGGTTAGTATATTAAACTTATCTTTTAGATTTAACTCTTAGTTAAATAGTTTGACATTTACCATGTCTCTTTATATTTTTAAATTTTATGTATATTAAAAATTCTATATACTTTCAAGAGAACCCCAAGAGGTAAATTAATGATACACCAATCATTATGTAAGTGTTTTTTCTGACCCTTATATTTTTAGGAATAGAATATCAATTAATAATATAATATTTGTTTTAAGAACACTTTTTTGTAAATTTTGACAGTATTTGGTATTTTTTTTCATAAATTCATAAAAGCTTTATTACTTCGAACAAAATTCATCTAACAAACCCTAATAGGTCATAATAACCTATCAAATTATTTTAATTCATAAAAAATCTCAAAATACATTTATTTGGATATTTATAGTGTCAATTAGTTTAATATTTAATTAATTAGGTAATCACTGCATCATCATTCCATCATTAATAAATTTAATTATATTATATATAAAAAATATAAATAAATTAAAATTATGTAGGAAATATTTTTTTTTCTAATTAATATTTATAGTTGATTTTATATTATGTGTATCCCTATATTAAAAATGTTTTAGTTATTAAACATTGAGTTTAACTCTTCTTGGAATTAAATAATAATAAATCTCCTAATCTAATCCAAGTGAACCAAAATGGTTCATATTTTATTACTAAGGTTGTTTTTTGTTGAATTATACTTACCAAATAGAATTATGAAATGTGTTAGGGTAATAATAATATCATTTTTACACTTCATTACACTATTTACATTTAATCATAGTAAATAAAAGTAAAAAGATATTATTAACCAAAAATTATTTTAATCTTAATGAACCAAATTTTGATATTCTGAACTCAAAAATGAAGTCTATTTTACCAAATTAAAAATAAAAAAAATTAATTTATTACTTTAAAGTTAATTCTTGTTATCAAAACAAAAAAGCGTATTTTTTTGAAAGAATAACTACAAAAATATTGACATTTGTTTATGTCCAATTTCAAAGTGAAATTACATTAAATGACCAAAAATTGATTAAATGGTAAAATATAATCTAATTATAATTCCAAAACATTTATATGTATAGTTTATCACTATAAATTATTTTTAATAAATATGTTTTCAGTTAAAATATAATTTTTTCACTATTCACCCAAATATAAAAGTTATTAGAAAAACAGAAAGAATTTATTGAAAATAAATTATTATGTCCTGATCCTATAGAAGAAGTTTATTTTGTCAAATTTAATATATACATGTGTCAAATATTGGATTTAAAAAGGCTTATCCATCAAAAGGTGGTAAAATTTCAACTTTTTAAAAATACTTCTTTTTTCTATAAAAAATGAATTTGTCCTTATGTTATGTTTATGAAACTAATAATATGGATTTTAAAATTATAAGGTTTATATAAAATTCTGTTAATACTATTAATAATCGATTTTGAGTGTCTAGTTTGGTATGTCGTTGTGCGCTTGAACTTGATGTTTCGTGTAGTATAGGTTATTGTATTACGTTGAAGAACTAACATACTATGAAATCATGGGGTGTTACAAAATGTTAGAAATTCAAGAGTATTAGTAAATGTATATAGATTTTGAGGAGAATTATTAGATCTATATTGAGCACACCAAGGGTTCCTATAACTATCTTAACATTCATAATAAATTTAAAAATTATGAAGAAGGTCCTAATTTTCAATTCAATTTTAATGTTTCATCTAGGTAATATTCATTACTACTTTTTTTTTGTCAATTAACTATTACTTATTTTTATCCATTTTCAGTTTTACAAGTTCAAAAAGATTAAACAAAACAAATTTTTTTTGGAAATGGCTAGAGGTTGGAGCACTTTCAGAGAGCCATTCTTGAGTCATTGATGGAGGAGCATCAAATTATTATAGAAACATAATATTTAAACCTACCAGGATAAATCATTTCCTCCCAAAATATTATTTATTATAGTGGGGACACTTCATACTCTAGTTGTGTGTGGAGGGGATTGGTAGATTCATCGTATTTCTTATTTTTTTTACTTTTTAAATCGCATTATAGTATTCTTACATTCCACTTTTCCCCCATTCTTTTTTCGGAAGTATTCATAAATGATTTATAGTTAATAATGTAAAATGATTCCCAATTAATAAATGTAAACTCTGATTACTAAATCATATAAATTATTAAACATTGATAGGTAATTATCTTATTGAATGTTGTTTTAAGATAAAAAATCCCATGATAGAATGTGTGTTTTGGCATGAATTAAACATTGAGGTGTGTCTTTTAATAATTAATTAGTTTAATAATGATAATACTTATGGTCATTTAATTTTTCTCAATTTTGGAATAATTGTACAATTTTTGAGTGCATTATTATAAAATTGTTTTATTTACGAACTCCACACAACATTTCACCCATCTATGATGTGTTAATTTTTACTTCTCAATATGAGGTGAATAAATGATTGGTTAATATTTCTCAACATTCCAAAATTATTTTCCCAAATGAATGTTTTTATCTAATGTTTTTTTAAAATTTTGGATTACCCAATTCATGTGAACTGATTATCCGAATTTTGTATTCCCTAAAAAACTCAAAAACTAAAAAATATGGGTTTTACATTGGTTAGGAAAAAAAACATACCAGATCATTGTTACTATAATAACTATTACAATTATTATTTTGAGGAGATTATATAATAGTTGAGAGAAGAGTGTGAGATTTTTTCTATGATCCACTATTCAAAAATAAAATTATTAAAAATGAGGTGAGTGATAAAATGTAATTTTTTTGGATATATAGGTCGGGATATTATTTTTTATCTTCTAAGAATATTTAAGTGAGTTATTTGTTAAATTGTATTGCAATGGATGTAAGGTTGGATTAGTGGATCAAATCCTGTAAGCATAATTTTTTAAAATAACTTATATTTACAATATGGAGAGTGTAATTAATAGAATGAAATAATTTTCACAAATCATATAAAGATTTAGTGAAATTAGTTATTAAATATTTTCTAAAAAATTTATAATTCATCCCCAAAAATATCATTCTAATACAATGTATATGACATATTTTTCCATGATCACTGCGAATAACTCCATGTTTGGAGTTTTGATTTTATCACATTTATATAAGCAAATAAATTTCCATTGAATATAAAAACATAATAATGTTTAGAATATATAAATGAATTTTTATAGATGTTTTAATATTCCCATGATGAAAATATTTAGGTGTGGGGGTCTAAACACATAGTGATTCACTATTCATATTTACTATTATACCAATGGGATATAATTATATTATATCAAAAATTAAAAATTATTTAAGATGTTTAGAATCATGTTTTATTAAATTATATAATATTAATAAGTATTCTACATTGGCTCGAAGGCCTTAATTTTTCAATGATTTTTGATAATCCACCTTTCAAGGGGAGATGTAGAACCCTTGCAAGGATCGTAGGCATATGTATTACATGGCTCGTAGGACTTTGAGTAATTTGTTGCCCGTAGGCTTCAAACATTATATACAACCCAGACTAACTACTTGGAACTGCTCCTCCCCAACATCTTCATCATGAAATCAGCTCCCCACCTTCGCATGGTTGTTCGGCTAGGCAATCTCATGCATGCACAAGCTTGTCCTGATTGCAGGTGCCATAACCTCTCATTCTTGAAATCTTTTTAACTTCTGGTGTGGTGAATGATCCTTGCTCACCACTCATAACTATCGCCCAACTGGTTTCTTAAAATCTCGGTGCCCAAAACCACCATCCACTTTACCTAAAAAGTGTACCATGTTCACCACATTTGTATGTTATCCCAAGGATTTATGTTCTTCCATTTTGGTTTTCAATAGTTTTACACTCCTATTTAGAGAATTTTTGTAGGTGCATATCCCCATAGGACGATCTAGGATGAATAAGGATATCCACCAAAGATTTATTCTCCACTAGATGTTGGGATAAACATTGGGAATTCCAAGTGACAGTTCTAACCAAAAATCAAGGTTGTTAAAACACATATATTAGATATTGGTATTGATTAATTTGGCTTCTATAGAATTCTATTCCATGTATCATACATTCTTTAAAGGTTAATGAATTTTTAGACGCATGTGATTAATATTCTCTTAATTTATAACTGATCGATGTGAGGTTCTAAGTGAGTGAATTTTGTTGTTATAATTGAACAACAAAACCTTACATTTCATAAAAACATTATTTATATCTTAATATTATTTTGAATATATCATTCCATTCATATTTTTTGGACCATGTAAAATTGACCGTTATGTCCAAGATTAGTTCTTCAAGAACTGAAATAATACCATTTGAGTTAATCAAGAATCCCATTAATTTCAATTAAATAATTAATCTAGGCTTGAATTAATCTATATCATCAATGATCAATATATGAGTGTATTGAAATCCCAATGACCCATTTATCCCATTTGTTTCAAAATTCTAATATTTTTTTAATTATTATAGACATGAAATTATGTTTTTTAATAAATCTATTTCAAAGCCACCTTGATTTATGTAAATTTAATTAAAAATACACACCCTAAACCAATCGATGTCCCTTGAGAGTCGAACTCTGGTCTTTGCTAGACTGTAAAATCATTTTGAAATCACAATTAATTTGGTTTGTCAAGACAATACAATCAGTTAACCCACATGATTTAATCAAAAGTTACTTGAAAGAATAATTGAGTTAAAGACTACTAATGAATATTTTTTTGAAATGCATAGTGAATAAAGTATTTATTATATATATAGAAAAACAATTTGGTCATTTATATTTCTTTAGTAAAAAGCCATTATTCAATATTTTGGAAATTTTTTTGGAGGATATGACAAAAATTCATAATTTTATGGTTGGAAACGTGGTAATTGATATTCTTTTATTATTATTGTGATGTACATGTCATGTTAATAATAGTTCTATTACAATCAGACATGGAGTCTACGGTGAAATATTAAATTCAAATGGTTAATGTGGGTCAATATTTATCCCCAATCCCACCATTTTATATGTACAATCAAATAACTTCCCATAACCACTTATATTGTGCTGAAAATCTATGTATAAGATCTCTCAGACCATAAAGAGATGTATAGTGATATTGAATGTGCCCTCTAATCCTTCAATATCAAAATGTAGTTATAAAATTATGTTTCATTTTTCATTCTTGAATAATTTTGATATGATCTACGACGAACCACACAAGTGATTTGGATTAGCCATTATAGAACATGAAAATTCTATAGAGAAATTAATATACTATGGTATACATTGGTATCTCCACTATATGGATTATTCACATGGATTCCATACTAAAAAATGATGGAACAATATATATTCAATTGGATCATAAATGATGATTAATGTATTATTTTAGATAATTGATGATCGATTTTTAAAAAAAATTATAAATTTCATGTTAAGGTCCTCCTCTTTTGGTTATTGCATTTAATCTATTCATGTTATCTATGAATTCAAATATTCATGTTGTTTATCATCATATACCAATCTAATTTTTGTAAAATTTAGACTAATTCTGTGTTATTGATGTCGTATTGGTTCTTTCACTATCCATATAACCATTAGGATGTATTAATGGGGTCACACATTAAATTTATAATTAATTATTAGAAATTTTATATTTGGATGAATATTACATTTTCATTACTTTTTATCATTTCATAATTAATATCTAAACAATATATTATCATCCATTTCTTCATAATCTTTCAAATAACCCATAAATGATTAATTAAAAAATGTGATACAACCAAAAATAATATAAGGAGTTGCCGATGGTTTAGGAAGGACAATAAAATAATTCAAAAAATGTACAAAATAAAAACATATCATATGACCATGTAATCATATATATATATATATATCAAAGAAATAGATCATTATGATTAAAATATATATGAGATCCAATAAAAAATAGGTCATGGAGTGGATCTGATTAGCATGTCACACGGTTTGAGGAGCTAAAATCTGTGAAACCCATGTACATATTGATTAGACCCTATTTTTTTGTGAATCATAAATAGGGGTCACCAGAATTTCGTGTATATTCTTCATGAAATAGCAGCTGAAATAATATGAAACAGAAATCTGAAACACCATGAATGAGTGACAACAAAAAATGTTCTTTGAACTCTTTCAGGGAAAGAAATTCACCATGTCCCCAAGTTGTGTGATACAAACACAGGATCAATAAACTATACACTACGTATCTCAGTAAACATCATGTATTCTACCATATAAATTTTTCTCATTTTTAGATAGATGGAATACTTATTTAAATATAATCTATGTTATATCTAAAACTCTAAGATGATTATGGTATTTTTCTATATTTAACTATTCACTCATCAAGAAACAAAATACAGTCTCATTTACATTTGTTCGGGTTGCCCTTAATTTGAAAATACACACCCATGTAATTATATATTATGAAATGCGTTTTGGATACTAAAGTAACACAAAATCCCAAAGAAAATTCCATGTAATTTGGATGAGTATATATCAGTTTCTCCAAGTATACCTATGTAAATAATTAATTATAAATTATATTAATATATTTAATTATTTCTTAAAATTAGTGATGATATTAATTTAATGATTCTTTAATATAAATAAGATAAATTGAATTTATTGGATTAATTAATGGAAATCTAGAATAAATATGGAGTTAATCAAAATTATAGATAACCTAAATAAAACAATTTTCTCAATGAATGTTGGTTGGATAGTGTTAATATTAGAGAAAACCTATATATGTTACTAGTGAATTTTAAATTATTATGATTAAAAAAATTATTTCAAACAAATCCACCCCTCCTACATTTTATGTAATAGTCAATAGGCAAATAGTTTCATTTATATAGACACACATTATCCAATCAATTGGACCTATCACGTGTATGTTAATAAATTATTATGTAATGATGGACCGTGCAAGATAGAGGATCCAATATGAGTATATGATCCAAGGAGAAACCAATTAAGCTGATATATTGGAGCCAAGGTGAAATTCTACAACATGAACCAATATATAATTAAATATTTTTTCCATTAGGGATGAGATATGGTTTTTCATTCAATAGTTATAATTACCATCAGATAATGTCCTGATAATATCTCTTAAATTATAAATTTTTCATTTGAATGGTTTATTTTATATTATTTAAATATGTTACACGAGGTCATAAAAATGAGTTATTACGAATCCATGATTGAATAAAATATAACCAGATTATGTGTTAGTGCTATAGTAGACCTATTTAATGACATATGTAAAATAGAATTAATATTAACAATGAATATGATAAGATAAAAATTGATTTTATTCTTAAGGTTTAGAAACCTCCCAAAAATACTAATTGTGTGGGAAATTCCATTTTTATGTAAAAATTGATCTCATATTTCATGGTGCTTTATTGTACCCTGTTGGGGTGAATTCAATTATAGTGGAATTTTTAATATAAAATTATTGGTGGACATATCATACATCAATTCTATGGTTGAATTCCAATGATGGTAATGGTGTAACTTAGAGGCAAATGTTGATAAAATATTTATTCAGTATTTTAGTGTTGGGGAGTCTGCCAAACTAATCAAGAAATTCTATGTTAAATTATTTGACAAGTTAAACCTACCAAAAAACCTATAAATAAATAGTATGTACCATGTATGGGTTATTAGAAAGTGAATATGGATTCTTTCAATAAAAATATATAGTCTACTGTATATTTTGAACCCAATGGTAATGTTTATTAGGATTTAATAAAATTTTTGGAGAATAATTAAATTGAATTTTGATTTTATTAATCTAATTTGGTATTCCATGACGTAAATTATATACACTTAATTTGTATAAATGGGAAATCAAAAGGCATTGAAAATGTCACCTTGATCCATACTAGAGAAGGATAAAAATTTCACCATTGTGAATTTATAGGAATTGTATAGTTAATTTCATATTATACAATGTCATGAATGTAAACTATACATTATTGAATCCTACTTCCAAAGTCGGTTTCCAAAGACGATACTGAGGAAAAATGTATATATCCTTGTAAAAGACATGGATGATGCATTGGATGTATAGATTATTATTTTATACCGAAATCATAGTGTCCTTAAAAAGTAATTCCACGATATTGATGTATATAAAACCCTTACTTAAATTTAGTATTATTATCAAGAGAAGGTGAGAAGACAAAGATACATGATCTCCAATTCATTATTCACATGAATTATTTGATATTTATTTTCATTTGGGCCTCATTTAGTCATAATTATTGGATACATCTATATATTATGGGGTTCTCAGATACTTTATTTATTTTAAACATATCTCATTCTACCCTCACAAAATCAAAAATTCATCAATTTTATTTTGAGTTATAATATGAGAAATAGACATATTGATCTTCTGGAACATCATACTCATAATCTCTAGGATCTTAAACACATGATTCCTGATGTCCCCATGGTCATTATAGTGAGTAAAAAAATATATGAATAAGCTAATGGTTCTAAATATTCATTACATGTCTAAGCCTCTTGAGAACTGATCATCCAAGAAGAATATGATATTGAATTATATAAAGGAAATTGATGCAGAATGTTATGAATGTGGCATGTAGGGAAACTAAAATTTGAAATGAATTGATTTTAAGAATCAATTTGATGAATTTTTTTTGTCATTATGATATTAATATCACTATATCAATGTTTTGGGTATTATATACTAAAGGGTGAGCTAATAGATATGAAAAAATATATGAACCAAATAAATTTTGGAAGATTTATAGAAGAGAGTTGGATCTACATGTTAGAAAATAGATACATATTGGAAAATCAATCCACTCTAGAATAACATAGAGTTTCTCCCACATTATTGAATTGATTGTAAATGATATTTTATTTGATTCCGTGTGATACTAATAGAATCATCTATATTTCTTGTTTCAATGAATACAAATATATTTTTTAGGTTTGGAAACAAGAGATTCAATTATTGTAATGATAGGATATGTTATGATATGTCATAGATAAATAATGGCAATTATATATATGATATGCTAAATTGTATTTGATATTTATAATGAAACAGTTTCATGAAACACATTTAATACCTTACAATGCAATCTATTTCTCAGTTACCAAAAAAACATACTCCAGTACGATTTATAAATATGGTATAAAGGAATATTTTGATCTTAAAAAACATGATAGATGAAACACTTGTTTAAATGTAAATATCTGTAAACAACCAATTGATGTTAATGGTTAACGAAACATAGAGCGTCAAGAAATTGCTTAGACTAACTTGTATGGGCCATTTCAAGTGTATGCTAGAGGTGTATTCTCATAATTTATAGTTTTCTCCAATAAATTGTGTGGATGTAGTAATTTATAATGAATGAGGTATATGTATAAATGATTTCATAATTTTGATGAGTTCAATAATTAATTTTATTGTCATATTAGTATAATCTTAATGCATATTTGATTGGTCGATGATGTGAACATATAAACCAATATTTTATCGTATCTCTATATGGGTATGGGATTTTATCTCAACTGACTTCAAATTATAAAATTCTGTTAATTGCTGATAGTGAAAGGGGGACCCATAAATTAACAGACATGGTATGGTTGATTTTCAGTCACCAAAGCCTTCCATTATAATTTTGTTGGTATTCAATACATCAGAAAAAATATATACTAAAATTTTTACCATCTATGGTGGAAAACAATATTATGTTATATTTATGTGGTGGAAATAATGTCATTTAATATTATTTCATGCATTGGTTTTGAGGAATTTGATACATCAAGATCATGTAAAAAAATAAAACCCTTTAGTATGGTGTGTTTCTTTATAGGGTATCCCAAGGAAACAATGGGACAATATCTATACAATCGTCCATAAAATAATGTAAACCTCACAAGGCATGCGATCTTTCATGGTAGGGATCACATCCACTAGGAGGGTTTTGGGAGAAATATTTACTTCAATATAGCTAATACTCATGATACAGAAGAGTGGAAATAAGAATAGAATCCACAAGTCATTATAGAATGCATTATTTATGAAACACTAGTACTGCATATGAGGGATTGATTATTAATCGAAATAGAAAAATGTATTAGTATGTTCATAGGCGTGGATTCATATTTGTTTAAAAATAGGGCTCATTTGTCATATAAACAGATTGTAGAGTGTTTAAAAGCTCTATTATAGTAAGAATATAATAATTCCCATATGGATTTATAATATCAAAACCATGTTTGGGATCTAATTGATACACAATTTGATATAAATCTTATTGGGTTTAAATAATTATTCAAGAAAAAAATTGGAATTTAAGGTAAAAATAATACATATAAATCATGTAAAGTTTCTAAATGATTTAGAAAATATAAATTGATTGAATAAAAATAATAATTTTATGTAATATAAATTTTTAAATTCATTCAAAAAAATTATTCTATGTAATTCTACTATGAATACAGGATTTCATAGATGGATGTGAAAACATTTTTCTTTAATAAGAACCTTTATGTAGATTTACACTAGAAATGACTTGAATGGATTGTGACACAATGAAATTGAATAAGGGTATACATGTTTCATATATCCATTCATGGATTAATAGATGTATCTTGGTCCAAGATCATTTGGTTGAATGAATCCATAAAAAAATGTTGTTTCATTATGAATGAATGTGATCCATGTGTTAACAAATATTTTTGTTGGAGCATGGTTGTTTTCAATGCACTATATATCGATTCCATGTTGGAAATTGGAAATGAGATACCACCCTTGTAATATGTTATGACATGTCTGAAAAATTGATTCTCCATGAAGGATCTATTTGAAGAATACAACATTACATGGATCATGTTCATGGGAAACATATCAATGAGAGTTTTTAGACAAGTTAAAGAGATGTATATATTAACCATATAATTAATAGGTTCATTATAGAAAAATGCAAGAGGGGATTGATTCCAATTCATAATAGTATACATCTTCCCATGAAAATATGCATTTTACATAAGAGTTAAGATACATAATGAGTGTGACCCCTTATATTTATGTGAAATGAGATTTCATATATTCCATGTTACGTGTAGGGAATAATTTTCCATTTTTGTTGTGAATGGTAGGAATATATCAAGTTAATCCATGTGAAAAAATTGAACTGTTATTTAGTTCATCCATAAGTATTTGGAGAATTATAAGGATAGGATTCATGTTTATAGAAGAGATAAAAAATGATAGAAATGGATTAAAAATATACCAGTTTTATGATATATTATAATTATTTGATATTACACATTATTTTGGTTTCTACAGAGGAGAGATGAGCTGGACAAGTTTAAGGAATATAGTTTTCACTAATTATATAATAAATTCCATATATTTTATCTCTTTTGATATATCAGAGGATGTATTATATATTCAAAACAAATTCCTCGATATTTATGTGGTTCCTAAATTTCAATATCCTATAGCAGTGTATAGTAATAACACTGCAATAATGGATCTTTTTATTGATCCTTTGGCATATTAATAGAAATGAGTATATAATCTAGAATTTTGGTCATTAGTGGTATTTTTCTTAATAAAGAGAAGTATAAGTGATAAGAGTATAAATATTGGAAGACATTAAAGAAACCTTGAAGAAGGATATATCTTTGTAGAGTCATGGGAATATTTTGAGATCTAGTGTAAGGAAGGTTATTAACAGTTTTCATTAGTATAATTGGCATCATGTTGGAGATGAGGACATAAAATTTTATTCTATGTACATTATTATTTTATTTACATCTTAATGATGGTCCTTATATCATCACAATAAATATTGAATTTGATATGTGTATGTGATTAAGTCATAAGAATTTATGTATCAATGATATGTCATAATAGTTCCCCACTATGATGGAAAATAAAAGGTTCTAATACAGTGTTCTTGAATATATGTCATATATATTGATTGTATAATTTTATAAGTAAAATATGATACATTATATCAATAAAAGATAAATATGACTTTGTGGAATAACTCATGGGGTTTTCACTTGTTTATTTCTAATGTAAGAGATTATATGAACATAAACGTCAATATTATACACATATTATCATGTATAATTGGATGTTCCTATTTATGTATAGGTTTATGGAACTATATAATTTTACATTATAATTATTTAATAAAATGATTCATGAATGTTGATGTATTGATGAAATAAATTTGGAAATATTATCATGGAATGGTGTGATACGATTGGTGTGTCATGACTGGTATTGAATAAATGGATAATGTGAGAAATAATGTATCTCCTCCATGACATTAGGGATATTGATATAAGATTCCATATAATGGGCATCACGACACATCCTCGAGGCTCCTGCCCTGACTACCCCAAGCCTGCCATCCATAGGCTAGGGGCTGGAGACTTGCACCAATGGCGTAATCACGATAAAAGGGAAGGTGTTCCCTTTAAACCTGTAACACACGCAATCTGAACACATGAAGTAGATCCAACAAGTGAAAATATAGAAAATTAAATTTGTGCTGAATGTAAGTGGGCCAGTATAAAAACCCAACTGGACAACAAGTATATGTAAGAGTAAAAAGGGAAAAAACTCTTGGTTCGTCCACTAAGGAATCCTACCTAAAAAGTAGGTACAAAACTTTAACAACTCGTCCCTATGGTACGTATGTCCTATATAGCTCCGAGCAGCCTCCTGTCTATCAACCTCAGCCTTGATCACTGCAGTTCGTCGTCTACACAAAACAGAACAAGGTGTGGGCGAAGCCCATGTAGGTGTGAGTATAACAGTACTGAGTAGGGGACCCCGAGACCCCCGAAGGTCTCCCAGAATCCACTAAGGATAAACCACATAATAAAGATACAATCACAAAGTATCAACCAACCATACTTAGGTGTATTCAAATCCATATACTTATGTTACACAGTCCGGTCCAACTCTTGAGCCCAAGCACAACCCATTCCACAACGGAAGTAGATTCAATCATCTCGATATTATCAACTGAAATTAAAGACTCTTCTCACACAGATATACATCTTTTACAGAGTGATATATATGATCACATGTAGCCAGTAATTCATATATGTTGTCGAACCAACATAGGATACAGGACCATCTAAGCTGTCAGATCCATAGAGGATACAAGATTAGCTATTCTGTCAGACACACATAGCATCCTAGAACAGAAGTCAGAACTGTCGAACCCACAGAGGATTCTAATACGGAAGCCATCACTGTGGAAACCATAGAGGAATCCAGTACAGAAGTCATCAATATCTATCCCACAATGTATTCAAGTAAAGATGTCACAACTTTCAAACCCATGGAGGATCCTGGTACATTATTGTCATCAGCAACCCTTGGGTTCCCACACACATCACGCTCGATTCCAAGAGGTTCCTCTCCTCGATCCATGTGTCGATACATCAACTATCCAGATTTCCATAGACTATGTATCAGAAAGTTCCATCAAATCATAAGGAACCCAACACGAAAGACAACGCGTCAAGCAGATGCCTGGTCTGAAAGTTATTTCAATTTTTGTTCCAGTGGCCCGGTTGTTTTTTCCGCTCAAACCGTCCCAACTATACTCCAAATGCGTCTTAAACTCATGTGGAGTATGAAAAAAGAATATTCTTGCTCCATGTATTCCATTGCCGCAGTCGGTTCGTCCTTTGGACACCAGTAGCCTAAGATGGGGGCTAAAAGGTGTAAATGGTTGTAGCGTGTCTGGGTCTGGTCCGACGCAGTGGGACCGACCAGGCCTGACTCGGTACGCGGATACAGCCCAACCATAGTGGTCGTCCTGGCCCGAAGGCGCGGGCCGGCCAGATGGTGGCCCGACCCGTGGCCGTGGGGTGCCCAGCTAGGCCGACCATGCGGCTCCCGGCAGGGCGTGTGGCTCGGCCCGGACCACCGTGTGGTGCCCGACTCGGCAGGATGTGCGGTGCCTAGCTAGACACGTTGCGCCCGACATGACAGGTCGTGTGGCACCCGGCCTGTTTGGCAGTGTGGAGCCCGGCTCGGGTGGTCGTGTGGTGCCCGGCTGCCCGGCCCGGTTGGCCAGCTAGCCATGTAAGGGGGGGGGGGGGTCTTACACCCCCTGGCTCCTGAAACAGAAAGTGCAAGGCACCGACCCATGTTACCACGGGACCCAAAGGGTCCCTCCAGGTGCGAAATAGCGGCCCCCTCAGTTGGCCGCTCTCCCCTGTCTTCCACGGCCTAAGGCCGTAGTACTTCTCCAGAGACGCGGCGCGATGGCGCCGCGCCGCTCTGCCATTGTCCACCCTGGCCGCAACCTCCTGTAGAACTGGTACGGCGGGACAGTGCCACCACCCTCTGCCATGGCCCGACAATCCTCAGCATGGCACGACAGTGCCACGCATTTTCGTTGATCCAATGGTCTTGTGATGTCGGTCTCCGCCCAGCCGACATGACGCCGTACGTTATTGTCCACTCCCATCGTCAACCACAAACAAGATCATAAAGGGGAAGAGTCTTTTATATTGTTGTGGTCCAAATTTCCCCATGTTTCAGTGATATCATATGGTTGTCAAACCATAATTTCATCGATGTAGAACGAGTACAAGAATTCAAAACCTCTACCTTGTAATCTGTGTTTTCTCGGCGGAGTGGCGGGAAGGCGGTGTCGTTCCATTGACTTCAGGAGGAGATGACGTCATCATCAGTGACATTCTTCACAGGAGGTGTCTTCCCTTTCTTGCTACTATTGCAGTGGGAGAAGGCGGCATCATCGTTCCTCGGTGGAGAAAGGCATACTACGTAGTGAGAAGATGTTGTTTTTCATTGGGAGGATATTTTGTCAATCCATACAAGGCTCCACCACAAGATTACGCCAATTGAAAAATGGTAAAATAACACATCATAATATAATTTTAGATTAATGAATTCAAAATGGTTCAAATTCATTAATTTTCATCACTTAAAAAAAAGGCGGTGTTGTCTCAATAAATGTGGAGGGGGAAGGTAATGAGTTTTCCCCATTAATGGTGAACTGAAGGGGTTAAAGGGGTTAAAGGGGTTTTGAGCTCGTGCGGGACCCAGCACATAATATCCTCCCAAGGGAAGCTATTTTTGGGTTGAACCCACCTCCAACATCCCCTAGTAGAATTAAACCACCACTCAAATAAAAATATGGTAGACATATTTTTATTTAATTTATTTATAATCCCCAAAAATTAATTTCCACCTCAATAAAACACAACTACGGTGAAGGACTTAGTATGTGAGTATTGGCGCTGTGAATTCAACAGTGCCCTCAAATTTCAATTCCAATAACCCTTTCAAGAGATATAAAACCCTACAAGTACGTTTACTGAACCAACCTGAAAGAAACTTCAGAAAATGATTCCAGGCACACCGGGCCACGGATTCAGGCGCCGTAAAAAACTACGTTTTCGTAAAATTAAAATGTATTTAAAAATAGTTACACATGAATTCCAGGTCTTTACATTCTCCCCACATCAGGGATTTAGGTCACTGTAATCTGCAACTCACACTATGTAAACAAATGGGGGAACTGAACATGCATCTGAGCCTCCTGATCCCATGTGCTCTCGTGGAGGATCTTGTGCTGCCAGCGAAAACGAACCAGATGAATCGACCATACACATAGGACCTGCTACTGTCGATTCTCAATCTCCACCGGCATCTCCATGATTGTCGCCCCGTCATTTATGTCCAGCACCCCGAGGTCATTGAGGTGGTATGGGTCGTGCACGTATCTCCTCAATTGAGGTATGTGGAAGACGTCGTGCACCCAGTGAATCTCAGGTGGAAGATCCAAGAAGTAAGCCACCTCGCCTACCCTGCTGAGTAATTGGAATGGTCAAAAGAATCACAGAGATAAATTTTATTCTAATCCAAATCTTTGAAGACCTCATCGATGCAAGACCTATAGAAATACGTGGTCTCCATCCTCAAAATCCAGTGGTCTCTATATGCTATCTGCATGGGACTTCTGTCTGCTCTGTGCAGTCTTCATCCACTTCTGGATGATCTACACCTTCTTCATTGTAGCTCACACAATATTTGGTCCTACAAGTGCTGAATCCCTTTGGTCAGTCCAACACAAAGGAAATCTGCATGGTCAACCGTAAATTTCCTCATAAGTTGTCATCCCAATGGTGGAGTGGTAGTTGTTGTTATAAGCAAACTCTACTAAGGGTATGTGATCATCCCAGCTGCGACTGTAGTTGAGGATTCATTGATAGAGCTTGTCCACGAGATTTTGAATGGTCCTCTTAGTCTGATCATCCGCCAGAGGATGGAAGGTGGTGCTCAAGTGAAGTTGTGTCCCGAATGCCTCCTGCAACCCCTTCTATAGCCAGGAAGTGAAATGAGCATCTCGATTGGAGACAATCATCGATGGCACACCATGAAGCCATTGATCTCCTGAACATAGAGATGTCCCAAGATCTCTACTAAAACTTACTCTCTGATCGGTAGGAAGTGGGTTGACTAGGTGAGTTGGTCGATAATCAACCAGATAGAGTCATTTCCTTTGGATTTATGTGGATGTCCTATCACGAAATCCATGGATATCCCATCCCACTTCCACTTTGGTTCCTCTAAGAGATGAACCAATCCTGCTGGAGCCTGGTGCTCCACCTTTAATTACTGTCAAGTGAGGCATCGAGAGACAAACTCTTCTACTTCCTTCTTCATACATAGACACCAGTGCTATCATTGGAGGTCCTGATACATCATCGCCACTCCTGTATTTACTACTAATGGAGAAGTGTGGAACTCCCTCAACACTACCTCTGGAAGTGAAACTGGTACCGTAGTACGTCCTTTGAAGAGAATGATGTTATCCCCAACTTTAGAAAATCATTCAGGTGCCATCCATTGGCATATCTAACCACGCCGTGTATCATAGTTGACGTCCCCACGATGTGCCTCTATGACTCAATGAAGAAGAGGAGAAGTGAGTATGAGAGACTACAGAATGGTTGATCCATCTATATCAACAAAGGATATCAGTAATGCAGCTAGTTGCTCCGTCGCCTCTCCTAGTATTTGAATGCCTAATATTCTGCTGATAGAATCTGCTACAACATTCTCCTTCCCAATAAGAATAGAAAATCTCAAATTCATAGTCCAGAAGGAACTCGATCCATCGTCGTTGTATCAGGTTCAGGTCCTTCTGCGAGAAAATGTACATAAGACTCTGGTGGTCAGTGTAGACTGTATAACGCTCACCCATCAGATAGTTTTGACACATTTTCAAGGAGAAGACCACTGCTACTAACTCTCGGTCATGGGTAGCATAGTTTTACTCTTTCTATAACAACTGATGAGATATATACGTGATCAATTCTCTCTCCTGCATCAGGAAAACCCAGGACTGGTCCCTGATGCGTCATAGTAAAATATATATCCAATGCCATCCTCCAGTAGCCTCAAGATGGACTCACTAATCAACCTCTTCCTCAGCTCCTGAAATATATGCTAGCATCTCTCTGACCACACAAATGGTTTCCTATTCCTGTCCAATGCTACAAGTGGTGCTGCAACTCTAGAGAAGTCTGGAACAAATCTCCGATAGTACCTATCCAGTCCCAAAAAACTCCGAACCTATGTCACACTCTTAGGTGTCTCCCATGAAAGTACTCCCTCGATCTTTGCTGGATCCACTGCAACTCCAGCCTCTGAGATGACATGTCCCAGAATGTGTACCTCTCGAATCCAGAACTAGAACATCGAGAGATTACCATAAAGCTAGTGCTCTTGGAGTGTGTCCAGTTCTACACGCAAATGGTTGGCATGATCTTCCTTAGTAGTCGAGTAGATCAGTATGTCATCGATAAAGGAAACTACAAATCAATCGAGGTAAGGCTAGAAGATCATTTTCATAAGACTCATGAACACTCCTCGAGCATTGGTTACACTGAAGGGAATAACCATGAACTCACCGTATTCTGCACATCCTCATCTCAAACTCAAAGCTGGTGATAGCCTGACCTAATTTCTATCTTTGAGAACCATTTTTCTCCATTGAGTTGATCAAATAAGTCATCAATCCTTGGTAGTGGGTACTTATTCATCCCAGTCACCTGATTCAGGCAATGGTAGTCAACACACAATCACAATCTCCCATACGCCTTCTTAGCGAAAAAAATCGGAGATGCCCAGGGTGAAACACTAGGTCAGATAAATCCCATCCCCTGGATGTCCTCCAACATTACCCACAGCTCACAATGCTCAGTGAGATCCATCTGATATGTTGTAGTAGATATAGTTGTCATCCAAGGGTACAGATCAATGTAGAATTATACCTCTCGGTGAGGAGGTAGTACTGGAACATCATCAGGGAAAAAATCCGCGTATTGATCCACCACTATAGGAAAACTCGGACTCCACACATCAACCACTCCGAGGATGAGATTAGCCAACTGATGTGTGATCTGCTACCCCCTCTTCTTTGTGAGTCCATAATCCACTGTTAAGGGTCCCTTATCGCTAGTGAAGGTGAAACTGGTCCCATCCGTGCATACCCACTGCACTTTGCTCCTAAAATATATAATCATAGCATGAACTATGGATAACCAGTCCATACCAAAGATGAGATCATAAGGCCTCGACGCTGCTACGAGGAGATCCCAGCTGAAGCTGTCACCTCCTAGAGTACGATCACACAGATAACACCAATGTGTAATTGTATATTCTTATTCCATAGGAGTCTCTAGACATATGGATCGAGCCAACAGCTCCGTCAGAATCTCCGAGCTTCAAACGAGTGCAGTGGAAATAAAATAATGACTCATACCTATGTCTATAAGTACAACAACATGGGTGGAGTAGACACAGATAGTACTTCAAATCATCTCGGGTGCATCGTGGTCGTATGCCTCGACTGCCTGGAGCTGATCCCGCCTATGTCCTCCAGCTCCCTGTGGTAGGGGTGGACCTTTAGGTGGTGATGGTGGTAGGGCCACGAAACGTCGTCCACCACCCGCTGCTCGGCCAGCTCCTCTACCACGTCCGCCTGTTCCTGGTAGACAACCACAATCAAACCTCTTCCTCTACATGGGAGGTCCCTCAACTGTATGTTGATCATCAAAATGGTCGGTCAGATAGTCACGATCCATGTGACCATTGCCGCTACATGTATAGAACTTTACGCTCCTCATATAACTGGTTCTGTCTCTTGTGCCTCGCATAATAGAACTTTTAGTTTGGGATTGCCCACCAGATGTCCTAGTCCGCTTAGACTTCTATGACATTTGTATAATCATGACTAAAAAAGACTCTGCTAAGTGTCACCCTGTGGTGGGGCTTGCTACTGGTGAATTCCCAGTGAGAAATCTCTCTACTAGAAGGTCTCCCTCCGACACCCCCGCCTACGTGATGATGTTGAGGGAGATCATCGAAGCCCCGATCTCATGCCTCAATCCCTTCACAAAGGTTCTACCCCTAAAGAATGGGTCTTTTACCATATCTGTGGTGTAGCACGAGTGGTCAATGAACATCACTGACTACTGAGCTACTATCACGCTCCAATGCTGCAGATGTAGTAACACCTGAATCTGCACCGCACGAATGGTGGCTGGAACAAACTCTGAGCAGAAGGGACACTCAATGTCTATCCAGAGTAATGATGTCTCGTCATGCACCTAGAGCATCAGACTCCACCATCTGCCTGCTGTTGTATATAGGTGAATCTTGGAAAGGAACACCATGAGTTCGGCTGGTGTCTCTCCCAATCTAAAAACTCTCATGATAGCCTCCATCCAATCCTCAATTGCATCTAGGTCTGTCTCTTCTCGGAACCTAGGCATCCTATGGCTCTGCAACTCATGCCACACATTCTGATGGAGTGCACTCTCTACTTTTGAAGCTGGTGGAATCGGTGGACTAGCAGGTAGTGGTGCTACTGGTACCTTCGCTACGATGAGGCACTACCCCGAGGCCTCGTCACTCGGTGGGATACCATGTCGTACGTAACACATGAACCCTAGATGGCTGCCTTCGTGGGGCCATACTGAAAAGAAATAGTTCATCCATAGTTTAAATAGTATACCTAGTGAGTTGACACAATGTAATCTCGAAGAAATCTATTTCAAAGGAAACACACACAAAATAAGTGTTTTCATGCATTTGAGTCAGACATTAGAAGTCAGAGTCCTATTGAATGGATACGTCAGCCTCCAAACCAACATCGGTTTCGCTAAACTAATAACCACACCCAAAACACATAACACTATTTCCATTAAATGAAACAGAGTCCATGTTCTGTTGTAGAACTGAATCCTTTGATACCAATTTTTCATGACTCGTCCTTGGGTCCCAGGACGTGACTTCCCAAAGCCCACCTTCCAAAGGCCAGGGGATAGCGACTAGCACCAAAGGCATAATCCTGATAAAAAGATAAGGCATTGCCTTTAAACCTATAACACACAGTCTAAACAAAAGAAGTGGAGGTATAAAGTACTAATATAGAAAATGAAAGGTGTGCTGAATGTAAGTGGGCCAGTATACAAACCCAACTGAACAACAAATATAATTACAAGTAAAAAGGGAAAAATAGATCCTGATTCATACACCTAGGAATCCTAAATGAAGGGTAGGTACAGAACTCGAACAACTCTTCCCTGTAGTATGACTGTCTAGTCCAGCTCTGAGCCACCTCTCGTCCATCACCCTTAGCCTTGATCACTACTGTCCGTCGTCTACACTAAACACAACAAGGTGTGGGCGAAACCCGTGCAGGGGTGACTATAACAATACTCAGAAGGGGACCCCGAGACCCTCGAAGGTCTCCCAGAATCCACTAATAATAAACCATAGAATAAAGATACAATCACAATGTATCAACCAACCCTACATAGATATATGGCCATACATACACCTAAGTTACATTGTCCGAGTCCAACTCTCAATCCAAAGCACAACCAATTCCACAAAGAAACTAAAGTCAATCATCTCAATAATATCGACTGAATGTCAAGACTCAGCTCACACAGGTATACATATTTTGTAGAGTTAATGAGAAGATCATATGTAGTAACTAATTCATCTAATTTTTCAGACCCACAGAGGATATAGGACCAGCTAAGCTGTCAGACCAACATAGGATATATGATCAGCTATTTTGTCGAACCCACACAGTATCCAGGAACAGAAGTCAGAATTGTCGAACCCATGGAGGATTCCGGTACATAAGTTATCATTATCGAACCCATAGAGGATTCTGGTACATATTTCCTCACTGTCGAACCCACGGAGGATTCTGGTATAGAAGTCATCACTGTCGAACCAAAAGAGGATCTTAATACAGTATCGTCACAGCCAGCCCCTGGTTTCCTGTACATAGCATGCTCGATTCTGAGAGGGTATGCTCCTCATGCAAAGTTTCGATACATCAACTATCTTAATGTACTGAGTAGATGTATCCTATAGTTCTGTTTCATCATAAGGAACCCAATGCGACAGACGACGCATCAATTAGATGTCTGGTCTGAATGTTATTGGAATTAATGTTCCAAGGACCCATTTGATTTTTAGGCTCAAACAAACCTAACCATACTCCAACAACATCTGAACCTAAAGTGGAGGATGCCAAAAGAATTGTCTCCTTCAAAGTATTCCCTCACCATAGTCAGTTCGTCATTCGGACACTCGTAGTCCAAGATGTAGGCTAAAAGGTATAAATGGCTGTAGCGGGTCCGGGACCGGTCCGACCCTGTCGGACCCACCAAGCCCGACCTGGTCCATACTGGGTTCTAACCTGGTTTGCTGATGCGGCACCACCTAAGTGGTCAGCCCGAAAAAAATGCTCGGCACAGCCCGACTGGCTGTGCGATGCCCGGCTGGGCGTGTGGCTTAGCCCAGCTGGCTGGGTGGTGCCCACCCTAGCAGGCCATGCAGCGCCCGGTTGGGCGTGTGGCTCAACCCAGCTAGTCGGGTGGCGCCCGGCGCAGTAGGCCATGTGGCACCATGCCCGGCTGGCCATGAGGCGCTAGGCTGGGTTGGCCATGCGGCGCCTGTCTGGCCGGCCTGGCTAGCCTGCTAGCCACGTAAAGGGGTGGGGGTGTTACGCCCCCGGCTCCCGAATCCGCCGGTGAAAGGAGTCATCCCTTGTAATCGTGGGTCCCATAGGGTCCCACATAGCGCGCAAATTCATCCGGCTTAGAAGGCCGCTCTCCCCTTTCCGTCGTGGCCTAAGGTCTTGGTCCTGCTCCACTGTTGTGGGGTGACGGCACCGCACCCCTACCATGGGGCCAGCACTGGCCGCGGCCTCCTGTAGCATTGGCGTGGCACGACGGCTCCCCACCCCTCCATCGTGGCCCACCCTAGCCGCAACTCCTCCATGGCCCGCCGTGGCTCGCCCTAGCCGCAACATTTTCCCAAATTTTTAATTGATGATGAAGGTTGTAGGAGACATGGGAAGCCTTTGATTCTCCTTATAAATCAAGGTGTTCTCCAATGAATCTCTATGATTTTTCTCCAACACAAGAATCTATAGATTATTTTGAGAAACTTCAATAGAGGGATTTTAATTTCATTGTTTGATAGACCAATATTTTCTATTCTTTATCTCAATTGCGTGGTTTAATCTCATTCAAAAAAATCATATATGGTGGCATGATAAATGAAATTTTTGGTTTTATTTTTAGGGGACCATAATGAATCATTCAGTCAACCACTCCAATAGTTTATCTCCTATTGAATTATTTTTTCAAGATTTTGTTTACCTTATATAATAGACACCTCAACAAGACAATTATTTTGTGGTTTTTATGCAGTAGACAACGTTTTCCTAACCAAATATTGATTCAAACCTAAAAGCATTGTTTTTTTACACAAATGGGAACCAGGGTCATTGACGATGAACCGATGTGACCCAAAACTATAAAAAATTCATGTTCTAATAAATTTAAAAAAATCATGATTTGATCATTTTTCGCTCAAGATTTTACCCATTTTGAGTACTAATCAACATCTAGAAGATTGTACATATGTATAATGGACTTGGGAACTAGCCCCACAAATTCAATGAGACAAGACAATGAAAATTCCATTCAAGTGAAATGATTTATGTGGAATTTTATTTCATTTGGAGAAATTCCATATTCATTGAGTGGAACTATATTATTTATGAAAATAATAGTCTTATCAGATTAATTTTCTCCAAAAGAGAGTAGAATAAAAGACATTGTGAGAAGTATGTTGTTGACCGATGTAGACCCCAATGAATGTGTGTGGATGATACTATGTGAATACAAAAACTATCTAACAGGAACACAAAAACTATTTAATGTATCACTAAATGTTAAAAAAGGAGTGTTTCAACAATCATTTTCCAACATAAATACTTATTGTGATGATCAACATTATTTTTGTTTAAATGTACATGAATTCATGATGTTATGAAACAATTTACAATTTGAACATACCAAGAAGTATCAGCTTCAACTATTTGCATTATCTATTCAGAAAAAATATCAATTATTGGACTAAAAATTGATGAATCAATATCTGAGGATCGGCGGATCATATTTATATGGTCATCCAGAAAATTATTTTCCCCCTTTTTATACATAATTTCTAAATTAAATTATTTATGGGGTATCATCTAGAAAATGTATCATCATTTGGATTCCAGTTTTATTAGTTGAAACATGATGGATGAAAGTTTAGAGAAAAAAAACATTATTTGTCCATAAGAGATAAAAATTAATTAATACATTGAAAATAATATTAAAATTAATTTTTTTTGGATGTGGTGTAGTTTTCTTTTATAAGTTTCATTTTGCATGAGTCATATTATATGACATTAGGAGAAAAATTTAATCATTATTATAATTCTTCCATAACTAAATAGTTAGAAACATCATGCATGTAATAAAATAGTAAATAACACAAAGGTATTGGATTATAGGATTTATCTGAAAGTGCATTTTGTGTTATGAAATATTATTTACAATTATTATCAAACAAAAACTAAATATCTAATTTGAGTATGCAGAATATGGGGATTATAATTTTAATAATGTTATATATAATATGACTATACAATCAACTGCGGCCTATGAATGATCTCATATTATTCACATTTCTTTGGAAAGGTAGGGAAGAAATTAAATTTTATATCGATTAATCTACTTTAATAACATCTCCGTAAAAGACAAGTCCACACACTATTCATTTTAACACTACGAAAAAGTATTCCTCAAAAATTAATATAAGATTATTTCCAATAAGGAAACAAATGACAGAACCAAGAATAGTCAATGTCTGGTCAAAATATGATCCATATATAGTGAAATCATCCATGAATACATATATTAAATTTTCAAGGTAATCCAAAAAATACTAACAATACATCTCTAGAAATTACAATGATCATTTAATAGTCCCAAGGGTGTCACTCTATATGAAAATATATCAAAGGGGAATGTAAAATGTTTATTTCCCTGACTGTATAAGGAAATTCAGATATGAATGTATCTTGAATACCCATCATGTAAATAGTAGTGGGACTTCCCTACCAGCCTCTATAGAATATTGTCAAAGAACAAAAATGGAAAATTTTCCTTCATTTTGTAATGGTTTTGTCGATGATTGTCTATATCGTCACTCCAAATATTCTTTACACATTTTTGATATAATTCAATATTTTTTTTTTATTTGTATTCGAACATTATTATTGGGAACTACATACACTAGAACAACCCATTAGATATCAATGATGGGCTAAATGATTTCAGTATATATTAATTTGGTAACATAATTTTTAGAAACATCATAGAGGTTGTGGTTGAGAAAAATATGTTCCTACCTAACTCGATTATACACTTAATTTAACATTATGTGAATGTTTAAAATCAAATTGGGTTATAATAGGAATGTCAGCTTGTTGCCTTTAATTTTTTTTTCAGACCCATCATATGTTCATGATGTTTCAATTCATTCTCTAGAGGGAGTGAACTAGAAATTGTGACATGTATATTGTTTCAATACTTGATATATAGTTATTCTTAATCTTGAGGGAGTGATTAACGATCAAATTTAGGGTAATATTAGATTTATGGGAGTTTATGTTAATGTGAGAGGTAAATGATAAAATCATACTTATAAATTTATTAAAAATCATATGAGTAATCATCTATTAAAAGAATAATATTATCACTGATGATCATATGATCATTTGTGATCTTGAAATAATAAACTAAAAAATATGCATGAAATATTTACAAACCAATATAAAAATAAATTCATCACTCATTACCGAAAACATATATCAATAATAACAACTAATAAAATGGATTGGGGGAATGAAATGATGTTTTTACATGGTGAAAAGGAGTGACTAAATAAAAATAATTTAATGTGAGGAATTTTTTATGGCGGCTACTTTACTGAATTAAGGATGTTGATGTTGGAAATTTTATCCCAAGCCACTATATATTATGTACCATTGTGAACATTATTTATTATTTTTCATGTTTTCTAAGAAATAACTCTCTAGTATAAAGAATTTCCACTCATCCTATCATCAATCAATTTATTAAAATCATAATCAATATGAAAAGTTACAGTTTTTAGCATCACAAGAAAATCATCCAACACACCCTAGGGGTGTCTGATACTCTAGTTTAAAAATTGATCAATAATTCATATATGATTAAATTTCCAAACATTCAATGAGGAAAAAATTGAGTGAGACATAAATTTTATTGTTTCACCCAAATCCAACAAAACATTGGGAATTAAAAACCCTATAATGATTCCTAGAATAGATAATATTATAGGATCAAAGGATTTAGAATGATGTGATGAACCAATCAATGATAATATGGTCATATCAATGTTGGCCTATTAATCACATAAATTTCATCGACATTTTTACATATATCATTAAGAAAAAGGTCATAAAATATAATTTTCTTCATGAAATTGATTAATGTTATGATATCATCCACATTATTGATATTTTACAACATTTATTTATCATGTTCTATTTCATTATCATAATTTGTTCGTTGTCCCTTTGGGAAAATTATAGAGGAATAATATTACTTAGTGGTTTGTGAAATTTATTTATCTTTAGATTAGTAGGGATTCCATCAGGATAATGGTTTTCATCTCTTGGAACATATTTTATGGTTGGGATGGTAGATTCCTCAAGATGATTTTTCTCTATTAGAGGGTTAAATTTAATTTTATGTTTTGTTCCACTCTGATGTTTTATGTCCGAAATATTTCTTTTGTACCTATGGTTGACTACTGGTTGAGAAGGTAATTTTCTAAACCCATGACAACATATATCCAACATAGATATGGCGAGTTTTCATAATTTGGTATAATGGTCTTGTATTGTTATTTGGGTGTATTTTTTTTGGAATTAGAGACTATTTTTATCCCTTTATTTCACCATTTATTATGCCCCAATATTAGTCTTTTTTGTAGGGGGTTCTTTTGTATTTTTTGGTGGTTTTGGATTTATTGGTGGTGGTATTGGATTACTTCTCTACCCCGGTTAGTTACATGGATGTTGAGGTTTGTCTGAATTCTCCTTCCATATATTCTTGTGTTTCATTCCACCAACTTTTGGGAGGATATAATGGTTCTTCCATAATGGGATGGTTATGGGGACATCATGGGATTATTGCCTCACAACACTCAGAAGATTATCTCAGTTGAAGTTATTGGTTTGAATAATTGGTGTTTGGTGAAAAGGCACCATAATTAATGGGAGGAGGAGTTTCGTACTTCTAAGAAGGGTACATACATATTCTAACACCATGTCCAACATATTGTCAAAATACTTCATATACGCCTCATGTATAGATCTACTAGGTACACTAGACCTTGAACTGGATTTATGAGTGTTTTGTTCCATGATCTCAATGAGTTTCTTCATATAGTTGAACATATTATCATATTGTGAAACAATTTTAATTATATCAATCATTTTATTTTCATTAAAAATTGAGACATCATAAAAATATTATATGATTTTTTCTAATATTATTTAGTGATATGGGAAAAAGGAATTTAAATAATTATCAGTATTCACAAAGTGCTCACCTAGTGAATCAATTATACGAAAAATTGTTTACTTATAATTTCAATTCAATATTTGGGAGTTATTATTCATGAAAGAGATGTTTAATTTTTTTAATGACTCTAATAGGCATGTAAACATAATACAACAAATCATTTACAATGACTTATAATGATACATTGAATCCCATATGCAGAAAGTTTTCTCATATACATTATAATATTTTAATATTTAACACATAGTGTAATTTTATTTCAAATTATTATGAAGGGCCTCTCTAACAGTATGTTGAATCTTGTTAATGAGTGAAATAAACCAGAGTTTAGTTCAAAATTAAGAGCATCACCTTGCGTTTGAATTTTTGTGGGACAGATAACTACATCATGAAATATTAGTTATATTAATTACATGTTAATTTAATGAATATATTCAAATCTGTTATACTATTGATGTTTGTTTTAGACTAATAATAATTATCAAGAGGGTGGTTTATGATCTATGTGTCCTCCTTCTTGTTATTGTTTGGGGCTTCATGGAGTCAATGAAGCAAGATATTCTCTTCAATTCATGTTCAAATGTAAGTAGATCCTTTCATGATATTAATATTATGCATGAGGAATAAAAAAGGAAGATTTTAGAAATCATATAATGGATTAAATGAATAAGAACAAAAATATTTAAAAAATACACAATGTTTTAAAAAAATAAAAGAAAAACCAAATTTTTCCCCATAAATGATGCTAAAATATTAATATTTTTGTGTGACATAACATATATATTATAATTTAACTATTAATAAATATCATAGAGAACTCCATATTTCCTCTTTGAATGAGTTTTTTTGTTTAATTACTGTATTTTTTATTGAATGACCAAAATAAGGGATGGATTAAAAATATTTCTACAAATAAATGAGATTGTTTATTAAGTTTAATATTGGAAAAAAAATTATTTTGACAAATACGATAAAATGAAATAATATTATTCTTAATTCATTAATAAATGTCCATCATTAATGTATATAAATTATTTATTGTTGTAATGATTTTCTTTAAATTAATTTGTATCCTAATTACTTTGTAGTATTTTTATCAATGCATATTGAACCAAACTGTAACTTCACAGTCAAATAAGGAAGTTATAGATGTTAGGAATTGTATAATAATTAATAATAAAATTGAAATCCCAAATACGTTGGGTAGAAATGGATTCATTTTGATTCAAATCATTACAACAAAAATCATAGTATGTAAACATCACACTGGTTGGTTAAAAGGAAAGAGAATTTCATTGGATTTTATCAATCTATGAATTCATAGATGAATCAATTTAATATAAATCAGAATGAAATTTTTTCAAACCCATATTAAATCAAACTAGTAAAAGAAAAATTTCCATTACCACATTTAAAATATGCATAGCTCCCTCACAATGAACAAACACTATATCCCTCCTTCAAGAGGATGAGTAATCTTAGGTGGGTCTCCTTATTCATTTTAATTTTCCCTATGAGGATATTTAGCTCTATAACATACAAGGGGATGAGGGGTCTCCTTTGGAACTCTATTTTTACAGCATAATTCCATATTGATTGATCATGCTAATTTTGTTCTCATGGTGCAAATTTTTTGGAAATTTGTAAGTTGTATTAGGGATCCAATATTTCGAAAAGCCATATGGGCCATTACTTTATGTGATAATACAATCTTATATTTCATTTTAAAAAACTAAAAGAGTTTTATAGAACATATTGAATATGGTCACTAAATATTTGAAATTATTTAAATGATTCTATTTCGAGATATAGATGAAATAGAATACCAAAATATTGAAAATGAGAAAAAACAATTCTTGAAATGATCAGTTTGGTTGGTCCCCCTAATAAAAGTATTGGTCATTGTTATATTCATAAGAGTTATGGGACACTAAATTTAGCATAATCCAACAAATTTTATAAAAAAATGGATTCATGGATTATTAGTTGTTTCTTTTTGACCGCACATGTGTGCTTGAAATCTTTCATAGATGGTCCCTTTTTCATCAACTTACACCTAGGGCCTTCAAATCACCTTTAACTATAATACAAATAACAAAACACGTTATAAATTACAATTTCAAATTGATACAAATTATCTTATTGAATCCATCATTATGTGAAATTTTTTATAATAATTGGAATCAATAATATAAAATTAGATTTATATAGTAGTGTAAGGGTTAAATGAAACAGTGAATTGTGGTGAGATCTAAAACTCCCAATAGGGAACGACAATACTCTTATTGAAAAGATGAATGGTCAATTACCTTTTGAATAAATGAGATATATTAATCACCCTAAATTATTTAAATCCATACATGAGATTTTTTTTCTAAGGGTGTATGATGATTGTTTGAGAATATCTCCCGCCATGGAGAACATACCTCATTCTCTCTCTTATAGGTCTCATCCTATACACATCTGTGCTACTATTTGATCAGTACTAGTGGAATTGACAAAAAATAGAGAGCCTTCATCTTGTGATCACTAATATGTATATGATATTCCAAAATGGAAGCATCAAGTTTGGATTCAATATTCACTAGATCAAAATTATGATATGAGCCTAAAAATCAAACGAAAATCCTAGATATATGGAAGATGTCATACTTGGGAGGGTAAATTTGAGGAAAGTATTTCCAATAGGCTACCAAACTGACTCTATTAGAGATCTAAAATGGAATGATATAATGATTTAGTATGTTTAACTATCTCCGAATATGTCAATGAACCAATCTGAAAAAACTTATAAAATGACCCAATGTGCATCCTGAAACTCCAGAGGTCAGAAATTACCATTACATAATATTTTTTTCCTTTATTGAGATATTCCAAAAATTAATATTCTAAAAATTAATTACTATATATTAACATAGGTAACACATATTTCAAATTTCATTTCCTCTATTTCCAAAAGCCTGTACAAGGTTGATCAACATGGCCTACCATATAGGGACTCATAACTATTCAACAGTTTTTGTTCTAAAATATTTTATTCTATAAAAAATCAGATATTTGAAGTAGTTACTCCATAGAAATAATAAATCCATGGAAATATACCTTTTGATTTTCAAATAATATCAAAATAAAAAACACAAATTTCCGAATAATTCTATGAGTTAACTATTGTGCTCGGAAATATTGAGAATAATATACCCTCTACAGAATGTCCCCTTGATCAATAAATAAGTAACTTGTTACATAGATCTAAAATCAATATTAGTCAATGGTTTCTGTTTATATTAGGGTCACACACTAATAATGACACCATGGATTCATTCACCAATAAAAACAAAGGATTCCATAGAGTACATTCTTCAATAAATTTCTCAAAGGATGTGGTTAAATTAATTTCCTATGATAAATAATATGTGCTTATTGGTAGATTTACTAGACATATACCCTCTATATATTTCATAATAAACCCCATCAAATCAACTGAATTTATAAATTTTCATCTGGGTATTTTGAATTCATCACATGTGAATTTAATTTTAACTTCTAAAAATTAATACATCCATCTTTGGAAGAGAAATTCATGGTCATTATGTAGATGTTTCAAGAAGATACTGAAATGATCTCTTAACTATTTCACTGACAATGAACCTCTCATCACCCTAATTTTGGTATGTTGTCCTTAGTATTCCACAAAAGGTGTTAAAACATGAGGATATTTTATCAATTTAATATTTAATTGGGTATCCTAATATATTATAAAACATAAAAAAATCATCTCATAACACTCTTTGGATAGAGTATTTATTGATATTTATATCGTTCAACCTATTCAACCCCAAATTTTGATACAACAGTTTGATAATGGATTTCATCGGGATTGATTTTAAAACATATTCATTTTATTATTTAAAATTATATATATATGGACACACAAAATGGAATGTGGAAACATGAATAAATATTCACATCAACATTCGTATCATGAGAGAATATATGATTAAACAGTGGATCATCAGAATAGGGCTCAAGATTTTACTAGATATATGGGTAATGGTATTGATAAAAATCCAACCATTATGAGATTTCAATTCCACAATTGAACCCTCTCTTGTTTATCCCTTTGGATTTGAGGATATTGTTTGTAATATTAACAATTTAATTGAAGAAATAATGTATTAAAAAAATTATTCCTCCCATTTTTTATGAATTCAACTAAGGTAAATATTTTTCACGAGTAATACAAGATTTTTTGTTATAATGAGTGTGGATCATTACCATATAATAGAGAAAAATGATCAAATTATGGATTCTTATTAAGAGTTGAGTGCTAAGAAATTTTAATAAATAATTATTGATTTAGATATACTCAGAAACCCAATTTCGAGGAAGACTCAAAAGCATAGATATTTATCTAATATTGAAATAAACATTTTTCAATATATCATTTCAGTACTGATGTTAAAAAATAATACATACCTCTACGTCCTATTGATGTTGTTCCTTATGTCCATGCAATTGGAAATGGTGTTTCAAAAATGTTCATTTCATATTTGGATATTGAATCTTCATTGAAGATTATAAATTGTATTAAAGAGGACCAATGTGATGAACTATAATCTATGTTTGTAGAGATTAACGATATTTTATACAAAAAATAAGGTGAAATTCTAATTGACACCTAACATCATATATGGAAAAAATCACTAAATAAAATTTCAGAATAGTAAAACAATTCCGGATATTAATTACATATACATCCATAGAAATGATTATTTTTCTTCTTTCCTTGATTCATTTGTTTCATTTATATCCCATTTATTATCAATATATTTTATTTCCATTCCTACTGTATCTTGGTCTATTTTAATTTATTTTCATTCCTGACTATGATGTATAATTATGTAGTCACATTTAGACCACTGGTATTAGAGGTTGATATTGTTTTTGTTGGATATATGGAAAGATAATTTATTTTTTATTTATTTTTTGATTTATATTTTTTAAAGGATATATTTTTTATTGAATTTTTTTAACATTATTTTTCATCATCATTATTTTTTTTGGTATTGTTTGATTTTGAAATAAAAATTATAAAAATGAAAATAAGTCACTCCAATTTAAAGGATATAGAATTTTTTTCAACTTGGAAAATTATGGGTGCATTCATATGGATCATTTTATGAAGGATGGGAAACAATGATGAATTTTTTTTATCTGATTTTTTGAGATTGGAATTGTAATGAAGAGATTGAGTTTTCGGTACGATCAATTTATTGTACCTTGATATTGATTTTCTATAGGCTGACTGACAACGTTGTGTTAATTTATTATCTGAATTATGAAAAAGTCTGTTGATTTTTTTGGATGCATTCATATTGAAATATACAGTCACTAGACAACATATGGATAAACGTACAACAATTGATGATTAGACTCTTATAAAGGTTTATTTGATTTGAGAATTTTCTTTATTAAATGGGGTTGGGGTTGCAAAGACAATGTAAATGTATATCATAGTTAATAAATTTAATAATTTATTCTGAGATTATTTATTTCATTTTACTTGTTGTGAATCCTTGAGAAGATTTTGTGAATAATATTTTCCTTGAACATGAGGATGCAATTTCATGAAGGTTTATTTTAACAATGTGTTTTACTTATTAATCTAGAAGATTCAAATTGATAATATTTTATGGTATTTCTTTTCATTAATGTTTTCTAATTCGAAATTTTTTGTTATGTGTGAACTTTATTGTTATTGTATCATGTAATATTGGACACACTGTGTCTTCATAGTTCTATTGAAGAAGACTTTTCAATATTGTTTTTTATTCTTTCAAAAAATGGTTTAAATAAATCATCCACATTTGAAAATGGGATTGATTTTGACAGTATTTTTGAAGAATGAATTGAATCTGTTTTTATTCCTTAGATATCTCGTAATTGTAGAATAAATCTCATATGTTAATGTTACAATATTTTTCTCAAGAGGGATTTTTTATTTTCCAAGGTTTTTTAATTTGATGATTTAGTATTCACATTTTCAGGTTCTATAATAACAACTTTCTACACAGGCAGTAATAAAATTAACATTTTCCAAGAGGTGACAGTGGGATGCTATAATGTTATATCATTTCTCCTATTACAATTTTCTCTTATTTATGGTTTCTTCATCTTAAATAAATATTATGTTTTTTTAAATCATATTTTACCAAATGTAAACATTGTATAATTTTATGTTTAATAATTTATTGATAAGTGTGAGGTGGGTTTCAAATTCACAAATAAGTATTTTCCCAAAAAAGGGATTTCTCATTAGCACATATGTATAGGGATCCTTTTATGACCCAATCTTGAACAAATATGTAAATTAAGTGTCGTTATTTGATATGATAAAATGGGAACACCAGGAAGTTGTATAACCTCAATGACATAAATACATCCAAGCCTGTCCAATGGAAAATTATACTTAATAGGTAATGGGGTGTGACCATGGTGATTCAATTCAAAATAACCCATACAATGCGAATTTATTAAATTTTCCTTGGAAATTCCACCATTAATAACATGGTTATTTTGTTAAATTTACACTCAATGATATGAATCTGATAAAAATTATATTCTAATTGATAGAGTTTTACATCAACCAATTGAGTGGTGGATCAACGACTAATAAAATTCACTATATCCACCTTCATCAGTGGAATCAAATATTGGAGGTGTAATACACAACACAAAATGGTAAAAATAGGATTTAATATCTAATTGGATGTATGAGGATCTATCATGAACTACTCTTGTAGGTGTAATCCCTAATGCTCAAAATATTGTCTCATTAATAATTGTTTTATAATATAATACATCGCCACTAAGTCTACCACAATAGGTTTAACCTGATATTATATATCCTCTAGTTGAATCTTAGAAAATAGGGCCTTAATTTTCCACTCACTATAGGAACATTGAAAACCCATTGTTTTATTATTTTATACTAAAGCATCATTTAAGACATTATCATTCCCATGATTATTAACACGATTAATGATGAATGATTATTGGTATTCAATCCACTTCCATTACTTGAGATCCACTTTGTGTGGGCTGGATATATATTAGAGGATTTTCTGTTCCTCATATTACCAATAAAATTATCCCTATAGACAGTACCTCAAAAACTACAAATAATTTTCACAAATTCTAACATGAGATCATGTAATGGGTAATCAATCATTTGAGGCCTCAACCATCGATAAATATATGCCATTTATTTATATTAATCCAATAAATCATATCACATACCAATATATGATATATCATAATAAAATATATAGGATTTTTACATATATTTATGGATATGAATGTGAAATAATTCAATCATTTTTTATCTTACTGAAAGAATACCTTGCATGATTCAAAACATGTAAATTTGACCACATTCGTGATCATGATTGTAAGAAGAATGGATATGAATGGAAAATCTTGAATAAAATTCATATAATTAACATACAAAAATATAAACTCTACGTATAAATTATTATATTGGACTTATCATAGGAAATAAGGACTCTCTCCTATAATAGGTTAATTTATACCCATGTATTTGAGATTATTTTACTCATGAAGATAACCTTATAAATCCAAAAGGGGATATTGGTGAGACTATCATAGATGAGATTATCTCTTACTGTATTCTTCATTGTATCAATAGTTATATCATGTTTGTGTTCAGTATATTATTACAACAATATTTCATCCATGACCACTATGACCAATTATTTTTGATAAGAGTGAAAGACCGGATTCATTAGGGCCATAAATACAATGAAATTTTTAATGAAACTGAATGAAATTAAAAAATAAATATAAATACCATATATTATATGGAATGATATATGTAGAATTTATAATGGTGTAACATGATACTCCTAAAAACATGACAGAAAATTAGTCATTGATAAAAAAACAATCTCTTTAGAGCTTGTCAAAAAATCCGTCTATTCGCGGTATTTGATAATAGTTATTAACTATTAGAAGGTTTCATTAACGGAAATCTAATCAATGTCTATGTGTAACATCCAAATTTTCATGAAAATTACTGAATAACCCCATGATTAAATTTAGGGTTATACGAAACCCTAAGATTACATTTCATCTGGATTCATGAGTTACTATAGATCATAAGGTTGCATCATATAATGGTGAATGGATACAAGTGGTTATTCTCAAAATATATCAATAGCATACTACACCTCTATTAATTGTTGTATGACATGAATTCACTTGGGAAAAAATCATTGAAATGATATATAATAATATAGAAATAAATTATTATATTTTTCTTATTCAATCATAAAAAAGACTATAAAATTTCCTCTTAACATATCCCTTGATGATCAGGTCCAACTCAAATCACATTGTCATCCCATTCGTCATTTTAAATATCATTACCACCGTCAAGTTATGTGAATGAAACCCTATGGGGATATCAATCAATGTGATCTTTATAAGTTACTAAATAGTCCAATATTTGAATGATGTTGATGAATTGAATCTCAATCATAAAGATGTTCAATTTGAAAGGACAAACACTGATCTCATGTGGCATTCCTTACACTAGAGAACACTATTGTAAAGGCTCTCAAGAAGGGTTTTTAGTGTAACTATTCTATAAAATTACTATATAAATGGGCCCAAACATTATATAATTACAACATATATAACTGAATATAAAGAACCCATGTCAAAAAGGGATGATCCAAATGTAGAGGCTACTATAAAATTTATTCAAACTATAGAAGTAAAATGAAATTTATCCTTTAGAGAAAGTCTCACTGCATAGATATTTCTTGATCCAAATATATGATATATAATATTATTAACCATGTATGTTACGCTCTACTAGACTGATATATATGAGTCTTAGCTACGACGTCCATGTATACATTTTATGTTATCTAGCTATGTTAAATACCCTGAGTGGGGGGGTTAATCATGGTATGAAATATTAGAACTAATTTCCCTTTGGATATTAATTTATATTATACCCAAATATTCTTTTAACCCTTCGAAAAAAATTTAAGGGTTGAAATGAAATCAGGCACCAGATATATCAATATTACATTTCTTACACAGAATGTTCTTTTACCATAGTGCATAAAAGTCAACATGCTTTTATACAAAATCCACATAAGTGATCTAATTTTAGTTTGTTTATAGGGGACTCACTATCCCTCCTAGAAAAAAAAACTAATCAAATTTGGGAATCTAAATTATCTATCCACTAAACAGTGCTTACATATCCTTCAAATTATTAATTCATTCATCTATTAAATCAATATGGCTTACAATTTATTTGTAGAATCATTAATTTCTGCTTCCATCCAATTAAAGAAAAAAACATAACCATAGTTTTAGCAGACAATTACTTATAAAAATTGCATGATGATCACTATTTTTCAAGAATTTAAATCATCATTTAGTAAGGTACCATAATTTTATCATGAATTAACTACTTTTCAAAGCCCACAACTTTTTAAATTCTCACATATTTCACAATTCTCAGACAGTATTGAGGAATCAAACTATTTTTGAGAAGATAGTGTAGCCTTATCAAAGAAATATATCTTGATAAAGATTACTTATCCTTCACAAATTTCAATAACTATATGATGCTTAAAAAATTTGGTTGGATTATATAGCCTTCATGAACATTCATTCTTTATGGAAATTTTTACATGAATAAAGTTCATGAACAAACTTTTTGAATGTAATGATATTTGATTTTTTTGAGACTTTATCTAAAAAATGCAGGGGGTGAGGCTTTTTTATAATTTTTCCTTCATTCGACAAATATTGAAAAATTACTTCCATATATTTTTGGAATTCCATATTCGTGTTTTGAAAACACTCTATAATTGAAATGTACAAGACAAATAAACCATCCATGAATCTTCTTGTAGTCATATAGGTTTATCATCAAACCATTACAAATTCTAGAACATATAAACCTTCTGGAATATTTGTTCCTCTACAATGTCTCAAAAACACTTCCAAACAATGAATCCTTATTTTTCAAGGAAAAAAATATACCTAACACTCTATAATGTTTACATAAGCTATTTATTCCCCACAAAATTGCCTTTAGGTTTGTTCAAAACTCTTTAGAATTTGATACCTTGATAATTCTTCTTCAATATTATAATAAAATTCATTTATAATGATCCAAATAGTGGTCAATGTTTTTAAAAAAATACTATAATCCCACATGATCCATGATCAAAATAAGAAATAATATTACAATTAATAGAACATTAATCAATCACTTTATTTTTAAACCAATCATTTTATTTTATCATGAACACTAGATCTCATGATATAAAAACTTTTTTTAATAATAGTTATAATAATTTTATTTAAAAGATCCCCTGTATCAATATTATATATTTTAGCTTATCCCCAAGTCTTGATTATGTCATTTTTTATACCTTTTGTATCCATAACCTCCCCCCTTTTTAAAAAAACATTTATGTCCCATCATTAAGGTATAAAATATTATAGAGAAACATGATCATCAAATTTGGTAAAACACATAACAATCTGGGATATGGGTTCACACATACAAAATTTTTATGTTTGGGGATTCGACTAAACTCCTAGAGCAATTTCATTTCATTAAAATTTTATATTGTTTATGGCCTTCAAAAAAATTTCTGCAACCTGGATTTTTTTAAGCACATTATACAACATCAGAAGACCTTACTAAACATTCTATTTGATAAAATGATACATGATTTCTATGTTATTCATCAGTGAGTGATGGACTAATTTTTTTTCAAGGATTTAGTGCACTTGAATTGTCACAATTTATTCTTACCTGAGACTTCCCATGAACTCCCATATAATTATGTTATTTCTTCATCCACAATAATTGTATGCACTATTGATCGGATGTAATATATTCTTATTCTTTGCTTATCAATGATGTGATAATTTAATTATCATTTAACCAAAAAATACACAATAAAATATGATATAATTCACCAACTGACATTTATTTTAAATCACCTACCCAAAATCCACAATTTGTATCTGTATAGCCCCTTATATATTATTATGAATTATGATTATAAGTCAAACCAAAATATATCACCCCTTGATATATTTATGGTTTATTTTTAATTAATGTTGTTATTTTTATTTGGGATTACATTGATATCACGATGCTATTAATATGAGAAAAACTATATAAGGTCTTATTGATGTCATTTAAAACAAACTCCCATTGATATTTTTTATTGTATGACATTAAATTTTTTACTTTATCCTATTTTGATAGTTTGATTAAGGATTCCACCAGTGTTATAATATGCTTATAATTATCCAATCCAAATCTTTTCAAAACCTCCTTATAATATTTTTATTGTAAAAAAATGTGCCACTCCTTCAACTGGTCACCTATAACACTAGGAAACACATGGTTCACCAATAATTGACATTGTGAACACACTTTTCATGAATTATATTTATTTCAGTATTCACCATTTGATCCACAAAATATTATGTCATCGATAAACACAAAAACCAAAATCCGTTAATTACAGTGAATATTATCCTATAAATTTTAAAAAATTCCACCATGTTTCAAATTGATGTTCTTCAAAAACTGATCATTCCATGAATATCATTCTCTCAGTGTTTTTTTGAACCCATATAAGGACTTACTCAGTCAAATAAATCTTTTATGTGCTTCATGAATGATAAGAACGTATGTATGAGGGATGCACAAATCATCCACAAGAACCCCAATCAAAAATGAGGAATTGGAATCCATCATGACAACATTTAGAATTAATTGAACTATAATGACCATGAATAATCTGATTATACCTAGCACTGCAATCAGTTAATATGTTTTAAAACAACAATAACACATATACCAGAGTACCCTTTACATACTATTTGTTCATTTATTCAATTCATTTTAATATATTTATTTATATTGTTATGAAATACCCATTTGGTATTTATGAAAATAATTCTTGTGGGTCTCCAAATAATATACCATTATTAATTCTCCTAAATTTTGTCAAGTTATTCATTCATTGAAAATATATATTTTTAATCTTTCGTTGATCAATATAAAAAATTATGAAATGCCTAAGATATTATATAGTATAACTGTAATTATTTCATTCTGAATGTCAGAACTGTAACAGATTGATCACCAATGATTTTTTCACTATAAATTTCATATCGAATCTCCAACTTAAGTGTACAATATAATTTAATTCATTTTAGAAAAAATTTATATAATGTTTTGAATCATTATCTTCAACTTTTTCTACCCCTGTGTTACTTTTCACAAAATCACTATCAACATGGAACATCTAATTATATTGTTTAATATTCTTTTCATTCTCTTCATCTGTGACATCATTGATTTAAACATCCTTGTAAATCCTCCTATTAAAACAATTATACATTTTTTCGTTAATATCTATGAAATATACCCCGCCACACATGATTTTTTTTTATTTTTCTACTTATAATGATTTAAAAAATTATTTCAAAAAATTTACTGTATTCTAATGATTCCTTATATTCATCGAAGAGGTCATCAAATTCCTTTATTTCTTAGAGAAAATAGAGATATATTTGACATATTGGCCAATTTAATAAATGTATCTTTTTAAAATTATTTTCTAGACCATTTTCAATAATAATTATTTTGTACATGTTGTTTATGATCTCGTTTTTCCTCAAGATCTCTCCATTATATTAATGAGTTATCAATACTGAAACAGTATGACTTATTCCATGTTTCTCAATAAAATTTTCCAAATGTATTCTTGTTAATTATATAGAATTATTATTATGAATCATAAATTTTTTTTAATAATCATTTTATATTCTCTTTGATATTGTTATATTCCACTGAACATTTCTTATTTGGTTGTAATGAAAAATAAGGAAGCCATATTTTATAACAAATAAATAAAAATAATATAATACCTCTTTCAGTATATGTATCATAGTGAGATGGGTCCACATACATCTTCCTGAAAAAATTCAATCACTATATTTGAATTTTGTTTTTTCCCTTTACAAATTTATAATAATAATTACTTTTATAAAAACATCGCAAATGTGTGCATGATCACGTGATAGCTTGGGGAGAACTCGAGCTGCTTGGAAATTGACATGATCATCCTAGGATTGTTGGAATAGATGGACTGGATATTTATTCCACAATTTTTTTTCATTATATCTAGATTGAATGAATATATCATTCTCCACACTCACATAGTAGATATTTCCTTTCATTTATTTTTCTTGTAATAGAAAATTAGATTAATTTACATTTATAGTATATAATTTATTTTTAAATCTTAAATCATGGAACAAGTATAATTGTGGGAAAATACTTAGTATATTGTGACATAGACCTTGGATATCCATGGAATCAATATATCTCATATCATTTACCCAAATTTGGATTCTCATAATCCCACAATATTAATTCCTTATTCATTTAGATATTTAATAAAAACATCTTTATCATATTTTCTTTATGTAAAATTATCCTTATTTCCATTCATATGGTATGTGAATTCACTATAAAAGGAACATGCACCATCATTATCTGATGCATTAAGGGAAATATTTTAAACCCTTACCTATTATTCACTTTTCATTTGGTACCACACCACAAACATTGTAATTATTATAAAATGATATTATTAATATTCTTTAATGTATGATATAAAAACATTGTCATTTTTTTTAAAAAAAGTGGGGACATAAATTGGTCACCCAATTCATCCCCCAAGTAAATTTATTAAGAACAAAAATAGAATTACAAACACGAGGTGCAATGAAATTAAACCAGTCAGAATTTTTAGAATTACAAACCAAGATATACCAAGAAAGATCCATTAAAGTCATATGATGCACTGTCTAGAGGGGAATCCGCCATTCCATATGGAAGGGGTGAAACTGGAAGCTCAAATCAATTATATTTCTAACTGATCATCCGAAGTGCTTCTCGACATTGCTTCCTTATCCATGAGGAAAAACTTCTCTCCCACTGCTATAAACTCTTCTATGATCTCTAAAGACTGTATTGTCCATGGGGATTCCAACAATCCACTGTCTAATTAGTTTCCAATGCTGATTTCTTCTCAATCAACTCAATACCTATCCATCAGGCTGCTATATTGGTCTAATTGAAGAAAAAACCTTGAAATGAACTTGAGAAAGTCCTTAGAGCACTGAGAGAACCAATTATAAATAAATTAAAGTAATGTTTTGGACCAAAAATATGTTAAGAGTATTGACCGTCATTGCAAAATCACCTATCAATATAATCACAAGATGCAGTGCAAGATCTAGCATAGAGAAAATGGGGTCATACCAGTAGTATACCAGAAAAACAGCATCACCTTCCAGAAAGAGATCATGCAGTGCAAGATTCCAGCATTGGGACATCTCATTCAATAATTGCAACAAAAGGAGGTCATGCAGTGCCATAAATTGCAACATCACCCTCCCTTATTCATAAAACAAGGGAAAAAAGGAAAACAGTTGTATCAACCCAGCCTCGGAGGTCATACAATGTGAATCCAGGAATTCTGAACATGAGATGGTCAACCGAAGCCCTCCCATTCCTCAAAGTGTTGTAACAGATGCTTACATGGATAAACACTCCATGAATCCCAAACAGAGAGTTCCAGTGACAAAAAAATAGAACAACTCAGATAGGCAGATCATGTACTGTGCTGGTTGAAGCAATTGAATCAGAAACAATGAGAAAAAAGAAATGTACCGCATCATTCCAAAAAAGAGTCAACAATGCACGATCAAAGCTGAAACTGGTGACATGAAAAAGGTGCAGAAATTAACTCTCTCCCACAGAATGACCTTGAAGTCAAAATCAGGATTTCTTTTATATTCTTCTACAATCCTAATAAACATATGCTTTATAATGTCAAGGTATTCCTCAATGGTGATTAGCCTGTCTGTGTATTTCTGAAATGTAGTTGCATCTTGTTCATCCATCTAGGCATCAATTGCATCCCCAATGGCTCCTCAATGAAGTAGGCATCTCAATACATAGGTTTTTGTTTTCATTCATCATTATCCTCATTTGATTCAGAGTCCTCCTTAGGTAGTTCACTATTGGAATTCGATTGTTTAGTGATAGTTGGGAGTGGTGGAAACTCCCTCCTAGTGGCATGAAGAGATCATGTGACTATTGTTCTTTCAATATGAGAATAATCTATGCACATCCTTGTTTTTCTATAATTTGGGGTGATAAAACCATCAGCATCCACCATTGGATTTTATCCTTTCCTAGCACTTGATTTTGAGAAATCATCCTCAATTTGATTAGGGTGATCATCAATTTAGGCAAGAATTCACTAGAGTCAGAATGTCCATCCTACTCCTTATCTCTTGAATCCTGTGCTACATGTCATTTCCATTGATCCTCCACCACAGGGGGAAGGAATGGTGGTGTCACCCGGAACCGAAGTCATAGAATCAATAAAGGCTGAAAAGTCAGGATCTTGGAAATTGGATTGAGAAGGCTGAGCATAAACCATGATTTCTTTTTTCGTGTCATTTCTCTTCTCACCAGTAGCAGAAGAGCCAACATTAACTACGTGACAGACATTGGTCTCATCAACTTCAGGTCCCTTATTTCCTTTTACAACCCAGGAAACAGTTCTGGCCTTAGATCATGTGGTTTTAAATCCACATTATTTCGTATCATTCCCAAGCATAAGGCAAGAAGAGCAGTAGTCAGGAAGTCTTTCATAGACATTGTCCTGGCAGAAACCATATTCACCATTTTTAATCCATATTTGAGATGGATGTTCCTTAGAGAAATCTATTTTAACACAAATCTTACCGACTGATGGTCTAGAGAGGGTCCTCGTTGCCGAATCAAGTTTTAGAGTATTTCCAATAAGCATGGAAATCGTAAAAATGGATTTTTGTTTAAAAAGGTGAAGCGAAAGTCAAGAGAAACCTATCCACATTGGGACAATGGGACGTACACCAAAGGGGTCGAGATCCGGTTTCCATTTAAGCACACTCATATAATAGGCCCCAAATAACCAAGAGCGCCTTGCCCATAGTCTGTAGTAGTCATCATCGGAGGAAGGACGAAAAACAACATTCGACAAGTTTAATAGACCAAGATTGAACCCCAAAAATCCAATGGCTTCAGTAGCATTTCTTAATAATTTCAAAGACGGTCTGCAAAAAGGAAATTTTCCAACAAGCACAAATCATTGATCTGAAGCAAGAATGTTTACCTCGTTATCTAAGAAGGAAATTGTCGGCTGACCTCAATGCCGGAAATGCTTAGGATAAATGAATTGGTCGGGAGGCGCAACAACTAAAGTGATGGAATCAATGTTAGTAGAAGATCTTACGACAACCACATCAGTGAAGGTTCTCAGAGATGGAGAAGGGTTACGAAATTCGGCAGCCATCTCTGTGTGGAAATTGGTTTTAGGTTTTCTAATCATTGATTGATTCATTACACTATTTCTTATGACCCCATAGGGTGTAAATAAGAACATTTCTCTGCATTATTTACGTGAAATAACTATCCTTGTTTCCAAATACTAAATAGCTGAAATAATAAGCCTAAAAATCATTATCTCTATATTATATATCATGCGGTCTCATTTATTTCCATTATTATCTTTGATACCTTTTTTATGGAATACACATCCTTGGTTTCCCCTTATTTTCATAGAAATAAAACCTAATAAAAGGTGTGTTCATGTATATTACTGTATTACAAATAATGTCTTGGTTTTTAAATTAAATTATATTCTTATTTGTACACAAATCAATTTATAACCATGGATTGGTCTCTTGAGTTCATTATTCATTCATCACATATTATTATTTTCAATCAGGCCCTATATGACCCATATCATTTGGATTTGACTATTGGTTCACTTTTCTGTGACCTCTATAGTCAATAAGAATCTTTTCATTCTCCAGATTAATCTCCATTTTTTATATTATAGCATGAGTCAATATTATATCATGATATTATAATTTTATTTATATTTGACAAATTCCTATTCATGTCATCAATACATTTTATTTCATTATTTTTAATGATATTAATAACATCATTCACTCTTTATTTTCATCAAAATTAATTATATACTCAACAACCTTTTCCATGTTATCTATCATCGAAAAAATAATCATATAAATTTCATCAATCAGTGAATAATTTTTTTCATCTCATTGTTGTATATATAGTTAGGAATCACAAACAACTAATTTGTGTTTATTCATGTTGGATCTACAATCTCTATCTTAATATGAATAAATTTCTTTTCATATTAGAGATTAAATAATCCTTCAACTTATTCATCATCATTTTTTCTTCATTTTACTTTCATTGACATACCTAAAACTATCATTATAACATTATCTCAATGATATTTTTAGTTTCCCATATCACCATCCTTAGGTTCTTGTGAATATTAATTATCTTGAAGAAATGATTATTATTTGTGAAGAGGTTTCTCAGATATTTATTATTAAAATTAAGATATTCTTATGAATTTGTCTTGATAATTTCAACATCATCATATAAATAATCCTAATACTTCGTACGAATCCTACTACAATATTCCAAAACATTCAAAATATAATGCATGAAAGTGGGAGTCTCTCACTGAATATTCATTTTCCTCCATGATGATTTGCAGAGAGAAGTACTAACCTCACCAGCCTATTCTTCTTTCCTTCCATCTTCAATGGTGGTTACTTTCATGAACTTCAATTCCACAAATTTGGAATTCCATTCTTCCCTAGACACAAAATCATTATTTCTCAAATTGTACATGATAGGAGTACTAATAATATTATCAATTTTCAACTCCATGGGATATTTATCATGTAATAATGAGACATTAAAATTGAAATAAGGAGTTTGTATTCCCATGATGAGCTTAAAAATATTTACATCATCAAAATAATCTATGAGATCATGCATTTATTCCACATCAATATTTACCAGGTTAATGAATATCGGGAACCTGCCTATTCTTACATTACTATTACATAATTTTAAAGACAAACAATATAATATTATTACACATATATGATCTAGTGGTTTAGTGTCTTGTGAAAACTAGGACTACACATAACAATTACAACATCAAGCATAAACATTTTTTTAATTTCTTCTTCTCTATCATCTTACTAGCACTTGTTCTCTTATAAGTACATGTAGACACTTAAGGATATACATCAAAATGGGTGATCTAGAATCCCAGTAAGTGGATAGATAAGAATATTCTGGCATGGGTTGATTATTATCATAACATGGGAAAAAGATCAGGAACATGAGAAGAAGCATAAATATATGTCATGAACTATGGCAATGATTAAAAATGAAATATCATGTCTTAGTGGTTAACTACCACTCATACTTGTGAAACAATATATCATGTTTTTCACACATCAATTCACATTTACTAATGAGATTCATTACTTTACCCAATGCATTTAGGCACTGTATAATTTTGGGGCACCCGTCACATTGAAACATTCATATTGCACTACATAATTCCAAGCGCACCCGTCACATCATAACATTATAATTATCATGAATGTCATGTAGAAAACCGATAATAAATCTATGTAACTAACCCATGGATAGGAATTTGGTTCATCTCAAAATAACACATTCATAAACCTTGGATTCCCAAAATAAAGAGGGAATAACATACATGTTACAAGAACTATCCACTATGAGTGAGAGTTAAAAGGCAATTTCATAAAAGAATATTTCTTTGGGAAAACAATTTGTTTGAGATAAAATCTAGTGAAAAAAATGTATATCCTATAGAATGAAAGTAAATTATGAAAAATTGATCTCTATGTTGTAACAATATCAAAAATGGAGGGAAATAGGGAGAACCCTATGGATAAAATTTGGGTTCGAGAATTTCCCCTTACCTTTTATCCGAATGTGTCCTTCTCATTAATGCACGGTAAAATGACATTATATTAATTAATAAGAAATAAAAAAACCATTTTTTACATTAATATGGTTCATTATGGTTTTACTAAGTGATTTTATGTGCCTTTGGATGAGTTATAGAGTTTAAAAACATTATTCGGGAATGTGTGTTTTTATGGTTTTCATGAGTGGTTCACTTGTATTCTTAAATTGATGTCCGGGTTGAACATGGGTAAACATAAAGAATTAATATTACTTGTTATTAATGATATTAAAAAATATTTAATAATATTATAATTAATTATATTAGATCCACGTGGACGTATGATTAGATAAGAATTAAATGATGATTGTTTTGGTTAATTTGAGTTACTTCCCTATCATAATGAACTTTTTTTATTTCATCACTAGAAATATGGTCATAAGATAGATCCAGAACATGAAATAGGAGATAATAAATATAAAATGTTCTGTTTCAACCATATAAATGGTTTCATGACCAGATCTAAAGGTAGAAATGGATCTAGATTACTTTTCATTTTTGAAGGTGATAAAATAACACCTCACGAACAACGTTCTCCTCAATAAAATAAAAGGAAGAGGGAAAGGGGGTTGGATGCTATAATATCCAATTTGTATCCTAAAATTCCAGAACATGTATAATACTAGAGTTACAATACCATTTGTATGAATATAGTTGTGGAGATTTCAAGAAAACAACTTGAACATGAAAGGAAATTTAAGGAGAAGATGGTGATAAATTACCTCTTAAATATTCCTCTTGAGATCATCATTAAAGAAGATAGGATTGGTATTTTTATGAGACTAGAAGATTCTAAAAGTGGGAGAGGGTCTATGGAGAATGTTTTGTCAGAGTTTAGAGATTATTTTCATATTGAGAGGTGTGATGAAATGGGGTTGTGAAGGGAGGTATTTATAGTGGAGGGGAGAGGGGTTTCCTTAATATAAAATTCATTAGTTTATTAATTTCTTCAAAGTCAATGAATTGATAGCCTTGAATGACCAAGAATATAAATTGCATCATGTGATCCTAAACCTAGATTTCTTACATCAGTTGAATATCACATGTTACTCTATAATTAGCTTATTTAGCTTATTTTTGTAAATTAAGGTATTTCACTATTCATAAAAATTTAAGTATCTCAGAAAAATCCCAATTCATTAACCCTATTTTTATTCAGTGTGTAGAATCAAAAAATGATGGCCATTTTTCAAAAATAATTATCTATATATTATTAATTTAATACTTAATTATAATTATAATTTATTTAAAAAAACAGTTTATAAAATTAAAACTTATTTTATAGTGCTTTCAAAAATTACGTTGGGTATTATAAAATTAAGTAAAATATATAAGACATTGATTTGATAATTATTGAATACTTTTTAAGAAAATAAATTTTCATTTAAATTAATTTATTAATTATAATAAATTATTTATGACTTACAAAATACCAAAACATTTACTAAGGTCAAATTTTCACTTTCAAAGATGTCTAAAATTTATTTATTTATTCATGGGTAAGGTTACTCTTATGTTAGACGATTTACTATTCATAAATATCTTATTAAAATTCATAAGGGTAGGTTACTATTCAGAACGGTACATTACTATTCATCGAAAATTATTTTTATTTCATTAGACTCCAAAAATCATCTTGAACACAACCATGTATGTCATATTTTCAAAATTCCAAACACAGGAGTGACAAACATATGCTTAAAGATCATTTATCACTTATTAGTTCATTATATATTGTTTTCATGTTATTTAATGACATAATTATAAGAATGGAATTTTTATTGAAAAACATTGGGTTGTTACATTCTTCCCCCCTTATGAAATTCCGCCCATGAAATTTCACTTCACACAAACAGGTGAGGGTGTTTGTCCTTCATTTCCTCTTCCGGTTCCCATGTTTCTTCCTCAAACATATCGTTCCTCCACAAAACATTGATATGATGGGTTCTCTTGTTGCGTAGAACCTTATCTCTCTAATCTGTGATCATTAATGGATGCTCCTCATAAGAGATACCATCTTCCAGCTACACAACCTAAGAGTTTAGTACATGTGAGGGGTCTGGTATGTACATCCTCAGTAGTGATACATAAAACATGACATTTACATGATCCATATTTTTTGGTAGTTCAAGGTGATATGCCACAACTTATATGCAGTCAAGGATATCTTAAGGGGCCAATATACAATGGGCATTGCTTCCCTTTCTTCCTAATTCTCATGACTCTCTTCCATGGAGATAATTGAAAGAAGACATTATATCCAATGTCGAACTCCATGTCCCTTCTATGGTTGTCAGAATATATATATTTGTCAACTTTTATCAGCTTGGATGTATTTCTGGATGGCTTGAACATTCTATGTCATCTCTTGAACATGATCAGTTCCAATTATATTTCTTTCTCCAACTTCATCCCAAAAAGATTGAGTTCTACATTTCATTCCATACAGAGCATCATATGGAATCATCTGAATACTCGAGTGGAAGATATTTCTGTATTAGAACTCAAAAAATGGGAGATTCTAACCCCATAAACCTTTGAATTCTAGAGAGCATTCTCTTAGAATTTTTTCACTTGTCTGAATAGTTCTTTCAGACTATCCATCAATTTGTGGGTGATAGGTCGTGCTGAAATTTATTTTTTTACTAAAATAAAGTTGAAGGCTCCTCCAGAATTTAGATTTGAACCTTGGATCATAGTCAGAGACAATTGATAGTGTAACATTATGCATTCTCTCCACATCCTTCACATATATCATTGCATGTTGTTCAAGTGAGATATCTTCCCGAATAGTGATAAAATGGGCAGTCTTGGTGAGTCGGTCAACCACAACCCATTTCACATTATTTCATGTCGAATTATTTGGGAGCCCCATGAAAATTCTAGAGTAACATTTTCCCATTTCCACATGGGTATGGGCAATGGCTGCATAATACCTTTGGACTTTTTTCACTCTTCTTTAACATCCAGACATACCAAGCACCTTGATATATATTCCGTGATCTCCTTCTTCATGCTTTCCCACCAGAAGTGTTCTTAGAGATCACGGTACATTTTGGTACTCCCTGTATGGATGGAGAATGTTGGGCTATGTGCATTATCAAATAGCTCCTTCATTATCCAAGGTGATGAAGGCACACAACGCTGCATTCCAAACTGAATTACACCATCATCGTCGATATGGAACTCATGAAAATTCCCTTCTTTTACTGCATTATCCCTCTTTTGTATCTCCACATCATCCCTTTGTTATTCTGTAACCTTATCTTGGATGGATGGTTGCCCAATAATATAGGAAATATAGTATGTATCCCTGGCCCTTATGATTTCCAAATCCATTCATTGCATATCATAGAATATAGGGGTTTTCTCAATCCGCAACATGGATACACTATCAGGTTCTTTTCTACATAAAGCATCAGCTACCCTATTCAACTTTCCCGGATGATAGTGAATAGTGAAATTGTAATCATTGATTAGATCTAACCATCTCTTTTGATGCATGTTGAGCTCTTTTTGTTTGAATATATACATTAGGCTCTTATGGTTGGTGTATATTTCACACTTCTTGCCAATAAGATAGTGCCACCAGATTTTAAAGGCAAAAATGATGGTTTCCTACTCTAGATCATGTGTTGGTTAGTTATACTCATGGATATTCAAATGGAATGAGGCATAGTCTATCACATTGTCATTTTGTATGAATACGCAACCCAATCCATTTTTGAAGCATCACTCTATTTCAAAAAACTTTCTCCAATTTTTGGTAGTGTGAGTACAGGTCCCTTAATCAGCCTTCTCTTTAGCTCTTTGAAGCATCCCTCAAATTCTTCCGTCCAGAAATACATTAACCCTTTCCTTGTTAACATTGTTTTAGGATTGATAATCTTGAAATGTTTTTCTCAAAACTTCATTTGTACTCAGATAATACAACAAAACTAAGAATTTCTTTGACAGTAGAAGGACTGGGCCATAATTCAATCACCTTTGTCACTGAAGGATTGACAGAAATTCCCTCAAATGTGATAACATGTCCCAAGAATGAGAATCTATTCATCCAAAAGTCACAGTAGTTGATCTTGGAGTACAACTTCTCCTTTCTTACTGTCTCCAAAAAAGACTTTCATGTTATTCATGTTCCTCCGTTCACATGGAGTATATGAGAATATAATCAATAAACACTACCAAAAATATGTCGAGGTAATGTCTAAATACTCAATTCATAAAATCCATGAATATTGCAAGGGAATTAATAAATCCGAAGGGCATCACCAAAAATTTATAGTGCCCATACCTTGTATGGAAGATAGTCTACTGAATATCGTCCTTCATCACCTCTACCTGATGATATCCTGAATAAAGATCCATCTTCGAGAAGTATTGAGATGATCTTAATTGATAGAACATATCATTAATCCTGGAGAGATGATACATGTTCATTATGGTGATCTTGTTGAGTTCCCGATCGTCGATACACTGCCGCATTGTTCTGTCTTTCTTCTTCACAATGAGCACTGGTGCACCCCACGGTGATGCACTAGGGAATATGAACACTTTGTCCAGATTCTCTTGCAGCTACTTCTTTAACTCCTCATGTTCAATAGGAGCTACCCTATAGGGACACTTAGAGATAATAGTAGCTCTAGATATGAGTTCAATTGAGAACTCTACCTCATTATCCAGAGGGATTTCCAGGTAAATCTTCAGGAAATACATCACTGTATTCCTTCATGACGTGCATTTCTTCATGGTTGGAACATTCCACCGAATCAAATATTTTGGTAAGGTATGAATCTTCATAGGGAATCAACAACCAAACCATTGAAGGATTTTCAAAGGATATTCATGTTCTTGCTCACATTTGTAGAGGTCCATGGGATGGTTTAGAATATGAAAAGATATATACTTTTCCCAACAGTCGATATGTGCTCTATATAATTAGAGGCAATCCATTCCCATTTTAGTGTCGAATTACACCAAAGGATGTATTACATGATTTTACAGAAGAATCTTCCCACATACGCTAAGCATATAAGTGTCAAAAACTTGGGTTGCAATGATTGCACAACTTGGTTTTTTTACAGATATCTATACTTCAAGGTTTCGGGGAATAGATTCTATAGTTCTAGAAAACATGAATGATATAAAGGAATGTATAGAACCAGAATAGAATAACAAATTTTACATTATTGAGTGAATAAGAAGTGTACCTTTTATGAATTCATTATCATGCTCCACCTATGCAGTAGTGATGGCATAAGCCTTCCCTATTTACTTCGGTTTTGGTGGCAGCTGACAGTGATTACCCTCGAGAACTCGAGGTTTTGTAAACTGGTTTACATAGTGCCCTATCTCCCTACTGTTGTAGCATTGAAACATTAGTGGTTCACTCCTTTATTTAGCTACATTCTCCTTCATTTTCGTGTCCTTTCGACAATCTTGAGAATTGTTCCCTTCGTTCCCACACTTGATGCATTTCCTCGTCCCGTTGAGGAAGTTCCCATGGTCCAACATTACACATTTTTGGCATGTGGGTCATTGAGTTTTCTTCCCATCTTATTATTAGATCTTCTAGAAAGAAACTCCATCTTTTGGTTCTTATAACCATACCCAGGGGAGTATTCTCTAAACTCCATCTCCACTTTGAGAGCACATCGAACAACTTCTTCATAACTCCCAAATTCTAGAATTTCAAGAGCCTTATGAAGCTATTGTTTTAATCCACTAAATAATCTTACAATTTTTCTATCATTATTGATAACTAAACCTGAAGTGTACCTTGCGTGCCTGGTGAAATTTTCTTTACATGTGGTGACATATTCTCCTTCTTTTTACATGATATCTATGAATTCTATCTCTATCTTTGTGCGAAGTGTTCTTTGGAAATACATGTTAAGAAACATTATCTTAATGTCTTCCTATTCCATCTCTTCAATTTCCCCCCTTTTCATGGTGTTGTTAATAAAAACCTACCATTGATAGACTTCTCGATCTAGATGATAAACTGAAAGTGTCATATTCTCTGTCTTAGAAAATTGAAGCACAAAAAAGATCTTTTCTATGGTGTTGACCCACTATTCCGCAACTAGTGGATCAGAAGACCCACTAAATGACGGTGGTCGTTGCTGCATAAAACATTTGATAACCAGTTTTTCCCTCTTTGGTGAAGGAGGAAGTTCACCATTATTATGGTTATTGTTCATAACCTGAGATAACTAGGTAATAAACACCATTAATTTTTAATATCCACCTCAAAAGTCATTGGGGATGTCATTCGGGCAATCATTTCATTGGACCTCACAAAAGTTGCTGGCCTGACTTCTCCTGGTTCCCACCATTTTATAAAATTGAAAAGGTTATAAAAACACATAAGTATGAAAGTCATGAATAACATATTATTTTAAACAATTTATACCAAAAACATAACATATGGGGTCCTTATGTAAATATTCTTCTGTGCATATTTATACTTAGTCTCTGGATATAGATTTTCTCTAGGGTTCACTAATCCTAATTCCCAAATTAAGTAAACATTTCCTCTGATACCAACAATAGATTCCCTACATTTTCTTGCATTACTATTACAAAATTTTAAATATAAAAAGAATAATAGTATTACACATAGAGGATCCATAGGATTAGTGTCTTGGGAAAACTAGGACCATACATAACAATTACAACATCATGTATAAACATTTATTTAATTTCTTCTTCTCTAGATTCTTATTGGTACTTCCCCTCCCCTTAGTACATTTTCCCACAAAAGGATATACAACAATAGGGGTGAGCTATAATAATTTAATGAGGATAGATAAGAATGATATAGCATGGGTGAGAATAATAATAACATGGGAAAAATATCATGAACATGAGAAGAATCATAAATATGAAACATGAAATGTGGCAGTTCTTAAATATGAAACATCATATCATTGTGGTTGACTACCACATATAATTATGAACCAATCTAAAATTTTTTTCACACATAATTTCACATTTACTCATGAGATTCATAACATTACCCAATGCATTGGAGTGATGTATAATTTTGGGCGCACCTTTCACATTGAAACATTCATATTGTGCTATATAATTCAGGGCGCACCCATCACAGCATAACATTATCATTATCATGCTTGTAAAATATAACACATATAAAAAATGAATATAACTAACCCATGTAAAGGAATGGGTTTCATCTCATAATAACACATTCATAAACATCGGGTTCCCAAAAGAAATAGGGAATAACATGCATGTTACAAGAACCATCCACTTTGAGTGAGAAGTAAAAGGTGTGTTCTTAAGAGAAGAGTTCTTTTGGAAAACATTTTTTTTGACATAAAAACCAATGTCAAAAATTTATATCCTAGAAATGAAATACAATTATGAAAAAATATCTTTATATAGTAACCATATCAAAAATAGAGTGAAAGTGGTAGAACAAGAAGGATGAAATTTGTGCTTGAGAATTTCCCCTTACCTTGTACCTGAATGCGTCCTTCTCATTAATGTCCGGTATAATGACATTATGTTCATTAATTATAAATCAAGAAAAAATTTTACATTAATATTTTTCATTATTATATCATTATTTGATTTTATATGCATTTGGATGAGTTATAGTGTTTAAAAACATTATTCGGGAATGTTTGTTTTTATGGTATTTTTGAGTGGTTCACTTGTTTTCTTAAATTGATGTTTGGGTAGAAAATGGGTAAAAATCCTGAACTGATATTTCATGTAATTAATTATATTACAGTATATTTAGTAATATTATCATGAATTTTATTAGATCAATGTAGTTTAATCATTACCTAAGAATTAAACGATGATTTTTTGGGTTAATTTGAGCGATTTCTCGATCATAATGAACTTGTTTTATATCATCACTCGCAATATGGTCATAAGTAAGTTCTAGAATGCTAAATAGGAGATAATAAATATAAAATTTTATGGTTCAACAATAAAAATGGTTTTATAACCAGATCTTCATGTAGAAATGGAAAATGAAAACATGTGGTTCTTGAAGGTGATCAATTAACACCTCACGAACTACGTTCTCCTTAATAAAATAGAAGGAAGGGGGAAAGGGGGTTGGATGATATAATATATCTTTTTAATCATAACATTCCAGTACATGTATAATGATGGAGTTACAATACCATTTTTTTGATGATAGATGGGTTGAGATCAAGAAATGAAATGGAACATGAAAGGAAATTAAAGGAGAAGAGGGTGAGAAATTACCTCATAAATCATCCTCTTGTGATCCTCCTTAAATAATATATGCATGATCTTTTGATGAGACCAGAAGATCTTGAACGTGGGATAGGGGATTTGGAGGATGTTTTTGAAGAGTTTAGTGAAGTCTTGGAGCATGAGAGGTGTAAGAAAATTAGGATGTGAAGGGTGGTATTTATAGTGGAGGGGGGTGAGGTATCTTTAATATAAAATTCATTAGTTTATTAATTTCCTCTGAGACAAGGAATAGTGAGTCTTAAATGAACAATAATACTGATTTTATCATGTGATCCCGAACCATGTGGGATTACATCATCAGAACAACACACATTAGTCTATAATTAGCTTATTTAGCTTATTTTGGTAAATTACGGTATTTCACTATTCATAAAAATTCATGTATCTTAGAAAAATCTCAATTATTTACCCCTACCATTTTTTGACACATAGAATCCATAAATGATGTCCATTAGTTAAAAATAATTATCTAAATATTATTAATTTAATATTCAATTAAAATCATAATTTACATAAAAAACTATTTTAATATTAAAACTTATTTTATAGTGCATTCAAAAATTACGCAGGGTCTTATAAAATTATCTACAAACAAAATGACATTGATCTGATAATTAATGAACACATTTTAAGAAAATAAATTTTCTTTTAAATTAATTAACTAAGTATAATTATTTATTTATGTCTTACAAAATACCAAAACGTTTACTGAGGTCAAATTCTCACTTTCTAAGATGTCTATATTTTATTTAATTTTTCATGGGTAAGGTTACTCTTATGTTGCAGTATTTACTATTCATAAGGGTCATACTACAATTCATTAGGGTAGGTTACTATTAACAAGGGTACGCTACTATTCCCGAAAATTATTTATGTTTCATTAGACTTAAAAAGTCGTCTTAAACAGAACCGTGTATTTCATATTTTCATAACTCCAAACACAAAAGTGACAAAAATATGTTTAATGATCAGTTATCACTTAGTAGTTCATAATTTTGTGTTTTCATGTTATTTTTTGACATAATTATATGATGTGCCTATGTACCACATCCACTAAAGCACATAGTTGTTTCTAATTTCAGAGTAGTCCGATTGTCCATTAGGGATCATAACTAATCACAATTTTAAATCTCAATGCTCTCTGAAATAAAGTCTTCTCACTACTCCTTCATATGATTATTATTTTTGTCACATGAATCGATATTGTTTACCCCACATTTGGTGAATCGTTATGTTATACTTTAATCCACATGATGAATTACACATTATAACAGTTTTACAATGTAATCAATTTTTAATTACTTCATAATGCTATGTTATTTTTCATTATATCACAAAAAAATCATGAATCATCAAATATGTTTCTATTAATAAACTACACTCCCAAACCTTACAATTTTCTCGATTCACCCTTATTTCAAAAATATCAAACATCCTTCATGAAGTACTCTCACATCAAAAATATTTGACAAAATATTTTGAATGAACATCCTTAAGTGATTCTCACGTTGGATTCAAAAATCTCAATACTTACACGATGCTCTAACATTATGTTGGATTTAAAAAATTCATGTACATACATTTATTGAGATCATTTTCACAAGAAGAACCATCATGAATAACCTTCAAAAAATCAAAGAAATTATATTTTATTTAACGATAGTACTCTGAAATGGATGGAATTTATATATGTTTATATGATTTGTATAGCGTTCATGAAACATTCATTATCGCAATAATATTTTCATAAAGCACATGAATAATTTTCGAGAACCTCCATATCATTGTGAATCACCATGTAAATTTCATGTTTTTAATGCTTCTCATATTCATTGTATTTTATCATGAACCCCATCTTGAATTTTTGAAACTTCAAACCTTTTCAAATCAACATTCCTCTGTGATGCAAATAACAATCATGAAAAAACGATTCCTCTAAAAATACATGAAAGTATCATATTTGTATGAGGAATTCATGGAAATACATCTTTATTGATGCCAGATCCATTTTCCTAATTCTTTTCTCCAATTGTTTTTCAAATAGAGGGTAATGGAGCAATCATGTGTACCAATATTTCTATATCATATCTATAAAATACATTCTTATATCATGTATCAATATAATAATTGGATGTCAACAATAACTCTTGAACTCAAAACTATTCTTTGAAACCCACTTTATCTGCCAACACAATCAACCCAGAAACAGTACAATGTTACATTTGATTGATTTTTTTAAAAATAGTATTTAACTGATCAAAAAGTATTAGATTATCTCCGTTCATGATGTGGAGAAACGAATCCTTCAACATAATGTAGAATCAGGGAAAGTCGCTTCTCAGTATCCGTAAAAGAAAAATTTGGTAAAAAATCCTACCAGTGTAAAATATTTCCACTTCCTCATCAGTCCATTTGGTACTTCATACAGTAGGGATTGTTTGGTCCCACCCAACCTCACTGGTGACACACCACATAACTATATGTGAGTATCATCTGACTTTTGAATCCCTTATGTGTATTATCATAGAGAAATTTCATGCTTCCAGAAAACCCACCTCCTTATATCAATGTCAAATAAGCATGTCTAACACCACCATCTTCCCTTAAGTATCTATTAGTGATGATGTCCAATTTAAATATCTCAGAAAAGGTGGAAAACATAAATACAGTCATCATTGATCAGAATGTGTATGTATGAATGTCTTTATACCACCCCATTATCATTATCCATTTACTATAATGTGTTTTTTGGAAGAAATAAATCGTGATGAAATGAGACGAATTCTCCAGCATAGACATGGGTCCATGTTCTAGGTTCATAAATTCTATAGCAGAGTCTACTCGTAGATATTTAGGAATAATATAATTAGATAAGGTTGTATAAATTTCATAAAAAACCATTCTATATTAATGATAATCTTAGGAGATCATATCTCGTAGAATATTTGTATAATCATGAATTATATAATTTTTGAAATTAACATGTTTCTTTGGAGGTGTCTCTAAATTCTATACGATTGATAGTGTGTCCTATATCAATGGATTAGAATATTCAGGGCATTCATCCTATGAGAATGTGAGAGACATCTACAGTATAGAGGCACTCATCAACTCTACCATAAATAGATTAGCTTTTATAGTTACCTATCTAGAATATAAAAAATGAAACAATAACATTCATAATTAAGAACCAAAAACCATATTAGGAATAATATATGGTGACTTAGGTGAAAAAATAAGAATAAATAAAGGTGGATCAGGGGAAACCAACTCCAAATATTGATCTTTACCACAAACATAGAATAATAATTGTGGAATATGTGGTGGAATAGATTTAGAATTTCCAAATGTGTGGTAATAAATTTTTCAATACAGATAGAATCATATATATCCAAATAAATCTCCATATATAGATTGGTACATATAAATATCCTTCCCATATAATAGTCAAAACCCTTCTTTGTTCTTATAAACATAGATTTAGGTGATAGGATAACCTATAAAGGTCATAAGAGAAACTTCCAACATCCCACTATAAAGGTTGGATTATGGTTGCAGTCGCATATCTAATTATAGAGGTCCCTCTATAATGATTTACAATTTCATGGAATTTAGGAATTTATGTTTACATTTCAATTATAAAACCCATTAATAATTAGTATATTTATTTAATCATTTAAATTCATTACTGTTTTACAATTTTAAATGAATATATATATATATATATAATATTCCAGGTAGATGAGTCAGCAATCCCATGTTTTAATGGAATATTATTTAAAAGTTGTAATAGTCAGAATGTGTAACTAATAACAGACTATTCATCCAATATATTGATGAAATGTGTTATATAAATAAATTTGATTATATCAATTTCCATTCATGGATTAATGATGTTCATGCTTTATATATTAATATTTTTATTAATCTTATAAAAAATAGAAAATGTGTCATCCCACGTGATTAGTGGTCCATCGATTAAACATTTTATAACTATTTAATTTTATATTCCACCCTCAATATATGTGGGGACACTATTTAGGTATATTCATTCAATTTAATTAATTAAATTATTATCCCCTTATAAGAAACGTCTTATATTTTTTGAATATGATTTCCAATGGACCAATAATATCCAACAGAAAATGAATGATGTAATATAAATATGTTATGGAATAATGTGTGACATGTGAATACTATGGTTCCAACCATGATTAATGATCAGTAACACCTTACCTTATATGTCCCTGATGAAAATGAAATCCATAATAATAAAAACAACCATAATGGTAAAAATCATTTTCATTACCCAATGGTGAAATCAATATAACGGTAACATGGAAGCACCCATAAAAATTTCACTTCCTATGTAATTGGGATTTTCCCTTTACATGGGACAGTAATTCCCAGACAGTGTAATGTTAAATAATTATAACACATTCATTGATTCTCTCTAAGGACCCAAATAGAAATACAAAAATCAAAAGTCTATAATACCAATTTATAATGTCCCATGATCTATTCACTCATCAGTAACTAACCCTAGTTGTGATCATGGACTCAGAATATCCTCACCATATGAAAATTTATAATAATTAGCTACGATGGTCGAAGATAATATAATGGGAAGACTATACTCTCCAAATCATAGTGTGCCAGTGAGGATTACAGATATAGTAATAAGTTAAAAAACAATATAAAATGAATAGTAATAGTAATTATTCATCTAATTAAAATAATTTAAAGAAAATAATAAATATATTAAACATAAAATATGTCATCTCTGTATGTTATTCAAAAAATTGAATACATGAAAATAGAGTAATAGGCATATTCATCATTATATATATAAATAAAATAATTCCAAAATAAATCTCCAATATAGTCATGACCCTATTGTCATTCCTCTTCACATGTACACCATCATAGTGTATTAAATTAGTAATCCAAGGTTGGATGGTTCATGTTGACCATACTTGCATCTTGAAAGTGTGGTCGGGTACCAACATGGAGCCTGACTGAGGTGTGAGATATATTGAATTGGATAAAAAAAATGGTCTATAAAAATATCTAGTTTCTTAATATTATATGATCCATTTATAGATAACAATCAATTCATTAATAAACAAAATAAAGAACATTAATTCATGTTCCTCAAGGGAGACTGATATAATAATACTGGATTCACCTTCGGCACACATGTCTCAGAAAAAATGTAAGCCTATACATAAATATACATATATTTATATAATACGAATGTGTATTTATATACATAATATATATGTAATTACATAAATTAATATATATATATACATAATAATAGCTAGGACCCATGGATTTTACCCAAGGTGTCTAAACATAGTGATAAGGGGTTTAATAATTGTCATTGTGTATATGAATAGAGAAGATGTATAATGAGGCCTAATGAAGGAAAATAATAGAATGAGTCCAAGTATTATATTTTTTGAATTTTTGTTAATTTAATTATATTAAAACGTGATTCCATTAGAGGAATTCAGTAATGAAGGACTTTGAGTATCAATACATGATCACTATAAGAAAAAATTTCCATTGGAGTCCATATGAGAAATTCCCAGTTAAGAACCAAAATATAACTCATGGAATGGTATTATGTAATCAATAATGCAACCTCTCTATGGTATAAAACAATGGAAACATGGTACCCCTAATTGAATTTTATATTATCAATGTTGATTGAGCCCATCCCAGGTAAGCCACCAGGGATATAGGTTTTGATTATTAGTAGAGAAAAGGAATATGCTCCTTGGGAATATTAAAGGTGCTCTATGAACATCATGAATATCACTCCCACTATGTTATTATTTCAATTAAAACGTCAAATGACAACGATCAAGTACCATTAAATGCATTACGAATTGAAACCCTCACAACACCCTCTATATGTTGTAAATAAAAATTCATTGATATCATTAAAACTATACAATTTAAACAAATCATTTAACTAAATTTGTTAAATTCATATCATAAGGAACAATCAAGATATAAAAAATAAGTAAAGTTTCAATGAATATAGCATTAAATTTTCCCATTGAATTAATTTAATTACACTTATATTACAATGGTATGTCTCAACATACCTATCTCTATAGATCAATATTATTTCAAGGGAAAATGATAATGTAATTTTATGAAGTTAGAAACTATAAGGGTGGATTATACTAAGGTTTAAATTCTAAATGATTTGTTTTGGGTTGCAAGGATTTCACAAAGAATGTAAATATCAATTCGATAAATTAATACTACAATATTATGGTGTCGTGAAAAATTGCCGCCATGTCGAACTCTGTAGCATGATAAAAACAATGATATTTGGCGAAATTAATGACAGTTAGTAAATTATATTTTTTCACATTTCTTATCCTTTTTCATCCATAATTTGAGATAAAAAGTGATAAATTGATTAAATATAAAAATTATTTAAAAATTGGTAATGTTAGATCACATAGAAATAGTTTCAAATATGGAATGATAAATGAATAAAGGAAGTTAAAATATCAAATATTTTATTTGTATTATTTAAATTTTCTATATGGTGATGAAATTATAATTCTTATGGAGGATTGGAATCATAATTTAAGGATATTTGATAGAGTGGATCCTCATTTGGGTGGTTATGGGAGAAAATGGAAGGGAGAGTCGTATATTTTGATATTATGTAAAAAGTGACGAAATTTAAATTTTACATAGAAGATACATTATATAGGGTTTGGTTATGTTTATTTTTAAACATGATGCCAAATTGTGTCTATATATGGTTCTGTTTTACTAATAGTGTGTTCATTGGTGTCTAGTTTTGAAAAAACTTGTGAACCCATTCAGTAAACCATTTCACCTTGCATGACCATGATACACGAGGTTCTAGAATTCTAAAATACTTATTCTAATATAATTTTCAATCCATCAATGTATATGGTCTAGTTTGATGGTTATAATGAACCATGTACTATCCATTTTTCATAGTCATTCGTCTCAAAATCCAGAGTTGTTGGCTCCTATTGAACACCATTTTACCATAAATCCCCCAAGGGCATCTTATTCAATAACATTATATAAATAAAATGCCATATTGGGATGAAAAATAGTTATAAATTATTTTAAATTTTGAGATCTTTTAAATAGTGGGGTACATCCCATTAACCAACATATATCATAAAAATCTGCAAGGGTACCAAACGACGACCTGAAACAATTGTTACTATAGCTATGTAGGACACCAAAAACATTTTCTAGTTATATATATTCCAAGAATATATTATTAAGTAGTTTATATGTAGTAATAATAACTAAAAAATTTAATAAAGAAAACCCATATTGTTCTTGGTTCCTAGAGGGACACCCATTTGAAGTTACCTACATCAGCCTAAGCTGGAATGCACCTAAATTTTTTATAATTATGATTTAATTATATTATTTTCATAGGAACCAATAAAAATAACCAAGGTGACCAAATATTATGATATTCATATAAGGGATGAAAAAATTCCATGTATTTTGATACTTTACAACAGAGGAAAATGAACTATGTCATGTATGTAAATTATTGATGGAATCCATGTAATTCCCTTAAATTAGAGGATTAATTATTCATTTTATTGAAATCATAAGCCAGTCTAACGAATTCCACATTGGGATACCAGATATCACTCTAGGTAGACTATAAAACTATCTCCTTAAAATCTGCTCCATTGCATATGAGAAAAGAACCAATGTACCACTCATATTATGGTATAATTAGAATTAACTATAAGTGTGTCCATTACGTTCAACATAGGATACCATGTATCAATTGTGGAATAATATAAATCCATCTGTCGATGGGATGGACTAAGTCATTCTAAATAGTAATATGTGTATCACTAATGGTATGAGATTAATCTTTTTATTGTTCATTTTAATTCAATAATCCCAATGTGTCAATCCATTTTGTTCTACGTTAGAACCATTGTATTGGCAAGGGCATAATATACTGAAATACATGTTTGATTCACGACCTTTCACTTTTATATATAATTTCTAGTTTTTGATTATATTCAATCTAGAAAAGGTTAATATCTGAGGTTGTAAGACGAGTTATCTTACAGAACAAGATGGCTACCTTATTGAAGGCAGCGACATTCCCCAGTGTTTTCAAAAAAAAATGGCCTCAGTATCATGAGGAAAGAGAATGAATTCTAAAAGGGGTTTTATGTTATTCTCTAAATAAATATTGAAATGGAATGAGTTTAAAAATAACAAGGATTCGCCAATGATGATATTAACGAATATATGAACCAGTATAGAGAATCATTTAGAACACACAACATGATGATAATAAATCTATTTGAATACATAATGGTTTTAGAATGGATTAAATATCACAGAACATTAGAAAAAAAAATTATATTTTTAATCATAACTGAATATGTTCATGAAATGATTGTTGGGTGCAGGGTATCTTAGAAAATTTCTGATCATAAAAATAGGAGGCTTCCACAACATTATTTGTCACATAAATAATAGCTGGAAAAGGATGAATCATTATGAATTCATGAAGGATAAGAGATTCATGAATCAAGAATTCTTAGTGAGATTCAACATTGATAAAAGACTACTCTAATCTTAATGGATGAAAACAATTATTTGAAAAAAATAGTTTCACTCTGATAGTTTATTCCCTGATGAAATATTTCTCCATGAATGAATCATTCATTGTGAGGGATGTTTGGTTCTCAAAAGAGCATCATGAATAATTGTGTTGGACAAATATTTGAAGATACTAGTGATTTCACGTGTATCAATAGAGTATAAGGGTTCTATAATAGTCTCAAGCTAGTCATGAAAAAAGTCTTTAATGCTACTGTACTCTATCTACCTTCATCATGTTAAACTGAGTATGAAATAACCCAATGAAATTATCTCTGGGAGTCAATAATACTTTTCTAAGGGAGGTTGTGTGATATAATAAAAATTCAAGTAAATTTAGTGTCCCACGAACCATGTGACATTGTAATAACATATTTATTCTACAATAACTTGTAGAAAAGTTCCTATTAAGGACATAATTATAGACTATCATCCTATTACCTTAATACTATCACTTATTGTTAAACAATATAAAACTATTTTGTTGTATTTTTATATCTAATTGATTAATTATTTATCGATTCCATTATACAATTTTAAAAGTTCCTACCAATTTTGGAGTAAGATGCATCACTGTAAAATAAAAACATAACAAATTGATGGGACCCCACCTATCAGGGTGTTACTGGTTCATAAAAGTGGGTTTAGAGCATACAATTTATTGTAGATTAGTATTTACACTCTTTATTAGGATGAATTATGCGAATTTAATGTGTGGTCTCTTTTTATGGAATCTAACTATGGATTTGGAATAATAGGATGATCTCTCTTCTAAAATCCATTGGTTTGTACATTATTTTATTCCCAAGGAATTCATGGCACTGATGCGACATATCTTTTTATGAATGAAACCACTAGGATAAGGGATGATGTAAAACCCAATGCATAAAATTCTCTTACTATAACTACATCGGGACAAATATATATTAGTGTGACGTGTTTCACATTAAACAAGTCTATGCGGAATAAAATTGGAAATATTTAAGAAATAAATAACAATGTTATGGATACTGTACCATATGTTCTATACAACTAGTATATAGCCCATTCATTTTCATGGTGCTATAAAATAATCATTATTTTTGTTAATATAATACCATTTATCGAACATCATATTTCATATTAATATTTAAATTATTCAATTCCGAAATGATTGGTACATAATTCATAAATAAGAGGTAAATAAAATGTTGATAAATTCTATATAGAGAATGAAATATTTAGTTTAATATATAAATAAAATTTATATTAGACATTCATGATGGTAAAATCAATTACTTAAATGAAAAAATGACTCAGATGGAAAACGAAATTACGAACATTTTAATACCTATATTTAGAGTTGTTTTCAAGTAACTAAAAATAGAGAAATCAAAAGTTTTTATAAGTACGATGGTTTATGCAAAAGTAAATATATATGAAGGGCATAACATCCCATTGGACACCATCCAAGGAGATTCCTATGACCTTTATTACACTAACCACCTAAGCCATGGTTCCTCCCTTTGAAATTGTACCTCTATTCCATGAAAAAAATATGATGTTTTCTTGGAGGGGTATGACAAATGAATTTTAAGAATGAACCATTTAACATGTATCCTTTTACTGAATATTAAACTTCAATACATTCCACCATGTCTTCCATACTATAGAATAATGTTTAAAAATAATATGAAATTAATGAATATTATAATATGTTAAAAATTATAAATGATAATGTAAAATAGATTGTTCAAAACCAGGAAATGAAAACAAAATGTATGTTAACCTAGGAATTTTTTGCACATAATTTTGTGTTTGTTTAATAATGTTGAATAAGAATAATATTGAATGGAAATCTAAAAAATAAAAAAAAACACATATTGAATTGAGAATATGAATATTATGATAATAGAAGAAATTGATTTACAATTTTTAACAAGAATATACCATGTATGATGTATGCATATAATGAATATGAAATCTAGATAATGTAAATATGTAAATGAAATTAAATATACTACTAAATGTAGTATGAAAATGTATTATTTTTATTCTTAATTTCCATAATATATAAAATATATATTTCTTATATTAAAATTTTTGTATTACAATATTTGTACATTGAATATGGTCTTTCAATTGGAGAATACTATATTGACACCACCATAAAATATTAGTAGTACATAAAAATTCACATGCATTTAGATGAAAAATATTATACCATGTTTGGAATTTGATATTAGTATGAATATTTGTTAAGGTAGATTTCATATTCAACAATGAAGCACCACCTAGAGATTTATAAAACAACATCTATAATCGTCACTGAACATATTAATCAGTTGATCTATAAACAATTATATAGAAACATATATTAGTTTATATAAGAATATTTCAAAAAATATTAGTATTTTTTTTATACTTATACTGATTATAAGGGACTGTACCATAAGCATTCATGTTGAAAAACTTCACGGATGAAATAGTACTTATGAAAATACATAATTTGTGATGAATTTTCAAATATGTCTAGAACATTCAAACTATTTTCAAATATATGGTGATTATTATTGAATTTCATGTCATGTATTCTTGTAGATGGCATAAAGGCCCAACATAACCTGAAGGTCACTTTAGTGTGATCCAAAAATCAACATAGGATCATTCCAAAAAGTGATTCTAAAAGGAAGATTTACTCTTTCTAGATCCATGATAACACTGATTCTGTTTCACAACAGACCTATAAACAATACCTATGAGGAATCGAGTACTACATTGGCATGTACTGCCACAAGTTGGTTCCCTAGAAGCCTCTTGATCTAGTGAAGTGACCTCGGGTAGGTGCCATAGAATCATCGTGATCATGTTATGTGACATACTCTAGTGGGAGATAATCCATTACAGTTGTGGGACTGCTAACCGAAATAACAGAAGAGCATCCACTAAATCAGGGAAGGGGTTGTGTAAATACATGCCCCCACTGCCAGAAATTGTGATGTACAGTCTCCCACATGGGGATATTTTATGTCATCACCCCTCCATCATTGAATTGAGGTCTCAAAGCTAGGCCAATAGCCTTAATTATCACCCATCAACCCCATCTAGGTAAGTATTTTGGATTTTTTTCATATATCTCAAAGGAAAATAATAGTGTTTATGGTTGAAATAGATGAATCTTATACCAGAAGCCCAAACTCATAATTTTTACAAAGAATATAGCTATGTTTCCATTATTTTTAATGTATTCAATATGCATATACATATTATTTAATATTCATATTTTAAATTTTCAATATTCATTAAATATACAACTAAATATAGAATAAAAATGTTCTATTTTCAGTTCTCTTTTCCATAATATGTAATATGCAAATTTCTCATATTACTAATTCAATATTCAACAGTCTATATGGTATTTCGGGATAGAAATAAAATATTGACACCTCATTAAATTATAGGAACTACTTGAAAAGTCACCTTCACAGAAATGAAGAATAATATACCTTGTCTGCAATTTGATATTATATGTATATAGTGAATATTAGATATTAAATATTAGAAATACAATATGAGTAGGAATGCACTAAATACAAAATCTGCAAATACTAAATTAGTAAATTTCATTCAAAAAACAATTTCAAAATCTAATATGAGAAATATTTGTACTATATATTTTGAAAAAATATGGAAATAGAGTATTTATTTGAACTCAAGAAATAATTTCATAGGACTGAAATTAAGGGGAGATTGATATGCACCAGGAAGAGGTAGAGTAAGTGGAGGTAGATGAATCAGAGGCAGAGCAGGAAAAGGGAGACTAATGTGGAGAATGCAGAGGTGGTGAAATTTTAAATTGGGAACATCTGAAGGGCATGCTAAACCTGCAAATTAAAAAGGGAATGAGGGAAGAGAGAATATATTAAGGAAATATAAAACTGTAGTATGATGGGATAATGATGAAAGTGGAAAATCAAATATTTAATATTGATAAATATAGACATCAATATTGTGAGCATGTGGGATATCACAAGTAACGAGAAGTGTCAAGGAATATTGGATTTTTCATTATATTAATAAATTTAAGGGAAATAATTTATTAATTTAAAATATATAATAATAAAACTATCATGAATGTGAAACAACCAAATACAGTTGTGTATATCACTTCCCACAATTATTCTTCCAATGATAGACTTACAAAATCATCCCTTAAAATTACAACTGTATCATGATATAAATAAAACCATTTATACTAAATTTATGTGTGAATAAATAACTACATATTAACCTCCAATGGGATGTTACCCAGTTATTGGTTTGAAGAATAGATGCACCTGCTTCCTTGAACATCATAGTGGAGCATTGGTGGGATCCTAATTGGATCCTGGTGGTTTCGGGCACCAGAACCCTCGTATTGATTGACCAAATTCTTCCTTCAATATCCAAACATAAAATTAAAAATGAAGAAAGGTGAAACTATTAAAACATTAAACTAAATAAAAAATTATTATGTTTAAAAAAATGTATGACAACATTGGGAGAACATTTGAGAACAAAAATGATCAATCGAGACTTTTATGTTGTTTTGACTATTTTTTATATTCTTATAATATTTAGAAATCAATAAATGTCACATAAATCATACATTTATAACTCAAGTAATAATATGAACAATTCAGTTTACATATTCTATATTATGCTCATTATAGAAGTAGAATTACAATCACTTCGGAGTAATTGGTTGAGTTAATGTCAGTCAACAAGGAGTAGAGAAATTTTTATTTTTATAAATTCAACTTGCTGAATAAGTAGAATGTGGGAAGAGGGAAATAAATACTAAAATCCCAAAAAGTAAAGAAGCCAAACTTTTGAGCTTTTAAGAGATTGAAAATACAGAGAAGCTTCAAATCACCTTGGATGTTTTTGTCTATCAAAAACAATTAATGGAAACAATATATTATCATAAAAGATATTATCAAAAATGTATCATGAATATGCAATAACCAAATCTGGTAGGGTATGTGGGTGGCCAGAAATTGACTTCCAGTAATAAATATGTATAATTCCTCTGTAACATTTCATATATATCAAGTAAAAAATCATAATATTTATCCAAAAGTCATGTGAGTATAAGTCACTACTTATTATACTATAACATGTTGATACTAGGTTTTTGTTATGGGGAAAATAAGTACCTACTTCCTAGCACATCTTTGCGACTCCCCCATAGGATCCTAAGGGGAACCTAGTTGTTTAAGCCACAAAAACCCCCTAATTGATTGATCAAATTCTTCCTTATATTTAAAAATATTAATATAGAAAATAACTCAATCAAAACTATTAAAACAATATATGAAAGAAAATATATTTCTATTGCAGAAAATTTATAATAGCATTGGGCTAACATTAGTTTATATAGGGATATTTGTTTCAACACATGATTCCCAATTTAGTTATTACTTGAATAAAATAGCATTAAGAAATAATGGAATGAAAATATATGTTTTTGGGGACAATATCCTATCGTGGTCCCCTGAGAAATATCTTTGTAATCATGTAAAATATTTATGATATGTAGGATGACACTGCAATTATCTGTTTTACTTATAATTCACAATGAAACTATTTTAAAATCATGGAATACATGAAATACACTTCAAATATATGAGAAAATATATTTTTATACTATTCAACATGGACATATAATTTTGTGAAGATGTTAATTGATAAAAAATATGGAGAACATATACACCAAAATATAGAAATGTGTATTTAGTAAAGGCTAATCTTTTTTATTCAAAATCAATGGTACATAAAAATTTAACAAAATGAAATATTCATGAAGTATATATGGCACAAATAATACCATTATATAAAATGACTTATAGTTGGTCATGAAATATGAATACTTTTCCAAATGGTCAGAGTTCAATGTATAAGTGGTATGTCATATGATTTAAGAAATATGTATAGACAGTAGCTAGAAAATCTACTGGTCTTCAAGAGAATCTTTTGAATTCATGTGGTATATCTGTATCTATAAAATGAAATTCCACAAGTGCGATTTGAGACATGACATGATGGTATATGAAACATTAAATGAAACAACGAAATTACTACATTCATGATCCAATAATACATGAATGATAGTATTCAATATTTTATATTTACCAGAATAGTAGGATACAATTCATCAATCCTATTTGACAATAAACATATTCTCAACGAACATCTTCCTCTGGTAAGTAGAAAAATATAGGGATCCAATTTTGTCATAAAAAGGATTTAAAATTATAAAAATTATGTTGTATGGATCAGATTGGAATTTACAAAGGCATGTGAATTCTTTCTCAGCCTCACTACAACAACAACATCATCTTCATAAAGAAAATCGCATTGGAAACCAAGCATTCAAAACACGACTAGTTCTATTGGGGATCACTGCAACATCAACTTCATCTTGTTTCATAATAATCCACACTTTGGAAGCCACACATTTTGATCCTCACATCAGCAACAGTTGTACCCCACGTTATATGAACATTTAATAATTATTATGATGAAGGAAATTCTATAGTAGTATTTAGAGAATCAAGAATATTAAATTATTGGGATTATTTTATTATCTAATATTGATTATCTCTCTCTAAAAATTAATTTCTTATGGTTATTAAGCATCCATATCAAATGTATTATTTGTGAATGGGATGAGTATTTATATAACTCTTTGCGTCAATATTGAATTGAAATCATCTTATAGATTATTTGATAAATACTATTTTATCATCTAATAAAAAATATATTACAATTGAACTTTATATTATATGTCATAAATAATCAATTTCCAAGATTTATCATCATAGGAAGGTGAACACTGATCTTGGGTAATGAGATTGTAGTGAGTTGGATAGGAATTTTAGAAATGAATAATTGTTGTAGAATTTGAACTGAATGAAACACTCATTTGGAGATAAAAAATATAAATGAATATAGTGAATAGTACTCAACATGGGAGATAGATGTTGGAAAAGTTATCATAATAGAATCCATTGTAGTTGTTAAAACAATATCTAAAAATAAATTCTTGTATTTGAACAAATATAGTGAATAATAATTTTATTTTTCATGTATATAAAAACTATAGATCTAATAAACGGAAAAAAACATATTTAATAATTCAAAAAAATTAATTATCTCAGTCAAAAATATTTTAAAACATATGAAACATGTATCATGTTGTGTTTTAAATGATTGAAATATTGCAATCAACAAAATGCTTATCATAGCAGCTCCCGTGCACAACATTCATGTATTATATTGATCTGTATACACATCATTTATCATTTTTCTAATCTTTTTATAAATTAGATTAAAAAAATAAATCATGAAACATATCATACATAAATACATCATGGATTTTTAAAAATTAGATTATAATAACTATTGAAAAAATGAATGACATTACCAGATAGAAACTGAATGATAGTGGTTGTATAATGTGTCGATGGACTATTTTATATCGACAATGATAATGTTAAACATTGATCTGGGAATAAAATGAAATATTTGGGTGATAAATTCTTTGGAATTAGGAGAACATACCTATTGTAGTCAGTACATGTCGTACATTTCATACACCAAATGTAGTATATTCCCAAACCCCTGTCTGAGGATATTTAAAGATGTGGATGCGGTGTGTTGATACTTATCGTAGGTCAATTATTTTAGAAAACATTATTGTTGATGGCGTTAGGCGAAAATGAAGAAAAAATTGTGGACATTTTCAAATAGGTGTATCATAATCTTGAAGTCGTGATATGGAGGAGATCTATTGACCAGGAGATGATGTAGGGAAAGAGAAATGATGTGTAGATTTCAAGAGTGGAAGATGTATTAGTGAGATGTGGTACAATTTTCTTGAGTGGGTATGATGATTTAATTGCAGTCATAGGATTATTAAGAAAACATATCTATGGAGGGTCAGCAATAGTGTTATTGGAGGAGTAAAATCCTGATGTGGAAGGAGGGTAATGCAATGGTAAGAGGTTAGTCTGATACTGGTCGACGGTGGTTGATGATGTGGGAGTGACATGTGGTTAGAACATCCCAACTTTCATAAATATATAGATTAGTTTAAGTATTTAAAAAATAAAATAGATTAAATTTTTTATATAGTATATAATTTTATTAAATAATTTGATGTAATTATTCGAGGTATTAGTGATGAAATAAAAGATATCAAAAATATGAAGAAAATATAGAGAAGGTTTATACCTCTATACAATCCATAAGCTTCATGCATTTATTATTGATATCGTTTTAATATTTATAAAGATGATATGCTAAGTAGAGTTGTTGATTTTGATATGAGTGTCAAAAAAAGATGATTTGAATTGAGTAAGAAAGGAAATGGGTTTAAAATCCAAACTTGGGGATTATAGATTATGTGATAATGAGTAATAATAACTTCATTCACTTTCTTATAGAAAAAATAGGAAAATATATATTTGGAGGCAACAAAAAGATTCCATGTTTGTTAGTATGAAAACTCATGCATATTTCCTATCAATAGGAAATGATTTTTTATAATGTAGAAAGATATGTATAAATTATGACAAAGTCTTGGAAGAGTTCCTCAAATGAAGGATATTTCAAATCCCGATAGAATTTTTTGATAATCTTCATCATATGTTGAGATGAAAAATACGATATTGATTATTTCGATGATGTAGAAACAGAGACTAAATTAGGTCTTGATGTATCCATGATGGATGTTTTTGAAAAGGCATAAGGATTAAAAAATGAAGATAATCAGTTTCTTGGTTTTTTTAATCTCAAGGAGGATCATTAGGGTGAACATAATGAGAATGAAAATAAATGAAAGAGAAAAATATAAACGGGGGATATGTTGAATGAGTAATCAGTGTATATTGATCTAATGGAAGAAGAACATGATCAATTGTATGCATGGACATATGAATATTTTGAAAACCATCAGAGTATTATTGAGGTAGTGTAATTTAAAATTAATATTGAAGTGTAGGAAGAAGTCATCGATGAACTTACATAAATTCTAGAGAAATATTAAAAAGATAGTTGATGGATGTGAAGAATTATTTGATGATATAAGGATTAAACAAGAAATATAGTCAATATTATGGGAAATAAATAAAAAATTATAGTTGTGAAAATTCTTAGATTAAGAGATTATAAAAAGAGAATAATGTGGTTCCAATGGAGTATGTAAATCCACGAATGATAAGAGATGCACAATTATTTGAAAAATTGGAATTAGTTATCCTGAATAAAATTAACAGATTAAAACGGGATGATCCATTATAAAGGTATTTTGGTATCTAGAAATATTCCGATTTAACCTTATGTTATGAAAAAGAAGTCATGAAATCAAATAGAAATGAGAGATAAAAGTTCTCACCAAGTTTCCGGAGAGGATATCCTGTTAATTTACATTTCATAATATTCATACATGAGGATATATGGATGTGAAAATACATTTCCTCCTATGAAATGAAAATTATATGGCTTTCTAGGGCATACAATTTAATACATTTAAGGTGATAAGAGCTTTCGAAATGGGGAAGCACCAAAAAGTTAATAAAAGGAAAATTGGACGATATCAATAATATTATAAATGAAATAGTTAATATGGATATAAATTCACTATATATGGATGTAATAATATTCAATATAGGTATATGTATGGCAGGAACATTACATACAAAACTCATAAAAAACTCACTACACATCGACAAAGAAGAGATACTCATACAAATATATATTCTATTAGGGAAGAATTATATGGGTATTATGAACCCATACATATTGAAAATAGATTTTAAATCCAATATTTTTTCTCCAACAAATAAATATCACAAGGATGGAAATGAATGAAAGTGAGAAATCAAACCTTACAGAAATAGCTCTTGAAGAAATAATGAATAGTATCACATGTATTCTTGTCAGTGGATGCTCATCCCATATGACATGAAATTTATAATTGGTGACTATTTTTTAAAATATGGATGATATTATAATGATATTAGTAAATTTAGAATCAATATAGAACAACAATAGAGGAAATGGAGAACTCAAAAATGATGATCAGTGAAAAACTTATGTTCTCTACTTCCACAGTTTGCTTTATAATCTTCTGAGTATGATTGAACTCTATTTATTTGGACAAATGGTTATGTTGAATTAGAATTAATGCACTATCAATTGAATAGAAAAACATTGTTTCATGAAATAATATAGAAAATATGGAAATGTATAACAGGTTGATAGTAAATGTAACACTTGTTACATAATAGTTGAAGAAGAAAATATCAAGTTGCACTAGTGGTTTGGAAATATTAATCCTCAAATGAATGAATAAATATTTAATGTTAAGACACAGTTTGACAATATAAGTCTATTTTGTGACTGAGAAAATGGATTTCTAGCAGGCCTGCAATGAAATATGGTCAGGAGTTAAAATCAACCAATGAATAAAATGGATCAAATCTTCTTGATCTCTCCAAATAGAAGTATGTGGTCCAATAAATGTGAATATAAAAAATGTGGTGTAGAAATATATTGATTATATAAATGATTATAGTAGAAAGGCATTTTAATGACTATAATGATGAAATAAAATGTTCTTGACTACATAAAGAGTTATCATTAAATAGACTAGAATAAAAATAAATAGACAATAAAAATCAAATTTTCAATAAATATAGGGTAATACACATTAATTTAATATCAATATTAAATATGACATCATGTTAAAAATCATGATGTGTTTGGAATGATAACCCCACAAAAAATTGTAGTTGATAAATGTTGAATTTGATATGTGAACAATGTGTCTCAATCTATAATGAGAGAGAGTCATATTTTTCATCATCAGTTGAAAGAGGTTGTAAATGTTAATGTATACTGTAAAAAACATATGGGTATTTTTATCAGTGAAACAAGACACCACATGATATGTGGTTTTGTAATTATATATATCTGATGTATTTTTTATTTTTGTATGTTAATGTTTCATCCTAAAATATGATGTCATCACAGAAGGTATTTTGATGTTTCAGATGTCATAAAATTCATATTATATTAATTGAAGACTATAACATACACTTGTTTTTATAATGATATTAGAAAACTATAGAATGATGTGATGTTAGAACCATTGATGGTAAAACCAAAAATATATTAAGGAGATCATATATATATATATGAATGAAGAAGAAGAATAATGATGATAGTGGATATATTCAAATGTAGAAATAATGGTTGGATTGTTAAAAATTCAGCACGCAGAAAATGATGATTATTCATATGAATAATCTATAGAGGAAACCATTTATTAATGAAACATCATCAAGAACTCCTAGTAGTAGTATAATAGTATATATTTATCGATACAACATCATTGGGGATTGCACGACACCCAAACTGACAATGAGAATGTGGAATGAAATTTTTTTTTTCCAATAAAATTTGGAACTAACCACATTTTAAGAGGCTATGCAGGTTGATTCATGGGATGTGATATTTGAATAAGGAACTAGATCACATAGACGAACCCTAGGCATATGTTGTTCTAAAGAAACATAAAAATCACAGTGTTATTGGAACAACGTGGATATTTATAATGAAACTCAATGATTATAGAAATTTCATCGTAAAAAGGAATGTCTAGTTATAAAATTATATTGTTATATTGAATTAATCAATGATGATTAAACGTTTTATCATTAATTTAGACTATATTACATGTAGATTTTATATTCCATTTATGTCAAAATAGTGTATAAATTCTGTCATATGGATGTCAAACTACAATATTATGTTGAGTTCATGAATAATTCTACATTAAACTACAAATGTTATTTAGGATTTTAAATGATGAGAATATGGTTTGATTATTAACAAAGGATATCAATTGAATGAAGTAGTCACCAGAATAAGAGTATTATTTTTCTAATTCATACATCATGAAGAAGGATTTGAATAGAGTATGTGTCGAACATAATATCTATGTGACTAATTATCACAATGATTAATTTATAGTTCTTATCTATATTGATGAAATTATTTCTATAAGAAATAAATTGGGTTCAATGATAAAATATGCTAATAACATTATATCATAAATTTAAATGCCCGTGATTGTTGAGCTCACATATGTCATAGGGATGAAGGTGATTAAAAATAACGATAACGTGGCCATTTCTCACAGAGAATATTCAAGAGAGACTTTGAATTAATTCAACATGAATGAATCTAAAAATAAGTGAACTCTAATTGTAGTTGGGATAAATATGGGATGAAAAATTATGAGACATATATATATATCACACAATTTAATGAGTATAATGGGAATGTTTCTATACAGGACAGCAACACAACCATATATCATCTTTGCAACATTACTATTAGGCATCATTCAATGTCATAAAAAGGAATATCATTTTTTGTAGTCAAATGAACCATAATTTTTCATCATGGTATACTATATTTGTATGCACCACTTTTCTAAAGAAGTGATAAAAAATATAAAAAATTTATTATACTGATTTAGTTGGAGATGTGGAGGATCAAATGTCCACAAGTGTTGGTACATATTTATAGGAATAAATATTTTTGGATGTTTGATAAAGAAATATGAAATAAATTCTTATAGTACTTATCAAGAAGAGTATATATCTACAAAAATTTCATTTATAGAGTTACTTAGGAACATGAAACAACTAGTTAATATTGGTGATGGGGGGAGACATCTAATATCCATTCACTATGATGATATTGGAGTAGATGATCATATGAAGAATATGGTTCAACACACTCGTACAAAACATATAGAGTTAAGATATCACATTATCGAAGAATATTTTGAAGAATGATGGATTATAATAGATTAATTGGCACTGATAATAAAGTGAATGAAATAATGACTATGTCATTTGTTATTACAAATGTTTGAGAATCAGATGTTGAACCCTGGTGTTCTGCCTCCTCCTATTGCATGTGGTGGTTACAGTTGTCCCCATATACTAATATGTAATAATTTTTTAATATCATTGTGGAAGTGATAAAGGATTATGAGGGAGAAATGATAAATTTTTAGGGGGGGGTATCACTCTCCATGTAAAGTTATAGGTCTTAGAGTTATAATTAAAAATATTGATAACTGAAATTCAATGATTATTTTTTTGGTATGGTTTGTTGTCTATAGTCGCATGAAATAATATTTTCCACAATTTGTTTCAATATATATATTTATTTATATATGCGGAGAGTTATAAATGTTTTATTTTTCATTTATTTTAACTTCTTTTTTTAGAATGGATTATTATATAATTTATCATTATTTACAAAAAACCCCAAGGGGGAGATTTTTGGAATGAAGGGCCCCCACAACTACAAACGATGTATTATTTGAGTTTGTTTTAAATCCATACAATGTTTATCATTGAGGTTGAATGAAAATTGATCCTAAAATAATTTAAGGATACTATATTGATGTTGGTATCATATCTTTGTTTTTTACAAAAAAATTCTACAAATTTGGTGGAAAGATCAAGCTTCATAAAAGGTGTTTTTTGGGTTTTGCACGACAAAAATATGGTAATGGAAATAGTATTGCAATGTCTAGATTTTTTAATTGTTGAAATATGAAAAGATGTGGATTTTCACAAATGATCATCAAAAAAGAACAATGGGATGTAGGTAAATATAAAAAACAACCAAATGATCATAAATGAATTAAATATCACTCGAGTCTCACAAAAAAATAATCATCATGAGCAAGATAGAAGAGGTTCAAGAAATTATTTCTAGGCGATTGGGATCATTTTTTACTATGGACCATATAAATATGTGGATACCACTAGTTAATTTGGCATTAAAATAATTGGATAAAAGGATGAACCACTTGGAATTAAAGAAGGATAAAAGAGTTTGGAAATCAAATTTTAAATTGATATTGAGCATCAAGAAACTATTGTTCTAGTATTTACTGATGCTTGGATTTCATATAAAAATGTATTTCATGATGAAAGGGGATGCTCAGATTTCATAGTGCTCTGAAAAGGTAGTTTTATTCATAAACACTATGATATTTGTTAAGGAACATTATAATGGTTCTTTGTGAACAACAATTTGGAAATTTGGTTTAATTGAATAGTTTTTTAAAGTTCATCAATGTTGGACTATAGTACAAGAAGTGTCTCATTATAGTAAGGGAAAAGGTTTAACTTTTAACATAATAAAGAGACCTCTGGGTCATTAAACTGTGTAAGATTTCACCTAGCACAATGATCAAGGTGGAGTCAATGGAACTGTCTCGAGGGAGGCACTACGCTATCCCTAAGTTTCTTGTAATAGAGGTTTTCATAGAATAGGGATACCATGAATGAAATTATGTATTCAATAATTTCTAGGTAATGCTAGGGGATTTAGGTATGTCTGAAACACCATTGATGTTTTCTCCATGGACTATCTATTAATGGGGTACCATGTCAAACCACTATGTTGGATTTATTCATCAGATTTTTTAGTTTCTATACAATTACATTAGAGAGATTCAACTAGTTCTTTCTGACATATATTAAAGATATGTAACATTAAAATAATGATTGATGACCCAAATCACCCATCCACTCATATAGGGTTTTGGGGTCTTCAATGGTCAAGGTCTTAATGTCTCCCTATTCCATTTTAGATTTTACTAATATCAATATGTTCATTTCCTTTTTCATGGAATAATCTCATATAAGATATTAGTATGCAAGGCCCAATGGACATGTGCATACCATTCACCTTTTCATTAAAAAATTTATTATTATTTTATAATTGATTAATCCAAAACACCGTTGATACAGGAACAATTACAAAATTGGGAAGATCCATCATTGAAATTTAAGTTAACAAACCCAAATTTTTCATTATTTTTTAGGTAAACGAAGTCAAATGATTTAATTTTGTCAGAAGTACCAAAAAAAATTTTTTATTGAAATTAAATTAATTAATTTCTCATTTATGTTGAGATTCACATTAGGTCTTGTGAATAGTATTAGACATAATAATAGAAAAATAAATATTAAGGGGAAAATTCTACACCACATACCTTTTATAGTAGATAATTCATCAACCAATAACATCATTAGATTTGTGATATAACATAACAAATATAAAAATATGGAATACAACCAGAAAAATAGAATTTGATCTCATAAGAGAGTACAACTAAATAAGCTGACATAAACTAATAAAACAAGGAATATTTTGATAGACTTATCTATAGGCTTAAAATGTGTTGAGAGATGCTTTAATCAGACACTATATGGAGAGGATATCATAACATTTAATAGAAGGTGAGGAAGAGGAATCCCATGTGAGAGATTATGGGCATGAGTTGGTGAATAACATGGAAAAGATGATTTATTTGTTTATGTTAAATGGGTTATTTTACCTTCTTAAGTGGGTTCTTCATTTGGTTACATGAAATTCCAAAATATATGGAAACCGTGTGGTTAGAACAATCCACGGTTAAACCCCCTCATATAGCTTGGTTCATGGTTTTAAAACAATATCACATCACATGCGTGATCACTTTACAACTTAAAATCCACTAGTATGGTTATCCACATAAACAGATAAACCATGAACCAACTATAAATTTCAACGCTATAACATTGCTAAAAATTCTCATATATCCATGGAAATATTCCATAGTTTTTACAAAAAAAAATTACCACCTCTTATGTTCCATAAAAATTAGGAAAATGGTTATTAATAACAATGTACTTTCTATTTATCTGACCATGTACATCTAAAATTGATATCATTGGGCTCATGATGACCATAAACTCCTCTAACGACTTTTATACACACATAGAAATTATCATTTTCATAAAATGAGTTGTTAAAATTGAAATTCAAAGGAAAGTTACCTCATGAGAAAAACCCTGATGTAACAACTTCCCCTCTTGAAAAAAATCATCCTTTGGGTTTACCTTGTTTGAGAGATTCAATATCATTTGTGAATTATTTTTAATGATGAGCATGTATATCCACATTTCTCTCCCTGGCCTCATATGGTACACAGATTTGCTACAATAAAACATATAATAGTGGGGAAGACCTATATTTATGGTCCTTAATTATCCCATAAATAATACATATCAGGTAATCCTAAAAATAAAAATAAATATCCAAAAAAAACCTCACTAGTTTGATGTAGATGAGATCGGTCTACATGATAAGAACATAAACAATAATTGATATTGATGTAGTGAATTTACATTTAACTGGAAGGGTGTGTCTTCCAAAAAGGCATTAGCCTATACCTCTCCAAAACCGATTTTTTTTTTGAGAAATATAGACAATATAATAGCCTATGTTTTAATCTTTTGATGGCTTAGTTTAGGGGAAACACTAATAAAACTTGATCCCCAACCTAGAACTATTAAGGCCATCAATAATGATCAAAATTTGACATTATTAATGATTGAGAATAATATATAAGAGATATATATTTATTTTAAATGTTTTAAATAACTAAAATCATATATATATATATAACATAGCCTATATGATTTATTTATAACAAGTAATCACTTGATTGTTAAAAAATAGCCATTTCAATCACTATTATCAATTATAACTACTTCAATTTTCATTTTTTTGTGTTCAATAGTCCCATTGAATATAAAATGTTCATTCTTCCATCATTTATTGAATTTATGAAATTATATAAATATCATATATATTGATTATATTTATATATTTATTGTTATCCATAATAGCTAAAGATAGAAAAATCAATTACACCATTCATGGAGATGGTAGGCCTTACGTAATCTAGAACAATATTTAATTATTTTGACTAATTGAAATAAATAAAGATAAATAAAAATCACCATTAAATAATAAATACTATATTATATTTATCATATATATTAATTAAATATTTTCTTATTACCATCCATGTAAAATATTAGTGAAATACGAGTCACATCACTTTGTGGAGGTGGTAGTCCACACATACGCACGAGCATCATTATCAATTTCCATCGAATGTGAATAAGGTGTATAATGTTAGTTGAATAAATAAAAAAACTCTATAATTTATTTAATATTATTAATAAATTATTTTCAATGGATATAATTTTTTATATGTTTTATAAGGAGAAATTAAATTACAAAGGGTCATTATAGAATTGTACTTCTTCCTTAGGAAACCATTATTGGTTTACACATTAAGCATTAAAATGATATTTTTTTTAAATGGAATAATATATATATTGTATTTATGGAATATATAATGTTATTATAGTTAGTATTGTATTAAATATATTAGAAGAGATGGTGTGGAGATGATATGATAATATGTTCCCTTTTATTATTGTTGGGAGGGGTACTATTGGTAATACCTAATGTTTTAATTTAATATAATATTTTAATAATTTTAAATAAAAATGATATAATTAAAATATATGGTGATTAAAATTCTAAATAATCTCATTACATAATACATAGACATGTTTATGTGATATTTTAACACTTTTCTCTATGTTTTTCCCCCATTGAACCTCTTGAAAATTACCAAAATATCAATGGTATCTTAACATTAAGGTTCATGGATGGTACCATAAATGAAAAATAAACCCATATATTTAATATTGGGGATATTTTAAACCATATGTAATTTCATTTTACATCTATTTTTTATGAATTATAAACCATTTGTGCTAAAATGTTTTTTTTAAAATATAATTAATTTAAATGATGGAATTATTAATCTATTTTGAATTTCAAAAATATATAAAAAAACTAATTAGAATATAATTATTTCACACATCCCATGTAGGTTATATTTACCTAAAAATTTATTTTATCATAATAAGTCATCCAAATTATCTTACTTGTAATATCTTTAAAATAACATATTTTATTTATTAAATAATATTAAAAAAATTATTGTCAGTATTGTGTCAACATTTAATGTTAATATTAAATAAATAAATGTTAAAAATAAATAAATCTGATTAAAATATATCACTAAAATTTTAAATTAAAATTTTGTTCCAAACATTCAAATTTTTTATTTATTAATAATATTTATAGAAATTAAATTCAATAGTGTGACATTTTGTATTTATTTTTTGTAAAATTAATATAATGTCTATAAAAAATAAAAATGGAACTAGGTGGACATATACAATATAATTGGATAGAAATGGTTGAAATATACACAACCAATAGGGTAATGAAATGATTCAAATATATTTCAATGCCTTATCCCAATAGTTTATCCCTAGTTTAGCTGTTTTACACTTTCCAAGAAAGGAAGTAATTAACCAGAAAAATATTATTAATTATCAAATATAAAAGGGGAGTATTAAAAAATTTTAAATGTAATGATTACAATAATTGAATTCATTTTTCCAAATTAAATTCATAGAAATCATGTAATTTAATATGATAATAAAATTACCAAAGATGTTGAAATGTAGTTTTCTACAAAAATGTTTTTTTAAGAATAAAAAAATTTTATATAAAAATATAACCTAAAATTAATTAAATTTTCCATAATTGGATTATAAATAATATAAATGTAGAAAATTTACATTAAAATATATTCTAAAATGTTACATATCCTTTTAAATCCTTTAAACACAATTATAAAATCATATATAAATATGAATTTTTAATAATATATTAAAAAATAAATATTTTTATAATAAAATAAAATATAAAATATAATGTAATTTTTGCCTAATTATTTAAATAATGAATTTCATTTTATAAAAAATTGAAAATCTATTCAGATTAATTATAGTTTTGACAGAAAATATGCATCAATAATCATTTTTTAGAAAAGAAGTTTTAAATGTATCATATTAATTTTATAAATATTGAGTTGTTAATTAATATAATTTATTCATTTAATTTTTAATGAGTAATAATACTATAATTATATGTTTATGATGAGGTAAATAATATTCAAACAAACCTATTATACATTTAGGTAATAATGGTAACATTTAAGTATTTATTTTTTTATAATACCCCTATTTATTCATAAATATTTTTGTTGTGTGTTACGAATGTAATAAAACATACTATTATTTTAAACAAAATTATTATGTTGTTATATTCATACAATAAATAAATATATTTTTCCATAAAAATTGAATCTCAGTCACTAGAAATTCAATAGTTGAAAATAACACTATTCAAAACCCACATCATATAATGGGATAATAAAAAATATTATATAACAATTACTAAACCATCCATGATTTTTATACCAAAATTTTCATTGATATATAATTTATATAATATAATTTGTTTTCATAAAATATAAACACATTAGTCCATCTAGTTCATAGACTTGAAGAACAAATATTTTCCATGGTTTAGGAGTTAAACATTTTATTTGGGTATTTACATAGATAATTCCCATGTTCCCCATATATAAGGAAAAAATTTCATTTGAAATCATTTTTTGTATCTATTTACTTTGAACATAGAACCCCCCTCCTTCATTTGAGATATCCTCAATGGGTTTTCTTCCCAAATTCATGACTGTAATGAAATTAACTTTTTTTATCTCAGTGATCATTTCCACCTAGGTATCCATAAATTTTGACTTCTATATTATTTGATGTATTATGAGACTTATCTATATATATTTGGTTTATAATTTATCCTGATAGATTATTTGGAATAATCACATAATGTTTTATCCTTGTTTTGCCTCATTTCATTTCATAGGAGCACAATAATTGAATTATCTTTCAAATTAATTATTAAATCTATTCTACATGGTTTTTTCCATTGATTAATACAAAAAATCATAGTTTGTGAAATGATATTCTCAATGTTAAATTAAATATTCATGAAAAAATAATTAATTCTTTGTCTAAATATTGACATAATATTTTCATTCAATTACACCATATGATTATCCTTGGTTATCGATAATGATAATTTATTAACATATTTTCATATTATTCAAAATGATAACGTGAATTGTCCACCAGTAACATTTGGGAGTGTTAAACCTTGAGTTTTTTATGGGAAAACATAACCATAAATTGAAATATGTTTTATATATACTCAACCAAAAAAATATCAATGTTATTATCCCAGGATTCATATCTACTAAATAAAATTCTAAATATATTATCCAAATATATTTGTAATAACTAGAAATCCTCATAATCAATATCATAAAAAAAAATATGTTTTTATCCTATATATAGAATTATTCATAGTGTTATCACTAATGGTCACCAATCATAATCTCATATTACTGACTAAACCCTGATCTAATATGATATATAATGCAACAATGTTATCATTCATAAGTCCTATATAACTTTATATGATTATTCGATACATAACATAATGATACATAGTAGAATTATGATATTTTTTTCCATTTGAGACTAGATAAAAAACACCTTATTTAGGTACATTATTTTTCATCTTTCAAAATTTAATTGTAACATTATACCCATATTGACATACCCTCCATAGAACCATTATTCACATTTAATGGAAATGAAAAAAATATGAAATTGTGATTTGAGATTCCCAATATGTGAAATAATGAGATTTATCAAATCTATGGTCATATGAAAGAAAAATATAATCAAAAGGTTTGAGAACATTAACATAACATATATTTTTTATAAAAAATGTTTCATGGTTCACAAAAAAGATCCATGACATAAATGCAATGGTAAAAAAGACATGAATCACAAGGGTTTTAGAATATAATAAATCAATCCTGAAGAATATGTTTAGATCATAATCATGACCTAAAATTTTTCACTATAATAAGTATATAAAAAATTGCATATGTGAATTTAATCAAAAATAACAATGAAATAAATTTTAATCCAGAATCAACACCACTTTATCATATAATAGTGGATTAAAAATCAAAATCATATATTTCCCAAAGTATATTAATCACATCAAATTATTCCACATAGTGGATGAAGAGCGTTGAATTTTTTCATATAGTGGATAAAGAACATCAACATCTTTCGCATAATTATATCTTGAGATATATAACATAAAACAATGAAATTATGGGATTTATAATTTTATTTCCCCCCATTACATAATGAAATATATACATATTATTTATAAATTATCAAAAAAAATATTTATATCATCATATCATTTCTAATGAAAAGAAAATTTGTTCCACAAACATTTAAAAAATTAATCATAGAATAACCAAAGATAAATAAATGATCTTCCTATAAATTTCACCGCAATAATTATAATCCATCTTGAGAAGGAAAAAAGGATTTACTCATTGGATCATATCCAAATTAAATCATAAATAACATTGAATGATGTTATTATTTAAGTTAATTCCACTAAAAACTCACTAGAACATTTTCTGTTGAAAATACCATTTTCACTTAGAAATAACTTATATAAAATTAAAATATTTTAAAAATATTAAGGATGTGAATTTTATAAATTAAAATATAATATTATATTTTAATCTTCTATTTTATTAATGGCCTTGATTAAAATTACTTAATTCAATCATTTTTATGTTAAAACAATAATTCTATTAACATTTTAGGTAAAAAAAATAAAAAAGTGCATCATTAAAAAAAATTAACATTTTAAATAAATTTTATAGAAACTAAATATAAGATAATTAAAATTTAAAAATATTTTTTGGATAGTTAAAAAAAATTGAAATATTTTTAATGAAATCATGGTACAGGTAGAAAATTATTCTTGACTGAATAGTGAAGTAAAGATTGTATTGCATAAAAACATTCTTTAAGTCTCATGATAAATTAATTAGATGAAAATTAAAGAAAAAAATTTATCCAAATAAATATTAGTATCGAATAACTAAAAATAATAGTATATATCGAATAAGGATCATATAATTCTCCCAATTCGAATTGAGGTATGAATAGTCCTGAATAAAATGTGATTGAGACATGAATCCTTTACATCAAGTCTTGTATTTATTCATTCATTATTTAACCTATTATATAATATATATACATTTATTACACACATATTACAAAATTATAAACATATATTTAGAATACCATATATTATATAAATAATACATATTATTATAACTTTATAAAAATTTTTTTATTAAAATAATTGTTTCCAGTCATAAGTGTTTCATTTTATATTCATTGATCGGTTTTGTAGTCATGTTCTACATATCTTGATCATGGTTACTGGAAATATATAATATTTAAGATGATATAATGTTTATAATATATATATATATATAAATTTTGAGTCATTAATAAATTGTAAAGATGGAAAAATGAATTTCATGATTCATGGATATGGTATACTATAAGTAATAATGAACACTAATTTTTCATTTCATAAATGCTAACAAAAGAGAGGTAAAAAAATTCTCCATTATAGTATCAATGATATATCATATATATCAAATTTATTAATAAATTATATCCTTTTATCCAAACATATAAAATAAGATATAAAAAACAAATAACACAACCTCGTAGAGGTGGTTGAACACACAAAATATTTAGTGAAATTATCATTTCTCAATGTATTGTAAGAAATAGTATAATGGTTATTCTATCATAATAACAAATAGAAATTATGTTAAATAAAATTATTTATTTATTATATAATTAATACCATGTTAATGGATAGTAGAAAAATTATCCATGATTATTAAAAATCCTTAAATTGATTAAATAAATTGTTTCATGATACATGGCCTTATGACATTAATGAATGGCAATGCTTGAACCAAATTTACTCAATTATTAAATATGACTAGATTAAATGAGATCATTCTCAATTATCATTATCACACTTATTGAAGGTAATTGCTTGAACCTCATGAATTACATGTGACTTTATCATCAATATATAAGTGGACTTACTCGATCTCGCCTTTTATTTCTATGGGAATTCCTTGAGCACTCATGGATCCAATTCTGAATTCAAGGAAACAACTAACTAAGGTTCATAAAAACCAGGAAACTAATTCTTGTGTAACACTGAATGCCTAGTATGACATTATATGATCCATCATGGATTACTCTAGGATTCCTTGGATACACACCTTGGATCCAACATTGGCAAGTAGTTGCCCTCGGTAAATCCCATTAGGTCAAGTCATTGCTTATTATTTTTTACCCTGGATGAACTCCTTAGAATCTTTAGGCATCACATTCTGTTATTTCTTGAAAAATGCTCCTTGTATTACACTTTTACCATTGACATGTATATTATTATTATAGATCTCATGACAATAGAGTTCTACATTTCCCTGGTTATTACCTTGGAACTACATTAATAAATAACATTAGAATTTTCCTTGTTACATCTTAGAAACATTCCTATTATCCACATTTGAAAAAAATTTAAACAAATAAATATTAAATAATTAATTTTTTATAATTTATGACACAGTCCAATTGTCAAAGTAGGTACTTGGGTATTTAGTTACAATGTACTTATTTACATTATACATATGCATACTTGAACACTGTTATTTTCAATTGCACAAGATAAATGTTATATAAAAAGTTTTTAGTGGAACAATATGATTTATCATACACCGTTTCTTGGGGTATTTTGGTAATTGAAGTAAATTATATAAATCTTAGTATTGATGAAAGGGATAATATGTCTTTGACCACCTGATTACTTAGTATTTTGTATGGTTCATAATAGATGACGATTGAGCCAGATCACCAGATGAATGGGATAGAATTATTATTTTCATTATACTTTTGTGGAACATGTTATGCCTATTGTCTCATATCCATGTATTCTAGATTTCTACTATAATTACATATTATCCACTTTCGGGAATAATCTACACATGGTCACACCCTAGGCCCTCATAACTAGTTGGCAGTTTCAGGTATTTGGGGAGATGTTCTTCAAGACATGTGGAAAACTAGGAATGGAGAACCTATTATATTGATTTCGGGTCTCGGACATCACTATGTGATATCAAATGATGTTTTATTATTACATTACTATTTTGAGACATTGGTTAAGATATTAAGAATGATTTGGACCTTTTAATATGTCATGATTTGGAGTCATGAACCCATATTTAAGGAAAAATCTATGTTGCATAAATTATAATATTTTTTTTATCACATTTGAATTTTTTTCACAATTGGTTGATACATATGACATGTGGTGTTGTTTATTATTATTCAAATTGAGTATTTTATCTCAATTTCATCTCAATGAGATGAGGTCAAAGAGCATTGTTACATACATCAGTGTAGGCACTATGATTCACATGTAATGAGAATTTCCTTTACATATAGATACATTGCATTGTTTTTAATTTCCTAATATTTCCTTGATTTTTGGTGATGATGTGATATTTATCATATTAATATATTTAATTTGTATTCAATTGAGTGAATTCTTATATTTAATCATGAGGTGCATGGACTCCCATGTGTTAGGTCGAGTAATTTACCTAGTCGAGCAACTTTTCTATTAATAAATGAGTGTTAATTATAGCGATATAGTTTTTGGGCATTGACTCATCAATAATCACTATCCATTATAATTTGAATCATGGTATTTGGAATAAATTTTTTTGTACATCCATATCATGCCTTTCCATGCTTATGAATGAAAAATTGTTGAACATGGAAATTAACTTCGAAATTAAATAAATCTTATACATGATCACTTGTCGATACATGGGAATCTATGTGGGTTGAAGTGGTAGTTTGAATAACGTAGTTAGTTTTCATACATTCATGATACTATAGTGATACTATATTTGTTCTTAATATTTTTCAAAAGAGTGTTCCTAGAATTTGTAAACCTATGTCACCACGGTGTCAAAATATTCTACTCTATGAGGTCCACGACAATCATTTTCTAGACATGGTGGGCCATGATTCACCACTATTACCATGAGGAGTTCCACATGAGAAAGTTGGACATTATTTTGGAACTGAGTCCCAGGATTATGATAGATTCTTATGTCTCATGCAGACCCTTTATAGTACTCTATATCATGCACCTATGATGGTTGATCTGACTAATGGGATCTAACAACAACATCCTCTTACCTTCTCTAGGGATAGTTTTCCAGAAGTTGAGGATTTTTGGATAGAAGCCATCATTTATATCATGGAACATTGGGAAATTCTTAGAGAGTGTGGTTCTATCATACTAAATACAAGTTTTATGATCTGGCCATGTGTTCTTGGGATGTAATTATCTAGGTTGATCATCATAAAGGAATGGAGTGTGATGATTTCAGGAATATTTTATATGATATGTTTTTTATGTAGACGTTGAATGGTGACAAATTTGGATATTTAATTAAACTCATACAGGGTTCTCTATCAATTATGGTATATTAATCACACATTTCACATATTCATGTAACTTCTCACTGCTTCTGGATTGTGATGGGCCTTCAAATGCTATATATTTTGAGGATGTGCTCCAGTAAGCCATAATTACACAGGTGAATTTATTTTTTCCTACTTAATTTTTCAGGGATAGTCAATTAATCTCTTATCAAGGAGCATAACCTAAGGAATGAGAATTTTAATAAGAATATATGACTTGTTTTTTGACATACTTATTGTTTTCGGGTGGAAGGATGAATTACCCTTAGGATTATCATCATGGATGTGACATCTAATAGAACCATTTTGATAACTCTGTGATGTTTCATAAACATAGAAAATGTGGGAACCAAGAGCCTAATTGTGATAGATACCGAATGGAGTGTCAGGATTTCATCCATATATGGAATCGTCAGATATTAAACAAGACATTTCCACCAGTTATGAATGGAAGGGGATCGAAACCTGCTTCACCTTCAAGGGAGGGTTCGTTTTCACCATTTCATGATGAGATTTGGAATATCACTAACAGGTATAGACGTGAAGGAGGTTCTGGATGTTGTATCTGTAACCTTGATCACCACCAATACCAGAAAGGAATGTTTTATTATGGTATTCCAGCTGTTCCATGGGGCCAAATGTCAGGACAATTTCATTCACTACAGCTGATACCAGAGGATCCAGATGTGGGACCATCTACAATACAATGTACAATTCTCATGGCATATACTATAGTATATTATTTTTTTGATATTGTTTCTTAAACATCTTTTATCACTGCATCTATCATAGAATGTCTTTAACATAATGTATTGAATTACTAGGGTGTACTGACAACAGATTCATCGTTAGGTAAATGAAAATTAGAAAATGCTTTTATAGGGACTATCCCCTTGACATTGGAAGTTATGATTAGTTAAGGGACCTCTTTTTACATGAGATAACAAGATAAGACATCATTATATGGATGGAATGGTTTTTTAGTATCATTATTTTTAATACTTCTTTCACCAAATGTAATCATTTACATCACCAGGGGAAACTGTTTTCTAAATAAGGATTTGTGGGGCATAAAGGCTGGTAGAGCAAGATAGGAACGTGATAGGAAAGGGGGAGTGACCACCATGATAGAAAATTTCTCCATAGAATTTTATTCTTTAAATCGATTTTATTTTCCTCCAATATTAGATAATTTTAGGGATGTATTTACCAAAAGTATTTCTATATTACCACTTGACATAGAGGTAGAATTTTCAATCAAGAATTTTCTAGGAGCATCTCTAGTGTCCACTAATCCTTAAAATATGTCATCTATAAAGATTCATTATATCATGTTGTAGTAAAAGGATTTGGAGCCCATGGTTTTATATGGCCTAATACATCCCCTTGGGATTTTCCTATGGTTTTTTCTAAGAAGGTGGATGAAACCTTCCATCAATAAATGATTTAAAAAAGATGAACCATCTTATAGTTGAGAACTACACTCCACTACCTAGAATATACGATATACCTACCACCTCAAAGGGGTTATGGTCTTCCATAATAACTTATGAAGATTGGGTTATTATTAGTTTTGAGTAAGGCCATCAAACATACCTTTTATAGTTTTTCATAGTGGTTATGGTCTGTATGACTATATAGTTATTTTGTTTGGACTGAAAAACACACCTGTTATTTTAAAGGATCTAATTAATAGGGTTTTCTATCCCTATATAGATTATAGTTTCATTGTCTTCTTAGATGAAATATTAGTGTATTATCACACTCAGAGCTTCCATGCTAATCACTATGATACCATTCTGAGTACACAGAGAGAGAACCATCTTTTGGCCATGATTTCTATGTTCCACTTATATATCAAAACAATTCTCCTCAAGGGTCATATTATATCAGAATCTAGATAATCTGTTGACCCATAATATGATAGCTCTATCGTCTCTTGGTAGAAGACCTAAAATGTGTTTGATATACATATTTTCATAGGGTTTGAATGATATTACATACCTTTCATACAAGACTTATCATATCTTTATTCATCACATACCTTCTTTAACATGATTGGTGTTATGATATTGTGTTCAGAAGCGTGTGTGAAAGCAATTGAGGAGATTAAAGGGATGATTTTTATTCGAACCTATTCTAATTCAACCATAGAATAGTATAGGTTATACCATCTACTATGATGCATTAGTAATCATCTATGGAGATAAAATGATATAAGAAGATATATATGTACTGAATAGATATCAGCAGTGGAAGTCCCATGAGTTAAATTACCCAACTCATGAATATGAGATAGAAGTAGTGGTTCATGTGTTACATTATTAGATACCCATTCATTTAGTAGTGAAATTTGTGGTTTACATGAACCACTAGATCCTCAAATATATCATTAAGCAATGTGAATTTATCCTAAAAAGTATAGATTGGTAAAATATCAGCAATTTGTTTATTTTGAGCTTGCATATATGCTTGGGAAAGGAAATGTGTATATTTATGTGTTGAGTTAGAAAACACAGAAACAAATATTGTGTAAAGCAATTGTGAATGGATGTTAAAGAAAAGTTACCCAAATATGTGTCTAGAGATTCATGATATTCACATTGTTTCTTATATATCATCATTGTTAGTTACCCCTTACCTCATAGGGAGTGTGAAGAGTATACAATTTTAAGATATTTAATGCTTAGTAACCAATGGTAGTATCTTAAAAGATATCCAGCCTAAAGATTTTTTTGTAGTAATAGATGAAATCTTATGTATTCATGGACATGTTGGGGTCTCTACAAATATTTCAGAGGATTTGATGATTTTTTCCCACTTCTTCATCGTGGGATGTTCATCGAGGCATCTCGAAAATTTATCTAGACATACAACACTAATATTGGTGGGAATGTGATTAATTTTCATATTGCAGGAATTATCTGTAGGTGTTACACCTATCAGTTGGTGAAGGTAGGGAACCTGAGACCTATAGGATTGTTAAATGTTCTTCTAGTCCTCAAATGGAAATGAGAAGATGACACCATAGACATAGAAGTTGGTTTTTCAACGGTCACCTAGATCTAATGATGATATATGATTTGTTATTGATCGACTAATGAAACTGGATCAATTCATACCTAGTAAAGAGACATTATCTATCAATGAGATTGGTTGAATATAGGTCGATGAGATTATAGGTACACATGGGTTCCGATGTACAATAGTTTTCGATCAGGATGCTCTTTCCACATCATAGTTCTTTAAGGGATTGAAGATGGTATTGGATGATTGGTGCTTCTATGAAATGTTTTTCACCCTCAGGAAAATGGATAATCAGAACAACAATTACATGTTATTGATGATATATTTTTTATTATTTTTTCATGTTTATCGTGGTTTGTAGGAATATAGTATACCTATTTTCATTTTTTTCATAGAATAACAACATCTAGGAGACAATTAAAATTGATTATTTGGAGTCCTAATATGGTAGGACGAGTCATTCATCTATATACTGGTTGGAGGTAGGAGAGGCAGCCCAACTAGTTCTTCATCTTATTCCAAAGACATTGGATTATGTTCAACCAATCATAACACATATGGATATCACTTATCATATATTTATATCATAATATTTTCATTATAAACAATGTAATTTGATCAAGGTTGGTGACTTTTTTCAGGTATTGATCATGATTGGGAAGATATGGTTACAGAAGCAAAGGAATCTATTTCAACATTATGTTCAGCCATTTGAAATCATAGAGAGATGTGCGCTAGTATCCTATCAGATTTTATTTCCTTAGAGGTATTGTTCAATTAAAAACATATTCTATGTCACACAACTTCATTGTAATCATGTCGAACCATATCATTCCTTTTAACCTTAGTGAGTTGAGTTAGATTTCAATTTACATTTGGGAAGTATCCAGTATGCATTCTCGATTAGAGAATTGAGGACCTCTAAGGATAGTCTATACATGTGTTATGGGTGATATGGAAGCATATTCATGTATAAGACGAGACAAGGGATAGAGAAGACAAAAGGTGTGACGAGTGGAAAGAGTTGTTGTTAGATAGTGTTTCTACAACCTTGGAAGGTGATCTTCGGGATGAGTTCTTTTTTACTGGGGTAGACTAGAAGAAATCATTTTTTCAATCATATATGGATAATTTTTATTTAGGTATAATTTATAATTTGGGACCAACATTAGATTCCAAATGAGAAAACAAACAATGGTTCATAGGTTTTCTAAGGTTTGTCCAGAGTCCAAAGCCTATGTTTTTTAGGAAAACAGGCCTGGGGCATGGTTTATAGTAAACTTTGTGAGAATGTAACATAGATAGAAAATAATTTACATGTATAATATCTATGATAATACCTTAACAGATGAATGGAACATGATTTAACAAATAGTGTGGCCAAACCGTGTTAGTTCCCCTCTTCCCTAGGTAGTCGTGCATTGTTTACACATGGTTTTTCAAACCGTGTAGACAAACCATGCAGATGATGAATATTGGGAAAATTTACAATTTTTTCCCTTGATGATATAGTTAATATTTCTCCATATCATAAATATGTTAATGTAAAATTGACTGATTTTTATATCATTTTGGATATCATTGATGTTATATGGTTGGGATTGAATGATATCATTCATCTAATATTTGATCAAACCTCTGTTCATAACATTGGATGTGCAACGATTAGTTCTTGGGTCCTTTTTCACGGTATTTATCTTCTCTTTATCTCTACCTAGTTTTTTATGTGTGAGTGTTTTCCCATTTTTCATAGATAATATATATTCTAAGACGAAATAGGGTCCAATTTCAGATTATGAGATTCTTAAAACCTAAATTTGGATGGTCTATATGCCATCGATCATGTTCATTGATTTTGGAATTATCATATGGGGACCATTGTTTTCATGGGGTTCCATTTTTTGAATATATATGTCATGATTATAATCATTATAAAAATATGGAAATTAGATTTATATATTTCTGATCAATTGTTTGTGGTTGTGCCCATAACAGCATCAATCCCATGTATGATGTTATGCCATAATTAGTTTTTTAGTGTTTTGATGAGTTTGAGACATTGTTCGAGTGAGACATGAATGGAAATTTCTAAGAGATATATTTTTATTATTAAATTTATTGATTTAAATTTTGAATTGCATATTCAAATTTACCATGTATGATCAACTGATGAACCGTCTACCCTAAGTACTTCATATGATAATTAAATATCAAATGGAAATTGGAATGTATACTATCTATATGACTTTTCCATTATAAATATAATTTATTAGTAGGATGAATGTCCATAGCACCACATACCATTTTAATGGAAGTTAGCATAGTGATCCTTGATGATTGAAAATTACTTAAATTGACTAAATGAATGGTTTCATGATATATGGACTAGTCACACTAATTAAAGGAAAGGCTTGAGTCAAATCTACTAATGGACTAATTATTACATGATTAAATGGTTTCAAGTTCAATTAGACTTATAACTCCATTGTATGTTAATACATATGTCCTCATTAATTATATATGACCTCATTATCAAAATAGTTGTGGTCTGACATAATGTTGCCTTAGATTCCCAATGGAATGCCTTGATAACTCATGGACTCCATTCCAAATTCAATTATATGGCTTTCTATAGTTGAGAACCACCAAGAAATTGATTATTTTATAACTTTTATTTCCAGGTAGAATTCCATACGATCCTTCATGTTGTACTATAGGAATCATTGGATACACCCCTTGGATCCAAAAATGACCTGTAGATTTTGTGGTTATTTCATATCAGGTCTATTCATTTCATAGCCCCATTTTATCTTAGATTAACTACTTTGACTTGGTTGGAATCTCATTTTTGAATTCCATGGACTTTTTTTCATTGGATTAAACTCTTACCCTTTGCCATGATTTAATTATTACTATGTTTTGAACCCTTGAGTTCTATGTTGCTTTGTTTATTACCATGGATCTTCATTATTAAACAACATTGTATGTTTCCTTAACACAATTTGGAACCTTCACGGTTATAGACATATTAATCAATTATGAAAAAGTAACAATTAAATAGTTAGTTGGTTACAGGTTCAGACACTTGCCAAGGGGTGAAGCATATACTAGTGTATTTAGTAAAATCCTATTTATTAACATCATATATATGAATTGTTTCACACTATTATATTCCATTTCCTAGGCCAAATGATATAGGCAACATTGGTGGTGGCCGACAGAGATTTATCGCACACCCTATCCGAGTGAAATTTGGTACCCAGAGTAGATTAAATGAATCAGGTATTGATAATGGGAATAATACAACATCAAACACATGATATCATGTTGTTTCAGATGGAACATGACTGTAGATAACTGATCCCAAGAATGAGATGCTTGACATATTGTTTTTATTTCCTCTATACTTTTGTGTAACATTTTAGTCCTTCTATCATGTATCCATGTTTTCTAATTTTTTAGTGACATGACATGTCATCATCATTCAATGTATTGTTTTTTGATATTCCATTTATTTTATTTATTGTTACTAATGTCTCTATTTTCCATTTATATTTATTTATATTTTTATTGGTTAATATATTTACCTCTTTTTATATATATCTAATGGTCAACACATTAATAATGAGTAATATAATCCCTACAAACTCACCCTAGGAAACCATTGCTACACTATAAAAAAAACTGTGTTTAGCGGCGGTTTTGTGGCGGCGGTTCAAAAAACCGCCGCTAAACGTTTTCGCAGAAAGGCTTCACGGCAGTTTTTAATAAACCGCCACGAAAACCGAAATTCATTTTTACAATCCCGACAGTTCTTCCCCCACCCCAATCATTCCCCAAACCCTCACACCCTCCCTTCTTCCTCTAACCCCCCAGTGACCCGCAATCCTCGACCCTCGACCTCCGGGGACCCGTGACCTCTGGCGACCCGCAACCTCCAGCGACCCGCGACCTCCGGCGAACCGCGACCTCCGGCGACCCACGACCTCCGACGACCCCGCAACTTCCATCTCTTGTGACCCCGCAACCCCCATCTCTGACGACCTAATTACTATGTGATTACTAGTTATGTTGTTTGTTCAATCCCTACTAATTGGAAACCTTGTTTTCCCCCACATTGGGGTTTACCTAGACAAATCCACCCACACTGGTTTCAAGACTAGTCTTTATGGTGTAAATTATCCCAACATGAAAACTTATCTGCAATATATTATTATTAAAACATGATAAATCAGTATATTAGTATGCCATCAATTCCATAACTCTGACACTAGTTCATGCAAAGAAAATAGTGGTCTTGGTGTGAAACTCACTAGAATTTTGGTAGTTAATCATTCATAATTCTGAACTATGAAATCATTGGTGGAGATATCCCTGTAATGTCATAAATGATTAGAATGCATTGTGTAATTGAGAATTTCATACCATGTATCCATATTAACAGCTAAATCTTCCTTCATTGAAGGATCCTAGCTATAGGAATCCAATCACCCCTACTCAAGAAGATGGGTTAGAAGGAATAACAATGTGGAAATACTACATGACTCTGCCACATCAACAAATTCATCCCTAACAATCTCTATCAGGTTCCCACCCCCATATCACCATCTATAATAATCTAGAAAAGGTTGATAGACACCCATGTTTGTTGATAGGATAAATAGTGTTCATTCCTATGAAGTACGAGTCACACAAGGATTTGAAGGCTTTAGTGAATCTTAATCACTATCTCCTTAAGGGTTGCACTGGGATTTTCAACTCCCTGTCCAATGTTCAACTACTTCTGGAGTATTTCAATGGAGTGATATTATGACTCACAACCCTATGTCGATCATGTAAGGGATATCTGATTCATCCCATCTATAACAACCACTCGGGAGCCTCCAGGGAGGGATCCCACCAGTCGTTGTAAGCACTACCCCACCCACCCCTTATACTGAATGATAAGTGGTATACACCAATTTCATGTCGTCCCTGGTCTAGATAATTTGACAATAGCATCAAATACCATGTTTAAATAGATTTATATCATGGTTAATGATCTTATACAGCTCTAGCGGCCCGTTCCACCGCCAACATATACTACCAGTTCCCTACTACTATATATTAGGGGATATACAACACCCGAAATGGATCGAGAACTCAGCCACCACACCAGTAGTCTTGGATGAATCCTTCAGTCGTCAGCACAATTATTAGCCATCAAGTGAAAACTAATGATTATGATATATATTATGGATGTCCTCCCCTTGTCATCATTGGATAGAGTGGAGGTCCTCCCCTCTATTTCACTATTCACATATGTCGTCATCATGTCACATGAATCAATCCAAGTAGAGGTACACCCCATATAGTTGATATTCATAATTTATGTCATCCCCATGATTATAATTCAAGATATAGAGTTACTCCTAGTGTCTTAAATCATCATCAAAGAGCTCCACCTCACGTCATTCCCATCTCAAGCAGATGTCCTCCCCAAAACAACATTGACTAGAGTGAAGGTCCTCCTTTCTCCACCCCCCGTCAGCATGGTGGTCCTCCCCATGTTTTCACTAGCTTTAGGGGATGTATCCCCACTCCATGTACAATTATAAAGGAGTATATCCACACTTTATTGACATACATTGATGTCCTCCTCATGTCCAGTGCGACTAGTATTAATTCCATCCTCATTCTACAGCTTTCAAAAGACATGGAGTTCATCCAAATTTTCTCGCAAACTCTAACAATGGTCTTCTGCACTCCAACACTCCCAAACCATGAAGTTCCTCCCAATGAATTTATTATAATACACAATGATCTTCCTCATGTTACTCTAGATAGACCCACGGGTGGTCCTCATGCCCTGGATCACCAAAGAGGAGGCCTTCCCCACTCCCATGACAACTGATACGAAGGCCCTCTATTTTAATGTCTAGATCCCTAGGGTGTACACCCCACTCTAGTTCCAAACTAAAAAAGGGTCCTCCCCATGATAAATATTTTTCCTATTCCAATGAACCACCTTGGAGAATATGCAAGAATCATTGCCACTAAAGGAATAATTATGAGAATTGTTAAACTATTGTAAATCATGTCCACTTATCTGATTCTGAAGATAAGTGGGTCCCACTGATGGTGTCCTCACCTCAACCCTCTACATTAGAGTTTGGGGAATTAACCTAGTCTGTGAGTTTATTCATTTCATAAGATGAGATGTACCAGATCCTTAAATCCATTCATTCAAACAACAATGGAGAAGAGGATTTGGATCCCTTCCTGAATATCACATTGCAATCATTTATTTAGTTTACAGACTCATTATACTCCTCAACATGATATCAGAGAGAGTTGTTTTGGGTATGATTGGTGGATATCACTCACAAGATTCTCAATTGACAGCCTCTTCCCTTTCACATGAATATGTGGAATATACTCTGTCCTATAAGAAAATGGTGAAGTACTATGTTCCATCTTTGAGATACAATCTAATAGGTTGTGGACTATCATCTCATGAAACATTATCCCCACCAGATAGTCCACTACCAAAATGGTATACAGAACAATTGTTTCAAGTTCCCTAGCCACCCAAAGTATAAGAATGAGGAAATGAAGAGTTAAACCGCACTTCTGAGTGGAGAATATGATATGAAACTATAACCACTGATCAGTTTTCTAATAAATTAAGGATGATCACTACTTCCAACATCATAATTCTGGGGTCACTCAATCATGATAGGGTTTCTTTTCAAACCATTTTGGAGACACATTTCTGCCTCTTGATCCTTATTTTGAATTATATAATACCCAAGAGCATTGGGATGACATTTTCCATTAACGTTACATGGTTTATTTAGCAGGGCTTCTCGTGTCGTATCCACCCACATCAACAAGATAACTCCAGTTCCATCTACAATGATGTCTTCAGAACATTTTTCTAATCCATATAATTATTAAGGAAGTGTCCCCACCAGTATAGATTTGAATCGTAGGTAATTATGTTTCTATCCACTTCAATCCTATCCTATGATAGCCAAATTTTCCCAATGACGTCAATAATGTGACTCTGTGCATATTCACCTTGAATATAGATGAGATTGTTACAGTTAGGGAGTGATAAACTAAATTAGATTCTGATTAAGAGGACCCACCCTTTGCGGTAGCACAACATCTACTGGACACACTGGAGGGTCACAGTCATAGGTATAAATTTTAATTAAATAAATTTATTTGCATTTTGTTTATACTAATTGTTTTCTCATTGAAGATGGTAAAAATAAAACCATGGAGAAACACATAAAAAGCTCATATGTTTGTAACTTTAATGGAGAAAAGATAGTCATGCCTTTTGATTCTTATGGGGTCCCTACGGATGATGTTGTGGGGTTACTTGGCCAGATTATAGGTCAGTTGGCAGTGGAGCCCATTTCCCTTCCCATATCATATGATGATTGGAGACATATGCCTCCATACTGGATAAATGAAGTTTTCAATTCTCAAATAAAGGTAATTTTATTACATTAGGGTTTAATTGAATTTCATGTTACTAATATGTTCAAAATGTATTTCTGTATACAGATGTTCTTCCACTTCACAGTTGCTGATGTGATAGCACGGAAGTGGACTTTGAAAAATCTCAGTAAAAAATGGAAAGATTTCAAATGGAGATTGTGGTGTGATGTCAACGATACTTCATTGACCTTGGAACAAATGTATGATAAGCTACCCAGTGGGGTACCGAAAGAGCAGTGGAATGTTTTTGTTGACAGACATCGTGATGATAAGCAGATGGTATTGAAATATATATTATTATATTATCCTCATTTTACATTAATACATGTATATGAAGAGGAGATTACATTGGATACATTACTGTTAAATTTAATTTTATTTATTTCAGGATCTCTCATGACAGAATGCATCAAATAGGGCAAAGCAAGTCATCCCTCAAACGTGGGCTCAAAAAGCTTTTCAAGAAGACGAATGTCATTGGTAATATTTTAAATAGTTTAAATATTTATAATAAAATATTATATATTTAATATATTGAATTTTTTATTTATCTTGGATTAATGTAGTCACATAACTTAGGTCACGAAGCCTCCCAGACTGAACTGTGGTTGGATATTCACAGAAAATTAGATCGCTCTTTTGTTAATGAGCCTACCAATGAAGTTGGGGTATGAAGACAAATTTTTATTATAATAACTTATTATCAGTTTTTAATATGTTAATATGTATTGATATTTGATTTATAGGTAGTAATTAAAGAACTATGGGATGCCAGTCCTGGGCAGTCCTACTCAGTCTCCCAGGATGACCTGGTTGCACAAGTCCTTTGGAAGGAGCATCCTGGTAGAGTGCGCGGGATGGGTTTGGGACCCGTACCATCTGAGGTCTTTAGCAGGACATCAGGGATTCCAGCCACATATACTCCTGGTTATGGTCATCCCATACCTAAAAATTCTCATAGGGAGATTTCTTCTCTACGAGCCACAGTTCAAGACCAAGGGACTCAGATATCCACTATGCTGAAAGTGTTGACTGATTTATATCAGCAGATGAGAAAATATGCACTTAGTGGTAGTGCACCGAGTGCTGGTGAGCAGGTAAATCACAAAAAATCATAGTGATTTAGTTTGTAAACATTTATTGGTTTTATGGTTAATTATAAATATGCACCAATATTTAATTTCCAATATAATTTTCTTACATGTGGCAGCAGGAGATGGAGGTGGAGAGGGTGACGATGCATCATCGGACCATGAGTTGTATTGTTGATGTGTTGAACAAATATGGGAATGGTTAGTTTGTATATATAACATGTGTGGTGTATGGATCCTTTAAAAAACCATTTCTCTTGCAGGAGCTTCATTTTCTAACTTTGAATGATCACAATAACCTCAGGTGGTAAAGAGAATGATTTGTTTGTTTCATTGGTTAGATGATCTATGGTAATAGGCTCTTTGATATTTCTGTTGTAAGTTCAGCATTGGAAATTTGACTCATTAGGGTGTTTCATGTCCAAAAAGCCATGTTTAATGGATATCACTAGATAAAGATGGTTTTCTGATGTGATTTTCATGATCATTAATAGTTTTTATGAGGCACGTAACCACATCACATGAAAACCAATGCAACTACCTTCCCATGAAACTTCCCTCATTTCTAACTTTTATTTTATGAACATATTGGGAGATTGTTAGATGACATATCATATGATAAAAAAGAATAATCATAGGGTTTTTACATGATTAATTGAGCTATTTGATGGGGCTTCACATGATCAGGAACAGATCACATGAATTGCATAACCCCTTTGTATGATGTTCCTAGGGTCATGTGATCATGAGCCTCATTGAAGTTCACATGGTCCTTGTGACATAGGTGATTAATCTATATGTATACATGCTAGAATTTTCTTTCCTTTGGGTATATATTAAAACCTAGGCTTTGGGTATTTTTTTGTTCCTAAAATATACAATGCTCATTTGGCTAGCGTAAAAAAATGCCCCCCCCCCACAAAAGTGATGTTCGAAGGAAAAAGGACTCAGTTATGAAGTAGGAAATGACTTCATGAGTCTCTTATGATTTCTCTGGTTGTAATTCAAAACTTCATTTTGTATTCTATAAGTCCATTAATATTCCTTGAGGTTCCCTATAAATTTGGGGTGAGAGGCTGGTCATTTCACCGGTGACATGAAGCTCTATAGCTCTCAAAACCCTATCTCTCGTGTGTTTGTTTTGCAAGACAACATTGCATGACCTCATCACAAGAACAATACAAGAGACCTAATCATGTGATCATGTAACTTGACCTCTTTTTGTGATCACCTTGTCTAAATATCTCACTTAATCAATCCATGAACTAATCAATGGTAATTTATTAGAACTTTGATGCACACCCTTGGCCATTAGTCTATCGTATGTGATTTGGTTGTCTCTTGAGGATTTTTTCATGATCTACTAATCTTTATGTGATTCATGTAACCTTCACATGGTAACATGATTATATGTATTAAGAAACATCATGTGATCAAAATATGTTTTATGGGTTATGTGATTTTCGTGACCTAGAATGGATCATGTGGTCCACGTAATGTTTTCTATGTTATGCACTTATTTTGATCGATTAACATGACCGATTCTCTCTTAATGGTTACATATCTTCTAATATATTGTAACACCCGAGACTTTTATGTTATATAAATCATCAAAAGAATCTTTTTCTACACAACACTTGCTTGGCTTGCTTTACACGCAATCGCGACCTTCCTCAATAGCTTGCGTCATACCGAGTTTCACTAAACAACAATATGTTATTAAAACTAGCCGTTATGAATAGTAATAACCACTTTTTGAAATTTTATTTTTCAAAATTGACTTCATTTTTGGACTCAGAATATCGAAATTAGCCTAGGGTAAAATTTAGGTATTTTTCTGAAAACATTCAATTTTTGATGAATAGTGAAACCACTAAGTGGTAGGTTAAAAACTGAATTTTGCATAAAACTTAATTTTACCGCTTCTGTGAATGGAATTTCGAAAATCCGATAGACACGGTTGATATCAGTAAGTAAAATGTTGTTCAATGAGATAAAAATAATTTTTGGTGAATAGTAACTTTTTACTTTTTTTTACCGCGGTTAATAGTAAATAGGGTAACTAAGGGTAAATATGATATCGATATTACCCTAACACATGTCCTAATTCTATTGGACAAGTGTAATTCGACCAAAAACAAACTTAGGAATAAAATATGACCATTTAGGCCCACTTGGATTAGATTAGGACATTTATTATTAATTTATTTAAAGAAGGGTTAAAATAGTTAAAATCAATGTTTAATAAGTAAATTATTTTTAATATGGGGTTATACATAAGATAAATTCGACTATAAATATTCATTAGAAAGCTAAAAAGATTTCCTACATAAGGGTAGTTTATTTGTAATTTTTAGACATTAAATAATTTAATTTATTTATGACACAATGATGATGCAGTAATTATCTTATTAATGAAATATTGACATAATTGATGTTATAAACACCAAAATAAATGTAATTTGAGACTTTTTATGAATTAAACTAATTTTCTAGGTTACTATGATATATTATTGTTGATTTAATCAACTTGGATCGAACATATAATTCTGTTATGACTTTCACAAAAATCATATATAAAATAGTGTCAAAATTGACACAAAATAGTTTTTAAATCATATATTATATTATTAATTGTTATTTTATTCCTAAAAATATAAGGTTCGGCCAAATGACTTAGATAAGGATATATATATTAATAATAAACAATTTGGGGTTCTTTTTGCATGTTATAGTAAGTGTATTAACCATATAGTGAAAGAAAACAAAAAGACATGGTAAAAGTTAAATTATTTAACTTAGAGTTAAATCTAATTGATAAGGTTAAAATAATACCCTAAACTTGTATAAATCCTATTGGTTGATAGGATTCCAACCCTTCCCCACTTTATCTTCGAAATAAGACCCTTTGGAACCATTATAAACCGATTTTGACTTTAATATAAAATAATATTTTGAGATATTCCTAAGGTGCCCCTCTCCTCCCTTATAAAAGGGCACCTCCTCCCCCTCCTCCTCACACCAAATTGAGCACTCAAGCTCGGACAACCCCTGCCAGTTTCTCCTCTCCACTTCCCTAGAATAATCCTAGAGGTCCTGGTCTTCTCCAAAGACCAATCTTAGTTCCTTAAGTGGAGGATTCAAAGAGGCGTTCCAAAAGAAGAGGTAATATCCATTACCGATCTTTTCAATTTCTTTCTTCTTCAACTTCTTATTCATTAGTTTTCTCATGATAAAGTAATATCATAAGTATTACTTACATACTGATATGTTATTATAAATATGAAACAACCCTAATTCACCTTCTATCCATCCTACGGAAAAATGAAATCACCGCGCGTGCGTACGTACGGAATACCGTCTCCACGCCGTGGTGTAATCTATTTTCCACCATCACCTTACAAGGATGGGTATAATGGTGTAATGAGTAACTATATATGATTATAATTAAGTAATATTGATACTGAAATAATATATATATACTCCAATACAATTCCACGATCATAGGAATGATATCATCACTCGTGCGTACGTACGGAATACCGTCTCCACGATGTGATGCGACTCGTTCTACATGATCTTCATTTCATAATGATTATATAAATGAATTGAATGAATTAATATGGTATATACTACACTAATAACATTCTGGAAATGAATTATCTATAACCTAAAGATAAGAATAAGAATTTATTCGACAAAACATGCATAAGAACAAAAAGTTATAAAGACCCGAGTAACAAGTAACAATGAAATATTACTAACAAGAAGCTAATAATATGACCATATATGATCTAATATCAATATTTATGATTCTAGAATAAGTCAATAACATTATTTAAACCATTATACAGGAGCTTCAGACACGAACAAAGCAAATCAGACCTAAGGTAAGGGAAATATCACAATCTCATTTTTATCCGAGATTGTTTATTCGTAAGTATTTACTGGGGTGTATTTTATCATCCACATCCATGTTTCATCAATATGTAATATTATTTCCATACACCTACAATTTTTTAAATCCATTTTTACCCTTCGGTGAGTTTTTAGTAATATGTACGAAAGGAATCTTTTGTCGTTTTTCGTACGAGGTACTTTTTGACTTTTCCGACAAAAGTACGAAGAATGTTTTTTTTAACTTATACGGCATGAATGGATTTTTAAAACAAAATTTCCAAGAATCTTCCTTTACAAGTTTTCAAGTTTATTTTTAATCAACTTATTTTATTTTAAAGTTTTTTGGCATGTTATGAAAGGAAAAAATGTTTTTGAAGAAGAAAGGATATTTTCCTCAAGAATGGAGTTCAAGTGTTTTATCAAAATTATTTTCCATCTAAGATAATAAAGGGTTCTGTTTTTATCCCTATTATTAAATTGATTTGATCATGTTGTGATGGAATTATTTTTATGAATTCCTTTATCTTATATGAGTTGTTTTATGATGTCATGTCGTTTAAGAATCCCATTTTTATTACATGGGTTATGCTATGATGTATGTTTTATGATTATGTGGCACACATAAGAAAGGATTCATTATAAGATGGGTGGGACCTATATCTCCCTCCAATGCATTGGGTAAAGATTTTATATCTCATGAGATAGACAGGGCTGGAACGGTAGGTTATACCGGTTCAGTGAAACAGGACTGAAACGAGGGTTACTCGATTCAGAAAGGGACTTTGTCCACTAAGATAGTCTTGGAAATGAGTCTTGACTAACAAGAAATGATTCTCTATGATTATGTGTGCATGCCACAAAGTTTCAAGTTTTATGGGGATCTCATTTTCACTTCTATGATTTATTCCATGTTAAGATATTATGATCTCTTTTGCAGGTTTTGATTTTCAAAAAGATATGATATGATTTTTATTTCCTTTATTTTCCCTTGCTGAGCATTTGAGCTCACCCTTTTATGTTTTCTTTTCCCCAGGTCAGGAAGATGGATATTAAGTAGAATATGCTAAAAGGGACCCAAGATATGATGAAATAAATGGGAGACACTGTAGATGATTTATGAACCAGTTGATTATGTTTCCCAGTTTCTAAAGACACTATACCTATACGGTCCTTTGTGGTTTTATCATATGTTTTAATAAGTGTGCTTCAATTTTTGAAGTATTAAAAATGTATGTAAAGTATGGGTCGTTATAGTTGGTATCAGAGGAAAGGTATAGTCAACCTTTGGAAACTAGGATGTAGAAGCCTTAGTAAGAACCCTAAGGATAAGTCTAAGCATAGAACACAATCTTAGAAATGGCCATGAATAACCTAGGATAAGACCATAAGCATGAAAATTTTATTCTTGAATTATGTGGTTTCTTATTATAATTAGTGTTGCTCACACTATTCTTCTTGGTTTTAGTCAATGGCTGGAACCCGAAGGAACCGTGTTAATGCGGAATGCGATGGGAAATGCAATGATTGTCCCCCTGAGCAACCAAACGATATGGGAGCTGGAATGCAAAATATTGTAGCCATGCTCACACAACTTTCTCAAGCTATGAATCATGCAGGATTTCCAAACGAGCAAAGGAGGGAGAAACATTCTGTTGAATCCTTCATGAGGCAGCGTCCACCTTCTTTCAGTGGGTCTACTGATCCATTAGTTGCTGAACAATGGATTAGTACTACGGAAAAGATATTTTAAGTTCCTCAATGTTCTGAACATGATAAAGTCATCCTAGAAGTGTATCGTTTGGAAGGAGATGCTGATCAATGGTGGAATCTTATTAAGAATACGAGGCAAAGGGATGAAATTGAGTCTATGGAATGGGACGAGTTCAAGAACTTATTTTTTAATAAGTACTTCCCTCGTATTCTCCGAACAAAGATGGAGAAAGAGTTCCTTGAACTGAAGCAAAGCGATGATGAATCTGTTAGTACCTATGAAGCAAATTTTACAAGACTTGCAAGGTACGCTTCTGGTATTATTATCCAACCTGAGAGTAAGATCGATCGATTCTTTAGTGGCTTAAAACCAAGTCTTCGAAGGGCGTTATCCATAAGGGACTTCAATAGCTACGAGGAAATCGTTCGATGTGCTCTCAAAGTCGAGATGGAGATTGGAGTAACCCATCATCACATGGGTTTGATAAGAAGAGGAAGATGGAATTCAAAGGAAACTCTAATGAGCACACTGAAAAGAAGATGAACTTTCCATTATGCTCAAAGTGTGGAAAGAAACATGGATGGAGTTGTCTTAAAGGGACAAGTAAATGTTTTAAATGTGGAAAAGAAGGTCATCGGGCATTTGAATGCCGTGATAATGGGAAGAAGATGTCTAATGACGCAAACAAAGGAAGGGATACACAGAATAAACCTACTACACTTCAATGTTTCAAGTGTTAGGAGATGGGTCATTATGCCAATCAATGCCCAAATCCAAGGGTTGATGATGATGGTCGACGTCAACAAAATCTTAAGGCTAAAGACAAAGGAAAGTCACATGAAATTTCTATCAGCGATGTGGAGTATGATAACGAAGTAGTGAAAGGTACACTTACCATCCACTATAAAGTAGCAAATGTTTTATTTGATTCTGGATCCACCCACTCTTTTATTTCTGAAAAAATTTCTAAGGGTATCACCGTATTACCTCAACAATTAGATGTTGAGTTAGCTGTGACAACACCTAATGGCACATCAATCGCATCAAAAGTTTATAATTCTTCTCCGATCGAAGTTTGTGGGAAAGTGCTTCCTGCAAATCTTGTGATCCTTCCTTTAGTGGAATTTGATGTGATTCTTGGCATGGATTGGCTTTCTCTACATGGAGCTCATATCAATTTCCAAAGAAGGGAAGTCACATTTCATATTCCAGATCAATCTACGATCATCTATCAATGCAAGGATGAACATAACCTTCCAGTGGAAATTTCTTCCATCTTATGGGTATTGATTCCACTAAATGAAGGTTATTTATCTCAAATGGTTGGTGAGAAACTCACGATTAAGAATATGCCCATTGTACGAGAGTTTGATGATGTCTTTTCGGAGGAATTACTGGGTCTTCCACCAAATCTTGAAGTTGAGTTTTCAATAGAACTCGTAACGGGTGCTTTGCCTATTTCAAAGTCACCTTATAGAATGGCCCCAATTGAGTTGCAGGAATTGAAGAAGCAACTCCAAGAGAATCTTGATAAGGGATTCATACGCCCTAGTGCGTCACCTTGGGGAGCACCTGTTCTATTTGTTATGAAGAAAGATGGATCAATGAGACTCTGCATTGATTATCGAGAACTTAACAAGATCAATATCAAGAACAAATATCCTCTCCCATGCATTGATGACTTATTTGACCAACTACGCGGAGCTCAATACTTTTCTAAGATTGATCTTCATTCAGGGTATCATCAATTAAGGGTCAAAAGGGAGGATATACCAAAGATGGCTTTCCGTACAAGGTATGGACACTATGAATTTATAGTGATGCCATTTGGTCTTACTAATGCCCCTGCTATCTTCATGGATCTAATGAATAGAGTCTTTAGAGACTATCTTGATCAATTTGTGGTAGTCTTTATAGACGATATTCTTGTCTATTCAAAGAGAAAGGAAGAGAATGAAGATCACTTGAGAATTATATTGAAGACCCTGAGAAAGGAGAAGCTTTATGCCAAATTTACCAAGTGTGAATTTTGGCTTCAAAAAGTTTCATTTTTGGGTCACATAATCTCAAAAGAGGGGATATCTGTGGATCCAGCAAAAACAGAGGTTATCGAAAGATGGTCAAGACCAACAACAGTAACTGAGATCCGAAGTTTTCTTGGTTTGGCTGGATATTATCGACGTTTTGTAATAGATTTTTCACGATTATCTAATCCACTCACCAAGTTGACTCGGAAAGGAGTTAAGTTTGTCTGGACAGAGGAATGTGAAGAGAATTTCAAGGAGTTGAAAAGAAGGTTATCCAGTGCACCTGTGCTCACACTGCCTTGTAGTGGAGAAAGGATTGTGATCTACAGTGATGCATCCAAGAAGGGATTGGGCTGTGTTCTTATGCAAAATGATATGGTGATAGCTTATGCCTCACGACAGTTGAAAATCCATGAGCAAAATTACCCAACACATGATTTGGAGTTGGCTGCGGTAATCTTTGCATTAAAGATTTGGAGGCATTACCTTTATGGTGAAAGGTGTGATATTTATACTGATCATAAAAGTTTAAAGTATATTTTCACACAAAAGGAGTTGAATATGCGTCAAAGAAGATGGTTGGAGCTGATTAAGGATTATGACTGCTCAATCCATTACCACCCTGGGAAAGCAAACAAGGTGGCAGATGCATTAAGTCGACAAGACCATGCTAGTGTATCCATGACGAGGATCACAAAAGATCCAATATTTATGGATTTACAAAGGATGGATATTTGAATTATAATGGAAGGGGAAAATCATATCTTTCTCAAATGAATGTTCAACCAACTATACATGTGAAGATTAAAGAGGCACAGAAAGAAGATGCCGAGTTACAAAAGAAGGTGAGAAATGTTCCTGAATTCAACCTTGATTGTGATGGGATAATAAAGTTCATGAATCAGGTTTGTGTTCCTCCCATCCCCGAATTAAAGAAGGAGCTGCTGGATGAGGCTCATAGTTCATCATTCTCTATTCATCCTGGAAGCACAAAGATGTATAGGGACCTGAAAGAGTACTTCTGGTGGGATGGCATGAAAAGAGATGTTGCTGAATATGTCTCTCGATGCTTGGTTTGTCAACAAATTAAAGCTGAGAGACAGAAGTCAAAGGGGATGTTACAACCATTACCCATACCCGAATGGAAATGGGAAAACATCACTATGGACTTTGTCACAGGACTTCCAAAAACATCCAAAGGCAATAATGCTATCTGGGTTATAGTTGATTGTCTTACAAAGTCTGCACACTTCATTGCTATTAGAGAGGATTTCTCTCTAGATCAGCTTGCCAGGATATATGTAAAGGAAGTGGTAAGATTGCATGGAGTACCACTTTATATTATATCTGATCGGGATCCGAGATTTACCTCGAAGTTCTGGCGAAGTCTTCAGCATACTCTGAATACAGAGTTGAGTTTCAGCACTGCTTATCATCCCCAGACAGACGGTCAGTCTGAGAGAACAATTCAAACCCTAGAAGATATGTTGATAGCTTGCTCTATGGATTTCAAAGTAGGTTGGGATCAACACCTACCTTTGGTAGAATTTTCATATAATAATAGCTTTCACTCCAGTATTCAGATGGCTCCTTATGAAGCTCTCTATGGATAGAAATGCAGGACTCCAACTTGCTGGGATGAAGTTGGGGAAAGAAAGCTATTAGGACCTGATCTCATTGATGAAATGGCAGAAAAGGTCAGATCTATTCAACAACACATAAGAGCAGCTCAGAGTCGACAGAAAAGTTATGCCGACAACCGAAGAAATGACCTAGAGTTTGAAGTGGGTGATAAAGTGTTCTTACGTATATCTCCCTGGAAGAGGGTTATGAGATTTGGAAAGAAGGGGAAGTTGAGCCCTAGATATATCGGTCCTTTCGAAATACTGGATCGTGTTGGGAAGGTAGCTTACCGATTGGCGCTTCCACCGAATCTCTCTCAAGTTCACAATGTGTTCCATGTATCTCTCCTGAGAAAGTACATACCAGATCTTTCACATGTACTCAGCTTAGAAGTTGTACCGCTGGAGCAAGATCTTTCTTATGAAGAACAGCCGATAGAGATTCTGGATCGTAGCGAAAAAGTCCTACGAAACAAGACCACTCGATTGGTGAAAGTTTTATGGAGGAACCACCAACTTGAAGAAGCTACATGGGAGCTTGAGGATATGATGAGGGAGAAGTATCCTCATCTGTTTGTTACAAAGTGACGAATTTCGAGGGAGAAATTCTTTTTAAGTGGGGTAGAATGTAACACCCGAGACTTTTATGTTATATAAATCATCAAAGGAATCTTTTTCTACACAACACTTGCTTGGCTTGCTTTACACGCAATCGCGACCTTCCTCGATAGCTTGCGTCATACCGAGTTTCACTAAACAACAATATGCTATTAAAACTAGCCGTTATGAATAGTAATAACCACTTTTTGAAATTTTATTTTTCAAAATTGACTTCATTTTTGGACTCAGAATATCGAAATTAGCCTAGGGTGAAATTTTGGTATTTTTCTGAAAACTTTCAATTTTTGATGAATAGTGAAACCACTAAGTGGTAGGTTAAAAACTGAATTTTGCATAAAACTTAATTTTACCGCTTCTGTGAATGGAATTTCGAAAATACGACAGACACTGTTGATATCAGTAAGTAAAATGTGGTTCAATGAGATAAAAATAATTTTTTGGTGAATAGTAACTTTTTACTTTTTTTTACCGCGGTTAATAGTAAATAGGGTCACTAAGGGTAAATATGATATCAATATTACCCTAACACATGTCCTAATTCTATTGGACAAGTGTAATTAGACCAAAAACAAACTTAGGAATAAAATATGACCATTTAGGCCCACTTGGATTAGATTAGGACATTTATTAATAATTTATTTAAAGAAGGGTTAAAATAGTTAAAATCAAAGTTTAATAAGTAAATCATTTTTAATATGGGGTTATACATAAGATAAATTAGACTATAAATATTCATTAGAAATATAAAAATATTTCCTACATAAGGGTAGTTTATTTGTAATTTTTAAAAATTAAATAATTTAATTTATTTATGACACAATGATGATGCAGTAATTATCTTATTAATGAAATATTGACATAATTGATGTTATAAACACCAAAATAAATGTAATTTGAGACTTTTTATGAATTCCACTAATTTTATAGGTTACTATGATATATTATATTGATTTAATCAACTTTTTTAGAACATATAATTCTGTTATGACTTTCACAAAAATCATATATCAAATAGTGTCAAAATTGACACAAAATAGTTTTTAAATCAAATATTATATTATTAATTGTTATTTTATTCCTAAAAATCTAAGGTTTGGCCCAATGACTTAGATAAGGATATATATATTAATAATAAACAATTTGGGGTTCGTTTGACATGTTATAGTAAGTGTATTAACCATATAGTGAAAGAAAACAAAAAGACATGGTAAAAGTTAAATTATTTAACTTAAAGTTAAATCTAATTGATAAGGTTAAAATAATACCCTAAACTTGTCTAAATCCTATTGGTTGATAATATTTCGAACCTTCCCCACTTTATCTTCGAAATGAGTCCCTTTGGAACCATTATAAACCGATTTTGACTTTAATATAAAATAATATTTTGAGATATTCCTAAGGTGCCCCTCTCCTCCCTTATAAAAGGGCACCTCCTCCCCCTCCTCCTCACACCAAATTGAGCACTCAAGCTCGGCCAACCCCTGCCATTTTCTCCTCTATACTTCCCTAGAATAATCCTAGAGGTCCTGGTCTTCTCCAAAGACCAATCTTAGTTCCTTAGGTGGAGGATTCAAAGTGGCGTTCCAAAAGAAGAGGTAATATCCATTACCGATCTTTTCAATTTTTTTTCTTCAACTTCTTATTCATTAGTTGTTTCATGATAAAGTAATAACATCAGTATTACATACATACTGATATGTTATTATAAATATGAAACAACCCTAATTCACCTTCTATCCATCCTACGATAAAATGAAATCACCGCGCGTGCGTACGTACGGAATACCGTCTCCACGCCGTGGTGTAATCTATTTTCCACCATCACCTTACAAGGATGGGTATAATGGTGTAATGAGTAACTATATATGATTATTATGAAGTAATATTGATACTGAAATAATATATATATACTCCAATACAATTCCACGATCATAGGAATGATATCATCACTCGTGCGTGCGTACGGAATACCGTCTCCACGATGTGATGCGACTCATTCTACATGATCTTCATTTCATAATGATTATATAAATGAATTGAATGAATGAATATGGTATATACTACACTAATACCATTCTGGAAATTAATTATCTATAACCTAAAGATAAGAATAATAATTTATTCGACAAAACACGCATAAGAACAAAAAGTTATAAAGACCCGAGTAACAAGTAACAATGAAATATTACTAACAAGAAGCTAATAATATGACCATATATGATCTCATATCAATATGTATGATTCTGGAATAAGTCAATAACATTATTTAAACCATTATACAGGAGCTTCGGACACGAACAAAGCAAATCGGACCTAAGGTAAGGGAAATATCACAATCTCATTTTTATCCGAGATTGTTTATTCGTAAGTATTTACTGGGGTGTATTTTATCATCCACATCCATGTTTCATCAATATGTAATATTATTTCCATCCAGCTACAATTGTTTAAATCCATTTTTACCCTTCGGTGAATTTTTAGTAATATGTACGAAAGGAATCTTTTGTCGTTTTTCGTACGAGGTACTTTTTGACTTTTCCGACAAAAGTACGAAGAATGTTTTTTTTAACTTATACGGCATGAATGGATTTTTAAAACAAAATTTCCAAGAATCTTCCTTTACAAGTTTTCAAGTTTATTTTTAATCAACTTATTTTATTTTAAAGTTGTTTGGCATGTTATGAAAGGAAAAAATGTTTTTGAAGAAGAAAGGATATTTTCCTCAAGAATGGAGTTCAAGTGTTTTATCAAAATTATTTTCCATCTAAGATAATAAAGGGTTCTGTTTTTATCCCTATTATTAAATTGATTTGATCATGTTGTGATGGAATTATTTTTATGAATTCCTTTATCTTATATGAGTTGTTTTATGATGTCATGTCGTTTAAGAATCCCATTTTTATTACATGGGTTATGCTATGATGTATGTTTTATGATTATGTGGAACACATAAGAAAGGATTCATTATAAGATGGGTGGGACCTATATCTCCCTCCAATGCATTGGGTAAAGATTTTATATCTCATGAGATAGACAGGGCTAGAACGGTAGGTTATACCGGTTCAGTGAAACAGGACTGAAACGAGGGTTACTCAATTCAGAAAGGGACTTTGTCCACTAAGATAGTCTTGCCAATGATTCTTGACTAACAAGAAATGATTCTCTATGATTATGTGTGCATGCCACAAAGTTTCAAGTTTTATGGGGATCTCATTTTCACTTCTATGATTTATTCCATGTTAAGATATTATGATCTCTTTTGTAGGTTTTGATTTTCAAAAAGATATGATATGATTTTTATTTCCTTTATTTGCCCTTGCTGAGCATTTGAGCTCACCCTTTTATGTTTTCTTTTCCCCAGGTCAGGAAGATGGATATTAAGTAGAATATGCTAAAAGGGACCCTAGATATGATGAAATAAATGGGAGACACTGTAGAAGATTTATGAACCAGTTGTTTATGTTTCCCAGTTTCTAAAGACACTATACCTATACGGTCCTTTGTGGTTTTATCATATGTTGTAATAAGTGTGCTTCAATTTTTGAAGTATTAAAAATGTATGTAAAGTATGGGTCGTTATATATAATCTCTATTCTCTTTAAATATGCCCTCTATTTCTATAATGTGTTCTTATGTGGTAGACTGGAGAGACCGTATTTCCTGGAACCATAATGTCAACCATCGATATAATGTATTTTATAACAATAATGTTTAAAAGGTTCTTATTCTGACTGAACATCAACCCATTTTATCCTTGTTCCTCAACCTTATAGGACAAACGACTAGTAGTGATCCCTCCCCTCTCTTTGTTGGCACATTTTGATCCATACACTTTAATCCTTTATGGAATCAAATATTTTCAATTTTGATCATCTGTAAACTATAAGTATAAATCCATGTGACCCCCAATCTCTTGTTTCATTTGATGTTATCTTGTGTTTCTTTATAAATCCATAATTTTAGGTATTTTGTATGCTTTAGGTATTCTTATTGAATTGGATAAACTTTTTCATCAACATTAAATGAAATGGTGTTTATGAATATTGCGTAGGTGGTGCATAAATTTTCTCCTTGTTATATATATGTTGTATGTGATGTTTGGTTTGTTTTACAGTGCAGTGGTGGAGTATAAACAGAAATTCTATTTTTTTTATGGGTCAGCATTTCTTGGCGGTTTTTACCACCGCTAATGTTTTACCACTTATACATTTAGCGGCGGTTTAAACCGCCATGAAATATATTCGGTAGACTGCTTAGGGGTGGTTAAAACTGCCGTTAAATCACGTCGGAATTAGAAGCGGTTTTAACCTCCGCTAACCAGGCGCCTGGCATGCCTGAATTTTGCGGCGATTATAGCCGCCGCTAATTAAATAGCCATTAAAACTGCCGCAAAATTTACATAAAACCGCCGCGAAATGAGGTACTACGACGCTTTTCTTTGACTGCTGTGAAATGCATAAAACCGCCGATAATAGATTTATGATGCCATGTTTAGTGGCGGTTTCTGTAAACCGCTGCCAAACTATATAGAGGCAGTTTAAACCGCCGCTAATAGGCGGTTTTCCTATAGTGCTAGTTGACAGCTTCTGGGGGTTAGGGACTGTGCTAGAGACCATGTGGCCCACCAGGCTCTGGGCATGTATTAAGAGAAAGTTGTGTTCAAGATTTCAATATTTAAAAAGAAGGTGTAGATCAAATTATTAGACAAATATATTTTTTATGAAGACTGAAGATATATGATTTTGATAAATTATGATGTTTCTGGGTAGAATAAAACATGAATATCTTGGTATGACATACATAATAAATTTGATAGAAATCATTGATTCCATTTTTAATATGTTTAACATAATATCCATATAAATATTAATAATTATCATAGAATGATGATTTTTATTTTTGTTGAGGAAACATTTTATGGACTATTGAGTAAATCCTAATGTAATAACTAAGTGAAATTGATGAGGGAGGTGATCAAAATATATGTAATTTAATGATTTTCTTATCTTATTATTGAGTCATAGATATCATGGATAGCATATTTCAGTATAAAAATATTCCAATGATGATCTAAAAATAATTGGGATAGAGGATTAATAATCAATTAAAACTCATATTTCTACAAAGATAAAATAATTATAGATGGTAATGGAAAAGAGTGTAATGTTGTGGAATATAGTAAAAGCATTATATGACTAATTTACTAAACTCCTAAAAATCATAATGTTTTTATTTCCACTAATTATAAAATATTTTAAAAATGTCTTCAAAATGTAATCCACATTAATATATTGACAAAAATACTATGACTTTGTTAAGTAATAAAGGAAATCATATTGTTTTATTATGTAGTATATGAGTGGGATTAGTTGGGATTTTCCCATTCATTCATGGAAGGGTTTCTGGATGATAGAAACATGAGATTGGTTAAGTTATTTTATATTGAATGAATTATTATTTGTATAAAATATCATAAAAAAGTATATATCTAATTCTTCACTATAAAATCTATTTACATTATGATAAATCTATATTGCACTCAGTTTTTATGTTTAATGAAATAGTGTGAATTAAATGGAGATGTGGTTAAATACATGTATTGTAATGAGATTTGATAAAATAGGATATAATGGCCCAGACCTCTTCGGTCTATTCCTTTGTGAAAATGTGGTGGTGGAGGTGTTCCAGGAGGTCAAGGTTACATGGGGTGCGTTTGGGTGGACATTTATGGAAAGATAAAGGGCAGTAGCTTTCACACGGGCTGCGCAAAGATTATCTAAACTATGTGGAAAAACCGTGTGAGGTTGGTGTTAGAGGCTGTGGCTAACAGACAGTTTGAAAACAGTTTGGCTAACCCTACATACTAACCTTCTGAGGAGTGTTTAGCGAGGCAATATCTAATGCACGGTTAGCACACAGTTTGTCAAACCATGCAGACTAACCCTATAGGCACTTAATCATAGATCCTAAAATTGTATATCTAACTCGTTTTGTCTCTAAATAGTTCGTTTAAGATCTTATGTAGCCAGAACATGGGATTAACCTTCCTTGAAGGTATGAGAACATCTCCCTTGCATTTTGGAGGTGATCTGATGGCTTCTCTTGGAGAATCGAATTCGTTTTCTTGAGGTATGTGATCGTTATTGTTTGTTTTCATAGATCTACTTAGATCTACATCTCCTCTTTCCTTGGTTGTCTAGATCTACGCCCGTTATGGGTAGATATAAGTGTGTGGATTCCAAATATGTTGAGATTTGGTCTTGATCTTTCTCAGAGGAGAGATATAAGGCGGGTATTTTGAAAATCAACCCGGCTTTCTTGTGCATTATTCGTTGTTGGGGTATTCGTCATAAATATTGAGGTAGGGGATTCGTTGATTCTCTAATTTTTTATGATAAGTCATAGAGTTAGAATGATTTATCCCTTTGTATCACAATGAAATAGACCTAATTAAATACTTCAACCGGATTAAAATAACTGGTTTGATATTATGATGTTTCTATGCACCGTGATGACAGTTCTCCTCTTGATTTTTATAGATAGTGTGATATTTATTCATTTCATGTTAGCATGTTGTTCTTGATGAAATTGATAATGAAAGTAAAGGAAGAATTATTTGATAATTAATTGGATAATGATAAATAGGCATGTAAATGAATCTGGTTGTTGTTGTTGTTCTAATTTGATGTTAATCAAATTGATGTCGATGTGCATGTTTAATTCAGTTGGTTGGTAAACCTGAAACATGATTGTTATTGTTGTTTTAAGGAATGTAAAATTATTTTTTAAATTAATTTTTGATAGCTTACTGAATGAGTTTTGAAGTTTTGGATCCTACGAAGTAAATCTGTTAATTCAAGATGGATTAAAGAGTTGATTGTTTGATAATTCCTTGAATGGTTCTGAGTTACCCTCTTGTTTGTTGAATGGGAAATATCCCAATTGATATGATATTTGATTCCCTACTGATTGTTATATTATGTGACACTGGAGGTGTGTTGTTATATGGGGAGGCATAATGTCCTTTTGGTTGTGGTAGTGGAGGACACATATAGTAGCGAGATACATCAGTTTATGCATGTGGGTGTCGGGGAGGACACAAGGGACGAAGAAATGTGATGGAAGTGATTGTTGGATGCTTGTTGATTCTTTGGTTGTTTATCTACCTTACTTTTCACCACTTCTCAAGGAATATTCTCTTTCTTACCGTTCTTTCGAAAGAGGTGAAGACACACAGGGTATTCCACATGCTTTCTGTGTTTAGCCACTCAACGGAGAATGGGTATATGCTCTTTATATAGGAGGAAAAGGATCGACGGGTAGTACATATACTCACTGTGTTGAGCCCCTTGTGTTTAGTAGCATATGATGCATTTCTATAATGCATGTGAATATGGGGAAGTAATTATGTAATAATTTTTTTAATATGTTATTTTAACCCATGGAGTTGGTGTTCGTTGAAACATAATGATGAGGTTGAGAACATTCGAAGGGAAAATGGTGTTTTTGGATGTGGTGTTAATGGAGTTTAATGTGGAATTTGCCATGTTTATTAATCTTTGAAAATTAATTAAGGTACATTGGAATTGATAAAAATGGAATGAAGTAATCTAAAAAATACCTTAAATTGTTGTGTTCTTATATGATACCTAGTCTTAGAAGTGGGAGCCTGGAGTTCCAGAGACATTAGCTGCTATTGTGTCTAATATTAGGTTATGCCCATAGTGTGGTTGTGGGTTATAATATATACTATACTTTTTGAGTTTCTATTCGCTACTCCACCCTGTCAGTAAGGGAAACTGGCACTCTGGGGATTCTGAGCCCTGGGGGTGTTTTCCACAACATTCTGGTGGGAGGATGAATGACTGAATATGCCCTTTGACCCTGCTCTCTTCTCTCAGAAAATTCTAGTGCCAGTAGGCACATTGGTTAGTTTCCCCCATATATGTCTGTAGAGGGATATATTGGCTTGTGCTTATTCACACAAATATATTATGGATAGAGTATCCTAGGGATTACTATAGGTGTAACGTGTATAACTTGTGATGGCTTGGGGATCCTTACTCGGTGTATGGGCAGTAATGGGTTGAGGTATAATACCCGACGTATGATACATGTAATGGGGGATATGGTGGATCCCGAAAAAACCCTGATTACATTTGGTTGTGAGGATGGTGTGGTGCTTCGCCCAGTTGTCTGCGGGCATGCCTTTGTGGTGCACATGGTGCAGATTGTGGAGCTTAGCCCATGTGTATGTGGGAAAGCCTTTGGAGAGAGATGCACAAGATGTATGACATTTGGGAAAAGTAACAAACCAATGGGGAAGTAGTATCGGGGTACCCACAATATGATATATTCTTTTATGCATTACATGGTGAGAGAATCCTTGGTATTGTTGGGAACAAAGTATACCTTTTAGGTGACAAGTTAGTTTCACATATTGTTCACTATGCTTTATCATGCTTTCTATAATTTTCCACGACATGCATCAGGGATGATCCTATTGAGTATACTATTATACTCACCCTATGTATATATAAACCATATTCTGGTCACTTGGAGAGGGTTGGAGACCATGTTGATTTTTACTTGCTAGGGGTTGTAGGAGTTGTCCGGTCTTGTGGCATCAGCTGTTTATACTTTACATTGGGTACTTCCAGTTTTCAATTTTAGTTTTATTACTTTTGCATGACATTACATATGTGCACGTGTGATTTCTTTCATACTTCAATTCTGAGTTTGAGTTGGTTGGTGTCTATCTTATCTCTCTCTTCTGCATGTGTTATATTAGAGGGTAATGCCTCCCATTTGTGTATTATTATACCCTCAGTGGTAATCGCCTACCAGGGGCCTACTGGAGGAAGGAATCAGGGGATCATTATCTCAGTTATCACATTGACAGCCCAAGAGGGGTTCACATTGTGGGGAGGGGGTCATGACAAAGTGGTATCAAAGATCTGGTTGAGGGATAGGATGAAGTTTTGAGGTAGGCACATGTGATGTATCATGGGTTGGTAGGGTAATATTTTCATTCATGATTAGCAAGTGAGGTAAACACTGGAGACCAGCTGAGACATAGTCGTTTAGGGCCCCCTATGATCTGATGTACAGACCTTTACGTTTACAATGGCTAATAATCAAGGTGATACTAGATACAGGGTTGAGACCTAGGAAAGGATCATTCATCATTCATCTTTGTTCCTGTGTTTGAATGGGTAGACCATGGGATATGTTAACCTAAAATGAATGAAATAAAACAATAAATTAATTAATGCGGAGTCTTCCATATTCTGGTTGTAGGAGCTCTAATGGTTTTTTATTTTAATGGTATGGCTCTATATAGACGTCCTCGTCAGGTTTGCATAGAAAATGTCTATTAGGCAATTCCAGCAGATTCTCGTAGGGTAGAGGTTGAAAATGAAGACACTTGGAGGAAGACACTCTGAGATTTTCATCTCCAGAGTTTGTAGAAGTTTGAGGGTCCCATTTCAGATGCAGTCACGGAAGACTAGTTGGGGGAGGTCGAGCAAGGCTTCAGTTTGATAAATTCTCAGAAGGATCATTAGGTTTCTGTAGCTGTGACGATGTTGCATTTAGCATCAAGGTAGTGGTGGTTCCTGTTCCTCGGGGATCATGAGGAGTCAGTGATCTCATGGGAGGAGTTCCACGACAAGTTTAGAGCTGAGTTACTTTCTTTGAATGTGTAGGAGTCCAGTCGCCCGGAGCTTCATACCCTTCGACAGGGGATCTATACTGTTCGAGAGTTTGGAATACATTTATAGAACCTTTTAGAATATGCTTTAGACCTTTTACCAGATAAGGTGGCTAGGGCGAGGCATTTCGAGGAGGCTTTGCGTCCATAGATCCAGAATCAGGTCACCCCATTTATGCTGAAGAAATTTCATGAGGTGCTGGAAAGGGAAGAGGTTGTCGAGAGGAGTTTTCCAGGATAGGATTATCACGAGAGGGGGAACATTGTGATCCCTCACGAAGCAAGGTTGTGGTCTGTGGATCCCAGTTTTCAGGGCATAAGAGTTTCCGTTCAGCGGGGGGTAGGTCTCAGCCCTTCACATCTCATTTCTCCAGAGGCACCAACTCTCAGGGCTATGCCAAGGGATCCGGCCCTTATTTTTCTTGTGGTGGTCATGGACATCAGCAGCGGGAGTGCCCAACCTTTCAGAGATGTCATTGTGCACCAGGAGTTACGCTCCAGGTTCCTCCATTGAGGTAGTTCCAGCCGAGGTAGCAATCGCCAGTTGCACCCACTTTGGATCAGTAGAGGCTATATGGGGTGGTATTGGATATCCCCATGATTCTTACTATACATATAGAGAAGAGCATGGCTGTGGTGGTGGTCTTCATCAGGGTTAGAGTGGTCGTGGAAGATGTCTTGGTCAGCTTGATGCTCTGGCGTTGCCAGCACAAGACGATCCAGATGTTGTTCGAGGTACCCTATTCTTGTTTTCTACCCTGGTGTATTCCATTTTTGATTCAGGAGTGACACAATCCTTCATATAACCTACCCTTGTCCATGCTTTGGGACTTGAGGTAGAGAGGCTTACAGTTCACTTGGCATTGACTATGCCAGTTGGAGGTCGAGTTTGTAACACCCCAGGATTTCAGAGTGTGTTATTTCTTAAAAATAATTCAATAACTTGCACTACACGCAACACCGAGTTCAATCACACCATTAAAAGAGTTCATGAATAGTATTAACTACATTTTGAACTTTATATAATCCTTATAATTTTAGAATCCCTATTATGAGTTTCTTAGTCATATTGCAAGAACAGATTCATTTTCAGTATTATCAACTTCTAATAGTGAAACCTTTTTAAATACAATATTTTAATCTTTTTGACTAAATTGGGACATCAAAAATTTAAAATGAAACATCCCAAGCTTCCACGGTACGCTTTCTTTGAGTAATACAGTAGCGTGTGTTGTAGACAACCTTGAGTTTTAACACACACCACAACCAATCAAACTAGCCGTTATGAATAGTAATACCTAATTTTTGAAATTATATATATTTTATATTTAAAAATGGACTTCATTTTTGGATTCGGAATATCGAAATTAGCCTAGGGTGAAATTTTGGTACATTTCGGATAACTTTTATATTTTGATGAATAGTGAAAATTACTAAATTTTAATTAAAAACAACTTTTTTAATCAAAATAATTACTATTGATAAATTATGAATTTGAGTGGTTTTAAAGTATATTTAGAATATATTTTTACCATTTAATATAATGTTGGTCATTGGACATAATTTTACAATTAAACCGAACATAAACAAGTGTCAATCTTTTGGTAGTTATTATCTCTTAAAAACACGCTTTTTGTTTTGACAGCGGGAATTAATTTTAAATTAATTTCTGCCACTTCTGTGTTTTGAATTTAGAAAAATGGATTCCATATTTGGAATCAGGATGTTCAAATTGTGTAAATAGGTAACTTTTATTTTTAGACATTTTGAATAATTACTGCGGTAAATATTTTATTTACCATGGTTAAGGGTAAATCCGGTAAATAAGGGTTAAAAAAATAATATTATAATAATACTAAATTACCCTAAAACGTGTCTTCACCCTATTGGTTGATACATAGTCGACCATGGGCATCTTTGGGTCTATTTTGGGACCCCATGGATCCACTTGTAAGTGATAATGACACTTTATTTTAATTAAGTCAAAATGAATACAAAAATGACACAAGCATATATCTTTTAGAACAACAATTTTTACATAGGGTTATACATGTTGGATTTTCGATTATAAATATTCATTAGAAAGATAAAAAGATTTCCTACATAATGATATTTTATTTATAATTTTTAGACATTAAATAATGTATTTTATTTATGACACAATGATGATGCAGTAATTACTAAAATAGTAAAAAATTAACATAATTGATATTATAAATACCCAAATAAATATAATATGAAACTTTTAATGAATTAAACTAATTTTCTAGGATAATATGATATATTAGGATTGATTTAATTGACTTTTTTCGAAGTAATCAATCTGTTATGAGTTTCACAAAAATCAACTATTGAATAGTGTCAAAATTGACATAAAAGAGTTCTTAAAACAAATATTATATTATTAATTGATATTAAATTCCTAAAAATCTAAGGTTCGGCCAAGAGACTTATATTATGATAGGTTAATCATTAATGGACCACTTGGGGGTCGCTTGGATGTATATAGTAAGTTTATTAACCATAATATATAAAATACAAAGAGACATTGTAAAAGTGAAACTAATTAACTTAGAGTTAATTCTTAAAGATAAGGTTAATATAAGTACCCAAACCTGTCTAAATTCTATTGGATGAGTTGTTTTCGACCTATCCCCACCTCATCCTTTGAATAGTCAACTTTGGAGCCTTTAGAAACCGAATATGAATTTATTATAAATTAATATTTCTAGCTTTTCCAAAGGTGCCCCTCACCCCTCTTATAAAAGGGCACTCCTCCTTCCCATTTCTTCACACCTTCAAAGCCTTTTGGTTCGGCCAAACTCTGCCCAAATACTCTCCCAACATCCCTGAATACAACCTAGAGGCCTTAGTTTGATCAGAAAGCAAACCTAAGGAGCCCTTTTGATCAAATCAAAAGGAAGAACCCGAAGAAGAGGTAATGATTTCACCACCCTTTTCTAAGTTCATTTCTTCTTCCACTTCTTCTTCCTTTGTTCTTACCATTCTGAAATAATAACTCCAGTATCTCACATATACTGTGATGTTATTATAAATATGGTACAATCATATTCAGTATTCTATCCACCCTTTGAATAACATGTCACCATACGTGCGTACGTACGGCTTACCGTCTCCACGTCGTGGTGTAATTGTTATTCAATATAATATTATTTGGATGGGTATAATAATGATGTGTAACTCATGTAAATAATAAATATAACATGTTAATGATTCTGTATATATGATATACCATCCATTTATATATTATTTTAATATCAAAAGAATGATATTGTCGCTCGTGCGTACGTACGGACTACCGTCTCCACGAACGCGATGAGATTCATTCTCCATCGTATCCATTCAAGTATAATTATCATTTGATGATTTAAAAATGATGTTTAAGGACTGTATATCATTCTGGATATGAATAAGATACAACAACCATGGCTTATGTAACAAAACATATAAAAGAAAATGAGTAAGTTAACTCCCGAAACGACGATAATTCTAAGATATTATTAACAAATCAATGTTAAAAGATCATATATGATATCATATTAATATATATGATTCTTGTATAATTTAATAACAACTATTTCACCATTATACAGGAGGTTAACCTACCCCAACCAAGGAAAAGTACAAGGTAAGGGTTATTTCACAATCTCTTCATTATCCGAGATTGTTTATACGTAATAATCTACTGGGATTTCTTTATCATCCACATCCATGTTTCTTTGAAATGTATTTCAAAACGTATTTATTATTTACAAGAATATGGGTTAAATTCATTTATACCCTTGTTTGACTTTTTGTAAGAGGTTTATAAAGGAATATTTCCGTCGTTTTCAAAACAAGGTCCTTTTTGACCTTTTCGACAGAATTAAGATAAGAATGTTTTTTTTTACTTATACGGCGGGTGCGGTTATTTTACGCCATTATAAAATCGTCAAAGCTTTCCTTACAAGCTTACAAGAATATTTTCAAGAAAATGTTTTATTTTATATGGCTCTTAAATGATTTCAAAAATAGAAAGAGATATTTCTCTAAAAAGTGTTTTGATTTCATCTATGTCAACATCCTTTAATGGATTTTACGCTTATTTGAAGTTGATTTATTATAATACAAAACTTCTATATTGTATTGAAGATTTTGTGATATGTTTGACTGTGGATGTGCTATTTTATACCATTCATAGTTTATGGTGAAACTATTGACATTTCGTATGCTAGTTTTAATCCGAATGATTATGTTATATTTCAAACTTTTCTTCAGATGAATGTGCTAAACAAGTATGTTCCGGGTTGGGGACCGGTAAAAGTAAGCCCTCCAGGTTGGGGACTGGTAAAAGTAAGCCCTCCAGGTTGGGGACTGGTTAAAGTAAGCCCTCCAGGTTAGGGACTGGTAAAAGTATGCCCTCCGGGTTGGTGTCCGGTTATTAGAGGCACTCCGGGTTGGTGTCCGGTTATTAGAGGCACTCCGGGTTGGTGTCCGGTTATTAGAGGCACTCCGGGTTGGGTTCCGGTTAGAAGTAACCCCTAGGTCTTGGGATGAGGCCTAGACAAAGAAATTAACGTTTAGCATTATGCATTCCAACATTATGAAAGTGGTTATTGATATTGCATGTGATTATTCGATTAGTAGAATATCCATGTGAATAAGTAAATGGCATTATTTCATTTTTTTTTTTGCCATACTATGTTGAAGTTCAATTTTAAAAGGCTTTTGTTTTAGTAATTCATTGCCTTAAATGTTTATGCTTATTATGAATGTTCCGCTATATTGTTATCCTTACTGGGCATTTGAGCTCACCCCTTTTCTATGTTTTATTTTTCCCAGGTAGTGAAGAAGTAAATTATGAATGACTTGCAGGGATATTATGAGGGGTTAATAGTGTGGATATGAAGACTTTGTTGTTGTAGTAGTTTTTCACTTTGAAATGTAATGTAAAACTTTATGATTATATATAGTGTTTCCAAGGCTACTAAACCAATCGGTCTTTCGGGATTTGATCTTTCTTGTGATCATGCCAATGTTATGTAATTAATGCACCGACTCTGGGTAGCTGGGGTCGGGGCGTTACAGTTCGTATCAGAGGAAGTTTAGTACAAACCTTGGAAGCTAGATTTAGATAATCTCTGATTAGAGCACATAGACCTAAGATGAACTTTGAGGATTAGTATAGAAGAACTTCCTAGAATTTTGGTATTGTAGAGATTTTGTGAGTTTTCCGAGCAATACATCCCTGTCTGGATACGAGCAGGTAGAGGCGGCTCTGGCACAGATGTACCTAGGGGTAAAACCCGAAAACACCGCTTTGAGCTAGACTCGAACGGGAACTGGTGCACGACAACGGGCCTTGCTGCACTCTTGGTTACGACACTCCCGGGGGATATGCTTAGGATAATTCTCTTTCTCTTTACAAACCATTATGAAGGGTTTATGAGTATATACATCCTCAAAGGAGACATTTTTATGATTATGGATTATATCTATAAATAGTTCAATTTATGTTAAGTGTTTTATAAGTATGGGATTATGTATTTTGATTCATAAACTGATCTGGTGTATGCCATTGTTTAGAAATGGCGCCCAGTAGAAGGAATGAGAACTCCAGAAATGCACATGATCCAAAGAGAAGGAAGGATCATATCTTTCATGGTCTTAAGCTAGAATTGACAAGAGAAATAGTCTCCTATTTATTATCATCATATGAAGAAATAATATCATGTGTTGATAAGATAAGTAAAGAGTTTACTGAGTCCTATGGCTTTGAAGGGAAGCAAGAGAAGAAAATGATGGAAGAGAGAAAGATGGATAAAAGTAAGAGGGAAAAGAAGAATTTTCCCATATGTGGTAACTGTGGAAAGAAACACCCTGGAACTTGCCTGAAAGGAATGGGAGTTTGTTATAAGTGTGGAGGAAAAGGGCACAAAGTACGTGACTGCAAGGGTAAGAAAATGGTTTTAAATGTACAATGCTTCATTTGCAAGGAGTTTGGACACTACGCGAACCTATGTACCAGTCATCAGACTATGCCGCAAATGATGCTATTGGATAATAATCAAGTTATGATACTACCACAGATGAAGAGGAATGATTAGAGTTCTTATGTTGATTATATCAATTGAGTGTTGTATCAACAATGTACTTGTTATAATAATTATGGAGTATATAAGGATTGTACTGCAGTACTATTTCATTAAGGACTTGAGATTGTGTGGAACAAAGAAAAGTGACTCAATAGAAGGTTAAATTTTTGGAAAATATATGGTTGAGAGAATGATAAATCGTAATATAGTTCTGATACTGAGGTACTGATTTTGGAATAATATGTGATTATTTTGGATAAATTATATTGGATATTATTGACTACCTTGAAGCTGATTAATGATTTGTATATTCCATCATTGTTAGGGTTTAAAACATTTTTGGATTAATGAAGTATATCCAGCATTCTATATGGAATAAGGGATCATGAATGTAATCAATAAGGAATATGGTAATACATGATGAAGGTATTAATATGCTATTACGGGGTAAAAAGGATCTATATTATGTTTACCTTCCTTATAAATGTTGGAATGTGAGTTTGGATAGAAGTATTTTGGATAGTTCTAGTTTGGATTATTTTGGATTAACATAAAAGGACAACCCGGAGGTCGGGCGGCAACCCGTCGCGTCCGGCAAGGCTGCGAGACTTGGACCCGAAACCGAAGGGCGACAAGGGTGTATCACCTACCACTGGCCCACGAGATGTCCTAGATTAAATAATGTAGTTTTTATTAAAAGATCTTGTAGATGAATTATAAATTCATTTATTTTGGAACCCTATACGAATAGTGTAAATAGAATTTTTCTTACATTCTATTATCTTTTAGAGTGAAAGATGAGTTTGTGGTAGAAATTTATTAATGGATAAAACTATAATTATAAAGTAAGTATATCTCCTTATGATCTTAGTCAATCTCATAAATAGATTCCTCAATATTAAGAAAAGCAACTTAGAACAAAAATGTTTTCCTAGATGGTACCTTAAATCATCACTAATTTATGGCTTTGGGATTGTTGGCCTTTTCATAGCCATGTTCTCTACCACTCTCCATCAGATAATTGATGGTTAGATTTCTCTTCCATATCCATATTTTCCTAAATGGAACCCTAGTATGTGTTATTTTCGGTAATCTTCATACTTTCCACTCTTTATTTTAAATAGAGGCCTCATTAATTCATTTTTCGATGTGGGATTTCAACTAAGATATTTTGAAATGTCAAAAATGTGTTGTCCCAATACCCTATATTTTGTTGAACCGATGGTACTTCAAATCATCATAGATTGATGAGTTTAAGGACCTCAATTTTATACTTGTTTGTGATTGATGACCTCAATCACTACCTATAAATATTTACGTTTTTCCTCCAATTATATGTCTCTAATTGCCACCAATGTTCTCCTAATCGAGATCATAATTTGGTGGTGACCCTTTCATTTATCTTTTCCTCATATTAAGACTAAATTTTAGTAACCCAATTTCCGATGTGGGTTTTCCCACAAATATATTTTCTACTTTCAACCTTTTATTTTCGAAGATCAATTTCAAATTGCGAGGACGCAATTTATTGAAGGAGGGGAGAATGTAACACCCCAGGATTTCAGAGTGTGTTATTTCTTAAAAATAATTCAATAACTTGCACTACACGCAACACCGAGTTCAATCACACCATTAAAAGAGTTCATGAATAGTATTAACTACATTTTGAACTTTATATAATCCTTATAATTTTAGAATCCCTATTATGAGTTTCTTAGTCATATTGCAAGAACAGATTCATTTTCAGTATTATCAACTTCTAATAGTGAAACCTTTTTAAATACAATATTTTAATCTTTTTGACTAAATTGGGACATCAAAAATTTAAAATGAAACATCCCAAGCTTCCACGGTACGCTTTCTTTGAGTAATACAGTAGCGTGTGTTGTACGCAACCTTGAGTTTTAACACACACCACAACCAATCAAACTAGCCGTTATGAATAGTAATACCTAATTTTTGAAATTATATATATTTTATATTTAAAAATGGACTTCATTTTTGGATTCGGAATATCGAAATTAGCCTAGGGTGAAATTTTGGTACATTTCGGATAACTTTTATATTTTGATGAATAGTGAAAATTACTAAATTTTAATTAAAAACAACTTTTTTAATCAAAATAATTAATATTGATAAATTATGAATTTGAGTGGTTTTAAAGTATATTTAGAATATATTTTTACCATTTAATATAATGTTGGTCATTGGACATAATTTTACAATTAAACCGAACATAAACAAGTGTCAATCTTTTGGTAGTTATTATCTCTTAAAAACACGTTTTTTGTTTTGACAGCGGGAATTAATTTTAAATTAATTTCTGCCACTTCTGTGTTTTGAATTTAGAAAAATGGATTCCATATTTGGAATCAGGATGTTCAAATTGTGTAAATAGGTAACTTTTATTTTTAGACATTTTGAATAATTACTGCGGTAAATATTTTATTTACCATGGTTAAGGGTAAATCCGGTAAATAAGGGTTAAAAAAATAATATTATAATAATACTAAATTACCCTAAAACGTGTCTTAACCCTATTGGTTGATACATAGTCGACCATGGGCATCTTTGGGTCTATTTTGGGACCCCATGGATCCACTTGTAAGTGATAATGACACTTTATTTTAATTAAGTCAAAATGAATACAAAAATGACACAAGCATATATCTTTTAGAACAACAATTTTTACATAGGGTTATACATGTTGGATTTTCGATTATAAATATTCATTAGAAAGATAAAAAGATTTCCTACATAATTATATTTTATTTATAATTTTTAGACATTAAATAATGTATTTTATTTATGACACAATGATGATGCAGTAATTACTAAAATAGTAAAAAATTAACATAATTGATATTATAAATACCCAAATAAATATAATATGAAACTTTTAATAAATTAAACTAATTTTATAGGATAATATGATATATTAGGATTGATTTAATTGACTTTTTTCGAAGTAATCAATCTGTTATGAGTTTCACAAAAATCAACTATTGAATAGTGTCAAAATTGACATAAAAGAGTTCTTAAAACAAATATTATATTATTAATTGATATTAAATTCCTAAAAATCTAAGGTTCGTCCAAGAGACTTATATTATGATAGGTTAATCATTAATGGACCACTTGGGGGTCGCTTGGATGTATATAGTAAGTTTATTAACCATAATATATAAAATACAAAGAGACATTGTAAAAGTGAAACTAATTAACTTAGAGTTAATACTTAAAGATAAGGTTAATATAAGTACCCAAACCTGTCTAAATTCTATTGGATGAGTTGTGTTCGACCTATCCCCACCTCATCCTTTGAATAGTCAACTTTCGAGCCTTTAGAAACCGAATATGAATTTATTATAAATTAATATTTCTAGCTTTTCCAAAGGTGCCCCTCACCCCTCTTATAAAAGGGCACTCCTCCTTCCCATTTCTTCACACCTTCAAAGCCTTTTGGTTCGGCCAAACTCTGCCCAAATACTCTCCCAACATCCCTCAATACAACCTAGAGGCCTTAGTTTGATCAGAAAGCCAACCTAAGGAGCCCTTTTGATCAAATCAAAAGGAAGAACCCGAAGAAGAGGTAATGATTTCACCACCCTTTTCTAAGTTCATTTCTTCTTCCACTTCTTCTTCCTTTGTTCTTACCATTCTGAAATAATAACTCCAGTATCTCACATATACTGTGATGTTATTATAAATATGGTACAATCATATTCAGTATTCTATCCACCCTTTGAATAACATGTCACCATACGTGCGTACGTACGGCTTACCGTCTCCACGTCGTGGTGTAATTGTTATTCAATATAATATTATTTGGATGGGTATAATAATGATGTGTAACTCATGTAAATAATAAATATAACATGTTAATGATTCTGTATATATGATATACCATCCATTTATATATTATTTTAATATCAAAAGAATGATATTGTCGCTCGTGCGTACGTACGGACTACCGTCTCCACGAACGCGATGAGATTCATTCTCCATCGTATCCATTCAAGTATAATTATCATTTGATGATTTAAAAATGATGTTTAAGGACTGTATATCATTCTGGATATGAATAAGATACAACAACCATGGCTTATGTAACAAAACATATAAAATAAAATGAGTAAGTTAACTCCCGAAACGACGATAATTCTAAGATATTATTAACAAATCAATGTTAAAAGATCATATATGATATCATATTAATATATATGATTCTTGTATAATTTAATAACAACTATTTCACCATTATACAGGAGGTTAACCTACCCCAACCAAGGAAAAGTACAAGGTAAGGGTTATTTCACAATCTCTTCATTATCCGAGATTGTTTATACGTAATAATCTACTGGGATTTCTTTATCATCCACATCCATGTTTCTTTGAAATGTATTTCAAAAAGTATTTATTATTTACAAGAATATGGGTTAAATTAATTTATACCCTTGTTTGACTTTTTGTAAGAGGTTTATAAAGGAATATTTCCGTCGTTTTCAAAACAAGGTCCTTTTTGACCTTTTCGACAGAATTAAGATAAAAATGTTTTTTTTTACTTATACGGCGGGTGCGGTTATTTTCCGCCATTATAAAATCGTCAAAGCTTTCCTTACAAGCTTACAAGAATATTTTCAAGAAAATGTTTTATTTTATATGGCTCTTAAATGATTTCAAAAATAGAAAGAGATATTTCTCTAAAAAGTGTTTTGATTTCATCTATGTCAACATCCTTTAATGGATTTTACGCTTATTTGAAGTTGATTTATTATAATACAAAACTTCTATATTGTATTGAAGGTTTTGTGATATGTTTGACTGTGGATGTGCTATTTTATACCATTCATAGTTTATGGTGAAACTATTGACATTTCGTATGCTAGTTTTAATCCGAATGATTATGTTATATTTCAAACTTTTCTTCAGATGAATGTGCTAAACAAGTATGTTCCGGGTTGGGGACCGGTAAATGTAAGCCCTCCAGGTTGGGGACTGGTAAAAGTAAGCCCTCCAGGTTGGGGACTGGTTAAAGTAAGCCCTCCAGGTTAGGGACTGGTAAAAGTATGCCCTCCGGGTTGGTGTCCGGTTATTAGAGGCACTCCGGGTTGGTGTCCGGTTATTAGAGGCACTCCGGGTTGGTGTCCGGTTATTAGAGGCACTCCGGGTTGGGTTCCGGTTAGAAGTAACCCCTAGGTCTTGGGATGAGGCCTAGACAAAGAAATTAACATTAAGCATTATGCATTCCAACATTATGAAAGTGGTTATTGATATTGCATGTGATTATTCGATTAGTAGAATATCCATGTGAATAAGTAAATGGCATTATTTCATTTTTATTTTTGCCATACTATGTTGAAGTTCAATTTTAAAAGGCTTTTGTTTTAGTAATTCATTGCCTTAAATATTTATGCTTATTATGAATGTTCCGCTATATTGTTATCCTTACTGGGCATTTCAGCTCACCCCTTTTCTATGTTTTATTTTTCCCAGGTAGTGAAGAAGTAAATTATGAATGACTTGCAGGGATATTATGAGGGGTTAATAGTGTGGATATGAAGACTTTGTTGTTGTAGTAGTTTTTCACTTTGAAATGTAATGTAAAACTTTATGATTATATCTAGTGTTTCCAAGGCTACTAAACCTATCGGTCTTTCGGGATTTGATCTTTCTTGTGATCATGCCAATGTTATGTAATTAATGCACCGACTCTGGGTAGCTGGGGTCGGGGCGTTACAGAGTTGACATGTTGGAAGTATGTAGAGACTGTGAGCTATAGTTGGGGAAACACCACTCTTGGGGAGATTTCCTATTTTTACAAATACAACCATATGATGTCATCCTCATTATGGATTGGTTGTATTCAGTGCAAGGTATCGTGGATTTCTTCAGGAAGAAAGTCGTTTTCTTTGATGTGAATGGTGAGAAAGTGGTGTTTTCTGGTGAGAAATACCCTCAGATGGGTCATATAAATTTTTCATCTTTTTCACACATGGAGGATGAGATGATGCTGAGTTATTCAAGGGTTCTGCTGTTGTCGTTTCCTAGGGTCGTAGAGGAGTAACCAGATGTCGTTCCTAATGAAGTTGTTCCATTACCCCCTCGATGTGAGATTGGGTTCGGGATCGAGCTACATCCATTAGTCTCCTATCTCTATGTCTCCATATAGGATGGCCCCTTTTGAGTTGTGAGAGCTTTGTATACATCTTGATGGTATGTTGCAGTGCATTTTTGTTCGGCCAAGTTTTTCACCATGGACTGCACCCGTTTTGTTTGTGAAGAAGGAAGATGGCAGTTTGCGGTTATATGTTGAATATCATCACATAAACAAAGTGACAATTATGAATAATTATCCTCTTCCACTAATTGATTATTTATTCTATCAAATAAAGGGTGAATGTTGGTTCTCAAAGATCAACTTATGGTCAGGATGTCATCAGATGTGTGTGAAGGATGATGATAATCCAAAGACTGCTTTCTGTTGTCATCATGGGAATTATGAGTTCATTGTAATGTCGTTTGGTGTGACGAATGCTCCTACAATGTTCATTGGATTGATGAATGCTGTGTTATGTGAGTTCTTAGACAAGTTTGTGGTAGTCTTCATTGACGGAATCCATGTTTACTCCACATCTGACATGGATCGTGCAGAGTTTCTATGAGTCATTTTGTGAGTTCTTCGCCAACATCAGCTATTTGGGAAGTTGACAAAGTGTGAGTTTTGTGCTCGAGAATTCAGTTTCTTGGGGAAAGATGTGTCCCAACATGGAGTAGTGATGGATCTATCAAATATTGAAGTAGTTGTGTCTTGTGGACCCCCCAATACAATTTCAGAGGTGCTATGTTTCCATAGTCTCACAGGCTACTACAGGAGGTTCATAGCCAATTTCTCCCGATTTTTGAATCTTCTGACAGCTTTGACTAGGAAGGATCAGTTATTCATATGAATTGATCAGTGTCAGATAGCATTTGAGTATCTATAGGAGAAGTTAGTAAGTGCTCCAGTCCTTTGTCTTCCAACAGAGGGAGTTTAGTTTGATGTTTTCGGCGATTCATCACATCTGGGGTTAGGATGTGTTCTCATGATGTAGAGGTCTGTTGTTTCTTATGGGTGTTCACAGGTATGTCCCCCTGAACGCAACTATGCCACCAACGATCTTGATATGGCAGCAGTGCTTTTTTCTCTGGTGTTGTGGATACATAACCTCATTGGTGAGCGCTTTGTGGTTTTCACAGATCATAAGAGTTTGAGGAATGTCTTCTCCCAGCATGATTTGAACTTGAGCATCATCTATGGATTGATATCCTATGGAATACAATTCTGAAATATCGTATACACCTGAATGGGGAATGTGGTAGCTGATGCGCTGAGCTGAAAGTCACGTAGGGATGCTGTGTGTGAATCCGGTGATTCCTTGAGAGTAATGGATGAATTGTTAGCTTTTCATCTTGATATGGAAGAATTTAGAGGTAGAGGTTGTCTTTTACAGATTACATTGCAGTCATCCTTGATGTAGAAGGTGGAATGGTCCCAGTGGCGTGATCTAGACGTATAAGTCATGAGAGACTGAGTTGTTTGTGGTGAGGCCCGTGATGGTTGGACTGAAGATGAAAAAAACCTATTGTTGTATCATGGAAGGACTTTTGTCCCATTGATGATGCGTGAGACAGTTCTTAGAGAGTTCCTTAGTTCACCCATAGTAGTACATCCTAGCGTCTCAAAGATGTAGCGATCCTTGAGGAGCCAGTTTTGGTGGTCTCGGCTGAAGCCTGCAGTTGCAGAGTTTGTGTCTCGATGTTTAGACTTCTAGAAGGTGAAGGCTGAACACTGTGTTATTGGTGGTCTTCTCCAGCCATTAGTGATTCCTCAGTTGAAGAGAGATGACATCTTAGTGGAATTTTTTACTAGTTTACCTCGAGTTCTGGGAGGATATGATGCTATTTGGGTGGTAGTGGATTTTTTTAACAAAATTGGACCATTCCATAGTGATCAAGGAGTCTATCTCAGTGTAATTTTGTCGGGGAAGTATCTAGAGGAGGTGGTGAGACGTCATGGAGTCCCAAGGATGATCATTTCTGATCGAGATCCTCATTTTACCTCTAGGGTGTGGAGAGGACTCCAACATGCTTTTGGTTCTAAACTATCCCTTAGTGCTGAATTTTATCCTTAAACGGATGGTCAAATAGAGAGAACCATCCAGACTCTTGAAGACAAGTTACTCTCTTGTGTTCTTGATTTTAGAGTCTCTTGGATGGGGAACTTACCCTTGGTGGAGTTCACTTACAATAATATTTTTCACTCCACCATCGATATGTCACCGTTTGAATCCTTGTATGGCCATCCTTTCCATTCTCCATTGTGATGGACTGGGGTTGAAGAGTCTGCAATTCCAAGACCAGAACTAGTGCAGAATACAACAGATATGGTTCTGGTGATTTGTGAGTGGATTAAGAGAGTGCAAGATTGTCAGAAATAATATGCTGATCAAAGAAGGGGGCCCTTAGAGTTTAATGTATGGGATCATGTGATTATGAAGGTGACTCCCCGTCGAGGGCAGCAAAAGTTTGGTCAAGGATGTAAGATTCCTCCCTCGTTTGTTGGGCCTCTCGAGTTTTTAGATCATGTTGGAGTTGTGGCGTATCGAGTAGCACTTCCCCCTCAAATGAGTCGAATACATGATGTTTTCCATGTATCCAACATCGTTGTTATCTTCAAGACAACTCTCACATCATCGATTGGTTAGAGATCGATGTTGATGATGATGCATCCTTTGAGGAGCGACCTATGGAGATCTAAGACCACAAGGATAAGTTTTTGTGAGGGTGTTCTATCCCTTTAGTTCGTGTCTTGTGGTGACACGGTGTCTTGGAGAAGAGTACCAGGGAATGTGAGTCACAAATGTGTGTCCAGTACCCAGAGTTGTTTGATGTTTGACTCTCTTCATGTATCGTTGCACATTTTGTGGTTATGAATCTTTCATGTGTATGTGATGGCTTCCATTTTTGATTTTTTGGTTTTCTCCCTTTTGAGAGGTATCTCGAGGGGTGGTTGTTCAGACCCCATTTCGTTTTCACTTTAGGTGGGTTTTGGATTATTGAGGACGAGAATGATTGGAGAGGTATCTGATGTAATGGACCAGACCTCTCTGTTCCATTACTTTGTGAAAATGTGGTGCTGGAGGTGTTCTGGGAGGTTAAGGTGTCTTGGGGGTGCGTTTGGTGGACTTTTAAGGAAACCTAAAGGGAAATAGCTTTCAGACGGGCTGCATATTGTTTTTCTAAACCATGCGGCCAAACCGTGGGAGGTTGGTGTTAGAGGTAGTTTTTAATGCACAGTTAGTTCACAGTTTGCCTAACTGTGCAAAATAACCATGTGAGGAATGTTTGGCGAGGCAGTAGATAGCAAACGGTTAGTGCACAATTTGTCAAACTGTGTGGACTAATCGTGAAAGCACATAACCATAGATCCTAAAATTGCGGATCTAACTCGTTTTTCCACTAAATGGTTCATTTGAGCTCCTAAGAGGACATAACTCGAGATTACACTTCATTGAAGGTAGGAGAACCACTCCCAAGAATTTTTGAGGCGATCTGAAGGCATCTCTTTGCGAATCGAAGCTGTTTCATGAGGTATGTGATCGTTCTTCTTTAGTTTCATAGATATACTTATATATACTTCTACTCTTCACTTAGTTTAGTAGATCTAAACCAGTTACGGGTAGATATAAGTGTGTGGATTCCAAATCGATGGAGGTTTGGTCATGATCTTTCTAGGAGGAGAGATCTAAGGTGGGTTTTTTGGAAATCATCCAGGCTTTCTTTTCCATTCTTCGTTATTGGTGATTTTGTCCTAAACCTTGAGGTAGGGGATTCATTGCTTCTCTAATTGTTTATGTGAAATCATAGAGTTAGAATGATTTTTCCATTTTGATCATAATGTAATTGACCTAATTAAATACATGAACCAGATTAATAGAATTAGTTTGACCGTATGTTGTTTCAATGCACTATGATAACTGTGCACCTCTTCATTTTTCTAGATAGTTTGATATCTATCACTTTCTTGTTTGCATGTTGTTCTTGATGAAATTGATAAATAATTTAAAGCCAGAATAATTTTATAATTAATTGGCTATAGATAAAGACGCATGTAAATGAATACAGTTATTGATGTTGTCTTAATTTGATGTAAATCAAATTGATTCCAATGTGCATGTTTAATTATTTGGTTGGTAGACCTGAAACATGTTGGTGATTATTGTTTGAAGGAATGTAAAATTAATTGTTTTATTAATTTTTGATAGCTTACTGATTGGGTCTTTTAGTTTTGGAGCCTACGAATTAAATATGTTAATTCAAGATGGATAAAAGAGTTTATTTTTTGATAATTGTTTGAAGGGTTCTGAGTTACACTCTTGTTTGTTGAAAGGGCCATAGCACAATTGATGTGTTGTTTGATTTCCTGCTTATTGTGATGTGATGTGACCCTGGAGGGTTGTTGTGATATGTGGAGGAATATAGGCCATTTGGTTCTGGCTACAGATGAAACCTATAGTGGTTAGATGCATCGGTTTATGCATGCAGGTGTTTGGGAGGACACCAGGGATGATGGAATTGGACGGAAGTTATTGTTGGATGTTTATTGATTATTTGGTTGTTTATCTTCCTTACTTTTCCCCACTGATCAAGGCAGCTGATCTTTCTTACCCTTCTTCCAAATGAGGCGAAGACACACAGGGTATTCCACATACTTTCCATGTTTAGCCTCTCAAGGGAGAATGGGTCTACGCTCTTACTATAGGCAGAAAAGACCCAACAGGTTGTACATCTACTCACCGTGTCGATCCCCCTTGTGTTTAGTAGTATTGGATTCTTTTTTAGAATGTTTGGGAATATGAAATAGTAATTATGTAATGAATTTTTGAATAAATGATGTTATCCCATGGGGTTAGAGTTCGTTAAAACATAATGGTGAGGTAGAGAACTTTTGAACGAACAATAGAATTTTTGGATGTGGTGATAATGGAATTTAATGTGAAATTTATCATGGCTAATTAATGATTGAATAATTAATTAATGTACAATGGAATTGATGAAAAGTGAATGAAGTAATCTAATAATTCCCCTTAATGGTTGTGTGCTTATATGATACCTAGTCTTAGAAGTGTCAGCCCAGAGTCCGAGAGACGTTAGCTGCAGTTTTGTCTAAGATTATGTTATTCCCATAGTTTGGGTGTGAGTTATATTATTTTCTGTACTTTTTTTGTTTCTATATGCTACTCCACCCTATCAGTCAGGAAAAATGGAACCCCAAGGATTCCCATCCCTGGGTGGGTGTTTTACCCATCATTTTGATGGGGGGATGAATGGCTGACTACCCCATTTGACCCCACTCTCTTCTCCTGGTAGATACTAGTTCCATTTGGCACAACAATTAGTTTTCCCAATATATGTGTGTAGAGGGCTGTAATGGATTGTGGTTGTTTACACACATATATTCTGGATATAGTATCATATGGACTACTATAGGTGTAACGTGTATAGGCTGTGATGGCTTGAGGATCCTTACTCAGTGTATGGATTATAATGGCTTGAGGTATAATACCCAACATATGATACTTGTTATGGGAGCTGTGGTGGCTCCCAGAAACTACATGGTTACTTTAGGTTGTGAGGATGGTGTGGTGCTTCGTATAGTTGAATGCGGGAAATCCTTTTTGGTGCACGTGGTTCAGATTGTGGAGCTTAGTCTAGGTGTCTTTGGGCATGCATTTGGAGAGAGATGCACATGACGTATGTTGTTGGGGTAATCCAGAAACCAGTGGGGATGTAGTAGCGGGGTACCCTTGATATTATTTTCAATATGATATATTCTTGAATGCATTACTTGGTGAGAGTATCCTTGGTATGGTTGGGTACATAGTATACATGTTAGGTGACGAGTTAGTTTAACTTGTTGTTCACTATGATTTAGCATGATTTCTTTACTATTGAACGAGAGGCTTTGGGGAGGATCCTACTGATTATACTGTTATACTCACCCAATGTATATATAAACAATTTTTCTGGTCACTTGGAGCAAGATGGAGATCAAGATGGTTTTAACATGCATGGGGTTGCAGGAGCTGTTCGGGCTTGTGGCATCTGCTATTTTTACTTTCCATTGGGTACTTGCAGTTTTCTGTTTCAGTTGTAGTACTTTTTCATGACATTACATATGTGCACTTGGGTTTTATAATATACATCAGTTATGAGTTGTAGTTGGTTGGTGTTTATATTATCTCTCTCTTCCACATTTGGTCTCTTAGAGGGTAATGACTTCCATTTTGGTGATATTATACCCTCGGTGCTGGTCGCCAACCCGAGGCCTACTAGAGGCGGGACTCGGGGGTCATTATCTTCCTTCTCACATTGCCAGCCCAGGAGGGGTACACTTTGTGGGGATGGGGTCTTGACACAGGTTCTGTGATTCATTTCCACATTTATATTCCTTCTTCAGTGATAAATAATAATTTCATATTATATAACTAGATCATTTATAATTATGATGAAGGGATTGTTATGATAGAGTGTAAATACAAAAAAATTCACATTTATGATATTATGAATAAGAAACAACTTAAAAATATTTTATAGTTATTATTTTCCTATTTAATTCAATCCATATCAATCCACTTTAATTTTTAGAGAGGGGATCCACATTCTACTATGTTGTTTTTTATTCCAATAATCATTTAAAATATATACAACTTCAATTTTTGGTTCATGGAAAGGATTGATATATATCAATGAATAATTTGTTGAGTTTATAATATTATCTTATAAATATCAATATAGTATATATTGTAGTTCATTATTAATAGGGACGTGTTTTATTAAAAGTTAGAGGATATGTGGTCAGAGTAGTTTAATAATGATATAACATAATAATGGAAAGTAAATTTTTATTTTTAATTTATAATAAACAAATACAATTCCATTGTTAAAAAATAGTTAGAAGTAGATTCTTCTAATAGTTAATCAGTAAAAGTATAAATTCTTTTTCATTGGGTGTTAAATTAATATTGACTTCTGTTCATGATGTTAAAATGAAAAGGTGATATGGAGCTAGTTTTTTGTGTTTAGGAAATAAGATAAGTTTTTAAGATCTAATAAAATTAAATTTCTATCAACAATACATCATCTTTTTACTGATTTTTCTCACAGAGGTTATGAATCATGTGAGTATATAGTGAATGATTAATAAATTAATGATAAAAATATTAAATGAAATAATTTACAACTAGAGTATATGGTGATTAAATATGATGGTTTCAGTTGAATTGTTAATAAACTATTTAACAAACCCAAAAGGGGAGATCTGTAGATAAAAACCAATAATAGAATATTGGGATCTGTTTGTTGACATATGTCATTAAAATCAATATTAAGACTCATAAAATTGAAACAAATTTTTTTCATTATTTTTATAGTATGATTCAACACACTCAATCCTAGAATTTTTAAATAATATTCTAGTGATGTATTATATGATTTTTCAAAGAATCTTTTTCTATAATGGGGAATCTCTAATTTTTTGGTGCATCCATATTTGGTTAAAATGGGTACTTGTTCAATTAATAGTGAAAAAATGACACATCATTAATTTATAGGATTATAACATGACACATAACAATAAAAATGGATATATCACAACATAATGATTGTTTATATTTTCTCATAAGTAAAATTTGAATGGAAATACTATAGGTTATTGAATACGAGATGTATCAGAATCTTAGTGTACCTGTATCAGCACTATAATGCAATGGTCTATGTCATGATATGAGGACCCTGAAATTATGATGTTCTATTAAATGGTACATAGGGAAATATGAGTGGTATACAACACCAAAAAAATTATTCAGAGATATGTACTAAAAGATCAACATTTTTTAAATATTAGAGTATAAGCATTTATTCGAATAGATGGATACATTATGCTATAATGGGGGTTTTTGTGACATAATGGTTTCAAAACACATTGTTTTACATGATTCCAATGTTATTAATATTAGATATTTTCTATATGAATGGAGGGATGTCATTACCCCCTACTGGTACCCCTCTTAGCATGACACTGGAGATTGGGATTACCCATGAATCCTAAATTCAAAAGGTCACATGTTTTTAATTTACACTTAGGATATAGAACATCAAAATACGGGATGAATTATCCTCATTATTCAGAGGAAATTTGATGAATAAACAAATAAAATAAATTATAACAAATTAATGATATTTATTATATTTAATTTCAAAAAATTCACGAATAAAATCGTTATATACCATTAAATTACATATAATAATGACCCAAATAAACGAAACCCACTTAAAAACCCTCCATGGGTTAGTAAGGGCTATCTCAGTCAATAAAATCAATATATGGGCTTGAAAATTGATATATATATATAAATATATATATATATGTTGTAATAATATTGTAATACCAAGGAATATCATCCCCAAAATCACTAGTGACAATGTGTAGGAAGAATAATAAAACCCTTGTGAATAAATAAGAAATATGATAATTGGATAAAATTGGTTAAATATATTATCATCCTCAACATATCATTCACACAATATAAACCATTAATTTACATAAAATGAAATCTACGGACTATATACTGGAATAGTTTACATGATCCCACTTCTCTAATGAGTTGTGTACCCAAAACACAAGTGTATTATGTCATGGTCCTCCCACCCCTTCCATATTTTATATTAAAACCAATAATAAGGAATCACCACCAATTCACCATCACATCATCATAATCACCCATTATGGACATGAACTACTACAACCCAAAAAATATACACTACCCCTTAAGCCATTACAACTCATTCATAAGTTCACATTTGATTAATGTGAGTCATTAAATCCTAATTCATGTACACAATATAACCTAATGTCACAGTAGCCCACATATATATGTATTTCATAACACTGAGACACCATATCCTATATTAGTTTGTATTGTATAGATGTATATCACCATTTCCCATATTTTGAAATATACCATACAATGTTTTAAAGAGAGAGTTGGGTATATGATATATTATTCCATTCATATTATGAATATTTTAGATTTTGGGGAAACACCTAGAACAAAAGGAAAAATATAGGCATCTATCACCCAATCTGATTAGGGTGGTCGAGTATACAAACAAATAGAACAAAATAAATATTATATCCCAAAACCATTTTATTGGAAACGATGCAATCCAATAATTTTACTATATATTTCTTATCACATGAACCACCATATTCCATAATTTAATACACCATAGATAATACTATTCATAGTACACTAGAATTGATGTAAATGATATTTTCCCATTTTTCAGTAATTAACTACCAACCATTATATAATATTCTATCCTGAATTATAGATTAATAATTTCAATAATAATATAAATCCATCGTTATTTTATTCAATAATATAATTTTTGTTGATATACAAGAATGATTAATCATTTAACCACCCATTCGTTTCTAGTTATTGAAATTAGATTATAATATATTGGTCTCGATGTACCACCCAACATAATTTAGTCATGAATTATTACCATCCAACTTACATTGCATTTAGACGCAACTATACATACTTTACAAAATGATATACTCAAAATATAACAATCAATAAATATCCAATAAAACTTGAATGTATCATATTAATAGTAGAAATTATAAATCCATCTCAATTATATAACCACAATATCATTTCAGTAGCCATTATGTAACATACACACCATCTCAAAATCAAATGCATTAATCCACCACAACAACAACATCAAAAAAATTATACCCTCATCATATCAAAAAATTGTATTAGGTGTTTATTTATGTCATTTTACAATACATATACTATATATAAATATATATATATTTATTTAAAAATAAAAAATTCATTAGAAACATGCACATTTTGAATTAATATTAAACATTCTATTCTTCAAATATTATAAGAAACATGAACTGATCATAGTCTTCCACTATTGATAACTATAAGAATCACATAATTCATTGTTAAAAATTATATCAATTCATTATTAGATGATTTTATCCAGAAAAAAATTTATAATGTCAAAAAAATTTACTAAAAATCCATTAAATGATATGATAAATAATTACTTTTTCTTATTATGATTTTTAGGAATATAACAATCATGAATGAAAAAAACATTCAGTATCCTAATTATCTTAGAAAAAATACCTTGTTTAAACATTTTTATATATGTTATATATTCAAGGATGAATTAATTTTAATATAAATAGTCCATACTAATATTTTAAAAAAAATATTATTATTAAATAATATATCTGATAGAATAATCTCATATGAATATACATTATTACCCCTTTAATATAAATAATTATGTATTTTATCTTCTTTATTCCAAACATAACTAATCACTATTTAAAAACCTTATGTTCTAAAGTAAATTAGGATATAAAATTTTTCTTCGTTGATTCATTATGTGTTTGGTAGAGTAATATTAAGTGGTTGATTGGTCTATTGTAATGGGATCACGAGTTATCATTTATATCACACTAAAAAATGTGCTTAGGTCCATAAGATGAGTGAACTCATCACTTCATAAATCGATAATAATATTTGAGGAAATTTCATGAATAAATATATTTATTTCTATGAATACAATGTGTACCGAAAAAATTTTATGATTGGTGTGATTAAATTCAATGAAACTAATGGTTTGTTTTGCAGAATAATTGAAAAATATTAATATAATTCTTTAAGTGGTTAATATTCTCTCATATGGTATGAATAAATACAAGAGTCAATTTTTTTAGTATGAAATTATAATGATATAACTATAAATAAATATATGTACCTAATAATATTATTTAGTGGGATAATACTAACTTAATAAGATTTTATGAATTCGAGTTCCAAATAATTTATTTCATCTTGTAATGAATTTTAATGACTTTATGATTTCTAAATGTTTTCATATAATATTATATGAATTTTCTAAGGGATAAGAATATTAAAAAAGAAACAATAATATGACCGTAATGATATATTAAATTGATTTTATATGGATTAATTAGGGGATTTATATGAATTCAAATATTTAGATGACCACATGATTAATTTTTTTTAAAATTTATTGTTTGGTATGACTTTAATTATATATAGGGAATTTTTGTTTGAATTTCATATGATAAAAAATGTATTACATAATCCATATTTGAATAAAAATTGGAAATTTTGTATGAGGGTGAAACATTATGGTGATCTTATGACATTATGAGATATATGTATGCCTAAAATAATTTAAAAAATTATGAGTTTTTAATGAAATTAGAAAATGTCTTGTTTATAGAATTAGAAATAATGTTTATTAATGAATATTTAAAACTAAAGATTCTTTACAGAGATGAATCATGGATCAAATATCACGATCAACAATGTTATATTTATCTTAGTCATTAATGATTGAAAAAAATTCAAAATTGAAGATAGTTTTTTGGGATGATCCAAATCAATGACATGGAGACCCCAATGTCGGGAAAATTTCATTGAATGGAACTAAACCATTGTTTATTATGAGAGGTTTCGATAGTGACCTTGTAGATTTATTATTCAACCTATATGAAATGGTGAGTTGAACTCAACGTGGAGGTGAATATGGTGTTTTGACTGAATGTATAATGGTTCAAATGACATTGGGCATATCATATTCTATCAATGGTTGTTATTTTAATATGTATTATAATTGAAAAACACTAGATTATATAACATGATAGTATGATTTTAATTAAGTAAAAATAGAAAAAAATTGCATATTGTGTTCTTTTCCATGCCACATAATAAACTATCCATGACTTAGTTCAGGTATTCATTTACATAGGGAGGGAATTTCAATTGAGATATATGAGGTGGTTTTTGTGGAATATATAAAATGATGAAGTAAATAACTCGTTAAAATATTTTAAAATGTGAATTTTAACTTTAAATAAAATTAGAAATCAACTAAACAAATTGAATAAGAATATCTTCTACATAAAAAATCTAGGAGTTTTCATATTTCAAATATAGAAGATATTAGTCAAATTATTTTATTTGTTATTAAATGTTGTGAAATTATCCTAGAAATGTTAGTGATCCATTGCAAGAACTCCAAAAAAATATGATATATAGAATAATAAATAATTTAGGGAATGATACATTCATGTTATAATGTGACAATACATGTACACAAACGGAGGTATATTCTATTATTATGAGAATACATATTTCATGAGCTTTAAATAGAAGGACAAAGAATCATATAATTTAATATTTGTAATTATTTTCATGAGTAACAGTTGTTTTAATGTTATTGGAATTTTTTCATGTTTAGAATAGTTGTCCTATCTTCTTTGGATGGAGGAAAACAATAAAATGTGCATATATTTATAGGAACAAACCATATAACTTTTATTGTTGTATTATATTTATTGATAAATTTTTGTTTCATTTTGTCGATTTTTTATGTTGGAACGTACAATACCCGATGTTCATAAGATTATAATATCAATTAATCTATTGAAATTTAAAATATTTTGAATGAATCCTTGATTAAGAGGTTAAAATTTCTGGCAAAAAGAATGGCTTATTATTCAAAAAAATTTATAAAAACACTACAATACTCTTTTTTAATAATTATTTAACAAGATGTGTAACTATGAAAAATCATTGAGTGGATTGAGAATTTTATTTATGTGTGTGTGGTTTAAATATGATTTCATAAAATAAGACTACAGATTCACCTAGAATCTTAATTGTTATTCATATATTGTGAATAACTAGTTTTATTATAGAAATATTTTATGTACCTTATAATGATAATTTTTTTAAAGTTTTTATGCATAAAGAATAAAATTAAATTGAAAAATAGAGGGTTTACTATATTTAATTTAATGAACTAGAACAACATGCATAATAAGAGTATTCCAACCACTTCTGTGTTATCTTATAGTTGAGTGATATTTCCATATTTAAATTTTCATCCACTACTATTGAAATGTTTATGAAACAACACATTAATAAAAATATAATGAATGATGGTAAATCAAAAAATGATATCATTTTTTCTCCTTTAGGAATGGTTTGTATAAAAGAGATATAGATTTAGACTATGAAATAATTTTTTTAATATTTTATTAGTTCCTTTGAATTAAATATAAATGTTAGGGAAAAATATAATTAATGTTTTTTGGTGTGTTTTAAAATAAATAAATACTTAAAATGAAAAGACCATTTAAGACCAATTTATATTATTCATTATTATTTTAAGGAAATCTACAATTTTCATTAGATTATATAGGATTCAATTTAAAAAAAATACACTGAAAAATTTTCATTATGTAAAATTTCATATAATAACATTGAATATGATAAATATTTAAATGATTATGGGATACAAAAAAATTATGATTATATATGAGATAAGAAAATCACATGATTCCAAGAAGAAACAAAAAAAATTGAATGTTCTTGAAGCCATGAGAAAATGAAAAATTATGAAATATTGTTTTTTTTTTACAACATTCCGTTAAGATATGTATGAGGATATATAAATTTTCAAAATTTATTTTATTATAAAAAATAGGTACCATAATGAAAAATTTAAAGAAAAATATATTCAAATACTGAGATATTTTAATTGAGAAGATATATCTCATATTAAAAAATTGTTCCCAATGAAGTTTGTTAAATAATAACATTAAAATGGGGTGGGTGAATGTAATGAAAATAGAAAGCGTAAAAATTATATGAAGTTTTCTAGTTTATAAATAATAATTCAAAAGATAATGATGGGAATGATGACCCATATATAATTTAAAATTATAAATCCATTTTATTTTCTTGTGACAGGAATGGTTTGGATTCATCTTGATGAGTTGTTGGAGAATATATTATGGATACTGAATACAACATAATATGAAAATTGATGTCAGGTATTTGGAATATTACATAGCTCAAGAGTTAAAAAGAATCTTTTTATAATGGAGGAAATCTATACAGCTGATATCATGGAACATATTCATATAGAAACTGAACAAAAGTATATTATCATGGTTCGTAATGAGAATCTCGATGTAATAGAGGATGAAAAGGGTGATGAATAATCAATAAATATAATTATTTATAACGAGATGAATATTTAATGAATATTTCATCAAGGTATGTAATTTCATATGTGAATCCTTCTAGATATTGTATAATATTGGATGCAACATGTAATAGATATTTTGCCATAATATTTCTCAACATAAGTATAAAATTTCTTACACTGAAGATAAAATGAGTGATTATAAAAGATTGGGAAAATGAAAATTGCGCATAATTTTTCTATTTATATAGAATTAATGATTATTCAACCAGGACTAGTAATCTCATTGAAAAACACATATAAAAATGGAAGGAATAGAACTGCAAGAAAATTATAAACAAATTCACTACCAAGGATAGAGACAAAATATTTATGGTTATTGCTATTGCAATAAAAGGCATGTACATAAATTATATGATTACAATGATAATATATTTCTTATATAATGAATACATGATAAATGAGGAGTTATAAAAAAATTAAGTGATGATTTTAATAGAAATACTTTATGTCTGGAACATCAAAAAATAAACATAGTAAGAAACTATTTGAATACGCAAATGAAAATTATTGATGGTGTTATAAATAAGGATATAAATATATAGAGTGAGTGAAAATTATACATGTATAATTTTCATATTTTCTAATAATTTATAAAATTTAAGTGGAAATAAATTGAATGATTTTTTATATTCTGGATAAAATGAAATCATGTCTAAAGAACAAATAATATAGGAAATTTATGATGTAGTTATTTAATATATCAAATAACCAACATGCCAAGGAAAAGTAGATTGAATATAAAAAAATTTGTGTTGCAGAGAATAGAAAATAAGTCGATTCCAATAAAGATTCAAGAATAGCTACCCATAAATAAATATCTGAAAATTTAAGAGAAGTTCTGAGGTAGTAGTGGATAGACAAGGAATTTTATAATTAATTGTATTATTTTCATTTTATTTAAAGATTAATTGGAGAAAAAATCAAATAAATCACAAGGAAATAAGGTTTACATTATCACCATGGGGGAGAAAATTTAATTACACAAAGAGTAAAAATGGATTAATAAAGTTCAACTAACTATTATGGCCAAAACTAAAATTAATGTAAAGATAAATCATACCATATTTTGTTTAAAATAATTGTAATGATTTGAGATAAGAAAATAAGTCACAATGTCACATTGTAGAGGAAAAATAATCACTCTTATTCCATTAAAAAATTAACATACAGGTAATTTATGATGTTGTTTGGGTGAAGAAAATAGTAGACATTAATGTACGTGTTCTTCTATGTGTTTTATGAAATCACTTGAGTGGATATGTTGAGATAATTACATGATGTGGATAAAACCTAAGTTAAAAATATCCTGCAATGAATTAATCACTTATGTATAGTTATATAAATGTAGATAAAATGGTATGTCAGTAACACATTCAACCCAAATTTATGATTTTATTAATATTGATAAAAACATGGAGTTTTATTTGGTGAAATGTTGTGAAAAAATGATGTATTTTTACAATATTCACATGAAAAATTTTAATGGATTTTTAGAGATATGTGTAGGTTTGTAATATATAATGTTAGATTTATTTTTATGTATCCACTAAAATGGTATTCTTGAGTTTTTATCAAAAATATAATTTTTGAAGGAATTTACTATAAATTATTGTTTTGCATTCTCATTTCCTATACGCATTTTTGAAAACATATAAATAGAGTGATATTTATCAAGAATATTTTCTATAGAGTTCAAATGGAACCATTTTTTATGTAGGTGGAATAGGATATTTTCATGATCAATAAAAAAAGTACAGAATGTTTTTAGAATTCTGAAGGGAGAAAGTGGAATCCAAATAGGCATATATAATTATTTAATTAATTATACATAATTTAGAGATTGATGAATATATATATGTTGAAACATTTATATTGGTGATCATTGACATAAATAGTAAATTTAAATATGGTGGGTGGGTGGTTTGATGTTCAAATGTATCAAATGATCTAATAAATTTATTTGTTTTCATTGATTCAATATTAATTTTTTGATGGAATGTTATTATGATTATTGAAGGATTATTTATGATTCAATAGTAAGCGTTGGATACCATGCTTGATAATCGTTATAGGTCCATATAATGAATGATATACTGGAAGGTTAATTGTAAAAGGATATTAGAGGATGATTCTTTAAAAATCACAATGAATAGGTAGAATTAAAATTTGAAAATGAAATTGAGAAGGTTAGTTTAGTGACCACAAAATATATATAAGAAATGTGTTCTTGAATATAGAAACACCATACAAAAAATATTTTAAGTGGTTTTGGAGTGGTTGAAAATGAGGTTTTGTTGTCATAATTTCATTTTTATACATTTTTAATGCATAATAGGCTTCTAGAAAAATGTTATAGTCCCAGAATGTAATACTATGTTCAGAAATTATGATATCAGATTGATCATATTATATTACGTGATAATAAATGAATTTCCCAAAAGGATAAATTATTATTATTATTTTATTCTTATATGTCCTTATTATTTTTTATATTACATTGTTTATCAACAATAAAATTGTAAACGACATGATCAATTTAACATAATGAATTGTGAATTGGATTTTTATGACAAATCTAGATATTTCATATAAATTAGATGAGTCTAATAAAATTATTATGGATTTTTATTTGACTGTGAATGATTTTTAAAATGTTTATTTAAGGAAATGAAATGGGAACACAATTTTTTATGGCCATATAAATTATATAGAATTTAAATTGGATATAAATTTTGAAAAGGGTTATAAGTATTTGACCTAATAATTTTCTAGTTAATTCCATATTACTAAGATTTTAGAATATGAATGTTTTGGGATAAATTGATATTGAATTTTGATGATGCTTTCATTATGATCAAAATAGACCAGAAGTTATGATTGACTATATTATTGTACTTATAGATGAGGAGTGTAACGCCCCAAGATTTTATGAAAAATATTCTTTTTAATTTCATTAATGTCTTGTGTTGTACGCTACAACAAAAGAAGCTTTCACAATACGCATCCTTGACTTTCCTTCCGTTACACGCAATCGCGACCTTCCTCGATAGCGTGTGTAGTACGCAATACTGAGTTTCACTAAACAACGATATGCTATAAAAATATTATTAAAACTAGCCATTATGAATAGTAATAACCACTTTTTGAAATCCAGTAAATCTTATTTTTCAAAATGAACTTTATTTTTGGATTCGGAGTATCGAATTTAGCCTAAGGTGAAATTTTGGTACTTTTCGGATAACTTTCATATTCTAATGAATAGTGAAAATTACTAAATTATATTTAAAAACAACTTTTTTAATCGAAATAATTAATAGTGATAAATTATTAATTTGAGTGGTTTTAAAGTATATTTAGAATATATTTTTACAATTTAATACAATGTTGGTCATTGTTTGTAATTTCACATTTAAACCAGACATAATCAAGTGTCAATCTTTTGATAGATTTTGTTTCTTAAAAAACACGCTATTTGTTTTAACAGCGGGATTTAATTATAAAATTAATTAATGCAACTTCTATGTTATGAATTTGGTAAAAAAGACTTCATTTTTGAATTCGGAATATGAAATATAGCTTAGGATGAAATTTTGGCATTTTTCTGAAAACTTTCAATTTTTGATGAATAGTGAAACCACTAAGTGGTAGGTTAAAAACGGAATTTTGCATAAAACTTAATTTTACCGCTTCTGTGAATGGAATTTCGAAAATCCGAGAGACACGGTTAATATCAAGGACTAAAATGTGGTTCAATAAGATGAAAATAATTTTTTGGTGAATAGTAACTTTTTACTTTTTTTACCTCGGTTAATAGTAAATAGGGTAACTAAGGGTAAATATGATATTAATATTACCCTAACACATGTCCTAATTCTATTGGACAAGTGTAATTCGACCAAAAACAAACTTAGGAATAAAATATGACCATTTAGGCCCACTTGGATTAGATTAGGACATTTATTATTAATTTATTTAAAGAAGGGTTAAAATAGTTAAAATCAAAGTTTAATAAGTAAATCATTTTTAATATGGGGTTATACATAAGCTAAATTCGACTATAAATATTCATTAGAAAGCTAAAAAGATTTCCTACATGATGGTATTTTATTTGTAATTTTTAGACAGCATATAATATAATTTATTTATGACACAAAGATGATGCAGTAATTATCTTATTAATGAAATATTGACATAATTGATAATATAAATACCAAAATAAATTTAATTTAAGACTTTTTATGAATTCCAATAATTTTCTAGGTTACTATGATATATTAGTGTTGATTTAATCAACTTGGTTCGAATATATAATTCTGTTATGACTTTCAAAAAAATCATATAGTGTCAAAATTGACACAAAATAGTTTTTAAATCAAATATTATATTATTAATTGTTATTTTATTCCTAAAAATCTAAGGTTCGGCCAAATGACTTAGATAAGGATATATATATTAATAATAAACAATTTGGGGTTCTTTTGGCATGTTATAGTAAGTGTATTAACCATATAGTGAAAGAAAACAAAAAGACACGGTAAATGTTAAATTATTTAACTTAGAGTTAAATCTAATTGATAATGTTAAAATAAAATCCTAAACTTGTCTAAATTCTATTGGTTGATAGGATTTCGACCCATCCCAACTTTAGCTTCGAAATAAGACCCTTTGGAACCATTATAAACCGATTTTGACTTTAATATAAAATAATATTTTGAGATATTCCTAAGGTGCCCCTCTCCTCCCTTATAAAAGGACACCTCCTACCCCTCCTCCTCACACCAATTTGAGCACTCAAGCTCGGCCAACCCCTGCCAAAATCCCTTCTCCACTTCCCTAGCAACATCCTAGAGGTTCTGGTCTTCCTCAAAGACCAATTCTAGTGCCCTAAGAGGAGGTCTCAAAGAGGCACTTCAAAGAAGAGGTAATTACCGTTACCAATTATTTCATCTTTATTTCTTCTTCCACTTCTTCTTCTTAGGTTGTTTCATTATGAAGTAATAACATCAGTATCACTCATATACTGATATGTTATTATAAGTATGAAACAACCCTATTTCACCATCTATCCATCCTACGGAAAAAGAAATCACCGCGCGTGCGTACGTACGGAATACCGTCTCCACGCCGTGGTGTAATCTATTTTCCACCACCACCTTACATGGATGGGTATAATGGTGTAAAGAATAACTATACATAGTTATTACAACATCATAATGATTCTGACATATTTTATAATCCACTCCAATTCAATTCAATATTTATAGAAATGATATCATCGCTCGTGCGTACGTACGGAATACCGTCTCCACGACGCGATGAGATTCATTCTCCATGTTAACCATTTAAGAATGATTATAATGTATATATAAGAAATAATAATGAAATACATGACATTATAAATCTACTGGATTTATGTATATATATATACATATGTATGTCATCTACTTACTTCCATTTCAAGACAATAAGGAAAGAAAAACAGCGTTCATGCGTACGTACGGACTACCGTCTCCATGAACGGTGTTTTTCATTTTATTTATCTATCTATTATATATATATATATACTGAATATATATGATATATAAATCATATTTTATATTCTGGAAGTAAGTAAATCATGATATAAGTAATAATGATTTTAAGATCAACAAGTCAAAACACCTACGATAAATGAAACGATTTTACCCAAAATGCTTCTTTAACATGGAATTTACAAAAGAACGGGTAATATAATGTCATAAGTGAACCATATATGATATCATAACAATGAATATGATTCTGTAATAAGTCAATGACATTATTTAAATCATTATACAGGAGGTTCGGACACATACGAAGCAAATTGGACCTAAGGTAAGGGAAATATCACAATCTCATTTTTATCCGAGATTGTTTATTCGTAAGTATTTACTAGGGTGTATTTTATCATCCACATCCATGTTTCATCAAAATGTAATATTATTTCCATCCACCTACAATTGTTTAAATCCATTTTTACCCTTCGGTGAGTTTTTAGTAATATGTATGAAAGGAATCTTTTGTCGTACGAGGTACTTTTTGACTTTTTCGACAAAAGTACGAAGAATGTTTTTTTTAACTTATACGGCACGAACGGATTTCTACTGTTTTATAAATCCTTATTTTCATGAAGCTTCCTCTAAAAGATTTCATGACTATTTTCAATAAAATCTCTTTCTTTTAAAGTTTCATGATGTTTTGTGAAAAGAAATTGATTTTGAAGAAGAAAGGATATTTTCCTCAAGAATTCAATTCAAGTGTTTTATCAAAATTATTTTCCATCTAAGATAATAAAGAGTTCTGTTTCTATCCATATTTTTACATTGATTTGACTATGTTGTGATGGAATTATGTTTATGAATTCCTTTATCTTATATGAATGGTTTTATGATGTCATGTTGTTTAAGAATCCCATTTTTATTACATGGGTTATGAAATGATGTATGATTTATGATTTTGTGGCACACATAAGAAAGGATTCATTAAGAGATGGGTGGGACCTATATCTCCCTCCAATGCATTGGGTAAAGATTTTATATCTCATGAGATAGACATGGCTGGAATGGTAGGTTATACCGGTTCAGTGAAACAGGACTGAAACGAGGATTACTCGATTCAGAAAGGGACTTTGTCCACTAAGATAGTCTTGGCAATGAGTCTTGACTAACAAGAAATGATTCTCTATGATTATGTGTGTATGACACAATGAGTAATGTTTTAAGTTATGATTTCATTTCACTACTATGATTTATCCCATGTTATGAAATTATGCTCTCTTTTGCAGGTTAAGATTTCCAAAAATGTTATGTTCTTATGAAAATTATGTGATTGATATTTCCTTTGTTTACCCTTACTGAGCATTTGAGCTCACCCTTTTATGTTTTCTTTTCCCCAGGATATAAAGAAAGGTTTTAGGTAGAAAAAAGGGATGACCTTTATGGGAGATATTGAAGAACTTTCACCACGATTAGAAGATTACGTTCCGAGTTTCCAAAGACACTAAACTATTACGATCCTTTAGTGTGTGTTTTTGTTATGTACTAAGTATTCCGCAAATGTAATGTAATGTCCATGTACGATAAGCTTCGGGCCTCTACAGTTGGTATCAGAGGAAAGGTTTAGTCAACCTTTGGAAACTAGGATGCGAGAACTTTAGTGAGATCCCTAGAGATATTTCTAAGGTATGTCTAGGGATGTCTCTAAGGTTAAGTATACGTATAGGTTATAGTCCTAGAATTACGCTAACGATCTTCGATTTTAACCTAAGATGTTAGATATTGAGGGTACTAACCCTTTATTATGTTGTTTTCCCTAGCATGATTTTTGCCTCTCACACTATTCTTTTTGGGTTTTAGACGATGGCTGGAACCCGAAGGAACCGTGTTGATCAATGCAATGGACAATGCAATGATTTCCCTCCTGAACAAACAAATGTTATGGGAGATGGAGTGCAAAATCTTATTGCTATACTTACACAAGCGATGAATCATTCTGGACTTCCAAATGAGCAGAGAAGGGAACAATATTCTATTGAGTCCTTCATGAGGCAACGTCCACCTTCTTTCAGTGGGTCTTCTGATCCACTTGTGGCTGAACAATGGATCTGTACTACTGAAAAGATATTTTCAGTTCTTCAATGTTCTGAACATGAGAAAGTCATCTTAGCAGTATATCGTTTGGAAGGTGAAGCTGATCAATGGTGGAATCTTATCAAGAATACGAGGCCAAGAGATGAAATTGAGTCCATGGAATGGGACGAGTTCAAGAACTTGTTTTTCAGTAAGTACTTCCCTCGTATTCTTCGAACAAAGATGGAGAAAGAGTTTCTTGAACTGAAGCAAAGGGACGATGAATCTGTTGGTACCTATGAAGCAAATTTTACAAGACTTGCAAGGTATGCTTCTGGAATTATCATCCAACCTGGAAGTAAAATTGATCGATTTTTCAGTGGCTTAAAACCAAGTCTTCGAAGGGCATTAGCTATAAGAGACTTCAGTAGCTATGAAGAAATTGTGCGTTGTGCTATCAAGGTAGAAATGGAAGTTGGTGTTACATATCCATCTCATGGTTTTGACAAGAAACGAAAGATGGAGTTGAAGGAGAAATCTCAGAATAATGGTGAAAAGAAGATGAATGTTTCCTTATGCACAAAGTGTGGAAAGAAGCATGGTGGAGATTGTCTAAAAGGGACTAGAAAATGTTTTAAGTGTGGAAAAGAAGGTCATCGAGCAGCTGAGTGTCGAAGTAATGGAAAAAGGGTTTCTAATGATAAAGCAAACACTGCAGAGAACGCACCGCCAACACTTCAATGCTTCAAGTGCAAGGAAATGGGGCATTATGCTAATAATTGCCCTAATCCAAGGGTTAGTGATGATCAACATGAGAAACCACTGAAGGCAAAGGACAAAGGGAAATCACATGCGATCACTATTGGCAATGTTGAATATGACAACGATGTGGTGGAATGATTATGTTTTTATGTAATGGGATTCCAAAATAATGTTGTATCATTGAGTATTGCAATATTTATTGATGTGGTATTCAAAGTGATTGAGATATTTTTTTTGGAAATAAGATGATATGCGCATAATGAAGACGAGAAAATGAAATGTTTAATAGTATTCATGAGCTCATGATTGATATAAGGACTAAGTGATATCATGGTTTGAGTATAAATAATTTTGAGGATTTTGGTATGTGTAAAGTGTTAACTTTTAACTGCATTCAAGTTTTCACTAAGGTTCAATGGGTATTCAAGATTATACATGATTAAGGACTTTGAATGTTTGGAATGTGACCAAAAAAAACATATCTTATGATATATGGGGATCAACGATGATATTAAATCTCTGGTAATTGTTTTCACTATGTTATGAGAGTGGACTGCAGTATTATGGATAAGCCTAAAGATTGGAATGGATTGTGTTGGACGATATTATTGATGGGATGTTATAGTAGTTTTGGAAAAAGGACAACCTGCAGGACGGGCGACAGCCCATCGCTTCGGACAAGGCTGTGGGAATCGAACCCACAACCGAAGTGCGACTGGCCTTTATCGCCTACCACTGACCTACAGGAAGTCCCTGTTTAGTAGAAACTAGTTTTATTATATTAAGCAGTATGATATATGAAGTATAAGTCCATTTTAGGAACCATATATGATTAATCTCACTATAGATCGACTTATGTATATAAGTTTTGCTAACCTTTTGTTTGAGACAGATGGAATGACCTGTCATTCTATCACATGATCTGCTAACACATCACGAATAACAAATTCAACTTCATTTATTTAAGAGATGAAGTAGAAATTGTTCAAGGCACGAACAAAAGTGAGATTTTACCAAAATAAAGTAAGTATTTATTCTAAGCAAATTTTCAACTTTAGGGAAATGATCTTGAAAACAAAAAATGTTGTCCTAGTGATCTTATACCTGATGAATCAGATGGTACCTTATATCATCACAAATCTATGGATTTGTGATTACTGGCTTTTCCATAGCCATGTTCTCTACCACTCTCCATCAGAACATGATGGTTAGATTTTTCTTCCATATCCATATTTTCACCTATGTGGAAACCCAGTGATTAGTATATTTGGGTAATCGTTACATTTCATACTTTAGTTTTTAAAGCCATGTTTTGGTATTCCTTTTTACGATGTGGGTTTCTATCAATGAAAATTTTGAATAGTAAACCATTTATAACCCCGACGAATTTCGAGGGCGAAATTCATTTTAAGGGGGGTAGAATGTAACGCCCCAAGATTTTATGAAAAATATTCTTTTTAATTTCATTAATGTCTTGTGTTGTACGCTACAACAAAAGAAGCTTTCACAATACGCATCCTTGACTTTCCTTCCGTTACACGCAATCGCGACCTTCCTCGATAGCGTGTGTAGTACGCAATACTGAGTTTCACTAAACAACGATATGCTATAAAAATATTATTAAAACTAGCCGTTATGAATAGTAATAACCATTTTTTGAAATCCAGTAAATCTTATTTTTCAAAATGAACTTTATTTTTGGATTCAGAGTATCGAATTTAGCCTAAGGTGAAATTTTGGTACTTTTCGGATAACTTTCATATTCTAATGAATAGTGAAAATTACTAAATTATAATTAAAAACAACTTTTTTAATCGAAATAATTAATAGTGATAAATTATTAATTTGAGTGGTTTTAAAGTATATTTAGAATATATTTTTACAATTTAGTACAATGTTGGTCATTGTTTGTAATTTCACATTTATCCCAGACATAATCAAGTGTCAATCTTTTGATTGATTTTGTTTCTTAAAAAACACGCTATTTGTTTTAACAGCGGGATTTAATTATAAAATTAATTAATGCAACTTCTATGTTATGAATTTGGTAAAATAGACTTCATTTTTGAATTCGGAATATGAAATATAGCTTAGGATGAAATTTTGGCATTTTTCTGAAAACTTTCAATTTTTGATGAATAGTGAAACCACTAAGTGGTAGGTTAAAAACGGAATTTTGCATAAAACTTAATTTTACCGCTTCTGTGAATGGAATTTCGAAAATCCGAGAGACACGGTTAATATCAAGGACTAAAATGTGGTTCAATAAGATGAAAATAATTTTTTGGTGAATAGTAACTTTTTACTTTTTTTACCTCGGTTAATAGTAAATAGGGTAACTAAGGGTAAATATGATATTAATATTACCCTAACACATGTCCTAATTCTATTGGACAAGTGTAATTCGACCAAAAACAAACTTAGGAATAAAATATGACCATTTAGGCCCACTTGGATTAGATTAGGACATTTATTATTAATTTATTTAAAGAAGGGTTAAAATAGTTAAAATCAAAGTTTAATAAGTAAATCATTTTTAATATGGGGTTATACATAAGCTAAATTCGACTATAAATATTCATTAGAAAGCTAAAATGATTTCCTACATGATGGTATTTTATTTGTAATTTTTAGACAGCATATAATATAATTTATTTATGACACAAAGATGATTCAGTAATTATCTTATTAATGAAATATTGACATAATTGATAATATAAATACCAAAATAAATGTAATTTAAGACTTTTTATGAATTACACTAATTTTCTAGGTTACTATGATATATTAGTGTTGATTTAATCAACTTGGTTCGAATATATAATTCTGTTATGACTTTCAAAAAAATCATATAGTGTCAAAATTGACAAAAAATAGTTTTTAAATCAAATATTATATTATTAATTGTTATTTTATTCCTAAAAATCTAAGGTTCGGCCAAATGACTTAGATAAGGATATATATATTAATAATAAACAATTTGGGGTTCTTTTGGCATGTTATAGTAAGTGTATTAACCATATAGTGAAAGAAAACAAAAAGACACGGTAAATGTTAAATTATTTAACTTAGAGTTAAATCTAATTGATAAGGTTAAAATAAAATCCTATACTTGTCTAAATTCTATTGGTTGATAGGATTTCGACCCATCCCAACTTTAGCTTCGAAATAAGACCCTTTGGAACCATTATAAACCGATTTTGACTTTAATATAAAATAATATTTTGAGATATTCCTAAGGTGCCCCTCTCCTCCCTTATAAAAGGACACCTCCTCCCCCTCCTCCTCACACCAATTTGAGCACTCAAGCTCGGCCAACCCCTGCCAAAATCCCTTCTCCACTTCCCTAGAAACATCCTAGAGGTTCTGGTCTTCCTCAAAGACCAATTCTAGTGCCCTAAGAGAAGGTCTCAAAGAGGCACTTCAAAGAAGAGGTAATTACCGTTACCAATTCTTTCATCTTTATTTCTTCTTCCACTTCTTCTTCTTAGGTTGTTTCATTATGAAGTAATAACATCAGTATCACTCATATACTGATATGTTATTATAAGTATGAAACAACCCTATTTCACCATCTATCCATCCTACGGAAAAAGAAATCACCGCGCGTGCGTACGTACGGAATACCGTCTCCACGCCGTGGTGTAATCTATTTTCCACCACCACCTTACATGGATGGGTATAATGGTGTAAAGAATAACTATACATAGTTATTACAACATCATAATGATTCTGACATATTTTATAATCCACTCCAATTCAATTCAATATTTATAGAAATGATATCATCGCTCGTGCGTACGTACGGAATACCGTCTCCACGACGCGATGAGATTCATTCTCCATGTTAACCATTTAAGAATGATTATAATGTATATATAAGAAATAATAATGAAATACATGACATTATAAAGCTACTGGATTTATGTATATATATATACATATGTATGTCATCTACTTACTTCCATTTCAAGACAATAAGGAAAGAAAAACAGCGTTCATGCGTACGTACGGACTACCGTCTCCATGAACGGTGTTTTTCATTTTATTTATCTATCTATTATATATATATATATACTGAATATATATGATATATAAATCATATTTTATATTCTGGAAGTAAGTAAATCATGATATAAGTAATAATGATGTCAAGAACAACAAGTCAAAACACCTACGATAAATGAAACGATTTTACCCAAAACGCTTCTTTAACATGGAATTTACAAAAGAACGGGTAATATAATGTCATAAGTGAACCATATATGATATCATAACAATGAATATGATTCTGTAATAAGTCAATGACATTATTTAAATCATTATACAGGAGGTTCGGACACATACGAAGCAAATTGGACCTAAGGTAAGGGAAATATCACAATCTCATTTTTATCCGAGATTGTTTATTCGTAAGTATTTACTGGGGTGTATTTTATCATCCACATCCATGTTTCATCAAAATGTAATATTATTTCCATCCACCTACAATTGTTTAAATCCATTTTTACCCTTCGGTGAGTTTTTAGTAATATGTATGAAAGGAATCTTTTGTCGTACGAGGTACTTTTTGACTTTTCCGACAAAAGTACGAAGAATGTTTTTTTTAAACTTATACGGCACGAACGGATTTCTACTGTTTTATAAAGCCTTATTTTCATGAAGCTTCCTCTAAAAGATTTCATGACTATTTTCAATAAAATCTCTTTCTTTTAAAGTTGCATGATGTTTTGTGAAAAGAAATTGATTTTGAAGAAGAAAGGATATTTTCCTCAAGAATTCAATTCAAGTGTTTTATCAAAATTATTTTCCATCTAAGATAATAAAGAGTTCTGTTTCTATCCATATTTTTACATTGATTTGACTATTTTGTGATGGAATTATGTTTATGAATTCCTTTATCTTATATGAATGGTTTTATGATGTCATGTTGTTTAAGAATCCCATTTTTATTACATGGGTTATGAAATGATGTATGATTTATGATTTTGTGGCACACATAAGAAAGGATTCATTAAGAGATGGGTGGGACCTATATCTCCCTCCAATGCATTGGGTAAAGATTTTATATCTCATGAGATAGACATGGCTGGAATGGTAGGTTATACCGGTTCAGTGAAACAGGACTGAAACGAGGATTACTCGATTCAGAAAGGGACTTTGTCCACTAAGATAGTCTTGGCAATGAGTCTTGACTAATAAGAAATGATTCTCTATGATTATGTGTGTATGCCACAATGAGTAATGTTTTAAGTTATGATTTCATTTCACTACTATTATTTATCCCATGTTAGGAAATTATGCTCTCTTTTGCAGGTTAAGATTTCCAAAAATGTTATGTTCTTATGAAAATTATGTGATTGATATTTCCTTTGTTTACCCTTACTGAGCATTTGAGCTCACCCTTTTATGTTTTCTTTTCCCCAGGATATAAAAAAAGGTTTTAGGTAGAAAAAAGGGATGAACTTTATGGGAGATATTGAAGAACTTTCACCACGATTAGAAGATTACGTTCCGAGTTTCCAAAGACACTAAACTATTACGATCCTTTAGTGTGTGTTTTTGTTATGTACTAAGTATTCCGCAAATGTAATGTATTGTCCATGTACGATAAGCTTCGGGCCTCTACAAGGAGGATGGATTAATAACCAACAATGATGATTCTTTTATTGAGATGTGCCACACCATAAAAATGGATAACATGCTATAGGGAGATGTGTAATGAATGCAACAATATTGTGGTGTATTATTAGTGGGGGTCTTGATTAATATTGTTATTTTATTATCCACATATGAGAAATTTTTGGGTGAACATAGAATGGTGGGGGTTGTGGTGTCATGATAAAATGTATAAGAATAAAACATACTAGGACCTTTCCATAGTCAATTCATGGTGGATATTTTTATGAGGGATATAACTATAAAACATTGGATCATATGAATTTTTTAGTGTGACATTGAAATAAAATATTTAAAATATGAAATGATATGTTTATTACCACACTAATTATTGAATGATCCTCATAGTTGTGTATGTATTCTTCCATATTTGGAGGGAATTAAAAATGAGATAAGCTATGTTACATTTTAATAGTATTTACTATTTTATAATTCAAGAAATTTTTTAGAATTATATTATGGAATATAAATGAGAAAAAATTCAATTACATGCAGACCAATTTAAATCGGATGATCAAATACTTACAAAATTAAGGAATTTTTATTTTTTAAATTTCGAAGATATTATTCAGAAAGTTATTTTTATAAATTAATAAACTATTTTTACTTAAAAACTGAATGATTCACTGAGAGATATTTAAAAAATTTAGAGAACAACAAATATTTGAAATTATGATCCAGATATGTTCTACATTCAATTATAGAAGATAATCTAAAACACAATGATATCATTTGATGAATGTGTAGACATATTTATCAATCAATCAATAATGGATTAGTATGCATTATTTCAATATCTATACGGAGTTACACAATATATAATTATTCATATATTATTGCAATGTGTAGATGGATTGGACTACTAATATATCCACTCATGGAGTAAGAAGAATATAAATAGGTGTAGAGATTTTGAGGAACTGTAGAGACCCGAAGCCTAACGTACATGAACATTACATTACTTTTGCAGAATACTTAGTACATAACAAAAACACACACAAAAGGATCGTAATAGTTTAGTGTCTTTGGAAACTCGGAACGTAATCTTCTAATCGTGGTGAAAGATCTTCAACATCTCCTATAAAGATCTTCCGTTTTTTTACCTAAAACCTTTCTTTATATATCCTGGGGAAAAGAAAACATAAAAGGGTGAGCTCAAATGCTCAGTAAGGGTAAACAAATGAAATATCAATCACATAATTTTCATAAGAACATAACATTTTTGGAAATCTTAACCTGCAAAAGAGAGCATAATTTCATAACATGGGATAAATCATTATAGTAAAAATGAAACCATAACATAGAACATTACTCATTGTGGCATACACACATAATCATAGAGAATCATTTCTTATTAGTCAAGACTCATTGCCAAGACTATCTTAGTGGACAAAGTCCCTTTCTGAATCGAGTAATCCTCGTTTCAGTCCTGTTTCACTGAACCGGTATAACCTACCATTCCAGCCATGTCTATCTCATGAGATATGAAATCTTTACCCAATGCATTGGAGGGAGATATAGGTCCCACCCATCTCATAATGATACCATTCTTATGTGTGCCACAAAATCATAAATCATACATCATTGCATAACCCATGTAATAAAAATGGGATTCTTCAACAACATGACATCATAAAACCATTCATATAAGATAAAGGAATTCATAAACATAATTTCATCACAACATAGTCAAATCAATGTAAAAATATGGATAGAAACAGAACCCTTTATTATCTTAGATGGAAAATAATTTTGATAAAACACTTGAATTGAATTCTTGAGGAAAATATCCTTTCTTCTTCAAAATCAATTTCTTTTCACAAAACATCATGCAATTTTAAAAGAAAGAGATTTTATTGAAAATAGTCATGAAAACATTTATAGGAAGCTTCATGAAAATAAGGCTTTATAAAACAGTATAAATCTGTTCGTTCCGTATAAGTTAAAAAAAACATTCTTCGTACTTTTGTCGGAAAAGTCAAAAAGTACCTCGTACGAAAAACGAAAAAAAGATTCCTTTCATATCCTTTACTAAAAACTAATAGAAGGGTAAAATTGGATTTAAACAATTGTAGGTGGATGGAAATAATATTACATATTGAGGGAACATGGATGTGGATGATAAAATACACCCTAGTAAATACTTACGAATAAACAATCTCGGATAAAAATGAGATTGTGATATTTCCCTTACCTTAGGTCCGATTTGCTTTGTTCGTGTCTGAATCTCCTGTATAATGGTTTAAATAATGTTATTGACTTATTACAGAATCATATTCATTGTTATGATATCATATATGGTTCGTTTATGACATTATATTACCCGTTCTTTTGTAAATTCCATGTTAAAGAAGCGTTTTGGGTAAAATCGTTTCATTTATCGTAGGTGTTTTGACTTGTTGTTCTTGACATTATTATTACTTATATCATGATTTACTTACTTCCAGAATATAAAATATGATTTATATATCATATATATTCAGTATATATATATATATAATAAAATGAAAAACATCGTTCATGGAGACGGTAGTCCGTACGTACGCATGAACGCTGTTTTCCTTTCCTTATTGTCTTGAAATGGAAGTAAGTAGATGACATACATATGTATATATATACATAAATACAGTAGCTTTATAATGTCATATATTTCATTATTATTTCTTATATATACATTATAATCATTCTTAAATGGTTAACATGGAGAATGAATCTCATCGCGTCGTGGAGACGGTATTCCGTACGTACGCACGAGCGATGATATCATTTTTATAAATATTGAATTGAATTGGAGTGGATTATACAATATATCAGAATCAATATGATGTTGTAATAACTATTTATAGTTATTCTTTACACCATTATACCCATCCATGTAAGGTGGTGGTGGAAAATAGATTACACCACGGCGTGGAGACGGTATTCCGTACGTACGCACGCGCGGTGATTTCTTTTTCCGTAGGATGGATAGATGATGAAATAGGGTTGTTTCATACTTATAATAACATATCAGTATATGAGTGATACTGATGTTATTACTTCATAATGAAACAACCTAAGAAGAAGAAGTGGAAGAAGAAATAAAGATGAAAGAATTGGTAACGGTAATTACCGCTTCTTTGAAGTGCCTCTTTGAGATCTCCTCTTAGGGAACTAGAATTGGTCTTTGAGGAAGACCAGAGCCTCTAGGATGTTTCTAGGGAAGTGGAGAAGAGATTTTGGCAGGGGTTGGCCGAGCTTGAGTGCTCAAATTGGTGTGAGGAGGAGGGGGAGGAGGTGTCCTTTTATAGGGGAGGAGAGGGGCACCTTAGGAATATCTCAAAATATTATTTTATATTAAAGTCAAAATCGGTTTATAATGGTTCCAAAGGGTCTTATTTCGAAGCTAAAGTGGGGATGGGTCGAAATCCTATCAACCAATAGGATTTAGAAAAGTTTAGGGTATTATTTTAACCTTATCAATTAGATTTAACTCTAAGTTAAATAATTTAACTTTTACTGTGTCTTTTTGTTTTCTTTCACTATATGGTTAATAAACTTACTATAACATGCCAAAAGAACACCAAATTGTATATTATTAATACATATATCCTTATCTAAGTCATTTGGCCGAACCTTAGATTTTTGGGAATAAAATAACAATTAATAATATAATATTTTATTTAAAAACTATTTTGTGTCAATTTTGACACTATTTGATATATGATTTTTGTGAAAGTCATAACAGAATTATATGTTCGAACCAAGTTGATTAAATCAACACTAATATATCATAGTAACCTAGAAAATTAGTGGAATTCATAAAAAGTCTTAAATTACATTAATTTTGGTGTTTATAACATCAATTATGTCAATATTTCATTAACAAGATAATTACTGCATCATCTTTGTGTCATAAATAAATTAAATTATTTGATGTCTAAAAATTACAAATAAAATACCATCATGTAGTAAATCTTTTTAGCTTTCTAATGAATATTTACAATCGAATTTATCTTATGTATAACCCCATATTAGAAATGATTTACTTATTAAACTTTGATTTTAACTATTTTAACCCTTCTTTAAATAAATTAATAATAAATGTCCTAATCTAATCCAAGTGGGCCTAAATGGTCATATTTTATTCCTAAGTTTGTTTTTGGTCGAATTACACTTGTCCAATAGAATTAGGACATGTGTTAGGGTAATAGTAATATCATATTTACCCTTAGTTACCCTATTTACTATTAACCGCGGTAAAAAAAGTAAAAAGTTACTATTCACCAAAAAATTATTTTCATCTCATTGAACCACATTTTAGTCCTTGATATTAACCGTGTGTCTCGGATTTTCGAAATTCCATTCACAGAAGCGGTAAAATTAAGTTTTATGCAAAATTCAGTTTTTAACCTACCACTTAGTAGTTTCACTATTCATCAAAAATTGAAGTTTTTCAGAACAATGCCAAAATTTCATCCCAAGCTATATTTCATATTCCGAATTCAAAAATGAAGTCGATCTTTACCAAATTCATAACATAAAAGTTGCATTAATTAATTTTGTAATTAAATCCCGCTGTTAAATCAAATAGCGTGTTTTTAAGAAACAATATCTATCAAAAGATTGACACTTGTTTATGTCTAGTTTAAACGTGAAATTACATCCAATGACCAACATTGTATTAAATTGTAAAAATATATTCTAAATATACTTTAAAACCACTCAAATTAATGATTTATCACTATTAATTATTTCGATTAAAAAAAGTTGTTTTTAATTATAATTTAGTAATTTTCACTATTCATCAGAATATGAAAGTTATCCGAAAAGTACCAAAATTTCACCTTAGGCTAAATTCGATACTCCGAATCCAAAAATAAAGTTCATTTTGAAAAATAAGATTTACAGAATTTTAAAAAGTGGTTATTACTATTCATAACGGCTAGTTTTAATAATATTTTAATAGCACATCGTTGTTTAGTGAAACTCGGTATTGCGTATTACACACGCTATCGAGGAAGGTCGCGATTGCGTGTAATGCAAGGCAAGACAAGGATGCGTGTTGTGCAAGCTCCTTTTGGTGTAGCGTACAACACAAGACATTAATAAAATTAAAAAGAATATTTTTTTATAAAATCATGGACTGTTACATTCTACCCCCCTTAAAATGAATTTCGCCCTCGAAATTCGTCGGGGTTATAAATGGTTTACTATTCTAAAGTTTCTTTAATAGAAACCCACATCGTAAAAGAGAATACCAAAACTTGGCTTTAAAAACTAAAGTATGAAATGTAACGATTACCCAAATAAACTAATCACTGGGTTTCCACATAGGTGAAAATATGGATATGGAAGAGAAATCTAACCATCATGTTCTGATGGTGAGTGGTAGAGAACATGGCTATGGGAAATCCAGTAATCACAAATCCATAAATTTGTGACGATCTAAGGTACCATCTGATTCATCAGGTATAAGATCACTAGGACAACATTTTTGGTTTTCAAGATCATTTCCCTAAAGTTGAAAATTTGAATTAGAATAAATACTTACTTTATTTTGATACAATATCACTGTTGTTCGTGCCTTGAACAATTTCCACTTCATCTCTTAAATAAATGAAGTTGAATTTGTTATTCGTGAAGTGTTAGCAGATCATGTGAGAGAATGACGGGTCATTCCATCTGTCTCAAACAAAAGGTAAGCAAAAGTTATTAAATATACATAAGTCATTCTATAGTGAGATTAATCATATATAGTTCCTAAAATGGACTTATACTTCATATATCATACTGCTTAATATAATAAAACTAGTTTCTACTAAACAGGGACTTCCTGTAGGCCAGTGGTAGGCGATAAAGGCCAGTCGCACTTTGGTTGTGGGTTCGATTCCTACAGCCTTGTCCGAAGCGATGGCCTGTCGCCCGTCCTGCAGGTTGTCCCTTTTTCTAAAACTACGTTACTATAACATCCCATCAATAATATCGAAAATCTTCTATCCTTAAACAATATTAACATATGTCCAATATAATCCAGTCTAATCTTTAGGCTTATACATAATAATGCAGTCCACTCTCATAATATAGTGACAACGATCACCAGAGATTTAATACTGTCGTTGATCCCCACATATCATAAGATATGGCTTGTTGGTCACATTCCAAACATTCATAGTCCTTAATCATGTATTCTCTTGAATACCTTAGTGAAAACATGAGTGCAGTTAAAAGTTAATACTTTCCATATACCAAAATCCTCAAAATTCTATATACTCAAACCATGATATCACTTAGTCCTTATATCAATCATGAGCTCATGAATACTATCAAACATTTAATTTTCTCCTTATCCCTTCATTATGCGCATATCATCTACATTCCAAAAATATCTGAATAACCTTTCATGGATACTGGTAACATTAATCATATACTTTCAAAACACAAGGAAAGACAACAGTGTAACAATCCATAGATGTCTCTTTATTCCAAAATTACACATGATAAACATGTAATCATGCCACTACATTCTCAAACCATTGACCGAGCTTCAAAAATTCTTTCATCTCACATATCATTTGTAGTCTCTTCATCATCATCCACATAAATACTATCCATATGACCATACTGATTCTCTTCATGAGTCTTTCCCTTAGGGCATTTGTTTGCATAATGCCCATACATTCCACATTTAAAACACTTAACCATTTTTGATGTCGTAGCAATACCATTATCCTCATCCATGGTGTTAACCGACCCTTTTCCTTTGCACTTACTTGCTTTGTGTCCTTCTTTTCCACACCCAAAGCATCTTCCAGTTCCCTTGAAACATTCTCCTTGATGCCTCTTCCCACATGATTTACATAGGGGAAATTGAACTTTCTTTCCTCTATGATCATCATGAAACTCCATCTTTCTCTTATTAGCCGAGTCAGGAAACTTACCAAATTTTACTTTATTGATCATATTATGAGATTACTGATTCGGCATAATAATGATGTTTGGACTTCCAAATCCCATTTCATTTGGTTGCTCATAAACAATATCATTCCATTGTCCATCATTTCCTCCATTATCGTGAATCACCTTGTTTCCAGCCATTTTCTAAAACCCAAAACGAATAGCGTGAGAGGCAAAAATCATGCTAGGGAAAACAACATAATAAAGGGGGAGTACCTTGAACATCTAACATCTTAGGTTTAATTCTATGATCGTTAGCGTAGTTCTAGTACTATAACCTATACGTATACTTAACCTTAGGGACATCCCTAGACATACCTTAAAAATATCTCTAGGGATCTCACTAACGTTTTCGCATCCTAGTTTCCAAAGGTTGACTAAACCTTTCCTCTGATACCAACTGTAGAGACCCGAAGCCTAACGTACATGAACATTACATTACTTTTGCAGAATACTTAGTACATAACAAAAACACACACAAAAGGATCGTAATAGTTTAGTGTCTTTGGAAACTCGGAACGTAATCTTCTAATCGTGGTGAAAGATCTTCAACATCTCCTATAAAGATCTTCCCTTTTTTTACCTAAAACCTTTCTTTATATATCCTGGGGAAAATAAAACATAAAAGGGTGAGCTCAAATGCTCAGTAAGGGTAAACAAATGAAATATCAATCACATAATTTTCATAAGAACATAACATTTTTGGAAATCTTAACCTGCAAAAGAGAGCATAATTTCATAACATGGGATAAATCATAATAGTAAAAATGAAACCATAACATAAAACATTACTCATTGTGTCATACACACATAATCATAGAGAATCATTTCTTATTAGTCAAGACTCATTGCCAAGACTATCTTAGTGGACAAAGTCCCTTTCTGAATCGAGTAATCCTCGTTTCAGTCCTGTTTCACTGAACCGGTATAACCTACCATTCCAGCCATGTCTATCTCATGAGATATGAAATCTTTACCCAATGCATTGGAGGGAGATATAGGTCCCACCCATCTCATAATGATACCATTCTTATGTGTGCCACAAAATCATAAATCATACATCATTGCATAACCCATGTAATAAAAATGGGATTCTTAAACAACATGACATCATAAAACCATTCATATAAGATAAAGGAATTCATAAACATAATTTCATCACAACATAGTCAAATCAATGTAAAAATATGGATAGAAACAGAACCCTTTATTATCTTAGATGGAAAATAATTTTGATAAAACACTTGAATTGAATTCTTGAGGAAAATATCCTTTCTTCTTCAAAATCAATTTCTTTTCACAAAACATCATGCAATTTTAAAAGAAAGAGATTTTATTGAAAATAGTCATGAAAACATTTATAGGAAGCTTCATGAAAATAAGGCTTTATAAAACAGTATAAATCTGTTCGTTCCGTATAAGTTAAAAAAAACATTCTTCGTACTTTTGTCGGAAAAGTCAAAAAGTACCTCGTACGAAAAACGAAAAAAAGATTCCTTTCATATCCTTTACTAAAAACTCATAGAAGGGTAAAATTGGATTTAAACAATTGTAGGTGGATGGAAATAATATTACATATTGAGGGAACATGGATGTGGATGATAAAATACACCCCAGTAAATACTTACGAATAAACAATCTCGGATAAAAATGAGATTGTGATATTTCCCTTACCTTAGGTCCGATTTGCTTTGTTCATGTCCGAAGCTCCTGTATAATGGTTTAAATAATGTTATTGACTTATTACAGAATCATATTCATTGTTATGATATCATATATGGTTCACTTATGACATTATATTGCCCGTTCTTTTGTAAATTCCATGTTAAAGAAGCGTTTTGGGTAAAATCGTTTCATTTATCGTAGGTGTTTTGACTTGTTGTTCTTGACATCATTATTACTTATATCATGATTTACTTACTTCCAGAATATAAAATATGATTTATATATCATATATATTCAATATATATATATATATAATAAAATGAAAAACACCGTTCATGGAGACGGTAGTCCGTACGTACGCATGAACGCTGTTTTCCTTTCCTTATTGTCTTGAAATGGAAGTAAGTAGATGACATACATATGTATATATATACATAAATACAGTAGCTTTATAATGTCATATATTTCATTATTATTTCTTATATATACATTATAATCATTCTTAAATGGTTAACATGGAGAATGAATCTCATCGCGTCGTGGAGACGGTATTCCGTACGTACGCACGAGCGATGATATCATTTCTATAAATATTGAATTGAATTGGAGTGGATTATACAATATATCAGAATCAATATGATGTTGTAATAACTATTTATAGTTATTCTTTACACCATTATACCCATCCATGTAAGGTGGTGGTGGAAAATAGATTACACCACGGCGTGGAGACGGTATTCCGTACGTACGCACGCGCGGTGATTTCTTTTTCCGTAGGATGGATAGATGATGAAATAGGGTTGTTTCATACTTATAATAACATATCAGTATATGAGTGATACTGATGTTATTACTTCATAATGAAACAACCTAAGAAGAAGAAGTGGAAGACGAAATAAAGATGAAAGAATTGGTAACGGTAATTACCTCTTCTTTGAAGTGCCTCTTTGAGATCTCCTCTTAGGGAACTAGAATTGGTCTTTGAGGAAGACCAGAGCCTCTAGGATGTTGCTAGGGAAGTGGAGAAGAGATTTTGGCAGGGTTTGGCCGAGCTTGAGTGCTCAAATTGGTGTGAGGAGGAGGGGGAGGAGGTGTCCTTTTATAGGGGAGGAGAGGGGCACCTTAGGAATATCTCAAAATATTATTTTATATTAAAGTCAAAATCGGTTTATAATGGTTCCAAAGGGTCTTATTTCGAAGCTAAAGTGGGGATGGGTCGAAATCCTATCAACCAATAGGATTTAGACAAGTTTAGGGTATTATTTTAACCTTATCAATTAGATTTACCTCTAAGTTAAATAATTTAACTTTTACTGTGTCTTTTTGATTTCTTTCACTATATGGTTAATAAACTTACTATAACATGCCAAAAGACCCCCAAATTGTATATTATTAATACATATATCCTTATCTAAGTCATTTGGCCGAACCTTAGATTTTTAGGAATAAAATAACAATTAATAATATAATATTTTATTTAAAAACTATTTTGTGTCAATTTTGACACTATTTGATATATGATTTTTGTGAAAGTCATAACAGAATTATATGTTCGAACCAAGTTGATTAAATCAACACTAATATATCATAGTAACCTAGAAAATTAGTGTAATTCATAAAAAGTCTTAAATTACATTTATTTTGGTGTTTATAACATCAAATATTGTCAATATTTCATTAACAAGATAATTACTGCATCATCTTTGTGTCATAAATAAATTAAATTATTTGATGTCTAAAAATTACAAATAAAATACCATCATGTAGTAAATCTTTTTAGCTTTCTAATTAATATTTACAATCGAATTTATCTTATGTATAACCCCATATTAGAAATGATTTACTTATTAAACTTTGATTTTAACTATTTTAACCCTTCTTTAAATAAATTAATAATAAATGTCCTAATCTAATCCAAGTGGGCCTAAATGGTCATATTTTATTCCTAAGTTTGTTTTTGGTCGAATTACACTTGTACAATAGAATTAGGACATGTGTTAGGGTAATAGTAATATCATATTTACCCTTAGTTACCCTATTTACTATTAACCGCGGTAAAAAAAGTAAAAAGTTACTATTCACCAAAAAATTATTTTCATCTCATTGAACCACATTTTAGTCCTTGATATTAACCGTGTGTCTCGGATTTTCGAAATTCCATTCACAGAAGCGGTAAAATTAAGTTTTATGCAAAATTCAGTTTTTAACCTACCACTTAGTAGTTTCACTATTCATCAAAAATTGAAGTTTTTCAGAACAATGCCAAAATTTCATCCCAAGCTATATTTCATATTCCGAATTCAAAAATGAAGTCTATTTTACCAAATTCATAACATAAAAGTTGCATTAATTAATTTTGTAATTAAATCCCGCTGTTAAATCAAATAGCGTGTTTTTAAGAAACAATATCTATCAAAAGATTGACACTTGTTTATGTCTAGTTTAAACGTGAAATTACATCCAATGACCAACATTGTATTAAATTGTAAAAATATATTCTAAATATACTTTAAAACCACTCAAATTAATGATTTATCACTATTAATTATTTCGATTAAAAAAAGTTGTTTTTAATTATAATTTAGTAATTTTCACTATTCATCAGAATATGAAAGTTATCCGAAAAGTACCAAAATTTCACCTTAGGCTAAATTCGATACTCCGAATCCAAAAATAAAGTTCATTTTGAAAAATAAGATTTACAGAATTTTAAAAAGTGGTTATTACTATTCATAACGGCTAGTTTTAATAATATTTTAATAGCACATCGTTGTTTAGTGAAACTCGGTATTGCGTATTACACACGCTATCGAGGAAGGTCGTGATTGCGTGTAATGCAAGGCAAGACAAGGATGCGTGTTGTGCAAGCTCCTTTTGGTGTAGCGTACAACACAAGACATTAATAAAATTAAAAAGAATATTTTTTTATAAAATCATGGGCTGTTACAGGAACAATCATGAAATCTTTATTTATTAGATTTAATTAATTTATATGTTTTAGTTTTTGATATATATTATAAATATAGTGGTTAATTTGTTGATAGGACTAGAATGTTACTGTTTATATACAATCGTTTAAGACACAGAATAAATCTTTTATTAGGGGTGTTTACAAATCATTGCATGAAGAATGATATTATGGATGAACATTGGATATAATATGTGCTTCTATCATTCTATTTAATGCACCACCTATATTTAGAATGTCAGAAATCATTTAGTAGATTATGAAAAGAATTATGAAGGGTGAATTGAGAGTACATATAATAAGATCAATAATCATCCTTCTCGTCAGTAATTAATTTCCCTGAGGAAAAGTCACTAAAAATCATGAAAATATTAGACATTGAAATAATTAAATAGGATAATCCTAGAATACCCTAAATTTTATGAAACATAAACTATAAATAAACTATTAATCAAAAATATTTGTAACATGTACATGAAACCTTATAAATATCCCCTTATGATTATGGTTAAAAATGAATCTTTAATTATTCATAAATTGTATATAACGACCCCATTAAATTGATAGGATAAAACATCCCAAGAATGGAAAATATTATGGTGGAATGAATAAGGAAATTTAATGAGGTAGATACCCCAGACATTGTTCGAAGCTAGTCACAGTTCAATTTAAAATAATAAAGATAAATAAATAAAGTATATCAAAAATGATCCCAATGTATCTTTGTGTTGATGAGGAGCTTGAGTAAATATAATTTAATTGAGAGGCACACAAAATTGGGAGATAATATTGTAATGAACATCATTATAATGACATGTTTTCTTTTCACAAAATGATGCTGAAAGATTTTAAGATCATGATAGGATATCACCATGTGAATCCGTATTTATATCATGGTCAATAAATATTTTTGTGATGAGATCACAATGGTTAATGGAATTGGGAAAGGTTTCATAGTATAATGATAAAACACATAGAAATCATTATGCAACTCTATTCATTATTCCACCTCTCAAATAAAGCTTTTAAAAACCCATGTAGTTACGTATGAATAACATTGAAATGACATAATGATGGGAAAACCAAAGAACATAAACTGTATGATGTTATTATTTAACATATATAATAAACTCTATGGATTGAATAATATAAATTTTTATATATATTTATGATATATAATATATTCAAAATATTTTTATATGATATATAATGGTATTAAATTTAATAGAATTATCTTAAATTTACTCCACACCGAGACTGAACATACCACTCAACGACCAAATCTATAACCCAATATTTCCTAACATGGAACATTTTTGGACATCACCTTATGAAGCGAGACAACATCCAAAAACATCCCTACATTAAAATAAATCACTCATGGTGTATCTTATATCATCATGTCATGATAATACTATTAATTATAATGTATTGGAATTATATAAAACTCTTTCCCCAACCATTATAAATAACACCAAACATCACTAGTATCTCTCAGCACCTAAGAAAGAAAAAAGGAATCATTTTGTATAATTAAATTTTTTACATTGGATTTCAATAATACGATTCTCATCCTCTGTAATGAAAACAATAAAATAAGATGTAAAAAATCATTTCTTAGAAAACAACCACATCAGACACTTTATATGGGAATCTACATAATAATGGAAATACTAACATACCATATATAAATACTGAAAAATCAAAAAAATAGTCCTTCGTCATATCATCATACCATATCTCAATATATCATACCAAAAAAATATATTTTTTTATTGATTATGAGTCTTTAACTGACATTACCTAGTAGTATCTTATTACTCAACTAACATTATTGGACACGAACTAAATATATATCATGTACTAATATCACCTACAATTAAATTTATTAAATCTATACATGTAACTCAAAAAATATTGGCTATTATTAAATACACATCTAACTATAATGAATAAAATTGGAATCATTATGAAGGTATAGATAAATTAATAAAACATGAAAATGGAAAGTATCTATTCCAATAGTAGAGGGAGAACAAATCAATATGAAACTTCACTAAAATTCACAAACACTAGGAATAGACATAAAAATATTCAATAAACCACACATTTGAGAACAAACATATAATTACTATCATGAATAGTCAAATAAAATAACACGTGATCTCAAATTTTAAAGTATATAGGCCTTATCCTTTGATAAATATAGGACATATGATGACCTTAGGATTATTTTATCTTCAATTTGGTGACATGAATGTTACCATTTGTGTTTTATGCCATCTTCAGTATGAGAACTAATCACACTACATCATCAATCCAATAAAGTGGACGTTTTTTGGTCAAATATAAAATTCATATAATGGTTCAATACTAATGGTGGAGTGATAACAATTACTATGACAAAACACAGACATAGTTAGGTGATTCAACAAAATTTCTTTTGAAATATAAAACACATTAATAAAACATGTCTTCTAATGTACTGATAATTTTCTTAGTCTAATGATCCATAGCTGGATAAAAAACAAGATGTCAAATTATTTAGAACCAAGTGGAATCTATAAACCTATATGTAATCAAAATCTGAAATGAAGATCAACATCGAAGATGAATATCTAAATATAACCATATATCTTAACAAAACAATCCAAATACTCCCTCACGGATACATCCAACATGCTTGAATCCTTAAATTATATCATGTGACATAACATAAAAAATATATAAAAAAGAATCCATATATCATTATATCTATATTGAGATATTTTAAAACAAGTTAAAATCGGATTAAACTATGCTACAACATCCCTCTAGGGCTATATATTAACTCTCGTAACCCCCATGAACAAGATTTTCGTCCTTTACCTTAATAAATGATAATCACTAGGAAAAAAACATTTTATATCATTTATTCGTCCCAATCCCATATAATTAAATTCTCAAGGAATAATAAATCATTACAAAACATGGATGGACTGGTAAAATTGAGATATATAAACTCATGAAGAATAACCTCCCATATTTTTATGAGAATGATAAGAATCCACTACAAAAATACTTAATGTCATTCATCCTCAAGAATACCCTTTGGGTTTTCACCGAAAATACCTGAATCTCTAATCATACACCTCAGAATCTAGCAACTGTGAATCATCAAACAACTACAATTAGGATAAATGTGCGATCGTCTGGTATGGTCATTATTTGTCTTAAATTCCACTATATCTATATGCATCATTATATAATTCTATCTAAATGTTTAATAGTCCATATATTAATAAAAATTATCAAAATATGGAATCACTATATGTAAATTAATTATAACCACCCTATTCCACAATGAAGATGAAATCTAAAATATCATTTGAAGAAGAAATATATCCAACTTATGTGAACTATGATGCCCAAAATGTGAATACCAAAGACATATTTATTCACAATTGTTTCATGAATAACATGACTATATAATGCTTCTAATCATGGGTCACTTGGATATGTGGATTGGGTCCAAACTATTGTGAGATATATCAGATGAATTAATTTAAATACATTGGAATTCAATCCTATAAAATATGTAAACCATCACCTAAACCCTAATATATATCTCTTCCCAAAATAATATATAAAATAAGAATATTTATCTTTTTACCTGTTCAATACACAATACCATCCCAATAATATTCAATCCATATCAAATCCTTTCCCTGTATGGTTATTGTTTTTGGTGGAGTTGTAATAGCACATAAATAAAGAGCGTGATTTTTATAATTTCCTATGAAACTATATAAACAGTCATCCTATACATCATTCCTTTTTCAATACCGTATATTCCATAACCATAATCTTTCGTTGACAAGAAATGATCCATCAAAAAACCCCATGGGTTTTGATAAGATGGGTTTCCTCCTTAATCCCTCCTTTAGTAGACTAATGGATGGGGACTAGAATCTAGTAGGCATGTCTATTAATATAAGAGGCCATATCTAATATTCTAATATAGAAATATCACTTTATTAATTTTCAAAATTTTAGGATAATAATTTAATCTTATTAAAAAACTAGTAGATTGGTGATTATACCCTATATAAATACACAGGTGAACAAAAATATGTTAGAATAACATATATGGTGAATTAGATACAACAAATAAAAAATGGAAAACCGAAACCAATAACTTATAGTTCAAATATCCATATTTTCTCTACATATATCATGAAAACATCCACTAACACAAAAATGATGTACAGATATGATCTATTAAAACTTATTCTACCAAAATCTCTTCTAAATTATCCTTTATCTATAAAATACATGACACATGCCCCAAAAAATAAAATTCAATTTTTGTTATAAATATATACAATATAAATCCAATAAATACACAAATTAATATCAAAATATTTGTACAAAAATAACACGTGGAAGGAGGAAATGATAAATAATAACCTGGATATTCAAAATGAAGGAGACACCTAAAAATTAGAAGAGTTATCACCCTCCATAACCATATATAATGTAAAATGTGCATAAAAAACATTGAACATTTCCTTCCTATGATATAAATACATAAAAATTCACATGAATTACACAAAAGGGAAATCCATTATTCTTTGGAAGACTCCTATATAGTGGTAGTCATACCCATAGATATATCATATCAGGACATTCATATAAAGGGAAACATTACCCTATATATACTAACATATTTTGAGAGGATGAATTATCAATGAAATATAGTGTGTTACATGATCTTAAATATGATATAGGATAATGTATATATCCCTTTTCGAATAGAGTTATACCTAATACAATCTATATCCAACCCACCAGTATGGGTACAGAAACTTAGGAAAAAAGTTGCGATACTCCACCCAATATGGGGGATAAAAAACCTCACACCACTACTATCACCTAAGTACTCAATAAAATCATAATGTTGATAGTAAAATCATTATCATTCCCCCTTGAGACAAATATCAGATATCAATGATATGTATTCCAACAAATTCATTAAGTAAAAACAAATAGTATGGATTAATTTCATATCAAAATCTCTACCAGAATAAATAGATATAACGGGATGGTAAGATAAGAAGGAATGCATGGAATTGCAAAACGTTATATGAATGTATATTAATGTATCCATATGAAAATTCTGACCAATGTACTATTATAAAAACTTGTTTGTAATGATGGATATAAATAATTATATGTTAGCATTCATTTCATTCAAGATAATGATGTGGTACATATAATCTTCCATAACCTATGATTTCATATAAAATAGTTGTACCTGTTATATAGTCCATGTCTATGTGGAATGTAGAAATAGTATAATACCACATTAATATACTACTTTTCACTATAGAAATTCATATATTGATATATAAAGTAATATTTATTCAGATGATATGTAATTTTTAACTCCCCAAAAACCACACCATCCATAGAATGTGAAGAACATGACATTTGTTCTTCCATAATATAGGATGTGTCATTTATATGATTTTTGAAGCTAATTATCTCTTAGATACTCTAATAATAACCACCAATGAGACTACTAATCTCTCTAGAATCCTTTCTCAAATGAATCAATAATGTTAGGTGGGTCTCTTGAACTGATTGCCAAACCATTTCTCACTTGAAATGGGATATGACATCAATTCTCATTGTCTATGAATTGTTAATTAGAAAAAAACACATAATTTTCCATCAATGATAAATAGTTTTCTAGGATAATTTTTTTACCCCAACTATTAATAGGAAAATAGTACCCAAATGCATGGATATAAGTCTCAATTTTTATTAAATTGGTTTTAAGAGTAAATATCATATACAAATAATGAACATATATATAAAAAATTAGTGATAAATAGTAAAAACATTTTTATAATAACACAGTCCATTTAACATAAAATTATTAATAATGTGTTTGGAAAATAAGAAAAATGATAACAATGAATCATGATCTAAGGAACGTAGAAAATCTTAAACATAGAGGAATTATATAACTTTTTCACAATGAAAATTTTAACGAGGTGGTGAATTTCATTTTAATTTGTAAATGTAAAATAATAAATGATATAAAAATTATTAATATAAGTTTCATAAAATGAATAAATAATAAAATTTTAACGATATATCATATAAATAAATATAATAATAAAATAAAAATAACAATACAACGAGTGATTTAATATTATTAATATATTTAAATTTGATTTTAATTTAGATATTATGTGTTAATTTTTTATTAAACAATTTTAAAAAAATATCAAATGAAATTTATAATCAATTTAAATGATGAAATTTAATTTGAAAAGTTATTTAGTAAGGATTTTCTGAAAAAACTCTAAAAAATATAACTCAAATAAAACCATTTCTATTAAGATAGAAAAAATGAATTTTCATTTTCTTATTTATGTGGAATGATAAGAAAACTATGTTCCCATAATTTAATGGTATTAATCACCAAATATAAATGAATGTGGAATATGAGGAGATTTCTAGGAATTGGTGTCTTTTTAACTTTGTAAAAATCATCACAAAGAATATATATATCCATATGAGAGAATAATAATTGTAAAAGAGGATGATTGTATATTATAATTATTTCACAATCTAGAAGAAGATAAATAATTTAGGAAATAGAGGATAATAGATATAAATTGAGAAAATCATCACATTAGGCTTTGGACATCAGATGAGAAAGGATATATAATCATTTTATAATGCCACCCAAGAACCATATTTATAGGATCCAATATATTTTATAATTGTATGAAATCATTTAGGTGGTATTTAAGTTTAATATTTCAATGTTTATTGAAATACTAACATTATAGATGCTATCCAAATAGTTGATGGGTCAACACCATTAGGTAACTTGTAGACTCTATTAGGTAGAAAATGGGCTTCCTAGAACATGGTAGTGGTTAAATACTACAACACTTTCTATGGTAAAATTATGAATAAAACAAAATTCCTTCTGAACATACGATCCAATTAACCTCAATTAGATAGTTGGTGGGGTTATTCTATATGGACAAACTATTGGTAATTCAACCAGATTGCTGGTGGAAATGAATGAGCAAGTTGATGGTGTTTGTGTCCATGTAATTCACAATATTCCATCTCTAAATCTTTTATCATCATTCCTTGGTTGTTCTATAATTCTCATATGGATCCCAAAAATATAGTAAGATATGTATGAAGATCCTTTCAAGGGTTTTTTCATAAATTATCTAAGGCTCATTTACATCACTTAAATGAATGTATTAAATAATTTATGATTTTTTGTGACAATTTAAATTAATTAATGGCAAGAAACACCACAATATACACCTTTGAGATGAAAAAAAATAAATAATCATAACAATGAAAGAATAGAAATTTGTTATATTTTTAAAATTAGTATTTATAATGATGTATAGATTTTATTAAAAATTGGGAAAAATGAATCTTCTCCCCATAAAAAACATCTCATTCACACATATTTAAATCATTAATAATTATCTAAAAAAATAAAATCAACTCTTTGATTATAAGGATAAACTGTATCCCACTTTTATACAATCATAAAAATTCCATAGTATATGTTATATAATAATGAGCTATAAAATTTAGAATTGTATTTATCGTCATAATTGATATTCTTTGGGTGATGAAAATGAAATTTTGAAAATAATTTCTAATATTTTAAAGACATGAAAAAAATATTTTCAATTTATCAAATGATAATAGAAGATAAATATTTCTATAAATAACGTCAAATATTAAATAAACCATAATTTTGTATAAAACGATAAATAATTTCTAATATGAACAAAAAAATAATATTTTAGTTTTGTGTTTTTATTTTCATAAATAATGTTTTTATTCCAAGGTATATTTTTTAATAAAAAATGTAAACCCCCATTAATTAATTCATTATGAGATTATAAAAATGTAATATCTATTAAATTTTAATAATATAATGATATAGAATAATATAAAATAATTATTTTTAAAAATCATTTATTTTTTTTAAATACGATTGTTTTAATGAAAAATAAAAAATTTAATAGTATTTCCAATCTAGGTGTATAGTAAAGCCCAAATTATCATTAATGGGACAAAGAATTGTTAATAACCCAATGAATAATTTTTGGGGAAAATACCTTGGATGATATGAGCTAGAACCTCATGTACATATTTATATATTTTCATGAATGATTTTCATAGAGTATCTTACTGGTAATAATTTTCAAATTTGTCTAAAATGTTGTTAAAATTTATATTACAATGATTTCCATTGTGGAATAACATTAATGAACAATTGAAAAAATATTAATCTTATTAGGATTATAAGGAAAATATAAAAAAAAATCATTCCTAAATCACCCATGCTGATGCCCATGTGAATACATCATCATGTATGAGGTTTTTCAAAATATAGTCAAGATTTATATCACATTTCGAAATGTTATGTAAAATAATGGGGTATAAATTCAATATTCTTAGTCTGAGAGTTTTATATTTGATTTTTTGAAACACTTTTCATATTACTGTCATCCCAAATTATATGTATATAATAATATGTTTTCAAAAAGTCCAAAAGCATATGTTTCATCCATATGAAATTGGTGAAACAAATCTATGATGATTTTCATTACTCTTTGTTAACATAAATAATAACATATTTTTACGTCTTACTACAACAATAAATGTTGTATATTTCTATTATAAAAATATTTTTACTATTATATTTCATTTCTATTTATAATCCTCTAAAACAATCAATGTTACAAATATTCCCAAAGTGGTTTCAATGATATAATTTTATGAAAATGAATAGTTACATTTTTTAAAAAATATACATTGGTTTTTTAAATGTGATTAATTTATATTGGATTGATAATGAGATAAATGGAATAAAATGAATGAGTTTTTTGAATGGTTAATAATATCTTAAAGTAGACAACCAATTAAACATTGATAAATCATTTTGGATCTTGATTGATCAGCTTCATCCACCAATATTTTACATGTTTTAGTAATGGGTGTTCAAAATTACATAAGAGGATAAATACCAAATTTCTTTAGTAGTTCATTAGTGTATTTCATTTATTTCAAAATGAGTCAATTTAAATTTACAAAAAGTAGATACGAACAATGAATTAATGTTCTCCCATAAAAATCAATTCAAACTCTTAATTAATTAAAATTTAAAATAATATATCATAGTGTTCCTTTGATCGAACTAAAAATAACATCATCAACATAAATTTGAATGATGAATAAATTAATTTAAATTCTTTTGAAAAAAATAAAGGTAGTTAATTTTCTAATATTGAAATCATTACCTAAATGAAATGTTATACAATTTTCAAATAACACATGAGGTGTATTTTAATCTTATAATGGTTTAGTTAACATTCAAACAAAATTTGGAAATGTAGGACAATAAAACCCACATAGTTTTTCCATAAAATCATTTTTCATATAAACCCAATTTAAAGTCAATTGTTTTATCCATTTTAATTTTTTTGAAAAAATAGGTCATAAATTATTAAAAGATTATAATAGATTCATGTTTAAACAATAGAGAATTGTTTTTAGTAAAATAAACATATTTTTCTTAATTATATCATGTATTAATACATAATAATTTATTATGGATAATATTTTGTTGTTATTAAATTTAAAAAAACACAATTAGTAAAAATAATTAAATCATTTTGGGAAGGAAATTTTTTTTCTTGGGAAATAATGATAAAATATCCTATATGAAATATTTATAATTCTTATCATTAATATAGTCTTCATGGGAACAGTGATGAAGGTGGGAGAGAAATGTATGACTTCTATACACATTTATGTTAGAACTTCTGGAATGTTATCAATATTATAATTCACTATCATTATTATATTTTAGATAATAATTAGATTTAATCCATGTCCTATGAAAAAAGTAGATAGGGCTTTCAAATCATCTCCATTTCCATTAAACTGTTGAGGTGTATACACAGTCAAACTAGTTTGGTAAAAAAATCATGTTATGGATTTAATTTTTGAATATTATCATTGTATTAAAATTGAATTAAATTTTCATTATTATTATTAATATTTTTAAATGTTGGGTCTGAATCATAATTTATGATTATAGAAATGAAAATCCATCCTTTAACTGAGTATAGGGAGACTCAATACATAGCCTGAAGGCCCAGGGGGAATTTATCCCATTACATTGCTCATAAGACAATATTTATTTCCCAAGGCCCATTCTATGAATAATACATATATAGCACACCACCTGCTACATTACCGCACAGTACCCACCACTACTACAATAACATACCGCCGCTACAATAAACCACCACTTGAATAGTACATGTCGTTGTTATAGTGCCTACCGTTGCTATAGTGCAACAATTTCTACAGTGTCGTCACTGATACATTATGCAATGGTACTGCTACAGTACCATGTGCCCAAAGGGTTATTGAAGACTTGTATGACATTGATAAGGTTTGACAACCAAGTAAATGTTTCTTTATCAGATTTAGGATTAGATTTTGGTATATTTTCCATGGTATTATGGAAAAATAATTTACAACTGATGACAATATTGAATGAAACAAATACAATTATACCTTCAAAATGTTCAACATCGGGTTTTTTATAATAGGGGTCTAATTATTACACAGTTAATGATAAATGAACCGATAATTAAATTCTGAACACAAAATAATTATGTAAATCAAAAATCATTTTATAGTGTCACATTCATTTCACATAGGGTCCAATGTAGTCTCAATGACACCAATCATGTTGAAGTGTTCAATATGAATAAACGAGCTGATGATAATCATGAGAAAAAAACATCAACTTACTCATTATTAAATTCTTCACCATGGTAACTTCTAATATATATGAGTTTCTATCTATTTTATTTTTCTCCTTTATTTGAATATTTTATAAAAACATTAGAAGCCTAAATTATATTATCCAAAATGAAAACCCATGAAGATCATATAATGACATTAATAATTGCATGTTATAATATTAAAATCTAAAAATATAATATATTATTACACTAAAAGAATCATGGTTGACCGGTTTAAAGTATTTAAATTTGGAAAAATGGATTATAGTGATGCATAAAGTCTTTTGTATCTTTATTATATTCAAAGGTTCACAAACTATGTTATCATTAATTGAAAACAAGATTAAATCTCACAATAGTTAGTTATAGTTGAGGTTGATAGGAAAATGAATATTATAGGGACTTATTTACTTATTCTAATGTTAATAATATTTAAACTGTGCAATTAAACAATTCACATTTTTACATGATTGATATTTAAAAGATATAATATAATCATTGTGAAAATATGATATAATAGATAATTTTTTTTCTAGATAAAAAAAAACAAAAATAATTAACTTTAAAATTAATTTTAAAACCATTATCACATAATTGACTAAAAAATAGTGGATTTTGATTTATTCATTTAATGAATAGATTTCACAAATTAGTGTATTGTGAGAAATCCCCATCATACCAATGCCAATAAGTGTTAATTTTGTAGCATCTATAAAATTTACATGTCTAATATCAAAATCTATGAGAAGATTGAATTAGGACCGATTGCTACAAAAATTACTTGAAACCCTAATCTCTATATTCCACATACCATCTTGGGGTTTCCTTCTTTTCAAAAAAATATTAAGAGACATTATATTTTAGTGCCCATAATTTTTTCCAAATTATGTTTAGAAATAATGATTTTGGAATCTACACTTTTTAGAGAACGATTATCCATTTTAAATATGATAAATAAAAAGAATTTATTTTTTCTACCATATCTATAATTGTTATAATATAAATAATAAAATATATTCCAAATCTTATAAAATAGTTACAATATTTATTTTTTATAATTCACTTTTTAAATTATGTCTACAAAAATTTCTAATAAAATTAGAATGTTTTGAAAAACAAAAATAATTTTTATTTTTAATTAGCTTAGGATAACCAAAAATCTTATTTTAATTTTATTATATTTATATATAATTATAAAGTTAATTTTTATGGTCATAAATATAACGTCCCATACTTTACATACAATGTTATTATGTCATAATTGATGCATAATTTTTACAAAATTTAACAAAACCATGGTAGGACCATATTGGTATAGTGTCTTTAGAAACTGGGAAACATAATCAACTGGTTCATAAAGAATCTTCATTGTCCTCCATTTATTTCATCATATCTAGTGTCCCTTTGGAATATCCTACTTAATACCCTTCTTCCTGACCTGGGGAAAAGAAGACATAAAAATGGGTGAGCTGAAATGCTTAGTAAGGGTAAACAAAATAAATATCAATCATATCATATTCATAAGAACATAAAATTTTGAAAATCATAACCTGCAAAAGATATCATAATATCATAACATGGGATAAATCATATTTGTGAAATGTAATCCCAATAATCATAACATAAAACATGAAACATGGTGACATACATACTTAATCATAGAAAATCATTGCATATTAGTTTAGGCTCATGGCCAAGACATTCATTGCAGACACAGTCCATTATTGAACCGAGTTCACTCCTCGTTCCAGTCCTATATCACTGAAAAAGAATAACTTGCCATTTCAGCCATGTATATCTCATGAGATATAAATCATTACAAAATGCATTGGAGGGATATATAGGTCCCAACCATCACATAATGAAATCATTCTTATTTGTGCCACAAAATCATAAATCATAGCATAATCCATGTAATTAAAATGGGATTCATAAACATCATTCCATCATAACAGAATCCATATACGATAAAAGGACATCATAAAATTAATTCCATTATAACCTAATTAAATAAATGTCAAAATATGGATAGAAATAGAACCAAATATTGTCTTAGATAGGAAATAATTTTGATAAAACACCTGAACTCCATTCTTGAGGAAAATATCTTTTCTACTTCAAAAACATTTTTCCTTTCATAACATGTCATAAAATTTTAAACTAAAAGAAGTTAATTAAAAATAAACATTAAAAAATGTAATGGAATATTCATGGAAATAATTATCTATGAAATCACAAAAATCAATTCATGTCGTATAAGTTAAAAAAACATTCTTCTCATACTTTGGTCGTAAAAGTGAAAAAGTACCTCTTACTAAAAATGAAAAAAGATTCATTTCATATCTTTTAATAAAAACTCACCAGTGGGTAAAATTGTATTTAAAAAATTTTAGGAGGATATAATATTATTACATATTGAGGAAACATTGATATGGATGATAAATATTCCCCAGTAATTACCGACGTATAAACAATCTAGGATAAAAATTGAAATTACGAGATTTTACCTAACCTTAAGTCCGATATGGTTTATGCGTGTCCAAACCTCCTGTATATTGATTTAAATAATTTCATTGACTTATTTTATAATCATAATCATTTTTATGATATCATATATGGTCATATTCTTAGCTTCTTATTAATAATATTTCATTACTACTTGTTATTCGGGTGTTTATTGCTTTATGTTTTTAGGCGTGTTTTGTCGAATAAATTCTTATTATTAGATTTAGTTTATAGATACCTCATTTCAAGAATTGTATTAATGAAATATATATCATATTTACTCATTAATTTCTTTTATATAATCATTATTAAATGAATATCATGTAGAATGAGTCGCATCACATCATGGAGACGGTAGGTCGTACGTACGCACGAGCGATGATATCGTTCCCATGATGGTGGAATTGTATTGAAGTGTATGTATACTATTTCAGAATCAATATCACTTGAAAATAGTCATATATAGTCATTATTTACACCATTATACCCATCCATGTAAGGTTGTGGTGGAAGACAGATTACACCACGTCGTGGAGACAGGATTCCGTACGTATGCACGCGCGGTGATTTCATTTTCCTTAGGATGAACATATGATGAAATACGGTTTTTTCATATTTATAATAACATTTCAGTATATTAGTGAAACATATGTTATTAATTTATGTTGTGAAAAATAATTAAGAATAAGTTGAAGAAGAAAGAAACTTGAAAGAATCAGTTGAAGTGATTATCTGTTCTTCGACACGCCTCTTTGAAACCTCCTCTTAGAGCATTAAAATTGGTATTTGAAGTGGAAAGGTACCTCTAGTATGTTTATAGTAATGTTTAGAATGGAATTGTGTAGGTTTTGGACGAGATTTAATGTTCAAAATTGTGTGAGTAGGAGAGGGAGGAGGTGCCCTTTTATAAGGGAATAGAGGGGCACCTTTGGAATTATAAGAAATATTAATTTATAATAAATTCCAATCCCACTTAAAAACCTCAAAAACGTCTCATATAAAATATTAGGTGATATACGGTTTTAAGATAATCAATAAATAAAATTTAGACATGTTTTGAAGTTATTTTAAACCTTATCAAATTGATTTATCCTTATTTAATCTATTAAATTTTATTTGTGGTAATAATATTATAATTTTTAAATTGATATAAATAATTACATATTTGTTGTGAATTATCCATAATTAGATACTTTATAAAATTTTATAAAATATAAATTTAAATTTTTAATTTTTAATAATTTTTGTAATTTTTAAACAATTTTATAATATGTTATTTTTATAAAATAACAATAGTGTCAATTTTGACACTATTTATTTATTTGAACTTAAATAAAATCTACACAGAAGATATATTAGAACCAAAATATTTAATATCTTCCTAACATGTCATATTCATATAGAAAATTCATGGATCATATTAAATTGTTCATATAATATTTATTTTAATATTTCTATATCCATTTATATGATATTTCAATCAATAAAATAATTTAAACATCACTATTGTGTCACCTTTAATGATTCTTATTTAATCCCCAAAAATTATAAATAAATTCATATAATTTAGATAAGTTGGTTAGATTTCTGGATACTATTAAAGTTTGATGTTTCATGAAATATATAACTAAATTAAAATTATTATACTTATAAGATTTAAGAGAGTGAAATGTCGTCACTTTCTTTGGTTTTAATAATAATTATATTATTTCAGGGTCAAAAGTCCATGAAATGAACTAGAACAACCCTTAGGATATATGGGTCAACTTATATTTTTCCAATAAGATTTTAGAAAGTTTTATGGTAATTCTATAATCTTATATTTACCCTTAATTACCCGATTTACCTTTAAATGCAGTAAATAAAAATTACCAAAGTTACTATTCATAATCTCAAAAAAATAAAAGTAACCTATTAACCTAATTTGGAACCACTGAATACAAATATGGAATCCATTTTTCAAAATTTGAAACACATAAGTTGAGGTAATTAATTTAAAATTAATCACTTTGTTAAGCAAATGGGTTTTTAAAAGTTAAAACATTTCCAAAGATTGAAATGTTTTTACCTATGAATTTATTGTAAAATTAATGCTAATGAAATAAATTATATTAAATAGTAAAAATATATTATATTTATACATTAAAACCATTCAATATTATAATTTAACCATATAAATATTGCAATGAAAAAAGTTGATTTTAATTAAAATATCATGTGTTTTAACTATTCATTAAAATATGAATGTTATCAGAATAAAATGAAAAATTTATCCAAAGTAATTTTTTATATCCTTTTTAAATGGATGATTTCTATTTTGTCAAATTGAACTTATAAAAATGTAAAAAACTATATTTAAAGTGGGTGGGCCATCAAAAAGTGGCAAAACTGCATTTTTTTAAAAATACTTATTTTACCCGAAAAATTTATTTTGTTCACATACCATGTTTTCGAAAATGTGTAAGATAAATAATAGTGTTATAAAATTAAAAATGTATTTAATATGATTCAAAACGGCTAGTCTATAAAAATAACAACATATCATTGTTTAGTGAAACCCGATATTGCATACTACACACGCTATCAAGGAAGGTCGTGATTGCGTGTAACACAAGTCATGCTAGTGTTGTGTGAAGTGAAAGATTCCTTTGAGTATAACATAAGAAAATAAAAAAAATATTTCTCATAAAATCTCAGGGTGTTACATTCTACCCCCCTTGAAATAAATTTCGTCCTCGAAATTCGTCACTTTGTAACAAACAGAAGAGGATACCTCTCCCTCATCATATCCTCAAGCTCCCATGTAGATTCTTTTAATTGGTGGTTCCTCCATAAAACATTCCCCAAGCTAGTGGTATTATTCCCCAAAACTTTTTTTCTACGATCTTGAATCTCAATCGGCTGTTCTTCTTAAGAATGATATTGCTTCATGGGTACAACATATAAGCTTAGTACATGTGATGGAATAGGTTTGTACATTCTTAGGAGAGATACATGGAACACATCATGAACTTGGGAGAGATTTGGTGGATGCGCCAATCGGTAAGCTACCTTCCCAGTATGATCCAATATTTCAAAGGGAAAAATATACCTACGGCTTACCTTGCCCTTCTTTCAAAATCACATTACTCTCTTCTAAGAAGATGTTCGTAAGAACACTTTATCACCCACTTCAAACTCTAAGTCATTTCATTAGTTATCAACATAAATATTTTGTCGACACTGAGCTGCTCTTATGTATTGTTGAATAGATCAGACCTTTTCTGCCATCTCATCAACAAGATTAAGTCCTAATAGATTTCATTTCCCAACTTCATCCCAGAAAGTTGGAGTTCAAGAATTTATTTCTATAGAGAGCTTCATAAGGATCCATCTTAATACTGCAGTGGAAGCAATTATTCTAATAAAATTCCAGCAACGGTAGGGGTTGATCCCATCCACCTTTGAAATCCATAGGGCAAGCTCTCAACATGTCTTCTAGACCTTGAATTGTTCTGTCAGACTGACTGTTTGTCTGAGGATGATAAACAGTGATGAAACACAACTCTGTATCTAGAGTATACTAAAGAATTCACCAGAACATAGAGGTAAACCTCAGATTCTGATCAGATATAATGGAAAATGGTACTCCATTAAATCTTACCACTTCCTTTACATATATACTGTCAAGCTGATCTAGAGAGAAATATTCCCTAATAGCAATGAAGTGTGTCAACATCGTAAGACAATCAACTATTACCCAGATAGCATTATTTCCTTTCATTGTTTTAGGAATTCCAATGACAAAGTCCATAGTGATGTTTTCTAATTTCCATTCGGGTATAGGTAATAGTGGTAACATCCCCTTAGACATATGTCTCTCATCTTTAACTTGCTAAAAAACCATGCATCGAGAGAAATATTCAGCAACATCTCTTTTCATGTCATCCCACCAAAAGTACTCTTTCATGTCCCTATACAACATCATGCTTCCAGGATGAAACGAGAATGATGAACTATCTGCCTCATCTAGAAGCTCCTTCTTTAATTTTGGGAGGGGAGGAACACAAAATTGATTCCGGAATCATATTATTTCATCAAAATCAATGTGAAATTCAGGATCATTTCTCACCTACTATTGTAACTGTACATCTTATGTGCCTCTTTAATCTTCATATGTATATATGGTTGATCATTATTTTGAAAAAGATAATATTTTCACCTTACATTACATTAGTAAGATCCATCCTATGTAAATCCATAAATAATGGATCTTTTGTGATCCTCATCATGGATAAGCTATCATGGTCTTGTCATCTTAATGTGTATGCCACCTTGTTTTCTTTCCCAGGGTGATAGTGAACTGAGCTGTCGTAATCCTTAATTAGCACCAACCATCTTATTTGGTGCATATTCAACTCCTTTTATGTGAAAATATATTTTAAACCTTTATGATCAGTATAAATATCACACCTTTTACCATAATGATAATGTATCCAAATCATTAATGTAATGATTACTCCAAGTAACTCTAAATAAAAGGGTTGAGTAATTTTTCTCATGGATATTCATCTGTTGTAAGGAATAAGCTATTACCATATCATTTTGCATGAGAAAACACCCCAATCCCTTCTTGGATGCATCATTGTAGATCACAAACCATTCTCCACTACAAGGAAGTGTGAGAACAGGTGCATTGGATAACCTTCTTTTCAACTCCTTGAAATTCTCTTCACACTCCTCCATCCATATGAACATAACTCCTTTTTGAGTCAACCTGTTGAGTGGATTGGATAATCATGAATAATTATTCCCAAAACGTCGATAGTATCCTGCAAAACCAAGAAAACATCGGATCCTAGTTATTTTTGTTGGTCTCGACCATCTTTAGATAACCTCTTTCTTTGCTGGATCCACATATATCACCACTTTTGAGATTATGTGACCCAAAAATGAAACTATTTGAAGCCAAAATTCAAAGTTGGTAAATTTTGCATAATGATTCTCCTTTATTGGGGTCTTCAATACAATTCTCATGTGATATTCATGTTCTTACTTGCTCTTTGAATTGACAAGAATATCATCTATAAAGACTACCACAAAATGATCATGATAGTTTCTAAAAACACTGTTCATCATATCCATGAATATATCAGGAGCATTAGTTAGACCAAATGGAATCACTATAAATTCATAGTGTCCATAGCTTATACGGAATGTCGTCTTTGGTATATCCTCCATTTTTACCCTTAATTGATCATACCCTGAATGAAAATCAATCTTGGAAAATTATTGAGTTCCGTATAGTTGGTCAACTAAGTCATTAATGCGTTGGAGATGATATTTTTTTGTGATAGTGATCTTGTTAAGTTCTCGATAATAAATGCAGAGTCTCATTGATCCATCTTTTTCTTAACAAAAAGAATATGTGCTCCCTAAGGTGACACACTTGGGCATATGAATCCCTTATCAATATTCTCTTGTAGTTTCATCTTCAATTCTCGCAACTCAAAAGGGTCCATTTTTTAAGGTGTCTTTGAAATAGGCAATGCACTATGTACTAGTTATACTGAAAACTCAACTTCACGATTTGGGGGAAGACTAGGCAATTTCTCCAGAAAGACATCATCAAAATTGCTTACAAAGGGAATATTCTCAATCATTAGTTTCTCTCCAACCATTTGAGATAAATAACCATCATTTAGTGGACAGAAGACCCATAAGATGGATGAAATTTCCACTGGATGGTTATATTCAACCTTTCATCGATAGATGATATTATACTGATCAGGAATATTAAATTTTATTTCCATTCTTTGGCAATTGATATGAGCTTCTTATAATGAAAGACAATCCATGACAAGAATCACATAAATTTCCACTATAGGTAGGATCACAAGATTTACAGGAAGAACTTTCCAACAAACATCAATCAGAGTATAATTGTAAACTTTTGATGCGGTTGTTGTGCCATTAGGGGTTGTCACAACTAACTCAATATCTAACTGCTGAGGTAATATGGTGATACCCTTAGGAAATTATTCAGAAATAAAAGAGCGGGTGGATCCATAATCAAATAAAACATTTGATACTTTAGAGTGGATGGTAATTGTACCTTTGACCACTTCACTCTCTTACTCCACATCACCGATAGTAATTGTATGCTACTTTCCTTTGTCTTTGGCCTTAAGAGTTTGTTGACGTCGATCATCATCAACAACCCTTGGATTAAGGCATTGATTGTAATAATTCCCCATCTCCTTGCAGATTAATCATTGAAGTGTTTGAGGAGCAGTCTTTGTATCCCTTTCTTTGTTCGCATCATTAGACATCTTCTTCCCATTATTGCGACATTAATTTTCTCGATGACCTTCTTTTACAAACATAAAACATTTTATTGTCCCATTAAGACAATTCCCTCCATGTTTCTTTCCACAATTTGATCATAAAGGAAAACTCATCTTCTATTTAGTGTTTTCTTTATATTTTACTTTTAATTCCATTTTCCTCTTCTTATCAAAACTATATGATTGATGGGTTACTCAAATATCCATCTCAACCTTGAGAACACATTGAACAATTTCCTCATTGATATTGAAGTCCCTTATGGCTAATGTAATTTGAAGACTTGGTTTTAAACCACTAAAGAATAGATTGATTTTTCTCTCAGGTTAGATAATAATTCTTGAATCGTATCATGGAAGTCTTGTAATATTTACTTCGTAGTTACCAACAGATTCATCATCCTTTTTCTTTAGTTGTTTAAACTCCTTCTCCATCTTTGTTTTAAGAATATGAGGTATGTACTTATTGAAATATAAGTTCATGAACCTGTCTCATTCCATGGACTCAATTTCATCCCTTTTCGTTGTATTATTAATAAGATTCCACAATTGTTTAGATTCACATTCCAAACGATATACTGCTCAGATGACTTTATCATGTTCAGAACATTGTAGAACTGAAAATATCTTTTCAGTGGTACTAATCCACTATTCAGCCACCAATGGATCAGAAGACCCAATGAATGAAGGTGAACACTGTGTCATTAAGGATTCCACAGAATGATGATCCTTACTTTCCTTGTTTGGAAGTCCTTCATGGTTCATAGCTTGAGAATGTTGTGTGATCATGGCTACAATTTTTTTCATTACAGCTCCCATAAGGTTTGGTTGCTCAGGGGGACAATCATTGCATTGCCCATCACATTCAGCATTAGCACGATTCCTTCGGATTCAAGCATTGACTAAAACCAATAAGCATAATGTGAGAAACACTAATAATAATACGAAAACCACATAATCATGAATAAAATTTTACTCTTAAGGTCTTATCATAGGTTATTCATGTCCATTTCTAAAACACTAATACTGTGTTCTATGCTTAGACATATCCTTATGGTTCTTACTAGTTCTTTCACATCCTAGTTTCAAAAGGATGACTATATCTTTACTCTGATACCAACTATAATGACCCACACTTTAAATACATTGTTATTACTTCATAATTGAAGCATACTTATTACCAAATATAAAAAAACCATGGTAGGACCATATAGGTATAGTGTCTTTACAAACTCGGAAACACAAGCAACTCGATCATAAAGAATCTACATTGTCTCCCAATTATTTCCTCATATCTAGTGTCCCTTTGTCATATCATACTTAATACCCTTCCTCCTGGCCTGGGGAAAAGAACGAATACAAAAGGGTGAGATAAAATTCTTAGTAAGGGTAAACATAAAAAATATTAATCATATCATCTTCATAAGAACATAACATTTTGAAAACCATATCCTGTAAAAGTGATCATAATACCATAACATGGGATAAATCATTGTAGTTAAATGTAATCCCAATAATTATAACTTAAAACATGAAACTTTGTGGTATACATACATTATCATAGAAAGTCATTTCATATTAGTCAAGTCTCATTGCCAAGACAATCATAGGGGACAAATTCCATTACTAAACCGAGTTCACTCCTCGTTGCAGTCTTGTACCACTGAACCAGATAAATTTGATGTTGTAGCCATGTCTATATCATGAGAAATAAATCTTTACCCATTTCATTGGGGGGAGATATAGTTCCCACCAATCTCATAATGAAATCATTCTTATGTGTGCCACAAAATCATAAATCATAGAATAACCCATGTAATAAAAATGGGATTCTTAAACATCATGCCAACATAACATAATCCATATAAGATAAAAGGACATCATAAAATTAATTCCATCATAACATAATCAAATAAATGTAAAAATATGGATAGAAAAAGAATCCTATATTATCATATATGGAAAATAATTTTGATAAAACACTTGAACTCCATTATTGAAAAAAATATCCTTTCTACATCAAAAACATTTATCCTTTCTTAACATGTCATACAATTTTATACTAAAAGAAGATAATTAAAAATAAGCATGTTAACATGTAAATTAATATTCATGGAAAAAAATTTCTATGAAATCAATAAAATCCATTCATGCCGTATAAGTTAAAAAATACATTCTTCTTATACATTGGCTGGAAAAGTCAAAAAGTACCTCATACCAAAAATGTCAAAAGATTCCTTTCATATATTTTACTAGAAACTCACCAATGGGTAAAATTGCATTTAAATAATTTTATGAGGATAGAAATAATATTACATATTTAGGAAACATGGATGTGGATTGTAACACCCCGAGATTCCACGATACGCTTCTCATTCAATAATGCAATAGCTTGCATTGAACTCAACTTCGAGTTCTAAAACACCGCGACTAATCAAAGTAGCCGTTATGAATAGTAATACCTACTTTTTGAAATATTATAAATTTTATTTATCAAAATGGACTTCATTTTTGGATTCGGAATATTGAAATTAGCCTATGTTGAATTTTTGGTATTTTTCTGAGAACTTCTAAATTTTTATGAATAGTGAAAAATACTTAAAACAACTTTATTAATCAAAATAATTCATAGTGATAAATTATACTATTGAGTGGTATTAGAGTATAATTAGAATATATTTTTACCATTTTATCCAATGGTGGTCATTAGAATTAATTTAACATTGAAATTGGACATAAACAATTGCCAATCTTTTGATATAAATTGTTTCTTAAAAACACGCTATTTGTTGTAACAGCGGGAATTAATTATAAAATTAATTAATGCAACTTATATGTATGGAATTTTGTAAAATAGGCATCATTTTTGAATTCGGAATATCAATTATAGCTTAGGGTGAAATTTTGGCATTGTTCTGAAAAACTTCAATTTTTGATGAATAGTGAAACCACTAAGTGGTAGTTAAATAACTGATTTTTCGTTTAAATGAAATATTACCACTTCTGTGATTTGATTTTCAAAAATCCGACATACATGGTTGTCATTAAGAAGTAAAATGTGGTTCAATGAGATCAAAATAATTTTTTGGTGAATAGTAACTTTTAAGTTCTTAATCGCGATTAGAGGTAATTAGTGTAGTTTAAGGTAAAAACAATGTTTTATTAATATGATATGAGCTTGACACTTGTCCTACTCCTATTGGATGAGTCATGGCCGACCAAGAAAACCCATGGGTCAACTTGGGGACCCATGGAGCCACTTTAGTTGGAAAATGACATTAATATATATTTATTTAATGTTAAAATTAAATTGACACAAACATGAGTTGTTTTACTAAAACAGTTTTTAAGTGGGGTTACACAAGTCCAAATTTTGATTATAAATATTCATTAGAAAGCTAAAAATATTTCCTACATCATAGTATTTTTTTTATAATTTTTAGACATTAAATAAATTAAATTATTTATGACATCATTATGATGCCGCGATACCTCATTATTTAATGATTTAAATAAAATGGGAAGATAATGCAACATCCAAGGCTTACACTTGTCCAAAGCCAATTGGATGAGGATATTTCGAACCCTTATCACCTTATCCTCGAATTATATAAGTGTGGGACCTTTAGAATCCGAAAAGCATTGTGAAATAATGTAACATTTCAATCTTTCCAAAAGTGCCCCTCCTCTCCACTTATAAAAGGACCCCACCTCTCCCACCTCATTTACACATTAAAGCCATTTGGCTCGGCCAACCTCTGCCCAAATACTCTCCCAACATTCCTCCCTTACTCATAGAAGCCTCACATTGGGCAGAACACTTCCCAAGGAAGCCTTTGGCTCAAATCAAAAAGAGTTACCCGATTTTGAGGTAATGTCTTTTCTAATGTTGTTTTGTTTTATTTTTCTTCTCCAACCCCCTAAACTCTTTTTAGTCATTTATTTTGTGACAACACCAGTATCCTCAATATACTAGGATGTTGTTATAAGAAGGATTCGAGCTACACTTACACACACCTACATCTAATGGTTAAAGAACATACGGTTTCTGTGGATGGAGAATTTCTGCCTCACGAAACGATGATTGTTCAACACTCATATAACACCTTCAAAGGTGGCCATTAAGATGCCACTATATTTATATATGATATATAATGTGTTTATGTTTTACTTATGCTTCTGTATTTCTCAATTATGGCTTACTTTATGATTTCCATTATGGGTAAAACGCGATAATTTCATTTTAGGAAGTGCGGACTACCGCCCCCTCAAAGTGATTTGAATCGTTAATGCCATATGTGGGATGTATAAAGGATGGAGTAAATGGTATTATACACTATATTATACTGGAATTATATTATACATTTTTATCATTGTGATTTAGTTCCATTAAATATGAAATTGAAATGAAAGTAGCGTTCATGCGTACGTACGGCTTACCGTCTCCATGAATGGTGCATTTCATTTCTTACTTCTAAATGTTATGTAATATTATAAATGAATGTATATACTGGATATATAAGATATATATGACATATAAATCATTAATATAATTCTGGATATAATGGATATTTCACCACATAAACAACTTGTAATTATAAGAAGCTTATTGTTGACTCAAGTACCAAAGATCGACAAAACGACCGTTATTAACTTAAATAATTACATAATGTTCATATCATTGTAATAAGTGATATAATAAGGATAATGAAGTTGAAAATGGTTCTTAATAAGGTATATATTAACTCTAGTTTATTATTCAGGAGGTTAAAGAACGGTTGAGTCAAGTCAGACACGAGGTAAGGGAACTTCTTAACCCAATTTCCATTCTTTGGGTTAATCTCCTACTTTCAAATTATGTCATGATATTATTATGTCATATCCTGTATTTGTACATTATTTATGTGTACTTGTAGTGAATACACATAATAGATCTATTTTATTTTAAAAATGCTCTTTGTAAGGGAATTTCTTAACCCAACTTCCATTCTTTGGGTTAATCTCCTACTTTCAAATTATGTCATGATGTTATTATGTCTTGTTTTGTATTTTTACTTTCTTTATGTGTACCTATAGTGAATACACATAATAGATATATTTTATTTTAAAAATGATCTTTTTAAGGACTTCGTCTCAATCTCCTTTCATTGAGGCATATTTGGTTTTATACACAACCTTCTTTTATACGATGTATAAACCCCTTTGACTTTTACGTTTATTCAAAAGGAATCTTTTTTATATGAAGCGTTTTGCTAAATGACAAAAGGGAATGTTTTTCTTTCCGTACTTATGCGGCGACAACGACTTCTCTGCCGCCGTGACCATTATTTGAGTTTCGGCTTCCTCTACAAGCCATCATTTTCTTTTTTAATGAAAAATAAATACAAAGTTTTAACATTCTTTTATTTTGGTATTGAAAATGGTTTTGAAAGCGTTTTTATTATATCAATGTGTTGTATTGATATCTTGTGATTGAAATGTGGAAATGTTATGTTTCCTTTATGCATGTTTTATGTGATACGATTATGTTATGGTTTATGATATGTTTAAACCTATTCATATGAGGAATGTATTGGACTTAATATGTGACGGGTGGAGCCCGCTATAGCTCCTCGATGCATCGGTAGTTCTCATGAGACAACTAGACGTGGAATTGGCCGAGGCCCTTTCCCAATTTGATTTATGGTTTTGGTCGAGGCCTTAATCATTTTAGATGTCTTGGCCAAGGCCTTGACAAAATGTTTCAGAATGTCCGGCATTATACATTCCCTCATTATGAAAGTGGTTATTGATATTGCATGTGATTATTCGACCAGTAGAATATCCATGTGAAGAAGAGAATGGCATTATCTCATTTTACTTTTGCCATATTATGTTGAAGTTCATGTTTAAAAGGCTTTTGTTTTAGTTATACATTGCCTTAAATGTTAATGTTTATTTATGAAAGCTTCTGCAATTTTGTTATCCTTACTGAGCATCTGAGCTCACCCCTTTCAATGTTTTAATATTTTCCAGGATGTGAAGAAGTATTTTATGAATGACCTACAGGGATAGTCAGAAGAGGATATGAGTGTGGACTATGGAGACTTTGTTATTGTAGTTTTTCACTTTATGATGTAATGTAACGTTTACGAATGTATCTAGTGTTTCCAAGGCTACTAAACTAATCGGTCTTTCGAGACTTGATCTTTTGTGATCATGCCAATGTTACGAAGTAATGCACCGACTCTGGGTAGCTGGGGTCGGGGCGTTACAGTTGGTATCAGAGGCAGTTTAGTACTAACCTTGGAAGCTAGATTTAGATAAACTCTGATTAGAGCACATAGCCCGAAGATAGACTTTGAGGATTAGTATAGAAGAACTTCCTAGAATTTTGGTATTATAGAGATGTTATGAGTTTTCCGAGCAATACATCCCTGTCTGGATACGAGCAGGTAGAGGCGGCTCTGGCACAGATGTACCTAGGGGTAAAACCCGAAAACACCTCTTTGAGCTAGACTCGAACGGGAACTGGTGCACGACAACGGGCCTTGCTGCACTCTTGGTTACGACACTCCCGGGGGATATGCTTAGGATAATTCTCATTTTACTTACAAACCACTATGAAGGGTTATGAGTACATACTTACTCAAAGAAAACATTTCTTTTTATGATTATGGATTATATCCATAAATAGTTCAATTTATGTAAAGTGTTTTACAAGTATGGAATTATGTATTTTGATTCATAAACTAACCTAGTTTATGCCGTTGTATAGAAATGGCGCCCAGTAGAAGGAATGTGAACTCCAGCAGTACGTATGATCCAAAGAGTAAGAAGGATAGTATCTTTCACGGTATTAAGCCAACATTTCGAAGGGAAATAGTCTCCCATGTGTTCTCAACATATGAAGAAATAGTATCATGTGTTAATAGGATAAGTAAAGAATTCTCTGAGTCCTATGGCTTTGAAGCGAAGCAAGAGACGAAAGGGATGGAGGAGAGAATGATGTATAAAGGGATGAGGGGAAAGAAGAATTTTCCAATATGTGGTAATTGTGGGAAGAAACATCATGGAACTTGCCTAAAGGGAATGGGAGTTTGTTATAAGTGTAGAGAAAAAGGACACAAAGTGCGTGACTGCAAGGGTAAGAAAATGGTTTCAAATGTACAATGCTTCTTCTGCAAGGATTGGGGACACTACGCAAACCAATGTCCAAATCATCAGAGCATGCCCCAAATGATGTTATTGGATAATAATCAAGTTATGATACTACCACAGATGAGGAGTAATGATTAGAGTTCTTATGTTGTTATTAAAGTTTTTTTTAATTTGAGTGTTGTATCAATGATGTACTGGTTATAATAATTATGGAGTATATAAGGATTGTACTGCAGTACTATTTCATCAAGGACTTGAGATTGTGTGGAACCAAGAAAAGTGACTCCACAGTAGGTTAAATTTTTGGAAAATATATGGTTGAGAGAAAGATAAACCATAATATGGTTTTGATACTGAGATTGTGATTTTGGAATAAGACGTGATTGATTTGGATAAATTATATTGGATATACTTAACTTCCTTGAAACTGATTGATGTTTTGTATACATTTTTGGATAGAAGGAGTATATCTAGTATTCTATAAGGAATAAGGGATCATGGTAATTCAGTATGTTTAAAAAGAATACATGATGAAGGTGTTCACATGTTGTTACGTGGGATAAAGGATCTTCATTATGTTTACCTTCCTTATAAAATTTGGACTGTGAGTTGGGCAGAAGTATTTTGGATAACTATTAAGGTTGGAATGGATTAAGTTGAACTTTGGATAGTATTGTTTAAGGTTAAAACATTTATGAAGATTATTTTTGGAATAGTATAGTACAATATTTTTAGGAAAAGGACAACCTGCAGGGTGGGGAATAACTCGTCGCGTCGGACAAAGCTGCAGGAATCGAACCCACAACCATAGTGCGACAAGCCTTTATTTTCTACCACTAGCCTACAGGAAGTCCCTGGTTATTACAAAATAGTTTTACTGATCTAAATGGTATGTGTTAACATTTGGAACCTTATACAATTAGGACAAATAGAATATTTTTGAGTTCCATTACCATTTGGAGTAAAAGTTGGGTTTGTGGTAAAAATTTATTAACGAATGAAAGTATACATAACAAGTATGTATATTCCCTTACGTTCTTAGTAAATCTCATAAATAAATTCCTCAACATTATAAAAGGTAACTTAAAACAAAAATGTTGTCGGTTAACTTTTCCAACTGGGGATTCAATGACCGTTTAACCAATCACAAGTTTGTGATTTTCTTATGGTTAAACATTCTCCTAATCCTGTTTTCTATAACTCTCCATCAGACCTTGATGGTTTGTTTTTCTTCCATATCCATATTTTCATAGAATCCTAGAATGGGCTATATCGGGTGACCTTTGTACTTATCCTGCTTTCTTTTAATGTTATATATTTATTAACCTTATTTCCGATGTGGGTTTTCCACAAAGGTATTTTCTATTTTCAGCCTTTTATTATCAAAGAAAAATTTCAAATTGCGAGGACGCAATTTATTGAAGGAGGGGAGAATGTAACACCCCGAGCTTCCACGATACTCTTCTCATTCAATAATGCAATAGCTTGCATTGAACGCAACTTCGAGTTCTAAAACACCGCGACTAATCAAAGTAGCCGTTATGAATAGTAATACCTACTTTTTGAAATATTATAAATTTTATTTATCAAAATGGACTTCATTTTTGGATTCGGAATATTGAAATTAGCCTATGTTGAATTTTTGGTATTTTTCTGAGAACTTCTAAATTTTTATGAATAGTGAAAAATACTTAAAACAACTTTATTAATCAAAATAATTCATAGTGATAAATTATACTATTGAGTGGTTTTAGAGTATAATTAGAATATATTTTTACCATTTTATCCAATGGTGGTCATTAGAATTAATTTAACATTGAAATTGGACATAAACAATTGCCAATCTTTTGATATAAATTGTTTTTTAAAAACACGCTATTTGTTGTAACAGCGGGAATTAATTATAAAATTAATTAATTCAACCTATATGTTTGGAATTTTGTAAAATAGGCATCATTTTTGAATTCGGAATATCAATTATAGCATAGGGTGAAATTTTGGCATTGTTCTGAAAAACTTCAATTTTTGATGAATAGTGAAACCACTAAGTGGTAGTTAAATAACTGATTTTTCGTTTAAATGAAATATTACCACTTCTGTGATTTGATTTTCAAAAATCCGACATACATGGTTGTCATTAAGAAGTAAAATGTGGTTCAATGAGATCAAAATAATTTTTTGGTGAATAGTAACTTTTAAGTTCTTAATCGCGATTAGAGGTAATTAGTGTAGTTTAAGGTAAAAACAATGTTTTATTAATATGATATGAGCTTGACACTTGTCCTAATCCTATTGGATGAGTCATGTCCGACCAAGAAAACCCATGGGTCAACTTGGGGACCCCATGGAGCCACTTTAGTTGGAAAATGACATTAATATATATTTATTTAATGTTAAAATTAAATTGACACAAACATGAGTTGTTTTACTAAAACAGTTTTTAAGTGGGGTTACACAAGTCCAAATTTTGATTATAAATATTCATTAGAAAGCTAAAAAGAGTTTCTACATCATAGTATTTTTTTAATAATTTTTAGACATTAAATAAATTAAATTATTTATGACATCATTATGATGCAGCGATGACCTCATTATTTAATGATTTAAATAAAATGGGAAGATAATGCAACATCCAAGGCTTACACTTGTCCAAAGCCAATTGGATGAGGATATTTCGAACCCTTATCACCTTAGCCTATAATTATATAAGTGTGGGACCTTTAGAATCCGAAAAACATTGTGAAATAATGTAACATTTCAATCTTTCCAAAAGTGCCCCTCCTCTCCACTTATAAAAGGCCCCCACCTCTCCCACCTCATTTACACTTTCAAGCCATTTGGCTCGGCCAACCTCTGCTCAAATACTCTCCCAACATTCCTCCCTTACTCATAGAAGCCTCACATTGGGCAGAACTCTTCCCAAGGAAGCCTTTGGCTCAAATCAAAAAGAGTTACCCGATTTTGAGGTAATGTCTTTTCTAATGTTGTTTTGTTTTATTTTTCTTCTCCAACCCCCTAAACTCTTTTTATTCATTTATTTTGTGACAACACCAGTATCCTCAATATACTAGGATGTTGTTATAAGAAGGATTCGAGCTACACTTACACACACCTACATCTAATGGTTAAAGAACATACGGTTTCTGTGGATGGCGAATTTCTGCCTCACGAAACGATGATTGTTCAACACTCATATAACACCTTCAAAGGTGGCCATTAAGATGTCACTATATTTATATATGATATATAATGTGTTTATGTTTTACTTATGCTTCTGTATTTCTCATTTATGGCTTACTTTATGATTTCCATTATGGGTAAAACGCGATAATTTCATTTTAGGAAGTGCGGACTACCGCCCCCTCAAAGTGATTTGAATCGTTAATGCCATATGTGGGATGTATAAAGGATGGATTAAATGGTATTATACACTATATTATACTGGAATTATATTATACATTTATATCATTATGATTTAGTTCCATTAAATATGAAATTGAAATGAAAGTAGCGTTCATGCGTACGTACGGCTTACCGTCTCCATGAACGGTGCATTTCATTTCTTACCTCTAAATGTTATGTAATATTATAAATGAATGTATATACTGGATATATAAGATATATTTGACATATAAATCATGAATATAATTCTGGATATAATGGATATTTCACCACATAAACAACTTGTAATTATAAGAAGCTTATTGTTGACTCAAGTACCAAAGATCGACAAAACGACCGTTATTAACTTAAATAATTACATAATGATCATATCATTGTAATAAGTGATATAATAAGGATAATGAAGTTGAAAATGGTTCTTAATAAGGTATATATTAACTCTAGTTTATTATTCAGGAGGTTAAAGAACAGTTGAGTCAAGTCAGACACGAGGTAAGGGAACTTCTTAACCCAATTTCCATTCTTTGGGTTAATCTCCTACTTTCAAATTATGTCATGATATTATTATGTCATATCCTGTATTTGTACATTATTTATGTGTACTTGTAGTGAATACACATAATAGATCTATTTTATTTTAAAAATGCTCTTTGTAAGGGAATTTCTTAACCCAACTTCCATTCTTTGGGTTAATCTCCTACTTTCAAATTATGTCATGATGTTATTATGTCCTGTTTTGTATTTTTACTTTCTTTATGTGTACCTATAATGAATACACATAATAGATCTATTTTATTTTAAAAATGATCTTTTTAAGGACTTCGTCTCAATCTCCTTTCATTGAGGCGTATTTGGTTTTATACACAGCCTTCTTTTATACGATGTATAAACCCCTTTGACTTTTACGTTTATTCAAAAGGAATCTTTTTTATATGAAGCGTTTTGCTAAACGACAAAAGGGAATGTTTTTCTTTCCGTACTTATGCGGCGACAACGACTTATCCGCCGCCGTGAACATTATTTGAGTTTCGGCTTCCTCTACAAGCCATCATTTTCTTTTTTAATGAAAAATAAATACAAAGTTTTAACATTCTTTTATTTTGGTATTGAAAATGGTTTTGAAAGCGTTTTTATTATATCAATGTGTTGTATTGATATCTTGTGATTGAAATGTGGAAATGTTATGTTTCCTTTATGCATGTTTTATGTGATACGATTATGTTATGGTTTATGATATGTTTAAACCTATTCATATGAGGAATGTATTGGACTTAATATGTGATGGGTGGAGCCCGCTATAGCTCCTCGATGCATCGGTAGGTCTCATGAGACAACTAGACGTGGAATTGGCCGAGGCCCTTTCCCAATTTGATTTATGGTTTTGGCCGAGGCCTTAATCATTTTAGATGTCTTGGCCGAGGCCTTGACAAAATGTTTCAGAATGTCCGGCATTATACATTCCCTCATTATGAAAGTGGTTATTGATATTGCATGTGATTATTCGACCAGTAGAATATCCATGTGAAGAAGAGAATGGCATTATCTCATTTTACTTTTGCCATATTATGTTGAAGTTCATGTTTAAAAGGATTTTGTTTTAGTTATACATTGCCTTAAATGTTAATGTTTATTTATGAAAGCTTCCGCATTATTGTTATCCTTACTGAGCATCTGAGCTCACCCCTTTCAATGTTTTAATATTTTCCAGGATGTGAAGAAGTATTTTATGAATGACCTGCAGGGATAGTCAGAAGAGGATATGAGTGTGGACTATGGAGACTTTGTTATTGTAGTTTTTCACTTTATGATGTAATGTAACGTTTACGAATGTATCTAGTGTTTCCAAGGCTACTAAACTAATCGGTCTTTCGAGACTTGATCTTTTGTGATCATGCCAATGTTACGAAGTAATGCACCGACTCTGGGTAGCTGGGGTCGGGGTGTTACAGTTGGTATCAGAGGAAGTTTAGTACTAACCTTGGAAGCTAGATTTAGATAAACTCTGATTAGAGCACATATCCCAAAGATAGACTTTGAGGATTAGTATAGAAGAACTTCCTAGAATTTTGGTATTATAGAGATGTTATGAGTTTTCCGAGAAATACATCCCTATCTGGATACGAGCAGGTAGAGGCGGCTCTGGCACAGATGTACCTAGGGGTAAAACCCGAAAACACCGCTTTGAGCTAGACTCGAACGGGAACTGGTGCACGACAACGGGCCTTGCTGCACTCTTGGTTACGACACTCCCGGGGGATATGCTTAGGATAATTCTCATTTTACTTACAAACCACTATTAAGGGTTATGAGTACATACTTACTCAAAGAAAACATTTCTTTTTATGATTATGGATTATATCCATAAATAGTTCAATTTATGTAAAGTGTTTTACAAGTATGGAATTATGTATTTTGATTCATAAACTAACCTAGTTTATGCCGTTGTATAGAAATGGCGCCCAGTAGAAGGAATGTGAACTCCAGCAGTACGTATGATCCAAAGAGTAAGAAGGATAGTATCTTTCACGGTATTAAGCCAACATTTTGAAGGGAAATAGTCTCCCATGTGTTCTCAACATATGAAGAAATAGTATCATGTGTTAATTGGATAAGTAAAGAATTCTCTGAGTCCTATGGCTTTGAAGCGAAGCAAGAGACGAAAGGGATGGAAGAGAGAATGATGGATAAAGGGATGAGGGGAAAGAAGAATTTTCCAATATGTGGTAATTGAGGGAAGAAACATCATGGAACTTGCCTAAAGGGAATGGGAGTTTGTTATAAGTGTAGAGAAAAAGGACACAAAGTGCGTGACTGCAAGGGTAAGAAAATGGTTTCAAATGTACAATGCTTCTTCTGCAAGGATTGGGGACACTACGCAAACCAATGTCCAAATCATCAGAGCATGCCCCAAATGATGTTATTGGATAATAATCAAGTTATGATACTACCACAGATGAGGAGTAATGATTAGAGTTCTTATGTTGTTATTAAAGATTTTTTTTAATTTGAGTGTTGTATCAATGATGTACTGGTTATAATAATTATGGAGTATATAAGGATTGTACTGCAGTACTATTTCATCAAGGACCTGAGATTGTGTGGAACCAAGAAAAGTGACTCCACAGTAGGTTAAATTTTTGGAAAATATATGGTTGAGAGAAAGATAAACCATAATATGGTTTTGATACTGAGATTGTGATTTTGGAATAAGACGTGATTGATTTGGATAAATTATATTGGATATACTTAACTTCCTTGAAACTGATTGATGTTTTGTATACATTTTTGGATAGAAGGAGTATATCTAGTATTCTATAAGGAATAAGGGATCATGGTAATTCAGTATGTTTAAAAAGAATACATGATGAAGGTGTTCACATGTTGTTACGTGGGATAAAGGATCTTCATTATGTTTACCTTCCTTATAAAATTTGGACTGTGAGTTGGACAGAAGTATTTTGGATAACTATTAAGGTTGGAATGGATTAAGTTGAACTTTGGATAGTATTGTTTAAGGTTAAAACATTTATGAAGATTATTTTTGGAATAATATAGTACTATATTTTTAGGAAAAGGATAACCTGCAGGGTGGGGAATAACCCGTCGCGTCGGACAAAGCTGCAGGAATCGAACCCACAACCATAGTGCGACAAGCCTTTATTTCCTACCACTAGCCTACAGGAAGTCCCTGGTTATTACAAAATAGTTTTACTGATCTAAATGGTATGTGTTAACATTTGGAACCTTATACAATTAGGATAAATAGAATATTTTTGAGTTCCGTTACCATTTGGAGTAAAAGTTGGGTTTGTGGTAAAAATTTATTAACGAATGAAAGTATACATAACAAGTATGTATATTCCCTTACGTTCTTAGTAAATCTCATAAATAAATTCCTCAACATTATAAAAGGTAACTTAAAACAAAAATGTTGTCGGTTAACTTTTCCAACTGGGGATTCAATGACCGTTTAACCAATCACAAGTTTGTGATTTTCTTATGGTTAAACATTCTCCTAATCCTGTTTTCTATAACTCTCCATCATACCTTGATGGTTTGTTTTTCTTCCATATCCATATTTTCATAGATTCCTAGAATGGGCTATATCGGGTGACCTTTGTACTTATCCTACTTTCTTTTAATGTTATATATTTATTAACCTTATTTCCGATGTGGGTTTTCCACAAAGGTATTTTCTATTTTCAGCCTTTTATTATCAAAGAAAAATTTCAAATTGCGAGGACGCAATTTATTGAAGGAGGGGAGAATGTAACACCCCGAGCTTCCACGATACGCTTCTCATTCAATAATGCAATAGCTTGCATTGAACGCAACTTCGAGTTCTAAAACACCGCGACTAATCAAAGTAGCCGTTATGAATAGTAATACCTACTTTTTGAAATATTATAAATTTTATTTATCAAAATGGACTTCATTTTTGGATTCGGAATGTTGAAATTAGCCTATGTTGAATTTTTGGTATTTTTCTGAGAACTTCTAAATTTTTATGAATAGTGAAAAATACTTAAAACAACTTTATTAATCAAAATAATTCATAGTGATAAATTATACTATTGAGTGGTTTTAGAGTATAATTAGAATATATTTTTACCATTTTATCCAATGGTGGTCATTAGAATTAATTTAACATTGAAATTGGACATAAACAATTGCCAATCTTTTGATATAAATTGTTTCTTAAAAACACGCTATTTGTTGTAACAGCGGGAATTAATTATAAAATTAATTAATGAAACTTATATGTTTGGAATTTTGTAAAATAGGCATCATTTTTGAATTCGGAATATCAATTATAGCTTAGGGTGAAATTTTGGCATTGTTCTGAAAAACTTCAATTTTTGATGAATAGTGAAACCACTAAGTGGTAGTTAAATAACTGATTTTTCGTTTAAATGAAATATTACCACTTCTGTGATTTGATTTTCAAAAATCCGACATACATGGTTGTCATTATGAAGTAAAATGTGGTTCAATGAGATCAAAATAATTTTTTGGTGAATAGTAACTTTTAAGTTCTTAATCGCGATTAGAGGTAATTAGTGTAGTTTAAGGTAAAAACAATGTTTTATTAATATGATATGAGATTGACACTTGTCCTACTCCTATTGGATGAGTCATGGCCGACCAAGACAAACCATGGGTCAACTTGGGGACCCCATGGAGCCACTTTAGTTGGAAAATGACATTAATATATATTTATTTAATGTTAAAATTAAATTGACACAAACATGAGTTGTTTTACTAAAACAGTTTTTAAGTGGGGTTACACAAGTCCAAATTTTGATTATAAATATTCATTAGAAAGCTAAAAATATTTCCTACATCATAGTATTTTTTTTATAATTTTTAGACATTAAATAAATTAAATTATTTATGACATCATTATGATGCAGCGATGACCTCATTATTTAATGATTTAAATAAAATGGGAAGATAATGCAACATCCAAGGCTTACACTTGTCCAAAGCCAATTGGATGAGGATATTTCGAACCCTTATCACCTTAGCCTCGAATTATATAAGTGTGGGACCTTTAGAATCCGAAAAGCATTGTGAAATAATGTAACATTTCAATCTTTCCAAAAGTGCCCCTCCTCTCCACTTATAAAAGGCCCCCACCTCTCCCACCTCATTTACACTTTCAAGCCATTTGGCTCGGCCAACCTCTGCCCAAATACTCTCCCAACATTCCTCCCTTACTCATAGAAGCCTCACATTGGGCAGAACTCTTCCCAAGGAAGCTTTTGGCTCAAATCAAAAAGAGTTACCCGATTTTGAGGTAATGTCTTTTCTAATGTTGTTTTGTTTTATTTTTCTTCTCCAACCCCCTAAAATCTTTTTATTCATTTATTTTGTGACAACACCAGTATCCTCAATATACTAGGATGTTGTTATAAGAAGGATTCGAGCTACACTTACACACACCTACATCTAATGGTTAAAGAACATACAGTTTCTGTGGATGGCGAATTTCTGCCTCACGAAACGATGATTGTTCAACACTCATATAACACCTTCAAAGGTGGCCATTAAGATGTCACTATATTTATATATGATATATGATGTGTTTATGTTTTACTTATGCTTCTGTATTTCTCATTTATGGCTTACTTTATGATTTCCATTATGGGTAAAACGCGATAATTTCATTTTAGGAAGTGCGGACTACCGCCCCCTCAAAGTGATTTGAATCGTTAATGCCATATGTGGGATGTATAAAGGATGGAGTAAATGGTATTATACACTATATTATACTTGAATTATATTATACATTTATATCATTATGATTTAGTTCCATTAAATATGAAATTGAAATCAAAGTAGCGTTCATGCGTACGTACGGCTTACCGTCTCCATGAACGGTGCATTTCATTTCTTACCTCTAAATGTTATGTAATATTATAAATGAATGTATATACTGGATATATAAGATATATATGACATATAAATCATGAATATAATTCTGGATATAATGGATATTTCACCACATAAACAACTTGTAATTATAAGAAGCTTATTGTTGACTCAAGTACCAAAGATCGACAAAACGACCGTTATTAACTTAAATAATTACATAATGTTAATATCATTGTAATAAGTGATATAATAAGGATAATGAAGTTGAAAATGGTTCTTAATAAGGTATATATTAACTCTAGATTATTATTCAGGAGGTTAAAGAACGTTTGAGTCAAGTCAGACACGAGGTAAGGGAACTTCTTAACCCAATTTCCATTCTTTGGGTTAATCTCCTACTTTCAAATTATGTCATGATATTATTATGTCATATCCTGTATTTGTACATTATTTATGTGTACTTGTAGTGAATACACATAATAGATCTATTTTATTTTAAAAATGCTCTTTGTAAGGGAATTTCTTAACCCAACTTCCATTCTTTGGGTTAATCTCCTACTTTCAAATTATGTCATGATGTTATTATGTCCTGTTTTGTATTTTTACTTTCTTTATGTGTACCTATAGTGAATACACATAATAGATCTATTTTATTTTAAAAATGATCTTTTTAAGGACTTCGTCTCAATCTCCTTTCATTGAGGCATATTTGGTTTTATACACAACCTTCTTTTATACGATGTATAAACCCCTTTGACTTTTACGTTTATTCAAAAGGAATCTTTTTTATATGAAGCGTTTTGCTAAACGACAAAAGGGAATGTTTTTTTTTTCCGTACTTATGCGGCGACAACGACTTCTCCGCCACCGTGACCATTATTTGAGTTTCGGCTTCCTCTACAAGCCATCATTTTCTTTTTTAATGAAAAATAAATACAAAGTTTTAACATTCTTTTATTTTGGTATTGAAAATGGTTTTGAAAGCGTTTTTATTATATCAATGTGTTGTATTGATATCTTGTGATTGAAATGAGGAAATGTTATGTTTCCTTTATGCATGTTTTATGTGATACGATTATGTTATGGTTTATGATATGTTTAAACCTATTCATATGAGGAATGTATTGGACTTAATATGTGACGGGTGGAGCCCGCTATAGCTCCTCGATGCATCGGTAGGTCTCATGAGACAACTAGACGTGGAATTGGCCGAGGCCCTTTCCCAATTTGATTTATGGTTTTGGCCGAGGCCTTAATCATTTTAGATGTCTTGGCCGAGGCCTTGACAAAATGTTTCAGAATGTTCGGCATTATACATTCCCTCATTATGAAAGTGGTTATTGATATTGCATGTGATTATTCGACCAGTAGAATATCCATGTGAAGAAGAGAATGGAATTACCTCATTTTACTTTTGCCATATTATGTTGAAGTTCATGTTTAAAAGGCTTTTGTTTTAGTTATACATTGCCTTAAATGTTAATGTTTATTTATGAAAGCTTCCGCATTATTGTTATCCTTACTGAGCATCTGAGCTCACCCCTTTCAATGTTTTAATATTTTCCAGGATGTGAAGAAGTATTTTATTAATGACCTGCAGGGATAGTCAGAAGAGGATATGAGTGTGGACTATGGAGACTTTGTTATTGTAGTTTTTCACTTTATGATGTAATGTAACGTTTACGAATGTATCTAGTGTTTCCAAGGCTACTAAACTAATCGGTCTTTCGAGACTTGATCTTTTGTGATCATGCCAATGATACGAAGTAATGCACCGACTCTGGGTAGCTGGGGTCGGGGCGTTACATGGATGATAAATATTCCCCAGTAATTACCGAAGTATAAACAATCTCGGATAAAAAATTGAGATTGCAAGATTTTCCCTTACTATAGGTCTGATATGATTAGTAAGTGTCCAAACCTCCTATATAATGATTTAAATAATGAAATTGACTTATTAAAGAATCTTACAAATTGTTATGATGTCATGTATTTTCATATTATTAACTTATTATTAGTAATAGTTCATTGCTACTTGTTATTCAGGTGTTTATTGTTTTATGTTCTTATGAATGTTTTGTCAAATAAATTCTTATTCATCTTTTTAGGTTATAGATAACTCATTTACAGAATGGTATTAATGTAATATATATCATATTTACTCATTCAATTCGTTTATCTAATCATTATTCAATGAAGATCATGTATAATGAGTCACATCACATCGTGGAGACGGTAGGCCGTACGTACGCATGAGCGATGATATCGTTCCCATGATCGTGGAATTGTATTGAAGTGTATGTATACTATTTATGAATCAATATAACTTGAATATAATCATGTATAGTTATTATTAACACCATTATTCCCATCCAAGAATGGTGGTGGTGGAAAACAGATTACACCATGGCATGGAGACGGTATTCCGTACGTACGCACGCGCAGTGATTTCATTTTCCATAGGATGGGTAAATGGTGAAATAGGTTGTTCAATATTTATAATAACATATAAATATATGAGTGATACTGATGTTATTAATTTATTATGAAAAAAATAATGAATAAGTAGTTGGAGAAGAAAGAAACTTGAAATAATCGGCACAAGAGATTACATCTTCTTCGACACGCCTCTTTGAAACCTCCTCTTAGGGCACTAAAATTACTCTTTATAGTGTACCGGGACCTCTAGTATGTTTCTAGGGAAGTTTATAAGGGAATTGGGCAGGGTTTTGCAGAGCATTAAGACTCAAAATTGTGTATGGAGGAGAAGGAGTAGGTTCCCTTTTAAAAGGGAGGAGAGGGGAACCTTTGGAATAATACGACACATTAATTTATAATAAATTCCAACCCCACATAAAAACCTCCAAAAACTACTCAACACGAATATGAGATGAGATAATGTTGTTATATAATCAACCAATAAAATTTTGACATGTTTTGAACTTATTTTAAACCTTATCAAATTTATTTATCCTTATTTAATATATTTAATTTTATTTGTGGAAATAATATTTTAAATATTAAATTGATATAAGTAATTACTTATGTGCTATGAAATTTCCTTAATTAAATATTTATGACATTTTGGAAAATATATATTTGATCTTATAATTTTTAAATTTTTTCGGATTTTTAAACAATTTTATAATATGTTGTTTTTATAAAATAACAATTCTGTCAATTTTGAAACTATTCATTTATTTGAATTTAAATAAAATATGCATAGAAGATATATTCAAAAAAAAATATTTAATATCTTCCTAACATGTCATATTCATCTAGAAAATTTGTGGATCAAATTAAATAGTTCATATATTATTTATTTTAATATTTTTATTTCCATTTATTTGTTATTTCAATCAATAAAATAATTTCAACGTCACTATTGTGACACCTTTAAGTATATTGTTTTAATCCTTAAAAATTATAAATAATGTCATATGATGTAGATAGTTTTATAATCTTTTGGGAGGCCATTCATGTTCTCAGTTTCATAAATATTATCACTAAATTAAAATTATTATACTTATAAGATTTAAGAGAGTGACATGGTGTCACCTTCTTTGATTTTAATAATAATTATATTATTTCATGGTCAAAAGTACATGAAATGAATCTAGTCTAACCCTTAGGTGATATGGGTCGACTTTTATTAATCCAATAGGATTTTGGAAAGTGCTAGGGTAACTTTATAATCTTATATTTACCCTTAATTATCTGATTTACCTTTAACTGCAGTAAATAAAAATTACCGTAGTTACTATTCATAATCTAAAAAAAATAAAATCATCCAATTAAAATAATTTGGAACCACTAAATCCAAATATGGAATCCATTTTTCGAAATTCGAAACACATAAGTTGCAGCAATAAATTTAAAATTTATCTCATTGTTAAGCAAACATGTTTTTTAAAGTTAAAACATTGCCAATGATTCAAATGTTTTTACCTATGAATTCAATGTAAAATTAATGCTAATGACATACATTATATTAAATGGAAAAAATATTTTATATTTATACTTTAAAACTATTCAATATTATAATTTAACCATATAAATTATTCCAATGAAAAAAATTGTTTTTAATTAAAATATAGCGTGTTTTTACTAATCATTAAAATATGAAAGTTATCAAAAATAATATGAAAAATGTATCCAAAGTAAATTTTTTTATCCTGATTCCAAATAAGAATTTTATTTTGTCAAATAGAAATTTGAAACTTGTCAAAAAATATATTTAATGTTGGTGCTCCATCAAAAGGCGGAAAAACTAAATTTTTAAAAAAATGCTTATTTTACCCGAAAAATTTATTTTGGTCACATAACAGGTTTGTAACACCCCGAGCTTCTACGATACGCCTCTCTTTCAATAATGCAATAGCTTGCATTGTACGCAAGTTCGAATTCTAACACACCGCATCTAATCAAAGTAGCTGTTATGAATAGTAATAACCACCTTTTAAAATTATAGAAATTTTATATTTCAAAATGGACTTCATTTTTGTATTCGTAATATCGAAATTATCCTAAGTTGAATTTTTTGTAACTTTCTGAGAACTTCCAATTTTTTATGAATTGTGAAAAATACTTAAAACAACTTTTTTAATCAAAATAATTAATTGTCATAAATTATACTATTTAGTGGTTTTAAAGTATAATTAGAATATATTTTTACCATTTTATCCAATGGTGGTCATTAGAATTAATTTAACATTGAAAATGGACATAAACAATTGCCAATCTTTTGATATAAATTGTTTCTTAAAAACACGCTATTTGTCGTAACAGCGGGAATTAATTGTAAAATTAATTAATGCAACTTTTATGTTTGGAATTTTGTAAAATAGACATCATTTTTGAATTCGGAATATCAATTATAGCTTAGGGTGAAATTTTGGCCTTATTCTGAAAAACTTCAATTTTTGATGAATAGTGAAACCACTAAGTGGTAATCAAGCAAACTGATTTTCAGTTAAATAAAAGTTTACCACTAATGTGTATTGAATTTTGAAAATCCGACATGCATGGTTGTCATTAGTATGTAAAATGTGGTTCAATGGGGTAAAAATAATTTTTTGGTGAATAGTAACTTATTAATTTCTTAATCGCGATTAGTGGTAATTAGGGTAGTTTAAGGTATAAATAATACATTAATAATATTAAATGACCTAGACACATGTCCCAACCTCATTGGTTGTGTCATGGCCGACCAAGACAAGCCATGGCCTAACTTGGGGACCCCATGGATCCACTTTTGTTGGGAAATAACATAAATTACTTTTTATTTAATGTTAAAGTGAAAATGACACTAACATAAATTGTTTTACTAAAACAATTTTTAAGTAGGGTTACACAAGTCCAAATTTTGACTATAAATATTTATTAGAAAGCTAAAAAGATTTCCTACATCATAGTATTTGTTTTATAATTTTTAGACATTAAATAAATTAAATTATTTATGACATCATTATGATGTGGCAATGACCTCATTATTTAACGATTTAAATAAAATGAGAAGATAATGCAAAATCCAAGGCTTACACTTGTCCAAATCCTATTGGATGAGGAGATTTAGAAACCTTATCACCTTATCCTCGAATTATATAAGTGTGGGACCTTTAGAATCCGAAAAAGCATTTTGAAATAATGTAACATTTCAATCTTTCCAAAAGTGCCCCTCCTCTCCACTTATAAAAGGCCCCCACCTCTCCCACCTCATTTACACTTTCAAGCCATTTGGCTCGGCCAACCTCTGCCCAAATACTCTCCCAACATTCCTCCCTTACTCATAGAAGCCTCACTTTGGGCAGAACGCTTCCCAAGGAAGCCTTTGGCTCAAATCAAAAAGAGTTACCCGATTTTGAGGTAATGTCTTTTCTAATGTTGTTTTGTTTTATTTTTCTTCTCCAACCCCCTAAACTCTTTTTATTCATTTATTTTGTAACAAAACCAGTATCCTCAATATACTAGGATGTTGTTATAATAAGGATTCGAGCTACACTTACACACAACTACATCTAATGGTTAAAGAACATACGGTTTCTGTGGATGGCGAATTTCTGTCTCACGAAATGATGATTGTTCAACACTCATATAACACCTTAAAAGGTGGCCATTAAGATGTAACTATATTTATATATGATATATAATGTGTTTAAGTTTTACTTATGCTTCTGTATTTCTCATTTATGGCTTACTTTATGATTTCCATTATGGGTAAAACGCGATAATTTCATTTTAGGAAGTGCGGACTACCGCCCCCTCAAAGTGATTTGAATTGTTAATGCTCTATGTGGGATGTATAAAGGATGGAGTAAATGGTATTATACACTATATTATACTGGAATTATATTATACATTTATATCATTATAATTTAGTTCCATTAAATATGAAATTGAAATGAAAGTAGCGTTAATGCGTACGTACGGCTTACCGTCTCCATGAACGGTGCATTACATTTCTTACCTCTAAATGTTACGTAATATTATAAATGAATGTATATACTGGATATATAAGATATATATGACATCTAAATCATGAATATAATTCTGGATATAATGGATATTTCACCACATAAACAACTTGTAATTATAAGAAGCTTATTGTTGACTCAAGTACCAAAGATCGACAAAACGACCGTTATTAACTTAAATAATTACATAATGTTCATATCATTGTAATAAGTGATATAATAAAGATAATGAAGTTGAAAATGGTTCTTAATAAGGTATATATTAACTCTAGTTTATTATTCAGGAGGTTAAAGAACGGTTGAGTCAAGTCAGACACGAGGTAAGGGAACTTCTTAACCCAACTTCCATTCTTTGGGTTAATCTCCTACTTTCAAATTATGTCATGATATTATTATGTTCTATTTTGTATTTTTACTTCCTTCATGTGTACCTATAGTGAATACACATAATAGATCTATTTTATTTTAAAAATGATCTTTTTAAGTACTTCGTCTCAATCTCCTTTCATTGAGGCATATTTGGTTTTATACACAACATTCATTTATATAGTGTATAAACCCCTTTGACTTTTATGTTTATTCAAAAGGTTTTCTTTTATAATTATGTGATTTTTAAATGATTTCAAAAAAGAGATATTTCTCTCCAATATATGAAAATCTAGTGCAAATGTATACGTATTTAACGCAAGCTTAAAAATGTTTTCAGAAAACCCGACTCTCGAGTGTGGTAGACAGGAAGGGATTGGGCATGGACCCATCATGGCTTGTAATTAGTCGAGAAGTCTCAGAATTAGTTATTTTGTTTTCAGAAGCTTGCATAATGTTTTTAGAAAAACACTGGAGTATATTTGAGCAATTTTAAATGTAAGTATCTTCTAAAAAAAATTACATCGGTAGGTCTCATGAGACAACTAGACGTGGAATTGGCTGAGGCCCTTTCCCAATTTGATTTATGGTGTTGGCCGAGGCCTTAATCATTTTAGACGTCTTGGCCGAGGCCTTGAAAAAATGTTTCAGAATGTCCGGCATTATACATTCCCTCATTATGAAAGTAGTTATTGATATTGCATGTGATTATTCAACCAGTAGAATATCCATGTGAAGAAGTAAATGGCATTATCTCATTTTATTTTTTCCATATTATGTTGATGTTCAAGTTTAAAAGGCTTTTGTTTTAGTTATACATTGCCTTAAATGTTTATGTTTATTTATGAAAGCTTCCGCAATTTTGTTATCCTTACTGAGCATCGGAGCTCACCCCTTTCAATGTTTTAATATTTTCCAGGATGTGAAGAAGTATTTTATGAATGACCTACAGGGATAGTCAGAAGAGGATATGAGTGTGGACTATGGAGACTTTGTTATTGTAGTTTTTCACTTTATGATGTAATGTAACGTTTACGAATGTATATAGTGTTTCCAAGGCTACTAAACTAATCGGTCTTTCGAGACTTGATCTTTTGTGATCATGCCAATGTTACGAAGTAATGCACCGACTCTGGGTAGCTGGGGTCGGGGCGTTACAGTTGGTATCAGAGGCAGTTTAGTACTAACCTTGGAAGCTAGATTTAGATAAACTCTGATTAGAGCACATAGCCCGAAGATAGACTTTGAGGATTAGTATAGAAGAACTTCCTAGAATTTTGGTATTATAGAGATGTTATGAGTTTTCCGAGCAATACATCCCTGTCTGGATACGAGCAGGTAGAGGCGGCTCTGGCACAGATGTACCTAGGGGTAAAACCCGAAAACACCACTTTGAGCTAGACTCGAACGGGAACTGGTGCACGACAACGGGCCTTGCTGCACTCTTGGTTACGACACTCCCGGGGGATATGCTTAGGATAATTCTCATTTTCTTTACAAACCACTATGAACGGTTATGAGTATATACTTCCTCAAATAAAACCTTTTTATAATTATGGATTATATCCATAATTAGTTCAATTTATGTTAAGTGTTTTACAAGTATGGAATTATGTATTTTGATTCATAAACTAATCTAGTTTATGCCATTGTTTAGAAATGGCGCCTAGTGGAAGGAATGGAAACCGTATCAATGCACGCACTCCATGTAGGAATTGCCCTCCTACTCAGGATAATTATGGTGGAGCTAGTGATACAACTGGTGCTGATCAGCTTCTCACCGTACTGGGACAACTCACACAGGTTATGAATAACAACCTTACTCGTATGGAGCACCCTGATCCGCAACGTGGAGGATCAATGCTAGACCGTTTCATGAGGCAACAACCACCAACCTTCAATGGGAGTACAAATCCTATAGTAGCTGAGCAATGGATAAATTCCTTAGAGAAAATATTCCATGCCTTGGGGAGTAGTGAAAGAGAGAAGGTTGTCATGGCAGTTTACCGCCTCACTGGAGATGCCGATCAGTGGTGGTCGCTGATTCAAAACACAAAGGAAGATGATGACGTATCGAATATGGAATGGAGGGAGTTCAAAGATCTTTTCTTAGAAAAATACTTTCCTCGTGACCATCGAGCAGATATGGAAAGACAATTTCTGAGTCTGAGGCAGAAGGAGGATGAGAATGTCGCAAAGTATGAGGCTAACTTTACAAGGTTAGCGAGGCATGCTGCCGATTATATACGTAACCCAAGGAGTAAGATTGATCGTTTCTTTGATGGGTTAAAACCATTTCTCCGTCGAGCTCTAGTGTCACAATATTTCTCAACATACGAAGATATAGTCTCATGTGCTATCAAGACAGAAAAGGAATTCTCTAAGTGTTATGACAACAAAGTAAAGCAAGAGAAGAAGAGAACGGTGGAACAAGAGACAGATAAAGGGAAAAAGGGAAAGACGGATTTTCCATTATGTGATAATTGTGGGAAGAATCACCCTGGTACTTGCCTAAAAGGAATGGGAGTCTGTTATAAATGTGGAGAAAAAGGTCACCAGGCACGTGATTGCAAGGGAAAGAAAGAGGCTGTCAAAGTTGAATGCTACAATTGTAGAGAAATGGGTCATTATGCAAATGAATGTCCTAAGCGTCAAGGAAACTTACCTCAGAAAAGGCCAAGGGATCAAGGACAATCTTATGCTATTACTACAGTTGAAGCAGAATAACTAATGTATTGGTGCTTTTGGACTCAAGGATTATATTCTGGTTATAAGAATAATGTAATATATATATATGGATTGTACTGCAGTACTTTTTGATTTCAGTAAGGTTTTAATATGATTAAGGTAATCATATTTTTAGTATGTGACAATAAGAGAAACTTTTCTTTGTTTGGGGAATCTGATGTTACAATTGTTTTTGGAATTTAGAGACCTTTTAGAGAAAGTCTGGATGAAGGTATTTTGGATAACTATAAATGTTGGAGTGGATTAAGTTGAACTATGGATAGTATTGTTTAAGGTTAAAACATTTATGAAGATTATTTTTGGAATAGTATAGTACTATATTTTTAGGAAAAGGACAACCTGCAGGGTGGGGAATAACCCGTCGCGTCGGACAAAGCTACAGGAATCGAACCCACAACCATAGTGCGACAAGCCTTTATCTCCTACCACTAGCCTACAGAAAGTCCCTGGTTATTACAAAATAGTTTTACTAGTCTAAATGGTATGTGTTAACATTTTGAACCTTATACAATTAGGATAAATAGAATATTTTTGAGTTCTGTTACCATTTGGAGTAAAAGTTGGGTTTGTGGTAAAAATTTATTAACGAATGAAAGTATACATAACAAGTATGTATATTCCCTTACATTCTTAGTAAATCTCATAAATAAATTCCTCAACATTATAAAAGGTAACTTAAAACAAAAATGTTGTCGGTTAACTTTTCCAACTGGGGATTCAATGACCATTTAACCAATCACAAGTTTGTGATTTTCTTGTGGTTAAACTTTCTCCTAATCCTGTTTTCTATAACTCTCCATCCGACCTTGATGGTTTGTTTCTCCTCCATATCCATATTTTTATATAATCCTAGAATGGGCTATATCGGGTGACCTTTGTAATTATCCTGCTTTCTTTTAATGTTATATATTTATTAACCTTATTTCCAATGTGGGTTTTCCTCAAAGGTATTTTCTCTTTTCAACCTTTTATTTTCCAAGAAAAATTTCAAATTGCGAGGACGCAATTTATTGAAGGAGGGGAGAATGTAACACCCCGAGCTTCTACGATACGCCTCTCTTTCAATAATGCAATAGCTTGCATTGTACGCAAGTTCGAATTCTAACACACCGCAGCTAATCAAAGTAGCCGTTATGAATAGTAATAACCACCTTTTAAAATTATAGAAATTTTATATTTCAAAATGGACTTCATTTTTGTATTCGTAATATCGAAATTATCCTAAGTTGAATTTTTTGTAACTTTCTGAGAACTTCCAATTTTTTATGAATAGTGAAAAATACTTAAAACAACTTTTTTAATCAAAATAATTAATTGTCATAAATTATAATATTTAGTGGTTTTAAAGTATAATTAGAATATATTTTTACCATTTTATCCAATGGTGGTCATTAGAATTAATTTAACATTGAAAATGGACATAAACAATTGCCAATCTTTTGATATAAATTCTTTCTTAAAAACACGCTATTTGTCGTAACAGCGGGAATTAATTGTAAAATTAATTAATGCAACTTTTATGTTTGGAATTTTTTAAAATAGACATCATTTTTGAATTCGGAATATCAATTATAGCTTAGGGTGAAATTTTGGCCTTATTCTGAAAAACTTCAATTTTTGATGAATAGTGAAACCACTAAGTGGTAATCAAGCAAACTGATTTTCAGTTAAATAAAAGTTTACCACTAATGTGTATTGAATTTTTAAAATCAGACATACATGGTTGTCATTAGTATGTAAAATGTGGTTCAATGGGGTAAAAATAATTTTTTGGTGAATAGTAACTTATTAATTTCTTAATCGCGATTAGTGGTAATTAGGGTAGTTTAAGGTATAAATAATACTTTAATAATATTAAATGACCTAGACACATGTCCCAACCTCATTGGTTGTGTCATGGCCGACCAATACAAGCCATGGCCTAACTTGGGGACCCCATGGATCCACTTTTGTTGGGAAATAACATAAATTACTTTTTATTTAATGTTAAAGTGAAAATGACACTAACATAAATTGTTTTACTAAAACAATTTTTAAGTAGGGTTACACAAGTCCAAAGTTTGACTATAAATATTCATTAGAAAGCTAAAAATATTTCCTACATCATAGTATTTGTTTTATAATTTTTAGACATTAAATAAATTAAATTATTTATGACATCATTATGATGTGGCGATGACCTCATTATTTAACGATTTAAATAAAATGAGAAGATAATGCAAAATCCAAGGCATAAACTTGTCCAAATCCTATTGGATGAGGAGATTTCGAAACCTTCTCACCTTAGCCTCGAATTATATAAGTGTGGGACCTTTAGAATCCGAAAAAGCATTTTGAAATAATGTAACATTTCAATCTTTCCAAAAGTGCCCCTCCTCTCCACTTATAAAAGGCCCCCACCTCTCCCACCTCATTTACACTTTCAAGCCATTTGGCTCGGCCAACCTCTGCCCAAATACTCTCCCAACATTCCTCCTTTACTCATAGAAGCCTCACTTTGGGCAGAACTCTTCCCAAGGAAGCCTTTGGCTCAAATCAAAAAGAGTTACCCGATTTTGAGGTAATGTCTTTTCTAATGTTGTTTTGTTTTATTTTTCTTCTCCAACCCCCTAAACTCTTTTTATTCATTTATTTTGTAACAACAACAGTATCCTCAATATACTAGGATGTTGTTATAAGACGGATTCGAGCTACAATTACACACACCTACATCTAATGGTTAAAGAACATACGGTTTCGGTGGATGTCGAATTTCTGCCTCACGAAACGATGATTGTTCAACACTAATATAACACCTTCAAAGGTGGCCATTAAGATGTCACTATATTTATATATGATATATAATGTGTTTATGTTTTACTTATGCTTCTTTATTTCTCATTTATGGCTTACTTTATGATTTCCATTATGGGTAAAACGCGATAATTTCATTTTAGGAAGTGCGGACTACCGCCCCCTCAAAGTGATTTGAATCGTTAATGCCATATGTGGGATGTATAAAGGATGGATTAAATGGTATTATACACTATATTATACTGGAATTATATTATACATTTATATCATTATAATTTAGTTCCATTAAATATGAAATTGAAATGAAAGTAGCGTTCATGCGTACGTACGGCTTACCGTCTCCATGAACGGTGCATTTCATTTCTTACCTCTAAATGTTACGTAATATTATAAATGAATGTATATACTGGATATATAAGATATATATGACATCTAAATCATGAATATAATTCTTGATATAATGGATATTTTACCACATAAACAACTTGTAATTATAAGAAGCTTATTGTTGACTCAAGTACCAAAGATCGACAAAACGACCGTTATTAACTTAAATAATTACATAATGTTCATATCATTGTAAAAAGTGATATAATAAGGATAATGAAGTTGAAAATGGTTCTTAATAAGGAATATATTAACTCTAGTTTATTATTCAGGAGGTTAAAGAACGGTTGAGTCAAGTCAGACACGAGGTAAGGGAACTTCTTAACCCAACTTCCTTTCTTTGGGTTAATCTCCTACTTTCAAATTATGTCATGATATTATTATGTTCTATTTTGTATTTTTACTTTCTTCATGTGTACCTATAGTGAATACACATAATAGATCTATTTTATTTTAAAAATGATCTTTTTAAGTACTTCGTCTCAATCTCCTTTCATTGAGGCATATTTGGTTTTATACACAACATTCATTTATATAGTGTATAAACCCCTTTGACTTTTATGTTTATTCAAAAGGTTTTCTTTTATAATTATGTGATTTTTAAATGATTTCAAAAAAGAGATATTTCTCTCCAATATATGAAAATCTAGTGCAAATGTATACGTATTTAACGCAAGCTTAAAAATGTTTTCAGAAAACCTGACTCTCGAGTGTGGTAGATAGGAAGGGATTGGGCATGGACCCATCATGGCTTGTAATTAGTCGAGAAGTCTCAGAATTAGTTATTTTGTTTTCAGAAGCTTGCATAATGTTTTTAGAAAAACACTGGAGTATATTTGAGCAATTCTAAATGTAAGTATCTTCTAAAAAAAATTACATCGGTAGGTCTCATGAGACAACTAGACGTGGAATTGGCCGAGGCCCTTTCCCAATTTGATTTATGGTGTTGGCCGAGGCCTTAATCATTTTAGACGTCTTGGCCGAGGCCTTGACAAAATGTTTCAGAATGTCCGACATTATACATTCCCTCATTATGAAAGTGGTTATTGATATTGCATGTGATTATTCGACCAGTAGAATATCCATGTGAAGAAGTAAATGGCATTATCTCATTTTATTTTTTCCATATTATGTTGATGTTCAAGTTTAAAAGGCTTTTGTTTTAGTTATACATTGCCTTAAATGTTTATGTTTATTTATGAAAGCTTCCGCAATTTTGTTATCCTTACTGAGCATCTGAGCTCACCCCTTTCAATGTTTTAATATTTTCCAGGATGTGAATAAGTATTTTATGAATGACCTACAGGGATAGTCAGAAGAGGATATGAGTGTGGACTATGGAGACTTTGTTATTGTAGTTTTTCACTTAATGATGTAATGTAACGTTTACGAATGTATCTAGTGTTTCCAAGGCTACTAAACTAATCGGTCTTTCGAGACTTGATCTTTTGTGATCATGCCAATGTTACGAAGTAATGCACCGACTCTGGGTAGCTAGGGTCGGGGCGTTACAAGGTTTTATAAAATGTGTGAGATGAATAATAATGTTATATAATTCAAAATGTAGTTAATAATATTCATAATGGCTAGTCCATAATAATAAAAATATATCGTTGTTTAGTGAAACCCAGTATTGCATACTACACACGCTATCGAGGAAGGATTTGATTGCGTGTAACACAAGCCAAGCTATTGTTGTGTGCAGTGAATGATTCCATTGCGTATAAAATAAGAAATTTTAAAAAAATATTTCCCATAAAATCTCATGTTGTTACAATAAATTTGAAATTTTATATTATCAAATGTGTTGATATTATTTTAGTTTTAAAACCATGTTGAATTTTTCTTTTAAAGTTTCATCATTTTTTGAACAACATGAATTTTTTTAAAATTATTGAATTTGGAATGATGATTAAATATTTGAATTAATTTTCTAGAATTATTAAGATCGATATAATTAAATATGAGTTTGAACATGTAGAAAAATATAATGATTAATATGATTTAAAGTGGGTAAATTTATAACTAACATTAATTTCATCATCAACATGTGTCATGAGATACTTGGGAATTAATTCACATGATTCATACGATGAAATGGAGTGCCCATTATCACTTTAAGTCAATATCATTAGATAATATTTAATGTGCTTCTTGTCTTTTACTTGTAAAAATTCGTAGGAAAAATTGTATTAACAATGAACTACTTTTTGAAAACCAAGCATGTTATAATGAATTATTGATTATTAATTTTTAATTGACGATAAAAATATTTTTAATTGTACCTGTATATAATGACTGTAATTTTGGTCATATCGGACTCCCTCCCAGATGAGTCATCATTTTTTTATTAAATTAATGGTTACTTTAAATTTATAAGACAGTATAATCATATTTTAAATATTTTTACTTTATAGTTATCTCAAATTTCATCAGAGAGCACATGAGTTCATCATCTAGCATATTTTGGATGTATCTATCTTTTTTTGATTGTGGTGACTGTAGGTACCCACATTCTTGGAAAATCAAAGACTATATTATTTTAAATTCTTTTTATATAAACAGATCCCCAATGAGAGATTTAATTGTTAAAAATACATGTTTATCTAGAAAACATAATTGTGATATACTAGTTAGGATTCATAGCAGAACAATTTATTTCATGACTATAAATTTATATCATTGTATCATTAAATTTAATTTCACGTTCATATGTAACTATTAATAATGTATTGATTTATTTTTTTATTTTACATGAAGAATATATATTAATCACATTAATATATTAAACTCAGATTAATAGATTAATATATTTATCAAATATATGAAAATCAATAATATCGTCATGGGTAATTTTTTTCATCTATTTGAGGAAATATTATAATCATGTAAAACATGTTTATAAAATGTATATCCAATTGATCTATGAAAATGATATGTTTTATATTTCAAATAAGAATAATTAATAACATCAAAAAATTGATCATAACCCAATTATTATCCCATAAATCTACTATGGGTGCTTATAAAATACATTTTAGAAAATAAATATATATTTGAAATGTTTTTTTAATGATTATGAATAAAAAATAAAATAATTTGATAAAAATAAATGTATAAAAACTCATTTTGTACAAAAATTATAGGTGATATTAACGAGAATTAGTATAGGGATAAAATTACATTTTAAAAATTAATGGGAGGAAATCCAGGTTTTAAAATGTTCTAATAACAGGATGATGAAATAATACCATGAATCATATTTGAAATAAAAATTATAGTGTATAATATAATGAATAAAATTTTATAACAAAAAATAGATATTTAAAATTATAAAGGGAATCTAATATAAATATTAACAAGAGATTATGTCATAATTAATGTATTAAACCATTCCTATAAATGAATGAAAGAATATGATAAATATTTGAAAATATGGATAGTATATGATATATGATAATTGGTAAGGATTTTCAGAAATAACTCTAAAATATACCATATTCCAACCCCCACATTCTCATGTGGGTTTAATTTATTATTCCCTTCGATTTATCTGTATACATGATTCCAATGTGATAACACCATTTTTATTTTATATAAATATTTATGAAATACTAATTGAACCATATATTTAATGTTAATGGTAAAAACAACAACATAACATTCAATTCATTTTTTTATAAAAATTTAATGAAATCCATGTTTCCCTATTTTAATGTTATTAAGTAAAAACATTCTAAAAAAGATAATGAGATTTCAAGGTGGAAATTTCTTTCATGAAGGGTAAAAATTCTCTCACAGAATATAATTATATGTTGTAGTGAATTATCATAATAGAATATATATAATTGATATTACATTGTTTTCCAAATTCGATATGTTTATATAATATTCATAAAAGTGATAACTTTTGAGAGAAATTATGTAATGGTTCATTCTGATTTTTTGAGATCTATGGATAAAAGGACATATTTTCAATTTACAAGGACAGTCAAGGACAATATTTATAGGATCCGATTCCATTTTGGTTTTTATAGAATTATTTGGGGGGTGGTAGTCAAATATATCCATTTTTATTTAATCATCATCGTAATATATGTAGTCATCCGAACGTCTATGCTAATGGAACCAGGTACCCATGTTTCTCTACTAGGTTGCTGATGGGCATCCTAGATCCTCGTTCATTCTATGTGATACCATTGTATGACTACTGTAACCCTAGAGAAACAATCCCACTATCCATATATAATGTAAATCTAGTGGTCCATTGTTAGGTAATGGGTGGGGTCTTGCTGCATGTAGAACACTATGGGTATACCATAAGTTTACGGGATTCAATACAAAAGTTTTACAATACATTGTGTTTCCATGCACTACAAAAATTTACATATCGACATTCTTTAATGGGTCACCATATAACATAATTTCTTCTTCTAATGAATCAAGAAATATATTAAACTATAATTATGTATCCGAAATATTTTTTAATAATTATTTAATCATTCATATGATATATCAGTAAAATGAAATTATGAGATATTTTAGTTGTGTTTCAAATTTTCAAAATCGATGAACATTGAGAATAAAATGTTATAAAATTGACATATCCCTTGGTGTTTTATGAATTTATTTGGAAAAATCACCTCCATGTATGAATGCCATGACGGGAAAATAAAACACCACGATTAGAAATGCACAACTAAATAATTGATCAAATGCTGAAGAAGTGAGGTTTTGCATCTTCATTGTTGATGATTCCTATGAGATCCATAATCTTGGAAAGATTCTAATAGATTTCGTACCCTATATAATTATACCTTGGTAAATCCAATCAAATATGTAAAGGTTATATGGATTAGAATATATATATATATTCTTCATAGAATATTATATAGACAATTAATTTGGTCATTTAATTAATTTATCCATTTAATTGAATATTTAATTTATTACAATAACTCTGCATATGAAAATAGATGAGGACAATACATGATGAATTTGAAAAATTCATCACCCATATGTTAAAATTTAAATTCCAAATATAGTTACGATACTATTTTCTTATTTGAGAATCAATTTTTATGATGATCAATAATTACTGAAAAACACTTCCTGCGAGCTATAATTATATATATTATCTTTAATGTTCGTATAGATTTACAAAATTACACATTAATATATTCCGCATCTCTGTGAGTAATCAAAAAAATATTATTCGATATATTCTATGATTTCAATATTTAATTACCAAAACATTTTCATCTATTAAAAATTCAAGTATTTTCTCTATGAAATGAAAAATATACTCCAATTGGTGGGTGTATTAAGATTTTATCATTATCTTCTAATTCAATGAGCCATCATCGAGAATACCTTGATAATAATGAATACAAACTAGGGGTAACATTATTTTTATGGTTTTTCACATATAGATAATCAATCAAAATTATTTACTCTGAATTGGTAGCTTCATTCATAATTCCCAGCACACCCTAGTCAATGATGAATGAGAGATCATGGATATATATCATCGTATAAGATACGTTCTATAAATCATTCATATAATCAATAAATTATGGAGAAATAAGATGGTCTGAAAACTATCCAACCTTGTGTAGGATCTTATGTAGATCGATTTACCATAGGCATACAATACTACTAAAACTAAATATCTCTATACAAGATGAGGTGATACCATCAAAAAATATGTTTCTCATTCATGACCAGAAAATTCATCAATTGGTGCTCAATAAATAACATATATAACATCTATCAATTTATCATCCACTAAAATATAACATTGATATTCTCTATTATCAAATTCACCCACTTTGACCCCAGGAGGGTTGACCCACCCATTTTAATTTAGCATACGAATGACCTGAATGGTATCCCATATTGGGCCTCAAATGGTTTCACTGTAGTTTTGGAGTTAAAAATTTTATTGGAGAAATATTGAAATGCGGGAAATGATCCTGCCAACTCTAACCAACATCTAAAATGATAATCATTATCATATCCTCACGACCATGAATTATTACCACTCATTGACCACTAGTCACTGGGTGGAATGATATGGCCATGAAAAAATAGGTCCCAAAAATATTTTGCAATCCACCACACTATAATGCAGGGATAAGGGAATCCAAAATGGTGATGATCATTAATAGGAAACCTGTTATCAGATGATCCCATATACATACAATCTCTATTATCACCATATTTAACATATGTATCTAATGGAATTAATGTTAGTGTACATGATGAAATGATCAATAATGACACTTATAGATGTATTCTCTCACATTTATCACAGAATAACCATAATAAAATAAATAAATATTCCATCCTAATTCATGTCTGAGACCCCATGATGTTTTTTATGTCTATAAAGGACAACGTGATCTAGTTTATCATACTGATGGGTGAGGAATCAATAAGAAAATGTGGAGACATCCAAAATCATACCTATCCACCAAATTTGGAATTAAATGTTATAGTACATTTTAACTACATTATAATGTAATGATATCTGACCAGTATGGAGACCCCTTTGGATATCCTATCATAGAATATCTATGGGTATCATATGTCATGACTAGTCCCCCAGGTTCAACATTGTGACTACTACATTCCATCCTTCCATAGGGCGTGGACAAGCGACTAACGATGGATATGCATATCCAAATATAGGAAGGATTTTGGATTTAAACCTATACAGACACACACACAAAAATTTTGGAACGTAATCCCAAATTAAACCACAATTTTGAATGAGGCTACTACTACGAGTATATTACAACTAAAAGTAAAAGGGTCATAATAGAATTCCAAAACCATAATATAAGGAACCAACCTTAAACAATACATAATATTGATTTAAATCAATAATTCACATTGAGGAAATTTTTAGGTTTATAATTTTAGATAGTTAGTACATAATTTTTACATCTAAAAAGATTACAAAGTAGACACTTCTACACATTTTTTTATTTTTTTACAAATCATAAAATCTTGAAAAAGGAGTCATGTATAGTTCCATGTCTAAGACAACATGACTTTAACATAATCCAATAATTGACCCAGTTCCACATTATGTCCTGTAAAGACATTTCAAAAACATGGGATGAACATAAAAAGCACAATGAGGGATACACAAGGAAGGAAAACTATTAGTTTCTCAAAACAACAAGTAAACCATGAATACTTTAACATAAGTAATACTTTTCCGCTTTATGAAGTAATAAATTCTCTTCACTGAATAAAAGATCACTACATTCCATTTTATAACCAAAATATTACCCATATAAAAAATACATACCATATAAAGGTAACTTGGGACATAAATATACTAAAATTGAATAACCATACGGTCGACTTCCACACATATCACTAAATAGAATTGTCATACGACCGACTGACATACCCAATGAATTGGAGATTATATTGTAACCACCCATCCTTGAATTCATGGAACCGCCCGTCATTTGGTTTATCATGTAACCACCCGTAAAATTTCCCAAGTACCATTATAAAATCATAACACATAAAAAAATATAAAGGAAAGAAAACATTTTTACATTTCAATAAAAATATATCACTTAAATATATTGACATAACAAATCCATTATCAAAACCATTTTCAATAGCAAAATATATAAAGGAGAATATGGTATTTGTTTTCCTAATAAATCATTATGGCTTGTAAAGGAAGCCTATGTAAAAATAATACTCACAGTGGCAGAAAGGTCGTTGTGACCACATAAGTTAAATGAAACATTTCTTTTTGTCGTTTAGTAAAACACTTCGTCGAAATAGATTCCCTTTGAAAATAAATGTGTGTTTATACAGCCTATAAAATATTGTCGTGTATTAAAACAATATAAGCCACAATTAAATGATATTGAGATGAAGTCCCTTACCTCGTGTCCGACTAAACTCGATCGTTCTTTGGTCTCCTTTAATTTGGGTAACATCATTTGGTTTGAACCAAATGGACTTCTTGAAGTGCCTTGTACCTAAGGTAAGGCTTATAGGAGGAGGAGAGGGATGTAGGGAGATAAATTGGGAAGAGGTTGGATGAGCCTACATGCTTGAGAGGTGTGAGGAATTAGTTAGAAGTGGTATTCTTTTAAAATAGGGAGTAGTGGTTCTTTAGGAAGGCGGGATAATATTATTATATTATATAATGATATTCGGTTTCTAAAGGTCCTAAAATCATTACCCTAGAAGATGAGATGACTCATAGATGAAATAATATTATCCAATAGGAATTGAATAGGTTTTGGATGTTATTTTAATATTTATAATCTTATTTATTAAAATATTTTATTAAGGATGTAAACACTGAATCATTATTATATCATAAATAATTTATTTTATTTGTTGTATAAATATTTAAAGATTCCATGATGTTGGAATTTTTTTAAATTTCTAATGAATATTTATATTCGAAAATATAATTTATTTAACACCATATAAAAATTACTTTTCTAAAAGATTTTTGTACGTCATTTTTTCCTTTATATTAAATTAATTAATCTAAAGTGTCATTATCATTCTTAAGTTACAACATCGGGTCCCAAAATAGACCTAATGATTCCAATGTTCTTCCATGACTCATCCAATATGATTAGAACAAGTTTTAAGATATATTTTTAATTATTATAATATTCATTTAACCTTGAATTTAACTATTTACCTTTAACCACAATAAATAAAAGAAAAAAGATACTATTCTCCAAAAATTATTTTCATCATATTGAACCAAATTTTACTTATTGAAAACAACCAGGTATATTGGATTTTCGAAATTCAATTCACAGGAGTGGAAAAATTTCATTTAATTGAAAAAGTGAATTTTTTTAACTACTAAAAATTGGTTTCACTATTCTTCAAAAATTGATGTTTTTCAGAAAAATTACAAAAATTCAGCCTATGCTTTATTAGATATTCCAGATTAGAAAATGATGTCTATTTTGTAAAATTAAAAACATATATGTGGAATTAATTAATTCAAAATAAATTCCCTTGGTTAAAATAGATAGCATGTTTTTAAGAAAAATAACTATCAGAGGATTGACACTTATTTATGTCCAAATTCAAAATTAAAATTAAATCCAAGGATAATAATTGGATTTAATGGTAAAAATATATTCTAATTATACATTAAAACCAATTAAAAATATAATCAGACCATATAAACTAGTTATATTAAAACACAATTTGGAATTAAAATACAATATTTTCACTATTCATTAAAAAATTGAACATTATCAAAAGATTTCTGAAAATTTACCCAAAGTAAATTTTGATGTCCCCATTCTAAAGAATGATATTTTTTTCTAAAATAGAATTTATTAGTATGTCCAAAACTAGATTTAATTAGTGCTCACATTTAAATGGCTGTAAATCGACCTTTTATTGTAAATTATGCTTTAAATTAAATTCATTCATAATTTGAGCCTCTAACGGTAATTGGTTAAAAGTAAATACATTTTACAAACATGTATAATCATATTGTTGTTATTTTTGATCATTCCTACCAATACAACGACTAGGAGTTAACAAACATTTAAAATTATAATATTTTATTTTTAGTGTGCTATGTAAGATTTCAAAGAAACCCGTTGTTGCGTATCAGGTACACTATCGAATATTGAAACCCTTTTAAAGTAAAATTAATATTTAATTCAAAAATATTAATAAATATGAAAATATATTTTTCTTCATTTACCTGGGATGTTAGATCGTTCCCCCCTTTTGGAAATTGTGTCCTCACAATTTTTATTCACTTATCAAAATAAGTGGGGGTATTTACCCCTCATAGCATTTTCAGATTCCCATGTTGCCTCTTCAACCATATGGTTTTTCAACAAAACCATTGCCTAGGGAATTACCTTATTTTACAACACATTCTCTCTATGGTCATGAATCTGAACTGGTTGTTCTTTATAAGAGATATTCTACTCCAACTGAACTACCTCTGGGCTCAAAACACGAGTTGGATCTGGCATATTCTTTCTCAACCTCAAAACATGAAAAACATTGTGTAACTTTGATAAACATGGAGGTTAAGCCACTCTGAACGAAACTGATCATAAATTCTCCAGAATTTCATAATGTCCAATGAAATTCAGACTCAACATTCCCTTCTTACCAAAACACATCACACTTTTCCGTGGAGGAACTTTTAGAAAGACATGATTACCAGCCTCAATAAAAAGATACTTCTCCAGTTAACTGCATTACTTTTTTGTCTTATCTGATCCTTTCTCATGTGGTTTTGAATGAACTGACCTTCCTCTGCCATCTCGTCTACCAATTATGGTCCAATCATCTTCCTTTCCCCTACGTCCTCCCAAAAAGTAGGAGTTTGAAAACGCTTTCCACAAAATGCCTCAAATGGAGCCATCTGTATAATGGAATGAAAATCATTATTATATGAAAATTAAACCAAATAAAGATGTTGGTCTCAACTTCCCTGGTTATCCATTCAATAAGAACGTAACATATCCTCCAAGTTCGGAATTTTTTGTTCTGACTGCCCATCTGATTGGGGATGAAAAGTTGTACTAAAATTTAATTAAGTATCCAATGACTAATGAAGGCCTTTCCAAAAGTTAGAAGTAACCCTATGATCACAATCAGATACAATGGAGAGGGGAACTCCATGAAACATTACTATATCTTTAACATACAACCATGAAAGTAGATCTTGAGACAAATTTTCTCAAATAGGAAGGAACTGATCTGATTTAGTAAATCGATCAACAATAACCCAGATTACATTATTACCTTGATATGTCTTTCATAATCCCAAAAAGGTCTATTGATTTATTTTTCCATTTCTACTCTGGCACCCGTAAAGGTTGAAGCATTTCTTTCTGTAACTGCTTCTCTATTTTAACCTGCTTACATGTCAAGCGGTTCACAGTAAAATCAGAAATATCCCTTTTCACTCAATCCCACCAGTAACACTTTTCATGATTTTTGTATGTCTTAGTACTACCAGGATGAACTGAGAACCAAAAACTATGAGCTTCACATAAAATTTCATTCTTAAACTGTGAATCAACATGAACGCATAATATCTTCCCTAACCTCAAAACACAATCATTATCAATGTTAAATTTAGGCAACATACATTTTTGAACCAACTCCACCTTTTTCTGAAACTCACTGTCTTTTTTCTAATCATACTTTATTCTACCTGATACAGATTATATCACTGATACCTGATACGAAATAGAATAATTTCTTGCACCATTAACTTCTATTCCAATTTTCACCAAATCAAATACCAAATGATCTACTTCCAAACGTAACATAGCTAATGAGACATTACTTTTTTGACTCAAAGCATCAGCCACTTTAATTTCTTTTCCCGGATGGTAATGGATTGTGCAATCATAATACTTGATTAATTTCAACCATATCCTCTGTCTCATGTTCAGTTATATTTCAGAGAATATATAGTTCAAACGTTTTTTATCATAATAAATTTCAGACATTACTCCATAAAAATGATGCCTCCAAATTATTTAAGCACAAACAACAGCAGCTATTTCCAAATCATGTTTATAGTAATTTAAATCATGGGGTTTCAACAGACGTGAAGGATAATAAATTACCTGATCATTCTATATATGTACACTTCCAATTACATTCAACGAAGTATCAATGTAGATAACAAACTCACCATATCTGGAAGGCAGTACTAAAACGTGAGCATTCAACAATATTCTTTACAATTCCTGAAAATAATCATCACATTCTTTTGTCCAAATGAACTTAATACCTTTTTGAGTTAACTTAGACATTGGACTAGATAACGATGAAAACTATTCAACAATCCTCTGGTAATAACATTCCAAAAAAAGAAAACTATAAATCTCTATTATATTTGTGGTTCTTGGCCATTCTCCAAATACTTTTTTTTGTAGGATAAATAATTATTACATTTTTTGAAAAAATGTGACCAAGGAATGAAATTTTTTGTAACTAAAACTCACAATTTCTGAATTTCTCAACTATTTTATTTTCTTTTACGGTTTTCAAGGCATCCTTTATTTTAATTTTATATTACTAATTACTTTTTAAATAAACCAAAATATCATCAATGAACCCAACCAAAAACATATCAAAGACATCACAGAAAATTATATTCATAAGATCCATGAATACAATAGGTATATTGGTGATCCCAGAAGACATTACTACAAATTTATAATGGTTATATCTAATATGAAATGGGGTTTTCAGAAAGTCTTCTTCTTTTACTTTCAACTGATGGTACCCCAAACTAAAAACAATCTTCGAAAAAAACTGAGATCCCTAGTGGTGATCAAACAGATCATCAATATGAGGAAAATGATACTTGATCTTAACAATGATGTAATTCAATGATCTATATTCAAATCAATGTCTCATTGAACAATATTTTTAACAAAAATTACAAGAGAAACCCATGGTGATGTGCTAGTTCTAATTAAAACTTTATCTAATATCCCTAACAATTGCTTCATTAACTTTAAAAGTTCAATTTGATCCATTCTAGAAGGGGGGTTTGAAATTTTCTTAGAATCAAGATCTTAGTCAACAGTAAATTCAACTTACAGTTCATGTATTATACCAGGCATCTCGTCAGGAAAAACATCTAGGTACTCATTTACCACTGAAACATCATTAATCTGAACAGTTCCTTTATTTTCAACAATATGTGCAAGATAAAATTCGTTTCCATCATTTACTTGTATCTTAGCTTCATAATATGTTATCAAAAGAAATTGTTCATTATTGTACAGAAACTGTAAATCCTTCTAAAAAAACCACTTTAGAAATGAAAAAAATATTTTCATGATAAACAGCTAGAAAATCCATTATCAAAATAACATCAAACTACAATAGAGGCAAAAAAATAAGGTTTGAAGGTAGGTTCTTTATGTCCACAAGGACATGAAGGTTATTATAATGTCTTTTTGTATCAACATTTCCTCTGAGTTTTTTTACCATAAGATCAGTATTCATATCATGACATGGAATTCCAAATTTACTATAAAACATCTCAGAATGGAATGATTTTGTAGACCCGGAATAAAACAACACTTTGGAAAAATCTAAACAAATAAACAATGTACCTGATACTAATTTGTTCCATGAACCCACATCTTCTGAATTAGTTGCAAAGGATTTCACCACCCCTTTAGTCTTGTATTCTGGATACTTTCCCTAAGTAAATTTCTTCTCTGGAAACACATTTACATAATGACCCATTAAATTACACTTAAAACATATTAACAAAGTCTTATCATTGCATGGATGATCATCTTACTTACAGTTACGAGAAATATTACTAGACATACCACACCAGAAGAACTTTACAGTCTTTGATAAAAATTATCTAGGATTCTTTTTACCACACTTCTCACAATTTGGATATTTAATTTTCTTACCTCTAGGATTATTTGATGAATTATTCCCCTTTTCCTACCCACTGGACCTATTATTTTGTTGTATTTCATAGTACACTTGATCATCAAAAAACTCAATTTACACCTTCACCGCACATCGAACAAGTTTTTCACAACTTTTGAACTCACGATAGTTTAACACTCATCGATATCGTGGATTTAGTCCAAAGTAAAATTGATTTATCATATTATCAATATCTCGGATGAAATTTTGTGCATACCTTGCCAGTCGATTGAACTTTGCTTCATAAGAAGCCACTGTGTCACCCTCCTACCTCAATTCTAGTAATTGATTTTCCATCCTATGATGAACCTACATCGGAAAATATTTCTCAAGAAACATACCTTTGAATTCATCCCAATCAAGAGCATCTATCTCGTCACTATCCCTAATATTTTTCTCCATCAACCACCACTAATATGCTTCACCTTCAAAATGGTAAATAATGATACTAACATTTGATGTTCTGAACAAGCCATGACATCGAAAATATTTTCCACTGCTTTAATCCACCCTTTAACAAGAACATGGTCTGATGATCCTCTGAATGATGGGAGATGTTGTTGCATGAAATGATCCACTACTGACATGTTCCAATGCGATTGATCTGGATGATCTCGTTCCTGGATACCACCACCATTTATAGATTGATTCAATTGTGCCATCAATGCAACAAAATGTTCAGTTCAGATTTTGACCATCTCAGGTTGCTGATTTGGAATGTTGTTTTCATCCTGATGTCATCCCAACATAGCTTCCATTTTTCCTCTGCGGAAAACCATTCTGAAGATGGAAATATCTTAAGCGAAGCAACATGGTAATATTTAAATTTTATATCATTTCTATATTACCATAAATTAATTTATGTATATATATTTACAATACACTAACTCCTAATGTTATCTAAACCGACCTCTAATACCAACTATAAGGACATGGCCATAAACCATACATAATATTGAATTACATGAATAATTCACATTTGAGGATGTATTTAGGATTAGAGTTTTACGGAATTATGACATAACTATTACATCTCAAAAGATTACAAATTTGACACTTCTACACAGTTTCCCTTTCTTTACCATACATGTACTCTTGAAAAAAGAGTCATGTCTAGTTCTATGTATAAGACAACATTACTTTTACCTGATCCCATTATTAACCTTATTTCACATTATGTTCTATGAAAAAAATTCAAAAACATGGGATGAGCATCAAAAGATCAATAATGGAAACATAAAGAAGAAAAACTATTATTTTTTCAAAGCAACAAGTAAACAATGAATACTTCAACATAAGTAATAATTTTTATCTTTATAAATTAGTAAATTCTCTTCACTGATTAAAAGATCACTAATTTACCTTCTTAACAAAACAATTACCCATATAAAGAACACACATCATATAAAGGTAACTTGGGACATAATCATACTGAAATGGAATAACCATACGGTCGAATTCTACACATATCACTAAATGGAATAGCCTCATGACCGAATTCCATACCCAGTGAATTGGAGGTTATATCATAACCATGCACACTGGTATTAACTACACCAACCTTCATTTGGTTAATTACATAACCACCAACAAATTTCCAAGTACCATTATAAAATAATTACAGATAAAACAAATATAATGTAAGGAAAACATTTCCACATTTAAAAAACAATATATCACATAAATATATTGACATTAAAAATCCATTATCAAAATCATTTTCAAAAAAAAAATTACATAAAAGAGTATATGGAATTTATTTTCCTTAAAAAAACATTACGGCTAATTATGAATCCTAACAAACAAATAATACTTGCATCAGCGGAAAGGTCATTGTCACCGAAAAAGTTAAAAGAAACATTCATTTTTTTGTTTAGTAAAACTCTTCATAGAAAAAGATTCCATCTTAAAAGACAAGGGAGTTTATATAAAATATAAGATAAATCATTTATTAAAACAAGAAATGCCTTAATGAAATGAAATTAAGAACAGTTCCCTTACCTCGTGTCCGACTTGACTAGGTCGTTCTTTAATCCTCTTTAATTTGTGTAACTTCATTTGGATTGATCCAAAAGGAATTCTTGAAGTGACTTCTTCATATGGTAAGTCCTCTAGGATGAGGGGAGGGATGTTGTGAGATTAATTGGGAAGAGGTTGGATGAGCCAAAAAGGATTGATATGTGTGAGGAATTGGTTACAAGTGGTCTCTTTTTATAAGGGGGAGTATGGCTCTTTAGAAAAGTGTGATAATATTATTTTAATCTATAATAATATTCTTTTTTCTAAAGGTCCAAAAATACATAAAGTCAGATATATGATGGCTCATAGTCTAAATAATTCCATCCAATGAGAATTGGACTTGTTTTTTATTTTATTTTAATATTTATAATCTTATTCAGTTAAATATTTTATTAATGTGGTAAACATTGTATTATTATTATCCCAAAAATAATTTAATTTATTTATTTTCTAAAAATTATAAAATAATACCTTGATGCAGTAAATAGTATTAGCTTTAAATTAATATTTTTAGATGAAAATATAATTTATATAACACAATATAAAAATTAATTTACTAAAAGAGTTTTGTTTATATCATTTTTTCCATTACATTAAATCAATTAATCTAAAGTGTCATTATCATTCATAAGTGGCACCATGGGGTACCAAAAAAGACCGAACAATGCCCATGGTTGGCCATTACTCATCCAATAAGTTTATGATAACTGTTAAGGTAATTTTTAATTATTATAATATTCATTTGACGTTGAATTACCGTATTTACCTTTAGACGAGGTAAATAAAAGTCAATAGTTTATATTCACCAAAAATTATTTTCATCTTATTGAACCACATTTTACTTTTTCATAACAACCATGTATATCATATTTTCAAAATTCATTTCACATACGTGATAAAATTTCATTTAAATGAAAAAGTCTGTTTTTTTAACTATTACTAAGTGGTTTCACTATTCATCAAAAATTGATGTTTTTCAGAAAGATACCAAAAATTAAGAATAAAATGTATTTTATAATACCAATTCAAAAATTACATCTATTTTTTCCAAAGTCAAAACATAGAAATGACATTAATTAATTTAAAATTAATTCACATTGTTAAAACAAATAAGTGGTTTTTAAAAAAATGCTATCTGTTAAATGGTTGAGACTTGTTTAGGACCGAATTCAAAGTGAAATTAATTCAAGTCACCCAAATTTTATTAAATTGTAAAAATATATTAAAATTCCAATTTAAAACTAATAAAAAATATAACCTATTCATATAATTAAATTAGATTAAAACACAGTTTTGTAGTATAATATAATATATTTCACTATTCCTTAAAAAAAATGCTTGATCAAAAAATTTCAAAAAATTTACACAAAGATAATTTTGATGTCCTCATTCTATGATAGGATTTTATTTGGTCAGAATATAATTTATTAAAGTGTCTGTAACTAGAATTAAAGGGTGTCTACCATTAAAATGCGGTAAATCGACCTTTTAATGTAAATTATTCTTAAAATTTGATTAACTCATATTTTAAGCCTCTAACGTTTATTGGAAAAACGTAAATACATTTAACAAACATGTATAATCATATTTTAGTTGGTTTTGATCATTCTTGCCTATACAACGACTAGGAGTTAACTACCATTTAATATTATAATATTATATTATTAGTGTGCAACATATGATTAAAAAGAAACTCATTATTGAGTATCGGGTACCATATCGAATATAGAAACCATTTTGATATAAAATTAATATTTAATTCACAAATATTAATAAATATGAAAATATCTTATTCTTCATTTATCTAGTATGTTACACAAAATGGAGTGAAAAATAGCCATTGCATGTCTTCTGGAGAACGTACATGAATGGAATGCAATGTGTAGCTTCTTGTAGTCATAGATGTACGAACGTCTATCCCATCGTAGTGAGAACAACCTATTCCTTGATAACCAATGTCTCCATTGAGGAGTTGATCACCAGAATGACGCACAACACATGAAGGTGAAGCCCATGCAAGAATGAGTAGTGCAATACTCAGTAGGGAACCCAGACCACAATGGAATGATCCCAAAACAAGACCACAAATCAAGACCACAAGAAATGACATCCCACAATAGGTATACCTCATTTTTTAGAAAGAAGGATTCCCAGTCGTAATGGTGATTCAACTAGAACTGCTACGGGGCACATCCAGGATGATTCACCATGGATCATTTGGCTACTGGAATAATGAGATCATATCTGCTAGTAGAAAAGTACTGTCTGCTCGGTAGTTTGGACACATGTTGGATCATATTATACCAAATATACATAATAGGGGGGTGAATTGTGAATTTTACAAATTCTTTTCAAGATCGTGTTCTTCCCTTTATCATTAATCATACGAATTAATGCAGTTGAAATTTAAATAGCAGAGACATAAGTTGTATAGTTGTTTAGGGATCAGAAGTCCCCTAGTCCACTTCACCAACATTATACTCCATGTGAATGGTGATTCTCACTATCTGGTCCCCATGTCAACAGACCATTCCACAAATGAATATAGGCAGTTGACACCTTTATAATCAAAGGAAGAAAAAACATTCTCGTTCACACACATAACCTATACAACTTAGTACGATAAGCCGATCACTCAAGAATAGAAAAGAAAGGTATTTTCACTTTGAAAATACATTCATGTAGTTCTTTACAATTTATACAAAATGTAATTGAAGTAGATGGATCGTAACCTTAAAAAATAATGATCATCAAATACTTGTCATTCTGAGATGATCCAATTGCAAAAGATATTAAAAAAAATTCACAACCTTAGAAGCATCAGATTCAAAGTAGATTTTTGATGTAGAATGAGTGAAGCATCTATCGTGAATCATTTTCTTCAATAAACTAAAATTTGTCGCTCATTTGAATCTGTAGATATGTGTTTTCGATATTCTCGTTTTTTCCTTAGTTTTATGAATTATCGAGGTTGCTGTGCGGAAAAACTCATATATATTCCTTGTGAAAATATCACATCTTTATAATAATGACAATAACTTCTACTGAAAATTTAGATCCACAATATTTTCCATCTGACTCGTGATAATCAAACTTTCAAAATAAAAAAGCAGTCATATCTTTCCTGAAGAATCTATATAAAATTCTCCTTTTAAATTGATCCTTCAAATCATTGATAAATTGATTTTAATCAGTCAAATATGCGCTTTAAAATTTTCTTTAAATATGGTATTAAATTACCCTAATAATCCACTTGTAGATAGTTGCATAAAAATATCATCTCTAATTATCTGATGCCAAACATAAGGTTGAACCATATATCATTAATCATTCAAACGTATGGTTGAACACAAACGTAGGTTTTATGTTGCATCCTTCAAACATATGGTCGATTACAAATGCATGTTTGATGAACAATACTTTTCATTTCAATAATCAATCATATGACAAATGATCCATACTTTTATATGCTTCCAAATGTAAGGTATATGATGCATACTTTTGATGAAACGTAATATTGATTACATAAGTAAGGTTTACGAACCATACTTTTTAGAATAAATTGTATCATTTAAGACCTACATATGGTACTTCTACAATACTTTATCAACAACCCAATTGTAGGCTTCCTTCCTAACGTAGAGATCCTCTTACAAACGTTTCAGATAACGTATTGTTGATTAACCATACTTTTCTGCTATCTCATAATGTATACTTATCTTTTCATCCATACGCTACATTTCTCCACGTATGGTATGAACAATGTTTCCAGAACATGACAATGTGAATAATTTAGCAATTAAATCTCATTATTCAAGAACATAAATATTTTCTTATAGAAATAAAAAACACAAATAATAAATTCTTGAAATATACATAAGAAAAAATCATTTGGTAAAAATTAAGGGTATTTTTGAGAATCAAAATCATCATTGATATAATATATTATTCTAAAAAATCTCCCCCTTTTCAATAAAAATATTTTGTATTGTTGAAAAACAACAATTTCCCAACAATCTCCCCATTTTTGATAATCACAAAACCCCTAAAATTACCAATGAAATTATCTTACGAAATTAATTACATTTAGTTTTGATTTTTTAAAATTAAATACAATATTAGAATTAAATCAATTTCCCCCACTTTAATGGATTAAGATAACACTTAATATTTGTAAATATTAAATAAAATGTTGGGTTTATCCAATTTTCTACCCCTTTTGTGATATCAAAAAGAATTATAGAAAATGGAATAGAACATATTTAATGTAGAACTGAACTTTTGAAAATTCTATTATTAACCGGTTTTCAATAATTGAACATGGATTTCTGGCATATCAAAACAAAGATAGTAGAAATTAAAAAAATTAATGATAAAGTGTATAAAAATTTCATTGAAAACATGGAAGATTTACAATCATGATGATCTCATGATTCAAGGTATGGTAAGTGTATGAGATAGGGTCTATCTTTTTTGAACTACTACCTTGATTTCTGTCAACTACTATCTTATTTATTTAATCATTCCATCTCCCAGTTTGATAATAATATCTCGATTCCCCTAATTCATATGAAAATATTCTATGATGTTTACACTGAAAAACTCATGAAGACTCTCTACCTTCTACATAAAAAGTGTTATCTTCTCTGGGAACTGAGTCCGCACATTTCTAATTCATGTTTCACTTGTGGTCAACTGGTCAACCAAAAACTCTAGATTATCTTTCAAAATTGATTGTGGAGCACTATTGAATTAAAAATCATGAAATCTTCCATTCTTATTAATCATTGCTGCTGTGATAGCCTGAAATCGTCTAACTAAATCTTTTGAATTACATGATCTTACTGCTTCACCAGTTCTAATAGATGAAAAATATATCTCCATATAGGGTTTGAATTCTGAAAGATCTAACTACATCACCATTTCTGATTTTATCTTGTGTACCTCTGTCAACATGTCTTGCTTAAAAATTTCAACTTATGGCCGAGAAACTATACATCCATTATCTATTTGAAATTTTATTGGTTGTTTCTCTAAGTATCTCTATCGTTAAACATTTACATATTCCAAATTAGAAAAAAAATTTATAGCTCTTATAGTTCCTTATTCACTGAATCAGAGGCACCATGTGCTTGATTCTCATTTTAGCATCAATGTGATGCATCTGTACTAATGGAATTGGGTCTCCATAATATTTTTATTTTGAATCCTCCGGAGATGTCTGGTCCACAGAATTTTACTTATAGTCTTTTCCTGACTCTTCTAAGAAAAAATCCTCATGAATTACCTCTTTTTGAAATTCAAAAACATTCTCATCGCTAACAAATGTAATCAGTTCTTCCATCAGATTTTCTAAAATAATTTCATCTTTAATTTCTTGAGGATTGGCCACTACCTAAACAGGATATACCTTCTTTTCCTTTTCAGTTTTAATGTTAGATTCAGTTACAACTTGAGGTTCAATTTCAGTTTGTACTAGAAGAGTCTCTATAATTTGAGTAGTGTCCTCTTCTTGTTGCTTCTCAACAGCTTCTTCCCTGACATAACTATAAGAGAGTAAATATTTTTTGGTCATAACAGGTGAAACAAGTTCCTCATTAGCAGTTCATTTTCTTTGAATCTGATGTCCCTAATGAATTCATTTTTAATGAGTTTCTTAGGTTTGAAATCGTAGTCTTATTATATTATTTCTCACTCAGGATTCATCATTTCCCTCCATAGACATCTTAGACTAATCATGAGCACTCTCTTCTTCTTCTTCACCCCCTACAAGAAATTTTTTTCCTTTCAGTCTTATCCAGAAGTTACAAATCATTCTCAGGGACCAATCACCAAAAGTGTAACTATGATGGAATCTAACTCTGTCACACACCAGCCACACCATATTCTTTTTGAACAAAATCTATAAAATGAATCTACCATATAGATAAAAATTAATGCAGGCATCTTATTGACAACAATAATGAAGATACCTAACCATGTACCTAGGAAAATTACGCCTTATATCACTCATTAACAGAATCAATATATAAATTCCTGGAAACTAGATTTTCTCTAGCTCATACATCTTCATTGCAATCCATGTTTGGAAAAATTTCACTAGGATTTTCTGATCTGGCTTCAGGTCCTTTATCAACATCATTCTTTATATTATTAGAATAAAAAATAAAAGACATGATATCTTTAGACATATGGACTAAATATCCTATATTTTTTAAATCAAAATGAAAAACATCCTCATGATGGTAGTATAGAATTGAACCAATCTCTATAGAAAATATTGAATCATTTTTATCTTCAATCATCATTACAAAAGATTCCACATATTCTCTGAAACCAAATTGTAAACACATAAAGAAGTGTCGTATTTCTATCTTATAAAAAAACTCATACTTCTCACCATTGAAGGTGTAACATCCCAGTTAAATAAATAATATGAAATTTTCATATTTATTTTTATTTGTTAATAATTTCATTAATGTTAATTCTATGTCTTATGGAGTACCCAATACACAATAGTGAGTTTCTTTGAAATCTTACGTTGCACACTAATAATATAATAAAATTATTTTAAATGGATGTTAATGCATCACCGTTGTAATGGTTTAAATGAACAAAACTAACAGAAAAATGATTATATATGATTGTTAAATATTTTTACATTTATCCAATAGATTTTAGATGCTTAAAATGAAAATTAATCCAATTTTAAGCATAAATATTCTAATATTCTTTAAAAGGTCGATTAACCGCCATTTGATGGTGAAACCTTTTAAAATCCACTTTTTGACAGTTATATATGTTATATTTGACAAAATAAAATCCTTCCTTAAAATCTTGACATCAATATTTACTTAGTATAAATTTATCTTATTTTTCTGATAATGTTCATTTTTTATGAATAGTGAAAATTACTATAATTTAATTCAAGACCTCCTTTTAATGTAATTTATTTATTTTGTTATATTAAATTTTTAATTGGATTTATATTGTAAATAAAATATATTTTTACCATTTAATCCAAATTTTTTCATTGGAATTATTATCACATAGAAATTGGACATAAACAAGTGTCAGTCTTTTAATAGGTATTGTTTTCTTAAAAACACGATATTTGTTTTGACAGCAGGATTTCATTATAAAATTATTTAATCCAACTTCTATGTATTTAATTTTTTAAAATAGAAATCAATTTATAAATTGGAATATCAAATTTATTGTGGAAAAATTTTGGTAATTTTCTATCAAATGTTCATTTTTAAGGAATAGTGAAAAATACTACATTTTACCTCAAAACATCGTTTTCATATAATTTAATTATATAGTTATATTGTACATTTAATTTGTTTTAAAGTATAATTGAATTATTTTTTTATCAATTAATACAATGTTGTTCATTAGAAGTAATTTCACTTTCCTATTGGATGTAAAAAATGCCAATCTTTTGATAAATTTTACTTCGTGAAAACCCGTCATTGGTTGTGACAAAAAGAATTATTTGTAAATTATTTATTGCAATTTCTGTGTTTGGAATTTGATAAAATGTATTCCATATTTGGAATCAGAAGGTCCAAAATATGTAATTAATAATATTTTGTTTTTGGACATTATGAATAGTAACAGAGATGATAATATTTAATTATCATGATTAATTAGTAATCGGGTAGTTAAGGGTTATAAAATAATATCATAATAATATTAAATGACCCCACCATGTGTCCAAATCATTTTGGTTGTGTCATGTCCGACCATGGGATGACTTTTTCTAACTTATGGACCCTATGGAATCACTTTTGTGTGATAATGACCATTTATCATATTATTTTTAAAGAAAGGAAAATATAAACAAACAATGTAACACATAAGTAAAATAATATTAATTTTGATTAAATTAATTATCACTTAGATTATAAATAATTATTTGATATATAGATATATTTACAACATCATATTATTTTTTTGTAATTCTGAGACATTATATAAATAAATTTAGTTATGACACCATAATGATGCAGTGATTACCACATTAATGAACGATTTAAATAAAATCAAACAATAAGGTAAAATATAAGACATACATTTGACTAAAACCAAGTCAATGGGTGGATTTAGAACCCTTATCACCTTATCATCGAAATATATCATTGTGGGACCTTTAAAATCCGAAAACCATTTTATAATAAAGTATCATTTCAAGACATTCCATAAGTGAACCTCCTCCATCTTATAAAAGGCCTCCCCTATACCCCCTTACCCACACATCTCAATCCCATGGCTCATCGATTCTTTTCTCATATTATCTCACCACATACCTCTCTTACTCCTAGAATCCCCACATTAGGCATATGTCTATCCAATTAATCCTTTGTCTCGAATCAAAAGGTGTTACCCGATTTAGAGGTAATGTCTTCTCTCGAGTTTCTTTATTTTATTTTCATTCTTTAATCACCTCTATCTTTTAATTAATTTATCCCATAAAAAACTGTTATCCTCAATATAATATTATATTGTTATGAAAATTATTCTACCTACACTTACACACTCCTTTGTCTAATGGTTAAAGAACATATTGTTTCTGTGGGTGGTGAATTACTGCCTCACGAAATGATGATTGTTCAATATTTTTTTAACAAATTTCATGGTGGAAATTATGATGTCACATTATTTATATATGATATATATTATGATTATGTGATATTTATTCTTCATTATTTTTTATATATAGAAAACCTTTATGTTTTCCATTATGTGTAAAGACGATAATTTCATTTGAGGAAGTGTGGACTACCACCCCCTCAATGTTATATGACTCGTTCATACCATATGTGGTATGTATAAAGGACAGGTTTAAGGATATTATATATGATACAATACAAGAATTACAATACTACTATGTATCATTATTTTTTAATTTCATTAAATATGAAATAGATATGGAAGTAGCGTTCATGAGTACGTATGGCTTACTGTCTCAATGAACGGTGCATTTCATTTCGTACCTCTAAATGTTTTGTACTAATATAAATAATTGTATATTCTGGATATATATTATATATATGATATCAATATCATTAATATCATTCTAGATATAATTATCCTTTCACCACATGAACAACATGTAATTATAAGAAGTCCATTTTTGTCTTCAGTACCAAATATCGACCAGACGAACATTACTAACTTAGATGATTACATAATGTTTATAACATGATAATATGTGATATTAATTGAATGTTAAACGTTAAAATAAGTCCTTAAGCAATTATAAATTTATAAAAGTTTATTATTCATGAATATAGAGAACGAATGAGAACAAGACGGTCTTGAGGTAAGGGATCTGACCTATCTTTTTCTTTTCAAGTACTCCCTTTTATGTCATTTCATTTATGATCAATGTTCTTATATTGGAGGATTATTATTTATATTAACCTTATAGTAAATTTTATTTTCATATGATGAGATACCCCCCCTTACTCTCATCAATTCATTTAAAAAGTTTTTAATTGGTGGCGTTAGGTTACAAAATTTTTGTAAGAGATTTCTTATCTCACTTTTAATTCTATTAGATTTCCATTGTTCACCATGTATATGTTGCATGTGGTGTATTCTGTACTACTATTTTATATATATTATCGTGATTCTATTTATATACATCGTATTATGTGATTCATTTGGTGTTTATTATCATTTGGTCCTATGACTTGAATGATAACAATGATGTAAAGGGATTTTATCTCACTTTTTATTCCCATGAGAGTCATGTTACATTTTCAACTATTCCTTTTGTGTGCTCTATGTAATTCCCAATATTGTATTATTTGTGTAATATAATTTAATTTATGGATATTTAGATATTAATTGTATGATCCATCATTCATGGGGAGTACATTTCGAATGTTACCCAAATCGGTAAGGGAACCTTCCACCCTCCTCATTTTAAAAGGCTTCTATTGGTTATGTATTATAATTTACATCTTATTATGTGGGGATATGTTATTATATATCCTTATTTATATAAATTTTATTTCCATGTGATTATATTCCCTTTTTATCTCTCATCAACTCATTTTATGAATTTTTAAGTGACGTCGTTAGGCTGTCAAATTTCTGTAAGGGGACTTCTTAACTCAATTTCAATTCTGTGGGATAACCCTTTAATCTTTGATTATGTCTTTCTATAAATATGTTTGGATGAACACTATTTTTTTACTCTTAATATTGACTTATAATGGGTGTATTTATATTTTTCAGACATAATTATGTAATTGATTTATCCTTAATCTGTGGATATTGTCTTTGTAAGGGAGTTCGTCTCAATCTCCTTTTATTGAGGCATATTATGTTTTAATACCAGTCTTTCTTTTATATTTTGTAAAAACCCATTTAAATTTAAATTTCATTCAAAGGGAATCTTTATCTAAAAATATTTTTAATAAACAACAAAAATGCATGATTCTTTTAGCGTACACAGTGAAAACGACCTTTCCACCACCACGAGTATTATTTGATCTTTGGCATCATCAACAAGTCGTAATGATTTTAAATTAAAAGAAATACCATATACTCTATTATATATTATTGTATAGAAAATGATTTTGATAATGGATTTTTTATAGAAATATATTTAAGTGATGTATTGTGATGTGGAAAAGTTTTCTTTCCTTTATATTTTATTCTATGTCTTATGATTTTAAAATAGTACATAGACATTTGAAGGGTGGTTACGTGATTTACCAAATTATGGGTGGTGCTGTGAATACCAGGATATGTGGTTATGTTAAATCCTCCAATTAATTGGGTATGGAAGTTGGTCGTATGGGGATTCCATTTAGTGACATGTGTGGAAGTCGACCGTATGGTTATTACATTTAATTATGTTTATGTTCCAAGTTACCTTTATATGATATGTGTTCATTATATGGGTAATATTTTGGTTACAAAAGGCTATGTAGTGATATTTTATTCATTGAAGATTATTTACTACATTATAAAGGTGAAAATTATTACTTATGTTAATGTATTCATGGTTTACTTGTTTTTTCGAAAAACTAATAGTTTCTTTCATTGTGTATTCCTTTTTGAGCTTTTTATGCTCATCTGAAGTTTTTGAAATTTTTTTCATAGGAAATAAATTGGAATAGTGTCACGGATTGGATCAATGAATTTCATGATGACTTAAACAAGGAATTGGACATTACTTTTTTTCAAGTGTTTTTATTTTATGAAAAAATTGAAACTGAGTAGAAGTTTCTACTTTGTTTCTTTTGAGATGTAATAGTTATGGCCGAAGTCTCTAAAACTGTAAACCTGAAAAGATCCTAAATTTGAATTATTTATTTAATACAAGATTAATTAATTTTTTAAGGGTTGTTCTTTATAGATGGTATCAATGGTTAGTTTAGAAATATTTAGATGTTAGTGTAATCATTAAGCTTATGTGAAATTACCATAATGGTTAGGATTTCAGAAAGAGTCATAGTTTTTTAGATAAAGTGAATGAGTTTAATATTACATTAATAATTATATCTTAGTATTATATGATGATTTTACTGATATACATACACTGACCTTTTTGGTTTTAGTAAATGATTGGATCTAGCAGGCACCATGTAAAAGTGGATGTGATGAAAACTATGACAGTTTTCCGAACTGGAAACTGGATGATATTGGAGCTGTAATGAGAACTCATGTGGTCATTCTCAAAAAACTATCTGGATTCATGATTGACCAACATAACCTTAGTGATTTTTATAAGGCAACATATATGAGGGAAACAAATTCCTACAAAATTTCCGGTAATAATCATATAGCTATGTGTGATAAAAACCCTATGTGTCAAAGATTTGGAAAGTAACTCCTAGAAAAATGATTCAAAGGGATAAGAAATATGCTTTAGATGTAGAAATGAATGTCATAAAGCATGAAACTTCCATGGAAAAATGAAGCATCTAGTTTACTCTAGGAAAGGGAACGAAGACCTTTTTGAGGGATCACTTGAATGTTTAAAATGTGTTGTGGAAAGTCATTACGCAAACACATGTCCTACGAAGAAGTTTCTGGAATGGGATCACCAAGATCATACAAATATTTGTTTACCAATACATAATACCATCCTAATTTAGGAAGAATAAACTGACAATAACCAATGAAAGGTATGGATTATTTCTTAACTTTTGTTTTCCTATTATTGAAATCATAGGATATGATTCAGGATTTTGTTTGTAGGAAAGAATAATTTCATAATAAGTTGTAAAGGAATGGTTAATGGATCATGAAGAATGTTAAATGAGTAAGGAGTCAATATATATGTGATTCAAGAGTTATGGTACATTTTAGGATGGTGAAATTCTTAAAATTATTAATACTCTTTTGATGATTGGATTACATTTGAAGACTTTTTATAGTATGTGTATCCATTATGTATGATATATGAAAATTATATCCATGGAATAATTAAATTTTCTTTTGTGTATATATCTATAAAGAACAATTTGGGTTAATATGATCCTCGAATTTGAGGCAATTAACTGTTAATACATATTGGGATGCAAAATGAAATTTATTAGATAACCTTTGTGGTTAAAATATGTTATCGTTATTATTTATTAATTTATCTCATTTTGGGAATGTTATAAAATTATATATTTTTTTTAAAAGGGAAAACAAGCTGACCATGTGACAACCCATCGCGTCCCACGAAGCTGAGGGAATCGAACCCATAACCAAAGTGTGACTGGTATTTATTGTTTACCATTGGACTACATGATGTCCGTTGTTAGTATGACTAATTATTTTTATTTAAATGATCTTATTAATTAGGAATAAGTTGATTTTGGGTTATCTGTGTAAATGATTAGCCTATCATGGAGCATATTTTATTAGGTTAATTACATTTCAATATGAGACTCTAAGAGTAACTAATTTTATTTGCTGATAAATGTTAAGATTTAACTAGGAAGACTAACTGATTAAATCCTTTAGAGATTTGGGTTTAAATAATAGTTTTGATTACTTTGAATAATTTTATGGATAAGGGTTTATTTAATGGTCTTTCATGATCCTTGTGTTCTTGTTGTTGAATTTTGTAGATTAAGAGTAGTATTTCTTTTTATAACAGACTATCCTTTTGGGGATTATCTGATATTGTAATAACAATTGTGGTTTTGGTTAATGTCTAAGGACTTGGGAAATGTATATTTCATCTTTTGTGGATTATGTGATTCTCCAAAAGTTGATTATAGTGCTCTTGATGTGAACAAGTCATCATAAATACTCTTCTTTTGGAGAAAATACGAGTTTTTGTATGAAATATAGTATGATATGAAAGTCTACATGACAAGTAAGTAGGTTTAAATATGTTTTATATTGGCTCATAAATAAATTCCTCAATGAAAAGTAACTTAAAAAAAAGTTTTCTGTTAAATTTTCCTACTAGGGAATTGACTACTATTTAATCCATCATATGTTTGTGATTTTTGTGTGGTTAACTTTATCCTAAACATGTTTCATATCACTCTTTTTCAGAACTTCACCCTTTGTTCTCTTATATATCCATTTTTTCATGGAATCCTTCTATCTGTTGTCTCGGGTGACCTTTTTATATTTCTTTCTTTATTTGAAAGTGATAATTTAATTGACTCCTTTTCCGATGCAGGGGTTTCAATAAAGTTTCTAAGACCATTTTTAAAATAGCGAGGATGCTAATTACTAAATGGTGGGAAGGATGTAACATCCTTGGTAAATAATGAATATGACATTTTCATATTTATTAAAATTTGTTAATAATTACTTTAAAGGGAATTCTATGTCCAATGGTGTACCCAATACGCAACAACAAGTTTCTTTGAAATCTTACGTTGTACACTAATAATATAATAATATTATTTTAAATGGTAGTTAACGCCTAACAGTTGTAATGGAGGGAAGGAATATAACTAAATAAATAAAGATTATATATGTTTGTTAAATATTTTTAAATTTATCCATTAAATGTTAGATTCTTAAATTGTTAAGGAATCCAATTTTAATCATAAATATTCAACTATTCTTTAAAAGGTCGATTAACCTTCTTTTGATGGAGAACTCTTTTTAAATAAAATTGTTTAAAACTTCATATTTTATATTTGACAAAATAAAATCCTTCCTTAGAATCAGGTCATCAAAATTTACATTGTGTAATTTTTTTTATTTTTCTGATAATGTTCATTTTTTTATGAATAGTGAAAAATGATGTATTTTAATTCAACACCTCATTTTAATGTAACTTATTTATATGGTTAGTTTAAATTTATAATTAGGTTTAATGTGTAATTAAAATATAATTTCACCATTTAATCTAATTGTGGTCATTTAAAATTAATTTCACTTTGAAATTGGACATAAACAAGTGTCAATCTTTTGATAGACATCGTTTCTTAAAAACTCACTATTTGTTTTGACAGTGAGAATTAATTATAATCATAATTAATGAAAATTATAGGTTTTTAATTTGGTAAAATGGACATCATTTTTGAATTCGGAATATCAAATTTACTTTGGTTAAATTGTTTTTTCTATAAAATGTACATTTTTAATGAATAGTGAAAAATAATGCATTTTATTTCAAAACTGTTTTTTCATATAATTTTATTATATGATTATATTGACCTCTTAAATGGTTTCAAGGTGTAATTTAATTTTGTTTTTAGATCTTAATAAAATTTTGTTCATTGGAAGTAATTTCACTTTTCAATTGGATGTAAAGACAAGTCAATCTTTTGATAAATTATACTTTAAAAACTCGTCTTTGGATGAGACAATGTGAATTATTTTTAAATTAATTATTGAAATTTTTGTGTTTGATATATGGTAAAATGGATTACATATTTGGAATCAGATGTTCTAATTAATGTAATTATATCTCCTTTGTTTTTTGGACATTATGAATAGTAACGACGACAATTATCATTAATTATCATGATTAATTAGTAATCGAGTAGTTAAGTGTAATAAAATAATATCATAATAATATAAAATGACCCCAGAATATGTCAAAATCCTTTTGTTCTATCATGTCCATCCATGGGATTCCTTTTTCCAACTTATGGTCCCCATGGAATCACCGTTGTGTGATAGTGACATTTTATCATATTATTTTAAAAAATGGAAAATATAACCAAACTATGTAAATCCTAAGTAAAACAATTTTTATATTGATAACATAAATGATATCATAAAATATAAACAATCATTGGAAAGATAAACATATTTCTGACATTATGATATTTGTTTTATAATTTTGAGACATTAAATAAATAAATTTATCTATGACACCTTGATGATTCAGTGATTACCTCATTAATGAAAGTTATAAATGAAATGAAAAGATAAGGTATAATCTAAGACATAAAATTGTTCATAACCTATTTTATGGGTGTATTTTTAACCCTTATCACCTTATCCTCGAAATATATCATTTTGGGACCTTCAAAATCCGAAAACCATTTTATAATAAAGTAACATTTCAAGGCATTCCAAAAGTGACCCTCCTCCCTCTAGTAAAAGACCCCCAACTCTACCCCCTTACCATAACACTCAATCCCTTTGACCATCAATACTCTAATCATATTATCTATGAACATTCCTCTATTATTCGTAGAAGCCTAACTTGGGGAAAAAGTCTTTCCAAGTAATCATTTATCTCAAATCAAAATGAGTTACCCGGTTTAGAGGTAATGTCTTTTCTCGAGATTCTTTATTTTATTTTCCTTCTTCGCTCGCCATTATCTTTTAATTATTTGATCCCATAATAACACCAGTATCTTCAATATACTATGTTTTTTTTGAAAAGGATTCTACCTACACTTTCACATTTCATCGTCTAATGGTAAAAGAACATATTGTTTCTGTGGGTGGTGAATAACAACCTCAGGATACGATGATTGTTCAATATTCATTTAACACCATTAATGGTGGCCACGATGAAGTAATTATATTCATATATGATAAATATTATTTTTTTATTTATGCTTCTATATTTATATATATATATATTACCATTATGGTTTCCATTATGTGTAAACACGACAATTTCATTTGAGGAAGTGCGGACTACCGCCCCGTCAATGTGGTATGACTCGTGCATACCATATGTGGAACATATAATTAATATGATTAATTAGATTATATAAATGATACAATACCATAATTATAATACTAAAATGTATCATAATAGTTTAATTCAATTAAAAATAAAATATAAATGGAAGTAGCGTTCATGCGTACGTACGGCTTACCGTCACCATGAACAGTGCATTTCATTTCTTACCTATAAATGTTATGTACTATTATGAATACATGTATATTCTAGATATATATGATATATATGATATCCAAAACATGATTATAATCTTGTATGTAATGAACATTTGACCACATGAACAACATGTAATTATAAGAAGTCCATTTTTGACATAAGTACCAAATATCGACAAAACGGACCTTATTAACTTAAATGGTTACATAGTGATTATAACATGATAATATGTGATATTAATTGAATAATAAACCATAAATTAATTCCTTATGCAATTATAAATTGACCAAAGTGTATTATTCGAGAATATAAATAACAAACAAGAACAAGTCCGACTAGAGGTAAGGGATCCGACCTCTCTCTTTCTTTTCAAGTACTCTATTTTATGTAATTTATTTTATGATCAATTTAATTATGTTGGATGATGATATTTTATATTATACTTAATGTAATTTTTATTTTCATATTGTTAGAGACCCCCTATTACTTTAATCAATTCATTTTAAGTATTTTTAAGTGGCGTCGTTAGGCTGCCGAGTGTTTGTAAGGGATTTCTCATCTCACTTTTAATTCCATGAGATTTCCATGGTTCACCACTTATTTGTTTCATGTGGTGTATTATATACTTCCATTTCATATATATTATCATGATTATATTTATATTCATGGTATTATGTGATTCATTTGGTGTATATTATCTTTTGGTTTTACGACTCGATTGATAACAATGAGGTAAGGGGTTTTTATCTCACTTTTTATTCCCATGAGATTCATGATACATTTAACACGATCTCCTTTTGTGTGTTGTATGTACATCCCATTATTGTATTATTTGTGTAATGTACATTAATTTATGTGTATTTACATCTTCATTTTATTTTCATTCTTTCAAGGGGAGTGCGTTTCAAAGGTTACCCAAATCGGTAAGGGAATCTTTCACCCTCTTCTTTTTAAAAGGATTCTATTTGTTAGGTATTTTAATTTACATATTCTTATGTTGGGTTGTGTTCATATATATCCTTATTGCTGAAAATTTTATGTCCATGTGATGAGATAACCTTTTTATCTCTCATCAAATCAATTTATGAATTTTAATGTGATGGCGTTAGGCTGTCAGATTTCTGTATGGGGACTTCTTAACCTAATTTCAATTATTTTGGTTAAACCTATAGTCCTTGATTATGTCATTCTATGAATATGTGTGGATGGAATCTGATTGTTTTACACATAATATGCACTTATATATAATGTATTTATATTTTTCACACATAATTATGTAATTGATTTATCCTTATTCTAAGGATACCTTCATTGTATGGGACTTCGTCCCAATTTACATTCCTTAAGGCATATTCTGTTTTAATACAAGACATTATTTTATACGTAGTATATTCACCATTGACTTTTCAATTAATTCAAAGTGAATATTTTTCTATGAATAAATTTACTAAACTACAAAAAGGAATGTTTCTCTTAAAGTACACGATGACAACGACCTTTCCGTTGCCGCGAGTATTATTTTATTTTTGTCTTCCTCAACAAGCCGTACTGTTTTTAAAAGAAAATAAATACCCTAAAATCTATTCTCTATTTTATTATTGAAAATGGTTTTGATAATGGATTTGTTATATTAATATATATAAGTGATATATTGTGATGTGGAAATGTTTTCTTTCCTTTATATTTTATTTATGTCTTATGATTTTATAATGGTACTTGGACATTTGAAAGGTGGTTACATGATGGACCAAATGTAGAGTGGTGTCTTGAATACCAGGACGGGTGGTTATGTTATAACCTCCAATGCACTGGGTAATGAAGATGCCTCTATGGATATTCTATTTAGTGACATGTGTGGAATTCGACTATATGGTTATTCTATTTAAATATGTTTAAGTTCCACGTTACATTTATGTGATAAGTGTTATTTATATGGGTAATATTTTGGTTACAAAATGGTATGTAGATATCTTTTATTCATTGATGAGTATTTACTACATTATAAAGTTGAAAAAATATTATTTATGTTAATTTATTCATGTTTTACTTGTTGTTTTGAAAAACTAATAGTTTCTTTCTTTGTGTATTCTTTACTGAGCTTTAATGCTCATCCCAGGTTTTTGAAATGTTTTTCTTATGACATAAAGTGGAATAGTGTCAAGGATGGGATCAAGGAAAGTCATGCTGTATAAAACATGGAATTGGGCATGGATTTATTTCCAAGAGTTTTTATTTTATTAAAAAAATTGAAAGTGAGAAGAAGTGTCTACTTTTTAAATTTTGAGATGTAATTGTTATGGAATAATTATCTAAATATCTAAACCTGAAAAGATACTCAATGTGAATTATTCATTTAATACAAGATTAAGTAATGTTTTATGGTCGGGTCCTCATATAAGGTCTTCTCTATATTATGAAAGGAGAGATCTTGATTCAGTAGAAGATTCTTCTGAAATAGCCATTCTGTGTAAATAAAACTTCCTTACAAAATTTGTTTTCTTCTGGTGCCCTGTTTCATTGTTATGATGGTCTCGACATTTTTGGTTATCATTATCTTGGCCATTTCTTTCAAAAAGAATATCTCTAACAGTTCAAATGAGGATTATTCTGGTTTGAATAGAAAAAGAACGGTAAAGTGACGCGGGTTCGATGGGGTTTTTGGTAGAAAATGAAACGATTCAGAATTATTAAGGTTTTTGACAGACATGATTCCCATGTCATCAATAATTATTACATAGATTTTAAAAATTAATAAAAATGATCACTAAAAGAGACATATTCTTTTTGAAAAACATATAACAAATTTATTTTAAATATTATTAAAATAAAAAAACAACATATTAAAACAAATCATTATTTAATATTAACTAAATTGTTCTCCCCCTTAAAAAAATCAAACAATGCAGTGGGAAGTTGTTTAGTGAAAATATGTGTTAATCTAATTTTTTTACTTACAAATTCCAAAGATATATCTTATTTATGAACATGATTTCTTTGAAAATGATATATGATATCAATATTCATAGACCTAGAATTATTAATATAATTTTTTGAAATATATGTTACACTAGAATTATCACATAAAATATGAGTACTATTATGATTTAGTCCAAAATACATAAGAGTGTCTTTCATCCACAAAACATGTTCACAACAACTACCAGCAAATACATATTCTTCCTTGAATGTTGATAGGGAAACTGAGTGTTGTTTATTACTTTACCATGCCACTAATGATTTTCCAAAAAAACTGACAAGTCACAAAGTGCTTTTCCAATCTAATCTACAACTCCCAATGACTTCATTTGAATACAAAATTAAATTAAAATTCCATGTTTTATAACAATTAAGATATTGAAAAACAAACCCATTAAAATATCTAAAAATTATTTTAATAGTTGTAAAATGAGATTATTTAGGATTTCATTGAAATCTTTCAAAAAGACATACTGAATATATTATATCTGCCTTGTTGGAAGTATGATATAATAAACTTGAAATCATACCCCCATAAAATTTTTGTCAATTAATTTTCCAGTTTCATCCAAATAAAGTATTAAATTTTTACACAGAAGAGTTGAATATGTCATGTTGTTTTGAAGTCCAAATTTCATTAGTAAATCAGTAATGTGTTTTCATTTATCTAAAACATTTAAAAAATAATTTTGATAAATTGGAAGTCAAAAAAAAAATTTAACTCTCCCATAAGTCTCATTTCATATTCTTTTTTGCATTAGATTTTAAAACTCATGACAAATGGATTTATTATTTTATCCAAAAATTACATCATAGTCATAAATTTGAACCAATGAAATATTTGAATTTACAATTTTTAAATATTTATAGATCTTCCATTCCTACAGTAAAATCAATTTTCAAACGAAAAGAGCTTAATTATCCATACCAAGCTTTATGTGCTTGTTTAAGTCCATAAAGAGATTTAGTAAGATTAAAAAAATAATATAGTTTTTGAGAATTTTCAAAACCAATAGGTTTCTCAACATAAGCTTCCTCCGTCAAATAACCGTTTGAAAAGGCATAATTAACACCCATCTAAAATAATTTAAATTTTATATGAGATGCATATGCTAAGATGATTCTAATGGCTCCTAATCTACATACAGGTTCAAGGGTCTCATAATAATCTATACCTTATTCATGATTATATCCATTAACTACTAGTCTCTCATTATTTCTAGTTATTATTCCTTGATCATATTGTTTACTTAAAAAACCCCATTTGGTACCAATAGCTGTATAATTTTTTTGTCTTTAAACTAATTCCCACACTTCATTTCTTTTTAATTGGTTTAGTTCTTCATGCACTGCTATCATCTAACTTTCTTCATCTAAATCTTCATCTATAGACATTGGTTATAATTGAGATAGAACGGTAGAAAACTAGACAATATTTCCTTCATTCCTTGTAGTTTTCATTTCTATTTCTATGTCTTCTATTATAGTTTCTAATAGTTGATTCTGTAGGGTCCTGGACTTTCTAGGTAGTACACTTATACGTTCTTCAGTGTCAAGTACTTATGGGCTGGACTTAATTCTATTTATATCTTTTTCAAAATCATCTTTTAGGTTATCAAGTATCATGTTATCATTAGAATCAAGATCATCAATTTGATCTATCCTTTTCTAAATGGGTTGAGATTCATAATATTTCACATGAAATGATTCCTCAATAATACTTGAATTTTTATTAAAAAAATTATAAGCTTTGGAAGTAGCAGAATATCCTAAGAGAATTCCTTCAACATATTTTGGATCAATCTTACCAATATTGTAATTGGTTATTAAGGTGTAAAACTTGAATACAAAAACTTTAAAGTAATTTACATTATGTTTTCTATTATTGCATAGTTCATAGGGTGTATTTTTTAAAATAGGTCTAATTAAAACTCTATTCATTATATAACTGGCTTTTTTTATAGCTTCTGCACAAAAATAAGTTGGATGGATATATTAATTAGGTATAGTCCTAGCCATTTCTGGAATAGTCGTATTTTTTATTTCAACAATTATATTTTGTTGAGGCATTTTTGGTGCAGAGATGGTGTTATTAATACCCATATATGAGTGAAAGGGATTGAATTTCATATTCTATAATTCTCCACCATGATCATCTATTAGTGAAATTATTTTAAATCTTTTTTCAATTTGAACAGCTTTGCAAAAACATTTAAATGTTTTAAAAGGTTCATTTTTTAATTTAATAAAGAAAATCCATGTAAATATAGAATTTTCATCAACCAAAACATAAACATAAAATTTACCAGACAAGATTAATATTCTTGATGGTATAAACACTTTAATATGGATATGTTCCAGTAATTTAGATGTAGAAATTTTGTTAATAAATTTGAAGGATGATTTGTGATTATTTCCATGTTGAAATGCATCAAAGAATCTATCAATTTCAGACTTCATACTATACAAATCAGAAACTAATTTTTTCTTTGATAATTTATGTAATGAATATACATTACAATGTATAAGTCCTCTATTCCATATCTAGGATTCATCAATCTTAGTAGTTAAGAAGTTTAGTTGTATTTTAAACAAGGAATTTGTTTCTAGGGTATTCACATATTTAGTTCTAGGTGCTCTAAATTTATGTAGATAATTTTTGAAAACAGAACATAAATTGGTAGAAAAAACAATATCATAACCATTATTATATAGTTGAGAGATGATTATGAGGTTGTGTTTTAATCATTATACATAAATTACTTTTTTGATTGACACAACTTCTCGATCATCAACTATGACAATGCCAATGGTCTTCCCATTGGAACTTTCACATAATAGGATAAGTCCACCATCTTTTTGAGTGAGTGTAGACAAATTCGATGAGTTTCCACTCATATTCCCTGAAGAGTTACTATCTATATACCATATTGTGTTTTTTCTTCTCTGACCTGCTTCCTGCAAATGCTTATAAACCGGTTGCTTTGGTACTCATATTCTATTGTGTCCAGTTGTGTTAGCCATCAAAGATCTCAGAATCCAGAAATGCATTGTTTTTCAAATATCAACAATATAAATTTAATTATTTGAAAAAATGATTTCTTAATTGCACTTATTTGAGGTTGTATTAAGAACTAATTTTCAGAAATATGTCCCCTTGTTCCACATTAATTACAATTTAATTTTTTGTTGATATTGGAACAAAATAATTCTCGTACAAATTTGGTCTTCCACCATTACTGCCAATTCCAAATCATTCTTTCTTAACAAATGATTTTCCAAGAATTTCATTCAAGCTATTTAATGCTTTGGTAAAAATAAGGGCTGCACTTTGATATGTTTCTACTTCTGTTTGTAGTGTTTTTATTTTAGCATCATGATTTATATTGTCATTGTAAATTGAATTATACTTATCCGTTAAGTCCTTATATTTCTTTTGTATTGTATCTCATTCATTTGTAATAGCCTTGTGAATGTTATTTAATGACTTTTGTTTCCTAAAAAGAGAGTTATATTATTTTTCATGCATGTTCTAATAGGCTCCATGTTTTTCAATTGAGTAGCTTGTTTCTGAACTACAATCAGCATCAGTAGAGTTATATGTTTGTACCTCATCTATTTCTGCCATAAATCACATGTTGGCTTTTAAAATTACTTCTTCGTTCACGGAGTCTAATTTTGAAGAGATGCTGGATTCTTGAGACACACTCCATGTAACTTTAATTGATTTCTTGTCTTTTCTCCTCATAATCATTCTTTTTGAAGAATGTCTTCATGTTGTATTCTTTTATCTATGGACAGTCAGGTCTGATATGACCCATCTTCTTGTACTCATAACATATGACTTCCATTTCATACTTTTTGAATGTTTTTCAAAAACCATTCTTCTTTATATAGAATTTACTAAACATTATAACTAGTTGAGCCAATTATATATCAGAATTTGATGAATTAGAACATTCTGATTTCACTGTTACTTCATTTTTCTTTAGATTCATGCTTTTACCTTGAGATGACACATTTAAGGAAGTGTTTTCACTCTTTATCAGAGCCTTATGCTTATTTTCATAATCTTGCATCTCCTATTCATACATCATAAGTTTTCCAATCAACTCTATCATGGATAATCCATTCATAGGTTTTGACTGTCTAATTGCAGTAGAGATTCAATTCAATTTTGTAGGCAGTAATCTTAGTGCATTTTAATATTGATCAGCTTGTTTGATTGGGTCTCCCAAAGCTGTTATATTATTGAAAATCTCTGTCAATATTCCATTCATTTGAGTAATGTTTTCATCTTCAAACATGATTCACATATCAAATTTAAGATTAGTAGTATCATGTCTCATTTGCATGAAATTTTAAGTTACTGCATAAGAAAAAAATAGTTTTACACAACTCATATGATGTTGGGCATTGAGTTACACTATTGAATTAATCAGGTCCTAGAACAAATATAATTGAATTCATTTCCTTTGAGTTCATATCATATTCTGATTCAGTAATTGAACTCCATGTCTCAGGTTGGTCAGGTATTTTACAAGAATTCAGAATCATTGAATATATTTTGTATCTATGGTTTTTCAGATATAATATCAATCTTGATTTCCAGGATCCATAATTTTCTTCATTGATGTATGGTGCTGTGACAATAGACATTCCCCCTCTTGTTTCAGTTATCTTGCTATGTGTATAATCACTATTATATTGTTAAGGATTTATCAAAAAAATCCACATTTGATAACAATTGTTGGATTGGATTATACGAGAAATACTCAATATGGGGTGAATTGTGTCTTTTAACAATTCATTGCAATATAACGTTATGGCCTTTATCTTTAATAAGATGAATTAATTAAGTGGAAATTTTAATAGAAGAGACACACGATGTATAGTGGTTTGGGGAACAGAAGGTCCATATTTTACTCCACCAATTCCCTACTGCATGAACTTAGTGATTTGTAATATGTGATCCTCTTATCAACAGACCATTCCACAACTGAGTAAAGGCAATGGAATCCTATACAATATATGGAAAAAATACCTTATAGTTCACTCACAAAACATATAAATCTTATTACGAGAATACAATCAATTAATAATAGAAAATAAAGGTATTTGTACTTTGTAAATACTTTCCAGTTGTTCTTCACAATTGAAACAGAATGTAATTGGCGTAGATGGATCGTTGCCTTCCAAAATAACGATCTTCAAATAAGAATCATTCTGAGTCGATCCTATTGCAGTAGATATAAAAATAAAAATTCAAAACTTAAAAAGTAGTATATTAAAAGTATATCATCCATGTAGATTTAGTGAATCTTCTATCATGATTCTTCTTCTTCAATATTCATAGCTTTTTCTATCTTTTGAATCAGTCGATATGTGTTTTCAGTAGTCTCTGTTTTCCTTTTTTTGGGAACGTTCAATGTTTTTGATTGGACAAACATTATATATTCTCTGTGTAAATATCAAATTTATATCATAAGGATGATCACTTCTCCTGCAAATTTAGATCCACAAAATTCGCCTTCTGAATAGAGATAATAAAAAATTCCAAATAATAGAGCAGTCGTAACTTCCCTAATGATTCAGCATAAAAAGAAAATTTTCAATTTATCTTTTAAATTATTAACAAAACAAATTTGAATATGTCAAAGAAACATTTTAAAATCAGAATTAAATCCGGTGTGAAATTAGCCTAATAATATACATTCAAACTATTGAATAATAATATCGTCACTAATTTTCCGACACCAAATGTAAGGTTGAAGTACATAGCATGCATCATTCAAAAGTACGGTTGAACACAAATGTACGGTTGATGTAGCATCCTTCAAATGTATGGTTGATTACAAAAATAAGGTTGATGAACCATAATTTTCATTTCAATAATCAAACGTATGATAAATGTTCCATACTTTTATAATTTTCCCAACATAAGTTAAATGATTCATACTTTTGATGAATGATATGATTGTTTACAAAAGTAAGGTTAATGAACCATACTTTTGAGAAACAAACGTAACATTTATAACTTACATAAGGTTCATATTCCAAACTTTTTCAATAACCAAAATTTAGGGCATGAACAGTGTCTCCATAACACGCTAATGTGGATACTATAGAAAATTAAATCTCATTGTTCAAGAACTTAAATATTCCTTCAAAAAATAAAAAAATTATAATTTCCAGAATTATAAATAAAAAATAAAATCATTAGAAAACAATTCAGGATATTTGTGAGCATCAAAATCATCATACATATAGAGTATTTTTCTTTACAATCATTACTGTTTTAATGAAAATATTATGTATCGTTGAAAAAATACACTTTATCAACACTACTAAGGTCCACTCAATTGTTGTACCACTGAGGTCTATTATGCTCCATGACCACTTAGGTCCACTGATATGTGGGACCACTAAGGTATGCTAGGCTAATAGACCATTAAGGTTTCCTCTCCTCTTTGACCGTTGAGATCAGCACTGTTCATGGACTATTGAGGTTTGACATGCTGCAGGGCCCATGAGGTCCACTCAACAACTAAACCACTAAGATACCAGTCATTATATGATTTTTTCACATCCAGTCAAAGTATTCAAACTCTCGAGTGTGCCTATCTCCCTATGATTTTACACATCAAGCCATTCGTAATAAATCAACTTCCCCGAAGTCTCAAATTTAGTATACTCAATGTACCATCTCGTCACAATGGTCCATATGTTGCATATGTCACATCAATCATACACCCCATCTGAATTAAATTAGTGTTTTAGTAAATAGGGGAATGTTGCATCCAGGCCCGGACCGACCTTCTAGGACAGACTAGAAAAACCCAGCACGAGGGCACAACAAGAGCGAACCTGTTTCGATCGAAACAACCAGACCTATTTGGGTTTGGACCGACCCAGTCCAGTATGGCTTGTTGTCTAGGGACATTGTGTTGTGATAAACAAGACATAATTCACTCGTGGGTCCATCCTGTTAGGTCACCCACCGAAACAGTTGTCATTAGGCCCAGTCCGACTTAGTTGGACCAATTTTGACTAGTCATGCCCCCATCATCCTAGTTCTGCAACTATCCAGACCTGCATCAATGGTTCAATCTCTGCTTTCTCAGAAACCATGTAGATTTTTGTTGATGTAGACATGTTGTAGTAAGGTGGAACCACCTCCTCATCTACGCTGTCCACACATGTGGACCATGTCATCCGTGTGACCCATGACAAGTTGCTGGTCCATCTCACTACTCAAGAATGTTGACCATGGATTTTCTATATATCGAACTCCAGCTTGGATGTGGGGTTGAGTCTTCCTACAGCAATCCTCTAGCATCCTAGTCGGTGGCCCCTATCATGGTCACAAAGCTCTTCCACTGCACTGCCTCCTTCCAGCTATCGTGACCTACGTGTCACCACCTATTACCAATTCCACACATATTGATGCACTAGATAGTCTCACTAGGTGGTCCAATCCAATCCACTGGGGATGTGGTTTGTTCTTCCTCACTGTTACAATTGTTCAATTTTGTCAGCCTAGGGCCAAAATCATTCTCTACATGCGATCAATTGACAATGTTATGCCACCTTATGACGTCACACTATGCTAAATCAAAACTACTGAGAAGCAACCCACCCTACAAACTGCACTCATCACCCCCATGGATACAATTCCTTGTCGTTGGGGAATGCTAATTCCCCTATTCTACTGGCCTTGATGTCTGTATCTCTTTCTATCTCCATTTCGGCTAGGTGTCGTAGCCCACCTAGCTGCGAACCATCTATCCTGATGTTCCATCTCTCACAACCTCATACCATGAGATGATGTGATGATGTGCTACAATCATCATTTCTAGACAGCAAATACCGTCCCTTCCAAATTCAATGTACCATGAAGAATAAGAAAAATTCATGAAGTGGATAGTGGGGGGAGTCGAATATATGAAAACCCAAAGAATGGTCTGGGTCCATGTTCTTGTTGACCATGATGTGTTATTGTTATTATTATAATAAGAAAAAAAATTTGGTGAAATAATAAATATAATAGAAATACCCTTTGAATCGTTTCATTAACCATCCAACATGAACGATTGATCTATGTGTTAACTTGTATATGAGTTAAACCACATTCTTCGTTTAAAAGAAAGAGTAGTAAAAGATAACTCTCATAGAAAACAGTAAAACCCTATAATGGGAATGTATATTTCTTGATGATGATCCTTTGTCATAGTGCATTGGTATCTGGTCTAGAATCCATTGTCCATGGGTTTCATCAAAATCGTTTGATTCATAGATGTTCATTGTTTGAGAGGTTTCCTTCGTTGTTTGTTATTGGAATTCCGGGGATGTTCGGAACCCTGAATTCTTGTTTAATTAAAGAAGGAATAGATTTGTGCGTTGTGGCATTGCCTAACTAATTCATTAATGATGTTAATTAATGTTTTTCAGTGTCAAATCTTCCCCACACGGTAGCGCTGAAGAGTATTTGTGTAACGAATAAAAAAATATACAAACACCATCATTAATGTTTTATTATTTTTCTTCTAAAGAGATTTAAAAAAACCTTCTTTCATCGACCTGCATCGTTCGATGACAGGCCATTACTAGGTAAATCCCAATTCTCTTAGTTCAAAGGTTCCCATAGATATTTGATCTGGGATCAAGTTTGATAGTTATAAAAACCATCTCACATGTTTACTTAATGAACATTAAAAATAGTTTAAAAATTACAGTCTGGGAACTCCCAGCTTAAGAACCATGATCTATCTCATTGCTTGCTCTCGAAATAATCCAATTTAATTTTAAAAACAATTACATGGAATTTTAGGAAATTACGTCATCCATCCAACAAATATGACAACATGTTTCCTACAATTAGATAACTAATCAGGTGAATCTCTTATGGTTATAAAATCATGTGAAAAGACATAATTTATTTCCCCATGTTGAGCATCCCTTATGAAATGATGATGATGTGGGGTCACTGATATATATAAGAAAATATTATAATCACACCTCATCCACTGTGGAATGTTTTATTGATGGAAAATTATTTAACGCCTCTACCAATAACTAATAATTAGACTAGAAATTGTGTTCATCTATGACAATGTTTCTATTTACAATATAATAATCTTTCCCAATTAAAAATTCCTTTAGGAAAATTAATAAAAATTCGATCTCATGTAAATATCCATGTATTTTATGATCTGTGTGAATCTATAAAGTTCTAAATACAATACAAAATTTTCACAAAGAAGGTGGAGATTTCCTAAATTTTTGGAAAAATAACTACAATGAACACTATTCCATCGGAGATATAGTTTTTTATGGGATTTATACTCTCTATACCTTTATGGAATCTCTACTTATATATTCATCAAAAGAAATTCTCTACTGACATCAGTTGCGTCACTAATCACAAAAATCATAATTCACTCTTCCATAAGTATCATGATAAGGGAAATATTGTGTATCCACAATAACTCTTCACAGGACATTAGGAATATAACTCATCCCTTATGAAAAAGTTTCTACTGAATTTTATAGTAAAATTTGGAATAATCCCTCTTATAGATTTCAATTCTAGTCTACATATGGATTTTAATAGCCTATATATAGGAAAATTAAATTACCGAGAGAAGAAAATCACATTATGTATCAAAAATCTCCCTCGGATTCAATACAAGTGAAATGATGACGGTGAGTCTCTTCTGGTATAGTAATATGTATAATTGATATTATTTCTATGAAATAATTATTAATCAGCTCAAATAATTGAGATGAAGGAAAATATCATCTTTGAGGGAATTCCCATAGTGTGAGAATTTAGAGATTTGATTTATTAAATAATTTCTTGTTCTTCCTTTTATACAATTGATTGAGTTCTCATTCAAACATATATATAATGCTTTTCCATTATCAATGGCTTCATATCAAATGGAAACAACTTAACATTTAGAGTGGTAGAGTCAACTATTGGTGAATCTGGATAAAGGGTTTATATGCACATGTGCTTCACCATGTTGTGCACTAGTCCTTGTTGTTAATAATATATATGTGACATTACACCACTAAATAGACTATCATGAGCTCTGAATGATTATGATAAATAATATATATCCTATTCCATGGATTGATGAAATTATTTATCAGCTATGTGGATACCAATACCACTCTTTGATAGATCTCTTATCGAGATATTCACTTGTAATGATGAAGAATTATGATATCTCCAAGAATAATTTTAATATAGGGTGAAGGATCTACAAATACATAGTAAATATATATGGAATCACTAAGGCGCCAATATATTCATGGAGTGGTTTAATAGTGTCAGTTGGTAACACCTTTACAAAAAATGTGGATTTATTTTCAAATGATATTGTTAAATTCCCCAAAATCAATGATGAACATTAATAGAATTTTATTAATTTACGGATGACTATGGGGAAATAATGCTTGTATGAAAAGTAAACTTAATGAATATTTTGGATAGGGACACTAACAGTCATGGTATATGTTTTCAAAAAAATTATATATATATATATATAGATCCTTAAAAAATAATTGAAATTGAAGGTTATATTGAACCAAAATATATGATATAAATTCATTATTTCATTTGTTTAAGGGGTTAATATTATCAATTTTAGAGACTTTGTAGACAATTAATGATTATAAGATAATAAATCACGAATGAGAGTCATGTTTTTTAGGATTTATGACTGTGGGGAGGGATGAAATTGTTAATGAAGAGTATAATAACCTAACATATTCCCACATTACCTTCCAGTGGAGAAGGATTACTGATCTATTGTAAAGCTTCTACAAATGGATTATTCTTTGTACTCATCAAGGATAAAAATGTGACACCTGATGCCTAAAACAATTAAATATTAATGAATATAAATACACAATGAATGATCTTTAATTGGATTTGGTGGTATTTAAATTGAATAATTGGATGCATTATCTCTACGGGAGAAGTGTAACAGATATACATATTAAAAAATCAGCATGTATATATTAAAAAAATGATATCAAGGGGATCTAACACAGATGATTAGACATGAATAAATATTATAAAAGTTTATTCAATTTGTATACTATAAAGGTGACCTATGTTTTAGATTATATGATATGAATGAATCATAAAATACTATACATTATGTGGATTTAAATGGATATAATATTCATGACCGCTCGAATGATAGAAATGGGATTAATAAAAGTATTTTAATCCTAACTATCTCAAATAACTGCTCAACAATCCATTTATGAGAGATTTGATGAAGACAAAAAATTTAATGAAGTGATAAAAAAAATTATTTAATATTCAAGAGTTACGCTTTTCAGAATATCGATTTATATGGTTTGAAAGTCAGATATTTGTTGAAAAAATATTAGTATGAATTAGAAAAATCAGCAAGATATGAATATATCATCATTCACCCTTCAACCATGATGAACTAATATGTATATATATATATATAAAGAAGAACAATTTGTATGGTAAAATGATGTTGAGGATTAAAAATTTTTTATGACAATTCATAGTATACAAACAAGTTAAGGATAAATTATAGAGGTCTATTAAAATGATGGAATAATTTACCATATTTGTATAGAAATAGAAAAATATAAACATGGATTTCATTATAGGACATCCCTAGACATCGAAATTTTATAACACCACATTGGTGTTAGTTAATATCATTACAAATTCTGTGTATTTCATTAATATCATGGAAGATTTATCAATAAACAAACTCAAAATGATATACATAAGGGAAGTGATATAACATTATAGTGTTCCACTCCCCATTTCAATTAATCGATTATAAATGATTACATCACAATTTTAGATAATCCATAAAGAATAATGTGATATAGATATGGTATTTAATACCTCATATAACCCTTAATATGATGATCCATTTGTGTGGAATAATAAAATATCTAGAGGAGATGTTGCAATCATAATAATGGGATTTCCAAGGATATTCGAATCAATAAATTCCCAGAGTGCGATTATCAAATGAAAATTAGTTATATTTTGGCATTCAAATAGAATCTTACAAGTCTATAGATTAGAAGATGAATCAATATCAGACTGATTTGGATGAGGATTGAAATATGGTGATGAGGGACATTGATCTTATATATGATATGATAGAGAAGTTTCCAACCATTAAACATCACATGAAATTTTTAAAATGTTGATATGAAATCATTATTGGAAATATCAATGAGATGTAGAGTTAAAGGTCATATATAATTATTTTTTTTCATATATCACAATTAATGAAAATTATGAGGGTTCAGATTTGGTGATACTTTTTTCTATGGTACACAAAACCATTTAAATTCCTATATCATATTAAATAAATGGTTTATTGAATATGAGTCCCAACAATCCCATCAAATCTATATTATGAGTTCCTTGTACACCTCCAAAAGATGTAAATAGTAGAACCCTCACATATAGTAAATATGGTTTATCTACAAAGAATTAATTATAATTCATACATGGAGAAGCTGGTGATGATCTACGATTGTAGATACAATGTTATGTCAAAATGTAAAACTCATCATGTAAATGAATTGCGTCAGAACCATGAGTTTTTAGATGAATCATGGGAATAAATAGAGGGAATAAAACATAAGTACCATCATTGTTTATTTTTTATGAAACAAAATATTAATGTCATAATTTATAATGGGGTGAACGAATCGATATTTTATAAAAAGTAAATTCCAATTTTCAAATGAATAAATTTGTGATTATATAATGTTATAATAGTAAACACCTATTGTTTTTTGTTATTTTAGATCAATAAAAGATACTACTTCTGTTATTAAAAAACAATTATGATTTTTGATTATTGATAATATAGTTTTTGTATAGTTACGATTATGTTTATTATATATTATGGGTTATAATAAGGTCTTATGAAAAAATGATGAAATAAGGATTGACTTTGAAAAGTATAATCATTCCCTATGAATCACATTTCTATGGATTTTGAAGTAGTTGAAATCAGTAGTATTTTACATTCACCAGAAAAAAGATATTATTTAAATACGAATAAATGGGAGAAACTATTCCCAATAGTATATCCAGATTATTCAGATAATGACAAACTTTATATTTGAAGACCACCCAATGAATGTGTTAGAATCATCTACACCACCCTTATAGAATACATTGGAATAATAAGTGTTTTTCTATCTTGAACATGAATGTATGAATATTAAAATTTTTAATTTAAATAAAATAATTATTATATTTATAATTTTTATTATTACATTATTAATGATTAATAATGAATTTTATAATAATTTTTTTTATATATCATAAAAATTGCAATCTTGGGAAATATATAGTTTAATCTGAGACACTTTTTTTAGGAATCCAATTAATTTTTTTAAATTTAGTTTATTTTAATAATAATATTAAATATTATTTTCTTAAATATACATAATTTTAATGTATTATTAATTGAAATATAATTTATATATAGGTATGAAAACTACCATCATCATAAAATCCCATATTTTTCGCAATTTATGATTTTTTATTTCAAAGTAAAAATTGAACGACCCCAAACATTTTATAAGGTACAAAAATATTTCAATTTCATTATAAAAACCTGAAATATTGATAAAGAAATGTTTTATGAGTTTATGAAGAGGCTTTGGGTCTCACGATGGTTTAGGACATGAGATATGGGGAATGATTCTATCAATTACATGTGGTACAATTTTTACGTAGTTAGATGGAACCATAAACCCTAACTATCCTTTACAAGAGGAGGGTTGAATGGTTTTAAAACCACAAAATGGTGGAGGAATAACCACCTAGGATTAGATAGAGTCATTCCAAATTTCTACCAAATTGTTTTTCACACCTTGTGGGCTCACTATGTGGCTATGTGACCTAGACCCCTCTTGGATAGAGGGTAGTATACAGTTGTCCCATGGTTTGGAATACGATGTGTTCAAATAGTTCACCTCACTAATTTTTTGAAATTTAAATTCTTTTACACTGTAGATTTCATTCTTTATTCTTGGATTCCCCCCATTCATCCTACAGATGAAATGGGTTATGAAAAATTCCTATTAAACATCTGAGGAATCAATCTCCCTAATTTTAATTTTTTTGGGAACCATAGTGTGTGGTTGGAATCTCAAGGTTGTTATATTTCACATATTCATTCCTTTTTCAGTATTATTTCTTAGGGAATCATTATTATTTGTCTAAATCATATAACCCGGTTTTTATTGATATCTTGGTTAGGTATTTAAAAGGGTTTTGTTTCCAAATCAATGGATAAGGTTAACCGATGGATCCTATTCAGAATCAATGTAGTTTTTTTAGACGTTATATCCCGTATCCATGTTGATTTAAGTATTTTGATGTGTTTTTTCTATTAATTTTTTTTGAATTCAATTTATTTTTCCATTTTATAATGTATTTATTAATGGGTTAATTTTTGAATAGAATGTCTTGTGATCCGTATGGGATGCATTAAGGTTGAATTGACAATGTTAATGGCCTATCATGGGTTGTTCCAATCTCTTAAACATGGAATTGAGTTTTAATGTATATAATTGAACTGTCTTATGATAGATACCAGGAAAAATATGTTGAAATGATAGATTGCATAATGAAATGTAACTAATGGTAATTGTGTATAGAGTTGACATGTCTTAAGATGATGTTCGGTAAAATTGTAAATCTTTTGAATAAATTATGGGTAATATATGTTAATTATATTAAAGGGATATGAAATATAAAAATTAAATGTTGTAAATGATTAAATCCTATAAATATGGAATATGTGTGATGATGGATTAAGTCACAAAAATATTCTATGTGTGAAACTATTATGATATGTGAGTCGAATATGTATAGAATGGTTTAAGTTAAATAAATTTAATCAGTATTAAATAGATATTACATGTTAATGGAATATGTGTTGAATGTGTTACAAAATGTGAATAAAAGACATGTTTATCTATTGATGAATAAAGACATTATGTTTTTTGAATGAATAATGGTTTGTATGTGGTAAATGCATTCAATGAGTAATGATTTTTATATTGAATATGGGTTGAATTTATAAATAAGCACGACGCGATGGATATTTGATATGTGGGGTATTAGAATTTAGGATCTATACCCACTGATCAATTTAGAGTGAAGATATATACCACACCATTATAATTAATGGTTTAGGGAGTCATAATGATGTTATATTACTATTAATAATTAATTGAATATGAATAAATTTATTGTGCCATTGAGTTAATTCTTAGGCATTTACACGTGTAATTTTTAACTAAGTTATTTTGGGAATATTAATTATCCTCATTAGGAACAGTTTATTTGACAATCATAGGCTAATGTGTATTTGATGATGATTTCATATCATACAGAACAAATGATGAATGTTGTCAATGTGAACCTTGTTTACTAATGAAACCCAATTTACCATATGTTTATTTTATTATTCATTATGTACTTACTTACACTATTTATTTGAACATCATATTTTTTTACACCATTAGTGCGGCCTATAGAGTTGTACATACACACTAGTCTAACCACCATTAGGTACTTAGGCAGACTTCATGGTTTCAGGTCAGGAAAAGGAAACTTATTAGATGTAAGATTGTTGATTTGGTCTTGGGATGTGCAGGGATGAGGAATCCCAAACATCCTTTAATGCCTATTAGGGGAATTATATGATTTTTCTTCATATTGGTTTTATCTTTCACTAATCAATGTGTAACATGACAAGTCATAATTTATTTTGGTTGTGATATTTTACCTGATTTTTTGAATTGGATTGTGTTAGTTTTTAATTTTCTACCATATTCTATTATTTAATATTTATCTACTATGACATACGTTGATAAAGAGTGTATATTAATACCAAATGTTCTATTACAACCACATTAATAGTCGAAAGCCTCTAGAATATGAGGAGGCATGCCTAAGGGCATGCGGTGACCCTGCTCGGGGCACTAAATATTGTGGATATTAGTTTAGAGTTGTCAAAGAAGGGGTATCACATGTTTTTTTATGTTTTATTACTATATATGAATTATAAAAGAGAGTACATGATGTGTCATTCCATGGATTTGTTATGTTATTAGTTTATTAGTGTATAGGGAAACCCTTGAATGTATGGTGGGATGATTGCTCTTGATGTTTTACCATTGTGATTGGATTATATTTCACCCTTGGTGATGTACTAATCATTTTATGTTACTATTTGATGGTATTTTTTAAGATGAAATGGTATGTGGTTGTGACACATTCATTATCATATTCTCTTGGGGATATATATGACACTAATCAAGTTAGGCTCCTTTGATAATGAAATGTGGGATGTGAGAGATATAATTATTTTCATTTCCCTTTATATTGAAATAAATAGTATATAACAATGATAATGGAAATTTTATTAATGGAAATTATTTAATTTAATGGGATAAGACTAATTATAAATGAAGAGCCAAAAAAGGTTAAATTTTGGTTATGTTCAGTCATAAAGATAAAAAATTTCCTTAAATTTATTAGTCATCATGTGAAGGTAAAATGAATAAACTCGCTATATAATGACTGACTTGTGACAATGTATGTTTGGTTACCTTTTTGAACATGTCCTATGGTTTAGATAGTGTGTGTTAGTCCTAAAGACATGAATACATTAGTTGAGATACTGTATATGTAATAGACTATTTAGGTATAGCATTGCTCCTTATTTCATAATAAATACATAATTTTTGTGTTACATGTTTCAAGATGTGTGTCTGGAATTGTAGAAGGATTACACATGATAAAATGTGCTAGTTGGGAAAAAGATGATATCACTCGAAACATTCCTCCAGAATAGGTACATAAATCCCTGTTATACTAGGGTAATTGGGGAGTGTTCAAGATCCATGAGAATATTTCAAAATTTTTTGTAAATGATTCATTGGGGACCATGAGTTGTAGTTTGGAGTACACATCATCTAACTTGATGGTTTTAATATAGAACCCTCTAGTTTTTAGGAGATTGTGGACCTGAGGTAGTTGATTTTCATATAGATTCATTCATGATTATTCTGGATCAAATAGAGACTCCTCCTTAAATATCATTCACAATGGTTGTTTATTTGTTATGAAGACCAAGAATGTACATGTGGGATATAACAATTCAAACTAATATTACAGATTTCATGTTGATGAACTATTTTTATGAAAATTTTTAGAACATTTATATCCAAATACCAAGATACAATACAATGAAACATAGATTACATGGATGAACCAGGGGTCTATGAAAATGGTGGATTATAGTGTACGCTTCACCGAAATACAACACATTATTCAAGTATTGAAAGGGGATGAGTAGTATATAATGATTTTTTAGGGTGAACATAGTCAAAATTTCAAGTCATAGGTGAATATATATTTTTTAAAATAGATATTTTATGGTGGTAGATCTAACCCTTATTTCAAAAGGGAGCCTTAGAGAGTCTTATTATAGGGAATATGTTGTTATTGTTCAACTATCCTGTAATGAACCAATGTTTTTCAATGGAAATACCCTTCATATAATCAAGTCATAAAATCAGATTAAAACACCTCATAATGAACTACTAAGTTCAAAGTGACCTTTAAACATAAGTTTGTCACTCATGTGTTTTGAATTTCGAACATCTGACAAAAGCGGTTGTGTTCAAGATGATTTTTTGGAGTCTAATAAAACAAAAATAAATTTTGGTGACCAGTAACCTAACCTTATGAATAGCAACATACCCTAATGAATACTAGTATGACCCTTATTAATAGTAAGTCATCCCACATTAGATTAACCTTACCCGAGAATAATTAAATAAAATTTATACATATTAGAAAGTTACAATTTGACCTTAGTAAACATTTTGGTATTTGTAATATCATAAATAATTAATTATAATTAATTAATTAATTTAAAATAAAAATTATTTTCCTAAAATGTGGTCATAAATTAACAGATCATTTTCTTATAGATTTTCGATAATTTCATAAGACCCTACGTAATTTTTGAAAGCACAATAAAATTAGTTTTAATTTTTAAAAATTGATTTTTATTTAAATTATGAGTTTAATTAAATATTAAATTAATAATATTTTGATTTTTTTAAAAAATGGAATTCATTTTTGGATTATACACCTCAAAAAATAGTTGGGGTAAATTTTTGTGATTTTTCAGAAATACATGAATTTTTTGGGAATATTAAAATACATTAATTTACCATATAAATACATTATAATTAAAACCCACTATTCTTGACATCACAAGTGATTTAAGAACCAAATTCCAAAACTCTCATGCCTTATTTACTATTATTTTCCATGGATGACTCACAATTCCTTGTCTTGTGAGGAAATAATAAACTAATGAATTTTATATTAAGAAAACCCCTCTCCCCTACAGTATAAAAACCACCCTTCACACCCTCATTTCCTCACACCACTCAAGCTCCATGAGTTCTCTAAACACATACCAAACATCTTCCCCAGCACCTCCCCCACGTACAAGAGCTTTTGTTATCATCAAAAGACCATGCATAGGCCCTTAAGGAGGATCTCAAGAGGAGGATTCACGAGGTAATTTCTCTCCCTCTTCTCCTTTAATTTCCTTTCAATTTCATGTTTATTTGTTGATCTTTCCCCACTAATATTCATCGAAATAGTATTGTAACTCTAGTATTATAAATATAATATAATTTTATGGTGATAATGGGATATTATATCATCCAACCCACTTCTCGATTTATTTTATTTTATTAAAGAGAACGTTGTTCATGAGGTGTTAATTTATCACCTTCAAGAACGACATGTTTTTTATTCCTCTTCTACCTTCAGATATCATCATGAAACCATTTTAATTGTTGAACCAGAAGTTTATATATATATTATTTCCTATTTAATGTTTGGGAAATAACTTATGGCCATATTACTAGTGATAAAAAAACAATTTCATTATGATTGAAAATAACTCATGCTCTAGAGTGTAGAAACACTAAAACAAAAATAATTAATTAAAATTCATTAATAAATTAAAAAGAAAATTTATTTTCTTAAAATTCTTTCATAAAATAAAAAAAATCATTGTCTTATAGTTTTTATATAATTTTATAATACCCTACATAATTTTTCAAAGCACATTAAAATATTTTTTTATTTTAAAAACTGTATTTAGGTAAATTATGATTTTAATTAAATATTAAATTAATAATATTTGGAAAATTATTTTTGAAAAATAAACTTCATTTTTGGATTCTACATGTCGAAAAATGGTTGGGGTAAATTTTTGAGATTTATTGGAAATACATGAATTTTTAGCGAATAGTAATATACATTAATTTACCTTATAAATACATTATAATTGAAAGCCACTATTACTTACATCACAAGTGATGTAAGCCCCCAAATCCTGAACTTACATGCCTTATTTACTACTATTAGTCATGGATAACTCACTATTCCTTGTCTTGTGAGGAGATAATAAACTAATGAATTCTATATTAAGAAAACCCCTCTCCCCTCCACTATTAAAACAACCCTTCACACCGTCATTTCCTCACTCCTCTGAGGCTCCAAGACTTCTCTTAAATCTACCCAGACATCTTCCCTATCCCCTCCCCCACATCCAAGAGATTCTAGTCACATCAAAAGATCATGCATAGGCCCATGAAAAGGATCCCAAGGGGAGGATTCAAGCGGAAATTTTCCTCCCTCTTCTCCTTTAATTTCCTATCGTGTTCAAGTTCATTTCATGATCTCTCCCCAACTATCTTCATCCAAATGGAATTTTAACTCTAGTATTATAAATATACCATAATTTTATAATGATAATGGGATATTATATCATCCATCCCCCTTTCTTACTTCCTTTTAATTTATTAAAAATAACCTTCTTCGTGAGGTGTTAATTTATCACCTTCAAGAACAATATGTTTTCTTATTCCATTTCGACCTTCAGATCTTTAAATGAAACCATATTTAATGTAGAAACAGATGTTTTAATATTTATTATTCCATATATAAATTTCTGGAAATAAATAATGTCCATATTACTAGTGATAAAAGAAAATGAGTTCATTATGATCGAAAAATCGATCAAATTAACACAATCAAATCATTATTTAATTCTTATCTAATTATTCATCCACATGGATATAATATGATTCATTATAATTTAATTATAACTCCAGTAATATAATTAATATCTTGTAATGTCATTTCTGGATGTTTACACATGTTCTACTAGAAATTCAATTTAAGAATATAAGTGAACCACTCCAGAAAACTATAAAAACAAACATTCTTGAACAATGTTTTTGATCACTATAACTCATCCAATGGAACATAAAATAAATTAATAAAATGATAACAAACCATAGTAATGTATAAAAGGTTATTTATTTCTAATTAATTATTATTATTTCATTATTCATGACATTAAATATAAGGAAGCATTCTCATACAAGGTATATGGAAATTCTCGAACCCAAATTTCATTATTCAGGTTTTCCCTATTTCAGTACATTTTTATCATGGTTACTCCAAACAAAATCAATCGTTCATCATTGTATTTCCTTATCTGTAATATACATGTTTTCCACTATTGTTTATGTCAAACAAAATGTTTTCCAAATTAACTCATCTTTCAAGGACACACCTTTTACATCTCATTCATGATTTACTATACTTGTATCAAGTATGTTAATCCCCCATTATTTTGGGAACCCAATGTTTATTAATGTATTATTACGTGGTGAAACCAATTCCTTTTCATGGGTTAGTTATGTTCATTCATTCTATATGTTCATTGTGGCATTCATGATAAATGATAATTTTACTACGTGATGGGTGCACCAAGAATTATACAGCGATCCAATGCATTGGGAAAAGTTATGAATCTCATGAGCTAATGTAAAATGATGTGCGAAAAATATTCTATCATGGTTCATAAATATTGTTGTAGTTAACCACTAAGACATGATGTTTTATTTGTATGCATTTCTAAATTTCTAGTCTTTTATTTTTGCTCCTCTCAGGTTCATGATCTTTTGCGTATGTCATTATTATGCTCACCCGTTGATATATTTTTCTCATCTATCCTATTAATGGGATTTTATCTCAACCTTTTTTTGTATATCCTCAGGTGGATACATGTACTAAGGAGATGAAAAATTCCAATAAGAATAAATAGAATAAGAATTAAATAAATGTTTATGCTTGATAATGTAAATGTTATGTACATTCCTAGTTTTCCCGAGACACTAAACATTTGGATCCTATATTTGTAATACTATTATGTTGTTTATCTATAAATTGATTTAATAGTAATGCAAGAAAAGGTTGGGTCACTATATATCTAGTTGTGTGAATGTTGATGACAATAAAATATTTTCGGAGTGTCTTCACCTGGGGGCGGTGTGAATAGTGAATAAAAAAGATATTTAACCACTCAGTGTGGTGATTGAGAGTTTTTAAATCAATGCGACATGCTGGGACATGTGTGTGGTTACTGTCCCAAACCCCGATTAGTGTTTCGATCATACGGAAGTATTTAGAAGGTGAAGAGATTTTTTAGGAATCCTTGAGATAAGGGTAGTGATGGATGGTCAATACCGATTCATTTTAAAGGCATGGGGTCATCAACCACATACATTGAAAGAATATGGAGTAATAATTTCTATAGTAGAAGATGTGGTGGATTTTGTACTACAGGATAAGGGAATTTTATTTGTAGTGTATTGGAGCACAAGTAAATATTACTGATGTCCATGGTAGAGGGATTAGTAAGCATGATATATTTTATCCTACAAATAGAAGTGGTTATGTTAAACCATCAATATTTGAATGTTTGATAGTCTTAGATTCCATGAATATTGTTCTACAATTGATAAGGAATCCCCACACTATGAATTAGCTACTCTGTTTTTTTAATGTGTTTAGTCAATTATAGAAACATATGTATTGGGATATGTCGATTGACATAAATATTGGAATAAAAATATAAAACGTCTCAAACTACATGGACTGTTCTCTTGATACATGTGGGTACCATTTCCTAGGGAATTTTTTATATGTTATATTCTTGTTTTGACATAATATTGTGGATGGGTTTTATGTTATTGTATCATGACCATATTGTCTATTATCAATATTGGTTAACATTCACAACCCTTTAAGATGATCTTTATGTTCCCTCTGGGGAATGGGTTATCATGTCATGCTATGAAGTGCATGTAAATTAGAGATTGAGTGAGATCATAACCCATGTTGCATGTTTTTTACTTGATGTTGGTTGGGTATAATAGAATTTTTTTCCACTAGTGTTGGATCTATTTTGTGATTTTTTTCTTGGGGACTTCTCGGGGCTGCTATCCAAGAATGTTATTGAGTTCATGTATGAGTTTTTTTCTAGAGAAGATCTTATTTCTAATACACCATATATTGTGGACCCAGCATAAATTTATGAACATGAAACACATATAGAGGAATTGGAGAAAATGATTTTTTTCATCTCAGTATGTCTCGATGTGGATTTTCATTTTTTTTCTAAGAAGGTTGATTTGGAATTACAGTTGTGAGTTGATTATATGATATGGATTCAGATGATGGATAACAACTGAGACCCCCATCCATGAAATAATGAAATTTTTCACTATCTTGGAGGTTATTCTGTGTTATAAAAATAGTATAGGTCATGGTATCATTAAATGTTGGCGAGACCTTATGATATACTAAGGAAATCATTAAGAAGAAGGTACTATTTATATGGGTTTGTTGTTTTTTCATTTAGGATGAAAAATGTGTTAGTAGAATTTATGACCATGATTACCCAAATATTCCACCATATACTTGTATCATTTTTTTAATTACTGTAGATGTAAAATTAGTGTACTCCACGACTCAGGATGATTGTACCAAATATATTGGCATCCACCTATGGACACCAAGATAAAATACACTATATGCCATGTTTTTTTAATGGTTTGGGATGAATCCTCATTTTATTATTTAAATAACACTATATTCCATATTATAAATGTGTAATTTCATGATTAATATGGTACATATCTTCGGTTTGATCTTCTATAATGAAGGTGTTTCAGTGGTCCCATAAAATGATATTCGGGAGGTATTTTGGAAGCAATCCAAAAAAATTGATATCCAAATAATTTTTGTTTTAGTTTTATATTATCAATTTCAAATCAAACCCTACTATCATTTGTAAGAACTACATGGGGTATATACCATGGAGGGGACCGTGTTTTAATGTTATATGTCTTGTAATGATTATTTCAAGGAGTTAATGAAGATGTTTACTATTGAATGAATTTTGACCAAACATTAGTACAGTGAGAATATTACCTTTTTATGATATGTTTATAGGCTTAGAATAGGTATATTATTGATACATGATGATAAAGTTATGGGATATGGGTCATCATAGTTGAGACCTCATAAAAATTACACTAAATTTTATTTGGAGTTGGATGTGGTGGCTTATGAATAAATTGTGGGAAACATTACATATTGGCATATTAGTTTCCCTTGTATAAAAATCATAATATTCTTATATAAATATTTTCCATGTAAGATTTGAATATTAATCTACGAATATGGGATGACTACATTTCATCAATTGATTTTGGACTTCACCACACAATGAAAAAGGATGATTTTTTATGCATTGAGTTAGAAGAGTCTAAAGTATAAAGTCAGGAATCTATTTTCATGTGGAGGATGTTGTGGTTGATTATTGAGATGCATCTAGTTATTGAAGATGGACATGAGTAATATATCTTGTATATTTATAATTTCAATGTACACTTTTAATGTAGACCAAGGAGAGGAAATATGAGGATACTGTGTGATTGTCCTTAATGGATTTCCATAAATGTTGGGATATACATTATGGATGGAATGTCAATGAGGATTAGTTCTTTTATGTTCATGGTCCTATAGTCATGCCAAATATTATTATGGATGAGATTTTTTTTGGGATTCATGACATGAATTCGATAGTGAATCCTAGTTTTACCAAGGTGTATGGTTCAATCATAAGCATTAATTTTTGATATTAATGGAAAATGAATTTGTAGGTTTTGTACCATGGTGTTACACCTATCAGCAATTGGTAGTTTCTCATTAGTGAATGGATCGTTTTTTACTATCACATATCATTATATATTGGATATGGGATGTTGCCATGATGTATTTTGTGTTATTTCAAATTAGTATTACTCAAATGAAAAATTTTATATGTGTATTTATGGGTCAGATTACCATGGTGGATAATTTCTAACTAATATGGGGGAAATTAAATATTAACTAGATAGATGAGATGTTTGTTTGGGTGATAGAGTGGTTTCACGGGGCTCAACAAACTATAGTTTTTTATCTTGATATTTATTTATATCACACTTAAGGTATGAGTTACAAAATGATTTTGGTACACTATTGTTTTTGAAAATGAAATTTCACTCACAGATGGATGAGCAGTTAGTGTGAACTATTTTGATGATCGAATAAATGTTAAGGGACAATGTTCTAGAACATATTGTATCATGGATGAAGCACATAAAACCTATTGAGTTCAATAATAACTAAATTTTCTAGTAGAATATGTATATGGAGCCCTATGATGGAACTATATTATTCCATGATTAACTATATTATATTTGTAGAGACTAAATAGTTTGCATTGTCTAACATGTTTTTGGTGAATGAGACATTAGATAAGGTTCGTTAGATTTAGATATGTATTGATACAACTAATAGTAGGCCTACGTAGTGCACTAATCAACGTCGTTAACCTCATTAATTTGCATAGGGATAATTGTGTATTAGTTTGGGTACCACCAAGGATGGGTGACCATTAGATCTAGAAATAGTGGATGTTAGAACCCATGTGTGTTAAGACCATTAAAATAGTGGATAGGATTGGATTGGTGGTATACAGATTAGATATTACATAGTTGTATAGTGGCATGAACACTACATTCCATGTGTAACATCTTTGAATACATCACCCTGAACCATCTCATATGAATGGTGGTGATGATATAGATCATGAGGTAGAAGAATCCATGGAGCTGAATATGGTTAGAATTATTGATTACTCTGAAAATTTCTTGGGGGAAAGAATTTTCCTCCAGTAAGAGTGTTATGGAAGCATGGTATGATTTAAGAATATACATGGGAGAGGGAGGTAAATATAGGGGCCAAGTGGCTTGATCAGTCAACCATAGAGACTCAGTGATACATGGAAGTGATGATCGATGATGATCAACTATAAGGTGTTTATGAAGTATGTTCTAGTACTTAATACGAGGTAAGGTCATCATTAAATTAAGATAAATGATAAATAATTTGGTTATTGAAATTCATGATAATTTTTTAAGGAAGATCATTGGGGTCTTAGGGGTCTGTAAAATGAGAAAAGGTGGAAAGTGTCAATCTAGTGCAATTAGCACTATTGACATGTGTTTACTAGTAAATTTTATCCCTGACTGTATGTTCAAGTGAAAGGATTAATGATCTATAAAACCATTCATGGGGGTGAAATAGAGAATAAGTGGAAAGTTCTATTATTCATTACTACTATAAGGATATTCAAATCATTCAAGATGACTAAAGAGGCTATGTGAAAATGCCCCCTCTTAGACAGTGGTGGGGGAATAGTTGGCACATGGTTTTGTAAACCATTTGGCCTAACCATGTACCTTTTTAAAAATGGTAAAATGTATACTTTTCCCACTCAGGCATTATGTTTTCATACAACGATTTTATCTCCATTCAACCTACAGTAACCACAAGTGATTAATCATTCTCCACAAAACATCCAATGAATCGTTATCACTCATTTAAAATATGTTTGTAGCGCTCGGGGACAATGATCAATTCTGTAGGTGGATCCAAAACATTAATTTCATTCTTTTACAAATTAGTGATTGGGGAATTATTATTCACCTTTAAAATATGAAAAAAAATATTTTATAGGGTTTTTACTATTAGGGATTCAATGATAGTTTGTTTCTAAATCCAAGGTCATGGTTAAGTGAGCACTCTTCATTGAAATTGAGGTGGGTGGTCTTCCTATTATATCAATAGTATTGATGTTTTATGTATCTATTCCTAGATGTAATATTGTGCCATTATGATGTCTGTTTGATTTACCCTATTATAATTTATAAATTAATGGATTAATTGATCAATTAACCCCTAATAATCCTTTTTGATTAAATTTAGGTTTATTAGACTAGGTTTAGTGACACTCATGGGGGGTTCCTATCTCTTGAACATTTATTTTAGTTATTATTTATATAATTTAATTATTTATAGATTGATCCAGTGATAAATATGATGACATGATATCATAGGAGATGAAATAGAAAAAATGACAATGGTTTAAAGAGTTGGCATGCCTAAAGAGGATGTTTGGTACAATAGTAAATGTGTTATATAAATCATGGGTTATAATTGGTAAATGTTTTAACATGATAAGGAATTTAAATGCTAAATGTGTGAAATGGCTTATTCCATATAAATTTTGAATATGTGTCATAATGGGTTAAAATATAATATTATAATAAGTGATATAGTGTGATCATTGGTGAATTGATTACATGATGTATGGGTTGGGGAACATAAATGGTATAACTGATAAAGTGATATGACTTCTGAATGTAATATGTGTTGAATGGGTTAAGGAAGGAAAATTTGATTTTATTTATGGGTTATGGAATGATGATATTAGGTTTGATGATTGATCTACATTTTATATGTTGTAAATTTGTTCCGTGATGAATGATTTCACTATGGAATATGTATTGACATGTTAAATAAGTATCTGAAAAATGTTATGGTGGTATGCGGTTTAGTAGAAACTATTATCTAAACATTTGGGTTGGGATATACTGAGGCTCTAGGACCCACAAAAAAATACATGTGTTAGGGAGTCAGATTGATGGTCTTTGTACGTAATGATTGCATGGAATGTCAGTACCTAGAATGGGGATCCAAGGTAAAATTTCAATATATATAAAATTTTTACAACATTATGTATCAAATATTATCATTCCGCTTTATACATATTTTATATGACTATCAGAAGACAAATTTTATTTGATGAATAATTAATATCCCATAGAAAAAAATGTTTAATGTGGTTATAGTGAACCATTTTCATTAATGGAACACAGTTTAATTTAATTATATATTATTATTGATTATATAATTTTATACACTATATATTTATACATGATATTATGTAGACATTGTTGGTTGTTAGATAATGATTTCTACTCAATCCCAACTCGATCATCCATTGGTCACCCGATAAGAAATCATAGTTTTTTTCCCAGAAAAAGAAAAGGGGACCTATTCTAGATGTTTTATTTTCTCTTGGAAGATGCATAGATGGTGGATATAGACATTTAATTAGAACCTATTTTATGGATTCAATATTTTTAATTATTTACAATTTATCTTGCACTTGGTACTATTTGATGTGACATGAGATATTTATTATTGGTAGTATGATTGTAGGAAAATTTGTGAAATGGATTGGGATGTATATTTTTTGTTTACATGATTAAATTAGTTCATATTTTTCTGTTTTGGATTACTATGATATATATGGTACATTCTACCTTGGTTTTCTATTAGACCCCCGCTACAAGTCGACAACCTATATCAAGTGGAGGTGCATTTGAGGTTATGTATTCAACTAGAACTGTTTTTTAGATATAATGGTCACCAGGTTAATAATGTTAACTATATTATGATATTAATGAAATTAGTTTTCTATGGTAAATAATATTTTTCATATAAACAATTCAAAATTACATAATTTTCTAGTTTTTTAATTTAATAAGATATTTTAATTTTTTTTTGAAACATTAATATCATTTAATTATGTGTTATTTATTATGATAGAATAATTGAACACAAGTGATGCAATAAATACAATAAATGGGATCCATGAAAAAATATATGATTCCGATTGAAAATGATTTTTTAATGTTATTTAATAAATATTATAAATCCTTCACAGATCCCATAGAACATATAATATATCATATGGTCATTAAATTAAATATTTATGATCATGACTCACTTTTACATAAATAAAGATATTATACTAATGGGTTGGGTTTATGTTCTTTTAAATTATTGAATAATATTCCACTTTTTAAGATTTTATTATAAAAAACCATGGTATGGTTTTTGGTTTTTTTTATTTTTTTATATGGAATAAAAACCCTATGTTTAGAAATTAATAATGAATTCATATGCTTTTTTATATAATATACATAAAATCCTCCCAATAATACTAATGAAATATCACTAGAACAAGAAATTACTCTATCATTAACTCATTAGACCCCCCAAGGAACCCCTAATATTTCTATAATCTCCTGCCATAATTTTAGATGAGCTCTCTCAAGGAAAGGGATCTTTTCCCCTACTTTTTATTTTGAGAATAATTATTGTAATATTACTTTTTATTTCTTATTAATCATGTTTTAATATATTTTTTCACAACCTTTATATTTTTCCTTAAATTCCCATGAAATGAAATATCACCTTTCAGGGTCATTTACCCCATCTGTGAACTTTTATATACACTCATTTTGGAGCCAAAACTCTCCCATCATTTTCCAAGAATATTTTTAATTGTAAATACCCTTCATGGTTTAAAAATAATAATTCACCAGTATTGTTCTAACATTCATTGAGTTTTTACTTCCATCTATGCAATTTCTTACTCCTTAATCATGTGATTAAAATTGATGAAAGATATTATTATATTTAATGATCTATGTGGAATTTTAATACATGTAAAAGATATAAATGACATGTGATGACATATAATTATATATCCCTCAAATTAATTGAGTAGTGTTTCTAGTTCTTAGGATACAATTCATGTGTCATATTATGTCATCCAAAGAACTCTATTTTATGATTTTGCCATGGTTATAATTTTCTTAGGTCTATTGTAACACCCTTAGATTTTAATAGAATAAAATTATTTATGATTTAATATTAAACATGAAACATTAATATTAGATAACAAATGACATAATATTCATTAAATTTAATGCCATTTATATCTTATAATACACATAAACACATGTTTAAATGTACCACAATATTATTTTTTAAAATGTGGCAATTATAACCTAAAAATTAAATTAGGAGGTATGAATATGAATAGCTAAATTATGAAAATTAATTTTGTTGAAAATTATAATATAAATTATATAGATATATAAAAATTATAAATTAAATAATAATAATTTTTAAGTTGAAGAAATGTTTTCAAGAAAAGGGTATTTTTCAAAAGGGAGGTTTCATCTCTTATTGGAAACATATTTTATAAATATGTTTTACTATTCATAGTAAAAAATTAGAACATTTTAATTCATTTTGGGAAATGTAATTTCAAAATTTAAATAATGTGATGTTTTTTTGAATTTTTTGAAAATATAAAGAGTTTTATGAACATGGAAAAAATAATGATTTTTAATGAAAATATCTATTTTGTTTAAATCATTTAAAAAGATATTTTTTATTTAAATTAATATGGAAGTTATATTGTTTAAATAATATTAATATAAATAATATTTATTTATTTTAATAAAATAAACATTTATTTAAGATAATAAAACATTCTATACATAAAAAATTTATTATTTGGAAAACGACACATTCCTCATGTCTACAGGATTGATGTTAAATTTATTTGTACCACATAAATGAATTTAATTTTAAATAATTGATTCAAAATTTTTAATTATTATAAATAATATTATATAATAGGGTAAAATTATATTTTGTTTAAAATACAATAGTTTAGGTTAAAACGAGTTGTTTGGGCAATTAGACAAAACAAACATTGGTAAAAATGACTATGAGAATATTCCAATACCTATTTTGGTCAAAATATATGGAACCTATATATTCCATGGTTTTATAATGACCCCATTTTGGATTCATTTAGCCTAAGATAAATGTGGGTATCACTTTTTCTTTGGAAAAATTTCAGGTATTTCAACTCCCCCACATATTAAAAGGCACCCTCTCCACTCGCCTCTTGAAAATGACAAATCCTTTTATTCTATAAACAAACAATAAAAATATCCCTTAACATACCTCCAAACATCGTATCAGAATTATTTTTTTTATTCTAGATAATATCTAGAAGGATTTATTTGGTAACCTAAATATGGTGTCCAACGAAGTAATAAATTTCATAACCTATAGTTTTGAATTTAATTATTATTTTATCTCCATATGTTATTATAAAAAATAATCATCTAAATTAAGAAAATAGTTAATATATTCTATGATTTTCTTTATATAATAACCAATATCTATCCCCAAATCTATTTGTTGTTAAATGAGACTATTTATCATTTGTACAAAAAAGAACCTCCTAGAGAACAGATATATTTTTTTTTGATCACCACCTCTTATAGTTGGATATAAATAAGGAATTAATATATTTATATTAAAATTATAATTCTTATATAGTTATGTATTTATATTAATACATGTTTACTCAAATATTATATACTTTTTAATAACAAAACAGTCGCTCATGCGTACATGTGTTCAAACACCTCACGTAGAGATATTAAATTGTTTACATTTCATTTTTACATGTATGATAAATAATATATTTTTAAATAATATAATATAAATTTTTTATATATGAATGGTTCTAGAAAACTGAAATATTATATTACATTCATAAATTCTATCTAATGGAAAAATAAAATCTTCCTTCAAGTGTTTGTATGTCTTACAATCTTCAGGACTGTTGTAAAACATTTTACTATATAGAAAATCTGTTGACGATTATACTAATGTATATAATGATTATATATGAAATATATATACTTAATGAAATTATGAAGATTATGTAACCATGATCAATGATATAGGAACAAAATTACAATACCAAAAAATATAGGAAAGAGAGACACAATATCACATGGAATAGGGATTTGAAGAATGTTCTCTTAATAAATACGTCATAAAATAATTTAAGTAAAAAATACATGGTATTAAATATCTATTAATGGTTATATGTATGATATTTAATAAATAAATATTTATTATAAAGTATTTATGGGCATGTGGAAATGGATATTGGACCACTGTTAAGGGTTTATCATTGAACATTTACTTCCCTGAGACGTATCCTGCATTCCCCACTTAGTTATTTTATGTTTGATAATATAAATCCCATTAGATTTTTTATATAATGAATACCTTTATATTCATGGTATTTAAATTTTAGTTTTAATTTATTTCTTTCATGGTTCTAATGATTCAAAGTAACTAATGTAGTATGATTTTGTGTAAAAATATTATTATATATTTTGGTTGTTCATGATTTAGATTCAAAATATGAATTATTATTGTATATTTTTAATAAATTTAATGATTTTTATTATAATATATTTTTTATATAATACATATTTTCATCTCATATAGAAGTGTAATATAACAAAATAATCTAAAAGTATATTTTATAATGGAATTTGAATTCGTATATTTCATAAGTAAAAAATCCTTTTTCTTGAAAATAAATTTATTCTAAAAATGTATTTAAATTGATTTAACATTATCAAATTGATTTTTAAAGACATTTTTACCTATTATTTACATTTTATAAATGGTATTGAAGGAATATTATTGTTTTTCTGTTCAATGTACTTTTTATATTTACAAAAGCATGAAATGAAATATTATATAAACAATAAAAAATTTATGGAAATAAATTTGATATTGGAAAATACTTTTATTGCTTTTTACCTTTCATATTTATAAGGTTATTACTGTATAATGTTTTTTTCAATTTATAGTGAATATTTATAATTTCTAATTTTATTTTCAGTGTTAAATTATTATTTTCTATGAGGTGTTGTTAAAGAAATTTTCATGGTATATGAATTCATCAAAAACAACACTTACATAACTTCAGGTACATTGGGAATATGTTATAATGATTCCATATATGATATTTAGCTTGATTAATGTTGATTAGATTGATAGGAGATTTTTAATTTTTATTCCATTATCAGAATTACTCTAAAATACTTTTCATTATGTTTAATGATTTATGAATGTACTTACATATAACATGTTATTTTATCAATAAATTCTTTTATATTGATAATGATTCACCACTTATAATTGGTAAATGAATTTTACATACTAATTTATGGGAGGGTATCAAAACATCCACTCAATGCATCTATATATATAATTAGACAATATGGATTTCATTTTAGCCTTGGTGTTACCCATTTTTACAGATTTCTTGGCACAAATCTCTAATGGTATTTCAGATTTATTAGAATAATAACTTGAAGGTAATATTAAGAATTATATAACATTGAATTGTGTCCTTATAAATTTAGTTATTGATTCACATGTGATTATAGTTGTTTTTATGAGATACGTGGATGAGTTACCAGCTCGTGTGATTATTCAGATGGAATTATATTATTTTCATTTATTCTAATAAAATTAATAATCATTTTTTAGCATTGAAAATATTCAATAACCTTCCGAGAATTTAAGAAAACCAATTTCTCATGATTCATTTCACATAGATTAAATGGAATTTTTTTTTGATAATCATGAACATTCTATAGAAAATAAAATTTATATCAATTAAAATAAATTATTATTTTTTGGATTAAAATGGATGATAATTTCAATTATGTATATATATTACCTTGACAAGTAAACTAATCCATCCATTGGGAATCAATCACTTGTACATAGTTCCAATTATAACAGGAAACCCCTAACCCTAGGCTATAGAGGCCACAATATTTTATGTTGGTATTATAGCCTGTTTAGTCTATATTTGTGGAACTAGTGTCAGGAACATTTAGATTAGGTAACATAACTCTATGATAGATTTAAATAATGACTTCAAATTTAAATCAAATTGTAATTTTGTAGAATATAATATGAGGTTTTTGATAATAATAAATATATTCATATAAACTAAAAGTGTATATGGTTATGGAACATATCGTTATTGGGGTAATAATTATTAAAAATTATGTTCATTATTAACTTAAATATTTCATGGAACAAAATATATCTACCTTATTATACACCTGGCCTAACACATCTGGGGTATATTATTTGGTTAATTAACATATTAATTAAAATCTTTTATGAAATATTTGATAAAATTTAGGATTTTAAAAAATTACCAATAAAACCATGTTTATGATTATGAGAATACCCATGAATTAATTTTATATTTTATTTTTCACTACTTTTGGTAATAAATATTATGTTTCTTAATATTTTGAAAAATATAGTATATGTACTTTTATATAAATATATCCTAGAAAAAGGAAGGTGAATAATAGCATTGCATGTACTCTATATAAGGATCTCCATATGGATGATAATGAAGATGGAGATATAGTTGATGCTAGAGGTGATCAAATTATAACTATATTTAGGTTGAAGAATAATGTTTTGAGTGATAATCTTTCTAGTATAGAAAATCATTTTCATTCTCCATATTGTATAAATGTTTTAGAATTTTGCATGTGTTGGTAACCTCAAACATTCAAAGGGACTAAATGTCCAAATTTAGGAGAGTAAAGGACATTTTTTCATAGTGAAGTTAATTCTCACCGTATAATGTAGTGAAAGGGATAATATTTTCTTGGACATATATCATATCACATGGGATAATGATAAGTGTTGGTTATTGAACTATTTCTTAGGAGGAAATAGAAAGATGGAGTAGATGGATTTTATGGAACTCTTATTGATGTTATATTTCCCAGGAAAGAAATAAGAGGATATATAAAGACTTCTCAAGAGCATGCAAATGAAGGATTCTGAAAATGTATCAATGAATAATGATAACTTTATAAGGATAAAAATATTTGTTATTGACTATCAACTTAATCGAAAGGGTATTATCAAAATTATATTTGATTTGTTATGACTTATACATCAAATTGAATTAGTCTCTTGAACATTTTCATCATATGAGGACATAGTGTCTTGTAATATAAATATATATAATTAATACTATAGGTCTTATGACTTAGAAGAATTTCTAATATATAGTGGATGAGAAAAAAATATATAATTGTAATAAAGAAAACAATTATTTTCCCAAATGTGGTAGTTTTTGGAAGAAGAACTCCAATACATAATTAATGTGAATGAGATTTATTTTTGGGTGGAGAGAAATTCCTTCAGGTGTGTGAATGGAATGGTATATAATAAACCTATATGGTTGAATGTTTTATCTATAAGAAGATAGGGACATAAATAAATAAATACCCCAAGTTTCATGTGAATATAACTCTGAAAAAGATAACAGATCAAGGTCAAGAATATTATGTTAACACAAACAAAGTGGAACAATTAAATTGATAGTGTATTTTGGTTCATGAATAATATATTTGAAGTTTTATTACTGCTAGGAATATTTTAATATGATTCTTTCAAAGTATAACAAATGTACTGAAGAAGTTTTTATTTAAGGATTTGAAATAAAATTTGGAATAATACCAATTTTCATGAAAAATAATTTTATGAACAATGTAAATTTTCAAGATATTCATCATATTTTTTGGATCATTATAATAATTCTATTAATATATTATAAAAAGGTAACCCACATTACAAGCAACCACTAATCGCATCAGGCCAAGCAATTTGGACTGAATCAAAACCCAAACGACGATAAGGGTGAAAAACATACCACTAGCCTATATTATGTTTTAGTTAAAATGAAATTTGTATTAAATAATTTATTGGACAATTAAAGAATTATGGAATGTATTAAGTTGAAATTTATGTTTTAATGTTGAGTTTTACTGAAAAAATTGAGATATTGAATGAGTCATACAATCCATTTTATGTAAATATTCATTGACATATAGAATGTGTTTTCACCGCGTTACGGATCATATAATCCATTAAATGATACTATTATTACATTATTAAGAAAAAAATAATCATTCTTATTTTTTTTGTTTAGTAAGAAATGAATATTAAATTGATCAAAGAATAACCAAAAGGTAAATTTTTTCGTCTGAAATAAAGTTATATCTTGTTTTAATATTTCCCCATTTTATTAGTTATGATCATCAGGGAATACCTTAACATTATGAATATTTCATTCAATAGGATATTTTATCTTATTAACATAATTTAAATCATATCTTTATGGATTTTTAGCTGTAAAATTTCACTTGATCATTCTCATTGTTTTGATCATTGATCTCTGTCACACTCCATATGTATTTATTATTTATCTGATGTCTATATTTTCAATTCCTGAAAATTTTATACTAATTGGAAACCTAAATATATTTTTTATTATAGATTCCCATCGTACATAACATTCCAACCTATGAAGATAGAGTTTTATAAATAATTTTTATATTGGGGACTATTGATATATGTTAGACCAATGGGGACCAAAATATAATTGCCAGGTTGAAATTTATTTAAGGGTAAAAGAATGTTTCACCAAATAGTTTTAAAAGAATAATATTTTGTTTGATAGTATATATGGCATGAAAAACTGAGCATAAAGTACCCACCATATAAATTTATTTAAATTCAATCTCCCCAATAGCTTTAATAGATTCAAACTAGAGTTCAAACCAACAATGATATGGAAAATATTTTTAAAATTGGGCATTATAACATTGAAATTAAATTAGATGGTATTAATATAACTTAATATACTATTATAATTTAATATTTTAGAAATATATATTATATATAAAATTTTTCCCTCTTAATTATAGATAAAAAACCACAAATTCAATGAAAAAATTAAATGTTTTTTGAAAAACTATAGCTTTCTAAAAGACTATTCTTTCACCCTTTAGGAACATGATTTAATAATAATATTTAAAAATTATAGAAAATTTATTTTATAAAAATATCATATATTAAAAAAAAATCCAATATATTAACTTAAATTAGATCATTGTAAATTTTATGAAAATTTTTATGTTTCCAACAAATAATAAATATACTAATGTTTATTTAAAACTATATTATTTTTAAAATAATTTAAAAAAATATGTTTTGTATTAAATTAATTTATTAGTTAAATTGACTAAATTTTATTATAATACATAAATTTTATTTCTATTTATTGATATTAATTTTTATTTATGATATTAAAAAATTTCATTCTTATAAGAACTTTCACTCTTGAAAGTTAATTTTTTCATCTTTAACATGAGATTAAGAATAAATTATGTTCTTTGAAACATATGAATTGAATTTGGAAAAATAAATTCCATATTTATTATAAGAAAAAATAATATTATATGAAATATTCATCAAATTTTTTTGTCACACTTTATAGTTAAAAAGTAATTATTATTAATCAAAATTATGGTTTAACCAGGTTTACCGAGGGGTCAAATAACAAATATATGGGTTATAATAACTTATAAACTTGTATAATTAATATTTTATAACCAACTATATGAAAACTATCTTCAATGTATCTATAATAACCCAGTTTTTAACCTTTTATTATGTGAATATAAAAGGTTTCACTTTTTCTTTTAATAAATTCATTCTCTATGCATTCATTAAATTATAAAAGGCCACCATCACCCCTTTCCCCTACATAATACCAAATACTTTATAATTGAGTCTTATTATCTATATAGGTTCATTACTTCCCTATCAACATTCTATAGTTTATTTGTATCATAAATCTAATATATTAATCCTTTTGTGATAAGTTAAACATGTTTTCAGTAGAAGAGGTATTGTTAATGACACTGAAATCCCATTTTAATTATTATTTTGATTCCTTATAATTTTCCACATCATTTATAAAATAATAAAAAGTATATTATATATACTGATATGTTGTTATGTTAATTACAAAACCAATATCCATCTCCAAATATTTCGAATGGGAAACAGAACTCTAATTCATGTGTATAACAGACTACCCTGACATGAATACATATAATCTTTTATCAATCACAACGAGTCATAGATAGATATATTTCTTTATATAAAATATTAATTTTTTATTTTTTATTTTAATATGCTAATTTAATTATAATATACCATATATCTTATTTCCACCAAACCAATTTAAAAATAATAATGTCTCATGTGCATCCTTGAAGACTAACACTTCAACATAGAGAGATGAAATGTCTTACATGATATTATTACATTATAGAAAATAAGAAATAACTTCATTAATATAAATTACTTATTAGATATTTTATTTTTTCTATAAATATTAAATATTTTATAACATTATTAACATTCATATATGGGAAAAATAGAAATAATTCTCATGCGTTTGTATGACCTACCATCTCTATGAACTGTGTAACTAATTTTCACTTATATAAATTCAATATAAAATTATTAATAATTATATAATGATGATATGTTTTATTTATATCAATATTCACATTGTTTAAATTTTATAACCATTATCAATAAAATTTATTAATAATTACTGGACCATAACATACATGAGAAAAACATAATTATACCAAAAAATAGTTATTTAAACAAATAAAAATATTTATATTGTTCATAAAACACAATAATATAATCATATATGGTATTATAATTATTATTATGGATCTATAATATATATAATAAATATATATTTAATATTTACAGGTTACATATACATACGAATGAAATCTAACCAAAGATAAGTTTTCTCATCTCACTTTTTTAATTTTGTGAGATGTTTTCCATAGTCTATATGTCTTTATTTTAGGCTGTTCATATAATTACCCTTTGATATTTTCAATCATGAATAAATATATGTTCATGAAATGAATAGATTCATTTTATGTATTTTCTTTTAGGTGTCTTATGTTTCAAAAGTTACCGAAGTGGTGATGGTTTTGGTTCTAATTTCATTTATCAATTAAGGATTTTAGGATTATGTTAATAATGATGAAATATTATGATATATATTTCAAAAAGATATTTTGTTTTATTATTCCATTTTTTGGATAATACTTGTTTCCCTCCCATTCCTGAAACATTAGTAACAGAATTGGCCAATATATTATTTTAATGAAACATGACTATATTTCATTGTTCTATAAAAACCCACTATTATTACACATACATGTTCCATAAAAATTTATTAATTTTTTAAAAAATTATACATGTTAAATATTAATGAAATTTTTACCCCTTTTTTAATTTTTCTAAAATGGTTTGACAATAATACTACTAACATTTTTTAAATGATGTACCTTTTGACCATTTATAACATTGTGAATGGAATGTTATTAAATAATAATTTTTGACCATAATTACCCTCCATCACAGCCACACATTGCCTTAAATATCACATTACTTGTTTACAACATTTTTCTTTAAATAGTTTTTCTATAAAATACAATAAATTTTTCGTTAAACAGATTTATTACCAAATTTAATATATTGTTTCAGTGAATAATGATTTTTATAAAATTTTTAAGGAATTTTTATTCACAAATGGCATGAAATTATATTAAAATAGTTGCCTATTGGGAACATGTTGTATTGCTTACATCATTATTATTTATATAGATGTTTTATGATCATTCTTACGTAAGATATAAAATTAATATACTATTATATGCATTACACTAAATGGTTTATGATTATTCTTTTTGATTGGGGAAATTATTAAAATTGTATATGATTGTTTTCCAATTAAAATTTATATATATATTATGTATCACTTCATTAAAAACAGGAAATAATTGGACATAATAAGAGACACACATGACCCAAGATAGCCTGTTAATTCAATAGTAGGACTCAAGAGAAAAACTATATTAATTTTATCTGTAGAAATAGATATTTTTATAGATGTTATTATAAAATGACATGAAGATATTTTTTATGTATTGGGATAAATCCTCGATGGTATGATTTAGAGTTTTTGTATTATAAATTCCATTATTATAAATCCATATATTTATTTGCATTTTAAAATTTAATTTTTTATGATATCAATGGTGTATATCTAGATCATTATATTATTTATAATACATTATCTGGTTTATGTTTAGTCATTCTATATAATTTAGGAATTATTATCTTACACTATATTCCCTCCCTATGAAAAAATATTATCTAACCAATTTCATTTGTTAACTATCAAAGGGTAGAAACAAAATGTATAAATGATGATATAAAGGGACATTATATAATTAATTAATATGATCACCATGAAAATACAATGTCTATTTTTATGTTTCCCATTTTATTAAAATTTCATATATATATCTAGTTTACCATGAATGAAAAAATATTCCATCCTTTCAGAAATGATCTCTTGTATCCAAATAAAATTTTTTAAGGTTACCACTGCATTGGGGATTCCAGGTTTAGGTATATAAAATTATAATGACATGTATTATTTTATTTATATATTACCATGTTACATTTATGTTTTCATCTAATATTATGAACTGATTTTATAAGTGAGGATTCTCACACTTATTTTGTTATCATGATATACCTCTTGACATCCATATACTACCTTTATTTATTCCATGATTTTATTATTAACGTATATGTATTTATAGCTCTCCCATTACATATGTAAATCCCTAGGAATTCAAGTGCTATTTTAGTAGATCTACGGAATATAAAGAATTTCTTAATTTTTTTACAATATAATTTTATACAATTGTTTTATGTTTTTATGATATGTCCATAATTTAGCAAAGATAATAAAAAAAATATATCAGATTTTATATTTTTTAATGTTTTGTAATAATTAATGAATCTAGGTTCATCAAAATATTTGTTGTTACATAAATAAAATTCCAATACATGTTTATTAATAGTAATTTTTTTATCATTATTTTTGAGTTTGTAACTATATTTTCAATTTAGGTTTTGGTTATATAGATTTGAATCCTTACAGTTTCTCATGGTTATATCATTATCAGAATTTCAACCATGATATAAATGTCATATTTACACATTATATACAAATTTATAATTTTTATATAAAGTAGGAAATGAATAATGAATCACAGAATTGTGGTGGTGGTATTCACGTACACATGAGATAGGTAATAATTTTTTGAAAAGTGTTCACATAAGAATTTATATGATTTATTATATTACCAAATTCATTTTAAATCAATAAATATTACACATATATATGAATATTAATTAGTTAAATCATTATAATTTTCCATGAGTTGTGGTCTTTAAAAAACAGGTTACATCCCTATGTGGATATGATGATATTTATGTATGTATGAGTGAGATTTTTAGTTTCAATAGGTTTTAAAGGAGATGAATATGGGATGTTAAACTAGAATAATAAATATTAGGTATATAAAATACCCTAATATTATTATATAATCATTTTTATATAATATTTTATGGTATAAGAGGAAATCAAATGAAAACACCTTATTTAAATATATACCTTTTTTGGGAAAACTCAGTTAACATACACAATATGTGTTGAAAGGATGGTATTTTCAAACGACCAGATGATGTAAAAATTAGAAAGGGAAACTAATATAGTATTAAATTATGTGTTGGATAGGTTGTAGTGATAAAAATTGAATAAGGGAGAGGTGTAGGTTACGTTTACTATATGATGAAAATGAACCAATATTAATTACTTCAATAAATAAAACATTTATACAGTATAATCAGTTCAATAAAGAAAATGGCATCCCTTATTTGAATATTATTCCTTTTATTGATGTACTAAACATATAAATAAATAATTTTAATTGTTTTGCATACATTTTTAACCATATATCCTAGTTAAACCACATTAAATAAATTTTAACATCAATAATGATAAAAAAAATTTACAATAGAAAATAATTTCTTACGATGATAAAATATTTTTATAGAAAAAATAAATATTTAAATTATAAATTTTGGTGGATATTAAGATTAGAACATTGGAATAAATTTTTTCAGATTAATGTTTCATAGGGGGAAGATATTACTATTAATAAAATGTTGAACAATTCATGAAAAACAATTTTTAGGAAAACAAGTCATTTAATAATATATATCATTTTACATTGAGGTTATGAAATAAATGGATTTATAAAAATTTATTGGTTAAAAAATTAAAAAGGTAAGGTTACCATAATTGTATTCAACAAAAACCCAATATTAATATTCTAACCAATAAATTAAATGTTAAAAACCATAATTTGTTCTCAATTCGAAATAATATAACTTCTCCTCCGGAAAGGCACTCTTGGGATCCCAATTTCAAAATAATATTTTAAATCATACTAACGAAATAAATGAAAATATTTTTTTTAAACAATCATTCTTTATGAAAATATTAATAATTAGAGATACTAATTACATTTACTCTTTAGTTTTATATTTTTTTTAATGTATTTAACTATATATAGGTGAAAAATATGTTCCACGGTTATTAATAATAATGACAAAAATATGTTGAAAATATTAACTAATATTAATTAAAATCAACCAAAGAAATTAATACAAGTCAAAATATTCAGTTTTTAGCAGTTGAGGATATTTAATTTAATATAAACTTTTAAAACATAATGAATACTATTTTGTAGAAAATTGTTTTTTGAAGCCTGAAAATGACAATATAACAATATCATGTATAATTTTTATTTAATTTTATTTAATTAGATTATATATAATTTATGGATTCATATATTAATCTAAGATCATATTTTTTACATAATTAGGATTCTAAATTTATTAATTAAATTAAAATAAATGATTGTCTAAAAAAATTTGTTATTCAATATTCTTTTAAATTTTTTTTTTTTGGAAAAATAGAGAAAATTCAAAAAAGGATTACTTTTAAATTTTTATTTATAAATAAATTAATTTTAAATAATAAAATCTTTTAAAATTATAGAAATTAGTTATATTTTCAGTGTAAAAAATGTAATAAAATCCATTTTAACAAAAACATATTTCTGATGAAAAATGTAACCTTAATAAAAATTAATTATATGAAAAATATATACATTTATTCTTAATGTGTTTATTAATATAAATTGTCAAAATAATATTGTATCATTTAAATGGTCAAATTTATATAATAAAAGTTTTATTTTATATGACATTTTCTTAAAGCGTAGTGTTGTGTTATATGTAAGCTATTGAGCATATTATTATTTAAGAAAATTTAATTGTTCAATGGAGTTGATCATTATCATCCTCATAGGATAATCCCATAAAATATATCATCATTGAGTTATTCGATATAATCTCAACATTGAGTGAATTCCTTCATAGAATATCCACACAAATCTCTTAGGGTTGTATTGAAAATAATTGCTATATTCAAAAGAGAAATTTTTATTGATAAAAAATAAGGTAAAATAAATACATAACTAATTTAATTTATTAATTAGTTATCTTATAAAACTCTTACATATATGGATATCTATTTTGGGTGATCATTTTTAATCCAATTACATAACTCTTAGTATAAATACCATAATCCAGATTCCACCAGGTTCCCCATCTCCCCTTTCAAGAATCCATTATTATGGAAAATTATAACTCATATAAAATTATTCCCATGAGCTATAACTAAAATTAATATTAATTAAAATATTAATTAAATGGTTTTCTGGTTCATAAATCTCCCCACCATCATCATAGTGAGACCCAAAAATAGAATTTGAAATATTCAAAGTGATTATCAATGAAAATATAGAGTTATTAAATCTTCATATTCATAGATACTCAACTATGTGAAATGAATATCCTCATGATATACGTATTATGGGAACTTATTTCACTATTAATAAACATAAATAATTTATGAATGTGAAAAATACCATCTATAATGGCTCAAAAATTCTCTATAATAACTTACTTAGACTAATAAAACCAAAAAAGATTCCAAATATAAAACTATGAAAAACTAGTCATGAAAATAATGAACTATATAATTCATCAGTCATATCAACATGGTTTGTGTGTTGATGAAACCAAATGGAATTACAAAGACCACATAGTTTATGAAATGAAACAGGAAGGTAGACGTAAAAATATATAGATCATAGACATAAATATAATTATTTCTTTGACATTAACTGATTTATAATAAGTGAATACATCTCATTATATAATAAAATATATCACTATCATTTGTAATAGGAAACGTTTTCTTATATTTCACATGATTTTGGTGTTGATAATCCAAAAAAACCCACAAACTATTTTCATCCTTCATCAAAAACATAACTATGGTGATTCAATATGATATACTATGTGAAATAAATATGATATATTGAAAATTATCAGTTTGAATATATACCTATAGTAGCTAAAAAATTTTAATCATAAAAAATAGAAATCGATAACAATGATAAACCTTTGTATAACTTCATCCCAAATTTGCTAGATAACATGGTTTGATTACATTTTAAGACAGTATGGTTATAAAAAATTTCAGATAAACATTTGGATAAACATCAAGGAACCTGAATAACCCTATTATGTAAATCTCATCTTAACTCCACACAAAAATTAATTTTAGAATATATACGCTTAATATGAATTTGACATGTCTGATATTCCCACTCACTAAGGAATGTCAGATTCTAAATAATATAATAGATGAATTTTACTCTCCCCTTGGAGAATTCAAGTATGCAATACAAATAATATAAAAATTCATTATACAGAACACATCATATTATCATATTTACAAATATTTTATATTTCATAAACACTAATAAGACCATGACATAGTCTCACAATATCTACAAATGTCATAAAGTATTACTCACACTCAAACTGGCCTAGTCAATTCCAAGAGACCTAAAATCATCTCCTTATGTACTACATCTTGGGAAAATGATTATATAATGAATAAATTAGTAGAAAAAGAAAATAAATTCAAAAATCGATGTATAAAATAGATAACTAAAAACATGTATAATTTTTTTCCCTTCATGAATTGTAAACTCTATAATGTTCAGCTAAACACATTTATTCCCCCTGGCCTCTATGGTCCTAATTTCATCCAATGTCACGACCCGTCCCACAAGGCCTGTGTTGTGACAATCCCAAACCCGCCTTCCATTGGCTAAGGGATGGAGACTAAAACCAAAGGTGTAATTCCCTAAAATAGGGAAGGCATCCCCTTTATAACATGTAAAAAACATAGCAAGATATGAACACGACTAAACTATATAACCAAATAAGTGATATAAGTAAAAGGGTTCGGAATACAATACCAATAGTAAAGGTACAAGTACAACTGAAAACAATACAACTAAAGAAAAAGAATGAAAAGCAGCTATTGGGTCATCCTCCAGGATTCCAACCGGATGTGTAGGTACAAACAGGCTCCTAAGCACTCCACGTCCATCTGTATCCTCCATGCACCAACTCGTCGTATGGACAACATTCGAGCACCAGGTAGTCCTGGTACATTCAGCTTCAGTCAGTGTTTTCCGTCATCTACAACCAATACAATATGGTGTGGGAAAATCCCATGCATGGGTGAGTATAATGATACCCAGTAGGGACCCTGAGACTCATAAGGTCTCACAAAATCCAATAAGGTTAAACCACAAAGTATGAAATCAATAAAAAACCTTACCTAGGTATATTCTCTTACATATACCAGAGTTTTCCTGTGATCCATCTCAATCATGAGGAAAAAATTGAAAAACTAACTCAGCTCAACTGAGATTTTATTCTAGGTTTAGTATGAAGTAACATCCCTAGTAACATTGTCAAAACATCGGCTGCTACAGAAATCATCCCTTAATGAGAATACTGGGCCTACTACGACCGTAGAATACTTTCCACTAACATTTTACTTCCAGGGTACTCCTCCTATCGCGTACTGTAGATCTGCCCCATCACCAAGCGTGCTTCCCACTGTGGGTCTACCATGTCACCAAGGGCACTCCCCCTCGTATCCTGCTAAGGTAATCCTCTGATCGAGTATTGTGGGTCTGTTGCAACCCCAAGGATCTCCCCACTATGGGTCTGTTACGACCCCAAGGCACTCCCCACTTTGTTATTAGAGTCACTCTAAGTCAAAACTGTCAGTAGTCGTCATGTCTCAGCCACCTACATGGTCTCCATACTATGATCACTCGTCTCCAAGAGGATCCACTCCACAAGCTACTGGTCTATAATAAAACTATAAAAAAATTCAAACGATGAATTATCAAAATGGTCGGCTATGTCATAGGGGACTTAACGTAATAGACTGCATGTTAATCGAAAGCTCGGTATGTTAGCTATATTACTTTTTGTCATAGGGGCCATGTTTGATTCAGGATCAACCAAACCTGACCATACACCATATCAATCCAAAACTTAGTGGGGTATCTATCAAAGAAATCTTCTCTTTCCAAGGTTCCCAAAACCATAGATGGTTCATCAAAACAGACGTCTGGTGCCAACATTGTGGATAAAAAAAATATACGGGTCGTAGTCGGCTTGTGCCCGGCCAGGCTGAAAAGGCCCGACAGGGAAAGTGTCATCCCAGATCAGGTTGACCCGAACAAACCCACAATGTGTCATAGATTGTTGGGAGGTCCAACAGGCATCGAGGTCCATAAGGGGCCGGCCTAGCTGGGAGGCCGGAACACCGCGGGGGTGGCGCAGGTCGTAGTGGATGAGGGTTCCAACGTTCTTTCCTTCATCACCTTCAGTTCCTTCCTTTATTTCGATGAAAACTAAAATGAATAATGACGGAGGGGGGTTGGTCCATGATAGTTTGGCCCATATCCCCCACGTTTATAGGGATATAATATAGTTCCCAAGAATGAATATAAGAACATAAACCATGATCGTTCATAGTTTAATCATTCCCAACCAGGAAAATGAGAAGAAGGAAGTACCTAGAATGTGATAAAATAACCAATAAACCACTACCTCAGGTTGATTTGTCGGTGGAGTCGCGGGGAAGAAGATAAATTTTTGGGAAAAATATGGACGTCGATGTCATCGATGGTTTCCTCGATCATCGGATTTTGTGTCGGTTCATCATAGTTGAAGGCATCCTACATCATAGGAAGTCTTGAGGAAGATGGTTGAAGTTGGGTTCGATGTTCTTCATTAGTGTTCTTTATTAGAAGAACGCATTCCTTGTTTGGAGAAATATTTCTTCATTGGAGTGATTTTCTCCCTAGGCTCCACAAAAATAAAATTTCCAACTGATGTGTTTCCCCAAAATTTAATCATTGGCACAAATTCAAAATATCCTAATTAAACACCTAGGTTGGAACATTTAATTAATGTGGGTGGTCTTAATTAATGTGGAGGAATCTCAAGGGTCTCCTCCACATTTAATAGGGGGTTGAGTGGTTTCTTCTGCTCCCATTAAAAGTGGTCCGGTGGTCCCTGTCCCTAAATTCAATTTTTGTGGTTATTGAAATCTCGAGTGGTCCCCACCACAATTAAATGTGAAGAGGAGGTTTAGTTTTGGTGGACCCCAACCATGAACATCCACATTTAGGTTCGATAAAAAAAATTAAATCATGTGTTTATTTTATTTATTATTTCCATGAAAAACACAAAAACTAACATTCACCCTCAACCATCTAACATGGAGGTTGAAGTCTTCTTAATTGAATACCAGTGCTGCGAGTTCAACTATGCCCTCAGATTTCAATTCTGAGCAGTAGTTAAAATTTTTGAAAATTCTGCTCGTATGTTTACTAAAAGTAAATGAAATAAAGCCTAGAAATTCATTTTGTTCACGTTGGGCCTCAAAATCTTGCACCATCAATTTTTGCGGAGTCGTAAAAATCTAGTATATTTTTACAAAACTCATGGATATACATGGTATTTACATTCTTTTCACCTTAGGTATTTACATCCCCGTAATCCACAACTGAAAAATAATGGAACAACTGAGGGTACATAGTACACATCTGAGCCTTACGCTCCCTTATGCTCTCCAAGAGGTTCCTGTGTTACCAGCAATGGCACACCGGCTGTATAGACCATCCATGAAGGACCTGCTCCTATCGATCCTCAATCTGTATCGGAAGCTCTGTAAACATCTCTATATCATCGACGTCCAACTCTCCATGATCGATGATGTGATATTGGTCGTGCACGTATATCCCTAGCTGCGATACGTGGAAGATGTTGTGCACCTAGTGCAACAGATCTGGAATAGATAATCGTTATGCAACCTTGCCAACTCTATGGAGGACCGGAAATGGTACGATGAACCTTGGAGATAACATGCCTCCACAGTCATATCTCCCCAGACCTCGTTGAGGTGAGACCCATAGAACATCGTGATCACCATCCTTGAACTCTAGAGGTATCCATCTCCAGTTGGCATACCACATCTGCGTACTTTTTGTAGTCTTTATCTTCTACTGTATGATCTTCACCATCTCTATGGTAGCCCGTATCATCTCTGGTACCACTAGTGCTAACTCTCGTGGGCCAGTCTAACACAATGATGATCTGTAATGTCGCCCGTATAATGCCTCTAAAGGTTCCATCCTCATAGTGGAGTGATAGCTGTTGTTGTATTCAAATTCCCCCAAAGGTAATTGATCCTCCTAGCTATGACTGATATCAAGTACACAAGCACACATCATTTCCTCGAGGTTCAGAATGGTCCAATCAGTCTGACCATCCATCTGAAGATAGAAGGCGGTGCTCAAACAAATCTGTTCACCGAAAGCCTCCAGCAACCCCTTCCATAGCCAGGATATAAATCATGCATCATGATCGGAGATAATTGTATAAGTTACTCCATATAGAAGCACAATCCCTTGAACATAGAGGCATCCCAAGATCTTTATTTAACCACACTCTTTAATCGTTAGAAAGTTGGACGACATGGTGAGTCGGTCGAGGATCACCCATATAAAGTCATGTCACATGGATGTACGTTGAAGTCCTATCAAGATGTCCTTGGATATCTCATTCCACTTCCACACTAAGACCACTAATGTATGATCCAAGCCTGGTGGTACCTATTTCTCCGCCTTCACATTCTAACAATTGAGGCACCGAGAATCAAACTATGCTACGACCTTTTCCATTATCAGCAACCAGTGTTCTCGTCGGTGATTGTGGTACAACTTCTACACTCATGGATGTAAAACTATAGGGGATTTGTGTAACTCCATCAACACTTCCTTATAATGTAAAACATGTACCATGTTACATCCTTTGAGGAGGAGGATGTGCTCCCCACCTTCATGAAATCCAACGGGTGCTTGCCCTGTGGATATCTGAGCATGTCGTGTCTCACAATCAGTGTCCCTACATTGTGCCTCCCTAACTCACTGAAGCAGTTTCGGAGTGACTGAAAGAGACTAAATCAAAGCTACTCTATACTGATCAATAAATGATATCTGTATGGTGGCCCGCTGCACTGTTTCCTCACTAAAGAACTATATACCAGATCACTTTTCGAGTGTCATTGTGACAACTTTTCCCTTCCCAGGAATATATACTATCTCGAATAAAACGTCCTGGAGGAAATCAAGAAATTGTTTTTGTATAAGGTTCATGACCTTTTTATATAAGATTTACCTAAGACTCTTGTGATCAGATTACATGGTAAAACGATATCCTATAATATTGTGTCACCACAGCTTCAAGGTGAAGACCACTACTGCTAACTACAGGGAATGGGTAGAATTGTTTTACTCATTCTATCTCAGTTGTCGAGAACCATATGCGATCATCGTTTTCTCCTACATAAGGACACATATGAGCCCGTTCTCTGATGCATCCCAGTAAACTAGGTACCCTATGCCTTCCTTTGGAATACTCAATATGGGGGCACTAGTCAGGCTCTACTTCATCTCCTGAAAAATCTGATGGAATCTCTCTGATATCGCGAAGTGATTCCCCTTCTTCATCATCAATGATTTTGGTGCATAAAATATGGATAATTCTGGCACAAACCTCCTATAATATCCAGCCAAACCCAGGAAACATCGTACCTCCCTCAAACTCTTCAGTGGCTCCCAATAAAGTACCTCCTCAATCATCGCTGGATCCACTGCAACTCCATCCTATGATATGACATGTCCCATGAAGTGAACCACTTAGATCCTAAACTGGAACATTGATATCTTTCTATAATGATGGTTCTCTCAGAGCATGTTCGGTAATACCTGAAAATGATTTTCATGGCCCTCCTCAGTAGTCGAGTTGATTAGAATGTCGTCGAAGATGACTATGACAATGCGATCGAGGTATGGTAGAATGATCTTGTTCATGAACCCTACGAACACTATAGGAGAATGGTTACACCGAATGACATAACCAGGAACTAATAATGGACAAAAAGACACATGACAGTCGTCTTCTACACATCCTCATCTAGTACTCCAAGCATGTGGTAGCCTTATCTCTGGTCTATCTTTGAGAAACATTGAACTCCCTTTAGATGAAAAAAGAGGTATTCAATCCTTAATAGGGGGTACATGTTCTTCATGGTCAACTGATTCAGGCACCGATATTCAACACATAACATGAATCTCCCATCCGCCATCTTGGAGAATATAATCAGGGATACCACGGGAGAAACACTGGGCCAAATGAATCCCATCCCCTGCAAGTCCTCTTGCGGTTCCCCGAGATCAGGATGATCTGTTAGAGCCATCTGATATTTTTGTGTAGTTATTGGTGCCATCTCGGGGTATAATTCAATGTAAAAGTCTACCTATTAGCGATAGGGTAGACCTAGGACATCATCGGGAAAAACATCTACATACTGGTCCACCACTACAGGATAGCTCGTACTCTCTACATACATTGATCTGATGGTATGGCTAGCTAAATTATGAGTAATCGGCTACACTCTCCTCTGAGAAAATATATCCTATGCTGCAAAGTCACTCTTCTCGCCAGTCAAGGTACACTTGGTCCCATCTGTGTAGACACACCGCATTTTGAACCTAGTATAGTTAATCTATGCATGGAATTTAGATAACTAGTCCATACCCAAGATGAAGTCTTATGGCCACGATGAAGAACTAAAAGATCTCAGATGAAGATATCACCACCTAGTGTATCTTCACAATACCAATAAAAATTTCTAATCATCGAATCTTCTCATGTATGAGTCAATAGCCTTAAGTATCAAATCAATGGCTTTTTCGGATTATCTGAGCTCCGAACGAGGGATGTGGAAATAAAATAATTACTGGGACTTGTGTCTATAAGTACTAAAGCCATGGTGGAGTAGATATAGATTGTACCTCGATTCATCACTGGAGTGCCATGATTGTAGGCCTCAGCTGTTTGGAGTTTAGATCTCCCCTATCCACATACTCCCTTCGGTTGGGGTGGACCTCCTAATGGTGGTGGTAGTAAAATATAGAATCATATCCCATCTCCGGTTGCACGACCAGCTCCTCTGCCACTTCCTCCAGATCCAAGCCGACCACCTATATCGATTCTATGTCTCTGCCTCAGCGGTCCATTGACTATCTACTGATAATATGAATGGCGGGTTGGACAGTCACCATCCATGTGACCCTGCCCACCTCATATGAAACTTTTACTGCTCCTGGCATGTTTTTCTCCACTTTGGGTGCCCAGCAAAATCGATCATGAGTCATGCGGTCGTCCAACAACAGGTCTGGTCCTCTTGGACCTCTGTGACGTCTGTCTATTACCTTCTTTAGAAGACACAGCTACGTGATGATTGGTTTTTAGTCTCACTATTAGGGACAACTTTGTGAGGAAAATCTCAAACAAGAAGGCTCTTTATAACACCCCCGCTAGCTTCGGGATGCGATGTGAAATCACCAAAAACCTGTTCTCTGGCCTGAGTCCCTACATGATGTTCCAGGCCCTAAATAACGTGTCACACACCATATCTACGCAGTAGCATGATAGGTCCATGATCCTCGATGAGTTCTGAGCTATAGTTGTGATACCTAATTCCGATGAAGTATCTCTTGTATGCACACTGTGCGATGATTTCCTAGGACAATATCTAACCAAAACAGGCTCTTGAAGTCTGCCAAGAGAAGTCTCACCTCATCATGGACTAGGAGCATCAATCTCCACCATATTTGTGTTGCTGCATGTATATATCTAGAAACTAGGATCACCATGAGTTTCGCTGGTGTCCCAAACAATTGAAAAAAATCTCACCACGACCACCAGCCAATCCTTATCAGCATATGAGTACGTCTCTCCCATGAACATGGGTTTCCTCTGGCACAAGAACTCATGAAAAATGGTTAAGATTCGTGCACTGTCTACTGGTGGGGATGGTGGAAGCTATGGCCCAACGGGGAAAGGTACCACTAGTGCCTCTAATGATTCCTCTACTACAAGAGGGCCATGCAACGAGGCCTCATCATTCGATGGGCTATCAGTGCGTAAAACACTCAAAACACTTGTCGGTTGTCTATGTAGTGTCATCCTAAAAGAAAACTTGTGCTCTATGGTTAAAATTTAAACTTGGTGAGCGGACTTATTCAGACGACTTAAAGAAAACTCTTGAAAAACACACACACATTCAGTGTTTTTGTGCACTGAGTCAGAAATCAGATGTTAGGGTCTTAATGTATGGATATGTTAGCCACCACACCAACACTGGACTCCCATATCTGAAAACCACACTCACTACACTTAACACTATTTCTTTACCAAAAAAACATCAGAGTCCTAATTTTTTCAATAGTACCTAATCCTTTGATAAAAATTTTTCATTAACCATCCCCTGGGGATCGTTTAGTGACTACCCCAAGACATAAATCCATAGAACAGGGGAATGCGACATGACCAAAGTTGTAATTCCCTAAAATAGGGATGTCATTGCCTTTATAACTAGTAAAAACAGACAACAAGATACGAACACGAGTAAAATATATAACCAAAAGAGTGCTAAAAGTAGAAGGGGTTGGAATACAAGCCAAAAAGTAAAGGTACAAGTACAACTGCAAATAATACAACTGAATAAAAAGAAAGAAAAGCAGCTAATGGGTCGTCCTCAAGGATTCCTACCATATTGGTAGGTACAAATGTCCTCCTTAGCACTCCATGTCTATCTAACTCCTCCACGTACCGACATGCAGAATAATCCACCTCTAGGCACCGACCAGTCTTGGTACTCTCAGCCTCAGTCAGTGTTATCCATCGTCTGCAACCAACACAATAATGTGCATGCATATCCCATGTTGGGGACAGTATAATGATACTTAGTTGGGAACCTGAGAACCTCAAGTTATCAAAGAATCCAATAATGTTAAACCACAATGTATGAAATCAAAAGAGAACCATACTTGTGTATATTCCCATATATATACCTATGTTATCAAGTGATCTGTCTCAGTCATGAGGAAAACACCGAAAAATTGACTCATCTCAACCATGATTTTATTCTAGAGGTAGTATCATGTTATATCCCTAGTCACATTGATGAAACCTCGGATGTTGGAGAACACATCCTCTCTCGTGTAATGTTTTCCTACCATGAACCCAAGCTCATTTCCCACTAACCTTGTACTATTGAGGTAATCCTCCTATCAAGTACCATGGATCTACTGCGTCACAACAAGTGATCCCCACCTTGGGTATGCCGCGTCACCAAGCGAGATCACCCTTGTAGCTTGTAGAGCTATTCCTCCAGTTTAGTACCGTGGTTCTGTTGTGACACCAAGTCCCTCCCCTCTGTGGGTCTACCGTCACACCTATGCGCTTCCCAATGGGCTATTAGAGTATCATTGAGTCAAAGACGTCAGCAGTTTTTAGGTCTCACCTAGCTACTAGGTCTCTGCACTATGATCACTCATCTCTGTGAGGATCCACATCACAAGCTACTGGTCGATAATCTAATTCCAAAATACCCCCAATGAAGTATCAAAACGTTCCTCTACATCATATGGGTCTCAACCTAACAGATGACACATCAATCAGATGCCCTGCCTGTTTGATATTAGTATTTTAGTCCCAGGGATCTATTTGATTCATGCTCAACCCAACCTGACCGTACCCCATCTCAATCGTAAACTCTATGGGGTATCACTAAAAGGGGTCGACTTAATCGAAGGTTCCAAACACTACTGATGGTTCGTCAAACAGATGTCATATGCCAGTGTTTTGGAAAAAATAAGTATACAGGTCATAGTGGGCCCGGGTCCGGTCCGACCTGTTTAGACTGACCTAGACTGACCTGGCATTGGTTGACCTTGTGTGAGTCGACCCATCACATATCGCATGGTCAGTCTTGGCCTGTAATGCAGCTCAGACATCTTGGAGGTCTAATATGCCATGAGTGCCACGAGGGGTCGCAGATCCTGCGAGTACCATGGGGTGGCTCAGCTGTGGGGTTCCATGAGGGTGTGGGGATGATTTGGGTAGCGTTAAACAAGGGGGGATGGTAAGCTCGGCTGGGGTGCTGCGAGGGGCACTGGCCAGTTTTACCCGGGCGACACTAGGGGCATGGGATAGTTTGGATGGGGCACAAAGAGGGGTGTCGACCGTTTCGGGAGGCCGGCAGGTGGCGTTAGCTGGGTCAGCTCGTCCAGAAAACAACATGACTGTGGTGGCACGAGCGGCAGGTGGTGTGGCCAAGGTGGCGAGGCCGACCGGAGGCGCGGTCGGGGTGGCCCGGCTGGCGAGCATGGGGAAAGTTCGGTCGGGGGGCCGAAGAGCCACGAGGGAGGCACGGGTCGTGCTGGCCACAGGTAGCAGAGTTGTTGCCTTTGTCACCTTCCTTTATTCCAAATTACACCACCAAGAAGAACGACAGAAGGGGTCCGGGCCATGTTTGTTTTGCCCAGACCCTCCACGTTTAGATTTGTTGCAAACAGTTCACAAGAATGATGCATAGAACATCAACCATTATATTCCGTAGTTTAATAATTCCCATTCCCATAGATGATAAGAAGGAAGTACCATGAAAGTGATAAACAAATAGCATTAAACCCTTACCTCAGGTTGATATGTCAGCAAATTCATGGGGAATAAGAAGAATCATTAGGAAAAAGTCGGACTGCGGTGTCATCAGCATTTTCCTCGATTGTCAGATTGTGTGTCGGTTCATCGTAGTCAAAGATGTCCTATGTTGGAGGATTTCTCTAGGAAGGAGGTGAAATTCAAGGTTTTCATTATTCATCGGCATTCTTCATTGGAATAAGGCACTCTTTGTTCAGATAAATATTTCTTCATTGGAGTGATTTTCCCTCAAGGATCCACCAAAAATTAAATGGCTGACTGATGTGCTTGCCTCATCATTAATCATTGGAACAAATTCAAAATATCTATTTTAAACACTTATGATGGAACATTTAATTAAGGTGGGGTTTTGTAATTAATGAGGAGGAAGCCCAAGAAGAACATTTTACATTAAAGAGGAGGGTAGTGTGGTTACTTTTCCTTACATTAATAGGTATCAGGTGGTCCCCGAGCCTAAATTCAATTTGGGAGGTTATTGGAAACTTAGGTGGTCCCCACCACAATTAAACATGATGATGAGGTTTAGTTATACTGGAACCCTCCCATTAACATCTACATGTAGGTTGGTTACAACAAAAATAATAAAAATTGTGACTTTTTTTTATTTAATATTTCCACAAAAAAACCCCCCAAAACTAACTATCATGCCCGACCATATGCCATCGATGTTAATGTATCCTTAAGAAAATATCAGCGTTGTGACTCCATTGGTTCCCTCATATATCAATTCTGTTCACCGGTTCAAAATTTATAAAAAACCCACTCACACGTTTACTAAACTTAACTGGAATAATGTTCAAAAATTCATACCGTGCACACCGGCCCTCGGAATCATGCACCGTCAATTTTTTTGGACTCGTAAAATACACATATATTAAATGAAATAACAAGGATATCCCAAGTCATTACATCCAACTCCATGGTCATGATTTTACCTATGTTTAAATGGATAATAATCATAGTTATATAATTTTCCACATTTTGTCATTCAGATTGACTAATGATAAATCAACAATAAAAATAATTAATTACCTGGTATGTTACCAATGCAACAACTAATCATAATGAAGTATGATTAATCTAAATTGATTATTGATGAAATCTAAACAATCAATATAATAATGGAAATATCCAATACTAGAAAAAAATAGAAATTCTAATAACCCAATAGTTTTCTATGAAATATTATGTCTGGTTAATTGTTATTAAGTATTAAAAAGCCGACTCTCAGAAGTCTTAAACCTATACTAACCTAGTATCTATGCACCTATTATAATATATTTTCTCCTACAAAAGTATTTATGTACCCTTGTTATGATGATCTAGTCTTTTTAGACACCATCATGATAAAAACTAACTTTTCTCATAACACTATCTAATATCATCAATATGAATGGTGCGACCAATAGATAGATCTCCAGATATAATGTCCCTTAAAAATTCCTAACTCTAATATCCTCTCAACAAGTAAGTATGAAGAATAAATATGTTTTTCTTGAATCAAATACCCAAAAAAACTATGGGATATAACTTCCTAGGTGAAGAAAAATAATCTCCCACACAAATGATGTCATCATAGTTTAGAAAATGTTCCTATTAATGAATTTATCATGGAACGTCTCACTTGAAAATCATAACACTTCATGTCAAAAAAGGAATAAAAACGTCCACTCATGAAAACACATCACAATATTCATACAAAATTGGATAGTTGTCTACCCATTGAATGAATAAAAAATTATACCACCAATGCTTTAAACTATTTCTCAATACCAAAATGAAAATATATTGTCTTAATACTTTAATTGGACATCAAGCTATAACATATAAATAATATTCCTATAATATTCATATTCATTAATCAAAACACATTGAGGATAATCATGGGAATAATATGAAATTTATTTGAATGATTCTAATGGGATTATCACATAAATCATGTCCTACAAATTAAAAAAATTATATGTACTTCCTAAAGCATTTTTTATAATTCATTAATATTAAAAAATTATTATTTACCGTAGATAAAATAATCATTAAAAAAATAATATATGAAAATATCCATGATTCATGATACTTAATTTTATTTATATACAAATGAACATAAAATAACTTATTATTCATATAAAAATTATTGCCATTGAATTGGATCATATGGTGCCCAAATCAAATCTATCTGTTAAACCACCTTTCTTATATCATTAACTAAGATAAAATGATATTGTATCCATTCAAATTAATGAACTCGTCAGCAAATAAGTTATCTAAGATCAATCATATAACAGAAATGATATATTATAAAGTATATTGTAACAAATTTCCCTCACTGATATCCCTAATTGGACGAAAATAAAGATTTGAATGATCCCTGAACAATATCTCAAATATATCTTATTTTGTAGACTAAAAACAAGGATATAGAACACACACAAACTTTAGGAATTTCATTAATTATTTTTATTAAAACATAAATTACACCATAATACTTTCCATAATAATAAATAAAAAATTAACAATACAATGAATTTCATATAATTAAATAAAATATAACATGATAAACATACAAGTAAACTGACTAAAAATAGTAATAACCCTGAAAACATCATTGATCATGAAAAGGATGGCTCAATCACCTACTACATTTAGAAATCCAAAAAATAGATATACTTAAAGATATATCAGGGATCATAGAGATATACTCACCAGGATCCATCCCAATACTACTTATATAAATTTTAAATAAGAAGACTTTCTCCAGAATGAATATACTAAAAAATAAACTAGTAATATAAAATAGTTCAAGTATACTCAAATCCTCACCATGGATTAATTATTATTTAATGAAATTGATAATATTATATAACATAATAGTTATACATAGAAAAAATGGACTTAGATTAAATACTCTCATTGTATATGTCACCCTAAACTCCAATGTCTTAGGTCATGGATCCCACATCCACTCCAAAATTAATGTTCCATTTCTACTTCGACACATTATAGCTATACGATGATGACATCACATGATTACATAATAATGCTTAAATTTATTAAAACAAATGAAAATAAACACTATACATCAATAAATTAAATCCATTGCATAAGTATACATAAAATAATAACAGGACATTACATTCCCTTATACTACTATGGTGGTGGAGTATATGAAATAACTGAACATAAGGAGTATTATAGTACAAGACCATTTTATGGGTAGCTGACTAATACAAGTCATAAACTATAACTATCATCGAACATGACATCCTAAAATCATCTACAAGGAATATGCTATATAATTGATTATTTTGCACCCTAGAAACATGTTTCCATGATATCTTATCATTATTAATTTATAAATTACTAATATTTAAATGATATATAATCATGATCTCTAGATTAATATTTATTTTTTTCATATTAAACCATGTATAATTTATTCAATATTATCATTTTGTTTTTTTCAATACTCATTTATTCATTTATACAGTTATTCGTTTCCAATAGCTATTATTCTATTATATTAATTATGTATTTTAAAAGATTACACCATAAATAATTTATCAATTATTAAAATTTCTGATGATTAGAATTAAGAAACATATATTCATTCACCATGGAAGGATATAACTAAAATGGAATAAATAATCAGAATAAATTAAACAAGATAACATCAACTAAATAAATTATACTCAATAGACAATTAACACTCCAATGCCTGTACAAAATCTGCTGCACCATTCCCATATTCTCTTCATACCCTACATGTTGTCCCACTATCACTGCCACAATTCTCCCTTAGAATAATATTAAAAATGGTAAAACCCCACCATATCACCCAAAAACTACTTTATTCTATTTTAATACCATTATGGTTTTTTATATTCTATATATATAATATCATATCATAATTTTAGAAGCTACAATGTCAATGGTAATTCAACACCACATTATGAAATCTAATAATTCTTATTAGATACGAGTTACAAATATGGTCAAATACTCGTATTAATTTCATCAATCATCCACATTATATATAATGTAAAATAAATCCTCTTTTATGACATGGTTGAAAAATTCATGTAACCCTTTTATAGTAGAAAATAAAAAAATAAATATACCACATAAGAATATTCTTATGAAATAATTAATCATGTTATGAATTTTTATGGAAGAAGGAAACCATCAGAGAACACATTATTCATTTTCATCCCAGTAGTGTCATTAAAAAATAATTAAATATCTACTATACATATAAGAGATATGAAGAAAAATTGAAAATAAAAAAACAAATTACCAAAGTATTTACTAAAAAAATTTATGTCATAATAAAATGTTGATTACAATCTCATGTGAATCTATAATAATATCCCTTCTTGATAATAAAATTTTAACATTATTATAGGTAGATAAAAATTATATATTTTAAAATTTTAAACTAAAATAATTAACAAATTTTTTTAATAAAATTATAAAATATAACCCTTGAATATTTAAGGTAGATATTAGGCTTCAATATTCATGAAATTAAAACTAAAATATTGAAGAGTAATATCATCATTAAACCACATATGTATGGATAAAACCTATGATAAATAATCCCTTCAACTAATTATTCAAATATATGTGGTATGAAACCCATGAAAATTTAGATATGTTTCTACAATTGATATGAGTGAGTTAATATTAGATGAAAAGTGAGGATAAATTTGGAAGGAGAATTATTTCATGGATCGATCTTTGTTGTTTCAAAATATATAGGCATGAGATCCAGTGTGAGTGGAAAAGTATTTTCAAAAATAAATCATAGAAGTACATATGGTTTGACAATAGAATGTAGAAATATAATAAATTTGGGAGGCACCCTAGATTTATAGATAATCCTAGAATGAACTATGTTATGACAATATATTAATTCATTAAGGAATAACATGGTATTTTATAAATATTATAAGTTGATCTATTCATTAAACATTCCCATTTCATCATGTTCAATGAAACATTCATTTATGATAGTAATATGTTTATCATCATGTTGTATATTTTCATATTTCAATGTTATAACACCAAAAATTAATTCCATGAATCTTTATTTTATTCTTAATTCTAATAAACAGAAGATCAAATACATAGTGTGGACAATACAACATATTTTAATGATACCTAGAGAGTAATAATCATGTAAATCACCAAAAAATACTACTAAACATCATATATATACATAATTCCTTGTCCAAAAAATTGAAACTGATATATGAATGATATTTAGACCATACATATTGTTTTCCTCTGTCATGTTATGATTTTTCCCTATCAAGAATTATCATCAAGACCATTCAAGATACAAAATTTTCTTTTCAATCCATATGATGTCTTCCATCATAAAATTATGTTTGATAAAACTATGGTATCGTGTACCACATTCCACAACAAATCATCTTTTTAGGACATCACATCCTAATTGACCACTCGAAATTTAATAAATACCACCACTCTGTGAAATAATTATTATATCTCTAATATCCTATTTTTTACATATCATTTCCCAAACCCATAAGAGTAATAAATAACATATCTGTAATCCCTCAACATTCAATAAATTAATATGGTATGGTTTTGAAATGTGTGGGTCCTTAGAGGGGCTATTTAATTGTATCTCCCATTTCATGTTCATGAATTTTTATCATGTTCGTGAATGATATAATATATATTCACCAATATTTGTGTAACTATTATTCATGGTCATATGACATTCAAGGAACCATTTAATTTATTAATAAGCCTTCTATGTTTTTTTTAAAATTGTTCTTTATAACATTATGAGGTTATTAAATCAAGTGGTTCAGTGAATTCGATATGAATTTATAAAAAATATATATTCATTTTTTATTTTGGTACATTAAGACACCACCATTTTATTTTCCATGGATATATACAGCTAAGGGTGAATGATGAAATAATTACTCATCTCTATCATTCCTGATTCATTACTACTATATTTCATACTGATGTATAGAGGTGTGCTTTTGACTAACCGTAATAAACCATCCTGACGAAGGGATATTTATAATTTACAAACACCAATTCTCCCACACCACCATAAATATTGTTTCTTTTTTTGGGACCAACAACATTATCCTAAAACCTTATATGATTAATCTCCCATATCTGAACGTGATTAGTAACATAGGAAAAAAATATCATAGTTTTAATGATAAAATCATAGTTTAGAATAGACCAGTTGTCCTCTCTCATGTAACCTCTTATGCATCACAATCATATAAATTGAAAATACACCATTTTTTAGATTAACCATTACTGACCAGACTATTAAAATTAGAAACTACATTAACCTCCATCAAATCAACAAAAAATGAAATTTATTACCCAATTAACGACTATATGATACAACATGAAAAAAATTCTCTAAACATTCTATTTTTTTACTAAATATTATTTATGAAAAGTCTAGATCTGTATTATGAAATATAGAATTATTATCTTATTAAAACATTGATACATGATCTATGGGAGGTATTCATCCAATTATAGTGGGAATTAGAATAAAATAAAAAAACCAATATATGAAATTAATTTAATGTATGTTAATTATTTTTATGATTACATCAAATAATGTTCCATGATTTATACACTAGTTCCAAAATGTGTGATGCATGTAATATACCTAAATTCTTACCCACAATTGGGAAAAAATATTTATCATGTTTTTTAGACAATGAATGACACTTTATCAAATAATATTATCCATTATACATCATTATTTTTAACATTTTTCTATATCAATTTCATTTCTCAGATGATAGTGTGGACCTCCTAATCAGTGTATATTTTAAAGTCAGTCATTTACAAAAATCATTCAATAATAAAATTTGGTAATGATTTTATAAGAATTAAACTCATTTTAGTTCGCCAGTGAAAATTTATGTAGCTCATTTAATCGATCTCTAATTGAACAACGTTCTATAACTAACACCATAGTTATAAATAATCATGTTTTGGAGTCATGAGCCACTTTAATAAATGTTAAATATAAAACCCAACAATCAAGATAGAAAAATACATGTAATTCAAAACCAATTAAATAGGTCTAGAACACAATTACTGTAATAAAAATAAAATTTCAATATATGTATATATATATTATTTTAGAAATGGAATAGTAAATCTACAGGGAAAATAACAAATAATTCAAATAATTTCATAAAAATACTACACTAAATTATTGTTAGTTCTAAGAATATAAAAAATAATATCATGAAAATTTATTAAAATAGAATTTAGAGGTGGATAGACATAAAAGAATAGTTATTTTTCCTCTTAGGAAACACTCAATCCAATCTGGATAATGTATTCTAGAAATTTAGTCAATAAATATTGAAACACACTCATGTCCCATACATATGAATCAAAAACCCATTATAAGCACACATTAATTCTCAAAATGTGTTTATAAAATTTATACAAAATAAAATTAGGAATGTTTAAAAATTATTTCTTAGTATATCCACACCTTCAAAAATTTATTTTATGTAACATTCTAACTAGATTTGTCATAGTTCACCTAACATGTTCTAATTCACATACTACATCATTAAAAAATAAAAAGTCATATAATAATATCACCCCAAAATCATATTTTGTAACCACATTATTTTAGAATCAATATAGGAACTACAATGAAATATATTTCCATAAGGGAGAGTAGTAGTATGGGAGAATTAAACTATCTATTTATTCAATATCAAAATTGTAAGGGGTTCACCTAGTACCAAAAATAGAATGGGTTAATTACTTTGGTTATCTGAAATGGGATTTGGTGTGTAGGGAAAAATAATTACACTGAAATAATAACACACATGTATCAACTGAGGATCATATATTATAATGTCTCCATTATTCATCCATTCATAGAAATTATCACTATTGATGAAATTTCTTCCACTTCATATAATAATAAATTAAAATTTCACCCACCAACATGTATATTTTTTTTAATAAAAATCCTACAAATTCACTTCACAATAAATTTCATATTAGTATTCCATGAATTTACCACATTATTGGATTAATCATACATTTTATAATAAATTAAATACCGTAATCACATATTATAAATCCTTGTTATTTTATTAGATCATTACACTAGATGTTCGGGAGGATGATTCTCAGGGGAAGCTGCAATGCTCTCTCCCCCTTCGTAATGGTGGAAGCCATTACATTGGTCCCCCCCCCCCACCGGAGGGGAAGGTACCTTCGACGTTACACATGAGACAGAGTCATTTCATTCATTCCTTTTCAAACCCTAACCTTCTTCCTCCTTTTCTGCTAATATCATTGTTACCAAGTGTAACATATATGGAGGAGGATCTAATAAAAGACTTGTCAAAAGATCTCCATAGGTTCAACTGATTTTGGTTCATCCTGCATAGATGGTCTTTCATGTTTCATATTAAATTAGAATCTCTTGCAATAGCTGTTTGGGTTAGTTTATTGAATCATCATTTGCCTTTTCAAATCCTTCAGTTAATCGAATATGGGGTAATCTTGTGGGTAGATATTTCTGCATGGATAACTGCATAGTTTCGGTCAAGCATCATGTGCACCCATGTGTTTCTGTGGAAATTGATTATTCCGGAGGGCCATTTTATTACGTCTGGATTACATTCATTGGGGAGTACATATGGAAACAATGTTTGGTGAATGAATCATGGATGAATATCTATTTTTCTTGTAATACCATGGGACACTTTTTGTATAGGTGTCATCGGGGTCTGTATTATATAAGGAAGAAGGCCAATGGTGGTGGTAAGGAGTAAGAGGTTTGTGGTAAGCAAATCTTGTTTGAGGACAAGACTATAAGGATGGATTGTAGATTAAGGGATGAAATTACTCTGGTGACTGAGGTAATTACCACATTGAGTAATTATTTGGACACCCCACGAGATCCATCGTCCCCTTATATCGGAAATAAGGGGTATGTTGAGGAGGTGAGACCTTCTAATTGATCCTATGATAATTATGTGAATGCATGGTTTAGTAATAGTGTCAAGGGTCAAGGAAATGAATTCAACTTCCTCAAAAATGGGAAGGTGTTGGGTGGCCTTCATATTGATGTGGAACATCCAATCGTACAAATGAGATCAGAGTTGGTGATCTATTCTGGTGTCTCAGACACCCAACTTAATGGTAGATATGGTGTTATCATGTAGGAGGATGGGGAAAAATTTATGGAGGATGATGGCAGGTTTAGAGTGGTCCAGCGTAGGGACTGATGGATTACAGGACTACATGTCAAAGTCATGACAAAAAGAAAATACAATCCAATAACTGCATTACATGTCTATAGGGGATACCTCAAGATCAAAATAAGGACATTGAAGCTACAATATTTGGTTGGGAAGAAATTTCATCCTTTTCAATCGGGAAGAAAAGAAAAGGATGCTATGACTACTCACATCTACCAAAACTATTATAGACCAGGTCAGGTATAAAATTTGAATCCCATAGAGAGGGTTTTTATGTTTGTAACTGGTTTTAACTAACAGGAGAATTATAAAGAAGTTTTGGCCAATGTTGGTGATGTCGGTGTGAGAAAACAAGTTGTGGATGATTTTTCTTACCATGAATTTATAGAATTTCATGTCCGCTTTGAAAAATTAATGGTGGAGGAGTTCCATTATATCAATCCTTCTCAAAAGGAGGCAGAAAGGATGATGTGATGACCACATTGTGTGGTTGTTAATAGTGAGAAAGCATAATGGATTGACAAGTAGGATATTATTTTGATAAAAGGTTTTAATGAAGTAATGAAAAGTCAAAAAGAGTAATATTAAAATTGGGACAAGTTGGTAGAATACTTTGAATACTTCATCCATGAAAAACATGGCTTATAGGTGAACTATATCTTCTGAAATCTCTTAAGGGAGGAAAATTATAACATGGTTAATTTTTGTTTCAATAATTTTGTGGCATCATTCGAGGGATTCCCTCATTGTCGAAAATATGTTGTTTCTCACTTTTCCTTAAAAGTGTTTGATAATAAAAATTAAATTTTCAGTCATTCCAAAAGAATATATAGGGCAAAACTATACCTAAAATTAAAACCCATAAGCCTCACTAAATAACCTCCTCATTAATGTCACGTTATGTAATCTCAACACTAATAGTATTCTATAATAGTTTTAGATCATAGAGAAATTATGTAGAACATAAAAAAATAATATATAATGAATGATGTTTACACCACTAATAGATTAAATTCAATTGTGTAATTACATTAGTATAAACTATATACTAATTGAATACTAATGCATTTGAATTCCACAAAAATAGTAAAAAATAAGGATTAATTGAGTGGAGAGGGACATATTGTTTATAAATAAAATAACAAAATCAACTATTCGATTACAACACTTTTAAAGGATGAAATTTTGTAGTAAAATTCGCATACGTAGAGTAACTATATAGATTACATGATAATCTTTTTCATGGTTTACAAGGGAAAAGAAAAAATAAGGGTGAGATTAGATGTCAGTAATGAGTACCATGTGGTGGAAGCATACATAATATGTTAATTATATAAGTGATATGATAATAATCAATGAAAAACATAAAGACACATCCCAGTTAAATTATGGAAATTCTTTACATATCAAAAAAAGAAAACACGCTTAATAGTTTTCACTGATGTCAAACATATTGAAGATATAATGAAGGGCATAATAAAATAATTTCAAATACTTATTGATTGAATATTTCATATAGTGTAACATGAATACAAAAAACACCAATTATTATTGTTGATTGATAAAAATTTATGAATCATATTCTATATAATGATTTCCCCGCCTATTACATGATTAAGTCCAATGCATTCATTTAAGGGTCATGAAGACCTATCATACAATATCATGAGAAACATAATTTTAAATAAAACTTTAATAACTTTATAATAATTAAATTTCTAAATAAAATATATCTATAATCACTAAAATCAATTTTATTTCATGAAAAAGATACCACAATCAACATTGAATTTGTGGGGTATCAAAAAATTTATATGAAGTGAACATATCAATGAAATATTGGGGTTTTGGTACTTCTAATAGGATAAGTTATCCGTGAAATATGATATTTGGTTTCAATAGTTTCAATTAAAATAATAATAAACATTTTATATGAAATATCTCTTCCCATAGTTTGTTAAGTGCATTTGAATATTCCAAATCACATTTTATAGGAGTGTCCCACTAGGTGTGTGGTATATTTCCAATATTCGTGAAACATGGTGATGAATGATGTAAATATAATCATACCCTTTTCAAGGTAATTACCCATAGTTTTATTTTTTCCAAAATAATTTCTACATTATAATATATATAAAGGTATTGTTTTCAAAGAAACAGTAAACAATGTTGTTGTACATAAACATTAAATGGTTTTTAGAAAACGTATAAGGATACAATTGAATAAAAAAAGAAATTATAGAGGGATAAAAATATATACCTATATAGAAAAAAATTCATAGTTACATAAAAATAATTTTTCCATGGTAATTTATTGACAACACAAAATAATAAAATCGTTTCTTTTATCATAAATATGAAAGAGTGAAAAATGAGAAAAAAAATTCTTGTTATATATTGTGTAGAAATTGAATAATATACATTATAAAGAGAGGTATTAAATGTGATTTTAAAATTAAATTAATATGTATATTTAAATATAAAAAATATCAATTTGGAATTATAGAAACAACATAATGGAAATTAGTGTAATAATACAATATTTTTCGTAAGTAGGATAATTTGAGATGGAGAACCCCTGTATAATATCATGAATTCCTAAAGATTTCATTAGCCTTAAATATAATAATAAAAAATAGTATAAAAATTCAATTCATGAACATTAATCATGTCTATTTTCATTCATTATCTTCATAGATAATCATTTCCTTCCAAAATTCCATTGATTAAAAAAACTATGTTTTCAGTTTTGTTCCTTTATACTAGTTTCATAATAAAAGTGTTGATATTCACTCATTTAAAAAATAAATTTCTTAAAATGTAACGACATGAACAATTAAGGATGATTTATAAATATTAATAGTTTTCTAAATTACTGTAAGTGATGTTTTTTACCTTATCCATGAAGATATTGTTGACAATAAGAATAAGTTTTTTTCTAATGAATAATGTTTGTTTCATTAATTGGTGAAATATATATATTGTAATAATATCTAAAAAATAAAATACAATTCTAATCATTAATATCATATTATACCTGTATATTTGTTTTTTTGACATAAATGATATGAATGATTAGTATTGTTTAGCTATAAGGTCAAAACGACACATAACCTAGACATACAAGGTTTCAATGAAATATTGTGTGGTGGTTTGTTTATATTAATGTTATAAATCAAATTAAATTTTATAAATTAAATTTTATTATTTTTATATATTTTAATAGGAAATAATTATAATAACATGTAATTGATTTGAAAATAAAACAAGATTTTAATAATATGTTATTTTCCTTGCACAAATATTTTAAATGATTTAATTAACAATGGTTGTTTATTGATAATATCATTATTATGAATTATATTATTCAATAAAATAATGTTAATAAATAAATGAAAATAATATTTATCCTTTAATTACTTCCTTATTTCTAACATTCTAAAGCGGTTATGGAAGATGAAAATTGTTATGTTTTGAAGGCATTAGTACTCACAACCCATGAAAAACCATTTTATTTTGAATGTATATGTTATATTGATCAGTAGTGATAATACCCGAAATACAGTAGCATTTCGGTATTTAAATGATAATAATATCATCATAATAAATTTGGTAGTATAAATATTAATTATTAAATTAATAATAAATCTATGTTGTTGAGAATACTCTCATTAGGGACTGAATTTTTACATTATAACATTGCTTAATATTATAGATATTGTGATAACATTATGGGAACAATATACTAGGTCTATGTGAAAGGGTTATGAAAACAGTTAAATGGAATAGTTTAGAGGAGAAATAAAATTATAGGTCAGTCCTAAAGAGGTTAATATGTTACCCCTTTATAAGTTAAGAGGATTGTAGATTTTCGATAAACACATAAATTTTCAATAATATATGGTTACTATTAAATTTTAAAATACCAAAAAATGATGAAATTTTTTGGATAAAAATTTATTTTTCATTAAAAATAGAAATTAATCCATTAAATTCATGTTTTGTTAATTTTTTAGGACAATTACATATGGTTAACATTATTTTCCACTTCTCCTTTAACCGTGATAATAATGTTTTAACAGGAGATGTAAAATTTAATTAATATTAAAATTATTTAATGTTATACATATTTTTAGACTATAATTATAAATTAAACTATAATCTGTTCAATATTTTTATATTGGTAAATTTAAATTTAAAAATAAATAAACATAATAATGCAAAATAATTTTTTTATTAAAATATCATTTTGAATATTAATGTTTATAAATATTATAAAATAATCAATAATATCTATTGAAATGTAAAAAAATAAATATCTTATAATCAATATAACAAATATGTAATTAAATTAAATCCCACAAAAAATTTCCCATGAAAAAAATGTTTAAAGAAACAACAAAGATTTTTTTTCACATTAATTTTTTTCTAAAAACAAAATGAATATGATTTATAAATTCAAATCATATTTTAAAATTTATATTTTTATTCAATTAATTATTATTTTAATATTATTTTTAAAAAAAAACTAGGTCACTATCAAATAATTGAAAAGGCATACAAATTATGTACTTCATGAAAACAATATTTTTCTAAAAAAACCATCATATTTAATAAAGGTAAAAAATTCATCCTAATTGATTTTTGATATGATTAATTAAAAAATTAGGCGTTTCTATTAAAATATAATTATTAAATTAATATATTTAATATATTATTGTGTATAGTCTCTTTAATGATCAAATATAGTTATAGTTTAGTTAATGGTATTTATAATAAATGTGGGAGCCTATGGTGTTACAAAATACTTTGATCAACAAATAATGGTTCTCATGGAGGGTGAAATTTCAATGATAATCAATGTATTGTTAATGAGTTTCTAGGATACCCCCATTATCTAAAATGGTAATAAAAGAAAAAAAACAATAGAATAAAAAGGGAAAACCCAGTAATATCAGTATGATTGAAATAGTATATGTGTATTGTCTATCACAAGTGGGGTGAATTGTATGTTCCATAAACATTTTATTCTTATCATATGAAAAATTATATATTAAAATGTTATACTAGATAAATTTAGAAACCCTGAAATTAGTTATATAACATAAACATTCTCAGGTTTTGGAAACATGGATCTGAAAATTATTATTATGAAAATTTTACATAAGAAAATATTCTACCTTAAAGCATATAAAATATTATTTAACCAAGTAAATATAAGTAAAATAATGTATAATAATGTTATACTTTCATTCTTTTTAAAAACATAGTGGAAAGAAAACACGAAAGAAAAAAGTAAGAAGAAGGAAATATTTTCACCCAAATAGTAGGGTATCGAACAACCATGGATAAAAGTCCCTGGATTTATACATTAATGAAAGTCTATCTTACCCACAATAGGGTAGGTCCACGATAGGAATATTGCAATCTGTGTTCCTATCACTACAATACCTTGATCATTTTGGTATATAGAACCTCATTTTTTTTATCCCCAGAAGTACTCGAACATTAATGATGTCATCACCTCTGTCTATGTATCCCTAGAAGTCCTTGATTTTATACAGAATCGATTAGTGTCGCTCAGAGTATGGTATACAAGGTGTCCAGAAAGTAAAAAGAATGATTATATCTCTGCTAAAATAACGTCACATCATGTAATCTATAGATTGATCAACGGTTGTGAGATCTATCAAATGAGATCCTATTTTTAGGAAATACACCAATTAACATCCCTCTCCCCCAACAATCTTATTTTTCCCTGAATCTCGGAGGGACATATACACTTGTCACTTAACCAAAGGTTTGTTAGAAACAAATTGCATGACATCATTCAATAAAAAAAATAAGGAAAAAATTTTAAAAAAATAACATCCGGATTTTAATAGAATAAATAGTCTAATGTAATATAGAAACTATATTTTGATCATATAAAAAAACTGATTCAATAGAACATGGATATTTAGGTTCTGTTTCACAAAGAATTCAGAATATAAATTCTATAGAATCTGAAGTCTAAATTTTAATAAGTTCATTATGGATCAATATAATATATTTAGATTCTAAATTACAATAGGGGGGTGATTTTTTTGTTTAAAAATATTCATTTTTATACTTATGGAACACTCTGTTTAGGAATGATAAAAAAGAAAAATTAACAAACCCTAAAAATAGTATTATAAGATAATCATGCTTTGGTTTTGGAAATATTCTCTTGGAAATTTAACATAAGAATAGTTTATTGAGGAAAATATTATACAACTAAGAATATATAATATTATTCGATAGAGTAAATAAATTTATTAGAAAGTATAAAAATTTTAAACATTCTTTGTTTATCAAAATAAAGGAGAAATAAAACATGAAAAAAATGTATCAATAAAGAAATATATTCACCAAAAGATTACTGTATCCAAAATCCTTAGATTATGGTCCCCTGATATATACATTTACCGAAGATAGTATTACCCACACCAGGGTAAGCCCTCAATAAGAATATCAGAACCTGTCTTTCTAGCCCTGCATTCCCTAGATCATTAAAGTAATTGGAACCTCTATATTCCAATCCCTGGAAGTCCTCAAACATTAGTTTAATTGGCACACCTTTCTTCCAATCCCTATATGTCCTAGATTGTATTCATCAAAAATTATAGTTACAAGGAGAAATATGAACTGGGTTTTCAGAATTCACAAAGCATTAGATTCCCCCTCTCTAAAAATCACCTCATAGAATGTAATATCTAGATTAATAAACGGTTGTGAGCTTGATCTAATGAGCTCGTATTTGTTGAAAAAACACCAATGATCGGCTCCCTCCTCCAACGAGAATATTTTGTTTTCAAACTCAGAGAGACCACTACAAATTTCACTAAACCAAAACATGGATAGAAACAGATTGGATGACATCATTTCATAATAATATCATCTGTAAAGAAAAAAAACCAAATATGAAAATACATAGTCTAATAGAATCCAAAATATAATTAAAAATAGAAATTGTAATCTAATCATATTAATAAATATATTCTATAGATCATTTATATTCATATTTTATTTTACAAATAATTCAGAATCTGAATTTTATATATTTTGGAGTCTGAATTCCAATTTATTCATGTATGATCGAAAACGTTATGTAGATGTTCATTTACAAGAGGTTGGGGGGGTTTCATGTTTAAAAACATACATTTTTAACCTTAATAAAAACTATATTTAACAAAGTGAAATAAGGTAAATTCCCAAACGCTAAAAACATTTCTTTTAAATAAACATACTTAGGTTTTAGAAATATGGTTGAAGAAATGAAACAAAATATAAGTTTACATTGGAATATATTTTAACGTAAAGCGTATAGAATAATATTTAATAGAGTAATTAAAATGTATCAAAAAAAAGTTAAAAATTATTTTATAATCACAATACAGTGAAAATAAAAATTGAAACAAAAAATTTAACAAAAAGGAAATATTGCACCTCAAAGTGTAGGGTATCCAAAAACCATAGATAAAGGTCGAATGATTTATACATTCAAGGAAGATTGTCTTAACCACGACAGTGTGAGCCCTCCCTAGAAATATCATAAACAATCATTCTATCCCCCCACGCCATAGATCATTTAGGTAGTCGACACCTATGTCTACCTATCCCTGGATGCCCTCGAATAGTAAAAGTGTTCTATCCTTTGTCTTCCTACCAATGAAAATACTTGATTGTACTCAGAAACAATCAGAGTCTTACAATGAAAGCTAAACAAGGGGTTTATAACACACAAATCCTGAGTTTATATCATCCTAAAAAATCACTTCATAGCATGTAATCACTATTTAAATGAAAACATACAGAGGTTGGATCCCTCCTACAATGATTATTTCTTTCCTAGAAACTCGGAAAGGACATATAAACTTGTCACTCAACCAATGGTTTGATAGAAATAGATTTCTCATCATTATTTTATAATAAAAAATTTATAAGGAAAAAACACCTAAAAAATATTAAAATATAGACTAATATTATTCCGAATATAATGAAATATAGAAATCAGAATCTAGTCATATAAACAAACTGATACTATAGAATATGGATTTTCAGAATCTATTTTACAAAGAATTCAGAATTATAATTCTATAGATTATGTAGTCTGAATACCAATGAATTTGTAGTCTTAATTCTACAAAAATTGGATTATGAATTTTGTGGAATTAGGAGTTTAATTTTTAGGGAATTGGGAGTTTAAATTTCAAATAATTCAGAATCAAAATTTCATATAATATAGAATCTGAATTCTCAGAGAATATAATATTAATTTCAATGAATTTTGGAGTACAAATTTACTAGAATTTAGACTCTCATTTTTAGAGAATGAGGAGGCTGAATTTCAGAGAATCCAGAATCTAAATTTCAAGGAATTTGGAGACTAGATATCAGAGATTTCAAAGTCTAAATTCTTGGGATTTTATAATCTGAATTTTTGAGAATTCAGAGTCTGAATATCAGATAATTCAGAATCTAAATTTTGGATAATTCAATGTCTTAATTTAAAAACAAACTATATCCAAGGAACTATAATATTCAGAGGATATTGATATGAATTTGAATATTTCAAATAATAATAAAATGATTTTTGTTTTGAGGGATTGTAAAATGAGGTAATGAGGAAAAATTTAATGATAATATCTTCCATAGAGAAGGAAAATTTTCCTAATGAAAATAATCCCTTGGAAAAAGAATCGTTATGTTAAAGTGTTTGTTTTTTAGAAAAAATTAGGAATTTAAAAATCATAATGAAATCCTATTAACTCAAACATATCTACTTTTTTGTAATTCACAAAAAACCTTATGAAAAAGAATATAAGGAATAAAATTTTTATAAAGTAATTTTAAAATGAAACTTATATACATTCACTTATAAATCATGATAAATACAACTAACTCCCCCATTGGTTTTGAATTCCCTACATATGATACTCTTGACTTCTATAAAGAAATTTTATTGTTTATTTTATATGAAATACTCTTATATGTAAAATCCATCTTACTTAATATCCCCCCTGACATAAATCAACATATATCATTGGGATTTATCTTCTTTAAAACTAGAATTCTATTTAACATTCATTTCACACCATTTTCAATTATAAAAAATTAATAGAGGGAGTTAGAAAAATCTATTACCTTTAATATTATAATTATAAGAAAAACAAATAAAGTAAAATAAGGTTATTCAGGATGATTGGAAAATATGACGCATAACAGAAAAAGAAGGGACTACTATAATTTTATTCATCCATATCTTCTATCGTTATTATTTTTATCATGATAGTGTTCAACATTTGAAACTCCTTATGATCGTCTTCTATATTCTTAAATATATTTTCCTGATCCTCATATACCTTTTCTGTAGAATTGAATTTATCATCCACAAACATTAGAGTTTCTTCCTGAGATTTCGGTTTTATTTTTTCCTGATTGAACTTTTCCTAAAACTCTATTCTATGATCCCTCTCCATATTAATGTTCTGAGAAACTGAATATATCATGCCATTAATATTTATTCTTCTTTCATTGGGGATAGACTTTCATGGTTCATCTTCTCTGAAAAAACATGTTGTTAGATTTTATATCGTGTCAACTGAGTTTTCCCATCCATCTTTCACTGTATCTTGGAAGTCAAAAACGATTCTCAAGTCTTAAATTTTTTCCTTTGGACCATTTTGTAATTTCGTTACACGATATCCTGTGTAAATCCTAATTGATATATTTTTTTTTTAAAATCAGCCTCATGCTGGATAAATTTTTCCATGACCAATTGTACAAATTATGTCTTCTGATTAAAAGAGTGTTGAAGAATCTGACACCTTGAGTCAGCTCTCGGAATCAATGGAATGGTGTCTAAAATGTATTTTAGTGACTGTACACAATTTCATTATTCTTGGAGGATTATTCTGAATCTAATTAACTTGTAGTTTTGGAATATTTTTTTAATCTCCACATCCTTTTTTGGATGATTAGTCAATATCCTTCTTGTCTACAACTTCTTTATTAGTGTATCAATAATCAACTATCTTCCATTATCAACTCTAGAAATGGTCTCCACATTTATTGGATATTCATGCTCACAATCTGATACTTGGTTGATTTTACCATTATCAACCATTGCATTCTCAGAATATTACATAAGATCGTCGTGTTGAATAAAGTCCTAATTGCTTCTTTCATTATCAAAAAGTTTATTAACCACTTCTCGACCATTATACACTTTTTCTGGCGAAAACAATTTAGTTGATTCAGCCTGGGAGGTCTAGATCGTCATATTTTTAGAAGGGATATTTTCTCAAAGATATTCATTGAATTGCCTTATCACATCATCACTCCCATCTCCTTTTTTCATAATCTACTTCTTCTACTTCCCCTTCCTAGAATATCATTTCCTCTACATCTGGTTCCAGAATCATGAATTTATTTTCCACCTTCAATATTATTGATTCTTATAGGAAGGATTCTAGTAATAATATATTAAAAATAATTCTTAGTATCCTTTAGAAGCGATTGATCAATTTTTGCCTTAGAATTTATATTTCTTTTTCTTCTTTTTTATTCATCCCTTTCATATTCTTTACAATCCTTAGATTTCAATGACATTGATCCCTGGTAGATATATAAAAAATCTAGGATCACCATCCTCTTTATTCTTACTGTCTTCCTTCCACATAGCTTTAACATCATCGGTAATAGATTTTTTCTTCTTTTCCATTGAGGTTGTTGAATGTGTGTCCTTAGATGAATATTTTTCTATGAATTCTGGTTCCATCTACATTCACTTCATCAATGATTTCATGGATGTATCTTCTACATATTATTATCTTAGATATGACTTCAATATCATTTTATAATTATTCCCCTAATTCTCCATTTGTACTATTGAAACCAAAATTCATCCTTCACAAATTATCGTCACTCAGTAGGAAAATCATAAAGGTTCATTACATAAAAATACAAAGGATTGTGAATGAATATATTCATAAAACTATGATCATAGAATGAATTTTTGGAGATATTACAATTTTTTAGATTAGGGTCACATTATTCATATGAGTGATTGCCAATAGTATATACTCCAACAAATTTATCATCCAAATGTGCGCCCAAAAATCCTGATTATTGATGTCATTCTTCATCACAGGGTTCACGAATCCCTTTCATTGATTTAGGAAAACCCGAAAAAATTACACTATATTCCTGATATTATTTTAGATATGGTTTATCATTTGTGTTTTCACTCATTTGAGTCCATTTCACTCTATAGATTTTTCTTTCACATAGAATCATATTCCATCATGTAGCATGTGGGTGCAGAAAATGTCTTACACTTCATGTAGAACTCCAATAATACTTGTAGCAATAAATATGAAAATGGAATAGGTTTCCCCATAACTCTTGAATGAAACCATATATATTTTACCTTAATTAAAAATTATTACTATCTAATATAACTCAACATGTTAATGAGGGTAAATCTGATCCTGAGTATTCTATTTGGCTATGCATAAAATCTCATATCCAATGATCTTGATATTTTGAATAAATAAGGAATTATAATAATTAAAAAATATTTTATCATCTAAAATTTCTCTGTATATTTTCCACTCATTGATAAATTTGGATGAATATATTTTTTTATGAGGAGAAGCTTTTAAATACATCCATAATCTTGGAAAACATTGAAAAGAGGAATGATAATTATGAAGAGAGGTAGAGCTTCGATGGTGATAAACCTGAAAAACAATGTGGTACATGAAAATGGGGGACTTTATCTAGGCATTTCTATGATTTTTCATATTCCTGTAATGATAAAATGGATGAAACAAGCGTGATCTACTCTGACCGTTGAGATGAAAGACAAATAAGGATTTGGTAGCTTCATATCTCTTGAAGTTTTTGTGGTAAATGTTCGTAAATAACGATTGTGAATCTGAATAATTTTTATAAATTATGATTATAATACCCAAAAGTAAAATATTCTATTACATAAATTTATGTAAAGAAACATACATTCAGGATTTCTAGGAAACTATTTGTGAATAAAAATATTTCTCATGATAAATTTTAAATTCTTGAAATGTTTATTACGGAAGGGTTTTTTTTGGAAATATTGATTCTTTAATTTTTGTTATGTAAAATTTTTAACTAATAAGATTTTGGTTATAAATATTACTCTTCTTATGAAAAGGTGTTTGTTAATGTAAGAATATTGAGTTCAAAAAAATTTTAATTTGGAAGATTACAATACGAATACCATTCCTAAAATTTGTTTAATGTATTCATATGTATTAGAGTGTAATGATTTTATGAAAATATTAGTAAGTTGATATTGTGTTCCAATAAATTTATGAACTATATATCTTATTATTGTGTGTTCCCTAAGAATGTGATGCCTAATATCTATTTTTTTACACGAGATTGATGTGTTGGGTTTTTTCATCGGTAAATGGAACTATGAATTATCACACAATATCAGGGTTTTTGTTTATCATATTCCATAGTATATTAGTGTGTGTTGTATCCATGCCACTTGGACAAAACTTCTAGATGTTACAAATTCATCATCATTAGTGAAATGTGATACTGCAGGTTTATTTTTTTATGACCACGAATCAAAGAAATCCTATATGAAATGATATTTTCTTGATCTAAATTTTCAATCCATTATACATCCACGGAGAATACTAAAAAAATTTAATAAGAAATAATTTCATAAGTACTGAAAAATTATAAATACAGAGTTTCCACTAAATAGTGATAAAATATTTTCACTAATTTTAAATTGGATTAAATTGGATTAGATTTATATCATACACATTAGCATACTAAAAAAATTATGTCTGGACGACTTGCTGAAATGTATAGTAAACTTTCTTTCATACCTCTAAATGGTATTTTACATTCTGGTTTCCCAGCTTCAACAATACCGAGATAATTTGGTGTACTGATTGGAGTTAATATACTTTTTATGTTATCATATCCATACATTATATGATGATCTTTAATATAATTTTGTTGAAATATATAACTTCCTTCTCTTATTGGAGAAATATGAAAACCTAGAAAAAATGTTAAATCACCAATCAATGTCATTTATGCATGGATTTCATTAGATTCACAAATGAATCTAATAATGATTGAATTGTCTAACCAAATATATTGTCATCAACATAAATTTGAAAAATACAAAAAAAATATCTTATATTTCTTTAATAAAATAGTTGGATCAGCTGTTCCTTTAACAAAAGTGTTCTGTATCAAATATCATCTAACTGAACCATACATTGCTCTAGGGGCCTGTTTACGTCCATAGAATTCTTTTGTAAGTTTTCGTAGGTTTAGAAGGTTACACCGCCCTGCCATTCAATTTTATAACAATAAATTATCGTTCATTTCACTATTTCAATGTATATAATGTCTAATATTATATTATATTTTCTGTGTGTACACATTCTCTTTCCAATATAAAGAAAGAATAAACTCTTCATTGTAATTTTGTACTAATCATTTATCATTACTATTATTTACAATGGAACTTAATCACAACATTGGATTATTCTAATGAGGTTGATATTAATACTGTTATTAAATAAAATAATTTAAATCTATGTTTTTTCAAATTTAACAATGTTACTTATACCCAAAAAATTTCTCTGAGCATTATCTCTAAAAGATACTTTTCCTCTATTCATCTTGATAATCTTTTTCAAAGTTGTCTTTTACCAGTCTTATTCCTTGAATGTCCACTATCCATGTACCATGTGTTTTTATTAGTAATTTATTTAATTTTATTTAAATAAAAGAGTTAAACATTAGGAATCCAAACATTTAGTATCCAAAAAATTTATGAAGTAATATTTTAGATGTCCTCATTTTCATAGAAAGGTAATAATTACGATAGCCTAAATATTGAGTTTTGTTTAATTATTTTTTTTTCTCCCATGTCCACCACACTGATATTTAGTAAAAACTGGAGCACATTAGGGAAAAATAGTTATTACTAAAAATAGGGTTAGAATGAGTATTACCAAATCCAAAACTATTCCTTAATGGATGAATTTATGAATAAATATTTTTAAATGTTTTCCTTACTAGATGTAATGTTTTACAGAAATGTTTTTAAGGAAAATATTTCTAAAATTTGTTTAATAACTAGGATTTTGTCCTCATAGATATTAGTTTTGGACCTATAGTTAGCATGTAAAATATTTTTACTAGACACTAAATTATCAAGATCCTTAGAATGTTTATCCTTCTATGAATTAACATTTATATGGTTTTTAGAAATAGTTTCATATACAAAATTTTTCTAATCATGAGCATTTGTATGATTTTATACTTATTTTGGTAGATTAGTAAATCTTGAATTTTTATTGATAATTATTTTAGTTAGAATTCTCAATTTCAATAATTTTTTCAAACCTAGACACTTCATTGAATGAGGGTAAAGATAAATCCTCATTAGAAGATGATTATTCATCTGAAGGCATATAATATTTTTCAACTGTATAATTTCCATTTAATGATAAATTTTTAATAGATTTGGCATTGTGTACCTTCACTATTAAGATATGTTTTTCAATTGGTACTTTAGCTAGAACCCCATGATTCTTCTAACTATAAGTTTTATACTCTAAAGATTCATCTGAAGAGTCACCACCACTGGAACTCTACAGATCATTATCAATTATTACCTTCATTAAATTATATTTGGAAATCTTCTTAATAATCCTCTAAAAATTATTTTCCATTCAGTATTTTCTTTTAATATTGGGACAATCTGTCCTGCTGTGTCTAAATACATTGCATTTATAGGATGTGACTTCCAAATCATTCTTGTATTTCCTTTTTTTCTTCTTATATCTATACTGAAAGACATTATTTCACACAATCTTATTCACCCTTCAAGAAATATTTGCTAATTCATTCTCAGACATTTCACTTTCAGTAGAATCGGATAGAACAATGAATTTTTTAGACATAGATCTTGTAAACCTTTCTGGATTATTGGATTTAGTAGTAGAAAAGGCTACAAATTTGTTGCCATTTTTCTTCTTATTCATAGAAACACCTATTTTTTATATTGTCTCATGTTGAATAAAAATTCCAAAAGTTGCATCAAGAGTAATATTGGAAACATTATTTTTCTCATAAATTGTTTTCTATTTAGATTCCTTCTAATTTTGAATGATATCAATTATTTTTTACATAGAATATTTATCATCAAGACTTTTCTCTCTAATAGATTGATGAATATTGAAAATGTACATGAATCTTTGTTGAACCTTGAAAACTAGTTCTTTCTATGGAAAAATAAATCTAGAATATTATTCTCTCATCATAGCTCTTATAGTTTCAATCACTTTAGATGTTCCAAATTTTTTTACTTCACTTTTTATCCTAATGTATTTAGAAGCATCACAATAACATATTTTTCGATATATGTCTATGTTCATGGAATACAAAAAATTATAGTGTACCTTGTAATTTAGTTGATATTCTAATTTTTCTTGATTGGTAACACTTTTTAATTCCTTGTATCAAAAGTTATAGTCATTAGTAAGAATGATAAAGTTTTCTATTAATGTATTAATAAAAAACGTATTCATTCATTCTCACCAACACCGATAATCATTACTATAAAAAATAAGTGGTCTAGTAGGATTATGATTTTCAATGGAAACAATAGTTATTCCTACCATTTTATAAGAAATTACTTGACCACAAAAGATGATAATAGAAATATTTTTTAATGGCATATACAAATATCAATGAAAAACCTGAACAAGAAATGTTACACAATAAGGATTTAGAACAATGAAAACATGATCATGAAAACATATAGGTTATTATATGTATTTTAGATTTCTCTGTTGATACTAATTTTCTGATTGAACTTGTATATCTATATAATTAATTACAATATGGGGTGATTTTAATGTTTAAAATAATTTTTTTTATCCTTATGGAAATATATTTTTATCAAAGTTAAAAAAGGTAAATTCACAAACACTAAAAATAGTTATATAAGATATCATTTCTTAGGTTCTGGAAATATAGTTTTGCAAATGAAACATAAGGAATGTTTACATAGTAAAATATTCTACACTAACAGATATATAATCTCTATTAAATGATTAAATAAATTTATAATAATGTTCAAGAAATTTAAACATTATTCCATTATCAAAATACAACAGAAATAAAACCCACGAAAAAAATAATAAGAATGAAATATTTTTACCCAAACAGTAGGGTTTCAAACAACCATAGATAAATTTCCCTTGATATATAAATTCATGAAAATCTATCTTACACACACCAGTATAATCCTTTGATAGGAATATTTGAATATGTCTTACTATACATGCTATTCCCCGGGCATCAAGGTCATCAACACCTCTTCTTTCCTTTCCCCAGAAGTCCTCAAACATTAATATAGTCAGCACCTCTATATTTTTATGAATGGAATACCTCGATTGTACTCAGAAAAAATCAGAGTCTCATGATGCAAGATGAACAAGTTATTTCAAATGAAATGATCATGAGATTCTATCTCTATATAAATGAATTCACATCACTTAATCACTAGATTGATCAAAGATTGGGAGATTGTTCAAAAGAGCTCAAATTTATTAGTAAAATGTCAAAATTCGGCTCCCTCATGCAATGTAATTGTTATTCCCTGAATGACGTAGGGACACGTACAAGTTTCACATGAACAAAGTTTAGTTAAAAATAGATTGCAAGACCATGTTCTATTATAATAACAACATGTATAAGGAGAAAAACAAATCCAAATATGAAAATATACATTCTAATAAAATTAAAAGTATAATGAAAAATTGATATTAGAATCTAATAATATATAGAAACTAACTTTATAGATCATGGATATTTAGATATTGTTTTCCAACGAATTCCGAATCTAAATTCCATAGATTCTGGTGTCTGAATTCTGGAGAATTTATAGTATGAATTCTAAGGAATTTGAAGTCTCAATTCGTAGGAATTTGGTGTATAAATTTTCAGGAATTCAGAGTCATGATGCAATGGAATTATGAGTTTGAATTGTAAGGAATTCATAATATTATGTTTCTAGGAATTTGGAGTCCAAATATCATAGAATTTAGAATCTGAATTTTAGAGAATTTGTAGCTTGAATATAATTTATTTCAGATTTTGAATTTCAGAGAATTTGGAATATGTTTTCGAGATATATCAAAGACTAAATTTTAGAGAATTCAATGTCTGAATTTCAATGAATTATGAGTTATAATTTCATAGAATTCAGAGTCTGAATTTCAGAGAATTCAAAGTCTAAATTTTAGTGAATTCATAATCTAAATTTCATATAATTTAGAGAATTCAGAATCTATATATTGGAGAATTTAGAGTTTGAATTTCTAATCAATCTATATCCAAGGAACTATAAGATTCTGAGTGTTTAGATATGAATCTGAATTTTGGATTTAGTAAAAAATTTAGGTAGGCTTTTATGGATTGTAAAATGAGATAATTAAAAAAATTATTGGGATTAAATTTTCCTCAGCAAAGGAAAATTTCCCTTAATAAAATAATCAATTTGGAAAAATAAATTTCCTTAAGATAAATTTTTTTTTGATTTTGAAAACATAGATGAATGGAAAGTTTATAAGGAATCGTTATTGAATCAACACTATTTATATATAAACTGTAAAAAACGATGGTTTAATGAAACCCATTATTCTGTAATCTTAGTCGATGAAATGAGGGTTAAAAATCCTTAAATATGAAACATTATATCCCATAAAATATCAAGCCTATTTACTATTTATGTTTTATGATACAAAATTATATTAGGATACAATGTTAATCATTTTACCACATTCTACCTAGTCTAATAATTGACATTTACTTCATGGAATGAAATTCCCTTGTTTTACATTTCAAAACTACCTCCACTATTAAACATGTACCCACCGAAAATTCATGAACATCAATATAATATCAGAATTTTAATAAAAAAAAATACGAATATTGAAATGTTATTTGGATTATTATTACCCAACAACCAAGAACAACAAAAAAACAATACTAATATTAAATTATGACATGATAATAATTGTCATGGACAAAAATAATACCTTATAAAGTATATTGCAATTAATTATCAATAGTAACAGATTTATTAAGCTTCATTAAAAAACAAAAATATCCACCCTTTTAAAAATATACCAAATAATTGATCCCATTACATATTGATTTTATCATTGTAATGATATTTACATGGAATAAACCTCTATAGTTTTCACCTATTTATCTAACATCTGTAAAATACTAAATGAAATAATGAACTAAAAATATATTTAATTATAATGTTCAATGATAATAAATATATTATTTAAATTTAAAAATAAATATTCTCATAGAACAATTAATTTTTATTCTAACCAAATTTAAAATATATTATTTTTTTAAATTTTCATATGATAATCTCATGTTATTTTTCCTTCAAACATTTTATTAATGTATTTAACTTATAATATATTATTATTATATAGCAATAAAAAGTGAATAATTTTTTATATCATTAATAAATAATAATATTTAATTAAAAATCAAATTTTTAATACATTAGAAAATATCGTTTTTTTAAATTTTGATAATCATATTTCTGTTTTTTACATTTTTAGGGATACTTTTCATTATTTAAATTGAAAATAATAATGATATTAAATTTAAAACTAAAATAATTATAATTTGTACATTAATTAAATAGAAATATTTTTATCTACACCTTTATGATGCAGATATGTCTTACCTCATATCGAAAAATAATGACAATGTTTTTTAATTAAAAATTAATATTCCATCTAAAAATAATACTTTCTAATTTTTTTTAATAATTTAGAAATAATAAACCCATATGGAAAACATTATTTCATCTTTATTTATATTAAGTATACTTTATTAGTCATTCATTAACATATAATCAGTTTTTATGTAGGTAAATGTAATTTTACTTTCTAACAATGTTATAAAAAATTTTATAAGTCATTTTAATGCCCTTAGAAAATAACAATAGTTATTTATTATTTTAGAAAATATTTTATTTAAAAAATTATGTTTCATTTTTAATTCATAAATGCACTCCATAATTATTTTTTATAAATAATTATGTTTTAATTTACAAAATTGATAATTTTTATATCTTTAATGAACATAATGATTTTATGTTTTAAAAAATGTAAATATTTTTTTAAATCATCGAATTAGTATTTATATGTTATCAAATATGTTATATTGTATTAGACCACTAAAAATTTATAATTATCCTTATATAAAATACATTGTTCCTTTTATAGATATATTATTTTATTTATATTAAAAAAATGAATTTTCGTGGGAATATTATTAATAGTAATTTTTTATTTCATATATTATAATAAATGAATTGAGTATGATTGAATTTATTTCACCTAAATGAATGAAAATTAGAATAATTATAATTAATTGGGTATAACATTTATAACCAATTTGAAACCAAAAAACCAAATTGAATTCAAAAAACTATGTTTATTAAATAGAATCAATCTAATATGAATTAATCTAATGTTAATTAAACCAAGATTCCTAAAATAGAAAACTAGAAAAATGATTTTCGATTAATAAATATAAATTTATATGATCCGAAGAAAATGAAACAAAACTAACTCAAACCAACATGAATTAAATATTAGCAACATGACATGAATATAACAAAATAGAAAAAACAAGGGTGAAATGACACATTAAAAATACGTTTAAACTGAATCAGTGTAAACTAAATTGATCAAATATGAATGAAAAAATAAGAAAAAATAATATGGAATAAAACAAACTGCAATTCAACTTGGTGGAATAGATTCTGATCAAACTAAATGAAAATAAATAATTGAATTAAATATAACTGATATAAGCTAAATAATTATAATAATAAAAACTCCATCATAATCAAACAAGGATGGGGAATTTGACCTTATCCAAGGTGGGGTAAGTCCAAATAATATATACTAATTAATAATGACATAAAATAAACCAATAAAAATTAAATAAACTAAATTGAAATAATTTTATGACATGAACCAATGTAAATAATTTTTGAACATCTTCCTATGTTAAAACTATCATATAATTTATTTATCCTAGATATCAAAATACATGTTTATTAATATATATATTACCACATATAGTTTGTTCTTCTGAGAAAAATTAATATTATAATTACCTTAATGTATTGTTCAGACTAAACAATAATATAATTTCATTATAATGATGAGAACGTTGATTTTTTATCAAATAATTATATATCATATATGGGATATGGTTGTTTCCCATTATATATTGGGACACATATGATGTTTACTATATGGTTCCTGGTTATTTTTTGTGAGTAAGAATTTGTTTTATATCCATTAATGTTGGTAAAATCTATAATGGGGGATTATAAGGTGATAAACAACTATAGGAATCCCATATGATATCCAATCATTGGATATATATATATAAGAATATATATTTACTTTCATTTTACATGTGATCATTATTAAAAAATATCATGAGTGATGTACATTGATTTATTATTGAGTACCATGACTCAATATGATTGTGATGATAAAAGATTATAGGTTGTATACCGAGTGATCTAGAATTATTAATTATTAATTAAAGGATTTGTCCAATAAAAAATAGCTTGATGTTATCTTGAAACCCGTGGTTGAAATAGAATGGTTGAACTAATTTTTTTTTTGGGGATTAGATTGTTCATTTTAGTATATAAAGGAATATTTTATAGATAGTAAAAGTTGATTATAAGATTAAGATACCATCATGATGGGATATTTATACATAATGAATATATCATAAATTTATCATTCACATGTTATTATTATCATTGTAACATTACCTACTACATTTATTATTACCATATAATGTTTCAAAGTATTGATATTAAACATTATGATAGCCTACCAAATGTTATTTATGAAAAATCAAAAAAGGAAAAAATCAATGTATATTTGTTGATATTTCTTAAATTCATTTTTAATTTGTTTTTGGAAATGAATATTATTCTTAGGATTGAATATAGTATATAGAAAAGATTTTATATTGCAAATATTAATTCACCATTTATATATGAGTAAGAATATTTATGTTATTTGATTATTAAATTAATATTTATTTACCTGAATATTTAATAAAATATTATTTATTTCATATATTATTAAATTTGATATAAATAAAGTTAATTACTAAATTATTTTTTGGTTTAGTCACATGAGAATTTTAAAAAAATATTTATTCATAATACCATAAATGAAATATATATTTATTTCATGAAAACATAATAAATATTTGTTGATATGCTATTAATTTCAATGAAGGTATATGAGGTATTGTAAGAGCCTAGATATAGGTTATACCCATAGATTATGTTTTTAGGGTTGAGTCAAGGTATATTAAATATTAAACTATACAAAATTTCAAAATAATTCTATATTTATTATAAAAAAATATAAATACATCACTCATATTTTGTATGAAAATGAAGTCTTAATTAAATAGAGGCATGGAATATAAAACATGGTTCACCCAAACTATCTACGTGAAATGCATAAATGGAAATGCTTATATGAAATTGAATCATTAATGATGAATTTTTTTAGTTATAATTTTTATATTTTCCATAAAGGTGCTCATTGTGTAAAACCATGAAAATTATAAGGCTCACTAATCTCAATACATAGTAGAATTTACTACTCTACCTAAGAAATCATTCTTCTATGAATAATTTTAATTGGATGATACACCTATAGTAGAGTATCACATTTTGAAACCATCATCAATTAAATGAACATCACTTGAACATGATGTTATAAAGAATCCTAGAACACATCTTTATATTTCATCATCTTCATCCATTAAACATAATGCATCAGAACATCATTATTCTGTATTGGTATGTGTTAGTGTGTATCAAATCATTTTATTCTAGGGAATTTTATAGTTTGAAAAGGAATATTATGATTCATCTGAATTTTAATTTAATCATTAAAAAATATAACTTTCATGAAAAATATATTATTATGTTTTTCATGTAAAGGATGTATTTCAATTGATTCCCACATTACTACCCATCCAACCCCTCTTATATAAATCAATTTTTTTTCCAAATAACCTGTTAGATAGTGCATTAAAAACACTCTAACCATGGTATTTTCTATAATAAAAATCATATTTTTCACTCCAAATGAAGAGTGATGTAGCTATTTTTGGTTCAAATACCAAACCAAAGGATTCATTAAAATAATCATATATATTATCTTGGATAGCACTATAATATATAGATGACATTTATTTGGCTCTGACCTTCCTTCCAATAATATTTTTATTTTATTTTCAATATGTCTACATTGGTGTTGTGCAGTAATTAGAACACGGTAAAAAAATTACACAATAATCATCATCAGTGATCCCAATTCAAAATAATGGACAAAAGAATAAAAAAATGGGCAGATCACTTCCGAGATATTCTCTCATCAGTAGAAATCACACGCATTATCAAAATTCATCAATAATTTCATCCACTATATGTATCATAACTTTCATAATAATCTATATAATTGACATTCCATCATCTTTTTTGATTGATCATCTCAACATAAGGCCGCATGAAACCGGTCGCCAGAATCATTAAACATAGCTAAGAAAATTTTTAATAGATTACCACAAAAGTAGGGAATACCCACTAATTATAGAATCTCATTTCCTATAGGGATACAATATTAGGAATCAATCCTTATAGTATCATTATAAAGGCCACAAAAAATGTGGTTACAGGTAAAATAAAATGATGATGTCATTGAATGGATCGTGTATGGAGATACGGCCATAAAACAGACATCTAAAACCCTTATTTCTACCACTACACAATCCAGTTACATGTTCCTATAATCCTCCCCAAGTGACCTTCATTAGGACCTCATTAAAGAGGATGTATAAATCAGATCCAATAAAAGAGTAACACAAACTCTAAAAGCACCATGAACCCCAAGAAACAATGATCCACAAATCCTGAAACATCATAATAACCAATAATGTAGATCCATCTAGGATAGGTGCATATGAACTTTAGTTCCGAGCATGTTTATTGGACACTGATATAATTAAAAACAATCATTTGACCATTTCTGAATATAGTAATAAATTCATAATCGACACAAAAGTTATCTTGAGCAGCATATCATTCAGAAAAAGAATATAAGAAAAAATTTATGAAAATCCAGAACAAATGATGAAGACACATGGACAGAGAATGAAAGAGGGAGGAGGTTGTAAAAATCCAAAAAAATTATTAATTATGTTTTTACATCTTTCCCAAAAATAGATATTAAAAATTCCAATGATATATTCATGTATATGAATGACTTTATAATACTGCATATTGATTTCTTATTTTAATTTAATGTTTTTCACAATACCAATCTGAGTTCCATCTTGAATCAAAATTGACTTTTATGAGTGTTTAATATACATTACTCATTATCATTCCTGAATTCCATCACATATTAAATTACTTTACATTTCTAAATTTATTCTATGGATGATTCACATATTGGGATCCATTACATAACCAATATCATTGTATATACAAATTCCCTTTTATGACATATTAGAATATCTAATGAAAATCATGTATCTATATTTTTTTATTAGGGGATATATATATTTTCTAAAAATAAAAATAATTCTATATTTACCAAAATTCATTCATAAATCTTCCAAATCACTATGAAAAATAAGTATGAAGACTATAAACATATAGGGAAACTACATCATTGATCCCTTCCTATCTATTTTTATTAAATTCAACCCCCAAAAAAACACCAAATTATTATCTTCAAATGATATCTCACATTTGGTGTTTTACCAATATAAGATTGATTTACAACTTCAAACAACATAAAATTTGAAAACTAGCATTATCTAAACACGAGTGAGCTATGAAAATAATGACTTTATATAGTGGGAATATGATACACTTATCAAAAAAAACTAACCATACATGTTCCATTTTTAGTGTGAGGGGCAATAGTAGATTGAATAAACCCATAAATATACCTATATAAAACATTATCTAAATTGATCAACAAATCCTCCCATTTAAAGAAATCCAAAAATAACTTCGTTGATGGATCATAAAACATAGAGATAGTATTCCAGATAAATAACATAGGAGAAATTTCATTCATTAAATGAAAGACAAGTGTACATTGAGGTTGGTGTATATTTTCAAGTACATCTAAAATAAGTTACTTTTTTGGACCCCACGGTCTAACAAATAATGTTCAAAGTACACTATAGGTAAATGATTTTTCCTATCATCAATTAGTTATCCAGATTAGGAACAAAAACAATACATTCTACTTCAAGAAATTATGAATTATTCCAATTTACATTATAATATTGGTTCGAATTTGATATTATATATGTTTCTAACTCTAGATTGTTCACACTTAATTGGAATGGGAGATGCCTCATCAATGAAAACGCCATCAAACTGTTAATTCATCCATATAACATGTATAAATGAATTAGTTTCCACCATAAATTCATCCTATGTAGTTAATAAAGAAATTAATTCATTATTTTTTAACATAAATGAAATCATAAGAGCCTCCAATATATAACACTCCCTTATAAATATATTTTTTTCCAACAATTAAATCATCCAATTATGTTTTAATATTCCCTACTAACAGATACATTGATTTTTCATAATAATGTAACCAAGAATTTACCATTTTATTTACAAATAAAAGTATACACATCTGATTATTCACATTTATTTAATTTTTATAACTCCGAAAATGGGTAGTTTCACATGTGGTGAACACAAATGAAGGATTTATGTCAATTATTAAGATAAAAAACTAATAATCTCCCTATATATTGTCACATCAACTTCCACACTATCATCATATATTTTCAATTTCTTCATGGCATGCACCAATGATTCTACTAGATTAGAATAATCCATTTTAAACCATATCTAAATTCTATAAAATATTTAGTTAGTGAGGTAAATGTATAATTATTACTAGTAACAACAAAAAATTAATGAATGTAAAAATCCATCAATTAAAACCATCACCTAATATACTATCATATGTTGTGATAACATCATATATTTTTTTTATCTGTGATTACAAATATGTTTTCTTAAATATATATAATTACATGATTACATATTCCCTTATACATATTTTTTAGATGATTTGATCTAATCCTCCTATATGATAACTGAGCATCCTTAGGTATTAATCTATCCATGAGGGATATTCTATTGGTACTTCACTAATAAAATGAAAAATAATAAATTAAAAAATTATTCTCATCATCCTGATTGAGAAATCCTTGTAGGTTCTTAATGTATACTATCTCTTCAAGGAATACATTATGTATATGTAAATTTATATTCATTTGATGCACTTTTAATCTCCCTTTTAAATACATAGCTAAAAATATAATTATAGTTTAATATTTTGATACCGGTGGAAATGTATCTTTCTTACTAATAAATTTTATTAGGGAATATATTTTTCGAAAAAGTATATCATTATTAATTTTTACTTTTATATGTTCATTAGGATTATTTTTAAAAACTGATTTGGTTTTAAATATCATTATAGAATTAAAACTAGTCCAATGTCTGAGGTTTTTCAATTATTCATGATCTTCATAAAGGTTCTTGAACTAATTTTAATATTTAGAATACCCCTTAATGATTTTTGGCTCCTCCAATGTGATTAAAAAATATTTACATTGATATTTTTTAAATAATGTTTGAACATGGGATGCACAATCTTCAACTATGATTGTGACACTTGTATCTACTAAATTATATTCCCTACTTAGACCTGATGTAGCTGTTGAATTTTATTCATTTCCCGAGCATTTATATAAGGATTATATCTCACATTGGGATATTTCATTTATATAATACTCAACATCACATTCCTACACTTTTTCCACATGGTATTATTGCAAAATCATATAATTATTTTGAAAATTCCACTCATTATCTAAAATAAATATATCATTACATTAATTTTTTTCTAATAATTTTTAAAATAATTTATATTACATTAATATTGAATAGTATGTACTTAAAATTACATTCTCTACATGATCATTAAACCTCCAATTACTAATTTATTATTAATAAATAATGTTCTTCAAAACACATGAATATAGGCTTGTAATGTCCCTGACCACCTTGGTCTATTACTATAGGAAAATTAGTTGTTGGAAGTTTTGTAGGAGGACATGATGACTAATTTAAAGAGTTTTCCAAAATACCAATTTTATAACGGTCGATTTAGACTATGAGTCAAAATAGTGACTCACATCGGTGGGTCAAAATGGAGACTCGCACCAGTAGGATGTTATGGTAGGCCACAAACGTGACTCACACTGGTGGGTCATGATGGTGAGTTACACTGGTGAATCACACCGTTCAAACGCGATGGAGAGTCACAATAATGACTCACACATTTTGGAAATTAATGTGAGTTGAAATTGTCACTGACACATATGGTTAACGATGGTGATTCATTATGGTGACTCCCACTAGTTGGTCACGACGATGAGTCTCAATGGTGACTCACACTTGTAGGTCGCATTAGTGAGTCGTAATGGTGAGTTATACTGGTGAGCCAGAACATTGAATCATGATGGTAACTCGTACAAGTGACTTTAATATATAGCTTTCATTGGTATATTGTTGAATGAAGACTCACATCCGAGACTCAGAGCAGTGACTCAAACTGGTGATTCACCAACAAAATATTATTTTCCTATTTTTATATATTTATATTGTTTCTACCCTCTAAAATTTAATTTCATGAATAATTAGTTAAATGTAAAATATAATGGTTTACTATGTCATTATGTATCAAACAAATCATATAAAACCATGAAGCTTCCCTTAACATCCAATCCTCATGGTCTTCGTTCAGATCCTCCTTTTTTGGATTTTAAAAATAGTTTCATAAAATGTTAGGCTCGAATCTAAACCCTACGATATGGGTTCATTACCTTAATTCATTCCTTCTCTTTTCACATGTAATGAGGCACCTGAAGCCTTTATTCTCAAAGGATTCATGCCTTGTCCAGTTTCATTTGAATTTCATTTTCCCTATAGGCATTTCTTACAACATGTGAACCCCCTACTTTGGTGTATTAAGGAAGTTTTGGTCTTCTTTTCTATGAGGTATGGAACACTTCATCTCTATATTATTATTATATCATGTGGTGTTGGTTTATGAATGTATTATTTGTGATCATATAAAAATACCTTAATAAAATAGAAAATAGAATCAGTTCTGATCAACATAGTGTGTTGGGAATGTGTCGAATGGTCATACATTTTTCGTGATATTTTTATAAATATGTGGAATTATATAGACTATTAAAAACCTCAAATCATTCACATTGGTTTTACATTATTTCATACATATTACGGATTGTGAATTTTACATTTGGTCATATATTGAATAAATGTATATAAGTAATATATTTATTAACCATTTATATTCGGTAAAATAAATGGATTTCCCTGGATTAAACTTCTTCTATGATAACCATAAAATTAACAAATGAAATTTAAAAATGGATAAATGATTAAATATTAATATTTTACCTTCTGTTTTGTTTATGGTGTTATAGTTGTGGGATGGTTTTGTGATGTGGGGTTGTATGAGTGGTAAAATGGAATCTCGTGTTGATATATTTTATGATTACAGAATGAATGAGAATTATTTCACATCAGGGTTGTAATCAGATTATGTGGTTATGTGTTTCTTGGTGCTACTATGAGTGTACAATTTTATCTATTAAAATTATATATTACATACATGGATATTGAATAATTATTCTGATAGTGTTTGGTATGGGTAATCCGTCTAGGGTTTCCCTGTGACCACCATGTAGAAATAATCACCCCATGTCTTAGGATCATTGTTTTTTATACCATGAATGTGTGTAAAACTAATAGTTATGTGAAGTGGAATAATTTTCAATGGATCTCTATCCATTGTGTGACAACATATAGTTCCAATTTCTGATATGTGTTACTTTTTTATCGGGTATTAATGGAGAAAATAAATAGAAACATTGTTGAGAAGGTATGAGTTGGTTTGGTAAATGGGAAGTAGTTTTTCAATTAAATGATAAAATATGGGTCACACAGTTAAAAGTGGTCAAGGATAAATTATAAAATGTATGGTGGTCGAGAGAAATGGATTTCTGAAGCCGCATTAATTTAATCTTATTCGAAATTTATTATAGATGATACTAATACAGGTATAAATTTTTGTGAATCCCATAGGATGGTCTTTAAAGCTTGCTACTACATATATATATATATATATATATTAATACATAATTTTTTTTATTTTATACTAACCCCTACCTATTTTATCACCATGTGCTGAACACCCCCATTTTATTAGTGGATGGATTATTTCCTAGTCATCCTGATGGGAGGATGGATTTCTGGCCACCATATCTTCCATACTACCTCTTCTAGGCAGTTATAGTCCTGTATTCTGTGAGAATATTGTGTTATTGAGCTACATGTGTGTGCATGCATGTTTTTCTTTCCCATGTTTCATTGAAATGATATGTGCTATGTTTTTTCATGTGACATTGCGATGGGGTGTGGTATATGAACCAGGTGTCTATATGATGGATGTGATTTTGTATGTGGCCAAGTGTCTTCAAGTTGGATGTGATGTGGTTTTCTGGCCCAGGTATGTATAGGCAATATGTGATGTGGTAGTTAGGCCCATGTATGTGGGGGGAAAATGTGATTTTTAATGATAAAAAAATATGGAAGCACTGAGAGATTTATTATTAGTGTGTGGGAGTGGCTACTCAATTGGATGGGGGTGAAGGGTACCCTAGCGTCAATGTGATTAGAATATAAAATTACATGACTATGTTATTTAGAGATCATGCCATGGTGAGGTGGGGATGGTTTGTATTCCCTATTATTTATTATTGGTTCTGCTATTTTCTCATGGGATCATTACTATGCTTGTATCACTTCTGTTCGAGAGATGTTGGTTTTTTCTTCTATGTTTAATTATATGCTCACCCTATATATACAAAATTTATTTTAGTATTGGAGGAGGATTTTGTGGACAGTTTTGGACTATACTAGTGTAGACTTTGGGAATGTTGTCGTGTCACTACATAACAATACATTTGGTACTGCCTTATTGTTTTATGTAATTTTTGATAATTTTAATTTTAAACAAACATGTGGAATGGATTTTTTGTATTGTTTGTATATGTATTAATGTTTTTTGGAGGTTGATACACCTTATCACCTCATATTTTTTAAATTTGACGTTTTTTTCCTTGCATATTGTTATATATTTATTCCCATTGGTGCTAGTTTTCACCCGAGTGCCTAATGAAGGTGGGAATCTAGAGTCATTAACTCTCTTTATTCATTTTCTATGTGAGTGGGGAAATTTAGTGGGACGAGTCATTATATAATGCTTTCCTAGGATATGATGGGGAGGTAGGATATATATTAGGGTAAGGCCCATTGAGGATTTCATGGGTTGGTAGGGAAATAGTGTTTGGTGACCTCAGTATGTGTTATAGGCCTAGGAAGTCCTGCTAGGACAAGAGATTTTAGTTCCCCCCCCCCTAATTCATTGCAATCACTCTGGGCCTGGCAAATGAATAAGTTAGGCTATCCTATTTTTAGGTTATAGAACATAGGAAAGGTACATGTATCAAAATTACTTTTGATTCTTTTTGAATTTGGAATATTTTCGGAAAATTAAAATAGTTTTTGAAATGTTTAAAATTATTTAAAATAATCATAAATTAACTTATATACTACATTGGAATAGGAATTCCATGTTTACCTTTTACCTATGGCACCCAATCATTGTACGCTTGTGGATCAGATAGTTGATGATCAAAATGCCAATATGATTGATCGTAATAGGGTTGAACATGGGAAGTAAGATTTCTAGTGGTAGATACTATTATTCTCCTTCAAGTGGAAGACCAAGGAAATGTATTTGGGTAGTGTTTTGGATATATATACAGAGAGTTCCATCGTGGATCTTTATATCTCCATCAGTTAGATCCGGACTCTGAAATATTATTGGGTTCTTTTGGATGTGATAATGTTGTAGAATGTAGGGTGTAAATGGTGGAATCTATATCTAGGGTATGGGATATTCCCCATCAATGAAAACATCATCATACTATTAACTCCTCTATATAACATGTGTATATGAATTAGTTTCCAATATAATTTCATCCTATGTAGTTCATAAAGAAATTCATTCTCTATTACTCTATTAAATGAAATATAAGAGCCTCCAATATATAACACACATCAATATATATATTTTTAGCCACCAATTAAATCACCCCATTATGTATTTATATTCTATACTAATTGATACAATGAATTTTCATTATAATGTAACCCAAAATCCACCATTTGCTTTACATATAAAAGTATACACATCCAATTATTCTTCTGTAATTAATTTTTATAAAAATAATAATGTGTAGTTTCACATGTGGTGAACACAATTTAAATATTCATGTCTATTATAAAGAGAAAAAACTAATAATATCTCTATAGAGGTTCTCATTAACTTCCACCACAGCATCATATGTTTCCAATTTCGTCATGGCCTAAACAAATGATCACACTAGATTAGATTAATCAATTTTAAACCATTTCCAAAATTCTATAAAATATTTTGTTTGTGAGGTAAATGTATAATTATTACTAGTAATAAAAAAATTAATTAAAATAAACATACATCAATTAAAACCATCACCTAATCAACTATCATATTTTTTGATAACATTGTGTATTTTGTTTCTTCTGTGATTACAAATATATTGTAAAAAATATATATAATTATTTCATTTCATATCCCCTTATTCATATTTATTTAGATGATTTAATCAAATCCTCCTATATGATAACTGAGAATCCATAGGTATTAATATATCCCTAAGGGTTATGCCATTGGTACTTCTTTAATACCATGTAATACATTAAAATAAAAAATTATTCTGATCATCCTGAATGAGAAATCCATCTATTTTCTCAATGTATAATATTTCTTCAAGGAATCCATTATGTATTTAAAAATTTATATTCATTTGATGCACATTGAATCTCATTTTTAAATACATAGTTAAAAATATAATTATAGTTTAATATTTTGATACCAGTGAAAAGTTGTCATTAATAATAATTTATTTTATTTGGGAATATATTTTTTGATAAAAATATCTTTATTAATTTTCACTTTTCGATATTCATTATGATTATTTTGAAAAACTGAATTGGTTCTAATTTTCTTTAATGAATTAAAAATATATTCAATTTCTGGGGATTTTCAATTTTTCATGATCTTTATAAAGTTCCATGAACTAATTTTCAATTTAGAATACCCTTTAATGATTTTTTGGCTCCACCGATGTTATTAAAAAGGATTCACATTGATCTTTTATTAATCAAGTTTGAACATAGGATGCACAATCTTCAACTATGATTGTGGCACTGATATATACTAAATTATATTCTCTATTAGGATCTGATGTATCTATTGAGTTTTATTCATTTCTGGAGCATTTATATAAGGATTATATTTCAAATTAGGATATTTCATTTCTTTTCTACTCAAAATCACATTCCTACAATTTTTCCACATGTTATTATTGCAAAATCATATCATTATTTTGAAAATTACATTCAATATCTAAAATGATTACATCCTTACGTTGAATAGTCCTTCAATAATTATATAAATAATTTATATTTCATTAATATTTAATTGTATATCATTAAAATTATTTTATCTAGATGATCATCAACCCTATGATTTCTAATAAATTATTAACAAATAATATTCTTCTGATCACATGAATGTAGGTGTGTAATGCCTTGGACAACCCTGGTCCAATACTATGATAAATTTTTTTGTTGGATGCTTTCTATGAGGTCATGATGAATCATTACAAGAGTTTTCAAAAATTACAATTTTATAATGGCCGATTGCGACTATGAGTCAAAATAGTGACTCAAATCGGTGGGTCGATATGGAGACTCTCACCAGTAGGATGTGATGGTAGGCCGCAAATGTGACTCACACTGGTTGGTCATGATGTTGAGTCATACTAGAGAATCACACTGATCGAATGTGATGGAGAGTCACAATGATGACTCAAACATGATGGTAATTAATGTGAGTTGAAATGGTGACTCACACAAAAGGGTTAAGATGGTGAGTCACTATGGTTACTCCCACTAGTTGGTCATGATGATGAGAATCAATGGTGACTCGCACCAGTAGGTCGCATCAGTGAGTCATAATGTTGAGTTGTACTAGAAGAGTCAGAAAGTTTAATCATGATGGTACCTCATACATGTGAATTTGATAGATAGATTTCATTGGTAGATTGTTGAATGGAGTCTCACATCGGGGACTCATAGCAGTGACTCGCACTAGTGATTCACCTCCAATAAATTATTTTCCTATTTGTATAGATTTATATTGCTTCTACCCTCCAAAATTTTATTTTACGAATAATGAGTTAAATGAAAAATTTTATGGTTTACTGTGTAATTATGAATCAAATGAATCATATAAAAACATGAAGCTTCTCTTATCATGCAATCCTCATGGTCTTGGTTGATATCATCCTTTATTGGATTTTAAAAATTGATTCATATAATGTGAGACTCAAATGTAATCCCTATGATATGGGTACCTTCCCTTAATTCGTTCCTTTTCATTTCACATGGCACGAGGCTCCTAGAACATTTCTTCATGAAGGATTTGTTCGTTGTTTAGTAGCTTTTGAATTTCATTAAAACTGCCGGCATTTCCTACAAAATGTGCACCCCCTACTTTTGTATAATAAGTAAGTGTTGACCATCTTTTTTATGAGGTATGGAACCCTTCATCTACCTTTTATAATTATATCAGGTGGTGTGGGCTTATGAATGTCTTATTTGAGATCATATAAAAATACCATAATAAAATAGAAAATTGAATTGGTTCCAATCAACATAGTGTGATGGGAATGTGTCGAATGGTCATACATTTTTTGTGATATTTTGATCAATATGTTGAATTATATGGACTATTAAAAACCTCAAATCATTCTCTTTGGTTTTCCATTATTTCATACATATTATGGATTTTGAATTCTTATATTTGTACCTATGTTGAGTGAATGTATATAAGTATTATATTGATTAACCATTTATATTATTTAAATAAATATATTCCCCTCAATTAGACATCTTCTGTCATAACAATAGAATTAACGAATGGAATAAAAAATGGATAAAAGTTTAAATATTAATATTTTACCTTCTGTATTTTGTATGGTGTTATAGTTGTGGGATGGTATTGTGATGTGGGGTTGTCTGAGTGGTAAAACGGAATCTTGTGTTGATATATTTTATGATTATAGAATGAATGAGAATTATTGCACATCAGGGTTGTAATCAGATTATGTGGTAATGTGTTTTTAGGTGATAATCTGAGTTGATAACATGCTCTGTTGATAGTATATATTGGTTTTAATTACATTGAATAATTATTCTGGTTGTGGTTGGAAAGGGTAATCTGCATAGGGTTTCCCTGTGACCCCCATACAGAAAGCATCACCCCATGTCTAAGGATCGTTTTATTTTATACCATGAATGTGTGTAAAACTAATTTTTATGTGAAGTGGATTAACATTCAATGTATCTATTTCAATTGTGTTACTACATAGAGTTTCTATTCCTGGTATGTGTTATATTGCTTCTCAGGTATTAATAGAGAAAATAAAAAGAAACAATTTTGATAAGGAATGAGTTGGTTTGGTAAATGGGTTGTAGTTTTTCAATTAAACGATAAACGATAGGTCTCACAATTAAAAATGGTTAATGATAAATAATAAAATTCATGGGGGTCGAGTGAAAAGGATTTGTGAAGCCCTATTAATATAATCTTATTTGAAAATAACATTAGATGATACTAATACATGTAGAAGTTTTTGTAAATCTCATTGGATGGGATTTAATGCTTTCTACTATATATATATAAGAATACACAAATTTTTTATTTATATACTTACCTCTCCCTAGTTTAGCACTATGTGCTGAAGACTCCCAGTTTCATAGTGGAGGGGGTATTTCCCAGTCACCCCGGTGGGAGGATGGATTACTAGCCACCTGATCTTCCATACTCCCTCTTCTTGTCCGTTATATTCCAGTATTCTTTGGGTATATTGTCTTATTGAGCTACATGTGGGAGCATTTAAGTTTTTCTTTCCCATGTTTCATTTAGATAAGATGTGTTATGTTTTTCCATGTTTCATTGGGATGATGTGTGGTATGTGAACCAGGTGATTGTACATAGGATGTGATGTGGTATGTGGCCATGTGTCTGCTAGTTGGATGTGATGTGGTTTTGTGGACCAGGTATGTACGTGAAGGATGTGATGTGTTTGTGAGACCCATGTGTGTGGGAGCGGGATGTGGTTTTTAGTGATAAAAAATGCAAGCCCCGGGACATTTTTTTTAAGGTGTGGGAGTGGATAATCAGTGGGATGGGGGTGTAGGGTACCATACCATCAATGCGATTACAATATTAATTTACATGACTATGTTATTTAGAGAGCATGACTTGGTGAGGTGTGGATGTTTATTATTCCTTTTTATTATTTGTGGGTTCTACTATATTCTCATGGGATCATTAGTATTCTTCTATCACTTCTATACGAGAGATATTAGTTTTTTCTTCTATGATTTATTTTATGCTCACCCAATGTATATAAATTTTTTTTTAGAATTCGAGGAGGAATTCGTGGACTGTGGTGGATTGTACTAGAGTAGACATTGGGATTGTTTTGTGTTACTACATAATGTTACTTTTGGTATATGCCTTAGTGTTTTATTGAATTTGTGACAATTTTATTTTTAAACATGCTTGTGGGATGGATTTTGGTTTCATTTGTATAAGTATTGGAGTTTTTTTGAGGTTGATACATCTTATCTTCTGATATTGTTTTAATATGATGTTTTATTCCTTAGATATTTTTATATACTTGTTCCCATTGGTGCTAGTTGGCACATGAGGGCCTACTGAAGGTGGGAATCTGGTGTTATTATCTCCCTTTCCTCATTTTCTATGAGAGAGGGGAATCTTTACTTGGACGGTCATTATATAATGGTTTCACATGATATGTTGGAGAGTTAGGAAAGAGATTCGAGTAAGGCCCAAAGATGATTTCATGGGTTGGTAGGGAAATAGTGTTTGGTGACCTTAGTATGTGTAATAGGCTTAGTAAGTCTAACTTGGAAGAGATATATTTTTCCCCTATGGGCCGATGCAATCACATTGAGCCTGCTGAATGACTAAATGAGGCTATCCCATTTTAGGGTATATAACTTAGGAAAGGTACATGCATCATAATGAATTGTGTTGCTTTTTGAATTTGAAATTTTTTCGGAAAATTAAAACCGGCATTGAAAAGAGTAAAATTATTTAAAGGAATCTTAAATTAACCTCTATACTACATAGTCATATGAATTCCATGATTAACATTTAGTTATGGCACCTGCTCATTATTCTTAGGTGGATTAGTTAGTTGATGCTCATAATGCCGATATGATTGATCATAATAGGGTTGAACTTGGGGATTATGATGTTTATTGGTAGATAAAGTTATGATTTTTCTAGTGACAGACCAAGGGAATGTATTCCGGTAGTGTTTTGTATATAGAGACAATGAGTTGCATCATGGATCTTGATATCTCCATCAGTTTGATCTGGACTATGAAATATTACTGGATTCTTCTGGATATGTTACTGTTGTATGGAGTAGGGTGTAAATTGTTGAAGCTATATCTATGGGAAAGAAATGAATATGATATTTTATGGGATGATTTTGAGAATGAGTATTGAGCATAATTCTATTCATCAACCATTAAGGTCGATAATAAGTGGAAGTTACACCCCCTCTAGAAGGGAAGTATGTCAGTATAAGAGATGACGATTGTGTTTAAGGATCTTCTTAATTTTTCATCATAACTTTTTTCTAATGGGGATTATTGTGTGAGATTTCTAAAGGAGGTACTTCATAGATCAATTCAGTACATGTTTACCATGATTACATTTCATGCACACCTATAGGTCTAGAAGAAGGAGGAAGTGATTTAGTGGATTCACTAATGAGGAGGTTTACCACGAGAGGGGAGAAAGAATGGTATTTCAAGAGGTAGGGTTACCAGTAACAGGCCCCAAGCTCCAGTGGAATCATGGTTTCATCCTGCAGGAGTCGACCTGATTACATTCTGTTAGGAGCATTGGGTTCTCGTGCATTTTCTGTGCACATATAGATGATGTTTTATCTTTTTGTGGGTCATTACAATATTTAGAATCTTTTTCCAATAACATTTTGAACATAGTATGGTCTGGGGGTTTTGTTCCCCAACCAGTCTCAGTTGTAGTTTCTATCTAGGAAGTTTCACCAACATGGACACCATGATGATTCTCCGTCAAGGGGAGATATAATAGATCGAGGCCCACCTCATGATATTTCGTAGGGAAATTGATCCAGTCATGGTCAGGGGGGAAGTTATCAGTAGAGGTGTATATATATTAGGAATGGATAGGTTCACTTATTAGAGGAAGCAGTTTTGATAGTACCAGATATTGTTAGAGGTTTGATAATCTTATTTAGTACACTTTCATGTGATTTATTTGATTAGGTATATTTTCAATACATTCGTCACCCAATCATTCCATAGCTCATGGACTATACATATATAGTTTTTTCATGCCCCTAGTGTTGAGTACAGTAGTCGGATGTCAGAAAAGAATTTTTTATTTGTGTCAAGGATGTATACTGATGATGGGACAACACTAGTATCGTGGGGATATTTTCTTGATTTAGAGGCATCTATATGATTTCATTCATGACATTGAATAGTTGTATTCCACGCATTATTTTATCGAATTCTTTTGAATGAGTGTCATGTTTACAGATATTCATTAGAAGTGTGTGGCATTAATTAGTGAGAAGATATTTCTTGTGGGATGTTAGAATGTGAAGCCTCTTTATCCCTTGTACGTTGTGCTGTCAGTGGAAGTATTGTAATGTCCATAAAATAGGGTTTTTGTCGTGTTCTTTAATTTTATTCATTCAGAAGATATTACTGTAATCCCTTAAGGTGAAGTTGAGTTTGGGATTGACCTACTTCCCGATGCTTCTCCAATTTCGATGGATATTTATCATATCACACCTTCTAAGTTACAAGATATGAATATCTAGATAGATGATCATATTAATAAGGTATTTACCCTGACTAGATTTTCATCATGTGGTTCTCCAGTGTAATTCACCAAAAAGGAGTATGGTTGTATGTAGTTGTGCATAGAGTTCAGGAGGCATAATCTAGTGACGATCAAGAACAATTACTATTTTCCAAGTATAAAGGATCTTTTTGAACTGTTGAAATGTGTGATTTCGTTTTCTAATATCTATCTATTGTAACTATATCACCATTTAAGGATGTTGGACAACGATATCTTGAAGACAACTTTCAAATTCCGGTATGGTCTATTTGATTTTATAGTTATTTTTTTGTTGTTACGAACTCACTGACCATGTTCATGAGGCTTATAAACCCCATATTTTAAAAGTTTGAAGATAGATTCATCATCTTATAAATCGTTTTCCACGTGATATAATGAAAGATAGAGGGTGATAATACCGAGCATATTAAGACCTTCCTGGAGGTTCTTCGATGCCACCGACTCTATGAAAAGATGTCAATGTGCATGATCTAGACAAGATATGATCATTTCCATGGGAATGTGGTGTATTAATAGGTTTTGGTAGTGAACCCATCAATGATTGATGAATTTCGTTCTTAGGAGGCACCCAATAATTTGGTAGATGGTAAAATTTTTCTTGGTCTTGGGGAGTATTAATTGAGGTTTGTACTTTATTTATCTTGATTTGCTACTCCATTAAGAGATTTGACCCTGAAAGACCATGGTTTGGTGTGAAGTGATCCGTTTTACCCAAAATTCGGTTATCGAAAGGGGATGTTGGTTATTACTATAGTGCTCTGGTTTCTAGTGGAAGGTATGATGTATGTTTTGTATTGTGATGCTTTCTGTATGGGCTTGGTATGCGTCGTGACGAAGCTACGTGAAGTTACCTATTATGGATTAAGGTTGTCACATCACCATTAATGTAAATATTCCACACATGATTTAGAGCTTGTACTGGTCATTCTTGAATTGTACGTGTAGATACCTTACCTAAATGGGGAGAAATTTATGGTCATTACTAATCATAATAGTGTTTGGTATATAATTTCCCAGTGAGATATGAATTTTAAATAGTGGAGGTGGATGATGTTTCATCAGGACTATGAATTTGACATATCACAGACCATATGAAGGGGAATTTAATGGTTGATACCTTGATATAGAATTCATAGAAGGTTTTTGTTCGGGATTATATGGATGCTTGAAAAGATAAGGAGGAGTTAAAAGACTTTCAATTGGATGAATGGTTCGATAGAGGTAGTGGTTGTTTGTTTCAAATGACGGTGTATTCTTCTTTGATTTAGTATGTAGAGGAGTCTTAAGTGAAATATTCAAAGTAATATGTTAATTGAGATTGTGTTAGCCATGGTGATGCTATGGAATGATGGATAATGGATGGTGAGAATTTAATTATATTCCATGGAAGTCATCTGTTCATGTTGAAATACTTATGCAAGTCCTCTATGAGTTTCATAATTCACCATTAGTAGTACAACCAATAAATTTAATTATGTTCCAATGCATGAGGATATAGTTTTGGTAGCTAGGGAGAATGCATGAAATGGTAGAGTTTGTATAGAGGTTCCTAGTGTACCATTGGGTGAAGGAAAATTAGCATATTGTTGGTGGATTATTGGATCATAAGAATATCCCTAAGTGGAAGTGATATGAAATAATGATGCATTTCATGACATGGATAAATAGGGAACATGGAAGATATGATGTTATTTGGGTAGTGGTGAAACCACTTATGAAATTGGGTCATCACATAGAGATAAAGTTGTATTGGGTAGTGGATTCCATTGAAAATAGATATGTGAATTATGAGAGGCATTTTCACTTAGTTTTGAGGTCCTTATTTTAATATTAGTATATTTTTTTACCATATGAGTCAGGAGGGTATTGCATCATGCTTTTTAAACTCAGTTATTCCTCAACACTGCCTTCCATCCTGAACAGATGATTTGAAAGAATATACTAACTAGATACTAAAATATATGCCTCCAGCATGCATAATGGACTATATTCTATCCTAGATATAAATATTTTCCTTATTATAATAATATGACAATAATATCATTATCTCTTTCATTGGTATGGAATAGTCCAAATCATTATAGAAACAAAAATTCCATTCTCCATTGTTCCAGTATGAGGTGGGGGAGATAGTTTTTCATGTCCCCAATGTAGTGCATAGCACAATATAGAAGTTTAATCGCATTTTTGATAGGATCAAATCATCACATGACATTAAAACATTGTATATTTTTTATTGGAAGAGTCCCTCTGAGTTCGAGGTTAGGGACCATGTGTTCTTGAAGGTTTCCCCTCAGTGAGGGTAACTGTTGTTTGGTGTACATAGAATGATCTATCCATTGTATGTTGGATCCTCTGACGTGTTGGGATGATTTGGAATAGGGGAATACCATTTTTCACTAACACCATATTTGTAGAGGATCCATGATGTATTTCATGTATCTCAACTCCATCAGTATCATTAAAATTATTCCATTTTAATTTATATTAGTAGTTAGATATTTAAGATGATGCAATATACATTGAGTGGCATATAGAGATCCAAAATCATCGAGATATGGTGTTGTGAGGGAGGAAAATTCATTTCGTTCATGTTTTGTGGAGGTAATGTGTCATGCATGGTAGTATATGATAATGAGAACTTCATATGCATTCTTAGTTCCCAGAGTTGTTTTGAGTTTTTTCATGTTATATTTTTCATCGAATATTTATGTTTCAACATTGTTTGTTAGTATATGAGTTCTTTCCTTCTTATGTAATGTTTTATGAAGTCATGAATGTTGAAGAGTGTATGACTCAATCCCTAATCCAGATTCATTAGTTGCAAAGTGATTAAACCCATGTAGGTGATTCAATATCCCAGCGATCTGATTGAATCTTGATGTGGATGAAAGAAATCATTGGCTCTGTTGTTCAGATGGTGTGGTTGTTGTGTTTTTATGGTGTTAATTCTAGTTCATTGTGATATGAAGATGATAGAGGAGGTGTCCGTGGATGTGGAGGTTTCCAATCCATATTTATAAGTATGCAGTGTGGTTCATTTTTTGGATACTGATGTGTTTGGTTGTTAGTTTTGATTCATTTTTTGTGGGATCCATTAGAGGTATCTCATGGGGTGATTGTTCATACCCTTATCTTCCATCTGGTATTATTTATGGATTCTAGAGGATGAGAATATTTTGAGGTGTATCTGATGTAATGGATCGAAACTCCATGGTCCATTACATTTTGAAAATATGGTGTTATATGTCTTATAAGTGGGCACGATGAGTAATTTCAAGTGTTTTCCAAAATTCATATTTTTTAACGATTGGTCGTGATGGTGAGTCACAATGGTGACTCACAGTGTTCTATCGCGACAGTGAGTCGTAATGGTTATTCACATAGGTGGGTTTCGATGGCATGTCATAATGATGACTCGCACATGTGGGTCATGATGGCGATTCACAATGGTGACATTATTTGGTAGGTTGTCATAGTGAGTCCCAATGGTGAATTACGCCCGACTGTAGTGATTGTGAGTTGGAATGGTGACTCACACGGGTAGGTCACATCAGTGGTTCTTAATGGGGGGGGGGGTCAAACCGGTGAGTAAAAATGGTGAATCCAGTTGGTTTCTCACACCGGTTGCTCTAACTTGTATCCCACATAGTTAGCTCACTGAATGGTGACTCACAATGGTGACTCACACTAGTGACTTTCTTAATATGGATTCATTTCCAATAGTTTTCCATTTTTCTATTTTTTCAAATTTCTTACATATTCAACACATTATCATTTAATTTGACATAAATTTATTTAAATTATATATTTAATGTTTTTTTGGATCCATTTATAATAATATCTATCCTCTAAAAACCCAAGTATCCCATTGAATTCCAAACCTCATGTTGTGGGTGCTGATTCTTCATTGTTGGACTTTAAAAACTATTTCATATCTCTTGATTCTCACAACTAATCCCTCCATGATGAGGGAGGCTTTACCTTAATTGAATCATTATCCTTCATATTGACACGAGGCACCTAGATCCTTTATTCTGTGAGGAGTCATTCTTTATGATTTAGCTTTTGGATCTTATTTTCCCTTAAATATTTCCAAGCTACTTTCACACCACCTATTTTGGTATAATAAGGATGTTATCAACATCTCATCTTCGATGTAGTATTACATTCATCTCATTTTTGATTTTGTATCATTTGGGATGGGTGTATGAATATATCATTTGTGAATATATAATAATACCAAATTAATAATGATAATTGAATCGGTTTTGATCAGCATGGGGGATGGGAATGTGTTAAATGATCATTCTATTTTTTTGATATTTTTATCAGTGTAGTGAATTGATTCGGCTCAATGCCTACTAAAAATCCTCAATATTAGAGGTCATGTTTGATCAAATATGATAACATTTTAATGGTTATAATTGGTCTTCTATTGAGCGATTGTATATATGTATTAAATTTATTAACCATGTATATTTGGTTTAATAAATGGATTCCCAATATCATACTTATTTTTTGATAACCCCATAATTAAAGAGTGGAATGAAATTATGGATACCTTATTAAATCATGAAATTGGTCCATGTATGGTTTTGATGGTTCTACGCTTCTGGGCATGGTTGGCTGATTTAGAGCGGTTCTGTTGGTGAAATGGAATCTTAGGTGGATAGATTGTTTAATGATGATATGAATCCGAAGTGTTGTAATGGAGGGATATGAATAGGTTTTGTGGTTATGTGTTAATGGCTAGAACTATTAGTTGTGGGTTTTCACTATTGATAGGATTGATTGGGGAGAACGACATTGAATAATCATGATAGATTTGGTTGGTGGGGGTAATTCACCCAAGGTTTCTCCTTAATTCAATGTAGAAAGATTCACTTCATGTGTCTGGATCGATTTGTATTATATCATTAGTGGGTGTTAAACTGAGTTTAATGTGAAATGAATTAATTTAACTTGGTTTCCTTTAAATTATGTGACTTATTTGAGCTACTTTTGTGTTGTCTTTATCTTAGATTCTAGGGTAGTAATGGAGAAAATAAATATAAAATAATGTCCAGATGGCATGATTTTTTTTAAATTAGAATACATTTTCAATGAAATGATAAATAATGGGTTTCATTTATAAATATGTTAAAATATAAATAAATAATTAGATTGGTGAGGATATAATGGTAATTAAAATCCCACATTAATTTTATAGACATATTATTTGAGCCTTTGTGATACTAATTATGGAAGCTCTTTTTTGGAATCCCATAGTTTGGTATTGAGTGGATGATACTATATATATACATACATTGTATGTTGTTTTTATTTCTATACTAACCCCACCCTAATTGATCACCAGGTTACGAACAACCTCATTTTTAGGGGAGGGTGTCTTTATGATTCATCATTGTGAGATTATGAATGGTTGGCCACCCCCTCGTCCCTACTCCATATTATAGGAGGTTATAGTCCACGATTATTCAGGAAGGTTACAGTTGTGTAGCTTAGTTGGGCGTTGGGGATTTGTGCTTTCCAATGTGTCTTCAGGATGAGATTGTTTGTGCATTCCCATGTTTCATTGTTATGTGGTGTAGTTAGTATCCCATGTGTATGTGGGTGATACAGGATGTGGTTGGGAGGCTCATGTGTCATTATGAGGGCTGTAATGTGGTTCTTAGGCACAAGTGGGTGATGGGGGTGGATGGGGAGTGGTTTCTAATGTTTTAATGTGGTGGGAGAATAATGAAATTTTTTATATGGGTGTGATAGTAGATAATCAGGGGGAATGTTTTGTGGGGTTCCCTAAAATCATTGTTCCTGCTATATTACATTACATGACTATATTATTTGGAGAATGTGACATAGTGATGTGGGGATTATTAGTATGTCTTGTTTTGTGTTATTGATTCTGTTGTTTTGTTATAAGATCAATATTATGATTATCTCAATTGAGAATGAGATACATTTGTTTTTTACTTCTGTGTACAGATGTATTATCACCATATTTATATAAAATTGTTTTCATGTTTCTAGATGGATTTCATGGACCTTGTTGTACTCTACTATCATGGAATTTGGAAAAGTAGATGTGGAACTGGATTGCTTTACTTTTGGTACTTAAGTTGGACATTTATATGATTTGAAACAGTTTTATTTTCAACCATGAATGTCAGATGGATTTTCGATTTCATTTTTATGTGTATGGGTGTTTTTTTGAGTTTGATACATCTTATCTCTCGCTCTAGTTTTCGTATAAAGGTTATTGCCACAATATTGTGAAATCATTGCATCCATGGTGCTAGAATCCACCCTGGGGCCTACTAGAGGTGGGAATTGGGAATTATTATGTCTCTTCCAACATTAACATAAAAATAGGAAAATATTTGGAGTGAGGAGGTAATGACATGGTCAATGATATTTCCATAAAATATACTATTTAACTGATAATATATTCATCATGGAAACATAAAAAGTTATCACTTTATACGTATACATATTTATGAATTTCCACATTCTCATATGACTCCAATAAATAATATTCATTAAGAATTATCTAAGACATGTTGTTGAAATATATATATATTCATATAAGGAATATATTTATTTGACGATTCCATAAAAATAATGCATGATGTCATATAACATGTTTTTCAATATACCCATCTTCAATAATGTTGTTAAAATCCATACAATTAATGCCCAATAAATTTGGAATCATGAATATATTGTGATATACTATTAAAATACAAGGATATTAAAAAAAATTAAATGAATATTTAGTTCAACAGTAATATACATGACTGAGAACCACAATAGTTTAGTGTATTAGGATACTAGGTTAAAAATATTACAACATGGTTAATTACTTTCAACATCTCCCATAAAGATCTTACCTATTAGTAATCGTTATAAAGATACCCTACATAAATAATATGTTGATAACATCGGGGAAGGAAAGATAATAAAAGGGTGATCTCAAATGATTCTCTTGGGTAATCCATTGGGATACGTAATCTTAAAAAGATCGTAATTGTATGATAATATTAATATAACATTGGAAAACTATACCCATCATAAATATAATCATTTCATAAGATGTGAATAAAAATATAATCAATGAACATGTGCAATAAGGGAATATCATTGGCATAAGACATATAGACTAGTTATATAAAAAATCAATGAAAATAATATTTCAAGCCTTTCCACCAAGACATTCATAACATGTTATTTTGGGGAAAAAAATGTGATCCAACATTGGCAACGGGATGACCACCAATGTACCTTCATTTACCAGAGTGGGATGACCACATGTATATCATAGTTTATTGTAATGGGCTAATAAACCTTGTAAAATTCATTATATGAACAGGATAACAACTTATGTACCCTCTATTTGAGGGTTGGACTGACCACCAGTGTACAACCCATTATAGTCTTTGGCGGACCACTCATGTACCCTATAATATCAAATATCAAATATCATAACCTAATACATTGAAGATAAATATAGGTGCTACTAATCACATAAGGAAAATATATTTATTTGGTTCACAAGATCATAAACATTAATCATATCATAAAAAATTAAATTAATTTTGTATCATAATTAATTCATATTATCATAATTATTGAATATGTGAGAGTATTAATAATCATTTTATCATATCATAGCCCGTGAAACGATGTGGCTTATATACATATTTTAACATGGTATTGCTCATATAATAGAAACAATATTCCCTAAAAAATATCATCATAAACTATAATAATTCAAAAAAATCATAATAATTGTATCTTAGGATCATTTTTACCAGAAGAGCATAAGACACATACAATTATTTAATATTATATGGTGATGTATTTCGAAATATCAGTTGGTGAATTTCTGAAGGAAACTAATTTTTTTTTTGAAAATAAATTTGTAAAATATAAACCATATTCAGAACACTTTTATTTGAACAAATAACTGAAAACATAAAATCAAATCATAAGAAATTTATTAAAAAATTTCATGAGTAAAAAAACATTTCATATGTGAAATATGTGTTATAAAGGATAATACATTATGAAAAAACAATTAAAACCATAAATATAATGAAACACTCATTTTTCATGAATATGAGTTAAAATATCATGTAAAACATTTTTATAACTCTAATTTAAATGAAAACATTCAAATAAAACAAAATTTAGAATGGAGAGAGATATAAATTGGGATTAAAAAATCAATAAATTAGTTAACATAAATAAGGAGGAAAAAAAGGTAACATCCCATGGTGATATCATGAATGTATAGAGGCTAATATATTTCATGGGAAATCATGAGAGTATAATCATAAAATTTCATCAATGGGAGTACAATCATAAACAATCCTAAAAAATTTGAGATTTTACCACAAAACTCTTACCACTTTAGAAAATTTTAGACAATATCATAATGAAATGTAAAATATATATTAGGATTTAAATATCATGAAAATAATGAAATTAATTTCATAACATGTCACATGGATTTTTGACACCTCGTCGAAGAATATTAGTGCATAATAAAACATGTGTTCCAATGAAAGAAAATTGTGAAAAAATTCCCTTAAATTTATAGAAACATGAAATTATAGATCTATATAGGGGAAATTATAAATTTGATACACAAATACCAATAATTATAAGTATTATAATAAAAAATACTTTCATGTTATATATACACCAAATATAAGGAAGAGGTTGTTAAAAAACATGTGTTTCAATAAAGTACAAATTGATATATATACTGGTGACTACTTTAGTATCTTTAGAATTTTGATCCACAAGAAATTATAATTCCAGTTTAGAAATTCATTATCATAAAATAGGGTTAAATTATGATATGAAATGTCATATGGAATTATTTAAAAAATAGGTTTTTGATCAATATAGTGTGTATCTCACTAATATAAATGGTCAAATGAAATTCCCTTACCTAAAAGAGTTACATTATTTTTAATCATTCAAATCACATTTTCATTGTGTATCCTCTTTAGGATATAGCTAATTCCTTGAATGTTATTATTTATTCCCAAAAAATTATTCTAGGATAAGGATAGTTTAGTTTGGAAGATATTTTTCAAGGTCATATCTATGCCAAAATTCTTGAATGGTGGGAGGAAGTGGACATAGTGAGTACCATTTTCTTGTTGAGAATGAGTTACATTCATTTAAATTCGAAAAAGTAATCACTATTGGGAGGTCAAGATTAAATTAGTTTTCTCCAATGCTACATCTTGAGGGGTGTAAAGGATGATATAGTGGATCCACTCCACCATCACATATTTATACAAACATTAAACATTTAATTCCTTAATTTATATGGTTTTTTTACCATTATGGTTTACTATTATGTTAACTCGTTTTATAACCTATAAATATATTATTTGGACTATGTTAAAGTGGTAACTACTATATAATATGGAAACACTATTGATATGTAGTTTACAACATATAAATCCTTTATAGGTTGGTAATTAACATTAATATAAGTACACGTATCATGAAAAAACAACACATTAATCCTAATAATCCTAACAAAGTATTTTACAATTTAGGGGTCAACATCCAAATTATAAAAACTATATTGGACCATAATTTGATTATATTTTATATTTATTAACATTTAAAAACAATTTTAAAATGATTGCATTTATTGCAATTTGAAATCATTTAATGAAATTTCATTTATTATAAAAGAACATTTATGACAGCATAGAAACCATTCATTTAATTTAAAAAATATATATTAGAAATTGTAGAAATTGAATCGATCAATACCACACATCTGAAACCCATTATATTTATAATAAAAAATTATTTTTCATAATAATTTTTTCTAATTACTTCAAATTTATGGATTTTAGTTTCACTTAATAGATTTAATTATTAACTAATGTATTCATATGATAGAGTTTCATAAGCATTTAATATACTTATATCATTTAAAATAAAATAAAATAAAATGTATTAATAAAAAAAATTATAATAAAAAATAATATTTATAACAAAAAATTTATTTTTTTCTATTCAAAATAAATATTATAATTAAATAAAATAAAAGTACATATTTTCCTTTAAATTATATAGATTATATTATGGGCCATGATCATTAAAATGAATCTAAAAACACATATACTTGTAGAATAAGGTTATATGTTTTTGAATTATTTCTATAAAGTGGTTATTGGGAAAAAATTCATGTAATTTTCCCTTATATTTATATTTTAGTCTATTATTGAACTGATAGTTGTAAATGGTACTTTTAAAAAAAGAGAGTTTATTTTTTCAAATGTAAATTAGAAATGATTAAATTTTTTGAATTATAATAATTGTTCCATTAAAAGGAGGTAAAAACATATTTCAAAAAGTCATCTATTATAAATAAAATTGGATTTATCATTATATATGATCTATTAAAAATGATTGATGATATATATTTTATTAAATATAACAGATAATAATTTAATTTAAATAAGTCAATATAACTTGTTTCCTTAATTATTTGAGATTCAAAAAGAATGTGCATAGATTTTTTTTAGAAAATAATTATCATTATTTTAAAATTATCATAAATTCATTTATAATAAATATTATTCCATATAAATAATTTTATAATCATGAATAATATAAATTTACATAATTTTTATAATATTTTTAATAACCTCCAATCCAATTGTTGGGTGAAAATATAAAAATATTTCAATAATATGTTATATTTAATTAAACTCTTCATTTTATTTAAGACAAAATACTTTTCATGACGTGTGCACACAATATTTAATTGGGACAACATAAACTAAAATATTAACTTGTTGTGCCATGCTATGCATGAAATACAATAATTTCAAATTTTATTACAAAATTAATCATAAAAAATAAAGCTTTTATATATCCCAAACATTATTTCAACTGAGATGACATGTTATGCACATGGATCCATTAGTTTGGATAGAAATAAATATTATACAAGTCATCATATTATAGTCATTAATAATATACAAATAATAAGCTTTCTGATTATTTGATTTGGGTTATATTTTCCCCCTCATTTCTTCAGGAACATAATTAATAACTCTCATTTATATCTTTTATATTGATTTATATGCATTTCATACCATCTTCCATTAATTATTTTTATCATATATGTGAGTTCAATAGTTAAACCATTTATTTTAAAAAGAATATTACTAGTATTTTTTAGTCAAATGGGACGGCGTAAAATTCTAAAAATTTATTTCTTCCATATCTGAAAACATGCATATATCATTACCACCGTTGATGAGATAATGATTTCCCATTTTTTCCCTTGAAAATCATTTATACCATCAATTCCTCTCATATTTGTAGTCTTGATGTTTAGTTTTATCGAATTATTGAAGTCACATAAATTTATTACACTAATAATTTCCAAATAGATTCTTTCCACCAAAATGAAATTTATGAATCATTGGTTCTTCAAACCTTTTTTCCATTCCTGATCCAATTATTTTTACCTCCTAAAAATTGTTGAACCGTAGAACATTATAAATTTATTATTTAATCACTATGATTTGATTCTTTTTTAAACGATGTAGGAATTGAAACCAGAATCCAAAATCCATTATTCCACTTTATCTATATCTTTTAATGAAATATCTAAAAAAAGAACTTCTCAAATTTATTTATCATTATCTCAAACCATTTTTTAGATTTATATGATGATAAACAAGCATCAAATCATTAAAACTACATAATAACCTCTTCTTCTTGATTTCAAGATACAAATATTTTTTATTTTTAAGTCCATCTGATAAATCTCAGTCTATAGTAGATGTCTTATATACATCTCCATTGGAATATTTATTTGTGATATATATTAAAATATCCCTTCATTATACTCAAAACCATGATAGAAAACCCAATTACCATTAAAATAAAAATATGATATTAAATTATACTCAATTATTCTCATCATAATCAGTCTATAAAATACCAATCATCCATGATGAGCACAATATGGGTAAGCTATATCCTCGAATAAATAACACTAAATTTTGTCCAAATTAATTTCTCACTATGTTATTTTAGTAGTACCTTTTTGTTTTGGTTCATAGTTATCCAATACCACAGTTCGTCATGTAGTGAAATCTTGAGGGCTTCCCAAAACATCATTAATTTACTCTTGTAGTTGATCCCAATAACTAATTTTTATTTTTCTATTAACTAAACAAACAACGTGATAACAATAGTTTCTTAAAAAATAACACCCTCCACATCCTTACATGTCAAATCCCTTAGACACTCCAATTTCATAACAATATGGTGGATTATTTACAAAAAGATTAAAATTATTTCACCATATACAATTATTCGATTATGATCATTAATTTATTTGATCCATTCTATATAATAATATTAACATGATCTAAAATATAGGATTTCCGTTGATTTTGAGATGGAATTCAAAATATTTTATTGATATTAAAAATTATTTATATTCGAGTTTTACAACATCCTCATTCAATTATGAAATCTTGTATTATTTTTTATGAATATAGATATATGAACCATGTTCCAAATCGTTATGGTAATAGGATTTTTCTATCTGTATTTTAGTTTTTACCAATTGAACAAAAATAACAACTTCATGATCAATTCAACCCTCAATTATATCATTTTTATCATCATTGTCCGAATATTGATGATTTACTATAACACCATAATGTACTTCATATTTGATTACTTTATAGACTTAGGGTATATGTAGTATAGATTCCAATAAATCCTCATCTTCTATAGATATAAATTTATATTTCATAATTAATGTTCATAAATATATTATCATTCCTTTATCACCCATTAATGGTATCACTATATAATTTTCTATGCCACCATCATCAATTATTTTTTTAGTCTCTGAAATGCATGGTTGTAAACTTTTTAAAATTCTTAACAAGTAAGGAGTGTCTTCCAAATTTAATACATTTTAAACAATAGATTTTGGAGTAGTTAAATTAAATCTTATATAAACATATTCTTCTTCAATTTCATATTTTTTTGATATTTTATTCATAGCCTTAAATTTTATCTCTTGAGACTTTTCCTTTAGTACAAACTCATTTTCTATCTATCTCATTTCATATTCCATAAGTATGATATTGTATCTATATAATGTTACAGATTCTACTTTTTATATCTTCAGTCACCATTAATATATTTATTAAAGAACCATTATCATCTTTTTATAATTTATATATGTATATTTTCATCCACTAGAAACTCTAAGAGACATCCCATGTCTTTAATTCTAATATTAAACTAGAAAAAATGCTTCAATTATTTCACTCATAATCTTCATAAATACTCATATTTATTCAATTAATCATAGATATTCTCTTCCCGAACCAATATGTCTCATTTATATATATTATAAATCATTAAAGACATCTCCTGGGTAGCCATGAATATAATATATTTTCGGTAAACATGGTTTTTCCAAACACCACATAATGTATTTATTTTTTTATCATATCCATCCATCTATCCACAATCATTTTTAGGCAATACTCAAGATCTATAATAGTTTTGATACTATGAATTACCACCATAAAATCATTTATACCTAGTGATTGATGATTGTGTTGAATATACTTTTTAAAAATTTTATGAAAATCTTCCTTATTAAATATGAATCCTTATAGGATTAAAAACATTAAAAATCGATTCAAAGATATTAAATACCCATGAAATATATCTATGAAACATATCATCATTATCATGATATGGATTATACCCTGGGGGGTGGGTAGTGGGGAATTAGTGTATATTTATAAAAAATATTACCACTATTCAATATCTTATTTCAATATTTTTTCAAACGTATTCTTACACAATCCCTCAAAATATGATCCAAAATGATAAGTGTAGTAAGAGATACAGATGAAATTTTACATATTTATCCCAAACTAGCAGTAGGAAAAGGAATTCATGACATTGATCACATGCACCTGGAAAATAATTATCAGTTTAATAGTTTATGAGGGTTGAAGAAAAAGAAAAAATAATCATTATTTCTGGGAAAAATCCTAAAAAATCATTTCTCTCCAAATAAAGAAAAACATATTATTCTTCCTGATACAACCTACTTATCCAAATCACATTAATTACACTATATAATCACAATGTTGTTTAATTTTATGACACATTTCTCAGTTTGAGGAACTCTACATGAACTTTTAGTGTGTAATATATAGATACACATCTCTTTTATTGTATATCAACATCATCCTTCTAACACATATCTACAATACTATCTCATTTCCATGTAATATATATCGTATATCACCATTTATTCTCCAAAATATATAAGTGTTATAAAGAAATATTCTTCTCCTAGTATTTCATTATTCTTTTAAAATAATATTTTTAAGAAAAATATATTTCTATATATTTCCCATAAAAGATTGATTTTCATTTTCACGTAATGTAAATTTGAAATCAAGACTTATTTCTAAAACCACAATATAAATCAATGATATTTGATTCCAATGTTACTATCCTATCATGTAATAGAAACACTATCATCATTTATTATATCCCTCCCTATTTTAATTATTAACTCTCTTTAATGAACAAGATGTGCATTTTTATTTGCTTAAAAAATACTGTAGATTAATTAAAACAATAAAAATATATTTTCCGATACATAAATTGAATAAAATCATGATTTTATTTAAGAAATTGAAACCATATTTTAATAATGTTGAAAAAATTATATATCTTAGGTCAGTCATTTTTTGAAAATACCTAGGAATGTATCACTTGAATTATTAATTCATTCTAGAATAATACCCTATATAGATTCCATAAAAAATTATACTACATTCATTCCATAAAAATACTATATGATTATTCATTTTGAATGTATTATATTTTAATGTTTATTTATATGAGTTCCTTAAAGTAGTTGGATCCCCATTTGAAATAGTTTGAGAGATGTGGCTCTTTTACAAAACCTAACTAATTCATGTAGTAAAATGCTACATAGAGATGAGTTTATATTGTGGAGGATTCCAATATGTTTCTCCATTATGTAGAAATTTTATTATAGATTGATTACATACATGAAATATTTTTATTGGTTAGGTCCATTAAGAGCTTCATTTTCATATGTGGGGATTTACATATTTAATAAAAATCTAATGAATGCCATATTTAACCAATTTCATCAATAATTATTCCAGATCTCTCTGACCCATCATTATGTAGATTCGAAACAAAGTGTGATATCATATCAATGATTTTTTTCTCTATTTCTAAAAAACTATACCCAAAATGAAACCCATATTTATGTTATCCAATAGTTATGTCGAAGGACCAGTAGTAGAAGGGAAATTATCATAAATATAGTTTAAATTAATATTGGATTATAAATTTAATAACAACAATTTATTGTTTTCATAAGTCAATGGATATATTGATATAAAAATAATTATAATAGTAATAACATTAATATTATTTTTATTTTTATTCTTCAAGGAGAATATTTTTTACATTATTATTTATAAAAATACATTTTTGAATTAATCATAATATGGCCTACACACACTCTTGTGCTTGCACACAGACAAAAACATATATATTCTATGGTTGTAGAACTTATGAGTGTGAGATTTTAGTTGGTGATTTTTTTAGGAACATCACACTCAACTAGAGAATACACATAATAAAGAACACCTAAAGGTTATCTCAAGAAAAATAGATAATTTATCCACATTATTTCTCTTTCTGAAGACCAGTGGACCTAGAGATTTAATCATTTCCATCATAAAGTATTCTATCATCATCAGTATGAACAATTTAAGGTTTTTAATAATCCATGATATTATATAGGGTTACATTAGTATTATTTATAGATTATGGAATATGTTTAGATAATTAGATAATGATTATAATTTTTGACAACTAAATGAAATGATATTACAAAATAAATATTATTTTAGTTAATATCAGCTACATTATTGAAGATTTAATGCTAAGGGTAATTTATAATTATTAACTAAATTATAAATTTAAAATTACTGTTCCTTTAGTCATGGTCTTGGGATTCATTATAATGTTTATTTTGGTATATTCATATGACATGAATATTCCTCAGTACATTTTTTTTGTATTATTAATTTAATTTCATGAAAACCATTTTGGGAATGGAATTGACTTGAACTTCAACTACACAATTTACAGTTAGGTGGGAATATAATGGTTACATTCAAATTTATTATTTTATAATTTTTTGGAAAAATATCCTAATTAATTAGTTATTTTGTCATTTTATATTTTACTATTAATATATTAATTAAAGATAATTTTTTTAAACGCCTTATTAATTAAAAATGGCCACGAACTAGAGAATTTTTTATAATGATTATATATACTGGTGTCTGTGATACTATAAAAATGAATATATTACATGGAATATAACATAAAATATGCATGGGTTACTCTAATTAGTCCTCAATTGTATACAATTTTTCCAATTTTTTTGTTCGTGTCATGGTTAATTTTGAGGTGTGTAATGACATAATGTTTAGATATCTATAGTGGTGACTATTTTTCAGGTTTATGAAGTTTCAAACCAATATAAATGGAATATAACACAACACAATGTGTTATTTACCCGCACAACATATATAGTGTGTAATTAATACACTAACAACATTTTATATTCTTGTAGTGATAGAATAGCCAATTTTTTTTACACTATAGGTTGGTTCATGTACGCCTTGTATAATATTTATATACTATTTGTATAAAATGTCAATTCTATACGAATGTAATGTAGAATATCAAAAACATTTATTTCATAACTTTTCGTCATTATAAACTACATGTAGTTAATCACATCTCATAGAAGAGGCATGGTTTAATGGTATGTTAGATATTTTCAATGCGCATAGAAATTTTTTTTTTGAAATGATCGTTGTACACACCATTTCACAAGGTTTTCATATCATTCATGTTATATTTAATTTTAGGGTAGAAAAATTCTTGAATTAATAATTCTTGCATTTTATGTACTTACATGTCTTGTATAGTTGTCATAAACATCATGTGTTTTAAACAAGTCGATATAGCAGTCAACATTTCACATATTAACATATTCATTGTGGTAAAACACATTTTCCTCACTACATGGGATGACCATGTAACAATACCAAATTAAATAACATTATATTATATGTATACTAACATTTTTTATAAGTATAACATATATTAAATGAACTATAATATTAAATTTTGCGGTGAATTACAATGTTTTTTGTTTGACTTTTTTACAAATAAGTTGTTGTTTTTTGGAATATTCATGAAGTAAGATGGATTTGATGACAATATAATTTTTTAAAAAACATTAATGATGATAAAAAAGTGATGATGTAATATTTTGGTTATTATTTAACCCCATTATGAATGAAAAATTATGGAGTTGTCATCAATCATCCACATTATAAATTATGGAAATGTTGTAAAATTAATGACCATTGTAGAGATTGTAGATAAATAAAATAATTGACGTATTGTTCATAGAGTGTGACCCGTACAATTGAAAAACAAAAAAAACCATATGAAGACACCCATATTTGTGGGAATGGTGAAAAGGGGGGCCAAAATGAGCATCTACATTCCCTAGTCTCTGTTTGTGTGGAATATTGAGAATGAATAGGTAATTCCATGACAATATCATTAGTTGTGTTAATGTGGAGGAGTCCACGAATGATACACAAAAAAAGTTCCATTTTATAGTGGTACCCAAGGTGGGTTTTTGTTTTATATTTCCAATAATATAGTATAAGAAGTCCCCATATAAGATGAAGTAATCCATGGTCGTTTAGTGATGTATCATGCCAAAAAGGTCCTCCTACACTACTGTGAATGATATGATGATCTGAATTTTGGATGGAAAACAACAAAAGTGTCCCCACCATGTAGAATTGGAGATCATGAAGTTATTCCATTAGTCTATATTGATGAAATGTAGTCTACTAGATGTTGTAAATGATAGTCCACAACCATTGTGGAAGTGGCCATGGTAACCACATGGAGAATTCATACAAAAGAGCCTGGTCTATGAGATAACTCCCATGATGGATGGTATTTTGGATGTTAAATGTACAATAAATATTGAACAAGATATTGTCTATGTAATTGAAATAAGATAAAAATATATATTGTGAAATATCTCATATGATGCACTTGGGGGATTTTTAAGGTTACATAAAACAGTAGTTGGTTTTTATATTATTATCCATCTAAATGATTAATGTTAATTTCATCATTTATGATTGTGAATTTATTTGGAATTAATTTACAATGGAACATATTTAAAATATATACATGAATATTTATATCTTATAATTTTTCGAAAGCATTGGGGTATTAATTTGAGTGATTTTCATTAATTTTAATGACATTATAGTTACATTAAAATTGAAAAAATGTGGAAAATTATCACCCCTACATATCATGTTGGTGATGAAATTTAATAGTAGAAAACAAAAAATTTAATTTATATTTAATTAAAAAAAATTCTAAACATCCTAAAGAACAACATATACTATGCCTATATTGGGATAATTCATATTCCACTGAGGAACTGAGTGTTCACTGAGGTGACCACTTTTGTTATGGAATCTATCCATCCACCCATTTTGTATCCTTCCATGAGTTTTTAGAAATGAGAAGTAATAAATCATTGTGAGAATTGTGTGATAAAACTTTGACCCAAAATATGTTAGGTTGGTACCCTACTGTTGAAATAATTTCTCTTGAATAGATAGTGTTTTTATCTAGTTATATGACCTTTAATATTTTCATTTTTATTGAGAAATTATGGAAAACCATTTAAAATACCCATGCCCATAATTTTATTATGAATTAGAACATCATGGGTGTAAATGGGACATATTGAATATATGTCAAAAGTTTTCATCAATAATTTAATTACATCGACGTCAAAACTCAAGATAACTAAAATTATCCCTTATGTTTGAGAGGTAGTGAGCCTTTAGGTAAAGTTAAACATTAAATGATCAATACTTTTTATTGATAAAGAACATTGCATATCCTGATTCACCCTTTTAATGGTGGTCTCACTATAAGCCCCTAGTGGGATTACCAGAAGTGGTGTTAATGGGAAATGATCATTTTTCAATTCTTTTTTATTCCTCTTACTTAATATTATGTTGATATAAAAAATAGAATTCAAAATGAAGGATCATAACTTTTATGGATAAACATTCTACTAATTTCTTCTGGAGTTCATCCATTTTATGGTAGTTTATCATGGAAATCGATGAGTTGTTTTTGATGGAGGAATATCCCAATTGATATGAATCAAAGATATATTTTATATAGAACAATAAAAAATTTAGATTTATTCATTGATATGTGAGACATTAAAGGGATATCCTTAGTAAATATTATAAAAAAATGTTGAATAATTATAGGTTCTTGAATTTCCAATGGAAAAAATTTGTAGCTTTATTTGTTAAATAATGGTGGACAACGTAAAACGTCATTATGTAAAATAGATAAAAGAATTAAAAATTTATGAATTTATATAGGAATATGTGTTCTCAAACTGAGGTAAATTTTTATCATGTTTTTATAACCTATTTTAACATTATAGTGGATGAAGGATGTGGTTTGTCAGGATATATTATGGTCTTAAAAATATTTTGATGATGAGACAACACCAACATGCATATATTTCATGGAATGATCCTGAAATTACAATGAAGTCAATCTAGTATTGTTCATTATGTGTACTAGTAAATTATTTAATATTTATAATTATAAAACAATATATCAAAAAGGTTGGAAGTTACCTTTAAATTATCATACAGAAAATGAATGAAATAAAGAGGATTAAATAATTATTATTGAATAACATTTCAATTATATCATAATGATAAAGGCCATTGGGAAAGAGTTAAATGATTTTATATTTTCTCTTAAACTCTAACATGATTGATTGAGATAATAAATCATTGATGAAGCTTCATGTTTAATGTATAAGGAATACATGATGATTTATAAAAATGAAAAATAGGGAACTAGTAGAGAATATTAACACATAATCCAAAAAAATAGGCCCACTCAAATGACATCCTAAATAGGGGGAATATTACAAAATTTAAATCTTGATGAAAATTTTTGTTCAATGATAAATATGATCATCTAAATTAAATAAATAATGAGATACAAAACATATTATTTTTCTGATGGTTTGCTAACAAAAATGGATGATGATTCAAATAAAAATGAAAAAATATGTTATAAAAACTCTAGAAACACTGATATATAAATCAAAGAGAGAATAAATTATGTATTATTTTTATTATAGAAATTTTCTATGTTCTAAAATTGTGTACATGCAAAGTATATCAATTGGAGGAATGCATGTAATAGTAAAAAACAACATATGAAGACATGTTAATCTTTTGACATACATTGAAAACATATTTCCTAGTAAAAGACATATTATTATAGATAATAGGTTTAATGGTTTAAAGGATTAATAAGAACATTATGAAAGTGTGTATCAAGAACAAGAATTTAGACTTTTCATGAAATTATCATTGATGGAAATAAGAACTATTTTGATTGAAAATAAATTGGAAATTCTACAAATGAAATTTGTGGATGAAAATTTGAGTTTGACTCCAACATTGATGATATATTCTATTATGGAACTCAAAAAAATTAAAAAAATTGTTTTTAAGGAGTATTTACACAAATAAATAAAATATATATGATTAAAATAAAATGAAGAATAAATAGAGAGGTGGGATCCAATAAATTATCAACTGAATTTAAATCATTTTCAACTATGACTAATTCAACTACTGTGTAAATTCAATTATTATTTTAGGGTAAAAAATCTCACATACATGAATAAAATTGTGTATATGGAATAAAACTTTTATATGAAGTTATGTTATCTAGATAAATGTGATATCCATTATATTTAATATATAATTTTATTAGTAGATTATAATATAATGAAATGATAATAAAATGTGGAAGGTGATTTATTTGTTCACCTTCTGTAGATCGTTTCCACTATATTAGAAACATTATCTTACTCTTTCACCATTTCATTTATGTTTTATACTTTCTATTGATGAAGTGTATATTTAATGTGGTGATATGATACATGGATAGATTTTGATAAAAAATAATGTTATAAGAGGGGAATATAAAATCTGGTATAATTATAACAATATGATTCCCAAATTGATTGACAAAAGTTGTTTCAATATATGATGATTTTAGGGTATTTTAATTTAATAGCAATCGATACTAATACTTTTTATATGTTTCCAATTTATAGGAAGATAAAAAATCAAGGAGTTAAACTGTCATCATATTTTTAAATTGTACTGATCATACATTAAATTGTATCCTGATTCCAATAAGTGGTATCAATTAACTAATAATTTTTAATTATCCCCATGACCATGTTATTATTGATATATATATAATTATTTGGTGAAATATGTGTTGGAGGTCACTTAATGTGTTTCATATGATAGAAAATCCATTGATTTTATGAGTTTTTTAATGGAATTCAATAGTGATTTTGAAAGCCTTGGAGTTATTTTCAATGTCACATTTTTTCTACATTCACCACCCAATAAGTTGGATTATATAATTTCTTGAAATATAAAGTTTTATGTTGTAAATTCCCAAAGAAAAATTCTAGGGAATGTTCAACTACAATGGATATTTTCAAGAGTTCAGAATTCCTGCCAAAAAAATGTTCTTGAGGTTTTAAGGTAATTTTATAATAAAAAATGTGGTTGATGATGATGTTTTTATTTGGGTTAATGAAATTGTGGGTGAATTAGTTTAATAATTCATAGATATCCTCATGGGTGGTTCAAACCAATGATGAATCCTTATTAGATGTTGATTACTAAGGGGTAATTTATATATAATAAAGCTTGTTCTCAAAGATAATGTTTGAGAAAGTTGATTATGTTACATTGAATTAGGTTGATAAGGAAGATAATTTAATCCCTACATATAAATAAGGATGTCTTGAAATACAATTTTCATTTAATACTACAATTGGATTTCCCCAACAATAAGAAGAAACGTTATTATAGAGAGTATAATATATCAATGAAGGAGATAAGATAATTCCTAAGGTACATTGTGTGTTGTCCGAAAAAAATGTCTTTGTAGATTTTGAACAATCCTAATGGGTTATGTTTCATTTATATACTAAAGAAAAATTCATATTAGAATATTAATATATTAATATATTTTTTTAATAATTTTATTTTTGACAACACCTAATTGAAGATGAAAATAGTGATACAGTAATTCCAATAAGATTTTTGATCCCTTTATAGATGGATAAGGAATGTTGTTGACAACAATATTTATTTTCAAACATGTTATTAGTGTTTATAATGTCATGGTAGAATTTGATATTGATGTATAGAGTCATAAGAAAAGTGAATTTCATAATTTTGTTCAACAAAACTATATAATAGCCAATCCGAGAGGACCAAAAAAATTTATGAGTGAATGTTGACAAAATACACCAACATAGTCATTAATAATCCATATTTATTGGTTTTTGTTATGATATATAATGACCTTGTGATTCCATTCCTATTATGATGTGATTTTAATGAAGGGGGTTTTTAAAAAATTTGAAACTAGAAAATGTATTTTTCCTCAGATTTTTTTTATGGTGGTGTCCACGTTTAGTAGTCCAAAATGGGTAGAAGAATTTAGAAATGAAAATGATTAAGGTTTTAATTGTGTATATATTATGATGAATGTCATAAATACTATGTTGAATTTAGTTTTTCCTTGGTTTTCAGTGGTATTAATGGATAATGAATTTAGAGACCCAAACTTGACGTACATGGACATGACATCACTTTTTCAGAAATCTTATTACATGTCAAAAAAAGCCCCCGAATGAAGGTGTTATTTTAGTGTCATTGGGGAAAGGAAAACATAAAAATTTTGAGATAAAATTCTCAGTAAGGGTAGAAATTTAGAACCTAAAAAATATATAAACATTTGAACGTAAAAACATGAACATAAAACCTCATAATTTTGAGCAATGACATAAATCATTAGTGTACAAAAGGAATAGATCATAATGAAACATTAATCATGATAAAATTTCATAGAAATAATACATGGAATTGTTTAAAACCATTATGAACATTATATGATTTCTATAGTATCCAAGGCATTCCTGCCAAGATCATCATAGTGGATAAAGTCCATTACTGAACAGAGATTATTTGTCCTTCTGGACCTGTATTACTGAACCAGAATTACATGACATTCCAGCCATGTTATCTCATGGGATATAAATCATTAACCAATGTATTGGATGGAGATATAGTTATAACCCATCTCATAATGAAAAAATTATTACGTGTGCTACAAAATAAAAATAAATCATTCATCATAACCAAATTAATAAAATGGGTTTTATAATCATCCATCCATCATAACATAATCCATATAAAACATATGGATATAATTTCATCATACAAAGAATTAAACAACCTAAATATTTGAGATAATTTACTTAAAAAATAAAAATAATACATAATGTCATCTTAGATGGTAATTAGTTCTGATAAAACAATTGAAATGAATTCTTGAGGAATATATCCTTTCATCATTAAAATAATTTTATTTTCTCAAAATGCAATGAAATTTTAAAAGAAAATAATTTTGTCAAAAATAATCATGAAATATTATAAAGTAAGCTTCATTAAAATAAGGAGTTGTGAAAATGTAAAAATCCAGTCACGCCGTATATGTTAAAAAACATTCTTCTTTTACTTTTGCCAGAAAAGTCAAAAAGTACTACGTATGTTAAACAAAAGAATGATTCCTTCTATACCTTTTGGTCAAAATAAAAAAATTGAAAAATGACTCTAAAAATACATTGAATAATAGTAAATACTTTATGAAAACATTTTGAGAACATATAGACATAATTGATAAACATAGCCCTAGTAAATACTTATGAATAAACAATCTCAGATAAGAATTATATAGGAATAATTATCCCTTACCTTATATCCAATTTCTTCAGTATGTGTCCAAAACTCCTATTTATGGTTTGAAACATATTATTAACTTGTATTATAACCACATTAATATTTATTATATCATATATGATTCAATTTTTAATTTTTATTAACCGTTCTTTTGTCAATTCATTTCAAAAGCATCGTTTCGGGTAAAATAGTTTCATTTATCGTACGTGTTTGGACTTGTTGTTCTTGATATTATTAATTATATCATGATTTAATTACATATAAATGTTAAAAATTATTTATATATCATATATATACATATATACATATATAATATATAGATAAATGAAATTAAATACACAGTTCATTGAGACGATAGGCATTACATAAGCATGAACACTGCTTTCACTTCCTTAATGAATTGAATAGAAGTAAGTAGATGACATATTTATATATATTAATAAATATGGTAGAATTATTATTTCATATATTTCATTATTATTCATTATATATACTTTACAATAATTCGTCAATGGTTAACATGGAGAATTAATTTTATCACATCGTGCAGATGGTAATCTGTACGTAAACCAGAGAGATGATAGCATTCCCATGATTATTGAATGAAATTGGGGGGAATGATATAATATCTCAGAATAATTATCATTTTATAAAAATCATATATAGTTATTATTACTAAAATTATACCCATTCATGTATGGTGGTGTTGGGAAAACTGATTACACCACGCCGTGGAGATGGTAAGTCGTACGTACGCACACGCGGTGATTTCGTTTTTCATAGGATGGATAGAAAGTGAAACAATATTGTTTCATATCTATAATAACACATCAGTATAATATTCATACCGATTTTATTAATTTATAATTAAAAAAATAAATAAGAGGGTGTAGAAAAAGAAATAAATTTGAAAAAATCGTTAAAGGATATTACATCTTCCCCGAACAACCTCTTCTTAACCTCCTCTTATTGAAATAAAGTTGGTCTTTAAATAATTCCATTACCTATATTATTTTTATAGGGATGTGTATAATAGAAATTGATAGGGTTTTCTCGAGCTTTAAGGCTAAATTTTTTGTGAAGAGGAGAGGGAAGATGTTCCCTTTTATAAGGGAGGAGATGGACACTTTTGGAAACCACACAAATATTAATTTATAATAAATTCAAAACCCACCTAAAAACCACAAAAACAAATGACTCAATTCGATGATGTGATGAGATAGGGTTGTAATCTCATCAACCAATAAAATTTATACTTGTGTTGAATTTATTTTAAAACGTATCGACTTGATTTATATTTTTTTAATCTTTCTAATTTTATTTGTAGTAATAACATTCTAAATTTTAAACTGTTATAAATAATTACCTACGTGTTGTGAATTGTCCATAATTGGATACATTATAAAGTTTTATAGCATATAAATTTCAATTTAAAATTTTTAAATATTTTTGTGATTTTTAAAAAATTGTATAATATGTTATTTTTATAAAATAACATATTTGAACCCATTGATTAGTTCATATAATATTTATTTTAATATTTTTAAAACAATTTATTTCATATTTCAATAAATACAATAATTTTGACATCACTATTATGTCATCATTAATGATAATTATTTAATCACTAAAAATTATTAATAAATTCTCATGATGTATACAATTTTATTAGATTTATGGGGACTATTTATGTTTTATGTTTTATGATTTTCATCACCCAATTAAATTTATTACACTTATAATATATAAGAGAATGACATGTTGTCACTTTCATTGGTTTTAATAATAATTACATCATTATAATGGTAATAAGTCCATTTAATGAATCCATTCCGACCCTTAGGTGATATGGGACTACTTTTATTCATCAAATAGAATTTTGGCACGTGTTACAATAGTTTTATAATCTTATTTTAATGCTTAATTAATCGATTTACCTTTAAATGTAGTAAAAAAAATTTCGTAGTTACTATTCATAATATTGAATAAATTAAAGTAACATGTTCACAAAATATGAAACCATTGAATTCAAATATGAAATCAATTTTTAATAATTCAAAAACTAAAAGTTAAAGTAATTAATTTAAAAATTATCTCGTTGTGAAGAAACTAGGTTTTAAAAGATAAAACATAGCCAATGATTGAAATATTTTTACCTATGAATTCGATGTAAAATTAATGATAATGAATTATATTATATTAAAGAGTAAAAAATATATTCTATTTATACATTAAACCATTACATTTTATAATTTAACAATATAAATTATCATGATAGAAAAAAAATTTAAGAAAAAATTTGCGTATTTTTACTATTCATCAAAATTTCAATGTTGACAGAAAAATATAAAAAATTTATACAAAGTAAATTTTAATAACCTTATTGTAATGAATAATTTTATCATATTAAATTAAACTTATAAACATGTCAAAAACTATATTTAATGTGTGTACGACATCAAAAGGTGAAAAACTGCATTTTCTTAAAAATATATATTTTACCTGAAAAAAATTATTTTGTTTTCATACCATGTTATTGAATATGTGTATGTTGAACGATAATGTTATAAAATTTCAAATGTCTTTAATACTATTCATAATAGCTAGTTCATAATAATATATTAATAATATATCGTGGTTTAGTGAAACTCGGTACTGAGTACAACACACGCTATCGAGGGAGGTCGCTTTTGCGCGCAACAACAGCCAGGAATAGTGTTTTCATATACTAGAAGCTAATACGGGGTTGCATATTGGGCAAGATTATATTGGTGTAGCATAAAACCCAACACATAAATGAAATTAAAAAGAATATTTCTCATAAAATCTCAGGGTGTTACAATCTACCCCCCTTAAAATGAATTTCGCCCTCGAAATTCGATGGGGTTATAAATTTATTTCTACTTGAAAGATTTTTTCATAGAAACCCACATCATAAAAAGGAATACCAAATATTAATTTTAAAAAGGAATTTCATAAACATAATGGATACCCAAAGTAACTCATCGCTGGATTTCCACATAGGATACTATAGGGGAAAATATGGATATGGAAGAGAAATCTAACCATCAAGTTGTGATGGATTGTGGTAGAGAACATAGATATCATAAATGAAAAATTAACTAATCCATAAATTTGTGATGATCTAAGGTACCATCTAATTCATCAAATATAAGGGTATTGGGAAAAAGTTTTATGATTTCAAGATCATTTCCTTAATGATGATGAATTTGAATGAGAACAAATACTTACTTTATTTTGAAATAGTCTCACTATTGGCCATTCCTTGAACAATTTTCACTTCAAATTTTAACGAAATGAAGTTTAATTTTTCATTCATTATGTTTTAGCATATAATTTAAAAGAATTATGGGTCATTCCATCCGTCTCTAACTAATGATTAGCACATGTTTTTAAATATACATAAGTCCATATATAGTGATATTAATCATATATGTCTCCCATAATGGACTTATACAACATATATCATACCACATAATAATATAAAACTAATTTATACAAACCAGGGACTTCCTGTAGGCCAGTGGAATGTGATATCGGCATGTCGAACCTCGGTTGTGGGTTTGATTCGCGCATCCTTGTCTGAACTGTTGGGTTGTCTCCCTTCCAACATGTTTTCCTTTTTCTAAAAGTATTCTATTATATGATACTGGAAATAATATCGAAAAACGTTTTGCCCTTAAATAATACTATCTTATTCCAAAATAATCCATTCAAATCTTTAGGCTTATCCAAATTACAACTGTCAATTCTCATATTATAAAAAAAACAATTTCTAGAAATGTCATCTACAAAGAAATTGAATACAAGAATCTATCACACATATAACATAAGTGATAACTTGTTGGTTACATTCCAAAATCATGAATAATATAATCTTGTATTTTCATGAAACACATATTACCAAATAACCTTAATGAAAATATTAATTCTTTTAAAATTTACCTCATTCCACATACAAAAATCCCAAAAATTATATATACTCAAACCATGATATGACGTTGTCTATTTATCTGTCATGAGGTCATTAATACTATGAACAATATTATTTTCCCCTAATTCATTCTATATACTCATATCTTATTCTTTCCAAAAATATTTTAATCACTTTTCAAGGTTACGCGTACCATAAAATTTTAGAATGCCAGAATATACCAATATATAGATATTCCAATATTTCATAATACTATAAATGAGATTCCATGTTATTATTTTGACTTCTAATTAAATAAACATTAAATAATTCCACCACATCATTGTCTTACTAAACATAAAAAATAGTGATCATATGTGACATCCCTTTTTCCTTTTCCTTAAGAGGTCTCTCATGCCGATCATCATTAACAGTTTGATTAGGGCATTGATTAGCATAATGCCCCATTTCAATGAAATTGTAGCATTTAAGTGTTATTTGAATGTTATCTGTAGTATTTTTTTATTCGCATCATTAGAATCCTTTTTCCCATTACATTGGCACTCATTTTTTCAATGAAAATATTTTCCACACATTAAACATTTTCTAGTACCCTTTAGAAAATCTCCCCCAAGCTTCTTTCCAAACATTGATCATAATGAAACATTTATCTTCTTTTTACCATTGTTCAATGATTTTTCCTATAACACCATCATTCATTTCATTTCATAACCATGATATGGGTATGTAACAACAACTTTGAGTCCTACATTGAGAGCACAATGAACTATTTATTCATAGCTACTAAGGTCTCTTATAGTTAATTCCCTTTGAGGTCTTGGTTTTAATCCGTTGAAGAACCGATCAACATTAATTTCATGTTGGATGATAATTTCAGAAGCATACCGTGAATGCATTGTAAAATTCTCCTTGTATATACCAATAGATTCATCATGATTTTTCTTAAGCTCATGGAACTTCTTTTCTATATTTTTTCGATGAATACGAGGGAAGTACTTACTGAAAAAATGTTATTGAACTCATCCTATTCCATGGATTCAACTTCATCTTGTATCCTTGAATTATTAATTTGAGTCCACCACTAGTCTGATTCTACTTCTAAATGGTAAACATCCATAATGACTTTTTCATGTTCTAAACAGTGAAGTATGTAATATAACTTTTTAATGGTACTGATTAATTTTTTTAGTAACAAGTGGATCAGAAGTCCCATTCAAATAAGGTGAATGTTGCCTCATGAAGGACTCAATAAGATATTATTCCCTTCTCTACTCATTTGGAAGTATAGAATTATTCATAGATTGTGTAAGTATATGAATTATATTTTTCACTACATATCCCATAACATTGGTTTGTTCAAGAGTACAATCATTGAATTGTCAATTACATTGATCTATATGGTTCTTTAGGGTTCCATCCATTGTCTAAAACCCAAAAATAATAGCGTGAGAGGTGAAAATGAAACATGGAGAACAACATAATAAAGGGGGATTGCATTCGATATCTAACATCATTGGCTACATTCTATGAACCCTACCATAATTATATGACTATAACATATACATATACTGAACCTTAGAGACATCACTAGACATACCATAGAAATATCTTTAGTGATCTCATTAATGTTTTTGAGTCCTAGTTTCCAAAGGATAACTAAACCTTCACTCTAATACCGACTATAGAGACTCACTTTTTATAAACATGGAAATTACATCACTTTGAAGAGAACATAATACAAGATAACAAATTACGCCCAATGACCGTGTTAGTTTAGTGTCTTTGGAAACCCAGAACATAATCTTTTAATCATGGAGAATGTTCTCTAACATCTCCCATAATGATCATCCCCTTTAAGTTTCTTAACCAATACCTATCTTTATATCATGGGGAAAAGAAAACATAAAAATGGTGAGCTCAAATTCCCAGCATGTGTAATCATTGAGAACATAAAAACATGAACATAAAACATAAAAATCTTTAGCAATGACATTCATCATGACAGTACATAAGGCATAGATTATAAAGAAACATTAATAATGATAAAATGGCATGGGAATAAAACATAGAATTTTGTAAAACCATTAAGAACATGATATGATTTCCATTGTATCCATGGCATTATTAATAAGACCAACATAGTGGAAAAAGTCTATTACTGAACCATGATTATTTGTTGTTCCATACCTGTATTACAGAACCAGATTTACTTGTCATTCAATCCATGTCTATCTCATGACAAATAAATCATTAGAAAATGAATTCTAGGGAGATATAGGTCCCACCCATCTCATAATGATATCATTATTACATGTTCCACATAATAAACATAAATCATTCTTCATAACCCAAAGAATAATATGGATTTTATAAACATCATCCCATCACTACATAATCCTTATAAAACAAATGGATACCAATTCATCATAAGAACAATAAAATGATGTAAATAATAGAAACATTATAATTGAAACATAATCATACTAAATAATTTCATATTATATTGAATATATTTATGATAAAACAATTGAATTGAATTCAGGGGAAATCATCCTTTCTTCTTCAAAATAATTTTCTTTTCTCAATATGCCATGAAATTTTAAAAGAAAATGATTTTGTTGAAAATAATAATGAAATATTTTACAAGAATCATCATGAAAATAGGAGTTATGAAATTTTAAAAAAAAATTCATGTGGAATAAGTTAAAAAAAATCTCCATGTACTTTTTCCGAAATAGTAAAAAAAGTACCTCGTATATTAAACAAATGAATGATTCCTTCCTTGCCTTGTGGAAAAAGAAAAAAAATGTAAAAATGACTTTAAACATACTTGAAAAATAGTAAACATTTTATGAAAACATTTTGAGAACATATGGACAAAGATGATAAACATAGCCCCAATAAATACATATAAATAAACAATCATTGATAAAAACAAGATTTGAATAATTATCCCTTACTTATGTCCAATTTCTTTAGTATTATTCTAAAAAAAAATTATAGTGGGTTTAAACAAATTATTTAATTTTAACAAAACCATAATAATATTTATTATATCTTATATGATTCACTTAGGACATTATATTACCGGTTCTTTTGTCAATTCCTTGTTAAAGTAGAGTTTTGTGTAAAATTGTTTCGTTTATCTTATTTGTTTGAACATTTTGTTCTTGATAATATTACTGATATCATGATTTCATTACTTCCAGAATGTAAAAAATGATTCATATATCATATATATTTAGTATATATATATATTATATAGATAAATGGAATGGAATATACCGTTTATAGAGACGATAGGCCGTACGTATGCATGAACGCTGCTTTCCATTTCTTATTGACTTGAATGGAAGTATGTAGATAATATATATATATATACATAAATCTAGTACCATTATTATGCCATAAATGTCATTATTATTCATTATATATACTTTATAATCATTCTTTAATGGTTAACATGGATAATTAATCTAATCGCATTGTGGAGATGGTAATCCGTACGTACGCACGAGCAGCGATATCATTCCCATAATTAATGAATGGAAATGGTGTGGATTATATAATATCTCAGAATTAGTATAATGTTATAACAATATTATATATTTATTATTTCCACCATTATACCCATCCATGTAAGGGGGTGTTGGAATAACATATTACACCACGACGTGGACACGGTAAGTCGTACGTACACACACATGATGATTTTGTTTTTCGTAGGATAGATAGAAGGTGAAATAGGGTTATTTCATATTTATAATAAAATATTATTATATTATTGACACTGATGTAATTACTTTATAATGAAGCAAATAATTAGGAGGAAGTAGAAGAAGAAATAATTTTGAATGAATCAGTAAAGTATATTACCTTTTCATTGACGCGCCTCTTCTTAAACTCCTCTTAGAGCACTAAAGATGGTATTTGAAGAATTACAGTACCTCTAGTTAATTTCTATTGAACTGGAATAGAGAAATGGATAGGGATTGGCCGAGATTGAAGGCTTAGAATTTCATGAAGAGGAGATGGAGGAGGTTCCCTTTTATAAGAGAGGAGAGGGGCACTTTTGGATACCTCAAAAATATTAATTTATAATAAATTCAAACCCTACTTCAAAACCACAAAAAATGACTCAATTTGAATATTGGATTAGATAGGGTTGTAATCACACCAACTAATAAAATTTAAATATATTGAGATTTTATTTTAATCCTTATAAACTGGATTTTTCATTATTTAATATAATTAATTTTATTTGTGGTAATAATATTCTAAATCTTACATAGTTATAAATAATTAATTATTCGTTGTTAAATGTATTTAATTGGACACCTTAAAACATTTTTGACCATATAAATTTCCATTTGTAATTTATAAATATTTTTTTGATTTCTAAACTATTTTATAATATGTTATATTTTTAAAATAACAATAATGTCCATTTTGACAATATTCATTTATTTGAATATAAATAAAATCTACACAAAGGATATATTAGATCCAAATTATTTAATAGATTTATAACATGTCCTATTTATCTATAAAATTCATGGAGCACATTAAATAGTTTATATAAAATTTAATTTTAAAATTTTTATAACCTTTTATTTGATATTTCAATATATAAAATAATTTATAAATCACTATTGTGTCATCATTAATGATAATTATTTAATGATTAACAATTATAAATAAATTATCATGATGTCGATAATTTTATTATATTTTCAGAGAGTATTTATGTTCGATTTTTTTTATGTTTATCACCCAATAAAAATTATTACACTTATAAGATATAAGAGAGTGACATATTGTCCCTTTCTTTGGATTTAATAATAATTACATCATTTTAATTGTCAAAAGTACTTTAAATGAATCAATTCCGAAACATAGGTGATATGGGACTACTTATATTCATCCAATATAATTTTTTCGGGTGTTATAATAAATTATAATCTTATTTTTACCCTTAATTACCTGATTTATCTTTAACTAGAGTAAAAATATTATTGTAGTAACTATTTATAATATCAATAAAATTAATATAACATATTGACATAATTGGAATCACAGAATTCAAATATAAAATCTATTTTTCAAAATTCAAAACATTTATGTTGTAGTAATTATTTTAAAATTAATCTCGTTGGATTAGAAAACATGTTTTAAAAGTTAAAACATTACCAAATATTGAAAAGTTTTTACCTATGAATTCAATGTAAAAATAATGATAATGAGTTAAATTATAATAATGGGTTAAAATATAATTATTTAGTTATTAAAACCATTAAATTTTATATTTTAACAATATATATTATATTAATTAAAAAATGTTTTTTTAAGAAATATGTAGTGTATTTTTACTATCCATCAAAATAAGAAAGTTAATAGAAAAATATAAAAAAAATCCAAAATAAATTTTTGTATGCATATTGCAACTAATAAGGTTATTATGTTCAATTATACTTATAAACATGTCAAAAACTAGATTTAAATTGACTGTGACATCAAAAGGTGGAAAACTGCATTTTTTTAAATAAATAGTTTACCCGAAAAAATTTATTTTGTTTTCATCCCATGTTATTGAATATGTTTATGTTGAACGATAATGTTATAAAATTTCAAATGTGGTTAACACTATTTATAATAGCTAGTTCATAATAATATATTAACAATATATCATTGTTTATTGAAACTTGGTACTGATTACAACACACGCTTTCAAGGTAGGTTGATCTTGTGTGCCACACAATCCAACTATAGTGTTTACGTATACTATAAGCTAATACAGTGTTGTGTATAGAGAATTCTTGTCTTGGTGTAACACAAAAAATAAGACAAAATCAAATTAAAAAAAATTATTTCTCATAAAATCTCTGGGTGTTAGAATTACCAATGTCATTGGACAACAACATAGTAGAAAATCCATGGTTATGTCCTCATTATTTATTTCATACATGTAGTTAGACGGAAGGAATAATTGGATGAACTGTGCCTATAATTGTTGTGGTCATCGTCAACTGGTGGATATCATCCAAAAAATAGCTAGGTCTAGCATTATACACACATAATGGTTGATGTTTTGGAGTATAAATGGTTATGTATTATATAATTGGACATAATGGAAGGATTGAAAAAGAAATATGTCCACATATCAGGTGAAATGTCCTAGGTGATGGATTAGAATGAAACTTATCATTACATACATCATGTGTAATGGTTTTATACCATTATTTAATAAAATATTTTACATGAATTAAAATATTGATAATGGTAAAATTTATTTAGAATAAACTCAAAATGAGAAGGAGTTAAAATATGTCGAAAAGATATAATTTACCAAATGTTATCTAGAGAATAATGGGACATATCTGATTATTTATATTCATTTCAAATGAACCAATTGGGTCCCAGGATCTAGAAATTTATTTACCCATGATCTCACATATATATATCTATTGGATATTTTAATTTTTAGTAGAAAATGTGAGACTGAAGGAATCTCTATGGACATAAAACATATCCAGAAAATGTAGACAAATAAACAAATGATTTCATTAATGATTGATTTCATTGATGAAGTAGAATAAGATTATGTTTCAATCATGGGTTGGATGTCTACATAATTTTGAAATTATCAATTCTCATTCCAAAAAAATTATTAATGATATTTCCAGTAAATTATATTATTATTGAAATATACTATGAAGAATATCTTACACCCTGAAATGTTTTGATATATATTTTTGGAATAAATTAGATCTTTTCAATATTATTCATTTCAAAAAATAATGAATATATATTTTGTAATAGGAAAAAACAATTTCTGTATTTTTATATAAAAAAATCAAATAATTTTTTTTTCTAAAAATATCACCATATTATCTTACGAAATACAAAAATAATGTTTACATGTGTTAAACACAATTTTGAGTACAATTGATAACACGTATTGAACACAAGGTCATGTTTTATCAAACTATATTATATTAATAAAATATTATTATTTAATATGTAGTATGATATAACCTAGCTATTAAATTAGCAGTTATGAATTGAATTATGTATATTTTGAAAATATAACGGTAAAAATATGAGTTCATTGGTATCTAATTAATTAGAAATAAAAATATATATCAATTGTTAATAATGGAAATAATTTTATTTTTTATACTCCCAATGTTGTTTTTTTATAATAAATTAAATTTTCAACTATTAAAAATGATCCAGATGAACTATATAAGTTATATATTTAATACAAATATACTTAATATTCACTTAATATATACTATAGGCATAAGATAAAGATAGACACAATTTCAGTCATAAAACCATATTTCTATAAAAATGTAAATTTTACAGCTTTTTAATGGTGAAACCAATTTAAATCATAATTCTATAAATTTTTTAAATTTATAAATGAAAAATTAAAAATATTATTTTAATGTACAATTTGAAAATTTAAATTGAATGAAAAATTGTTATTTCGATATGAAACAATTTTTTTTGATGAATAATGAAATATCTTTCATTTTTGTTCAAAACTGCACGTTCATCCACATTATTTGTATAGATAAAATAAATTTTAAATTTTTTTAAGAATAAATAGTCATATTATAAATCAATAAATACTTTTAGTTCATTTAAATAACATTCACAATGAAATTTTATATAAAAAAATTTTACACGTTTGACCGTTTCACATTAAAACCCCATATTTTTTCGTTGTGTCTGCGAGATTAATTTTAAATACAATTTTTCAAGTAATATTAATGGAATTATGTTAATTAGATTATATAATTGTTATAAAATGGTCACAATTATGATTTTAGATTAATCTATTTCTCGGTTTTAAAATACAACGTGGTAAAAAAAATTATTACGGTATAAGAAAAAATTTAAACATGTTATAGTTAAAAAGGTAAAGGCATAAAAAACAATAAAAAATAATAACATTTAATTATTTTATAACGATAATCTATAAGATTTGGTGAAATAATATTGAAATAAATAATTTTTATTTAATTATTCCATTTCAATAATTCAAGCATTTGTTTCACATGACCCTAATGTGGCTTGAACAACATAAAAATATGTCTTCGGATATGTTACTCACAACACTAAGTATCTAAAAAACATCATTTTTGGTTATATATATTCAAATTAAGAAGTTATAAAAAAGATTATTAAATTTGAGATACTAATAGTAATAACTACTTTTAAAATATTTTTTATAATGGTTTTATATAAAAATCATATTGACTGAGAAAAAATTAATTTTATGTTATATTCTATATATATTGAAAAACAATATTTTCTCAAATGTACTACATCTCATGACCATATATAAATAAATAAACTAATATTAGATATTTTAAATTTTAAATTGATCATATAATCATCATTTTATATTCACAAATTCGTTACTAGATTATGGTGATTTTTTGGGACATGTAAGAGAAAGAGCAGTTTTGGTGAATAGTAAAAAAATTATATTTTAGATAAAAAATATATATTTTTAAACCAATATTAAAAAAAATTATTATTTTAATTTTGTTTTCTATGATACAATATATCAATTATACATAAATTAATAAAATTTATGTAATGGGAATCATTTTTATATTTATATTGGTTGTAAATACATATTGGCCTTTTGAATGTTTTTTTCCACGCCTTTGGGAGTAATATTAAACTTAATATTAACACATCATTTAATTTAATTATGAAAAATTATAAATACTATGTTATAATTAGTATTATATTTTTATTCTAATAATATAAACATAATTTCTGACCAAATGGATCTATAAATGTGTTTAAAATTACCCACAGTGATTATGGTACGATTAAGCATCATTAGGGACTATACCATAATATTAAGGACCAAAATGACATGGTATCTAGTCCAAAGGACATTGGATGTCATTAATTCCCACACATACCCTACAGGTATAACTATATTATTTACGGGAATATTATTAAATGGAATATCCCTATATAAAAATTTATGTATGAAAAAATAAAAAAGGAAACATTCCTTGCCTTTAACAGTTATTAAACCTTGAGATATGTACAAAACAACATAATTTCTATTATAAATATACCATTTAAATATAATAGGGACAAAATTATCAAAATTATTTATCAATAATTTTTATTGGTTGTTTAGTTACATAAAATTCTTACAAAATGCCAATATACTAATTATTTAAATCATTGTTAACTAAAATAAATGATTCTGCAAATTTTAGAAGTGAAGTGAATTGATTGAATTATTTTCAATAATTATGTTTTATGATTAATATATCATATAATAAATTTTAAAAAAAAAATTATTTTATGAAAATATTAGTTTGATTTATTAAAATTAAAATTTAATAATTAATTCAAAAACTAATTTTCCTGATATTTTAAAATAAAAATTATTTCATTAACAGATTCCTAAATTAATAAAAAATATTTTATTCCATGTGATTTTGATTTTAATAAAATATTAAATAAGGCCTATTAATAGATTAATATATTATTTATAATTACCATACATTGGAATTGATTGTGAAAATTGTTTTATCATGGTCCATGTTTGAATAGTGTTTTGCGCATCACATGAGAATTTTTATAAAAATAATTTCCAAATAACATGGGATTTATATTTTTTAAATTATTTATCATATTTATAATTTAAATTATACATATATTATAATAAATTTAACATTAATTTAGTCTTAATGTTTATATTAATTTCGATAAAAATCTAGATTCATTAAAAAATGAATGTAATAAAAATGAGGAATCATAGAAGATAAGGAACAGAATTATTTAATTGAACATATATTTTATGTTGTGGTTTTATCATCCATAATATTACAATAATACATTTTCTATCCATTTTGGAAGAACATTAGGTAAATTGGACCATCATTTATTTAATACCTTTGGGTATTTTCAATAGTACGTCTCTACCACTTTAATAAAAAGTAAAGCACTATACCTCTTCCTCACTCCTCTAAAAAAAATAATGTAAAAAATATGAACAAAATAGACATAAAAAATCCATATATTACTCCTAAAATCATAACCTTGGGTATACTGAAATAAAATTATTTTTTTTGGTGCATACTAGAAGGATTTACTTTAATAATATATAACATTATTCAATAAGTTCTTTTATTTTATTTAAATTACCCACCACCTAAAATTCAATTATTCCATGATTTTATGACAAAAATAGTATCATAAAGATAATGTTTGATTGATAAAGTACCTGTTTTAAAAAACCTAAACACACTTCTATCTAATTCGTAATTAACTTATAGTTTACATGTACGATGTACTAACACCTTAAAAAATGATGACTGTTCATTTTTTCATTACCGCCTATCATGTTTGAAATTATGGCAGAATAATAGTTTATATATGCTATATATAATATTTTTATGTATTTGATCTTATTTAATTATTTAATAATATATAACATTAAGCATTCAATTTGATGTAAAAATTGTAATATCGTTTGAGGAAGTGTGGACTATCGCCCCCTAAAAGTGATATGATTCATTCACGGAATACACGGAGTGTTTTTAAAATGGGTTTCATGAAATTATTATATATAATTGACATCCTAATAATGAATTAATAATTATTTATATGAACATATATATAAATATATGCCTTTTACTTTCTCTCTCTCAACACAACAATTAAACAGAAATTGCATTCATTTGTACGTATGGCCTATTGTTTCAATGAAAACTATATTATTTTTCATACATTTATATTATATCAATTATTGTAATAAAAAATTAACTAATTAAAATGATATTCATATAATTATATAAATTTTATAATAACTAATAATGTTTAAGGACCCATGATATATCAAATTAAGACAGATGCGAAGAAAAAAGTGGATATCACCCAAAAAGAAACCTTAAAATTGAATTGTTAACAATCTATTAATATAAATACATAATATATATATTATTGGATATAATAATAAGGTTATGTTATATATTTATAATCATAATATACTTATTATAATGGAGGTTTGAATGAGTGTTAGGAAAGTCAAGATACTAGGTAACATAATTTTATCTCACTCTTTATTTTTGTGATATACATACATTATTAACCACTAAATTTCTCTGTGTGACCTATATAATTATAATTAATTTATTATATTATGTTAATACTTAAATATATAAGAATTAACATAACCATTTTATGAAATTTCTTTCACGTGGTTTATTTTTCAAATGATACCAAATTGTTAAATTAATTTTGTCTCAATTTTGATTCTTTGAGACACACACCATATTATATAGATATATTTTTATATGATGTGTAAAAAAATGTGTTTGAAATGTTACATAATTAATATCATAATTATAATGATATTTTTAGAAAGATGTACTTTTCATTTCCTGTAAGGGAAGTATGATTCAATGATACCTAGTGGTATGAGTTTACTGGAAGTATCTCACTATCTATCAAGATTGTTCATGATAATGTATTTGTTAAAGGAATAATATGATCCATATTTTAAGAAAAACTTATTAATTTTCATCTTCAATGGTTATTATTTATGTATTGACATATTATTAAGATTTTTATAGTCTTTGGCACATATTATAATTAAGAATATCATTTTGGTAATGTATAACACTATCTCTCTATTTGGCCGTAAATCAATGTTCTTTAGGAACTATACCTTACAAAAAAGGATTCAGTGACGTTATAAAAATCCCCTTTGATCATTTAAAAATAAAATTTCACTATTTTTTGTATAAATGTTTTTTTGGAATGAAAAATCTTTTAGCATTTCAAAAAAGTCTGTTATCAAAACTTTTACAAGGAAAAAAGAATTTTCTTCTTCCCTCATATGAAATGTACAAATTTACCCACTTTTATTTCATTGATGATTCAATTTCATCATTAAAAGGAAACTTTTAAAGAGACTTGCATTTAAATAAATGGAATTCAAATATTTTTCCTGATTTATTTACAATATTTTAATTTACTTTTCATGTAATGTGGTTTTGAAAATCTTTTATAGGATTATTTTTTATGTTTTCAATGAAAAAAGGTTTTCAAATGGTTTTCTAAAGGATTTAAATTATTCAAAGGAAAAAAAATTCAAATTTATTAATAAATATATTAAACATTTAAACTTTTTTCCATTAAAATTATTTTTAAAAATTATGATTTTTTGAATAATTTTTCAAAGGTGATATCATTATTTACTCCTAAAATGTTTTTAAAAGGTCATTAAAAATTAATTCCCATAAATGATAATATTCATTCGTGTTACTCATGTCATTCTTGGGAAATGATATAATTTGTCAATTCATATTCATTCGATAAATGGTTTACATTTTATAGAATGATGTTAATGAAATATAATTCTCTTTCATTGTAATATTCTTATAAACACGCTTCGTTTCATAGGATATGCATTGGTTAAATGATCACTAATCCTCTATATTTTCCACATGATAAGATATAGTTAGAATTTTATGTCATCCATTTCATTCCATGTGATGTGATATGATTATCTGTGATTCATTTCACATGTATGTATGATATCATTATGTGATGGGTGGGACCTAATTCTCCCCCATTGCATTGGGTGATGATCAAGATTCTATGAGATGGAAGGTTATATGGGATGTTATCCCAAGATAAAAAATAATGGGGTATTGAAGAAGACAACCAAATCCAAAAACAAGATGGTACATTTGAGGACATCCAAAGACAGAAACATGCAGGTACACGAGAGGGAATCCCAATGCCAAAATAGGCACATGGTTGATTAATCCATGCATTACATGATACAATGGACTTGGTAGGCATCCCTAACATAAGGTTCATATATTCTTATGTGTCTTCAATAATAACATGTATTATTATTATATTATGAATTTGTGCCCTAGTATATTTATTTCCATATGATTCATGTATTATGAATAAAAAATAGTTTGTTGCAATTCATTTTTCTGATTTATGATCAGTGGGGTATGATTTTATATTGATCATGATTATGCATTCATACCATTATATTCATGATTTTCATAAACATTTCATTTATTTACAATTAATGATCTATTGAAATAAACCCTTTCATGTGTTTCCCTTCCTTATGTGAGGAAGAATGGTTTATAAGAAAAAATACTAAGGGGTTTCTTTATGGGAAACATTGAATAAATTTCAATCGGTTAGAAGATTTTTATTCTATGTTTCTAACTTCACTAAGGTTACATGGTAATTCGAATTTATTATTTCTAACATTTTATGTGTTTTGAAAAAGTGATGAAATGTTTATTAATGTTTAGACTATTTCATTTTAGTTTTTACAAAATGAATGGTATCTTTAACCTATTCAAATTAGGATGAGAACCCCTTAGTGATAACTTGATGGACATGCCTCAGGATTAGTATAAGGATAAGGATAATTATAGGAATATTTTCATGAATTATTGTAAAGTATAGAGTGGTTGGGTTCCAATAATTAAATACCTACCAGGAAACTATGGTTGGACTTGGTTACATGATATATTTACCTCGAGTTATCAACTCCAAAAATATGTCCAAGACCTTACATGTGGTAATAAGGTACATGAAAATATTGTTAGGACCAAGATGAAGGAAGAGATGGTCTGGAATAATTCTCTTTTCTTGATCATGAGTATGTTTTCATAAAGGAAAGACACCTTGAATTTCTATAAATTCGTAAGTTTTAAGGTTTATGATTTGGAACTGAGAATATTGAACATTCGGAACCTAGTGTTTGAATAATTCGGAGTTTGGAATTTAGAGTCTAGAAATTGGGAAGTTCAGAACCGGGAAATTGAAAATTATCGAAAGCTAGCAGATATGAGATCTGAAGGTATTAATTGTGATGATGCTTTACTGTGTTGTAACTCTAAATTTGTGGGTATATGCAAGTACTCACGATTCAAGAAAATGTTGGATCGAGAAGTCATACTGAGAATTTGGTGAGCCATTCCGAGAACCAGAGGAGTCATATCTAGAATTCAAAATCATCGGTATTGATGAAAAATGAGAATTCATACTGAGAATCAAAGAAGACTTATCAAGAATCAAAAGCCATTCCGAGAATCAGGAAGAGTCGTTCTAAGAACCAAGAGTAATGACGAGATTTAAAATGGTGTCATAACGAAGATTCAAGGAGGTTTAATCCAAGAAAGTCATATCGAAGATTTAAGAAGTGTGAATCCAAGAAATTCATACCAAAGATTCACGAAGGGTGAATCTGAGAATGTCATACCGAAGATTGAATAAGAGTGAATCTGAGAATGTGATGTCAAAGACTCAAGAAGGGTGGATGCTAGAATGTGATACCGAGAACCCAGAAGGTTGGATCCAGAAAAGGCCAATGTTCTAAACCAACAGATGGGGAAGAAGTTACGAGAAGATTCTAGAAGCTTTGACAAATTCATAATTAATCTGAGATTTAAGGAGAAATTATTATTTGGGTGATTTTAAGTGAGTGGGAAATTATATTGGTTTCCCGCCTAAGCAAACATTGGATAAGCTAAAAAAGGAGATCTGAGTACAAAATAAAGGTGTGATGAATACTTAGTTAGAGAAGCTCTGATAATCTAGAGAGTGAAATAAGTGTTTGGTAGACACAGTTTCATTAGGGTTTCAATTGTAATAATAATTTGATAATGGTTGACACCGTATTGAATTTCTTGGAATGAGAAAAATCAGAATGGAGATTTGGAATGTGAAGTTCAGACTGAACTAATCGGAATGGGGAATCAGTACTGGTTGTCACCATATTGAGTTTCTTAGATTGAGGAAGACTCAGATTGATGAATCAGAGTGTAGAAGAAAATTCATAATGAAGAATTCAGAGTGGAAATTCGGAATGGGGAATTATTATTGGTTGTCACCGTGTTGAGTTTCTCAGACTGAAGAGGACTCAGATTGAAGAATCCTAGTGTATAAGAAAATTAGGAATGGAGAATTCAGAGTGGAAATTTGGAATGGGGAATCAGTACAGGCTGTTATTGTATTGAGTTTCTAAGATTGAGGAAGATTCATATTAAGAATCAGATTGGGAAAATTCCGTGTGGAGATTCGGAATGGGAAGTTCATACTGTAATTTATCTATCTCAAGTCCAACGAGTCATTGCCTTTTTCTGGGTAAGTAATTGTGGATTTGTGTTCAACGTGCTTACACTTGTGTATTTGAAAAGAATTGCAGCTAACATAAGTTTTTATATGAAACGATACTTTCCCCTATTGTGCTAAGAGGGTGCACATGCATTGGAGTGATTGTTTCATCATGCTTCATGAGTGTACGGTTATATAATACTCCTTGAAATCGAAGGATTATTTTCTTAGTGGATTGTATGGTGCTGGATTGTTTCCAACACTACCAAGGATGTAGCTATTCTTATTGAATAGCGAACCATGTAAATTGATGTGTTTATTTGGATGTGTGTGTCTTTGTTTCTCAGCAGGGAATTATATCATTAAAAAGAGACAAAGGTTGTTCTCAACATTAAGGGAACATAAATGAAGAAAAAGGGGTACCATAGCTTCACCCCCACCCTCTCAGTTGTTCATTACTCCAACTGGCTCCTTACAAGTGGTATCAGAGCGAGGTTGCCTTTGTTTTCCCTTGTGATGGGGATTTTGAATTGTGTGAATAGTAAAGGAATTCTGGTATTCGATGGGATGAACTATCACATCTGGAAGGATAGAATGCTACAGTATCTCATTTCTATTAGTTATGAAGTTCTTGAAGCTGCAATAGTTGGTTTTCCACCCATTTAAGAAAATGCTATACTTACACCTGTTGACAAGAAGTTTCTGGAGAATTATGGAAGAGCTAAGAATGCTATATTTTCTTCACTTTTTGAATGTGAATTCATGATAGTAAAAGGAGTGGCCACACCCAGAGGTATATGGGACAAAATGAAAAACATATATGAAGGAAATACAAATGTCATGATGGAAAAGTTTAAATTTGGAGATTGAAGTATGAAGACTATAAGTTGGGAGAGCATGAATCTATTGGGGATTTCTTCACCAGGGTAAACAATATTGTTAGTACTATCAGATGTATTGGTAAAGATATGAAAGTCTCTACTCTAGTGGAAACTATCTTCAAGATTCTTCCTCATAAATTTTATGTGAAGGTATCTTCATTAGAATACAAAGACTCAGAGACTCCATCTCTTGATGATTTGTATATTACCCTCATTACATATAAAATGAGAAGGGAAAAAGCAATGAAGTCCAAGACAATGGTTGATAGAGAATAATCTTTCAAAGCCATGAAGAAAGAGAGATCTATGAAGATATTTATTGAATAATATGGTGTTGACACTGACTCTAGAAGCGAGGTATGTAAAAATATTAACGATATTTTATCATTGTTATTGAAAAATGCTTAAAGAGGAACATGGAAAAAAATGGAAAACATCCCTTGTAGGGTTTTGAATGTGGAGTCATTGGACACTTTACGGCTAACTATCCTCGAAGGGAGAATCAAGAAGACGGTGATAAAGAATAACGAAATCCAAGAATGTTCTTGAAGAAGCATTGGGGCAAAGGAAAGTTAGGGAAAGAAAATAAGTTCTTCAAATCCAAGAGGAAAAGAATTCTACCCATTAGTGAAGAAGATGAAGAAAGTGATGTTGAATCATAAAAATTAGTTCATCATGGAAAAGAGAATACATTCATTTCAATAGTAAATGATGCGAATTTTGGAAGCAACAGCTCGGAAGAAGAAGAAGAAACACAGCTTGAGATGCATCTAAAAGAAGAATTGAAGTAATATTTAAGGAAGATCAGAAGGTTGGAGAAGCTTAACAAAAATTTTGAAGACGAATGTTTCTAAGAATCCAATCAAGACAACGATAAATAATAATATGAGAAAGAGATTGAAGACATGAATATTTCTCTTGAAGATGAGAAAAATAAAAATTAGGACTTGAGAGTTATGCTGAAGGAAATAGAGGAAGAATTAAAAATTGTTCAAAAGAATCTCTCATAAGTGGAAAAAAAACTTTTGTTTTCAAAACTCATCTACTGATGTTGTAGAAGGCTCCCAACATGTACATTATGAGAAAATTCAATAGAAGAATAAATTAGTTGATGTGATGAATAATTCTTAGAAAGTTGCTTATGTGGCCAAGACAAGTGTTACTGGGAACTCAAGAAGATTCAAGGAAACCAACGTCTAACACTGGTGAAAAACAAGCATAATTAGAGAAGGCATAATTCCAGTAGGGAAATATTTCTAACAAAATAATGGTTAGTGGGGCTGAAGAAAGAGAAACAAAGAAGTATCAGAACAAATGCTTTATAGGAAGGTACTCCTTCTATGGGTATTGCTGGTATTGTGGTGGATTCATGCATACATCAAATATGTGTTGGTTCAATCAACATTATTACCATCACCCCGCAAGTTATGAAAGGTAGAGATAGAGGGGGAGTCAATTTCCTCAAAGGAAGAAGAGTGAGAAAGTCTTCCTAAAGAAAGTTGAGAATAATGATCTCAAGAGAGAAAATAGGTTCCAGCCTCTGGAGACCATGTGTGAATGGTCTGAACAACTAGGACACCTTTCAAAACGAGGTCTTGTGTTGTTACCATCTAAACAAAAAGTTCTTAACTTTCAAAAGTCGAAGGTGAAGAAAAAAGCGAAATAAGAAAAAACTCATGTTGTTGAAACTACTCTAAAAGTTACAAAGCAAGAAGGACCTTGGATACATGATAGAGGGTGTTCTTCAAATATGACAAGAGAATTGAAGTTTCTAAAGAATATGAAGAAAATTAAAGAAGGCACGGTGACATTTTGAAATGATGAGTCTTTAAAAATAAAATGTTTTGGATCAGTCATCATTGGGAAGGAAAAATTGAAGTCCCGGAAAACCTTGCATGTTGATGGGATAAAGCACAACTTGCTGAGTGTATCACAATTGTGTGATAAGGGTAACAAACTAATGTCCAAGAAATAAGGGATTTTTGTGAAAAGTAAATAATATGGGAAGACTGTTACAAGAGGCCAACGAACCAAAGAGAATCTATTTCAGGTTGGAAATTCACAAAACTCTTGTTACATGAGCTTAGTGGAAGAAAATCAGTTGTGGCATAGAAGACTTGGACACATGTGTCAGAGAAATATGAGAACGTTATCTAAAAGGGTTAGTGTTCAAGATATTCTAGATTTTCCAAGAAGAAGGGATTGGTGTTGCACTATCTGTCAGAAATGAAAGATTACATGTGTTGTGCATAAGAAGGTTTACATTTGTTCTAAAATACACTTTGAAAAAATATATTCTGATATGTGTGGGCCAATGAAAAAAAAATCAACAAATGAAGACATGTAATTCATCAATTTCATTGATGATTTTAATCGCATTACATGTGGTATGTTTATGAAGTGCAAGTCAGGCACCCTAAAATGTTTAAAAGCCTTAGAATGAAAGATGAGAAAGAATGGGTGTACTCTAGGGAGAAGATGAGAACATATAATGGTGGTGAGTATAGAAGATAAAAATTTGAAGACTATCTTGAGAAGCAATGGATTCAGCGTGAATATAGTGCTCCATTTACACATCAACAAAATTGGGTTGATGAATGAAATAACAGAAGCTTGGTGGAAATGGGAAGAACCATGTTGCTTGAAAATGGCCGTACTCTAAAAGTACAGCTATTTATATTAAAAAATGATTTTTCTATAGGCGTCAATCAAACAAGACTCCATATGAACTTTTCTATGGAATTAATCCAAGTATGAAGAATTCTAATGTTTTTGGGAGCCCATGCACTATAAAGAAGAAAGGTGGAAGTAGTGGAAAATTCAAGCCAAAAGAAGAATATAGAATTTTTCTTTGGATTGCACCCAATGGAAGTGGTTATAGATTCTTTAATAGAGTAACAGGAAGAATGGTGGATGCAGTTGATGTAAAAGTCATTTAAACTCCAGGGAAAGATAAGCATGTCCAGACAGACAAGGAAGATGAGGATGATAAAGTTAATGATTCTAATAAGGATGCAATGAATTGTAATCCTAATCAAGAAGAAGAATCAGATTCATCCATATCAAGTGATGAGGAAGGCATAGGAAAAACTTATCCAAGGATTATGAACCAAGTGCAAGATCATAATATTATTGGCGATCAACGTCACACAGTTCAAAAAATAAGAACAAGTAATTCTATATCACATACTTCCTTGTATTCCAAAGTGGAACCAAATGATGTTAAATAAGCCATTGAGTATCCGGAATGGGTTCAAGCCTTGAATGAAGAATTAAATCAGATTGAATAGAATGCCACATGGTAACTCGTACCCAATCCTTAAAATAAGATCATTATTGGCAGAAAATGGGTCTTCCAGAACAAGTTGTGTGAATAAGGTGACGTTATTAAAAATAAAGCAAGATTTGTTTGAAAAGTATACTCTTATATTGAAGGAATTTACTCGGAATAATCTTTTTCTCCACTAACCAGATTAAAATTTATCCAAATCATTCTTGTTACTGCTGCACAACGAGGCTACAAAATCATTCAAATGGATGTTAAATCCCCATTTCTTAATGGTGATCTCAATGAAAAAGTTTATATTGAGAAACCATGTGGCCTTGTTGTTGGGACGAATGAATGTTATGTGTGTAGGTTAAAGAAAGCCATGTGTGTGATAAATCATGTTCCAAGAGCATGGTATTCCAAACTATATACATTCTTAAAAGAGGTGAACTTCATTAAAGAGAGAGTAGACATCAATCTGTACATCAAGGAAAGACAAGATCTTTCTCTCATTGTGATTGACTATGTTGACAACATTATTTTTGCTGGGAATGATGAATGAAGCTGTTAAAGGTTTGTTGAATAAATGAAGAATATCGATGAGATTTCCATGTTGGGAGGAATGATATACTTTCTTGGGTTAGAAATTTTGCAACAGAAAGAATTCATTTTTCTCTCCCTAGAAAAGTATGTTAAGGAACTTCTTAAGATGTTTGGGATGGAAAACTCAAAACCTGTAGCAACTCCTATCTCAATGGGAACGAATCTATGTAAATATGATTAAGGAAAATAATTTGATTAGAAAGAATATCAAAAGGTGATTGGATGTTTTTTATACCTGACTACATCAAGACCAGATATTGTTTGTGTTGGTACCTTATGTGCAAGATTCCAGAGTGCTCCAAAAGAATCAAATCTTGTTGCTGGAAAAATAATTCTCAAATACATAAAAGGCATAGCTGAATTCATAATCAAGTATAGTAGCTCAAATAACATTGATTTGTTTGTCTATTCAATGGCAGATTGGGCAGGAAAAATTGATGATGAAAGATCCACATCTGTTGGAGTGTTCTTAATGGGAAAAAGTTGTGTTGGCAGGCACTTGAAAAAGAAGAACTCTGTGACACTCAGTACAGCTGAAGCTGAATATGTTGTTGCCACCATGGTCGCTACTCAACTTATCTGGATGAAAACACAGTTGGATGATTTGTTAGTTTAAGTGAAGTTTCCCATTTTCTTGGGCTATGATAATCAAAGCACAATTAATCTTACAAAAAATATATTACAACATTCTAGATCTAATCATTTTGACATAAAATATAATTTCATCAAAGAGTATGTGGAAAATAACGAACTGAGACTTGAATATCTTTCATCTGCATAACAATTTTCTGTTATTTTCATAAAACCCTTGTCAAAGGAATCATTCTTGAGTTTGAGGTTGAACATGGGTGTCCAACATATTTCTCTTCAATGCTATGGTATGTTGATTCGTCCCCTCTCTCATCATACCTTTGGATTGTTTTGTCAAGGGGGAAAAGTTGTATGTATAATAAATCTATTGTTCAAAGAGAGAGTTTTGGTTAAGCTGTGAACAAAACATTGTTTTTCTATGTGAATTATTATAGGTATATTTTGGAGATGTTGTCGGAAAGAACATGAAGGTGTTTACAGGATGTATGAAGCTGAAGATTTCATTTTCACTACCTATGGATAGCATGGTTTTGATGACAATGATTCTTGTTTTCTACAATGAGTTATCTCACGTAGGCATAGAATTATTGATAAGTAATCCATTCCTTGAGGTTTCCATGTTTGGTTATTTATAAAAACTTGTTTGTCAAAAAAAATACAAAGGGGGATATTTTTAGGACCAAGGTGAAGGAAGAGATGGTTTGCATGAATTGTATTTTGTTTATCTTGAGGAAGTTTTTATAAAGGAAAGACACCTTGAATTTCAAAGAATTTGGAAGTTGGAAGTTTGATGATTCGGAACCGAGAATATTGACATTTGAAACCTGGTGTTCGAATAATTCGGATTCTGGAATATAGAGGCTATAAATTGAGAAGTTGAGAGCTGGGAAATTGAAAATTCTAAAAAGCTAGCTGATAGGGGATGTGTAGGCATTGATTGTGAGATGCTATGCTGTTTTGTAACTCTAAATTTTTGAGTATATGAAAATACTCATGGTGCAAGAAAATGTTGGATCGAGAAGTCATACCGAGAATCTGGTGAGCCGTTCCAAGATCTAGAGGAGTCATACCTAGAATTCAAAATCTTCAGTATTGATGAATAATGAGAAGTCATACCGAGAATCTAAGAAGTTGTATCAAGAATCAAAATCTGTTATGAGAATCAGGAAGAGCCATTCTGAGAACAAGGATTCATGCCGAGAATTGAAATAGTGTCATAACAAAGATTCAAGAAGGGTGAATCCAAGATAGTCATACCAAAGATTCAATAATGGTGAATCTGAGAAAGTCATACCGAAGATTCAAAAAGGGTGAATCCGAGAAAGTAATACCAATGATTGAAGAAGAGTGAATTTGAGAAAGTGCTGTCGAAGACTCAAGAAGTGTGGATCCGAAAATGTGATACCGAGAATCCAGAAGGTCGGATCTGGAAAAGGCCGAAGATATAAATCAAGAGAAGTGGTATAAAATTCGAGAAGATTCTAGATGCATTGAAAAAGTCTTAATTACTTCACTATATTATGAGAAGTTACTATTTGGGTGAATTTAAGTTAGAGGGAAAATATTTTGGTTTCTCTCCTAAGCACACTTTGGAGCACCTATAAAAGGATATCAGAGTACAAACTAATGATGTGATGATTAAGTAGTTATAGATGCTCTGATAATCTCGAGAGAGAATGAAGTGTTTGGACGACAAAGTTTCAATACGGATTCAATTGTAATGAGAATTTGATACTTCGTGACACTGTATTGAGTTTCTCGGAATGAGAAAAATGTTAATGGAGATTCGGAATGGGAATTTCGGACTGACCTAATTTGAATGGGGAATCAGAAATGGATGTCATCGTATTGAATTTCTCAGACTGAGGAAGACTTAGATTAAATAATCTGAGTGTAGAAGAAAATTCCGAATGAAAAATTCGGAGTGGAAATTCGGAATGGGGAATCAGTACTGGCTTTCACCGTCTTGAGTTTCTCATACTGAGGAAGACTCGAATTGAAAAATCAGTGTGCAGTAGAAAAATTGGATTAAAGAATTCAGAGTGGAAATTAGAAATGGGGAATCAGTACAGGCGGTCACCGTATTGAGTTTCTTAGACTGAGGAAGATTCAAATTGAAGAATCAGATTGGGAAAATTCGGAGTGGAGATTTGGAATGGAATGTTCGGACTGTAATTGATCTATCTCAAGTCCAAGGAGTCCTTGACTTTCTTCTGGGTTTGAAAGTGAAGATTTTTGCTGAACTTTCTTACTCTTCTGTATTTGAAAGGAATTGCAGGTATCATAATTTGATACATGAAACTACACTTTTCCCTATTGTGATAAGAGGGTGCACGTGCACTAGAGTGATTGTTTCACAGGGCTTCATGAGTGTAAGGGTATATCCTACTCATTGTAATCCAATGATTATTTTCTTAGTGGATTTTATGGTACTGGATTGTTTCCATGCATACCAAGGATGTAGCTATTCTTATTGAATAGTGATCCTTTTAAATTAATGTGTTTCATTGGATGTGTGCTTGTTTGTTTCATAGTAGGGAATTATATTTTTAACAGGATACAAATGTTGTTATCAACATTAAGGGAAATTAAAATATTAAAAATGGGTACCACTGATTCACCCCCCTCTCATTAGTTCATTACTCCTAATGGGTCCTTACAAACATGCCTTTCTTGACACCTAGATTGACACCTCTAAGGGATATGATTTGGGATGTAGAGAAATAATAATATATCATTATGTAGGATATCAATAGGGGATGACTATGAATATACTAGTTTTTGGAGCCATGCTTTAGGAACACTGTAAGTAATTTGTCATTATTATAATGAATAACAATATGATAACTCTTTTAAAATGAAATTTTTTTGTTTTAGTAAATGCAGGTAACTAGATGTAACATCTATAAAATTAAATGTCTCACATTTGGAATGTGTGGAAATTATAGGAATCAATTTCCCATGTGAAAATATCATAATGATAATTAGGAAGGTGGTATGATTATTGGTTATACATACGAAGATAATTATACTATAAATGAAATGTGTAATGAATGTGAAGTTCTATTAGTATTTTTTACATTAAACCTAAACAATCTTGATTATATAGAGGACTAATAAATATAATAATGATTCATATTTAATATTCTTGGAAATATGAATTAAGGAATAAGTTGATGATGCTTGAGTAATTTTCTAATTATATGGTTTGATTAATGAAGTATTTATATTTTTGTAATCAAATATTATGTAACATGAATCATGAAAAATTTAATAATTTTTTATATGTTTTCATTATGGATTTTAAAAAATTGTGTAATATATATGAAGAAATATAAAATTAAATTCATAGAAATGAGATATTTTGATTAATTGAAATAAACTAATATCTAATGTCGAGATGGTGTTGTTTGGATAATGATATGTTGTATATGAAAAAGTAAATGGGATTGTATGTATTACCCATGAAATAATCATTTAAAATGTATTGTAGTTCATCAAGGATGAAGTCTAAAACGTCATAAAACTAAATAATCTATATAATAATCATTTGAATAGGGTGGGTGGATTTTTTTCAAAAGGATTTTTGGTGTAATTACCCGGTTCTTATTTTTGTGGCACGAGCATCTTATTTTTCCTTTTCCTTATGTGTTTTTTAGAAAATATGGAAAATGGTGAAAAATCCTAAATTTTGGAACTACACGCCGTGTACTCTATCCACACGCCATGTACTTTTGGCCGTGTTGGGATGAGTACACGGGGCGTGTATCCATGCCGGCGATGAAGGGTGTAGGAACTTACTACACGCTGTGTAGTAGTACTTACACGCCATGTAGTCAGTTGGCATGCTTAAATAGTAAGGCGGTGGAGTCACCGCCAGCTGGGTGATAGTACACACCGTGTACATGGGAGTACATGTTGTGTACTCAGGTTGACGTATGAATAGTGTGGCGGTGCCGCCAAATGAACAGTTAAATGAAAGAAGCACACGTTGTGCACTCAGAAGTGCATATCGTGTACTTTGTTTTTTCGGCATAAAATAGGCAGTAGCCTCTTCATTTGGCAGAGGAGGCATTTGAGCCATTTTGGAGCCAAAGGAGGAGGCCAGATCTTGGAAGATCCACCGGGAGTTCGTCTGGAATCTGATTCAGCTTCGGACGATCTCGTTGGAACCGCATGGGTAAGCCCTCTCCTCTCCTGGTACCATTCTTACCAATTTTTATCCTAACATAAGTTATTTAAGTTTCAATGGGTTTTGTTCTTCATTAGATCTATGCCGTTCTTGGGTGTTTTGGGAACCGATGTTCGTGTATAACGCTCGTTGGCGTATAAGGTGGGTGGATTTGTGTTTATTTTCCCTCTGTCGTGCATTTTTGTGCATTTTCATTCTTCGAACCCATGATGGGGTGTCCCGTGGTTGAGGAAGTTGCTATGTTTAATGCCTAGAAATGTATAGGTGATTAAAAAATGATAATAAAATGTTGGTTGTGATCATTTCATGGATATGGAACCTCCCCTGGGGTGTGTTCCACTGTTTAGCCGTTTGGCCAGGATACCTGAGGGTATGACTTAAATGTAGTAACTGTAGAATTTCCTTGAGAGGAATTTCTTGTTTACTATATTTTGATATGCTAGGCATGGCCCGATAACCTATTTAGCTTGACGGTGTTGTTGTGATTGGCCTGAGGGCGTGACTGTTTTAGCCTGAGGGCTGTCGTTATTTCTCCTGAGGGAAACCTTTCGTGCCTTAGGGCTTGACATCTGTGCCTGTGGGAAAAACTTTGTATTCCTGAGGGAAAGAATTCTGTTACGCCTGAGGGCGGGTTGGAATTTGTATGGCTTGAGGGCAAGCCTGAGGGCGTGGTTTACTATTTTAGCCTGAGGGCATGGTTCTGGTTGTCCTGAGGGCTTGGTGCTGTTGAGAATAGAATGTCACTAAATAAAATGGATAAAATGAATAATAAAAAGAAAATTTAACTGTTAAGTTAGTTACTTTTGAGTACTTCTTTGTTTATTGCATTTTACTATTTCACACTTGTTTCATGCTTTACATACAGTTGGCCAAGGTCCGTTGGTGGGTGCCTACTGAGATATATTACTCACACCCTGTTTTGGTAAAACTTTTCGGCCCAAATAGATGATGTTTCTATAGGTGTGGATAGGGGAAAGAGTCCCTATACAGGTATTTGACTGTTTCTAAGGAGTAGGAGGGAATTGGACCGAGCCTAGGCTCATGATGCCGCTGCCAGCTATTTTTCTTGTTTTGTTGTACTCTGTATTTTTGTTGTTCTGTATTGATGTATAACATGTTCTGGATATTTTCATAGAACATGAAACATTTAGCATCGTCTTTATATACTGTTGGTTATATCCACTGCTATAGTTATCTCAATTGTGTATGTTTACTGCTTCCACTATCGTTGTATGTTTATTCTGGATTCCGCTGCACTACACTTTGACAAATGAGGGAATAGTTTCCCCACTATCAGACATGGGCCCTCGCTTCTAGTCGGTAGCCTCTGGCATTTGGGGAAATGCTCTTGAGGTCACGCGGCGAACCGGGCTCGGGGCACCCGTTGCGTGGCACCCGGGTCTCGGACGTTACAAATTGGTATCATAGAAGATTATTTTCATTGAGATACTATTTGGAGCAGTAGTCAGGGATAGGATGGAACAGTAGTTGGTAATAAGTTGTGCCCGGGCGTAGCGAACCCGTGTACAAGGATAACCCAGTCTACCTCGTATTTTGCAATCTTTTGATTTTGCAAATTTTACGGTTGATATGTTTTCACCAATGGGTGACGCACTTGGATTGTTTTGTTTATATTTTATCTGTGGGTTCTACTTAGTTTCAACCCGATGAGATGAGGGTATGTCGTCTCATGCATCATGTAGTCACATGCTAGATATCAGATTCGATGCATAGTTTCCATGCCATGTAGGTGCATTAGAATTTCCATCTTGTTGTGATAGTTGTTGTGCTAGTAAAGCATGCTGTTGTGATAGCTACTTGTTATATACCTGCCATGTGATATGGTATTTTTTTTTGATCTTGTTTATAGAATGGACGCCAAACTTTGGTTTGTGGGGAGTATAGGCCCCCATTTACCGAAATTTGGTGGATCATTGACTGTTTGTTGGTTATAACACAGATAAGATGTCAAACATTGATTCGTGGGTAGTGTGGGACCTCATGGATCGAAATTTGACACTTATGTGTTGGTTTTTAGTATTTTCTGGCTTCCAGGAAAATTTCTGAGGCATAGTGTCCGGAAAACCCAGAATACACACCGTGTAGGACCTCATACATGACATGTACCCTGTGTACACGCCGTGTAGTCTCTTCCTGTGACACAAACTGTGTGGGCGGCGACACGGGGTATGGAAGGCCTTGGGTAAAACACGCTGTGTCGTTTTTGTGCACGCCATGTAGTGTGACCCGGAGCCCGGCCGTGTAACTAACAACATGGGTTAGTGAAATCCTTGACAGAGCATGTCGTATCAATTATAGAGATGCCATGTAGTGTGACCTGGGGACTCAGCCGTGTAACTAAAAACATGGTCCGGTGTCACCTCTCCCTGAACATGTCGTGTACCTGTGGGACACGCCGTGTAGTCTTGTACGAGGATAGACCGTGTGGAGTTAGCCGTGTGGCTGGGAAACAAGGTGCTGTACAGGCCGTGTACGGGTGTAAAACACCGTGTACTGTCATGCAGAGTGGTTGGCCATGTCACAAACGACATGAGCAGCTGGAAAATAACATCGTACACACCGTGTAGAAATTATACATGCTGTGTAGTTTTTTTGAACTGAAGTCGTGTGGCTTAGCCTTATAGAAGGACCCGTGCAGGGGAAGGGAAGTCAATTACACGCCGTGTAGTCATTGTACAGGCCATGTAGTCCTGTTCTGTGAATTTTTAATGCCTTCTTTCCCTTGTTTCCATTGTGGTTCCTTCGATTTTAGGTCTTAATAATCTTGAATCTGAGCCTTCCTTTTGACCATTTAGTGTCATGATGCCTAGACGACTTCGAGTTGTTCTCTAGGAGAGCGGTGATGATTATACTCCAGAGATGGTGGTCCATGGGATTCCAGTTGATCCTCTAGCAGAGCCAGATGCGGCCCCATCTGTTATACTGGACATAGGCGCGGAGGCGTTGTTCCGTGAGGGCTTATTGCGGTCCACGCAACCCTTTTAGGGAGCACCGTATGCTGCCACATATATGGCCGAGCTGATGCTTATCTTTCAGTAGCAGCATCAGACTACGTTTTCAGGGGATGGAGGACCATAGGCTGTAGAGCCTTGTCTTGGATCGATGTAGACTATTTTCGATCACTTGGAGACGCCTCCAGGGCAGAGGGTTAAGCTCGCGACTTAAATTCTACGTGATTCTGCCAAGAGGTGGTGGGATGTTACCAATCATACAGAGTATCATAGAGACATGGCGTGGGATGATTTTCAGGAAGTCTTCTATAACATATTCAGTCCCAAGATGCTGAGGGTAGATAGAGCTCGAGAGTTCATGAATTTGCAGCAGGGCACTATGTCAGTGATAGACAATTCTACTCGTTTTACGGAGCTCTAGCGCTTTTCACCCGTGCTGGTGGGTGATGAGACGTTGAGAGCCATATGTTTTGAGGATGGTCTTCGGTATCACATCCGAGCACTGGTGAATGTTTTCTGGTTTCCTATTGTACATGCGATTGTGAATCAGGCTCTGATTATAAAGAGGAACCTGCGGGAATCTAGTGGTGTGTGCCAAGGCGGTTCAGCACCAGTTTCTGGTACTATTTCTACTGGAAATTATAAGAGAAAGATGGACTTATCTCAGGGTGGCAGTACCAGCTAGAAATATTCTTTAGGTGGCCCGATCAGCTGCTACCAGTGTGGCAGAGAGGGGAAAAAGAGGCCGCGGTGTCCACGAGACCCAGTGGAGTGTCGGGTTTGCAGAAAGATGGGTCATCTACAATGCTTTTGTAGGGTGTTTCTACCAGTGGCTAGTGAGAGGGGTTATGTGCAGACTCCGCGTGCAGGAGCAGGACCAGTGGATTCTTACCAGTCGAGGAACTGGAATACGTCAGGACGTGCGGGCAGAGATGGTGGTCGTGGCCATGGAAGCCAAATGCCAGGATCATAGAGGCAATAGGGCGGGACAGCTCAGGGTAACCAGGCTATGTCACAGGGTCGCAGCACTGGGCAGGCATATGCAGTGTGACAGACCCAGCAGGAGCAGGATCCCAGACCTTGTACAGTCAGAGTTACTATTCTAGTAGCTTCTTTCTTGTCTTCAGTACTTTTTGATACGGGTTCAACGCATCGTTTCATATCTGTACCCGTTGTGGAGAGCCTTGGGCTTTGTGGTTCTTCTTCTTCTGATATCATGATGCTAGAAACTTCGTTGGGGACTAGAACGGCATGTGTGTGTCAGTGAAAGGAGTTCCCCCTCGAGGTTGATGGGTGTCACTTCCCATGGGACCTATATTTCTTGGAGATGAAGAGCTATGGCATCATTCTCTGGATGGACTGGTTGGTTCCCTATCGAGATTTTGTGGACTGATATTTTTTCACGGTGCGTTTCACATCACCAGAGGGTGGAGAGTTTCTATACAAGGGAGAATGGGATGTTCAGGTGAGTCGAGCTGGACCAGAGCATCTTGGGTGAGGCGGAGTCACAGCCCAGATTGCGAGATTATATCTGGATGATCAGGGGACTTGTTAGATGAATTTCCCTCAAGTTGTCGATCGTTTAGGGATGTCTTCCTGGGCAACTTTTCTGGTATACCTCCAGTGCGTGAGGTGGATTTCACTATGGAGCTAGTGCCAAGAGCAGCACCGGTGTCCATTCCTCCTTATAGAATGGCCACGACTGAATTGCAAGAGCTCAAGAGGCAGTTAGAGGAGTTACAGGAAAACGTCTTTATTCGACCCAGTACTTCTCCTTGGGGTTCTCCGGTCCTTTTTGCGATAAAGGCGGACAGTACCCTCAGACTTTGCATGGATTATCGGAAGCTGAACCAGTTGACAGTTAAGAACCGATTTCCCTTGCCGAGGATAGATGATTTGTTTGATCAGATTGTTGGAGCACGAGTGTTCTCGAAAATTTACTTGAGATTCGGATATCGTCATCTACGCGTTAGACCATCTGATATACCTCTCACAGCTTTCAGGAGTAGGTATGGTCTATATGAGTATACGGTTATTCCGTTCGGACTCACGAACGTGCCAGCAGTTTTCATGGCTTTGATGAATCATGTCTTCCATCCGTATCTTGATTCTTTTGTGGTAGTATTCATGGATGACATCTTGGTGTACTCTCACACTTTACATGACCATGCCACCCATCATGAGATCATATTGAGTACACTAAGGGAGCATCATCTATATGCTATGCTCTCAAAGTGCCACTTTTGGATGGACCAGATTCACTTCTTGGGTCATATTATCTCAGAGGTAGGAGTTGCAGTAGACCCAGAGAAGGTGAGAGCAATAGTTTCCTGGGATCAGCCTAAGAATTTGTTTTAAATATGGAGTTTCTTAGGGTTGGATGGTTACTACAGGTGCTTCATACAGGACATCTCCTTCATAGCAACACCGTTGACATGTCTGACTAAGAAGGGTGTGAAGTTCATTTGGTCGGAAGCTTGCAAGGTAGCTATTTAGGACCTGAAGGGAAGGTTGACACCAGCACCGATCCTGATACTCCCAGAGTAGGGGAAGAGATATAGAGTTTACTGTGATGCATCAGGAATTGGGATGGTGGCTGTTTTGATGCAAGATGATCTAGTTGTTGTGTACGAGTCCCGGTAGTTGAGGCCACATGAGAGGAATTACCCGACACATGATCTCGAGTTGGCTGCAGTTGTTCATTGGTTGTGGTGTTGGAGACACTATCTGTTGGGAGATAATTTCATGGTTTTCACCGACCACAAAATCCTCAAGTATATATTTACTCAGCGTGACCAGAATCTGAGGCCGAGAAGGTGGGTTGAGTACCTATAGTCCTTCGATTTTGAGCTTGCCTATACACCTGGTAATGGTAATGTAGTAGCTGATGCACTGAGTAGGAATACTCAGATACAGACAGTGAAAGAGTCCAGTGGTGAGTGGGAGCTTATGGATTTGTTCTCTGAGATGTATCTGGAGGTTCATGATAGTCAGGGGCAGACTTATCTTTCCTCGTTAGCTGTGACTTATACCCTCTTGTAAAGAGTGAGGATGAGGCAGCTCTCAGTTTCAGAAGTCCTAGTTCTACGGGAGTCGGTGTCAAGTGGGGACCCTCCTCTTGGATGGACGATATGCGATGATGAGGTTTTCCATTTCCATAGATGAGTATGGGTTCCAGGGGATATACGTGAGGAGCTGATGCGGGAGATTCATGCTTCAACATGGGCAGTTCATCCTGGGGTTACCAAGATGTATCGAGACTTGAGACGTCAGTACTGATGCTCGGGTATGAAGAGAGAGATAGCTGGTTTTGTTACAAGGTGTTCCACCTATCAGTAGGTGAAGGTAGAGCACCAGAGGATAGCTGGGCAGTTACAGAAGTTACCCATTCCAGAGTGGAAATGGGATGATTTCATGATGGATTTCGTTATGGGTTTTCCGAGGTCACCTCGAGGAAATGATACCGTGTGGGTTGTTGTAAACAGACTCACGAAGGTAGCTCACTTCTTGCAAATCAAGTAGACTTTCAGTGTAGACGATCTCAGAAGGTTGTGTAGCTGAGAGATCGTACATCATCATGGGGTCCCCCTTCTTATCATTTCAGATATAGATGCCCGCTTTACGTCTCGTTTCTAGTAGAATTTTCAGAGGGTTCTGGGTACACAGGTGCTTCTGAGCACAACATAACACCCTCAGACAGATGGCCAGTCAGAGCAGACGATATAGGTGCTAGAGGACATGATATGCGCATGTGTCCAAGACTATGGGGGCTCGTGGGAGAAGCATATACCCTTAGTCGAGTTTGCCTATAACAATATTTTTCAGGAAACTATTTAGATGGAACCATACGATGCTTTATATGGTAGACCATGAAAATCACCCTTGTGCTGCTTAGAGGTAGGTGAGGAAGTTTTACTGGGGCCATAGCTCGTACAGGAGACATCTGACCAGGTCCAGTTGATTCTGAAGAGGATGGCTACCGCACAGTCTTGTCAGAAGTCTTATGTTGATCGCCACAGACGACCTTTGGAGTTCGTGGTCGAGGATCAGGTTTTCTTGCGTGTTTCACCGAGGCGGGGAAACAAACGGATCAGGAGACAGGGTAAGCTTTCACCGAGGTATGTTAGACCATTTGAGATTCTAGAGAGAGTCGGGCTGGTTGCCTATCGGTTTAGATACCGCAGTGGTACCGAGCCATGCACGACATCTTCCACATGTCTCATTTGCATCACTACCATTCAGACCCATCTCACACCTTTCTGCTAGAGGAGGTTGAGCCTCAGCATGATGTGTCCTTTGAGGAGAATCCGATCTGTTTTTTTGACATGAGCACGAAGGTTCTCCGAGGCCGGTCAGTTCTTCTCGTGCAGGTGCTATGGCAGCATGGCCGAGTGCAGGATGAGACCTGGGAGCGGGAGTCCGAAGTACGTGCTCAGTGGCTAGATCTGTTCTGAGATTTATCTTTTTCACCCTTGGAAGGTCAATTCCGGGACGAATTTCTATAAGGGGGGATGTTTGTAAGAACCTGGTTCTTATTTTTGAGTTGTGGGCATCTCCTTTTTCCTTTTCCTTAAGGGTTTTTGAAAAAATATGGAAAATGGGGAGAAATACTAGATTTTGGAACTACATGTCGTGTACTTTATCCACACATCGTGTACTTTTGGTCGTGTTGGGATGAGTACATGGGGCGTGTAGCCATGCCGGTGACGAATGGTGTAGGAATTGACTACACGTCGTGTAGTGGTACTTACATGTCATGTAGTCAGTCAAAAGGCTTAAATAGTAAGGCGGTGGAGTCGCCGCCAACTGGGAGACAGTACACGCAGTGTACTTGGGAGTACATGCTGTGTACTTAGGTCGACGGATGAACATTGTGGATGTTCCGCCAAATGAACAGTTAAATGAAATAAGTACATGTCGTGTCCTCAAAAGTACATGTCGTGTACTATGTTTTTTCGTCTTAAAACAGGCAGTAGCCACCTCATTTGGCAGAGGACGCATTTGACCCATTTTGGATCCAAAGGTGGAGGCCAGACCTTTGATGATCCACTGGGAGTTCGTCTGGAATCTGATTCGGCTTCGGACGATCTCTTTGGAACAACATGGGTACGCCCTCTCCTCTCGTAGTACCATTCTTAACAATTTTTCTCCAAACGTAAGTTATTTACGTTTGAATGGGTTTTTTTCTTCGTCAGATATACACCATTCTTCGGCGTTTAGGGAACCGAAGATCGTGTATAATGCTCGTTGGTGTATAAGGTATGTGGATTTGTGTTTATTTTCCAACTTTCGTGTGTTTTTTTGCATTTTTGGTCCATGAACCCATGTATGGGTGTCGTGTGACTGAGACCGTTTCTATTTTTTAATGCCTATAATTTCATAGGTGATTAAACTATGATAATTAATTGTTCGTTGTGATCATTTCTTGGATCCGGAACCACCCCTGGGATGTGTTCCACTGTTTAGTTGTTTGGCCAGGATACCCAAGGGTATACCTTAAATGTAGTAACTATAGAATAGCCTTGAGAGGAATTGCTTGTTTACTGCATTTTGATATGTTGGGCATGGCCTGGTTACCTGTTTAGCCTGAGGGAGTTGTTGTGATTGGCCTGAGGGCGTGACTGTTTTAGCCTGAGGGCTGTCATTATTCCGCCTAAGGGAAACCTTTCGTGCCTGAGGCCATGACATCTATGCCTAAGGGCGACACTTCGTATGCCTGAGGGAGAGAATTCTATTACTCCTAAGGGAAATACTTGAGGGTTGGATTTTGTATGGTCTGAGGGCAAGCCAGAGGGAGTGGTTTACTATTTTAGCCTGAGGGCACGGTTCTAGTTGGCATGATGGCTTGGTGCTATTGAGCACAGAATGTCACTATATTAAATGGATTAAATTAATAATAAAATCGAACTTTTTCTATTAATTTTGTTAATTTTGAATACTGCTTAGTTTATTTCATTTTTCTATTGCACACTTGTTGAATGCTTTAGACATAGTTGGGCATGGGACTTTGGTGGGTGCCTACTAAGATATATTTCTCACACCCTGTTTGGGTTACGCTTTTCGGCGCAAACAGATTACATTGCTAAAGGTGTGGATATGGGAAAGATTCCCTATACAGGTACTTGACTGTTGCTGAGGAGTAGGAGGGAATGGGACCGATCCTAGGCTCGCGATGCCGCTTCCAGCTGTTTTTCTTGTTTTGTTGTACTCTGTATTGTTGTTCTACTGTATTTTTGTATAACATGTTCTGGCTGTTTTCATTGAACTTGAAACATGTAGAATCGTCTTTATATACTGTTGGTTATATCCACTGATGTAGTTATCTTTGTTGAGTATGTTTACTGCTTCAGCTGTCATTTTATGTTTATTCTGGATTCCGTTGCGCTAAACTTTGAAAAATGAGGGAATAGTTTCCCCACTATCAGACCTAGTCCCTGGCTGCTAGTCGGCAGCCTCTGGTGTTTGGGGAAATGTGCATGAGGTCAGTGGATAACCGGGCTTTGGGAACCCGTTGCGTGGAACCTGGGTCCAGGATGTTACATTTGGTTTCCAGGTTATTACCATGATCCAAAATAATAAACTATAATGTTATTCACATGTTTGTAATGTGATAAACATGTTATAAATTGTTACATATGAGAGATTAATGAAAATATAATTTAAGGTGTAACATCCTTGTTCCCAATGCTTCCTAGAGACGCTCTGTACCCAGTTGGTCACATGGCCTCAGGCACATTTCACCAAAATTCAGAGGCTGCTGACTAATATTGAGGAACATGGGTGTGATAGTTGCGAAACTCTTCCCTCGTTGGAAGAGTAACACGGTGGATGTAAAGCAAATAGAAAATGCAGATGTAGTAATAATAACATTCAATAGTAAACAGTGGAAGACTGAAAGTAATAACAACTATAGCACATACATAAATGATGCAATGTATATATATCGTGGAATGCATCCAAACAAAAGACAATGTTGGATTAAAATAATACTAAACCAAAGTGCCTAAAAAAGAAGATAAACATATTCTCAGCGTTGCGAGCCTCAAAATGGTCCCATGACCTCCAGCTCTAATGTAGTCAAATACATGAAATGGAAGGGTGCGTACCCTTTTCTATACCTACAATAATATAATATGTTTGGGCCCAAAAGCATGACCCAAACAGGTTGTCAGCCTATCTCAGTAGGAAGCCACAAAAACATATGTGCCTAACACTCAGTGAGTATACATGGCATGTAATAATTTAATGAACAATAAAAAAGGAAGTACTCAACAGAAAACATTCATACAATTTAATCATTAAATCCCATATTTCATGTAAGAATCTAATCAACGCCGGTAACCCTTTGGTATGTAATCTCCCACTAACCCCATTGGTTCAACAAAAATAACACATGCAACCCTCAGGGAAGTACACATAGTCTAACCCCTCTAGATCAACTAAAGAATAGTCTCTCTGAGAAATCAATTACTTTCAATTCCCCCTACAGTGTCATATAGGTATCTAAAAGGCAGTGTAGGGAAGAACATACATCACATTACACATATGCCCCGTGTCGAGGAACTATAGACACTTGGAGGAAGAACTTACGTCAATTCCCCATTTGGTCTCACATCGTAATTATAAAAACAGACACTTTGGAGAAACCCTTCGTCCATTCTCCCTATGGTCTATTACACAAGGTTCTCACGACACTGTGATTGTCAATAGGTACAGCAAAGCATATCGGCCAATGTAAACCTCATGAACAACATGCATAGTAGTCTACAAAATCTCAGAATGATAGAAATAAAAACACACCATCCTACATCTTTTTTCATGGAAAACAGGTAATGCAGCCTAACAGGATAAGTAGGAAAAAAACCATAAACATAACATGAATGAGAAATAAATTCCATATCATAGCAATTAAACTTATTCACATAAAATTATCCTCTTCTCAACAAACACGCATAACAGTCAATTAACATGGCTAAAACAGTGAACATACAATACCCCATTCTAGGTTATTGGACAAATTGGCACATATAACTCAAAGACATCAAACGGAAAGTCACAACCCACCTACCTCGGTATTGTAAGAATGATATATGTGAACCTTAAGGATTTAATCACCCAAGAACATTTTAGATTTATAAAAACCTCTAAACCATTCAACGAAGAATAACATGAGAAAGAGGTGGAAATAGGAAATGAAGCTATTGATGAAGGAAGATCTTACTGAGGAGAACCTCATGCAATAAGTGATGGTCAAATGAAAGATTGGATCCTCCATTGGGGGCTCAAGGAAATATCACATATGTATTGTCTTTCCCGGACAAACCTTAACTAGAAAGAGATGGTACATTCCATCTGACGCGACCCTGGTACGTATAACAAAAAAGAATGTACATGGTGTGTACATGCCTTTATCGGTCCCTAGGTTAGGCGATCATCAGGTCACCACACAAGGCTACCTACAATAATTGATTACACTATGTGTACTTATAAAGTACACACTGTGTATATCAAAAAATATAAATAAATCATCTTTTTATCAAAAACAACAGAAAAAATGGAAACATTCATGAACAGAAGATCCAAGTAATTAAAATCTTCCCCCCTTACTGAAATTAATCTCCAAATTTTACCTAGAAAGTTGGCATAGATGTGAAATTCCCGAACAACTCCTACCACCACAATCATACATTGACCTTCCTCTCACAATTCTCATCCTATAGTCGCCCATACTGCAATATCACTCGTAAAAAAAATCATACCGGTCATGGATAACCTTCGTCCTTCGATCCACTATCCAGATTGATAGCTCCACGAATGATGATTGAAACTGTAACTCAACATCCTCAGGTTGTAAATCATGTGACAGGTCTGAGAAGTCATGTCGGAGGTGAGAATCATAGAAGATGTCATGCATAGATCGATACCTCTAAGGTAACTCCAACGGATGGGAAACTGTCCAAACCCTCTCCAAATCCTCAAATGTCCCGACGTACCTTTGTGAAAGCTTTCCTGGTTACTGATCCTTCTTTTTCCCAAAACGTTATAACATGTATAAAAGAAAAATCTCCGCCCTCAAACTCCAGAGGTCATCTCCGCTGATTAATATAAGACTTCTATTGAGACTATGCAATATCCAGCCTCGAACTAATCAACACTATCAACTATGTAGTATTTTAACAATAATAGGTCCCAGCATAGCTGCCGTTCCTACCACAAACCAATATAAGAGTTATTTGTATGGCCTACCATAAAATCCTCATAAGGATCAAACATTATAGTTTCTTGAAAACTATTATTATATGAAAACTCCCCAAGAGGTATGTGCTTCTCCCAATAACATCCAAAATCCAAGACACATGCTAGAAGCATGTTTTAAAGAACCGTAATCATACGCATGGAATGACCATCTTCCTGGGGGTGGTAAGTTGTACTAAAAAGTACCTGTGTACCCAAATCCTTCTAAAGGCCCTTCCATACCCGAGAAGTAAAACATGCATCCATGTGTGAAACAATTTAGTGTGGAACTCAATGTAGATGTACAATCACTCGGATATACAATAGTAATAACTCATTAACAATGAAGGACTCCTTATTGTTAAGAAGTGAGAAACCATCGTGAGTCTATCAATAACAACCCATATTGCATCATTCCCATGAGGCGACCTCACCAATCTGTCATGAAATCCATCACAACAGCATTCCACTTCCACTCAAGAATGGTTAACTACTTCAAAAGTCATACTGGTCACTGATGCTCCTAGTTCACCTGCTGAGAGGTGCATCACATCATGATAATACATGAAACATCTCTCTTCATTCCTAGCCACAAATAATGATGGTGTAGGTCACGATACTTCTTGGTGACACAAATATGAACTTCTCAAACTGCGGAATGAGATTCCCACATTTTCCCCTCGTCTATGCCTGATGGAATCCAAATGATCCAATGAAAATGAAAGATTTTATCCTCAAATATGGTCCATCCTAGAATATGGTCCTCTCCTGAAACAGTCTTCCATAGGTCTAGGACTTCAGAATATGATGTATTCCAAATTCGCACTTGATCAAATAGAGTAGTGGTAACAGATACGAAAGAAATAAATGTCTCCCCCTTTCTATCATGCACCTCTAAATTCATCTCATAGAACATAGACATAAGCATCAAATCACTACTGGCCTCTTGAACGTCCAATATTGGAGTCCATATGCTCAACCCATCATCCACTACAATGTCGTTCCTAGCGGTATAGGCAAGTTCAATGTCAGAGGACTGAAGGTACTCAACTCACAATCGTTTTCTCAAATTCAGGTTACGCTTAGTGAAGATGTACTTTATTCTCTTGTGGTTGGAGAAAATCAAAAAATTCTCTCCTAGAAGATAATGTCTCAAATATCATAAAGTATCAACTATAGCATCCAACACGAGACCGTCCATCAGGTAATTCCTCTTATGTGTCCCCACCTACAAATACCAATACACAATGACTCATTCTCCCTACATTATCACGGCTCCCATACCTATACCTACTACACCACATTACATAGAATTGGTCATTTCCAGATCTAGAAAGACTATTATCATTTGAGAGGTTAACCATCCATTCGGTTCATTAAAGGAAGACTCCCAAGAATCTGACCAAATGATCTTTTCACCCTTCTTTTTTAGGCCAGTCACTTGTACTTCTAGGTTTGAAATGTCTAATATTAAATGTCCATAGTATATAGTCAGCCCTTGAAAACACTGTACATCAAAGATGTTCTTCGACTACTCCTTGGAAACTACTACACTAACATTATCTAGGTCTAATAATACCTTTTCCTCTTAGATAAAATGATCAAATAATTGAATTTGGTCAATCCTAAAGTAGAATTTTGAGATCATATCATATAAAAAATTCTCTCTCAGTGTACTCAAAATGATTTTATGGTGCGAATCTTGTTCGTGTTGAGTGAGAGAGTACACCAAGATATCATCCATGAAGACCACCATGATGGATTCCACGTATGGATGGAACACTAGGTTCATCTGTGCCATAAAAACCACAGGTGTGTTCGTGAGAATGAACGACATAACCATATACTAGTATAGACTGTACATGCTCGACAAGGCTTATGAGGTATATATGATGGTCTAATACACTACTGATGGTAACCAGGCCTCATGTGAATCATCAAAAACACTCGGGCTCCTCAAAGCTGATCAAATATATCATCAATACTCGGCATGGGATATTGTTTCTTGAACGTCAACTGGTTCATCATCCGATAATCCACGCACAATCTGAGGGGTATTGTCTGCCTTCTTCTCAAACAAAATAGCTGAACCCTAAGGTGAAGTACTATGTCAGATGGAAGCCAATGCCTGATACTCTCAATAGAATAGTCTACCTCACGCTCTAGAAGAAAACCTGAAAATGCCTCTGGAAGGACATATTTGAAATGATCCGCCCCTGGAGGAATGTCCAACAATGATGTCCCGTTGTCATCTAGAAATATACTAGGTATCTGAGCATTAATTACTCTCAACCCATGTTGCCAAGGTCCTGCTCTGCCCACCTGGACATCCCATTCTCTGTTATTAAGAAACGATCTGCCATATGGTGATGTGATAGTCACCATACGATGATAGAAATCGACAACAAACTAGATGGGAACTAACAAGTACATTTGGATAATGATGTCAGATCCTACCATCTCTAGGATACATAGGTCCTATATGAGGATAAACCCACCAATATCATGATGGAACTCATTGCCCTGACGTGCACTATTCGTTACAGTCCCCAATGTAGTGTCTAGCATCAATGAAACAAAAGTAGAATAAGTATAGAGCCCAATGATTTCCAAAAAAGAAAATGAAATAAATCTCTGGGAAGCCCCTATATCGATATGTGAAGAAGATAAAAATGAGTCAATTAATAACCTACATCTAATTGTAGAGGGTTTGGGATCCTGCTCCTACTGGGTATGCCCCACTGCAAAAGTCTGACATGCACCACATTCCTAGGACCCTTCCTGGCCACTCTGAGCTGATCCACCATGTTGTCACTAAAAACTGGGTGATTGGATACCACTTCCATAACTTCCACCTTGTCCCAAATGGCCGGAAGAACTCCAGTTCGCAGCCTAGTGAGAGACAGTTTATGGTACTCTTGAAAATGGAGTCATAGAAGAAACCCTATCAATAGCTGCTGGTGATCATATCTGTCCAAAGCGTCGAAGATTCCCATATTTCCACAAGATCATCATTCCACTGGGACTCTTGAGAAATGTGGCACTATATACCCACTCTTCATGCACTGGTAGAACAACACACGACTATAAGAAGATATATCTTTACTCCTGAGATATCTATGTTAAGGCTCCCAATGGAGCTTCATTCTTTAAGTTGGAGGAATACAAACTCCATGTGTCAATCCGCGTTGGCTCATAACTCCAGATCCATCAGATTACATTATGTGATTAGTTCTTGGATGACTATATATATAATTGAAGTCATCCTGAAGATGTTAACCTACGATTAGATGTCATTCTTGAGACCATCCACGAAATTCATTTCCATGAATAAATCATCACCTCTTTGAAAATGTGTGAAGGAATGTAGCTCTGTGAAGTGAGTGGAATAATCTATAACTAAAAGAGTACACTAATCTAGACTCATGAACTATTAGGATCGGTCGGCCCTTAATGTCACTGGGAAGAAGTAGTAATAGAAGGCATGCTGGAACTCATCCCAAGCCATAACCTGATGAAATCCCACCAGTGAGATCACATTCCACCATCTCGTTCTGAAATATGGAAGCATATATATAGTAAACTTGACCATCCTCTCTAGCGGTGTCACCATAATATTGAGGATATGAATCATGGCCTCTAACCATAAATCTACAGCCTGAGGCTCTCCTTCCCCGGTGAATGTTGGAGGATGCTGCAGCCAAAAAACATGTGTCAGCACTATCATAGTCGGGGCATGATGTGGATATCCTCAGAAGGTCTGTTTGAACATCATAATGCCCTCTCCGAACTATGCATCAACACCTATGTCCATAATGATGGTTGGTTCCATTATTGGAACAACTAGAGGGTCTATTGGTAGTGCCTGATCAACGATTTCTGGTGTCTAATCACCACCTTCCATCTGGTGTACAACAGGAGGACGTTTTGGTGGAGAGACAATTCAAGATCACACACACACCTTAGATGATGAATATCAAGGACTGAAAACTAGATGTGCAAGAAGATAAAATGTGAAATAAAGCATTGATGTTTTTCACAACACAGATACACATCATGTATAATTACTACATAACATGTTCCCTTAAGACATTCACATGGGCATGTTGTCCTGCGAAAACTATTCATGTAACACCCCAAACACATGATGTGTAGTCCAAATACATGGCTTGTACATCAATTCTCATCCCCTGACAGAGTTATTCTACATGGATCAGACACACAACAATCTTTGAAGAACACTATGCTGTGTGTTATTTCCAAACACAATGTGTACTAAATGAGCTTCACCGACCCCTATTGTTAGGGACACAACCAGATACATGGCACACACTAATTGGTTTGTTCTAGTTGGACACGACATGTACTAATTCAGTTTCAACTTCCTGTGTTAATAGTAACACAGTTGGTCACAAGGTTACAACTACATGGTGTGTGTACACCAAACCTGACAAGTACAATAAGATTTAACTAACTCGTGTTACTCATTACACAAATGGATACATCAGATACACTACAAGGCGTGTTCCAGATGGACACATTCTATATTATAAAAGACTCAATGACATGGGTTGTTAGGGGAGTGGCTGGTTACATGGTTCTACAACACAACCTGCATATCCAGTACACGGCATGTCCTACCAATGATTCCAAACCCCATGTCCCTGCCCACAAAGTTTGAGGCATGGTTAGATACCACATGACATGTACATAAAAGACATGGTGTGTACATAAGAAATACTATTTCTTCCCAAATTAAAGAAAAAATGATATATATTCATAATTATATGATATGTATTATGTGTTTTTCAAAATAGTAAGCCTTGGAAGTTACTCTAGAACCCAAAAACACGAAAATGAAGATTAAAGAACCAATTATGATCGGTGGGGGCCCATAATCCTCGTGAATCAAAGGATTTTATCTTATAAATGTCTTATGACAATAAAATTAGTCAATGATCCAAAAAATTCCGATTCATGAGGTCTCATAACCCCTCATGAACAAAAGTTTGGAGTCAATTAAAACAAGACATTTCACAAAGAAACACCCCATAAAATGTAGGCATTGTATCAGGTCATCAATCACAAATGTTTGAGTATATAACACAAAACATATCACAACAATATGAAATCACTAATTCTTCCTAAATAGCATGGAACTAATTCATGACATGTGATATATAGTATATTCCAATATGATGCATGAGATGTCATACCCTAATCTAATCAGGTTGCAACCGAAATAGTACCTCCATAACATCAATGATAATAAAAGAAAACATATGAATCTCCCAACGGTGAAATCAAATCAACATTAAAATAGAAAAACCAAAAAAAATTAACATGGTAAATTAGCCTTTTTCCTTTACACGAGTTAGCTACTCCCAGGAACAACTTTTTACCAAGTACTTATTCATTCCTATAACTAGATATTGTCTTCAAATATAATGCCATGATAAAAATAATCCCTCTAATACAACTTTGTAACATCCTAGTTCAAGATGCCACCTAGAGACTCCCCATACACGGTCGGTCAATTAGAATCATGCACATTACCCGGAAAACCAGAGGCTGCTGACTAGTAGCGAGGGCCTTGGGTGTTATAGTGGGGAAACTAAGCCCTCATTGGAAGAGTAACATAGTGGTTGAAAAACAAATAGCAATAGTTGAAGAAGTAATAATAACATTCAGTAGTAAACAACGGAAGACTGAAAGTAAGAAAAAAAAATCACATAAATAAATGATGCATGATATATATGTCTAGGAAAGAATCCAAACAAAACACAATGATAGAATAAAATAGTACTAAACCAAAGTGAAAAATAATATAGATAAACAACTACTTAGCATCACAAGCCTCAACATGGTACCATGCTCTCCAGCACTAAAGCAGTCAAGTACTTGAAGTTGAAGGGTGTTTTCCGTTATCAATTCCTGTAGCAATATAATCTTTTTGGGCTGAAGAGCATGACCCATATACGGTGTGAGACTAATCCCAGTAGGAGACCACAAAAGATATGTTCTTAATAGTTAGTTAATATATAGGGATTGTAACACCTGAGATTTTTGTGAGAAATATTTTGTTTTTATTTTATATACTTCATAAAAGGAATCATTCCCTACACACAACACTACCATGGATTTCGTTACACACAATCGCGCCCTTCCTCGATATCTTGTGTTGTATGTAATACCGAGTTTCACTAAACAACTATATGCTATTAAAATATTATTAAAACTAGCCGTTATGAATAGTAATACACACTTTTTGAAATTTTATCAATTTTATCTTTCAAAATGGACTTTATTTTTGGATTAGGAATTTCGAAATTATCCTATGGTGAAATTTTGATATTTTTCTGAAAACATTCATTTTTTGATGAATAAAGAAAACACTGGTTACTATTTAAAACCCGAATTTTTATTTAAATAATTAATTGTTTTATATAAATTTATTTTATGTCAAAATAGTTAAATAATACCTATATAAGTTCAAATGTAATTCATTGGATTAATTTTATAATAATTTTAGATATTAAAATTTTATTGAACATTTCACCGTCTTTTACCCACATCTTAGTAGTGTATGCAAATTTATATAAAACTTAATTTTACTGCTTCTGTGAGTGGAATTTCGAAAATCCGAGAGACACGATTAATATCAAGGAGTAAAATGTGGTTCGATAAGATAAAAATAATTTTGGTGAATAATAACTTTTTTCTGTTATTTTTCATGGTTAAAAGTAAATAGGGTAATGAAGGGTAAAAATGATATTATAATTGTTTAGTCTATATGGTTTTCCTTATGACTTTTCCATTCTTTCTTGTTTTGAAAATCAAAAACAACCTATACATAAGTAAATCTACATTTTACTTATATAAGGAAAATTTTCATCTCAAAGGAATTTACCCCTACCATATTTTCATTGTTCATATCAATATTTTCCTTGAACATAAAAATCAGATTCATAACAAAAACATCAGAATCATATAATACTGAGGCATGAAGCATTCTGTTTTAGGATCCAAATTCTGGATATGAACTGTAATAAATTTCCACTCCAAATTCCAAATATGAACTGTAATGAAGTTTGACTCTGAATTCAAAATATGAACTGTAATGAAGTTCCACTCCGAATTCTGGATACGAACTCTAATGAAGTTCCATACGGAATTCTAGATACGAACAATCATATAGTTTGACTCCAAATTCTGGATATGAACTCTCAAATAGATCCATTCCAAATTCTGGATATGAACTCTCAAATAGTTCCATTCCAAATTCTGGATAAGAACTTTTACTAGTTCGACTCTAAACTTTTATGAGTTCGACTCCAAACATTTACTAGTTTGACTCCGAAATTTTATGAGTTCGACTCCGAACATTTATTAGTTAGACTCTGAACATTTATGAGTTCTACTCTGAACTTTTACTAGTTCGAATCTGGACGTTAATGAGTTCGACTCCGAATTATATATATTCAGATTCTGAACTCTGGTAAAACCAGACTGCAGATTTCCTTAGAAATTCAAACTCCGGATTCCTATAGAATTCAGGTTCTAAATTCCTATAAAATAGAATTTGAATATCTCATTATTATAGACTCCGAATTTCATTTTTGGTTAGACTCTGAACTTTTATTTTCTTGCATTCCGAACAACATTTTATTTTATGCTTACACTCATTTCATTATAAAACAATGTCATGATTTCAGTTACACTTGTTTTGTTATAAAATGATGTCGTCTATTCTGTTTCTAACTAACTATTGGTTTAGTGACACGTGTACAGGTCCCTCCAAAATTTAAGGAAAATATGACCGATGGAGGAGGGATCCGACCATTCCAAATGAGCCTATAAATAGGAGCTCAATTGAAATACATCACAACAATTGACTAAAGTTGATCACTCTAGAAACCACACGTTATTAAGGTGATTATTAGATAGAGAAGCTTTTCATGCCTTGTACGTACTGAACTACTCGTTCGGATTGCTTCGTGTGACTCTGACTATTTGTGATTACATTTGAGGGCTTCCGAGGATAGGAAGATAGAGGTTCCAACTACCTTGAAGTTGAGGGCTTCCGGGGATAGGATGATAGTGGCTCCGACCTCCTTGAAGTTCGAGGGCTTCCATGCTGAGGTAGACAGAGGTTCTATCTACCGTGAATTTGAGGGCTAGCGGGGATAGCAAGACAGAGACTCCGATATTCATATCGAGGGCCTACCCTGATGTGGGTAAGACACACTTTCTTGAATGAATAAATCAAGTGACCTTTATCCATGGTTTTTGGATACCCTTCTCTTTGGGTTTAATGATTTATATCTTGTTACTTGTAGTTTTACTATTTGTTTTTCTACTACATATTGTATTGTAAGGAATTTATGACCTTCTTATATTTCCTTACACTTGTACTCTGATTAATTTAGATTTTATACGCTATAAGGTAGAATCCCATATTGTAAAATTTGGTTATGTTCCAATTTCCAGATCCATATTGCCGAATTCTTTTTTCAGAATCACTTTCCAGATTTAAGCAAGTGCATAAAACTAGATGTTTGTAACTTCATTATTTTTCCCAATATTCATTGGTGATTAGAGGTGTTGTAAATTTTCTTAGTTTAACTTTGTTAAACGTAGATCATTACTTGTTTAAGGAAATTTTTAATGTGTACAATTCACCCCCTCTTGTATATTGAGCATATACATCAATATATCGATCATACAATTGGTATCAGAGGTTGGAATCCTCATACTATATACCAATCCAACATTTCGTATCAGAGCAGGTCTGTGAAATACTTCTACTCACATATATGTTTTTCAATCTCAGTTATTCATTGTTCTATATTTTCCATTCTTATTAATATTTTCATTGAATCCGATCTTTTGCTTTTAACATGTTTTTATGTAGAATTATTTTTAAGATGGAAGGTTTAAATGTTGGTTCCATAGACTACCTAAATCCTACAAGACCACCAATATTTGATTGAAATGATTTTGAGTATTAGAGAGATTGAATGAATACTTTCTTTATCAATACTGGAGTAGATAACTTTTTTATGATTACCGGAGGTTATCAAATTCCTGATAAGGATGTTAGTGCTTTCACAATCCATGAAAATAAAGATTGTCAATTAAATAATAATTTACGTAATACTCTACTATGTTCAATGACTATGAACATACATATCCAAATTTATTCATGTGAAACAGCTAACTGTATAAGGAAGAAACTTGAAGATACACATTTTGGTACATCTAAAGTGATTGAGACTATGAGAGCTATGTTGAGATCTGAGTGTCATGGTATTAATTTTCTTTATGGATAACCTATAAGAAAAGTACTGCAAAGATTTATTACTATCATAAACAACATACAATTTATTGGAGAGAATGATCTGGATAATGAAGCTTTGGTTTACAATATTATTTATATTTTTCCCAATGAGTTGGAATCCAAGAGAAAAAGTATTTATGATAACATGAAGGTAAATCAAATTTCTATTGATGAACTATTTGGAACTCTACTTCAACATGAAACATGGATGAAGAGAGATGATGACAACATCAAAAAGAAGAATGGTAATGGTACTGTTGCTTTTACTACAACATCAAATCACATGAAAGCGAAGACTCATGAAAGAGTATCTTGATCCATGTCTAAAAAGGTTACTATCCAATCCGAATGTAGTGATCGTAAAGTCTCAGAGATTGAGTTAGCTAATCTTGCTCGAAGAATGAACAAGATAGCATGTCAAAGAAATTTCAAATCCAGGTGTAAGAAGAAGGAGTGGAAAGATAAGAAAGATTCAGAGGTCTCGTGCTATGAATGCAGTGTAAGAGGACGTATATGACCAAATTTCCATATGCTTAAAAAGAAAGATAGAAAAGATAAGCATTATGAATGGAACTGGAAGAAGTTATACAAAGATAAAGCTATGAATAATCTGAAAGCTAATACTACTTGGAGTGCTGGCTGTGGAGACTGTTCAGAAAGTTAATTGTCAGAATATGATTCATTAGCTCATAAGAATATGGGATTCATATCTAATAATTCTTTTCCACATACATGTCTTTTTTCCAAGGTATGCTCTGCTGAGGATTTAAAAAATATATCTCTTGATAAGAATTACTCTTCTGAAAATAGTACTTGTAATGAAGATTATTCATCCTTATAAAATGAAGAAAATTAATATGAATAAGTATCTAGATGTTCCACATATTTTGATTCAAAAAAGTTTAAAATTTATAATAAATTATACAAGGAAAATACTAGGGAAGAAATTATTACAAAAGATATTTCAGATATTTCTATAGATCTTAAAGATATTGAAGTGTTTTTAGAGAAACATTATAAAGTCCATGAGAATGAAAATTATGATAAGTAAGAACATTCTAAAGACATTAAGAATGATATTTTAATGATGAAAGCTTTTGAGGAAAAATCTAACTCTATGGATATGATTACTAACGATAGGAATTTAGTCGTTAGACTAAAATCTGAAATTTTTTCTCTTAAGATGCTTCATGCTAAATTTACCTCTGGGAAGGAAAATTTTGACAAGATGTATTCTCAAATGAATCCTCATGGAAATTCTACTATAGTAGGTTTTACTCACGAAAAAATATTTTTCAAAAACAACTATTTTGTTCCTTTTAGAGACACTTTTTTCACTATGTGTCAAAATGGTGGGCATTGGAAGAAATTTTTTTTTTTGAATAGAGTTAAATATATTGGGTTTCATCAAGTATATTTCTCTACGAAAATGTGGATACCCAAAATTTTGTTATCTGAAAATATCATATCCAAACCAGTTTGGATTCTAAAAGTCTAATTCTTTTCTTATTTTAATGAAGATAAAGGAAGTACCAACAACAATACATGGTACACGGATAGTGGATGTTCCCAAAATATGACCGGTAACAAAAGTTATTTTGAAATGATAATCAAGACTAAAGGAGGAAAAGTAACTTACTGATATAATGCTCATGGAGAAATTGTTAGTATAGGTAATTTTGTTATTTTTGGTAAAACATTGGTTTCAAATGTTTTGTTTGTTAAATTTCTTAATAACAACCTCATTAGAATAAGTCAATTATGTGATGAAGGGTACCTTGTGAATTTTAGGAATTATAAGTGCTTATTACACAATTCCAAATAATATTTTATTCATTCTACCCATAGGCAAAATAATGTTTAAAATTTGAACATATAAGAAATTAGGAGCCAAGACATACCTTTCCTAATTGCAATAGAATGTCATTCTTGGTTATGGAATAGAAGGTTAGGACACTGTAACCTTAGAAACTTATGTAAACTCTCTAAGAATAAACTAGTTAAGGATCTACCAGATCATAGATTTGAATCTTCTAAAGTTTTTGATCATTGTCAATATACAAGAAACATAAATATAGTTTTAAATCAATCGGTGAAGTCTCAACAACTGATTCATTATAGTCGGTGCACATGGATCTTTTTTGTCCAACAAAAACACAAAGCATTAGAGGCAAATATTATGTGTTTGTTTTAGTTGATATTTACAATGGATTTACTTGGGTCTATTTTCTAGAAATGAAGTCTGAAGCTTTTTATTATTTCAAAAGATTAAGAGCCCATGATAAAAATGAGAAAAATATTCCACTAAAAACTATTCATAGTGATCATGGAGGAGAATTTAAAAATTCTAATTATGAAAATTTTTGTAGTAGAAAATGTATTACTCAAAACTTTTCATCACCTTGAACTCCTCATAAAAATGGTGTAGTTGAAAGTAGAAATAGAATTCCTCAAGAGATAACTAGAACCATATTGAGTGAATATTCTATAGCTTGACATTTTTGGGATGAATTTGTAAGTACTTATTATTACAATATAAATCGAGTTTTTATTAGACCTTTTCATTGTAAAACTCCTTATGATTTATGGAATGGATGAAATCCTAGACATTCATACTTCAATGTTTTTGGTTGTTTGGTATTCATCCTGAATACTAATGATAACTTTAATAAATTTGCACAAAAATATGACGAAGGAATTTTCTTAGGCTGCTCTACAACTTCTAAGTCTTATAGAGTCTTCAATAAAAATACGTGTACTATTGAGGAAACAGTACATGTAAAATTTGATGAAACTGATCCTTTTGTTTTTAAACCATCCCAACCTAAATCCTCGGATGTGTTTTAAAAAACTGATTATCAACCTTTGATAGAATATCCTTCTGATAAGGAAAATGGTCAAGAAGATACTTATGAAACATTTACCCTTGAAGAATTTCTACCCTATGTTGATGACCAAGTTTTACAAAACCATAGTCATGTGTTTCTAAAGAATCATCCCAGTGATAGTACAATTGGTTATGTAAATCATCTTATAAGGACTAGAAGTTCCTTAAGGAATGAAGTAGAATATCTACCATTCCTTTCCCAATTAGAACCAAAAATCACTGATGAACCATTACCTGATGATGATTGGATAAAATCCATGCAAGATTAGATAAATGAATTTGAAAGGAATAAATTCTGGACCTTGGTTGAAAGACCAAAGGAAACATCTTTTATTTGAGTAAAATGGGACTTCAGAAATAAATGTGATGAAAATGGAGTCATTGTTAGAAATAAATCTAGACTCGTTGATAAAGGCTATAATCAGAAATACGGGATAGACATTGAAGTAACATATTCTCCATTATCATGACTTGAATCTATTCGCATCTTACTTGCCTTTGCAGCATTCTTCAATTTTAATCTTTTTTAAATGGATGTAAAATGTTCTTTTCTTAACGGTTAAGTTCAAGCGGATGTTTTTATTGAACAACCTCCTGGCTTTGAAGATACAAAAATTCCGAATCATGTTTTTAGACTTACCAATGCTTTTTATGGCCTTAAATAAGCCCCACGAGTTTGGTATGATAGACTTACATGATTTTTGCTTCAAAATCACTATGTTAAGGGAAATGCAGATCCAACACTTTTTATAAATAAAGATAAGAAAAATGTTTTGATTATTCAAATTTATGTTTATGACATTATATTTGGTTCAACTCAGCAATATTTAACTAATTCTTTTGCGGATCTAATGAAATCTGAGTTTTAAATGAGTATGATGATTGAGTTAACATTTTTCCTTGGTTTTCAAATTTCTCAAAAACCATAAGGAATCTACATATCCCAACATAATTATATTAATGATATTATTAAAAATAATGGATATGACAACACTAAGAGTATATGTACTACTATTGGTACCTCAAAAACCCTTGATCTTGATGAAGCTGGGAAACCAGTATATCAATCATCTTATAGAGGTATGATAGGATGTCTTCTTTACATGACAGCTAGTCGACTAGACTGGATGTTTTCAATATGCTTATGTGAATGATATCAATCAAATCCTAAGGAATCTCATTTAATGGCAGATAAAATAATTTTTCGCAACTTAAAAGGAACCATGGATCTAGTTTTATTTTATACATATGGAATTGATTGTATCTTAAAGACTTTTTCAAATGCTGACTTTGGTGGATGTAAAATGGATAGAAAAAGTACATCTGGAACATGTCATTTATTAAGAGATTTGTTAGTTTATTGGTCCTGCAAGAAGAAAAATTCTGTAGCACTCTCTACTGCTGAAGCTTAATATGTAGCAGCAAGAAGTTGTTGTGCGCAAGTGTTGTGGATGCAACACACTCTCACAGATTATGGATATAGTTTTAAAATGACTAAAATTTTGTGTGATAACCCAAGTTCCACTTCCCTTATTAAAAACCCTTCAAATCACTATCGTGAAAAACATATTGATATTAGGCATCACATTCATAGGTATCACACACAAAAAGTATATATCATTCTTCTGTTTATTAGAACGCAAGATCAAATTGCTGACATTTTCACAAAATCATTACCCTCTAATGGATTTGAATACATTAAACTAAAGATAATAATGAGAACCATTAGGTAATATTCCTTCATTAACATATTTTAGGAAAATTATGCTTACAGTAATAAACTCCTTTTCATAGGGGGGTACATTTTCATGTAAGCATAATCAAAATTTTTCCAAAATAATTTTTTTAAAACTTTCAAAATCAAAATTTTTTCTAGTTAGTTTTCAAAATTTGTTAGTATCATTTTCGTAATGAAGTTCTCGTACTGAAACATTTGTAATGAAGCATTTCATACATAAAAATTCGTAATGCAAATTTTCATAATGAAAATTTTTGTAATGAAAATTTTCAAAATTATAATTTTTGTAATGGGAATTTTCACAATAGAAATTTTCATAATTGGAATTTTCATACTCCTATTATTCGTAACGTGTTTTTTCATATTTAGTTTTTTTCGTTGTCTAATTTTTCTTCAAGAATAATATAACCTATTAAGAACAATCTTTCTAGCCAATCCGAAAGGTATGATTTCCTTACATAATACTTCGTACTCATATTTTTCATACAGGTATTTTCCTATAAGTTTTAAAAAATTTCGGATTCTAGTTTTCTTAAATCCTATTGTTTTTCTTAAAACCTTAATAGACCAGATTCAAGATTTCCATGCGGGTATGTTTTCAACTGTCAGATCAAATCAAAGGGGATTTGAACCATTAAATTGTATTTGGATGTTCAATGGTTAACTCCGTCGCCTATATAAAGGGGACCCCCGAGGGTCATCTCACATCAGTTTTCAAGCTCTTGCATGTCGAAGCTCTGCATCAGTTGTTATAGCCCGTTCCGAATCATCCAGAGATCTTCATTCTGAATGTATTCTGAAGCAAATTCTCAGGATATGTCAATTGCGAAGCCAATTTCAAAGTTGTTAGTTTATAGGGAGAGTCCAGTTCATCCAAGTTTCTACAAGTATGATTTTCTTTTATCTAAGAAAATCAGATTGAATGGTTGGGAGGAGGTTTTCTTATCAAAGCCAGAGAAATAGTATTTGGTTTATACAGATTTACTTGTTCAGTTCTATGAGTCTGTTCCCTTTCTTGAGGAATATGATAGAGAGATATTTTCTTTCAAGTGTTATGGGAAGTCCTACAAATTATCTTACACCAAGGCTCAAAGCATGGTGGGTTTATATTATGAAGGTGAAGTAGAGTTTTGTTTACATAAGCTTCTGAATGAGCATGGAAGTTTCAAAAATGTTAAGACATTGAAATGCCTTGGACTAAAAGATGACAAGACAGCTAAGATTGCTCATCTCTATTTGAACAATCGTATTCTACTCATGTGGGTACAAGGTTTTCTCTTACCAATAAGGGGTGACAAGGAAAATCTCAAGAAGTGTGATATATAAATATTAGATTTCTTGGAAAATATAAGGATTCTAAATTTGATGAGGCATGTTTTGATTACAGTTAATAATATTAAAGAAGGGAATCTAAAAGCTCGGATCATAATGTATCCGGTTTTTCTTTCTAATCTTATTTTCAGATGACCCTATTCATATAAAGTTTCTTGCACATCCAAGAAATAAAATTTCAAGGTAATTTTGGTTAGTGATGATGCATTAAAGTTGATGATAATTTATTTTTCTTTTGAATAAAGATAATTTAACCCTTTATCGGAGGAAGAGGTTGAAACCATTCCGGAAAATGTGGAGAAGGTCAAACCAGTGAAGAATGTTACTAAGAAGAGGATGCAAAATTATGTGGTTTTTGAAGACAAAACCCCCAATGCTATAGAGACTCAATCAACACCACCCAAGGCAAAGAAACAAAAATCCTACCTAGATGATGTGGCTACTAAATGGAGGGAAGACAGGGAAAATGAAAAAAAGGGGATATACAGTTTGGATTGGACCCTACTGAGGCTAAGGCCAAAAAAGAGAGAGCTGTTGATGAGTTAGAAAAACAAGAAAAACAAAAGAAATCGAATAAAAAGATGCCAGAAGAATAGATTTTTCAATCTCTTTTGAAAGCAACTAAAATAGATTAGGAGCAGATTCTAGTTCAAGAAACATTCCTTACCTAACCTTTACCAGAGACTCCAAGAAAGAACTACATCACTCCAAAAAATGTCTAAGGGTAAAGATATTCATGAAGATGTAGAGAAAACATCTACTGAAGAAGTATAAGAAGAAGTAGTATAGGAATAATAATAAGAAGAAGTAAGTGATGATCTTGATGACCTAATCAAACAAGTATAAGATTATCAAGAAAAGGCTGAATCCACAAAATTAGTCACTCCGGGAAAGGGTGTTGAGAATAAAAGTAGGAAGGTTGATTATAAGCAAGTGGAAGAGAAGGAAAATTTTTTGTATGATGAGGAAGAATCCTATGAGAAGTATTCTCTTTATGAAGTGGCATAAAAGGTGAAAATAGATGACGAACAGATTGTTCAACTATCAGAAAGTGAGGAAAAATCTCCAGATGATCAATCCATTCTGAAAACTGTTAATGGAACGCAATTTCTCATGGATACACCAACAAAAGTCATCATTAGGAATAAAGAGGTTGGTGGTTCTTCTAAAAGGAATTTGGTGAAAATTTATGAAGAACAATCACCATGAAAGTTATCGGATTTGGCATCATTAGCACATAGTCATGACTTTTTTGTCTAGTCCTTGAAAAAGTTTGTGGACACCATTCCAATTTTTCCAACTATAGACTCAAGATGCTAGATTCGGAAACATAGCTTGAATCAAAAGTCAGAATCCATCTTTACGGTGATGGATAAGTGTGTGAAGATTAACAAAGACCCTAGAAATTTCTTTATCAACTATGATTTACACAGGAAATCATGCAGTAAAATCACTTTGTGGTCTAAGAATGTTGAAGAAGACATGCCTGAGTATGACCGTTTTCAGAATGATGTTAAAGATGACTTTAACACATAAGATTCCAAGATTAAGAATCTTTAGGATGAGTTGATCATTGAGAAAAGTTCTCGAAGTCAACACAAAAAGGACATGAATGATAAGGTTAACTCTCTTGCTCAAAATATTAAATGGGATAGAGATCTCTGGATTGAGTACCATGAAAAACTTGTAAAGAAAGATGAGATTGTGAAGATGTAAGAAGAGGCCATGAAGTCTCAGGGAGAGGTGATGAAAGATCAACAAGAAAGGATCACAGCTTTGGAAAAGAAATCTGAGGAGGATCAAAAAGGCATGAAGAATCTGAAAATCTTCTTGAAGAAACTTATCCTGATGTAAAAGGAAGACAAATATACAAATTCGATCTTTTTTTGCATTTGATTTTCGTTGTAAAAATTCTTTTTAAACTATAATTAAATTTGGGTTGGTTGAATCTTGTGTTGTTATATAATAATGTTTTAGGTACCTTATTTCTATTCCATTCCCTTAAATTCTTATTGGAAATCAAAAAGGGGGAGAAGGAAAAAGAATTACTCAAAAGGGGAGAAATAAAAATTTAAAATGGAGAAGTAAAAATTTCTAACTGAAATATCCTTAATTTAATGGGGAGTTTCTCGTTACAATGTTTTTCATTTCAATGATAATGGAAACTCCACTTTGGAAATTCAGAATACAATCCATAAAGTTTAAATTTCTAAGGGTGAGTTAGTTATATTCATCATCATTCACGAACAAAGGGAGATAAGTTTTAATTTCAAAGTCTAATGAAAATTTTCAATGTCCTTATATTCATTTTCTTAAGGTAGTTTGTGCTTTCTAAAAATAGGGATATTGTTGAGTCAATAAGGTTTTCCTTATGAATTTTCCATTACTTCTCGTTTTGAAAATCACAGACACCCTATACATAAGAAAATATAAATTTTACTTATATTAGGAAAATTTCGTTCTAAAATGAATTTACCCCTACCATATTTTCATTGTTCGTATCATTATTTTCCTTAAACATAAAAGTCAGATTCATAACAAAAAACTCGTAATCATATAATACTTAGATATGAAGCATTATGTTTTAGGATTCGAATTCTGGATATGAACTGTAATAAAGTTCCACTCTGAATTCTCGATATAAAATGTAATGAAGTTCCACTCCGAATTTCGGATATGAACTGTAATGAAGTTCCACTCTGAATTCTAGATGTGAACCCAAATGAAGTTCCATTCAGAATTCTGGATACAAACTCTCATATAGTTCGAGTCCGAATTCTGGATTCAAACTCTCATATCGTTCCATTCCAAATTATAGATACAAACACCCATATAGTTCCTTTCCGAATTCTGGATTTGAACTTTTACTAGTTCAAATCCACACTTTTATGATTTTGACTCTAAAATTTTTCTAGTTTGACTCCGAACATTTATGAGTTCGACTCTGAACTTTTACTAGTTTAACTCCAAAATTTTATGAGTTCGAATCCAAACTATTACTATTTCAACTCCGAACTTTTATGAGTTTGACTCCTAATTATGTAAGTTCAGATTCTGAACTCTGGTAAAACTAGACTCCAGATTTCCTTAGAAATTCAGACTTCAGATTCCTATAGAATTCATTTTCTGAATTCCTATAAAATAGAATCTGAATATCTCTTTATTAAAAACTCCAAATTTCATTTTTGGTTAGACTCTGAATATTTATTTTCCTACATTCCAAACTACAGTTTTTCTTATTCTTACACTAATTTCATTATAAAACAATTTCATTCATTCAATTACACATGTTTTGTTATAAAATGATGTCTTCCATTATGTTTCTAACTAACCATTGTTTTAGTGACACATGTATAGGTCCCTCAAAAATTTAAGGAAAAAATGACAGTTGGATGAGGGAGCGGTCCATTTCAACCGAGCCTATAAATAGGAGCTCATTTGAAATAGCTCACAACAATTGACTGATGTTGATCACTCTAGAAACCACACGATGATAAGGTGATTTCTAGAGAGAGAATATTTTCATGCCTTGTGTGTACTGATCTGATCATTCAGATTGATTCGTGCAACATTGAATGTTGGTGATTAAATTTGAGGGCTTCCGTGGATAGGAAAACAGAGGTTCCAACTACCTTGAAGTTGAGGGCTTCCGGGGAAGGAAGACAGAGGTGCCAACTTCCTTGAAGTTTAAGGGATTCCTTGCTGAGGAAGATAGAGGTTCCAACTACCTTGAAGTTGAAGGTTTGCAGGGATAGAATTATAGAGACTCTGGTCTTTGTATCGAGGGATTAATATTGTATGGGTATGACAGACTTTCTTGAAAGTATAAATCAAGAGAACTTTATCCATGGTTTTTGGATACCCTTCACTTTGGGTTAAAAGATTTATATCTTGATACTTGTAGTTTTACTCCTTTTTTTCCACTGTATATTGTATTGTAATGAAAGTATAACATTATTATATTTCCTTACAATTTTTCTCTGATTAATTTATATTCTATATACTATAAGGTATAATCTCATACTGTAATCGTTGGTTAAGTTTCAATTTCCGGATCCATATTTCCAGAACCTGTTTCCGGAATCACTTTCCAGATTTAAGCAAGTGCATAGAACTAGAATTATGTGACATCATACTTTGTCCCAATATAAATTGGTGATTAGTGGTGTTGTGAATTTTCTTAGTTTAACTTTGTAAAAAATAGATCATTCCTTGTTTATGAAAATTTTTAAACTGTACATTTCACCCCCTCTTGTATATTGAGTATCTACATGATTATTTCGAACCTACAATTATTACCATAAAACATGTCCTAATTCTATTAGATAACTTTAATTTGACCAAAAAATTCCTTAGGAATAAAATATGACCATTTAGGTCCACATGGATTTGATGAGGACATTTAATATTATTTTATTTAAAGAAGAGTTAAAATAGTTAAAATCAAAGTTTATTAAATAAAACCGTTTTAATATAGGATTATAAATAAGATAAATTCGAATATAAAGATTCATTATAAAGATATAAATATTTCCTACATAATGGAATATTTTTTATAATTTTTATACATTAAATAATTTCATTTATTAATGACACAATGATGATGTAGTAATTACATTATTATGGAAATATTAACATAATTGATATTATAAATACCCAAATAAATGTAATTTGAGGCTTTTTATGAATTAAACTAATTTTATATGTTAATATGTCATATTAGTATTCATTTAATTAATTGGTTTCAAAAAAGTCATGTTGTTATGATTTTAAAAAAAATCAATTACAAAATAGTGTCAAAATTGACATAAAATCGTTTTTAAATGAAATATAGTATTATTAATTGTTATTTTATTTCTAAAAATTCATGGTTTGGAAACATGACTTAGATATGGTTATATATATTAATTATGGACCACTTGGGATTATTTTATCTTTTTATAGTATGTTTATTAACCATATATTGTAAGAAAACAAGAAGACATGGTAAAAGTTAAATTATTTAACTTAGAGTTAAATCTAAATGATAAGGCCAAAATAAAACAAAAACATGTCTAAAAACTATTGATTCAGAGTATTTAGACCCTTCCTCACCTTATCTTCGAAATAAGTCAGTTTTGATCTATTAAAAACCGAATATGACTTTATAATAAATTAATATTTTATGTTTTTCCTAAGGTGCCCCTCTCCACCATTAAAAAAGGGCACTTCCTTCCTCTCTTCCTTACACAACTTTGAGCCTTCAAGCTCGGCCAAAACCTGACCATTTACTTTCTCAACTTCACTAGAAACATCCTAGTGGTCCTGGTCTTCTTCAAAGACCATCTTTAGTGCCCTAATATGAGGTTAAGAAGAGGCGCTTCAAAGAAGAGGTAATGTCCATTACCGATTCTTTCAACTTTATTTCAACTTAAACTTCCTATTATTTAGTTGTTTTATTGTGAAGAAATTTCATTAGTATAACTAATAAACTTATATTTTATTATAAATATGAAACAACCATATTTAACCTTCAATCCATTCTACGTAAAATGAAATCACCGCGTGTGCATACGTACGGAATACCGTCTCCACACTGTGGTGTAATCTGTTTTCCACCACCACCTTACTTGGATTGGTATAATGGTGTAATGAATAAATATATATGATTATATTAAATTGATACTGATTTTCAAAATGTATACATGCACTTCAATACAATTCCACGATCATGGGAACGATATCATCGCTCATGCGTATATAGGGCCTACCGTCTCCACGATGTGATGTGACTCGTTCTACACGATCATCAATTCATAATGATTATATAAATGAATTTAATGAATAAATATTATATATATTAAACTAATACCATTCTGTTAATGAACTATATATAACCTAAAAATAAAAATAAGAATTTATTCGTCAAAACACGCATAAGAACAAAAGGCAATAAACACTCGAATAACAAGTAGCAATGAAATATTAATAATACGAAGCTAATAATATGACCATATATGATATCATAACAATTATTAAGATTAATTAATAAGTCAATAACTTCATTTAAATCATTATACTGGAGTTTCGGACACATACGAAGCAAATCTGACCTAAGGTAAGGGAAAATCTCACAATCACAATTTTTATCTGAGATTGTTTATACTTCGGTAATTGCTGGGGAATATTTATCATCAAAATACATGTTTAATAAATATGTAATATTATTTATATCCTACTACAATTGTTTAAATACAATTTTATTCATTTTTTTAGTTTTTAGTAAAAGATATGAAATGATTCTTTTGTCGTTTTTAGTACGAGGTACTTTTTGACATTTCCGGCCAAAGTACGAGAAGAATGTTTTTTAACTTATACGACATTAATGGATTTTTATGATTTTGTAGAAAATTATTTCCTTGATTATTTCATTACAAGAATTCATGTTTATTTTTAATTAATTTCTTTTAGTTTAAATTTGTATGACATGTTATGAAATGAAAAATGTTTTTAAAGTAGAAAGGTTATTTTCCTCAAGAATGGAGTTCAAGTGTTTTATCAAAATTATTTTCCATATAAGATAATATAGGGTTCTATTTCTATCACTATTTTTACATTTATTTGATTATTTTATGATGGAATTAATTTTATGATACCCGTTTATCTTATATGGATTATGTTATGATGGCATGATGTTTAAGAATCCCATATTTATTACATGGGTTATGCTATGATTTATGATTTTGTGGTAAACATAAGAATGGTATCATTATGAGATGGGTGTGACCTATATAACACTCCAATTAATTGGTTAAATATTGATATCTAATGATATATACATTTTTGGAACGACAGGTTAATCCGATTTAGTGAAACAAGACTGAAACATGGAGTGAACTCTGTTCAGTAATGGACTTTGTCTGCTATGGTAGTCTTGGAAATGAGCCTTGAATACTAAGAAATTATTCTATATGATTATGTGTGTATGCCACAACGTTTCATGTAATGATTATTGGGATTACATTTCACTACTACGATTTATCCCATGTTATGAAATTATGATCTCTTTTGCGGGTTATGATTTCCAAAATGTTATGTTCTGATGAATATGATTTTATTGATGTTTCTTTTGATTACCCTTACTACTAATTTGAGCTCACCCTTTTGTATGTTTTCTTTTCCCTAGGTCAGGAAGAATGATATTATGTATGATATGCCAAAAGGAACTCTAGATATGATGAAATAAATGGGAGATAGTGTAAATGATTTATGAACCAGTCGTTTATGTTTCTCAGTTTCTAAGGACATTATACCTATACTGTTCTTTCATGGTTTTGTTATATGTATTAATAAGTTTTCTTCAATTCTGAAGTACTATAAATATATGTAAAGTATGGGTCGTTATAGTTGGTATCATAGGAATGGTATAGTCAACCTTTGGAAACTAGGATGTGAAACCCTTAGTAAGAACCCTAAGGATAAGTTTATGGATAGAACACAGTATTAGTGTTTTAGAAATGTCCATCAAAAACCTAGGATAGGACCTTAAGTGTGAAATTTTATTCTTCATTATTTGGTTTTCCTATTATAATTAGTGTTTCTCACACTATTATTCTTGGTTTTAGTCAATGGATGGAACCCGAAGGAACCATGTTAATGCTGAATGTGATGGAAAATTAAATTATTGTACCCCTGAGCAACCAAACGTTATGGGAGATGGAATGAAAAATCTTATAGACATGCTAACACAACATTCTCAAGATATGAATCAAGTAGTACTTCCAAATAAGAAAAGGAAAGAGAAAGATTCGGTTGAATCATTCATGAGGAAGCGTCCCCCCAAATTCAGCAGGTCTAGATGATCCATTAGTTGATGAAAAATGGACCAGTACTAATGAAAAGATATTTTAGGTTCTTAAATGTTATGAACATGATAAAGACATCTTATCAGTATATCATTTGAAAGGTGAAGCGGATCAGTGGTGGAATTTTATTATGATTACGATGTAAAGGGATGAAATTGAGACCATGGAATGGGACGAGTTCAAGAACTTATTTTTCAATAAGTACTTCCCTCGTATTTTTCGAACAATGATGGAGAAGGAGTTTCTTGAACTAAATAAAAGGATGATGAATCTGTTGATACCTAGGAAGAAAATTTTACAAGACATACAAGGTACGCTTCTGGGATTATTATCCAACCTGAGAATAAGATCGATCAATTATTTAGTCGATTAAAACCAATTATTTGAAGGGAATTATCCATAAGGGACATCAATAACTATAGGGAAAATGTTCTACGTGCTCTCAAGGTTGATATAAAGATTGGAGTAACCCATCAGTCATATGGGTTTGATAAGAAGATGAAAATGGAATTCGAAGGGAAATCTAAAGAGAACACTGAAAATAATATGAGTTTTCTCTTATGCATAATGTGTGGAAAAGAACATGGAGGCAGTTATCCTAAAAGGACAAGTTAATGTTTCAAATGTGTAAAAGAAGTTCATAATGAATTTGAATGCCGTAATGATGGGAAGAAGATTTCTAGTGATGCGAACAATGAAAAGGCTACACAGAGTGAACCTCATACACTTCAATGTTACAAATTCATGGAAATGGGGAATTAAGATAATCAATTCCCTAATCCAAAGGTTTTTTATGATGATAGACATCAATAAACTCTTAAGGATAATGAAAAAGGAAATTCACATGCAATTTCTATCATCGATGTGGAGTACGATAACGAAGTGGTGAAAGGTACACTTACCATCCACTCTAAAGTAGAATATTTTTTATTTGATTCATGATCCATCCACTCTTTTATTTCTATAGAATTTTCTAAGGGTATCACCGTATTACATCAGCAGTTAGATATTGGGTTAGTTGTGACAACCCCTAATGGAACAACAGTCACATCAAAAGTTTACAATTCCTCTCCGATTGAAGTATGTGGGAAAGTGTTTCCTTTAATTCTTATGATCTTTACTTTAGTGGAATTTTATGTGATTCATGGAATGTATTTTCTTTCTTTAAATGGATCTCATATCAATTTCCAAATATGGTATGTCACATTTTATATTCCTGATCAATCTATGATCATCAATCGATGCAAGGATGAACATAACCTTCCAGTAAAAATTTAATCAATCTTATGGGTCTTGATTCCACTATATGAAGGTTATTTTTCTCAAATGGTTGGAGAGAAACTCATGATTAAGAATATGACCTTTGTACAAAAGTTTGATGATGTCTTTACAGAGGAATTGCCTGGTCTTCGACCCAATCGCGAAGTTACGTTTTTAATAGAACTCATATCGGGTTCTTTACCTATTTCAATGATACGTTATATAATGGACCCAATTGAGTTTTTGGAATTGAAGAAGAAACTCCAAGATAATATTTTTAATGGATTCTAATGCTATAGTGCATCACCTAGGTGAGCACCTGTTATGTTTTTTAAGAAAAAAGATGGATCAATGAGACTCTTCATTGATTATCGAGAACTCAACAATATAACTATCAAGAAAAAATATCCTCTCCCATGAATTTAAGAATTATTTGACCAACTACGTGGATCTCAATACATTTCCAAGATTGATCATCATTCAGGGTGTCATCAATTAAGGGTAAAAATGGAGGATATACCAAAGGCGTCTATCCTTACAATGTATGTATTTATAGTGATTCCATTTAGTATTATTAATGCCCCTATTATCTTCATAAATCTGATGAATATTGTCTATAGAGACTATCTTGATCAGGTTTTGGTAGTCTTTATAGACGATATTCTTGCATATTCAATGATCAGGGAAGAACATGAAGATCACATGAGAATTGTAATGAAGAACCTGAGAAAGGAGAAGCTTTATGAAAAATTTACAATGTTTGATTTTTGGCTTCAAAAAGTCTCATTTTTGGATCACATATTCCCAAAAGAGGGGATATATGTGGATCCTGCAAAAATAAAGGTTATCAAAAGATGGTCGAGACCAACAACAGTAACTGATATACAGTTTTTTCTTGGTTTGGCTGGATATTATCGATGTTTTGTGAAATATTTGTCACGATTATCTAATCCACTCACTTGGTTGACTCGAAAAGGAGTTATGTTCGTGTGGACGGAGGAGTGTGAAGAGAATTTCATGGAATTAAAAAGATGGTTATCTAGTGCACCTGTTCTCACAATGCCTTGTAGTGGAGAATGGTTTGTGATCTATAATAATGCATCCAAGAAGGGACTGGGGTGTTTCCCATGAAAAATGATATGGTGATAGCATATGCCTCATGATAGTTGAAAATCTATGAGAAAAATCACCCAACACATTATTTGGAGTTAGCTGTGGTAATATTTTCATTAAAAATATCGATCCATTATCTTTATGGTGAATGGTGTGATATTCATACTGATCATAAATGTTTAATGTATATTATCACACAAAAGGAGCTGAATATGCGCCAAAGAAGATTGTTGGAGTTTATTAAGGACTACGACTCCTCAATTCATTATCACCCTGGGAAAGTAAACAAGGTGGAATATGCATTAAGTCACCAAGACCATGCTATCTTATCCATGATGCGGATAACAAAAGATCCAATATTTATGGATTTAAAAATTATAGATCTTGGAATTATAATGGATGGGGAAGAATCTTATCTTTCTCAAATGAATGTTCAACCATCTATACATGTAAAGAATAAAGAGGCACAGAAAGAAGGTGTAGAGTTACAAAAGAATGTGAGAAATGTTCTTGAATTCAACCTTGATTATGATGGGATAATAAGGTTCAGGAATCCGGTTTGTGTTCCTCCCATCCTAGAATTAATGAAGGAGCTACTGGATGAGGCTCATAGTTATTAATTCTCTATTCGTCCAGGATGTACAAAGATGTATAGGGACCTAAAAGAGTACTTCTGGTGGGATGGAAGGAAAAGAGATGTTGATGAATATGTCTCTCGATTCTTGGTTTTTCAGAAAGTTAATGATGAGTTACAGAAGTCTAAGGGGATGTTACAAACATTACACATAACCGAATGGAAGTGGGAAAACATCACTATGGACTTTGTCACCGGATTTCCTAAAACATCCAAAGACAATAATGCTATCTGGGTCATAGTAGATCATCTTAAAAAGTCAGCACACTTCATTGATAATATTGACGATTTCTATCTGGATCATCTTGCTAGGATATATTAAAATGAAGTGGTAAGATTTCATGGAGTACCACTTTCCTTTATAACTGATCGGGATCCAAGGTTTAACTCAATGTTTTGGAAAAGTCTTCAGAATACTCTGGATACAGAGTTGAGTTTCATAACTACTTATCATCCTCAGACAGACAGTCAGTCTGAAAGAACAATTCAAACTCTGGAAGATATGTTAAGAGCTTTTTCTATGGATTTAAAATGTGGTTGGGATCAACACCTACCTTTGGTGGAAGTTTCTTATAATAATAGCTTTCACTCGAGAATTCAGATGCCTCCTTATGAAGCTCTCTATGGAATGAAATGCATGACTCCAACTTGTTGGGATGATATTTGGGAAAAAAAGCTATTAGGACATGATCTTGTTGTTGAGATGGAAGAAAAGATCATATCTATTCAACAACACATAAGAGAAACTCAGAGTAAACAAAAAAGATATGGTGATAACTGAAGAAAAGACCTAGAGTTCGAAGTGGGTGATAATGTGTTCTTACGAATATCTCCTTGAAATAGAGTAATGAGATTTTGAAAGAAGGGAAAGGTGAGCCCTAGGTATATTGGTTATTGGAAATACTGGATCGTGTTGGGAATGTAGCATATCTATTGGCGCTTCAAATGAATCTCTATCAAGTTCAAGATGACTTCCATGTATCTATCTTGATAAAGTACATACCCGATCCTTCACATGTACTCATCTCAAAAGTATTATCACTAGCGCAAGATATTTCATATGAAGAACAGCAGACTGAGATTTTAGATCCTAGCGAAAAAGTCCTACAGAACAAGACCACCTACTTGGTGAAGGTTTTATGGAGGAACAACCAATTATAATAATCTACAATGGATCTTGAGGATGTGATGAGGGAGAGGTATCCTCAACTGTTTGTTACAATGTGGTGAATTTCGAGGGAGAAATTCTTTTAAAGGGGGTAGAATGTAACACCCGATATATTTGTTAGAAATATTTTGTTTTTATATTATATACATCATCAAAGGAATCTTTCACTACACAAAACACTATCTTGGCTTTCTTTACACGCAATCGCGACCTTCCTCGATAGCTTGTATTGCACGCAATATCGAGTTTCAGTAAACAACAATATGTTATTAAAATATTATTAAAACTAGCCATTATGAATAGTAATACTCACTTTTTGAAATCTTATAAATTTTATCCTTCATAATGGACTAAATTTTTGGATTTGGAAAATTGAAATTATCCAAGGGGGAATTTTTGGTATTTTTCTGAAAACATTCAATTTTTGATGAATAGTGAAAATACAGGGTTACTATTTAAAACACGAATTTTTATTTTTATAATTATTTGTTTTATTTAAATTTCTTTTAGGTCATAATAGATAAATAAAACATATATAAGTTCAAATTTAATTCATTGGAGTAATTTCATAATAAATTTTGATATAAAAAATTTATTGAACTTTTTACCGTCTTTTACCCACCTCCTTTGAGAGTTTGAAAATTTACATAAAACATAATTTTACCACTTCTGTGAGTGGAATTTCGAAAATCCAAAAGGCATGGTTAATATCAATGATTAAAATGTGGTTCAATAAGATAATAATAATTTTTTGTGAATAATAACTTTTTACTTTTATTTATCATGGTTAAAAATAAATACTGTAATTATGTGTAAATATTATATTAATATTACCTAACACATGTACTAATTCTATTGGATAAGTTTAATTGGACTGAAAAAAACCTTATAAATAAAATATGACCATTTCGGTCCACTTGGATTAGATTAGGACATTTGATATTATTATTTTAAAGAAGAGTTAAAATAGTTAAAATCAATGTTTAATAACTAAAACATTTTTCATATAGGATTATATATAAGATAAATTCAACTATTAATATTCATTTGAAAGATAAAATGATTTCCAACATAATGGAATTTTATTTTTAATTTTTAGAATTTATATAATTTAATTTATTTATAAAGCAATGATGATACAATCAATACCTTATTAAAGAAATATTTCATTAATTAATATTATAAATACCCAAATAAATGTAATTCTGACTTTTTAGGAATTAAACTAATTTTATAGGTTAATATTAAATATTAGTATTGATTTAATTATATTTTTTAGAACTAATCATTTTTTTATGATTTTCACAAAAATCAATTACCAAATAGTGTCAAAATTGACAAAAAATAGTTTTTTTAAAGTATTATATTATTAATATCTATTTTATTCCTAAAAAACTATGGTTCTGCCAAATGACTTAGATAAGGTTATGTATATTAATAATGAACCACTTGAGGTTTTTTTTGGCTTGTTATAGTATGTTTATTATCAATATAGTGTAAGAAAACATGAAGACATGGTAAATGTTAATTTATTTAACTTAGAGTTAAATATAAATGATAAGATAAAATTGGAACCAAAACTTGTCTAAAATCTATTGGTTGAGAGGCTTTAGACCCACCCCCACCTTATCATTGATATAAGTCCATTTGGAGATATTAAAAACTGAATATGACTTTATTATAAAATAATATTTTTAGTTTTTTTAAAGTGCCCCTCTCCTCCCTTAAAAAAAAAGAACCTCCTCCCTCTCCTATTTACACAACTTTGATCCTTCAAGATCGGCCAAAACCTAACCATTTCCTTTCTCAAATTCCTTAGAAACATCCTAGAGGACCTGATATTCATCAAAGACCATCTATAGTGACCTAAGAGGAGGTTAAGAAGATGCTCTTCAAAGAAGAGGTAATGGCCATTGCCGATTCTTTCAACTTTATTTCTTATTCGACTTCTTCTTATTTAGATTTTTAATTATTCAGTAATAATATCCGTATCAATAATATACGGGTATGTTATTATAAATAGGAAACAACCCTATTTCATCTTCTATCCAGTCTACGGAAAATGAAATCACCACGCGTGCGTACGTATGGAATACCGTCTCCACGCCATGGTGTAATCTGTTTTCCAGCACGACCATACATGGTAGGGTATAATGGTTTAAAGACTAAATATATATGATTTTTGTAAAGTTATATTTATTATTAAATAGTATACATACACTTCAATTTAATTCCATGATCATGGGAACGATATCATCGCTCGAGCATACGTACGAACTACCGTCTCCATGATGTGATGTGACTAGTTATAAATGTTTTTCAATGAATAATGATTATATAAATGAATTCAATGAATAAATATGATATATATGACACTAATACCATTCTTTAAATTAGGTATCCATAACCTAAAAATAATAATATAAATTTATTCGATAAAACACGCACAAGAAAGAAAAGCAATAAACACCAGAATAACAAATAGCAATGAAATATTACTAATAAAAAGATAATAATATGACCATATATGATATCATATCAATTACAAGGATTTTGGAATAAGTTAATAACATTATTTAAATCATTATATAGGAGGATCATACACATATGAAGCTAATCGAACCTAAGGTAAGGGAAAATATCGCAATCTCAATTTTTATCCGAGATTGTTTATACTTCGGTAATTACTGGGGAATATTTATCATCCACATATATGTTTCCTCAATATGTAATATTATCTCTATCTTCCTAAAATTTTATCAATAAAATTTTACCCATCGGTGAGTTTTTAGTAAATGATATGAAAGGAATCTTTTGTCCTTTTTAGTACGTGGAACTTTTTGACTTTCCCGGCCAACGTTCAAGAAGAATGTTTTTTTAACTTAAATGAAATGAATGGATTTTTTTGATTTCATAAAACAATATTTACATGAAGATTACTTTACAGGTTTTCAGGTTTATTTTTAATTAAGTTCTTTTAGTTTAAAATTGTACGACAGGTTAAGAGAGGAAAAATGTTTTTGAAGTAGAAATGAAATTTTCCTCAAGAATGGAGTTCAAGTGTTTTATCAAAATTATTTTCCATCTAAGATTATATAAGGTTCTGTTTCTATCCCTATTTTCACATTTAATTGATTATGTTATGATGGAATTAATATTACGATGTCCTTTTATCTTATATGGATTATGTTATGAAGGCATGATGTTTAAGAATCCCATTTTTATTACATGGGTTATGCTATGATTTATGATTTTGTGGTACACATTAGAATTGTATCATTATGAGATAGGTGGGACCTATATCTCCCTTAAATTCATTTGGTAATGATTTATATCTCATGAGATATACATGGATGGAATGACATGTTAATCCGGTTCAGTGAAACATGACTGAAACGAGGAGTGAACTCAGTTCAGAAATGGACGTTGTCCGCTAAGATAGTCTTGGCAACATGTCTTGACAAATAAGAAATGATTCTCTATGATTATGTGTGTATTCCATAATGTTTCTTGTTATGATTATTTGGATTAAATTTCACTAATATGATTTATCCCATGTTATTAAATTATGATCTCATTTGCAGGTTATGATTTCAAAAATGTTATGTTGCTGTGAATATGATGTGATTGATATTTATTTTATTTACCCTTAATGAGCATTTGATCTCACAGTTTTGTATTTTTTATTTTCCCCAGGCCTGGATGAAGTTTATTATGTAAGATATGCCAAAAGGGGCTCTAGATATGATGAAATAAAATGGAGACAGTGTAGATGATTTATGTACTAGTTTTTTATGTTTCCCTGTTTCTAAAGACACTATAACTATACGGTCCTTTGATGGTTTTGTAATATGTTTTAATAAGTGTGCTTCTATTCTGAAGTAATAACAATTTATGGAATATATGGGTCATTATAAGGATGGTAATAAGTAAAATAGTGTTTAAAAAGGATGTTCTTAGAAGTAAACATTCCTATAGTTTAAGTATTCGATTCCACATATCATGTAAGAAGCTAATCAAAGTCGGTAACCCTATGGGATGTACTCTCAGCCTAATAACTCTGGTTCAACCAAAACCACACTAGCAACCCTCTAGTATGTAGACACAGTCTAACCCCTTTGGTTATGCATTTTCATAGACTCTTAGAGGAAGCACTCAACGTCAAATACCCCTATATTTTTGTATCGGTAACTAAAAGGCTCTCTTGGGAAGAAATTATATAACATTCCCCTTGTGGCCCATGTCGAGGAACTGAAAACACTATAAGGAAGAACATACATCTATTCCAGCAATGGTCTCACATGGTAATAGTAAAAAAATACACTCTATATAAGCCCTTATGTATATTCACCATATGTTCTACTACACTGGGTTCCCATAGCCATATGTATGTAAAAAAGTACAAAAAGCATATCTGCCAATGTAAACCAGAATAACCACTAGGCTAGAATTTTACAACATCTCAACATGTCAAAAATGAAAATAATCTTTCCTACAACACTAGGAATGGAATATAAGTAAGTCATCCTAACATGAAAAGTAGGAGAAAATGGTCATAAATATAACATGCATGGGCGAGCACTTCCAAATCATAGAAATTAACCCTATTCACATTCAATTAACCACTACTCACACATACATGAATAACAATAATTTAAAAACGCTAAAATAGTAATCATGAAATACGTCGTTTAATGGTATTGGAAAATATTGCACATATAACTGAATGACTTCCAATGGAATGTCACAAACTAGCTACCTCAGTGTTGTATGATTGATATACGTGAACCTCAATCATTGAATCACCCAAGAACACCATAGTTCTCTAAAAACATCTAAAATGTTCAAAATTGGACAACCTGAGAAAGGTTATGAAATAGTAAATGAAGCATTAGAATAAGGAAGTGAATACTGAGGTGATACTAATGAAATCGACGGTGGTTTAATCGATTATTGGATGCTCAATTGGTGGCTCGGGGAAAGATCGTGGTCCTACGGTATCTCTCGGATGAACCATACCTAGATAAAAGACAGTTCTATCCATCATATGCGACCCCAGTATGTTTAATAAAAAAAATAATGTACCATGTGTGTAATTTATAAGTACATGGCGTGTTAATTCATTTACAAGCCCCCGAAATAGGATGTATTTAAGTCACCACAAACGGAAATGTGCACGACCACAAGACGACCAGCACACGGCTACCTGCAGTAACTGAGTAGACAGTGTGTACATATGAAGAACATGACATGTAATTCAATATTTTTTTAGAAATTACTCTTTTTTATAAAAAAACACTCAATAATTGAAAAAATTCCTGAATAGAATATCTGGGTTTTTATAAACTTCCCCCATTAATGAAATTTGTCCCTGAATTTCCCTAGTAAGGCAGCGTAGAAGAAGATTCCAAGAACAACTCCAGCCACTATGATCATTAATCATCCTACCTCTCCCATGTCACATCTAGTACTTGCCCGTGCATCCATAGGACTCGTACTAGTGGAACAGACAGGCCATAGGGAACCATCGATCAACGATCAACAATCTGGATTAGGTGCTCCTCGAAAGATGCATACACCTCTAACACAACATCCTTGATTTAGAAAGCATCAGACGAGTCTGATATGTGATGATGAAGCTGATAAATGTGGAATACTTCAAGCATAGACCGAAAATCCTGAGATAACTGCAGTCGATATGAAACTGGCCCAAATTTCTCAAAAACCACTAACGGCCTGACGTACCTCAGCGAAAGCTTCCCCTATCTCTTAATCCTTCGGTGACCCATCCATTGTGTGACATATAGATAAACCTGATCTTCTACATTGAACTCCAGAGGTTGTCTCTTCTTCTCATCATAAAAAATATATCGAAACTATTTAATATCCATCATCTTCTATATCAACTCTATCTTCTATGTGGTTTCTTGAACAAGGCGTTGTCCTAGTATAGATAGATCTCCTACCTCCAACCAACATAAACATGATCGGCATGGCCTATTTTACAATGCCTCATATGGTGACATCTGTATTGTTCCCTGAATATAATTGTTTTAGGCAAGCTCCACAAGTGTTATGTGATTCTCCAAGGAACCTCCAAAATCCAGGATACATGCTCGATGCATGTGTTCAAGCACCAAAATTGTATGTTTGGACTGGACATCTTTCTATGGATGGTAATCTATAATAAAATGTATATTTGTACCCAAAGCCTTCTGAATCCCCTTCAAGACCACAGATGATAAATTAGAATTCTTGTCTGAATCGATTGAGTGTAGAAATCCATTTAAACATACAATCTCTTAAATGTACAACCATCCCAGCTCATCATCACTGATGGTCTCCCTAATCATCATGAAGTGAGAAATCACAGTGAGTCTATTACTGAAATTCCTAAAATCATCATTACCTTGAGTATAACTTGGAAAACCATTCACTAAATCCTTCATGACATCATTCCACTTCCACCCAGGAATGGGTAACTGCTAACAAATTCATGTTTGTCATTGATGCTTTTCATTTACTAGCTGACAGGTGGAACAACTCCTTACGAAACTAGAAACATCTCTATTCATGCCTGGCCACCAATACTAATGGTGTTTATCACAATACGAATTGGTAAAATGAGGATGAACTACTCAAACAGAGGAATTAGAGTCCCGCATCAGCCGCTCGTGTAAGTCTTTTGGAAACAAAACGTTCCAATGTAAATGCAAGATCTCATCCACTTCTATAGTCATTCCAAGAATAGATTATGCTCATAACAGATTCTCACATAGGACTAGGCCTTCAAAATATGATAGCTACCTCATTCGCACTCTATCTAGTAGAGTATTGGTAACATGTACAGAAGAATGAAAATTCTACCCATGTCTGTCATGCACGTCCAAATTCATCCTAGAGAGTAGAGCCATATGCTGCGACTCACAGATGGCCACCTAAACTACATGTATCTATGTCCTCCTACTAAAATCATATGCCACTGTGTTTCCATTCCCATGCATATAAGAAATATCAATGTCAATGGAATGCATTTACTCATCCCCGATTTACTGTCTCAAATTTAGGTCATGAAAATTTAAGATGAACGTGAAAATCTTGTGGTTGGTGTAAATCAACAAATGATGTCCCTGAAGATAATGTCTTCAACATCGTATAGCAGTAAAAAAATCAGAAAACTCGAGATCGGGCATTGGTTAATTCCTCTCATGTGTCCTCAACTGCCGATACCCATACGAAAAGACTTAGTATCCATTAATAAGCACAGCTCCGAGATCGATAACTGATGCATCATAGTACATTGTATAGCTCTTACTCGGCTGTGTAAATAAAATTATCGGTGTTGAAGTCTACCTCCCATTCATCTCCTAGAAGGATGACTCACAATAATCTGATGACTAGAACATTGAACCCTTCATAGTCAGTCCCATCAGTGGGGTTGCTTAGTGTGAGAAGTCCTGCATGAAACATATGTAGTATCTAGCCATCCTAAGATAACTCTGTACATCAAAAGGTTCTTTGTCTTATCACAAAAAAATACGTCTCAAACTTTTTTGGGGGTCTACTGATATTTTTTTCTCTCAGATATCATGACCCAAAAATCAAATCTGGTCTATCACAAACTGTCACTTTGAGAACATAGCATATAACTGATTCCCTCTCATTGTACTCAAAACGATCTCATGGTGGGTAGTATTTTCGTTTTGAGTGTGAGAGTACACTAAGATATGGTCCACGAAGACCACCAAGATAGAGACCATGTACGGATGGAACATTCAGTTCATTAGTTCCATAAATACTTCATGTAAATTCATGTGACTGAACTGCATAACCACGTACTTGTATAGACCATACATGCACCAGAATATTGTATGGTCTATATATGATAGTCCAACAACTGATTGTAACCGGACCACACATCAATCTTCAAGAAACCTTAGGATCATAAAAGATGTTATAAAAATATCGTCAATCCTCGGTACAGGATATTGGATGTGGACCGTCAACATGTTCAACATCTGATAATGCACACACAGTCCAAGGGAACCATTCGCCTTCTTCAAAAACAATATAGGTAAACCCCAAGGAGAAGTAATGGTATGGATTAAAATATTTTCATAAACCTCCTCTAACTAATTTATTGAGATACAATATCTCTAATGTAGCAATACTATAAGGAGAAATGGAAACTGGGGCAGCTCCTGGCACAAGCCCAAGAAGAATGTCTATCTCATTCTCCAGAGGCAAACATGAAATTTCCTCTGGAAAGACATCTCAAAATTGATCATCCAGTAGAGGAAAGACCAACTGTAATATCCCCTAATTATCTAGATATAGACTAGTGAACTGGGTTGTAACTCCTCTCAACCCACGATGCTCAAGTTCCTTCTTTGCTCACCTGAACATCACATTCTCCATTATTAAAAAACGATCTTCCATCTTGTGATGTGATACTCACCCAATGACGATAGGAATAAACAACAACCTGGAAGGGAACTGACCAGCCCATTTATAGAATGATGTCATAGCCTATCATTTCTAGGATTTAGAGGTCCCATATAATGTTACAACCACCAATATCAAGAGGTCACTCCTTACACTAAAGTACAATTGCCTTTCTAATCACCAAAAGAGTGTCTAATGTCAAGATATCGGTCAAAGAAAAGGTTAAAATCTCAAGGCTCTCCCCAAATGTAATAGATATATTGCTATGTTATGCCCCTGTATCGATAAAATAAAATGCTAAAACTAAGGCAACATAGATCGTACCTCGGATTATAGGGGTTTAAGGATCATTCTCTTTCTGGGTCTGCTCCGCTACAAAATTCTGACTTGCACCGCGGCCCTGTGACCGTGCCTAGCCACTCTTAGATGATCCACAATATAGTTGTTGATAACCAGGCGACTGGATACCATGAAGATGACCTCCACCTTGGCTCAAACAGCTAGAATAACTCCAGTTCATAGCCTTGGGAGAAAATAATGGTGCTTCTCTTAATGGAGGATCTATAGAAGAACCCCTATCACTAGATACTGGTGAGTTGATATGACAAAAGTATTGAATATGCCAATCGTGACACAAGATCAGCACCCCACTGGGTATCTGGGGATATGTGTCCATGTATGCCAACTCTTCCCGCACTGGTATCACACTACCTGGCAAGAAAAGGTTATCTCTCCCCTCCTTATATATCCATTGGAGGTATTTCTAGGACACTTCTTGGTGTTAGTAGGAGGAATAATAACTCTAGATGTTGAGCCACTCTGGCTCACAACTAAAGAGCCTCTCAAATTGTGCTCTATGTTTAGCTCCTGATTGACTATAGATGTAATGGAAGTCATCCTGAAGGTGTTCACTTATGATCTGATGTCATGCCTGAGACCATCCTCAAATACCCTTACTATGAAAAACTCATCACCTCCTGGAATAGGTGTGAATCACTGCAACTTTGTGAAGTGAGAGGAATACTCTATAACGTGGAGAGTACACTACTCTAGACTCATGAAATCTCTTGCTCGATCGGCCCTCAATGACTATGGGTAGAAGTAGATATAGAAGGCATAATGGAATTCATACCATGCCATAACCTATGGGCGTCCCACCTGTGAGATCACATCCCACCATCTCGTGGAGGAATCCTGTAGCATATATGTTTCTAGAATGACCCTAGTCTCTGGAGGTGTCTCTAGATGATCGAAGATAAATAGCATGGCCTCTAACCATGACTTTGTGGCCTGCGGTTCTCCTTCCTTAGTGACTGTGGGAGGATGTTGCTACTTAAAAAGCTCGCATTAGCACTTCCATTGATAGGGTAGGATGCGGTTCTACTCGAAAGGTCTATATGAACCCCATAAAGCCCTCTCGGAACTACGTGTTAGCACTTGTGTCCAGAACGATGGATGGTTCCATGAGAGGCACAACTGGAGGATTTGCATGCAGTCCATGATTAGCTATATCGAGTGTCTGATCATTGTCTCACAACTGGCATACAACCGGAGGAAATCTCTATGGCATGACTGCACATGGTCACACACACACCTTAGATCACGATTATCAAGGACCAAAAACAAGAAGTTAATAAATGTAACAATAGAAATAAAGATATCATGTTTTTCACAACATGGATACATGGCATGTATAATTAACTATGTGGTGTGTTCCCTTAAGCCTTTCGCATAGGTGTGTAATCCTACCAAACGAGTCGTTTAACACCTGAAACACATGGCCTCATTTCCAAACACGTGGCATGAACATGAATTCTCATCCCTTATCTTGTTATTATAAACGGTTAAGCCACATAGCTCTCCTGGAACAAGACTACACGACTTGTTCATTCCCGAAACTATGTTCACATTACGTGATTCACTGATCTGTGTTGTTTGTGGAAGATCCGGATACACACCTCACATTACACAACATGTTCCTGTTAGACATAGTGTGTAGTACATAGGTTTCAAATGCCCATGTTGTTAGTTACATGGTAAGTCACACAGTTACAACTATATGACATGTGTACACCAGACACAACATGTACAATAATATTTAACATACACATGTTACTTGTTACACAACCAGATACATGGGTTACACTTTACGGCGTGTTCCTGATGTACACAATGTGTTTTAGAAGAGAATCAATCGACCTGTGTTGTTAGTGACACGGGTGGTTACATGGATCTACAACATGGCGTGTACATCCGGTACACGAATTTTCCTACAATAGATTCCAAACACCATGTTCTTATCCCAAACTATCCAAAACACGGTCAGATACTACACATAGTGTACATATAGTACACAATATTTACATGAGAAAAATAGTTTCATCCCAAAAATACGAACAGATGGCGTGTAATCATCATTGCATGCCATGTATTCTGTGGTTTTCCAGATAATAAGCCTCAAATACTTCTCAGGAACCAAGAATGACAATGAAACAGACACTAAAGTGCCAAATTACAATCCATTAGGGCCCTTTCTTCGCATGAATAAAATCATGGAATCCTATACATGTCATATACTAGGAAAATAAATCAACTATTGATTAAATTCTGATTCATGATGGCTCATTACACCAGAAGAACCAATGTTTGATGTTCATTCAATGAAGAATTTACACGAATAAATACCCTATAAAAATCATTAATTCTATCTAGGAATCTATCACAACATCATTAATATCTATCACAACACCTATCAGAACAACATGCAATCACTAATGCACCCTAAATGGAACATCAATAATCCATGAAAACTTATTTCTAGAAAGTTCCAATATTATTCATTATGTGGAATTCCATCATCTAATCTGTTTGAAATTGGAATAGATCCTCAATAGCATCAACGATAACAACACAAAACATGTTAATCACCCAAAGATAAAATCAAATCAACCGTAAAACTACAAAACTAGTGAAATGAAACAACATGATATACTGGATCCTCTAGGAACACAATTTAGCTACGCATGGGAACAACATATTAATATGTACATATTCCTTCATATCCCTAGAAATAGTCTCCAAACAGTATGTATTGAATAAAAAAATCCCTTTGATATAACTTTGTGACATCTTGGTTCTGGAAGCCACCCATAGATGCTCCGTAGTCGGCTGGTCACTTGGCCTCAAATAAATTTCCCCAAATGCCATATCCCGATGTCTATCAGTAAGGGCCTTGGGTGTGATAGATTGGAAACAATGCCCTCATTGGGAGAGTGACACAAGAGAAGTAAAAAAAATATAATTAGTGGTCCCAGCATAAATAACATTCAACTATAAACAACAGAAGACTGAATGTACAAACAATTAGAGAACATATATAAATGATCCATGGAATATATGTATAGGAATGCAGCAAAAAAGAACCAAATAATGGAATAAAATTGTACTAATCCAAAGTGAATAATAAATAAGATAAAAACACCTCTGCATCGCAAGCCTCAGCTTGGTTCCATGCTCTCTAGATCCAATGTTGTCAAGTACTAGAAGTGGAAGAGTGTTTTCCCTTATCTATTCCTACAACAATATAATCTATTTAGGTTCCTAAGAATAACCCAAATAGGATGTGAGACTAATCCTAGTAGGCAACGACCAAAAGAAATGTGCCTAATAGTCAGTTAATATATATGGCAGGTAATAAATAAAAGAGTAGTTAAAAAGGATGTACACATCAGTAGACAATACTAATGTTTAAGCATTTAATTCCACATATCAAGAAATCAACTAATCAATGAAGGTAATCCTCTGGGATGTACTCTCAGCCTAAACCCTCTGGTTCAACCGAAACCACACATGAAATCCTATAGGATATACACACAGTCTAACCACTCTGGTTTAGCTTAAGCATAGACTCTATGAGGAACCACTCACCATCAATTCCCCTAGAGTCTCGTATTGGAAACTAAAAGGTGATCTAGGGAAGAACATATGTGACATTCTAAATGTGGCCCATGTGGAGGAACTACATGCACTCTGAGGAATCAATTATGCCAATTACCCATAAGGTATCGCATAATATTAGAAAAAAACACTCTGGAGAAGCCCTTACATGCATTCTCCCTATGGTCTACTACACCAAGTTCTCACAACCCTATTTATGTCAGCAAGTACAACGAATCGTATTTTCCAATGTAAACCTCAATAACTACTTGGATAGAAGTATATAGCATCTAAATATATCATAAATATAAACACCACATCATTCAACACTAGGATTGGAAAATAGTTAAGGCAACCCAACATGATAAGCAGGACCAAATAGTCATAAATATAAAATTCATATGAATACACATCCATAGAATATCAATTAACCCTATTCACATTAAATTAACCTCTACTAATGAAGAAAATCACTTCAGTCAATTAACATGAAAAAAAGTAAAAATGAAATTCCTTTTTCAAGGGTATTGGACAAACGTTCACAATAAATCAAATTCTTCCAATGCAAAGGCTCAAACCACATACCATGGTGTTGTATGAATGGTATATGTGATCATTAAGCCTTGAATAACACAAGAAAACCTTATATCTACAGAAATGTGGAAAATGGTAAATGGATGATAACATGAGAAAGAGGAGGAAACATTCAATGATGATCTAGAAGAATTAAGAGATTACCTAGAAAATCCCAACAAAATCGACGACGGTAGAATCAGAGATTGCATGGTCGATCGCGGGATCGTGGATAGATCACTATCATATTGTCTCTCTCGGATTAACCAAACATAGAAGGAGATGGTTCTATCTATCAGACGCAACCCTAGTATGTTTCATGAAAAAAAGAACATGTTGTGTACTATAGAAGTACACAACAACTACTTGCCTTTACATACCCCTACATTTGGTAGTCTCCAGGTCACCACACACAGCAGTGTGCACGACTGCTACATGGCCAGTAACCGGCTACCCTCGATAAGGAATTTTTATACAGGTTCTTACATAAGGAATTTTTTATAACGATATTTATTTTCATATTTTATATCGGTAATATGTTTTTTAAATAACATGATGGTAAATTAAAAATTATAGATAAGTTTGGGACATTAAAAAATCATATATCCACATGAGAATTTTTTCATATTGGATAATCTATTCATGAAATGTTTTGGTGAAGATAACCAAAAAAATGGGATAGAATATCATGGATACAATATTCTCTATGTACCTTTAGAATGAAATATTCAGCTTTTTTATGAATGATGTGATGGGTGTAAAAGGACAACAAAGGGTGAGGTTTTCTTGAAATCATGAATGTATATCATTTCATTAAAATTCATCAGCATTAGAAAAAATGATCTTGGAAACAAAAATTTTATCATAGTAACTTTATTTTCCATGAATCGTATGTTCTCTTCAATCATCATAGATTTATGGAGTTGTTTTTTTTAATATACTCTAGAAGTGATTCTCTATTACATTCTAACATAACAGTATGGTTATATTTTTCTTTCATGTCCTTCTTTTCACATCACAATTTTCACCTATGCGATAATATCAATATGAGTTACTCTAGGTAAGCAATATTGTTACATATTTATGTTTTTAATGTAATTTTTAAAATTCGTGATCTTATTTTTGTTCTCTCTTAATGAAATATTCATGTATTATTCCTTTGAAAAACCAAAATAATTTTGTTGAAAAAATTCATGTTAAGGGGATAAAATTAAACTACCTAGGATTTTGGGAATTTTATTTTGAATTAATACAGTTTCACTGATTTTATTCCTATAAGAATGTTAAAAATTCCCCAAACAAGGACTTGACATTGGTTTCACTATATGAAACAGTAACTTGGCATACATTACACAATACACCGAACATCCATGAAACATTATTTTTCATGTTATAATTAATTAGAAGATATATTTATAACATTACCAAAAAATATGTAACATTAAGAGAAATAAATATTTATAAAAAAACTAAAAAAATATTATATATAAATAAAACTTATTTATTATTAAAATATAATTTATTTTTTATTTTATTTATGTCCTAAAAAACATTTTTTCTAAAATGTACTAATTTTCATGTCTTTATATAAAATAGAATAAAGAAAACATTATAAACATTTATTATTATTTTTTCAAAATAAAATTCAATTTTGAGATAATAATGTCAAAATAATATAACCATAATTTTCTGGTTTTTAGAGAACCATATTTTTTTGAGGAATACTGAGAGATAATGTATTTTACATAAAATAACATTTATCTTTAAATAAATATTAATATAAATTCATATTTTAAGATGGTTCTTATAGCAATAAATAGGCCATGTATACATATATTAGAACAATTTTTGTCATTTTAATCATTATTATATTTAAATTTTTCATAATAACTTATTGAATGTTTCTACAGTAAGACACGATTTCTGACCACATCTTCAGGACTTGCATTGAACATAAATTCATCAACTTTTGGATTTGAATATATAAAATAGGGAATAAAAGATTATAATATGTATGATATTTTTATTCTAATCAAATCAATGTAATTTTGGAAAAACAATATTATTGAAAGTCATTCTAATTAATCAGATTGATTAAGGTATGAATAAGATTAATTAATTACTAAACCCCAATCTAAAGGTTCTAAATGGAATATAATGTTCAGAAAAACCTATTTTAAGCCTTGAATTATACCATTTCCCTTTTTTTATATAATATTATGTGTTTTTGGGTTATTATTAACGTGAAACCCCCATTATAAAAGGTCATGTAAGGAAATATGAATTAAAGGAACCTACATTACCTTTAACATTTATAAAACATTGATATATGTACACAACATCAAATTTTAATTTATAAATATCCTTTTAAAATATTATTTGTTTATTTTTATCTTAATAATGCACGAATAATTTTTATAGATTATTTAGATACATAAAATTTTATTAAACACCATCATTTTGATTATTTAGTAAATAATAAATAAAAATAAAATATTCTATAAAAATTAAAATTTATTTGAATTGATTGAATTATTGCTTTTAATTAATTTTTATTATTAAGATATAATGTTAAAAAATCTTAAACTTAATATATTTGAATTAAATTATTATCTTGGTAACTAATTATTCAAATTTTTTAATAATGTCAAAATTGATATTATGATTATTTTAAAATAAATGATATTTCATTAAATTATTTAAAATTATTATAAATTATATATTCTTCCAAGTTATTTTTAAGAGATAAAATATATTAAATAAGTTCTATTAATTGAATAATTCTTATTTTATAATTAACATATTGACTGATATATTGTAAAAACATAATTATCAAAGTATTGGTTTACGTAGTGTTTTCTGCATCCCATGAGCTTATTTGAAAACATAATTTCCAAAAATTATTTTCTTTTTTTATATTTTGTATAATAATTAGAAATACTTTGATATATATTATATAATAAATTTAAATTTATTATAGTATTAATGGTGAAATTACTTATGTTATAATAAAAGATGCTTCAATAAAAACTAAAATATTAAAATTTAGGAATCACATATCAGACGGATCCATGTTATTAAATTGAATAGAATTTGGTGTCGTGTTGATTTATTTTACCATAAATTAACATTAATCATTTATTTTTCCATTATTTAGTATGATTAGATAGATTATACCTTGCTATAATGAATTCATTTTTTTATTTACAAGAGTCACACCCCCCCCCTTAACTTTGAAAATTGAAGAACACTTGAACATAATCACCCATATCAAGATAGTTTAGTTCAATTAAATTCTATAAAATAGTCTCATAACATCCCTCCCTTACTCCTAGAAGCCCCCTTTTGCATAAATTACAAGGAAGCCTATTGGGAAAAGGAAAATAGTTTCCTGAATATAGGGAATCATTCTTCCTATTATTAATTTATTTTATTTCAATTATCCACTCCCAAAACTCCTCATATTACATAGATTTATAACAAAAATAGTATCATTTATATAATATGACGTTTTTAGGAATTGTATTTCCCATAGACATACACACAATATTATCTAATGGATAATACACATATTTTTTCTATGTTTGGAAAACTACTGCCTCACGAAACTATCATTGTTCATGTTTCCCTTTACCACCCATCATGGTGGAAATTAAAAATGAAAATATTATTATATTTGATATATATTATATTTTTATATTTTAATGATTCTATAACCCTTTTACAAAACAGAATATTAAACTTTATTTTTGGGTTTAATATGATAACTTTTTATGAGTAAGTGTGGACTACCCCCTCATATAGTGACATGATTTTACCAAAAAACTAAAAGGAATTTATTATGGATTGGTTTAGTGAACATATATTATAACAAAAAAAATTCATTATTAAACATCAATTCCTAATTTATTTTCATAAATATCCACTCCATTCAAGATGAAATATTGAAAGGAATAGTGTCTTTGGTAAATTAGGTACATTAGATATGAACATGAATCATGAAAATAAATAAAAGTTTTGAAAACATCCTAAAAAAGATAGAAATATTCCTCTAAACATAACCATGCATGGTGTAACATGATGACATATATAATAATGGGTTGTTCTATAAAGACGACTAATTGATTATTCAAAGTATAACATTAGTATGATAATACATTTTATAAAATATTCATATCAATTGATCATAATAATGGGAATGACTAATAAGTTATGATATACCATGATAATCATATAATGGTAAATGTGGAAACAACATAAATCATTGCATCATAAACATAGGTCAATAATCAAAAACAAAGATATAATGTCAGAAAATTTACAAAGAATGAGTCAGTTCAACCCCCATTCCAACCTAATGTATAATCATGCTAAACATTACCAAATTCATTAGATCAGTATCAGAGCCCAAATGTCATATTCATTTCATTCTCAGGATTAAGTGTTCTCTTATAGATTTTATAACATGTATTCATTCATTTTCATAATTTATTTTAAAATCAATGAACATGGAATGAAAATAATATGTCCCAAATAATATAATTATATGTGAACAATGATGAATAATCTTGAAAAAGAAATAGGTATTGTATTCATAAAATAGTTATTTGCGCATGGAAAATAACAATGCAATTTCAAACCTATAACTACGTTATATAAAAATTAATATAATCAGTTTAAGAGAGTGAAATGAGTCTATAATAATTTATAAATGGAAAGGAAATTAATATATAAATGAAAATAAATCAACAAAAATTAAGGAATATGAAATATAAGACGTAACATAATAGAGAAACTTGATGAAAGATGATAGATGGAAGAACCCTTAAAATGTTTTGGTATGGTAAATAGTGTTTATAGAGGATATTAGGTGGGATAAATTATAGTGAAATAGAAACTCATAATTTATACATACAATGGGATGTAAAGAGATTTTTATGAATGTATCCAAATATAGTCAAAATGACAATTAAAAGACAAAAAAATGAGTACTTGATAATAGAGGAGGGTGGGAAATCCTTTATGTAATTTCATCATAGTAAACGATGTATAAAAGGGTTCATTAGAGGGATTGGTGACTGTTAAAGGGGATTCAATAATTTATAAATTACATGGACATTTATGGGAAATGAAATATTGTATCTGAACATAAGAAAATTTACAATTAGAAGTAATGAAATAAATGATATGCATGAATAAAAGTAGAGAGAGGGAATCCCTAACATGAATTTGTGACTGAGAAGGTTTAAAATATAATTCATGAGAACATGTTGGAAAATTTGGCAGAGTATAAGATATAGGGGGAAGACTATTTTCATGTTCTAAAGAGTTTTAGTGAATATAAATGAGTGTTTAGGTAGGTTAATATAGTAAAATAATGAGAGATCTTTGTTATTTTGGTTTAGAACAGTACATAATAAAATATTAAAAACTAAAAACAATCCCATGGTTTTCCCATGATTTATTACTACATGTATTTTTTACATAATTTTACAATTTTTAGGGACAAGGATAATAAAATTATTCAAATTATTATATGGAGGTGTGTTGTACTCTCAAAAAATAAATTTAAATACAGAAAATATATTATATGTATTGTAGGATTCATTAAAACATTATAATGTAAATACAATAACTATAAAATTAAATCATTTTAAATTGAAAAAATATTTTTCCAAGGATATATTTTAATGTATTTATTACATCACTATTAGGCCAATATGATTTCATAAACCAAATTTTGTTTTAATATGGTGTTTAATTCTTAACCAAAATTCTGATAGTCTCAAAAAATTATCAAGAACACTAAATTATATAATTTAAACATTCTAATTTCATAAATAATATTTATTTATTTTAATAATAATTTGATAAATATTTAAATGTTCACATTTAAAATAATAAGTAATGTTTATTGAAAAAGATGGGTTTCTGATAAATAACATTTTTTGAACAATTTTAAAAATTGAATTTGACATCATAAAAATTATAAGATCATATATATTTTTATAAATATTTTTTAATAATAATAATAAACTAAAATATAGTTTATTTGAAAAAGAATTATTTTATAATTTTATTAATTTAATATGAATACTAATAGAAAAAAACCATTTTATTAATAAAAATAATTTCTAATGTTATAATAATAAAATGAAAATATATTCATTACTGTATACAAAACAGTGTAAATATAAATATATCTACGGTCTTGATACACATCCCTTTAATAAACCATCGTAAGCACTAAGAGTAATGTGTGTGGTGGTGGGGTTTTCTAGGGGTTATTTGGTGAACATGAATTGGGTTATGATCTCGATGAGATTAAACATATCTGTTAAATAATCCGAATCATGATTATGTTTTTCAATCTCATCATGGGATTGGCATATAGAATATCATATAAATCATATCTTCCTTACTTTTTGTGATAAAAGGGATTCATGGGGTACAATCCTACAAGTTCAGGCCATCAATTCCTTTGTCTATGAAAAAATGTGTTTGTTAAAACCCAATGTTTGAAGATGTCAAGTGATCACTTTTCAACAACTGTTTATTAATGGTAAAGACAAATAATACTAATTTAAATCAAATATGATAAAAAAAATGTTCATTGGATTTCAATTTATGTAAATCATAATTGGTTAATTTTATTCATAATAGTTTGAGTCCTTACAATATCCCCCTTCAAAAACATCACCCTAAAAATATCCTTTTCCAACAATAAAATAGTGGAGGGTAACCCTACATAATCATAATGTCCAGTTCTCACATTTCATCTTCAAACATGTGTTTCCTCCACTACACTTTTATTGGGGGTAATTGTCTTATTTTGTAAAACTTTTTCTCTCATATATATGATTCTTATGGGATGCTCCAAATAGAAATATTTATTCTCAAATGTTACCATCTTTTGATTAAGTACATTTGATAGCTTTAGGATGTATATTATCAATAGGGATACATTGAATGAATAATGTATTTGAGATATTTTTGGTTGGATTGAAAGTCAATATGCCACATCACTGTATTAATCAATTATCTCGAAAGTACTGATATACTTTCGTCTAAGCATTCCATTATTCCCAAATCGCAGGACCATCATCTATGGAGATATGAAGATGAATACATTGTATCCAACATCAAAGTCTTGGTCTCGCTGTTGATTATCATCATATCATCTCTATCAACTCCTAGTAGCTCGGATGAGTGGCTGAAAGGGAATAACCTTCTCTACCATTTATTCAAACATTTCAGATATTATAAGTTATTGTTCTTAAACTTCATCCAAACAGGTCGGTGATACCAATATATTCCCATAAAATGCATCACATGGAGCCATTTCAATTCATGAGCAGAAAAATTTGTTGTAGGATAACTCGAAAGGGGAGATATATTAGTCGAATACTCATTTGATTTAAATTTAGAATGATATGAACATATACCCAAGGGTTTGGATTGTCCACTCATAATAGCCATTTTTTTTGATGTAGATAGTCAATAATTAATTATAACATGGTCTTTGGAGAACACTAGAGACATCTCCAAAAAATATATGAGAATTTTGGATTTCTATTAGACACAATCGATATTGGTAATCCATGATTCCATAAAACTTATTTAACGCATATAAATGTTATTTGATCCATTTAGAACGTCTCTTGAATCACAATGAACTGTGAAACCTTTATTAGTTGATCCGCAACAATCATGATTGCATTTGTTCCCTTTTAATTATATTAATTTCACCTGACAGTCATCATGGTGATGTTTTCCGATTTCCATGTTGGTATAGGTATTAGATTCATCATCAACATAGACTTATTACATTATGTATTTTCATGAGTAAATACCTACTACATTGGTGTATAATCATGAGTTTCCTACTTCATGTTATGCCAAAAATATTGTTACCAGAAATCTTGATACATGTTTGTGTTTCTATTGTGAATGCCTAATGTCTACTAATTTAAAAAATAAAATTGTTCAATAATTATCATTTCATTTTATGGAACACATAATCATTACCATAATATCATTATTCAATCATCATTAGCACTGATACTTCTTAATTCTAATTTAGGATAGAATTGTTAGATCCTTTTTAATTAGAGCATCATAACCTTTTTTCATTCTTAGGATGGAAGTGGATCGAGTAGTCATAATACATGATGATCTCTAACATATTCATCAGTGCCTTTCGATCTATTTCTATATGATTATTTATTTAAGAAAATTGGTATATGTATATATTTTTCACTTATATAAAATGAGGTAATGTTGTTCTATTTTATAAGTGAATACCATCACTACGAACTCTATATCATTAGTGGGAAAGTTTTAATTTAGAATTTTCAACTGCTATGAGGCGTTGGCTATGAATTCATTATTTTACATCAACACACATCCCAACCACTTCATAAATGAATTTCTGAAAATTAAGAAATGTTATCTACTTTTGGGAAGTATAAGCACATGGGAAATGAAAGAATCCTCTTCAACTCCATGAATATTTCTTCACAATCATCATTCCAAAAAAATAACTCCCTTATGAGTTATATTAGTAAGGGTGTTGACAATAATGAGAAAAATTTCAAAAATCGATGATAAAATCTATCTATATAATGGAATCTATGCATACATATCACAAATGTTTTCATCATATAACGTCAATTGATTTTTTCTATAAAGGATTCACACATATCCCATTTGTTGTGATTATATTCCCCATGAAAGAGACCTCCTTTAGGCAGAACATATACTTTTTGTATTTTCATAGAGCATATTTTTACACAAGGTCATTAATATAGGGCTAAAATGCTCTTCATGCACCTCCTTGGTTTTGGATGATATTATAATATCATATATAAAAACAATAACAAATTTTTTGAGTTAATCTATAAATACATTATTCATTATGTCCATAAATATTTTTGGAGCATTATTTAGTATGAATTAATCACTATGAAGACATCAAACCTACACCATTTATAGAATGCAGTCTTAGTGATATACTCCTTTTTCCCCAAACATGGAAATATCCCAAACATAGATCCACCGTAATAATGTTTTTTCTCCACGTAGCTAAGCAAACAAGTCATAAATTCATGGAAAATTGTACTTATTCTTTTTCATTATATTATTGGGAACATGATAAGAATGTAAAAGTCACATTGACAAAATATATCTTATTTATGAAGAGGACTGGAGCACAACCATAGTAAAGCAAATAGGCATATGAATATTTTTTTCCATATTATACTATAGTTGTTTCTTCAGTTTATCAATTTAAAAAAATATCTATTAACGATTCAGTGATATTTAAAAATCCCTGGGTAGAATCTCAGTTAAAAATTCAACCACATGTCTAGGGAAAGACCATGAAATACCTCGGGAAACACATCTTATTATTCCTTCATAATAAGCATGTCATTGAGTATGGTTCCTTCCCTTGAAACCATCATTCGAGCTACATACTATTGGTCATTTTGAATTAACAACCATGATTGAGATTATGTTTGTAAGGAGTATTTATCCTCCTTTCACATGAATCAAATCAGAATTTGATTCAGAATATAAAGAGTGATTTCCTTCTAATGACAATATATATTGGCTCTATATTAAGAAATCAAATCTATGCACATAATTGCATAGGTTCCCACAAATTGTAGTATGAAATGGCTTTATAAAAATTTCTTCACACAAAAAACGATTGGGGAGGATTTATATGCATGGGATGCAATAATTTCCTAATTATTGAAATTTATCTACATCACTAATACCATTAATTTGGGTGGTTATTGGTTTGTTCCACTATGATTTTAGGATATAAAGGAATAAATAGAACAAGAATGAAAAAAAGAATTCAATATTCCTTAATAATAAACAAGTGTATCCATCACCACCCCATAGTTTGGATTAACATCAGTGTTAGTGATGGAAACATATCTCCCTTTCATCCTTAGAGGTTCTTGGTTGCTTAAAAAACCCTTAGCTTATTGAACTAGTTCACAAACTTCACCAATTTCGAGCAGCTAGGGAAATAAAAAATTCATTGAGGGTCTACTGTAAAATTATTTATTTTTTCACATTGGTGGGTTTCTCCTATCAGAAATCATTGGTCATGTTCCATTCACTTCCACACATAATATATTTCTTTCTTCTCCTTAAGAAATTTACATGGTCATTCTTTTCAAAAGTTCCAAAAGTTGGATATAGAAGTTTCATATCATTATATGATATATCCCACAAATAGATAAAAATAAACTCTACTTCCACATCTTATCTCAATAAATAACATTTGGATTCTTTGATATATATTTTAACCTGTAGGGAACATGATACAATTTCCTCATAGCAATAAATGACTCAGATAGCTAGGGAATTTTATAGAATTGGTTTTATCCTTCCAAAGAAGAATTCATCCATGAATTATGGGGTAACGAAAACACCCAAGGTATATCATGCAAGCCTTGTGATGTTTTCCTTATATTACCAATAGATTCATATATTGTTTCCTTAGTAAAATGAGTATATATAAATTTTAAGATGTAGGTGCAGGAAAATGAATTATCAAAAAGTATTTTTTATAATTTCTTCCACTCAATTTCCTTGATCTCTTCCTAATTCTTCATTTTCTTAATAAAATTACACCACTTTTTAGATTCACCCTATATATGATTAACATCTATCAGACCAATATATTATTTAGAAAATTGAATGATATAGATGATTTTTCAAATAGAGATTATATTTTTCTCTATGATTAAGTGATAATATGATCCAAAAGAGGTAGTAATCCTTTGTCACATAAATCTCTTGATTGATGGTTTATACCTCTTAGGGGGTTTGGGAGATCTTCATGAGATGGGTTTCTTCTGAGAATTTTTATTAACAAAGTGAGTTTTGTGAATACGATTTTTATTTATGGTCCCACCACGTTGGGAATCACATTGTGGTAGTCATATCATTTCTCTTCACATCTATTGTTAAACAAGTTCATATTATAATGGGCCATTGGCCAGAAAAAAGGGAAATAAGTATGTGTTTCTTAATATTAATCATGTAATGACGAATCTGATGAAATTAAATGAATAACATAAAATATACATTTTCCTCATTAACTTATGAGTTTCTCTACTTCAATATATGATATCCATGATCTATTTCATAATATATTTTTTGGGTTAGTTTCCATTAATTATGATTCATAATGTAAATATGAATTTACCAAATAATATCCCTTAAATGTGTCCAACTAGTTTATCATAATGTGTTGTTCTCCGATACAAGATTACCCGGAGTCAAGAAAAATACATTATATCCGATTTTTTTATTCCTATGTATATCTATGCATGAACCATGTCCACTAATAGTATCTGGATAAGGATGTACATTCGGATAAACTACATAGTATATTCAAAGAGAAATATAGGGATTTCATCTGATACATATTATTATTCCATTTTATTTCTCTATAATTTTCTAATCCTATGGATTTCTCTACAGTTTTCTAATACAAATATCTAATATAACTAAACCAATCCCATGAAACAAACATTTATAGATTTAATTATAGAAATCTTCACATAATAAAACACAAAAATACAGTGTTCTAGTGTCTTTGGGAAATTAGGTACATATCATTACAAAATGAATCATGAAAAAACAACAGCATTCATCAACATTACCAAAACATTCCTTCATACATAACCCTGTAAGTGATAAACTAATGGAAAACATAAGGATGGGGTGATCTATAAAGAAAAATATGGTAATTAAAATTGAATAACCGGGGAAAGGTAATACATGTTAGAAAATGGGAATGTCAGAAGAGAATAAAAAAGAACATGAATAATAAAGCATGATATATCATCATAATCCTAAGACTGTAATCATCATAAAAATATAAAAACATACATTATAAATATCAGTCAAGGATAAATAGACAAGACATAATGGTGAAAAATTATACATAATGGAAATATGTTATACAGGGTTCCGACATTACATATCATGATACTTAACATTACAAAATTCATTGTAGTTATATCTGGGAGAACACTTCAAAAAAAATTATTCTTAGGATTATGTGTGCCTAATAGATCAAATAATGTGTGTTCATTCATCTTAATAATTTGTTAAAAAACAATTCCCTATATAATAAATAAATATATTTTCATAAAAAATAAATTATATATGAATCAATTTTAGTACACATAATAATAAAATGGGTATGGAATTTAGTACACTGTTATCAAGGAATAGAAAATCATGGTGAATGTTTAGTAGCATAACGAATTTATATAGAAATTCAGAAAATAGGTTGATGAAGGAGAAAAGTGTATCTTACAATTTATTAATGAAATGGAATGTATTAAATACATTTATATGAATTTACCAACATATGGAATGGGGAATATAAGTTGTCACATAAAAAATAAACATGACGAAGGAGGAGAATGTAAATAAATATTGTAATATTTTGTCATGCAAATGAGTTCCCATAATTGTTATTAGTAGTGTTAAATTACTGTGAAATGTACTATAAAAATTTATAAATAAAATTTTTATTATTTGTGATATTTAATAACATACAACAACATAGGTAAAATGAAAAAAACATAAATGTATTTCATTATGAAAGAGGATGGTGTAAAATCCCTAATTAAATTATTACATAGTAATAGATGTACATATGTGTTCATAAAATACATGAGTGATGGTGAAAGGGTCTCCCATATTTTAAACATAAATTGGAATTTAATTTTTATTTGTGAGAAGCGATACCAATGTAAAAAATATAAATTTAAAAGGCCTATCAAAAAAGGAAATTCATTATAAAAAGTGGAGAGGGAGATAAGCACTTACAAGAATGTGTGACTCCAATGGATTGGGAGGGGATTATTGAGAGATTTTTGGGTTCTGTATATAGAATATAGGGAGTAGGTGGAATAATTTAGTAGTGTTATAAAGTGTTTTAGTGAAAATAAATGGGATCATTGGTCGGTTATATATTAGAAGAGAAGGGGATTTCATTATTATTTGTCTTTATTTCACCACATACTAAAATATTCCAACTCATATACCAACAAATTGTTTTTTCCCATATTTTCTAGAAAAGGGGAAAATAATCCATTGTTTTATATGTCCAAGGGCCGAAGATAATAAAATAAATCCCAAGCTTAAGTGGAGATGGGCCACACATTCAATGAAATATTTTTGAAATAAAAAAATATATTATAGGTCATGGAGGATTCATTAAGGCTATATCAAATAAATAAAATAATCAAAAAGTTAAATTATTTTAAATGAAAACATATATTTTCTGATTATACCATTTATAGTATTTATAGGCTCTCTACTAGGACATTATAATGTTATAAAAGACACCATATAAATAAATAGAATTAAATTTATAGTTAACAATTTGGTTGTCTCATAAAATTTTGAAAAATTCACCATTAGGTAATTTAAAATAACCAATTCCTGATATAATATTCATTGTATCTAAATAATTTTCTTAATATGTAAATTTTTAATTTCAAATAATAATTTTTTTTCATTGAAAATGAAGGAATTTTGAAAAATAACAGTTATTGAAGAATTATAAAATTTTGATTTGAAATCATAAAAATATATATATATATATATCTTATATGATAAATATTATTTAATAATAATATTATAGTAAATATTTTTTATTTAAAAAATAAATTAATTCATAATTTCTTTAATTGAATTTTAATATTATCCCATAAGATAATTGTTTTTTAAAAAATAATTTACAATGTAATAATAATAGGATGAAAATATATTGGTTATTATATAAAATGTAATGTACATATGTCTATTTTTATTTCTTGATATATTACCCTTTAATACACTAGTATAAGCACATAGAGTAACTTGTTTGATGGATGGATTTTATAGGGTCATTATATGATCATGGTTTGGGTTGTGATCTTGAGGAGATTTAATTTCACTTGTAAACAGTTTCCAATCATTATTATGTTGTAAGATTCTAGCCTAGGCTTGGTCTAGTAAAAATCCTAGAAATGCAATCTCCCTCAGAATCACTAATGAATACATTTTCTAGTGTATGATCCTATAGGATGAGGCCCTGACTTCTATTGTATATGGATAATGGATTTATTTAATACAATTTGTTTATAGATGAGGAGTAGTCACTATTAAATATATATATAATAAATGGAAAATATATATAACAATCATTTAAATCTAATTAAAATAACAAAATAAGAAGATCAGTTTTTTTCAATATAATTAATTCAAATATGGGTATTTAGTTCATAATATTTTGGGCCAATATATAAATGTCGATGTTATAATGATACTCAAACAATTATATATATACCTTTGTATGGACAACAATAGTTTCCATTATTTCATTACACATTACAATTAATATAAAATAACGTTCATGTGTACATATATCCTACTGTCTAAATAAAAAGTGAATTTCATTTCATACATCAATATTAAATAGATTATTACTATACACATATTATTAATATAAATGATATTTATATCATAGTTTAAGTTATTTTAGTCATGATATATTTATAAGGACCCATGATGTAGAATATTATTGAACATGCATAGAACAAATAAAACACTACCAAATAAAAACCCAAAACATTGAATTGTATACAAGTGGTAATATTATTTCATCGTATACAAATGTTATTTTTTATAAGAATATGGTTAATTTATACATGTATAATAAAAAATATATTTATCATATAAAGTGTTTGAATTAATTCAACAAGATTCAAGACACAAGGTAACTGAATTTCATCTCACTCTTTATTTTAGTGAGATACAATCATGATCATCTTCTCAATTATTTTGTGTGTTTTATATATTACTAATAAAGTTATCTTTTTTTTCATATAATTATATATATCGGTATGTACATAATCATTTTATGATACATTTGTCATCGGGGTTATGTTTCAGTATTTATTATATCGGTAAATTAATGTTTTCTCAATTTCCATTTTTTGAAACACACATCGACTAATACACTTATATATCTATTAGATGTTTATAAAATACCATGGAAATTTCATATAATGAATCTATTTTTATTAATTATATTTTAAGATCCATGTAATTTAATTTATCAACATAGGGTGTATTATTCAATGTTACCATTATGCACGAGCTTATTGAAACAATATCACCATTTTTTGTGATTATTTATTTTAAATTTTTTATTGATGAAATAAATTGACCCATATTTTAAAACTCTCAATAAATTTCTTCGGTGATGGATAATATTTCACTAATCATGTATTAATACCCTTTTCTACTTTTTGGTATTTAAAATAACTATGAAAATGATTCTATGAAAATATTTCATGAACTATATCATGGTTATGAAATATATGTTCTATTAAAACCATTCAGTAAAAAAATGTATTAAATGAATATTATACTAATATCGAATGATCATTGGTAAAAAAAATTAAATTCTTTATTTTATCCATGCTTTCAAAGGAATCTTATTTTCCCTTTATGAACAATGATGATTTTAAAATTTAACTGTGAAAAGGGAATACTCATTATAACATGTATGGCATGGACTAATTTACCCATCTCCATTTCATTTAAATTTTATTTTCATGTTTCAATGGATAGTTTTCAAGAGAATTATTATTAAAGATAATTTCAATTTAATATTTTTAAAATAATTATCATGTTTTGAAAAAAAAATCAATGACCACTTCATGGAATATGGTTTCCAGAAGGTCTTCATTCTTCTATAATATATTTTCAGGGAAAAATATATTTCTAATGGTTTTCAATCTCATCTAAATGTTTCAAATGGAAAAGGATATCAGATTAATTTCTATGCATCCATTACAAAATTACATTTTTATTTTCATGATAATGATTTTAAAATGAATTGGCATTTTACAAATAACTTTTCAAAGAAGAAAGATAAATTTCTCATGAATAGTATGTAATGGATCATTAAAAGTTATTACCAATATATGTTATCATTATTTGGTGTTACTCATTCTTATCATGGGAAATTATACAATGTTTCCATTAATATTCAACCTCTGGATGGTTTATGATATATGAAAATCGGATTAGGATGTTCATTTCTCTTTCATGTGTTATATACATATAAAAACCACATATTTTCATCAATTATTATATGATGAAGTTATTATGAAACCTATCTCATTTATATAGTTTATGATATCATTACATGATTACGTCAACCATTTAATTTCATATGTTATGATATGGTTTTTATGATTTAGTATTTCTTGTATGTATGATTTAATTATGAGAACAGTGAGACCTGTATCTCAACAAAATTTATTGGGTAATGATAAATGTTCTATTATAACAATGGTTACACATGATGGAATTAAATTCCCTAAATAAGAGGGTACAATAGAGGAAAACCCAAGCTCGAAACAAGATGGTACAAGGGAGGACATCCCAATCCAAAAACACGATGATACATGGGAGGGTATATGATGCCCAAAGTATGTACATTGGTGAACAACCCAAGACTAACATGTTATAATTTCCTAGGTATGATTCCATGATATAAGGTATTTATATGATTAAGTGTGTGTATCAATACAATGATTCTTTCTTATATGTTTCTTTCATGTATCATGTCCATTATTACGTCATTATTCAAATATTATGAAATGAAAATATTAATTTCATAATTCATTTTTAATTATTATTGATATATAGGATATCTTCATATAAAGATAATGATTATTTTATCACACCCTTGTGTTTAGATATTCTTATGAACTTTGTTTATGTACGCTTGCTGAGAATTTGACCCCCTAATTCATGTGATTACATCCCTCATGTTCTAATGATAGTTTATTATTTAATAATAATAAGGAGGAACATATTTATCATTAATATTGAGTTTATATCACGACTTTAGAGTATTTTTGTTACATATTACAAAAGGTAATAATCAAATATGGTCTTTAGGCATCTATTTTCGTAATGTTTTATATATTCTGAAAAAAGGATATAATATCTACTTATATAAATATTGGTTCAACATAGTTGATGTTTGGACCTAAAAAATACATCCTAAAAATTATTCCTACTTATAAAATAACTTTTAACTAAATTCCTCTTCAAAATGGTAGCCTTTAAATATAAAACATTCATTTATAATAACATAAAACATCTGACCCTCAAGTATAAATACCCCACCTCACTACACCATTTCCAAACAAAAAGAAATATAAGTACTCATTTCTCTTACAACACCATTTATAGTCACTCTCCAATATTTCATGTTATTATTTTTTTTAAAAAAAGATTAAATCCAAGGTCCCAAAGTATCTCTCAGGGTGGTTATATTCAATAGGTAATATTTCACAAATTATATCCCTTAATTTCATTTATTATTATATTTTCACCTCCCTACAATCAATCAACGAATGATAACTAAATAATCATTTATATAAATTATTTTTAGGTTTATACTGTAATAGATCACATGCATTTAGTTTCTCATCTCTTTTTACTAAAATAAATGAAATAATTTTCCCTATTATGTCATTTAATCACCTCTTGGAATAATGTCTTAGTTATTTTTATCATTAACACATTCATGTATGGTATTAATAGAAGTTTTTGGATAAATAATAATTTCATTTGAATATTATAATTTATATCATATTATATATATTTTATATTAAACATAATTTCATGCCTTAAATATTGTGGATATATGGTACCATCATTTGTGGGTGTGTGGAATTCCGCCTCCTTAATGCAATGTGACATGTTCAAACATAACATGTAATGTGTAAAGGAATGCTTTAGTAAAATTACATGAAATGGATGATATATTAATTCTCCTAAAATTACAATATATATATATATGTGTGTGTTATTTAATTTTATAATTTCAAAACAATAAGAAAACAAAAATATCATTAATTCATACGTATATCTTATCATCCCCCTGAAAAATATTTTATATTTATTATTAAAGATTATTATAAACATTTTTATGTAAAATATGTTATATGTTAATATGTTTTTTATATTCTATAAATAATTCACTCTTGATAATCGTGAATAACACGTCAAAACATATACAATTTATCGAGAAACATCACCTGAAACGAAACATAAACATGAATTTAACATTAAATGGTTAATATAATATATTAAATAAATATAATTTAGTATTAAAAATATTAAAATTTTTAATTAGTAGATGAATAATAAAAATATACTTATTATACATGAGTCTTGACAATTTTTGAATGAACTAAAATGCAAGTGTTGTTTGATACAGGGGCTTCACACTATTTTATTGCTGCACATGTGGTTGATTTGTTGGGTTTAAGGGTAGAAATTATGCCCACGGTTTTGAAACTTCAAACTCATCTGGGATGAAGATAATTTTGAGCCTTCTTGTGTAGAGAATGTTGTATAGTTACGGGCAAGGTTGAAATAGTGTTGAACTTATCAATGCATGAGATGGATGGGTATGATGTCATCTTGTGAATGGATTGGCTAGTGGATTTTAAGGCCCACATAGACTGTGATGCGAGGACAGTGGTTTTTACAACACACAATAGTGTTAGACATCTCGTTATAGTTGATAAGCACGAAAGTCAGGTTGCAACGGGTTTGTTGGCCCTAGCAGTGGGTATGTTATCATATCAGTTCGCGGTGTTGTCATTGGAATCGGTAGAGGGTGTTGAGTAGAGTGTTCCTCCGGTAGTGGTGGATCAGTTCATGGATGTTTTTCCTAATGAATTCTCTGTGATACCTCCCGTAAGAGAAGTGGAGTTTATGATTGATCTCCTTCTGGTGACAACTCATATCTCACTTACTTCTTATCAGATGGCACCAGCTTAATTGCGGGAATTGAAAATCAAGTTGTAAGAGTTAGAAAAAAAGGGTTTATCCACCCTAGCATGTCTCCATGGGTAGCGCCAGTGTTGTTTGGGAAAAAGGCGGATGGAACATTGAGGCTATGTGTTGATTATCATATACATAACCAAGATAGAATCAAGAATAGATATCCACTTCCACGAATTAATGATTTGATCGACCAGTTGACGGGAGACCAGTGGTTCTCCAAGATCGACCTAAGCTCAGGATATCATCAATTGCTGGTGAGGAAGGAGGAAATTCCAAAAACAACTTTCAGAAGTAGATATGGACATTATGAATACGTGGTTATGCCCTTTGGTCTAACGAATGCACCAACGATGATTATGGAATTGATGAATTAGATATTTCAAAAATATATGTATTCATTCATGGTTGTGTTTGTGGACAATATTCTGTTGTATTCAAAGAGAAGTGTGGAGCACAAGCCGCACATGGCGACATTTATTGGGATCTTGAGGGATCATCGATTTTTTGAAAAGTTGTCAAAGTGTGACATTTGGATACAAGAAGTTCATTTTCATGGATATGTGATTTCTAAAAGGGGTGTTTCAGTGGATCCAAAAAATATAGAGCCTGTTATCTCATGACAACAGCCAATGAACGTGATTGAGATATGCAGTTTTCTTAGTCTAGCTGGGTATTATCGGTGATTTGTTCCTGATTTCTCATGTTTGGCTTTTCCAATGATAGCTTTTCAAAGAATTAATGTTCCATTCAAGTGGAATTAAAAGTTTCAACAATGTTTCAAAGAGCTAAAGGGTCATCTTACATCAGCACCAATCTTGGTTTTTCCAGAATCAAGAAAAGGGTACGTGGTGTATTGTGATGCATCAGGATCAGTGTTGGGGTGAATTTTCATGCAGGGGAATCAAGTGGTCGTGTATGGATCAAGGATGTTGAGAGTGCATGAGAAGTACTACCCAACTCATGATTTGGAGTTGTAAGAAATGGTCCATGATTTTAAAGTATGGAGTCATTATCTCTTCGGTGAGAAATTCACGGTTTATAAAGATCATAAGATCTTGAAACATATTTCATATCAAAGGGATTTGATCATGAGGAAAATGAGATGGATGAAATATCTCTAGATGTTTTATTTTGTCTTGATTTACACACCAGGTAAGGGAAATTTGGTGGTAGATGAATTAAGTATAAAATCACATGCTCAGATGGTGAAACAGGCACCAGACCAGAGGCTGCTGATGTTAGTTATAGATGGTATGCTGTTGGAATGTGAGAACCAGGGTGATAGAGAAGTCTTCTTTCCAGTTTCATTTGTTCTTGACTTGGTTGGCTTGTTAGAGAGGAACATATATTAAATTATGAGTGTGTTACAGTGGGGTTGAGAATCAATGGTGGGGAGACCATTGAGGGTTGGAAACTGAATGTAGATTCATTTTTGTGTTTTCAGAATCATATGGTTGTACCAGTTTCTTGTTAGGAGGATCATCTCAGAGCGTATCATCATTCCAGGTGTGTTGTTTGTCCTAGAATTCATGAGATTTATAAAGTGTTCAAAGTACAGTTCTGGTGGGGTGGTATGAAGATAAGTGTGGCTGTAATTGTTTTGAGATGCTTGACTAGTCATCCGGTCAAGGCAGAGAGTCAGAGGCCAGTAGGAATGTTGTAGTCTATACCAATCCCTATTGGGTAGTGGGAGAAGATAGCAATGAATTTTTTCACAAGTCTCCCTAGAATGGTCATGAAGCACGATACCATTTGGGTGATAGTGGATCGGCTAACGAATTCGACCCATTTCATCCCGATTCGTGAATCTCATACGGTGGAGGATCTGTCCAAAATCTATATATGGAAGGTGGTAAAGAGGCATGGTTTTCCAGTTTCAATTTTATCAGATAGAGATCCAAGGTTTACATTTAGTTTCTGGAAATCCTTGCAGCAAGCCCTTGGAACACAGTTGGCGATGAGTACGGAATATCACCCTCAGACAGATAGTTAATTCGAGAGTATCATACAAATTTAGGAGGATATGTTGCGGTCTTGTGTCCTGAATTTTGGTGGCTCATGGGAGGATCACTTTTCATTGGTTGTGTTCTCGTACAATAACAGTTAGAAGGCATCCATACAGATGGCTCCATTTGAAGCATTGTATGGGAGGTTGTGTCATTCTTCACTATGTTGGGTGGAAATGGTCGAGTCATTGACGGGTGGACCGAGCCTTGTCCATGAGAATACGGAGAAGATCATGTTGATCAGGAAAAGAATGGAGACGACTCAATGTCGTAAGAAATCATATGCAGATCATCATCGACGACCATTTTCGTTCTAGGTGAATGATCATGTGTTCTTGAGGATCTCTCCTAGGTTGGGACATCGTTGGTTTGGGATGTAGGGAAGGATTTCTTAGAGGTATATTGGACCATTTGAGGTTTATGAGCAGGTTGGTGAGGTCGATTATCGTTTGTAATTTCCACCGCAGTTTATTGCGGTGCACAATGTGTTTCCTGTGTCGCAGTTTAAATAGTATCAGCTGGATCGTGACCATGTGATTCGATGGGATCATGTTGATCTAGAACCAGATGCCTCATTGGTGGACGTTCCAGTGCGGGTTGGTGATTGGAAAGAGACCGTATTTCATGGTAAAAGAATCGGTTTAGTTTGATTATTGTGGAATCATGGTCAGATTCAAGAGGAGGCTTGGGAACGGGAGAAAGAGATGATTGAGCAATGGCCCAAGCTCTTTCAGCAAAGGTTAGGTTAACTACATTCCAAGGATGGAAAGTCCAATAGTGGGGAGAATGTAGCACCCTTGGTTTGAGGTATGTGGCAATGTTTATAAAATTTTATTTATTTAAAATGCATGGAATGAGTTGGGATGTGGTTGGGAGAGTTTGGAATTTTTTTGGATGCGTTTGGAGGCTTTTTAAGGGGTTCATGGTTTGAGAATGGTTAGTAGAAACTATGAGGGTTTCCCAGGAAACCATGCAGACCCTTGTTCTTGAGATATTAGTCTCTGCACGGCCTGTCCACGGTTTTCCAAACCATTCAAGGAATCTCTGTGGACTCTGGCTCTTGAGGCAGTGGCGTGGGCACAGTTAGCGCACAGTTTTCCAAATCGTGCGGGCTAACTGTGCAGCCACATAATGTTACGGTTTTAAAACCCGGGCTCACCCATGATTGCCTCATTTCACTCTTCTCTTCCTCCCACTCGAGTCTCACTTGGGATTTTTGGTTCTCAGGGGTTATGGGTTTCTCCCACTCGTTTTGGATGTGATTAAATGGGGGTTTCAAGGCAGTTTCAAGGTGAATTCTCCCGGGTAAGTCTCTCCTCTTGTTTCTCTTGTGCTTTCCTCTAGATCTACATCCCTCTCATCCTTTTTATTCTTGATCTACACTTTTAGTGTTTAGATATAGGTTTGGGGTTTCCTTGGATGCTAATATTAATGCTTTTGGATGCTAGGGAAAGTGATCATTATGGGTTTCCGGGGTGCGTTCGCCGGATTTGAGGCACTATTGTTCGTGGGTCAATTTATCGGTAACCCCAATGGTAGGTGGCTTCTCTCTCGACTCCACTTGGATAGAACTAGTTGTTCCCTTTTACAATTAATTTTTTGTGCTTGAAAGTTATTGTGTTGTGATGTGAAAAATTGGTTGAAAATCCCTTGGGTGATGTTTTAAGGATTTTGGGAAAAAATGGTTTTGTTATGAAATTCTTTTGCTATGAATTTTAAAATGGAGATTTTAAAATGGGACGATATGGTTGATTTGTGAAAATGATTGATAGAAATGGTTTTCAATAAAAGGTTTGTTTTATTGAAATAGGTTTTGGTATGGAAAATTGATTTCAATAAATGGGTGATTTATTGAAGGGAATTGACATTTAATGGAATTGGTTGATTACATGATGTTGTTGTGATTCTTATGGATTATATTCATGGTTGTGATTGGTTGAATTGTTGTGTAGATGTGGTCGGGATGTACCAATATAATAATGGGGGATGGAATGTGTACGGAAGGGCCACCATCAATGATAAGTGGATGGGAAGAGACACTAATTGTGAATGGGTGAACGGGTTGGACGGAAGTTCCACCGTTTGGTTGTTTTTGTTGTTTTTGTGCATTGTTTTGCAAGATGGAATTATTTTGCTAATATTTGAAAAATAGTATGTCTTATGGATTGTTTGTTTGGAATTCATTAAGTTTCTTAGTTTGGATGTGATGGCCTAGTTAGGTCACGTTTGACTTATTAAAATGGTTGAAGTTGTGTTTTATTTTATATTAACTGTTTTATATAAATGGGCGAATGGTTTCATCCTAGTGGCGTGTGTAGGGAAGACATTTGGGGAATACCTACTGAGTTTTAGTACTCACCCCATGCTTTTTGATGTTGTTGTCTTTGCAGATGTTGTGTACTGTGATTTGGGAAAAGGTAAGGCATCAACCTTCTATATTGGTGCGTTGTGATGTCTCGGTGGAACATGGAGCATGTAGCTTGGTGTGGAGATTTGGTGGTGTCATGGCTCATGGTGTTCATGTTGAGACTTCTACATTGTACTCTGATGTTGTTTTTGGTTGTGTTGGCATGTGAGATTATGGATTATCTGGTTCTGTTTAGTTATGTATGAGTTTGGTTTTTTTGACATGCATCATTTAGTAGTGGTTGTTGGTCGATTTTATCACAAGGGAAAATTGTTCCCCAATTATTATCAGATCCCTCGACATTTATTTCCAGCATTTAGTGCCTTAGAACCTCTCTTAAGGCCAACTAACCCTCACCGCCTCCTCTTGTCAATGAGGTATGGGTGGGGTGTTACGTTATTAGTTCATTTATGTCCTTATAGATTTGTTATTGTATAGAATACTACAGTTTTGGATTGTTCATTTTCATAATTTTCAAATTTGGGTCACTTGTTTTTAAGTATTTGGAATGGATGTAGATCACAAAAATTGAAATTATATATAATTTATGAACATCGATATGTTTTAATGGTCAATTATATAACTTTTTTAGATGGAATGCGGAGGAATTATTATATATAACATTAATGATAATTGTTTCGGTTAATTTGGGGGTTTTGATTACAACAAACTTATTTTTTATGAATTAATTAAATTTGTACAAAGGGATTGCATAAACTTACATAGGGTAAATTTCATATATTATAATCTAGTTCATCCACAACAAGAATGTTTTCATGACTATAATTCAGAATGATAATAGAAATCAAAATCCAATCATTCTTGAATGTTGTAAAATGACACATATCAGATGGTGTTCTTGCTAATTGTATAAAATAATGTAAAAGGAAGAGATGATGATAAATTATTACACTATCATCACAAAATTATAGTACATATAAGGTACTGGTTTCATAACAACATTTGTATAATGAGAGGTAATAGAAAAAGGAGAAAATTAGTTTGAAAGAATGGCCAAGAATTGAAAAGTGGAATTTACCTCTTGAACCAAACTTCTTTTAGAGCCTCTTTATAGAAGAGGTTTTTGACATTTTATAATACAAAGACTTGATGGGTGTAGGATAAGCGGTTGGGATGACATTTGGATAGAATTTGGATAAGACATAAGGCTTGAGAGTTTTGAATTGAAGGGGGAGTTAGAGGGGGATTTTATATTTAGGGGGAGAGGGGATTTCAAAAATTTTTATTCATTAATTTATTCTATCTATTAAAGTCAAGGAATTGTGAGTCTACCATGATCTTGACAAGTAATTTTATCATGTCAGGTCAAACCAAGTTGGCTAACATCACTTTTGAGTTCATGAATAGTGTATTTAACTTATAATTTGTATATACGGTATTTTACCGTATTTCACTATTAAAAAATTCTTGTTATTTAGTAAAATACCAAAAATTTACCCTAAAATTTTTTCGATGTTTAAAATCCAAAAATCTATTACATTTTTCATAAATAATTTTCTAAATAATATAAATTTCATATTTATCTAATATCTCAATTTATTCTAAGATCTATAGTTTTAAAACATTTATTTACTTATTTTAAAGCATATGTATCTCATACATTCACTTGAATATTATTTATATTCAATCATGGGTGAATCTACTATTCATTAGGGTTTATCACTATTTATAAGGGTATGTTACTTTTCATAAGGGTGGGTAACTATTCACAAAAAAATATGTTTTTCTTGTTGGACTCTAAATAACTTATTGATTGCAACTGTGTATGTCGGATTTTTTAAATTAACATAACATAAGTTACAAACATATGTTTTAAGGACACACTTAGTAGTTCGTTGTTTTTGTATTAATGACCTAAAAAGAAGAATGGAATTTCCATTGACAAAATATTTGGTTGGAACATTTTTCCCCTTTGAAAATTTCACTATAGAAATTTAATTTTACCATTTTTTCAAAAAGAAGGTTGGGGTAAATTTCCTTCATTACTTCTCCAGTACCCATGTTGCTTTTTAATAATTAATTTTCTTCCATAGTATATTGACAAGATGAGTAGTCTTGTTGCATAGAACATTGTTTCTACGATCCAATAATTTCAATGGCTGCTCCTCTGAGTAATGATCATACTCCAACAGTACTACCTATGAAGAGACTAAATGTGAAGGGTCTGGTATATACATCCATAAAAGGGATATATAAAAGACATCATGTACTTTAGATACGGTAGGTGCAAGTTCCAGTGGATAGGCTGTATTTCCAACTTGATCATGGATCTTGAATGGGCTAATATTCCTGAGATATAGCTTTCCTTACTTCTCAAACCTCATGACCTTCTTTATTATTTTTCTTGTTACCACCTTTATGGAGGGTATTAATAATCTTTTTTGGATAAATAATAATTTCATATAAATTTTATAATGTATTTCGTATTATATAAATTTTATATTAAACATAACATCATGCCTTCCATGTTGTGGATATATGGTTACTTCATTTGTTGATGTGTGGACTTCCGCCCCCTTAATGCGATGTGACTTGTTCACACATCACATGGAATGTTTTAAAGATTTTTTTATAAAAATTATATTAAAGGAATATTAAATAAATTATAATGTAATTATATTATATATATATACATATACATGTTTATATATATTTTATTTACTTTTATTATTTCAAAACATTAAGAAAACCAAAATATCATTCATTCTTACGTATAACCTATCTTCCCACTGAACAGAATTTAATGTTTATCATTAATGATTATTATAAAAAATTATAAGTAAAATATATAATATATTAATATAATTTTTATAATCTATAAATTATTCACTCTTGATAATCAAGAATAACAAGTCACATTAGATACAATTTACAGAGAAATATCACCTGAAACGAAAGTTAAACGTGTAGTTAACATTAAATGGGTAATATATTGTATTAAATAAAAAGTATATTGTATTATATATATTAATATTGTTATATAATAGTTTAATAATTAACATATACTTAATATACATGAGGTGTGATCATTTTTGAGTGAACTCAAATGCAAGGTAATAGATTTTCTCCTCACATTTTATTTATATGAGATACAAGCCTCATTTACACTCATTTCATTTGTGTGGTGTACAAACATCACATTAATGTATTCTATGAATTTTATAATATTATTTTAGGGTATTCACATATCCATATGATGATATAAATTTCTTGGGGTTTTACTATTAAAATGTTAACAAATGGGTATAGTAGTTTTGTCCCAATTTTACTTCACCGAGGAACACGATTTTTTGCACCTATGTCATTTTACAAGTTTCATATTCTTCAATTTGAAATGTCATATCATGAATATCCTTAATTACATGATATTATAATTGTATTAATTTTATTATTTCATGGGGACTATGATACAAAATTTTCACTGTAGTGTGGGACACATTAAAATGTTTAAAGATTATTTTACTAAAGAAATGCTTCTATGATAACATAAGATCATCTTATCATAAGAATAATTTTAATGAAATGTTTTATATTTTAATTTTTTAAAAAATATATTATTTTATATCTTTTCAAATACATTAAAAAAAAATTGAAAAATGTCTTTGTTCTGAATGGCGTTTTTAATGAAAATGTGTTAAATTAGCAAACACATTACATTATATGATTGTTTACAATTAGAATAAATAGGGGTATATATATCATCCACGTCCATTATACATAAAAATATTATGTAATATTTTTTAGATTATTCTAATGTTTTTACTTTTATAATTACCAGCTGATTGTTTTTTATTAAATGTTTTGAATGTAATATTTTATATTTTTCCTAGTGATGTACTTTTTGACATTTCAGGGATCAGTGTAAGAGAAATGTAATTTAAAACAATGCGTAATGAATGAATATTTATTTAGTAAGGATTATTTATTAAATTAAATCATTCCTTAGATGAATACATGGCTATTTAAAATATTTATATAAAATTGTGTGGCGCTTCAAGTAAATAAAATGTTTTTGAAGAAAAAATAATATTTACCTCAACAAATTTTGTTAATTGTTCCCTAAAAATTATTTTCAATATAACACCATGTTATTGGATGGTAATTATTCTTAAATTGGGTTATTATTAAATTTTTACATTGTTATTCTTTCAATGAATGGTTATTCTTATGAATTAATTATATTTAGGAAATAATTTCTTTAGTATGGGATATGTTATCATATTATGTTATTTAAAAACCCCATTTCATTCCATGGGATCTGATATGAAATATTTTTTATGTCCTCATTGAAAACAAATGTGTGATTTAATATTAAGATTTTTTTGACAAATATGTACCTCTAATGAATAGTTTTTATAAATATATATCATGATATAAACTAATAATCTCTTGGTAGTGAACAATGTCTAAAAAGTTGGATATGTGAGTGAACCATGACAACTAAGACATTATGAGGACTAAACTCATAGTAATACAATTTATATGGGACTACACCATGAAAACCATGTTTTCATGGGGAGTGAGCACATTATACCATGATGGGATTGGAAACAATTCCTTCACTACTATTGAAATCATTTTATATGATTTTTTGTCTTCCATAATTATATGTTTTATTCAAATTTTATGCTTTCCTGTATTATGATCATTTTATAATTATAATTCATGTCTTACTAAATATCATGATTTATTCCCTGATACATTTTTAAGATCATAGATATGAAGGGTGTGATCTTATTATGATAGATAAGGCTCTCATCACCCAATAATACTGTCTAAGACTACATGCATCCCTTCATTCCCCTTATTGAGATTCACAGATCACCCTTTTATCGGTTTAATTCCTAGTTTATGAAGATATTTATTAAGTATGAATTTTAATAGATGGGTTATAATCAATAATAACCTATTGGTAGATAATGTATATCTCTTATGACCCATTTTTTATTTTTCCATGTTTCTAGTGGAACTAAACTAATACAGCCATTGGTCATTTGTTGGAATAATGTTTTTATTATTCTAAAAATGGTTGGTAATGTCCATGTATGTAAAATGTTTTAATTATAGCTGGAACCAATGAAATGTCTTGAACAATAATTGGAAACTAGGACTAGAAAAAATACGGAGATAAATAATGATATTTATATGGATATTCCTTCTGATGCCTTATTAGATAATCCTATTGTGTCATTGATTTTGAAGAATTTATCTAGATTAAAACATCCTGTATGTTATTTCCAACGATTATTTGTTTTAAATTTGTTTAAAATGATTCTCAAACAATTATTTCTGGTTTTTTTACTGGATGGAACCCATAGGAACCATATTATTAATGAATTATATTGTAATTGAAATGATTATTCTCATGATGAACTGAATACTATGGGAGCTGGAATGAAAGATCTCATTTATACGGTGACACAACATTCTTCTACATTGAATCATGGTGGGAATACAAATGAGGAATGGTGGGAACAAAATATGTCAACTCCTTCATTGGCCAATCTCTACCTTCTTTTAGTGGGTATTCTGATCTACTTGTTTTTGAATAATGGATCAGTTCCACAAAAAAGATATTTTTAATCCTTTAATGTACATAACATTTTAACATTAATATGTTCATTTATAATTTACATGGTTAAGCATAACAATAGTGGTATATAATTAAGAATATGATATTGTAAAATTAAATTGAATCTATTTATTGGGATGATTTCATGAATTCATTTTTTCAATATGTAATTTCATTAGATACATCTATCCATGATGCTGAAGGATTTCCATGTGTTGAATAAAATGGTTGATGAATTTTTTCCTTTCTATTTGGATAATTTCACAATAGTTGTGGGGTATTTATCAATAATTATCATTCAAATAGAATGAAAATTTGAAATATTATTCAGTGTCATAAATTTGATTCCCATAACGGGTTTTCCCATAAGATACAATAATATATATGATGAAATGGTTTGATATGAAATTGAGGAGTAAATGGTGGTTAGATTCATATATCAATCTCATGGTTTGGACAATGAATGGAATATGGAGATTAATGTAATATATAATAACCATAAGGGGAATAATATGAGATTATATTATTCTCTATGTGTAGGAAGAATCATGGGGAATATTTTCTCCAAGGGCCTTAGTAATGTTTTAAGTGTGGAAGGAATGGCCATCACAAACTTGAATAATAAAGTGATGGGAAGAAGTTGTCCAACAATACGAATGGAGAAATGTATCCTCAAAATTAACCTCCATTACATCAGTGTTAAATGTATAATGAGAATTAGTATTTTGAGAAATAGTTCCCCAAAAAAGGTCTGATAATGAAGATATATTTTAGAAACCACTTTATCTTAGGGAGAAGTTGAAATATGATCCATTCATTATTGGCGATGTAGAGTATAACAACAAAGTGGTTGAATTATTATGTGTTTATGTGATGGAATTCATAAAAATGATATTGAATTACTATTATGGTATAACAATAGAGTTAAATGTCTATTGATTGATCTACTATAGTTCTTCATTATTGATTTAAAAGACTATGTTTAATGGTACTAAAAACCACAAAAATGATTTAGGTGGTAAGGGGATAATTGAATGAAATATAACACCTAACATGTTCCTTATGGTAAAATAATGATGTATGGATAAATATATTATGGAAATTAATAATATAATTGGATGTTAGTGATTTCCTAGAGAATTATTAAGGATTTTTAGAAAATTTATTAATACTATCATGGACAATGTTTACAACTTTTTAGGACATAAGTTATATATCCAATAAAACTTGGAAAACAGAAACATTAATGTTTTCAATAATGAGGCATGGTAATTCTGGTTGTTACTATGTTTTAAGAGAATAAATGATTAAGGTATTAACATTTTTGTATTGGATGGAGCATGAACTACCTTATGATATATGGGTGATAAATTTTATGTTGATTTAGTTATCTACTTTATAATGGTTTTTATTTTCATTTTGTAGATGGATTATGTGGTTATATATTTATGGAATTTTTAATTTATACATGAGATGATGTTTTTATATTATAGTATTATCCCACTATATGTGTAATTATGAATAATCTATTACCTATTATAATATATTTTTTGTAATAATGATTAATGGAATGACATATCATTTTACTTATCAATATCGTCATCTGATAATGATTTTTGAATGAAACAATTAAATAAAAAATTCTTGTATTAAGAGGTGAATTAGAAACTGATCAAGGAACAAAATTGGGTGTGGTTGTCTGAAAACCTTGTAATAATATCATTGGATAAAAAATTATTATACTTTAAGAAGAGGGTATTGAAATAATATGTTTTCATGTTAAGATCCTAATTGATGATATTAATGACCTCAATCAGGAATTATTAGTATTTAGTTTTGTGATTTCTATCATTCTCGGGATAACCCAATTTATGTTGTTCTGTGATTTTTATCAATCAATAAGAATATTTATGCTCTTCTTGAATAGGTATCTTATCACATATGTTGTCCAATATTGAACGATTGTTATGATTTACTTCAGGTAACACTTATATTCAAAATTTTACATTTCAAAAGGATTTTTATGTAATTATTTTAATGATATATGATTCTATCAAAGATTAAATGATGTATTAATATTTTAATTACCCATATGAATTACAAGGGAAAACTCATTTTAATGGGGGGCATAATATAACACCCTGAGATTTGCAGAAATACAATTTTTTAATTAATTTATCCTTTTTTATATTATTCATATCAAACATTAAGGAATATAGATGTTTTATAAGAAAATCATTATGTTTGGGTCTCATTACACACAACACTAATATAATTTTCCACAACATAGAACATCAGAATAGAATATGGTATACAAAACATAGTTTTTTCTCTCGTGTTACACACAATGTCATGTACATTTTATATATATTATTATACACAAGAATGAGATTTATCAAACAATACAATATTATTAAAATACAATTCTTTATTATACCATAATATATAAAATATATGTTAAATTTTTTTCAATGAATATTATTACCAATATTATAAAAATATATGTTTTATAATATGTATTCATTGGTTACTGATTAAATTAAAATGAAAATTTATACCAATTGATTAATAAGGAAATAGTTTTATTTTTATGCTCTCAATTGTATTTTATCAAGATAAATTAAATCATTTAAAATTAATGAATTTTATAATGAAAAATATATGTTATATATTAAATTAAATATTTTAATATTCATATAATAGGTATTATATGTATAATATAAAGGAATTGCCAATTTTTTCTATAACCCAATAATTTCAAAATTGAAATTTTACATCATTTTAATGGAGAACCCATTTTTAATATGAACTTTAAAAACATAAAAATCATAATGTTAAAAAATATTAATCATTCAAATATTGATATGAAAATTTACATCGGATAAATTATTGGTATTTTTTTTGAAAAACATTATTTTTGGATGAATATGATAAAATATTACATTTTGTTCAAAGATGTATTATGATCATCATTATTTATATAGTTAAATTATATTTAAAATGGTTTTAAATTATAAATATATCAATTATACAACCCTAAAACAAGTTATATTCATTAAAATCTATATAACATAGAAATTATATATAAAACATTTTTATCTTTTGAATTGTTAACATTAAAAACCCATTGAATCATTCATTCCTAGGGATTAATTTAAAATATAAATTTTCAAATTAATTGAATTGGATTAGGTAAAAAAGAATAAATATATATAAATTTAAGGATCAAATTAATAATTAATGTTAATTTAATTTTTATTTCTAAATAATTTACCAAGGTTAGACAATTATTTACTGCAGTATATTTAAAAAATGATATATGTTCCTGATAAAAGGGTAATGGATTAAAAAACCTAATAAATGTAATGGTTTATTAAGGCGTGTATATAAAATATCCATCATTTAATTTATTAATTCCACCCCATATTTGTTGAATTTAATGCTACCTAAAAATCTTTTTCTTTAAATATAAATTATTTATTTCTTAATCACATAATCCCACCTCTCGTCCTCTATCAATACCACCACTCAAAACTTCATGTAGATCCAAAAATAATTTAAATAATCAAATATCATACCAAACCACTAATACTAACTATAAAAAAATACATTATCTTGTATTATAAAAAATATAACAAATCAATGTCCCTCAAGTGTCTCTCAAAGAGGTGATATTCAAGAGATAATTTCCCAATGTACCTATCATAATTTATTTTCAATTTCTAATATCTCCCCACCCCATTCAAAAATAAATTAATGAAAAAACCATAATCGTGAATATAAAAGAGTTCTAGTTTTATATTTAAATAGCGCATATCCATTTAATTTCACATCTACTCTTATTCAATGAAACATAATTGGTGTCCATGTTATGCTAGTAAATCGCTTATATGAATAATGTTTTTCTTCATTGTCCATTATCACCACTACATATGATTATAAATTTATTTTTATTTATTATTAATTATTAAATATTTATTTATAACATGGTTTTATTTTTTAAATTTTATATTAATCATTCCTTCATTCATTCCATATTATGAATATAGACTAACTACATTTGTGTACATGTGGACTACCGCCTCCTCTAAGCGATGTGAGTCATTCCCACATCATATGGAATGTAATTATGAATGTTTTGGTAAAAATATATTATCTAAATAAATTATTAATAATTTTTTTTAAATATATATATATATCATTTAACATATAAGTCTTTTTTCCATTCTTTCAATACGACAAGAAAATAAAAATATCATTCATTCAAATATATAACCTAACCTCTCCATGATCAATGTATTTAATTTATCATTAAATATTATTATATATAGATATATATCATTAATATGGGTTCTATTAATTAAATTATTTATATTATATAAATAATTATTCCTTTTTCATTAATTATAATAAGTAAAAACATGTACGATTAAGAATGAAAATATCACCCGTAATTATAATTAAACATGGAGTTAATAATAAGTAGGTAATATAATGTCTCGTGTAAATAAATTTAATATTATATATAAAAATGGTTATATTAATAATAATGTTATAATTATTATATAGGATTATTTAACAAATTTGAATGATGTCTATTGATAGGGAATGTAAATGCACCTCACTTTTTATTCTTGTGATATGCATGTCTTATTCACCACTCCTCTAAATTTTGTGGTGTACATAATGTCCATGACTATATGTTATGAAACATATAACTTTATATCTAGGTATTTATATATTCATTTGGTGGTATCTATTTCATAATGATTTATAGTTCAGAAGTTAACTAATGAGTAAGGTAGTTCTGTCTCAATTTGGATTTATTGAGACACATGTTTTGTTATGCATGTATGTCATTCTACAAGGTGTATATATTTCCATTTTACATGTTATATAAGGAAAAACATTATTTAATGATATCTTATTATATTTTTAATAATATAATTATATGGGTATCATTATTGAAATTTTTGAATGTTGTGTGGGAAAATTTGAAATGTTTATAGACCATTTCCTAAATAAATGATTTTTGATCTATTAAGGTCATTACAATGTAAGTGGATTATAAAAACAATTTTATGTTTTAATTATTATTATTAAAATATTCAATTAATTATTTCAAATATTATTTTGAAAATGGTTTTAAAAATTGGATTATGTTAAAATATATTTTTTATAGAAATATGAATAATTACAGCATGTTCTTACATATCAAGATTATTTATATGTAATTAATTTTTGAGGTATATATATCATCCATGAAAATGTTTATTAAATATTTTTGTCAAAATATTTTTTTACTAATCTAAAATTTCATGATGTATTATTTGCCAATGTTTAAGTTTTATTACATGTTTTGAAAGTATTCTTTTTCATATTGCTAATGATGTACTTTTTGAGATTTATGTTAATGATTGGGAAGAATATTTTAATAAATAATACAGAAGTAATTGAATTTTAAATGTTAATTTTGATTTTTAACATGAATCATACCATTATATTTTACAATTTTATTTTCAACAGTAATATTTTCATTTAAAATTGTGCGGAATTTCACGTAATAAAATTTAGAAGTAAATAAATTTTATTCCTCTAGAATTGTTTTCAACAGTTCTCTCAAAATTAAATTAGACATAAAGCCATGTTATCTAATGTAATTTATGTTTAAATGGTTATTTTATAAAATTATTCCATTATGATTCCTTCAATGAATGGTTATGTTTATGCAAGACAATATTTACGAAACCTATTTATATTCTGTGGTTTATTATACAATTGCAAGATATTTGGGAACCCCATTTTATTCCATGGTTTTTCATTTGAAATATGATTTATGTTCTGAGAGAAAAATTATGTATGATTTCATAATGTTATGGTTGTCACATCTATATCCCTCGAATTCCATTGTTAAATATATATATCACATTATATAGTCAATCATGGTATTAAGAGTGAGGCATATCTACTATGATGGCCATGGGAGTGAAACATGAATACACCGATTGTATGACGAGAGATCTCATACTACTATGATGGCGATGGGAGTTATTCATGAATACCAAGATGGTATGGGGTGTGTACCCATACTAAATATATGGAAGTGAAAGAGATAAGTTTACTACTATGGAAATATTATTATATGATTATGTGTGTTCTATAATTCCATGTCTTATTCCTATTTTATGATTTAATGGATTATGTTCATTAATTACTTTTGATTTGGGTATTATTTAATATCATAAATTGTGTATTGATTGATTTTTTGATATTTTATATGAATGGTATAATTGTCTAATGTTATTAGCATTTTCTCATACCCCTATCCTCAAGTTAATTCTTACAAGTCTCTATTTTTTAACTTAATGAGAATCTGATCTCAACCCTTATTTATTTCAATAACGAGTTTGTGAAGATATGTATTGAGTATGGTGTGTCTACGAAGGATAATAGTCTTGATAAATCCACTGGGAGAAAAAGTTTCTATCTTATGAACCAGTTTTTTATGTTTCCATGATTCTAGAGGCACTAATCCAATATCTTCTTCAGATGTTTTATCGAATAATGATATATGTATTCATAAAAGGTATAGTTATTTACATATATGTAATGATAGGGTTATTATAATTGTATTTTCAATATGACAGTTTATTAAAATTTTGTAACTATGTATGATAGGGGGACATCAATAATGCATGTAAACATTGTGTAACGTGAGTTTAGCACTGCTATGAAGAATCCCTTATTTTCTATAAACATAGTGTGGATTTTTATCAGAGTAGTTAATAATATAGTGTTATGAAAATGTGGTGATTGATGGAACTTAGTGAGTCTATACTAAATAATAAAATACATTGAGCCTATGTAGGATTATATACATCCTAAACTAATAGTCATTTTGTAATGTAGGAATGTGGTCATAATTTATCCTTTTAATGTATCCAAGTGAGGGTAAAAAATGTAAAAACAATATTTCTCGATTTCCATTATGTATGTACACCCTTAATTTGTAAATATAACTTCAATGAATATATATTGCAAATTGTTATATTGAGTATTTTGTTTTAAATTAATATCTTAATTAAATGGAATAAAAAAGTGTCCCTAAAGTGTCACAGGACAATACCCTTTATGGAATTTTATTCATTAAAGAGAAAATGGCTTAAATTTATCAAGCACTACTCATACCCTATTTCACCCCTCTATAAGTGATAAAAATCAAAACCACATTGGGATCTTATGCTTAGTGAAATATGTATGAAAATTATTAATCACCTCTAATACAAAATTTAGACATTAGAAAATTTAAATTATAATTTTTTATTTAATTTAATTTGAATTTACATTTGATGAAAATCCAATGTCTATCTAGGAATTAAAGGATTAATATTTAAAATAATGAAAAGAATTATTTAAATCAATGTGTGTTATTAATTCCAATGAAATTTATTTTTATTAACTTGAGAAATTAAATTTTTTTGATATCATGTATTAGTGTGATTATTTTCATGTAGGTTAATAATAATTTTTTTGACCATCTAATGAAATTTATGGTGTTTTGGTTTAATTTAATATTATTTAATTATTTTTTATATGTAATAATTTCTGATTATATAAAATATTTCCATGTATGTGTCATCCATACTACCATTACAATAAAAGTCATATGATTCCTTGTTTTATTTTATGCATCCTCTGATGCAAGATTCCATCATATGTTTGTGTGTAATACATGTAATGGATTGTGGTCAAATGAGATAAGGTAGTTCTGAAACAAAAATTTTAAGGACCCGACACTAATTTCCTACAGCCGATGCTTTAAATTATAACATAAATATATAAAATAGGAATAAAAATCCAAGAGGACCATGTTTTTTTGTATATTTTGGATACATTATAAATAAATAAGTTTAACATTACATCATGATGTGTAATACAACACTAATTTATTCCACTAAAAACTTCATGTATACTTGATTATGCTAGAATGTGATTCAAAATTTACGCCATCATGTCCTATGGAAATGATTCATAAGAGCGGGGTGATCTCAAATTTTGAGTAAGAGTAAGAAAAATAACAGAATATTGCATAATCACTAGACATGGTGCATAATTTAAAACCCATGACTTTAATAGTAGACATTAACACATTATGGTTGGAATATAAGATGAGTAAAATAATACCATAATAAATCATAATCATGGGTATTATATAGTCCAAATAACCACATGAAATTTAAATGCTAGCATCATAATGAGATAAATGAATATGACAAAAATTCTGAATATTTTTGTCAAGGTCTCGTCTTAGACGTATAATTATTAAGGCCACATCCAAAATCCATATATCACATTGGGAAAGGCCTCGACAAATTCCATGTCTATTTGTCTCAAGAATCCTATAGATGTATAAAGGGGCTAAATAGGACCCCACCCATCAAAAAATAAGTCTTATTCATTCCACATTTTAGTGGGTATAAACATAAACAATATATACATTCATACATAAATTATCATTCAAAATTTAAATAACATAACCCAATATTTAAACATAAAACATGAACTATTCCATGTGATATGGTGAATGGTTTTCGGATTGATCATCCACAATAAAGTTATTCGTAAAAAATTCAATCAAATAGGGTATATGAAATCATAAATTAATCACCCTAATAGTTCATAAGAATTTATAGGTGTGTTTAATCATTTGAGAATACTCTTATAAAATACTTAAGCGATTTTTGAGATAAATACTTTTTTATTTTGAAAAGAAGATTATTATGGAACGAAATTTGTATAAAACCAGATATGTAGTAAGATAGTATTTTCTAAATAAAACGACTGATTTTATGAAGGTAATTTTTTCCAAAAACATATTACAGTTTTCCCTTGAAAACAGGTCAGAATTTGTGAAATTCCATTTTATTCGGGATTGTATTTTGGAAACAATTTTCAAACATCCATTTTAAAACGTGCCACTATCCAAATTATTAAAAAATGTTATAGTTGTTAAAAATAAATATTACACTAACACAGTTTATGAAGATTATATAATTATATAAAGGAATATAATTAGGGAAATTATATAGTAAATGTAACCCGAATGAAAATGGGTGTTCGGGTGAGAAAACCCTTATCATAACTATGAACATGCTCCAATATCGAACATATAATCCTTGAATATGAAATTTTACTTATTAATAAGATATATAAGAACCTACTAGACCTGTATATAAATTATCATAATTATGGTTAGTTCATTTATGTCTTTATAGATAAGTTATTGAATCAAATTTTGTTGTTCTGGAGTGTTCGTTTTCTTAATTTTCATATTCGGTTCACTTGATTTTATGTATGAAGAATGGATGTAGATCACCATAATTGAGATTATAAATTATTTATGAACATTCAGAAGTTTTAGTGGTCATATATATAACTTGGTTAGAATAAATATGGATGAATTATTATATATAACATTAATGATAATTGTTTCGGTTAATTTGAGAGTTTTTATTACAACAAACTCATTGATTATTAATTAATACAATTTGTACAATGGAATTAAATAAACTCACACATGGTATATTACAAATATAATAATATTTTTCAACCATAATAGTATTTATTTTATGAACATAATTGATAATGATAATAGAAATCAGAATCCCATCATCCTTGAATGTGATAAATTGATACATCTCAGATATTGTTCGTGATAATAGTATAAAAGAAGGAAAAAGAAAAGGATAATGATAAATTATTCAACTACCATGAAAACATTTTATTACATGTAAGGTATTGGATTCATTAAAAAAAATTTATAATTAGAGGTAATAGAAAAAAGAAAACATATTAATTTGGAATGAAAGACCAAGAATTGAAAAGAGGAATTTACCTCTTGAACCAAATGTCCATGAGAGCCTTTTTATAGAAGAGGTTTCTGTCTTTTTACAAGAAAAGGGATTGATGGATGTGGGATAAAATTTTGGAGGACATATGGATGAAATTAGGAGAAGACACAAGGCATGAGAGGAGTGAATTGAGGGGGTGGGGTTGGGTGAGAGGGGGATTTTATATTGGAGGGGAGAGGGGATTTTTCAATTTTTTATTTATTAGTTAATTATACCTCTTATAGTCAATAAATAGTCAGTCTAGCCAGAGCAAAAAATGTACTTTTATCATGTAAGATCAAAAAAAGGGGTCTTACATCACTTGAGATGTCATTAATAGTGTATTTAACTGATAATTTGTATATATGGTATTTTACTGTATTTCACTATTCATAAAAAATTCATGTTTTTCTAAAAAATTTCTGAAATTTACCCCCAGCTAATTTTTGGTGTGTAAAATCCAAAAATGTATTCCTTTTTGCCAAATAATTTTCTCAATATTATTATTTTAATATTTAACTAAAATCATATTTTATTCTAAAAACAGTTTTAAAACATTTATGTACATATTTAAAAGAATATTTATCTCATACATTCACTTGAATATTATTTATATAATATCATGTGTAAGGTTATTGTTCATTAGGTTATATCAATATTCGTAAGGGAATGTTAGTATTCCGAAGTGTCTGTTACTATTAAACAAAAATTATGTTTTCCTTATTGGACTCTAAATAACATACTAATCGCAAACATGTTTGATTGATTTTCGAAATTTCCATCACAGAAGTTATAAACATGTGATTTAAGGCCACTTATAACATAGTAGATTATTATTTTTGTTTTATTGACCTAAGCAAAAGAATTTAATTTCTAATGAAGTTATATTATGTTGTTACATTTTCCCCCTTCATAAATTTGACTCTAGATATTTCATTTTATAATCATGGAAAAAAACATATGGGGGTACTATTCCTTCATTTCTTCTCCAGTTTCCATGTTTCCTCTTATTACATATGGGTTTTCCATAGTATCTTAACCAGATGAGTAGTCTTGTTATGTAGAACACTGTCTCTACGATCAATGAACGTCTATATACTTTTTATCATTACCACCTTCATGGAAGGTATTAATACTATTTTGTTGGATAAATAGTAATTTCATATGAATTTTATAATGTATTTAATAATATATACAATTTTTCTTAAACAATCCTTTATACCTTCCATATTTTCGATATATGGTAACTTCATTTGTGAATGGGTGGAATTCCGCCTCATTAATGCGATGCGACTTTTTCACACAACACATGGAATGTGTTAAGGATTATTTTAGTAAAATTATACGAAATAAATGATAAATTAATTATAAAATAAGTATATTATATATATACATATTTATATATATGTATTTATATTTATTAATTCAAAATAATATGAAAACAAAAATATCATTCATTCTTATGTAAAACTTATCATCCCCCTAAACATTATTTTGTGTTTATCATTGAAGATAATTATAAACATTTATAAGAAAAATATTAAATATATTAATATATTTTATATATTTTATTATTAATTCACACATGAGAATGATGAATATTAAGTCAATACATTTACAATGTAAAAAGAAACATAACATGAAGCATAACAGAAACATGCAATTAACATTAAATGGGTAATATAATGTATTAAATAAAAATAATATTGTATTATAAATATAAAAATTTTAATTAATAGATTTATAATAATCATATACTTTTTTTTCATGAGGGTTGACCATTTTTTAATGAACTCCAAAGAAAGGTAATGAAATTTCACCTCACTTTTTTTTATATGAGATACATGCCTCATTTATTAATAAATTAATTTGTGTGGTGTATATACTTCAAATAAATGTATTCTATGAATTTTATAATTTAGGTCTTGGGTATTAACATATCCATATGATGATATCAATTTAATGGTATCTTACTCTTCAAATCTTAACAAATGGGTATTGTAGTTTTGTCTCAATTTTACTTCATTGTGGAGAATGTTTTGTTATGCACCTATGTCATTCTATGAGGTGGATATTAATCCATTTGACATGTCATATCAGAAATATCTTTAATTACATGATATTATAATTTTATTAATGTTATTAATTCATATGGAATATGATCCAAAATTTTCAATTTAGTATGGGACACATTGAAATTTTTATAGATTATTTTACAAATGAAATGCTATTTTGATAACATAAGAATATATTATGATATAAAAAATTCAAAATAAATATTTTATATAAATTTTTGTGAAAAATATTAATTTATATGTGTTCAAATAAATGTTTTTATAAGAAATTAATAAAATCCTTCGTTCTGAATGGTGTCTTCAATGATAATGTGTTATATTAAAAATCACATTACATTATATTATTGTTTATAATTAATATAAATAGGGGTATATGTATCATCCATGCACATTATTCATAATAATATTCTATAATATTTTTTAGATTCTTCTACTGTTTTTACTTTTATTATTACCTACGGAAGATTTGTTATTATATATTTTGAAAGGAATATATTATTGTTATCCAAATGATGCTCTTTTTTACTTTTATAGATATAATATAAGATAATTTGTTTTATAAAAATGTGTAATGAAGGAATATTTATTCATTAATTATTATTTATTACAATAAATCTTACCTTACTAGACTAAAAGGATATATTAAAAAATAATATAAAAATTCTGTGGCACTTATAGTAAATAAAATATTTTCAAATTAGAAAGAATATTTACATGATCAAATGTTCTAAATAGTTCCCTAAAAATTATTTTCAATCTAAGACCATGTTATTGGATGTTAATAATTCTTAAATGGGGTTATTATTAATTTTTTCCATTCTTATTATTTCTATTAATGTTTATTCCTATGAAGGAATGGTATTTAGTGAAACCATTTCTGTAGTACAGGTTATGTTATCATTATATGTTATTTAAAAACCCGATTTCATTCCATTGGGTTTGATATGAAATACTTTTTATGTCCTCATAGAAAACTAATTTAGAATTGATTAATAATATTTTTGGGACCTATATCTCCCTCTAATTCATAGTGTATGGATTTATATATGTAGATATAAACTAAGATGCTCTTGGTAGAGAACAATGACTGAAAATATAGATATGGGAGTGATCCATGACAACCAAGACATTATGAGGACTAAACTCATCGTAATACAATTTCTAGGGACTAAAACATAAAAACCAAGAATTCATGGGGAGTGAACCCATTATACCATGATATTCTTGGAAGTAATGACTTGACTACTATAAAAATAATTTTATATGATTTTGTGTCTTTCAAAATTATATGTTTTATTCAAATAATAGGATTTCATGTATTATGATTATTTACTAATTATTATTAATGTCTTATTTACTATAATGATTTATTCCATCATACATGTTTATGATCATTGATATGAAGGGTGTGATTTTCTAATGATATGATCATGTTCTCATAACCCTATACAATTGTCTGAGACGACATGCCTCCCTTGTTTTTCCTTAATGAGATTCTCATATCACCATTTTTACTATTTCAAAAATATGTTATGAGGATATGTATTATGTATGACATGTCAAAAAGGGTTCTAATCATGAATAACCGATTTGGAGATAATTTAGATCTCTTATGAACCATTTTTTATTTATATATGATTCTAGTGAAACTAAAATAATATATCCTTTGGTCAATTTTCTGAATAATGTTTTAAGTATTATGAAAATGTTTGGTAATGTCCATGTATGTAATAATGTGATAATTGTGGCTGGTATTAGAGAAAAATCTTGAAAAACTATTGGAAACTAGGAATAGAAAACATACATATATAAATAGTGATATTTTTTTGGATATTCCTTATGATGCCTCTTAGGAGAAACAAAAAGGGTTAATGATTTTGAAGAAGGTATCATGATTCAAACATCCTATATGTGAATTACAATGATTATGGGGTTTAATATTCTTTAAAATGAATCTCACAATATTATTTCATGTTTTAGTAAGTGTATAGATCCCCTAAGAACCGTATTATTAATTAATAAAATTTTAATTGAAATTATTATCCTTGTAATGAACTAAATATTATTGGAGGCGGAATTAAAGATGTCATTTATACGGTCCAACAACATTTTTATAATTTGAATCACTGTGGGAATCCAAACGAGGAATAGTGACCACAAATTATGTCAAGAACTTCATGATACAATTTCTACCTTCTTTTAGTGGATCTTCAGATCCACATGTTTTGGAATAATTGACCAGTACAAGTAAAAAGATATTTTTAATACTTTATTTTAGATAACATAAGAACATTAATATATTCATTTATCATTTAGATGGTTAAGCAGAATAGTGCTGGTATCTAATTATGAATATGGGATAGTAAAATAAAATTGAATTTATGTATTGGTATGATTTGATGAACTTATTTTTTCAATATGTAATTTTCGTAGATTCTTCTAACCATGATGCTGAAAGATTTCCTTGTGTTGAAGAAAATGGATGATGAATTTTAACATTCCTATTTGGATAATTTCATATCAATTGTGAGGTTTGTTTCATGAATTTTCATCCAAATCGAATGTAACATTGAAATAATATTCGTTGTTGTAAATTTGATTCCCATAAGGGATTATCCCATAAGAGAATATAGTTTATACGAAGAGATTTTTTGTTAAGAAATGAAGGTGGAAATGGTTATTAGTCATATTTCAATATCATGGTTTTGATAAGGAATGTAAAATAGAGTGTAATTTAATATATAATAACCATGAAGAGAATAATATGATATTCTATTATTCTCTATGTGTTGGAAGAATCATGGGGTAAATTTAATTAAGGGCCTAGGAAATTATTTATGTGTGGAAGGGATGACCATAACACATTTTAATAATGATGTGATGCGATAAATTTGGCCACCAATATGAATAGAGAAAAGGATTCTCAAAATAAACCTCCATTACTTCAGTGTTATATGTTTAATGAGAATGAGAATTAAGATAACTAGTGCCAAAACTAAATGTCTAAATATGATGATATATTTTTGGAACCACTAATTTTTAGGGAGAAGGTAAAATTAGATGATATCAATATTGGTTATATAGAGTATGACAAAAGAGTGGTTGAAAGATTGTGTGTTTATACGATAGAATTCATTAATAATGTTATTGAATTACTATTATGGTATAACAATATTATTAAATGTCAGTGGATTGATCTACTATAGTTCTTCAGTATGGATTTAAAAGACTTTGTTTAATGGTACTACTAACAATAAAACAATTTTTTTGTTAAGGGGATAATTGAATGAAATATAACTCTTAATATATTCCTTATGTTAAAATAATGATGTATGGATAAATATATGTTGGATATGAACAATCAAATTGGATGTTAGTGATTTATTGGAAAATTATTAAGGATTTTTAGAAAATATATTTATGCTATAATGGACAATGATATCATCTTTTTATGACTTCAGTAATATATCCAATAAACCATGGAAAACAAAAACAAGAATTTCTTAAATAAGGAGGCTTGATAATTTGGGTTGTTACCATGTTTTTAGAGAATAAATGATTAATTTATTAGAATTTTTTATATTGGAGCAACCATGAACTACCTTATGATATATGGGTGACAAATTTTATGTTGATTTAGTTTTCAAATTTATAATGTTTTGGATTTTTATCTTTAAGATGGATTATGTTTTTATACATTTATGTAATGTTTAACTTATACATGAGCTGAGTTTTTTCTATTATAGTACTATCCCACTATATGTGGAAATATGAAAATTTTTTTAACTATTATAATATTTTTTTTAATAATGATTAATGGAATGATGTATTATTTTATTTATCGATATCATTATCTGTTAAAGCTTTTGGAATGAAAAGATTCAAATTTATTTTCTGTAATAATAGTTGAATTAGAAACTAATCATGGAGAAACAATGGGTGAGGTTGTCTTCAAACCGAGTCAAAATATCATTTCATAAAAGATTATTCAACTTTTGGAAAAGGGTACTGAAGTTATATATTTTCATGTTATTATCCTAATTGATGATATTAATGAGATCTATCAGGCTTCATTAGTTAATTGTTTTGTGATTTCTATCTTTCTTGAGATAACCAACATTATGGTGTATGGTTATTTTAATCAATCAGTAATAATATTTATTCTCTTCTTGAATAACTAGATTATCACATATATTGTCCAATGATAAACGATTGTTATGATTTACTTCAGTTAACTGTTATATTCAAAATTGTCCATTTCAATGGGATTTTTATGTAATTATTTTAATGACATAGGATTAAATGAAAGAAAATATGAATTATTAATATTTAATAATCAATATAAATTAAAATGGAGAAGTCATTTTAAGGGGATGCATAATGTAACACCCTGAGATTTTGTGAAATATTATTTTATGAAATAATTTATCCTTTTTGATATTATTCTTTTCAAACACTACTAAATATATATTTTTTTATAAGAAAACAGTATTTTTGGGTTTCATTACACCTGACACTGATATAATTTTCCACAACATCTAACATCAGATTATCATAAGGTATACAAAACAATGTTTTTTCTCTCATGATACACTCAATGTCATGTAAATTTTATATATATCATTACCTACAAGAATATGATTTATCAAACACTACAATATTATTAAAATAAAATTCATTATTATAAAATAATATATAAACAAGTTGTTAAATTTGTGGCTATGAATATTATTAACTATCTTCTAATAATATATCTTTTATAATATTTATTTATCAGTTACTAATTTATTTAAATTGAGAATTTATACCAATTGATTATAGATGAAATACTTTTATTTTTATGCTCCCAGTGACATATTGATAAGATAAATTAAATAAATTAAAATTGATGAATGTACTCAAGAAATATATATGTTATATATTAAATTAAATATTTCTATATTCATCCAATAGATATTATATTTATAAGATATATAAAAAAGCAAATTTTTTTCCAATAACAAATAATTTTCAAAATAGTATTTTTACTGAATTTAAATAGAGAACCCATTTTTATTATAAAATTTCAAAATTTAAAATTTTGAATTTAAAATTTTTTTCATCATTCAAATATAGATATGAACATTTAAATTGGATTATTTATTAGTAGTTTTTTAAAAACACTATTTTTGGATAAATATGATAATATACAGAATTAATTTCAAAGTGGTATTATCATCATAATTATTTATATTATTAAATTATATTTACATTGGTTTTATATTATTAATATCTCAATTATAAAACAATAAAAAAATTTATATTCATTTAAATCTATTAAATAGAGAAATTATATATAATTTTTTTTAATATTTTGAATTCTTAAAATTAAAAACACATTGTTTCATTCAATCCTCGGGATTAATTTGAAATATAATATTTCTAATTAAGTGAATTTAATTAGGTAAAATGGAATAAATATTAAGAAATATATGATTCAAATTAGGAAATAATGTTAATTTATTTTTTATTTATAAACAATTTACCAAGGATAGAAAATTATTTACAACGGTATATGTAAAAAAATTAGACATGTTCATGATAAAAGAGTAATGTATTAAAATAACTAAAAATTTAATGGTCTGTAAAGGTGTGTATTAAAAATATCCAGCATAGAATGAATTAATTCCACACCATATTTTTTGAATTTTATGCAACCTATAAATGGTTTTCTTTAGATATAAGTTATTTGTTTCTTAATCAAATAATCCCACATCTCGTCCTCTATCAATTCCGCCACTCACATACACATGTAGATCCAAAAAAAATTAACTAAAAAATATCTTACCAAAACACTCATACTCACTATAGTAACATCCATTTTCTTCTAGTATAAAAAAATACCATTAATCTATGGACTTCAAATGTCTCTCGTAGAGGTGACATTCAAGAGATAATTTCCCAAAGTACCTCTCATAATTTCATTTATATTTATACATTCTACCCACCCCCATAATCCATAAATTAATGAAAAAACCATAATTTGATTATAAAAGAGTGTTAGTTTTAAATTTTAATATCCCATATCCATTTAATTCCACATCTACTCTTATTCAATGAAATGTAATTGTTTTCTATGTCATACAAGTTAATCTCTTATATGAATAATTTTTTTCTTCATTGTCCATTAACACCACTATATATGTTTATAATGTTATTTTTTTCCTAATTATTTATTAAATATTTTTTTATAACATGTTTTATTTTTTTTAAATTTCATATTAAACAATCCATAAATCATTCCATATTATGGATATAGAGTAACTACGTTTGTGGACATGTGCACTATTGCCTGCTCTATGTGATTTGAATCATTCCCACATCATAGAGAACGCATTAATGATTGTTTTGGTAAAAATATACTATAAAAATAAAATATTAATTATTATATATATATAATATATATATATATATACATAAAATTCATTTATTCCTTCTTTCAATTGGACATGTAAATGTAAATATCGTTCATACATATATATAACATAACTTCTATAAGATCAACATATTTAATCTATCAGTAAATATTATTATAAATAGATAAATATCAATAATACATAGTCTATTAATACCATTATTTATATTCTATAAATATTTATGTCGTTTGAATTAATTATACCAATTTAAAACATGTACAATTAAGTAAGAAAATATCACATGAAATGTGAATTAAACATGGAGTTAATAATAAGAAGGTAATATAATGCCTCATGTAAATAAATATTTATAATTTATTTAAAAATGGTTATATTAATAATAATGTTATAATTATTATAAAGGGTTATTTAACACGTTTTAATGAAGTCGAATGATAGGTAATGGAATTGAAACTCACTTTTTATTCTTTTGAGACACATGTCTTAGTCACCACTCCATTATTTTTTGTGGTGTACATAATGTCCATGACTATAATTTCTGAAACATATAATTTAATATCCTTGTATTTAAATATTCATTTGGTGATATCTATATAATATTTACTTATAGTTCAGATGTTACCAAATGAGTAAGGTAGTTCTATATCAATTTTGATTATTTGAGACTCATGTTTTGTTATCCATTTATGTTATTCTATGAGGTGTATATATTTCCATTTTACTTGTTACGTAATGAATAAACATTATTTAATGAAATATTATTCATTTTTTAATATTATAATATTATGGGTATCATAATAGAAATGATTTAATGTTTTGTGGGACATGTTGAAATGATTATAGACCATTTTCCAAATAAATTATTTTTGATAAATTAAGGTCATTTCCAAGTACAATTATTCTTAAAAACTATTTTAGGTTTTAATTTTTTAAATATAGAATCTATTATTTCACATATTTATTATGAATTTTTTTAAAAAAATTAGATTATGTTCTAAAATTACTTTATTAAGAAATATGATTAATTGCACAATGCACTTACTTTTCAAGATTGTTTAAATGTAATAATTTTCTATGGTATATTTGTCACCCATGACTGTTTATATTAAATATTTTTTTCCGAAATATTATTCTATTAATATAAAATTTCTTAATGTATTATTTACACAAGGATCAGTTTTGTTACATGTTTTGAAATTAATCTTTTGTCATTTTGCTAATGATGTTCCTTTTGAGATTTATGTTAAAAATTGGGAAGAATGTTTTTATAAATTTTATAGAGTTAATTGAATTTTAAATGTTAATGATGATTTATTACAATGAAATATAACTTAATATTTTATTATTTTATTATCTTCATTAATATTTTCCTTTACAATTGTGAAGTATTTCAGGTTAAAAGGATTTTAAAAGAAAAAAAAACAAATTTTCCTCTAGAATTATTTTCAACTGTTCTCTCATAATTATTTTACTCATAAATCCATGTTATCTAATGTAATCTATGATTAAATAGGGATGGGATAAAATTATTCCATTATTATTCCTTCAATGAATGGTTAATTTTATTAAAGAACAATTTTTATGAAACCTCTTTATATTCTACTATTTATTGTATGATTTCATGTTATTTATAAACCCCATCTAATTCAATGGTTTTTTATATGAAATTGGATTAATTATATGAGGGAATAATTATTTATGATTTCATAATGTTATTGGTGGAACATCTATATCCCTCCAATTATATGTTTAAAGATATATATCGCATGATATAGACTATCAGTGTATTAAGAGTGATCCTTGTCTACTGTGATGGCCATGGGAGTGAAACATGACTACAACGATTGTAGGAGAAGTGATCTCATACTACTATGATGGCCATGGGAGTCATCCAAAACTACCAGGATGGTATGGAATTTGATAAAATACGAAATATATTGAATTGAGAGTGATAACTTGTCTATTATGGAAATATTAGTATATGATTATGTGTATTTCAAAATTCCATGTATTATTCCTATGTTATACTTTTATGGATTATGTTCAGTAATTCTTTATGATTCGTGTATTATGAAATATTGTAATTTGTGCAATGATTAATTATTATGACATTTTATATGAAGGGTATAATTGTGTAATGTTATTATAATTTTCTCATACCCATATCCTCAAGTCCATTCTTACTTGTCTCATATTTTTAACTTAATGGGAATCTGATCTCAACCATTTTTTTGATTCTATAACTAGGTTGTAAAGATATTTATTGACTGTGATGTGTCTAAAAGGATAATAATCATGATAAAACTGTTGGGAGATAATTAATATCTCTTATGTACTATTTTTTATGTTTCCATGTTTCTACAGGCAATAAAAAATATATTTTTTTGCATTTTTTTGAATAATGATATATGTGTTCTGAAAATGTTTTTTTAATTTAAATGTATGTATAGATATGGTCATTATTAATGTATTTTCAATAAGAATTTTTATTCAAATTTTGTTACTATGTTTGTTAGGGGGACATAAATAAAGCATTTAATAATTATTTAATGTGAATTTAGAACTTCTATGAAGAATCCATTATTTCCATAAACTCAGTGCGGATCGTTATCAGAGTAGTGAAAAACGCAATTGAATGAAAATGTTGTGATTGATGGAACATAGTGAATCTATACTGAAAAATATAATTCATTGAGCCTATGTTAGAATATATCCAACCTAAACTTATAATCATTTTGTAACAGAGGAATATAGTCATAATATAACCTTTTAATGTGTCCATGAGAGGGTGAAAATTGTGAAAACAATATGTCTTGATTTTTTTTATGTACACCAATAACAAGTAAAAATAAATTCATTAAATTTATATTACAAAAGGATATATTGATTATTTTTTTAAATTTTTATCTGAAATACATAGAATTAAAAAGTGTCCCCTAAGTGTCAATGGACAATACCCTATAGGGAAAGTGAGACATTAAAGAGATAATGGTTTTAATTTACCAAGCACTACTCATACCATATTTCACCCCTCCCTGGGTGATATCACTCCAAAACCATTTTGGGATCTTATAGTTAATGAAATATGATGGAAAATGGTTAATCACCTCTAATACACATTTTATACAGTAGTTAATTTAAATTTCATTTTTCTATTTATTTTAATTTTGATTTAAATGTGATGAAAATCCAATTTCTATATAGAAATAAAAGGATTAATATTTAAAATAAAGAAATAATTTATTTAAATCTATATAAATTATTAATTCTAATGTTATTTATTTTTATAACTTGATAAATTTAAAATCCATGATATCATGTATTAATAAGATTTATTTTCATGTATGTTAATAAAAATGATCATGACCATCTAATGAAATTGATGGTGTTTTTGTTTAATTTAATAATATTAAAAAACTTTTTATATGTAATAATATTGTATTAAATTAAATATGTACACATATGTGTTGAGCTCAAATGAGATGAGGTAGTTCTGGAAAAAAGATTGTAAGTACCTGCCGCTAGTTTCCTAGAGCTGGTTCGTTATTTTATTACATTGGGATATAAACAAGTAATAAAGATCCCAAAGTAACATGTATTTTAGTATATTTTGGAGACACTGAAAATAAATATGGTTAACAATAAATCATGAAGGTAAATACAACACCAATTTATTCCACTACAACCATAATGTCTCCTAGATTATGCTAGCAAGCCATTCATAATTTATTTCATCATGTCCTATGAAAATAAAATGTAAGGGGTGAGCTCAAATTATTAGTAAGAGTAACAGAAATAGTAAAATATATCATAATCATTATAAATGGTGCATAATTGTAAACCAATGACTTTAATAGTAAATATTAACACATTATGGAAGGAACATAAGATGAGTAAAATAATTCCATAATAAAACATAATAATGGGTATTCTATAAGCCTAATAACCACATTAAATTTCAATACTATAATCATAATGAGAGAAGTGAATATTATGGGAATTCTAAATTTTTTTGTCAAGGCCTCGACTATGACGTCTAATTATTAAGCCCGCGACCAAAATCCATATATTACATTGGGAATGGAATAGAACAATTCCATGTCTATTTTTCTAGTGAGACCTACTGATGAATAAAGGGGATATATAGGTCCCCACCCATATGATAATAAGTCTTATTTATTCTTAATATAAGAGTGTATTAACATAAACCACATATACATTCATTCTGAAACTATCATATGAAATTGTACGTACTTTACCTATTCATTAAACATAAAACTGTAACCATTATGAATAATATGTTGAATGGTTTTAGGATATATCATCCATAATAATGTTATTAATAAACCTTTAAATCAAATATGGTGTATTAAAACACTAATGATTAACCCCAATAATACATAAGAATTAATATGAGTGTTTAATCTGTTGAGAATAATCTTATAAAATACTTTTGCAATTTTTGAGATAAATACTCTTTTACTTTTAAAATAAGAGTTATTTTGGAAAAACATTTGTATAAAACAATAAGTAATGTAAGATATTATTTTCATAATAAAAGGTTATTTTTTATGAAGGTAATTATTTCCAAAAAAGATTATAGTGTGCCCTTGAAAATAGGTCAGAATTTGAGAAATTCCATTTTAATCGTGGTTGTATTTTGGAAACAATTTTGAATGTTCCATTTAAAACGGGTTACTATCCACAAAATAAGGAAGGGTTATAGTTTGTAAACATATATAGATCACACACCTAGATTTATGATTATTTCATAATAATATACATGAGTATTATTAAGGAAATTAGATAGTAAAAGTAACCCGAATGAAAAGGAAATTTTTGGTGAGAAAACACTTATCATAACTTCGAACAAGTTTCGCTCTTGAACATATGATCCTGGGATATGAAATTTTACTTATTAATAATTATATAATAACCTACTAGATATGTATTTAGTTTATCATAATTGTGGTTAGTTCATTTATGAATTTATAGATATGTTATTGTATTGAATTCAGTGGTTCCAGAGTGTTAGTTTCCTTATTTTTCATATTTTGTTCACTTGTATTTAAGTATGTGGAATGAATGTTGATCACAAGAATTGAAATTATAAATTATTTATGAACATCCAAAAGTGTTAATGGTCATTTATATAACATGGTTACATGTAATGGGGATGAATTATTATATATAACTTTCATGATAATTGTTTTGGTTAATTTGGGGGGTTTTATTTCAACGAACAAATTTTTTTTATGAATTAATACATTTTGTACAAAGGGATTACATAAACATACATATGGTATTTTACATATATAATAATCTAGTTCAACCATAACATGAATGGTTTCACGACCAGAATTGATAATTATAATGTTAATTAACACATGAAAAGACATCACATGATATATTATTTTTATTAATCGAAAATCATTTAATAAAATATCATTTATTATAAAATAACAATAACTTCAATTTTGAAATTATTTATTTAATGTTAATTTTAAAATATCAATGTAATATTGGAATTTAAATCAATTTGTTTTGAAGTTGTGTAACATGAAATATTAATCTATAAAAATAAATAAATAAAATAATTTAGTCAATCAACATCAAATTTAATATACATAGTGTCATTTGTTTTAGTTAATTAATAAATAAATAATCCACACATTGGAATATTGTATGAATTTTATGAAAATAATTGATTACTAAAAATTATTGACAAATTATTATGATAATAATAACACATTAGTATCTCAAAATGATAGGTATAATAAAAAATTTGATTTTTTTGTATATATCATAATGTTTTATAAATCTTAAAAGTATAGAATGTTCCCTTCTATCTATTTCCTAACATTATTTTTTATATAGGTAACATTAATTTACTTATATCTTGATTGAAAAAGAATCAATCCATGTAGGGATAATGTATATATATTGGCATCCAATGGCCTTTGAACATGTGTCCAGTTTATTTTTCTCCTTTTGATTAATTTTTTGTTTAATATTATGATTTTTCATACCATAATCAATGTAATTAATTTTAATCACCTTCATTACTCATTTTGGTCAAAAAAATTATGTTGGTCTTATTATACCAAATATTCCATACTAAATAAAACCCTTAATTTTGGATATTATAAATTCAAATAAATCATGTTTTAAAATTAGTATTAATGGTAATCCTACAGAAAGGGTGATATAACATGTTATAAAAGTAGACAAATGTCCATAAGATTGATATGTTTTATGTCCAATTTCAATGTAAAATTGATTATAATGATATTAATTGTATAAATGGATGAATAAGTGATATAATTTGACATTGTAAAATAAAAAAATATAATTTATCATTACTTATTATTGAAAAAATATGGTTTTAGACTAAAAGGCGGCATTTTTCACTATTCATAATAAAATGATGTTTCTTATTATAATATAAAAAATTCAACATAAGATAATTTCAATGTTTATAATTATAAAAAAAATTTATCTTACAACAAAATATTCATAATACTGAAAAATTGGAGTTTTAAAATAATATCCCCATTAGTATATGATAAAACATGGTCTTTTGTGTACAACAAGATATCTATGTGTTGTATGTTCCACAAGACAGTATATGTTTTATGTTTTGTGAAAAATAATCCCAATGTTTCATATAATTCCAAAAAAAAATAATATAATTTTTTTTATTTTGTGAAATGAATTATAAAAAAATAGTTAATATTTTGTAAAAAATTCAACAAATCATCTGGTGTTACGGAATTAACTAATGTTGGACAACATTCTACACAAAAAAGTGAGCTAACCTCCCCGAAATGAATTTTCAACAATCACCAACTGATAATACAAATAATAAGAGTCTAACTCAGAAATTCGTTTCAACACTCTCAGATGTCCAACTGATGATAAGAGTTCCTGGTACACCTCAACCTCTATTAGATGTATTTATAAGGGAATATAACCTCCTTAGAACTCATTATCACATCGGAAGTGGAGGGTCCTCCAGGAACATTTGAATGCAATAATCCTGCACTATTATCCACATTCTCAATCCCTAAATCTTTCCCATATTTCACTATGATAGATCTCATCCCTATGGTTCTAGATATATTTAACAGAGCTAAGCTTGTGTCGATCTTGAATTATGTGTTCACTAAATATTCCTCATTACTTCATCTGAATCTGATGTCTCATTTCAAGATTCCACATCCATAAGTGGATGTTTTTTACAGATTCATATTTCTATCATGGGGACATTCCTAGTGGACAATAGTAAAATATCGTTATTCTAAAATTATTTTGATCAGTTTTTTTCGAAGGATGATCATATTTTGGATTGGTTGAGTGCTCCTCTCTCCTAAACTAGGTCTCAATTTTTCCTCCTCAAATTTTCCTATGACTAACATAATATGTGTGATTCATCATCCAGTTTGGTTTGTTTAATTGTTCCCAAACAACCTATTCCCATTTAGAATAATACAATTAATTGTATTCAAGAGAGTATCGTAGGGAATTACTTCTTCTCAAAATGTAGAACACGATCTGTTGGTCACCCAATATCACATAAAATTTGTGTTGAGGTTGAATTTTAAAATACACATACTATGTTTTTATGAATCATTACTGCTGAATATTTTCGTTTTAAATAATTAGTTATTTTTTATAGTTGGATTGATTTATTTTGCATGTGTAAGAATTTAGGGCCTAGAATAAAGGCTGGAAGACCTAGAAGGCATAAAGATCCTATATTGACTACTTCTTGAACAAAATAGGTCCCAGATATGGTGCCTACTTCTCAAGACAGTTCTTTGGGTGTGATTTTCATTGGTTTTGTAGTGGGTTATTAGCTTGCATAGACAAATGGTTTTCAATTGGTGTTGAATGTTTAGTGTTATGATCCATCTATTATCCAAGTAGGACTATTTTCATTTTTTATCAGTATGATTCATAGAATTTATAATTATACTACTGGTACACAAGTAGCAACGAATCCATTTAAGCTTATACCTACTGATCTCAAATTCAATAGTATTTTCAGCAGGTTAATAGGCTATCTCAATAAACTGAACCCTCAAGTGGTAGTTTCTCCCTCATGAAATTCATTGGGTGTGGTTGTTTATTGAGATAATGATGCTGAAACTGAACTAGGGATTCAATGGGATTAAATTCATTCTATGATGGAAAGGGATGTTGTTACGATAAATTCAACCAACTCCGAGGTTGAAATATCTGATCACATTAGTGAAGGGGATGCCAATGTGATTGAGGATTCTCCTAAGAGTCCCAATGGACAATCATTTGTGGAGGTGGTGTGCTCAGATAGAGTCATTATCTCATGTCATATTATATATGTGGCATTAGTATAGTCGTGTAATCATTTTTACTGGATGCCACATGATCATAAGATCCAGGAGCATGAGGATGATCTTGTATACATTGTCAGAGACCTAGAAGTGGATTTTTAGGTGTGTAGATATCTATGCTAGGGGAGAAACATATAATGAAAGGGAATGCATAAATAGGGGAATAATTACTCTTTCTTGACACAACCAATGGAGACAATATGAATAATGTAGTTGAAATCTATACAGACGGACACAAATTTCTCCTTCCAGCAACAAAAATTATGTGATGTGTTTGAGAAATCCAAATAATTCCTTTTTAGATCAAAAGAATAAGTTGTTGAACATACTTTTTCATAAAATTATATTGAGTATGAAACTTCTAGAATGATGTGGACTTCATTAATGGATGATATTTATTAGGTGAAATATAATTGGTTGGAAAATGAGGACATAATCATTGTTGAGGGATTCTATAGAGTAAAAATCAATGTCAAGGAGTACATCCGATCATGGGACAAGTTGGTCTTCCATTGTAATGACTTTCTAATGGAGGTACTAGAGACCCTGGTAACCAAAATATCTTTGCAATGTTTTACAAATATTTGTTCTAGTAGGATTAATTTTTCATTCAATTGTTCTACTATTTCTTTATATGGTTGTACTCATGGTTTCTCAAATTTTATTTAAATGTGTTTGAATAAAAAATTTGATTTTTAGTCAAAAACCTCATGAACAAGGGATCAACATCAATGTGGGGATCCCCTCAATCACATATCTCTACAATAATAGATAGAAAACATAACATTGAGAATCTAATACTATTCACATGCCATGTGTGGCTCTCATTCTCATGAACCCTCTTCCTCCATAGGGTCCATTTTAACTATAATTTATAAGAAGACATATTTATTGCACTGTCTCTAATAGAGATATCATACATCGTGTACTCTAAGAGAATATCTAGTAGTAACCTCATGTGTCTCAAGTTATCCCATTCTAATGATGACGACTTGAGGGTACCATCAAAAAAGTCTACATAAAACATATCAAATAAAGGATTTGGATCATGACTATATGTCTTAGGATATCCTAAAACATAGATATCACTCTTTATCAATCACACCTAATTTCAAAAACATGGGATAACCTCAAAACATTATTGAATCATAAATATAAATAATATAATGAAGACAAAATCATCACAATAACATAGCTCTACCAGCACCCCAAGATAACCTGGAGAATTCATTCCTTGCGGACCACCCATAGGATGGTGTATCTTCCAAGTGACACATTCACACCATAGGATAACTATAGTCCCCCACTACTCGATAAGTGGGCTAAATGCACAATGTAACGAGGTTGATCTATAACTCTATAACTCATGATCCACACTCAATATAGGTGTTTAATTTCCCAGTTCCAGCTAAATTGATTACTACTCCATGTAGAAAATAGTTCACAAGAGAAACCGTTAGATTAGTTGGGATCAACACACCATAAACTAGAACCAATGAGTTGTGATAAATCTATATTTTCTTTGGTTCTATATCAAAACACAAATGCATTGATTCTCATTAATATAGCTCACATAACATGGAATGCCATCATATACCATAATTATTTACTTCTAGGGAAATTAAACTCTAAACATTCATTAAATTATCTTTTTAATTCATAGAGGGATCAAAGTGCTTATTAATAGAGGGTATAACTTATTTCTTCCCACTAATATGATAACATCGTTTTAGTAGGTCTCCAAACTGAACCCTCATCACTCATCTATTAGTCATCACAAAAATTCGTTAGATTACATGATAGTAGTATTAGAAATGAAATCATCTGGATTATCAATTAATAAAATAGTAAAGGAATAGAATAAATTATCAAACTAAATATGGACATTGTAATCCAAACCAATTACTATATGATTGTTATAAAAAAATTCCCTAGAAAAAGCATCGACATATTTCGAGTCAAAAATATTATTATTAATGTATAGTTGAATGGATCCATCAGGAAACCATACTAATATTGGATATCCATGCCAAGTGGAAAATCCTGAAATAGATATATAATATAACCATAGATCCCATATGAAACCTCGTTTATTGAGAAAAAAACTCCAAACATCAATCTTACACCAATTCAGTTTTGTAAATCATTATGTTGGGTTCTTCTATAATTATAATCTATCATGACCCAACCTAAAGTGACTAATGACGCAATAACTCTAATCTCACAAGTAATATTGTTGGGGGAGGCAACTAGAACCATGAAGGAATATAATATAAATGAGAGACATTTTACTTGGGAACCTATAAGAATTAATAGATCTATAGTACATGTAGATAATTAAATGTGAAGAAACTAAAAACCACTATTGCATACATATATATTCCAACAACTATAATATGATAAATTTTTAGAGAGAGTAAAAAGTGGAATGTAAATGAAAACAATAAAAAGCAATGTTAATTCCAACCAACTCAGGATGAGGGTATTGTTGTCAAATGCATCATTGGAATACACCTCAGACTATCGAGCGCAAACTAAATGCCACTGCTTATCAGAAACCATCTTCTCCACAAACATTTCTGTTATCTACATATGACACAACACAGGTGGGAAGGGACCATATTTTGATTCTTAAAAAAATACACAGTAGGACATACCAAAATAAAAAAGAACAAAGCATCAAGATTTATAATACTCTCTACGAAGTTATATTTATACATAAAATATAATAGGAAAACACATTTATACTCAGAAAAGACACATTAATTCAAGTTCATATCATAAATAAAATCACATCTCGGGATTAAAGGTCAAAGGTTCCATGTATCATAGATTAGGGATATTACTCTCTATAAGATATAAAACTAATGATGATAATAAGGGTAGATAAAACACTCTTTTGGTATAGATCTAAAGAAACTATGAATTTTTATCTGATATAAACACTAGATTAGAATACACATCATTGGAAATATCATATATTGGAGCAAGGATAGAGGTTTAATTCCCAGGGTTCACTAGGGGGCACAAGACATAACTGGAGACATCATCATAGTTAAGAGATTTACACCATTGTAATTTTGTTCTTGTAATTTCCAAAAAAAACTACAGCATTGGTATCATGAAGAGAAATGATGATCACTCCAAGCCTCACAGTGGGATACATGATCCAATATACTAATTTAGTAGTCAAAGAGGTCTGAAAAAAGCACACTTGATAATTAGGGATCTCACCCTCAATTCACATATCATTATGATCTACCGAGTGGTCATCCTCTCAGATGAGAACATGATATCACACCAAACCCACACTATAAAGGGCCAATGGAACACACTGAATAGATAGTGATTCAAGGAAACTCATAGAATATGATAGAGAAATTAAAATAAATGTAAATTGGTAGCTAACTAGTCATTAACATTGTACATGACATTTCTTAAGGGTACACGTAGTGTCTCACAAAATATAGTACTACTCGTGTATGGGACATGAAAAATATTAACAGAAACATAGGGGTCATCATCAAGATAATGTGCTAAAAAAATTCCATCAATTGTCCACAAAAATAATCCAGGAATGATCAATCAAATCATTTTTCAACAATTGAGGAAAATGTAAGATACTATCTTCATATAGAACAAATAGATAGAAGGTGAAAATATCATTGTTCAACGTATAATGTACAAACATTTATTCATGTTCCACATCCATGAGTCTAAAATAAACACCCAATATTTATCTCCAAATGTTTTCTACAATATCATAGTCATAATTCCCTTTAGGGTTAATCAATCTGAATCCATAAGAAGATGATACATCAAATACATGATTCTGCAACACTAATTATATTGTTATTATATTTGGTCAAATCATGGAATAGATAAAAATGTCTGGATTAAATATCCAAAAATTGGACTTAAAATGACCATGTCCAAGATAGGATCAAACTTCACATGATAGTTTTAAAATATGATATTATATAGTGAAGAAACAACTAAATTAATGGTATCCAATATAAATGAAAAATAAAAATATTTTTTTATCATTTTAAAATATTTTTTATTTTTTACACCATAGGAGTGGATAAACCTCCCTCCCCATTCTTCCTTGCACGTGCAGCCAACTCACCTCCCACAAAATAATTCACACACTCTCTCTTACATAACACAATTATAAGAATAATAATAATTATTATAATATTAATTTAAATTTAATGGGATATCAATTCTCCCCACAACCATTTCCAACATTTCATTATTTGTTCCTTTTAATCTTATTTATTGTTATTATAATTAAATAAATACCATTATATATTATTATTAAAAATAATAATAATAAATATCTCTTATTATTAATATAAGAAATAACTTGAAATACCACATGTCATTATTACCGAAAAAATAATAATAAGAACCACCATCCACAACCAGACAGAAATTATTTTTCTATAATCCGTTAATGTAAATCCATCCAAATATATCTATATCAATCACAGATCATGAGTCACAACTATTATACACCTATCAATCAATCTCAATACCTCCCCAAAGAGTTATTCTCCAACCAAATTGAAATCCATTGATTCCTGTAAGAATATAGTGTTCCCACCACTATCATCATACATCTATGAATTCACCAAAATTCTAATCATAACTCATGTACATGGTCATTTTTTCGAAATAATAAATTCACTAGAATTATAATTCCTAGTTCTTATAGAATAACTAATAAAAATAGAATGTTGAAACTGAACACAAGTATAACAGAGGGAGAAAATCACAATACTAAAACATGAGAAATAGAACTAAAAAATCTCATGTTGGACATGATTTATTATAGTTGAACTATGATTAAATAAATAAAAAAATTAATTAAATATCATTTCTAAAACCTAAGGGTGATAAATAAATTATTTCATTCAAACTACCAATCAAAAAGATTAAATTTTAGGTGATTATTTCTCATTTTTCAATGGTAATGATAATGGGGACAAATAAAAAAAATAAAATTTACTACATATGTTTGTGTGAATCTACAATTATTAAAAATCACACGTTATTATCATTCATTATATCCCTTACCATATTTATAATTGTAGTTTCTTACGTCACTCCAATCATTTATCCCCGACCCGGATGTTCAACAAATTTCCACACTACTATCCACTAAATATTTTGGGTTTTGAAAGTAACCATACTAATTAGTTATAACCCCATATTTATAGAGATAAATAGTTCACTTCACTAATGAAATTAAAAGGTATTTAACTTTTTTAACAGTCTATGAGATTTGTTATTCCCAAATTACTTGTTTTGAAAATGGTTATATCACAACTTGTTTAAAACTCGTGTTCTAAACTATAATGTGACACGATAAATTTTTTTATCTTTTATTCAACAGTATTTGTAAAATTGAAAATAAAATAATAATAATATAGTTAATAAATTACTAAAATTTATTTTCAGCTCACATTGGCTTAGAATAACACATCAACTCAGTAACACGATCCATAAATATTCATATAAATATTCCAAAGTATTACATGGAAAGAACTGGGACATTACAAAATATACAAATTTTCAAAGATATATCAAATGGTCTAGTGAAACACAATACAATATTCTCATTTTATCAAATATCATAATAAATTTCCATAGAATAACTTTATGAAAAAAAATGATATCCTTTATTGAATGAATGATTTTTCCTTCAAATTTGTTCCTGGATTTTCATATTATTATGAGTTCTTAGCAGGTGTTTTTAAATCATAATCATGTTCCCCAATACGCCCTCTATTAAATCATCTCCCAACAGCTAAATATCATCTAAATTATCCCATAAATAATTCTTCAAATGAATCATTCCATATAAATCATAAAATTCCCCATTAAATTACTAAAATAAAAAATTATTTTTATAATAAAACAAAAGGAATGAAAGTTAATGAAAATAAATTCTATAGTAATCCCTAAAACATGCATGAAGAAATTATTAAATGGAGGAATGAATTTACCAAAATATCCATCAGACTAATGATGAAGAGTAGTATTGAAAATTAAATTATTATCCATATATTTATGATGTCCTTTTTGAAATTTAGTTTTTAATCTCGAATTATTGTTTAATATAAATAAGAGAATAAATACATATAAAATTAATATATCCTTGAGATATAGTAAAATGATATTATCTAAATCCATTGTGTCTTGAATGGGAAGGGAATGGTCAAATTAATTTTGGAAATCAATAATAAAATAAAGCCCAATAATTACCATCTGATTTATTTGTTAATATCATTAAAAAATCTGTTGATATTTTCTCCCATCCCCACTCAGTCATTGATATTGAACGAAATATTCCATAAGAAAATTTACATTCTTCATGAAATTTTTGAGAAGTAATATATTTCACTGTTAAATCAATAATAGCACTTTTCCATTCTACCCTCAATGAAATTCTCCTAAATATCGTTATTCATCTGATTACTAGTTTGAAGGAGGGAAAATGATGAACAATGAGCTTTATTGAACAATTATTTCCTCAAGTATAAAAAAAATTAATAAATAATATTTTTAAAATCGTGAAATATAATATTTTATTAGAATTAAGCTCTAGAAACATTACCATATTAATAGATTCTACCTTTTATGGTAAAACCTGAGCCACATTTTTACCTTGATTAATTCATTCTAATATACAGGGTTTTCCGAAATCCTAAAAAAATGAAAATTCATGCATTCAAAAATGATAGGAGAAAATTGATAAAATCATTTACAAATATGTCATATTAAAATAGTATCAATGTTAATGCAGTATTAAATCTTATACTCAAATCATCAGGTCTTTTCTTTTTTATTAAAGAATACAAATGGATCCAAAAACTATAATACTTTATAAGAGATATCCCCATTCAAATTCAACCTCTTAAACACTTTTTTAGTGAATATTTACTTAATTCTATTATTATTAGTTTATATTTTTCATGTTATTCGTATAATTAATGCCACAATAGTTTTTATTGGAAAAAATATTGCAACCAATTATAGACCTTTTGTAAGATAATTTAATTCATGATGTTTTAGTTCTCATCTAGAAAAATATATTTCTAAATCATTCTACATCAGAACACATACATTTCACTTCAATGAATCATCACATTAAGTAAACAATTCACCATTTTTTGAGAGTTTGAATTAACTAGAAAATCAACAATTTATATTCTATTTCCGAAATATTTTCATCACACTCTTTATTCCATAATAAATTATGTACTTTTGTATTCACATAATTAGTGGGATATGTAATAAGGAATTTTTTAACTAACATTTTATTGGAACCTACTATTTCCATAAAACTATTAATATCTAAATCATTTTATGGTCTTGTTCAGTATTCAAGAAATAATGTCTTAGTCGTTTCAATAGTTATACCATCCTTATATACAATATGCAATTGTTTTGATATAATTTTTTATAAAAAATTTCTATGATTAATTTTTTGAAATAGTATCGTCACCATTATGGTGTTGTATGAACTATATAGATACCATTCAGAATCCTAAAGACATATAAATCATACCAATACATAATAAATAAAAAACCAAACAAATATCCATATATTCATAAAACATTCCATTCATAATATCCCTAAATAATTCTAGTCATTTAAACAACCCACATTGAATGTATATAAATTTATAATACCTATATCTATTATTTAATATATTCTTTTGGAAAACATCCACCATAACCATTAGATAATATTACCTTAGCATGAGGTCAATTTAAAAAATAATTGAATCCTACGACATGTAAAAATTAATAAATTATTTGAGGTACATGATAATTTTTATTAATATTAATTTAAGTCAAGAGAATATAATACATATAATATATTATTGAATAATATTTATTATTAACAAATAAAACAATTTCACCTGAAGTTTAATTTATATGAAAAATGTACATTTCATCTAGTAACTATTTCTACTTCTTCATTATTTTTGAATGATAAATTTCATTCAATCGATATGGGAAATTTTAATTGTCTTAGCATTAGAAAGTATGTCAATAGTAAATGTAAACTCTTAATCAGGAATCACACTATGAAAATCATTAGGATATAAGTCCATTAATTCATTAAGAACTAGTATTTCAAAAATCTAAAAAAATTTATTTTTTTAAACAATATTAGAGATGTAAAGTTCATTAGCATCATAAATCAATTTCTCAACATATTAGATGGTTATAAAAGGAATAACTGAACAGAATAAAAATTACATGGCTATAAAACCTATCTTACCAGGATAAACATAAAATCTAATCCATACTAAAAAAATTTCAAAATATATAATGGGTTGTTAAACAAGATTTATATATAAAATCATCCCATCAAAAATAGTATGATGATTCCTATAAATGTTGATTTATTTTCTATTTTCCTTAATATTTTTTTGAAAAAAAGATCTATATTCTATTCATGAGGTGATATTGCCATTTTAGATGAATATTTATATTATCAAAATGAATATGACATTGGAATAATTTATCTAAATAATCAATATTCCTTTCACCATATATTAGATGACCCTAAATTAGCCATATTAGTTGCATATGAATTTTCTGCACCTATTTTCTAGTGGTCTTAGTGATATCCACCAAGAATAAGTTGCTTCAGAGACATAATATCATAATATTTCAAGTCATATCAATTTAACCATCTCAATGATACATGAATATGTATTTATATATTCCTATATTTTTGGAATGATTTTCTTTAAATTCATGATCAATATTAAACAAATTACTGTATCTATTAAACATTTCAAATCCAATACAATATTGATGAAAACTTCTTTTTACCACAATTGGATCACTTTTGTTACATAATGACAATATATTACATTAATTAATGTTAAATATTTATCATAAATACATCTTATTACTCTTATAAACTCATGGAAAATTATGCACTATAAAAATCCATATCAACATTAATATCAAATAATATTAATTTATCATTCCTAGAAAATTATAATGCAAAAAAATATTTTCAAAATATGGTTTTCAAGTTTATATAATATTTATTACTTTTTCTATTATGGTGATGAATAAAATTTATTACATATACTTCTTATATTTTTTAGGTTATATCATATGTGGCTAAATAATCATTATTTTTTAAACAAATAATCAATAAATTGAATCCCCGTTATATGAAAAACATATTTAGTTAAAAATGTCTATGAATTTTATAATTGTGTCACATTATATGGAATTATAATCATCTCCCAGTTAGGTATTTTTAAAAAAATACCATCACAGATTAGATTCACTACAAAATGATAATTTAAAAGAGTTATCTTTTGACGTTATAAAAATAACATGTCAAAAAATATATTTTCCAAAGCATGATTCATCCTTTTGCTGCCAATGAATATAAAGATCCACATAATGATAGAGGGTTCTATTTCATATAATTATCCTCCATAGACATATTCCACTATAGTAATCATTCATATTAAATAAAATATATACCTACACCATTTATATCTCGTGTCAATTGATGGATCATTGTAACAAAATATTGTGTTTAATATCTTAGAATTTTATGCTTATAAATTTGAATTTCATTTTATTATTTATTCATTAATACCCAAAATCCTTATATAATCAATATAAAACCATTCCTATGATGAAGATATTATATGAAAAAACATATTAATTATAAAATTCTCTATCATTTCAATGTAACAAAAAAGTGAAATTGTTATATGTTATTCCATTTAAATTATTTTAAACACTTTTGTTATATATTCCTTTTAATTTTATTACAACTATATGGAACCAACAGTAAAAAGTTTATAATATGGATTTTTATGTAACCAATTAATTTCCTTACATTTGAAGACCATTAGAATTTAGTGTTTTTAATTTTTAGGCATGTACTCTTCAAAAAAAACAATCAATAAAAAATTGGTCACAAATACTACATATCCACTTCTTCCGCAATATAAAACAATTTAAATTATAAACATTTAATATTGATGAAAATTAATAATCACTCCCTATAAGAATTCTTGGTATTTTAACAATTCTTAGTTCAAATGAAAAAAAAATCAAGTGATGATGAAAAATTCATTATAAAGGACATAAAATGAATAAATACATTTGTTTAGTCAAAATCAGAAAACCATATAAAATATATACCCTTATCATCGTATTATTTGATCATTGGAAATATATCATATTCATATGAAGGAAAATATCCTTTTACCAATGCAAAAATCATTTAATCCTATAAACGGTAAATAAAAACACCAATTTCGTGACATAGAGAATTATATTAATAACCCATGTGAAAAATAACTATTTCCCAATTAAATGGACCAGTGAAAACATAGTAGTAATCATTCCCATATTTCCATTTTTGGTAATGTACATTACCCAATTAATTGTGTAGCTACAATGACAACCAATCGTAGTACAGGTTGAATCATTATCATCCATCATATAAAATATATTAGGCTCACCGAACAATATATATCGTTTTAGTAACCATTAATTATCATCTACAATGATTTAGTACTATATAAAAAATAGTTTTTCTCATTTAATCATTGAACCCTCTTAAATATATTTTAAACCTGTTGGAAAAAAGTACTTATATAACAAAAATTATTTTAAAAACCTATTAATAAAACTGAAATACATTAATAAAAGATAAGTGAATTTTTCATTGTATAAAATAATAATTCTTATAATGAAATCCAATGATAAAAAAATGGAGTTCTGAAAAAATATTGATTCCATATATATTAAAGTTAAAAAATATATTAACATTTTTGTCTGAATATAGCAAAAAATAGTTCCTTTATGTAAACCATTCATGGAAATTAATATGTGCCATATAATGTATTTTATAATTCATTAATCTCAAAATATGAAAATTTGAAATATAAATTTAATTATAGATACATGGAATTTAATTATTTGGAATATAATTCATTAAAATATTTAAAATATGGTTTTAAAATTAGTGTGTCCTTTAGGAAAATGCATTAAACAAATTTCATTTTTAATTTTTTTAAATAAAGTGAAATATAAACAGAAATAACTATTATCAGCCATTTATGTATAAATATATAATTCCTTGAAGCAATTGAAGGAATACCGAAATGAAAGAAAAGGGAATGGACAGAAACTTTACAAGATGATATTTTATAGAAATTTTGTTCCCACAAATATGAATCGACACATATATTCTCTATCTTCAAGAAGAATTAAATTATTATATTATTTTTAATGACTAAGATCATATTTAATTATCTTATTCGTTTTATTTTATATTCTTTCATATTATACTAAATTAATTAATCATTTATGTTCATGTTGGATGTTCTGACGATATTCAATTAATATGTTTCAAATGACTTTTGTAGGATGACTATGGTCAATAGTGTCATTAATCCATCGAAAATATAATTATTATCATGAAATAATAATAATTGTATACATCAATTTTTCTTGTATACCATCCCTGAAATATGATTAATAAAAATAAATATTGGTGTAATCATTGTAACATCTGTCCCTTCTCATTGGAATGAGTCGAGGGGAAAGTGCAACATGGAATTAAGAGATTTCGTAATTCTCTAAAGGGTGGAAATAAATTCTTAGGGATTTATGAATTTCAAGGGATGGGTTTTATTTTAAAATAAAATCACAATCAAAAAAACTTATGACATAGACATCAATATTTTAACATCAACAACATATTAAAATTCAACCTTATAACCTAGACTAGAATGAAAAACCAAACAATTACCAATCTGAGTACCAAGTGATATACTGATACAATAACTCATGACATAGTGATATAACTAAAAATTTATACACTAGTATCTAATATACCCTTTCCCAAGACTACCCAATAACGACAATGTACCACTAAACAGATAAGAAGGTTAACATTAACTATTACTTGGAAGACATCAATTACAAAATTACTAAGGTTTAAAAGATGGTGACAAGTAATAATACACAATATGCATACCCCAATGTCTTTTGAACTCTCACTAATAGGATAAAAGAAGTTACCAAAATCGTAGAACTGATTTATATAATCACCTTAAATAGTTAATCTTTTTCCAACAAACCATACACACATTTCATTGTAATTTTACCTGAATCAAAACTTATACATGAAACGTAATCCAATAGGCAATTACAATTTTTTCCATTTAATATTGGAATAAATGATTCTGACAAGAAAGTACACACAAATATCTCAACTATAAAGATATAAAAACCAAATGATATTGGTTTTACCATTGATAGTGGTACATCTCGTCTATCTCTAATAACTTTTTATAGCGATGCATCATACAACATTCCAGTCCTTTTATGGTGGTACATAGCACCCCAAAATCATAGAAAATTTCTCAAGAAAAAAATTTTAATCCAAAAACAATTATAATTAAAATATCTCCAAAATCATGTGAACAAAAAATTTACAACCATTTGAATGGTTTATTCCAAAAGACATTTCCAATAAATAATCCAAATGATTTCAATAAAATAATCCATTTATACAAAACGATATTAATCTACATGAATGTAAAAAAATCATTTCAACTAATTATGAATAAAATAAATAAATAACATTTTTATTTAATATAATTTTAACAATCCATGTCTATAAATCAATACTAGAAATTAAATTTAAAAATATAATTTTAAAATCCATAAATATATAACATTTCACAATAATATCAAATTTATAAAAAATCTCACAAATCAAAATCAATGTAGTTTCAACCAAGATTCTCACATATATATTACAGTCAATATCCAGATATAAATTTAATAGAAAATCAATTTTTTAATGTTTTTAGTATTATAATTAAAGAGTGATTCCACCAACCTCTAGGGTTTTGGAAATTATGATAAATGCCTCAAAAACTCACCAAATCTAGGAGAAAACACCACAAAACAACCTTAAATACTTTCACCTAACATTTAAGTGAAAAATGCTAACCACTTTAGTCTTTTGTAACCATATATCTATATGAGATATATGTATATTTATTAAATTATGAGATAAATAAGGGTATATATAAGAAAAATAATGAAAACTATCACAACACAGACCTTAAAATGAATATATGGTTATATATTCCCAAGAAAACACATTGAATAACTACCAAAATTAATGGTATAGGTTCCCTATCTGTGGAGAGGAGGAAATACAATGTGATGGTAAAATAGGGATCAAATAGGGTATTTATTGTGAAAATACTGTTATATCTATTTTTTCATTCCGACTTTTTTACCCATGAATGGTTTAGAAACATGTTTATGAAAATCCGGTTCCAATGATGCTCATGTTGTTACCCTAAAGGGTACCATACATTCTTGTCCCGCACAGCTAGAAAAACCATGATCCTATTGTGAATACTCTCACTATATCATGATTCATGATTTATCTATGGTGGTCGTATGGTTTGGTAAACCGTGAACCGTAACCATGCACCCACCTTGATCCCTATGAATTATTGTGAAAGGTTTCATGGGGATGTTACGTGGTTTTCACTAGCTGTGATAAAACTATGTACCCTTATAAAATGACAATAACCTTACCAAAAACATTCTGAACTCTCTAAAAAATTTCCCTTATACCATAAATACATAAACAAAAATAGATAAATTGTATCAAATATCAAAATGAAAAAGCTACATACTTCCAACCATTTTCATTTTCATCCATGTAAAGTTGAAAACTATTACATTAATGAAAGTGATCCGGACAATGCTGAATTATTTCATTCACCCATTCCTATGTCTACTTGTAAATCTATAATTGATTCATTAAACTCATCACTCGACCACTGCTTTTCCAATGGTATATTTTTTACTTGCCTACCTATAATCCACAATAAAATATGAAACATTAATGCATCTATATCTAATTCAATATGATACCATCAAATCACATGGTTAGGATCTGGATGATACATCTTCAATAATGATTCAAGATAAAGATTATGAAAACACAATGGTCTGTAGAGGCTAAGAAAAATAATATGACACCTCCCCAACCAAATAATGTATCTAAAATGGCCCAATATAACTAAAATACATCTTTCCTTTCATTCCCAATTGATTATGTCCATGCCTAGTATAGATTCTCAAGAAGACATGATTACCCCAATCAAATGAAAATGTTCATCGATGTTGATCCACATAATATTTTTGACAACATTGACATGACCTCATTCCCTTCATGATCATCTTTATCTTCTTCATTGCATACTAGACCAGGGTTGTCCCAAACATTTTTGTATGACCTCTTTCCACCCAAAAAAGTAGAGAAAGACACATATTCATATATAATTCTTCACATAGATCGATATATATATATATCTGTAATAAATATTATTATTTGAGAACTCCACCAACATCTAGATATCCTACTAAGATCCTCTAAAATAAATTAATTCTACCCAAAATATGTTTTCCAATTTGGTATGATCCACTCAAATTTCCCATCTTTATGAGGATGATATATCATACTCATGGTCAATTATGTCCCAAGGTCTTGTTACAAATATTTTCTAGAAAATAACATGAACATCTAATATCTATTTCATACAAAAAAAAATTACACAATGCGACATTAAAACCTAATTGATATAGATTTTAGATAGATCATCTATTGTATAATATTCATTAGTAGGGATGAAATGACCAACTTTGTAAGTTGATCCACTATAACACATATGTTGTCATGTTTCCGAACCGTTCTCTGGGAAATCTAAAATAATAACTGTCTATATACTCATATTTACAGAAAGGGATAAGAAAATAATGGAACATCCCTAATGGTCACTCACGATCAACCTTTAATTATTAGAAATTCAAAAAATTCAATACTAATTCATTTATATTATATTTTATACTCATCCAACAAAAATAAACTTTAAACACCTTATAAATTTATTAAATTACATAGTTGACTAACCTACTTGAATGATGGAATGAACTAGGTTTTTGTTCATGAATAAATACGTGTGCAACTAATTGATTCTAAGACCATAAAAATGATATATCATTGAATTTCTACACCATAATGGTTCGTCAATATTCAGTTCCAACCTTATAGTCATTCATTATAATTTTTATGTATGTGAATATTTAATTAATATGATCATGTCAAAAAATAATGAACCTAGAAATAAATTTGCTTCATCACCATGGTCATGACATTCCAAAATCCTAAATGTTACTACCAACATCTTCAACCATTGATCTGAAGCTTATTTTTCTACCTGAACATATTAATATCAAATTAATGAATCAGCCACCAAATTGAGTTTACCCAGTGTATACATTATGTAAATGTTAAACATCTAAATTAAATACATCAATATCCTCTTTATAAAATTCAAAAATAATTGTTTGAAAATATGGTGTAGACACTTATGATTTGTAAACACAATGAATTTAAAAGTTAAAACATTTTGACTCAATGTTTTCAATGCACATACATTAATATCAAATTAGAAATCATTAATTGAGAATTTATTTTCATGAAACCTCAAATAAAAAGATCCATATAAAACCAAATAATCCACATGAATTATAACACAACAAATCCCTGATCCTGTAGAACAAAAATACACCATATACCATTTTCCTAGTTATAGAAATAACATAATTGGTGTTGATGTAAAAAAAAATTTAGCTCTAAAAATTGAATTTTACATAACTCTATGAAGAAAAAGGGAATATTTTATCCTTGTCAAAGTGGTAATCAATGATTCTAATTGGGACATATTCACAAAAAGGGTCGGAAATACCCACATAGGCCAAGGAACCTATGTATTTCAAAGAGTTTATTTAGAGGTTTCATTGAGACGATCACCACAATATTCCTCATATATATTTCCACCCCATTATCAGAAATATCATGGCAATGAAAAGGAACCTATTATATCCAAAAATAAAACTTTCATAATTCAGAATAAAATTAATGGTCTCTCATGAATCCCAAAACAATCACCATGTTTTTCTCATGCACATCACCTATAATAGAATGCATCAATATATCATCTATGATTACCATTGTGAACAAATCAATATGTCATTAAAATATCTAATACAAAAATTAAAGGAAGGATTCCAGTTCATTTGGAGACCAATACAAATTACCACATAATCCTAATGTCTGTATATATTTCATAAAAAATATTTATTGGATATCATCCTTCCTCACTTTTTATTGACGATATTCAAATCAGAAGACAATTTTGATGAACCACATATATCCACTTAATTTATTGAATTGATAGTCAATGAGTGGAAGTGAATTTTGGTTCCTTATCATATATTTGTTAAGAATGCAATAAGAAACACACATTTGAAGAGTTCCCACTACATTTTTAACAAAAAACTTTGCTTCTACCTATGGAGTCATGTTAGGCAGGATGAACCCTCTGTTTTCCAGCTCATCTAAATGCAATTTCAATTACATAAATATTATTGGATCCATTCTATAAGAGGGAAGTGCTATTCAATTGGTCCCCTTATTGAAATCATTCGTAAAATATATTTCTCTTACTGTTAGAAACCATTAGATGTCTTCTAGAATGACATCTATAAAATGATGAAAAACTACAGAAATATGCTTATATGAATCTCATTCATTGATTTCGAACACATATCCACCAAATGATATGATATTTTCATAACTACCAGTTTTAAAAACCCCATTGTACTATAATTTACCTCCTTCTCATATATAATGATATTTTGGATTCCATCATTATTTCTGAAACTAATCAATCTTTCCCAATAGTCAATGTATGTTGCAAACATCATCATGCAATCCATACCCATTATTATATCATAACCAAATATATCAATCATTTATTGTTCTATAACAAAAAATCCTCATTAGTCGTTATATGAAATTCAATACAAACAATGGATTGATGCAATATTTGACAAAAATGGAGATTGATGTTCTAAAACAGAGGTCATGATTTCAATATTAAAACCCTTAAAAATAAATAGCATGAGATTCAATAAAATAATTATTTACACTCGCATCAAACAACATAATCATAATGTTTAAATTCAAAAAAATCATACCACACATCGTTTATGGTCTAGGATGGTCATTCACGATAACCTTCTCTACTCCAAATTACTTCATAATCATAATAGATTTCTATTTATTACCAAGATGAAATTTCCCTTATGAAGGTTTCATATTATTCCAATAATCACCATTACTAATTCTACTCTGATAACGTGGTGTATATTCCTTATATTGTCCCATCGAGGAATAGGATTCCATCTACTCTTGTGCAATGTCATAAACACTCATCCTTAGATAACAGTAATAATAACCTTGATGTGTCCCATATTGTTTGATTACGGCATGAGTTATGTGGCTCTATATATTATCTCTTCATATGGACTAGAAAACCACATTTGAAACATCACATCATTCTCTTTGGAAATACAAAAATATTAGCAGATCCATATAACCAATTCTGAACTATACTCCTACCAAATAAATAAGAGTCCCACATCTATTTACTCCATGTTCATGAAGGACCACCATTTACTATGGGATTCGAAATACCTCCCCTACCCCAAGCCCTTAAGATATCCCTTTCAAATACCCTTCACTATGTACAATCATTGCATAATTTTTTATAATATGTCCTGCATTCCTCGATTACATTTCAAACCATAGCCCAAATTCAAAAAATATGATCCTTTAATGATGTATTACCATCATCATTTGGAGGAAACCCATATTGTATTAATGAATTTGTCCTCATAAAATATCCAAAATTAGTTCTACGGTTTTAATATGAATAAATATATTATTCATTGAATAATAATGGTATGAGTGTGTAATTGACTGTTGAAAAATTTCCCAAAATCCTCTGATGCCATAATTTGGTCTGACCATGTTGGGAATGCTATCTACCACCACTGAAATGTATGATCCCTCACCATGTACATTTCTAACACGACTTCCATGTCCACCAATGTTCCGAGGAAATTGAATATTTGATTCATTATATTCAGCCACACATCCACCATTTCATGTTATGAGTCTCCTAAAAGATTAGATTATAAAACTTCTTAATGAAACCAAATCATCCAAAATCCTCAAATAATCCCATTTATTTATACTATCCACATCGTAGAAGGGTTTCAATATTGTTTGAAAAATCATCGAGTTCTCCTAGGGCTCAGATGGGACAAAATTTTTAGAATAATAATCAGATTGGTATATATGACGCATCCCTAGTGCCAATTCTATCGTTTAAACAACTACCATAATTCTCACTCTCTAGAAACTGAAGAATTAAAAATTTCAAATTCAGTTATACTGAAACTATCACAAACATTAAATCTAAAATTCAACACTTCACTATACATTGAGTTTTAAAAAATCCACCATATTTTTAGAATTTATACAATTTTTTAAATATTAAAGCTATTGTCCTTTGAAAATAAATGATTTGAAAATAATTTCCATATTTTTAATAAATTAACTCATTCATTCCACATCCTAAAACATTATGAAAAATTATATATGAATTCCTTGTAGGAATACATCCCTAACATGTATTCCATGGTAATATCATTGTCTCTAGATATGAAAATGAAATTTCAATCCATATAAGTGTCTCCAAAAAACCAACATACCTAGATCCTAGTTTATATGAATTTTTGTGAAAAAATAAATTTTGTATATTTTTATGCGATACAATTCTAGTTTAGACAGTGATTCTACATTTGGCTATCCCAAAAGAAGGAATAAATTAGGAATGAATGGAAAATCCTTGGACGGTATTAGATTTAAATGGAAAAAACATGCATTCCCCTTTTAACATCACACCCATACTCATTGGACTTTGTTGAGGTGGATGTTATACATGTACATAAGTATCTCACATGAGGTGAATATGGTTGGAAATAAATGATGAGGGCTTCAAGAATGTTTGGGGGATGATTTTCCCTTTTAAATAAAACCAGCATCCAATTATTCTATTAAAAATACTACTACGTGATGTGCCCCAAAAACATATTAAAATTCAATAGTATAACCATGAACAATTTATAAACACAACAAAAATACCAATCAGAGTACCATGATAATGAATATGATAATAAATAATGTCACAATAACATAACTATACAGATCCGTAGAAATCTCAAATTTCTCATGCCCCAAGACCTCCTTAGAATGATGTTGTACCATTAAATAGATGATTTGTTTTAACTTTACCCGTGTTTAAATTTTCAACATATTCAAAATTACCAATGTGATAATGTAGAGGGTGTGTAATAATAATCAATAGGATATTCTCAATGATTTTCCAACTCACTCCAAATGGATAGAAAGAGTTAGAACAATCATATAAAAATTGTATTTAAATGATTTAAACATGTCATCCATTTCTAACAATCCAAACAAATCAATACCACATCATTTAACCTGAATCAACTCATTTTCATTTTAATCAAGAAATCAATTCATTACCCACTTTTCACATTTTATGATGTAATAACACACCCCATCATTCATTTCCTCACACCAATCACAATGATAAACATGACATAACCACATGATCTCAATGTTAACATTAATGGTAAACTATAAAATATATATTTTCAACTATTAATAGTGGTACATATAACAACATTCTATCCATTTGATCTTGGAATTTCTCACCCATTATCCATCCCATTTTACTCACTTTTTCCCACATAAGCCAACAACCAATACAATTAATGTATACCCAAAATCAAATTCTATCATAAATTTCAAAATGTGTCATCCCATTAAGACAAAAAAAATTTCAAAACAACTTTCCATCTATTTCAATATAATCAACCATTTATTGAAGACTCATTTTAGAAATATCCATTCAAAATGAAATTTCAACCAATTGTTCCAAAAACAAATTTCAATAAATTTTTTTCGAAATCGATTTCTAAAAACCATTTCTACAAATTAATCTATGAATATAATTTAAAAATAATCATTTTAATATCTATATACAGAGAAAAATTCAAAAATATATCACATTTCAACTCATTCATAAAAATGGTAATTAAAGGGGTTTCAATAAAGCCTTTCAAAACCATTTCAGAATCAATATGAAGGAAAAAATTATTATTAAAAAAATAAATCATGTTTTAAAAATAAGAATCAATAGTGAATCCCCGGCTTCATTGGTTTTGGTGAAGATGACTGATGAAAGAAAAAGTGTCCATATATTGGGGAAAATCCACCATAAATCCCTTGATCCATTCAAAAGAAATATCAAAATCAAATATAACCATTATAGGAATACAAACCAATAGATTTTTATATGTCAGAATTATATCTATGAAATTAGGAGAGATAAAAGAGTAGAACTATGAAGAACCAAGAAAACTACCACAGAGCATGCTTACCAAGGAGGCATTGACATTACCGCACCATGAAACCCATTAAAATCATTTATGAAATGGGAGGGATAGTATACCTAAACCTAGTGTGGTGTAAATCCAATCTAAGAGTCTAAATGGTGAATAAATGGGTTTTTAGGGTTATAATATAGTGAGATACATTATTTTAAATCCAATTTTATATCCATGCACGTTTTATCTACATAGTTAAGAAAATAATATCCTAACCATGGTCCTACAACTACCCCAAAGGGAACCCCGTACCATTACAGAATCAGTACACCAAAACTAGAAAATGGACAGTATCTTATGTTTCAAGATTTACCCTTTCTCTCCACATCGTATATCAAACTATGAACCCATATATATTATTTCTAATCGTGATAACCATTTGACATCATGATTATGGAAAATTCTTTAGAATTCCCTGGATATGGATCTTTGTTTGAGCACTGCCCACCACCCTCAAACCAAGTCACAATCAGAACATACAATTAAAACCTCGTTTTACATTTTTATATCTTTCTAACATGACATTAATGGAATTTGGGGTCAGTATTTACCATTGGTAGAATTTTCCTATAATAATAGCTTTCATTCATGTATTCAGATGGCACAATATGGATAATTATATGAAAAGAGATTTCGTGCACCTATTTGTTATGATGAAGTATGTCGATGAAAACTCGTAGACCCAGAACATGTTGATGAAACAATGGAAAATGTGAAGGTTATCCACACCCACATCAAAGAAGAAAAAAGAAGAAAAAATAGCAACGCCAAAAACCGAAGGAAGCTTTTGTAATTTCATGTAGAATATCATGTTTTTTGAAGGAATCTCCATGAGAGGGTGTTATAATTTTCAGTAAGAAGGGTAAATTGAGTCCTAGTCACATCAGACCATTAAAATTTCAAGAATTAATTGGAGTTTAATCTTATCATTTGGAAATATCCTCTGGTCTTTTCAAAGTTCATGATGTGTTCTATGTGTCACTATTGAGGAAATTCCTTCTTGACACTATTCATGTACTCAACTATGAAGAAATAGAACTAGAACCCAACCTTTCATAATGTGAAGAGCCTATCAGAATTTTTGACACAAGAGAATTTGTGTTGTTACACCGGGCGACTCGTCCGGTGAAGGTTTTATAGATAAATAATAAGATTGAAAAGGCAACGTAGGAACCTATCGATGTTATGATAAATAAAAATTTGATTATTTTTATTTATTAACATTCTATAATTTTTTATGATGAAATTATATAAAGAAGGGGAGAATTTAACACCCCATGATTCTATGGTATGGTTCCCTTTTAATAGAGTAATAGATTGTGTAGTATGCAACATCGAGTTATGACACACCAAGACCAATCAAAATAGCTGTTATGAATAGAAATACGAAATTTTATAAATTTTATAAATATTATTTTCAAAAATGTACATCATTTTTGGATTTAAAATAACTTAATTATTGTATTCTATTTTTTTTATTTCGGAAAACATTAATTTTTTGATGAATAGTGAAAAACACTGCATTATTTTTTAAAACCAACTGTTTATTTAAATAATTAATTAATTATTTATATTATTTATATATAATTATAGATACATAATACCAATATATGTTCAATCTAATTCATAAGAGTCATTATATAATAATATTAGTTATATAATAGTTTATTGAACATTTTATTGTCTTTTACCCACCTTCTAGGCACATTTTAAAATTCTCATAAAACATAATTTTATCGCCACTATGAATTGAATTTCAATAATCTGAGAGACATGGTTGGAATCCATATTTAAAATTTGGTTTAATAAGATGAAAATAATTTGTGGTGAATAGTAACGTATGTCTATTATTTACCATGGTTAAAAGTAAATTGGGTAATTAATGGTAAAAATATTATTATAATTATCCTAACAGTTGTACTAATTCAATTGGATATGTCTATATTGACCAAAAACACCATTAGTAATAAAATAAAATCCTTTGGGCCCACATGTATTATATTAGGACATTTATTATTATTTTAAATAAAAAAGAATTAAAAGTGTTAAATTCAAATTTTCATAACTAAAACATTTGTAATGTATGGTTACACATTAGATAAATTCGACTATATATATTCATTATAAAGCTAAAAATATTTCCTATATAATAGTTTTTTTATAATTTTTAGACATTAAATAATTAAATTTATGATGATGTAGTTATTACCTAATTAATGAATGATTCAAATAATTGATATTCAAAATATCCAAGTAAATGTATATTGTGGCTTTTTATTAATTCCAAGAATTTTATAGGTTAATATGACATGAAACAGTTGATTAAATTTACAATTTTTTATGTAATCATGGATAACATATATGAAAATCAAAATACCAAATTGTGTCAAAATTGACATAAATGTGTTTTTAATGAAAATAAACCATTATTATTTGATATAATATTCAGAAACATATAATTTTTTGAAAAATGACATATATAAGGTTATATATATATATAATTAACCACATGGGGTTCACTTGGATTTGAATAGTATGTTTATTAAGCATTTGTTATAATAATACAAGAATACATGGTAAAAGATAAACTATTTAACTAAATGTTATATATAAAAGATAAGGTTATTATGGTGACCTAAACCATTCTAAAACCTATTGGTTGATTGGTTTTTGACAAATCCCCAAATTATTATTAAAATAATTCATTTTTTAGCAATTATAAAATCAAAATATTTTTAATTTTAAAATAATATTTCAATCTTTCCCAAAACAGACCCTCACCTCTCTTCTAAAAGTGCACATTCAATTCTCTCAAAAGCACACCACCAAATCCATTTGGCTTGGCCAAACCCTACTCAAATATCCTCCCAACATCCGTCACACGGAAAATAATCCATAAAAATTTTTAGTACATAGTAAGTGGTTTATCATGAAAATACATCCCTATCGTGATATGAATATTTGGATCTATCTTGGGTATATATGTATATAGGGGTAAAACCAAAAAACACTATCTTCTAATACACTCAATAGGGAACTGGTGAATGATAAGAGGATTGATGCACTTTGGTTCAACATTCATGGGGGATATGCTTTAATAAATTAATAATATTACTAGTAACGATTATAAAGGGAATCAATAAAATCCAATATTAATATACGTTATGGATAACATTTATAAATTCCTAGAAATTCATAAATCAAGGAGATTAATTTAATTTATATGTTCTCCATTTACTTTCATTATATTTTCCTATATGTGTTTAATAGTTTATGATAGTTATACCATATTCAATATTTGAACATGTTGAACTAGAAAAAAAAATGTGAATAATAGGGCTATCATCCATAGTTCAAAATATTATTTTATATCTTAAAATATTGGAATAACAATCCAAATACCACCCTAAATCATGGCTGTAGAGATGTCGGTGAAAATAGAAAATGGGTAAATTTAAGCAGCCCATGCATATGAAACCTCCTATATAAATATTTATTGATAGAACATCTTGTTGAACCTCATCATACAACCCTTGATATAATTTGATAGATTTCATAAAACATATTGGCTTTCCTAATATAAATCCAAGATTAATTGTCGTGAGAGGGAAACCATTATCTCTATAGTGAGAGGTCTATAGATTAAAATCATGTTCCATGAGGAGGATGAATATTCTTTGAACCAACTTCTCAAGAATGGATATTGTTTCCCAATGGCCACACATATTTTTATCAGATGACTGTGTTTATGTATAGAACAATCCTCAAAGACAATCCTATTACGAGAGAATTCGCTGATTTGTTTCTTGAGGAAATTATTATTTTTTCATGAAATTGATATTGAGTTATTTATTGTTATTATACAAGGGGATTTTCTAATATCATTGTCTGCATATTGAAATTATATTGTAGAGATTGAGGGGCAATTGAAAAAAATACAGTAGAATCTAGATAATTGGTTTATGCACACCCAATCACCACTATGGGGTGCACTAACCCACTTCTTCATGATGAAATATGGATCAATGCACCATTTAATTGATTATAATTAGATTAAAACCCCAAGATAACTAATTAGTATCCTATTCAATGAATTGATTACTTGTTTGGTCAGATACGTGGAGCACAATTCTTCTCCAAGGTGGATCTGCGGTCGGTACATTACCAATTATGTGTGAAGTATGAGGATGTCCCCAAGACTTCTTTTCATACAATTTATGGCCATTATGATCCCATATTGATGACATTAAGACTAATTAATTATATAATAATATTCATGGACTTGATGAATAGAGTATGTAGTGATTGCGTCAAGTAAAATTTTGGTAGTCATTGGAGATGATATTACAATATACTCCAAAACCACAGAGGATCATGGTTATCATCTAAGAATAGTTCTGTTGATATTGTGAAAGGATAAGCTTTATGAAATGTTCAAAAAGTGTGTGGTGTGGTTGAGGAAAGCCTCATTCATGTGGAATATTATCACAATTATTGGGATATCTATATATCATTCCAAAAAAGACAATTGGGGAATGTATGAGGCTGACATTTGTGATGAATATCCAAAGATTCCTGGGGTTAGCTATATATTATCACTGATTTTTGAGAAATTTATCATGATATTCAAACCCTCATACCAAGATTACTTGGATTTGAGTCATGTTTTCAAGGAATAAGGAATGTGAAGAATGATCCATGAAGTTGAGGAATATACCTTTCACTACCCCTATTCTCTCACTATCCTCATGTGGTTTGATTATCATAATCATCAGCAATGATTTAAAGAAGGGAAACAGTTGTTTGTTGATGCTGAATGAAAATGTCATTACATATTCCATAATGGAGTTTAGAATTTAGGGGAAAAATTATCCTATACATGATATGTAGTTGGTAGTTGTGATCTTTATATTAAAAATTTCATGAAATTATCTCATTGGGGAGAAGTGTAAAATATATACATATCACATAAGACTCAAATATATATTCACACAGAAATATATGAATATGTACCAAATAATATGTTTAGATCACATCAATTATTGTTACTACTGAATCAGTTACAGACCTAGGAAAGCGAAGAAGTTGGAAGATGCTCTAATTTGGAAGGACCAAACAATTCTACCATTTAAGAAAATTGAAAATAATCTAATATTGTTTGATTTGATGAAGATGGACATGGAAATCCTAAAGATGTGAACATCAACCATACTTTAACAAATATTTCTCAACCATCTATTTTGGAAATTTTTTTGGATGATTAAAAAGACGATGAGGGAATTTTGAATAAGGTGGAACCTATTATAAAATGGATATCATAAGAGTTCAATGTTATAAAGAAGGATTTTTCATATTTGGATTGAGGATATGTATTACATCAAATAATGAGTTTGAAATTGATCAGATATATGATTCACATAGTTAAAATATCTACATGTACACATGAATCATGAATATGTATTGAGATATTTATGAGCACTACTAGTGGGATAACATGAAGAATAAAATTACTAAAATTCATCAATGTGTCTGGTATGTCTATACGTAAAGGCAAAGAGTCATAAGTCTACAAGGATGGTAAAACCATTACCCATAACAACATGTAAATAGGAAAACATCACTAGGGACTTTGTCAACAGACATCTGAAAATATCCTATGGAAATAATTATCTCTAGGTTGTTGTGGATCAACATACAAAGGATGCACACTTCATTGCAATTTTATAAGATTTCTCACTAGATCAACTATTATGGATAACCATTAGTGAGATGGTAATCCTTCTTGGAGTACCAAAAACTATTGTGTCTGATCCAAATCCATGAATCACCAATATGTTTTGGAATAGTCTATAATACAATAAAAACACTATGTTGAAATTTAGCAAGACCTAATACCCTAAAACTGAGCAGACTATCCAAACACTATAGTACCTTCTGAGTTTTTTTCTCAATGGACATCAAAGGTGGATGGGCCCAACATCTTCCATTGGTTGAGTTCTCTTATGAATGTAGTTTCTACTCAAGCTTCCAAATGGATACTTAGGTAGCCCTATATCAGAATAGGTGAGGAACACTGACATATTTTGTTTAAGTTGTGGAAATAAAACATCAAGGTCAAAAAATTGTCGATGAAATGGTGGAGAAGATTATGTCCATCCAATATTACATCAAAGATACCTAGAGTCGAAGAATGATCTATGTTGACAATCATTGACAATACCTGTAGATATATGTTGGAGACATAATATTTCTCACCATATCTCCATAGAATTGTGTAATGAGATTTTTCTAGAAGGTGAATACTATTCTATGATACATCAACCCATTTGAGATCCTTTATCACATCATAATAGTTGAAAATGGACTATAACTCTCATTAAACATTTTTGACATACATGATGTATTCAATGAATCACTTTTGAGGAACAACATATAATACCTATAACATGTACTCTATCCATAGGTTGTACTATTGGAAAATTTCTTCTCTTATGCAGAGAATCTGGTGAAGATATTAGATCATAGAGAAATGTTCTACGATAGAGGATAATGCCTCTCTAGAAAGTATGGTGGAGAAACCTCATGTTTGAAGAGGCATATTGGGAACCAGAGGAAGTGATGAGGTATAGTTATACTCGGATATTTTAGGATGGGAAATGAAAATTTAGAGGGTGAAATTTTAAAAGGATTTATGTTGTATCAATCAGAACTTTTACAAGAAAAATTATCTTCCTTTTAATAAAATGTCTTATTTTTATAGAAAATAATGGTAAAACAACTATTTTATTATTTCCATTTTGATTTAAATGACCTTGAAGTTTATTTAAAATTGATAAAATATCTATTTAACATTGATCAAATGAATAGTATAATAATAGGGGTTTAACATATCCTTTTGATACACAAAAAGGAATTGACTTCCTCAGCATGACGGATTATACCGTATGAAGAAAATTTATCATCGCCTTAGATTATGATATTATTTTAGGGATTTTTCCTAGACCAATACATTTTCGAGATCCAATAACTTAAGCATATGAAAAAATATTTATGATATAAGTTCAAGATCATTGAGATCGCGATCCAAACCTTGTTCACCATACTTCCCCAAGAATGCCCCACCATATAATGCCTTACTCTTAAAGAATATGTTGACGTAATAAAATGATAATTAAAAAGACACCATAATATTTATTGTCATCATTATTTTTTATAGAATAATGAATATACATTCATTCTATTATTGTTACATTGTAAATGATTTTTAAGAAGAAATAATAATTTCTATGTTAATAATCGTATTCAATTAAGGAATCTATTTTCATGAATTAATCAATTTTTAGATTTAAATAATAGTTTAGTAACATATTTTTATTATTATATTTTTCTTTTATATAAAATATCAATTAAATTTTATAAATTCAATTGTAATTTTTATTATGGTATGAAAAATAATTTTTACAAAACCCGTCAATTTTCAATAACTGCTGATTTATAATTTAAAAGTGAAAATGATCATATTTAGAAAATTATTTAGAAAAAATAAATATTATTATTGGAATTAGTATTTAGAGATTATCCACAATGAATTATTATAATTTAATGATATAGTGGATTTTTGTTGTTAAAAATGAAACACTGTATTAATATGTAATATGTAATATGACCTCATAATGATGCAACAGTAATATTACAAAATAATATAAAAGGTATATTCAAAAAAATATGTTTCCCTTTAAAATAATTTTATTTTAATTTTATATGATATATTGTACAAATCCACAGTGAATCCTCAATGACGTAGAATATATTTTAATATTTCTGAAATCATTTTTCTTAAATGTATGACTCACCTCCACATAAGAAAAGGGAATCGTTTTTATATCATTGAGCATTTATATTATAAAATATATTTTAACACACCCCATTTCTGTAATCCATGTGAAAAACCATAGGATGGATTGTGGTTATGAATATTTTATTTTATACTCTCCAAAACAAAAATATTAATAAATTTCGCAACCATTCCGGTATAAACCAACCAAAGAAACCATTTCTATTCTATCAAGCTATTTGAAGATCTAATAACCTCTACCCCTACTCAATATAGAAATATAAAGGCACTAAAATTCTCCCATGAAACCCCCCAAGCCTTTTGGATCACACATCCATGCATGGGATCTCCCTCAATCCTTTTTATTCAAGCTCCTCTTTTATGTAATGCCTTTTAATTTATATTTTCTGGAGTTTGGATATTTTTTTACATATAACCATAATTTAAATTTGAATTATAAATGTAGGGATCTTAAATTCACCCCCATTAAAACCCCATACGATCATCTAAACCCACCATTTACAATGTAGAAATTTCATAATGGATTTCTCTATAATCATATTCATTCGAGCATTTATTTTTTATTATGCATCTAAATTCTATTTCACATGTTTTTATATTATGTTAGATAATACCTTACTATACATACCTTGTATAAATGATTATACAAACCTTTTTCTCTCATCAATCCAATTTATGAATTTCTATATGACGCTGTTTTGCTACAAAAATTAAACTATGATTTTACATGGAAAAATAATATTGTAATTAATACCATACCTATAACACTATAATGGGTATTCACCTTTATGGAAAAATAATTATCAAATTTTTACGTAAATTTAATAATTTAAAATTCCATTATTGTGGAATAATTGATGAGGATGAATAAATCCATGTTATATGATCTATCTGACATACATTAGCATGATATTGATATGACTATGATGGGGTTTCCCTGGTAGCGCTATTTTTCATTCAGAAATCATTAGTATCTTGATACATTGTATTGGGACATAAATTAACATGATTCATTTATAGTAATTTTCCACCATTTTGGGGATATATTTTACTATAATAATTTGTGTTATTGATGTAATTTTTTATTTTTTTTCCACATATCTCGGTTTTGATAATCATGATATATCTTGTCTTTATGTTCATAATTATCTAATTATCAATTAATATCCCTATTACCAAACATGTATTGTATTCCTCAAATTATGACATGTTCAATCCCATACTAATCTTTATAGATCACCATTTTCATATGTATTTCATCTTTTTATCCCATGAAATATTAACTATGATGGAATATTGTGGTCATGTGAAATAAGCATTCAATAAAAATGTATATTACATGTTTTCTATTTTTCATTTTTGTTCCTCAGACCCAATTATTGTGGACCTCTCAATCGTATATGTTGTATTATGTATACTTTTATGTAAAAAATTGTTAAAATATATGAAATAAAAACAAGAATTATTATAGTTTATCTCACATGATACGTTTATTTGTTTTGGGGTTAGGATTAAAAAAGACTATTGAATAACATTGGGATATGAATAAGTATATTAAAAGAATACCTATGTTTTGGGGATTATAGATTATGTGGTTATTCAAGAAAATACTCCCCTATCTTGATGCATACATGTATAGGGGGATATGGAACAATTTTATATAGAAGAAAAAATCGAAAAAAATCTACATTGAGCTAGACACAAATGGAAAATGGTGCATGAAAATAGGATTTGATGCATTATTGGTTAGACACTATTAAGGGATATGAATTTCAAAATTCATAATCATTATATTAAACATCATTACAGGAAAATAATACCATAAGAATATATGATAGGAAGTAGATCAAGGACAACATAGATCAAACCCTAGAAATTTATAAGTTAAAGAGATAATTGTATTTTTCATGTTTTCCATTTAATTAATTAGATTCACCATAATGTGTTTAATAATTAAGGATGATAACCTATAAGTCATTATTGGATAATGTAGAACCTTAATCAAATTTTGAATTGTAGCTTTATCATCCATATTTATAGATATGTTTTTATATCCTGAATGTTTAGTAGAACAATCCAAACACCACCTAAATGTGTTGATGTAGAGAAGCTAGCAAATGGAGAAAATGGTGAAATTAGATATCTTGAGAGGGAAATCACTCAACATATGGTGATTCAACCCCCGATTCTATACAAGTGCATGGAGTAGGATTAATTTTTCATAGAACCATTATCTCAAGCAGGAATATCTCCCTATAGGCATGTGAATATTTCTTAGATGATTGAGTATAAGGAAAGAACCATCCTCGAAGACATATCAATTGTTAGGTAATTCACTGATGGGATTCCAGGGGAATAGCCTCATCTACCTCCTGGAAGAGATGCTGAATACTCAACTGATATTATAATTAGGGAATATTCAATATCTAATACTCCGTATAGAATGTCTGTTGTGTAGTAGGATGAGCTAAAGAAACATCTACATAATAATCTAGATAATGATTTTATTTACCCATGTGAATCACCATTCGGTGCTCTGGTACTATTAATCATGAGGAAGGATGGGTCAATGTGCCATTTATGTTGATTAACTTGAGCTCAAAAATTCATGATAAAGAACAAGTACCCTTTTCCAGTGATTGATGATTTTTTTTGATCAGCTATGTGGAGAACAATACTTATCCAATGAGGATTTTGTGTTGGTATATTACCATATAATGGAAAGTAAGGAGGATATCCTCAAGGAATATATGCAAATGAGGTAAAGACATTACAAGTTCATAGAGATACCATTTTCACTAAAAAAATATCCTTAATTTTTAATTGATTAGATAAATAGATTCTTTATATTTTCCTATGATAACATTTTTGTATTATTTATTGGTCATATTCTAACATACTTCAAAACCATAGAGCAGCATGAAATGAATCTGATCACTGTGTTATAGACCATGCAGAAGGATAATCTCTATGAAATGTTTATAAATTGTGAGTTGTAGTTTAAGGAAGCCTCATTAATAAGGAATATCATCACAAGCAATGGGATACATAGGGATGATTCTATAACTTGAGATATTTAGGGAAGGATGAGTCTTACATATTTCATGAATATAAGTAGCTTCATGGTGTATAATGGGTATTACTGTTGATATGTGGGAAAGATTTAATGATTTTTAACCCTAACACCAAGATTACTATGAAGGGAGTCAGGTTTTCATGGAATGATGAATGCGAATAACAAATATTGGACTGGAATAATAGGGTTTTCACTGCCCATGTGCTGACACTGCAAACAAGTGGGGTTCTTTTCAAAATATTCAGTGATGCTTAAAATATGGTAATGAGTATTGTGTTTATGAAGAATTACAATTTCATTTCCTATTCCTTGAGGTAGTTGAAAATCTTGAGAAAAACAATTCCACGAGTGATCTAGAGTTGGTATAGTTAATCTTTGTGATACAATTATGTTGATATTTTATTTTTTGGGAGAAGTCTGAATTATATACAAATCAAAATTTAGAAAATATATATTCAAAAGATAATTTGATGAATATTCATTAAAGAAGAAGGTTAGACCTCAATAAGGATTATGACTACTCAATCCATAATTACTCTTGGAATGAAAATAAGGTAGAAGATTATCTTGTTAGATAGGACACTATAATTATATAATTGATGAGAATTGAAATGTATCCAATATTTTTAGATTTTATTAATGTGGATAAGAGAATAATAAAAAGGGAATATCATTAATCCATTCAAAAATTATTTCCCATCAATATATTTTATAAAGGTTAAAGGATGCTCAAAATGATGATGATAGAATATTGAAGAAATATAAAACCATCATAATATAAAAACCCTAAGAATTCAATGTTATTAAAGAAAGAATTGTAATATTTGGATTGAGAATGTGCATTCAAAAAAATATTGAGATAAAAAAAATACTTTTTAATGATTCATATAGTTCAAATTACTCCATTCACCCTAGAAACATGAAGATGTATTAAGATCTTCGGGTTCAATATTGTTGATATAACATGAAGAAGAACATTTCTAAATGTACATGTGTTTTCCTAATATGTTATTATGTGGATGCGGATAGGAATACATCAAAGGAATGATAAAACCATCATGTATAACAACATGAAAATGGGAAAAAAACATCACCATAGACAATCTCACTGTCATTCTGATGACATTCAAAGGAAACAATGTTATCCGGGTTATTGTAGATCATCTTAGAAGGACTTCACAATTAAATTAAATTCGAAAATAATTTTCACTAGATAAAATATCATGGACATATATCAGAGATGTAGTAAGGCGGCATGGAGTACCACAAATGATTATGTCATATCAACATCCATGATTCAACTTTATATTTTATAAGAGAGTCTAATACACTCTGAACATTGATATGAACTACAGTAGGACCAATGTCCCTCAAAATATTTGTAAATCTAAGTAGACAATCCAAACACTCTAGGACATGATATGAGCTTCAACAATTTACAAAAAAGTTGTATGAGACAAACATAATCATTTAGTGTAGTCCTATTATAATAAAAATATCTAATAAATCATCCAAATGGATCTGTATGAAGCCTAGTATGGGCAGAAGTGCAGATCACTGACATGTTGGGATGATGTTTGAGAACATAAACATATAGGTTAAAATATGGTCAATAAAATGTTGGAGTTGTTTAAAATGATCCAGTAGAACATAAATGCTTCCCAGAGGTTATAAAATAGATGTATTGATAATCCTTAACCATAACATGAGTATTATGTTAAAGACATGATATTTCTCAGCATATCTCATTGAATGAGGGAAATTACATTTTTGTTTAAAAGAATTATATTCCATAATACATCCACCCTTTTGATTTCCTTGACCTATTTGTCGTAGTGTCATATTGACAAGAACTCCCACCAAATATGTTTCATGTACATGATGTATTTCATGCATCACTCTAGAGGAAGAACATAACTGGCCTATCACATGTAATCAATCTAGAGGTGGTACCATTGAATATTGAACTCTCATATGAAGAGAATATGATAACGATCTTATATCATAGAGAAATTGTTCTTCAAAATAACAAAATTCCTCTTTTAAATGTGTTATGGATAAAAAACATGTTTGAGGAAGAATCATAAGAACCATAGGAAGTGATGAGACATATTTACCCTCATCTATTTTATTTTTGTAAAAGGATACTATAAGGTTGAAATTTCATAATTGGCGGAAGGTTGTAACGTCACTATTATTTTTTATCATAATTCCCATTCTTATTATTAAATATATATTTGATATAAAAATAACATGCACTAATTTTGATTAATAATATATAATTTTATATAAATGACCATTAATTATCATTTCAATTGTTCATATATCCATTGAACAGAGATTTCATGACTAGTATAAATATAGGGTTTTAATAAAAACATTACACATATACAAATGAAGTTATTTTCTCAACCAGTTTGATTTTACCATATAATTCTAATTTATCAGAGCATATAATTGATTTATCTTTTATGTACATTCAACTAAACCTATAAGACTATGATATCCAACAACTTATTCATGATAGAAACAATTTACACAAGATTCTCCATCTCATCAAGATCACAACCAAATTTTTTTTCACTAATAAACCATAAGAAAGATCTTCCATCTCACACCTTACACAATAGGTGTATGAAGGTGTAATAAAGAAATATATAAAAAGACCATGGAAATCAGATTATGTGAATTTTTATTGTATATAATAAATAATATTCTTCAATTCTAATATAGTTACATTGTAAATGATTTTGAATGATCTAATAGTATTTATCATTTATAGTCAAAAATAAATTAAGAAATATATTTTGATGAATTAAAGGATTTCTCTAATTAATAAATATTTAATTAAAATATTATTTTTTTTTAAATTTTATTATTCACAAAAATATTGTATAATTTTTAGGAATAAAAGTAAAATTTTTATTAATAATTGAATTTTTTTTATGGAAACCCATAATTTTTCAATAAATGTACATTATTATTTTAAAAGTAAAATTTCACATATATAGAAAATAATATAGATAAAATGAATATTATTATTTCAATTATGACATTGTGATTATCCTATAGTGTATTTTTCAGAATTATGAGGGACAACAGAAATTTTTGGTAACAGTTAAAAACGAAATAAACATGTAATGTATTTTATGACATCATAATGATCCAATAGTTGTGTAATAAAATTCAATAAATGGAATATCCCACCAAATACATATTTTAAATATTAATAATTATATTTAATGTTTATTTTATTTATTTTGTACCGCCTTAGTGAATCCTCTATGATTTATAATATAATTTATGATTCTTAACATCATTTCCTTGAATGTGTGACTCATTTTCACATAAGAAATATAATTTTGATTATATGATCGGCTTTATCATAAAAATATAATGTATACCCCTCATATTTTCTATAAAACATTGGAAAACCCAACGTATGGTTTTTGGTTATAAATATTTCATTTTGTTGTGTCCAAAACCAAAATTAAAAACTAATTCCCCCACCATTAATATATAAACTGACACAAAGCTCCCATTTAACATCACTCAAGATATTTTAAACAACACCTCCCTATGACCATTACTCCCTATAGCCCTCTAATGGTTCTCAAAATTTACATTTAATCAACCCACAAGCCATTTGGATCACAAATCCAATTAACAGATCTCCCTCTCTCATTTTTCATCAAGAACCTCTTTTATGTCTTGCATTTTAATTTCTTTGACATGATTTTGAATATTTCCCTCATTACCTACTTACTGTATTTTTTATGTAATATATATGTGATCTTCATTTACCTCCCATTAAACCCCTTATGATCCTACAATCCTACCTGTTACTATGTCAAAGTTACATATGGGATTTCTCTCTTGTCATTTCCATTCAACTATTTAGTTTATATTATGCATCGAAATTTCATTTAATATATTAGAATATTATGTTCCATTATACCCTTTCATTCCAACCCATGTAAAAATAATTAAATAACCATTTTTCTCTCATCAAATAAATTTACAAATTTTTAAATGATGTCGTTTGGCAACCAGAATTATAATTTAATTTTCCATCCCAAAATAAAAATGTAGTGAATACCATACTCATTCCACAATAAAAGTTATTCACCATTATGAACACATACATATAGAATGGTGACTTAGATATATGAATTATACATTCCATGATCATGAGATAATTTATGATGTTCAATTAATCCTTGTTATATGATATCTATGGAACACATAAGTGTGAGATTTAAATGATTATGAATGGTGTTCCCGGATAGTGCTATAATGCATTGGATCGGATATTGTATCATGATAAATTAGGATGGGATAAGGGTGTAACCAATTATTTCATAGGACTCTTATCCACCATTTTGGGACAGGGTTTTACCTTATTCATTTATATGAATGATTTTGTGTTTCATATTGATGCCACATTTCAATAATATGATACTGATGCAAAATCATTCCATTTTTCTCATGTTTACCTTTTTCTCCATTGATTTTCCTATTTCCAAAAATTTATTATATTCATCATATAATGCCTTGTTCACTCCTTTATGTATCTTTATATCTCACCCTTCACTTATTTATGACCTCATATAATCAAATGCAATTTTATGTATGAAAGAATGTTGTAGAAATATAAAATCAATTTTCAATAATGATATGTATTTTTGGTTTTATATTATTTTGTAATGATTTTTTACCCCAAATACACTAGACGTCTTGATCTTTAATGTTGTATTATGAAATATTTTATTCATTAAATCATGATTAAGTAGGAAATAAATAGAAGTTTTTTTATAAAAGACCAGTATATAATTCATTATTATAATATATATTTGTAAAACTAATCACACTAAAACGAAATACAAGAGTATGAGTTGAAAAAAAAAATACATTGAAGATGGAAAAAAGTTCAAAAAAATTATAACATTAATTTTACATCAATAGGCTACACCCAACCCACTCGAACATAGAACTCAAAATTCATTTTAAATGTTATTATGAGGAATCAGAAAAAATATAACAATAATTTATTTTATATATGACTCAATATATGACATCTGTAAAGTTATAAATGTACCTGATAAAAGAGTAATGTGAACTCATTAGAATTTTCCACTGTATTCCCAAATCACACAATCGAGTTTAGAATTTTTATAAAAAAAATTGTAAAAAAAAATTAGATGTAAAAATAATTTATATCAAACCCATAAACAAATTACAAATTAAATTTAATTAAACCGACCATTATATCCTTTTCATTATACTTTGGAATATTATTTTCCATGTCCACTCACATAACTACATAAAAACAGGCACACATATACTTAATCATGGGGTTACAGTTGACATTGGACTATCACATCTATACACCTTCCAACATTAATGGTGGCACCTCATCTTCGATATACATCCAACTAAACAGTTTTCAAATTATTGAGAAGATTTTGAACATCCATTATAATACAATAAATTTCATTCATAAAATTATTTCGAAATAATTTTTAAATGAATAACAAAATAAAATTTTATAATAATAATTTTACTGTTAAAAAAATGTATTTTCTGAAAACCAATCAACTATCCATAATTTACATTCAATTATAGAAACATTATTTAAATCATTCCTGACACATGTTTTTTATAAAAAAAATCATGGGAATCACTTAATTAAAAATAAGACATGATGATCTCAGTAATGTGGATATATGAGAGTATACACATACCAACAAAATGATCCTTGAAAATAAATAATAAAAATATGAAACAATATATTTGAAAATGGAAAAACTCAAATTAAATGAATCAAATGAGAAAATAAATATTCCCCTCAAGGAAGAAAAATATATTAACCGTGGATTATATTTTAGAATCGAAGGGGGGTAAAATGGACATATTATATAATAAGGTTAAATAATGATGATATAACTATGAATCTTGGCCTCAATGACACTTTGATTCACCTATGAATCACTTGGGGATCAGGAGGAAAAATCTATAAATCCATGTGAAAAAATGAAAAATTAGGATATGGAGTTATTAGATGTTTAGAAGGGGTATATATTATTAATTCATATTAGATGAACATTTAATGAATTTCCACCTATTTGATGAATTGTAATGCCACTTGGTATGGATAACCATTTTGTGATACTATCTTAAAACCACACCCATAATGGGAGCTTCAAATATCTAGAAAAACCATGCCCCAACAATGAATTTAACACAATTACAATATGAAATCATTCACTTAGGAACACGAATGGTTTTTCCAAATCATACTCTAACTTTACTCTTTCTCAGTGCCATGTATCTTCACTTTAATAGTATCTTGGAGTTGGTGTGTGGTTTCTACTAAATGTGAACTTCCCATGAACCCCCAAAAAATACTTTAATCCATAAAAACCCCTACCCCCTTAAGACCACATAAAAATCAACACTAGCATTTTATTTGATAATAATAAACAAATAATGGATCATATACATGAAATATAGGGTGAAAAATTATCAATTACAATGGAATATCCATCCATAAAATTTAGACAACCATAGTTAACATGGAATAATTTATGCTATTATTATATGATTTCCTTTTCACACACTAATATATATTCCTAAATAAGAACATCTCCCTATAAAACATATACAATACATATTCTTTCCCATTAATGATATTTTCTTACCTACCCAGAATCGGTACCTACATTGGAATCAATATGGAATCTGGCTCTAGGTCAATGTGATCCCACAAAATCACATGATTAGGATCAGTTTCATAATTATTTATTTTGTATGTATGAAACATGTTGTGTAATGAACAAATAAATGATGGAAATGTAAATTGACATTCCACCTAACCAATTCATTTGTGTTTCTCCAAAAAGATTATATATCAAGGAGATAAGATTTCATGACTACCAAAATAATGATACATAAGCCTGGGAGATATTCTCAAAAACATGTGAACAACGAAATCAAAAAAATGGGCACTAATGACAATATAAATATGATTTTGATGAATTTTTTCTTACACCGTTCAATTTCAGATCAAATGGATATTTTATATTGTTATTTTTTCAACGATGGGTCTAATTAGTTAAATCTAACATACTTCCATCCAATTAATTAGAGAAAGAAAAAGGATTCATGTACAATGATTAAAAATGTTCCATATATGTCGATGTGTGATAACTATTATTTTATGGGAACTACACTAACATTATATGTACCTCCCAAGATCTATAAATATATATAATAGAATCCATAATATTTTCTACCAATGCTTTCAAAATCCTTTAAATTTTTTCTTCCATTTATAGATGATAGGATGTCCCTGTTGACAAATAATATCTAATGGATTACTATAAGAATTTCCAAAAATGTTATGTAAACATATTATATCATTCAAATACAATCTATATGGAAATCTCATTCATCATTGTATTTTTGTGATTTTATATTATAGAAAATTAATCTACTGTATTTTCTTCACTAATAGGGATGAGGTGAGTACAATTTGGATATGAGACACTATAACCCATATAAGATCATGTTTTCTAAACATAATTGACATTCATATTTCAAATACCTAGCTATCATTAAGCGTTTCTAAATAAAAATTGATAATTATTAAAAAAATCATACTTCTCATCAGTATTCCATATTTTCATAGTAACAATTGTGGAATCATGATACAATATAAACTAAAACTATTTTCATAAAAACCACAAATAAAATACTCTCAAAGAATCATATAAATTATGAATCATTTGGTTATATCCCATCTACCATGTTTTTATGCACTAATTGTATTATCATGAAAAAAATAATGTGTCGCCATTTAACCCCTAAATGTTTTATCGAACTCTCATCCATCCTTCATCGCTTATTGGTATCCCCATAAATGTGTTTTCAAATCAACATAGAATGATCTAAATCAAATGTATGAGGAACTCTAAAATTCTCTACCAAATCATTTGGAAGTGAATCTGAAAATAAATCCAAAAGAGAGCATTTTTATAAGTAAAACACACTTATATATGTATATATATGATATGACTGATATTGCTTCTACTGTTCTGATGCTTCATTAACCAACAATGTGTATGTCAGCTTCCTCCATGCATCCACCGCAATGTTTCATTTATATGGTGTATACACCAGGATGAATTAAAATATCATCAGATACTCCATCCTTAAGATTTAACTTAAATTCAAATATTCTTGTGAGGAAATTTGAATCCAAAACATATGATATGTAAACACTATGATTTTCTCAACCATGGGATAATGAAAACAATTCATCCAATCATGGACACATAATCTAATTCTATGCAGCAAGGTGGGTAATTCTTCTCTTGAAACCATAACTCTCAATATCCATAATCAATAACTATATTTAATGTTATAATAGCCCCATTTACACCCCAAAACAAGAAAATATACGAAAAATCCCAATATAGAATATATTAATGTGAGGTTACGGGCTAATATAAGTCTATCCTTATGTTCATAATAGTATTTCGCGCATTATTAATTCCATTTGATTGAAACACCTTTCTTTATAAAATATTCCTTGGTGATTCCAATGTTGAAAAATTACATGAATACATATTTAGTTTTCCAACAATGTTATGAAAAAACATATCTGAAATACATTTTTTGTGGTTATAAATATATAAAAGTGTTAATCTATTCCGGATCAACTGAAACTACATTCTAGTAAATTACAGGTCCAATGAAACCCAACTTTCTATAATGAAATAATACATTTATAATGTGTAATAAAGAAGAATGTCAATCACGAAACCCAATAATATAGCTATATGTTTCTTGAAAAATACATTTCCTTATAAAACACAATTATTTCATAATAAATGTCCTCAAAAATTGAATTTAAATACCCTTGAATGATTAGATTAACCAATTCCATAAATAAGGATTTTGTATTTGTATGGACAATGGTCATAACCACATTCTCATAATAGGTGAACTTACATCTAAAATATTTCATTTAATAACCCCCTTATAAAATCATAATTGTTGTTTATATAAAAGTAGGTCAAATTTTAACAAAAATTGTTAACCCTGTAAATTAGTTCAATAATATCATCAATCCAGGGAAGGAGATACAAAATCATTATACTAACATCGTTAAGCATATAATCATTAACCAAAAGGAAAATAGTTTGATGTTAATTCTCCATAGATAGAAAATATTGTTCCATAGATAAGTACTAGATCAAATAGAGCCTTTTCTTGTAAACTCTTCAAATTGTACATTCAATTTTATCAGGTCCATTTTGGTAGACATATATGATTGAATCGAGATAGGTAATGTTTATTGTAGGATTTAAATCATAATGTTAAATCATAATTTTTAGGTTTCAATCATAAGATATTGTTAGTGAAATCATCTGGAAAATGGTGAAAACTAGTTGGAAATTATATTTTCCAATTTTTTCAATAGATTCTGATTTCATTAATAAAATGTATTATAAAGTTTTTAAAGCAACATGTTAAAAAGGCCTTACTCTACTTATCTCTAAAATACCAATTTCATTTAAATAAATACTCAATTACAACAAGAAATGTTAAACTAATCATTTGATAATAACTGTGGATGAAATCTATAAAATATTTCAACAAATCCATACCCATACTCAAGACATTAATATACATATCTATCATGTAGAAATAACATAAAAATCAATCCCTATAGATAGATATTGGTCAATATTTTTCCTATAATTATAGTAAATTATGTTGTCCCAATATTATTTTTAAGATTCAAAATGAAAATTATCATCACAATATGAAATCAAATATTATAAAAAAGCACAAGAAAAAAAACAAATTTGTGGGACCTGAATAAATCAAACCAAGCATGTAGAATGGTAAAAACCATTAGTTTCACACCTCTCAGAGTCAATGTTCAAGATTGATCATCCACAATAACCTAATCATCACCATATAATTTCTTACGTAATGAACTATGCACTTTATAACAGTTTAGATATTTCATAGGTTGAGGAGTCATGGTGTTCAAAGAATTACTATGAATTTCATGGTTCTAAAAAATAGAATTATTTGGTTTCACTCATCCAGTCAAATCATTAGATTCCCAAGAAACATTAGCTATTTCTCTAGTAATTTTCCACAGAGAACTGTTATAATAGCACTGATGATGTCCTCTATTGTTTAAATTACGAAAATATCAAGGTGGCGGTGTAACATATTTCCTCATGTGATCATCCTTACAAAAATATAAACATATAATAATACTTTTTGGTTGAGGTAGATTTTATACTAATACCAATGTCTATTTTTGAAGTCTTCCAACAATATAGATGTAGTAATTATTATTCATCTTGTACATAATATAATAGTATCAACCCATTATTATCATAATGAATATGATCACCACAATCATATTTCAGGTGATATCCCATACTACAAAAACAACATAATTGGTTGTATCTATATGATATAAAATTAAATGAATGCTAATTATTAACTGAGTATCTTTCCAAAACCGTGACTCAATAATGCATTCCTCTAAGGAATCACATGATAAAACATCTAGTGAAAATATTAGTAAATTAATCAATTTATCTACATTATATTTATGTAATATATTCGCTGTCATTAATCTATATACATCTTTCTTTCTAACAATATGAAGGGTACACTGGTGAACATAATTTTTATTAAATCATCCACAATCATCACATGAAATTTCTTGTTCAAATTAATGCACGAAAACAAATTCACACCATTGGAATTTAAAATACTCCATCATTTGAATTTACAACATAACTGTCATTGTTACATCCCTCTATAGTAAATCAATTAATATACTCTTTTTTGTTAGAATATACATATTCTTTTTGGTCTTGGAATCACTCCATTAAGTTGGTGGATTCTACATTCAGAAAATAACTAATTTCTATGAGACCTACCCAATGACATTCAAAATTAAAATAAAAACACTAAATTCTGTATCAATCATTTAAAAATAAAGAGATAAAAATTTCAATTTAAAAAATCAATATATATATATATATCATATATTTCCATAATTATACCATTTTTATTATTTTAATGTTTTTCGAAGACAACACACACATGATTTTTAAATTTTATGATTTTCACTATAATAAAAAGTCAACTACATTTCCCCATTCCATAGACCATTAAATATATAATGTACATTGTATTGCTATTATGAACATTTTCCATTAATGAATTTTATCCAACTCTCATTATCCAATCTCATAGTTATGAGGTCTCTCTACTAATAGATGTAACAAAAACAATTCATGTCCCCAAACACCCAGGTAAATATATGTTCGACATAATGGGGTTAACTACAGTATATTATTGCATGAATATCAATTTATGAAAACATTTTTTCCAAAATCCAACCCATATCATTAAAAAATAGATATATACCAATTTTTCCAAAAGTAAATTTTGATCTAGAATGACTAATAGATTTATGAACTGATGGAATGAATAATTATGATACATTTTTTAACATCCATCCCTCACTAATTTTCATGAGATTTTTTAATTTTAAAATAATAACTTAGGTGACATAACTAGGAAACCAATGGATGGAAATAAATTCCAAGGGGTTGAAGAACATTTTCTGGAAAATTTTTCTTTTGAAAACAATATACAAAAAAAATAAAATATTAAAAAAAATACTTTAAATGATGAATGAGTACAAAATACAACAAAAAACTGTAATAATTCAACAAAAAATATCATATTATAATATAAACATGAATAAATATATGTATAAAAATTTAATATTACAAATCTCAAATCATCTAATTGACATCAATCTTATATACCCTAACTAATCCATGATCTTCCTCCACATTCCATTAAAAATATATGACAATTAATAACTAAATAACTATGGTATGATCCACTTACAAATGTCTTGATATATAACATGTTGAAATGAAAATATTTTTAATGAAGTGGGGCCTAAAATGAGTAAGAGTTCACCAATTATTTTCTAACTCATGCCACTATTATAAAATGTGTAAAATTAATTTACATGAAAAAAATATTATGTTATGGCAGAAGATTATATAAAATCCAGAAACAATTTTCTATATAATGAAATAAATCATTACTTTAAAAATTATCATACATTATTTGGAATATACTTTTTCTAGTTTGACCATATAGAGCAAAATACACACTCATTCCTGATTTTAAAATTTATTATAAAAAATCCTTACCATAATATGTGAAACATTCATGTTGGTACATTATGTATTTTATCTATCTGACTAAACAAACTACTAAACTATTTTTTTTAAAATTATAACAGTAAATTCCAGTAAAAAAATTCATTATTTATAAAATTTCATTATCAAAATTACATGGATTGAAAACTAATTTTTTTATGATCATTGTATTAAAATTATCAACAATGGGGTTTCCTAAGAAAACTTAAATTCCACATTTTTCCTGAAAATATGAAAATGAAATTTTCATTATGAATTTGGCTTGTATTTCATAACCATTTATATAAAACCATTTAATTAAAACTACCAATTTAGGTTCTATGTAATGTGGATATAATAGAGAAAACACATGCTCAATAATGGTTTTATGAAATGGAGAGCGTAACAAAAAAACATTAGATACATCCTTGGATCTCTTTTCCTTAAATCAATGAAATATAAAAAAATCATGATTCCCTACCTGGGACAGGAATATAAAAAATGTATTTTATTTATGATTTTTGGGGATTGAATATGGCTATATCGAAGAATAATAATTATTAATGTTGAATTAAATATAAATATATTCCTCAAACAACCTTTTATTTTCATAATAATCACATCTAAATTGATGCTAAAAGTCTTTTATGACATTAAAGAAATATTAATTCATATTATTGAGATATTATGGGAATTCATTGGGTACTATAGTTAAATTATACATTGATACAAATTATGATGGGATATAACTGTACAAAACATTTATAGGTTACACATTTTAGATAACCTTGAATGATATATTTGGTTCCACTGTATTAATGTCACACATCAAATGGTCGGATCACATAGTTTCAAAAAATTTGTGCCAATAATACATCTCCCACAATTTCTGTAATTTTAGTTTCCCCAAAGGGAACACATTTTTTTCTATACTAAGATCCAACCATAGGAATTTCAATTACCCAATTTCTTCCCTTACATGGTTTTGGGTAGATGTTTCATTTATTTTAATAAGAGTGGAAAAACTATGCATTGCTATAAAATCTGTTGAATCACGAATAAGGAACTTGTAACCTCTAAAAACTAATTTTAAGAATTATAATGTCTTTGAATATAAAAATAATTGGTCATGAAAATGTATTTAGTGGTGTTACATTGGTTCTAAATAAGTAATGTCTTTTTATAAGATTACATATATACACTAAAATAAATTAATGTTATTATATGTGTTAACACATATTTTTTGTTTTTCTAGAGAATAATTATACGACAATGTCAATATATTGATAGTTTAATGAATTTACATATAAGTTCCTAGATTTGTTTAGAACATCCTTTTGAATTGAAATTACATTAGAAAATATTTTTCTTATGGTTAGTTGTCATCATATAATTGGACACAAATTGTACTATATTTCAAGTGGTTAATTAATATATTTTGATGTTGATTTGTTCTAAATGGTTTAACACATGAGATATCTACATGATTGGATTTTATTAGTACATACACACTGATAATAATTTCAAAGGATTTTTTTCTTTGAATATTATTATATTCCAATTTTTGTATCAGTCCATTGACATGTGATTAATATTAATGAACCATAGAGGTAAGATAAATTAAATTATTTTAGATAATCATATAACTGAATAAATTAATGATTTAAAAACACCTTATAAACATAATGGTTTTGAAGGAAAAATATTACAACCTATGTTTATAAAAAACACCTTTCAATTCAGGATAATAACATTTAAGAAATCTATATTTAAGCGAGTGTGTCTTGATGGTTTATCATTATAGGTGACCATGGTTGAAGATTCCCTATGTATGTTATACTGTGGAGAAAATAATATTAATATAACCTTTTTGGGATGATGGGTATTTTTTAGTCATATATGTCACCATGATGTGGAAAATCCTATAATATAAGCGGAAAGAAACAGGAGTATTAAAGGAGACCCACAAGGGATAGATGATAGGGTATTGACCCAAGGAGGGAAGGTTTATAAACATGACATCAACGGAAATAACTAAACAGGTGTATTATAGAGATTATTGGGAATGTATTGAAGGGTCCATGATAAAAGAATTTCCATTTATAAGGTTGGGAGGTTGGGGAGAATGTAATACCCTATATTGTTAAAGGCTTCACGTGATATGTTTAATAACTATGTCACCAAGTCTATCCTTTATATTACAGTAACTATTAGATTATAAGACCATAGTTATGATATATTTTATATTAGTTTTTTTAGGATGGATGACATCCTTGTATGATTCATAAAGTGTGTTTCATTGAGGACAAGAAATAATTAATGTACAAATGCAGGATTACATATATTGTTGTTTGTATAATTATTAATCATATTTGGTATTATCATGTAGTTTGAAGGGACGGAAAACAAAGTATTATAAGAGACCATCAAAATACAAATGACTAGTTTTTGTCTATGGGAGGTTGGGTAGTCAAATATAAATTGTGTCTACCATGAGTGATATTGAATTAATGAATAAGTTAATAAATAAATTTTCCCTAGAATGAAAAAAGATGATATATCAGGACCTCATATTGAAATTTGTCGGTCTATATTATTTCAATGATGATTGGTATTGTTGGGATCCGTTAAGAATGATAAAGAATGATATATCAATTTTATAGATACATGTCAAGGTTACATAACATTATTAAAGATATACTATGGAGAAGAGATCATATTAATATATTAGAATTCCAATGTGGTAATTTAAAATTTGATATTAAATCCTTCCTCTATGGATTCCTTAACATGTTGCTAGACACTGATCATAGACCATAGGAAATTAAACCTGAATCCCCTTATGACGAATCTTGTATGGTGATCATCATAGTGTTTCTATAAATCATAGAAACCTTATAGTTTAATTTATCATTTTTTGTGAATATTATTATCAAGACAAAAAAATTAATTATTTTGGATTTTCGAATAATGAATACTATGAAAATGTTATATTCAATTTAGAATAATGATATTTATGCTTAGTAATAAATAAATAAAATTTACAAGTCCATTGAATAAAATATTTATTTATCTCTTCTTTTATTACCAATTAATAATGTAATATTTATTATAATTTTTTTTATTTAATTATTGATTATTAAAAATAATATTAATTCGCAAGTGTGTGAATATAATATGTATTTATTTTTTTAATTAAAATATTTACTATTTAATATTTGAAAAATGGTGTGCATGGTGGATGGGCCTTGTTAATATCCCCACCAATAAGAGCAATTTAATGATATATATAAATTAATAAATAAGTTGTTATTTATTTAATAAATCTTATATATACTTTATGTGAGTTGGTTAATGTGTTTATATAAAAATAAACTTAAAAATGTTAATGATAATAATACTAATAATAATAATATATGATTATTATTATTTTTATTATCAAATTTCTTCATTAATGTATTTTATTTTCATTAATAATGATTTAGTCAATAATTAAGACATATATTATATTTACCCTGTTAATATCAATTCATAGTGTGAAAATTATTTCCAATGGTGGAGATTTTTTATTGTGAAAACAATCCTCACCTATGGAATCTCATTAAGAAATAATAACTTAAAGGCTTCTCAATAGACTTGTATAATTCATCCAACTCTTCAATACATCTTGAGGACGATAGATTGATAAATTTAATCGAGCCAAACCCAAATATAATATTATGATCTAGGAGAACTACAAACGGTGATTGGTTGGTCCATACTTTCTCCTATATCACTATAATCATTTTTCAGAGATGATGGAACACATGTTTACACCTATAGATTTATTATCCATTTTATCCTATGAGAACAATTATAGTATAAACAAGAAATTTTTTGATCTATCCACATTTACAACAGGGAATGATCTCAATATTGGGGTAATTACTTTTTATTCAATTAATTAAAAATTTCATGTGGATGATGATATCTTCATAGTTATATTTTTTTATATAAAACATCATTGCGTAAACTTGTTGGGTTTGATGATTATTTATAATTTATCTAATTGTATTAATTTAATGACACGTATATAAAGGACTTGACATACACTAATGTTATACATGATACCTTCAAATAGGTTATAACTATACATGAATGAAAAAACAAAACTATACCAAATCGAACATAAATAAAACAAACCAATTAAGAAATTAATGTCATAGTGAAAAAATATTATTATAATTGATCAAACCTAAAAAATTATGAACAAATAATAGAGAGTTCAAAATCATCCCCAATATATAATCCAAAATAAATCCAAATTGACGACAACCAATAAAATCCTAATATATGAAACTATAAAAAAACACCACCCTATTTAAAAACCAACCAATAAATTATTTTAATATAACATAATTACATAAATTTAAAATCCCCATATCAGATACCATGGACTAAAACTATCCCGAAAATAATTTTTTAGAAATATAATAATCCAGAATTTATAGAACCGAATTAATTAAATCAAATACATAAAAAATCATACTAGACTTATGTATAAAATGATTAAACCTGAAACAGTATAAAATGAATGGATTGTACAAAAAAATTTCAAAATATTAAATTTTTTGGAGAGGATTAATAGAACTACTTAATAGAAATTAATCCTAACAAAACCGAATTATCCTCAATTAAAAAATTGCACAACAATAAAAAGGAAAAAATAAATTCAAAAAATAATTAAATATAACAAAAAACACTAAATATAATAATTTTTTAATTATATTAAATAAAATAAAAAATTTGATTATAAAAAAGAAGAAAATTTGAATACATCAAAAAAATAAAAAAACAACAGAGTATAATTAAATTATTTCACACATGATCAATAAAAAATAAGTCAATATAAAAAATTGAACCAAACCTATCCATCATGAATTGAATTAAACAATATAAAACCACCCTAACTAGAACCTAATAGAACATAGTTTTCTCTTATATAAAATAAAAGAAGAAAACCAAATAAAATAAAACATAATTGAAGAAACCTAACTACAAATGAACCATGAATACAACAATCAAACATAGATGTTTTACAAGAATATTTAATTAAAAACGATATGATCAAAATCTAAACTAAGGTGAACAAAATAGAACCTTACCAATTGTTTCAAAACAAAATCATTTAATTTTTAAATGACATTATAAAAATTGATTTAAATCAAATTGACAATGTCAATTCAAAATTAAACAATATAATTATAACATAATGATATCCAACAATATAGAATAAAATCTAATGAAATTAAGTTATATGAATCAATAGGGAATTTAAGAAAATAACATATATGTGAATTTAACTAAAAATAATAATATAACTTCATAGAAACAAACTAATTTCTACTAACATAAATGACATATAATCATATTCTACCAAATAATAAAAAACAAAAATGAATTGATTGATCAAAACCAAAAACTAATCTAAACAAAATTGAACCATCCGAGATACGAAATTAAATTATACTACAGAATATAATGTAGAATAAATGTTATGGAAACAAAATGAAACAATATAAAATATAAAAATGAAAAATATACCATAAATAAAAATAAATGACCAAAATAGACATTAATTAAAAAAATAAAATTATAAATAATTGATCAAAATCATATCAATCCAATCCTAAAAAAAAATTTAATTGAACTAAATATAACAGAATATAAAATAATAGAACTAAACTGAATGGAAATAAATTAATAAGTTTCGATCAATTATGAAGTAAATTTAATTTAAACAAAATAGATAAAAATGTTTTGAATTATTCGTAATCATTCAACAACTAATATAATAAAAATACATAATAAAATAATAAAATAAAATAGATTATAAACAATCCAAAATTAATATAAATAAAAAACAAAATTCATTGGATCTAACCCAATCCAATCTAATTGAAATTTAATAGTAACCTACTAAGAAAACTAAATAGATCAAAACTAATTTACAAAACCATTAAAAATATAATAGAAAAAATAAATCAAAACACAATTTAACAATTCAAACTAATATAAACCAAAACCTATATAAATAATCCAAACAAATACTACATAAACTAAACCAACAATTAACAATTTAAATCAAAAAAAATATAAACACAAAATACAAAACAATAGAGGGGAATATCGATATAATAAAATCACTCAATTATTTTGTAACACTTGGAAAATTTATAGGAATATTTTCCATGCTAGTAATTAACACAGTGAATGATATCAATGACTGTTGTGCCATAAATTTAAATTTTGGAGGAATAAAATATATTAATATTACTAACCTGATATTTTTCTGAAAAAAGTTGTGAAAATTCCAAATAGATTCATTGATAAAAAATATTAAAACACCTTTGAGCTTAAAATTCTTGTTTTATCCTCAGTGAGGAAAAATATATATCTTCACTGAGTGTTTGGTTCAATCCATTAGGGAATGAAAATAGAAATAAATAAATTATGTTCATATATTTATTTAATTTATTCAAAGAAATAATTTTTCCTCAATAAATATACTTGTGAAACCAAAATTGATGTGTTGTCCCCATAACCATGAGAATTTAGAGGATTATGTGGTGGTGCATTGGTGGGAATAAGGGTCATGGATAAATGATCACAGTTCCATAAATATATACAAATGCAACACAACATGCTAATATATTGAAAGAAATCTATATTGATCATTCTTCATCAGTTATTGTATGAATGTGAGGTTTTTATTTTTTGAGTGTGGGTTTTCCCAATTTTAATTGCACATGAATAAAGAAATATAATTATTGTACAAGATAATTAATAGAACAATGTTGTGATTCTATTAATTTATTTATTTTTGTGTGGTATAGAAATTGATATTGTTTTAGATTATTTTTTTCATCATTCATCAAACAAGGATCATGAATCAAGGAATATATAAATATTGGTCATGGACTATTACTAATATTTTAAGGTGAAATTTCTCTCTCCAAATTACTGATGAACATCATTGGTAGTTTATTTTGTCCTAGAGTTATATGAATAATCAACGAATAATCAATTTTTATTCTGTCATTGTTGCCATGAGGTGCTACCACATGATTTGTGTGGAGATATGATGTTATTAGTATATTAATTGATGATAATAGCAGATCAACATATGTATTTTTAGATCACTTTCATAGTATTAGGATGAAAAAATAATGAGGCATGATAGTGGGCCATTTCAAATAAATGAACAATGTCCAAATCTAGAAAGGAATGAAGTGAGGGTTAATTTAAACCTGTTTTTTGATATACTTGTTGATGTCTTGTGAAATTAATGGATGTGGAGGCTCAAGAAAATAAATGGGAATTATAGGGAATTTATGTGGGGTTCTTGGCTACTCAATGTGTAGTCATATGAACAAAATCCATATACACCCCCATTTGTGATGCTTGTATTTCCATGATGTAATAAGTATAACTAATCATGTGATAGATGCCAAATGCCATGTTACACTTTTCCTGACATCTCATCTAGTATTGGGTGTTCATACCTAGGAATCCATGTAGTGTTATATTGCATTTCTGCCAAGTCACACACCATGTAATCCATTGATGATCACAATCCATATTTTTGAAGTATATTCATTGGTGTCCATCTATGTCATGCACAATGTGTTATTGGGACATACATTGGAAATATAGGGAACATCTATAAATCAATGTGTGTGTCTGTGACCATGAATGTGGGAATAACTCTATTTTCATAAGAATATTATGAGGACATTCTGAGTTCTTTGGAGGCATCTAAGTGAAAAGTACACATAGTATATAAAATGTATTAACAAAATTTACATTCCATGGGAGGGAAAGACATGTGAAGTATACAATTTTTTGAGACATGCAATGTACCCTCAAGAGCATGACGTGCACACTATAATGACATGTTAGAGTACACATTATTCTTAGTTTAACATTTTTTATATATTTTGTTAGATTATATGTACTAGATTATGCTAATTGTGTTCCCTTGGTTCATTTCTATGAGAATTATAATAAAAATATCATCATGATCATATGAATGTGACCTATATAATTAAGCATGTTGATGAGGTATATTTGGGAGTGTTTTCTTATTCTATAGTGATTCGTCTCTATTTGATTTTATGAGGTTTTTTACAATATATAATCCTGATAATAAGTCCTCAGATACCTTATTGGATTATAATGTATTTCCTTTAGGGAGGCCCATAGTGATCTATATTTACATTGTATTTAACTTGGTAGGGTTTATGTAATTCTTGTGACCATTAAATACATGAAAATTAATCAAAAATCTATGTGGATAATTTATATAGTGTCAATTTTCCACCATGAGAGCCTTCATTATATCACAACTATCATAATATCGAAGATTGATCTTTTTTATGGGGTAATAGTTTTTTTATTGTTTATAATGGATTAACCATTTGATTTTCCACCATACATATTCTCGGATAGACCTAACCTGAGTGACTTCCAAGATGAGATTTTCCAGTTTCATTATAGATCAGGGAGCAGTTCCTATAGGATGGGTGTCGCCATTAAACAAAAACTAGATCTATTGTATGATATTGGCGACGGATTTTTTTCTATGTATATTTAATGAGTATATTTTCGATATACACACCCATTTTAATGTTTCATATCTTATTTTACATACATTTTCTCTATGATTTGATTACTCTAAATACATATAAATTACAGATTTCAGGGATCCCTACATGTTATTTTGATTTTCAAACCTTGATTGGATATTCCCATAAATTTCATGTATTATGATAACAATTATTAATTTATAATGCATATAGAGGACTATGGGTAGGTGGTGTATAGTTTTGGTTAGTAAGAAAGAGTTTTATACCAATGTGCAAGTTATAGTAGTACCTTTTTAATGATGAGTCTGAACTTTATTTTTCCATTGTGGGGTGTATTTTGAATTTTTTTATTCATTAGAGTACAATATGTCATACTCTAATGTGGGATAGATGTTATGTATAAATTTATAGTAGAACATGTTTTCACATTCTCATCATTGTAGAGTAATGCTTATTTCATTGTAAGTACATATATTTTATTCTAATGCTATTAATAGTTGTGATGTGTTGAGTTGGAAATCGTCTCCATCCCCTTAAATATTTGTGGTGGTTTTTGGGTTGTTGCGATTAGAAATTACTCTAGCATGATAGTCCCCACATGGTCATGTAATTTTAGGGCGGTATTATAGATGAATACCATCGAAGGCTATATTTTGTTGTTTTTTTAGATTTGGTGGTTGTTTTTGGGACCATGGAACTATGTTAAAATGATTCAAGTTCATATTTCACAGTAGTGGCCCCAATGTTGTTGTGGAGGACAATGTATCCATTCACCAAGAATCTAATAAAACTCTTGTGTAATTAGTAATCATATAAATGCTTTTGAGGAAAAATAATTGGTACAAGTGTAATATAGGAATGGGTTTTGGATTCCAGGTATATTTTGAGTCATGTCAGAATATATTCTCTTTGACCTTGATATAGATTTTTTATTTACATGATGTTTCCAAGATGATATCAAGTGAGGGTTTTTATTATATTCTAGAGTTTGATTTGATGAGTGATGAGGCCCCCTACAAGGGGATTATACATCAATTAGCCTTTCTAATAGACAATCATAATGTGATTCGGTTACCTATTAATTAGTTTGTAGATAGTCATCTTATGTTACAAGTGGATTAAACCAGTAAAACATTATAATTTATTCCATATTTTGTGCTAGATGATTATTTACATGGATCAAGAACAAATCATGATATTTTAGGGATGTGATATCATAAGATACATGTTAATAAAGACCAATATAAAAATGAGATTGATGCATGTTCAAAAATAATATGTTTCTCCATAGACATCTGGGAAAAATCTAGTCTATGGGGATTAGATGTTTCTATTCATTTATTATAATTGGATATCTCATTCTGGAATTTTCTACCCATTGTTATATATTCTGATATATGGTCAAAAAAACCATGCCAAAGGTATTATTTAGGTAATGGAGGAACATTGGAATGTGGACACTGCAAAGAAGATCATGGAGCTGTATTATGTGGTAGGATCATTGGTTTAATTCTATAACACCTTCCCAAAGTGTCCATGGTAGCCTCATGATGATGGTGTTCAAAATCATAGATCTGATCTGACATTGGATTCCATTTACGTGTAGGATCCATGAGTGTATAGAGGTGGGATCTATATTCCTTATACATATTTTTTAATACTGATAATAATATGACCCACTCTTTATAACTACTTTTTTTTTTGAATTTTCTAGGGATACACCTAGCATTAGTAGTTAATTGTGTTGTTAGGGTTTTATAAAACATCATAAAATCAATGAAAATGCACAATTAAAAACATAGAATCATTCATGAGGTGCAATATAAAAAATTTTGTGTTTGTTAGATCCAACCAAAGAGGATAGTGTGGATCAATGGTGGATGAGTTCACATAATATGGGTGTTCTGGAGTTTTTATTAAAAAAATTATTGGATAAATCCTCACTTGTTTTAAAAAAGGGTAAAAAGAACAAATGATATTCAATTAGTATGAAATCGAAGAGGATTTATTAACAGTTAATGGTATGATGTGTATCTTCACTACAGGAGTTTCAATTTTCACATAAATTCATTAGCCACATATGCCTAAACATTTCCCTTTTAAACCTACTGATACATGTTGATCCTTTTTCTTCAACACATGTTTTTGATGATCTTCCATAGAAGATCAATGATAAAATAATTCTAACCAAATAAGTGACATGGATATATAAGTAATTTTTTCCTTGCATGGAATATCATAATAGTGGTGGTGAGACCATATGATAATATCCACAGTATGGGATGGTTTCTACCATCCATGATTAGTTGTTTGATACATGTTAATCTACTAGTTCATCTTTTTTAATCGGATATATTTCCATCGTTTGACCTTGACTGATCCAAAGAAGATAATGATGATCTCATGTATAGATAGATACAAATGATTTCTAATCAATATGATAGTAAAATATAAATAGAAATAGATTATATGTGATATATTTAATTCTTTTATAGGTGGTATTGTATTAGAAAATATTTCCTTGGGACATTCCCGGTTTATCTCCACAAAGATAGTTTGGCCTCTTCATTGATTGGAACTCGTGATCACCAATTAGTTTTTTAATATTAAAATATATGAAATCAGTTGATTTTCATAACATGATGTTGCTGTCAATAGTTAATAGAATAATGAGTTTTTTAAAACACATTGTGATCACATTAGAAGACCAATATTTTTCCTCTCATAGGATAACATGTTATTGAGGGTGGGTGTGAATTATAGTAACATGAATAATGTTACATGAGGAAGAGTATCTAATCATAAGAACCACTGATTTCATCAAAAATTGGATTAGATAAATGGGGGTTTCAGTGTTTGATAACTAGAGAGGCTATTAGAATATTTTGTTTTGTTGATGTATATAAAAGATGTAAATTTTCATGAACCTACAGATTTTTTTTGAGTTTCAGTTTATTTCCTTCAGGGTGTTGTATGAATTAGTTTTGTTGCTTGAGTTTTGGATTTATCCAAAAACCATTATAGATAATTTCACTACATATTTCATTTTTGGAATCCATGTGAGAATAGTGTCTTTTGGTCGAGAATGGGTTATCAAATATTATAGTGCATATTTTTCACTAGTTATAGTAGTTACCCCTTCACATAATTTCCTGATCTGGGGAGGTACAACTCAGGGATATAAAATGTGAGATATTAAATGAACATATATGCAATAAATATGTTTCTGATTGATTTTTATCATGTTGGGAGATCATATTACTTATTCAAGTATGGATGAAGAAAATAGTACCATAATGTAAGGACATATACATTGTGTCAGATTACGATAACAAAACATCTAGGGGTGGTGGTTATATACAATGATCTCGTAGAATCGGTTGGGATGCTAAGGGAGTAGAAAAATTTATTCAAGTTAGAATATTGTTCATTAAAACTATCATGGTTGATGACCAATAGATCTTCACAAAGAATTCTGTATACTTGATCATTTTAGAGTTTGTTTATCTTCATGGAATTATTTTTATAATTTTTGATGAATTAAATGATTATTTGATAATGTGATTATAGAGAGGATATGGGACTCTATTGGGGACTCAGTTGTAGTTGAGTGAAATGTTTTACACCAGTTATATAGTGATGTAAAATGGATCATTATGGTTCAAGATAACATGATTCGGATTTTTATGTTGGTTTTTTTGAAAAATATAGGAGTATGATAGACCATAGTGGATTTTGTGTCCCATAATTATTACCACTCCTGTAGTAGTATAATACCTTTTTTGGATAAGTATTGGGGACCATACAATATACATTATACTAGTTGGAGATAGTAGGTCATATATAATCGGCCTAGAGATGGTTATAAAAATTGTTATATATTATAATTCTTATCTAGTGGATGTTATAGACAACCCAGAAATTTCATGAGTACTTTAAAAACCGATTGAGAATACCATTACAGCTAGGGAATTGTGGGGTTCTATAAAAGGTGAAAAGATAACTCTATGGTCCTAATTAACTATATTTTTTTAACTACAATTTCATATTCGATACGATTTTTAATGATTATCCTCCTATTAACTACAGTGTTGGGTAATTGTTGTTCTCCACATATCACAATTGAGATGGTTTGCACATGAAATGTTTTATGATATCAAATTGGTCTGATGGGATATGAGAGTTTATCGTTTTATTCATGTAGCTGATAGTGTTTATATCTAAAATGAGGATACACATTTTTAGTAATTGTTTCTTAATGTGAATTTTTTTTGGAAAAATGAGAAACTGTCATGGGATATTGTGTGTGTGTTTGACATGGTTGAGAGCTAATTTTCTTCAATTTTTTAGTGGTATTTTACTTTTCAAATTGATAATACTTGAATACATAGAGAATGGAATTAAAAAGGGTTTTCTATGTATTACATTATGATACTTATATATATATTTATTGTGATTGTCACTATGATGGTGAAAGATTCGATGGACCCCTATGCTTTGAATTTAAATTTTTGAAAAATTAAATATATTAATATCACATCTGTGTAGTTTTCCAAAAAAAATTGAAATAACACCCCAACTGATATGTATGTCTAAAATTTGGGACCATAATTATGTTTACGGTGAAGAATATAGCCTTAACATGACATTTTTTCAGTGATGGTAATATTTTCAAAATCATTCATGGGAACATTTAATGAAATTAATATATTAGACTTCATTAATTAATACATTGATGATGCAACCTAGTTTTTTTCTCTATAAATATTATTGTATAACAAATTTTCAAAGTTATCCACAAAAAAATATGAATTTAGATGAGATCATGGTGGAATATTGGTAGGGATCAATATCATGGACCAATGATTATAGTACAATATGGATCATCTATGAAAATGTAGTTTTATAATATTTCCACCAAAAAATGTTTATTTATCTATTTTTTGATGATTTACCTTGTTTTGGGGGGGATCATCGCCCAGTTATGTTTTTATTTTAAACCATGAGTAGATCTATATTTGGAAGTGGTGAAGAATTTTGTGACTCAATGTATATAAAGAGTATATTTAGGATATCCTTGGTAATCATTAAGTCTCATTACTTGTTTGAAATACCTGTATTTGGTGAGATAACTACTACTGTTGATTTATGTTTGCAAATTTGATGTTGTCTACATAGGTATTGTTACACTAACCCTTAATTTGTTTTTTAAGGCACATTTCATGTTTTATGGAGATAAGTGATCATCTACATAGTCCTTGGAGGACTCAGAGTATGTAGAACATAGTATGCAATATATAGGCCAAGGTGTATACCAGTAATGAATTGGATAGTAGTAACATCATTTTGATGAGGAAAGATAATATTTTCTAGTTTTTTGTCATCCTTTTTTTGGAATTTTTTAAATTAATAATGTATGCCTTTGTATGATGTGTAATATATGTTTCTCATGCATTTATTTTATCATATATTCTGACATTATCAAAATTTAATGGTCTTGGATATATGTGTGTACATATATAAAATTATTTATCACGCCTCTCATACGGGTGATATGCCTACCTAGCATGGTATCCAGCCTGAGGCCTATTCAAGGAGGGATTATGGTTGTAGAGGACAGAAATTCCACTAGACCAGAGGGCCCTAATGTGTCTTCTCATTAAACCTAAATTGAAATGATTTATATTAAAATAAAAAAAGTGAATATTAAAAAATAAAACAACATAAAATAAAAAAAATTAACAAAAAACATAGAACTTGATAGAAATTAACATGTCACGACCCCCTCCCACCAAAGATGCCCCTCTTGAGCTGGAAATTGTGAAAGAGGGATAATAAACCCCGAGTCCCTCCTCCAGTAGGCCCCGGGGTGGCGACTAGCAACAAGGGTATGCATTTTCACAAATATGGGAGGCATTACCCTTTTTATTATTTAAGATCCGGAAATAGGACAAGTAAACCTCCCAAAAAGGAAAAGAAAAAAGTGTATATAAACCCAAACCAAACCCACATGCATATTGAAACAATTTTAAAACAAGGTACAAGTACAAGAAATCACAAAAGTACAATACCAAATGAAAACAAGAGTACATCATCTACAACACCTCCAACTGTCCAACTAGTAGGGTCCCGCATGGCCCTGGTAGTCGTCATGGATACCTGAAAGTAAATGTAGGGTGAGAATACAAGTATACTCAGTAGGGAAACCTAAATCTCTCGTGCACAAGTGGGGATACATCCTAATGTCATGTGAGAACAACAGAAGAAACTTATAAAGGAATTATATCCACCCCTCCTCACCAGCCACACTCACCAAACACACAATTACAACAGGTAATAGTATATAAGAACAAGAGTATTGGGTACCCCGCACCATTCCCCATTAGTTAGTTGCTCTTTCGAACGGCGAATGTCCTGACGCTGCCACACTCTCCCCGCCTGCACAAACCTGGGCCTCAAAACCATGTATCCCACCCACACACACCTTGGCCTCACAACCATAGATCCTGCCTACACACACCTGGGCCTCACAACCATGTATCCTCCACGGACACACCTGGGCCTCATCCTGAAGGTTCTTGGGAAATAGTAAGCCTGCCCAAAGAGTCTTGGGCCAATCCACCCCAATCAAAACCTACCCGAAGAGTCTTAGGTGTAAGGTCTCCTAATCTATCACAGCCTAGGGAAGAAGGAGCAGGAAGAAGCTAGTAACTAAGGAGAAAACACCCTCTCCCATGAAATGGGAGTGTTCGGCACTATGTTCTCAACATGGGTGGGGTGTGTTAAAACACAAAGATACAGATATATATATATATATACCAAACACTCAGCATAAACCTATGGCTTCTCAATAGAGAAACTGAGCATGTGCCTCGGTACTGCTACCACGAAGCATGCATACAACAACCAACCCCAACCCCATTTAGGGTTTTCACGTTTCAGCAGAAGTAGTTTATTAGTTCCTTAACTACTGGGCAACTATCCACAACCAACCACATTGATTGTTCATAAAAACATATCCCTGCCATCCACAAATCAAGTTTGGAAAACCCAAGTAGCATAAAAAAGTCCTTCTTATTAACCCACCAACCCCATTAACTATTATTACCATTTCATTATCATGCCCCACCATTCATTAACTCTTCCACATTTATTTATTATTTACAACCCATAGTTTGTTCACATTTAAACCCATCTCTGCATCCCCACTGCCAACCTCCATAAACACAATGACACCGAAACCCGTACATCATTATCCCTTTAATACCATTTATTGTAGCCCTGCTGCCCATCACCATTATAGCATTCACACCAACCTACAACCAAGTCAACTGCAGCCCCGATGCTCACCCGATCCAGAAAAACCCACAAAACACCCCCATCACATTCCACGTAACCAAGATAACACCCACATTTCATTATTCCATTTTGTACAATTGGGGTGATCACATAAGGGTTACAAATTTTAATTAGATATCTTTATGTGATTAACCAATTCCCACAATCCACAAAGGTTCCATTCAAAAAAACAGTCTAGAAGATAGGGCAACATTTAATTGCGCATGAAAAGGCCCCCAATGACCATGATTTTCAGTAGGTATAAGCCTATTCAATTCACAACATAACAATAGGATAGAAAAAGATAAACATAACAACTTTCCCATCCCCATTCTTTAACCAGTTATTATCTTTATTTAATGGGTCAACTATTTCTCATGAAAACAAGAGGACACCCACCCCACATGATGCACAATTTAGATAGACAAAGGTAAGATCCCTACCTCAACAGGTTCTGATCACAACGCTCCCCCGGATCAACTTTAGAAGACGTCAATCAACGCCCGTCACTTCCGTCGAGTCCCAGAAAAACCTCATTGGGTGGAAGTTAGAGAGGAAAGGCTGAAGGAAAGGCAACAAACTAAAGCTTTAAAATTCCTCCACATCGTTATGATCCCATGGCCGCTAACAGATTGTAAATCGGAGCTTAGACGAAGAAGTTGTGGAAGAAAGAGCCTTCAAGTCTCTTGGGAGAACTCTGCTCAGGGGAGAGGGGAGGAGAGGGGTGTGTTGGAAAGGAGGAGGGGGCCCCTCATTTTATTTGTGTGAAAAGAAAAGGTACAATGCGTGTAATTTATGGTACATAGCGTGTACTCGGCCGTTTCACACGGTCTCCACGCGGCTTCCAATACGGCTCTGCGGCCGTTGACTAGTCAACACATGGTTTGAGGTTAACGCGTATGCGGCGATGGACTACACAACATGTAGTTTAGGGTACATGGTGTGTACCCATTTACTTCACATGGAAAAGACACGTCTTTTGACACAAGGTATAACCGGAGACGGGGTACACGGCGTGTTGTTTAGGGTACACGACATGTTCTCATTTCTTTCACACGGCAAGGACACAGCCTTGAACACGGGGTATACTCAGCAAGGTGTTACACGGCGTATACTCACACTACATGGTGTGTACTTACAAAATTCTAGAGAGTGTGGGAAAAGTCCATTTTACCCTCCAGAACACTTCAAGACCATATTTTTGACAAAGGAATGGGCCATAGAGGGTCGGGCCATTACATAACATTACAACGAATAAAACAAAATTATATATATATCAATACATGATTAATGTTCATGATTCCGATCAAACAAAACCAAATCAATCCATACTTATTTGATCATATTTCATAATAAATAAAATTGAATAATAAATAAGAAAACTTTACATAATATAAGAAATATGGCATTAGTATAACTAAAAAATATGAAAAATTAAAAAAAAAGAATAAAACTGAGTACTATATAATAAAATTAAACCAAATAGATTTGAAAATTTGTGAAGTTTACCATACTATTTAGATATGAAAAAAAATTAATTTATTTGAACCAATCCATATCAAAATGACTCACCAAAAAATTTCAAACTATATTTCAACAATTTGAATATAATTAAATGAATCATAAATAATATCAGTTATACGAAATTATATTAATATTAAATTAAATAAATTTAAATGAACTAAAATTTAATTGATATAAAAAAATTTATCTAAACCTAATTCAATCAATCAAAATATAATAAAATGGATTGATTAAATTTGAACAAAACCAAAATGATTTGAACTAAACCATTTTGAAAAAATAAACCAAATATAATTAAATTTTACTAAAAATATAATAGAACCCTAATAGACAAACATGACATGATTTCAAATTACTTGGTTATTGATAAACCAAATATTGAGGGGAATAAAATCAAAAAAAGAAAAATATTACCAGGAAAACAAATTTGAGAATTAAACTAACCAATGAAGAAAATAATTTATTTACATGGAACAAAAATGAACTATCATTATATTGTCAAAAAATATATAATCATTAATGAAATAAATATTATATAAATGAATTTATGTGACCCAAAAAATCTAAAATAAAATAAATTAGTCTTATGGAAACCAGATTTAATGAAATAAAAATGATTAAAAAATTGAACCGAAAAATAAATATTTTAATTTTAATTAAATATGAAATTACCAAAATGAAAAAAAATGTTAATGAAACAAAATCCAACTAGATATCACCATATTAATAGTATAAAATAAAATGATACACATTTAAACATGTTCATCATAATTGAATCTTTCTTGTTTATAATATATTTATGATTTCATTAGAAACCAAATGTACCTATTGAAAAAATTACAAATATTTTTTTCAGACCTATAAAAATGACTATATTGATAATAGGGGGTGAATTTTGAATAAAAAATAATAAGCGTGGATTTTATTTAAAAAATGTAATGGTCTAAAAATATAAAATTAAAACAATTATTGTGAATTTTACTGAATGTTATATTTATTAATAAATAATTATAACATAAAGGACTTATAATGATCTAGGTTAATCCATAATCCACTATCAACATCCTAATATTCAAGGGTTTATATATATTAATTATTACCAAATATTGGATGTGTATAATAACACTTTGAATCTAATGAAATTTTCAAACATAATAGAATAATATTCCATTTTTAATTGTAAATGGTAATAATAAAAACATTGAATATATATTGTTTAAGTGCTACAAATAATGACATATGAATATTTCAATCATGATACAAAATAATTATGATCATGGTATTTTAGGTAAACATAAATAAAATCTAATTACATATATAATAACAAAATATGTGTGATTTGAGTTTTATTTCTCTATAAATAAAAATAAATTAGTTTTGTAGTTTCGAAAAATGTAATATTCCACTATAATAATAGTCAATTTTTGTAGAAGATGATGATGTATGTAGTTTTTTGTGTATTGGAACATTTATTTACCTAATTATATTTCATGAATTATGTAACAAAAAGTAAAATATGGTTTATTAGGTACAAAATATTATAATGTATATTATTAATGATAATTCTAATCCCATTTATCTTCTAATTTTTTGTCAATTAATTCAAAAATAATAATTCAATGATGATCTTCACGAAAGGATACATGTAATTATTTTTTAATCACAGGGTGTCATAATTTAATTAAGAATATAATATGTAATAAAATATGATATTGATTTTATTTATTGAATTTAATTTTTAATCATTTATAGATAAAATGATGATATTTATCTTTTGAAATCATGTGGAAATATATATTTTTCATTTTTGTTTATTATGAACTATCGTAGAAAACCCATTTATAATTTTTATTCATTATATTGTTTTATGGATTATATTTTTTGTTGTATTTAATATCATTCTATTAATATAAATATAGTTATACCATTGAAATAAATTCATGTTTCATAATATCAACCAAAATGTCTAATTTTTTTAAATGGGATTTAAAATTTGCATTATTGATGCATATATTATTCTATTATATAGATGAAATATTTTTATGTATTCTATATTTACACATAATATTTAGATATTATTATGATACATTTTTTATCCTTCCTCCATATATGGACTCAAATGTGTTTCTAATACATCAACAAATGATATTATATTACATATTCTAATTTTTTATGTGAACATAATGATACGACATTGAAATATTAAAAATATGTATCCATAATTTATTTACTATATTTTATCTAGATGTAATATTTATTTATTATCCTATTAAATTTATATCTTTCTATATATATCTCTATATTACATCTAATATATTACCACATTACTAATTTCCATTGACATGTCACATTTCACATTCTATATGTTGTTATCAAAAAATTAGTACTCATCTCTATTTTGATCATTGATACACCCTATAAAATAGTAACTTATTTTATTTTTAAATTAATATTTCACAATAGTTTTTTAATGACTTAGAATAAATCCCCTAAATCCCAAATTTTATAGTTAGTTGATATAAATATGTACAATAATGGGAAATAAAAAATTGATATTAATCAAAAAAATATACTTCATTTCCCATCTTCATTCAAATAATATGGAAATTTAAACATACTCCTAGTACACACTGGTTAAATGTCTATAAATCAAAATAACCATCTAATTTAATAACAAGATGAAAATTTATTTTTAAAATTCTATACTCATATATCCCATCTAGATATAATATTGTATATTATTTTCATTGTAAAATTTGGAGACACAGTAAATGTGTTTGATGAAATGATCAGTGAATTGAAAAACATTATTAGTTAGACATATAATATTATTCAATAGATCTCAAATAAGTGGGATATATTGTCGAAAATGAATTTATTTATTATATAGTTTAAAAATTTAGACTATGTGATGAAATTGTCTTTTACATGATAAATTATAACATGTTTAGGGACAAAAGAATAACAATCCACTATGCATAACATAATACATTCATTGAAATACATTATAGAGATAAAAGATAAATGTTACAGTAAATAATTTCCTCAACTAAACTATTACGTAAACACGAATATGTAATAAATAATTATATATATATATATGAGTAATTTTATTTAAATAATATAGTATATGTTATTCGGACTACATATAATAAAATGATATACAATTAATTCCTCAATTTTCCCTAATAAAATGAATTGTATGAGTATACCAATGTACACCCCTTAATTAGATGTAAAACTTACTTCCTACAGTCAATAAAAAATGAATTAGAATGAAGGTTATATTTATGGATTACTTATGATAAATAAATTTATATATAATGATGTAAATGTATATATTAAAATAAATTAAAATGGTATGTAAATCATGAAATGAATATTATCAAACATGAGTTTTATTATCTTAATAAATTATCTATGTCACTTATAATACAATTTTATTATGAGAAAAGAAAAATCAACTTTTTATTTTAAAAATAATTCAACATAAAAGAAACACCCCAAATGTGAATATTTCTTTCACTAAAGAAACATTTAGTGATATTTAGTGAATCTAATTAATCATAGATGAATTATTTGTTAGGGATTTCATAATGTTTTGAAATAAATAAAATTAACTATAAGTGAAATAAAATTTCATTTTAAAATGATTTTATATAAAATGTTTTTTATACATTAAATACTACATGTATTAAGTTAAAAATTTGAATAAAATATGATTTTACAAGATAAAAAATATGTATACATAGAAGTGAAATTTCATAAATAGATATTAAGTGTCTTCCATGATAATATCATATTACCTGAGTTATGAATAAAAAAATACAATGTTATATAAATCTAGAAAATAAAACAAAAGGAGGAATAAAATATTATATTTTCTATGGGTATAATATAATAAACTGATATGAAATAAGAGATAGAATACCTTAACATAAAAATTTTAATTAAGAAACACCATTTTGTTTGGAAATGTGATAATCAAAATCCAATAAACGAGATAATACTAAATTATATTAAAAATCATAGTAATAAATTGTAAATTATGATAATATATCCCAATTATATAGTATATATATACCATATAAAATAAAAAAGGCATATAATATCGAATATTTAGCATAATTTTAAATTAAGATGAAGATTCAATTATCTTAAGTCATAAAAATATTGTAAATGAATTAACATCATTTATAATAAACATAACATTAATAATATCATATTTTGGAGTGTTATATATGTTTAATAAAATTAAGAACTTTAAAAAAAACATCTCTACAAATTTACAGTTTAATGATATATTTTTATGATAATCTTATGTAAGTTGATACAAATATTAAATTGTTTATATGGCAGATTAATTAATTTTTCCTTATTGATTAGAAAAACAACTACATATTACTCGTTGTATTGTTATTATATTATTTAACAAATGATTACTAATGTTTCACAATTATTTATTCGATATTAAAAGTAAAATTTTTTATAGGAATCATATAACTCACTAATTTTAGGTATTTCTACCAACATCATTGAATCACATAAAAAATATCCAATATATATATATATCCTTATTAATAAAATATATTTTTATTATGATCTATAAATACTCATAGAAAAAAATGAACACTTGATAACTATAATTTCAAATGTTTTGTACCAATATTTATAGTGGTTGACAAATAGACATAATCATGAACACAATATTTAGTAAATATGAATATAGGACATTTACTAAATATTATTATATTATAACTACATAAAAATAATAAACCCTTTATGATATGATTGATGAAACCCCCTCTCTTGACCCTTACATTGATATAAAATAGTAGAATTTCATATTTTTCACCAAAACATAAATACCTATTGAGATTAACCGACACTATATACATCATTTTACAATAATATCCCTATAATTTCAATGTTTAAACACTTTCAAATTACCCAATGGTCATGTATCAAAAGAGTTTACATACATTCCAATATTTTTCAAAACACAATATATATTTATAATATAAAATTTGTTATATAAGAATCCATAATATATAGAACACAATAAAAAAGTTCATATGGAATTAAAAAAACATATAATAATGGATTGATATCTAATGAAAAATAAATTCTAAACCATTATAAATAGGGAAAGGGTTATTTAAAAATGGATATAAATTATGTAGGGGATTTAATCAGTATATAAATGTATTGATTATTTAAACAAGATAATGAAATAATAACAAGTAATAATAGTCAAATTATTACATTAAAATGATAACAAAAGAATAAAACTTCCATATGTAATACCCAGAAAACATTCTAGAATGACACCGAGAAGGGGAACTAAATAACTAAAATCCTGATAATCATGTTGGGGAACAACATTTCCTAAATAATTTATAGTAATTTGATAATCAGTATATAATTGATTATTTGTTTTATTCATAAATAAATTTTGATATGTATTTCAATATTATAACTTTAATTATCTATGTTATCTGTACCCTATAACAAAATTTTGCATTAATATAATATTTATTAATTGGAAGATTATATGAAAAAATTTCTGTTATGAGTAATACTTCCCAAGGATCATGCTCGTATCCCTAAAAATATAAAATATATTGCTTCCATATAATATCAAAAGAAATGAGGATCAATCAGGTGGGATCCTACACTAGAGGGTTACAACCAGCAATAAACAACTTTGACTGCTCGATAGAGAACGCCTAAAATAAGTCCCTAATTGACATGAAATATGGATCAGGGGGAGTCCCATATTCATTCATTGAACAATACTTTTCTCAAAGATACTATTCATCGTATTTTGATAGTAAACCAATGTTTTGAATATTCTTCAATAGAATAGGATAGTAATATTTTCACTAGATGTAATTTACAGGGTAATAAAAATGTTGATCACAAAATCATCATGATGAATATACCTATGAAATTCATTGAACATGTCCTCCCCACAACCATATTATGTGATAGAATTAATGATCCACTTCCCCTAGAGTTCATAACTCGAAGACATTATAAAAATAGGTACATAAATAGTTGATGATAATTATAAATGGAACCGCAACATTTTTAGAAAATTATTTATTCTAGTTGATGGATTATCCAAAATAAAAAATATATTCTTTGATATTTTCAGATTATTTAAAAAAATAATCAACCATATAGAATTTAGTTGATCATAATTTCATTTGGGATTTATAAGCTAATAAGCATCAGTTTTCTGACATGATAGAGATGTTTCAGTCAATAAATTATGAATATGTAGTGTATATTTTAAAGAAATTATGATATTTATAAACGAATTTATTTTGTATCACATCCTATACTCTGTATATTTTTAATAGTTATTAGTTTAATAATTCATAAATTATATACATATTAATGTATAGATGAAAAACAACCATGTCTTTGTTGGACCATGTTTTATATAGGATATTCTGACGATGTAAAAAAAATTAGTTATATTTTCCATCAGATATGATTGGTAACATTCACAGTTGTGTAAAATCCTGAAATTTGAGAACAAAAACATGAATAATCAATTTTAATCTATGAATAGCCTATAGACTTTATACAAAATAACCAGGTATTCCACCCCTAATGTGCATATATGGTAATGTAGTGAATGTAGATAATTTCATTTCACTTTTCTCCCATGAAAAATTAATTTTTTGGGGAAGGTGGTGTGAAATTTGAACCAGTTAGTATATGCTTTAAGAAAATAAGTAACACATACAAATTATTCTGTACAAAAAGATCATATGATTACATAGACCCAAAATCAACACTATCAGTTAGAGAAATCCATCAACATATTAATAAATCATTATTTGATGAATATTAGAAAAGATACCCACCTATAAAATTTAACATCCAGGACTCCAAAATCATGAGCTGGTAAGACTATTTAATTTATTTTGTCATGTGTATGATTTCCCAAATGATTAAACAATTTTTATTCTTTTAAGACCATATTCATGGGAACATTAAAATTGGTAAAAATATGATAACAAATGACCGTATTTCAATAACATTACTATACATTTCATCATATCTATACAATTTATACCTAGTCATTGTATAGGTTTGTTGTTCAAATGTAAAACCTAAGGTTGTGCACAAATGGTCAACACTAATGACATATGGTGATATAATATTTGAATTAAACATGACACAAGTGATATGTCTGGAATAAAATTTGTAACAAGATGTCATTATCAATTGAATATCGAGAGTGAGATATTTCCATGAAAATAAATAAAAACATGGTTTACGGTAATGATTATTTTCATACTGATGTATATGATAATTCTATAAATTAAAACCATGATTTTTAGGGCCTCTTCAATGGAAAATTTCTATCATGGGAGGATGCATATGCAAAAACCCCAGAAGAATTGTCTGATGATACCTATTGATCCATCATAGGGTTATATTTTGATAGGCCTCACCAATAACTTGATTGATTCCAATGTATCCCCTATTTGATTCATCCTGATAATTTATTATATGAACTAATGAATCTAATGCTAAATAGAACAATTATATATCTATATAAAGATATAATTGAATAAAATACATACTCATTAAATTTTATATTATAAATTTTTAGTAAAATATCACATAATAAAAATCCATGACTTAGGGAATATTCAACGTAATAGGTTAAACCATATTCAATGAAATATAGTGGTTGGTGTATAATCAATTTGAAATGTATTAAATGAAAAATATATACTGTTTTCAATTGATTTTTTTGGGCCTGAAAAATTAAACTGTCCAAAAAATTCCTCATCATGTTTCACACTATGTGAGTAAAAACTACAAAGTAAATACCTGAGGAGTGTCTCGCTAGGGGTGTTGTATTACCCCCACACAAATCGTTAATCAATTTGATGATTGAATAAATTTAAAACAAAACCATTTGTGTGGATTAACCCTAACTGAACTTCTGATATAACCCAATCCATATTTTATTATATAGACAAATATATAGTTGTTTGAAAATAATTTAATGTTTATTTTTCCAAAACATAGATTTTCACCATGGAAATTATAACTATGAAATCAAAAGTATATTAGAGTTGGATGAAAATATTGAAATATAAATCCATTAAATTTCATAATTTACATGGTAAACATCATCAATTTTTATTTACTCACCACATAAAAGAAAAATGAGGGTGTTTATATCATAAGTACCAATGAATAAATATTGAGATGGGAAAACATTTCTTCTGGATTGGAATCAAATTCATTCATAACCTCTTTAGTGATATAGATTGATTCTAATAATAAAATACCATTGTTAATATAAATTTATGACATAATCATTCAAATAGGTATATGTACAAAAAATGGGGAATTAGGTGAATAAAAAATGATTCTAATTGAGTGTAATTTTATATTTAAAACACATACACCTTATAATTAATTCCAAAAATGTACATTAACAACTTTTATCATAATCATATATATCTCATCGAATTAATAAAAAACATTAATAAAATATAATATCATTCATACTATTCATAAATGACTATTTATTATATAAATTTTTTCGATTTTACACTTAGGGTATTATAGATTTTTTAATTTTTAATAGTTTCTTGTAACACCCCATGTCATTATGAATTTATTTTGTAAATTTAATTTCTTCCATGGCCTGTATTAAACACAATACTATTTCTAATGAAACATAATATACTATTAGTATTATTTTATTTAAACATGACCTTTATAACCTTCATGTTAAACTTGGTTGTATAAATATGAATAGAAAAATATTAAATACAGATGATAATGGATTAATATAAATAAATAATATTGTTAAAAAGTACATCATTTTTCATATGTTCGGAAAATAATATATTATAAAAAATCTTATTATTACATTTTCATATAAATGTATAATTTTATATTTCCAACATTTATAAAATTTATTTTTAAAAAAAATCTTATTTTTTAAATGTACATAAAAATAAATCATTGGGTGAATTTTTTTTTTCTAATGTTGAATTTTTTGGATGAATAATATAAAATATTAATGTATATTTGAATCTCACATTTCATTTGAAGCACTTGAAGGATATATTTTATTTTAATATTTATTAATATGTAAAATCTGTTATAATATATACATAATAATATAATTTATCTCAGTTTAGTCATATTATTATTGAATATTTATAATAAAAAATCCTATATTTTTTAATAACTTCTCTTTGAAAAACTGCATATTCATCATATTTATACTATTAAAATTAAATTAAATTCTACCATATCATTTATTTGAATGTCATATTATGTTTTAAATAAATGGAATTATAAATAGATATATGATCTAATAATGTGAAATTAATTTGTGGTTATAATAATCAATAAGGACATAATAATTTAAATACTATAATTATGGTAAAAATAAGGTTTTGGGATTTAAATGAGTCTATGGTAAATTAAATTTTAAACACACATTGAATATTTAATTAATAATTATTGTTTAATATTTTTATTATGTGGTTTCATGTTATACATCATACCTCACTATAATTTTTTAATTAATGTATTATTTACCAAAGTAAATAAAATGTTACAGTTTTCCATTGTGAAAACTAAAATTTAAAATATTGTAAATTCAAATATTGAAGAATAAAATTACCAAAATATTTTTTTATTCCTTTATATTCTCTATAATCCATTATCTATTTTATTTATAAATTGTTTTGATATATTTGGGAGATTGAATTCCAATTATTGAATTGTTTTGAATATTTCTAAAAATCTACAATCATCCTCAATTATAAATGGCCACCTCCTCCCCTCACAACTTAACACAAAATAAGAAATTTGTATCTTAAAATAAGGATAAAACCTTTCCGTAATGTCCACATAAATTATCTAGATTGGGTGGTCAATCCAAAATATTGTCCCTAGGGTCCTTAATAAGAGAACCAAAGGGGGTTGTTCTAAAAAACTGAAATTATCTTCAATAATCACATTCTTTTTATATCAATTGTTTGAAACATAATTCACGTATTAGTAATTAAATTATGAAAAATATTTATATTCTATATAATGAGATGTTATAAATTTTATGTATTAATATATAATCATCTTCTTTTTCATTCAAATGGAAATGGAAACCTGAATATGATTTCATGGTGGTTAAATGCCCCGTGATCTAATGTAACTCATTTTACATAAATACATCTCATAAAAGGATTTAAATAGGTACATACTATTTATATATTATATTTATTCTGTTATTAAATTTTTTTAATTTTAATGTCACATATACCTTTTTACTTTCTATTCTATGGGGGATATGATAACAACATTCGTTTTTACATCAGACTACTTTCTCACGAAGCTATTCGAGTTGTTTTGCACTAACGATTATCATAGAGTGTAATAATGGTAAAATATTATATATATATATATATATATATATAATTTTATGAAATTAATCTTATTTAATTTTGGTTATACTTAACTTAAAATGATTTGGTATCTTCTGGTATGAAAATGGAAACATCATTCCTATGTATGTACGATATACAGTCACTATAAATGTTATAGTTTATATTTATCAAAGTTTTTAATTTATTAATATAAGAAAATATATAGTGAATATATATGAAATTTCTATCATTATTTCAATTTTATTTATTATGGATCCATGATCAATGTAAAATTAATGAACATACCAAATCAATTAGTACTTGTAAACGATGCAGTTATTACTAGAAATTTTATTTTATAATAAAAATTGTAAATAAAATGGAAAATAAAATATAAATTTTAAATATTTTATTGTATGAAATATATATATATATAAATTTATATTTATTAAATTTATATATAATAAATTTATATTAAAACGATATTTATTATATTTGAGGTGCAAATTTATATCAATGAAGTTGAGAAATTAGGTATGGTAATTTTTTTCAATGTCCATTCTTTTGGAAGTATGTTATTTTACACATTTATCTTATTTTATGATGAGTATACACCACCCAATTTATATTTTATATCATAAAATATTTTATGCCTGAAAATGTTGATGTGTTATTTATTTTTATACTTTATTTGTGTAGTGATATAAAAGTTACCAAAGTTGAATGTTTTTTATTTTAAAATCAAATTGTTTATTTGTATTATTTATGATTATAATTTCTATGATAAAATATTATGATATATTTCTTGTTTAAATTATATACATAATTATCATATTATAATTTCTCATGAATATTTTTTCCCTTCACTTTCCAAACATTTTTTACTCTAATATCAAATATTTCTAAATGAAGTCTACTTTATTTCTCACTTCATTCAGAGAACAATTTCATCCATATCATGTTTTAAAAAAATGTTTGGAAGAATGAATTATTATACATCTTCTATTGATTAATTTCATTTATATAATTTATTAACATTTTTTAAAAAATTAAAAAGAATCTTTATTTTACTTGGAAAAAAATATATTTATGTCTTGTAATGGAAATTTGAATGGAACATTTAGTTTAACATGTATCGTAGAAATATAATATCCCACAATCATTACATCTAAAAATTTAAATGATGACATTATATATTTAAATGGATATTTTCAATGAAAATTATTTTGAAAATAGTTTATGGATTTTTATTTTTTAGATGTAATTATCCAATTGGAATGTCTATTTGTCTCCTGAAATGTTCCTAGTGATTTTTCAAAATAATATTCCACATGAGAGGAAATAATTTGATTTAAATTTTGATTTTATAAGGATAGGTTCTGTGGAAACCATTTTCATTACATCTCAGAATGGTTTATGTTTATAATGATAAGTGTTTTATGTAATACATTTTTTTCAACGGGTTATACTTTGATGAAATATTAATGATAACAATTGTTTATTCATGGGTTGTGATATGATTAATTTTTTATGATATTATGGAACAATTTATTATTATTATTTTATAAGTGAGAACTATATGTTCCAATAATGAATCAGGTAGATATTAATGTATGAGAGAACATTTAAACTGATAGAGGATATGATATGTTAATGTTTTATTGATTATAGAGGTGGCTGTTTTCAACAACCACATCCAGTTCAAATTTCTTTCATAAATAGATTATAATCAATGATGATGATGGATCCTTATGAATAAATATTAGTAAATAAGTGTAAAAATCCAACACAATATCATGATTATGAAGATGGAAATCCATTTTTACCTTAGTTGGGTTAAAAACTACCAAAGAATTTTAGATCCAATTTAAAACACAGAATGGTAGTACAATGATCATAGAATTTTTATTCTGAAAAAATTATGTGTGATCTGAAATTTGAAGATGGAGAAAAAGAGTTTTATTAAAAAATATATGAATGAAGTTAATGGAATATCATAAATAGGTAAAACTAGTACCTATGTATATCATTCCCATTTAAATTATTCATCATATTGAGAAAACAACCTAATATTTGGAGTGTTCACCAAACCTATATTAGGTTCATGATATGTTCTATATATCTCACCATATGTGGTTCAAACATGATCCATTATATGTACTAAAATAAATTTTTATACTAATTGAGTAAGATATTTCTTATGAGGAACTAGTATAATTTATTTTGGATCATATAGATAATTACCTATTAAAAGAACCACACACTTAGCTATTGTTTTATGTGGAAGCCACTATCTTGAGAAAGCTACGTGGAACCTAAGGATTCAATGATACATAAATTTACGTAGTTTTTCTAATAGATAGATTTAATTTTTATGAAAAAAATCAAATTTATAGGGTTATAAGGTTAAAAAATATTTTATATGATTTTATGTTTTAAATAAAATGATTTTTTTTCAATTTCTTATATTAAACGCAATATCATGTTTTAACAAAATCCTATTTTCTACTAATAGTATTTTTCAATCATGAAAATTATGACCTACCCATTTAAGATATCTATTTAAATTGGAATAAAATAATTTTGAATGTTTAAATTATTGTTTCTATATAATGAATACATATAGATATAAAAATTACTTAATTTTTTTGGAAATTATATTTTTTAAAAACGATATATTCTAAAAAATGTGTTTATTATTTTGTGAAAAAAATAGTTAAATTATTTTATAAAAATTTAGAAATATTATTTTAAAATATAATATTATTTTTTAAAATATTAATTTTAGAATAAACATTGCATGATTTATTTAAAAAATTAAAAGATTATTATTTTTTTGATTATGAGAAAACTAAATGTGGAATTTATTTAAAACATTATTTTCATTGAAATATATTTAAATAGACATTATATTTATAGATTTTATTAAAATTTGTATTATTTTATATTTATTTTAGTTAATATAATCTATACCATGGGAATCAATTTTATTTTGATTTTGTATATTAAGATATAATATACTTTTGAGAATTGATTCATTCAGAAAACATATTTTTCATCAAGTCTGTTGGATTAATATTATGTCCAATTTTACAAAATATTTTTTTATGATGGTAAAATGGATTCAAAAAATGGAAAAAATAGTTATTTAAATCATATAAAAGGGAATCTTAATATTTGTTCATAAATATAAATAAATACAACACAATTAAATTTAAATTATTATGGATAGAATGTGTTTTTTAGAGTGACATGGGATTCTGTTAAAATAATAATTCAACAAAAAGAAGTTTTTTTAATAAAATTTTTATTATAATATGAATACGTGACATAATAGTATTTAATGAGACTCGTATTAATTTTAAACTTAAATAGTATATTATGTAGTTAATAAAAAAGATAGAAGCTATTGTTGTGAAAACTAAAATGTAAAATTGAGTAAACTAAAAGGGTAATGAAGAAATTTTGTAAAATAATTTATTTTTATTTATTATCAACCATATCATTCATTAAATCGATGAAATTTAAATATTTAGGCAATTGTGGGTGATACTAACTTCTTATTGATGAAATTTTTATGTTATTTAAAAAAAATTCCTTCCACATTATAATAGGCCACCTATTACACATACTTATTCAAATATCATAATCTTTTATTTTCTACCAAAACCAAGAAATATCATCAGAGAAATCAATATTTTGGGTCTAGTTTTTGTTATTTTTAAACCAACAACCCTAAGGTCTATAATTAGTGATCCAAATTGGTTTTTTTCAATTTGACAGTTATTGTATTCACTAAACTCATTATATTTTTAATTATCCTCTTATAATCATCATTCATGAAAAAAATAAACATTATATTTTTCTACTATATATTGATATATTATTATATTAATGGAATAACAAATACCCATCTATCATTCAATCTAATGGGAAACAAAACCATCGATTGTGTGTATGGAAGAATACCTACTTTTGAAGTGATATAATTTTATTTACCTCACAATCTATAAATATTATATTGAATTATTAATTTAACATATATAAATTATATTTATGATATTAACAAGTTATATAATTATAATATTATATTTAATATTTTGTGTTCTATTTAATTGGGTATATGATAACATCATTCGTGTGTACTATGTACATCAACCTCACAATGTGATGTGATTCATTTTCAAATAAAATTTTTTGTGTATGGAAGAAACTGTAAATTAAAAAAAATATGATATATATTTTACATAAAAATTATTAATGACTTGTAATATAATTTTCAATATCATATCATATCACAATCTATGAAAAGGGAAATATAATTCATGAATGTATAAAACATATGATCTTAATGAACAATGTTTATAATTTTTTATCTCTTTTATAAGATAAGTAATCCAAATTCACCTATAATAAATCAATATTTTATTTATATCATGGTTAATATTATATATATAATGGATCCATGATCGATGTAAAAATACAAAAAATCAAAAATCAAAAGATACATGATATTCAACATGGTTATTAGCTATACAGTTATTTAAAAAAAGAATTAATAATAAAGGAATTGTTAAATTTAATAAGGGAATAAAACATCGAATAATATATATAAATAATGTTTCATAATACATGTATTATAAAACAATATTTATTATAATGGATTTTATTATGTGTATGATGGAATTAGAGAATTAATGTACGGGATTTGTATCTCAATTTTTCATCATCGAGACATATGTTGTATTATGATACACAAATTTAAATAAAGTGTATAAATAATCTTATTAAAATAATGTATCATTAAAATATATATTAAAATTAAAATTTATATTTCAATTAATTTTATTACATTATAGGATCGATGATTCAAAATTCACCAATGTGTTGAGGGTTTGATGTTACAATATAACTTTTTAAAATGATTTCTTATGACTATTTTTTTGATGAGTAAATATTATGATATATATCATTATAAAGGAAATAATTTTATTCTTATATTTTTATTTAATTATTATACATGTTTTCCATTAAATATACTAATCCTTATTTACTCAATATTTCGATATTTTTTAATGAAAACAGCGTTTAATAATCTCTTCAGTCGAAATCCCTTTTTTTAATTTTAATTTTTGATAAATTTTTTAATGATCGTAATAATTTTATTTGGGTTTTTAAAATTATTTTCTAACCTTAATTTAAATTTTAATGAATAATTCAATGTAATCTTCTTGGATTTTTCAAATCTTGGATCTTATATATTTTACTAGAAATGTGAAATGATTCATTTCTTTTAAATGCATGACAACAAAAGAATTTACAACAATCATTCACACCAATGATTATAATTATTGATTAATATTTCAAAGGAATAATTTTAAAAAATTGGATTGATGATGTTTTATGAATTTTTATTTGTAAAGATTTATTTCTAATATCTACAGACTATTATCATCAATAATTGTTCAAAGTGGAATTTCTATATAATTTTCTATCTAAGATGGCATCATTTATTATTACATATAATTTATTAGGGATTTGATCCATGGATATAATTAATATTAACTATCTAAATGGTTTATGAATATAATAATTAGAGTCATATGAAACAAATACATTTTACATAGGTAATAATTTGAAAATATGTTTATAAACCCCATTTTCATTTCTTGGGTTATGATAAGATGATTGTTAAATAATCATGTGAAAAAATGTGTAAATTGTTTCATGGGTAGGAACTACATATCTAAATATTTAATTGGATAGTGATTAATGTTGTATTATTTAAATGTTTTCATACGAGGTAATCCCCATCTCAAAAGAGAATATCAGTTAGGTTATCTCAATCCCAGAATTTCCTACACGGGTGGTCATCCCATGCTCAAAGTAGGTACTATGGTTGTTCGACCAAGGCTACCATTGTTTGATTTTCTTGGTGGATATAATTGGAATATGTTTTAATATTCTTATGTGCATGAAAAATATCTATATCTTAGGATAATATTATGATATAAGGTATTATGTTCTTTAATTCATTTATGATTCGTATCTTATGATCTACCAAAAATTATTTTATGACTAATTTTTATGTTCTATGATATGTATGATTTTCTTTCAAATGTTATTGTCGTGTCCAGAGACCTCTTTTATTTTGTAGATTTGATATCTACTTTTTTACCCATACTAATCATCAACGATTGAATTTTTTTATGTTTCATTTCACCACTATACGAGGAAAGGTATTGTTTATGATATTTATATGATGGGTACTAGTTATTGATAATATAGTCGAAGATAGTATATAGTAATTATGGACTACTTGGTTGTGATTATATGATTCTGAAGTTTCTATAATGAAATTATTATGGCATGGATCGTTATGTAATGTAATGGTTATTCATTTTATGAGATGTAAAATATATTTATGGGTAGATTGGATAATTAAATTTCTTAATAGTTGAATTTTTTTTATTTATTCACCCATTGGTAAACAATAATAGACCATTAATTTTTTTATTTGGGATCTATTCCCTTAATTTATTCCATTTAAAAAAAATTAGGATTATTTTCGTCAGTACCATGGATGATGAATTTTTTAATATGCATGTTTTGATGATTTTTGATGATTGTAGTGTGTTGTATTAATTATTTAATTTAATATTGGAATATAATATACATGCTACATTATATCCCATATTATCTAATGATTATATTATTATACTTTTAATTATGTTCCCACCATCCTTCATTATAAAAATTCAGGGACTCATTCAAGTAGAATATTAAACTTACCTAAACATGAACTAACCTTTATATATTGATTGCTTATGATGAGGTTTTATTGCATTATTATTATATCATAAATATCACAAGTATATTTAGGTATTATTAATTATATTTCTCATAATTATAATGATTTATATTAATAAGTCATTTTTTTGAATATATTACTATATTTTAAAAAATGGTCAACCTCTTTATAAGATTATTTTAAATAATTAAATGAACAATGAACATTATTTGACAACATAATTTAAATGTTATATTAAATTCCACACAAACATTAAGTTATATTATAAAAATATTATTTATCTTTAAATACTACACATATATTAGAAATTATTAGTTGATGATGGAAAATGAAACAAGTTATGTCATAGAGGTGGTACACGGTAATGTCCACGAACAATAAATATTTTATTAGTGGATGTAGTATATGAAAAATAAGATAATTATATTAATATAGAAGTATTATATTATTCAAATGATATTAATATCAATATGTTGGTTTTTCAATAAATAATTTATGTTAATACATTTAGGAAGGATACTATATTTTAGATAATAATCATGTTAGGGACTTGAATTTTCCATATAAGTCTCCTTGAATTGGAAGGTATTAGGATAAAAATGAGTGACAATGGGATTATTTTTAAGAATAAGGTTAGAGGGAGAGTCAAATAAATAAAATTTCATTAGGTAACTACCCAAATATGATGTATCATTGAGGGGTGTTATTATCACTTTTTATAAGTAAATTAATTGATAAAAATCCTAGTAACCCTTTATATTTTCAAAAATATAATTTTATTATCAATGATAAAATGGAAAAATGAATAAATGAGATAGAAAAAGGTGTTTGGATAAAAATTAGACATTAAAAATCTACTATGTGATATATTTGTGTTATTAATGTTTTTTTATTTTAATTATTACTTTATTTTATTTTTTATTTTTCAATTAATTTATAACATTAGAAATTTTAATTTATTAAAAATAATAATACTATATTTTAAACAAAAAATGATACTTCTAAAATTAAATTTTAAAATTATTTTACCATATAATATTTTTTAAGAAATGATATTTTAATTTTAAATATATACCATTAATCACAATAAAATGTGTTTATATATATCACATTTTGAAGGTATATAATTATATGTGATAAAATAATCCTAGAAATGGTATTAATGATATTAATTGATTTATGTGAAAATAAAAAAAAAATTTATTGTTTTTTATGATATAAGAATGTAATATCCCTTAAAAATCCATGATTGAACCAAAGGATCAAAATTATTTTTTATATTAATGTCACACATTATTAATATTTAAAAAAAATTCTTGAGATTTCAATTTTTAACGAATATTATAAAATTTCTAATATTATAAAATTATATTATTTTTAATTACTTAAATGGTATTATAGAAAACTAGGTCACTCTTATATGACTGTAAATTCATATGTATTACCAGCTTCATGAAAACTTAATATTTTGACTAAATACTGAGCTTTTAACAAAATCATATAAAATTTATACGAATATATTTATGATATAATGATTTCAAAAATTATTTTAGTATGTTAAAATTGATTTTATATAATTAATAAAATAATTCTTTTTGAATAATGTCTCTTCATTGGGAACATTGCAGGGTAGCTCATGATATGGTATATTCCATATATAGTACTGTATCATTCTTATCCTGAAATATAGGACCCCCATAATAGGTAATCCCATTAAAATGAGAATATAATGTAGAAAATTTGAATTTCAATATTCCCATGCTTTCACAAAATCGTGGAATGGTAATAAGGTTTCCATTGAAGTATCAACAACAAAAATCTAGAAGATGCATCATCCTTTGTATCTGGATTTTACTTAATAAATTTCACCACTAGTTATGTAACAGAACAAGGATATATAAAATATTAAATTGCATGAAACACGATTCACTACATAGTGACAATTTTTCTTAATGACATAATTATAAACATGCATTTAAACCTATTTTTTATGTAACTATGAATATAATATTGATAAACCCGCATACACGATTGAGATCTGTATGTCATTTGGAGTCTGATAAAGGAAATAATATTTTTGGTGTATTATAACATAACCTTATAGATATTAAATTGGATAAAAAATTATATCCTCACAACAGAATGTATAATAAAAAGGCATCATAAAAATGAAAATATGATCATTATATTAGTGTTGGTATTTTAAGAAGTCATAAATATTTAATTACACATTTAAGATTATTTGAATAATTTATATTAATAATTTATTACATTAAATTTAATAATATATAAATATGTTTTCTCTTATGGTAATAATAAAATTTTACGAGACCTTGCTTACCTTTTCCAATTGCTGTAAAAGATGTTTTACTTCGTAAATTTTTATTTTTCAAATAAATTGTAATTTTATTTATATATTAAGGTAAAAAATTTTGTGAAATTATTTTTATAATTTATAGTTCATTTATTATTTATACACCTTAGAAAATGGATGGGGAAACGTTTTGTGATTTTTCTGGAATACATGAATTTTTTATGAATAGTGAAATACTTTAATTTTCCGTATATAAATATTATATGATAAATACACTATTCATGAAATCATGAATATTGTAATATCACATGGTTAAAATTAACAATATATCTTTAATTTTTTGGTTATAACAATCATGACTATTCGTATTCTTGGGAAAAAATGATAAACTCTTGATTAAATTTATGAAAAACCATACTGTAATCCACAATAAATACCACCCTCACCCCCCAAATTCTTCTCACAAATCTCAATATATCAAAATTGTATAAATCATAACCAATACTATTCCCAAGGCTCTTCACCACGTCCAAATCCTATTGGTATGACAAAAAGTCCTAAGATGTTTGACTCAAGGGGAATCTCAAGGAGAAAAGATCAAGGGTAGAAAATCCCCATTCATTTCATTTTAATTTCATTTTAATTATTTTTCCATTTCTTATACTCACTTCACATACCATTATAGAAGATAAATTAATTATTAATAATACCATATATTCTATTTTTTATAATATTCATGGATCTATTTTTCGTCATAATCATTTTCCTCTCCCTCTTATTAAAAAATTTAAAATTACCCTCACTAGTGTGTCAATTTTCCAACTTTATTGACGATGTGACTTCAATTTCATTTAATTCCATCAAAGAAGGTTGTAAAAACAATTTATGCATGAAACAGATTCTAAAAATTATTATATGACCTCTCTGTAATTTTTTAATTAATATATATTTATAATATTAAAGGTATATTATGAAACAAGCTGGTTATTATCAAAGAACCACCAAAACGATCTAAACATAATTAATGTTTTATATTATGATTCTTCATAATTTATGGAAAAAATGATTTATTTTATCATTTAAATACTTTTAAACTTGTCTAACCATTTCATTCCATATCTTTAGTTTCATTTCCATTCGAATATATGATACATTACCAACCCATCAAGGAATCCATGAAAAGAATGCACATGAAACCATGTAAATAGAAATACATTATTAATAAATTTGTGGAATAATGATATAAAAATGATAATATGAGGTTTAATAAAAAACATTATGATTTTTAAAAATATTAATAACACTCCATTAACCGTTATGAATTTTATGTAAACACGTTTGATGCAATATGATCTCGAGGTAAGGGAATTCAAAACCAAATATATATTCTTTGATTTGTCCTTATACTTAATTCATTATGTGGTATTAAGATTATTGGTATGATGAGATTTTATTTATATTTTAATGTATATTTTAAATTTATAGTTTATACACAAATTCGTTCCATTCTATCAATTCACACTCTAATAATATTATATTTGTAAGGGACATACCTTTTAATTTTTTTTTTCAAATTAGTCTTTAATGAAACTAAAATAGAATTTCCTAGCATGAGTGGTTTGTCTAGATTTCATGATTATCTATAACTTTTATGTTTCAATTATAGTTTTTCATAGTAATTTTTTTTGAATATCATTTCAACTTTTTATGAATGTTTTTCATATAGTTTATAAGTGATTTGTTTTTAAAAATGGTATTCTGAAAATATGATTTTGTTTTTTGGAAATCTAATTAGGTTTTGCGGGAATTTGTTAGGTGGTGGTGGTTCTTGACGTGAACCATTTTTTAGAGGGTATGTAAATGGGATTAATTAATTTTTACCCCCTTTCTCAATGGTTTGAAATGGTTCTGGTCCTGTAATGGGTTCCTAGATAACAATGTTTTTTGTTTGTTTTTTATTGTCAGTCTATCTTCTTATTTGGTCCTCACTATGATAAAAGTGATTTATTTGTATAATCAAAAATATTACATTACAATTTTTTTTTTAAATTATGATTAGTTCGTTGGATAAATTTATGTTGGGTTGACCCCTTTACATCTCAACATAGGATGGGTTGAGCCGCATTTTAACGGAAGATATGTTGGATTGAGCCAAATATAGATCATTATATGATTAGTGAGAACCATTATATCCCTCTAATGCTTTAGGTACTCTAGATAGGGAAGATTACTGATGGATTATTCTATGTTTAAATGTTACAATATGTGTGATATTCTAAATATATACCAAGGAAACAACTTGATGTTTTTATGCATGATAACAAGTTTAAATAAAATGGGTTTTATTGGAATTTTTGTTATCACATTACGAATTATTTAACTTTTTATATTCCATACTAATATTTTTTTTGATAATCCATAGTTTTTAAATGTTTTTCAAAGGTTATAAGTATTTTTAAAATAGAGAATGAATAAAATTTTTATTTTAATAAATAAATTTAGGGAAATAATATTTTATTTAAACTGAATTATGTTTTGTAAAAAACTGATACTATTTTAGTAGTATCTACTTGTATGGTTATGGTATTTTATGTATGTTTATTGTTCTAATTATCAAAAACTATAATCATGAATATATTCTAAATTGAAATTAAAATAGGTTATTGATTTAAAATCATTATTATAATATTTTTTAATATTGGTTCTTTATAATTTATACCAATTAAATCATTAAATACCAAATGTTAAATGCATGTTGTGGAGGGGAAACTAATTGATCCACATAACATAGGGATGATGGGAATTACTCCACACACCCTCAACATGGAGGTTTATATTATTAGATTAGGATTAACTACCATGATTGTACCCTCACTATTTCCATTCATACATGTTCTTGAATTAGTGTTAGGGACATGTTAGGTCCTGACTCTTAAGGATTCCCTTCTTACAACTATTTAAAAATTATTCTTGGAGAGAATAATGAGGTTATTATGAAATTAAAAATATACCATAAGCCAAATACGATTACTAATAATAATTACATTTCATAGGATTTTGAGTAACACCTTCATATGTATAAAATTGAATAAAAATAAAATTATTATATAATATTTTGTGATCATATGGTAATAGATTTTTTATATTCTTCAATAAATATCAATATAATCAATTAATCCAATGATCTGGGTTAGTATACCGATATTAGTGAACATGTAGAAGAAATTGTCACATGAAATGACTCCTACATGATGTTGGGCATGAAGGGATATCATACAAGGCATTGAGATAAATTTGTTGAATTTGTAATCAAAAAACACCCAATAACCATATATGTAATAATAATTAACTGCTGGTAAATGGGAAAGTTAAAATACCACTAATTTATAACCTAAATTGTCTACACCAACAACAATATTGAGAAATTTTCTAAATATGCGATGGATTTGGAAAAACAAGGAATTATTTAGTCCAAATTACTCCTGCGTAATATTTATATTTAAATTTACACTTTGGATCAGTTTAATATTCCCCAACCAATATCCCCTCACTAATTAGAAGGAAAAATATACATATTATGGTAAAAATTAATCACCCTAGTTGCCCTTACCACAAAATTCCACTCATATAAATTCTAGTGATTGAAATTTCCAATGAGTTTGATTAAAAAACACATAAATTACAATTATTTCATGAAATATTTCCTGTCAAAACATAAGTATAATGAATATTTCTAATTTACACAGGACATTAACACCATGATTTGATTTTGGATGTTTGGGATCCAAAAAAAATCTCCCTACATTAGTTTGGTTCCATCCATTGCCTGATAAGTACAGTAGATGAAAAAGATGGATAATGGGTGTTAGTGTGAGAAAATATGAATCATTACCATGAATAAGATGATATGAAACATCATTAAATAATTTCCATAAATCACGACATCCAAAAATTAAAAATAAATTTGGACATATAGTATCATTTTATGCACATTCAGTTCTGTTGTGGCCAGGCGAAGAGAACATTTGAGAATCATGCGGTGTATAAACTCAAATTCTCTATATAGAATCTATAAGACCTATATTTTGTCTCATATATAAAATCACCATTTATATCTGTAAAAACTAGGAATAATTATTCATTATTTCTTTTATCTATTTATCAATATTTATAGGGGAACCCCATTCATTGATGTATAACAAAATTGAAAAATTAAAATGATTGTAAAATTTTAAATTTTATTGGGAAAGGGATCAAATACAATATAGTTTTACAGATCCAAGACTAACATATCTAATATATATATATATATATGTATATATATATATTGAAACTCTCATATAAGATAAGAACACTTCACATCCCATTGAAATTTCTTTCAGGATTTCTTGATTTGATAGATTTATCCAAATTTATTATTTGTTCCATTCAGTATTGGAATTAAAAATTGTGAATTATCCATGAAATTCAATGAATAATGATTGATATCCAAGATCTAGAAACTATAATTCTAAATTAATCCTTATTAGTATTTATTCAACCTAATACCACTCAGTTTCATCATGTTTTTACTCTTGATATAACAAAAAAAACAATAGGTCCCTACATCTTGAGGAAGGAATAAAAAAATATCATAACATTCAATGGTTGAAAATATAAAATTATTTAATAAAGGAATAGATTTTATGGTATTTAATCACTTCAAAAGAGATTAAACTTTTTCAAACATAAGAAAGAAGATATATTAAATAAATTATTTGAATTACAACATATACTACTTTCTATTTCGTCAGATATTGATATATAATATTCTATATTTTTTCCATAATGGTTTGATTAAAAAAAGGATGATTTAGGGGATGTAAACTTTGTAAAGTGATCATAAGTTGTTCTATATGTCTCCACCGATTATCAAAATATAGAATGATAATGAATACATATCCCTACTAGCTACATGTAATTGTTTCAAAAATAGTTTAACTAGAGAATAGTTTTTTAATATCATTATATAATAAAGAAATCTAAATAAAAAGTTGTGACCTTGATTCCATCCCCAAAAACTAAACCAAATGATAAATATATGAATAAATTCAATAATAAGAGTATGTTATGAAATGATGAATATCGACTATCCTATCTAAATATTTTCTAATATATTTTGTTAATTTTTTTACATATAACTTTGGTTAACGATTGTTTTTGTAAATCTGGTGTGTAATAGTGAATTGGAAATTTTTTAATAATAATTATTATAATTTTGAGAGTTAATTTATTTTCAATATGTTTTTAGAGAATTAAATATTTATTTCATATTTTTTGGTTAATAATTATTTTAACTAAAGTTATAAAATTTTATGTTATTCATTGATGTTCTTAATCTTCATGAATCAGTAATGATCCAATACTATGATCGTATAAGGGGGATTATTCAATATGACTTTCTAGAAACAAATATCTAAATATATATCAAATAAAAAATAGAAATTATTAAAAATACAGGATATCATAAAAAATGTTTTTATTGATTACTATGAAAGTTTAAACGGATGAGTTGTTAAATGGGGATAACATATAAGTTTTTTCATCAAATTAGTGTTCTTGTGATAATGTTTTATCATTTTAATTATTTTTTCCCAATACAGACTATTAGATGAACCAGGATAGCTTGGAAAAAAGAAAAGTTTAATATATATATTTTGTTATTTATTAAATAATAATGAAATTAATATTAGAAGGAAATACGTATTTAAATATTTATCCAAAATCAATGGTGGAACTCTAATCCGCAAATCTATGATATTACATAGAAAAAGAATGATTCATATGATAAGATTCCTTGAAATTTAAAATAATGTAATATACTATATATTTCAGGTCATGAAAAAAAAGACATAGGTAGATATTTCTATTTTAAATATGTTAACTGAAATTTATAGATGGAGTTAAACATTCAAGAATATGAGTTTGTATGAACTTTTTTTTCAAAAATATTTTAATTAAAAAATCAATTGATGTTTGAATTTATGAAGTTATGAAATATACATATGATAATGTCAATTATAAAACCAATTATTAATATACATTAGACATAGGAATTTTATTTTGGGAATTAGTTGAATTTTTTTAAATGGTGATAGGAAAAAAAACATTCTGGCAAATAATTGTCACTGAATTTAGGTTTCCCGTAGTTTATTCAAATGAAGAAAATACTAGTTCTACAATATTGTGATCAAATAGATATGGCTATATTAAATTAATGAATATAGGAAGAAAATATTAAATTTTATCAAGAGATATTTATTATGTCGTTTTTAAGGAAAGCTAAATTTTATAATGAATTACTAAATAAAATCGTTAATTTTTTTTCAAGTGAATGGACAGAGTCTTGAAGTAATGTATATTTTATAGGAATATAATTCTCTACTAAATGAAGAGTTTTTAATGATATTTTCAAAAACCATTTTATGGATATATTATTTAAAATTTATCATTATATAACCCATTAATTATTTCACTCAAGATCATTTTGTTCAATATTTCATTATTTTTCCTTAATCAATGTTTTAGGATGTTATTAATTTTTACTCGATAGTGAATTTTATGGAAATCAAGATTATTTTTGGATGAATTAGAATTAAATTATGTTTTATTAATATAATTAAATTCATGAAAATCATTCAACAATTTTTAAATGATATGTGGATCCATAATTCATGATTCAATGTGTATGTAATTGAATTCTGTTTCCAATATTTTCTATTTATAGGGAACTTATGTCAAAGTGGGAAACATAAATTATACTTTACATTTTCATTTGTATATAATATTCAATTTTCAAATGTATTTTTCCCTTAATTTTGGTAAAAAAATATTTTTTCTGTCGGAAAAAATTTCTTCAATGATAATGTAGATATCTAATGAATTGGAAACTATTTCAGTTTATTGAACAATATAAATCATAATATATGGTTTTTTAATCATTTTTTGGATAAAATATTTTTTTTAAATGTATCAAATGAATGTTGTAGACAAGATTAGTTTAAAATAAGGACCAATAGTCCATGATTTACCAAAATTTTAATTAACTCAATGGGTTGATGATTTGGATAGTGGAAACAAATAATACTTTTCTCATGATTCTTTGTGAGATAATGTAACAATGATTCATATTTTTTATGGCTTAGGTTTCATAAGAAAAAGATTATAATATTGAAAGATTAATTTTAATAATTAATATACATTGATTAATAAACTCTAATTAGTGTTGGAAAAATATTTATATTCACTATATTCTAATTGTTAATTCCCATTCACCCATGGGAGTATCCATGGATGGGATATAATTTTTTTCACTGAGGAAAAAATGTTTAAATCAGGCATTAAAAATTTTAATTCTAATTATTTCATTATTTTGAGTGTGTGTTAAATTTTTTTGTTAAAAGTAATTTACCGTGTTATAGTGGTTATGATTCCTGATGATTAAAATTTTTAAAATATCCCCTATGATTCAACCCCCTTCTCAATAGTTGATAAATCATTAGAAATGTCAATTAGTAAAGAAGCATGTGTTCCCTTATTAAATAATTATTAGAAAATAATCATTCACAAGAAACATATGTATTCAAACATTTAAATGGTTAAAATTATGATCGGTGGAAAAATAAAAGGAAGCCATATATAAAACCACATGTCTTGGATTTTATTGATAAAAACTATTAGGATTTGACCAAATGATAAAAATGATCCTTTGAAATTTTAAGAAAATATAAAATTGTCATTGATTTGAAATTTTTAAACACTACTATTATTATAATTTAGAAATAAAATTCCATTATGGTGATCTTTCTCAACATTGATTAAGATACTTGGGAAAAACTCAAATTTATCTATAATGAAAAAAGCCACATTAAAATAACAAATGTTTCATATTTTGAAAATCAATTTTCATGGCATAAGAAAGAGTGATGGAGGAGCTATTTATTAGTACATAACTATAGTGAATTATTTTATACACAATATTAGAGGATTTTTATATATCATGTAACATTATAATATTATATATAATCCCATGATAAGCATCCTTGGTAATTATGAAACTTATTTTTTTAAATTAGATATTAATATTGATTTATATCTTTATGGATTTCATAATGTTCAAGTTGTTTAAAAGATGAAAAAATAAATATCATTAATAATATGATAATGTTTCAAATTAATTTCATGATTTTAGAATATTGAAAGTATATGATAATATAATATTAACCATAAGAATCTAGAATATAAATAAAATAATGAAATGATTGATAATGTCATGTATTATATCTACAAAAAGTTTCAAAGAGGTAGAATCGATTATTATTTAAAATTATGATATATATGATTCAAGTGTTGGTAAATGGTTTTTTAAAATAATCTATCCCATGTAGAAAGTTGTAGAATATAAAAAATTTATAATAAAAATCCGTAGTGGATGATGTTCAACAAATATACTATGTAAGATAAGAAATTATCTAGTGAAATGAAAAATTTATAAGAGAAAATATTATCTATTAGTTAAAAATGTTGATAATTACTGTAAGGACAAAAAAAATTAATATTTAGAAAAATTAAGACCATTCTATAAAAATATCTTAAAAATGTATATTCTACAAACATTGATGAAATAGAAGGAGGTAAAGATGATTATATTGACTATAATTATTGATCTGATCATGTGTCATGTCTTGAGACAAATAAAAAACAATAATTAAATAATAATAATTATGAAATTTTTATTGAATGATATTGACAGATGACAATATATCCTTAAATATGATGATTAATATATTTTGCAGGTCATAAAATGTAAATTAATAATTATTGAAGACATATATAGAGTTGAATATCATAGTCCAAAACATATTTTGAAGGTCAGTGAGGTTAGAAAAAAAAATACAATCTACTTCAGGTTTAATGTATATAAATAACTATGAATAATAATTTCACAATGTCTTTAAAGGTAAATGATGAACAACCCAATGAAGATGAGAAATATAGTCCTATGAAAGGTGAAAAATGAAATCATTAAATGTAATGTTTTATTTTAATTCACTAGCAATTTAGTTCATATGAAGAATAGTGGGAATTAATGTATTGAGATTGGTTGTGGGAAATATATCACCTCTATAGTAGGTGTGGTTAATCTTTATAAGAATGATGTATAATTCCTGAAGGAAACAAACATAAAATGCTATTATAATGCTCAAAAAATTGATTAGTTGAAATGATATTATTTCTATAGACGTTCAATATTTAATAAATATAATTGTTCTAATGTTATATTCTTCCAAAATGCATATAATGTTTTTGAAATCATGTCTCATTATGTTAGATAGTATGAAATGATATTTAACAATAGTAATGAAAAAGTGTTTAAATTTAAAAAACCACAAAAGGATGAAAAATAAAAAATTTCAATATGTTATAATGATTCCAATATTAATCAAATTTTATTATATGTAATAAATATATATAATGTCATGACCCATCCCTCGGGGACAGTTCTGTGACTACACTATCCCCGCCTTCCATAGGCCAGGGGCTGGTGACTATCATTAGAATGGAAAATCCATAATTAAGGTATGGAATTTCCGTTCTTACCTAAAAATTAAAACAATCCAAACATATATCAAGATACAAGAAGAAAGTAAACTATATAGTAAATTGAGTGTGTAATGAAAGTAAAGGGGGTGGAATAAAATCGCAATAAGAAAGTTCATGAAAAACAGAAAACTACTCCTTTGAACACCATCCAATGATCCTACATTAAGGGTAGCTACAACTCTTGAACTATCATCTCTGTGGTACATCTATTCTAATGGTCCACCTTCGAGCAACCTCCAGTCCTAGCACCCTCAGGCTCAATCAATGTTTTCTGTCATTTACATATGACATAGCAAGGTGCGGGTGTATCCCGTGTAGGGGTGAGTTTAGCATTACTTAGTAGGGACCCCAAGACCCCCAATGGTCTCTCAGAATCAAAAAATCATGTACCAAAAAGAAACACTATATTCAAAAATCACGAAAAAAATAGTCATCCATATATTGGTATATTAAGATACATATACCTAAGTTATTATGTATACCCATCTCATTCACGAGGAAATGCAAGGCCCAACGCTTTATCCAAATTAAAAATTGTTCCATGAAGGAAAGAATACCACAATGGTTAAACCATGAAGGTATGAATATCAAAGGAAATTCCACATATAATAATACAATAATGGTATCACCACTCAGGAGTGTACCCAAAGGTATAGACTCAGTTCACACCATATTTAACTTATGAATGAAAGTATAGATGATTAGTTGTATTGCTAGATGATATTACATGGTAGATAAGATCTACTGCTATCCCACAAATGATCGAAGATGACCCACAAAGGAACTAAGGAAGACCCACACTGGAACAAAAGATGACCAACATAGGATCGGAAGAAGCTGAGCCACAAACGATCCGAAGGTTATCCAAGTACAGCCATCCACATGGTTCCCTCACTAATCACACATGATTCTGTGAGGATCCACTCCTCAAGACATTGGTTGAAATTCAACTGCAATGAAGTCCCAAGAAGAAATATCCAATTGTACCACCAATTCATAAGGGTTCATTTACAATAGACATTACATCAATCTAACAGCTGGTTTGTTTTTTATTTTCAGTTTTTTCCTGAGGGCTTGGATAGATTTGGGTTTGATCCATCTCGGCAATATTCCATCATTATAGAATACAGATTTTGATTATATCAAATGGACCATCTCAATATGAGGATTTTGGGGCCACAAATGGTTTGTCAAACAGACATCTAGTTATCATGATATGACCACAAGACATATCTAGGTCTAGATGGGCCCATGTCAGGTCTTAACCCGTCAAACTGACCCCGCACGCTCAACCTAGTTCGGGTCTGTCCAGCCCTGAGAATAGCAAGATAGGGGGACCCACTCGGAGTGGCCCCCATCTGGGTGTGGTCCACCGTGGCGGAGCCTGCCCTAGCCGCCACACGGGGGAGCCCCTCTCCCATGGGTATTCTGAACGGTCATGTTGGACCATTCGGGAATGACCAACCCAGAAGCACAACATATGGGAGCCTAGTGGCACATGGGACACATTAGAGTGGGTCCCTCTCGACATGATGCAGCCGGTTGGATTTCGAGTCATCTCCCCTTCCAGTTGTGTGATAGTTCCACTACCCCTCCCATGGTAGGCTTGGTGGCGGCTTCCCTACTCCACTAGTACGGCTCGCCAGCCGCAACCTACTCCTCTATAGGTGGCATGGACGAGTTCCACCATAATTCCACATGGCTAACAATGGTGTCGGCTTCCACCCTTCTCCATCACGGCGAATGGGCCACAACCTCCTTTAGTGGTATGGTTGCGCCGTTACTGCCATCGCGACTTGTCAGTGTATCGACTGCCACTTGTACCCTGTCAGCATCGATCGCCAACACCGATCACCAGTGGACTTCGACAGGTCTGAAGGAGATCTCCTTTGACCCTTCCATAAATCCAAATGAGTCATTGTTTGTCTGAGGACGTTGCCTATTCATCTATGCCGATGTGTTCAGGTTCCACTCACCCCGACGATAAGCCCGTGAAGAACACATCACTCTACGACGTAGCGCAGGGATCGTTCCATGTTCGTTTGGTATGTGCACTCTGCAATAGTTTGATAAAATGAATCTCAATATGTTTGAATCAACAAAAAAATTTAACAATGAACAATCAAGAGTAAACCCTACCATGAATCATCGGAGAATCTCATATGCTGGTTGGTGGATTTTTCTATTCGTTCCTACGACCGGCTCCAAAAGACTCTACTCGCACGTCCCCCATTTGTATGACATTTTCTATTACCTCCCACTAAGTCTGCATCATCTTAAAAGGGGTTTTAATCATAGCATTCCAAGAGAACATCGTTGCTTCATGAAGCTTTATTGATACCCCACTTCCATTCTATATATTTATAATAGAGGGATAGAGTATGTAACGACACATGGAGTTAATGGGGATAATTAATAGGAAGCATCCAAATTTCTCCCAAGGTTTTTATTACATATATTAGAGGGTCATTCCATTTATTGTCTTGGCACATCACCGGTCCCACCTTGCCACTTGTCTGTTGGAGGAATAGAATTGAAATAAAATATTAACGATATTTTAATTATTCTATTAAAAAGTTCCATATACTATCTTTTTCTCCAGACCTATTGTGATCAAAGTAAAGCCCCCCCATAAGTGAATCCCATTGTTGAAGATTCAATGGTGCCCTCAGATTTTTAATCTGAGGAATGTTTCAAATGTTAAAAAATTCCACTGACGCATTTATTGAACGTACACAAAAAATAAATTCCTAATTTCATTCATGGCACACCGGGACTCAGAATCACACACCGTTAATTTTTTCAAAATCATTAAAATTATATATAATTATAAAATTCATGGAAAATATGGTCTTTACATTATCCCAACTTTAGGGATTTGCATCCCCTAAATCCAAATAACAAACTAGGGAAACAAGTGGGGGGGGGGTACTAAGTATGAATTTGAGCATCCTGCTCACATGTGCTCTCTGGGAGGTTCACATCCTGCCAACCAACGCAATGAAGAGGTAATTATTTCCTGTTAATGACTTGCTCTTATAAATCATTAATATCCACTACGACATATTGAAACATCTCTCCACTATCAAAGTCCTGGTCGCCCAATTAAATGATGTGAAAAAGATCATACACATATCTATTCCACAGAGATATGTGGAAAATGTCGTGGTCCTGTTGATACTGAATGGGGGGGTGAAGTTCAAGTTGGTATGCCACCTCACTAACTCTGCTGAGGACCTGAATGGTTTTGATAAACCACAAAGATAACATGATGCCATGAACAAATCTATGCAAACCACGTTGAGGTCACACATGTAGAATGACATTGTCACCATCCTCGAACTCCATATGTCTCCATCTCCTATTATAAGAATATGTATTCCAGATTTTTCTGATCTTCATCCTCTATTTAATGATCTACACCATCTCTGTGGTAGCATGTACCATCTCTATTCCCACGTGGCCTGACTCCCCTTATTCAGTCCAGCACATAGATGATCTTCAAGGCTGATCGTATAATTCTTGAAATAGTGCTATACAGATGGTTGGGTGATTTTTTTGGTTGTATACAAATTCCACCAAAGTCATGTAATCCTCTATGCTACGACTGACATCAAGGATGCAAGCACAAACATTTCATCGAGAGTCTGAATGGTTCACTGTGTCTGACCGTCCGTCCGAGGATGAATGGATGTTCTCAAACAAAGTAGAGTCACAAATGCCTCTTGTAACCCCTTCCATACATGAGAATTAAAATGTGCATCACGATCAGATACAATATTCGATGTCACTTCATTAAGTCATACAATATCTTTCACAAAGTGGCATCCCAATCCCCCTACTAAACCCTTCTCTTTGATAGGAATGAAGTGGGATGACATAGTGAGTCGGTCAACAATCACCCAGATAGACTCATGTCCTATTGATGTGTGTGGATTTCCTATTACGAAATCCATTTAAATTATATCCCACTATTACCCAGTCACCTCTTTTGGCTGAAAAAGGATTGCTGGAACCAGATGTTCTACTATCACATACTGACATATGAGGCACCAAGAGACATACTCTACGACGGCATTCATCATTCTCGACCACTAGTGATGACGTCAGAGGTCCTAGTACATATTCTCCACTATATAGTGTATCGAAAGTGGGTATATATGGATTTACCAAAACACTTCTTGTCGTACCACCACCTGTAGCATAGTATTCCCTATGAAGATGATGATCTTCTCCCCAACATCATAAAATTCATCACGTTCATGTCTTATGGATATCAGTGAATTTCGTGACTCATAGTTAGTGTCCCCAAGATGCGGCTCACTATCTCCCTTAGGATGTGGTGGAGGTACTGTCTGAGACTAATGATAGGTTGCTCCCTCTCGATCCATGTAGGATATCTACAAAGCGGACAACTGTTATGTCTCCTCACTCAGCAAATTTAAACATGATCTCTTGATATGTGCATCCACTCCAATATTGCCCATCGAAGAAGAATAGACTATCATGAAGTCATAGTCCTAGTGGAACTCCAGACAATGTCAATATCTCAAGTGTAGGTCCTTTTGAGAGAAGATATAAATTAGACTATTATGATCAGAGTAGACTGAAAAATTTTCACCAAGCAAGTAATGTCGAGACCTCGTCAGGTCGAAGGGAATAGCTTCTATCTCCATGTCATGGGTAGAAATGTTATAGACATGTTATCTCAGTATTCAATAACCATACACGATCACTACTCGCTTCCACATCAGGACAAATCTGTGCCTGATCCCTGTTGCATCACTATAGACAACGTACCCAACACCCTCCTCTGGTAGCCTCTAGATGGCGGAACTCCTCAGTCTCTACCTCAGCTCGAGGAAACATCTTTTGATCTCTCTAACCACACAATGGGAACCTCTTAGATCAAGAAATGGAACTTCAATATTTTTGGGATCCATCGCAACTCCAACCTCTAAGATAACGTGTCCCATGAAGTGAACCTCCCAGATCTAAAACCAGAACATCGTGATCTCAACATAATGTTGGTGCACTCAGAGTGTGTCCAAAACTATCTGTAGATGATTAGCATTCTCCTCTTTTATCGTTGTGTATACTAGGATGTGGTCGATGAAGACTACCGCAATGTGCTCGAGGTATGACTGGGAGATTCTATTTATGATTCTCGTAATCCTAGCTGGGGCATTGGTCAAGACAAATGACATAACTATGAACTCAGAATGGCCATACCTAATTATGAAGGCCATCTTCTGCACATCCTCCACACATACCCATATCTATTAATAGCCTAATCTGAGTTCTATCATTGAAATCAATTGTGCTCCCTTCATCTAATCAAAGAGATCATCAATCATTCGGAGTGAGTACTTGTTCTTCACGGTCACCTTTTTTAGGGGTTGATAGTCCACACTGATTCTCAAACTCCCATATATGTTCATAGTGAACAAAATTAGGGCTACGCAAGGTGAAGCACTAGGCCTAATTAACCCCTTGATCTGCAATTCCACCACCTATACTCACAGCTCTCAAAGTTCCATATGAGCTATCTGATATAATGGTGTATACATCGGTGTCGTCCCAAGGTGAATGTCGATATAAAATTCAACCAATGTGCAAGGAGGTAGGTTCAGAAAATAATCTGGGAAAACATTAGTGTACTGGTCCACCACTTCAAGATAGCTCAGACTCTCAACATCAACTACTCTGAGGGTACAGTAAGAAAATTAACGAGTGATCGACTACACCCTCCTCCAGTTAACTCCATCCTTTGTAGAAATGCTTCCTTTCTAGAAAGTTATGGAAAAATGGTACCCATCCTTGCGAACACAACACACATTGCACCTAATATAGTCAAACTAAGCATTGACTATAGATAACGAGTTCATACCCAAGATGACGTCGTATGACCTCAACACCGCTATAAGAAGATCACAACTGAATCTCTCGCCTCCTAGAGTAATTTCACACTACTGAAACCTGTTTTTAATCACCAAATCCACTCTCATAGAATTTACTTCCATATGGATTGAGCCAACAACTCCACCAGAATATTCATGCTCTGAACGAGGGATGTTTCAATAAAATACTAACTAGAACTTGTGTCTATAAGTACAAAAACTAATGTGAAATAGAGAAAAATCGTAACTCGAATCATCTCTTGAGCTCCATTGTCGTAGTCCTCAGCTTCCTTGAGTAGAGATCTTCCCTGTCCACCAACTCCTTGTGGTTAGGGTGGATGTAGAGGCCCTAAGATTAACGTACATGAACATTACATTACTTTTTCGGAATACTTAGTACATAACAAAAAATACACACACAAGGATCGTAATAGTTTAGTGTCTTTGGAAACTCAGAACGTAATCTTCTAATCGTGGTGAAAGATCTCCAATATCTCCCATAAAGATCTTCCCTTTTTTTTACCTAAAACCTTTCTTTATATCTTGGGGAAAATAAAACATAAAAGGGTGAGCACAAATGCTCAGTAAGGGTAAACAAAAGAAATATAAATCCCATCGTATACACAAGCACATAACTTTTGGAAATCTTAACCTGCAAAAGAGATCATAATTTCATAACATGGGATAAATCATGGCAGTGAAATGCAATCACAATAATAATAACTTAAAACATTAAACTTTGTGGCATGCAAACATAATCATAGAGAATCATTTCTTGTTAGTCACGACTCATTGCCAAGACTATCTTAGTGGACAAAGTACTTTTCTGAACTGAGTCACCCTCGTTTCAGTCATGTTTCACTGAACCGGTATAACCTACCATTCCAGCCATGTCTATCTCATGAGATATAAAATCTTTACCCAATGCATTAGAGAGATATATAGGTCCCACCCATCTCATAATTATACCATTCTTATGTGTGCCACAAAATCTTAAATCATATATCATTGCATAACCCATGTAATAAAAATGGAAATCTTAAACATCGTGACATCATAAAACAATTCATATAAGATAAAGGAATTCATAAAAATAATTCCATCACAACATAATCAAATCAATGTAATAATAGGGATAAAACATAACCCTTTATTATCTTAGATGGAAAATAATTTTTATAAAACACTTGAACTTCATTCTTGAGGAAAATATCCTTTCTACTTCAAAAACAATTTCCATTTCATAACATGTCATAAAATTATAACTAAAAATAGTTGATTAAAAATAAACATGAAAACTTGTAAAGGAACATTCTTGGAAATAATGTTTTAAAAATCCATTCATGCTGTATAAGTTAAAAAACATTCTTCTCCTACTTTTTTCGGAAAAGTAAAAAAAGTACCTCGTACGAAAAATAACAAAAAGATTCTTTTCATATCATTTACGAAAAACTCACCGAAGGGTAAAACGGGATTTAAACAATTGTATGTGAATGGAAATAATATTACATATTGAGGAAATATGGATGTGGATGATAAAATACACCCCAGTAAATACCAAAGTATAAACAATCTTGGATAAAAATGAGATTGTGATATTCCCTTACCTTAGGTCCGACTTGCTCTGTAAATGTTCGAACCTCCTGTATAATGATTTAAATCATGTTATTGACATATTAAAGAATCATATTCATTGTTATTATATCATATATGGTCCACTTATGACTTTATATTACCCTTTCTTTTGTAAATTAATGTTAAAGTAGCGTTTTCTGGTAAAATCGTCTCATTTGTCGTTCGTGTTTTTAACTTGTAATTATTAATATGATTACTTGGATCATGATTACTTATATCCAGAATGTAAAACATGATTTCTATATAATATATATTCAGAATATATATATATATATATATAATATATCGATAAATGGAATGAAATACACCATTCATGGAGACGGTAGTCCGTACGTACGCATGAACGTTGTTTTCGTTTCCTTATTGAAGTGAATGGAATTAAGTAGATGACATACATATAAATTTACATAAATCCAGTATCATTATTATTTCATATATTTCATTAGTACTTATTATATATACATTATAATCATTCATTAATGGTTAATCATTGAGAATGAATCTCATCGCGTCGTGGAGACGGTAGTCCGTACGTACACACGAGCGATGATATCGTTCCCATGGTCGTGGAATTTTGATGAAGTGTATGTAGACTATTTCAGTATCAATATAAATTTATAATAATCATATATAGTTACTCATTAAAACATTATACAAATACTATTAAGGTGGTGGTGGAAAATAGATTACACCACGGCGTGGAGACGGTATTCCGTACGTACGCACGCGCAGTGATATCATTTTTTCATAGGATGGATAGAAGGTGAATTAGGGTTGTTTCATATTTATAATAAAATATCAGTATGTAAGTGATACGGATGTTATTACTTTGTCATGAAACAACTAAAGATGAAGAATTTGAAGAAGAAAGAAATTGAAAAGATCGGTAATGGATATTACCTCTTCTTTGAAACGCCTCTTTGAATCCTCCACTTAGGGAACTAATAGTGGTATTTGAAGAAGACCAGGACCTCTAGGATTATTCTAGGGAAGTTTAGAAGGTATTTTGGTAGGGTTTTTCCGAGCTTGAGTGCTCAAATTGGTGTGAGGAGGAGGGGGAGGAGGTGTCCTTTTATAAGGGAGGAGAGGGGCACCTTAGGAATATCTCAAAATATTATTTTATATTAAAATCAAAATCGGTTTATAATGGTTCCAAAGGGTATTATTCCGAAGCTAAAGTGGGGATGGGTCTAAATACTATCAACAAAAAGGATTTAGACAAGTTTAGGTTATTATTTTATCCTTATCATTTACATTTAACTCTAAGTTAAATAATTTAACTTTTACCGTGTCTTTCTGTTTTCTTACACTATATGGTTAATACACTTACTATAACATGCCAAAAGAACCCAAAATTGTTTATTATTAATATATATATCCTTATCTAGGTTATGTTTCCTAACCTTAAATTTTTAGGAATAAAATAACAATTAATAATATAATATTTGATTTAAAAACTATTTTGTTTCAATTTTGACACTATTTGATATATGATTTTTGTGAAAGGCATAACAGAATTATATGTTCTAACCAAGTTGATTAAATCAACACTAATATATCATAGTAACCTATAAAATTAGTGGAGTTCATAAAAAGTCTCAAATTACATTTATTTTGGTGTTTATAACATCAATTATGTCAATATTTCATTAATAAGATAATTACTGCATCATCATTGTGTCATAAATAAATTAAATGATTTAATATCTAAAAATTACAAATAAACTACCATTATTTAGGAAATCCTTTTATCTTTCTAATGAATATTTATAGTCGAATTTATCTTATGTATAACCCCATATTAAAAATGATTTACTTATTAAACTTCGATTTTAACTATTTTAACTATTCATTAAATAAAATAATATTAAATGTCATAATCTAATCCATGTGGACCTAAATGGTCATATTATATTCATAAGGTTGTTTTTGGTCGAATTACACATATCCAATAGAATTAGAACATGTTTTAGGGTAATAGTAATATCATATTTACCCTTAGTTACCCTATTTACTATTAACCGCGGTAAAAAAAAGTAAAAAGTTACTATTCACCAAAAAATTATGTTTATCTCATTGAACCACATTTTACTTACTTATATCAACCGTTTCTGTAGGATTTTCTAATTTCCATTCACAGATGCGTTAAAATTATGTTTTATGCAAAAATCAGTTTTTAACCTACCACTAAGTGGTTTCACTATTCATCAAAAAATTGAAGTTTTTCAGAAAAATGCCAAAATTTCACCCTGAGCAATAATTGATATTCCGAATTCAAAAATGATTTCTATTTTAAAAAATTCCCAACATATAAATTGCATTAATTAATTTTATAATTAATTTCCGCTGTCACAACAAATAGCGTGTTTTTAAGAGATAATAACTATCAAAAGATTGACACTTGTTTATAACTGGTTTAAATGTGAAATTACATCAAATGACCAACATTGTATTAAATTGTAAAAATATATTCTAAATATACTTTAAAACCACTCAAATTAATAATTTATCACTATTAATTATTTCGATTAAAAAAGTTGTTTTTAATTAAAATTTAGTAATTTTCACTATTCATCCGAATATGAAAGTTTTCCGAAAAGTACCAAAATTTCACCTTAGGCTAAATTCGATACTCCGACTCCATAAATGAAGTCCATTTTGAAAAATAAAAATTAAAAAATTTCAAAAAGTGGTTATTACTATTCATAACGGCTAGTTTTAATAATATCTTAATAGCATATCATTGTTTAGCGAAACATGGTGTTGCGTACAACACACGCTATCGTGGAAGGTCGCGATTATGTGTAATTCAAGCCTGGTCAGAGATGTGTGTTGTGAAAGCTCCTTTTGGTTTAGCATGTAACACAAGACATTAATGAAATTAAAAATAATATTTTTCATAAAATCTTGAGGTGTTACATTCTACCCCCCTTAAAATGAATTTCGCCCTCGAAATTCGTCGGGGTTATAAATGGTTTACTATTCGAATGTTTCTTTAATCGAAACCCACATCGTAAAAAGGAATACCAAAACCAATCATTAAAAACAAAAGTATGAAATGTAACGGTTACCCAAATAAACTAATCACTGGGTTTCCACATAGGTGAAAATATGGATATGGAGGACAAATCTAACCATCATATTCTGATGGAGAGTGGTAGAGAACATGGCTATGGAAAAGCTAGCAATCACAAATCCATAAATTTTTTATGATCTAAGGTACCATCTGATTAATCAGATATAAGAGCACTAGGACAACATTTTTGGTTTTCAAGATCATTTCCCTAAAGTTGATGAAATTGGAATTAGAAGAAATACTTTCGTGATTTTGGTATAGTCTCACTATTTTTCATTATTTAGAAAATTTCTACTTCGTCTCTTAATGAAATGAAGTTGAATTTTTCATTCGTGATGTCTTAGCAGATCATGTGATAGAATGATGGGTCATTCCATCTATCTCAAAAGGTTAGAAAAGTAATCAAAAAATACCTAAGTCCATCTATAGTGAGATTAATGATATATGGTTCCTAAAATGAACTTATACTTCATATATCATACTGCTTAATATAATAAAACTAGTTTCTACTAAACGGGGACTTCTTGTAGGCCAGTGGTAGGCGATAAAGGCCAGTCGCACTTCGGTTGTGGGTTCGATTCCCACATCCTTGTCCGACGCGATGGGCTGTCACCCGTCCTGCAGGTTGTCCTTTTTCTAAAACTACATTACTATAACATCCCATCAATAATATCGAAAATCTTCTATCCTTAAACAATACTAACTTATGTCCAACATAATCCATTCTAATCTTTAGGCTTATCCATAATACTGATGTCCACTCTCATAATATAGTGAAAACGATTACCCGAGATTTAATACTATCGTTGATCCCCATATATCATAAGATATGTCTTGTTGGTCACATTCCAAACATTCAAAGGCCTTAATCGCGTATTCTTCTGAATACCCATTGAACCTTAGTGAAAACATGAATGCAGTTAAAAGTTAACTCTTTCCACATACCAAAATCCAAAAATTCTATATACTCAAAAAATGATATAACCTTCTCCTTATATCAGTCATGAGCTCATGAATACAATCAAATACCTAATTATCTTATTTTTCCTTCATTATGCACATATCATCCAAAAAAATATCTGAATAACATTTCATGGTTACTAGTACCATGAATCACACACTTTAAAAACTTAGGAAAGACAATAGTGTAACAATCCTTAGATGTCTCTTTATTCCAAAGTACCATCAGATTACTTATACATCATTACACTTGATAAACATGTAATCATTACACTACCTTCTTAAACATTTGATCGAGCTTCAACAATTCTTTCATCTCACATATGATTTGTAGTCTCTTCATCATCATCAACATAAATACTTCCCATTCGACCATACTGATTCTCTTCATGAGACTTTCCCTTATGGAATTGGTTTCCATAATGCCCGTACATTCCACATTTAAAACATTCAACTATTGTTGATGTCGTAGCAATACCATTATCATCATCCATGGTGTTAACTGAACCTTTTCCTTTGCACTTACTTGCTTTGTGTCCTTCTTTTCCACACCAAAATCATCTTCCAGTTCCTTTGAAACATTCTCATTGATGCCTCTTCCCACATGATTTACATACGGGAAGTTGAACCTTCTTTCCTCTATGATCATCATGAAACTCCATCTTTCTCTTATTAGCTGAGTCAGGAAACTTACCAAATTTTACTTTATTGATCATATTATGAGATTACTGATTTGACATAATAATGATGTTTGGACTTCCAAATCCCTTTTCATTATGAAGAATATCATTCCATTGTCCATCATATTCTCCATTATCGTGATTCATCTTGTTTCCATCCATTTTCTAAAACCCAAAAAGAATAGTGTGAGAGGCAAAAATCATGCTAGGGGAAAACAACATAATAAAGGGAGAGTACCTTCAATATCTAACATCTTAGGTTTAATTCTATGATCGTTAGCGTAATTCTAGTACTATAACCTATACGTATACATAACCTTTGGGACATCCCTTGACATACCATAGAAATATCTCTAGGGATCTCACTAACATTTTCACATCCTAGTTTCCAAAGGATGACTAAACCTTTTTTCTGATACCAACTGTAGAGACCCTAAGCCTAACGTACATGAACATTACATTACTTTTGTGGAATACTTATTACATAACAAAAAATACACACACAAGGATCGTAATAGTTTAGTGTCTTTGGAAACTCGGAACGTAATCTTCTAATCGTGGTGAAAGATCTCCAATATCTCCCATAAAGATCTTCCCTTTTTTTACCTAAAACCATTCATTATATCCTGGGGAAAAGAAAACATAAAAGTGTGAGCTCAAATGCTCAGTATGGGTAAACAAAAGAAATATAAATCTCATCGTATACACAAGCACATAACTTTTTAAATCTTAACCTGCAAAAGAGATCATAATTTCATAACATGGGATAAATCATGGCAGTGAAATGTAATCACAATAATCATAACATAAAACATTATACTTTGTGGCATGCACACATAATCATAGAGAATAATTTCTTGTTAGTCAAGACTCATTACCAAGACTATCTTAGTGGACAATGTCCTTTTCTGAACCGAGTCACCCTCGTTTCAGTCTTGTTTCACTTAACCAGTATAACGTACCATTCTATCCATGTCTATCTCATGAGATATAAAATCATTACCCAATGCATTGGAGGGAGATATAGGTCCCACCCATCTCATAATTATACCATTCTTATGTGTACCACAAAATCTTAAATCATACATCATTGCATAACCCATGTAATAAAAATGGGAATCTTAAACATCATGACATCATAAAACAATTCATATAAGATAAAGGAATTCATAAAAATAATTCCATCACAACATAATCAAATCAATGTAATAATAGGGATAAAACAGAACCCTTTATTATCTTAGATGGAAAATAATTTTGATAAAACACTTGAACTTCATTCTTGAGGAAAATATCCTTTCTACTTCAAAAACACTTTTCATTTCATAACATGTCATAAAATTATAACTAAAAAAAGTTGATTAAAAATAAACTTGAAAACTTGTAAAGGAAGATTTTTGTAAATAATGTTTTAAAAATCCATTCATGCCGTATAAGTTAAAAAAACATTCTTCTTGTACTTTTGTCGGAAAAGTAAAAAAAGTACCTCGTACGAAAAACGACAGAAAGATTCTTTTAATATCTTTTACAAAATACTCACCGAAGGGTAAAACAGGATTTAAAAAATTTTATGTGAATGTAAATAATATTACATATTGAGGAAATATGGATGTGGATGATAAAATACACCCCAGTAAATACCAAAGTATAAACAATCTCAGATAAAAATGAGATTGTGATATTCCCTTACCTTAGGTCCGACTTGCTCTGTAAGTGTCCGAACCTCCTGTATAATGATTTAAATCATGTTATTGACTTATTACAGAATCATATTAATTGTTATTATATCATATATGGTCCATTTATGACTTTATATTACCCGTTCTTTTGTAAATTCATGTTAAAGTAGCGTTTTTGGGTAAAATCGTCTCATTTGTCATTCGTGTTTTTAACTTGTAATTATTAATATGATTACTTGGATCATGATAACTTATATCCAGAATGTAAAACATGATTTATATATAATATATATTCAGAATATATATATATATATAATATCGATAAATGGAATGAAATACACCATTCATGGAGACGGTAGTCCGTACGTACGCATGAACGATGTTTTCGTTTCCTTATTGAAGTGAATGGAATTAAGTAGATGACTAACATATAAATTTACATAAATCCAGTATCATTACTATTTCATTTATTTTATTAGTACTTATTATATATACTTTATAATCATTCATGAATGGTTAATCATTGAGAATAAATCTCATCGCGTCGTGGAGACGGTAGTCCGTACGTACGCACGAGCAATGATATCGTTCCCATTGTCGTGGAATTGTGTTGAAGTGTATGTAGACTATTTCAGTATCAATATAAATTTATAATAATCATATATAGTTACTCATTACAGCATTATACCCATCCTATTAAGGTGGTGGTGGAAAATAGATTACACCACGGCGTGGAGACGGTATTCCGTACGTACGCACGCACGGTGATATCATTTTTCCGTAGGATGGATAGAAGGTGAATTAGGGTTGTTTCATATTTATAATAACATATCAGTATGTAATTAATACTGATGTTATTACTTTTTCATGAAACAACTAAAGAAGAAAAATTTGAAGAAGAAAGAAATTGAAAAGATCGGTAATGGATATTACCTCTTCTTTGAAACGCCTCTTTGAATCCTCCACTTAGGGAACTAATAGTGGTCTTTGAAAAAGACCAGGACCTCTAGGATTATTCTAGGAAAGTTTATAAGGGATTTCGGTAGGGTTTGGCCGATCTTGAGTGCTCAAATTGGTGTGAGGAGGAGGGGGAGGAGGTGTCCTTTTATAAGGGAGGAGAGGGGCACCTTAGGAATATCTCAAAATATTATTTTATATTAAAGTCAAAATCGGTTTATAATGGTTCCAAAGGGTCTCATTCCAAAGCTAAAGTGGGGATGGGTCTAAATCCTATCAACCAATAGGATTTAGACAAGTTTAGGTTATTATTTTAACCTTATCATTTAGATTTAACTCTAAGTTAAATAATTTAACTTTTACCGTGTCTTTTTGTTTTCTTACACTATATGGTTAATACACTTACTATAACAAGCCAAACGAACCCCAAATTGTTTATTATTAATATATATATCCTTATCTAAGTCATTTTTCCTAACCTTAAATTTTTAGGAGTAAAATAACAATTAATAATATAATATTTGATTTAAAAACTATTTTGTGTCAATTTTGACACTATTTGATATATGATTTTTGTGAAAGGCATAACAGAATTATATGTTCTAAACAAGTTGATTAAATCAACACTAATATATCATAGTAACCTGGAAAATTAGTGTAATTCATTAAAATTCTGAAAATTACATTTATTTTGGTGTTTATAACATCAATTATGTCAATCTTTCATTAATAAGATAATTACTGCATCATCATTGTGTCATAAATAAATTAAATTATTTAATGTCTAAAAATTACAAATAAAATACCATTATTTAGGAAATCATTTTAGCTTTCTAATTAATATTTATAGTCGAATTTATCTTATGTATAACCCAATATTAAAAATGATTTACTTATAAAACTTTGATTTTAACTATTTTAACTATTCATTAAAAAAATTAATATTAAATGTCATAATCTAATCCAAGTGGACCTAAATGGTCATATTATATTCATAAGGTTGTTTTTGGTCGAATTACACTTATCCAATAGAATTATTACATGTTTTAGGGTAATAGTAATATCATATTTACCCTTAGTTACCCTATTTACTATTAACCGCGGTAAAAAAAAGTAAAAAGTTACTATTCACCAAAAAATTATTTTGATCTCATTGTAGCACATTTACTTACTGATATCAACAGTGTCTGTCGGATTTTCGAAATTCCATTCACAGATGCGGTAAAATTATGTTTTATGCAAAATTCAGTTTTTAACCTACCACTAAGTGGTTTCACTATTCATCAAAAATTTGAAGTTTTTCAGAAAAATGCCAAAATATCACCATAAGCTATAATTGATATTACGAATTCAAAAATTATTTCTATTTTACAAAATTCCCAACATATAAGTTTCATTATTTAATTTTATAATTAATTTTCGTTGTCACAACAAATAGCGTCTTTTTAAAAGATAATAACTATCAAAAGATTGACACTTGTTTATAACTGGTTTAAATGTGAAATTACATCCAATGACCAACATTGTATTAAATTTGAAAAATATATTCTAAATATACTTTTAAACCACTCAAATTAATAATTTATCACTATTAATTATTTCGATTAAAAAACTTGTTTTTAATTAAAATTTAGTAATTTTCAGTATTCATCAGAATATGAAATTTGTCCGAAAAGTACCAAAATTTCACCTTAGGCTATATTCGATACTCCGAATCCATAAATAAAGTCCATTTTGAAAAATATAATTTACAAAATTTCAAAAAGTGGTTATTACTATTCATAACGGCTAGTTTTAAAAATATCTTAATAGCATATCGTTGTTTAGCGAAACTTGGTGTTGCGTACAACACAGGCTATCATGGAAGGTCGAGATTGTGTGTAATTCAAGCCAGGTCAGAGATGTGTGTTGTGAAAGCTCCTTTTGGTGTAGCTTATAACACAAGACATTAATGAAATTAAAAATAATATATTTCATAAAATCTCGGGGTGTTATAGTGGACCTCTTTGAGGTGGTGATGGTAGAACCTAAAATAGACACCCACCACCTACTGCACGGCTTGCACCTTCTACACGTCTGCATACTTTCTACGGACCACCTCGATCAAATCGCCACCTCTTCCCAGGAGGTCTGTCGACCGTCTTCTAGTCAACCATACAGTGGGTTGGGCAGTTGTAGGCCATGTGACCCTGCCCGCTGCATGAGTAACACAACCAACTCTTTGCCTCTCCAACATTGTCTCGATAGCCCCGTATATCCTACCATGTATCGGGTGATCGTCTACTGGTATTTCTAGTCATCCTGGACCTCTGTGTCATCTGTCTGCTTCCAGCTACTGTTGATGTTGATATGTGATGTCTGTTGGTGGGTCTCACTGTAGGTGAATACTCAACAAGGATTCTCTCCACGGAGAGTGCATCCTATAACAAAAATTCATTCATCAGGATGTTGAGAGAAATCATCGAAGCTATAATTTATCATTTGATCCCATTCTATATGGTCTGGAACAAAAATAAAGGGAGTCACAGAATATTAGTGAGGTTGCATGAGAGTTTAGAGAACCTCGCAGAATAATGACGCACGATCATGCAGCCTCAAATCAGGTTGAAAAGATCCGGTATACGCTATACGTGTATAGTCACTGGGAAAAACACTGCCCTCAATAGGCTCTCAAAGTCCGCCTAGAGGATATTCACCTCGATATAAACTTGCGGAAACAATCCCTAACTTATTCCAGCTACTGCATGAAAATACTGGCAGCAAGGATCACCATGAGATCAGATGGTGTCCCCGCTAGTCAACAAAATCTTCCCATGGCCTCCAGCCAATCCCCTGCCGCCAGTGGATTTGTCTCTCCCAGGATACATGGTAGCCTCTGGCACTGAATCACGTGAAACACTATCCAGTGGCTTGAACCCTCTCCTACTAGACCTAGTAGAAACGTTGTCCCAATGGGTAGTGATGCCGCTGGAACCTCTTCTGTAAGAGGGTCCTGCACCAAACCCTCATCGCTTGGTGGGGCGTTATCGCGTACTCTACCCAAAAAACAGGAAATTTGGTAACATGGAGGCATCCTGAAAAGAAAAATTAGATCCATAGGAAATAATTTATACCTAGTGAGATGACTCAAATAGATCACAAATAAAACTTCTCAACAACACACAAACATTCTGTGTTTTCGTGCACTGAGTCATAAATTAGAGGTTAGGGTCTTGGTTTATGTATACGTCATTCGCCACAACAACACTGGATTCTCTAAACTGATTACCACATTCATAAAACATAACACTGCTGTCGATTAAAATTTCAGAGTCCAAGTTCTCTAGTACAACTTAATTCTTTAATACCAATTTGTCACGACCCATCCCCCGGGGTCTTTGCAGTGACTACTCCATGCCTGCCTTCTATACCCCAGGGGTGGTGACTAACACTAGAAAGGCATACCCTTAAAATCAGGATGGTGTTTCCTTTTTAACCTACAATTTCAAACAATGCAAGCACATTTCATGAAACAAGAACAATGTAAATTATATTGATAATATAGGGGGTATAATATTTTAAGAGGACAGAATACAAGACCAAATAGAATGTTCATGAAAAGACGAAATCAACACTTGTGAACACCATTCAATTATCCTACCAAAATGGTATGTACAAATATCAAATTGTCATCTATGTGGTACATCTCATAAAATGGTCTACCTCCAAGCATCCTCTAGTCCTACCATCCTCATCATCGACCAATGTTGTTTGCCATTTGCACAAGAGTGGGAAATGTGTTGGCATATCCCGTGTAGGGGTGTGTAAAACATTACCCAATAAGGAACACATGTCCCATGAAGGTCTTTCATAATCCATAAAGGATGATATAAAAACAAACTCTATATTCAAAAAGCATGAAAATAAATGTCAACCTAACATAGGTATATTCTGATACAAAATCCTAGGTTATAATTTATACCCATATTGTTCATGAGGAAACACAAGGCCCAACTCTTTTCTCAAAAGAAAAAAGTTTTCCACGAAGGATTGAATACCACGAATGTAACTCCACAAATTAAAGTACCACAAATTTAACTCCAAATAGATGAATACCCTAAAGGAATCACCACTTAGGAGTGTACCTCAATGGTTAAAACTCATCTCAAACTATGTATAACTTGAGTAAGAAAGTATAGATGATTACATGTATTACTAAATCGTCATACATCGTCAGGAAGCTCTGATGTTGAACCAAACATGATCAATTTGGACTCACATAGGATCCGCAGATGTCCCAAACAAGATCTAAAGATGAACCACATAGGATCAGTAGAAGGTGACCCACCCAGGATCTGATGATTCTCCCTGTACAACCATCCAAAGGGGTCCCACAATAGGCACTCTTGATTCTGGGAGGATCATCTCCTCAAGAAATAAATTAAACATCAAATTCCATGAAGTACCATGAAAAACTATCCCAGTATTACTCCACATCATAAAGGTCCCAAGGAAACAAACAAAGAGTCAATCAGACACTCGTTCTATATGTTAATAATTTTTTGCTCCTAGGGGCCCGGTTGGATTTGGGTCAATCCAAAATGGTTGTACTCAAACATTATCAAAAATTGTTGTGGAATATATCATAATGGCCATCTCTATCCATGGATTTTGGCACCATAGATTCTTTTTCAAACAGATGCCCAGTTCTCATAATATGGTTTAAAATGCATATCTTCATCAAGAAGGGAAGGGGTCCGGTCCCACCTAGTTGGACTGACCTGGCCTAACCCGGCCTAGTACAGATGACCAGTCTGGGTTGACCCATCCCGTTCTAGGTCCGGCTCGACCAGCATAGGGGCGACCTGGCCAGAATGGAATGGTCCGACCCTCATTGGGTGCAACTCGCTGGGCACGGCCCCCTGCGACAGCCCGGAGATGGGGAAGGTCATGATCTGTGTGACGCAGCATTCCGAAATTCTGTCCGGCTCTCCTTTAAGCAGCAAAATGGTGCCACTAAACCTCCTGTATCCAACCGGGTGCAAGCCGCCCATGTGTACCATTGCTGCATGATCTCCATGACCTCCTCCTCAACAGGGTGCACAGATGCATGCCGCCCAGCGTCTATGCAGCCAGCCAACATGCCAACCGCCTCACTCTTCTATTACAATAGACAGGTTGTAGCATCCATCGGGGACATGGTTGCACCGCACTTTCTATCATAGCTGGTCAGTGTGTCGGCAGTCGCATGTACCATGTCGGCATCTGTCTCCAGCTCTGGTAACTAGTGAACTTATATGGGTCACCGAATGATCCCTGGTGGACCTTTATGATGTCATTGATGTTATTTACATTAATGGTTACTACACCATTAGATGTGTTCATATTATAATATTGTTACTATGAGAAGAATAAACAGTGAAAATTGCATTCAAATTACAGAACTTAGGGAATCAATTTATTACATTGTTCCAGATAAAAACATTTTTTGGAATATTATTATTGGGTAATATGGCTATAATTTAATTTAAAAACAATATTAATAATATTTTGTTAAAATCCAGAATCATTATGAAATAATGGAGATGAGTTTTTCATACTTTGTTACCAACAATATAATATTTATAGAATATATATGGAATTTAAAATTTAGTCTTCATTATCAATTATTAATATTAACTAGGATTTATTTTTTCATATGGTACTTCAATCAAAGAATGGATATATAATCACTCTCATTCATTGATAATTTTCATTAGATATCAAATGTTACTTTCATGAAGCTTAATTTACAGTTTATGGATATATTTATTTATTTATTTTTATATATCCAAATAGATACCTTATTTAACATACTAAAATATTGATAAGATATTTTAAAAGAGTAATTGGGTAAATATTTGGAACTAAATCTAAAAAAATATGTAATTAGAAAATTGTACAGTCTCCCAGACAACATTAAATATAGATTATTGGAATGGATACACAAAATTACAATGGAAATTGGAAGATGTATAATGGATAAGAATCAAATTTATATGTTTTCTTGGATGGATTATATAAATAATATTGTACATGAATAAACAATTCATTAATAATGATGAAATCAAACATATGTTCTTGTAATATTTGATATTCCAAAAAACCCATCAATGCAATATTTACAAAAATTTTTATTTCCATTATTAATAAATATCAAATAATTTAATATATTAAATATTAGATGAATATTTGATGTTAAATTCTTCCTATTACCTCATTAAAATATAAGAACATATAAATGTTGTAACAGACACTTACCAATGTAAGTGGATTCATATGGTGTTAATGATCATGAAAATACTAAATCTTTAACAAATGATACTCAATATATTGTTTATGATAAGGTAAAGACATCCTACTTTAATAAAAAAAAGTGACATGAAATGTGATCTAATATTGGTGGAAGAAGATTTAAAACAATTAAGTGGTGAGAGAATTAAATACGGAAGATGATATAATAAATTTTATACTCAACAAAAATATGTTGAATCTGAAAATAATATAGGAAATAAAATTACTTTTATTTAGACTATATTGTAGAAAACCACCCCCAAATAGACTATAACATGTTTATTCAACAAAATAAATATGATGGATTACAAGGAATCAATCCTAGAAGGATGGATTAATTTAGTAGTATTGGTAAACAAGATACATTAATGAGTATTTCATTACAAATGGATAAACTAAAAACAACATATTTTTTCTTCTAAATAATTAACAGTTTGAAGACAATTCTAATCCAGCCAGAATATTCTTGAATTCCATTCATAGTATGATTATTGTATTTCTGGGGAATGAAACATAATAAGGGTGACACAAATGCTCAGTTAGGAAAAAATATATCGTATTTAATATTGAATATATGTGAACAGTCATTAGGGAATGGTATAAAACTTAACACACATGAAATGTGATTAGTAAATTGAATTAATGTACTTAAGCAAATTGGTAAGATAATAACTATAAATACATGAACTCTAGATTAATGAAAATAAAATATATCCGTATAATTATCGAGGAAAAATCTAATGGGTTAATAAGAACAGAAAAAAATCTACTGACTATACAAATCTTGAATGTTTATATATATGTTTAGAAATCTAGTGGCTGTATTAGATAAACATATCTTGATTCCGCTACTGACATTCAATTTCCTTCAAATTTCAAGTTTGCAAGGCCGTCCTATCCTCCAAGAGATTCTTTTCCTCTCTTTATCACCATTTCCTAATGATTTTTCTTCTCCTATAAATTTTCTTAACGGGGCATCATTCCCACCTCATTATGTATATGATTTTGGAGTTACTATAGTGGTAATTATAGATGATGATGCTAATGAGTTACAAAGAAGACATCGGGTATATGAAAATGGTCTATAAATTTGATGCGCCTTTATATATCCATAGCATTCGACATGATTTACATGGTCTATATGCTTTGATAGATTCATATAGAATTGATAATAGAAATAAGTTAATTAATTTAGATTCCATGGATGTAAACAGTATATTCTATAAAGTGGATGACTATGATAACATGGATGAATAATAAAGAATAATAGTATGATGGGTAATAATGTCAAATAATGATTTGGACCTATGGAGTAGTCAATAGTCTACTAAGTCTCAACTATGATTTTATGATTATCCATTCAAGATGAATGGGGTTTATTTCTTCTAAGGTTGTGATTTTGTGATTTTTTTGTATAGTTATTATGGTTTTCATAAAATAATGAGTTGAAATTGATACGTCCAATTCGATTACAGCTTTGTAAATTCAACAAGTTAAAATCATTATCTATGAATGAGTTTTTATCGGATAGTTCTGTCAAACAATTTCATTATCCCACATAATTATCTTTTGTTTTTTTTGTATGTAGCATGTCATGATGAAATTATTGACACTCCTTTAAAATCACTGACACCTGTATGATTGAATCAATTTAATTTATATACATATGTGAACATCTATTGTTGTATATAATGATTTTATTTACACGTGTCGCATCATATAGTGATTCATATATCTTTTTTTTCATTATTTTGATCTCAGTTGATGGATCCAAGAGTGATGTATTTAATATATAGAGGGGAAATATACTATGCAGCAGCGATATGAATTGGAAGTTCTAAATATGTTTTTTCAGGAACATCATAACTTGTTGAGGTCCTATTTTTGAGATGATTGGAGGGAACCAAATGTGAGGCCTCTTTACATTTTTATGGAATACACAACAAAGATTCTTTATCTTATATGACATTGAAACATTATTTAAATAAGTGTGATTATTTTTAGATCTTTTGGGAGACTCAATAAATTGTCCTTATACTATTTGAAATTGAAATGATATTTAAAAAATTAATTTTATATTTACATATTATTATCTTTCTATTTGCGACTAATAGTTAGTATATGGTAGGCATGTATTTTATAAACTCTGGAAATTGCACTATGAAATGTACTTCTTTGGCCGCATATATACTTGTATCGATATTTTTTTAGTTTTATGATTATATTTTAGGTAATGCATTTATATATACGAGAGACTGAAACTTTCATATTAATTACATCAGCCATAATACTTTACTTTAGAGAGTGTAATATGTAGGTGTTTTGATATTCATTAATTTTCATATTTTTTTGTATACCACAATTAATTAATGAAAAAATATAATGTTGTGTGAATTTATGTACAGAATGGCATGGTTATTAACATTATATGATAAAAAGATGTATATATACAGTCACATTGTTTCATTAATTTGTGATGGCATGAATATATGCATTTTGTATTCCATAGTGATGTATTCCATAGTCATTCCTGTGTATATATTCTGTATAATTACATTCAAATTGCATACAAGGGGTCTATAATTATTACCATTTCTCTCTAAAAATTAATTTTTCACATACCTATATTTACAATGTATAGGATATTATTTTCTCATTTTCATAAAACAAATAATCTTTAATTAACTTATAATATTAACTACGATTAACAATTTTACATTCATCTGCATTACCTGTTTGAACCTATATATAATCTTTCATATCAATTATCTGTGTTCACATAAATAAAAAAGATGTGTGACATGATTACTGTATGAAATCCTTTAATCAATATTTTCCATTATTCATTACCAGTATGTACTTATATAGAATATATGTTATTTCATGTATGTATTTATTTTCCATAAATTCATATTTGAAAATATATAAATTATGTGTATGTGAATGTGTAATTAAATGATCATGCAATAAAAATGCACATGTGGGTACTGAATATAGACATACAAGCTCAGATTATAGACATTTAGTGAATAAACAACTAGATTCAATTTGTCATTACCTATTTTTTTATATAGTTTATTGTTTTCATGTATTATGATGTGGATGTTGACTTTCTGTCATAATCTATTTATTTTATTCAAATGCATCTTATGTTTCATATTGGTCTTTGATCTCTACGTCCCTCATTCCATATTGTTCCATATACATGTAGAATAGTTTTACTCATTTTATTTTTTCTTCAACTTCCCACTCGTTATATTTATTATTATTTCATTTATTATCAAATTTCAAATTTTTATTATTAATACCACTATCTTATCTTTGTTTTATCTTTCACTTCATATTTTCGTGCCTACATTACAATTAATATGATCAAAATTAAAAATTAATTCTAAACGTCTTCCTCAAAATTTAAAATGTCATATACTTTTACTGAAGACTTTTTCTTTGCCAACTACATAAGTGGTGAGTTATTAATATATGAACAACTATTCAATTATCATACACCATTACTTTATATTAAAATATATTCATCATTAATATTTCTTCTAAAGTTTTATTAATATTAACCTCTTATTAATAGTGAAACCCGTAATTGAATACATCGTGCAATAGCACGAGGCGATTACTAGTGTGTGCATAATTCCTTCTCAATGGACGTCATGACTAAGGCACAAGATAACTTATTAATTTTTATATCTATCCTTTGGGAAATTCAATATTATGGATCTATCATCTGTATAATTTTCGCAACTGGTTTTCCTCTTGAGATCCTATTGATGAATCGTGGAGATATATAAATTCGAAGCACCAATTTTCATTGGATGTCCAAAGAATGCATCTTATTTAATAATAAAAAATAATATTTTCTATCAAATATTAATATTTAATAATTAATAATTATTTACCAATATCTCTCAAAATAATCATACAACATTCAATGTATTCACTTTTTGTAGAATGTATATTTTTTTGGAGATACTAATATTAGTGATTAAGGAAATAGAAAATTTTGGGAAAAATAAAATGTACAATTATCATGAGAGGTTGAGTATTAAAATTATATGAGGAAAATAATTCATATCAGTGAATGTGAATACTATCCATGAAAAGATTACTAATTAATAATCCATTGGAAAAATATGGATTGTAGCAATAGAAAAAATCCCTTGTGAAGTAAAATATATATTTTTTTTTTCATTGATGAGATAAAAGAATAACATTTAAAAATATTTTTGTGGAAAATATACTCTACTTTTTAAAATGGTTTTTAATTGAAAACCCATTTCTAAAATCATTGATAAGGAGGATCCAAATAAATTATGACAGATAAACCCATACATGTCGTATGTGGTAATATGAATATTCCTTTTTTATAGAAGAAGGTTAGGAAATGCCTCATTGGTTAATAGACAAGAATATTCCTACTAAGATATTGGTAAAATAAAAACTGGTAGAAGTTTATTTAGTAAATCATTTTAAAATAATTTTTTAACATATTTTAATTATACATGGTTTTTAGAAGAATATATGTTCTCTGAAAAAAAGAGAGAAATAATTTATTGTTTAAAAAAAATAAAACAAATTTATTACAAATGATTGGGAAACAGATACTAATATAAGAAAAATTTCATGAATATCAAGATAATAATGAATGAGATTATTGAACAATGGTGATATAATATTTTCAAATGTGAATTCCATCAAATGATAATTAGGATTAGTCTTGACGAAAATAATATAGAAGCATTTCAAAGTGTCCCATAAGACAGTGAAATATTTGGAAACATAATCATAGTGAAGGAATAAAAATATATTAATGATTTCAATATCATGAAAGTATGGGTATCCAAGAAAAGTGATTTAATGGCCAAAATATACACCATTTAAAAGAAACTAGTTTTATAATAATAATTAGGCCTCAATAGAATGTAAATTGAGATAAAAATATATTAAATTTTGTTTCCTTTTAGGTGAACTTCCTTTAACGTCTTATATAATAAAAATATGTCAATATTAAACTTTATTTAGAAGATTATTCATGTTTATTAATTCATTTATTTCACTTATTACCATTTTTTGTAAAACTACAGAAATAAATAGTTTTACAGCAGGTGTTTTTGAACAAATTCGGATTATGTGCCAAAACAACTACTGTTGGTGAACTATTGTAAACTATTTCATTATATAAAATCTATAAAATTAAATAGATGAAATAATAATCATATTTTATATCAATTATAATTATAAAATGAATCATTAAATATGGTTTTTACAATGATTAAATTTGACAATGATGGTGATATTTTGAAATATATACACACGAGTACCATTCCCAATTTTATATGATCACTGAGGAAAGAAGATAAAGAACTATCATCATTCAATAATTATCAATATATAATAAATATATTTTTATTTTATCATATATACTTATTAATTATATTCTATGATGTAAATGGGATCACACAATGTCGAAGGGGCAGTTGTCCACATGTCTATGAACGACGTTATCTATTTTAATGTTTGTGAATGGGTATTAAAGAAAATGATATATATATATACCTACAGAAAAAATATTTCAGGAATATAATATATATATATTATTTCCTAATATTTTTATCTATAACAATCATTTATATATTCCTTGAATCATGTGAATAAATCTCATCGCATGGAGGGGGAGGTAGTCTAAACATCCACAAATGATGTTATCATATTAACATAAATTAGACATCTGTAAATTTATTTATTAAGAAAGGTTTAAAGAATCTAAATGACATAATAAATATCATATATAACATTTATAAACATGGTTTACCTCATAATGGCCCCAATGAGTGGCAGTAATGGAAGAATGAACATTCATCATTTCGTGAGGGAATAGTTCACCATCAACATAAACATTATATTCGTTAATCATTAGATGGTTGTGCATGTAACTATAAGATTAAATATTAATATAAAAAAATTATCAAATATTTAGGATAATGGATTTTTATACAATAATATAAAAAATATATTTTAGTGGTTGGAGAATGGAGTTGTACTAGAGAGATAGACAACAGACAAAACCTATTAATCGAGAATCTTCTTTTTGATTGAATGAAAAGAAATTATTGGAAGGTTTCCTCTAAAAGGGTTACTTATAGGATGATGATAAAAATTATGGAAGACTATTTGAGATGTTATTGTCCCATCATATGAGGTTTGAGAGGGGTGAGGAATGGGTAGAGGTTGTGGCATTTTAAGTGGAAGAAAAGTTCATACTTGGTATTATTATAATCAAATTAGGTGTGCACACGTTATTAATAAAAAGTAATACAAAACAATACAATTAAATAATTCAGGTTTTATGGAAGAAACATTGACATCCATTGGGTTTTGAATAAATTTCTAGGTCATTTGGACCCTTAAATTTATTGTTTTGTCCATAATTATGTATAATTTTTCCTTAACTATTATGATTAATTTTAATCACATTTACTGATTATCTTATTAAAAAATAATTTTATATTACAAGACCAATAATATTATAATTATAAAAGAAATTATTTCATATTTTCAAAATTCAAATCACAAAATACGCAAAATTAGCATTAATGCTAATGTCGTAGTTAGATGGATGAACTTGTATTAGTTGTAAATTTTTCAAATGATTATTCTGTTTTTATATTCAATATTAAATTTATATTGATTATAATGAAATAAATTATATATATAGTTGTATAATTGATACATTGTGACTTTGAAAAAAATTAAATTATAATTTTACATTAATATTATTTAAATGAAAAGGTTGTTTTTAACTAAAACACAGTATTTTTCACAATTCCCTAAAGAATTAATTTTCTCATAAAAATCTAAAAAAATCATCCCGTGATAATATTTAAATTAAAAAAAATTAAGATTATTATAACATTTTAAATTCATAAATGCATCATAATTATGAATTTAAATCGGTACTCAATTAAATGGAAGTAAAAATATCTAAAAAATAAATAGGTTTTTATGTGAAATATCTAGTTTGATCTTATCTTATTCATGGAAAGTATATTAGAATAATATAAAAAATTAATTGAATGAATATGAAACATATTTATTATTTTAATATCACCCAATAGTTGTAATTAATTTCATCTGTTAGGGTAAAATATATTTTTTAGCAAAAAAAATTCCATCCTTTACAAATGTGATTTTAATATTGAATTGGTTCTTATATTCATTTCAAATTTATTTTTAACCATTTAATTAGTTGAATTAATTATATATTTTCATATATTAGTTAATACTATTCATAATTTCTTGTTTATATATTATAATATTATATAATAATGTTTTAATTACAGATTTTTTCTCAATAAGACTTGGTATTGAGTATAGTGCAAGGGAACAAAGAAGGACACTTTTGTGTGCAACATTTGTTTAAAAATAATGTCATTATTTTGTATTATGTAAGATAAACTAGTTTTTATTTCATTTAATTGTGAGTAGGAGTTTCATGCGTTGAAATATGAAAGATATATTAAAACTTTTATTTGTATAATAGAATATATGTATATAATTTTACAATAAATTATTGATATCATGGGTCATACATGATTTCAAATACAAGGTTCTTACATTATTTCATCATGGCGCCAAATTCCCCCCCACCTAAATTAAATTGCATCATCACAATGTATACTCAATATTGTAAAATATTGTTTGATTGTTACTACATTGACATCCCACATCATGGTATGAGTTTATGAAACATACTTTAGAAAAGAGATAATTGAAAGTACAAAGCTTACATGGACCACTATGTAGCTATACCTCCCAGTAAGAGGACATTAGGGGAAAGTATAGATACATACATGGATATAAAACATAAATATTTATAGTTATTAAATAAGGTCATCGATCACAAACATTTAAACAATCAATGGATGTTTTATTACCTAAAAGGAATAAATATTTTATTATTAATAATGTCACCAGTTTAACATAAATTTATGTTTTATGGAAATAATTTGTTCCTAATACATTTTAATAATGTAGTGTAATTGTTTTACTAAAAAAGAATATAACAATATATTCATAAATTATAGTTTCAATTACATATGAACAATAATGTACTTCTGTTGTGGTTTGATAAAATTTTAATTCATCCAATAAAAATATGGTTAGTGGATAAAAGGTTAATGAAAAATGTGTTACTACGGGTTCAAAATTAATATTTATTCATTAAATTGTTTTAAAATAAATTAAGAAATATAACTAGTGTATTGTGTATTTTAGTGGTTGGTGTGTGACCCTTAATATCCTTCTGTAATGGGTTCATGACTAGTGGCCTTACCTGATATGATTGGATGTCACCAGGTATAATTTTTTTCCTTTTATAAAAAATGAATTTCAGAATTATATAATATAAAATTCCTTCAAATTAGGTTACTCACCTAGTAGAATTTTAATGATGGATTTCAATATATCCTCGATACATAACAACTACATCTATTTATTTTCACAATGATCATTGCAAGGACTAGATTTAATCATATCAGAGAGGGAATTGAATTGGTTATTGTCTAAGATCCCAGAATCTAGGACAAAACTGTATAGGATTTCATATTATGAGGTTCATTTCTTGCCATCATAATCATCCCTTTTCCTAAAAAATCCTTTTCATTATGTTCTTAAGTCCCACACAGAAATCAATTTACGATTCCATTGAGATAATTTACTTGGTGTATCCTTCCACACTTAACGTATGTTAAAATTTGAGCATTATTTTCTAAAAAGTTTCTTTCACTCCAGTTTTTATCATACTTTGACCTTCTCCACTTATGTGCTCTTGGGATTTGGTAACGGTATGTATTGTTATACATAATTCATGAAAAACAATTGAGATAAATAACATATCATTCACTCATATAAACACATCATTTGGTTTCTCATTCCCACCATCATGTCCTTGAGGATTTATTTTATCTTGAATCCTTCAGGATATAGCCATAGACAAGAACCAAAAATAACAGAGTGATAAAAATATTCATAGTGAGAATAGTTTATAATGATCTATAATATAACTAAATCATGACAAGTTATCTTCAATTGAGAATTATATTGATTTTTGCTAGGTTATATATTCTATATAAAAATCCGTTATAAGTTTATTTGAGGAAAAGGTGCATTATCATTTGCATATCCCCCATGAGTTTCAAACCATGTGTGAAGTAAGGCATGTTTTCATGTACTGAGTTACCATTAGTAATGACCATAACCCCTTGTTGGAGTTGTTACACATAGATTCATTTTCTCTAGAACCGTGTCCACTAGTGGTATCTCAATAAAAATTATTTCTAAATGCACCCACATAATATTTACAATAACAAAATTCCAGGGTTTTCATTTATACTTATATTCAAATCATACCATAGAGTTATTCTATGAAACATATATTTTTATAATTATAATTACCATGGTTAATACTAAAATTCCTCTAACACCAAAAGTTGTGAACCAAACTCAAATGACTTGGAGTTGATGTATAATACTAAAAATATTGAAAATATTACAAGGAATCAGTACCCAAGGAATTAGATGTTTAGTTTTCTTGGTAAACAAGATAAATAAATTTGTATTTTATTATATATGGATACACTAATTACAAAATGTTTTCTTCAAAAGAAGTAAATACAGAGAGGATAACTATGATCTATATATTATATTCCTCATTTTCATTAATAGTGAGATTTTGGGATTCATGGGGAATTAAACATAATAAGGGTGAGCACAAATGCATAGAATAAGAAAAAATATTGAATATAATAATTAATCTATGAGAATAGTCAATGTGGTATGGTAAATAAATGAACAAAAATTTCGCGTAATCATTAAACTGAATGAATAGACATAATAAATAAGAAAACATAATAACTATAAATACATTACCTTTAAATAAATTAAAATAAAATTTATCCATATATATATTGGTGCAAAATCATATGGATGAATAATAACATAGGCTAATATGAGTGTAATGTTTTGTTAATGGATGTCATGTATAAGGTACAAGAGAACCTATAGATATCAATATTTATCCTTCAGATAGTTTAATACTACTAATATATCCATCGTTCAATTGACACAACTTATTTTTCTAATGAGAACCAATAGTTGAATCAATGATATAAATAACGTTCATGCTCCACCTATCACTAAATCTCCCAATCATTATTTATATTGGATAATCAAAATAAAAATATTCTTTATAAAAAATCCTTATTGAATAATGAAAAAGTATTTACCAATATTTTCCCAAAAATCAATCAACATTCAATGAAGATAACATATATATGTAGGTATATGGTTAAAGAAAAAATAATAACCATGATAGATGAAATGGATAATTTAGGGAAAATTCAAAGTTCAATTATCATGGGAGATGGAATATATCATGCAGAACAAGAATAATAAATAATGGATCTGAATTTTAATACTATCCTTGGTCAAATCAATAACAACCCATCTAAATAAAATGAAAGGGTGATATCAATACAATAAATCTAATGTAAAGTAAAATAGATGTTTGATGTCATTCATTAAACAAAATATACATTTAAATGTATTCTGGAGGAAAATATCCTTTTTTTAATTATTTTTAACTAGATAATACCTTTTCAAAATCATTGGTAATGATTCTTCCAGGAAATTACTGTATATAAATCATTATATGTTGTACAATATAAAAATAATATTCCTTTTGTAAAACAAACTGTTTAAAAATTTCTTATTTGAAAAACTACAAAAAGAAACCTTATAAAAGATAGGTAAAAGAAAGAATGATAAAAGTGAATTACAAAATAATTTTAAAATATTAGTTGATTTTTTTTAATAATTCATGGTTTTTTGAAGAAAAAAGGAACTCTGATTGAAGAGTGAAATAATATCTAGTTTTCATTAAAAACATTTTCTAAAATAAATTAAGAACCAAATTGTGGGAAGATAGAAATAATAATTGAAAATGATAATGAATAACCACATAATATTTGATAAAATTATTTATCAATTTAAATATAATTTCCTCTAATAGTAATTCAATTGAATGATCATTTGGATTTTTTTATGATAATAATCATGATGCATTCCAAACTACCCCATATCACATTGAAATATATTAAAACATAATAGTATTTATGGAATAAAATTATATGAATATTTAAAATATAATGATATAAATGATGTGAATTTCAAGTCATTAAAAGGGAAGTGAATACACCATTTAAAATAAAATAGTTGAAAAATAACAATTGGATCTCAGTGAAATGTAAATTGAGATGGAAATCCCTTACCATGTGTTTTCTTTCAGGTTAATTTCAATGAACATCCTATATAATAAACTATTGATAATTTTATACATATTTTATAACATTTCAAATGAATATAATTACATTAATTTCACATAATATTTTATTCCCTAAAACGACATAAACAATTAAATTTGCAATGGGTGTTTTTTGTGAAAGTTGGTTAATGTTTGAAAACAACTATTATTGGTCAACTATGCTCTAAGAGGGCAATATATAACATCTAAAATATGTTAAATGTGAAATAATAATCCTATGTTTTCATCAATTATAATTTTAAAATCATTCAACAAATTTGGTATAGGAATGAGAATATATTTCAGTCATGGCCACGGTAGGTCAAACATACATGTTTGTAACATTCCCATTTTTAAATGATCATTACAGAAAGAAGGTAGGTAAATAAAATCCTTCCATAATTTTCATATATAAAAAATTTCATATTATTTAATCATATATTATAATATATATAATTTAGTGATGTAAAAGGCATCCCATCATGTTGAGGCAGTAGTAGTCCACATGTCAACGAACGACATTATCACTTTTATTGTGTGTGAAGAGGAAATAAAAAAAGTTATATATATATATATATATATCCAGAAATGTAACTATGTCATGAATATCATATATATTTGTTTTATGTCTCAAATTTATAGTTATAACTATAATTTATTCATTTCATGGCTTATGGAATGAATCTCATCGCATTGAGGGGGCGATATTCAATAATTGTAAAAATGATGTCATCTTATTGACATAAAATTGAAATTACTAAATTTATGTATTACCAAATGTATAAATAATTATTAATAAATAATAACTATCGTATATAAAATATTTAAACCATGTCTACATTATTATTTCTAGCATGAGATGTTGTATTAGATAAATAAACAATCATTGTTATGTGTGGAAGTAGTTGATCATCCAAAGAAACCTTATATTCATTACCCATTAAATGGTGGTTTGTGTATTTTTAAGTTAAAATATCAAAGTAAATAATTTTTAGTATATTTAGGACCTTTTATTTACAATAAAATAATAGAATATTTTTTTTTGGGTTTGAGGAAGGAAATGAAACTAGAGAGATTAAGAAATAACATTACATTTTAGTTCGGTAACTTCTTTTGTTTTGAAACAAAAGAAATATTTGGAAGGGATTATGCCCAATTGGAGGATTATAATTCGATTAGTAGAATTGTGAGAGACTATTTTTTTATGTTTTATTTAAACATAAGAGGAGTTAGAGGTGTGAGGAATAAGTAGAGGTGGTGGCCTTTTATATATAAGGAAAATGACTCACTTGGTAATAATATAAAAAAATTAGGTGTGCACATGTTATTACCTAAAAACGACATTCCAAAAAATCTAGGTAGTATGTTTTATTGAAGAATAATGTGTAACAAATTGGTGTTTTCTAAGTATCTAGGTCATCTAGGCCATTAATTATAAGGATTATTAACTAATTATGCTTAATTTTTCCTTAATTGTTGGGATTAATTTAATCAATTTTACTAGTATTTTATTAATAAATTTTTTTATATTATTAGACCATAAGTATTATAATTATTACATATTTTTATTTAATATTTTGAAAATTAAAATCACAGAAGCATCAAAAATATGAAAAATACTAATCTTGTAATCATACATATTAAATTATTTAGGAGAAAATGGTCAAAATAATGTTATGTTTTTATATTAAATGTAACGGTTATATTTATTTTAAAGAAATAAATTATATTTATATATGAATAAATGATGTAATGTGACATTAAAAAATTATCTAATATAATTTAACATTAAAATTTTTTTTAATGAAAAGTAAATTTTGTTAAAAAATTCAGTATTTTTTACTATTCACTATAAATTATGTTACTCAAAAAAATATAAAATGTTAATACTAAGAGATTATTTAAAATATTTATTCAAAAACAAAATTTATATTAAAATATTCAATTCACAAAGGTGTGAAAATTATGATTTCAAATACGTTCTCCAATAAAATGTGATAAAACTCTTTAGTTAAAATATAAAATTCTAAGTGAAATATTGGGTTTTCTCTTATCTTATACAATCCAAATCTAGTGGATGAATATAGAAAATATTTTATTTAATAGGAATCATATTTATTAAATTAATATCAAACAATAATTTTAACTAATTTTATATTTTACTGTAAAAGATATTTGTGAGGAAAAAGTAGTTCTCTATAAAAATATGCTTTTAATGATCAATTGGTTAATTATTTATTTATAATTTTTTCATAAACTACTGTTATGTTTTTTAAACAATATATTTTCATAATTTTTTTAATGGTATCTATAATTTCAAGTATATATATCATTATATTGAATAATATTGTTTTAATTATACATTGTTTCTTGGTTAGACTTGGAATTACATATAGATGAAGACATTGAATAAGGTTTCTTTTTCATGTAACACATGTTCTAGAGGAAGGCCATTATTGTTTATGATGTATTCTAACCTATTGTCATGTGAATTTTATGATAAATCATTGTTTTATGCGTTGAAATATATTGAATTTTTTTAAATAGTAAATATATAATAAAGTATATTAATATTATATTACATTACATTCTTGATGTTGTGTGTCATAAACTCTATTGAATACATGGTTCTTATAATAGTATTTCGCTTTGTCACCTAGATGGAATTTTAGATTAGAATATCAATCATATTATATTTAATACTTTGAATTGAAACATGTGTTTGATGTATTGGAATATAATGAATGTGTATATACTATAAATGAAGACTTGGAACACATAAGGAAATAAGAATCCTAGGATCCAGTTCCATGAATGTATAAGAATAATATTGTTTGAAAAAATTTGTTTTTTGAATGGATTTCCAAAAAAATGAGAATAATCCAGAAAAACATAAATTAATTTATCAATGGATATTCATATATTTATATAGTGGATTATGCTCTAAAATTTTCCCGAGTTTATAGGTTGGAAACTATTAGAATGTTTTTCATAGTGGCTTGACAACATTGTAATATTTTTTATTTGATGGATGTAATACCATCCATACTAAATGGATAGACATAGGAAGATAATTATAATAAGTTAAAACATGGGATTCTATATGATAATGATTGTAACATGGATTATAAATTGATTAGATTATTATATTGTCTAAAACATATTTCACAAGATTGGTACTATAAACATGATTGATTATTGAAAAAAGTAATTCATAATGGAAATGTAATCATCATATTATCTGTGAATGTGATGAATATTGGGACATTGATTATTATTTTTTGTTTATATGAAATAATTTTTACATGGTATATAAGAAATTAATGTAAAGAGTTTATTAAATAAATGAATAAGAATTTTATAAGGTGTAATCATTGAAAATAAGACTTATTAGTGGGGTTATAAGTATAATAATTTGAAATTTTGTAATTATAAATATGAATAGTATTCTACGGATTTGTTTAAAATGTTTTACAGAAAATATTCAACACTTTGTTCTTTTCCAATTTTATTGTCCATGATATGAAGTAATTATGATTTTAGGTAATGTTTGAATAATAATAATTTTTTAATTTTTTAGTATGTTTTAGTTATCATACATATTCAAGGAAATAAATATTTCTATGTTGCTACATTGTGTAGAAGATATTTTAGTCATCCAAAATAATCAAATACACTAAATGAAAAAAATGTGATATGTGAAATGAACTTCTTCTTCTGAGATATTGTAAAAATAAACATAGATATAAATACTAATATATGTAAGGATTCTAATTTGGATGAAGATTGATATGATATAAAATAAACTAAAATATGTATATTTTTCTCTGTAGAATGTTTGTTGAGTTGACATACTAAGTGAAAGATCCGCGTATCCTTTAGTGTTCTTGGAAAAATAATAATTTATCATTATCCATTCTTGTATAAAAAATATTTAGATGAATTTATTGGGTATATATTTGTGTTACAATGTTTCATCACAATATAATAGACATTCATATAATCAATGTGCAGTTGAAATTTAAAGAATTCCTATACAACATTCAGGATGATATAAATTGATATAAAATATCACATGATATAATATAATGACATTGGTGGAATTATTATATTGTAATAAATTTATACTAAATATATAAATGCAGATTTTTCCCCACGAACTATGACAAAAAGTGTTCTTTGTGGAATTGAGTTTTAAAAATCACATTCAGTCTCTACAAATGAAATTGAAAACATTTGTATCAAACTCATCTTCTGTAATTTGGATTTTGTTAAAAATTTGGGATAAAATATAAAAATTATATTATAATATTTTATAAATGATTATATAATGAATATAAATATGTTGTCATAATATGTGTGACTAAAAAAGGGATATTTAAAAATTATGTGTTTAATTTTTTTAACAAATGTGGAGTAGATAAATGTAATGTGGGGTTAATCCAAAAAATTATATATTTTTTAATTTTCATGGAGGGTATAAATTCAATGAAATGTAACAATTTATCTAATTTATGGTATTATGAACTGAATTATGATAAATAATGTGTATTAGGAATTTTTTTAATAATTGTAGTTGAAAAAAAATAAGCTATTGAAAAATTTGAGTGATGAAAAAAATTACATATAAATGATTTAAGTGAAAATTTTCAACAAATTCAAATTGGACATAAAGGATACGTTATGAATATTTTCTAAAAAAATTCTTATTTCTTCTCACCATGTTTTAATAATGATTTATTTAATAGTACTGAAATATGGTGTTTTATGTTTTTTAAGATGAATTATTATGACAGTATTATATGAATATTTTGTTATTATGTTTCTCGTGGAAGAATAAATATAGTTAACAAATTCATTTATGGATGATCATAAATTATTCTTGAAAATGACATGAAAGTTATTCATGTTCATAGAAAACATGAAGAAGTCAATATCTCAGATGAATTTTGTACAATGGAAAAATTTTACTATTGATTTTAATAAAATTATCATTTGAAAAAAATTATCATAATGATTTATCAAATTATAAAGAATTCAGATTAACATAAAATAATTTCTGTATGATGAAGTTGGCTGTGTAAATGGATTATTTCTTATGAGGGGATAAGTGATCAATTTTTTCTTCAAATGAGCATTCTTTTTAGAAAGTTTCTACATTAAGATCAGTCGTGGTATATTTAAACCCAAAAATTATCCTAGTCCAATAAATGAAACAATTATTGTTTATTTCTTATTTTGTGTGTGTTATCTCGAAATACGATAGAAATTAAATATGAATAATATATTATATTAATAAATGTATGAAAATTAAATAGATAAATAAAAATTAATAATATGAGCATGAATAAATATGAAATATTATGCATATGTACTATATATTAAAAATTTTAAACTATTTCTTAAACAATATTCAATCAGTCAATTGAAATAGTAAATGATACTTTTTTATATTTTGTAAAGTATGAAAAGAAATGTAGAATGTATGATGACCTCTATTAATATCTAGTATGGATGATGTTCTCATTTATATAGTTCTGATTAAAAAATATTATTTTTATTTTATGTTGGTACATTTTGAATTGTTCAACTAGGAAGGTTATCCAAAAAGTAATTTCATAATATCCATGTATATGATGATTATTATGAATATCATTATTTAAAAAGTTTTATGGGATTAGTGACCAAAATAATTATTGGCATATGAAGAATTATTTGTTAAATTGTATGAAATATAATTCATCATGACAATAAATGTTTTATTGGTGATGTTTTGTGATAAGAATGTAAGTGATACATTGGAATGAAAATCATCAAACAGTTATTTTGAATATTATAAGACCATTTTTTCTATTAATATTATATTTAGTAATGTGATGGATGAGTTATAGTCACTAGACAAATCGAACAAAATTCTATTTTTAGAGAATGAAAAAATTAATCATGTAACAGTTGATCATTAGAAAAAATAATCCACTACTAGAAAAAGAGAACGTAATGAATTTCCACTAAACAAATTTCAGGGTAGTTTTGTTCTTAAGAATAATTATATAACATTATAAATCAATAAATCATAACATTATTTTTTCTATTTATCATTTATTATTATCATTCTGAGTTTGAGTATTGTTTTTTGTGTTCATTAACATCATTTTAATTCAATATTAATTAAGGTTTTTGATGTTGGATATTTAATATAATTTTTTTCTGTCTTATGGAAGTATTGAGATGCATCCATTCAAAATCAAATTAGTTGGAAATCAATTTTTTTAATGAGTGGGAATTTAAATTTTTTTCCAACATTTCATACATAAAGAGGACATATATAAAATTTATAATTTGAAAAATAAACTAGAGAAATTATAATATAATTTTATCTAAAATTTAAGTCAATATGATTTTCAAACCACATATAAGTATGATTTTGAATAAATTTTAAAGATAGAGATAGTTTTGTTCAGGAGAATGAAAAAAAATGTTTTTATAAAGAAAGATATTAGGTGGAATTTATAAATTTTAAATGTATTTTTAAAACAAATTATTTTTAATCAGATTAATTTTTTTATAAACTACTAATGTTTTTAATATGGAGATACAGATATAGTTTTTATAGATATTGAATGGGGGCATACAATGGAATTTTCTAATCAATGAATCTAAAATAACATTCTAAATGAAACATAAGGATATAAATTTATAATGTGTCATAATTATTTATATGTTTCCGGTTTTATTAAAAAAATTAAAAAAAAATTAATTGTTTGTATAATAATTTCTATTGGGATATATAGGGAGTATAATAGGAGTTGGAAAAAATTATAAATTCAATTCTCTATAATAGTGAATTTACTTAGACCCAAGAGAGTGAAAATGGAGAGAATTTTTGTTCTAACACTATGTCTGTAACGCCCCAAGATTTTATGAAAAATATTCTTTTTAATTTCATTAATTTCTTGTGTTGTACGCTACAACAAAAGAATCTTTCACAATACGCATCCTTGACTTTCCTTCCGTTACACGCAATCGCGACCTTCCTCGATAGCGTGTGTAGTACGCAATACTGAGTTTCACTAAACAACGATATGCTATAAAAATATTATTAAAACTAGCCGTTATGAATAGTAATAACCACTTTTTGAAATCCAGTAAATCTTATTTTTCAAAATGAACTTTATTTTTGGATTCGTAGTATCGAATTTAGCCTAAGGTGAAATTTTGGTACTTTTCGGATAACTTTCATATTCTAATGAATAGTGAAAATTACTAAATTATAATTAAAAACAACTTTTTTAATCGAAATAATTAATAGTGATAAATTATTAATTTGAGTGGTTTTATAGTATATTTAGAATATATTTTTACAATTTAATACAATGTTGGTCATTGTTTGTAATTTCACATTTAAACCAGACATAATCAAGTGTCAATGTTTTGATAGATTTTGTTTCTTAAAAAACACGCTATTTGTTTTAACAGCGGGATTTAATTATAAAATTAATTAATGCAACTTCTATGTTATGAATTTGGTAAAATAGACTTCATTTTTGAATTCGGAATATGAAATATAGCTTAGGATGAAATTTTGGCATTTTTCTGAAAACTTTCAATTTTTGATGAATAGTGAAACCACTAAGTGGTAGGTTAAAAACGGAATTTTGCATAAAACTTAATTTTACCGCTTCTGTGAATGGAATTTCGAAAATCCGTGAGACACGGTTAATATCAAGGACTAAAATGTGGTTCAATAAGATGAAAATAATTTTTTGGTGAATAGTAACTTTTTACTTTTTTTACCACGGTTAATAGTAAATAGGGTAACTAAGGGTAAATATGATATTAATATTACCCTAACACATGTCCTAATTCTATTGGACAAGTGTAATTCGACCAAAAACAAACTTAGGAATAAAATATGACCATTTAGGCCCACTTGGATTAGATTAGGACATTTATTATTAATTTATTTAAAGAAGGGTTAAAATAGTTAAAATCAAAGTTTAATAAGTAAATCATTTTTAATATGGGGTTATACATAAGATAAATTCGACTATAAATATTCATTAGAAATCTAAAAAGATTTCCTACATGATGGTATTTTATTTGTAATTTTTAGACAGCATATAATATAATTTATTTATGACACAAAGATGATGCAGTAATTATCTTATTAATGAAATATTGACATAATTGATAATATAAATACCAAAATAAATGTAATTTAAGACTTTTTATGAATTCCACTAATTTTATAGGTTACTATGATATATTAGTGTTGATTTAATTAACTTGGTTCGAATATATAATTCTGTTATGACTTTCAAAAAAATCATATATCAAATAGTGTCAAAATTGACACAAAATAGTTTTTAAATCAAATATTATATTATTAATTGTTATTTTATTCCTAAAAATCTAAGGTTCGGCCAAATGACTTAGATAAGGATATATATATTAATAATAAACAATTTGGGGTTATTTTGGCATGTTATAGTAAGTGTATTAACCATATAGTGAAAGAAAACAAAAAGACACGGTAAATGTTAAATTATTTAACTTAGAGTTAAATCTAATTGATAAGGTTAAAATAAAATCCTAAACTTGTCTAAATTCTATTGGTTGATAGGATTTCGACCCATCCCAACTTTAGCTTCGAAATAAGACCCTTTGGAACCATTATAAACCGATTTTGACTTTAATATAAAATAATATTTTGAGATATTCCTAAGGTGCCCCTCTCCTCCCTTATAAAAGGACACCTCCTCCCCCTCCTCCTCACACCAATTTGAGCACTCAAGCTCGGCCAACCCCTGCCAAAATCCCTTCTCCACTTCCCTAGAAACATCCTAGAGGTTCTGGTCTTCCTCAAAGACCAATTCTAGTGCCCTAAGAGGAGGTCTCAAAGAGGCACTTCAAAGAAGAGGTAATTACCGTTACCAATTCTTTCATCTTTATTTCTTCTTCCACTTCTTCTTCTTAGGTTGTTTCATTATGAAGTAATAACATCAGTATCACTCATATACTGATATGTTATTATAAGTATGAAACAACCCTATTTCACCATCTATCCATCCTACGGAAAAAGAAATCACCGCGCGTGCGTACGTACGGAATACCGTCTCCACGCCGTGGTGTAATCTATTTTCCACCACCACCTTACATGGATGGGTATAATGGTGTAAAGAATAACTATACATAGTTATTACAACATCATAATGATTCTGACATATTTTATAATCCACTCCAATTCAATTCAATATTTATAGAAATGATATCATCGCTCGTGCGTACGTACGGAATACCGTCTCCACGACGCGATGAGATTCATTCTCCATGTTAACCATTTAAGAATGATTATAATGTATATATAAGAAATAATAATGAAATACATGACATTATAAAGCTACTGGATTTATGTATATATATATACATATGTATGTCATCTACTTACTTCCATTTCAAGACAATAAGGAAAGAAAAACAGCGTTCATGCGTACGTACGGACTACCGTCTCCATGAACGGTGTTTTTCATTTTATTTATCTATCTATTATATATATATATATACTGAATATATATGATATATAAATCATATTTTATATTCTGTAAGTAAGTAAATCATGATATAAGTAATAATGATGTCAAGAACAACAAGTCAAAACACCTACGATAAATGAAACGATTTTACCCAAAACGCTTCTTTAACATGGAATTTACAAATGAACGGGTAATATAATGTCATAAGTGAACCATATATGATATCATAACAATGAATATGATTCTGTAATAAGTCAATGACATTATTTAAATCATTATACAGGAGGTTCGGACACATACGAAGCAAATTGGACCTAAGGTAAGGGAAATATCACAATCTCATTTTTATCCGAGATTGTTTATTCGTAAGTATTTACTGGGGTGTATTTTATCATACACATCCATGTTTCATCAAAATTTAATATTATTTCCATCCACCTACAATTGTTTAAATCCATTTTTACACTTCGGTGAGTTTTTATTAATATGTATGAAAGGAATCTTTTGTCGTACGAGATACTTTTTGACTTTTCCGACAAAAGTACGAAGAATGTTTTTTTTAACTTATACGGCACGAACGGATTTCTACTGTTTTATAAAGCCTTATTTTCATGAAGCTTCCTCTAAAAGATTTCATGACTATTTTCAATAAAATCTCTTTCTTTTAAAGTTGCATGATGTTTTGTGAAAAGAAATTGATTTTGAAGAAGAAAGGATATTTTCCTCAAGAATTCAATTCAAGTGTTTTATCAAAATTATTTTCCATCTAAGATAATAAAGAGTTCTGTTTCTATCCATATTTTTACATTGATTTGACTATGTTGTTATGGAATTATGTTTATGAATTCCTTTATCTTATATGAATGGTTTTATGATGTCATGTTGTTTAAGAATCCCATTTTTATTACATGGGTTATGAAATGATGTATGATTTATGATTTTGTGGCACACATAAGAAAGGATTCATTAAGAGATGGGTGGGACCTATATCTCCCTCCAATGCATTGGGTAAAGATTTTATATCTCATGAGATAGACATGGCTGGAATGGTAGGTTATACCGGTTCAGTGAAACAGGACTGAAACGAGGATTACTCGATTCAGAAAGGGACTTTGTCCACTAAGATAGTCTTGGCAATGAGTCTTGACTAACAAGAAATGATTCTCTATGATTATGTGTGTATGCCACAATGAGTAATGTTTTAAGTTATGATTTCATTTCACTACTATGATTTATCCCATGTTATGAAATTATGCTCTCTTTTGCAGGTTAAGATTTCCAAAAATGTTATGTTCTTATGAAAATTATGTGATTGATATTTCCTTTGTTTACCCTTACTGAGCATTTGAGCTCACCCTTTTATGTTTTCTTTTCCCCAGGATATAAAGAAAGGTTTTAGGTAGAAAAAAGGGATGACCTTTATGGGAGATATTGAAGAACTTTCACCACGATTAGAAGATTACGTTCCGAGTTTCGAAAGACACTAAACTATTACGATCCTTTAGTGTGTGTTTTTGTTATGTACTAAGTATTCCGCAAATGTAATGTAATGTCCATGTACGATAAGCTTCGGGCCTCTACAGTTGGTATCAGAGGAAAGGTTTAGTCAACCTTTGGAAACTAGGATGCGAGAACTTTAGTGAGATCCCTAGAGATATTTCTAAGGTATGTCTAGGGATGTCTCTAAGGTTAAGTATACGTATAGGTTATAGTCCTAGAATTACGCTAACGATCTTCGAATTTAACCTAAGATGTTAGATATTGAGGGTACTAACCCTTTATTATGTTGTTTTCCCTAGCATGATTTTTGCCTCTCACACTATTCTTTTTGGGTTTTAGACGATGGCTGGAACCCGAAGGAACCGTGTTGATCAATGCAATGGACAATGCAATGATTGCCCTCCTGAACAAACAAATGTTATGGGAGATGGAGTGCAAAATCTTATTGCTATACTTACACAAGCTATGAATCATTCTGGACTTCCAAATGAGCAGAGAAGGGAACAATATTCTATTGAGTCCTTCATGAGGCAACGTCCACCTTCTTTTAGTGGGTCTTCTGATCCACTTGTGGCTGAACAATGGATCTGTACTACTGAAAAGATATTTTCAGTTCTTCAATGTTCTGAACATGAGAAAGTCATCTCAGCAGTATATCGTTTGGAAGGTGAAGCTGATCAATGGTGGAATCTTATCAAGAATACGAGGCCAAGAGATGAAATTGAGTCCATGGAATGGGACGAGTTCAAGAACTTGTTTTTCAGTAAGTACTTCCCTCGTATTCTTCGAACAAAGATGGAGAAAGAGTTTCTTGAACTGAAGCAAAGGGACGATGAATCTGTTGGTACCTATGAAGCAAATTTTACAAGACTTGCAAGGTATGCTTCTGGAATTATCATCCAACCTGAAAGTAAAATTGATCGATTTTTCAGTGGCTTAAAACCAAGTCTTCGAAGGGCATTAGCTATAAGAGACTTCAGTAGCTATGAAGAAATTGTGCGTTGTGCTATCAAGGTAGAAATGGAAGTTGGTGTTACATATCCATCTCATGGTTTTGACAAGAAACGAAAGATGGAGTTGAAGGAGAAATCTCAGAATAATGGTGAAAAGAAGATGAATGTTTCCTTATGCACAAAGTGTGGAAAGAAGCATGGTGGAGATTGTCTAAAAGGGACTAGAAAATGTTTTAAGTGTGGAAAAGAAGGTCATCGAGCAGCTGAGTGTCGAAGTAATGGAAAAAGGGTTTCTAATGATAAAGCAAACACTGCAGAGAACGCACCGCCAACACTTCAATGCTTCAAGTGCAAGGAAATGGGGAATTATGCTAATAATTGCCCTAATCCAAGGGTTAGTGATGATCAACATGAGCAACCACTGAAGGCAAAGGAAAAAGGGAAATCACATGCGATCACTATTGGCAATGTTGAATATGACAACGATGTGGTGGAATGATTAAGTTTTTATGTAATGGGATTCCAAAATAATGTTGTATCATTGAGTATTGCAATATTTATTGATGTGGTATTCAAAGTGATTGAGATATTTTGGAAATAAGATGATATGCGCATAATGAAGATGAGAAAATGAAATGTTTAATAGTATTCATGAGCTCATGATTGATATAAGGACTAAGTGATATCATGGTTTGAGTATATATAATTTTGAGGATTTTGGTATGTGTAAAGTGTTAACTTTTAACTGCATTCAAGTTTTCACTAAGGTTCAATGGGTATTCAAGAGTATATATGATTAAGGACTTTGAATGTTTGGAATGTGACCAAAAAAAACATATCTTATGATATATGGGGATCAACGATGATATTAAATCTCTAGTAATTGTTTTCACTATGTTATGAGAGTGGACTGCAGTATTATGGATAAGCCTAAAGATTGGAATGGATTGTGTTGGACGATATTATTGATGGGATGTTATAGTAGTTTTGGAAAAAGGACAACCTGCAGGACGGGCGACAGCCCATCGCTTCGGACAAGGCTGTGGGAATCGAACCCACAACCGAAGTGCGACTGGCCTTTATCGCCTACCACTGACCTACAGGAAGTCCCTGTTTAGTAGAAACTAGTTTTATTATATTAAGCAGTATGATATATGAAGTATAAGTCCATTTTAGGAACCATATATGATTAATCTCACTATAGATCGACTTATGTATATAAGTTTTGCTAACCTTTTGTTTGAGACAGATGGAATGACCTGTCATTCTATCACATGATCTGCTAACACATCACGAATAACAAATTCAACTTCATTTATTTAAGAGATGAAGTAGAAATTGTTCAAGGCACGAACAAAAGTGAGATTTTACCAAAATAAAGTAAGTATTTATTCTAAGAAAATTTTCAACTTTAGGGAAATGATCTTGAAAACCAAAAATGTTGTCCTAGTGATCTTATACCTGATGAATCAGATGGTACCTTATATCATCACAAATCTATGGATTTGTGATTACTGGCTTTTCCATAGCCATGTTCTCTACCACTCTCCATCAGAAATGATGGTTAGATTTTTCTTCCATATCCATATTTTCACCTATGTGGAAACCCAGTGATTAGTATATTTGGGTAATCGTTACATTTCATACTTTAGTTTTTAAAGCCATGTTTTGGTATTCCTTTTTACGATGTGGGTTTCTATCAAAGAAAATTTTGAATAGTAAACCATTTATAACCCCGACGAATTTCGAGGGCGAAATTCATTTTAAGGGGGGTAGAATGTAACGCCCCAAGATTTTATGAAAAATATTCTTTTTAATTTCATTAATGTCTTGTGTTGTACGCTACAACAAAAGAAGCTTTCACAATACGCATCCTTGACTTTCCTTCCGTTACACGCAATCACGACCTTCCTCGATAGCGTGTGTAGTACGCAATACTGAGTTTCACTAAACAACGATATGCTATAAAAATATTATTAAAACTAGCCGTTATGAATAGTAATAACCACTTTTTGAAATCCAGTAAATCTTATTTTTCAAAATGAACTTTATTTTTGGATTCGGAGTATCGAATTTAGCCTAAGGTGAAATTTTGGTACTTTTCGGATAACTTTCATATTCTAATGAATAGTGAAAATTACTAAATTATAATTAAAAACAACTTTTTTAATCGAAATAATTAATAGTGATAAATTATTAATTTGAGTGGTTTTAAAGTATATTTAGAATATATTTTTACAATTTAATACAATGTTGGTCATTGTTTGTAATTTCACATTTAAACCAGACATAATCAAGTGTCAATCTTTTGATAGATTTTGTTTCTTAAAAAACACGCTATTTGTTTTAACAGCGGGATTTAATTATGAAATTAATTAATGCAACTTCTATGTTATGCATTTGGTAAAATAGACTTCATTTTTGAATTCGGAATATGAAATATAGCTTAGGATGAAATTTTGGCATTTTTCTGAAAACTTTCAATTTTTGATGAATAGTGAAACCACTAAGTGGTAGGTTAAAAACGGAATTTTGCATAAAACTTAATTTTACCGCTTCTGTGAATGGAATTTCGAAAATCCGAGAGACACGGTTAATATCAAGGACTAAAATTTGGTTCAATAAGATGAAAATAATTTTTTGGTGAATAGTAACTTTTTACTTTTTTTACCACGGTTAATAGTAAATAGGGTAACTAAGGGTAAATATGATATTAATATTACCCTAACACATGTCCTAATTCTATTGGACAAGTGTAATTCGACCAAAAACAAACTTAGGAATAAAATATGACCATTTAGGCCCACTTGGATTAGATTAGGACATTTATTATTAATTTATTTAAAGAAGGGTTAAAATAGTTAAAATCAAAGTTTAATAAGTAAATCATTTTTAATATGGGGTTATACATAAGATAAATTCGACTATAAATATTCATTAGAAAGCTAAAAAGATTTCCTACATGATGGTATTTTATTTGTAATTTTTAGACAGCATATAATATAATGTATTTATGACACAAAGATGATGCAGTAATTATCTTATTAATGAAATATTGACATAATTGATAATATAAATACCAAAATAAATGTAATTTAAGACTTTTTATGAATTCCACTAATTTTATAGGTTACTATGATATATTAGTGTTGATTTAATCAACTTGCTTCGAATATATAATTCTGTTATGACTTTCAAAAAAATCATATATCAAATAGTGTCAAAATTGACACAAAATAGTTTTTAAATCAAATATTATATTATTAATTGTTATTTTATTCCTAAAAATCTAAGGTTCGGCCAAATGACTTAGATAAGGATATATATATTAATAATAAACAATTTGTGGTTCTTTTGGCATGTTATAGTAAGTGTATTAACCATATAGTGAAAAAAAACAAAAAGACACGGTAAATGTTAAATTATTTAACTTAGAGTTAAATCTAATTGATAAGGTTAAAATAAAATCCTAAACTTGTCTAAATTCTATTGGTTGATAGGATTTCGACCCATCCCAACTTTAGCTTCGAAATAAGACCCTTTGGAACCATTATAAACCGATTTTGACTTTAATATAAAATAATATTTTGAGATATTCCTAAGGTGCCCCTCTCCTCCCTTATAAAAGGACACCTCCTCCCCCTCCTCCTCACACCAATTTGAGCACTCAAGCTTGGCCAACCCCTGCCAAAATCCCTTCTCCACTTCCCTAGAAACATCCTAGAGGTTCTGGTCTTCCTCAAAGACCAATTCTAGTGCCCTAAGAGGAGGTCTCAAAGAGGCACTTCAAAGAAGAGGTAATTACCGTTACCAATTCTTTCATCTTTATTTCTTCTTCCACTTCTTCTTCTTAGGTTGTTTCATTATGAAGTAATAACATCAGTATCACTCATATACTGATATGTTATTATAAGTATGAAACAACCCTATTTCACCATCTATCCACCCTACGGAAAAAGAAATCACCGCGCGTGCGTACGTACGGAATACCGTCTCCACGCCGTGGTGTAATCTATTTTCCACCACCACCTTACATGGATGGGTATAATGGTGTAAAGAATAACTATACATAGTTATTACAACATCATAATGATTCTGACATATTTTATAATCCACTCCAATTCAATTCAATATTTATAGAAATGATATCATCGCTCGTGCGTACGTACGGAATACCGTCTCCACGACGCGATGAGATTCATTCTCCATGTTAACCATTTAAGAATGATTATAATGTATATATAAGAAATAATAATGAAATACATGACATTATAAAGCTACTGGATTTATGTATATATATATACATATGTATGTCATCTACTTACTTCCATTTCAAGACAATAAGGAAAGAAAAACAGCGTTCATGCGTACGTACGGACTACCGTCTCCATGAACGGTGTTTTTCATTTTATTTATCTATCTATTATATATATATATATACTGAATATATATGATATATAAATCATATTTTATATTCTGGAAGTAAGTAAATCATGATATAAGTAATAATGATGTCAAGAACAACAAGTCAAAACACCTACGATAAATGAAACGATTTTACCCAAAACGCTTCTTTAACATGGAATTTACAAAAGAACGGGTAATATAATGTCATAAGTGAACCATATATGATATCATAACAATGAATATGATTCTGTAATAAGTCAATGACATTATTTAAATCATTATACAGGAGGTTCGGACACATACGAAGCAAATTGGACCTAAGGTAAGGGAAATATCACAATCTCATTTTTATCCGAGATTGTTTATTCGTAAGTATTTACTGGGGTGTATTTTATCATCCACATCCATGTTTCATCAAAATGTAATATTATTTCCATCCACCTACAATTGTTTAAATCCATTTTTACCCTTCGGTGAGTTTTTAGTAATATGTATGAAAGGAATCTTTTGTCGTACGAGGTACTTTTTGACTTTTCCGACAAAAGTACGAAGAATGTTTTTTTTAACTTATACGGCACGAACGGATTTCTACTATTTTATAAAGCCTTATTTTCATGAAGCTTCCTCTAAAAGATTTCATGACTATTTTCAATAAAATCTCTTTCTTTTAAAGTTGCATGATGTTTTGTGAAAAGAAATTGATTTTGAAGAAGAAAGGATATTTTCCTCAAGAATTCAATTCAAGTGTTTTATCAAAATTATTTTCCATCTAAGATAATAAAGAGTTCTGTTTCTATCCATATTTTTACATTGATTTGACTATGTTGTGATGGAATTATGTTTATGAATTCCTTTATCTTATATGAATGGTTTTATGATGTCATGTTGTTTAAGAATCCCATTTTTATTACATGGGTTATGAAATGATGTATGATTTATGATTTTGTGGCACACATAACAAAGGATTCATTAAGAGATGGGTGGGACCTATATCTCCCTCCAATGCATTGGGTAAAGATTTTATATCTCATGAGATAGACATGGCTGGAATGGTAGGTTATACCGGTTCAGTGAAACAGGACTGAAACGAGGATTACTCGATTCAAAAAGGGACTTTGTCCACTAAGATAGTCTTGGCAACGAGTCTTGACAAACAAGAAATGATTATCTATGATTATGTGTGTATGCCACAATGAGTAATGTTTTAAGTTATGATTTCATTTCACTACTATGATTTATCCCATGTTATGAAATTATGCTCTCTTTTGCAGGTTAAGATTTCCAAAAATGTTATGTTCTTACGAAAATTATGTGATTGATATTTCCTTTGTTTACCCTTGCTGAGCATTTGAGCTCACCCTTTTATGTTTTCTTTTCCCCATGATATAAAGAAAGGTTTTAGGTAGAAAAAAGGGATGACCTTTATGGGAGATATTGAAGAACTTTCACCACGATTAGAAGATTACGTTCCGAGTTTCCAAAGACACTAAACTATTACGATCCTTTAGTGTGTGTTTTTGTTATGTACTAAGTATTCCGCAAATGTAATGTAATGTCCATGTACGATAAGCTTCGGGCCTCTACAATGTCTAAACAATATAAATATTATATTCATTTATTAAATTACAATTTTTTATATTTATTTTTAGTTTTATAAAAAATTTGGTAAGGAAATAAGTATAATAATTGAAAGCATTTAGTTTTCATAAAAATTGAAATTATTAAAATTTCAAAACTAATTAAGCCCCCATCATAATTTTGAAATGATTACTAGGAATGCCAAATATGACCCAATTTTTAATCCTGCTCATAATCATCAAAAAAATTCTCTATTGTATTTCTTGGATTAGAACCACTCTACAGAACAGAACCATTAATAAATGCCAATTATTTAATTGAATCAATCAATGTAAGTAACTTCATACACCTATATTATTATATAAAACCTATATGTGAACATGACTTCTATACCCAAAATTTGGGATTGAAAATAAGAGACCAAACATCATGAGTAGGTTGGGGAAACACATGCATGAGGGATTTCAATATTTACGCTTTTCCCCATATGATGAAATATTATATATATATATATATATGATACTCAATTGTCGGTCATATATTATGCTTAACATCAGTATTGATTAATATTGAATTTTCTATGGCTCACTCAAATCGGAACATCATATAGGATTTGTTAACAAAAATATAACTATCAGGATTGCATCATCTAATGGGCGGAAAATCTCAATCAAAACCAATGATGAAGAACTTCTCCTAACTCGAGTTTGGGGGCAGTTTTCTACATAGAAAACATAGATACAAACTAGTCAATCTAAAGAATAATTCCATTCAAATTATAATAGAAACATATAATATTTTTATTATATTCATAACAAATTGTCCATTTTCCCACCCAAAATCAAAATATCTTAGGTGCTTTACTAATCAAATAGACTATGAAGAGTTACCATTGAAGCATTTTGAAATAAAAAATTATTCATTGTTGTGGGGACCATTACTAAAATATACAACATAGAAACTCATCCTATTGATCACATATGTGAATATTATTCTCTAAAAAGTCTAAATGTATGTGGAATAATTTTCATATTAATGATATATAGATCTATGGAATTATTAATTTTGCAGTGGTGATTTAATAATTAAATCACATAACTTTTGGGATCAATCTTAATCAATCACAAACTCTCCTTTGTTTAGACAATATGAAGTCTCATCAATACTTATATGATGTGTATATCAATTATTGTTATAAATTTTAAAAATTTCCCCATGGGAAGATAATTTTGGGATATAAATGAATGGGTAATATCTCTGAATCTGAGTTCATGTTGATTGGAAAAGACAAAAAAATTAATTTCTTTTTCTAAGGAGGCCATTACTTCATATGCATCAGTTTGTTCACTAATACAATAATCAGAGTGTAAATAATGTTATTATTATGAATTTTTATGTATTATAGAGTCATGTTATTGTATCATGGAACTCCAAAGCCCTTATTTTTATCATTATTTTCATGGGTTTTGTTAAATGAGAAATCAACTGAAATTTGAAAGGTTTTGAAAAATTCTGAGCTAGTACACGATTACTGTATTATTTCCACAATTTTTGCACCATCTCGAGGAATACCATGAAAAACTAGGTTGTGTGGTTTTAAATTGATTACATGATAGTTTAAAATCCATGCACCAAATTAAGACAAACTGTGAAACCCATTTAAAGGGGTGAAATGTTTATTTTCACGGTTTGTCAAACATCACAGATCTACCCATCTATATGTGTTTATTGGTTTTTCAATCGTATTAAATGTTTTAAAATCAAAAAACATCTTTTCTAGGTCCCTATCATGATAATTCAAACCTAAAACCTATATCTCTTTCTTTTATGTCTTTTATGAGTAGTTTAATACCACTTGAAACCCACAAGAAAGTAATTTGATTATAGGTGAACGTCATCCGATCCATTCTTGTTTAGTGTCATCATTAAATCCTATTTCGTACACACTCTCTCTTATCCTTCTTATGGTTTTTTAGATCCCCATTATTATTTTTGGATCAAATTCCTCTTATTTTGTGATATTAAACACAGTTTTGATTCATATATACAATTGTTTCATTTTCTTATATTGAGAATCACGATTACGGTTATGAGATTTGTGATCTGTTGATCTGTATTAGGTTATTCCATTGTAATGCCCATTTTTATTAACATTACAATGATTGATTTAAAACAAGTGTTGATTTAAATTCGGATTATATTATATATTAGATTTATTTAAATTTGTTGAATAAATGGAAAATTCTCTTATATAGGGTTTTTTTCTGAAATTATTATTTTTTACATTAAAATGGGACAACACCCAATTTTATTAAATTTGCTTGTGTTTGTGATGTTGATTGAATTTTTTGGAAATTTATATTGTTTTATTAATAATTTAAATTGATGGAATCTATTTAAATTAAATTTTAAAATTGTCTTGTTTAAATTTATTTATTTAATGTAATTCTAAATTGCATTCAAATTCTTGTACAGTTAAATGGGAATAAAATAGTTTGAATAGAAACCATATGGGATTTCATGGAAAAAAAGAATGTTTTGATTAAAAAGGGATTTATTTTTTAATAAAAAAATTATTTTTTTTATTAGGGGGAATGGAATTTAATGGTATAATAATGTTTCATGAAATAAATTTCCCACCATTTAATAGAAATTGAGAACGTGCATATCTATATATTTGGTGTGTTATTTTTGAAAAAATTATAGGATTCAAATTTCCTAGCATGTAATTGATTATTTATTACTATAACAATTAATAATCTTTCAGAAATCTGATTCATTATGAGTTCATAAATGAGTGGTCTCTTACTTGTTTTATAACAACCCATACTTTACATACATTGTTATTACTTAATAATTGAAGCACACTTATTAAAACATATAACAAAACCAGGAAAGGACCGTATGGGTATAGAGTCTTTAGAAACTGGGAAACATAAACAACTAGTTCATAAAGCATCTACTTTGCCTCCCATTTATTTCATCATATCTAGAGTCCCTTTTGGAATATCCTACTTAATAAACTTCTTCCTGACCTGGGGAAATAAAACATACAAAAGGGTGAGCTCAAATGCTTAGTAAGGGTAATCAAAAGAAATATCAATCACATCATATACATAAGAACATATGTTTTGGAAATATTAACCTGTAAAAGAGATCATAATTTCATAACATGGGATAAATGATAGTTGTGAAATGTAATCCTAATAATCATAACATAAAACATGAAACTTTTTGGAATACACACATAATCATAGAGAATCAATTCCTATTAGTCATGACTCATTGCCAAGACTATCTTACTGGATAGAGTCCATTTCTGAACCGAGTTCACTCCTCGTTTCAGTCTTGTTTCACTGAACCGGTTTAACCTGTCGTTCCAGCCATGTCTATCTCATGAGATATAAAATCTTTACCCAATGCATTGGAGGGAGATATTGGTCGCACCCATCTCATAATGATTCCATTCTTATGTGTGCCACAAAATCATAAATCATACATCATGGTATAACCCATGTAATAAAATGGGATTCTTAAACATCATGACATCATAAAACAATTCATATAAGATAAAGGAATTCATAAAAATAATTCCATCACATCATCATCAAATCAATGTAATAATATTGATAGAAATATAAACCTATATTATCTTAGATGGAAAATAATTTTGATTAATCACTTAAACTCCATTCATGAGGAAAATATCCTTTCTACTTCAAAAAAAATTTCCTTTGTTAACATGTCATACATTTTTAAACTAAAAGAAGTTCATTAAAAATACACTTGAATTCTTGTAAAAAAAGCTTCTTGTAAATAATGTTTTTAAAAATCCATTCATGCCGTATAAGTTAAAAAAACATTCTTCTCGTACTTTTGTCGAAAAAGACAAAAAGTACCTCGTATGAAAAACGACAAAATATTTCATTCATATCTTTTACTAAAAACTCACCGAAGGATAAAATTGGATTTGAACAATTTTAGGTGGATGGAAACAATATTGTATATTGAGGAAACATGGATGTGGATGATAAAATACACCACAATAAATACCAAAGTATAAAAAATCTCGGATAAAATAAGAATGTGATAATTTCCCATACGTTAGGTCCGATTTTCTTCGTAAGTGTCTGAATCTCCTGCATAATGATTTCAATAATGTTTTTGACTTATTCCAGAATCAATCTTATTTTTATGATATCATATATGGTCATATTCTTAGCTTATTATTAGTAATATTTCATTACTACTTGTTATTTGGGTGTTTATTAATTTTTGTTCTTATGCGTGTTTTGTCGAATAAATTGTTATTCTTCTTTTTAGGTTATAGATACCTCATTTAAAGAATGGTACTAATGTAATATATATCATATTAATTCATTAAATTCATTTATATAATCATTATGCAATGAAGATCTTGTAGAATGAGTCACATCACATCGTGGAGACGGTATTCCGTACGTACGCACGAGCGATGATATCATTCCCATGATCGTGAAATTGTAATGGATTGTATGAATACTATTTAAGAATCAATATCTCTTTAAAATAATCATATATAGTTTTTATTTAAACCATTATACCAATCCAAGTAAGGTGGTGGTGGAAAATACATTACACCACGGCGTGGAGACGATATTCTGCACGTACGCACGCGCGGTGATTTCGTTTTCCGTAGGATGGATAGATGGTGAAATAGGGTTGTTTCATACTTATAATAACATATCAGTATATTGGTGGTACTAATGTAATTACTTCATAATGAAACAACTATATTAGAAGAAGTGGAAGAAGAAATAAAGTTGAATGAATCGGTAACGGACATTACCTCTTCTTTGAAGCGCCTCTTTGAGACTCCCTCTTAGGGCACTAAAATTGGTCATTTAAGAAGACCAGGACCTCAAGGATGTTTCTAGGGAAGTGTAGAAGATAAAATTTCAGGGTTTTTCCGATCTTGAAGGCTCAAAGTGGTGTGAGGAAAAGTGGGAGGAGGTTCCCTTTTATAAGGGATGAGAGGGGCACCTTTGGAATAACTACAAATATTGTTTTATTATAAAGTCAAATTCGGTTTTTAATATCCCCAAATTGATATATTTAGAAGATAATGTGGGTATGGGTATAATTCCTCTCATACAATAGAATTTATACATATTTAGGTCATTATATTAACCCTATCTTTTAGTTTTAACTATTATTTAATTAGATTCATATTTACCATGTCAGTTTGTATTTTTATATTATATAGTTAATAAAAATTCCATATACATCCAAGAGACCCCCATGTGGTCTATTAATGATACACCTATCTTGATATAAGTATCATGGCCGATCCTTATATTTTTATGAATATAATAACAATTAATAATATAATATTTGTTTTAAAAACTATTTTATGTCAATTTTGACGCTATTTGGTAATTGATTTTTGTGAAAATAATAACAAAATTATTAGTTCGAACAAAATTAATTAAATCAATACTAACATGTCATATTAACATATAAATTTTTTAGAATTCATAAAAAGTCTAAAATTACATTTATTTGGGTATTTATAACATTAATTATGTCAATATAAGATAATTACTGCATCATCATTGTATCATAAATAAATTAAATTATTTTAAGTCTAAAATTTACAAATAAAATACCATTATGTAGGAAATATTTTTAGATTTTTATTGAATATTTATAGTCGAATTTATCTTATGTATAACCCTATATAAAAAATTCTTTACTTATTAAACATTGATTTTAACTCTATTAACCCTTCTTTAAATAAATTAATAATAAATGTCCTAATCTAATCCTTATGGGCCTAAATGGTCATATTTTATTCGTAAGGTTGTTTTTGGTCGAATTACACTTATCCAATAGAATTAGGATATGTGTTAGGGTAATAATAATAACACTTTTACCCTTAATTACCCTATTTACTTTTAACCGTGTTAAAAAAAGTAAAAAGATACTATTCACAATAAATTATTTTCATCTCATTAAACCACATTTTAGTCCTTGATATTGACCGTGTCTCTCAGATTTTCGAAATTCTACTCACAGAAGCGGTAAAATTAACTCTTATAAAAAATTCAGTTTTTTTAACTACCACTTATTGGTTTCATTATTCATCGAAAAATGAAAGTTTCGAGAAAAAATACAAAAAAAGGCCGAATAAATATTTGATATTATAAATTCAAAAATTATTTTTATTTTACCAAATACAAATCATATCAGTTACATTAACTAATTTAAAAATTAATTCCCGTCGTCAAAACAAATAGGGTGTTTTTAAGAGATAATAAATATCAAAAGATTGACACTTGTTTATGACTGGTTTAAATGTGAAATTACATGCAATGAACAAAATTGTATTAAATTGTAAAAATATATTCTAAATATAATTTAAAACCACTCAAATTAATAATTTATCACTATTAATTATTTCGATTAAAAAATTTGTTTTTAATTTAAATTTAGTAATTTCCACTATTCATCAGAATATGAAAGTTATCCGAAAAGTACCAAAATTTCATCCTAAGATAATTTTGATATTCCGAATCCAAAAATGATTTCCATTTTGAAAAATAAAATTTACAAAATTTCAAATGGTGGTTATTACTATTCATAATGGCTAGTTTTAATAATATTTTAATAGAATATCGTTGTTTAGTGAAACTCGGTATTGTGTACGACGCAAGCTATCGAGGAAGGCCGAGGTTGCGTGTAAAGCATGCCAAGCTAGTTTTTTGTGTAGTGAAATATTCATTTTATGATTTATATAAAAAAAATAATTTCTCATAAATGTCTCGGGTGTTACATTCTACCCCCCCTTAAAATGAATTTCGCCCTCGAAATTCGTGACTTTGTAACAAAAAGATGAGGATACCTCTCCCTCATTATATCCTCAAGCTCCCATGTAGCTTCTTCTAATTGGTGGTTCCTCTATAAAACTTTCAACAATCGAGTGGTCTTTTTTCGTAGGACTTTATCGCTACGATCCAGAATCTTTATCGGCTGTTCTTCATAAGAAAGATCTTTCCCCAGGGGTACATCTTCTGAGCTGAGTACATGTGAAGGATCAGCTATGTACTTTCTCAGGAAAGATACATGGAACACATCGTGAACTTGAGAGAGATTCGTTGGAATCGCCAATTGGTAAGCTACCTTTCCAACACGATCCAGTATTTTGAAAGGACCAATATATCACAGGCTCAACTTCCCCTTCTTTCCAAATCTCATTACCCTCTTTGAGGGAGATATTCGTAAGAACACTATATCACCCACTTCAAACTCTATTTATTTTCTTCGGTTTTCGGCATAACTTTTCTGTCGACTCTGAGCTGCTCTTATGTGTTGTTGAATAGATTAGACCTTTTCTACAATCTCATCAACAAGATCAGGTCCTAATAGCTTTCTTTCCCCAACTTCATCCCAGCAAGTTGGTGTCCTGCATTTCATTCCATAGAGAGCTTCATAAAAAGCCATCTAAATACTAGAGTGAAAGCTATTATTATATGAAAATTCCACCAAAGGTAGGTGATGATCCCAACCACCTTTGAAATCCATAGAGAAAGCTCTCAACATATCTTCTAGAGTTTGAATTGTTCTCTCAGACTGACTGTCTTTCTGAGGATGATAAGTAGTGCTGCAACTCAACTCTGTATCCAGAGAATGTTTAAGACATCACCAGAACATCGAGGTCAATACCGGATCCTAATCAGATATAATAGAAAGTGGTACTCCATGCAATCTTACCACTTCCTTTACATATATCCTGGAAAGCTGATCCAGAGAGAAATCCTCTCTAATAGCAATGAAGTGTTCTGACTTTGTAAGACGATCTACTATGACCCAGATAGCATTATTGCCTTTGGATGTTTTAGGAATTCATGTGACAAACTCCATAGTGATGTTTTCCCATTTCCATTCAAGTATGGGTAATGGTTGTAACATCCCCTTAGACTTATGTCTCTCAGCATTCACTTGCTGACAAACCAAGCATCGAGAGACATATTCAGCAACATCTCTTTTCATGCCATCCCACCAGAAGTACTTTTTTAGGTCCCTATACATCTTCGTGATTCCAGGATGAATAGAGAATTAAGAACTATGAGCCTAATCCAGCAGCTCCTTCTTTAATTCGGGAATGGGACAAACACAAACCCTATTCCTGAACATTGTTATCTCATCACAATCAAGGTTGAATTCAGGAACATTTCTCACCTTATTTTGTAAGTATACATCTTCCCTCTATGCCTCTTTAATCTTCACATGTATAGATGGTTGAAAATTAATTTGAGAAATATACGATTTTCCCCCTTCCATTATAATTCCATGATCAATCCTTTGTAAATCCATAAATATTGGATCTTTTGTGATCCTCATCATGGATAAACTGGCATGGTCTTGTCGGCTTAATGCATCTTCCACCTTGTTTTCTTTCCCAGGATGGAAATGAATTGATTAGTCGAAATCCTTAATCAGATCTATCCTTTTCATTTGGTGTATATTCAGATCCTTTTGTGAAAAAATATACTTTAAACTTTTTTGATGAGTATAAATGTCACACCTTTCTCCAAAAAGATAATGCCTTCAAATCTTTAATGCAAAGATTACTACTGCTATCTCCAAATCATGAGTTGGGTAATTTTTCTCATGGATTTTCAACTATCATAAGGCATATGATATGACCATATAATTTTTCATAAGAACACACCCCAATCTCTTCTTGGATGAATCGCTGTAGATCACAAACCTTTCTCAACTTTAAGGTAGTGTGAGCACAGGTGCACTGGATAACCTTATTTTCAACTCCTTGAAATTCTATTCACATTCCTCCGTCTAAACAAACTTAACTCCTTTCCATGTCAACCTGGTGAGTGGATTAGATAATCGTGAAAAATCATTCACAAAACGTCGATAATATCCAGCCAAACCAAGAAAACTTTGGATCTCAGTTACTGTTATTGGACTCAACCATCTTTCGATAACCTCTATTTTTGCTGGATCCACATATATCCCCTCTTTTGAGTCTATGTGACCCAAAAATGAATCTTTTTTTAAGACAATGTTCACACTTGGTAAATTTGTCATAAAGCTTCTCCTTTCTCAAGGTCTTCAATATAATTCTCAAGTGATCTTCATATTCTTCCTTACTCTTTGAATATACAAGAATGTCATCTATAAAGACTACCACAAACTGATCAAGATAGTATCTAAAGACTCTATTCATCAGATCCATGAATATAGCAGGGGCATTAGTAAGACCAAATGACATCACTATAAATTCATAGTGTCTGTACCTTGTACGGAAAGACGTCTTTGGTATATCCTCCCTTTTGACCCTTAATTGATGATACCCTGAATGAAGATCAATATTGGAAAAGTATTCAACTTCGCGTAGTTGGTCAAATAATTCATCAATGCGCGAGAGAGGATAATTTTTCTTGATAGTGATTTTGTTTTTTTCTCGATAATCAATGCACAATCGCATTGATCCATCTTTCTTATTAACAAACAGAACAGGTGCTCCCCAAGGTGACGCACTAGGGCATATGAATCCCTTATCAAGATTCTCTTGGAGTTGCGTCATCAATTCCTGCAACTCAATTGGGGCCATTCTATAAGGTGTCTTTGAAATAGGCAAAGCACCCGGTACGAGTTCTATTGAAAAATCAACTTCACGATTTGGTGGATGACCTGGAAATTCCTCTGGAAAGACATCATCAAACTCCCATACAATTGGAATATTCTTAATTGTGAGTTTCTCTCCATCCATTTGAGATAAACAACCCTAATTTAGTGAAATCTAGACCCATAAGATAGAAGAAATTTCCACTGGAAGGTTATGTTCATACTTGCGTCGATAGACGATCGTAGATTGATCTGGAATATGAAATGTGACTTCCATTCATTGGAAATTGATATGATCTCCAAATAAAGAAATCCAATACATGCCAAGAATCACATAAAATTACACTAGAGGAAGGATCACTATATTTGCAAGAAGCACTTTCCCACAAACATCAATCTGAGAAGAATTATAAACTTTTGATGCGACTGTTGTGCCATTAGGGGTTGTGACAAATAACACATCATCTAATTGCTGAGGTAATACGGTGATACTATTAGAAAATTATTCAGAAATAAAATAGTGGGTGGATCCATAATCAAATAAAACATTTTTTACTTTAGAATTGACGGTAAGTGTAGCTTTCACCACATCATTATCGTACTCCACATCGCTGATAGAAATTGCATTTCATATTCCTTTGTGTTTAGCCTTAAGAGTTTGTTGACATCAACAATCATCATCAACCCTTAGATTTGGGCATTGATTGGAATAATGCCACATCTCCTTGAACTTGAAACATTGAAGTGTAGTAGGTTCATTCGGTGTATCCCTTCCTTTGTTTGCATCATTATACATCTTCTTCCCATCATTGCGGCATTCAAATGCCCGATGACCTTCCTCTCCACATTTAAATCATTTACATGTCCCTTTAAGAAAACTCCCTCCATGTTTCCTTCAACACTTTGAGCATAATGGAAATATCATATTCTTTTTAGTGTGCTCTTTAGATTTTCCTTTGAATTCCATTTACCTCTTCTTATCAAACCCATATGACTGATGGGTTACTCTAATATCCATCACAACTTTTAGAGAACATCGAATGATTTCCTTGTAGTTATTGAAGTCCATTATGTCTAAGGCCCTTTGAAGACATGGTTTTAAGCCACTAAAGAATCGATCGATCATACTCTCAGGTTGGATAATAATACTAGAAGCGTACCTTGCATGTCTTGTAAAATTTTCTTCATAGGTACCAACAGATTCATCAACGTTTTTCTTTAGTTCAATAAACTCTTTCTCCATATTTGTTCAGAGAAATCGAGGGAGGTACTTTTTGAAAAATAAGTTCTTGAACTCAACCCATTAAATGGACTCAATTTCATCCATTTGCCTTGTATTCTTAATAAGATTCCACCATTGATCAACATCTCCTCTCAAATGATACACTGCTATGATGACTTTATAATGTTCAGAACATTGAAGAACTGAAAATATCTTTTCAGTAGTACTAATCCATTGTTCAGCAACTAATGGATCAGTAGACCCGCTGAATGAAGGTGGACGCTGCCTCATGAAGGATTCAATATAATGTTTCTCCTTCCTCTGCTCGTTTGAAAGTCTTGCATGATTCATAGCTTGAGAAAGTTGTGTCAGCATGGTTACAAGATTTTTCATTCCAGATCCCATAACGTTTGGTTGCTCAGGGGGACAATCATTGCATTGCCCATCGCATTCCGCATTAACATGGTTCCTTCGAGTTCCATCCATTGACTAAAACCAAGATGAATAGTGTGAGAAACACTAATTATAATTGGAAAACCACATAATAAAGAATAAAATTTCACACTTACGGTCTTATCCTAGGTTATTCATGGCCATTTCAAAAACACTAATATTGTGTTCTATGCTTAGACTTATCCTTAGGGTTCTTACTAAGGCTTTCACATCCTAGTTTCCAATGGCTGACTATAACTTTCCTCGATGCCAACTATAACGAACCATACTTTACATACATTGTTATTACTTCATAATTGAATCACACTTATTACAACATATAACAAAACCAGGAAATGACCGTATAGGTATAGAGTCATTTGAAACTGGGAATCATAAACAACTGGTTCATAAAGAATCTACTTCGCCTCCCATTTATTTCATCATATCTAGAGTCCCTTTTGGCATATCCTACTTAATAACCTTCTTCCTGACCTGGGGAAATAAATCATACAAAAGGGTGCGCTCAAATTCTCAGTAAGGGTAATCAAAAGAAATATCAATCAAATCATATACATTAGAACATAACTTTTGGAAATCATAACCTGCAAAAGAGATCATAATTTCATAACATGGGATAAATCATAGTAGTGAAATGTAATCCCAATAATCATAACATAAAACATGAAACATTGTGTCATACACACATAATCATAGAGAATCATTTCTTATTAGTCCAGACTCATTTCCAAGACTATCTTAGTGGACAAAATCCATTTTTGAACCGAGTTCACTCCTCGTTTCAGTCATGTTTCACTGAACCGGCTTAACCTGCCGTTCCAGCCATGTCTATCTCATGATATATAAAATATTTACCCAATGAATTGGAGGGATATATAGGTCGCACCCATCTCATAATGATACCATTCTTATGTGTTCCACAAAATCATAAATCATACATCCTTGCATAACCCATGTAATGAAAATTGGATTCTTAAACATCATGACATCATAAAACAATTCAAATAAGATAAAGTAATTCATTAAAATAATCCCATCACATCATAATCAAATAAATTTAATAATAGGGATAGAAATATATCCCTATATTATCACAGATGGAAATTAATTTTGATAAAACACTTGAACTCCATTCTTGAGGAAAATATCCTTTCTACTTCAAAAATATTTTCCTTTCTTAACATGTCATACAATTTTAAACTAAAATAAGTTGATTAAAAATAAACTTGAAACCTTGTAAAGGAATATTCTTGGAAATAATTTTTTTAAAAATCCATTCATGATGTATAAGTTAAAAGAACATTCTTCACGTACTTTTGTCGAAATAGTCAAAAAGTACCTCGTCTGAAAAACGATAAAAGATTCCTTTCATATATTATACTAAAAACACACCAAAAGGTAAAATTGGATTTAAAAAATTATTTTTGGATGCTAAAAATATTACATATTGAGGAAACATGGATTTGGATGATAAAATACACCCCACTAAATACCAAAGTAAAAACAATCTCGGATACAATGAGATTGTGATATTTTCCCTTATCTTAGGTCTGATTTTCTTCGTAAGTGTCTGAACCTCCTGTGTAATGATTTAAATTATGTTATTGGATTATTATAGAATCATACATATTTTTATGATGTCATATATGGTCATATTCTTAGCTTCTTATTAGTGATATTTCATTAATACTTGTTATTCGGGTGTTTATTACTTTTTGTTCTTATCTGTGTTTTGTCGAATAAATTCTTATTATTATTTTTAGGTTATAGATACCTCATTTCCAGAATTTTATTAATGTAATATATATCATATTAAATCATTCCATTCATTTATATAATCATTATGCAATTAAGATCATGTAGAACGATTCGCATCACATCGTGGATACGGTATTCCGTACGTACGCACGAGCCATGATATCATTCCCATGATCGTGAAATTGTAATGAATTGTATGTATACTATTGAAGAATCAATATCACTTTAAAATAATCATATATAGTTATTATTTACACCATTATACCCATCCAAGTAAGGTGGTGGTGGAAAATAGATTACACCACGGCGTGGAAATGGTATTCCGTACCTACGCACGTGCGGTGATTTTTTTTTCTGTAGGATGGATAGATGGTGAAATAGGGTTGTTTCGTACATATAATAACATATAAGTATATGGATGATACTGATGTCATTACTTCATAATGAAACAACTAAATAAGAAGAAGTGGAAGAAGAAATAAAGTTGAATGAATCGGTAATGGACATTACCTCTTCTTTGAAGCGCCTCTTTGAGACTTCCTCTTAGGGCACTAAAATTAGTCTTTGATGAAGACCAAGACCTCTAGGATCATTCTATGGAAGTGGAGAAGAGAATTTTTAATGGGTTTTCTAAGCTTGAAGGCTCAAAGTGGTGTGAGAAAAACAGGGAGGAGGTTCCCTTTTATAAGGGAGGAGAGGGGTACCTTTAAAATAACTAAAAATATTATTTTATGATAAAGACAAATTCGGTTTTAATAGCTCCAAATTGATATATTTCGAAGCTAAGGTGGGTATGGGTATAAATACTCTCATACAATAGAATTTAAAATTTTTTTGGTAATTATATTAACCTTATCTTTTAGTTTTAACTCTTAGTTAATTAGATTGACATTTACCATGTCACATTGTATATTTATATTATATAGTTAACAAAACATACCATATACATCCAAGGGACCCCCATGTGGTCTATTAATGATAAACCTATCATGATATAAGTATCTTGGCCTAACCTTATATTTTTAGGAATATAATAACAATTAATAATATAATATTTGTTTTGAAAACTATTTTATGTCAATTTTGACACTATTTGGTAATTGATTTTTGTGAAAATCATAACAGAATGATTAGTTAGAATAAAATTAATTAAATCCATAATAACATGTATTATAAACATAGAATATTTTTTAATTCATAAAAAGTCTCAAATTACATTTATTTGGGTATTTATAACATTAATTATGTCAAAATAAGATAATTATTGCATCATCATTGTATCATAAATAAATTAAATTATTTTAAGTCTAAAAATTACAAATAAAATACCATTATGTAGGAATTATTTTTTGATTTATAATTAATATTTATAGACTAATTTATCTTATGAATAACCCCATATTAATAATGCTTTAGTTATTAAACATTGATTTTAACTATTTTAACCCTTCTTTAAATAAATTAATAAGAAATGTCCTAATCTAATCCATGTGGGCCTAAATGGTCATATTTTATTCCTAAGGTTGTTTTTGGTCGAATTACACTTATTTAATAGAATTAGGACATTTGTTAGGGTAATAATAATAACACTTTTTCCCTTAATTACCCTATTTAATTTTAACCGTGGTAAAAAAATGTAAAAAGTTACTATTCACCAAAAATTATTTTCATCTCCTTGAACAAAATTTATTCCTTGATATTAATTGTGTCTCTTGGATTTTTTAAATTCTACTCACAGAACCGGTAAAATTATGTTTTATGAAAAATTCAGTTTTTTTAACTACCACTTAGTGGTTTCACTATTCATCAAAAAATGAATGTTTCCTGAAGAAATACCAAAAATTAGGCATAAGATATATTTGATATTATGAATTCAAAAATGATTTATATTTTATTAAATTCATAACATATAATTTACATTAACTAATTTAAAAATTAATTCTCGTCGTCAATACAAATAGGGTGTTTTTAAGAGATAATAACTATCAAAAGATTGACACTTGTTTATGTCTGGTTTAAATGTGAAATTACAACCAATGAACAAAATTGTATTAAATTGTAAAAATATATTCTAAATATACTTTAAAACCACTCAAATTAATAATTCATCACTATTAATTATTTCAATTAAAAAAGTTGTTTTTAATTAAAATTTATTAATTTTCACTATTTATCAGAATATGAAAGTTTTCCGAAAAGTACCAAAATTTCCCCCTAACCTAATTTCGATATTCCAAATCCAAAAATGAAGTCCATTTTGAAAAATATAATTTACAAAATTTCAAAAGGTGGTTATTACTATTCATAAAAGCTAGTTTTAATAAAATTTTAATATCATATCGCTGTTTAGTGAAACTCGGTATTGCGTACGACGCAAACTATCGAGGAAGGCCGTGGTTGCGTATAAAGAAATCCAAGCTAGTGTTGTGTGTTGTGAAAGATTACTTTGATGATTTATATAACATAAAAAATATTTCTCATAAAAGTCTCGGGTGTTACATGTTCTAAGGTACATGTGTACAAATTTTAGTTATTTTCACATGATTGTGTGAGGTTCAAATAACCATAAATATAGTACCTCATGGAGGATGATAATGTTTCTATATTATTTATATATTAAATAAAAATCCATACCACTATTGTAAATTATTTTATATGTCTTTTTTATATAAATTGATATATATATTTACATGATTATATGTAGTTTTATAAATTTTTTCCATTATATTGAATTTTCAAGCATAATGTTCTATAGTATTTCTATCATTTAAAATAAAAATAAGTATTTGTATTAAAATTATATTGAAATACCAATAAATATTGTTTAGAAAATTTAATTCTCATTATTTCATTAATTTAACGTTGGAAAATAATTATCAAATTCTTGGTGAGTCCAAACTAGTAATTTTGTTCACAACTTACCCATGAAATTAAGAGTTTCTATATTTCCTCATCCAATGTTCATGTTGGGGAAAAGAAAAACTTATATGTGGTTATAGAGATATACACATTTACTTTTTTTTTATTCCCATTTTGACATGGTCATCTTTTCTTGTTTTAGTACGTTATAATATCACATTGTGTTTATTATTCTAATGTGAATTCAAGTACACTTCACCAAATTGTTTTTTTCTTTGGTACGCATAGGGATTTTTTCCCTTTATTCTAAATTGTTTTTGGTAAAACCTATCAATCATTAATTTTTTATTAATCCACGCACTATTCTCCATCCTAATGAGTTTTTCAATGACCTTATGGATATGAAGGGATCAACAAGTTTATCAGGATACTAGGTTACCAAGGAAAGATTATTAAAATGTGGTAACAGAGACCATAGTTGATATTATTTTTTTATAGTTTACTTGAATTTTGAATCCAACTAGGGAAATAGATTATATTTCTGATTGAGAGCCTAGTGAGATCTCACCACAACGAACATTAAGTCACCAAGGGTGGTTTTAGAAAGATTCCACGGTGATTTGAAATAGTATTTTTATCAACTTGTAAAATGGTTTCATTGAAATTCATATGTTCTGTTCTTATATATTGGGATTGATTCCCCTTGAAACATTGTTTCAGTGAAAATATGATATCTCTCTTTTTTTTTGTGATGATTTTTTGCATCATGATTTTATGAAACCAAATGATTTTAATATAAGAATATGTATGTTTCTAAACCACATGGATCAAATCATATTATGGACATGTGTACGGTTTAAGTGATCATGGATAGTGTCAATGCTATAGGAAAAGAAACATCCCCAACACTCATTCAGGCTCTATATGTGGATACCCAAATGGATGATCTTTGTAATCATTCTCCGAAAATCATTCAACATAATCCAAATTTTTTAATGGATTAAATAATACTCAATAGGTTGAGGAATTTTTGTGATTGATGAATTATTTTATTTATTCCATGGATACAATTGCTGAAATCATGGTGATGTGTTCCACCATCATGTTGGAAGGTCTGACTAAGAGATAGTGGGACATTATGGTGACATTGAAGAACCGTGAGGAATTTGATTGGAAGTTCAATAAATTTCTTTTTATTTTCCACTTATTTCCATAGTCAATATTATAGTCCAAGGTCATACTGTTTATCAAATTTGAATAGGTTGATAGGACCCTGATAGAGCTTGAAAACCATTTTACTGAGGTAATGAATGTTTCATCATATAAACTATAAAACTGCATGATAGAGGATCGATTTTTTGAGCTAGGACATTGATATGATATTCGTTGTCATGTTTTTTGATGAATAAGTGTTTATAAAATAATGTAATGTATATTGAACTGATGGTAATGTCTGGAATGTCCGTATTATCCGAAGAATACTCTTATTATAATTAGAGCATGTGTTTATATAATGGAATAAAAAATAATGATGATTATAATAGAGGCTCATGACATTAAGATCATTCTAGATATCCTTCATTACCTGTTACTTATGAATTTATTTTCTATAATTTTGGTAATATAGATAATTTTATGTCTCTTACACCTGAGGCACCCATGTAATTTGGTTCTTCCCAATGATTATGTCAATTATAATGTAACATTATTATTTATTCTACTTTAATATTGGAATTTTATCTTCATCTCCATCTAATGCTATGGGAGAAATAAGATGCTTAATGGGTAAAAGGGTTCTAGACATAGGTATTAAGAATGAATTTTCTTTCTATAATAGAAGAGTATCTTGAAGAAAATGATATAGATCCATCGACCATGAGAGGTAACATCACCAAACCATATTCATCCATGACTACTTTATTTTATACTAGTACAATTAATTAATTTACTTCAACCTATCTTTTAATTCTACAAAATATTCTTGTGGATATTTTATTATATGTGATATATAGTACTAAGCACCTTGATATGAAGAGAGAGTAGGTTCTACATGGTCAGGATTATGTATTATCTTTGTTATATGTCATTCATTCTTGATGTTTTGTAATTAATAGTACAACACTACTTTATTTCATATTCGTTATGTATTAGATTATTATGAAAAAATACTAGATTGATAGATATATTTGATAGGTCTCCATTACGACACCTGATGGAGTGTGTTTTTCTTTTCAAGTATAATGGAATCTAAGGTACAATAGGGTTATAATTAGAAATTCATATTTGGTTGTAGTTTAATTTCATTTTAGTATTTTGATATAAATAAAAATTTCAAGAGTGATGATCTTCATCAATTTTTTGTTGATTTTCCTAACATGATTCTTTCTACATCTCGAGGATGTCATCGGTAAGGGGTGTAGATTTATTTATTCAACAGGATCCTTATTACTATATAGAATGATCTGAAATAAAATAAAAGAAGTCTAACATGGGATATCCTCTAGAAAATGGATGTGTATGAACTATTGTGTAACATTAGGTAGCACTATTTATCATTGCAATTAATATTTAAGGTTCACTCCACCAATGTGTTGATTATTATAAAGACAACCAAGTTATGATTAAATACATGTATTTGTTTCCCTGGATTGATGATATGATTGATTAGACTAAATGTTCAAAGTGATTTTGGAATATCTAACTTTGATATGGTTTTCATCAATTCATGATAAGAGAATTTGACATTATAAGAACAACATTTTGGATCAACTATGAAAATAAGTAGTTCTTATTTATTTTAATTTTTCCTAAAAATGTTCTTGTGGACATTATGGAATTAATGAAAAAAAATTCGATAAGTATATTGAAACCATTTTGTTAGTCTTGGTAGATGAAAATATCATGTACCCTATGTCCCAAAAGGATCATGTACATCATCGAGATGAGTTATTGAATTGTTGAGAAATCAAGGATATTATGAAAACCATTTAAATTATGATTTATGGATTCATGAAGTAATGTTCTTGAGAAACATGGTGTTATAGTATGGTTTATCATTTGATAATTAGATGTAAAAATCCATAATTACATAGGATCAGTCAGGAAATTTTTCTTATATTCATAGATTCTATAATCTCGTTGGGTATTACTTATGTTACATTATGGAAATCCAAATTTTCCATCGATGATGACCTATTTGACATAGAAGGGAGTAATTTTTTATTGGGATTAAAAATTTTGGAATTATTTTTTATGTTGAATCATATTTTGAAAACTATAATGGGGAATGTATTATCTTGTTTTTGGACCATAATAGATTGAGTAATAACATCTCTAAATTTTTTTTGATTCTCCACTAGTGGACTTGTGGGGGAATGCATGTAGTATATTAATATTGAAATCATGTATACCCAATGAATGAGACTACCATCAAATATTCATTGAGTATGGAACTTATAAACCACGAAGTGAAATAATCTATGGATGTTGGTTTCATGATGTGTCTCTTTCTATAGTTACATATTAATGACCGGTAATTAGAGTTGGTGGGTTCCTTGGAATGTGATCAGTTGAAATACACTCTTATAAAGATGAGTCATCAGGAAAAAATAATGATGGAGAGTTCTATATCAACAGAGACTATTTTTTGTGGGTATACAATGACGGACTAGTCATTCTCCAATAAGGTAATTGTATGATTTTGAAATCGCTATGTTGTATCACTGGCAGTAAGAGAATATGTGTTGGGGGATTCCAATAATCACCCTTTCATAGTGTTTCTAGGTAACAAAAATATGATATATGACATGCATAGTCAATTATGTTTTCTAGGTATGGGAAAATCCATTACTAATTTTTCATCTCATTGTTATATGTGCCAAAATGAAAATTTCAAGCTTAAAAACCATCACAATTTCATTTGCCACATCAAGTGACTACATTGAAGTGGTATTATATCTTTTTGGAAACTGAGGTTAGTATTCCATGTAACTATAAATACTAATATATGATGTGAGTTTTATAAATAATTTTAATAAATCAGCACACATTATACATATTCATGATGAAAAAAAATTGAGCAGTTGGGAAATATCAATTGTGATATAGATTATTCATTAATATTGATGTTCTGTGTGATATTGTTTCTAATATAGATCTTCATTTCACATATCTTTTTCTAAGAGGCCATTAGGATGTAATAGGATCTAATGTCTATTTGAGTGTGGCATACCTTCCATAGTCTGATAGATAAAAATATTTATACATATTCATCTGGATATGCTCCTAGCTTGTGTTATCGACATTGGTGGGGCATCATACATTCACCTGGTGTTTGTTGAGTTTTCATATATAAATAGTTACCGGTCCATGATCTTAATGGATTGTTTTGAGGACTTTTATTACAGGCCTTATGAATCTCGTTTGTGTTGGTCGGAGATTGGTGAATGTTAGATGGTTCGATTGAGTTGGTTTATGATATGATGATAAAGATTCTATTGATTTTTTATAGGATTTTGATGGTAAAGATAACATATAAGTCATGTTATTGTCATCTTCATAGACCGTTGTAATTATTTTTTGGTGACAAGGCATTCTTGAATGTTTCAATATTTTGATGTTGTTGATGGATTGGGAGGCAAGTGAAACATTCTCTTCAATTTATTAATATTTTTTGAGTTTTTTTAAGGCGAGAAAAATATTATTATCATTTGAAATTACATCCATTATTACATTGGAACATAACATGTTATATTTATCACAACTGAGATTGTTTTTGTATGATCTATTTAGTGTTGTTAGTTGAAGAGCTGTTGTTGTTAAACCTAATTTATCTTTGGCTTAATGGAGTATTCATATAGTTGAATCATAACCTAAGTTATTTATATGGAGGATGATACTTTTCATTTGAGTGATATGGTTGCAATTTTCAAGTAATAATGAGGCATGGAAGTGGGATGAACAATTGAGAGACCTATGAACTCTTCTTTTTTATATGAATTTTTATTTGGATGATTTCTAGGGAATTATTTTTTCTATAGTGGGGACGTTGAATCATCTTGTTACTATTTTTAGATATTCTTACACACCTATTTTGAAAATGTTTTTGTTGGGTTGTGTTTAATGGAGAATCTGGTTAAATTTGAAATGTTCTAAAAAAATACATGGTAGTTCATGATTGGCATAGAAGTTCTCAAACCATGCTCTCTCTTAGGGAATATTATGAAAATGATGGAATTTTGGTACACGTATCCTACACTTGATTTGAAAAACTGAGATCCCTATTAGGGGAAACCATGAAAATAATTTAATGGTGTGCATGGTTTTGATAATAATGAAGCTCTACCCATGAAATAGTGTGTACAAAAAATTTTAATTTGATTATACGTTTTATAATATCAATCCATCTATTATAAGTCCTCGATGGGTTGGTATGATTTAAAACCCATTTTACCTTCATTAAGAGCTCCAAAGAGAGGTTTTTGTCCCTATAAAACTCTATTTAATGTGAATCAAATACAGTAAAATGAGATATAATGACATTAATTTTAGTTTCTAACTATAGTCCTCTTTCTTCGGCTCTCTACCTTCACCTCCCTTTCTTTTTGTAGATCCCCAAGTTAATTTCATCAAATAATACACTATGTTTTGTTATTTTAAACCTGGTTTTAATTCCTTGATTATTATTCTTTTCATTCATCATCGGCAAATCTCTCATATGGTTCATATTTTTTTTATCGAGTGATCTAAAGTATATGATTCCATTATGATACCAAATTTTTGTTAACCATATATTTTATGATTTAATTTCAATTAATATTTTATATGTTGTTTTTCTCGATTGGTTGGTTAAAAACCCAATTCCATTTAATTGGGGTATTTTGATTCTTTCATGTATTGTATAAAATTTCGAAAACCACCAATTCTATTGAATTTGGTCTTGTTTGTGAAATTGGTGGAATATAATTGGAATAAAAAGTCTATAACATGCATTGGGTACCTGATGGAAATTTTCTTAATTAATTAATTGAAATTTATATGTGAATTTCAATTGTGATTTGAATTATGAATAAATTTCATATTATTTTTAGGAAAAAATTGATTGAAATTAATTGGACAGAAACCGAATGGTTTTATCGTTGAAATTGAATGTTTGGCTTAAACACGCATGTGTTCATTTTTAAATGGAAATATGGAATTGTTGAAATGTGGGAATGGGATATTATTATATTTTAAGGACACATAAAAATAAATTCCACAAAATCGAGTCATACTAGACCACATGATATTATAGGTAGATAGTGAGTTTTGTTGAAAAATTCATTATAACTGGAATTACATAGAACTATATTAAAGATTTAAAACACTAAAAACATCAATTTTATAACATTGTAGGGATCCCTATTACATAAATTATTCTTCTATTTCCTATGTCATGGGACATGTGTTGACATTGAGATAATTATCACATGACTGTTTGGTGATCCCATAATACGGAACTCCCATACATTTAGGATGATGGACCTATTTCATGGTAGTTTACATATAAGATATAAATATAATCCAATGCCATATGATGTTTTAAATTAATTTTGATTTATATAACCAATTATATATATATGTATTGATTCAAAAAAAATACTCAATTTTATCTATTTTATATTTGGAGCATAATTTTTATGGTATGTCAATCATTTTAATTGTAAATCATATTTTGTTTAAATAATATTTTGAAATGAAAAAAAAAAACTATCTAGGCAATTAAACATTATTAATCTTGTTAATTAAATGTCGGAATCATATTATCAATCATCGGTGAGACTATAATAGTATTTTAGATAACACCCTAAATATTCCCTTTGGTGTTTGTATAATTTCACATCCTTGGTTCGAGTAGGGGTAAATCACCACATGGAGATGGCTCTAGTAGTTCACATGTGGACATGGTGAGATACATGCATTTGTAAATTGGAATATTTTCCCTTTTTGGACCTTCTGTATAGTACATTGGTTTGTTTATAAATCTTTGATAGTTTGTAAACTTCTCACTGTAGAGTATTTTTAATTTATGAATTAGTTTTTTCTCAAATTATTATATAATATTATTCAAAAATAAATTCGAAATTTTATTATATATGAGGCTAGTTGTTAGTTTCCATCCTGTGGAGTCTATTAATTCCCTTCATTCTATGTTTGTATCAAATCAGTGATCAGGTTACTAATAAATCTGGGATGGTTTGCGATATGTATTTTATTATGATGAATCTCTATTTGATACATATTATTCATAATATATATATTTATATTCATATATAAGAGAATGGGAAAATTGGTGATTGATTATTCGTATTAGATCATACCCAAAATGATTGATATCTAGTCCTAATAATCTATGGAGTTCACTACATTTGATATCGTGCATCCCGTCATCCATATTGACATGATATATTTAGATTTGGGAGACTACCAGTTGGTTCTTATACTACAAGGCTCATGTATATTGACCTATTTTTCACTTTGTATCAGCATAATAAGTACTTTTAAATTACATTCCCACTCAAAGGAGTCATATTAACCACATGGATTTGATATCACTAATATTAACAATTCCATTGGATCTTCGCTTGAGCCCTAGATGACATGTAAATTTTCTACCCATGAAGATATAACCTGTAGTGTTAATAATAATACTAGCAATTCCACCATATCATATACAAATACTCAATTCCAAATCTTTTTGTTGCAATTTGACTTCAAGAATGTTAACAATTTTCATACATGGAATCATCATATGAATGTTTTGTAGAATCAAAGGTTTTCTTATTTTTATAAAAATTCATATCTGCAATGTATGAAATTTTATGAGTATGTATCTTCTTCCATTATCTAATAGAAAATATCATTTATTATATTTCCATCATTTTTTATTTCACCCACAATAATATAGAGGTGTAAGATGTGAAGGAGGATTAAAATTAATTAATCTCCTAGAAGCACCAATATAATTTCAACTAGGAATAAAAACTACCATGAATTATCTCATAGAATTGATATTCATAATACTATTGGACTCATGACCTACCATGATCAGCACTACTATGTCCAACAGAAAAATGTATGAACATATTTCATTTCAAAACAAAATCACTATGACGTATTATCATGGAATTAAATGGATATTTCTTGGACCAAAATAGGGGAATCAACCCACCACATTAGAATATTGGATTAGCGATGTGGTTTTAAAATATCTTGAAAAATGAATTTTAAACATTATGTCATTGTTAATAATAATATACCCAATTGTAAGAAATCCAACATTGACTAAGAACTCATGTATATATCTTTGACACCATCACTTTCCACAACTTATAGAATAATTCAAAGACTGTGGATTTCATTAAAATTAGAAAGCATACATATTATTTTAAATATGATTATTTTTATGATTCAATTATAGAATATCTAAAAAACTCAACCATAGTATATCAATCCCTCAGTATTATGGACTGATACTAAGTGTATAACTATATCAAAATACCCCCATGAATCTACAATGAGTTGATTTCACGGAACCTCAATGAGTATTTTGGTTTTGTTTCATCTCCTTAAGTTTTATAAATGGAGTCAAAATATACTAAAATGTCATTCAACATATTTTCAATAACCTTTTGGGAATGATCATGGAATTGTATATAGAGGATTTAGTAAAATCCTAGAAACATTCATTTCATATTTCAAATATTGAAATATGTTTCAACAAACTAAGGAATAATATAATTTATATGAACCACATAAAATTATATTTAATGGAAATTAAAATTATTTATTTAATTACATGAGGGAATCAATGTAAACCATAAATCACTATATGATTTTCAAAATAATGCCACTTAGAAACCATAAAATTTTTAGAGGACTAAAAGGATGTGTAATTCAAATAAAATAATTTATTATTTTCCTTGATGAATTTTTTTTACATGTCACAAGATTAATGAACATGGGGATAAAATATTTTTTGGATGATATTTTTTAAATGTCATTTATTGAAATCTAGAGATATCTCGTACACCCAACAGTTTTGATAATTCATGTTGAATGAAAACCACTCATTCTATATGTGGAGAAATTAATGTGGTAACTTAGTTCTCTCATTTTATAAATAAATGATGTCGAATGATGAAAATTATTTATTACCTATATTAAATCCTGATGAATATGGATACATATTATGCCAATGTTAAAAATATCTGATTCAAATTTATCATCATATTAAAAAATATGAGTTATTATCTAAATCACCAAGAAATCTATATGATATCTCATAAGGACCATCTTATTTATATCCCAGGTCATATAATGATTCAAGGGTAACTAGAATGATTAAAGGTTATCATGTAATAATTTGACATTTTGTTCATGTCATCCAAATCAATGAATTAATATGTTTTTTTAAAATTTCTAGAAGAACAATCTATCCCATTGAGTATACCTGAAATCTTAGATACTTTAAATTAGTTTTTTTATAATAATAAAATTTTATAAATATTGGAGATGTTTTTTGAAAATTCTTCCAAATAATTTGGTAGTAATTCAATAGTGAACCTAAATCATAATAGATATTTCATTACAATCATGTTATGCAGCCAAATGATGCATGTTTTTCTTTATTTAAGATTTTTATCAAAATTACAAAAAATGATCTGGAGTACAAGGACCATATATCCTACCTAATGATATATCAATTGATAAATACGGCTTATATAAATGTAAATTTTGATATATAATTGGAAATTATTAAAATTATGTTGTATTTGAAATTAATATGATGGAACTTATCTCTTACCATTATTATATATGTGGCTTTATTGATCAATTCCCCAAAAAAATATAGTTCTTTGAATTCCATAATCAAAATATGATCACACTAATACATTTACTAATACAAAATAATGCATGATTGGATCCATAATAGGATGATAAATTCATCTGAATTATGCATCATTTGAATTTCTTCTCTAATATTGTTTCATAACATGAATGAGATTTAGGAAATTAGACCCACTATGTGACATGGTGAGAATATATCCTAAAAAATAATTACTATAAAAAAATAGGTCTGTCACAGAGAATATTGTCAGTTAAATTTAATTATTCATCCTTATTAATCTATAAAATGGTATATTTAGTGATTTGGTGATTTATAACGGCCCAAACTCAAAAAAGATCCTGGATACATAAGGCTTCGATGAATAGTACTCTAATTTAGTAGTGAAGGAAAATGAACAATTTTTTGAGTAATTAAATATAGGTGATTAAAATGGTGATTAGATATGAAGCAATCATTCGCATAAAATAAAGGGGGTTCATTGCTATTTTATATGGATGATGAATGACATCATAAAGGTTATAATTAAATGTAATGTATTGTAGATAAATAAAATTTTCATTCCTTAATATAAAAAGTTCTTTTAACAGTAAGAATAATGAGTAAAGTATTTAACAATAATTTTTCTAGAATTAATTTATATTATACTATAACATCTAAAAATATCATTACCTATAAGTGAACATATAATCCTAAATTAATAGGGATTAAATAAAAACAACTTATTAGATGGCTTTGAATAACTATTAAATAGTATTAATATTTTATCCTATAATTAGTCAAACAATGAAGATTGAAATGTTAAATATAGATTAATATTTCAATTTCACAGACCATCTGGATGGATATCGTAGTATTATAATTTTTATCGAAAGGATAAAATGTAATAGATATTATAATATGTACTTTGAATCTTTTTTCAGATAAAAAATTGTTCATGAGACTAGTAAAATTAAAGACACCTTTAAATTCATTAAGTACTCATGACTATTCTACCCCAGATATTATGCATTACTACATCTTAAAAATCATGAACCTCTAATGATGAATGTTGAATATTGAGAAGTATCCAATTATAGATAATTTTTTATTAATTTTATTAATTACAAAAAATAATACATTATGGAACATTTATGACCACTTCTCAGTAAAAAAATTAATCATTATAATCAATGATGTATCAAAAATTGAGAAAATAATTAAATAATATTTATTGTGTCATATTTTAAAAGTAGACATCTCAATATGATGATTTAATGGGTTATTTTAAATTGAATATTTTTTATTTTATTCTAAACATAAGTATCAAAACATTTTTAAATCATGTAAAATGATTCAAATGATTACCATAAAATTTTTTCGTTTAATGAAAATTGATTTCCAACAATGTGAAATATAAACTGGTTCATAAAAAATGATTCTAAAATAGATTTTATAAAATTATATTGCATGAAGATAATTTTAATAGCAATATTATCATGGAGTATAAGAAACATATTATATTCTTCCTAATTATTTTTAGAAGGAAATAAATATTATTTATTTTTTCTATAATTTATTTTAACCAAAGACTAAGATGTAATTTTATAAACAACTGATAAAATTGATTTAAAATAATTTAAATACGAACTCCAATAAAATTGATGTATTATCACATAAACTTATGTAAAATACAAACTTTATCTCTTTTATTGATGAAATATAATGAGGTATTTTTCTTTTGTAGCTAATATTTGAAGATTTAATATTATAACCCATGCCCTAAAATATCAAAAAGGAAATATCAAGTGGTCCAAAGCCAAAGGGGTGACATCTTTTGTTTTCAAAAATTATATTCCATATTGGTTTAATATAATTATTATATGTTGATCTAAATGTATTTTGAAATTAAATTTCCTAAATTTTTACCCAAAAATAATATTTTTTAGTATAAACTTGGAAAGATATAATAAAATTCACTAAATAACATTTAGTAAATCGATGATTATAGAATTATCTTATTTTAGGAAAATAATGTGCCCAAGAATTAAAATGGTTAAACTACCACAAATAAATGAATATTATTTATTTTGTCTAGATTTAGTAAAAGATCTTTATTTAAGAATCTATATTGAAACACTTCCCACTCACTACCCAAAACCATAAGTGGTAATACAATGTATAATAAATAATTGTGTCATGATTTCATCCATTACCAATAGAAAATATACATTATCTACCAAAATAAGAGAAATAATATATCAAAAACACATATAATTAAGATTTCCATAGGGAGGTTTGAGTCTAGAATCAAATAAAAACACCATATCACTAGATTAATGAACATCATTTTATTATATACATGTTAAAACATTGGATCTTTCCTTTTAAAGCCTCAAATATTAAAATGATACCCTTATATATTCATCAATGTAACATTAATATTTTAATGTTCTATGAAAATGAAATTTATAATTGACAATAATATCTCTAAGAACCTAAAAATATTTTCATTAATTCACCATTTGAAAATGAAATGGATTCTCAATGAGTTATATATATGGATGAAATCGTAATGTAGTTCTAAATGAAGTTATTTATATTAAAAAATTATCATAATACATTACCTACCAATCCATTACTGAAATTAAAACCATTTTTTTATAAAACCTATTTACTCCCCATGTTAGAAAGTTCACCTTTCCCACTGCATTTTTCATTATATGATTTTCCAGTTTTTTTGGAAAAAAAATATTTTTCCATCATATATTTTAACATATAATTCCTAAAGTGAGAATTAGTTTCGTTGATAAATAATTTTTCTATTTATAATCTTCATAATATTATTTTATGAAATAATTTCACAATGCTATTATCCTAAATGGTGAGACATTACATAAATTACAATGAAAATATTTAGTAGACCTCCTAAAATATTGGGGTAACTGAAAAAAGTATTATTTCAAATTAAATATTTCTTGTTAAATTTTTTTGTAAAAACCATTATCATTAATCTAAAAAGAATCAAAATTGAAACTACATATACAAAGATGTTACGACTCATGTGTGAATAATTTTTTATTATTAAATAAAAATTAATATCCCTTGGATTATTTTTTTTCATTATGGACAATCCAGATAATTTATTATAAAAAAATATTTCAGCAATACACTTGTGTTTAATCACTATATTGAACTCCTATAACAATAGGATAAATCTAAAGTGTTTTGATTTTTCCACTTTCTTGTGTAATATGTAGATCAAGGCAGAATACTTATAATAAATTATGAATTAATTACCTCTCAAGAACCGCTTAAACATTATTTAGTCAAAAAAACATTATATAACTATTTTTGTGTTACGGTGAAATTTATATTAAAACATTATTGTGTCATATATGAATATTAAAACACAAGTAATCATCACTCATTTAATTCACCCAAAACAAATGTAATAAATACAACATAAGAAGAAAATATTCATTCAGAAGGAAATTTCTAATTGGGGTAGTGATTGTGTGATTATAAGTGAGATTCACTTTGAGAAAATAAAAATATTATATTTATATATTAAAAAAATTCTTTATAATTGATGAGGGTAATCATAAGGTCATTTTGATCTTGTAAAATAAATTCAATACCATTCGGTATAAATAAACATTCACCAAAAATATTAAAACATCATTAAAATATTCCAGAGGGGAAATCATTTGAATAACCTCACTTAAGTATTATTGAACTCTATGCCAATCCAATATACCTTTTGTATTTTCATAGTATGCATTTAATTTTTTCCAATATTTAAAAGTCATCCAAAAACAACTTAATTGTTATCAAAATCATATCATAAAATATTTCTATCAAATATATTTACAATGTTTCTTGGAAATCAAATAACTGAAATGGAATTCAACAGTAATAAAATTTATAAATGAGACATGGGATTTATCACAACCCCCTCAACATTATTTGTACCCCTCATTTGCCAGAAATTTTAGAAGGGAGATAGTTACCCCTGGTTCCCTCCTCTAGTAAGACTATGGATAGAGACTTCAACTAATGGTTTAAACCACACAAAATTGGGGGGAATTACCCTATAAGAGAATACATATAGGATAGAGTGATAATAAAAACACAAACCAACTCCAAATTATACATCAATATAAAAGAAAACCGAAATAAATATTTTTAATTCCAGGTTTTAAATACTTCAATTTAAAGGGGAAACTACAAGTACCAAAATAAAGAAAAACAGTAGTGATCACGACACTCAAACAACTCCTATAACCCCAGGATATTAATAACCAGCCTGATATCCAACCTGCTCCATGTGAAATGAATAATAGTTTATACATGTGTATCTTCAATATAATAGTATACTTAGTAGGATCCTCCCAAGAGCCTCTTGTGAACAAGAAAAATAAACCATGCTAAAGTTTAATGAATAAAAATTGAAACTATATCATTAGATAAATAGGTATACCGTTTTCCTATCCTCACCATGGATACTCTGACAATGTATTCTATAAATGATTATTTAATATAATAATGAATATCAAGGGTACCCTGATACCACTTCCACACTAGATTTTCACTTTTCTGTAATATCACAAGTCTTCATCTTCTCTCTTAATAAACCAATGCCCGCAAACACATTGGTGAAGAACCGCAACATGATCCTCGTGCACCACAACCACTACATCCTAGTAACCAATGTAACAAGGTCATTTATGGGATCCACCACAGCTCGTATGAAAAGTATCATACAAAGTGCATTTTTCTCAAGCCATTACATCATATACACTGAGTAAGGATATCTAGACCATCACAGCCGATAAAAATTACCCCTATAGTATTCCATAGAAATATATATCCATAATATACATTTCCGAATAACCACAATCCATTACAACCCTCTACACTCATATTTGTGTAAATTTACCTTTGTGTCTATTAGAAAAAGTAAATACCTTGAGAAGAGGACAGTGCGAAATTTGGTAGTTTTTCAACCATAATCTCATTTGAATATAGAGGTAAACCCCCCCACCCCCCATGTATATGAATTTCAGGTAGTCAGTATCCATTACTGATGGTGTGGAGTAACATATAGAAACACAAATAGTAGAGAACATATTATAGATCATAACCAAAATATAGACATAATCTAGTCTTAAACACTATTATAACGAATGTCTCTAAGACTCCATGATGCCACTTCTAATACAATTTATCCTATATGAACAATCCCAATTAATGATATTTATTGCACTACATTATTCCTTTTTATCAATTTCACTTTAACTTAATTAATTCATTGACCATTAATTAACAATTATTAATTCCACATTAAATTTCATTAACATCAGAGCCAAGGTCCACTAATAAATTATGTTACAACCTCATAATTGCATCCCATAATGTTCCAACCACATTGGTTAAAATCATTTATTCAATCATTTATTTCCAAAATTATCACTTTCACATATTTCCAAGAATTCTAGAAAACCTTATATGCTTTCAAGCTTAAGGGGATCAACATAGTGAGTAGGTGAATTAGCTATAGAGTATTTTCCACATATATCAATATTGAAAACTCATCCATCTTCATGTATCCAAACACATGAATAATGATTCATACACCACATGTTTTCACGTGTTTTTGGAAGAAGGTTAGCAAGACCAAATTCCTTAAGATGTGCTTAAAGTAAAGATGATAGACCACAAACATGATCAAGAAGGAATTAAATCATCCATTTCCACATGTTTCACTATCTCTAGTGTCATGCTGGATACCCAGATGCATTCACCAATGTATCATTCCTCTCTCTGTATCACCTATGGCCACAACCATTGGGTCTCCCTTCCCTCATATCTCACAACATCCATTCAGTCTCAAATCTCACCACAATAAATATTAATAAAAATCATATCAACTGAGATATTGGCCCATAAACAAGGTTTCCAACCTTCAAACATAATGAAGATTTGTAGATCTAATGAAAAAGGCAATCTTACATACATGCAAGAGGGTAACTCAGAACCTAACCTTGTATTATTTATTATCAAACATCCATTAATTTAATATATCTAAAATTATATAATTCAATATTAGTTGGTTACATATATGGGAATCCTAAAAAACAGGATATAAAATATATCAAATATTAATTAAACATGCTTACTACATCAACATGATTATCATCAACTCACAACATCAACAAACCGACTGATTTATATGCCTCTTTATCTTTAACAAATAAATTAAAAATAATCATAGATTACATTATTTACAATCTTCAATATAGAATGGAATGTTATACAAGGTATGAATAGAGATCACACGATCAAGAATAATATACCACAATATCATGTGATTGATTCTAATTTATTTTTATATTTAAAATATTGATTATGACAATTTCATCGTGATCTAGTGGGATAAAACAAGTTAATCTCTACATTTTCATGTAAATGAATAGTCAATCGACGGATCCCCTACCTCAAAAGGTTTATGAAAAAAATTACATGAGATAGATACACGCAACGACTCACGATTTCCTCTCCCCATACCCCCATGAAAAATTACTCCTCCCAAGGATGTCATGGAACGGGTTCACCAACTGACACCCAAGAAAAAACCATTACAAAAATGGATGGCACAGGTGCACCAACCGACACCCAAGAAAAAACCATTACAAAAATGGAGATCTCATTCAATAACATGAAGAAGAGATATTTGTAGAAATGTATTTATGGAAGAAAGAATATAGATAGATCATAAATTCTATTGATGATTGGTTGACACATTATCCTTGAACAAAATAGGGGATTTTCATGCTACCAAATGAAACATAAAGGGGAAATGATCCACGTATTATGTTTTGACCACAATAATATTATAAGAATAATTTATAAGATTTCATCACACCGTGAGAAATAATAAAGAATAATTAAAGGGTTGGTTTCTTATATTGAAGGATTTGTTCTGAGACTAACTGGATTTGAAACTGTTTAGAATTTCCCTTAATTTAGATCACATTAATCCTTAATGTTTGACCATGTAATGGAATCCCAAGAAATTAGAAAATTACTGTATGGGTGATGACATTTGAATCAACCTTAAATACCAAAAAATAAGGAATTTAATGCGTTTATAATCAATGAAAATGATAAAGGGGAGATACTGTAGGAAGCTGGAAACACTATACACCGAATGACATTTAAAAACATTGTACACCTACTGACGTCTGGAAACACTACACAACAACAGAATTTTAGAAAGAATATACACCTTCTAACATACAAAAACACTATTTACCTACTAACATCTAGAAAAATTTTACACCTACCGGGGTCTAGAAACACTACATCTACTGACATCTGGAAACACTATACACCAACCAATGTCAAGAAATACTATACTCTTACTGACGTACTCCTACCACTGTCTAGAAATAGTGTACACTTACTGATGGTTTGAAACATTGTACACATATTTATGTCTATAAACATTGTACAAATACTGCTGATGATTAAATGTTTACTCTTATCGATGAATGTAAAAAATATAATGAAAATTAGAAACATAGATCAATGAACTATAAATTTGGAATAGTTTTTGTGATAAGTCACCTTGACCTCTCACAACACAACAACAAATAGATTCTATAGTGGAATGGACTAGAGAGGTCTGGGTCATTATATTAGAAACCTCTAAAACATTATCATCCTCAATAATTCTAGACAATATTACAAGGAAACAAAAAAAAGCTAAGCACAACCACTCATCGATATCCCTCAGAAAAGAGAGATAACACCGAAAGCAACAAAAGAAAGGGATCTCATAAAAATGAAATGTCTCCCATCACAAATTAACATCATTACAAGAAATGAGATAATCATTAAACCACTCAAGGTACTATTTTCCTATTTGTGACTCATGTTCACTTTTGTTATATTCCACGCCACCATGTTACCCCATGACACATGGCAAGGGGATTGCATGTCTACACCACACATTCTCATAGTTGTTCTAAATATCAACAAGATTATTATTTAATGTTGCATCAAAATATATGATCATCTCTACCCAATCGATGACATGAGAGTCATCATAATGATAGAAAAAGAGTTGTGATACATGGAAGAAATCATTTATCCTTCTCATGTGTTGTTATGTTAGACCTTATAAGCATGACAACAACATGATCAAACACATCAAAATTCCCAAAAAACATGGGATATGTATTAAAAAAATGACCAAACTATCACTAACCATGATGGGGAGTCTCCTTCAGGAAAATATGATACCCACCATCAAACTACAAAAGTCTCCTCATATGATCAGCATAAGATTTCTAATGATCTCGTGCTTTCTTCATCCATTCATGAATCAACTAAACAATATCCATCATATTCTGCATTAGTTTCAGTCTGAAAATTACTAGCACTCCAACCCTAGTCCTCCACAATGTATAATTAAAAGGTTATCCGTAAATTGATTCAAACAGCACCATACCCATAGTGGAGTGAAAACTCTTATTATAAGAAAAATCCACCAACGGAAAATGACTCATCCACAATCCTCTATGAATTAGGACACAAGAATGAAACATGTGTTCAAGAGTCTGGATGATAATATTTTCTTGACCTTCATCATGTAGATGAAAAGAACTAAAGATCTGTATATGAAAATAAAAATCATGCATGAGTCATATCCACACACTAGAGTTATAATGAGGATCTCGATCGAAAGTGTTCAACATTGGGACACCACAAAGTCTCACAAATTCCTCCAGATACATCCTTGAAAAAACATCCACTGATCTCGAATACATGATTTCTATGACATGGGATGGTTTCGTTAATCGATCTACTACAACCCATATGGCATCCTATCCACCCATAAATCAAGGTAAACCTATTAGTAAATTTATTGAGATGTCCTCCCACATCCATTTAGGAACATCCAACGGATGGTGCAAACCATAGGGAACACTAAGAAAGACCATCACCTTCAGGAAGACCATTGATCGTGACAAAAACAATGCAATGGTATTATTTAGACTAGGCCACCAATCCTGAATCATCAAGGATTGATAAATCCTTTTTATGCTAGGATGCACTGCTAAAAGACTACTATGGAACATTATATGAATAATCCAATGATTAACCAATGGAATTGAAGCCTCACTTGACAAATCACATAGTGTTGTTCATTCTCAGACCCACCATTAGGGGCCTCACCATAAACAACTCGGTTTCTCTAGACCTCCACCTCTAGAACCCACAAGTAGGAATCTTGAACTCATTGCACCAATAATGACTAAAAAATCTTCTGAATATGACATGTTATGCCCCTATATTCTCCCACATCTAGAATAAATACTCAATGTTCCTCCATCACTCTCTAGGCTTCACCATATTCATTCACTATATCAATATACGACTTTTGGCTCTGCGCATCAACTACAAAATTCCCCTTTCCTCGTGTAAATGAGATATTAAAGTCATATTCATATAAAACATCATCCACTAATTGTTCCAAATGTTCAAGTCATGCCTTGAGAAAACATGCATTAAGATTATGATCACTGAAAACCACAATGTTCTCACCAATGAGGTAATTTCTCCACAATTTCAGAGCCAACACAACATATTCTAACTCATTATCATAGTTTTCATTATTGCAATCATGGGGGAAAATACTGAGAACCATAAAAAACAACTAATATATGTTTCATTAGAAAAAACACTAATAGTAGATGTGATGAAACACATAAAACATCAAACTGAAATCCATCATCTATAAAAAAATGAACTAGATCTCTGACCAACATCTCATTTATTCTACTCCAATGCTACCTAATCCTAATCAATCCACAGAAACTTCAGATCCTTCATTATCAATGTTATCATATGAGTCACGATGAGAGATAAATCATCGATGAAAACCTTTAATATCATATGAGACAAAGGAAACATCTCAAAATTTCTATAATCCTGGGGGTATCTCATGATGAAAAAAACCCCAATCCTCAATAATTCAACACATACCACCTTCTGGGATAAAAAATTCAACTGAAAAAGTCTCCTTGAGCCCAAAATTATCACTTCAAAAACATCCCAAAATGTAGATGATGATGAAGGACTCCCAAAAAGGCTTATAGCTTCGCTACATGCTCCTATTCAAATGTGGGGTACATAATGTTTTCCTCAATTAAAAAAACATGAAATTATCGAGGAACACATAGAACACCGCGTTCATCAAAACGATGAAAACATTTGCAGCATTCTTCACACCAAACGATATCATAATGAACTCATAATTCCCAAGATTACAACATAAAAGATCCTTTAGGATATCCCCATAATTTTCACACATTGGATGTTATTGATATCGTATGCTGTTCATTGATAATCAACATGAACTATTCAATTGATCAAATAAGTCATCATTCAATATAAGTGGCTAGATAATATAAAAATTCACTTTTATGAAGCGATGATAATCAATAGATAACCACAATCAACCATCATCCTTATTCAGGAAAAAAACTAGTGCACCACACAATGACACACTCCCCTTAACAAAAGAACACTATAATAGACAATAAATCTATATACATAGCTATAATAACTCATATGGGGACATAATATATGGATAAATAGATAAATGAGATGATCATGGATGTTACTCAATCCAAAAATCAATCTCTCATAGAGGGCGTAAGGCTTTGACCACATCTGGAAAGACATCTATGCCCTCTTCAATGATTGAGGGAGACGAAAACTGCTGAACCTCCAACGAACTCAACATCAACTCATCCTTCCATCTTCCCCTCTGGATTTTGAGGAAAACACGCGTAGGACTCAGAATCACCGAGGTCTCAGTTTCCCTAAATAATGGGGTGGTGTATTAAAAATAATTACTAAAAGTACAGAATATATAATATCTCACAAACATACCATGGGACTAAACTAGTCTTATACTCAAAGGCATAAAACATCTCGTAGACTCACAGTATCCACTACTAAGACTAGGTATCCTATATGCATACAACCAGTTAAAGATATTTATTATATTATATCATCCCTTTTTATCACCTCTACTTTTCTTTAATAAATTCTATTACAATTATTAATTTCACATTACATTTCATTTAAAACACACCAAATTTCCAATGATCCTTTAAACATGAACCTCATCATTGCATCCCAGCAAACTCCAACCCCATGGGTTAACATCATTTATTCAATCATTTATTAGTAGCATTATCACATTCCCATGTTTCACTGAATTCTAGAAAACATATTATGCTACGACGAACTGTGGTCACAACATCGTGAGTAATTTAACTACTAGTGGATACATTTCCAACTATAGAAAGTGTGAAGACCCATCCATATCCGAGAAGCTAAACTTAGACGCAAGTGGAATACCCTGCACGTATCTGTCTATTTTTGAATGGAGGTTTGCAAGACACATAGAAATAGTAGTGGGGAACGTAATCAAAATTAACCAACCTAAAGATTAATTGGGCACAAAATCATTCATATTTAACCTATTTCCTCATTTATGGTGTCTTATATGAAACCCCCATTAATAAACTAATGCATCTCACCACACTAGGAATCTACTGTTTCCACATCGAATATGCATCTATGCTCCCACATCTCAAAACATACATCTATGCTCACATAACAATAAAAGAAGCTGGAAATAAACATCATATCAACTACGCTTATGGGACATAAACATGGGATCCATCCCTCATACATAATGATCACACATGTATCTAATGCACTAGGTACTATCCCTTAAAATCAAGAGGGAAACTCAGAACACTGCCACACATTTTCTTTTATCAAAAAAATGGGTTCATTAATCAATTTGGAATAGCTGATTCATTATTAGTAGGTTCATACTATTTTAAAAGTAAATAAATATGTATCATTTATATCGCATATTAATTAAACATTCTTACTGCATCAATTTGATTAGCATCAATTTACAACAACAACAATGAGATTCATTTACCTGACTCTTATCTTTGACAATAACATTACAGTTAATCCTATTTTCTATTCTTTAAAAATTTTGGTCTAGAATGAAATAATAAAAAGGAAAGAACATATTTCACAGTATCTATTAAATCAAGAGGAAATGACATAAAATTGATACCAACTTATTTACCCATTTTAAATATTAATTATGACAATTCCATTGTGATCCATTGGGCTAAATCATGATAATCAATACGGTTGTATGTAAAAGTATAAGAAATTCAAGAATCACCTACCTAATAATGTTATTGGAAATTTTTACACATGAATGTTCCATGCAAAAGATAATGATCACCCCATACATACCCCCCCCCCCCACGTGAGAAGGGCATCATCCTGAGGACATCGTGACATGACCGCACCAATAGACACCAAATAAAATTGTATTCGAAACATTGAGGTCTCATTGAATAACATAGAAAGAAGAAATAGGACAATAAGAATCAAAGAAAACACATGAAAAATGGTATATCATTCCTTTTATCGATGATGGGTTAACACTTGCTGATTTTACTAAAATAGATGGAGCGCATGGTGGATGCAGAACCTCTAAGGGGAAAAGCTCCATGGAATAGGGATAGATCACACCATTCCTATGGGAATAATGTATCATGATTCCTCACACTGAGACAAAATAGATAGAATGAAAGAAATGATGGTTCCAGAATATTAAAGATTAGATGTTAGACTAATGGTATTTTAAATTTTTTGGATTTTACATTAATGAAGATAACAATAATCAACATGGTTTGACCATGTAATGTAATGTCGATCCTTAGAAATATCAATATAGGAGTTATAGGATTTGAATCGGCCTAAAATCCCATAAAATGCATTTAATATGAGTTTCTTCAATGAAAATGCTAAATACGTGAAATTTTAGGAAGCTTGTAACATTGTACACCTAAAGATGTGTGGAAAAACTATACTCTTACTGACATATGGAAACAAATACACCTACTGATGACTCGAAACACTATGAACCAAGAAAACTTTTGATTCATTTTTCACCTACTGACATCTAGAAACACTATACACCTACCGACTATGGGAAAAATTGTACACCAACTGATGTATTGAATCACTATACACTAAAAGATATATGGAAACACTATACACAAACTGATGTCTCTAAACACCATACAGCTACCGTCGTCTTGAAACACTATACACCTATTGACTTCTGGAATGTCTGTATACCTACCGATGTCTGGAAACACTATACACTAACCAGCATCTGGAATCACCATACACCTACTATTATCTAGAAACATATTGCACCTACAGACGGATGGAAACACTATACACCTATCGACAACTATAAGCACATTAAACCTACCTACGACTAGAAACACTATACAAAAAAAGAGAAACATTGTTAACAGAACATCAAATTTGTTAAATTGTTGTGGATAAGTCACCTTAACCTCCCAAAACTCACCAAAATCAAGATTTTTTCAATGAAAATGGAAAAAAGAGGTCTAATACATTATATGAATTTATATTTCTATTGATCCTTTGAGGATATAGGGACATTTATATAACATGAATATCAATCAATGAAACATAATAATTCATTCCTAGTTATCCCCTCTTGTTTTTAGTCCAACAACAGAATTTGAAAATTGCCCATTAAATGTTGATTTGGGTTTCCTATAATCGGAAGATGCACTCCCAATAATTTTTTTATATATTAATTTTGTTTATTTTTAATACTACAAAATAGGTCATTAAAAGTTGTAGACCTTATCAACATTAGGAAAAAAACAGAAATAAGAATTCCCTTTATAAGGGCTAAAAAAATAAATGATAAAGTTATTCTTTTTATCTGTGCCAGAAAAGAGATGATTAATGGTACTTTTTATCAGAGCTAAAAATAATTTTTTGACAAAAATTACATTTATCATCACTTTTTTATAGAGCCAATAATGTTCTCCAAATAAACTTAATATAAATATATGTATTATAAATATTAATAAAATCTATATAATAAATAATAATTCATATAATGCGTAATAATAAATTTTAAATCAAATTAGAATAAAAAATGTGTAAACTATGAAATTTAATAAATAAATATTAATTAAATAATTAATAATTAGAATAAATAAATCTATTATACATAAAATAAGATTGTAAAATTTAATATGTATTATATTCTAATAATAATCAAATAAAATGAATAACTTAAAATAATTATAAAATTTTAAAATTTTAAATTTTTATAATTATTCCAAAAAATAATTATTAAATAAATGAAAATTATTTAAATAAATTATTAGTCAAACATTTTTTTTAAATAATAATAATTTTAATATAAATACAAACTATTGTAAAATTTTAATAAATAAAATGTATTATATATAAATACTTAAATTGAGTAAACTGTAATAATTAAAAATATATTAATGTTTTTAATGATTTTTATATAGAACATGTATTTTATATATTAAATATTGAAATATAATCATATATATATGTATATATTAATATATATATATAAATATATTATTTCCTAAAATATTTTTTTTATAATAGAAAATATTTATTCATATGTAAAATAAGCCATATATTATTAAGGAATGGATTATTAGTATAAGTTAATATTAATTAAAAATAAAAGGTAATTTGATTGAGTATTGGACCATAGTTCAATTTTTTCATTTTTCAAATGAACATAAATAAATTGTCCATTACGTTTTTCTAGCAAACACATATTTATAATTAATTATTTTTTATATATAATACACACACATAAATATTTACGTAGTTAATGATATTTTATGTAGAAACTGAGACACCTAAAATTTATGCATTTTAATTGAAATATTAATATTCATTTTAGAATTTCATTTTATAACATGAATCATTTCATATATTACATTTTTAATTTGTAAATTTTACTTATTTATAATCAATATAATTAAAAAAATTCATTATTTATTTATTTCTAATATTTTATATTTTTTCCTATAATGTAATCATTTCTAATATTATAATATATATACATATTTATTATGTTTTAATATTTCAGATATGTATTTATCATTATTTTAGTATATGTGAATATTTTATTAATATATTTTAATTAATTAATACATTAATACATTTTTTCAACATTTGAAGTGTCCTTGTTATTAATTATTCAATTTCTGTAATTTCTATCATGTATAAATTTAATATTATATATTAATTAACAATGTTAAAAATTATTTTTAAGTTAATAATTATAAATTTGTCTTTAAAAAATTTATACATTTATAAATTTAAAAATATAAATAATATTTTTTTATTTCCAAAACAATTCTTTATATATTTATAAATAAATAATTACATATATATTTACATAATTATAAAATTACAGTAAATTTGTTTACTAAATCAATATATTTAGTATATTTATATATATATATGTATATATATTTGTTATTTTTTATTAAAAAAGAAATGTATTAATATATGTGATGAAAAAATTATATTGATAAAATTTGGTAAATGAATTTATATAATTACAAGTAATGATTATAAATTTCAATAATTAAAACATTTTTATAAATTTAATAAAAAATGATCAAATTTAATAAGTATATATGTTTATGAGAATTTACTTTATATATATATATATAAATAATTAGATATAATGACATAAATTTTTTTATGAATATAGATAAAAAATTATAAATATATATAAAACTATTTTTATTTATAAATATATTTATAATTATAATTAAATTAATATAATATTTAAAAAATAAATTTATCTATTTAAAAATAAATATTTATATATCAAAATAATTGCAGAACTTTCTATGTTGTTTTTTAAAAACCATATCTGCACTGATTTCAGTCATGATTATCTTGTTTTTAAGAAATTCCCCTACTTCCAGTGCATATTTTCAACATTTCATTAGATGAATAATTCCTTGAATCCTATGTATGTTGATTTTTCCTCCCTCCTCCCTAATTGATTTCCTATTCGAGTTTGATTTCACAAATTCGGATAATCAAAACATTACCCTACATGTTCAATTATCCACCATTAATTAAGATCATAAATGAATTTTTACTCTTTTTTTATTTCTTTCTCTAACTCTCATTCAATCTCTTCTAGATTATGTACACAATAGGCAAAAACCTAAGGCGTTTTGAATTAAGTTTTTTGTTGTGTAATTGATTTCTAAGGAATTTTATCTTTCCTTAGGGCCCCTATATCTATTCTTCGTTATTTATACATCTTATCATAGTCCAGGTTGTCTTCCCCCACACACGAGCCTTTAACTTCAAAACCATTGAATTTTTATTCTTATATTGGTTTTTTAATCATTCAATAATAATATTAATTATATTAATTGTGTTTTTAGTGATAAATTTCAATTTTAAATGGATTTCATATAGGAAAATTAGTATATTTATCATAAATAAAAAATTTTAATTTAGCTTCAAGTTACTCACCATTCAAATTCCTTGTCTGTCCATTTAAAATGATATTTACAATTTAATATTATGTATAACGCTTGTAATTTTATTCAATAAATAATTTAATATCCAATTTAATTAATACATGAATTTCCATTCATTGTGATTCTATTTTAGGAAAATATCTAAATAAAATTTTCATTTAATAATGGTTTAGGCAATATTTTCTAAGTGAATATCGCTTGCATTATATTTCTCAAAAGATGTTGTGATTTTTATTAGAATCCTTGTCTTTGGATCATTTTAAAAAATTCAATGTTTTTATTATTATTATAACTTTTTTTATGTTGATTCATTGATTAATTATGTGTAATTTGAATGTATGGTTTTGTGGATTCTTGTGCAATATTTGATGAAACTATTTTTTTTATCTATGTACTCTCTTTATTGAATTATAAAAGAACCCCATTGGAACATCAATATTTAGGAGTTTAGTTCATGAAAATAAATTCCAAATTTATATAGTTAATTTGGTTCAGTCACATGAAAAATATTTTATTCATGCCAATATTGAAAATGTTTTTTAAAAGTTTAATAAAATTTATTTTTGATTGACTAGGAGGTTTGATACACTATATTTTTACAGTAATTCCAATTTTAAATTGTAGTTCTTAAAAAGAAAATATTTTCTTATATTTTAAAGATTTTATTCAAATGAAAACATGAGTATTCACAAAAAATTAAATAATGTGAAATTGGTGGATTTAAACATATGATGTGATATAAAGTTTAAAATTTGAATTTTTGATCATCTCAAATTTTACATGTTTCCCTAAAAATGTTATTAAATTATTAATTTATTATGTATAGTTTTTTAAAATGATGCTAGAAATTTTTAACTTAATTAAAACTGTTATTTAATGAAGTCAATGTTTTTTACAATTTAGTGGTTTGAAAAAAATGTCGAATTTTATCGTGGAATAAATAAATGAAATCTAGGATTTATAAATATAAAACCCCTTACATTTCATATTTTTATGTGGTATTGTTATTATATATAAAATTTAAAATTTTGATGTGGAAATTTAAATTGTTTTAGTCTCTTGAAAAGTGTTTTCTAAAGAAGTTGGATTCAATATATAATTTGGGAAAAGAAATTTGAAAAAATATTTTTTGAGTTAAAAAAATAAATCATGATTTTTTTAGAGATAAAAAAATTAATTTACATTAAGATGGTTAATTTTAATTTTTTATATTGATGTGTTATATTTTGGTTATTTTTCTTGGTATTCTATTATTTTTTTGTTGAGTGCATCTGACTAGTGTTGTGTTTTTATTATTTGGACATTGTCAAAACTAGTTTTATGAATGATTAACGTCAAAAACAACATACCCATTTAAGAATGAATGTCTCATATATTTTATTGTAAACCTCCAAAGTCAGTAAAATTTCATATATAATATAACTGAGTCACTATAATTCATCTTCTAATTATTAGTGAATTTTCCCCAATGAATTACAACTCTACTGAATATATTCACATATTTATTTCATTCTTACAAATTATTCATAAGGATAATTCATTATTGAACAATATATTAAGAATATTATTTTAGGTTTTGAATTCATTTTCATAGGATAATTATTTACTTATAAATTGATATCTTGTTCTAAAAATATTTCTTTGGTTATCATTATATTATAATTCTAATAATTCTTGGGAAGATGATTTCATTTCTTTTTTGTTCTTTTTAGTTGTTTGGATGTTGTCCCACATTCATTATTTATTTAATTATATATTTAATTATCCAGTTCAGATGGAATATAAATAAATCTTTGTTAAATTTTGAATCAATATCACATGAAATAAATAACATGAAATATAGTTTAAAATCCAATGACTATGCCAGGATTCAGTCCTAATAACATGATGTTTTACTCTATTTATACTAAATAGTGTCCTCATCGTAGTGGTTTAAATTTCTAGGACAAAGAAATCATGGATCATTTTCTATTAATAGAGAACACTATAGTAATGGTGCAATAATTTTTCTATTGAAGGAATAGTGGATCATGTTTAATCTTGCTAAGGAGATAATGTATCTCAACCCATTAGAATTGGGGAAAGGGGGATAAAATATTAAGGGTAATGTGATCATGTATTTTATGAGTAGATCACTATGAAAATATTAATCTCATGAAAAACTATTCATAAAATGAAAATAATATAAGAAATGTTTTCTTGTGGTTAAAAAAACCTATCATGTGACATTTTAATTTATTGTGAAATATTTCATCCACGTCATATTCATATCCTAAATAGTTATAATTAAATTTTGTTGATAGAGACTCATCCCCATTATCATCTGCATGTAACCCAATATTTTTAGAACCACTTGGAGTTGTACTCATACAGTACCATGTAGCGATGATAATTTTGGGAATAATTAGTGAAAAAATATACCATATTTAATTAAATCAGTATTTAAATTAAATGTCTCATTTATATCAATGAATAATAAAATTATTTGAAATAATGAAATTTTCAGATCCCCTTATTATAATTGTCTATAAATTTTACATTTGATAATTAATATCCTTGACTTATTTATTCATTTAATGAATAAAATGAGTATTTAATGTACCTTATGTGATGTATATGACTAAAACATTGTTCCACTCTAATCGTATGAAATTATTTTAAGAACATAGTTCTAAATATTTCATCACGTCTCTAATACTGAGTAAATATTTTCCTTCTCAAATCCATTTCCTTTTTTTAAATTATTTTTATTAAAATAATAATCTTCCCAAAATATATAGATGATATTTTTATTCTCATGCAATATATCCGAAATATAAATGTCGGACTAAAGATGTTGAAAAAATGGAACCTTTAATCTGATTAGGATTATACAAGGTTTTATGGATTATTTTACATGAACTGTAGTACAAATGATAATAATGATTTCATAGAAGAAATGAAAATGAAAATTTAAGATGACTAGTCATATTATCTAATGTTTTTCTGATAAATTAAATATTTTTCAAAAGAGAACAATGTGTACCATTATTACTAAATACTCAGCATTTTCAGCATTATTGATGTTATACAATTCGAATGTTCGAAGAATGTGGAGATACTATAGGTTTATAGAAACACATGGTACATTAAATTATATTAGATAAAATATAACAATCTTTTTTATAAAACATATGATTATAAAAAATTCTATGTTTAATGGACATAATCTCATACTAAATACAATTTTATAAAAATTATTTCTTATTGTTTTTTCTGGACCATGAATTAATTCCAATTTTTCATATCTGTGGCACATAATGATGTTAAAAAATTAATCAAATAATTCAAAAGTGTTATGGTGCAATCCAATCAATCCCTTATTTAGAAATGTATTTTTATGTGAGGAAAATAATATCTATTTGACATGTAATTAATATTTAATAAAAAATTTGGAAACCTACGAGATCTACTAGAATCTCCATGTTAATGAAAAATGAATATGTGTATCATAAATTTAGTAATTAACAATGAATCATTAATCTCGATTTATCTATATATTAAATACATCAATTTGGTGTATAAATTATTACTCATAGTACATTTCCCATCATATTGGAAACTATATCTATTGACCATGGATAATTATACTGTAAAAATGCATTTTTTTTAATTACATATATCTAGACCAAACAAACTTAGTTGTCAAATTCATTTTTACATGGAAACATTGACCATATATCTGAATTTTTTTTTCGGATTAAGGTTTTAATATTTATTATTCTCATTGAAGTGATAAATTCATAATTAGGGCTATTTTTTAGGGTTTAATAAACCAATTTCTAGTTTAGAAAACATTTTTTGGACATATAATTTTGGAAATGTTAGGGTTTCATTATTGAGACAATACACACAATTTGTTTTGTTGATTCATTAAACAAAGTCTATTTTTTACAACATAGGAAACTTTTAACTCAACAATAGAAATAATGATCTGGGATAACAACATTTTACGCGAATGAAAAAAAAAATTATGACACCATATCCACTAAAATGTGATAAACTGTTAAATAATGTTAACGAGATTGAAAATATTTTTGTTCAACCATTCTCAAAAAACAAGATGAAATAATTTAAAAAATAGATTAATTGTCTTTTAAAATCAATATAAGAATTTTTTGGGTCATAATGTTTCATGATGTCTTTCCTATATTCAGATATGTGATTTATATTGTTATTTTACCATTTTTATATATTCCTAAAAACACAAATGATGGAATATTAGATCGTATGGACCAGATTATCATAAAGATAAGGGGAGATTTGGAAATGGTGATGGGAATAGGTAAGGATACTTTTCAAGTTTCTTACACTCTGTCTATTCATGAAAACATAATAATTTTCATTTTCCATAATTCTATAAAATTTCCAAAACGGTATTCATCAAATATAAAAAAATGTCATGTTAATAAATAATTTTAAGTAACATGTATTAAAATCATGGTACAATCATGTTTTGATGATATTTTTGATGCATATATATTTACATTACATTCTTCCTAATAATGCATGTCATATAATAACATGATTGCAACATTTTTTTAATTCCATGGGTAGTAATGTTGTACACAAATTCCATCATGAATTAGATTTTTAATTTTTTATTATGGAAATTAGATGTGGTCCTATCACTATCATTATCAGATATAATGTTCCACCTGATAATACATATATTTACAGTGGTTCACCAATATTTTCATGTCAATTAGACATGAATTTACCCCTTTGAAATGTCTATGATTATTTTGAAAGGGTTCAAATGAATCATAGTGGATCATATGTTTGTATTGTAGAATTATATATTGTTGAATAATCTATTTTATTTTTTACCCATTACTTATCAGATGATGATATAATCACTCTCCAAACCTCAGATCTCAACAAAACCGTTACGATATATTGGATTTATGAAAGAATGGTTCTTAAAATTAATATCACATTATTGGAGTATGTAAACCTTTAAATTTTACATAATAGTGAATATGTTGGTCCATATATTGAATCCATAATAGATATTATTTGGGAAATTAATCCATAATGGGATAAATTATGTATATTAAATACATATAATAAAAATATTATAAGACAGTTTTGATATCATATTTTTTAATAGTAATGTTCAAATATGAATTCAATTTTAAAAATTATTAAATAGATTTCCTGAGGACCATATTTAATTGTTATATGTTACATTTTTTTAATCAATTGATATGAATTATATAAAAATATTAAAATTTATGTAGTCGGATGAAATCTAGTGGATTTACACATGTGGATTATAAAATTCCCATATCTACTTTCTAGGATGTAAATATAGTTTATGTGAATATGTAATTTATTTATATTATCATACCAATAAAAAATTTTGATTATAAAACATTTGAAGTGATGATTTTATATTAAAAAGTGGTTGACAAAATGAGTGCGATGGATTATGTATCATACATTAAATTTGTAAATGAGGATGAGCATTTAATTGGTATATTTCAAATGAGGATGAGCATTTAATTGGTATATCTCTACCAATTCGTGTAATTCCTGAAATTGATAATGTATCATACATTAAATTTGTAAAAATGGAGGATTTAGAATCTCAATAGAGAAACCAAATTTATTAAAAATAAAAAAGTATAGTTCTATATGGAGGTTAGTGTTGTTTTAATATACAACATTTTACCCGTAATATTATATATTTCCTATTGTTATAACAAAATATAAATAATATGACTAACTAATCATGATTATGATTATTTTTTCACATGATAATGTTATCAACCCTGTTGAAAAACATGATTTTGATGTAGAAGCAATAAATTTATTAAGGGATCAACAACATGTTGATTGAAAAAAAATCAAGCAAAATCAAATTATTGAATAAAAATATCAAGGTAATATATAACATAATAAAATTTTAATTTTGATGTTATAAACATAACAAAACCTTGACCTAAAAAAGGATATGTGAATTAGTTATGTTGGGGTCACATTGTGGTTGAGTGTGCTAATTGATATTGAAATGCTGTTATACATCCTACTAGAAATGATGTAACCCATTAGAATGATATATAGTATATTTGATGATACACATTCACATTTTTATGGAAACAATATATTATGTTGCATTTATTTAATTTTCATTATTCCTTGTATATTTCAATTATTTCAATATTTTTCATCAGAAATTTTCCATAATAGTTTCTATTATATCACATTGAGTCTTCCAGACTCTTCTTTGTATGTTAAATCTTATGGATTTTATGGGTAATGTAATTTCCTAGTTAAATAATTGTTACGAATTCATTATAAATAAAAAAATATAATTTTTTCAGTATTCATCATGGTTAAAAATATTTTTTGGTTCATTATTTTTTATAATATATTATTTCAAACAATTATTGTAACTAATTTAAGTAAAAAAAATTTTATTTATTAAACATAAAATTTTTTTTGTAAAGGAATAAGGTTCACTAAAACCAATATACCCATGTCAAATAGAATAAACGAGGTAAAATTAAAATTAGAAAAATTAGTATGAATATAAATTCAAAAGATATTTATTTTATGTGATCTAAAATGAAATATGATCCTTTTGTTTATCCAAATTGGGAAAACAATCTTGAATCAACATCTTGAAAATGATATGTTCTATGTAAGGAGGCACATATAAATTTTTTGGGTATACTAGTTGATGAAAACCAAAAATAAATATCAAAATCAAGTGTAAATATGATATAATAGGAATTTAATGTGAATTATAACAATATTAAATAAAAATATTGATTTCTATTCATGTGTGTTTTATGATGTTTTTGTAGAAGAATCATCAATGACTATACCATAAAGAAGTCTAGGTTTTGATGAATGGAAGCCTCTTAAACAACATTGTCAAGATAGTGTTTTAGGGTTTGTAGTGTCTCCTTAAACATTACTCACCATTAAAAAAACCAGAAGATTAATATAAGATAATGGAAAGACATTAAGAGTAAATACATACCTCGAAAGATATTATTGTTCACTGTGGTTTGGTAAAAAAAAATAAAAGATGCATGATGACCGGTGGATGAAGAAATATCCACACACAAAGAACAAAATTTCCGTGATAAAATTGAGGTAGACATTCTCCTCAACCACATACCATACCATAGGTATTAATTAGTGATTAAAAATTCTCATTAATTTTATAAAAACTCCTTCAGATATAAATATATTTAAAAAATATATATAGGGTAATGTTTTATGATATTTATATCTTTCAGCACCCATGAACCACTATGTAGAATGGGATATGGTTTATAACATCCCGGAAACATTCTACATAATAATGAACTCCAAAAATATCACTTTAATTTGGGGATTGAGATATCTCCATAACTGACCATTGAGTTTCTTAATCTACATGATGAATGGGATATTATGATAATTAATGATTATATTATAACATTCCTAGCATGGTTGTATAGTCAAATAATGGAACACGAGGTTTCTCTTTGACAAATTTCATCATATGAAAACCATTTAAAAGTAAATGGATGAAAGGATTGTAGTGAGGTATTTTATTTGAGATGGATAAAGTGACAAATTAATAGAATCTCGAATCCAAAAAATCTATTTAATTGACCCTGAAATCATAAGGACCATCATGGGGTGCCTTATACCTACCAGTTCAACATCGATTTTTTTTATAATTATATCCTTATGTATAAAACACATATAAATATGGTGATATGTCTTAAATTATATATGAAAAATATGTTTTGGTAAATTTTATAATAAATTATTTTTATCAAGAGTATAAATGATAATATCATGTTTAAATGATAAGGAGTCCCAAATTTGATTATATACATAAGGTTTTTATTCCTAATACACGTATCCAAAAAATTATATAATATGTTCAATATATTAATAACTATTAATATTTTCTATAGTTTTTTATATCAATAATATGTAAATTTGAATCCTTGTGAAGAATGATTTGGATTCATTCATCACTGTGTTATTTCATCATAGGAATCTTCTTTGGAGAAAGAAGAAATTTTGAGGAAAAGATGATGTAATTGATCCATTTAAGATTACAAAAAAATTAAAACAAACACATTTTGAAACCAACTTTTTTGGTGTAAAACTAAGGAAATTTACCACATGAAATTTATATTTTTATGTTATCATTACATGTTTTTATTGTTTTCTCACGTACTTGATTCAGATCGCACTAAATATTGTCTACCGAAATTTTTAGTTTCTGGATAAACTGATTTAATATACTGTAAAAGAACCACACATGATGTGTATTTTGAATTATTAGGTATTTTAAATAAAAATTTTATAGATAAACACCAAATTATATGATTTAGTTTGTATTCTAAAAAAAATTTATGATAGGGTTTTTGCTAAATATAGGATAAATCAAGGCATGAAGTCTGTGACTTAATAAATTTTTTTTAATACATCAAACGGAATAAAATGGATATATATAGAATTTTTATAACTATAAAAACATAATTCAAACCAATTTATTCATTTTTTATATGTTTTTAGTGCCTCAAAGTAATATAATATCAACAAATTTGAAATTTTGTATGAAATTAAGCAAAATGATCCAAAACAATTTAAATAAAAAAATATATAAATAATTAATATCATAAGTTAATTAAAATTTAATTAAATGTATGTCATTATAAAAAAAAATCAATATTATATCCTCACTACATAGATTGCTTATATCTATCATACAAAATATAAGATGTAAATTTGTTTGTTGATGAGTGAGTATTTTACATGGTGTAAAAACATTTTCCGATATAAAATTCAGTTACTTAAAAAATATTCTTGTGATATGATATAGGATATAGCCTTATAAATATATTTGGGGTATGTAGAATTTGTATCGGAATTCATATATATTATAATTGATCTTTTTCTCAATGAGTATTATAATGTATGAAAATAATTTTTTTATAAATGAATAGATAGAATACACAGAGTCCTAATGTATATAGTAACCTTGAATACTTGACTTTCTACAAATTTGTTTAGTTTATCATCATTTTTTATACTATTTATGTAAATTTACTTACCATTTTTATCAGATTCCAATTTTTTAAAATTTACACTTATGTTCAAAACAATATGATTATGCTCAAAAATGAGAAAAGATATAAGATTATTTTAAATGAAATTATTGTAATGATCAATATTTTACTTTCGACTTGTAGGAATTAAACACACATTAATCTGAATATAGGTCTGGATATTCAGGATAAAAGTACATGATTTCAAAAATAATGTTTGATTTTTATAAAACAAACACCTAATAGTTAAAACATAGAAAATGATCTATGATTACATTCAATAAGGTGTAAAATGATCCATTATTCCATTTTGACATGATGGAATTGACCATGCATTAATCTAAGAAACCTTTTTACTGATATTCCTTTAATAAGTGTTTTTAATAGAAATGAAATTTTTATGGATCATGAGAATGATATAAATGAAATTTTATATTAGTATGAATCACAAAATATTAAATATGATTCATGGTGTTTTTTTATCAGTTGATTTTGGACTTTTTATTTAAAATTAACTTTAATTTTTTTAAACAAATATTATGTCAATTCATAGAATGAATGAAGATATCTCGGGGACTCGACCCGTACGACTGCTATCCTAAACCCCAAAACTGGATCCATTAAAGTTTAATGAGTGTGGCTTAATTTGACATTACTTTTATTAAAAAAAGAAAACTGACATACTAAAATCTATGAGAACACATTCTAATTATTATGGTACACTAGGATAATGAACCATAAGTCATTTGGGATGTATAAGAAACATTGATCCCTCTATCTAATATAATGTGTTCTTGTATGACACACAATGTCTGTAATTTGTTGAAAATTTCCACTTTTGTTCCAAAATTGTGTCACTCAATGATTACTAAGAAAACTCATTTCGGTTGTCTTGATAATTTTTCCTTTATTTTTATGTCAATTTTTATGTGTATGAATGATTATCACATCAAAATGACAAAGGATATGACATGTATGACTCTTAGTGTGTATTTCCGGTATATAATTGAATTATCTATGAAAAATATAAGTTACATATTCTATTCAATTAATATAATCAGATCATTTTTAAACATTACGAAAATTATATATAACACTTTTTTGTGTTGAGGATTCAGAATTGAATCAATGGGACACATAATTATATTTGTAAGACACCAACTGTGTCTTTTTACTTAAAATTGTAATTATATTTAATGAAATGAAATATGACATCCTCAAAATCATTAAAAACATTCATATTATTTTTATACCTTATGAAAATATTTTTGTATTTATTTTTGTTGTGTATAAATTAGTATCACCTCAATCTAAAACATGGATTTTTCAATATGACTACAAGTGTGTCATTTTAATTTAAATTAACAGTTATTTTAGCAACACGTCAAGTGTCACACAAAATACCATGAAAATACATTCGCACGGTTTTGATAAATTATAAAAATGTCTGATAAGTCATTTTTGACATGTAAGAATTATCCACTACTCAATCTGGTGAACAATGTGTCGGTACGACTCCAATTGTGCATTATGAGTTTAGAATAAGTATATTATTTGAGAAATATTTGAAATCACATAAATCTAAGAGACAAATATCATATCTTCATTATAATTGGGTACTATGATTCACATTTTGTTTTTATCCCAAATGAATTAATCTCAAATAAAACTGACATATAGTGTCTCCAATATTGACTCATTGTACACGTATGGAGTTTAAAATGACATTTCAGTGAATAATACATCTGATATATTTAGAACCCATAAAAAAATTTAATCATTTTATACCATTATGTATAAAGAATAGAAATCATATTTGATATGAAGGATTCAATTACACCACAACATGATTCATGGAATTATAGGAATGATACCAAATGATTCAGTTCATATAAAATTGACACTTATTTTAATAAAAAAGTTGTGTGAAAAACTCATAATAAGGAAAATCATACATATTTTTATAATAATTTAGTACAAGGACACAGATGAAAATTTTAATGTGTTACAATTTTCAGTTCATAAATATTATGTATGGTTTTCCTAAAATTATACAAAGTGTCTCTTATTTGATTAAAATTTTAATTTTATTTAATTACAATATTCAGCCACTAAAAAAGAAAATACGATCATATTGTCATTATAATTTAAGAAAAGGATAAAAAACATTAATTTGTGATTTGTATAAATCTGACTCACATAAAAATAACAAACTATATGACTATTTGAATTCAAGACAGGTGTTTTCAATTTAAATTGACTTTTTAATAAAAAAACAAAAGTGACATAATCAAGACCAATAAAAACCATTGGGAGGGAATTATTTTATTAGAAAATAAATCCATAACTTATATTTAACATGTTGAATTCTTCCATAAATCAATTTGATGCATGATGTGACTGATATAACTCAAAGTGGGTATTTTTCTTAACAATTGACATCAATCCTTGTAAAAAGGTACATTGACTTATTAATAAAATTAAAAACCAACTGGAATGTTTTGATAATTATGGAAGATATTCCATGTTTCAATTTTTTTGTTTATGAATTTTCCACATAAAATTATGATGCCTGGGGTTCCTGATTTGACTCAATGTGATTTTTTTACAAAACTGTCATTATTTTTTATAAAAAACACTAGTGGAATACTCCAAACTATGAAAACATGAAATTTTTATTTTTATAAATAAAAAAACAGACAAGTCATTTTTTTATAGTAATTTGTTGCATCTTAATATAATTCCACATATTCTCGATATGACACCAAGTGTAAATTATCAGTTCAAAATTGACATTTTAGTTTATAAAAAGTATCACTCACTACAAATAATTTCATAATGAATGTATTGTTAATATAATTTAAGGAAACAATCAATATATTAATTTTGATGTGTATTGATCCCTATCATGACAACCCAACAACATATGTGTCCAACATGTCTCAAAGTTAATGTTTCTAGTTTACGATGACATTTTATTAAGAATAATTATGACATATTCCAAACCAAGTAAAATAATGTATATTTTATTTATACAATATAAAAATGATCCATAATATATTTTTCATCTGATGAAATCAATATCATGTTTATATAACATGCTTTTTGACTAGTATGATTCAATTTGTGTTTTTTATTTAAAATTGACAATAATATTTTTTTCAAAAGAAGAATGATGTACTCAAAATCATTAAAACACATTCTGGTTGATGTGAAATTTTAGGAAATTTTTTTCCATTGTGACATGTTGGAATTAGAAACACCATAATATAACACATGGTGTGATTGATATTTCTCCATGAGTGTATTTGTACTAAATATTAACATTAATTTTAGTAAAAATTAAATTAAATTACATAAAATATATTAATCATTTCAAAAAAATTATTTTTTAATCTACATGTACATGTATTAATTATAAATGTATTTTAAAACCCTTAAATATTTTCCAATATAAACAATATTTTAACATTTAATTTTCATTGGTAATTTGAATAACCAACCCTTGGTTTATTTTTTAATAGTCCCTTTGTTATTAGTAGACATCATGGTGAAGGATTAGGTTGACACGTACTATGCTCTATCTAAGAGTGGTTAGATTCATTAATATAATTGTTTTAACATAAATTTGATAATGTGTCTTATTTATCTTTCATTTAGAGCCTATACCCTACAAAATTGTAATTTTTTTGGTGGATGAGTAGTAATATTGATGTTTTCGGTGCATTAAATGGATGACAATATGTAGAATACTAGTGGAATTAGTCATTATGTACATTTTCATGGTAAATCACAACAATATATTTAATATATTTCAAAATTTAATTTGTTCCTTTTTTCTATATTACATCTCCAACATCAATTAATCATTTAATTTTTTGTCAACATGTAGGGCTTATGGAGTTCATCGATAGTTTTAACATACAATTTCCATCGAGTGGAATGATCTACAAGTTTGGTATTTCATAGTGTTGGACCAATTTTGAAATTTCCTTTGAGAAAATATAGAGATAATTATTAGATAATAGGATTTCTAATAAAATTCAATAATATGTCCCATGTTTCATGATATTTTTCACACTCATATAGTATAAGACTTTTTTTTCTATTTTCAGTGTCCATTCTCAATGGCTGGAGCTTAATTTCAAAATATTTTAAAAAATTATCCAATATATAATATTTTCATTACATGTGTCTTATAACTGGATTTTAGCATTTTTATTAAGGAAAACGGTAATACCTATAGGGACCCATGATTCTTAAACAGGGAATATTACATTTTTATATATTAACATTAAATAAATTTTACCAACACACTCACATGGACCATTCTAGTTTTTTGCATTAGGAAACAATGAACAGAATATCCAAATACGGAGAATGGTATTCAATGTCTCCCAAAAAAACATAACATTATGTACTCCTCGTAGAAAGAACATATATAAAACAATTTATCATAGCTTGAGGAAGGAATAAAATGAGAAATTGTGATATCAACTTCTTATAATTAAAAAGATGATATATTTAACCATTAAATAGATATATGTGTTCAATTATAAAAACATATCATTATCAAACTATAGCCTACATAAAAAAGATCCAAATCCTGATTCATTGAATAATTATTTTTGGTATACAATTTATTAATCATAAGATAATAATAGAACATGTTATTTGAAAAATAATATTGGAATAATTTGTATATTTATGGAATACACTTAATCTTATATCATTTTTAATGTGTATAAATAGAAAAGGTCCAGCCATTATGTTAAGAACATCAATTTAGACCCCCAAATAAATATATGGGACTGAAAACATGTACATTCCAATCATTATGGACATTAATGATAGAACCACACATTAAACATCAAATATGTTATCCAGATCAAGATTATCTTTTTGATCATATAATCATGATCATGTGTTAAATTTTGAACATATAAATGGGTTCACACATAACATTGTGAACATGTAATCATGTTCACATAATACATTGTGAAAATGTAATTAGGTTTATGCATAAAAAATAGGACATATTGTCCCGTCCACCAACAAATATATGTACAAGTATCCATGTTCATGAATAACATATATAATCATAATATGTTCATCATTAACAAAAGCTTTATTGGGAGATATAAGTCACACATAAAACATAATGACAATAATACCAATATCAGGATCATAAAAATTCATCACATAATAACCAATGAAATGTAAAGGTTATCTTAAATAGTTCATAATATAATAACCAATGAAAATAATTTGGTTTCAAAATCTTTTCACCGTTGATTAATCTGTGTAAGAGAAATGGGTTTATATACATCATGAAATAAAAAAAGTAACATTGAAAATAATTATATGAAAATAATTTCGAGGCATAAAAATTTTTAATTTGAAATCTTACAAACTAATTTTAAAACATAAAAACATTTTAAAATCCATATCATAAACTATTTACATAAAATAGAATTTAGAAATATTTTTTAAAACATTTTTAGAAATCATAGTTTTGGTGGAAATTTTATACCTATAGATGATGATATTACAATAATAAACACATACCACATTATTTAAATTGAATCATAATCACCCTGAAATGGTAAACTTTTGTGAGCCTTAAATTATCTTAAAAAATAAATATATTCCTGATATAATAGGTCACTGAGGAATTATATACACCCTTTGAAATATAATAGGGGAACAACAAAATATATATATCAAACATGAAAAATTGATAACAATTTCATTACAACATGTATAACCATGAAACCATAACCTCATGAAAGAGAGATAATAAATTGGATTGGTAAATACCATTATTTTTATATATAATAATAATAATCATTAATTAGATGTATATATGTGAAATAAAATAATTATATAGTGAATATAAAATTTTTCCATCAAAAGTAATAATTGACAAGTAAATTCCATTATATTAAGTCTTGAATTACTTCATAAATGTTAAATTCACCTATTTTATAAATATTAGTTTGTTATAAATATACAAAAAAAAACATTTCTATATATATAACACATCAAATATGATTTTATTATGAATTTATATTACATTTTTATTAACAATACCATGTCAAAGATATGTTTCAGTTAATAATAGTTTTTTTTACATGTATTGGATTATTATAGTTGGTCATATTTCATAGATCAGGATATGAAAATTTATAGAATTATCACCATTATATTAATATCATATAGTTTTATAATTTTATAATTTATTGTAATCTATAAATTTTATTGATTGTAAATTAAATACAATATTTAAGGTGACAAATGGTCATATATAGGCAATATGTTGTTCCATTGTTTTGCTGTATTGAATGAAAGATAAGTATATGATATATATATTTATAATAATAATTCAAAATGAATTTATATGTAATATGTAGATTATAATTATATTAAAACCATTTTTGTAACATTCCATGTAATGCACGGACGAATCGCATCGATTTGCGAGGTAGTAGTCCCCAAACACATGAATGAGGTTATCTTATTCCTAAAAACATTAATGAAAAAATGTATGATTTATATAATAATTTATGATTCTTAAATAAATCAATATTTCATATATATCATATATAAATAGTATTGACATCATTATTTACATCTCTAAGATCTTATAATGGAAAAATCAACCACATCATTTCGTTGTGCAGTAGTTTGTCTAACACATGAATGATGTATTTGTAACCAATTAGAGAGACATGCGTGTGCTTATAATTAATAGACACAAAAAAATAACAAATAGTTATATTTAATAGTTATATTTTATTATTTTATCATGATATAATCATAATTGAATAGATTAGGGGAATAAATAAATCAAATGTTTGCCGATGAATGTTACATCTTCAATTGGTATCTCAATTTGGATTGCACCAAAGGCCTTCCATTGGAAGATTTCAAACCAAAGTAATTATTTTAAGTTAAAATAATGAAATCATATAATCAATTTGTGAATTTATTTTCTAAATTGTCTTGTATTTTTGGTGTCATGAAACGGGGATAAGGGTATCCTTTTATTAGTGTGGGAGAGGAAAACAAGAAATTGTTTAAAAGAAGTTACATATGTGAATTTTGTACCTAAAAAGGATTAAGTAATGTGAAAAAATTAATCCAATTAGGTTTATGATAAACATAATTCCATACAATTGGTGTTGTATATGTGTCTAGGTCATATTTTCTCTTTAGTGTAATTTTTTCGGACAATGTAAACACATTTTTATCTTAATCAGCATGATTAGTTTTAACAATTTTTATTAAAAATATTGTTAAAAATAAACAAAATGTTATTATATAATATAAATTATGATCATTAGAAATACTAAATATATTTATTGAATTATGTGAATAGTTTTGGTAGAATTTTATAGAAAATATATCCCCCATAAATAATAAAATGTGGGTTTTTATGTAAAAATGTTCAAAACATTGCAATTATTTTATATAAAATTTGAATTTGAAATATATTAGGATGAGATAAAATTTATTAAGAGATGTTTAATTAATAATGTTATAATTTAAAAATAATTTATAATATAAATTAAAAAGACAAATAATTTATTAAAAACTGTATTTTTTAATAAAATTCAGTATTTATCAATATTCATTAAAAAATGTGTATTTGTCAAAAAAATACAAAAAAAATAACCATATGAAAAATTTTAAAATATTCATTCATAAATAATGATATTTTTAATTTAGAATTTAAAAATGACTAGATATTTAATGTCACGACCCGTCCTCGGGGCCCGTGCTGTGACTACCCCAAGCCCGCCTTACATAGGCCAGGGGCTGGCGACTAGCACCAAATGCGTAAATCTCGATAACTGGGAAGGCATTGCCTTTATAAAAGTAAACAAACCACCACATAGAACAAGTGGAAGAAAAACACTAAGTACAAAATAATGTGCTGAAAAGTAAATGGGCCATAATACAAACCCAAATGAAAATACAACTACAACTAAACAAAGTACAACAGAAAAAGACAACAGCTGGGAGAAAGGAAGCAGCTCCTGGGTCGTCCTCATTGGATCCATCCAGAAGGGTAGGTACATATGGTGCAGCTCCTGGTCGTCCACCACAGATCCTACCTGAAGGGTAGGTATAGATAGCCTCCTCAACACTCTCGCCCGTCAACCTCCACCGTGTGTCATCTTGTCGTGTAGTCCACCTCCGGGTACTGAATCGTCGTGTAGTCCACCTCCGGGTACTGACTCGTCGTGTAGTCCACCTCCAGGTACCATCCAGCCCTCGAATACTCGGTCTTTGTCAGGACTTCCCGTCATCTGCAAACAACACAACGAGGTGCAGGCATAGACCGTGCAGGGGTGAGTATAACGATACTCAGTAGGGACCCCGAGACCCTCAAGGTCTCACTAAAACCCGAAAGGATAACCACAAAGAAGATCTCAACACATACCCTCAACTTAGGTATATGCCCATACATATACCTAAGTTATCATGTAACCCATCTCAATCCTGAGGAGACACAAGGATTTAGAAAACAACAGATAACCACTACCCAGGTATATGCCCATACATATACCTAAGTTATCAAGGTCAAAAGTCTCAGCTCAAACCAGGATCATCATTATCGAAACCGCAAATGGTGAAGAGCCCCGTCTCTGGAGTTTACAGTGGTCCTGTCACGACTCCGAGGTACTGCTCACTAACCTAAGACTGCTGAGGTACTCCTGTCGAGTACTGTGGTCCTGCTGCTACAACCATGCGCTTCCCACCATGGGTCTGCCGCTACAACCAAGCGCTCCCCCTCATAGCCTCAAGAGGTACTCCTTCTGTTGAGTACTGCGGGTCTGCCGCTACAACCAAGCGCTCCTCTGCCGCAGGTCTGCCGCTACAACCAAGCGCTCCTCCTCCGTGGGTCTGCCGCTACAACCAAGCACTCCCCACTGGGCTATCCGAAACACACCGAGTCGATCGGTCACACAGTCATCAGGACTCAGCCGGCTACACGGTCTCTGTATTCCTCACGCTCGTCTCCGGGAGAGTCCGCTCCATGAGCTGCTGGTTGATAATTCAAGTATAACAAGGTTCCATGAAGAAGTATCTCAAGGGACTGCCTCGTCACAGGGGTCTCAACACAACAAGCGGCACATCAATCGGAAGCCCGGTCTGTGAGTTACTAGACATTTCGTCCCAAGGGCCCGGTTGGTTTCATGAGCGAACCAACCCGGCCATTTCTCAACTGTACCCCGAACTCCCATAGGGTATACTCAAAGGGACCGTTTCTCAATGTGATCACCAACGCCGATGACGGTTCGTCAAACGGACATCCGGTCTGAAAGATATCATCTTTTTTGTTCAAGGGGCCCGGTTGGATTTTGGGGACAATCCAACCCAGCCACTATCCAACAGCAACCAAAACACGGGCGAAGTATTCCAAAAGTTACATCTCTTCATGAGGAATTCAATGAGACAGACGGTGCGTCAATCGGACGCCCGGTCTGTGAGTTATTGGCTTTTTCGTTCAAGGGGCCCAGTTGGTTTTTAAGGCAAAACAAACCCGACCGTACTCCACCTGTGTCCAAACCTCGGGCGGAGTGATCCAAAAGATCTGTCTCTATTAGAGGAATTCAACAAAGTCGACGGCACGTCAATCAGACGTCCGAAGCTCAAGATATGAGTGTTCCCGCTCCGAGGGCCCGGTTGGTTTCGTGTTCGAACCAACCCGGCCGAAACCAACGTATCCCGAAACCTTGAGTGTAATATTCCGAAACGACCGTCTCTATCCAAGGATCGCATTGCCACTGACAGCGCGTCTTTCGGAGGCCTGTAGCTCATGATACAGGCAAAAGACCGAAAACAGTCCGAAGACGGGGGGTACGGGCCCGGGCCGACCCGACCCGGTCCGACCCGGCTTGACCTGGTCCGGTCAGGCCAGGGCGCTGCGCGGCCCGGCCAGCCAGCCTGGCTCGGCTCGGCCGAGCGGCCAAGCAATGCAGGGGGCACGCTGCCCCCGCGTGACACCTTCGCGGCCCCCGCGGTGGGGGCACCCTGGTCAACGGACACGGCAAGGCCACGTCCTGTGTGCGCCGGACCCACGCGGCCGTGGGTCCGCTGCCCCTTCTGCCGCCGCCATGGCTTCAGCAGCGGTGCCTCCCTCCGGCGGCGCGCCGGGGCGCCGCCGGTGACCCGCCCTGCCGGTGGCTTCCGCGGGCCACCAGAGTTGCTCCAGTGGTCCGATTCCATTCCCGTCTGCGCCGCTTCTCCACCTTGGTCCCGTTCTTCACTGCGGAAACATCAAATCTACATTGCGGCATGTTTTGACGTCGCCTGCGAAATCCGCACAACAACGAAGAACTGCGGAGGGTTATCGGACCGTGTTCGTTTGGCCCGCACCCTCCGCGTTAGGCGATAACAATCGAGAAGAATAATCAACACATGAAACATAACAAGAAAATAATTTTAATAAATTAAAATTTTTCATATGATACTGGGTTCTTTATTTTAAAAGAAACAATCACGGGAATATAAATTGTTTCACAACAAACCCCTACCTCTTCAAGTCGCCGCACGGGCGTTCTTCGCGGAAATGATCATCGCAGAAGGAGGGGATCATCGCGTCGTCACGGTATCCGGCATTGAATCGACGAACTCCGAGGACCATGAAACAACAGATTTAATTATATTGATTATATCTATGTGTTGTTATAATCTGCAAAGAAATTTAAAGATCCACAATCTCTCACCTCAACGGATGATCGAAAATTTTGTTGCGGATGAAGGAACGTCACAGAAGAACGTCGCAGGAGAGGAAACGTCGGCGTCGCAGCACACAGCGTCGCATCGTCGATTTCCGCGGGATCGGTGTTCTTCGTCGGAGGCTGGCATTCTATGCTTTCTTCACATTCTTCGCGAAGGAGGATGAAGATATTTAGAGATTCTCCAAAGGTTAACACAATAACCAGATAATAAAATAATTCCTCATCTTATTTTATTATCAACTAAAGAATTTTAAAAACCAAGGTAAGTAACGAACAATTAATTCAAAGAATTAATTGTAAAACATAACTGCCCAATTAAATATAGGCGATAAGAAAATAAGGTAACGTGTCGGTTGACTTCGTTTAATAGGGGGGTGCGGGTGTGTTACTTAAGAAGAAAAGAAACTGTGGGCCTCATGTGGGTCCCACCTAACAAATATCCTACCAAGTGGGTAGGATATTTTGAATTGCACCCTATCCGCTTCAACCCAGCTTAAGTAGCTTAAAGTTGTCTTTAAGCGGCATTAAGTGAAATGAAATAAAATTGTCGTAAAACTTTATTTTATTTCATAACTAAAACCCCAAAAAATTTAAAACCACAACCGAGCAAACACAACTCCGGAAGAGGCGTTTCTATGAAAATACCGGCGCTGCGATTCCATCGGTGCCCTCAGAATTCGATTCCGAGCACCGGTTCAAAAGATAGAAAAACTCGCTCATTCGTTCACTGAACGTACCCAAGCCAAACTTCAGAAATTGATTCCAGGAACATCGGGCCTCAGAATCAGGTGCCTTCAGAAACTGCGCTCTTGTAAAATTCGAAAGAAAATTAAGAAAGAAAATTTCCTTGAAATTTACGGGTCTTTACATCACTCCCACCTCAGGGCTTTACGTCCTCGTAAAGCTTTAACACAAACTAGGGTTACAAAGTGGTACTGAGCACGCATCGGAGCCTTCCGCTCCCATGTGCTAACCTAGAGGTTCCTGTGCTACCAAATAAAGTTCACAAGAGGAATCGACCGTCCTCCTAGGATCCGCTCCTATCGATCCTCAATCCCCACTGGAACCTCCATATAAGTCACCTCATCGCCATCCTCCAGCTCCTCATGGTCGATGATATGCGAAGGGTCGAGCACGTATCTACTCAGTTGAGATACGTGGATCTCGTCATGCACATGGTGAAACTGAGGTGGATGGGTCAGCGGTAAACCACCCCGCCTACCGAGCTGACGACCTAGAAAAGGTCTGTTGAACCTCGGGGATATCTTGCCGCCTTGGCCACAACTCCGTAAACCTCGTCGAGGTGAGACCCGTATAAGGACTTGATCGTCATCCTCGAACTCCATAGGTTTCCAATTCATGTTAGAACTGAAACTCAAAATTACTGCTTCCACGAGGGTAAGGTTGACCGACTCAAGAGTGATTGGTCACACCCTCCTATGCAAGAGTTTATCCTGTGCTGCCTGGGGTTTCCTTTTCGCCGACCAAGGAAAACCCATCCCGACGTTGTAGTTAAACCACAACCTTTTTGTCTAATACCGTCAATTTTTGTATGAACTGTGATTTCCCAGTCCATACTAAAACCAACGACGTATGGCTTCGACGCTGCCACCAAGAGATTTCAACCGAAACTCTCACCTCAAGGGTTTGACCACACTGTCGGCGTAAGTGTGATTATCGAGTCTCCTCCCAATGTATCTCCAGACGGGAGGGTCAAGTCCATGGCTTACCGAAAACTCTAGGTCTGGGACAAGATTTGTGAAAGCGAGGAATGATTCATATCGATGTCTGTTACTACAGCAGCTAGTAGTGGACACAGACTGTCACTTCAATCATTTTTAGAGCCATTGGGTCACACTCCTTGACCGCATGCAGTCGCACTCTTCCTCCGACCTCCAGCTCCCTGAGCCTGGCAGGGATAACTAAGGCGGGTGGTTGTAGCATGTTAAGATGTACACCACCTCATGATGCTCTCCTAGAACTGCCTCCACGTCTGCCGCTTCGTAGACTCATCTTCCATTTATGCTTCCTCTTATGGAAACTTATAACATGCCCGAGTCTCCAAGACTGGCGCCAGTTTCCTGTTTCTTACTACACTGTGCAGTCTTCATCCGCTCCTGGATGACCTGCACCTTCTTTGCCTACGATCTGGAAGAGATGCTAAAATTTCTCCTTTGCCAAAAAGAGAAACTCGGTCTCGTCCCCTGGATGAACCACGCCCATTGCCTAATACAGTCAATCCTGAGATGAATGATGCATTCATGCCATGGATGACGTTGTAAGGCCTCAACGTAACTACTAAGAGATCCAACTATCACTCTCGCCTCCAAGGGTCGAGTCACACTGTCGGCATCAGTGTGAGGTCACTGGGTCTCCTCCATTAGAAATATCGAATGTGAGGGTCAAGTCAACAGTTTAACCGGGACCACTCAGTATCAACCCAACAAAAGGATAGGAAATCAAACAAAGATAATTGTCTTTTTATTATTGCAGCTAATAGTACAAAGACATGAATACAACAACAAAATGGAACTAGAGTACAAGGGACGTATCCACTAGTTCCGCTCCTGTCCACCTACTCCCGGAGCTCTACTGCCTTGTCCACTGCTCAGCTATTTCTCAGGCACCTGCCGCTGCTTCTGCCTCGGTGGCTCCTCCAAAGCCTGTGGATCAACTGCACGAGGATTCAGACAGTCATGTGCCAGGTGACCATTTCCGCCGCATTCATAACTCTTCCTACTCCTAGTATGGCTAGCTCTGGCCTTCTTGGACCTCTGCATAATCTGTCTACTGACCACAGATGACTCGGCTACTGATTTAAAAACACACGGCAAAGGCAGCAGCTCCTGAACACGCTCAGGGTGTAGAGCTACTGGCACAAACTCCACCTAGAAGAAGGCCTCGAAGTCTTCCCATGTGAAGTCTATCCCGTCGAAAAATTGGAACAAGTGGCTCCACCACCTACCTACTGCTTCCTGAAGAAGGCTGGCAGCAAAGACTACCATGAGGTCTGCCGGCATCCCCACTACCCTGAAGACTCTCACCACAGCCTCCAGCCAATCCTCAGTCGCATGCGGGTCCGTCTCTCCCCGGAACCTAGGTGGTCTCTGGCGCTGGAAATCGTGCAGCGCGCTCAAGTGGTGTGTGTCGCCTACTTCTGGGGCTGGTGGCATCGGTGGCCCAACGTATGGTAGTACCGCTGGTGCCTCAACTGCAAGAGGGCCATGTACCGAAGCCCTGTCGCTCGGGAAGCTGTTAGTACGCACGTCCCTATGGGCTCTAGCTGGTCGTTTGTGAAAAGGCATCCTGATAGAAAAACGTGACATGGTCAAATGATTATACCTGGTGAGCGGACCTAGTTTGAGCTGACATTTAAAAACTTCTGGAAACACACATGCAATCAGTGTTTTCATGCACAGAGTAGGAAATCAGTTGTCAGGGTCCTGGTGTATGGATACGTTGGCCGCCCGCACCAACACTGGACTCCCTGAACTGAAAACCACACTCGGTACTCTTAACACTATTGCATCACAAAAAGGGAAAAATATCAGAGTCCCACGTTCTGCGGTAGAACCGAAATCCTCTGATGCCAATTTTTCACGACCCGTCCTCGGGGCCCGTGATGTGACTACCCCAAGCCCTCCTTCCATAGGCTAGGGGCTGGTGACTAGCACCAAAGGCATAAATCACGATAACTGGGAAGGCATTGCCTTAATAAAAGTAAACAAAACACCACATAGCACAAGAGGATGCAAAACACTAAGTACAAAAGATAGTGCTGAAAAGTAAATGGGCCAGAATACAAACCCAAATGAAAGTACAAATACAACTGAACAAAGTACAACAGAAAAAGACAACAGCTGGGAGAAAGGAAGCATCTCCTGCGTCATCCTCATCGGATCCTACCTGAAGGGTAGGTTCATATGGCGCAGCTCCTGGTCGTCCACCACGGATCCTACCTGAAGGGTAGGTACAAATAGCCTCCTCAATGCACTCGCCCGTCAACCTCCACCGTGTGTCGTCTCGTCGTGTAGTCCACATCCGGGTACTGACTCGTCATGTAGTCCACCTCTGGGTACTGATTCGTCATGTAGTCCACCTCTGGGTACCATCCAGTCCTCGAACACTCGGCCTCCGTCAGCACTGCCCGTCGTCTACAACCAACAAAATGAGGTGCGGGCATAGCTCGTGCAGGGGTGAGTATAACGATACTCAGTAGGGACCCCGAGACCCTCAATGTCTCACTAAAACCAACAAGTATTTCCATAGAGAAGATCTCAACAGATAACCTCTACTTAGGTATATGCCCATTAATATACCTATGTAATCATGTAACCCATCTCAATCCTGATGAAACACAAGGATTTAGAAAACAACGGATAACCACTACCCAGGTATATGCCCATACATATACCTAAGTTATCAAGGTCAATGGTCTCAGTTCAAACCAGGATCATCATTATCGAAACTGCAACTGCTGAAGAGCCCCGTCTCTAGAGTTTACAGTGGTCCTGTCACGACTCCAAGGTACTGCTCACTAACCTAAGACTGTTGAGGTATTCCTGTCGAGTAATGTGGGCCTGCTGCTACAACCATGCGCTTCCCACCATGGGTCTGCTGCTACAACCAAGATCTCCCCCTCATAGCCTCAAGAGGTACTCCTTCTGTTGAGTACCGCGGGTCTGCCGCTACAACCAAGCGCTCCTCCGTCGTGGGTCTGCCACTACAAAAAAGCGCTCCCCCTCAGAGCCTCCAGTGGTACTCCTTCTATTGAGTACCGCGGGTCTGCCGCTACAACCAAGCGCTCCTCCGTCGTGGGTCTACCGCTACAAACAATCGCTCCCCACTGGGCTATCCGAAACACATCGAGTCGATCGATCAAGCAGTCGCCAGGTCTCAGCCAGCTACACGGTCTCCATATTCCACACAATCATCTCTGGGAGGGTCCACTCCATGAGCTGCTGGTCGATACTACAAGTATCACAAGATTCCATGAAGAAGTATCTCAAGGGACCGCCTCGTCACATGGGTCTCAACACAACAGACGGTGCGTCAATCGGACGCCCGGTCTGTGAGTTACTAGCCTTTTCGTCCTAGGGGTCCGGTTGGTTTCATGTGCGAACCAACCCGGCCGTATCTCAACTGTACCCCGAACACCCATAGGGTATACTCAAATGGACCGTTTCTCAACGTGATCACCAACGTCGCTGACGGTTCGTCAAACGGACGTCCGATCTGAATGATATCAGCTTTTCTGTTCCAGGGGCCCGGTTGGATTTCAGGTACAATCCAACCCGGCCACTATCCAACAGCAACCCAAACTCAGGCAAATTATGCCAAATGTTCCGTCTCTTCAAGAGTAATTCAATGAGACAGACGGCGCGTCAATTGGACGCCCGGTCTATGAGTTATTGTCTTTTTCATTCTAGAGGCCCGGTTGGTTTTTAAGGCAAAACCAACCCGACCGTGCTCCACCTGCGTCCAAACCTCGGGTGGAGTGAGCCAAAATATCCGTATCACATAGAGGAATTCAACAAAGTTGACGGCACGTCAATCGGACGTCCAAAGCTTAAGATATGAGCGTTTCCGCTCCGAGGGCCCGGCTGGTTTCGTGTTCGAACCAACCCGGCCGAACCCAAAGTATCCCGAAACCTTGAGTGTAATAAACCAAAATGACCGTCTCAATCCAAGGATCGCATTGCCGCTGACGGTGTGTCGTTCGGAGGCCCGTAGCTCAAGATACGGGCAAAAGACTGAAAACGGTCCGAAGAAGGGGGGTCGGGCCCGAGCCGACCCAGCCCGACCCCCCTGGGTCGGCCGAACCGGGTCGACCCGACCCGGTCCGCCCGGCTGGACCCGGTTCGTTCCGGCTAGGGCGCGGCCCGGCCCGGCTCAGCTCGGCTGAGCGGCCGAGCAAGGTGGGGGGCACGCTGCCCCTGCGTGCACCTCTGCGGCCCCTGCGGGGGGCCACCCTGGTCAACAGACGCGGCAAGGCCGCGTCCTGTGTGCGCCGGACCGACGTGGCCGCGGGTCCGCTGGCGCCACTACCGCCACTGCGGCTTCAACCGCGGCGCCTCCCTCCAGCGGCGCGTTAGGGCGCCGCCGCCACCGACCACCGGAATCGCTTCGGTGGTCCGATTTCGTTCTCGTCTGCACCGCTGCTCCTCCCGGGTCCCATTCTTCACTGCGGAAACATCAAATCGACCTTGCAGCACGTTTTGTCATCGCCCACCAAATCCGCACAACAACGAAGAACTGTGGAGGGTTATCAGGCCGTGTTCGTTTGGCCTGTACCCTCCGCGTTAGGCGATAACAATCGGGAAGAATAATCAACACATGAAACATTACAAGAAAACAATTTTAATAAATTAAAATTGTTCTTATGAAGCTGGGTTCTTTATTTTAAAAGAAACAATCACAGGAATATAAATTGTTTCACAAAAAACCCCTACCTCGTCAAGTCGTCGCACGCGCATTCTTCGCAGAAATGATCGTCGCGGAAGGAGGGGACCGTCGCGTCGTTGCGGTATCCGGCATTGCGTCGACGAACTCTGGGGACCAAGAAACAACAGATTTAATTATATCGATTAAATCTGTGTTTTTTTATAATCCACAAATAAATTTAAAGATCCACAATCTCTCACCTCAACGGATGATCGAAGATTTTGTTGCGGATGAAGGAACGTCGCAGAAGAACGTCACGGGAGAGGAAACGTCGGTGTCGCGGCACACAACGTCACGTCATCGATTTCCTCTAGTTCGGCGTTCTTCGTCGGAGGCTGGCGTTCTTCGCATTCTTCGCATTTTTCGCGAAGGAGGATGAAGATCTTTAGAGATTCTCCAAAGGTTAACACAATAACCAGATAATAAAATAAGTTCTCATCTTATTTTATTATCAACTAAAGAATTTTAAAAATAAAGGTAAGTAACGAAAAATTAATCCAAATAATTAATTGTAAAACTTATTTGCCCAATTAAATAGAGGCGTTAAGAAAATAAGGTAACACATCGGTTGACTTCGTTTAATAGGGGGGTGCGGGTGCGTTACATAAGAAGAAAAGAAACGGTGGGGCTCGTGTGGGTCCCACCTCACAAATATCCTACCAAGTGGGTAGGATATTTTGAATTGCACCCTATCCGCTTCAACCATGCTTAAGTAGATTAAAGTGGTCTTTAAGAGGCTTTTAGTGAAATGAAATAAAATTGTCGTACAACTTTATTTTATTTCTTAACTAAAACCCCAAAATAATTAAAACCACATCCGAGAAAACGCAACTCCGGAAGAGGCGTTTCTAATCAAATACCGGCACTGCGATTCCATCGGTGCCCTCGGAATTCGATTCCGAGCACCGGTTCAAAATTTAGAAAAACATTCTCGTTCGCTCACTGAACGTACCCAAGCAAAACTTTGGAAATTGATTCTGGGCACACCGGGCCTCGGAATCAGGCGCCGTCAGAAACTGCGCTCTTGTAAAATTTCAAAGAAAATTAAAAAAAAAATTTCCTTGAAATTTACGGGTCTTTAAATTTAATTTTAAAATAATTGGTCTATTAAAATATTTTAATATATCCTTTTAGAAATATACATCATTTTATAAAAACATTAGATTTACTCAAATCTCCTATAGGGAAATCACATAAGATGTATTTTAAATATATTCTTGAGTATATAATATATTAATTTAGATAATATCAATTTAAAAAAATAGGTTGATTAATGTATTAAAATAAAACTTCTTTCTACATAAAAAATTAGATATCTTCTAGAAATGGAAGGTATTTATATTCAAATAGTAATTACATTCATTTATAATTAATTGGTTACCAAAGTATTTATTTTATATAATCATAATTTTGTTAATCAAATTCAAAATAACCATTTTGATGGTTATGTGATAATAATAATATTAATAATTAATTGTAATTTTATATTATTGTTCAGTAAAACTCAAGAATACGTGTAATAACAGATACCAAAATAATTGTTCATTAGGTTTACCCCATGAAAATATTACTATTTCATGAAAAAAATAAAAACTCAATGTTGTGTATAGAGATGTATTAAATAATCATTTTATATAAATATAACATAACTCGGTGCAACATGCAATACAATGAATTAATTTAATTTATTTAATTTGAAAATAAAAAATACAAAAAATAATTGTAGGTTCTTTATACCACCCAAATAATTAATCCCTCCAAAAAATAATTCATTTGGATAAAAACAAATGAGAATACCTATTTCTCATCATATCCTCTAATTCCTCATAGCTTCATTAAACCCATGGTTTCACCAAAAAACATTGGCCAACTGAGTAGTCATGGTTTTTAGAACATTCTCTATTTGATCTAGAATATCTATAGGTCATCCCTCATAAGAATTATCCAGATCTAGGGGTATGAAGTATTATTTTAGTGAATGTGATGGATCTAGTATGTACATCCTATGGTGTGATACATGGAACACATCATGAACATGATAGAGGTTCAGCTTATTCTTTAAATGATGAAATATTATCATAATATGAAAAAGTAATTTAATGGGACCAATATACCATTGTATTTTTTCCCTTATTTCGTACGTAGATAAATTTATCAAAATACATTCTCACAAATTTAAAATTCTAAATCACAATGATTATTATAAGTATTGAAAATATATCAAATTTTTTATTTAGTTATATATTGATGAAAATATCTAAACTTATCTCCAATTTTCTAACAGTTTTTATCTCCCAATAACCTTCATTATGAAAAAAAATCATGTATATTGGAGGTCTACAATTTATTCTAAAATGAGAATTTATAATCATCCATCAGAATGCTTCATTGAAAAAACAATTATGGAAAGAAATATCTATTCAATGATTGTATTTATTTTAAATACCATTGAAATTCATATGGACATATCATTGATTATCCTTTACTAATATGTCCACATGTTTTAAATGAATTACTCCACAAATAAAATTGTCACTAAATATAATTAAAAAAATATTTTTCAAAAATATATCTCCTAAAATATAATTGATCTAGTTAATGTCCCATCATATAAAACATAAAAAATTATTTTAAACAACACCTGAATTTTGAGTTAACATAAACTATAAAACACATGATGGTATCCAAAATAAATATTTTAATCAAACATGGAGACATATATGATTATGAAATATAATTCATCCATTATTCCTTAAATAATATTTTATCATATAAAAAAACATTTCAGTGGAATATTTTTTTCATCCTTGTAATGATTGAATATAAAATGTGATTTATTATTCTAGAATATGTGTATACATATTTTATCACCTGATATTTAATAAATTATGAACAATAATATTTTCATATAGATTATTCATAATAAATAAAATATAAAATTCTAAAATAAAGTGGGGAGGGTATGTGCGATCTTATTATAATTATTTAGTTCTTCAATTGTCATTAAATAATCATTCTCATTGACTATTGTATTTATAGGATGTTGTAGTGGTTCATACATATTAACTCATGTATTGGGTAATTGATTAAAATAATTCTCAAACACTATTATCATAAAACATTGATGCATTAATGGTTAATTCTATTGAGATATCTCTCCATTAATTCATTGAATATAATCTTCACATAACTTATTCATTATTTTTCTCTATGGACATGATTCTGACACTTGAAACACAATATATTTTCTTTATGTAACCCACCTATGGGTTATATCATATATTTTTAGAAGGTATGAGTTTGAAAATTTTTCTTCCCCCTATTTTAAATATTATTTTATTTTCAAGGGATCCACATTTCCCTTTTCTTATAACAAGAACCTAGTGGGTTTTAAACATATATTTTCTAATTTTATTGTTAATAGAAATCCTTCATCAAATAATACAACATACCTACTATATACTACACATAGGTGATTTTTGTTTCAATCCACTGATGATTTGATCAACATCATATTCAAGAATCATTGAAATACCAGAAGTGTACATTGAAATTATTGTAAATTTTTTAACCTATTCACCAACATATTCATCATCATTTTTCAAAATATCTAATAATTACATACACATTTATTCATAAATAAAGTGAAGAATTTATTTATTTATAACAAATCATTTAAACTCATCCCACTTCATGATGATAATTTCTTCTTATTTTATTATATTCGTAGTGGGATATCATCATTGATCAGACACACCATTCAGAAAGTAGACATACTAAGTGACTTTTTCATGATCTGAGCACTAGAGAATGAATTTTATCTTTCTATTCTTACTAATCAACTTCTCAAAAAGTAACCTGCCAAAAAACACTAAACAATGTTGTGTGTTACCTCCTCAAGGACTCACCGCAACATTTTTCCCACCCTTCCTCAATTGGATGATACCCATGATTTGTATCATAAGAAAAATTTATGATCATAATTTTTTTTATCACTATATATGTAATAACATTAAGTTTTTAAGGAGTATAATAAATGAAATTCCTTTTTAATTCCTCATTAAAAAGGTTCCTTCAGGTTCTATTCATTATTTAAAAAAATTATTGTGGAAAAGAATTATCATATTGAGAACATCATAATCATAAAAAAAAAATTATTTTATTTTTAAATACATACGCCTTATTCTATTATTAAGGGTAAAAAAATTTAATCCAGAGTTATTTATTTTCATCTTATAATCCAATCATTCCTGATGGTTCTAGAGGAGTATCTAAATTTAAAAAGCATATCATAGTATATTATCAAACTCTGTGTGCGAAAAGGACCCTTGTCGTGCTCTAGTTCTTGATTTAATCATGATAAAAAAATTTGGTTGTTACCCATGCGTAGTTATATTCTAAATCCACATACACTTTTAGTTTCAATACATGGATTTATTTCTAGAAATACACTCCCGATATACTTTTCCAAAAATCTAGGATATTTTCCTATATTGTTAGCAATCCATATACATATCCATAGAGAAATCCCTAGAAATATCATTATAAATATCCATAGGGTTCTCACAAATGATTTATTATCGTATTTTACAATTGATATTTAAATCATTTTCACCAACTATAGTGACCAATGATTCTCATACATGGATTCTACATATTTGTTTCTAGTCATTCATACATTACACTGAAATTTTCTTGAGAAATATAATAGTTTATATAAATTGGTAACATAGAAAATAATCTATTATTTATGGTCTGTTATATTCATTGTATCCCATAATAATCATCCCATTTATTACTCCTCAATGAAAAACCCATTATAAAACATTTATACATGACACGTGGAAAGGAAACAAATTAAGGGCTGAACTCAAATTTACTCTAAGACTGAAAAAAATAAATATGTACTCATATAAAGGATATGTGTATAAGAACATGATCATAACAATAGAAAATGATTATTTGCGTCAATAATATCATAATCTTAAGCCATTGAATAAATATTGGAAACTCATAAGGCACAAATTTTAATATAATTAATTAGCAAGTTCCAAGAGACCTTAACTTTTGAAGAAGTCGAAGATCTGTGGTGTACACATTTGGTAATAACATTGTCAACAATAATAAGTATAAATAATATTGATAATTATGTTGGGGAGATGAATTCATTACATCGATTAAATATTTGAACATGGAACGTGGTATTCACATACCTTTTTAGACAAGAATAATATGTCTACACATAACATTGTGAACATTTAACCAGGTTCACTTGTAAAATTGTGTACATTTTATTAGGTTCATGTGTAACATTATGGTCATGAAATCAGTTTAATGCATAATATTTTGAATATATAATCATATTTATCTGTAACAATTTTAAAATGTTATCATGTTCACACATAATATATATGCTCATGTATTATCAATTATTACACAATGTATAGGTGGGAGATATAGGTCCCACCCCTCTTATAAATTGATTCATACAAATGTTCACTATACGACCATAAAAATTCATCATATCATAACCAATGTAATGAAATGGTTATCATAAAAATTAAAACATAGAATAAACCAAGTAATAAATTAGGCTTCTAAATCATTTCATTAGGGTATATCCTTGGGAATATAAATGGGTTTCATAAACATCATGATATCAAATGAGAAAACATTAATAGAAATAATATTAATGTTTTCCTAGATAAATATCCCTAGAATTGAATATGTCAAACCAATAGATCTAATTATAGATGGAAACAAATATTTAAGGATCAATTAAAATATTTCATGAAGAAAATATAAAATAATCATTGAATCAATTTTTTAAAAACATAAATCATTTTCAAATTAATATTCATTGAAAATAAACAGTAAGACATATAATTTATGATTTAAAAAAATTAAAACACATTAAAACACATAAAAATATCAGCAATTCAATTCCTATAAAATCACATGACATTTTCATTTCCAAAAATGTTATTTCTTTTTATAAAAAATGGTTTCAGAATAAAACATATTTCTGAAGGAAGAGATAAAAAATGTAATCTTTAATTAAAAAATTCATAATTACCGCTTGAATAAAATTTCAAAAAAATATTCCAATTAAATTATATTATCATTAATAAGTAACGGATTAGAAAATACAAGATAATTATTGAGATAGGGATCATAATATTTCATTAATGGAAATATAATCATAATTAACATCAATAGATGATGAAATTATAGAAAAACACTCTTAACACATTAGTAACATTGCATCATATTCCCCTGGAAATAAAAAAAATTAACTAAGGGATAAATTATATTAAAAAGATATATATTAATGATCTAAAATTTCATAGGGATAACATATACACCTTTTAAGGAATATTGGTTCATAACATAAAATGTGTTTCAAAGGCATCATGTTGACTAATGATTCCCATTATGGTTTGGTGTTTTTGAAAATATGACCTCATGAAAGAGTGATCATAAAATGTATGTGTAAATACCAATATTAATTTATGTAGAAAATATTATAGTACTTTCATGGGTATTATATAAACCACATAGAATAATGTGTTGTTGATTATAGCTTGTGTCTCAAAAATGTAAAACGTGAGACACAAATCCCACACCATGTGTCTTTAATTACTTCACACATGTTATATCTTGATGTATAGAAAAATTAGGTTTATAATGAATATAAAAAATTTCCATATTAATATATATAATACCACTATTTATTTTATTATGACTTAATATTATAATTTTGTAATAACTTTTTATTAAAATTATGGTTTTGGTAATAACCACTTAGTTTCTGGTACATGGTTTAAGTTGTTATTCCTGGTCATCTAAATATATAATTAATTAATAATATAAAGAATTATATGACTATATTAATATCATATATATTAAATATATATAATCTTATTGTAATCCATAAACCATATTGATAGGAAATGAAATACACAATTCAGGGACATAATATATCATACATACACATTAATGTTGTTAACATTTACTTTTCCTGTTGATTGAAAAATATAAAATGATGTACATATATTACAATTACATTTTAATTTTAATTTCATATATATCACATATGCCTATTTAACCCATCCTAAATACATTAAATTTGATATCTGAATGGGCCACATCACTTCGTGAGGCAGTAGTCCCATGTAAACAAAAACAACATTATAATACCTCCAAAAAATGGAAAACGTGAAGTTATGAATTGTATATTACCTAAATAGCCACAAAGAAATAATAATTATCATTTATATCACATATAAAATTCATGAATATCATTGTTTACATCATTGGGAATGGTAATGGGAAAAATCACAACAGAAATTCATGTAGTGGTTATTTATTACACACAAATAATAAATTTGTAAATCAATTTCTTGAAAAAGTGTATGTTGATTAATCGTAAACATAACATAAAAGAATATTTTAATATTTAACATAATCTTACTTTTAAAAATTCATGATAGGAGAATAATTTAATATGTTTCATGATTAAATAAAAAAATTTATATTGATTAATGTCACCACTTCAGTCATCTTATTATGGATTGGGGAAAATGTGTATTATGCATGGATATATTCCCAAAATATGGATAATATCTTTATAGGTTTGAATTATTGAATTTATTTATTTAGGGATTGGATGATGTAATAATTTTTTAAGGTGTAAAGAAAGGGAATGAGTGGGTAACCTTTTATATTTGCAGGATATGACACAATTGACATTGTTTAAATAATGTTTTTGTGTAATGAAGTATTTACCTAAAAATATGTATATAAAGAAAATAATTTTATATCATAATCGTAATATTTATAATCTATCCATACATGGGGTGTTTGACATTTTTATAGGCCATATTTCTCCTAATGAATATAGTTTAGTCCCATTATAGACCACATTTTCTCTTAATCACGATGATTAGTTTAAACTTTTTTTACAAATTAATATTTAAAAAATAAATTTCACCATTATATATAATATACATTATTCTGAATTAAAATAGGAAATCAATTGTTCCAACTTCTTCTATCATAAGTGGAATTACATAATTTAAATTAATTCTCTTAGACTCAATGGGAATACAAGATTTTAAAATGAAAATGATCAAATTTGTACAATGATTTCATATATGAAATTTGTATATATATTTATTAAATATAGTGAATTTTATTATTAGATGTATTATTTTTTAAAATATAATTTAAAAAAATTTAAAATATAATTTGACAATATAATGAATTTAATCAAAAAATGGAATATCTAATTAAAATTCAAAATTATTCCCAATTAAAAAATTTAACATTCTTTGGAAATTTGAAAAAATAATCCTATGGAAATTTAAAGTTTCGAATTTAAATTAATTTTAAATTTTAAATTTTAAAATTTTATTTTTATTTTGTTGGAAAAACTAATGTTAATATATTTTCATCATTACAAGACAATAATGAAGTTTTTTATAGACAAAATATTATTATTTCTAAAATGGGATTTATTATTTTATCTAGTATAGAAAAAATAGATATTAAATATTTGACTAAATATATAATATATAAACATCATTAAAAAAGTTATAAAATGTGGTTTGTTTAACTTATTGATATATAACATGTTTGTTAATTGATGAAGTTAAATTTTTTTATAAAACGATCTAATTTGCATTTAAATAGTTGTTAATTTCATTTCTAATTAAATAATTTCAAATAATTAATTTGGGAATCATTAAATAGATAATTTTCATAATTTAGTTATAACTTTTTCACACCTAACATTATAATTTATTTCTTGGAAGTATCATATATAATAATAATATAAATAATATAGTATTTTTTTGGTAAAACTCAATCCTTCTTGTAACTCAAGTTGTAAAAGGAATATGATATTTTTCATATATAAAGGATAACATAGTTTTATGTCTACCATAATAATAAATTATTTATTTTTTGTGAAATATTATTTTTTTTCCTAAAATCATGCTTAACATGGTTTTTTCTGCAACATAGTCCATCAATAAAAATTAATTTATATGAAAAAAATAAAAAAAAGGTGTAACAATATAATTACATATGACACCTAATCACTCAACCCTAACAATTTATGTTTTTAAATTTTTTTAAAACAATACCTAATTAATGTTAAATTTCCATCATTAGGATTTTTTTAGAAGTTTAGGTACATGAAATGTGCAGACAGTTTGATCTCATGTTTGCTAGATTTAGTTGTATTCCTCTAAAATCAATGATATATGTGACTCTTAGGTAACAAAAAATAAGAAATTGAATGAATAAAAACGATTTTAATTTTTATTTGAGTTAATAAACATTTCAATTTTTGTAAAAAATTATTCATTTGAAATTTTATTTATGTGTTTCTCCAAATTTAGAGTACTCAAATATTTATATTATCTCTAATATACGAGAAATAATTTAGTCTGAATTTTATATTTTTTCATAAATATGAAGATGATGTTAGGGGAGAAAAATAAATATTGGGTAAATAATAATATTTTATATTGTAAATTTTGAAAAATGGTTTCAGGATTTTTTTTGGATGGGTCTTTTGTTTTTTCTTTTATGGTTGTTGTTCCTTCTTAAGAAATATTGAAAAAAATCGGATGGATCTACAATGAATGTATCATATTTAATTATTTTTATAACCTAATAAATACATAAAATGTGGATAGAATGGAATTGGTCCATTGTTATGGAATTAACTATTTTCAATGAAATGTAAAAAAAACTTATGAAAAAACAAAAAAGAACAAAATAAGGTATACACTGAAAATGATATGATGAAGCATGGGGGTTTCTATTTATCAATTAAAATATATTTATTCTCTTGTGAAAATTTTTATTCGAATTAACTATTATGAAAAATCAGTTAATCATATCTTTTTATATGATTTACATTTTTTCAATTAAAATATATATTGCATCACTAAAAAAATAAATTGATCACAAAGAAATGTGAATTTCAATTTAAAAAACATAGGTGACTAATTTTGATGAATTTTTATTTGTCATGGATCAATATTTAAATTAAATAAAAAATTATTTTAGGAAATAAAAAAAATTATTCTACTTTGCAGTTATCTAATTTAGACATTCATCATATTTATTAAAAAAATAATGAATAAATAAATTAGGGACCATGAAAAAGAGATAGAGAAATGTAATATGTGGAATCTTTTGTTGTTCAATATTTACCTTCATTCCAACAATGTCCCCCAAGACCCCATAATTATTTCCTCCACACTCTATAAATGTTTTAGAGGTCTCTGATTATCTATTCCTTTAAATAAGGTTTTCACCATCATAAGGTGAAATAGTGACTACCTTAATTTGGTGGATAAGACATGGTAAAAAAATTTAGCATTTTTTCAAAATGAATTCTCAATTTAAAAAAAGTTATAAAATATATCTAAATATATAAGTCAATAATTTTTGTATATAAAAATTATATATAGATTACAATGAATTATTATGACCTCTCAACATTTGTTCTTCCTTGTATATAACTATATGTTATTCTTTGAATTATTATCTATACATATTCATCCATGAAACACATATTAAATTTTATTCTAGGAATATGGGGATGATTGAACATTAACATATATATTAAAACCAACAACAACCTCAATCTAGTGCTAGAACATTTATATCCTCACTGTTTTTATTGTGTACATGGTTGTAATCATTAAAAGCATTCAAATATATATATATATATATATATATATATATATTTAGAACAGATGTCCCCACAATCCTCATAGTGATATTTTAGAAGCACTAATTATAGAAAAAAATGTATTCATTATTTGACTCAACATTCATTTATCTTCCCTGAATAACTCCACGTGGATGATGTCTGTTTATAGATAATGCTGATTTTTAAATAAAGAACAAGTCACTAGTAACTACATTACTGAATAAATTATATTTTATCCTTGACTCCAAGTCTTCTGCTTCATCTCAAATTGGAAAAACACTATTTTGAATCCTTCATCTTCCCCAGAGTACAAAATGTGATTTGAACAAGATCCCAATATTCATTATTCATCAGAAATTGAGTCATCATTAAAAGTATAAAATATATTATTAGATGTATTTTGATTGTTCTCAAATTTTACTTGAGTTAATCACTATGTGCATTTTTTTCGATTTCGCTGGTATGGAATGTCTAATCTATCTCACATAAACATTAGGTATACAGTGTCAATTTGGATTCCGATATACTGTTTTAAAAATATTCTAGTTAGGAAGTTTCTTATGTATCATTTCATGTATTTTTATAATTTTTTATAGGGTAGATTTTCTACAAAAAATTTATTTATATGGATGATGCATCATTTTATAAATTTTCTAATATAGTTGTTGGTCAAAAAATAATACATGGAATGGAATAATGGAAAATAAAATTCATCAAAACAATTTGACATTTTCCTTTATAGGGAAATATGTCTAAATAGCAATACATCTACATGAGTATTAATGTGAACCCAAGGTAATTATTCATTAACATGGATAAAAGTAATGAATCTTATATATCAATATAATTATACAACCAACATTTAATATATGTAAACATCAATATTTATATGAGTTTTCTACCCAGCATATAAGTCTACCATTGTTGGTAACAACCGGACACAAAATAAATCTTTAATGAAATTGGATATTTCTAAATAAAAAATAAATCAATACGAATATATTTAATTATCTAAAAGAATTAAAAATTTAACCCATTAAATACCATTCATGTTTAACATATATTATTCAAATAAATTGATTATAATAGAATGAATGAATTAAATTAAATTAATTCACCCATATATCTAAATATTAATTTTCATGAATTATATTTAAAATACAAATGTCAAAAATTAAATAATAAAACACAAAATAACACTAATTTACATTAAAATAATAATCAAAGATCAAATATTATATAAATTTATAATAAACCCTAATAAATATACATTGTAGGCATATTTTCATATCAAAAAAACAATTAATTGATTTTAAATATTTTAAAAAAATATATCAAATAAATCCTAAATAAATATTTCCTCCCAACCAACAATCTAAAAGGAAAAAATTACAATAAAAATAGAAAATGCATGCATCTTTGTTTTTCATCTAGCTTAACATATAATGATCAATTGGTATCATATCTGCTTTGACTATTGGGGTATTTTCTAGATGCCTCCATAAGAAGGTCTTGGTTGTTTTTGGGGAAATCATGTTGAAGTGTATCAATAGAAGATTCCAGTCCAGGGATTCTAGGTATTGTATGGGCCACTAATGAAGCCATTAAACGGGACCCCGAATATCAACTTAATAACTCAAAACCATGATATAGAGGTTGTTGGGAACAATGGTACATGGATAATATATTATGGAGTCTTTGAATTTCTTTATTGAGTCATGTACTGATTGTTTTTTATATATATATAAATATATGTATATATGTATATATTATCATTTGATAATGGATCTCCTTGAAATATTTCAGTTTTCCTCTATCATAAAATATATATAAGATCTTGTCTCTGGTTTTTGATATAATCTTAATGAGTGATGAGGCCTATTTTCATGGACAAATATATGATCCCCTTAACCAAGGTGGAAAGGTAGAATCACATCCACTTTTGGAGATAGAGAGAGTCAATGAAATGTCGATTGTGGATGAGCACATGTTGAGCACACTTTGCGAGTTGCAGTAATAGAGACTGATGAACTTCTACGGTGAGAAAACACCACATCTAGTAGAAGATTTGTTGGACTCAGGGATGCATGTTTTTTGTATTATGTGAACACTAATAGATCAGATGGTTAAGTTAGAATCCAACCTCTTCTATAAAGCCGATGGGTGTTGGTGGAGTTTGGTTACCAAGAAAAATGTTGATTGGAAACTCTCATGGGTTGAATTCAAGCAGTTGTTCAGTGATGTGATCAAGGACACACACTTATAACTATTATCGATTCATGTTCTATTGGAGTTTTGACAGTGCTAAATGATAAAATAAGAGTACTATTATAGGTTTACAGACCTGATTGGAAACTCTCTGGACATGATTATCTATAGTTTCTTCCATGAATAGATGTATTGCACCGGGGATCTAGAGAGAGATCAAGGTCCTAGGATTTTCATTTTTATCCCAAAATATGCCAAGGTGCTGGAGCTGGGACATGTGATATAGTGTTATTTGTTAGAGGGTCGCTTGTTAGCTAGGATTGGAAGTTGAGGCTATATAGTAGAGATAACCATGACAACTAGAATACATAAGTTGATATGATCTTGATATAAGAGGATTCCACAATATTGTACTAGGTTACATTTTCAAGAAGCATCGGGGTATCACATAGCATCGAGTCATCCCAATGTGTTTTGACTCTACTCTTGTGATGGGTGATGTCAAATGGCATGAGACTCCATTCCCAGGTGTGCTGAGCATCCTAGGTAGATAGCTTGTGGACCATAACAACGTTGAAAATCTAATGATCAGGGATACCCCTAGATGGAGTAGGGTGGCCCCATGGAGGCATATCTAGTAGAGGGGTAGGAGGATATGGTGGTATGGTATGATGCATTGAGATTCTCCCACCACCACCACCAAGCATCCCACTTCAAACTCATGGAGATGGGGGAAAGGGTTGCAGATAGCTGCATTTAATGGATTTATGTGATCTTATATGACAGTAGACGGACCAAGGTATGATCTATGTTTATTTCACTATTGATTTATTATTAGTATAATTAGTTCTTCCCACTCTATTATGTCATTACTCCTGGAACGAGAGTTGGAGCATCTAGTATTACCACATGCACAACATCTTTGTCATAAGGTCCCTACAAGGAGTACTTCTTCATTGTATTTCGTCTGCCAATAGTGTGAGCTATCAATTGGAAGAGAGTGTTTCTAGTGGGATATAAGGATAATATCAATGGAACCCTACGATGTCATCTTGTTCACATATTGTATTTCCACGTATTTATTCAAAATCATATGTCACAACATACTAGTAAAATTCCTACACAAAGATGGGACTAGGATCTCTTTTCTTTGTGAATTAGTCCTCGTAGCGTAGCACTAAGAAGAAATTAGTAGGAGGAAATATCCTTTTATCAAGTTGTCAAAAAGATTAAATATTTTTGTAGCAGAAAAATTATGAATCTAGAAACCTTCTGTTGTGGAGATTAAATGGAAAACATCTGATAACGGATTTGTAGGTTTTCATTGATTTGTAATAAGGGACAACCCCGATATCTTCTCTGATTTATCCGATGGCACCCCCTGAGCTCTGTAATCTAGGATTATATCTGGAGGATCTTCTCAATAATGGATTCATCAGACCTACTATATCCCCCCTAGGATTCTCATGTTCTATTTTTCATGAAGGCATGTGAGAGTTTACATGATTGTGTGAATTATCATCACCTAAAATAGACCATGATACCAAAAAAGTACACATTAATAATTATTGACAAACTCTATGAATAGATGTGTGGTGAATGATAGTCGTCCAGGATTTATCAATGGTCGGACTACCATTATCTATTGTACTATGAGGATGAAATCCCAGAGATATCCTTATTGTATCTCTATGGTCATTAAGAGTTCCTAGTGATGCCCTCGGGTGTGACAAACGTCCCCATAATCTTAATGGATTCAAAGAACCGGATTTTCTAGTTTTAAATGGACCAATTTATTTTTTTATTCATCGATGAAATAATACTCTACTCTGTGATATAGGATGAGGCTATATATCTCTTGAAAATTGTTATTCATTGACATTAGGAGAATGAGAATTATGAAAATCTATTAGTGTGCTAGATTTGGATAAAAGATGTTAACATCATATAGAAAATCATTTCCGGACACAGTTTATCTGTGGGAATAGATAAGATTGAAGCATATATTTCTTGGTATCCACCCAAGAGTGTGACAGAGGTTGAAGAGCACCCATTTTTTGAAACAAATGGTTGAAAGTCTTGAGTTCTCATAATATTTCATGGATATATAGATACGCTCGGTTGTGTACTAAAGAAACTACGTGCATTCCTCACATACATGTCATGGTAGTTGAGACCCCATGTGTAGAAATATTCAACTAAAATGTTAGATCTAGAAATTATAGAATTCATCATGAAGATGTTGATGAAAAACTATTTTATTGATTTATTGGAGTTTTTTCATAGACCACCAGATCCTATGTTTCATCTTCCTCCATAGAGATCTGAATCGATATCAGAAATATTAATTAGAGTTCACACAAGACTACATCTGAACGATAGTATACACTATCAGGGGTATGTGTTGTTGTAGAGTCTCTTAGAAGGAAGCCAAAGGCATGCCTAATGAGGGGGGCTTTATTGCAGTTATCTTCCCTACAGTTGACAATTGTGGTGCATGAGGGTATATTTTTACTATAGTTGATGGTGCTTACTCATTCATTCATTGAAGATGTGAAAGAATACCTATTTGGGGAAACCTACTACAATGTTATTCATGATAAGATGTCCCCAATAAACATAAAAAACTAATATTCTGATGTAGGATATCAAAATATCATGTCTCATGGGTGAATAGTGATTCCAGTCGTGATGTGGGTGGAGGTTATATGGGAGTTTCATACTACTCCCTTGGATAGTCTTCCAGGTGTGGGGAAGATGTATGTGAATATTCAGCAGTAGTTTTTGTTTTTTTTGGAAATGTGACGATGATTAGAAGAGATCGTCGCATGATCCCATACCTATCAGTTGTTGATGGCTAAGCACCACATTCATCTTGGTTTTTAGCAGTGTATTGAGATTTTAGAGTGAAAATGGGACAAAAGATCCATGGACATCATCACAATGACTCCTAGAACAATGAAAGGCCCTAACATTAACTGGGTGATAACAGTCCAAATCATGATTTCTTCTCAATTGTTATCTATTAGGGAGAAGAGTTTGGTGGATATTTCTATGTAAGTTTTACATTTGAGAGATAGCATGCCTTCATGTGGTGCCCTCAAAAATTATCTTAAATTGTGAAATAAGGTATTCATTATGATTGTTGAGAGTCGTGGAGGAGGCATTTTAGACCCAAATGTGGATGAGAACTACCTTTTAACCCAAGACTAATGGTATGACTAAGTGCTCTATATAGGTATTAGGGATATAATGAGGGATTTCATGTTACATTTCAAATGGATTTAAGAGGATCACCTATATTTGTTTTATTTTTTGAACAAAAATATCTACGACTCTACCATATACATTGAAATATATGAGCTCTTATAAATGAGACCACGATGGTCACTTTTTCACTAAATGGAGGTAGGGGGTTTGTCCATCATTGGAGCAGATATGGTGAAAGCGATGACGGAGAAGGTGAAGGTCATCCATGAACATATGAGAACGACCAATAGATAAAATAAATCCTATTGATATGTCCTTCATATGCCCATTGAGTTCAATCATTACGAACATGCCTTTTACATCTCCCTGTGATAAGGAATGTAGAGTTATATCGTGGGAGGAAAGTTATCCTCAAGATTTATCAAAAAGATTTTGATCATATTAATTGTTGGTGAGGTTTCCTAACACCATTCCAAACCCCCAAACTAGAGTTTGGGAATGGTTTTTTTGCCCACATTGCAGCGGATATGAAATGTGCAAGATCATATCACATCAATTATCTAGGTCAAGAAGGAAATTGATGATAGATCCACCTTCTTTGTGCAGTCTATGGAGATCAACGATCAACATGAGAGAATCATATGTTGATGGAACATACAATTAGATCAGCGGATGCGACAGTAGAAAAATTTTGGAGTGTTTCTAGGAATGGGAGAGTAAGATTAAGGCTCAATATGCTGAGTTATTTCCCATGATTTTGTATATGGGTAAAAATCATGAAGGATGTAATGATGCAGATACATAGTTTTAACATTTTCATACTTTTAAAAACTTCTATGTATATTTCCACAGTTAGGCATTGAGAAAACGTCCAATCCAGAGTTTTGGTGTGCTCATCAATAATTTAATAAAATTATCAATTATATTGTATACTATGCACATTAATAAAATGTATTAAATCATAAGTAGTAAGTCATATAACAAACTGTAGGGGAATTATTTAGATTGGAATGTGGCGTTTACCCTTGGTGGGATATAACATATGTTTTTGTGGGTATTTTTAGATAAATAAACAAAGGAAAAAATTATAAATTAATTAATTAAAATTAATTATTTAATATTGAACATCAAATTAAATAAATTATGAGTGGGGACTAATATTGGAAATTCAAGTCCCCATTTGAGTTCATAATGGTGATTTTTACCTATTCTCAATATAACATTAGATGTCATTAGAGGTTTAGATTCCATTGTTATTGGTGGTAATCTTGTTAATTACTTATAAATAGATTATTATGATTTTTGGAATAGGATATCACCTAGAACTCACTCAACCAAACTCTTTATCCCTACCTCTTAATTAATTGTCAACTCAAAGACAAATATTAGATTTATCTTATTTGGATATAAGAAAACATGTGGAGAAATCATCAATGAAAACAAACAGAACAATCGATGTAGGATTCATCATTATTTTTCACACCACAAATTAAAACACTAAAAATTAAACATGAATTAATTTTCATTTTCAAAACATTTAACATCAATACATATGGAAAATTAATATTTCCAATGACATATCTATATTTTGAATCCCATATTTTTACGTTCTTCGTCAGTTCTTCATGGTTTCCATCAGTAATAGCTTGACACACCAAATTGTCGAAGAATCATCGAGCGGAGCTCAGTTCCGTGAAGGTGTCAAAACATTGATTAAATATAAGATTTCTGATTAATTTTCGGGATAACAGAAGGGTTATCGTGGTTTGTGGAAGGGACCAGCTACGAGGCGACCCTGGCACCGGCCGATGGTGGGGTACAGTTGAAACATTGGTGGCCACATGTTTTGGAGGATAAGAATGTTGTGTGGAGCAAGAAGGACAGATATACGAGTGGCCACATGTGAAAGTCAGAGAGGTGGGAGATGACTTGGGACCAGGGTGTGCAAGGATAGAAGTATTGAGAATTTCCGGGGTGTGGGGTCTTGTCGGTGTCTCTAGGTGTAGTGTGGTACTGGGTGGATGACAGCACCGAGGCGGCAATAGGGGACCACAATTCATGTAGGATGGTTATACTGATGTGGAATAGAAGATAGAATTAGGATATGGATTGTGCTTGAGTATACTAAATGGGACGTAGCGGGCAAGAGTAGGCCAAGTGGGCTGGAATGGGCCAAGCTGGCCAAACAGGTCTATGTGATGCAAGTTCAAACTCACATATCTCCAAAACTAAGCATCTTTTTTTACATTCCCACTATGAAGAAATTATTCTAAAATCATGATAGAACCATTTATTACATTTCATTAATTTAATAATAAGAACTCATAGACCAGTTGGACAAAAAAAATAAAAAAAATAAGAATGTAATTATTATTATTGAGATATATTGTATTAGACGTAAATATAGAATATGATGTCCAATTAATGTACCATAATTTCCATTCATAACATCGGATTTTTGATGAAATATAAATACCAATTTCATGTCTTTTAACTAAAATAATGTTTTGGGCCCCATGATGCATGATTCAGGTGTGTTTCTGTGAAATGCATCCTTTTTCACTGGGTGTCCGTTTTGTTCAACTTAATAGTATATCCCATTTGTTTTTCCATAATAATATAGTATTTATGAAATCTATACTTTATTTTTTGGATTGTGGAATGGTGAACATGTCACAATATTTAATCGTAATGCGGCAACATATGACTTCTTCATCATATTTCTGATTGCGGTGAAATAATAATCTATCATGTGCACTTTTATGAAAGGATTGAAATAGTGTGATTTGATTGGAAGTGTTGAGAATTGAAAAAAATATCAATAAATATGAAATCATTAAATGAATAATAGTGGAAGATGATTTGGATGGTTTAAAGAGGATCTATGGCTTAGGTCCACAACGGTTCGTTATTTCAGGAATTGATCCCACTAACATACTAGGTTACGTATCCCTCACGACTAGAGTAGAATTTCCCCAGACAAACTAGGTAACTGGTCCTCTATAGAAATATGATGGTTTGGAAACTACAATGTATTATCATTTAGAAAGGCTGATTATTGGATCCCCGTAAACTCCAATTTGTTGATTCCACGTATGCATGTTTAGAAGATCCTAATAACTTGAGTGAAATCCCCTTGACACACTAAAGAACATGTCATCTAAGGCTGTGTTAGAGTGAAATACCAATAATGTACAAGGGGGAATGTACTCAATAGATACAATTAGAGTGTAATCCATTAAAATACTATGGAATATGTCCTCTACATTTATTTATAACCATAAATAAATTCAAATCAATAGTTATATGGGGTATGACACACCTTAGGACTCACAATAAAGTGGGAATCTTTCTCTACCCTAATGCATTCTTGTGATGGGACCTAATACAATGAAGCTGAGTTTGTGGTTCCCATATGGGGTATAATCAAGGTACATTGATTGTGACACTCTAACATAAATGTTTATGGTTGATGTTTGTGATGTTGGGCATAGATGATGGATACTTCTACAATAGATGATGTCTATTTTTCTTGGGATATTCTATGAGATGGAGATCTCATCTCTCTATCATTTGGTATTATTTGGTAGATTATATATATATATATATATATCCATTTTCTCTACTGAATCCTACAGTTTTGATCACTCTACTTCAAGGGGTGGTGATGATGCCTGGGGTATTACACGTGATTTTTGTGTCTAGCTTCTTATGGTTGGTTGAGTCTACCCTCTTACTATAGGTAGAGATGACTAAATGAGAAGAATGTCTTCTCACCATTTGTATATCATTATTTTTGGATGACATTACTTCACACTCCTCTTAGATTGAGATGAAGTATTTTACTATACATTGTTTTATCTACTACCTTTCAATTAAGTGTATCTGTTACAAAAACTCCTAAAACTTTTTAGGGAATCCTACTTGGTATGTTATTACTCACCCATGGATGGGAGTTGACCACTAGTATCATTCCCTATGAAGATGAATGAAAAGCTTGATCCTGGCATCAATGGAGCTCAGAGATACGAGTGCTTAGACCGTATATAGTGTATGCAGCATCATATAAATGATCTTGGATCTGTTGACTATTTTACTATTCTAGGTTTTTAGTTTTGGACACTTCTCTAATTAAGCATGTATTTTTTTCCTTTTTCAATTTATATATATTTCATTGTACTCATATGGTTTAGTGGTCCATTAATGATTCGATTATTTACAATTGTGTCCAATATTTTCCTATGTTACATCTTAACATTCTAATTGATTGGTTGTGTGTGTTTGTATAGGTATATTGGAATCGTCCTCCATTAGTTTTTTGTTCATTTGATTCTTGTTGCCACACCTGGCCAATGGAGGCGGGCATTGCATAGTTTTTTTTCATGATCTGAAATGGGTCATTTAATTAAATTATATAGATAATATCCATCATAATATGAAACCATTAGTTGTTATAATTGAAAAATGAATGACATTAGCTCGCAAGGTGGTAGTCCATAATAAACACGAACGATTATTGTATAACACATTTTACGGATGTTTATAGGTTTTAGGTTATTAACATGTCATAAGTATATCCTAGTATATGGATGATACTGAAGATGATATAAAATTATTTTTAATGATAAATGAATGAGGTGGATAAGGAAATAAAATATAAATCCTTATTGAATAGTGTTTCCCCTTTTTTGGGTATCCTCCTCATGTTTTCACTAAATCCATTTAAGATTGGCTTTAGCCAAAAAAATCCATTAAGGATAGGGTATGGTGGATAGGAGTTATTTGAGTATGAAATGGATGAAACAACATTGTTTGACGTTTTAAATTTGATAGGGGAATGAGTTCCCATTTATAGCTAAACATGAGTAGAATATTTGTAAATAACCAATAGTATTCAGTATTTGGAGGTATACATTAAATTATATGCCTAATCAATTGACTAATAATAGAAGGGATTGTTTTTTGATTATAACCTATAATACACAATAGAAAACACAATTTTATCATTTTTTCCTTAGTGGTTATGTTTAACAAATTTTATTCTTTTATTTTTTATAAGTTAACTTAAAATATTAATTTTCATAGGTAATTTTACTTTTATGATGACAATAATAATTATATTTCTGAAATAATTTTCATAGCAATATTCATAATATTAAATCCAATTTATTTAATATTAATATGAATTTTATGTTATGTAAATTTAAAAAAACACATTTAATTCACGAAACATTTAATAACCTTATTTTTTGTATTTTATTTTATCTATTTTAAATAATCATTATATTAAAATCATACTTTTTTTACTTATTAAGTAATATAAATTATGATGATTACGAATAATGAATTAATTTTTAAATGATAAACTCAAATATTTTGTAGAATGTAATTTTAAATCAACCCCATCGGGACAATGAAAAAAATCAGTTTTCAATGTGAAAATGTTAAAAATCTTATAATGTTTTTATGTTGAAATTATCCTAAAAAGTATTCCATTGATAAAAATTTTATTAATTTATATAAGATGGAATTTTTTTTTACCAAAAACCCCTTAAAAATAAAATTCAATTTTATATTGTATAATAAAATATTAATAATGATTAAAAATTTAGAATTTTTCACTATTCATCAGAGAATATAACATCTCATAAATATCCAATAAATTCACCCTAATCTAATTTTTTCTTCGTTTTGAAAAAATTTAGTTCATTTTAATAAATAAATTTTATAAAATATGTCTAAATTAAGTATAAATTATGTGTACAATGTGAATGCAATTAGTTTTATAAAAATTAAAAAAAATTCACAAAATATATTTATTTTTAATTAAAATTGTCTTTATATTAGTACTAATAAATAGAGAAAAACACACATAAACTATATTTTTTCATATTTATTTTATTTATATTCATAACTAAAATTCTAGTAGCTATATGATAATTATCATATGAAATAATAAAATTAATAATATAGTATTTATCTATAAAACATGTTATGAGTTGGAACAGAAACTATCAAAAACCCTATTGTTTTTTGTAACTTAATCTAAACTCATTTTTTGATGTAATTGAAACTATTGAGGATATTGAATATATTTAAAAATTAATATATTATTCTTTATTCAGATTTAATATTCCCCTCAGTTCTTTGTGTTACATGTCACATATTCTAGTAAATAATATGCTAATATTTTAAAAATTCAGGTTGTTACACTTATGGAATATTATTACCCATTTGTTAATAATTCCATATTAAATTCAAATTTTTGGAAATAACTTATTTTTTTTAATTTTATTCATTGATTTTTTGTTTACAATCATTATTCATTTATCTTAGTTCAATAATCTCAAAATTAATTACCTTCATATATATATATATTTTATTAATTATGTTTGTTGTTAAATAATCCATTAGAGTTGGGGATTGAAAATGAAATACACCATTCATGGAGATGGTTGGCAATACATTTTAACGAACAATGATTCTATATAATAGACGTATTAATTGATATAAAATTATATAAAATATTACTATTAGAGAAAAAAATTTAATGTGATATATATCACATATTTTTATTATAAACATCTGTATTAAATTCTATTTAATGCGTGAATAAATCACATAGATACGTAAAGAGGTATTCTTCCATACACATGAGATGTATAATCATATTCTCATAAAATTTAATGTATGAAGCTATAATTGATATAATAATTATACATTTAAAATATCATATGAATATCATATATAAAAATATATTCCATTATAATATCTATACATGATAGGTGGAGATATAAAATAAATAACTTCATTTCATTAGGTATTAGTCAATCATTTATAAGAACAATCATTTAATATCCCTTTTTATGGAGGAGGGGAAAGTTTTAGGTCTAAATCATAATGTAACCACATACAATTATATGTAATTATTTTGGTTATTATATAATTATGGATTAAATAGAATTGAATGATGTTGAGGGGAAAATTAAATAAAATTCATGCTTTGGGGTACATTCTTATTCTTTGGAAAACAACTATTGGGTTACAAAAATATTCTTATTATAATGTATTTAAAACCAAAATTCATAATATAAGATGATATTAGGTAACTGAAGATCCTATTTGTGTAGTTCTTGTCCAAACTAAGGGTTTTGTATCTTGGAAATGGATAGGTTAATTTGTGTACATTTATAATTGTGGTGAGTGGCACACTATTAACTTTTATTTAAAAAAAGAATGTTAACCAATGTTTTCTAATTAAATGTAACACCCCGAGATTTTATGAAAAATATTCTTTTAATTAATGTCTTGTGTTGTAAGCTACACCAAAAGGAGCTTGCACAACACGCATCCTTGACATGCCTTGCATTACACGCAATCACGACCTTCCTCGATAGCGTGTGTAGTACGCAATACTGAGTTTCACTAAACAACGATATGCTATTAAAATACTATTAAAACTAGCCGTTATGAATAGTAATAACCACTTTTTGAAATTTTTTAAATTTTATCTCTCAAAATAGACTTTATTTTTGGATTCGTAATATCGAAATTAGCTTAGGGTGAAATTTTGGTACTTTTCGGATAACTTTCATATTCTGATGAATAGTAAAAATTAATAAATTTTTATTAAAAAAACTTTTTTAATCAAAATAATTAATAGTGATAAATTATTAATTTGAGTGGTTTTAAAGTATATTTATAATATATTTTTAGAATTTAATACAATGTTGGTCATTGGATGTAATTTCACATTTAAACCCGACATAAACAAGTGTCAATCTTTTGATAGTTATTATCTTTTAAAAACACTCTATTTGTTTTGACGACGGGAATTATTTTTTAAATTAATTAATGTAACTGATATGTTTTTAATTTGGTAAAATATACATCATTTTTGAATTCATAATATCAAATATAGCTTAGTCCTAGTTTTTTGTATATTTCTGGAAACTTTCATGTTTTTGATGAATAGTGAAACCACTAAGTGGTAGTTAAAAAAACTAAATTTTTCATAAAACTTAATTTTACCGCTTATGTGAGTGGAATTTCGAAAATCCGAGAGACACGGTTAATATCAAGGACTAAAATGTGGTTCAATAAGATGAAAATAATTTTTGGTGAATAGTAACTTTTGACTTTTTTTCCACGGTTAAAAGTAAATAGGGTAATTAAGGGTAAAAATGATGTTATTATTACCTTAAAACATTTCATAATTCTATTGGATAAGTGTAATTCGACCAAAAACAACCTTAGGAATAAAATATGACCGTTTATGCCCACTTGGATTAGATTAGGACATTTACTATTAATTTATTTAAAGAAGGGTTAAAATAGTTAAAATCAAAGTTTAATAAGTAAATCATTTTTAATATAGGGTTATATATAATATAAATTCTACTATAAATATTAATTAGAAAGATAAAAATATTTCTTACATAATGATATTTTATTTGTAATTTTTAGTCATTAAATAATTTAATTTATTTGTGACACAACGATGATGCAGTAATTATCTTATTAATGAAATATTGACATAATTGATGTTATAAATACCCAAATAAATGTAATTTGAGACTTTTAATGAATTCCAATAATATTATAGGTTAATATTACATATTAGTATTTATTTTATTAACTTTTTTCGAACTAATCATTCTGTTATGAGTTTTACAAAAATAAATTACCAAATATTGTCAAAATTGACATAAAATAGTTTTTAAAACAAATATTATATTATTAGTTGTTATTTTATTCCTAAAAATCTATGGTTCGGCCAAATGACTTAGATAAAGTTATATATATTAATAATAAACAACTTGGGGTTTTTTTGTCTTGTTATAGTATGTTTATTAACCTTATAGTGTGATAACACAAGAAGACACGGTAAAGTAATATTATTTAACTTAATGTTAAATCTAAATGATAATGTTAAAATAGGAACCTAAACTTGTCTAAATTATATTGGATGAGAGTATTTTGACCCATTCCCACCTTAACTTCGAAATAAATCAATTTTTAGCTATTTAAAACCGAATATGACTATATAATAAAATAATAGTTTTAGTTTTCCAAAGGAGCCCCTCTCCTCCCTTATAAAAGGGCACCTCCTCCCTCTCTTCCTCACACCACATTTAGCCTTCATTCTCAGCCAAACCCAGCCAATTTATTCTCTCAACTTCCCTAGAGACATTTTAGAGGTCCTGGTCCTCTTCAAAGACCAATTTTAGTGCCCTAAAAGGAGGTCTCAAAGAAGTGCTTCAAAGAAGAGGTAATGCTCGTTACCGATTCTTTAAACTTTATTTCTTCTTCCACTTATTCTTCATCAGTTTTTTCATCATGAAGTAATAACATCAGTATCACTCATATACTGATATGTTATTATAAGTATTAAACAACCCTATTTCACCATCTATCCATCCTACGGAAAATGAAATCACCATGAGTGCGTACGTATGGAATACCGTCTCCACGCCGTGGTGTAATCTATTTTCCACCACCACCTTAATTGGATGGGTATAATGGTGTAAATAATAAAAATATATGATTATTTTAAAGTGATATTGATTTTGAGATAGTATACATACACTCCAATACAGTCCCACGATCATGAGAACGATATCATCGCTCGTGCATACGTAAGGACTACAGTCTCCACGACGCGATGAGATTCATTCTCCACGTTAACCATTCATGAATGATTATAAAGTATATATAATAAGTAATAATGAAATATATTTAATAATATTGATACTATATTTATGTGTATATATATGTATGTCATCTACTTAATTCTATTCAGCTCAATAAGGAAACGAAAACATCATTTATGCGTACGTACGGCCTACCGTCTCCATGAATGGTGTATTTCTTTCCATTTAGTGATTTAGTATATATATGTATATTCTGAATATATATTATATATAAATCACGTTTTATATTCTGTAATTAAGTAATCAAAATCTAGGTAATCATATGAATAATTACAAGACAAAACACGGACGACAAATGAAACAATTTTACCCAAAACGCTCTTTAACATGGAATTTACAAAAGAACGGGTAATATAAAGTCATAAGTGAACCATATATGATATCGTAACAATGAGTATGATTATGGAATAACTCAATGACATTATTTAAATCATTATACAGGAGTTTCGGACACTTACGAAGAAAATCGTACCTAAGGTAAGGGAAAATCACACAATTTCATTTTTATCCGAGATTATTTATACTTTGGTATTTATTGGGGTGTATTCTATCATCCACATCGATATTTCCTCAATATTTAATATTATTTCCATCCACCTACAATTTTTTGAATCCAATTTTACCTTTCGGTGAGTTTTTAGTAAAAGATATGAATGGAATCTTTTGACAGTTTTCGTACGAGGTACTTTTTGACTTTTCAGAAAAAAGTACGAATAATGTTTTTTTAACTCATACGGCATGAATATATTTTTAAAAAATTATTTCCAAGAAGCTTAATTTACAAGTTTTAATGTTTATTTTTAATCAAATTATTTTAGTTTATAATTGTATGACATGTTAAGAAAGGAAAAGTGTCTTTGAAGTAGAAAAGATATTTTCCTCAAGAAGGGAGTTCAAGTGTTTTATCTAAATTATTTTCCATATAAGATAATAAAGGGATCTATTTATATCCCTATTTTTACATTGATATGACTATGTTGTGATGGAATTATTTTTATGAATTCCTTTATCTTATATGAATTGTTTTATGATGTCATGATGTTTAAGATTCCCATTTTTATTACATGAGTTATGCAATGATGTATGATTTATGATTTTGTGGCACACATAAGAATGGTATCATTATGAGATGGGTGGGACCAATATCTCCCTCCAATGCATTGGGTAAGGATTTTGTATCTAATGAGATAGACATGGCTGGAACGGTAGGTTATACCGGTTCAGTGAAATAGGACTGAAACGAGGAGTGAACTCGATTCAGAAAGGGACTTTGTCCACTAATATAGTATTGGTAATGTGTCTTGACTAATAAGAAATGATTCTCTATTATTATGTGTTTATGCCACAAAGTTTCATGTTTTACGTTATGATTATTGGGATTACATTTCACTACTATGATTTATCCCATGTTATGAAATTATGATCTCTTTTGCAAGTTAATATTTCTAAAAGATATGTTCTTATGAATATGATGTGATTGATATCTCTTTTTTTTACACTTACGGAGCATTTGAGCTCACCCTTTTATGTTTTCTTTTCCCCCGGGTAAAAAGAAAGGATTTAGGTTTTAAAAAAAAGAAGATCTTTATGGGTGATGTTGAAAATCTTTCACCACAATTATAAGATTATATTCCGAGTTTCCAAAGACACTAAACTATTACGGTCCTTGTGTGTGTGTTTATGTTATGTATTCTGCAAAAGTAAGGTAATTTCTATGTATGTTAAGCATCGGGTCTCTACAGTTGGTATCAGAGGAAAGGTTTAGTCAACCTTTGGAAACAAGGATACGAGAACTTTAGTGAGATCCCTAGAGATATTTCTAAGGTATGTCTAGGGATGTCCAGAAGGTTAAGTATAAGTATAGGTTATAGTCCTGGAATTGCACTAATGATCATAGAATTAATCCTAAGATGTTAGATATTGAAGGTACTCCCCCTTTATTAGGTTGTTTTCCCTAGTATGATTTTTTCCTCTCACACTATTCTTTTTTTGTTTTATATGATGGTTGGATCCTGAATGAACCGTGTTGATCAATGCAATGGACAATGCAATGGACAATGAAATGACTGTCCTCCTGAACAAACAAATGTTATGGGAGATGGAGTGAAAAAACGTATTGCTATACTTACACAAGCTATGAATCATTCTGGACTTCCATATAAGCAGAGAAGGGAACAATATTCTATTGAGTCCTTCATGAGGCAACATCCACCTTCTTTCAGTGGCCCTTCTGATCCACTTGTTGCTGAACAATGGATTAGTACCACTGAAAAGATATTTTCAGTTCTTCAATGTTCAGAACATGATAAAGTCATCTCAGAAGTATATCGTTTGGAAGGTGAAGATGATCAATGGTGGAATATTATCAAGAATACGAGGCCAAGAGATGAAATTGAGTCCATGGAATGGGACGAGTTCAAGAACTTATTTTTCAATAAGTACTTCCCTCGTATTCTTTGAACAAAGATGGAGAAGGAGTTTCTTGAATTAAAGCAAAATGATGATTAATTTGTTGGTGTATACGAAGCGAATTTTACAAGGCTTTCAAGGTATGCATCTGGCTTTATCATCCAACCTAAAAGCAATGTTGATCGATTCTTTAGTGGCTTAAAACCAAATCTTCGAAGGGAATTAGCTATAAGAGACTTCAGTAGCTATGAAAAAATTGTGCGTTGTGCAATCAAAGTAGAAATAGAAGTTGGTGTTACTTATCCATCTAATAGTTTTGACATGAAATTAAAGATGGAGTTCAAGGAGAAATCTCAGAATAATGGTGAAAAGAAGATGAATGTTTCCTTATGCTCAAAGTGTGGAAAGAAGCATGGTGGAGATTGTCTTAAAGGGACATGTAAATGTTTCAAATGTGGAAAGGAAGGTCATCGGGCATTTGAATGCCACAATGATGAGAAGAAGATGTCTAATGATGCAAACAAAGGAAGGGATACACAGAATGAACCTACTACACATCAATGTTTCAAGTTCAAGGAGATGGGACATTATGCCAATAAATGGCCAAATCCAAGGGTCAGTGATGATCGACATGAGCAACTACTTAAGGAAAAGGACAAAGGGAAGTCACATGCGATCACCATTGGCAATGTTGAATATGACAATGATGTGGTGGAATGATTAAGTGTTTATGTAATGGGATTCCAAATTAATGTTGAGTATTGGAATATTTATGTATTGGTCAATTGTGGTCTTCAATATTTTTATGGTACCAGTAACCATGGAAAATGATTGAGATGTTTTTGTAAAAAAAGATGATATGTGCATAATGAAGGGAAAAAGAGAAAATGACATATTTGACAGTATTCATGAGCTCATGATTGATATAAGGACAAAGTGATATAATGGTTTGAGTATATAGAATTTTGATGATTTCGGTATGTGGAAAGTGTTAACTTTTAACTGCATTCATGTTTTCACTAAGGTTCAATGGTTATTCAACAGAACACATGATTAAGGCCATTGAATGTTTGGACTGTGACCAACAAGACATATCTTATGATATATGGGGATCAACGATGGTATTAAATCTCTGGTAATCGTTTTCACTATATTATGAGAGTGGACTGCAGTATTATGGATAAGCCTGAAGATTGTAATGGACTATGTTGGACATATGTTAATATTGTTTAAGGATAAAAGTTTTTTCGATATTATTGATGGGATGTTATAGTAATATAGTTTTAGAAAAAGGACAACCTACAGGACGGGCGACATCCCATCGCGTCGGACAAGGCCGTGGGAATCGAACCCACAACCGAAGTGTGACTGGCCTTTATCGCCTACCAATGGCCTACAGGAAGTCCCTGTTTAGTAGAAACTAGTCTTATTATATAATTTAGTATGATATATGAAGTATAAGTCCATTTTAGGAACCATATATGATTAATCTCAGTATAGATGGACTTATGTATTTTTTGATAACTTTTCTAACCTTTTGTTTTAGACAGATGGAATGACCCATCATTCTATCACATGATCTGCTATCAAATCACGAATGACAAATTCAACTTCATTTATTTAAGAGATGAAGTGGAAATTGTCCAAAGAACGACCAACGGTGAGACTATACCAAAATCAAAAAAGTATTTCTTCTAATTCCAATTTCATCAACTTTAGGGAAACAATCTTGAAAACAAAAAATGTTGTCCTAGTGATCTTATATCTGATGAATCAGATGGTACCTTAGATCGTCACAAATTTATGGCTTTGTGATTTCTGGCTTTTCCATAGCCATGTTCTCTACCACTCTCCATCAGAACATGATGGTTAGATTTCTCTTCCATATCCATATTTTCACCTATGTGGAAACCCCGTGATTAGTTTATTTGGGTAACCATTACATTTCATACGTTTGATTTTAAATATTGTTTTTGGTATTCCTTTTTACGATGTGGGTTTCTATCAATGAATCTTTCGAATAGTAAACCATTTATAACCCCGACGAATTTCGAGGGCGAAATTCATTTTAAGGGGGGTAGAATGTAACACCCCGAGATTTTATGAAAAGTATTCATTTCATTAACATCTTGTGTTGTACGCTACACCAAAAGGATCTTTTACAACACGCATCCTTGACTTGCCTTTCATTACATGCAATCGGGACCTTCCTTGATAGCGTGTGTAATACGCAATACCGAGTTTCACTAAACAACGATATGCTATTAAAATATTATTAAAACTAGACCTTATGAATAGTAATAACCACTTTTTGAAATTTTATAAATTTTATCTCCTAAAATGGACTTCATTTTTGGATTTGAAATATCGAAATTAGATTAGGGTGAAATTTTGGTACTTTTCGGATAACTTTCATATTCTGATGAATAGTGAAAATTACTAAATTTAAATTAAAAACATCTTTTTTAATCAAAATAATTAATAGGGATAAATTATTAATTTGAGTGGTTTTAAAGTATATTTAGACTATATTTTTACAATTTAATACAATGTTGGTCATTGGATGTAATTTCACATTTAAACCAGACATAAACAAGTGTCAATCTTTTGATAGTTATTATCTCTTAAAAACACGCTATTTGTTTTGACGACGGGAATTAATTTTTAAATTAATTAATGTAACTGATATGTTTTGAATTTGGTAAAATAGAAATCATTTTTGAATTCATAATATCAAATATAGATTAGGCCTAATGTTTTTTATTTTTCTGGAAACTTTCATTTTTTTGATGAATAGTGAAACCACTATGTGGTGGATAAAAAAACTGAATTTTTCATAAAACATAATTTTACCGCTTATGTGAGTGGAATTTAAAAAATTCGAGAGACGCGGTTAATATCAAGGACTAAAATGTGGTTCAATGAGATGAAAATAATTTTTGGTGAATAGTAACTTTTGAATTTGTTTTTACCACGTTTGAAAGTAAATAGGGTAATTAAGGGTAAAAATGATATTATTATTACCTTTACACATGTCCTAATTTTATTGGATAAGTGTAATTCGACCAAAAACAACCATAGGAATAAAATATGACCATTTAAGCCAACTTGGATTAGATTAGGACATTTATTATTAATTTATATAAAGAAGGGTTAAAATAGTTAAAATCAAAGCTTAATAAGTAAATCTTTTTTAATATAGGGTTATACAAAATATAAATTCGACTATAAATATTAATTATAAATATAGAAAAATTTTCTACATGATTATATTTTATTTGTAATTTTTAGACCTTAAATAATTTAATTTATTTGTGGCACAAAGATGATGCAGTAATTATCTTATTAATTAAATATTGACATAATTGATGTTATAAATACCCAAATAAATGTAATTTGAGACTTTTTATGAATTAAACTAATTTTATAGGTTAATATGACATGTTAGTATTGATTTTATTAACTTTTTTCGAACTAATCATTTTGTTATGAGATTTAAAAAAATCAATTACCGAATAGTGTCAAAATTGACATAAAATAGTTTTTAAAACAAATATTATATTATTAATTGTTATTTTATTCCAAAAAATCTATGGTTCGGCCAAATGACTTAGATAAGGTTATATATGTTAATAATAATCAACTTGGGGTTCGTTTGACTTCTTATAGTAAGTTTATTAACCTTATAGAGTAATAACACAATAAGACACGGTAAAAGTAAAATTATTTAACTTAATGTTAAATATAAATGATAAGGTTAAAATAGGAACCTAAACTTGTCTAAATTCTATTTGATGAGATTATTTAGACCCATTCCCACCTTATCTTCAAAATAAATCAATTTGGAGCTATTTAAAACTGAATATGACTATATAATAAAATAATAGTTTTAGATTTTCAAAGGAGCCCCTCTCCTCCGTTATAAAAGGGCACCTCCTCCCTCTCTTCCTCACACCACGTTGAGCCTTCATGCTCGGCCAAACCCTGCCAATTTCTTCTCTCCACTTCCCTAGAGACATCTTAGAGGTCCTGGGATTCTTCAAATACCAATTTTAGTGCCCTAAAAGGAGGTCTCACAGAAGCGCTTCAAAGAAGAGGTAATGCACGTTACCGATTCTTTCATCTTTATTTCGTCTTCCACTTATTCTTATTTAGTTGTTTCATCATGAAGTAATAAAATCAGTATCACTCATATACTGGTATGTTATTATAAGTATTAAACAAACCTATTTCACCATCTATCCATCCTACGGAAAATGAAATCACCGCGCGTGCGTACGTACAGAATACCGTCTCCACACTGTGGTGTAATCTATTTTCCACCACCACCTTACTTGGATGTGTATAATGGTGTAAATAATAACTATATATTATTATTTTAATGTGGTATTGATTCTGAGATTGTATAAATACACTCCAATACAGTCCCATGATCATGAAATGATATCATCTCTCGTGCGTACATACGGACTACCGTCTCCACGACGCGATGAGATTCATTCTCCAAGTTAACCATTCATGAATGATTATAAAGTATATATAATAAGTAATCATGAAATATATGACATAATAATGATACTGGATTTATGTGTATATATATGTATGTCAACTACTTAATTCCATTCAACTCAATAAGGAAACGAAAACAACGTTCATGCGTACGTACAGCCTACCGTCTCCATGAACGGTTTATTTCATTCCATTTACTGATTTAGTATATATATGTATATTATGAATATATATTATATATAAATCATGTTTTATATTCTGGAATTATGTAATCATGATCTAAGTAATCATATTAATAATTACAAGTCAAAACACGGACGACAAATGAAACAATTTTACCCAAAACGCTCTTTAACATGGAATTTACAAATGAACGGGTAATATAAAGTCATAAGTGAACAATATATGATATCATAACAATGAGAATGATTCTGGAATAACTCAATGACATTATTTAAATCATTATAAAGTAGGTTCGGACACTTATGAAGCAAATCAGACCTAAGGTAAGGGAAAATCTCACAATCTCATTTTTATCCGAGATTGTTTATACATTGGTATTTACTGGGGTTTATTTTATCATCCACGTCCATGTTTCCTCAATATGTAATATTATTTCCAACCACATACATTTTTTTAAATCCAATTTTACCTTTCGGTGAGTTTTTAGTAAAATATATGAAAGGAATCTTTTGTCATTTTTCGTATGAGGTACTTTTTTACTTTTTCGACAAAAGTACAATGAATGTTTTTTTAACTTATACGGCATGAATTGATTTTTAAAACATTATTTCCAAGAAGCTTCCTTTACAAGTTTTAAAGTTTATTTTTAATAAAATTCTTTTATTTTATAATTGTATGACATGTTAAGAAAGGAAAAGTGTTTTTGTAGTAGAAAGGATATTTTCCTCAAGAATGGAGTTCAAGTCTTTTATCAAAATTATTTTCCATATAAGATAATAAAGGGTTCTGCTTATATCCCTATTTTTACATTGATTTGACTATGTTGTGATGGAATTATTTTTATGAATTCCTTTATCTTATATGAATTGTTTTATGATTTCAAGATGTTTAAGATTCCCATTTTTATTACACGAGTTATGCAATGATGTATGATTTATGATTTTGTGGCACACATAAGAATGGTATCATTATGAGATGGGTGGGACCTATATCTCCCTCTAATGCATTGGGTAAAGATTTTATATCTAATGAGATAGACATGGCTGGAACGGTAGGTTATACCGGTTTAGTGAAACAGGACTGAAACGAGGAGTGAACTCAGTTCAGAAAGGGACTTTGTCCACTAAGATAGTCTTTGCAATGAGTCTGTACTAATAAGAAATGATTCTCTATGATTATGTGTGTATTCCACAATGTTTCATGTTTTAATTTATGATTATTGGGATTACATTTCACTACTATGATTTCTCCCATGTTATGAAATTATGATCTCTTTTGCCGGTTAAGATTTCTAAAAGATATGTTCTTATGAATATGATGTGATTGGTATCTCTTTTGTTTACCCTTACTGAGCATTTGAGCTCACCCTTTTATGTTTTCTTTTCCCCAGGGTATAAAGAAAGGATTTAGGTTTTAAAAAAAAGAAGATCGTTATGGGAGATGTTGAAGATCTTTCACCATGATTAGAAGATTATATTCCGAGTTTCCAAAGACACTAAACTATTACGGTCCTTGTGTGTGTGTTTTTGTTATGTATTCCGCAAAAGTAATGTAATGTCTATGTATGTTAAGTTTCGGGTCTCTACAGTTGGTATCAGAGGAAAGTTTTAGTCAACCTTTGGAAACTAGGATGCGATAACTTTAGTGAGATCCCTAGAGATATTTCTAAGGTATGTCTAGGGATGTACCTAAGGTTAAGTATAAGTATAAGTTATAGTCCTTGAATTGCGCTAATGATCTTATAATTAAACCTAAGATGTTAGATATTTAAGGTACTCCCATTTTATTATGTTGTTTTCCCTAGCATGATTTTTGCCTCTCAAAATATTCTTTTTGGGTTTTAGACGATGGATGGATCCCGAAGGAACTGTGTTGATCAATGCAATGGACAATGCAATGATTGTCCTCCTGATCAAACAAATGTTATGGGAGATTGAGTGAAAAATCTTATTGCTATACTTACACAAGCTATGAATCATTCTGGACTTCCAAATGAGCAGAGAAGGGAACAATATTATATTGAGTTCTTCATGAGGCAATGTCCACCTTCTTTCAGTGGGACTTCTGATCCACTTGATGATGAACAATAGATCAGTACCACTGAAATGATATTTTCAGTTCTTCAATGTTCATAACATGATAAAGTCATCATAGAATTATATTGTTTGGAAGGTGAAGCTGATCAATGGTGGAATCTTATCAAGAATACGAGGCCATGAGATGAAATTGAGTCCATGGAATGGTACGAGTTCATGATATTATTTTTCAATAAGTACTTCCCTCGTATTCTTCGAACAAATATGGAGAAGGAGTTTCTTGAACTAAAGCAAAAGGATGATGAATCTGTTGGTGTATACGAAGAGAATTTTACAAGGCTTGCAAGGTATGCATCTGGCTTTATCATCCAACCTGAAAGTAAAGTTGATCGATTCATCAGTGGCTTAAAACCAAATCATCGAAGGGAATTAGCTATAAAAGACTTCAGTAGCTATGAGAAAATTGTGCGTTGTGCAATCAAGGTAGAAATGGAAGTTGGTGTTACTTATCCATCTAATAGTTTTGACAAGAAACGAAAGATGGAGTTCAAGGACAAAACTCATAATAATGGTCAAAAGAAGATGAATGTTTCCTTATGATCAAAGTGTGGAATGAAGCATGGTGGAGATTGTATTAAAGGGACAAGTAAATGTTTCAAATGTGGAAAGGAAGGTCAATGGGAATTTGAATGCCGCAATGATGAGAAGAAGATGTCTAATGATGCAAACAAAGGAAGGGATACACATAATGAACCTACTACACTTCAATGTTTCAAGGGCAAGGAGATGGGACATTATGCCAATAAATTCCCTAATCCAAGGGTTAGAGATGATTGACATGAGAAACCACTTAAGGAAATGGACAAAGGGAAGCCACATGCAATCACCATTGGCGATGTTGAATATGACAACAATGTGGTGGAATGATTAAGTGTTTATGTAATGTGATTCCAAAATAATGTTGAGTATTGGAATATTTATGTATTGGCCTATTGTGGTCTTCAATAATTTTATGTTACCGGTAACCATGGAATGTGATTGAGATATTTTTGGAAAAAAGTTGATATGCACATAATAAAGGGAAAATGAGAAAATGACATATTTGACAGTATTCATGAGCTCATGATTGATATAAGGACAAAGTGATATCATGGTTTTAGTATATAGAATTTTGAAGATTTTGGTATGTAGTAAGTGTTAACTTTTAACTACATTCATGTTTTCACTAAGGTTCAATGGGTATTCAAGATAACACATGATTAAGGCCTTTGAATGTTTGGAATGTGACTAACAAGACATATCTTATGATATATGGGGATCAACGATGGTATTTAATCTCTGGTAATTGTTTTCACTATATTATGAGAGTGGACTGCAGTATTATGGATAAGCCTAAAGATTGGAATGGACTATGTTGGACATAAGTTAATATTATTTAAGGATAAAAGTTTTTTGATATTATTTATGGGATGTTATAGTAATATAGTTTTAGAAAAAGGACAACCTACAGGACGGGTGATAGCCCATCGCGTCGGACAAGGCTGTGGGAATCGAACCCACAACCGAAGTGCGAGTGGCCTTTATCGCCGACCACTGGCCTACAGGAAGTCCCTGTTTAGTAGAATCTAGTTTTATTATATTAAGTAGTCTGATATATGATGTATAAGTCCATTTTAAGAACCATATATGATTAATCTCACTATAGATGGACTTGTGTATTTTTTGATAACTTTTCTAACCTTTTGTTTTAGACAGATGGAATGACCCATCGTTCTATCACATGATCTGCTATCACATCACGAATGAAAAATTCAACTTCATTTATTTAAGAGATGAAGTGGAAATTGTCCAACGACCAATGGTGAGACTATACCAAAATCACAAAAAGTATTTATTCTAATTCCAATTTCATCAACTTTAGGGAAATGATCTTGAAAACCAAAAATGATGTCACAGTGCTCTTATATCTGATGAATCATATGGTACCATATATCGTCACAAATTTATGGATTTGTGATTGTTGGCTTTTCCATAGCCATGTTCTCTACCACACTCCATCAGAACATGATGGTTAGATTTCTCTTCCATATCCATATTTTCACCTATGTGGAAACCCAGTGATTAGTTTATTTGGGTAACTGTTACGTTTCATACTTTTGTTTTTAAATATTGGTTTTCGTATTCCATTTTACGATGTGGGTTTCTATCAAAGATTCTTTCGAATAGTAAACCATTTATAACCCCGACGAATTTCGAGGGTGAAATTCATTTTAAGGGGGGTAGAATGTAACACCCCGAGATTTTATGAAAAATATTCTTTTCATTAATGTCTTGTGTTGTACGCTAAACCAATAGAATATTTCACAACATTCATCCTTGACTTGCTTTTCATTACACGCAATCACGACCTTCCTCGATAGCGTGTTTATTACGCAATACCGAGTTTCACTAAACAACGATATGCTATTAAAATATTATAAAAACTATCCGTTATGAATAGTAATAACCAATTTTTGAAATATTATAAATTCTATCCCTCAAAATGGACTTCATTTTTGGATTCATAATTTTGAAATTAGATTAGGGTGATATTTTGGTACTTTTCGGATAACTTTCATATTCTGATGAATAGTGAAAATTACTAAATTTTAATTAAAAACAACTTTTTTTAATAAAAAATATTAATAGTGAGAAATTATTATTTTGATTGGTTTTAAAGTATATTTAGAATATATTTTTACAATTTAATACAATTTTGGTCATTGGATGTAATTTCACATTTAAACCAGACATAAACAAGTGTCAATCTTTTGATAGTTATTATCTCTTAAAAATATGTTATTTGTTTTGATGATGGGAAATAATTTTTAAATTAAATAATGTAACTGATTTGTTTTGAATTTGGTAAAATAGACATCATTTTTGAATTCATAATATCATATATATCTTAGGCCTAATTTTTTTTATTTTTCTGGAAACTTTCATTTTTTTGATGAATAGTGAAACCACTAAGTGGTAGTTAAAAAACTGAATTTTTCATAAAACTTAATTTTACCGCTTCTGTGAGTGGAAGTTCGAAAATCTGAGAGTCACGGTTAATATAAAGGACTAAAATGAGTTTCAATGAGATGAAAATAATTTTTGGTGAATAGTAACTTTTGACTTTTTTTACAACGGTTAAAAGTAAATAGGGTAATTAAGGGTAAAAATGATATTATTATTACCTTAAAACATGTCCTGATTCTATTGGATAAGTGTAATTCGACCAAAGACAACCAAAGGAATAAAATATGACCATTTAAGCCCACTTTTATTAGATTAGGACATTTATTATTAATTTATTTAATGAAGGGTTAAAATAGTTAAAATCAAAGTTTAATAAGTAAATAATTTTTAATATAGGGTTATACATAAGATAAATTCGACTATAAATATTCATTAGAAATATAAAAATATTTCCTACATAAGGATATTTTATTTGTAATTTTTAGACATTAAATAATTTAATTTATTTGTGACACAACAATGATGCCGTAATTATCTTATTAATGAAATATTAACACAATTGATGTTATTAATACCCAAATAAATGTAATTTGTGACTTTTTATGAATTACACTAATTTTATAGGTTAATATGACATGTTAGTATTGAGTTTATTATCTTTTTTTGAACTAATTATTCTGTTATGAATTTTAAAAAAATTAATTACCAAATAGTGTCAAAAATGACATAAAATAGTTTTTAAAACAAATATTATATTATTAATTGTTATATTATTCATAAAAATCTAAGGTTCGGCCAAATGACATATATAAGGTTATATATAGTAATAATAAACAAATTGGGTTTCTTGTGTCTTGTTATGGTATGTTTATTAACCTTATAGTGTAATAACACAAGAAGACACGGTAAAAGTAAAATTATTTAACTTGATGTTAAATCTAAATGATAAGGTTAAAATAGGAACCTAAACTTTTTTAAATTATATTTTATGAGATTATTTCGACCAATCCCCACCTTAGATTCTAAATAAATCAATTTAGAGCTATTTAAAATCGAATAAGACTATATAATAAAATAATAGTTTTAGTTTTCCAAAGGACCCCCTCTCCTCCCTTATAAAAGGGCACCTACTCCCTCTCTTCCTCGCACCACTTTGAGCCTTCATTCTCGGCCAAACCCTGACAATTTCTTCGCTCCACTTCCCGAGAGAAATCCTAGAGGTCCTGGTCTTCTTCAAAGACCAATTTTAGTGCCCTAAAAGGAGGTCTCAAAGAAGTGCTTCAAAGAAGAGGTAATGCCCGTTACCAATTCTTTCATCTTTATTTCTTCTTCCACTTCTTCTTCTTTAGTTGTTTCATCATGAAGTAATAACATCAGTATCACTCATATAATGATATGTTATTATATGTATGAAACAACCCTATTTCACCATCTATCCATCCTACGGAAAATGAAATCACCACGCGTGCGTACGTACAGAATACCGTCTCCACGCCGTGGTGTAATCTATTTTCCACCACCACCTTACTTGGATGTGTATAATGGTGTAAATAATAGCTATATATAATTATTTTAAAGTGATATTGATTCTGAGATAGCATACATACACTCCAATACAGTCCCAGAATCATGAGAACTATATCATCGCTCGTGCGTACATACGGACTACCGTCTCCACGACGCGATGAGATTCATTTTCCACGTTATCAATTCATGAATGATTATAAAGTATATATAATAAGTAATAATGAAATATATGACATAATAATGATACTGTATTTATGTGTATATATATGTATGTCATCTACTTAATTCCATTCAACTCAATAAGGAAACGAAAACAGTGTTCATGCGTACGTACGGCCTACCGTCTCTATGAACGATGTATTTCTTTTCATTTACTGATTTAGTATATATATGTATATTCTGAATATATATTATATATAAATCATGTTTTATATTTTGTAATTAAGTAATCATGATCTAAGTAATCATATTAATAATTACAAGTCAAAACACGGACAACAAATGAAACAATTTTACCCAAAACGCTCTTGAACATGGAATTTACAAAAGAACGGGTAATATAAAGTCATAAGTGAACTATATATGATATCATAACAATGAGTATGATTATGGAATAAGTCAATGAAATTATTTAAATAATTATACAGGAGGTTCGAACACTTACAAATCAAATCGGACCTAAGGTAAGAAAAAATCTCACAATCTCATTTTTATATGAGATTGTTTATACTGTGGTATTTGCTGGGGTGTATTTTATCATCCACGTCCATGTTTTCTCAATATGTAATATTATTTCCTTCCACTTAAAATTTTTTATATACAATTTTATCTTTCGGTGAGTTTTTAGTAAAATATATGAAAGGAATCTTTAGTCATTTTTCGTACGAGGTACTTTTTGACTTTTCCGACAAAAGTACGAAGAATGTTTTTTTAACTTATATGGCATGAATATATTTTTAAAACATTATTTACAAGAAGATTCCTTTACAAGTTTTAAAGTTTATTTTTAATAAAATTCTTTTATTTTATAATTTTATGACATATTAATAAAGGAAAAGTGTTTTTGAAGTAGAAAGGATATTTTCCTCAAGAATGGAGTTCAAGTGTTTTATCAAAATTATTTTCCATCTAAGATAATAAAGTGTTCTGTTTATATCCCTGTTTTTATATTGATTTGACTATGTTTTGATGGAATTATTTTTATGAATTCCATTCTCTTATAGGAATTGTTTTATGATGTCACGATGTTTAAGATTCTCATTTTTATTACATGAGTTATGCAATGATGTATGATTTATGATTTTGTGGAACACATAAGAATGGTATCATTATGAGATGGGTGGGAACTATATTTCCCTCCAATGAATTGGGTAAAGATTTTATATCTCATGATATAGACATGGCTGGAACGGTAGGTTATACCGGTTCAGTGAAACAGGACTGAAACGAGGAGTGAACTCGGTTTAGAAAGGGACTTTGTCCACTAAGATAGTCTTGGCAATGAGTCTTGACTAATAAGAAATGATTCTCTATGATTATGTGTGTTTGCCACAAAGTTTCATGTTTTAAGTTATGATTATTGGGATTACATTTCACTACTCTGATTTATCCCATGTTATGAAATTATGATCTCTTTTGCAGGTTATGATTTCCAAAAGATATGTTCTTATGAATATGATGTGATTGATATCTCTTTTGTTTACCCTTATTGAGCATTTGAGCTCACCCTTTTATGTTTTCTTTTCCCCAGGGTATAAAGAAAGGATTTAGGTTTTTTAAAAAAAGAAGATCTTTATGGGAGATGTTGATGATCTTTCACCACGATTAGAAGATTATATTCGGAGTTTCCAAAGACACTAAACTATTACGGTCTTTGTGTATGTGTTTTTGTTATATATTCTGCAAAAGTAATGTAATGTCTATGTACGTTAAGGTTCAGGTCTCTACATTAAAAATATTATTAAATGAAAGACTATAAATCATAAACATTAAAATGTAAAAATACCTGAAGAAAAATTACATTGGATAGGTATTTAACACATAACATTTTAGATTAACCCCATGGTATTAAAATTTTCTCTTGGGTTATAGTAAATAATTGTTTTTCTTACTGTTCATTAAGGTAATTTTTTTTAAAACTATTAAAATATAAAAATTTTAATTAATCTAAATATATTTTTTTCACATCCATTTTCAAATAAATAAAATTTCAATTTCAAAATAAACTTATTTTTTCATTGAGAAATCAGGTTTTCAAGTAGAAAATGATCAAATGGTAAGAATAATTTTATATCAAAATTAAATTAGAATATGATTTTAATTATAGAAATTGGATTAATATATCTATAATTTAAATAATTTTAGTTTTAAAAAATATTTAAATTAAAACATACCATTCAAATTATTTATTCAAAAAGGAATATTTCTAAAAAACCAGTATTTTAGTTTTCATAGAAAAAATAATAATTTATTGAAAAATCAAAACAATTCACCCTATGATAATGGTTGAATAATGTTTTCAAAAACATATATTTTTTTCCAAATTAATTATTTTAAAGCATGATAAATGTATTTTATTTTAGTTAACATTATTAAAAAATGCATTTTTTTTAGAAATACGTATTTTTGAAACATATAAATGCTTTATCAAATATTAATTATTTTTTATAAATATTTTCTCATTTTATAAAACCATTATATAACCTATTTATGAATTTTTATTACTATTTATCTAAGTAATTTAAATGTATATTTCATAATGGTCATATTTAAATAACAATGTCAAATTTTTTTAATATTCATTAAAACATAGTGTTGCGTGAAACAAGAGAAATAAAATAAATTTAATTTATTTATATAAACATGTTCATAAATAATAAGTGTATTATAGTTTAATTTATATTAGGATTCATCAATAAATCACTTTTTGAATCATTCTATATAAGTTTCATATATGACTTATGTTGGTGTCCTGTAATAATAATGAAAATTCTATGATTCTTTTAGATTAAAATAGAATGATTCCATTTTTAATGATAAAATAAATGTGTTGATTTGTTTTGATACAACAAATTCTTGAACAATTTCAAAATATCCAAATCACCAAGAATAGTGTGTGTTCATAGAACTGAATTTTAGTGATGATGATCCAAAACCATGGAAAGGTAATATCAGGGAATTATGAGAAACACATAAGAGAAGTAGTGAAATGGTGTGTCAATACCTATTAATTGGACACAAAAATTATAAATTTTACATATAATTCATTACTAACATAATTTGTATAATAAATATTGTCTCTATTATTTCATGTATTCTATAGAATTATTAAATCAAAAGATTAATGGAGTACTATTATTCAGGGTTGAAACATCATGGTAAAACATGTAGTCATGGTCCTAGTTGAAAATGAATGTGGTGGGACCATGGTGGATTTCTAATAAAATGAGATGACTTCCAAACTCTATATGAAGGTCACACATCAAATTACTTTTTTATTAAATATAACATGATTTAAATGTCTTTTTTTTAATGAGATTGATAAATATATTTGAGGATTCATACACCATTTCAAATGAAGTAATCCTTAGTGATTAAATTTTTTATATGAGGTGAGATGAATGGTCATGATTAATTTTTTAATTTAAATATTTTGGAAGGAAATGGAAATTTAATCAAATCAAAATATAATATGATAATTTTTTAACTGTATTTATTTTATCATCATAATAGGAAAATTGTAAAAAGATTATCATGATATATTTTGTTGATATTTTGGTTGTAATATTGTCACATACAAATGAAAAGGAAAAAATTCAATATGTTATAATGAAAGTAATATTCACACACGATTTTGTAAATATATTATTACTATTGATCAAAATATAAATATGAGATAGAGAATCATATACTATATGATAATATATATAAACAATCACTGTATCAATGGACAAATATCAACGCATCCAAGAGCGCTGATGTCTAAATGTATGAAGATTGAACTAAAAATATAATGAGAAACACTATTATTTTGTATCATCATATGATTTTATCCAGTTTAAAATCCCCATTCTATTTGACTTTTTTTAGTGTGAGAACATTATTTTTAATCATAATAATCTAATTCCGTGATTTTCATTAACATGGGGATTATTTTTATATTGGTTTCACGGAATGGTAAGTTTCATGGGTCTTGGGAATCGTTAAATGTTTTGGTCTCTAAAGCCTCATTTTTTGAAGATAATGATTGTGGTGCATGGTTTGTACATACTGTGTTCCCTCCCATGAGTTATTGTGTGGCCTACCTACATCAGTGGACATTGTTTCAAAACCCTATATGTTGGGGAGCATGATCATCTTAAACCCCTATAGAATTTAAATGATTGAATTTACAGAATATTTTTATATTTTGGAAAATCATATGACAAACCCTTCTATGTGTGGCCATTATATAAATAGCCACACATGGTTGGTAAACAATTATCCAAACAACACAGCCAAACCATGTGGACCCTTAAAAAGCGTGAAATCACCATGTTACCCATCCATAATTATTTTTCAAACCATTTCTCCTCCATTAAATCAAATTCATATAAGGGATATTTCTAATTATAGCATTTATAGGATATGATCCCAACCTCTGGTCTAAAAATGATTATGGATATGTTAATAACAATTGATTAGTCAATGAATTTCATTGAATCATCTAGCATTTTTTTATATCTATATAGGGAGTGAAAATTTTATTCAAGCTATTTTCCATTATTTATGGGGTGTTATTTTAAAAAATCATCTGATTCAACTTTAGAATATATGTTGATATTTAATGAGTGTTGAAATTTGAGTATATTTTTGGTAGTTTCTATATATCCTCATAATTTTGAATACGTTTTGGGGTGCATTATATATACTAAATGTTGTATGTATGACCATGAAATGCATAAATTAATGTTTTAATATGATTTTTTTAAATTGAATAGGTGATATTCCTATTGGAATGATCTAACTAAATTACAAATAGTTATGGTGGGTAATTCATTTGAACCCACATGTCCATTTTATGACTAGTTATTAATTTTGTTAAATTGACTTGTTAATATTTAATTCAAGAGTTCCATAGGAATGTGAAAGTGATAGACCGATTATTGAGGTTTTGTTGCCCAACTAGACGGAGGTGATGTGGCTCGTTATGTCAGGGTTGACTTGGATTTTCATGGAGAGATGATTATAACTTGGATGATGTGGTATTGTAATTAGATTGAATAAATGTGGACATTAGAATGAAGTAATAGCCCTTGTAATTTGAAATGGTGGGGTGATTCATGATTTATCAATAGTTTAATAGGGTCTTGTGGTTTTAAATGATGTGGCTTTGGTTTTTGGTTAGATCAGTCCACCCTTAATTGGACGGCACACCCTTATATATGTGTGCACACACACATGACTCTGTTGATTTGTTTTTGACAACTCATTTTTTATGGATTCCCCCATAGACTATGAAATATAGTGTAGGGCACTAAATAATGACATGTGTATGCGGGTGGACTATTACACGTTGGTGTTGAAACCATTATCTGAAGGATGAAGATCACTGTGACACTTAAGGCCGAGGTTCTAGGACCCTAGGAGGATATATATTTTCATGCTTTTAGATATTTAATTTTGAAACAATAGTGGTTGTTTATTAGAGGATATATATGTATGTGCCATGAAATGTCGGGAAGATGAACTGATAGGGTTTCTTTGAAGAATGATTTTTGTGACTTGGATCTTATTTATTGGAAGTTTTGTATAGATTCAATTTTTTATTATTATGGGATGTGATTCTAGTGAAATGGTTATAGGTTCATACTAATGGTTCTACATAAATGATATTTGATAGGGGTACCTCAGGAATTATGAAATAGATCTTCACCACTAAAATTATATATTTGTATAATCATTCTGAATTATATATATTTAATTTTGGGAACATGATTATATATTCTGACATTAGTAGAAGATGTAAATATTTCCTTATGGTTATTGATCATAAGGGAAGCAAGTTATTTTTTTTAATAGTTGTTCATTTCATTTTTAATTACATTTTCAATAGACCACCATAATCCTTGATGCATGATAGGAACATGTTGGATAGAATTAGACCATGGTGGTAAATTGATTTTAATATAGTATAATCCTATTTTATTTACTATTTTGTATGAAATTTTATGAATTTACATTTTTAACTACATATGATATTTAAACCATTTGTCTGGTTTATTTTTCTTCCTGAACATTATCCATCTACTAGTTTATTTTAATTCTACTATGTTGATTATTATGGTGTCTCAGTATATATATATGGATGGTTATTATTTTTTAAAACTAGAGGTTATAGGCTCCCCAATAACACATATTTATACACTATATTTTACTTTGAATCCATTATAATATTGGGTGGCAAGCTTATGTCTTAGTGTCCAATCAGAATAAGGTAATGTTTAAAGTGGAATCCAGATTAGGGATATAAAAATGTTTAGAGAGATAGTTATTTTTTGGTTATTAATACAATCATAAAAAGATCTATATAATAATGGAATCCAAATTTTGATGATTTAAATTTTAATCAAATGTAATCTTTTCGATCAGTATTACTATTTTTGAAATGGTTGGATGGAGACAATGATGTTGAAAAATCTGGGTACGTAGCTTATATTAGGGATATTGAAGCCACATGGACTTTTACAAAAAATGATTCTAGGGGTGGTAAATTGTTTCTCTACTTTTTATCATATTTTTGATTTGATTTCATCATCAGGTGGAACATTTTGGTGTGAGGGTTATTTATTTTGTGGGGTTTTATCCTTGGACTAGTATAGAATGGGTTGTATTTTTATGCATCATGTTTGGAATATATAGTTATTTATTTTATTTTTGTTCCTATTAATTTTATCTTAGCAACTACATTACTGTTGAGGGGTTAGGATATTTAATGATTCAACAAATAAGGTAAAAAATGTTATACTATATATCCAATATATAAGAGTTTAACTTAGAAAGCCCATTTGTGAGGTTATCGATGAGATTGATAACTGATATATGTTCCTGAATCAGGTGTTATTATGAAGTGTTGATGATAGGGGTGAGTTGTTGAATGTGAAAAAAATGAATCATAAAAGTGTTTTCTGATCTATCCTTTTTAGTGGAATTATTCTATGAAAATTTTGATTTATGATACAGGATAAATGATGTGTAACCTTGTTATTGGAAGGTAAGGGGACATGAGGCCCTAATATATATGATTCCAAAATACAATTTCAGTATTATGGGGGCATGAGATGAGATACAACTAGACATATAACATTGATATGTGTAGGTAAGGGGCCATGAGGTACGACATGGAGTTACCTGGTGCGATAAATGAGATTAAGGGTGGCATGATGCACTAACTATTATAGATATTCCTATCAATGATATATATATATATATGGATCATTAACTATTTTATTTGAATTCACTGAGATTCCATATATATGTATTCTAATGATGCGTCATGAGTGGGGTGGTAAGTTACGACAAGATCATAAATGAGATGAGAACCCTGAGGGAAATGATGAGGAACTGAAGGGTTTTGATGATCATTATTCAAGGGTAAAGTCTTTGGTTGTGGCAGAATAGATGCATCAGATGGTAGAATTTGGGGCATTATTTGACAATAAAATTAGAGCGATCCAATATTTGATATATATCTTATTGACTAGGGAGATTAGAGAGCTGGTCCATCAATGGAATATTTTACATGTGAGGTCTAGTATCATCCCCACCAAAATATCCAGGTTATGGTGGGCCGTATGTTTGAAAAATGATAGATTCACTACATAATATTTTATACTTGCTCTAGAATCCCCTAGGATTGATGATGAATCTAGAGATGTCTAACATTAGGGGATTGATCGGGATGTGGTGGGACATTTATGTATGGGAAGGATGAAAAGAAGGACTATTGGTTTTGATTTAAAAGTAGTTTATTTGATAATTTCATTATAAATAGGATTATGGTGGATATATCCCTTGATTTAATGATTCTCTTGTGGAGTAAACATCATACAGAGACTACTCTACCAATTTAACATACTTTTCTTCGTTTTCATCTATTATAGTGGGTGAGAAAAAAACTATAGTAAGACTATTTGAAGATGGATTATGGAATGAAATTAATGTAAATATTACTATAATTAGGTTTTATACATTTTAGTAGTACTATATTTGGTTTTGATAGCATGGGAAACATGACGACATGATTATCTTTGAGAAGGTTAAAAGTGTCTTGTATCTTTAGTGGTAATTATTCAAATAGTATAATTAATTTCAATGATGAATTACAATTATGAATCCCTAAAAAAGTATCAAGAATAACACCTAGGATTGTGTATTTAGATATTTTTTTAATGTAACTGTGTGGGTATATTTTGACCCAATTTGATCAAGGATTGAAGAAGTGTATAACATGTGTCTAGATGGACTATTTAAGTATGTTATGTAAAAACACTAATTGAACGACTTCTAACCAGAGAACATGATAAACTCATGCATATGAGATCATACATAGGGCTTTACAAAGAGATAGTAGTTATGTTTTTGTTACATATTGACGTTATAACAGATAATGTGGGACTATATAGTGGGGATAGTGGATTGTAGTTAGTGTGTCACCATATGGATCCCATACCGTAGGTTTTTAGGCTTCATTTAAGTAGCACAAAATAGAACAACAATGCGAACAAAAGGGGGGGGGGGGAGGATTCTGATGAATGTTAGAGGTACGTAGAAATTATTGACAAGACTAGGAATCCCTTTTCAATTTGGTCCTCATCCAAATTTCGGGGCCCAAGGTGAACACGTATAATTTTGGAATCACCTCATTCTTTTTACTAAGTAGTCGTCTATTATAATGTGTGATATATATATATATATATATGATTTTTCATGTAACTACAACATACTGTGGAAATCAATGCAATAATACAATTATATGAGGTGGGTAAGAATTAGGATTGTTATGGTCATGTATATTAAAATGTGGTGTGTAATTATTTTATTCATATAAGGACATGAATGATTTTGGTGAATCTAATGGTGTGTATGATTTGATGAGTTCAATGTATCATACATGTACTTGTGGGTATATGATGAGATGATGGATATGTTTAATGTCATATGTGACCTTGTCATGGTTTGAGAACATCATGAGGTTCATGAATGATGTTGAATTAGGGGATGAATATTGATTCCATGGATGGTCAGAGGAACTATTAGATGATAATTTTGTGTGGGGGGGAAATAATTTGGGTAAATTCAATGTTTCTGAGAACCATCAGGGAATTGAAAAATGATTATCCACGGGATATAAGGGTGATATAAATATTATAGTTAGGTATGCAACAACACTGGTTAAATCTGGATAACATCACAAAAGGCTATATCAAGGTTGGAAAACAAAAAAATACATGGATTTTTAGCATGTATATCATCCCCATCATGATCGACTGTTTTAGTTTGGTGACTATTCCAACAGTATTTTGATCATTTGAAAAATATCAGGGGTGTTTTATTATCCCATGTTCTTATTTAAAGATTGGTTTTAATGATATGATGGTGAATCGATGTATTAAGTGTGTTTTTGGTGTGGTGGGGACTATATACACAATTTTAGAATAGTGGAGATAGAGGATCATGAATTGGACCCATTATGTGGCCTCCTATGGGTAAATATTAAACCCACATCAAGCACTATACATGGTTTGAGAAATAGTGTATGTGGGCGGTGTATGGTAGTGTGAAACATATATTGTTTTTAATCGAGTGGATTCACACTATTTGGTAAACCATGCATCTAACTGGTTCTCATGTGGATCATTTATAGAGATATCCATAAGGTTGGTAATTTTTTTTAATCCTTGTAGACAAACCATTATGAACATTAAAAACTTTCTAGATTACCATATTTACCAAACCCCCATATTTTATTCTCGTTCCTTTATCTTATATTCCACCACACACATATTAGGGAGGTCACTATTTCTCACTCACATAGGTTATCATAGGAGTCCTCTGATCATACTCTGATCATCCATCCTTTGGTGGATACATATTAATCTTGGAAACACCGTAAATGCACTAGATTATTTATTATGTTTCTCATTAAATTTTGATATCTAAATCTTGGATACATAATTTTCTCTATTTAAAACGATTTTTTATTAATATTCCTTTTATTCTAATTTAGATGTTGTTATGGGATGACATAAGTAGAGTGATTTCTATTGATATTATTTTAGTTTGATCCGAGATTTCTCATGTAATTTTTATATGGTTAGGTATTGTTTTTTGAAAAACTCCCTGAGGGTGGACAGAGTGAGACCCAAATAAATATCTATTTTCAGTTGATTTGATTAAATTGAAGATGTTAAATTCCAATATTATGCTCATACTATACTAAAAAACGTTAAGATGAGAAAGGTGTTTATAACAACATGTTCATTTTATGAAATTTCTTTTATTTGAATTTTATTATATTATAATTTATGAATTATTGTGTCCCATTAGAATATAAAAGGCATAGCATGAGTATTGAGGTGGTACTGACATCCTGTACTATGGAAATATTGCTACATAGGATGGTATCGATATAAAGCTTCATTGTTTGACAAGCATCACCATGATGAGGACTCAAGGTCCTTCTATTGAGGAGACTATGTCCTTTGGATAAGGGAATGGAATTTGTGATTTGTGATGCTGTTTTATCTCATTTTTTAAAGACATGTTTACAAGGGTATGATGTTCTATATATTGTGTCTTTAGGTTTTTGTTGATATTTTCACATTTTATTGGTAGTTGTGGAGTTAGATTAATATGGGCATATATATGACTCATTTGAGGTGGTATTGACATGTAATTATTGATGGAGTCTATCATAAAAATTTTGTCGTATGGGATGGTGTACATAATTGTATTGTTTATGGGTTCTCACTATAAATATCAGTTTGGTTGGTGATAGAATATCCATTAATAATGATGATACAATATAATGGGGGATGAGGATCAAATTGACAAATGAGGCTGAGGTGATATGTCCATAGGAGAATATATATCATCATTCTGTATGTCATCATCTATTGTTTAAATAATGGTCACTTATTGCTGGAATGATTTTTTTGTGCCTAAGTAAGTCATGTGGATTAGATGACGGGGTCTCTTTGAGTGGAGGTGTGTGGGACCTTGACCTTATTAATTGTGTGTTCCAAATGAATGACAAGAAATTTATTGATGTAATGTACTGCTAGTGACATGGTAACATGTAGTGATTGAGGGTTAACTAAAGAAGATATTTTTCAAGGGAGGACATTGGATTTATGTTGTGGTTCCACTCTACTAAAATTATATATATTGACATATGATTTAATCAATATATATAATTGGGTGAACATGATCATCAATTTTGATGTTGGTCTGTGGAGGTAACTCTTCTTTGTGGCTATTGAGAACAAGGGAAGCATGTTATATATTAAATGGATCTGATTGGATTTTTTTTAATTAGTATTGAGATCTATAATAATTGATGTAAGAGTGGCTTATTGATTTCAATTTTACACACTACATGGGCGCCAAGGAAAACATGCCGACTTTATTTCTCTTATAATAGGTAATTGATCATGATAGAGAGTCATACCTCATCGATCAATGTTATTAACATTTTATGGAATGATTTAATTAGACCATGGTGATACCCCTATGTCATTTTGAGTTTCCAATATATTTTCAAATTCATTATGTGTATATATTTTTATGGTCTTCCACGAGTGATCCAAATTATCTACTATTTTTAAATACCTATTTTGAATTTTAATGTTTGACTAAAAATGGTATTCAGTCCTTTAGGATTGTGTAATCTATAACATGATCATAATGCATCAAATAGATTTGTTTTCCTTACTATGACGATTCAATTTATGTTGGTGTATTTATATATAAACCATTATTATTGTTACCAACTAATGGTATAGACATCTAACTATAACCTCTTTAAACCCTCATTAATAGTCAGTAACAATTATTGTATGGTAATTATTTTTTAGGGATAATTGTCCAACCAGACCAGATCATGGTTTAAAGTGGAATCTGAGTTGGGGTGCTATAGCTTTATTATTATAGTGAATGTGAGTAGGGATAAACAATCATACTAGAGAAATTTATATAGGTTCTTGAGGTAGAAAATGGTATATGCACTCTTCAATTTGAAACAATGATACCATAGATATGTTTATAGAGGTGTTCCATATGATCCATGCAGAAATTCATTAATTATTATATGAAGAACTCATTAAGTGATATTAAAAAGATTTGTAGGGAAAATAATATACTAGAGGAATGAATTAATAAAAACGCACTGAGAGGCAACTGTAGTGAACACATGAATATGATACATTAGTTTAGTTTATCCATTTATTTATTTTGATAGATTAATAATACATATTTTTAAAAGAATAGTTTTACATTAGACCAATGATCATTATAATAACAGATTTAATTCTCCAAATATCACACAATCATGAAAAATGTCTCATCATTAGAGCTCAATCATTGTAAATAATTGTGTCCTATTCCATTTACATTATTCATTCTTATGTGAAGATGATACATGGTTAGTGGTATGAATTAAATCATAAACTGTATACAATGGTTGAATTATGTTGATTTATTTATAATGTGAAATGTGATCATAGATTCACCCCCCCCTAGTAGTGTTGAAAATGATCAGGGATCTCCAATGAATGAAATTTATAGTCATTGTAAAATTAATATATATATACATACATATTTCATTGAGGTATAATTTTACAACATATACAAATATATACCCTAATACTAAATAAAATACTTACAGAAAATATCCATACAAAATTTAATAGTCATAAAACAATACATAAATAAAATTACGAAAATCCTGGAATTTTCATCTTCATGGTCTCCCATGTCATACACATATTTATAACTAAGTACAAAAATAAAATTGGTAGATATATTTATTATATTTATTTAAAGGAAAAAATATTAAATAATCATAAATATGTATTAACTGTTATCAAAATGGATGGAAAAATGTATTAGGATCATTATATAAAAATTTAGATTATAGGTTCAATTACCATATATAATTTATGATCATATAAAATAATTGGCAATATAGATAACTTTAATGTAAAATTTTATAATTATATAAACAATTTTATTTTTATGATTATTATAAAACTAATTATGGTAATCATGTGATGCAAATATTATAATATAATTGTTTATATAATGAGTATATGTAGACAAAATAATTTAGGAATTTTACGAATCAATAAGGAAATACTTTAATAAATTAATAGAGATCTTCTATATGAGACTAATGTTTATCTTTGAGAGTGGAAATTATAGCTTGATTATTCTTTCTCACAAACAATATGTTTTACTTCAAAAAATATCTTTTGAAAGTAATGAACTATAGGAGATGATAAAGATCATGAGGATCACTATGTGATCCATGAATATAAAATAATCATCTAAAAAACTACCATTTATTACATTATCCTTAGATAATGTCTATAGATATTTTTTATATTTTTTATAAATTATTTGATATTATGAAAAATAAATTATCAACATGATAAATAATAATTTGAAATATGTATTAGTAATAGTACTATTATATGTGTTTTACATTCATTATGTATTATAATTAAATGTGACTTATTAAAATTATAATTTCAAATAATATATATATATATTAAATAATTACTAATTATGGTAAAACATGTAATTAACATCAAATTAGAATAAAAATCCTTATCGAAAAGAAGAATTTTTTCAAAAAAATATGTATTTTATATTTTAATTTTGTAAAAATTTATTTTCACTTTTATAAAGTGATATAATTTATTGAAGCATAATAAAAAAATAGACAATAAGCATAATGTTATTTTTTTAATATAATGAAATATCATTATAACAATTACGTTATCAAAATAGATGATATGTATTTTTGAATGGATAAAAATACGGCTAATGTAGATATATTTCTCTAAATGATTTCATAAAAATGTGTCGACGGTAGAATAAATATTTATTTTTGTTCATTTTAAATTTTATATCAACATTTCATGTAAATTTATATTCCTTGTATATTAATGAATAGGTTTTTACAAAAAAATTATCCAAAATAATCTCTAAAATCTCCCCACATCAACCAATTCTAAACAAACAAACTAGAAAATATTCTTCTAAAATAAATACCTAAATTCACTTTATAAAATTACTCTTATAATTTTTGTAACCGTGTGGATTTTTGAAGGGATCGAAAGAATTAAAAATGTGGATGTATTACAAAGGCGGTGAAACCATTTTATAGATAATATAAAAATAGTGATTTCTATTAAAATTATTTTAAAATATCACTAATATTCATTATTATATAACAAAATTATATCATATAAATAAAATATGAAGCAAATATTTAGTTATCAAATAATACAAAAAAATGAGCAGACTCATTAATTAAATTATATTGTGTCGTTGTTTAGGTCCAATAACCACCTACACGAGCAAAACTATATTATTTTTATGGTAATATACCTTAATAAAAAAGAAAATTAGTTTCTTTAAATTTCATAACATTTCGATATATGAGCATATATTCTATTAATATTAATTAATATGATTGTTCAAATCATCATAGAAGGTAAACATTGAAACAATTCATGAAATGCTATAATTTTAACATCCATGAAAAAATAGTGGAACTCTAAAACTGTATAAAATATATTTACTACCATTATAAGTTTGTTATTCCAGTTATGAACACACGACTACAGACCATGGTCTATAACTACCATAATGAAGCAATAATGAATAAAATGGAATAATTAACACCATATCATTAATATTAACTATAAATGATAAATTAATGGACAATGAAAAATATAAATGAATGATATTATGTAAAATAAATATAAATAAGGTTATTATATATATTAATAGTAAATCTAAATTATTTATATTCGGTGCTGGAGAGAGTTTATGTAAGAGGGAGTACATGGTAAGAGGCATCATAACTCAATCTCATTTTATTGTGTCATACTAATTCAAATTCGACAATATTATTCTATTTTGGGGATATTATTCACCTTGATTATCATATATTGTATTTAAAATTATACTCAATATGAAATATGTTTTTTTAATCTCATTTTAATTGAACCACATTGTTTATTGGGAGATCATTTTAATGGAACCATATTTCATAATGTACATTATTATAATAGATAATTTATACTCTCTATTTATATTATTTATCTTCCATATCGATTCAATTTTTTTAAAAATACAATTATTTTGATTTATTTAAAGGTTTTTATTTCATTAGAATATTTCAGTAATGGGGTATTCTTTGTCTATATGAGTTGACATTTTTATGAAGAATTTTAATTTCAAATCTATTAGTAGGGTATAATTTATAACTGGTATTATACATAACATTATGTGATTTGGGACAATATAATTTAATGTTATTGGATTTTTATTGATGAATATCTGTTATAATGGTTTCGTGAATGACTATCGAGAGCATTGGGATAAGCTTTCAATGTTTCAGTGTATTTTATCTTGGCTGCACGGTTTGGTGGTTATGGTTTATAAGATATTTTGTGATTCCCTAATTATGAGAAGTTTTTTAGTTTCATTTTTATATAGCATGGTCATATAAAAATAATTTTACATGTTTTGAGTAAAATCATTTATATCTCAGAGTAATACAATGAATTTTTTTTGGACATGTGGATTGAAATACAGTTTTAACTATATTATAGAAAAATCATTCATATTGTTATTGAGTGGTTTGAATGGTTGGTATAGGGGTTATAAATTTTTTTGATCATCCATTGATGGTAAATAGGTTATTGTTGGAACACTATTTTGAAATCCTAGTCTAGAATCAATATAGCCTGGTAAATGTGTAATCTTGTCAATTCAAAATGATTTTTGTAATTTGGAATCTGATGTTACTTCCTACATCATGCAAGGACGATCTGAAGTCATATTTCACCCTTATACTTCACCATAACCATGTTTTTGTGTGCCTTCCATGTTTTTTTCTGCATATTTGTAGTGAACTATTGACTATATTGTCCCCCTTTCTACCCATCCAACGTTTTCCATAATTTTGGTTTCTCCAAACATATGGTTTGGTCAGATTCCACTAGACCATATTGTATTAATATATTTGATATTGGGTTTTAACACTACATAAGAAGAGAATGTACGATGTTATTCTATATTGATCATCACATGTTTTTTAAGTTAGACCAATCACTATAATGAATTCTCTTAAGATATTCCAAATATTATTGTAAAATAAAAAATTTATTTGGGGTTGTTTATCAGGTATTTATCTCAACATATGACATGTGGCATGATATTTAACATTGCAGTGTTGGTGGTTGTAAATATAATAAAGTACATTTATGAAGTTATTTATTAAACGTAATGTAGAGATAGAATATAATTAAATATTTATGAATGTTATTATTACTTATTTATCAAGGTTTTTATTATATCAATTTTGATTTGAGGACTAATTTAATGGATTTTTCCACTGATATGATCTTGGTTTGTCATGGATGAGGCATTGTGTTTGTGGGTGGTTATTATAAAATACTGCAGTCACTTTGAAATTATTATAACGATTCAATTTTTTTATTGATGGTATAATGTATTTATCCTTTAGAATTTACAAATTGATTATAAATTTTTCTGATATGACTTATCCCACAATGATGGGAAGAAATCATAGATAATAATTTATGGAATTTATTTCATTATAAAAATTTATGGGTTTTTTAAAATGTATCAAGCGACCAGTTGGCCCCCTATTCACTATTTGGTTCTCCTATACCACACATGGTTGTGGAATTAATGATATAATTTTTCTTTATACCATAGTTTTACAACCCCAGAATATCCATGGTAGAGTAGATATTTATACATTTAATGGTTGGAACAAGTGCTCTTTATGGTTACCATGGGATCTATAGATCCTTGAACTAGGAATCATGAATTTATGGGTGAGAAATCCTAAAAAATGTGGATGTGGGTTAATGGTTTTTTGATACCGATATAGAATTAGTGGTTATTTATATGAGTTCCAACCTATTGGTGATATATTATAAGATATGACACTATAATACATTGTTCAAGTGAGAGTATAATGGCCAAACCCAAATATACCAATAAGGCCTTGAGTTATTTTGAAACTACCTAGGTGTGTGAGACCTATGAGTGGTAGGTGCTGAACCATGAGACTATATACGGTATGTGACCACTGAGATGAATTCCTTAGCTATATGATGATCTAGGGGAACATTATGGCTTCCCCCATTGAGAAATGACACTAAGTAGAAGTATATATATATGTGTGTTTAGTGATAGTTGTGGGAATAACCTAGATCTAGAACCAACATTCATAATATAAGGGGTATGTGATTATATGAATGGATTATATGTTTTATCCAATCAATAAAATTTATATATACTTCCGTTGACACATTAGAAGCAGTTATAGATACCTAGAGATACTTCATGAGACTCACTCGATGGGCCTAACATGATTCTATGGTACGGTATAAATTCCCAAATATTATTTTAAGGATTTAGGTGATGACAATATATGGAACTGAATGATAATAATTTGACATGTTGGAATTATGCAGGGTGGCTGGTGTGTATCTTGATATCATGATATTGAGAATCATGAAGAACATGTTGGATTTTAGGATCTGATCCCAGGTAATTATGGGATTAGCTGGATTCCATATGTCAAAAACATCCCCACCCAGACTATAATCCATCCAAAAATGATTTAGGATTGTTTTCTATTAATATTATATTTATTACGAGATAATTACTCCAATCATAGTATCTAGCCAGTATAACATGATGATATTGCATAATGTAAATTAGGATTATTAGGATTCCTAGGATCCTAATTTTTGTCATGGTTACACGGGGGATGACATTCATTTAGATATTTACAAGGATTCAAAACAATCAACCTAAAAGAATTATTAGGTAAAATAGACAGGGAGATACCCTTGATGCTTGGGATTCAAAATTTAAGTCTTTCATTATGTTTTATTTTTTATTTGACTCTAACTATGAGGGATTCCAACATACATGGCTTGATATTATATTTCAATGCTTTTCATTATATCATGGCATGCTCAGAAACAACATGGATCTAGTTAAAAAGTTATGGTCAATTCGGTTTACAAACCTACATGTCATTAGTTATATGGATATTATATGGTTATCATGCTCCAAATTATGTGGTTAGAGAAATTTGAACCTTTGGATGAAGACAATATTTTATGTTTGTTTTATTTAAAATTCATCCCCAATATTATTCTTTTTTGTATTATCTCATTATCATAACAAAATATATATTATTTGGTATGAAACCACATTAGTGGTGCCATTATGATTATTTTACTGACAACATACATAGGATTCCCTAAAAATTGGTACCCTATAAACTCTCACATTTTTATTTGAGGAATCAGGTAGGATGTGGGCCATGCTAATAATGTCGGATGGATCAGATGATATTAATCAATAGTTATAAAATATGGCTCCAAATATTGGATAACCACCCTAAATTTAAATTAATTTGTGTGCTGGAAAACGAAACAGGCATAGTGAATGGTTAAATATTTCATGTGTGGCATAGTAGTTCAATACATCATTTTATTTATTTAAATATCAAATATGATTTATTTATTTATTTTAAATTATATATATATAGTTGGATGATAGATTGATATTTTATATAAATATTTTCACATAGATATATAGTGTATATCTTCCCCTTGGTACCACCCTAGACCTCCACTATTATTCTAGATCCTCTACTATTTGGAGAGTTTTGACTAATGACATGTGGTAAACTGATCTTGTTATTATTCATATGTTTAGGTGGTTCTAGGTTTTATAGAGATATACAAAATTCCTTTTTATTTATCTCTAATTTTTTTAAAGATGGTCGACCAAAGACATATGATTTTGTTTGGGTTTTTGATGGAACATGGATAGGTTCATTGAGAACATCATTTGTGATGAATGTCCTGGTTACCATGAGCAGGTGATACATGTTAATAGTATGTATTATTATGGTTGTTCTAATTTTGATTTAGTGATCCCAAGATAACATATGTTGTTTATGATTTTTGTTTTATTGACATTATATCATAGTCTGTTGGAATGAGACAAATTATTGGATTATGACTCATGTATTATACTGTTTTGAGGCTTCACATGTAACATTGTTCGGATATTAGTAATAAATTATGATGCATGGGATATAAAATTCGATATTTATTAGTACGTAATGTGTAAAATCTTTTTAATATGTGAAAAAGTACTCATACAGACCATTCACAAATTAGTACATTGTGAAATAATACATAATGGATTAAAAAATTGTATTTATTTCCATCAGATGGTAGGTAATATTGGTCCTATAGTGAAATGATTGTTGAAAATGAAGACTGTAATCTAGTCCCTCAGTGTGTGGTACATGGTAGATACATGTATTAAATTATTTTTTTGTTTAATTAGACATTAAAAACATATATTTAGTGTCCCGTATTACGGGGAATGAAATTATAGTTTATTAAACATGGTGAGTATGATTCCTTGAACATGTATTCTATATGATGATGTTGTTGTGATTATTCTTTTGAAATTTTCTGATGATTTTTGATTTTACCAGGGTTAATCTTTTTGGGGACCCTTTTGGGGAACTGGTTTATTATGTGATGTTGGTTTGGAATATGATTACAAATAAAGATGTATAATACAAAATAATGGGTGTTTTGGCATATGGATTCCATGGGGTTTTGAGATGGGTACATGGGTGACACATGATAGTAGTTATTTTTCATGGGTTAACATATATATAAGCTCGAAGATAGGATGTAGACATAGAGACCCATTTAGAAATAAATTTGTGGGTTATCTGTCTTAAAGAGCTATTTATATGTATTGGATCGTATACATGTTCAGTTTAAATTATATCAAGGTTGCAAGTGACAAACTCACATGATAGAATCAAAATTCTGGATCAATGAGGGGTCATGTCTGGTCCATGGATCGATTTAATTATAAAGAGTGGTTATTTAAACGATGACCCCTAGAAACAAATTAGATACATTTATTTTTTATTTTTATATGGTTTTTGGTTTTTCAAAATCAAATTTGGTATAGTTATATGGTTGATCTAATATTTTGTAAGAGAAGCGTGTGAAGAAATGAACATGGATAAGTACAATCATCATATATATTTTTTGTTGGAAGCTAATAAAAATTTACATTAGTAGTGTATAGATATTAATATTTTGGGGAGTTCCCCATTTTCTATCGGTGTATAACGTTGTTATTTTATAGATGGTATTTTGAGATACATTAGATCCCATTATCAAAATATTAAAATAGGTATTAATTGACCATTTTATGATGGTAATGAATGAGTATGTGTGTCTATGTCCATATATTATATCCACCATAGGATAAAACATAGGCAATGTTTATCTGGAGTTGATTTAGTGATGTGATGAAAAGCTCCCTCCAATAGAGGGATGTGAGACATTGGTGAATAAGTCAGACCCTATAGTTAGGATGTTTAAGTCACCATTTTATCACTCATTGGATGACCATTTACCCCTATTTATAATGTATGGTATATTTATATTTTTTCATCTATAATCTTTGGGTAATTCTATTTATTAAATAAATTATGGTATTAGGCCATGTACAAGCATGGGTGGCAGGATGGAGAGGGATATTGATGATCAAGACATGTTAGATATACGGTGAGTTGTTAAGAACGGGACAAAATATTTTTCGTAATATATGGTGGATTTTTTTGTAATGGAATATATCAAAAATTTCGTTATGGGATTAATAGACTAATCATGGTTCATAAATGGATGTCTCAGCACTTGAGAACATCATGATTGAGTGATTTGGAGTCATCTTGGTGGAATAAGTAGAGATTCATCAATACAATCATCCATAGGTGGTAAAACATCCAAGAAAATTTTAATATCTCTGTGATGATCTTAAAATGACATGATTACGTTTGTTTTGGGTATGATAGACTGTTTTTGGATTTTCAAAGCTTGTCTATGGGAAGCTAGCGAGAGCAGGACCCTCTTGTACATGCATAGAGAACTTTTGGTACAAGAATATAATTTAGAATTGGGTTTATAAATAGTGCTTATTGAAATATTTTCATGTGTTTTCATATGGTATGAGATAATAAATATGGCTTATGTATCATTGGAATGAAGATTTTGAGATTCAATTTACAATTCACAAGGCTGAAATGCCAGATCATGGGAATTAGTACTTATAAGATTACTTTAATGGTGGGTAGAACCATTGGCACTTGATTTTTTTAGATGATGATGTGATAAATGATTCAAAATAGATTAAAATAGGATAGTTATATGTTGGGTTTTCAATAATGGTTACAACCATTGTCTTGTAATTTTGTGGCATGAACACATAACTTTTGAGTTTTAAATTTAGAATTATATACGAAATTTTTAGTTGTGACATGATTATTTGGTGGACAATGAATGATATAGAAAGGTGTTGAGATGTAAATATATGTAAAAGAAGAGTTTTAATAATGATTAGTGTTATGGTAGGGAGATTTTAATATCCAATGATAGAATGTGTTAAAAATTATAGACTAAATTTTAATGTTCAAATCAACTAGATGTAGAAAAAATTTATTTGTGATTTACAATGATGTTTTGATAGTTGGGATTACTAAAAGTAAATTATTTTAATCTTGTAATAAGGAATATTTTGTATCTATGGTGTTTGAGTGGGATAGAGTAACTTTGGATTATTTTTTGGGAGTTTCTATGGATTTCATATAGTGTAAAAGTTTTTATTTATATTTTTTAGGAGGAACATCGTGATTCCATTAATGTGAAATGGAAGTTTGATTTATTTCTATAGATAATTTTTTTAATGATTATTATATATATTTAAGGAAACTTTTTAGATCTCATAGTACGCTGTGTATCTTACATCAGAATTAGGGATTGTAAAATAATTTACCAACAGTGGTAGACAAACAATGCACATTATTTTAGTGGTTTTTTCAATATCAAAGAATGCTTTGAAAAATTTGATAGACCAACTATTTGATGTGCGCCACCACTTATTTAATGATGGATACATAGCAGTTAGATGGTTTTTCTAACCCTGAGGTCAGTGTATCCAACCCATTAAAACATGAATTTTTTTAATCTCTCCCTTTGTTTTAATAAAATATAATCCCTCTATTCCTCATACCACACAAACTCATAAATGATTGGTGGGTCTCATACACCCTTACACTAACTCCACTAATTGATTAATGGGTCCACCAAAATTTATTCCGATGAATGAATATATTTTGTTAACTCAGATCAATCACACTCTCCTAGTCTTCCATATCTATATAATAGTTTTTTATCTTGTCTTAGGGCTTGGTTCAATTTATTCGGGATCGTGGTGAAATTTTCGAAATGTAAATTTAAATTAATTATTTATAAGAATATGAAATATAAGTATTTATTATCCAAGAAGTTGAATAATATTTTGAGGAGGTATGTCTCCATTAGGAAATTTATTTTCTTGGCATTAATTTGAATAAATTTACAAATTTATAATGGAAATTGAATTTGTGGGGATTATTTCATGACATAGTAATGGGTGAATAATACAAACATTTGGGGTGTCGTTTGATGTAATATGTTTTTAGAACAGTGTCCCAATGTGTTATTCAACACTAGGATTATTGGGAATTTCTATAATTTATTACATATAAAAAATATCATAATTAATTATTGTATTTTTCAGGATTAAGATGATTGGGTAGTTTGGATTAGTGAGTTTGGTCATTAATGGTGATGGATTGTCATTGGATTTCCTGAAAATTGTATTTAGTCCTTGGAAATTGTTGAAAAGAATGAAATTTAGTGTATGTTGTCTCCAATATAATCTGTTTATTATTTATGAATTGATTATGAACTAATGTTCTAAAACGATTCCAACCATTATTGATGAAGGAACAAATTTTTTAGGTTAGTAAATTTATTAGATTACTTAAAATTATATGGATTAAAAAATGTGCCAGGTGACCTATTGGACCCCCATCCACCGACAGATTTTCCTTGAACGATAAAGGATGATTCATCAATGATACGTGTTCACTACTATCACTAGTGTAGTACAGTTGTTATATCTAGGAGTAAATGGGAATATTATACATGAATGGTTTGGACTTATTTTGAGATCATAGTCATTGTATGTGATATAGCGTTGGACTAGGTTGTCTGATCATGGTGGAGAACATGTATCCCATAAGGATGTGACTACTAGCTATGATGAATATGTAGATATCACGACCCCCTCCCACAATTTGTACCCCACATGGTCTTGCAATATGAAAAGAGAGACAATAACCCCCGGGTTCTGCATTGAGAAGGCCCCAGGATGGAAACTATCAAAAAAGGTATAAAAAATACAAATCTAGGAGGCATTACCCACAAAGAGAAAACGTGATGAAGATAGATATATATAATACAGAAACCTCCCATACCAAGAGTGAAAAATAAATGAAATATCAAGTGAACATATGTATTTCATGCAACAACCACATTAACTGAATGAGAAACTGTAAGTACAAAAGGAGCGTAAAATATCAGTGACCACGATTCACAAACAGCCCTACTAAAACCATGATAATAATAGTAGTTATCCTATTCTCAACCCAGCTCCATGTGACATGAAATATAGTTTATATAATGTAGGGGGGTATAACAATATACTTAATAGGATCCTCCATGAAGCTTATCATGAAAATGTATTGAATGCATGCTAAAGTATGATGAACAACAAGTGAAATTTACTAATAACCTAAATAGTTATACTATATTCCTATCCTAACCTTGGATATTATCACCATGTATCTCATACAATATTATCTTATATATTAAATAATTTCAAGGTTACCCCACTACCACTTCTTCATTGATTTTATGCTTTTTTTCAATGTCTCATGTCCTAATAATCACTCTCCTAAAAGGATCAGTCGAAGACTAATAGGATAATCACCACAACACACATATCATGTGTCTACAGGAACCTCATGAAACTCACAACTACAACCACATAACCAAAAGTAACCTTGTATATTCTAGGATCCACCATACCCTATATAACATTTATCATAAATCGAGTTTTATACCTCAAGACATTACAATCCAAATTTCGAGTATCAATTCTCAATCCATCGCAACCTATACAAGTTATTCCTATTGTATATCATGGGAATCTATATCTAGAATATGTGATTGTTATATTACCAAAATCCATTACAACACACTACACACACAATAGGGGAAAACTACTCACCTTGTATACGTATACAAGTGTCTACCAAGAAAAATGAGTGGGGCCAAGGGGGTAGTCAATCATCAATCCTACCATCAGGATGTTGGGGAAAACATCCACAGGGATAAGAATGACTAGGGTGTCATTTTCCATAACCAATAGGGTGGGGTAGAATATAGAAAAACAAAAATCACATGGTATAATATAGCTCAAAACCAATATATGGGAAAATATATTATTAGTATCAACTACTGCTAACGTCTTTAAAACTCCTAGCAACCACTACTATGATTAGATATCCTATAAGAACACAACCACTTAAATATCTACATTATGTTACTATATACCTTTTCCTTCAATTTCACATTTTGTTAATTAATTCATTAATAATTTATTAACCATTATCATTTTCCACCTCTAATTTCATTAGCATAACAAAAATGATACATTAAATCAAAGAAAACCTATATTTAGTACCCTACTACTCAAAAGTATTACCACCACATTGCATCCCAGAAATCTCCATCCCCATGGATTTAATTTAATTTATTAAATAATTTAATAATATAATTATCATTTTTCCATAATTTTAGGTATTCTAAGAAAACATTATAAGTGAAATACAAACAAGGGTCTCAACCCAGTGAGTATATAAGCAACCCATCGAAACATTACCACCTATAGAAAAAGTACAGTACCATCTGGGCTGAAGAATATAAAACAAAATCACATGGAATATTCCACATATCATCAACTATGTTGGATGGAGGTTTAGAAAGACTATATTCATCATGAAGTTGGGAAAATAATGTAGATAATCAAACTTCATATTTAACAACAACCACTTTCATATCAATATGTAAGGCCAAAATAAACTTGTTTCTTTATCCATAGTTTTATCCCTGATAGCCCCATGTTTAAAATGATGCATCTCCCCACTATAGGCATGAAATGATACCAAAACCACTAATAAACCTCCCAGACCCCACACGCCACAACAACCATCTAATATCATCCTTACCATTCACAGACCATAAAACAATTGTTAGGAATGAATAGTCTAAAAACATCTTTCTTGGCCCTATATAAAGAATTAATTTTTCCCACACAACGAGCACTCACAGATCCAAATCCAAATAATGTGGAATTTACAAGAAAAAGGGTGAATAAATAAAATTCTAGGAATTATCTTTTTACACACAACGAGTTATTTATTCTATAATCAATAAATAAATTAATTTAAAATGTATACCCACAAAAATTAGATTATCATCAATGAACAAGAACCTTAACAAGATTCGTTAATCATGCCTATTTATATTTTCCCAATTAATTCAAGAATAATCCCATCATTATGTTCATTACCAATATTAATAATGAACAACATTATAAACAAGAAATTTATAGCTATCACACTATCTATGAATTCATGAGGCAATAACATCACTAGGCTATTGACACTATTTTCTTAATCTGGTAAAAATATTTATTATGTAAAATTCATAATTATCTACTGGGATAAAACATGATAAATATAAAAATACACATAAAAGAAATGCATATTCTCAAATTTTCTACCTAAAAAGGGATTTTACATTCATTTCGTGGGAATATGCCAACATAGTGAATCACAGTAACCTCTCCTGCAATTGTTGCGGCCACTCGAGGATTCCATGACACCCCCATAAAATCTAATTACCAAGAAATATATATTAGAATTTTGGAGATCACATGACATAACATGGATTGGAGAAATATGATAAAATAGAACAAGGAACCCGTAATACGGAGGCATATACCTTATATCAATGATGGATTGAAACTTCCTCGTTTCACCAAAATAATGGTGTACATGTAGTAGAGAAAAAAATCATTGGGGAACATGACCAAAGGATTATATTTTGATCACATGACTCCCATGGGAAGAAATGTTGGAGTGTCTCATATAATGAAAAAACAATTAGGAAGACCAATGCATAGAGATTCACAAGATTTTAATAACTTAAATAGATTAGTGGATTAGAAACTATTTAGACATTCTGTTAGGTCCACAAGGTTGAATACCCTGAGAGGGGGGGGGGGTGGATCAGGGTATGAATAATTTAAAAATAATTCCCATTCTGATCTTTTTTAACTGTTTAGAAAAACACTCTGCTCTCTCTCTCTCTCTCCAGTTGCACAGAATAAGAAGATAGTAAAGCAAGCACAGGACACACCAATTTTACTTGGTTCACCGCTAAGGGCTATGTCCAGGGAGCATACGCCGACTGTTTGTCGGTTATAAAAAATTCCACTAAACATTACCAGTTGTGGATTACATGGTTTTGGCACAGTCACTCTATCCCAGGATCACTGCCATTACAAGGTTTTGGGTCAGCTCACTACTTTCCCAAGGGTCACTCCCTGTTTCTCTCTCTCTAGCTCACTAGCGGTGGAGAGGATCACCTTATCCATCTTCCTTCTCTCACTGCTCTGGAAAGGATTCACTCATAGTTTATTGGCATTTAGGACTCTTCATATTCATGAAATAATGCATCCTCTATTGTATGTTGATGCTCTGTTGAAGTCCAAATTTCACCAGTGGATGAATCTCTCTTTACACCGAAGGTATCGGGCAAACTTCCATCGCTCTTACAGGGCACACAAGTCTATCACGGCGTGCGAGTACTGGCTTGCAAGTCACAACTGGTTCACAATTCTACCTCATAGACATGCGCGACACAATATTATTCAACTCCAAAATTGTGCAACACTCTTTATTTTACGCCCAATCCAATATTGTCATGCAACTAGCAACAATCGCTCTTCATCAAATATGGCGTGCAAGTCCCACATGTGCGACACACCGCCACTTGCGCGACATCCACACCTGCGCGACGGGAGCTCTGATTTCTCACAGTGTTGAACTCCGGTGAGAAATGAGGAGGGGTGTCCAGTATTTGTAGGCATTTTTAACACCATGCACGACGGTGTGCAAGTCACCTATCGGTGTGAATGTTTCAGTGCAAAAGTATTCTGTCCTCCTCGACAAAGGTGCGACCAAACCAAATACGTGTGTGTACCTCATTCCATTGCCATATTTTGATCATCTGATCTTGAAAAATAACAGGCACACATGTTTCCAAATCTCCTGGGCACCAGGGCACAAGTCACCTACGCGACCAACCCAATACATGGGCGATCCTTATCCCTTTTCCATATTTTGATGATCTGATCTTCAAAAACAAATGGCGTGCATGTTTCCTATCATCAAAGACCTCAACGTGCAAGTCCCTTTTCCTAAAACAACTTTCTTCATTTTTTATTCTCCTGCCCATAAATATGGAAAACAATGGAAAACGGCGCCACCATGTATCTGTTCTTTTTATGCCACCTCCAGATCATTCATTCCTTTATGGAAATTCTTGAATTAAACATGGATAATTGACCAAAACTCTTGAACTCAACCTTCCACCATGAAATCCCCTTTTTCAACAAATTATTATGTCATGGTTTTATTTGTGAACAATAACAGCACAAGTGTCCACTTTTTCAACAAACACAATCACCTTAAAAATGTTTAAATGATTCTATGAGGGATTTTTACCAAACAATCTCACCCTTTGCATTTTTTGATAACTCTTCCATAAAGATATGCATTATAATTATTTAGCCACCATTTTTCTCCTGAGATTCTGATAGTGATCAAGGATTTACTCAACACATACTCTAAGCCCACATGGGCAATCTTCAGTGTGAGAAACAGGAGTAAATGAAAATTTCTTCAATGAATCACTTCATCACTGACATCCACTGTTGACACCAAACTGATATCAATTTTTACCAAACTGACACAAATTTTTGGAAATCATCTTACCACATTCCAACATCTCTCTTTTGCTTTTATCACGATCATCAGCTGTCATGATATATATTCTTTGATCGATCACTTCTAGCATCATCTGATTTTAAAATGCTCCCCCTTTCTGTTCATAGATTCAACCCTTGTCAGCTTTAAAAACCTCTTTATCCCTATTTCATGTGTTTTTCAAGTTGTGCTCTAGCTAAGCATGTTCAAATAGCATCAACTCCCCCTATCTGGTAGTTCCATCTATCAGCTTCTTCCCATATCATTCATGATTTATCAAATCTCCACATTGTCTCCCCCTAGAACAATCACTATTTTATCCCCCTTTGTCAACAAACCCAAAGGGCACTCCTTTGTAGTCTGTAAAAGAGTGGACCACTCATCAACAGATTAGGGAAAACACATCAAAACATGGGGTGATGGGGTTAGTTCAACTTCCATACTACTTCATGTGTGGGGAGTCGAATGAACTCCAAGAGCCAGTCGATGCCACTCAAAAGCTTCCATAGTTAAGGTCTTTTTCAGAATGTCTGCAACCTTTAGCTTTGTAGGCACATACTCCAACTTCACAATTACCTGCTCAACCTTATCTTTGATAATATGATATTTGATCTCAATGTGCTAGGTCCTTGAGTGTTGAACGAGATTTTTTCTAGGATTGATAGAGCATGAGTTATCACACTGGATTCTGATTGGATACTTTAATTCAATTCCGATTTCTTCAAGCTGCTGCTTCATCCATAATAACTGTGTGCATTCTTGAGTGGCCGCAATATACTCATCTTCCACATTGATAAATTAAATGAAATCTTACTTATTGTTATGCCAAGAAATAGACAATCCACCAAGATAGAATGTATCACCTGACATTGATTTTCTATCATCCGCTTAACTGGCCCAATCAGCATCAGTATATCCCAATAACTCTGTCTGATATTTGTCAGTAAATGTCAAGCCGAAATTAATTATGCCCTAGATATAATGATGTATTCTTTTCACTGCAAGCATATGGATTTCCTTGGGATTACTCTGATATCTCACTACTTGGCATGTGGCGAATACAATATCAGGCCTCGTTGGGGCCATGTACAAAAAACTCCCAATAATTTTCCTGTATTCGGTAATATTTTCTGCCTTGTCATCCTCATCATTTGATAATTCCATCTGAGTAGCAACTGGAGTCTTCATCTCCTTGTAATTCTCTATTCTAAACCTTCTCAGAACCTCCTTGGCATATTTGGATTGAGAAATGAAAGTTCCATTACTTACTTGTGTCACCTCTAAGCCAAGGTAAAATGTTAGCTCTCCAATCATTGACATTTAAAACTCATTTTTCATGATTACAGAAAATATTCTTCACTGAGCTTCATCTGATCCACCTAAAATTATTTCATCGACATAAACCAGCACCATCATCCTTTGATTACTGTCATTACTGAAATTGATATTGTAATCAACTCCTCCGTGCTGGAAACCATGATTTTTAATGTACTGATCAATTCGTGAGTACCATTCCCATGGTGCTTATTTTAGCCCATACAATGCCTTCTTCAGCCTGCAAACTTTGTTCTCATTATAATGAAGAATAAAACCATATGGCTACTCAATATACACTTCCTATTCTTGAAAACCATTCCAGAATACAGATTTGACATCCATCTGGAACACATTGAACATTCTTTGCACTGCTATGGCCAAAATAGTCTGATTGTCTACAGCCTTGCAACCGGTGGAAATGTCTCATCAACATCTTTTCCCACTATCTGGGAGTATCCCTTTCTCACTAGCTCTTCTTTGTTCCGAATTATTGTTCCATCTTCATCATTTTTTTGCGATAGACCCAATAAGTCCCAATGAAACTCTTGTTTGCTTGCCTCGAAACAATCTCCCACGTCCGGTTCTTATCAATTTGATCAAGCTCTTCATTCATAGCATGAACTGAGTTTTTATCTCCAGTTGCATTGGAAAAACAATTCTTCTCCACCTGAGATAAAAACATTGTTTATTGTAATGATTTCATTCTTCGAGTCTGAACTGGAGCTTTCTGATCACCAATGTTATTTTGCCTATCAATTTCATCTCGAATCATTGGCTTCCTTGCAGACACCATCTTGACAATTTCTTTTTCATCATCAGTATCTTCTTTTGAGTCGGCCTCTGCAACTTTTACTCCCCCTGTGTTGCTGAACTCATCATCACTTATATCCAGATACTGTTCACTGGGTCATTGAGCATTCTGTTCATTTTCAACTATAGTTATATCATTGCTCTCAACAATTTTTCCCAGCCTTTGGTTGAAACAATTGTATGCTTTTCTTTTCCCTGGGTAGACAATGAATATCCCCTCATCTCCTTGTGACTCAAACTTCGTGTGATTTTCTTTTTTTAGAATGAAACACTTACTTCTAAGGATTTGAAAGTATTTCATCGCTGGATTCATTCCGTATCACATTTCATACAGTGTCTTCCCTTTCTTTAGACACAACAGAGACCTGTTTGAAATATAGACCGATGTCAAAACTACTTCCTTCCAAAATATCTCTGGTAGGTCCTTTTCAATAAGCATTGTTCTGGACATGTTGTTGATGATCTGATTTCTCCTTTACATAACTCCATTCTATTGGGGAGTTATCACTGATGAAACTTGATGCCTTATCCTGTGTTTCTCGAGATATTCTTCCACTTGACTATTTATGAATTATATGCCATTTTCTGTACGAAATTTCAAAATGTTCTATCCAAGCATCCATTCGGATTACCTCTTGTACTAATTTATGCAATTGAAAACCTATGTCTTATGGGTAATGAAAAATAACTAGGCCATTCTCCTATAAACATCAATGAAAAGAACATAGTAACTTTTCCCATTTATATCTCATGGTGAGATAGGTCCACATACATCAGCATGGACCAATTCGAGCACTCTAGTTGATTTATCTTCCTTTGGCTTGTATTTTTTTCTGATGATCTTCCTTTGTTGAAAAGTATCATACATATGAGTGCGATCACGGGATTGTTTGGGAAGGTCTCTACCAGCATCACACTTTACCAGATCTTCCATAGATGGTTGGCATAGATGACCAAGTACCTTATGAAATAGTTGGTTATCTTCCTCTCTAGATAAAATGCTTGTATCTTCTTCCCCACCTACAAGGTAATGATTTCCCTGTGTACTTTTTCCTTGCAGAACAACTGCTTCATCTTTTCCTTTCACAACACACATCTTCTTGGTAAATCGGATAGAGTGCCTAGAGTAACATAGTTGACTAACACTGAGCATGTTATGACTAAGACCCTCTACCACCAACACATCAGCATGTCTCATTTCTTTGCCCCCAAACTTGTCTTTCCCTGAGCCAACAACCATTAGGCCTTCATTGTTTCCAAATTTTTCAACTCTTTCTTTGTCATATTTTATGCATGCAACAAGATAGTTATTACCCGTCTGGTAGGATGTGAAACCACTGTCAAAGATCTACACACTATATTGATCTGATGCTTTAAGGAAAATCTCTTCCACCATGGCCTTCTAATTTTTCTTCTTATTGGTCCATACTTTTTCCTTCACACTCGGCTTGGATTGAGGCTTCTGTTCTTTCTTAGAGTATAATGTACCAGCTTCATCTTGCAGAGCCGCAAATCTATTCTGTATTTTTTACTCACTTGTTGTTTTATTGATCTGCTACCTGTGTACATTTTGATTTTTCTTTGGCACATTTCTATGAATGGTTGAAGTGTAGTACCTAGCCATGTGCCAAATCCTCCGGAAAAAAAACAGTGTCCTTTAAAATATGTTTTGGAAATCTATTCTCCGTTTGGCTGCCACATATTTTCTTGTTCCCTTCTATATCTCTTGGCTATGGAACACACATATTGTGAGTTTCCCATCTTGACACAACAATAACACCTTATATAAGTTTCATTTCTTCGTGTTACTTAATCACAACTATTTTCCCTTTGGGATATCTGAATATTATGATTTTTATTTGTTCCAAAATCAACCATCAATTTTTGTAAGGGTGCTTGTGGTCTGACCTAAATTGTCATAGATTTTTTTCTCTAATTAATCCTAGAAACAACCGTAACTTCTGAGCTCAATTACTACTTCTTCCCACCAAAACTACCTGGCTCCTCTTTCATCTTTTCAGTATTCTTGATAACCTTCCTTCCCATGAATGTGTTAGGAATCAGAGGTATTTACTGGTCTTTGACTTTTTTCCACAAACCGACAACATCCTCTTCAAGCACTTCGATACTCATGACGTGATATTTTAATTTTCCATTCAATACATAGATCTCCTATTTTTGTTCTTCAATCTTGAGCTTATGCTCTTCATCCTTTTATATGCTCTCTGTCCTTAAAGACTTAAGGTTTTCTATTTCTTTTACAATATTTGACATCTCGTTTTCCAATTGTTACATGTAGAGTTTGGCATCATGTACCACATTGTTGGATTTATTTGTTTTATTTTTCCAAATTTCAATCTCCTCAAGAGATTCTTTTAATTAATCTTCCATGTCAACTTTACCTTCAATTTTTTCTTCTTCTTCAACAACATAGGTTTCTTCCTTTTCTTGAGCACTATCGACAATAGACACCATTTAATTTTTTCTATAACCTTTACAATTTTCAAACTCCTAAACCTATTTATCATCATACTCATCTAAACTATCTATTTATTGTGAACGAAGATTCTTCTTCTTGAAGAAATTTCTCTTGAATTGTTTCTTACCATTCACAAATGATGATGACTTCTTCATGGGAATTTTGACTTCGTCATCATCATTATCGTTATCTTGAAACTTTTTGGGGAACCTTTCCACATGATGACCAACCTTTCCACATAGAAAGCATGCTAGTGGAAGTTTCCCTTTAAACATTACTTTTCCTCTTTTCATATTTGAAGAAAGGAATGAAATCACCTCATCTATATCTTATTTTTCCTAAGAATCATCAATGGTGAGTTTCCTCCTAGCCGTACATGCCATCTCATTGGATTTCCCCTTTTCCACATCCTCATTATCATCATTCCTCATCTCTTATACATCCAAGGTACTGTGCACATTGTCCAATGTCATCACTTTGGGATCTTTATCTTCTAGTATTGAAACATTGAGATTGAACCGAGGTAGAAGCTTCCTCAAGATGCACTATACAATAATTAATCTTCAATGACATCATAAAGTCATAACCTTTCTTCCACAACAATATTTACCCTGTCAAAGAATGCATCAACAGACTCATTCGGGTTCATCTTCAGATCTTCATACTTATTCCATAGCACTTAGAGCTTTGTCTCTCTGACCTTTGTATCTCCTTCATATATATTCAATAGTTTTTCCCACATGGAATGTGACGTTTTTCATGACATCACCTTTGTGTAGATGGGATTGGAAAGAGATCCCCCTAATACATTGATTGCTTTTTCATCAGCATCCAACTCTCTATGCTAGCTTCTGATAATGAACTACTGTTAATATCACCTGTGATACCATTCATATCTTCTAAAAACACATCCTTTCCCAAAGATCAGAAAGAGTTTTGCATTTGATTCTTCCATATCTAAAAATTACATCAATCGAATATTGGAATCCCTTTATGATTAGTGACATCCATTGAGAGAAGAACAAATATCAACCTTTCCCCCTGATACCAATTATTAGGTCCACAACGCTGAATACCCTGAGAGTGGGGGTGAATCAGGGTATGACTAATTTAAAAATAAATCCCATTATGATATTTTTTCTCTATTAAGAAAAACACTCTTCTCTCTCTCTCTCTACTATTGCATGATATAAGTAGAAAGTAAATCATGTACCGAAAACAACAATTTTACTTGGTTCATCGCTAAGGTCTACGTCCAAGGAGAATACACCGACATGTTATCGGTCATACCAAATTCTACTAAACTTGACCAGATGTGGATTACAAGGTTTAGGCATAGTCACTCTATCCCTGGCTCACTAACTTTACAAGGTTTAGGTCATCTCACTTCTTTCCAAAGGTTCACTCCATGTTTCTCTCTCTCTAGCTCACTACTGGTGGAGAGAATCACCTTCTTCCTCTTCCTTCACTCACACCTCTAGAAATGATACACTCACAGTTTATAGACTTGTAGGTATCTTCATTTTCATGAAATAATGCATCCTCTGTTGTATATGGATGCTCTGTTTATGTCCAACTGTCACATATGGATGAATCTCTCTTTGCATCGAAGGTATCAGGCAAACTTCCAGCTTCCACGCAGCTCAAAAATCAATGCCAGAAATAAACCTTACTTGGCACGCAAGTCTATCCCGGCATGCAAGTACCAGTGGGCAAGTCACAACTGGCGTGCAAGTCTACCTCACACACTTGTGCGGCACAAGCTACTTCAACTCAAAAATTCTGTGACACACTTTCTTTTACGCCCAATCCAATATTGGCCCGCAACTACCAACAATCGCCCCTCTTCAAATCTGGCCCGCAAGTCCCACTTGCGCGACTTCCACACCTGCACGATGGGAGAAATTATTTCAAAAAGTGTTGAACTCTAGTGATAAATTTAGGAGGGCTGGTTCAGTATTTATATGCATTTTGAACACCCTGCCCGACGACGCGCAGGTCACCTCTCGGCGTGCATGTTTCGGTGCGCAAGTCTTCTATCCTCCTAGACAATTGGGCGACCAAACCTAAAACATTCTCGACTCTCTTTCCTTTTTCATATTTTGATCTTATGATCTTGAAAAACAATAGGCACGCATGTTTCCAAATCTCCTAGGCACCGGCGCGCAAGTCACCTGCACGACCAACACTATACTTGCATGATCCTTATCCCTTTGCTATATTTTCATGACCTGATCTTAAAAAACATATGGCATGAATGTTTCTTATCCTTCAAGACCATGGAGCGCAATTCCCATTTCCCAAAACACTTTTCTTCATTTGTCGATTATCAGGCCAATAAATTTTGAAAACACGGGAAAACAAGGAATTTATCCCTCCAACACAATGAAAAATCCAAAATCCAAAGACTATGGTGCAGGACCATTATATGAAAGAGGGTAACTCAAAACCCTTGATGGAATTATCTTTTAACACCCAGCTATTTCTTCATTCCATCTTCGATTAATTATTTCATTTAAACTGATATAACCACAGCCATATTATTATCATCAAATCAAAAAAACAACTTATAGATTAATTAAAAAGTCCACATTATCATTTGGAGATTAATAATGGATTAATCATATCATTATGTTTGTTACCAATTTGCATCACAAACAACAAGCATAACAAACAATGAATATGTATAACATTATCTACAAAATCAAGATACAATAACCTCATTTAGAAATTGATTCCAATTCTCTAATCATGTTAAAATGTTTATTTTTTTTGAATTTCATTGTATTCCCATGGGCTGAAAAATACTCACTATACAACTATAAATAATTATATTAGAGAAGCGAGGAATATGCTACCTCAAAAGGCTTCCAATGTTATCTTCATGAGAATGAGAAAACACAACATATCATGATCACATCTCTTAAGAAGACTATGTCCACCTGACGACACCCTGACACCAACACACAAACCAACAACATAGAATTACTTATTAGAAACATAGATATCACATGCCAAAACATTATTGGAGATGGTGTCCTAGTACTAACTATTTTTACATTAATTACATGAATATTTAATTTATTTAATTATTAATCATATTATCACATATTGTTCATTGTTATTAAGTAATATATTGTGATAATTTCGTAGAGTATTTGTTTCATTATTAAGTTCACAGAAAATCCCCACTATGATTAGATCATTGAAGTGCTATGACAATATTTTTATATATTGATCAATAGTTGGATGAAATTCTATGATGAGAAACATAGTATACATACAATCAGGTGAAAGTACATGTAATGATGATCACACATTGTAATATCCAAGAAATGATATTATAATAACAGACCAACCTGTAACAATTTAGAATGTTTTGGTGTCCTCAAATATTCCTATATGGGATCATGTGTAATTATACATAGACTTTGAAATTATCATTAATATTTTTCATGATTCACGCACATATATTTTTTTGACAAAAACCATTACGCTGCATTTTGGCGAAAAGTATAGTATGTCTAGTGCATCATGAATGGCATGTTATTAGTGGATAAGTCGAGGAAGGATCTGTCCCATCCATTTATGGATATTGATATCTCGGCCCATTTACTGAAATAGAACGGTCTCCCTAAATTCTTTTACGAAGTTGTAAATATGTTTTTATTTTAGGTACTCAAAGAAAGGTGTGTCAATCTTATAGGTTTATGTCACTATCATGAAATATTCATGATGTTATATTGTTATAAAGGGATTATATTTCACTGTGAGTCTTCATATTAGTATGTCGATTTTGTGACATTATGTTTCTCATTATTCGGTACCATGACCCATTACTATATAGTAAACAATGACTTTAAGGAAGTCCACCAAATACCATTGAGAAATAATCCTACAGGGTCTTATACTAGGTGTTTGTAGTGGTCTCAATCAAATATTATATTAATTTATATAATACATTAAATAGTATTCTCATGATCGGTGAATAATTTTATACATGTTCAAATGATCGCACATGATAAATGTATATTTATTCACAAAATTGTGAATAATATATATTTAATTATATTATTGAACATTTAATAAATATCTAGTTACAATTTTGTAAATAACAATATATATTTAAGAGAATAAAATATTTTATCACGGTGATTAATATATGGAAGAAGAGTTTGAGCTAACCAATACTGTGTCTGTTGGTAAATTAATTATTTACAGGATGGTAAATAATGTTTATCCAGTTGGCGCATGAAATAATAATATTATTTTTATCATTATATGGAATGTGATTCCATTTATGGTTCTGTTTTGGAAAGGATAGTGCAACACCAATAATCGTGTTGATATCATTATTATGTAGAATGGGTTTTAGGTAATTGTTATAATTTAATTTAATTACTATTTCATAGTTAAATATTGTAACTGAATCTCCAAGTCGATTAATAGGCAGGTACGTCTATTTTTCCATCCACCTGCCAATTGAGAAACAATGAGCCAAAAAATTTCTCTACGTACTACTCTCATGTAATCATCTAATGAATAACATAAATTCTTCAAGACCATTGAACGATCAATTATGAATTATCGACACAAGAAATTCATTTCACCACAATATCACCTAGAGAATGAGTGGCGTTGTTCGTATTCCATTGGAGCATGTGTCGATCATAGTTAGAGGGATCATACATTTGATCCTCATGAATGAAATGAAGACAATCTAGAAGGGTCATTCTTGATGATCAATGATCATCAATGAAAAAATTACCTAAGACCTAAGTATTTAATTTCTATAGAATTTATTAAATTAATTGTAAAAATGAAGCAAATAATCCAACTTCTAAAATCTTGGATGTTTATTCTCATTATCTAAATCATGGATTTTAATCCCTCGATACTAGAGTTCATCATTATGTTAAACACATATTGGCCTTCAGTTATGGAAAAATCAAAGTTGGGCCCTCCCAAACACCATGCTTCTATTGTGTCCAGATCCTAAAAGTGGTACCAATGTAATCTTCATTATTTTCTATAAATATTAAAATAATTATTTTATTTTTCACCCTTTAATAATTTAGTTTTTAAATTCATGTTCAATGGTTCTTATAATCTGAATTTAGAGATATGATATTTTTCTTTTTCATTTATCACATATATGAAAAAAAATAAACTTTTGAATAAAATTAAATAAAGAAACTCATCAGGAGGCATTGATGATTCAGTCCTAGTTACATGATAATACACTCCATGTATTCAGAGTTACAGAATGTGTAATCCTCCATAGATATCATGAAGTTGGGATGAAATAAAATGTAATTTTTATCTGTGCATAATGAGTAATTTAGAAATTACACAAGTCATGTGCCTTACAAATATTCAATTTAGATCAATTTTAAATTGAATGTTTACCAGGATAGAATAGAACCAAATAATCAAGATTACGTTCCATGGGGCCTCTTGGACATTGTGTATAGTCCCTTTAGGTCATGGGCTAAGCCACATATACCATATATGGATAAGCATAATGGTTATAATGTAACCTAGAGACAACGCAATGTGTGGTCCACTGGACTCACGATATACTATGTGATTTTTGAAGTACACTGCAAAAATTGAGTCCTTAGGGAGGTACATTGAATAAGATGGTGAAGGATGTACAGTTTGTGTACTCAGAACTACATGTCATTTATATTACCCAATTATACATAATTAAAACATTAATGTTTCTCCAATGTTCATAATTACATATCATTTTGATTAGAATGGGTGTTCATTGTTTACCTCTATGGTTATGGATGAAAATATTAGGGAAATTAAGAAAATTATTTAGAAAAAAGGATAGAATAATTAAAGATAATAATTAATCGATTTGATCATGATTTATCATAATAATAATGATAATGGAATTTAATTCTAGTTTTATTTAATTTGTAATTCTTTTCATTGATATGGATGATCATGATCCAAAATAAAACATTGTATTTGATTGGTTTACATTTAAAATATTATAATTTAAATAGTTGACATGCATGCCTTCGCTTCTTATTAATATGATGGGCCTGAATTCCCATGGTTTATTTTATGTACACCCCCCTTTACCCCACACATGTGTGTGAGTTAAAAATAATATGTAATAGATGGAGTTCCCATGATTGTGGATTTGGTTTATGTTAGGAGCTTATGTGAAACCAACCCATGGAGATACAATGCTAGAGAGGTTGAGAGCTATAGGCATGAAACCTAAAAAGGTTCATGGTTTTCCTCCACTAAGATAAGGGTGAGTTTATTAATATATAGATAAAATAAATATTTAAAATTCTTATGATCATGATCATTCCCTTTTCAATATTGTATTTTTGTCAGTATCTTGGTTTTTCATTACTGATTTACTTTCGCGACTGTATAATTAATGAATTAAAATGAATTAAATTTGTAACTACAATATTAATAGATTATGTGTAAATATTATATAAAAAATGTTTATTCACTTTTGTAAGTTCACCAAAATATTAAAATGGATATGATAATGATAATATTATTATTTATGCATAAGAGATAAAACACCATCAATAAAATATTATGTTAGATTATTCCTTGAGTTACATTATTAAGGGAATTACTAAATAAAAATAACTTTTTGGAAAACCATTATTAAGAAATTTTAATTTATATTGGATGATCTTAAGAATGTTTCCTGTTTACATAAGACATTAAATCAAGATGTGTATCCATTTATAGACATGGGTAAATATGGAGGCATGTTTTTAGGAAATCCATGTCCTGAAATTAGGATTGGGGACTCCACTAAACATATAATTTAGTTTCAAGCCCCCAGAGGGAAAATTCATTCCTACCTTAATTCCATAAAAAATCCTGACTACACATTTTTTGGGTTAGGTGATGGGAATTTGGACTCATGCCACTCAAATGCCCTATAAAAGGGACCTTCCGACATCAATGGAGTGGGGCATTGGGAAATGATAAAATAATGTCAGACATAATAAAATTAATTCATTATTTCTCATAAAATGTATTTATGAAATTCTTTATATACTCTACATTAATTGTAGAATAAAAATTGAAAACATATCAAATACACTATAAATGTGATCAATAATTCAAAATGAAGACATCCTCATTGGATGTAACATTTAGGTATGGTTTAGAAGACTTGAGGTAATACGACACCATGAACAGAAATCTTTTGTGTTGGATTCCTATTTACTTGATCTTTCTTCCCACGAAATGAGTGGAAAAGATTTCATTCTCTATAAGAAACATATAAATTGTGTATTCAAAATTCAATGTTTTCTATTATCATAAATTTCTAGTGAACACTTAATGTATCATGAAAACGTGGATTCCTATAACATTATTGAGAACCTCCATGGTCTGTACCAAGAGAAAGAAAGAAATGAAATTTTTGAGATCTCCTGGGAACCCATTTTGAGAATGCATGGAGATGGTGCCCCATCAGGGTCTCACATAGTCATGCTCATTGGATAAATTTATCTTTTACAGGTTATAGGGTTTATACTCTTGAAAAACATGGGTTCCGATCTCATTCTTGCATCACTACCATGAAGAAAATAATGTTTTTTTGTGAATTTCAATATGAACACAATTGAAATGTCTCTACCAAATATTCTTATCTTCCATCACCATGTGAAAAACGACATTATTCATGAAGAGTTGTTATTCCTTATAGTGAATAAGAAGAATGGGAACACAAATATCATTAATTCCAAAACCTTTACACACCCTACAAAGGAAAATAATATCAGCGGGGATGGAATTTAATATGAATATGTTTGTTTCACATGTGGAATTAAAAGGCACTGGATTAAAATGTTGCACCATGCTAAATATGAAACATGAATATTCACCTTGAATTTTTTTTATAGAAATTTATCTATTTAAAAATAGTATGAATTTGATATAGCCTTGTAACCCACATATTTATCAATATACACTAACCAAGTAGATTTAATATTATTGATTGAGGGGAGGCATATCTATGAGAATTTAAATGTTCCAGACTTACTACTCCAGTTGTTGAGTGCTAACACTTTGCATGGCTGACTATAATTAAATTTTTATTGGAATGGTTTTATTATGTGAATTATAAAATGAAAAAATTGTTTCATTATCTAGACTACATACTGATGGATTTTTTTTCAAGTATATAATTTATTGTTGATTAATTTGTAACAATAGTGTATGTTTTTGTAAGGAAATTTTATATAACAGACATTATGTGTTAGATTACACAACCAATGTAGGCACAATCAATAGTGAATCTTCTTCAAATGACATGTACCTCACCTAAGACTGGCATCACTAGTTTGTTAAAATAAATGATAAATTCATTAAAACATTACATAAAAATGGATATTTAAATTCATTGGATCTAAATCAACATGGTATATGTTAAGCATATTTATATGGAAAAAATTCCAAATCCCCATTTTGTGGGATAGGAAAACTGTCATAATAGAATTTATAATTGATTCATATTAATGTGTGTGTATCATTTCAAGATGATGCTTACGGTGATTACACATAATAGATAAGATTTATTGATGATTTCATTAGGTATGGGTGACTCTACTGAATGAGGTATAAGTCAAATTCATTTGATATGTTCATTGAATAGAAGAAATAAGTGGAGAATGAGTCATGCAAGTATTCCATTTTCCTTTTAGGGATACGTTTTTCAAATAGTATCACACATACTAAACTATGTACCAACTAAATCGATAAATGATATTCCATAACAGATTTAAAGATGAAGAAAATCCATGTTATAATATTTAAATGTATGGGGAGGCTAAGCATTTGTTAAGTCCACTTCAGGTAAAATACTCGCATCACATGGAACAAAGTATACATGTCTAGTATCCCCTAAGAAAACAATCCGATATTACCTAATCGCCCCCACAAAAATAGGATACATTGGAATGAAAATCCATATTCCATGAGAGGATAGACAAATAGAATATTACAATTTCTTTTTATAACTGATGATGGTGAATCATTATTAACTGATAATAATGATCATAAAACCTATTATTAAGTAGTAAGTTTCATTTACATTATCAAGTGGAATGAATCCATGAAATCTGAAATTGATTCCATGAACCAAATCCAATTGTGTATTTTTTTTAGAGCCTCTAGTATATGTAATTCCTGTTTGTTCCTAATGGGTATTAAAGAAGAAGCTGGACATGGAAGGATAATTCAATACCCATTTGGAATGATTGGTTGGAAAAATGTTTAAAATGATTTATGGAATTATCTATGACTAAATCTTTTCAATAGTTTCAATGATAAAATGCATCAAAATTCAACTAGCTATTGGAAATTACTGTGAATTTGGGATTTTGTAAATGGATGTCAAAAAATTACTCCTTTACTAGAACATTCATGAATATGTTTATATATATCAACCAGAATGGATTGTGACTCCAATAGATTCTTATATGATATAAAATTTTTAAAAATATATTTATGGTTTGATGTAAGAATCCATGTAATGGAAAATTCATTTTGATGAAGCTATAGAAAATTATTTTTATAAATAATGAATGTGAGACTATTGAATATAATGAATTTAGTGGGTGAGAATTAATTTTCCAAATATTATATGTTGATAAAATATTACTTGGTGGAAAAAAATACTAGTCGTACATTCTATTAAAGAATGGATGAATAAATGATTCTCCATAAAGACGAGGGTGACACAACATATATCATTTTTATCAAGATCTATCATTATAGATTGATGAGATTTTTGAGAACATGTTAAATTACCTACATTGATTAGATACTTAAGTGATTCACTAAGGAAAAATACCTGAGGGTATTGTTGCATATATCACATGGAATTATTTATTCCAAGAAAATGTCTCCTCAGATGAATAAAGAAATAAATTTAATAGAAAAGATTCCATTAAAATAAATGATTAGTTCAGTCATGTTTTCTACTTGATGTACTATTATTGATATTCCCCATACATTTATTGTAGAATGAAGATATTAGGATGAGCCAGGTGATCATCAGTAGATAGAAGTCATAAATATCCATAAGTATCAGATTTATACTAAGTATATATTCGTGATTCATAGAGGAGATAATGAACTAAACATCAAGGGACATGAAGATGATAGTTTCTTGACCAATCAATATGAAATGTGGTTGAAAACGGGATACAACATAATTTTTAATAGTGTTTATGTAAGTTAAAAGAGCTCAATCTAAAGTGTGGTCAATGATTCTAAATATAGTGTATGTATATCATAGCTTATAAGGTAGCTAAGGTGTATATTTGTGGTAGAACTGAGTCCAATAGGATTTTTTAGTTCCTAGTAGTAATGATCTCATCACACTATATTGTCAAAATACTACAGTGGTGGCTCTTGACAATGGGCCATGGTAACGTCATTGGACAAAGCACATATTTTGGAAGTATCAATTCTTGGGGGATTTGGCTAAGATATTTGAATTTGCATTGATTGGTATTTACACATAAGACAATTTGGAAGACCTCTTGACTAATGCCTTCAATCCACATTATCATGATCATCATGTCAGGTCTTCGGTACTGAATGTCAGAGGCAGTTGGCTTTAGTCCATGTTAGAGTTTCTGGGAGTTGGTATCCTAGAACAAGATGTTCATACATTGATTACATAAATATATAAGTTATTTGAATATAAAATATCTTATTACATATTTTTCATTTTACATCATTAATATAATGTAATAATGGCATAGATTATTTATCACAATAATATGGTCATAATAGATTATCACTATGATGAAATTTTTAAAGTGCTGTGAAAATATTCATAAATATAGTTTTGTAGTTTGATTTCATACTATTATGGGACTCATAGTATATAGACCATCAAGAGAGAGTACTCTTTATCAAATGTGACTTATTATAATGATGTTTGAACTTGGTAATCTCCAAGATGAGAGATTATGATAATAGACTTTCCAATAAGAATTCTGCATTTTTTAGTGTTATCAGATATTCCTATCTGTGGGAATATGTCATTAACCTTATACTTTAGTATTATCATTAATACATGTCACGAACCAGCCCGAGTCGACCCTGAACCTGTCACCCAGGCCAGCCCGCGACAAGTCCCGAGAGGCGTTCCCGATCCTCCTGGGATGGTGAAAAGCACCAAGGGCATCAATAGAGTACACAAGGGAACGATTTCGCCCATATATAAACAATCAAACAAACAGCAGAAATAAACGGACAGCCCAAAATGAATTTATATAAAAATTGAACTAAATATTATTTGTACAAGAAAATAAAATTAGAACAAAACCAACAACTCAAATGAACAATTTCGATGAAAAAATAACTCCATGTGACACTTCTGGTCACTCTCCAACACAATGATAAAAAGTCTCCCAAGGTGATCGAACAAAAGATGAAACCTGCACAAGGGCTAAAAAAAGAAGAAGACTATAGGCGTGAGTATTAAAACTCAGTAGGTTAGCCTGATATTCTATTCCCAATGCACATTACTTTAAAATAAAAGAAACATCAATTTATAGTTTTAAATTCAAGATTTGAAAGTTTGGTTTTCAAATGAGGTTTCATGCTATAATAATTATCAGACAAAAACATGCAGGTTTAATAAACAAAAATGCAAGTAACAATTATTTTCAAAGAGGTGAAACTTCAAAATGAAAATAGTTTTCAAGAGGGCTGATTTAAATAATTTTAACATTCAAATAAATAACACATACTACTGAATTTACCAACCAAACACACCGTATGCCGACGGTGAATACATAATAGCCAACGAGCACTAGTCACAGGAATACCCCTAGGCACTAGTTAGTTGTGAGCCCCAGGTACCTCATATCTCGGTGAAAGTAACCATAATAAATATCTGTTCTCGTGCACGAGCCACTAGTAGGGAACATACCCATAACCTAGTGGTCCCCATTCATCAACATCATCATAGTTTAGTTAGTGTTGTCATCGTCAAACTTGCTACGTGAAACAGGGGCCAACCCCCACAGAATCACTAGCATACTAGTACACGTCCGCCCACCTAGATACCCGGGATTCCCTTTAGTGCTCAATCAAGTTACACATATTATCAAATACACCTTTCACATCCCCATTCCATTCCAAAACCATAAAAACACAAACATCCCATAATCATTCTTCAAATTTCTTACACTAATCAACAAACCGCTAAATATTACGGTAAAACAATTTCATGAAGTGTATTGAGGATTTGCACATAAAACTCTTTCAAAAACACTCTTTAAATTATAAACACACATCATAACCAAACCAAATCATATTTGTCAGACCAATAAACATTTAATAAAATCATTTAATGGACCATAAAACAATCCCAATTTCACAACTTGTTATATACAAGTAAAACACTCCTTCATTAGGAAATGCCAAACGGGCCTTTAAACATTTTCTCAAAACTAACCTTTGATTAAGGTATGCATTTTAATTTTATTAAGGATCTGTATAAACATCATTTACAGCAGTAAACCTCATTCATAAATCTCTTATAATACTTAGGTTAAATATTCAAAACACAACCATTTTCATAAAGATGTGAAACGGTCCATTTTTGGGCAACTCGGGCCAAAATATGTTGTAAATCAAAACCCACTTGTTTGTAAAAACAAATCCAAATTGGAAATCAATATAAGTACCCAAAAAAACATTTATAATTCTTCCAATTACTTTATAAATCCAATCAAGTATCTTTTAAATCACACATCACACATAAAAGCCAACCGGGCAATTTACCGAACACATGACATGCCCTTTTTAAACAAAACAATTTATTTTATGTACATGAAAAGGAATAAAACACCAATTGAAAGCCATATTTTCATTCAAGATAATGTAACATGTTAAAAATACCATATAACATATTATAAACCTCACAAAATATTTGTAAAAGATAACGGAACATTTAAACAAACACTTGTTGAGAAATTTCATGACAAAACAACACTACCGTTCACAAACCAATGATTAAACAACCACTTTGAACACCAATAAAATTATCAAAAGGATGAAAAACAATAATAAAAATATATATCTGGTTTTAAATATAATAAAAGGATGAAACTTAAATAAAAAAGTCATGTGCATTGGGTATCCTACCTCAAATCTTTGGCGTAATTGAAACGCACACCCGAAATCACCCGCATCGGGTTTATAAACCCTAAAACTATAAATACCAGACCTAAAAAAACATAAAACCCATCAAAAAACATGGTATAACAAAACCCTAGGTCTATCAAGACTAGGGTACAATATAAAACCATGAAATAATTAAAGGAGGGGGAAGAAGAAGTAGAAAGGAGAAGGAATCTCACCTTTCACCCTAGAAAACTCTTCGTATTCCATTAGATCTTCAACCCTATAGGGAAGTTAATGGCTTGAAAATTCATGGAGATACTCCTAAGATCTGGCCGAACCAGGGAAATAAAATTGGTGGCCAAAAGAGTAAGAATTGAATGAGTTATGGGTGAAACAAGTTACCTTCTCAATTCTGGACGTTTTGAGGAAACCAGAGAACATTCTCCCTAATACGCGACCAAAATGAGCTCCAAAGTGGTAAAAACGATATTGGGGGTGAGGATAGGGATATTGGCTTCGGGTGGGAGGTGGAATCACCGAAACAGATTAAAAAATGAAAAAGATATAAATGAAACAAAATATTTTTTTTAAAACAGGAAATGGGCCCATGGTCCGGCCCAATACCTAAATAAGTGACCCAAATTCGCATGGCTTATGAATTTCTAATGGGTCCAAAAGGATAAATAAATTTTAATATATCAGTATAGGATAAGTGGGAAGTTTATTGGGTGAAAAAGGATGAAAAACAAAAGAGTTATAAAAGAAACAAATTCAGTTGTTAAAACTGGGAATGGGCCGGATCAATACAAGGACAGAAAAAAAACCGTGTGTGACAATTCTCCCCACCATTAATGCTTTCCGCCCCCGGAAAGCCATAACACTTTCCAGCTGAAAAAATACAACACATAAGTATTCCAGAATGTACCCCCCACCATTAAGAATCATCTATCCCTAGAAATGTTCATAGGATGAAAATCCAAGAGACCCATGGTGGGTCTCCCCACCATTAGAAACCAACTAGCAATGAATAGACAAGAATTGAACATGAGCTAAAATTCGGCGTCACTCACAGAAGCCCAAAAAAACATCCTAGAAAAACATAATATACCAAGTTAATAGGATTACAAAATGAACATATAAACCACCCACTCCCGAATGGAGGGGACAAGAACTTGGCCAACACATTCAGCACTATTCTGGACCCCCGTCACTTGGGGGTGGGAGGGAAGGGGACCCAATAATTTGGCCACTGAAACAACAAAAGAAACAATGAAACTACCCGAAACTCTCCCCCAATGAATAGGTAACACCAAGACTTCATCTGATTTTTACAGGTGGTCCACACAGGGACATTGATTGAAAACCCACATCCATGAAGGAAAAACCATAAACACTGTGTGAGGGGTTAAGTCCACCACGCTTGTTGCGACAAAGGGAAATTCATAGAAATGAAGAACCAAAACATTGACATAGTAACTAACTTACCAAAACAGAGGATTAAGGATCATAATCTAGCACTCCACACCTCTGTTGATTTCCTGACTGCGTGAAAAGCTTCACTCCGAGGCCTATGGCTGGAGCCCTGATTCTTGAAGCATTTGCTGCACCGCAGTCAGGTGATAAGGATCACACCACTCAAAAAACCCACACTGGATCACAAAAAAAAACCTTCATCTAAATAGGAAATAATAGATACATATCAAAATTCCTTATCACACTAAATGATGGGCATAATGGATAAGGAATTAGACGAAACACATCAACATCACCGAACACAACTGCTCTATCCAAAAGAATTATCACGACCTAGAAGAACTTTTAATAGATCCCAAACATCTCTATATTCCAACAAACAGGTTGAGGCATCATTAAAAGAGGTGAATTTAAAATTTGAAAGGAATCATTAGGTTGATCAGTAGGAAATATTTCCAACGGAGAACTATCACTAGCCACATCACAACATCAAACACATCTTTAGAAACCCAATGAAAATTTCTCCAAAACCAAGACACCAACAAGATATCATCTCAAGATACAACAAGAGTATGAATTCTAGATCACAATGAAGATCACTGAATAAACAACTCTTCTACAACATAGAAAAATCAAGCCACATAACCATTGGTTTTAAAAAAAAGGGCCACAATTTTCAGCTCAAAAAAATTTTGAAAAATCAAACTAACTCGGTGGGTTTCCACATTCACCAATGGTGTTTCATCAAGTCTCACCCACATGCACATTTCCATGCCACCCCTGACACCCAACCACCATACCATATAGGCCATACTTCCAAATATAAATAAAACCATGCATGTGAGAACCCATGAAAACACCAAAGGCTAAAATTCAACATCATAATTAAAAAAACAATTTACCTTCAAAAGGAACACCAACCACCAAGTCAAAAAAACATTTTCATGTTTCACAAAAAAAACCACAATTAATTAAGAACCATTTTCTTGAAAACCTACCCCTTTTCATTTTTAAAAACATTTTAAATAACCAAGCCACTCCAAACAACCCCTTCACGTTATTTTTTTTTAAAAAAAAATCAGCAATGTATATTTTCATAATCCGAGGTCCATTGAGACCAATAACATTTCTAGTAAAAAACCAACCGATCAAAACTAATTTCCAAAACTAATTTATCCGATTTAAAAAACTTTTTTAACATCCTAAAATACCCCATTTAAAAAAAAGATCCAGAATCACTTTAAAATGATTCACAATTTCAAAACATTTTATTTCAACAAACCACAAGTTTAGATTATGGATAATCCAATCCCTTTAAATCATTTCTGCTTCCCTCCATTTTTTTTCACAAAAACACAACCTTCCTAAACCATTCTTATATTTAATTATTGAAACCCCCTTGTTTCACTTTTCAAAATCTAATCCTTACATTAAAACCCATTTCCACAATTCTCACACAAGGATTTTAAAAACAAAAATTCAGAATTCAAGAAAGGTTCAAGAGACCAAAGAAACAGGGAACTAGTGTCGGTGGGTGACTTGACCATATGGTTGGCGGCCATATGCCAAACACAATACCAACACAAAGAGACTTATTAGGACCATTCCCCAGCTCCACATGGCTTGCCAGGCCCTGTGAGATCATGAAGGCCATTGGTCAGACTCCCCTTGTCATATCCCAATATAAAACAATCAACTAGAACAATGGACACTAATAAAACCGGACTTCCATGGAAACCTGAGGATTAGAACAAGAAAGAGTTCGTGACGCTCTTCTTTCACTTACCCCCTCAAGTCCCAACAATCCTACTCCATCTAAACTGACATCCCCAAAATAACAAGGGCGCTCTAAAAAGAAAGTTCCGCTAATAGCCGACCTCCTCTGATACCATTTTGTCACGAACCAGCCCGAGTCGACCCTGAACCGGTCACCCAGGCCAGCCCGCGACAAGTCCCGAGAGGCGTTCCCGATCCTCCCGGGATGGTGACAAGCATCAAGGGCATCAATAGAGTACACAAGGGAACGATTTCGTCCATATATAAACAATCAAACAAACAGCGGAAATAAACGGACAGCCCAAAATGAATTTATATAAAAATTGAACTAAATATTATTTGTACAAGAAAATAAAATTAGAACAAAACCAACAACTCAAATGAACAATTCCGATGAAAAAATAACTCCATGTGACACTTCTGTCACTCTCCAACACAATGATAAAAAGTCTCCCAAGGTGATCGAACTAAAGATGAAACCTGCACAAGGGCTAAAAAAAGAAGAAGACTATAGGCGTGAGTATTAAAACTCAGTAGGTTAGCCTGGTATTCTATTCCCAATGCACATTACTTTAAAATAAAAGAAACATCAATTTATAGTTTTAAATTCAAGATTTGAAAGTTTGGTTTTCAAATGAGGTTTCATGCTATAATAATTATCAGAAAAAAACATACAGGTTTAATAAACAAAAATACAAGTAACAATTATTTTCAAAGAGGTGAAACTTCAAAATGAAAATAGTTTTCAAGAGGGCTGCCTTAAATAATTTTAACATTCAAATAAATAACACATACTACTGAATTTACCAACCAAACACACCGTATGCCAACCGTGAGTACAAAATAGCCAACGGGCACTAGTCACAAGAATACCCCTAGGCACTAGTTAGTTATGAGCCCCAGGTACCTCGTATCTCGGTGAAAGTAACCATAATAAATATTCGTTCTCGTGCACGAGCCACTAGTAGGGAACATACCCATAACCTATTGGTCCCCAATCATCAACATCATCATAGTTTAGTTAGTGTTGTCATCGTCAAACTTGCTACGTGAAACAGGGGCCAACCTCCACAGAATCACTAGCATACTAGTACACGTCCTCCAACCTAGATACCTTGGATTTCCTTTACTGCTCAATCAAGTTACACATATTATAAAATACACATTTCACATCCCCATTCCATTCCAAAACCGTAAAAACACAAAAATCCCATAATCATTCTTCACATTTCTTACACTAATCAACAAACCGCTAAATATTTCGGTAATACAATTTCATGAAGTGTATTGAGGATTTGCACATAAAACTCTTTCAAAAACACTCTTTAAATTATAAACACACATCATAACCAAACCAAATCATATTTGTCAGCCCAATAAACATTTAATAAAATAATTTAATGTACCATAAAACAATCCCAATTTCACAACTTGTTATATACAAGTAAAACACTCCTTCATTAGGAAATGCCAAACGGGCCTTTAAACATTTTCTCAAAACTAACCTTTGATGAAGGTATGCATTTTAATTTTATTAAGGATCTGTATAAACATCATTTACAGTAGTAAACCTCATTCATAAATCTCTTATAATACATAGGTTAAATATTCAAAACACAACCATTTTCATAAAGATGTGAAACGGTCCATTTTTGGGCAACTCGGGCCAAAATATGTTGTCAATCAAAACCCACTTGTTTGTAAAAACAAATCCAAATTGGAAATCAATATAAGTACCCACAAATACCATTTATAATTCTTCCAATTCCTTTATAAATCCAATCAAGTAACTTTTAAATCACACATCACACATAAAAGCCAACCGGGCAATTTACCGAACACATGACATGCCCTTTTTAAACACAACAATTTATTTTATGTACATGAAAAGGAATAAAACACCAATTGAAAGCCATATATTCATTCAAGATACTGTAACATGTTAAAAATACCATATAACAGATTATAAACCTCACAAAATATTTGCAAAAGATAACGGAACATTTAAACAAACACTTGTTGAGAACTTTCATGACAAAACAACACTACCGTTCACAAACCAATGATTAAACAACCACTTTGAACACCAATAAAATTATCCAAAGGATGAAAAACAATAATAAACATATATATCTGGTTTTAAATATAATAAAATGATGAAACATAAATAATAAAGTCATGTGCATGGGGTATACTACCTCAAATCTTTGGCGTAATTGAAACGCACACCCGAAATCACCCGCCGCGGGTTTATAAACCCTAAAACTATAAATACCAGACCTAAACAAACATAAAACCCATCAAAATACATTGTATAACAAAACCCTAGGTCTATCAAGACTAGTGTACAATATAAAACCATGAAATAATGAAAGGAGGGGGAAGAGGAAGGAGAAAGGAGAAGGAATCTCACCTTTCACCCTAGAAAACTCTTCGTATTCCATTAGATCTGCAACCCTAGAGGGAAGGTAATGGCTTGAAAATTCATGGAGATACTCCTAAGATCTGGAAGAACTAGGAAAAGAAAATTGGTGGCCAAAATAGTACTAATTGTATGAGTTATGGGTGAAACAAGTTACCTTCTCAATTCTGGACGTTTTGAGGAAACCAGAGAACATTCTCCCTAATACGCGACCAAAATGAGCTCAAAAGTGGTAAAAACGATATTGGGGGTGAGGATAGGGATATTGGATTCGGGTGGGAGGTGGAATCACCGAAAAGATTAAAAAATGAAAAAGATATAAATGAAACAAATTATTTTGTTTAAAACAGGAAATGGGCCCATGGGCCGGTCCAATACCTAAATAAGTGACCCAAATTCTCCTGGCTTATGAATTTCTAAAGGGTCCAAAAGGATAAATAAATTTTAATATATCAGTATAGGATAAGTGGGAAGTTGATTGGGTGAAAAAGGATGAAAAACAAAAGAGTTATAAAAGAAATAAATTCATTTGTTAAAACTGGGAATGGGCCGGATCAATACAAAGACAGAAAAAAAACCGTGTGTGACAATACATGTCATGATGTCCATAAATTTATTTTCTAATGAAATTCATCAAGTCATATGTTGGTGGGAAGTATGTTTCATTGAGTGCATCATGAATAACATGTTATCAACAGATAAGTCAATGAAGGATTTGTCCCTTCCATATATAGAAGTTGGTATCTCATCCATTATATTCAAATAAAACCATATCCCTAAATTCACTATCCATTTTGTAATAATGATTTTACTTCATATAGTCAAATTATGATGTATGAAGAATATAGGTTGATGAGACTACCATGAAACTTGGTTGATGAGATTTTGTGACAACAAGAATATATTTTATAGTATTCCTTCATATGAGGATTTCATTGGTGTGACTTCAAGTTCATTATCTTTGTTTCATTGACCCGTAGCTAGACAATAATATTTAACATTAGGAACACCTGATGAATACAAATGGGAAAAAATCCTATAGGGTCAGACAATAACTGTTTCTGGTGGTCTCAATCATATTCTTTTTGAATGTAATTATTTGAATAAGTATTATTCTCAAGACCAATGAATTGTTTTATTCAAGATGATATTATTTAATATGTTAAATAAATATTCATTCACTTGATTGTTAATAAAATATAATTATTTATATTCTTGAAAATATCATAAAAATTTATTTTTTTTCTTTTAAAAAAAATATTTATTTTGGAGAATAAAATATTTTATTTTGGTGTTTAACAAATGGAAGAGGATTTTGAACGGACCATGAGTGTGTATTAATAATGTAATTATTTAAATTTAAGTAAATAAAGTTTATCCATTTGGTATAAGAAATGATATTATTATTATTATAATTATGTTGCAGGTGATATAGTTTGTGGTTCTATTTTTAACATGTTATCACCACACAAGTAATGTTGTTCTTATTGTTATTATGTTCCTTTAGTTTTCTATAATAGTTAAAATTGCATTTCATTGCAATTTTGCAATTAAATATTGAAACTGAAACCCCATTTGAAATTGTAAAATGGTTCTTTTATTGTTCAAAACCCTGGTGAATTGAGAATTGTGGAGCCAAGCTTTTTTTTATGGACTAATATTATCTATCCCTATAATGAATGAAAGAATTTATTCTAGACCGAATAATGAGTGATATGGAACATAGGACATCGACATGAGTCACTGATTTGAGTCACTAACAAGAGCCACCAATAAAGGTCACCAACATAAGTCACCAATACGAGTCGCTGACCTGAGTCGCTGAAGTGAGTCACCGAATCGAGTTGGCGAAAAGAGTCACTAAAGCAGGTCATTGATGTGACTAACTAACCCGATTCATTGAAGTGAGTCACTGAAAATAGTCACAATGGAAATTCACCAACATAGCACACCGACTTGAGTCACCATCACATGCCACTGACATGACTCACTGACATGATTCACTAATAATATTTAACGATTTGAGTCACCGTTGTGAGTCAATGAAACAAATCACCATTGAAAATGTTCAGATCACCGGAACCATTTTTCACAGAACATGAAATTTTTTCAAGTGTTATGAAAATTTCACATTAACCACCCAGAACAATTCAAACATTATATTTTCAAAATGGAATGGACCAAAGACTTCTGGGATATTACAGTATAGATTTGTTGGATAGGATGGTTTTTAGGACCATCATATTTTTCGATAGAAAATGAGAGATTTTATTATAATCCATTTCTTCAGTGATTCTAGATTATATATACCCTATATGATTAATGAGGCCAAATATGATAAATTTCATGAACCAACCTAGGTTAACAAAGACTAGGGAGAAATAGATGGGTTGCATTATGGACATAGAAGAGTTACTTATCCTCTAAGGATATATAATAGTTTCAAAAAATTAAATACAACTCAGTTGGGAATGATATAGAATATAAATTATTGCTCAATATTCATGATACAATTGAAATATAAATACATGAAATGTAAATGAAATTATAAAAACTATAGGTAACTAATTGTGATCTCATGGGACGCCTAAAATCATTAAGCCAGACATTCTTCATGGGTGATCAAGAGTAGGGAGTACATGAAAATTTAAAATTATTTCCGTCAATGTTTATTTTTTTTTAGAACATGAAGGATTAATTAGTATATTAATTATGATAGATATTCACTATTAAAAAAAGTTACTCAATATTAAAAAGAAAATAGATATGTCACATTATAATGAAATTAAAAAAAAAAGAGATTAATATATTTGTAAAATAGGCTTCAAGAGATCTCATGTGTTATATGAGATAGACTAGGAATCATATATCAATACTGACATCATCTATCTCTACTGGCAACAAGTGTCAACAAAAATTTCCCAATCACTACCAAAAAAAAATCGGTGAAGCCCCATTGGTCAACCTATTGGAAAATCCCATGGGCATAAATTTTATCTAGTTAAGGCCAGCAGTTCTGGTGTAATCTAAAATAGTGTAACATGTGTACCAAGGGACCCCACATACCATCTCAAGGATTCAGTTAAGAATACATGTTTTTAGGGATTAATAAAACTAAAATATACTTACATATTACATTATTTACAATAAATATGATACATTTTATCGCCTATAATATCTGTCCTTAAGTGCCTCACCTTTCCAATTTACAAAAACTAATCACAAGCCTCATAATCATTTACATACCAAAAATAACACTTTAATAAAAAAACACCATGATTCCCTCTCATGGAGCATGTCTTTTGAGGAGATTATTGTATCCATAAAAAATTTCACATATTAAACCAAGTCACATCTCTGTAGAAAAACACCTTTACTTTATAAAACAAAAATTCCTAGTTATATTGAGTTTTAGAACAACATATCACTATTAAAACATATACAATTATTTGTGTATATATATATATATAATTACCCTTTATCCAAATAAAATATTCCACTCAACCTAATAGAATATTTTTAAAGAGTGTTCATATATATATACATATGAATGTTTATTTGGGTAATCGATGTACACAAAAAAATAATGAATCCCTTTGTGAGTTATTATAAAAAAACCATGACAATAGTCCATTTAGAATATTAGTTAGAGGATAAAACACCATTTTGAGTATACACTTTTTGATAATGAAATAATTTGGATATGAAATTAAACATTATGGATGCTACCCATTATAAAAAAAATCATGAAACATTATTGAAAAAAAAAGAATAAAAATTACATACTATAAAATGGAAATCATGTGAGAGGCCATTTCAATGAACCAAAACCATATTCATAGGATATAAATTTCATATTTTAGGGAATCCACACATCCAACGAATCAATTAATCATATATATATAATTAAATTCATAGACATCTGGTCCTAACATGAGTATTTTCAACATTAATGAGAGGAACGTTAATCAACTAAAAAAGGTTTATTGAAGTAATAAATATCATAATAAATCCTTGTAAAATAAATCCCCCTATTTAGAATGAAAATTCTTCAAAACAATGGTCTCTGTATTATTGGATTTATAGGAATGAAGAACAAAATAGAAAAGTAATTATTGATTTAGAAGGAGGAGGAGCATACCCTGATGAATTAATTTAAGCCTTTTAAAAATATTTAGATAATCCCCATGGTAAAAAGGATAAACTAGTGGAGAGGAATTTTAGTTTCTCCCAATGAATCTCATATATAATGGTGGATAAGATGGGTGGAATCTATGTAAAAAAGGAATGATAGAAAAATAACAATTTCAATTTTTTATGAACCTGGGATGGAACCATGGTTTTTCCACATGGTCTACCAAACCATTACATAAATGTAAAAGAAAATTTCTCCCACAAAGGTTAAGTTATGTGGAATTGGTCATTTGTTTCTAAAATAATTTGTTTAATCGTGTGAGGTCATGATCTTTCTTCCCAAGACAACATTACCTCCTTGATAGGGATAAAAAATAGTGAATGTAATTAATCTACTTAACAAGTTCAACTTTATAGGCTTTATAGATTGAATATATTTTGAGAATGGTCTCAAAAAACTATGCACCACCATCAAGAAAAACAAATCAATTTTAGAGGAATACACTGTGGATGTCCCCGAAACAAGAGTGATACCACGAATAAATTAATCAATAGAGCAATGTTAGTTCCTTATGTGGAAATTATCATTATAATTATCATTTTGTCTCCATGAATGTCAAATATTTCATTTAAACAAAAATTTATGTATAGAAATAATATTACAACGAAAAAAGAACAATTGTTGTTGAAAATTTTGAATATCATAGATTTTATTTCCACCCAAAACATAAAAGTTTTCGATCCACATGTACCTTTAAAGGGAATCCTTACGAAACAAACTTGAAATCTCATGAAACCATTAATAAGCCTAAATAAAAATATCCAACAATAGATTCTATGTGAAAAAGTCAAATCATCAAACACAACCACATGTCATCGATCAACTTGGCCGTTAATATATATATAACCATTTAAGAACATATTGGTATGTTGGAGATCACCACGAGAATCCATCACATGACCCACTAACAGGGGAATCAAATTTCTATGATTGTGATAGGGCAAGTTTGGAATAAGGTGTTTATGTATTAATGAAGCCTATGGTTTGGTTTTTTTCTTTGATATTTATCCTTGGATTACTAATAACTATAATGTGACTCTATTAGATGACCTATTTCTAAATCCATAACATTTTAATGAGTCCCTAAAAAAACAAAAACCGTGATAGATGAGTCATAGAATAAGAAACACCTCTAATTTATGATGAAATTAATTATATTCTCCCAAAATGAACGCCTATTAAATTAATAGCTACAAAATGATACATAAATACCCTTACACAAATCCCAATTAAAACTATATCACCACAAACTGAAATAGAAAATGATATATAATATTACAAAGTTGTACTTACACTGAAACTGAATTATTCTTAATGGATGGTATGGAATTACACAACGTCACCCAAAGTGATATTTAAATTTGATAATTTTAATACCCAACATGAAAAATAAATAATATAAATAATTTAAATATCCAATGACATCCCATCGAAACTAAAAAACTCTTCCAACACATGAAAAATTCATTGTAATTCCTATTGATGGAGACATAATTTATGGACGCATATCCTTTCCCACAGATATGATTTTATATTCCTTAACTAGAATGTCCTCTATCTATGTGAGAACCTAGAGAACTCATTTAGATGACTTAAGAGGACACAAAATACATAATATTAATACAATATAATACTAAAATTACACAAATAAATAATTCCTAAATCAATCATGCCTCAACTAAATCATTATGGGCCATTGTTTCAGATTAATAGTGGAAAAAGTAGACTATCTCTTACATCAAATTATATCATTTAATTAAAAAAATATGAAAATAAATAAACCTTCATAGTCATCCAATTCACTCACCTGAGACATCTCATCCAAAGGAGTGACACCAAAAGTAATTCATTCACCTCTTAAAAATGGATTATTAGAGAAGAAATCATTACTATATAATGTGTTGTCAAAGGGGTATATTAATGAAAATAATTTTCCACTATTTTCTCAAACAATTCAATTACTATCAATTTGTCAATCAAACACGTCAGAATTACATCCAACACTAATACCTAAAACCAATAATTAACTAAAAATAAAGGAATACGTCATCGAGTCTGTTCATCCAATCATTATTTTTATTTTTTTGGAATTATAAAAAAGAGAAGAATGATAATGATTAAATAAAATCATATTCTATAACACCACATATCCATAACGAAACACAATACCAGACAGAAGAAAACACTCTAAAAAATTAAATATAATATAACACATCATAATCAAATTGAATATTCCAAAAACACACACATATGGTAACATACATATCCTATTTTCAAAATATTTTCAGAAAAAAATAATAAGATTAAATGGATGGATACATATCAATGATATTTCATAAATCCATATATATATATTCTGTTTCTAGATATAGAACACATCCATTTATACAATTAAATATCCTTAGATGTGAGGATTCTATGAATACCATTGCTCAATAAAATGACATGAGCACTTTTAATACTGTTATTTGAGATTCCACACATAGTTCATTTAAATAAACATCATATAATCAAAATAATAAATTATAAACTTCCCTAATAATATTCCAATTCACATATACCTAATCCATTCACAAAAATAAAAAAACATGTATCTTCCATATTCACATAAATATCTATTTAAATTCAAAAAACATAATACATTAATTTTACATGGCTAATTTTGATAAACCAAACAGTGTTCTTTTCTTAATGCCTTTGAAAAAAAATTTAAATCACAAAAAAAAACATAAAAACATTTAGAGATGAAAATAATGAAATTCAAATTTAAATGGATCAACATTACAAAAATATAGAAAAAAATCATTTATACATGAGTTGGCCATACTGTTTTGAATAATAATACTAGTCGTGTGAATATACCATAGGTCAAGATGGGGGAATGCATGGGCTATACATTGTTTTCCATACCATGAACATAAAGCATGAACCCTATAATTCTATCATATAGTAAACTATAATAATTTTAGTTTCTAAAATAACCCACCAATGTCAATTCCAATTTCATATACAGAAAATAACATCTAACATTCATGATCATATTTTGGGGGAAAACCATATCAGTCTACCTATGATATTCAATAAACATTTTGATTTTCTTGTGATCATGAACCTTCCCTTTATGGACTACATGAAATATGAAAAATCTGAATCTATATTACGATGTATTCCCTTATAATATTGTCCAACATTAATTTGATACCATCTAGTCAATATCTAACCTAGTATGACATTCAACAAGGATCTTGAGATGGTATATGCTTAGGCTTAAGGGGTATTCCCAATCATGTTGAGATAGAAACTAGTTCGATAAATCAGAAATCAAAAAAATATTCAATGATTTATACTATAAAAAATATATAAACTATAGATGAAAAAACTAATTGAACAATACTAATAGTAAAAAATAACTAAATACAACAATAAAACACATCTAATGGAATTCATGTGTCATCTAAATCCACAGAAAAACACAAAGACCATGAGCGATCTAGGGCTTGGATGACATGTAAATATGAATAAAATTAGATATCTGTGTGGAACAATATTCGCTATAGGGAAGCATGGGGTTAAATAATTTAATACAGATTAAAATTAAAATTAAATCAAAATCATTCTAGTTTAAAAATTAAATATATAATTATATTTTTTGATATTATTTTCAAAAATAAGTATCGTTATTCCATTTTATAGAAATCTATAATCCATCAACTCTTCAAAAATAGTTTCAAAATCATGAATTAAATTTCACATATTTCCTTTATGAAAGATAATTGGTGATGAATTATGTATCTCAATATGAAATAAAAAACATATATGTAAATTTATAATGAAATTGGAAAAATTGAAGGGTGTTGATGGGTAAATAATGTTTCATTAAATATCTTGTATGAAATGATAATTACTATAAATAAGTTATAAATACTAACATCATTAATCTCTATCAGTGTTGGGTATCATCAAAAAGTTCCCAAAAACATAGAAACATCTTCCATGGTTCAACCATGGGTAACATCTAAATGGTAGTAGAGTAATCTATTTAAGCCCACTAGTATGTTTGTAATTTCAATTATTGAATCATTTTTTCCTAGGGATCCCACAATACTACAATAGGATTTAATTTATTAATTAACAGTGTAATTTTTCTCAATATGATATATATAAATGTATCACATTACATATAAAAAGTAGTATCTTTTTTAATACCCCTGATCTCACACATTAAATGAAGACCCTTACTATTCACATCAATAATGAAAAAGACATATCAATATTAAAATGACACAAATCAAAATTTAAACACATATACGATAAGTCAAATATAGGGGGCTTGCCTTATGTTTATTTATTTGTTTCCATTAAATATTTCATGATTCTAGCAGGGCCTAATCTCATTAAAAAACATATGTACATTACATGAAACATCTTCCCAAATAATTTAATATTTAAAATCATATTTCATTCTTAGAACATATTAACCTATACATTTAAATAAGAAAAATTTAAACCAATGCATATTTTCCACACAACATGAATTTACATGTGAAAAAATAGTATATATAAATATGTATGTTTATGTGTGTTTTCCACTACCACCAAGACAAATTATTAGGAATCCCATTATGGGATCCTAGAAAAACCATATCTATTCCATTTGTCTCTTGTTAAAAGATTTTTAAATACATAAATAACATTGATTATCCCTAATTTATATGATATAAAACATCTAAAACCCAATTTAACATTTAAGATGCTACATGACATAATACAATATTGATAATTTTATTCCATATTTAATATAAAATAAAAATAAATCAGTAATGATCGATTAGAAAAAACAATGAAAATATGTTAAGATCGATTTACACAAACAAAGGAAAAATAAATTGAATACACATATTATTTAAGAAAGAAGAGATGCTTTTAAAAAATAAATAACAAGGTTCAAATTATAGGATTTACCATATAGTCTGAAAATAAAATCATTTCACATTTGATAAAGAAAACATAAATCCCCATTAATGTGTTCCCTATAAGTAAAAAAGTTCAAAACAATCCAAGAATACTAAAACATAAAATTTATAATCTTCATAACATGAACCATATGTCATTGGAAGTATGTAATTTGAATAAATAACATGAAAATAGAAGATGAAATAATTAGTTCAATGATGGTGGGGTTAAAATTGAATATTCAAATAAAAACCATAGATAACCCTATTATAATTTCCATAGTATAAAGGAAAAACAAAGGGATATGTATGTGAGATAATTCATTATATTATAGGGTCATGTGAAGGATGAGTTGTGCGAAATTTGTTTAATAAATAAAGAGGTAAATGGTAAAATAAAATTTTATTGAACCTGCTATGGTTTCGTGGTCTAGCTGCATGGCCTACCAAATTGTATTATGACGACACTAGAGATTCTATCCCAAGAGGGAGGAGAAACACTATTTGGACTCTATAGTTAAAAAAACTATGATCCTAACCATTTCAGATCCTTGTGCTTCTTTATAAAGTAGTATAACCTCCAAATGTGGGACACATACCCATGTTACTAATCACTATAACACGTTTGGGCATCTATCTATGTTTCATGGTTTGTAGGTGTTTGTTTGTGATTTATACTAACTAGAAACCAATAGTGTGCCACCCTATTGCCTCAAAAAATTCATATTATAAAGAATAAAATATTTGAGTCCAAAAAACATTAACATGAAATATAATATGTGAAAAAATAGAGTTGTTTCAGGTCTGGTGTAACATTACGACTTCACTAATGTATGTGAGGACTCTGTGGGATGGATGATGACCCATGAAATAACCTGGTACATGGGTAACTCGAGGGGATCCATCATATATGTGAAGATATTGTGGACCCTGGTGGTTACCACTATGTGATATAACAATGAGAATGTGTTTTTGGAACTTTGTACAGATTTTTTTTGTTGTCTTATCAAACCCTACCAAAATTGTATTCCTAAATAGGGTTGTGGTGATAGGAATGTATTATTAATTTGAACAATATATAACTTTTATATAAATTAAATATGTTAATTTTTTAAAAATTTTAATGCCCAAATCTACTTATTGGGCTTTGAACTATTATCTTAGCAAGATGTAATGGTAGTTAAGGGTTCCCAAAGGGTAGTAATAGAATTTGGAATTGGGATTATGTAATACATAGTGATACACCTTATACATCTTGATGTCATTGATGATTCTTTGTATATATCATATGATATGCCTATTAAGACACGTGAAAATTTATAAGGACAAACTAATTTTACATTGACTTCATATAGGACATCCCAAAAATCGTAGTTCACTAGGATAACTAGAATAACTAGGATAATTGTGTTTAAGACTGTGGGGTTATATTTATTTTTTATTATTATTTTTATGAGATTCATATGTCATCCCTTATATCAAGATAATCAATCATATTGATATAGCATTATAATGATTGTGATTTATTGGATGAATATGTTCTTTCTATTGGGCCTACTAGATTGGATAATGATACAGATTTTGAGATTTATTTGTATTATCATGAATCATCCTATGGCAATTATTTCAACATAGAGTTGGAGAGATACTCAGGACATTTGGGATATGGTTTTTGAGACATTTATAGTGTTTTATTAGGCATTTTAGACTGAGTGAATGTAATTCATGGGATAGCCACCATGATCCTATAATTATATTGATTGAATGATATCATGATGTGGTCAAATAAACCGTAGATTTTTCCAAATAAGGTATGGTAGATCAGATTCAAGGCACAATGGATCAATAATTTTATTGATAGAACATCGGCTGATATGGTCAATAGGTCATGATCAGTTGTATTATATCATTAGTACTAAGGATGTATTGTTATTTTATTTTATTTATTATTACACAATTTAATTATTTACATTGATCATGAATCATGCACATGAAATGACATATGATGACTGATGTAATTTTGGTTTTCACTAATGATCTTAGTAATCCTACATACCTTTGACCCCCATTTCTCATGGGTACAACAATTGATTTGAAATATTTATTTGATTAACATTTTGGAACATGTTAAAAGATGATCATGTTTATTAACTAAAATAAAATTATAATATATGGATTAGGAATGGCCTTGTGAATCACCCAAGGTAAATAATGAATATGACATTTTTATATTTATCCCTATTGGTGAATAAAAATTTATTATTAATTTAAAGTGAACGATATGCTCGATGGCTTACCCAATACGCATCAATGAGTTCCTTTGAAATCTTACGTTGCACTCTAATAATAAAATAAATTTATTTTAAATGGTAGTTAACACCTAGCTGTTGTAATGACGGTAATGAACAGAACTAACTAAAAAATGGTTATATATGTTTGTCAAATATTTTTACTTTTTAGAGGATTAAAAATGCGAATAAATCTAATTTTAACCGTAAACATTCTAATATTCTTTAAAAGGCCGATTAACCGCCATTAGATGGAGAAACACTTTTAAATCCACTTTTTGAAAATTTTATGTGTTATATATGACAAAATTAAATTCTTCTCTAAAATCAGGACATCAAAATTTACTTTGTGTAAATTTTTGGTATTGTTATGATAAAGTTCATTTTTTATGAATATGTGAAAAATGTTGTATTTTCATTCAAAACCTCTTTTTAATATAATTTATTTATATGATTAGATCACCTTTTGAATTGGGTTTAAAGTTAAATTAGAATATATTTTTACCATTTAACCAAATGGTGGTCATTTGAATTAATTTCAATTAGAAATTAGACTTAAACTAGAGGTAATCTTTTCATAGTCATTGTTTCATTAAAACACACTATTTGTTCTGACAGTGGGAATTAATTATTAAATTAGTTAATGTAACTTTTTTTTTGAATTTTTTAAAATAGAAATCATTTTTGAATTCGGAATAAGAAATATATCTTAGGGTGATGTTTTTTTATTTTTCTAAAAAACATCAATTTTTTGATGAATAGTGAAACCACTAAGTGGTACTTAAAAAACTGATTTTTTGTTTAAATGAAATTTTACCACCTCTGTGTTTTGAATTTCAAAAATCCGACATAAATGGTTGTAATTAAGAATTAAAATGTGGATCAATGGGATTAAAATATTTTTTTCTGAATAGTAACTTTTAAGTTTTTAATCGCGATTAGAGGTGATTAGTGTAATTTAAGGTAAAAATAATGTTTTAATAATATGAAATAACCTTGAAACATGCCCTAACCTTATTGTATGTTTCATTCCTGACCAATAAAATCCATGGGTCAACTTGGGGACCCCATGGAGCCACTTTGGTAGGAAAATGGCATTAATAACATTTTATTTAATGTTAAAATAAAAATGTCACAAACATGTGTTGTTTTACTAAAAAAATTTAAATGGGGTAATACAAGTCATATTTGTGACTATAAATATAAATTATAAATCAAAAAATATTTCCTACATCATGATATTTTTTTTATAATTTTTAGACATTAAATACATTAAATTATTTATGACACCATGATGATGCAGTGATTACCTCGTTATTTAACGATTTAAATAAAATGAAAATATAATGTAAAATCTAAGACCTAAAATTTTCAGAAACCTATTGGATTGTTGGATTTTGAACTCTTATCACATTATCCTCAAAATATATAATTGTGGGACCTTAAAAAACCGAAACCCATTTTATAATAAAGTAACCTTTTATAACTTTCCAAGAGTTCCCCTCCTCTCCTCTAATAAAAGGCACCCACCTCTACCACCTTACCCACACTTATCAATCCTTTGGATCATCCGACCCCTACCAATTTTTTGTCTCTACATCCCACTCTTAATATTAGAAGACTCACTTTGGGCAGAATTCTTTCCAAGGAAGCCTTTGAGCTCAAATCAAAACGAGTTACCCGATTTAAAGGTAGTGTATTCTTTTGTGTTCTTATGTTTTATTTTGCTTCACCAACCACCTAAAATCTTTTTATTCCCTTGTTTTGTTACAAAACCAGTATATTAGATATACTAGGATGTTTTTATGAGAATATTTAGAGCTACAAATACACAATCCTTCGTCTAATTGTTATAGAACATACTGTTTCTGTGGGTGGTGATTTTCTGCCTCACGAAATGATGATTGTCAAATATTGTTTTGACACTTTTAATGTTGGAAATTATGATGTCAATTTATTTTATATATGATATATATGTTATTTATTATTACTATATGCTTATGTTTTTTATATTTAAAACATACCATTATTCTTTTCATGTTGTGAAAATGCGATGATTTCATATGAGAAATTGTGGACTACCACCCCCACAAGTGACGTGACTCGTTCATGCAATACATGGAAAGTATAAAGAATGAAATTAATGAACATAGGTGACCTATAAAACATATATATTATACTGGAATTATAATATATATATATATATCATTTATTTTTAATTCCATTAATATGAAAAAAAATGAAAGTTACGTTCATGCGTACGTACGGCCTACCGGCTCCATGAACTGTGCTTTTAATTTTTTATATCCAAATGTTATGGAATAGTATAAAATGAATATTTTCTGGATATATATGATATTTTAATCATTAATAATATTTTGGAAATTATTTACTTATAACTACATGGGAAATCATTTTCAAACAAGTTCATTTTTTACTCATTTACCAAACATCAGAAAAAACGTCTGATATGAACTAACATTATTAATCAATTATTATAAAATTATAATATGTGATATTAACTGAATAATAATCATTAAAGTAGGCCCTTATGAAATTATGAATTGAAAAAAGTTTATTATTTAGGAATATAAAGAAATGAACCAGACAAGTCGGACATGAGGTAAGGGATCATACCCATCTCTTTCTTTTTAAGTACACTTTTTTATGTCATTCCTGTTAAGCTCGTATTTCTTATGATTGGGATGTTTTTTATATTAATATTGCCCTACTTTTTTATTTTCATATGATTAGAGACCCTATTTTCTCTCATCAATCCATTTTCAATGTTTTGATTGGCGCCGTTAGGCTGCTGAATTTCCTAAGAGATCCAACCTCTCTCTTTCTTTTTAAATACTCTCCTTTATGTCACTTGTTTTATTCTCTGCTTTGTTATGTTGGGGGATGTTCTTCTATATTCATAATTATGTACATTCTATTTTAATATGAATAGAGACTCTATTTGATCTCTTCAATCAATTTTTGGATGTTTTAAGTGGCGCCGTTAGGCTGCCGAGTTTTAATAAGGGATTTTTCATCTCACTTATATTCCCATGAGATTTATGCTACATTTTCCACCATTTCCGTTGTGTGGTATATTTAATGCCCATTAGTCTACAATTTTTGTAATATACTTTAGTTTATGAGTATTTACATCAACTTTTTATTGTCCTTCTTTCATGGGGTGTATGTTTCTAAAGATACCCAAGTCGGTAAGGGACCATTTCACACTCCTCTTTTTAAAAGACTTCATTTTTTGGGTCTTTTAATTTGAATATTTTAATTTTGGGATATGTTCTTATCTATCCTTATTGATGTAAATTTTATTTCCATGTGATGAGATGCCCATTCTATCTCTCTTCAACTCATTTTCTGAATTTTGATGTGACGTCGTTAGGCTGTTGAATTTTTGCAAGGGAACTTCTTATCACAATTTTGATTCATTGGGATAAACTTGTACTCCATGAATATGTCATTATATAAATATATATGAATTTCATATGATTGTTTTACACTTAATATCCACTTATATTTGGTGTATTCATTTTTCATACATAATTATGTAATTGATTTATCCTTAATCCATAAATACTGTCTTTGTAAGGGACTTCGTCTCAATATCCTTTCATTGAGGAATATATTGTTCTAATAAAAGGCTTTATTTTTACGGTGTATAAAACCATTTGAATTTAAATTTTATACAAAAGGATTATTTTTCGACAAAGCATTTTACAAAATGACAAAAAGGAATGTTTCTTTTAACATACGCTGTGACAACAACCTTTTCTGCCGCCGCAATTATTATTTGGACTTTGGCTTCATAAACAAGCCGTATGGTTTTTAAAAGTAAATAAAAACCATATACTCTTTTATGTATTTTGGTATTGAAAATGGTTTTTTATGATGGATATTTTAGTGAGATATTGTGATAGAAATGTTGAGATCTTTTCTTTCCATTATAGTTGTTTTATGTCTTATTATTTTATAATGGTACTTAGAAATTTGACGGGTGGTTACGTGATAAACCATTTGACAGGTGGTGTCGTGAATACTATGACGAGTGGTTACATTATAACCTCCAATGCATTGGGTATGGAAGTCGGCTGTTTGGATATTACATTAAGTGATATCTGAGGATGTCGGCCGTATGGTTATTCCATTTACGTGTGTTTATGTCCCAAGTTACATTTATATGTTATGTGTACTTTATATGGGTTTTATGGTAATATTTTGGATACAAAAGGGTATGTAATGATATTTTATTCATTGAAGAGTATTATCTTCATCATAATGGTGAAAAGTATTACATTGATAAAGTATTCATCATTTATTTTTTGTTTTGAAAAACTAACAGTTATCCTTCTTTGTGTATACCTTAATGAGCTTTTTATTCTCACCCTGAGTTTTTTTTTGAAATTTTATTCATAGGACATAATGTGGAATAGGTTCAAGGATGGGATCAAGGAAATTTCATGATTTCTTAATCATGGAACTAGAAATGAATTTTATTTGGAGTTCATGTTTTAAATAAAAGGAATCATTGTAGAAGTGTCTTCTGTGTAATCATTTGAGATGTAATAGTTATGGTCTAATTCTCTAAAACTCTAAACCTGAAATGATCCTCTATGTGAATTATTCATTTAATTCAATAATAAGTAATGTTTAAGACCGGGTCCTTATAGTTGTTTTCAAAGGTCTGTTTAGACAAATTTAGGGATTGGGAGTTTTTGTTAGACAAATGGATAGTCAATATATCTATTATTTCATTTATATCCTTGTTTTATAAATTTTTTTCAGGTCAAGTATCTTCAGTTACGAATGGAAGGAGGAGAATATCAAACGACATTCCTATCTCTTCTGGATGACATGCTTTCAATAATTGTTGTAAATTCATGTTCGGATGATTGTGAAACTTTTTCTAGCATACAACTCACTTACAAGTAGTTGTTTTAGATATCAAACACCTCCACTATACCTCATTAACATCGTGTATCATGGGTTGTATTTAGGAAAATACTATTTTCACAATATTATCATATTTTCAAGAAAGGTTAATATTATCAATGTATTTTCAATTATTTTACCTTATCACAAGAATTTGAAGCATATTATGATTTTTAAAATGGTGCTGAGGAAGGATACCCTTGCGCAACCTATTTATATTTGCTTTTAAAATATAGCCTCTTAGAACATACTTATGGTATTTTAAAAGGACCAATAATAGAAAGTTTCAACTCAAATTCTTTCTGACTATTTTATAGAAATAATGTTTTATCAGATGTTTTGGAATTATATGTCATACATGATTATTTTCCAAAATTGTTTTTTTGTGAACACCCATATGACCCATGTTGTACAAGGTGAATTTGGATGGAGGAAGCGAATGATTTTGAAGGATATCTAAATAATTATTTTAATGCATGGGACTTCTACCTACATGAACAATTTGACTATAAACTGAGGGGACACCATGATCATGGTATGTTGTTATTCATTTTGGGAATCATTTTATTTTTATGGTTGTGAAATAAGACTTCAAGAATTAAGATGTTGAGATCGTAATGAATTATGATGAAAATGAGAGGTATAAGGAAGCTATTGAGGTTAAAAAAATTTAATGGTTATTTTTGGAGTTTTATAAAAAGGAAAACACGCAGACCATGTGACAACTCGTCGCGTCGGACAAAGCTGCAGAAATCGAACCCACAACCAAAGTGTGACTGGTATTTATCACCTATTACTGACTACGTATAGTCCCTAGTTAGTATGACTTACTCTTTTTACCTAGATGATTTTATGAATTAAGAGTAAGTTTATTTTGGGTTATCTATGGAAATTATTAACCTATCATGGAGGATATGTGATTTGGTTAATTACATTTCAATATGGGAATTTTAGAGCTACTGATGTTATTTGGAGATAAGTGTTAATTTTTACCTTTGAAGACTATGTGACTAAATCTTTCAAATATTTGGGTTTGAATCTTATATTGATTTACTTTAAATAATTTTATCGACACATTGTTTATCTAATGGTCCTCGTTGTACTTTTGGTTTTGTTGGGAAAATTTTGGACATTAAGAATAGATTTTCTTTTTATAAAGGGTTATCCTTTTCTGGATTATCTGATCTTGGTGTAAAAATTTTGGTTTTGGTATGGTTATAAAGACATGTGAAAAATATATTTTTCTTTTTTCGATTAAGTGATTCTCGAGAAGTTGATTATAGTACTCTCAATGCGATCAAGTCTTGTTAAATACTCGTCTTTTGGAGAAAGTATGAGTTTGTGTAAGAAATCTAGTAAAAGATAAAAGTCAACATGAAAAGTAATTATGTTTCCTTAAGATAAAAATAAATTCCTCAATTAAAAGAAACTTAAAACAAAAATGTTTTCTATTAACTTTTCCTACTGGGGAATCGAATACTGTTTAACCCACGACATGTTTGTGATTTTCTTGTGGTTAACTTTCTCCTACACATGTTTTCTATCACTCTCCCTTAGAACATGAACCTTTGGTTTTTCTTCCATATCCATGTTTTCCAACATGGAATCCTAGTATGGGTTAACTTGGGTGGCCTCTGTACTTCTCTTTCTTTATTTTAAAGTGATTGTTTTACCGACTCTTGTTCTGATGTGGGACTTTCAATGATGTTTCTGAGCCCAATTTTAAAATTGCAAGGACGCAATTCCCAAAAGGGGGGAAGGATGTAACACCCCAGGTAAATAAAGAATATGACATTTTTATATTTGTCTCTATTTTTGAATAAAATTTTAATATTAATTTAATGGGAATTCTATGCTCGATGGCTTACCCAATACGCAACAAGGAGTTCCTTTGAAATCATACAGTGCACTCTAATAATAAAATAATTTTATTTTAAATGGTAGTTAACACCTAGCCGTTGTAATGATGGGAATGAAAATAAGTAACTACAAAATTATTATATATGGTTTTCAAATATTTTTATTTTTTTGAGGATTAAAAATGCAAATGAATCCAATTTAAAACGTAAACATTCTTATATTCTATAAAAGGTCGATTAACCGCCTTTTGATGGAGAACCTATTTTAAATCAACTTTTTGAAAATTTTATGTGTTATATTTAACAAAATAAAAATTTTCTTTAAAATAGGGACATCATAATTTACTTTGTGAAATTTTTTGGTATTTTTATGATAAAGTTCATTTTTGATGAATAAGTGAAAAATGTTGTATTTTTATTCAAAACCTCATTTTAATATAATTTATTTAAATGATTAGATCATGTTATGAATTGGTTTTAAATTGAAATAAGAATATATTTTTACCATTTAATCCAATGGTGGTCATTGGAATTAATTGCAATTTGAAATTGGACTTAAACTAGTGTCATCCTTTTAATAAATATTGTTTCATAAAAACACGCTATTTGTTCTGACAACAGGAATTAATTATTAAATTAATTAATGTAAATTATATATTTTTAATTTTTTAAAATAAAAATCATTTTTGAATTCAAAATATCAAATATAGCTTAGGGTGAGGTTTTGGTATTTTTCGGAAAAACTTCATTTTTTGATGAATAGTGAAACCACTAAGTGGTACTTAAAAAAACTGATTTTTCATTTAAATGAAATTTTACTACCTCTGTGTTTTCAATGTCAAAAATCCGACATATATCTTTGTAATTAAGAAGTAAAATGTGGTTTAATGGGATTAACATAATTTTTGGTGAATAGTAACATTTATGTTTTTAATCCTCATTAGAAGTAATTAGTGTAATTTAAGGTACAAATAATGTAATAATAATATAAAATGACCTTGAAACATGTCCTGCCCTTATTTTATGTGTCATGGAAAACCAAGAAAATCCATGGGTCATCTTGGGGACGCCATGGATCCACTTTGGTAGGAAAATGACATTAATAACTTTTTATTTAATGTTAAAATAAAAATGTCACAAACAAGTGTTGCTTTACTAAACCAATTTTTAAATGGGGTTATACAGGTCATATTTGTGACTATAAATATTCATTAGAAAGATAAAAATACTTTTCCTACATCATGGTATTTTTTTTTATTTTTTATACATTAAAAAATTTAAATTATTTATGACACCATGATGATGCAGCGATTACCTTGTTATTTAAAGATTTAAATAAAATTAAATGATAATTTAAAATACAATACCTACACTTGTAAAAAACCTATTGGATGGGAGGATTCCGAACACCTATCACCGTATCCTCTAAATATATAATTTTGGGACCTTTAAAAACCTAAAATCATTTTATAATACAGTAACCTTTTATAACATTCCAAGAGTGCCCCTCCTCTCCTCTTATAAAAGGCCCCCACCTCTACCGACTTACCCACACCTCTCATGCCTTTGGCTTGGCCAACCCCTTCCCATTTTGTCTCTACATATCCCTCTATTACTCCTAGAAGTATAACATTGGGCATATGTCTTTCCAAGGAAGCCTTTGAGCTCAAATCAATAAAGAGTTACCTGATTTAAAGGTAGTGTCTTCTCTTGTGTTCTTATGTTTTATTTTGCTTCTCCAACCCCCTAAACTCTTTTTAGTACCTTCTTTTGTAACAACACCAGTATCTTCAATATAATAGGATTTTTTTGTGAGAAGGATTATAGCTACACCTATACACACCTTCGTCTAATGGTTAAATACCATACTATTTCTGTGGTTGGCGAATTTCTACCTCACGAAAAGATGATTGTTCAATATTGTTTTAACACTTTTAAAGGTGGAAATTATGATGTCACTGTATTTTATATATGATATATATGGTACTTATGTTTAATATATGATTCTGTATTTTATATTTAAAACATACCTTTATTCTTTGCATGTTGTGAAAATGCGATAATTTCATACGAGGAAGTGTGGACTACCGCTCCCTCAAGTGATGTGACTCGTTCATGCAATACATGGAATGTATAAAGAATAAAATTAATAAACATATGTGACCTATATAACATATATATTATAATATAAATATAATATATATATATATATATCATTTATTTTTATTTCCATTAATATGACAAAAAAATGAAAGTAGCGTTCATGCGTACGTACGATATTAAAAATATAAAGAAACGAACAAGACAAGTCGGACTTGAGGTAATGGATCATACCCCTATCTTTTTTTTATGTACACTCTTTTATTTCATTCTTTTTAATCTCATCATTCTTCTTATTTCTATTTTCTATTATATTACTCTTACTGTGATTTTTATGTTCATATGATGAGAGAACCTATTTTCTCTCATCAATCCATTTTGGATGTTTTTATTGGCGCCATTAGGCTGCCGAATTTTCGTAAGATATCAAACCTCTCTCTTTCTTTTTATGTACTCTCCATTATGTCACTTATTTTAAGATCCTCTTTGTTATGTTGGGGGGTGTTCTTTTATATTCCCCATGATATAAATTTTATCTTAATATGACGTGAGACCCTATTTGATCTTTTCAGTCCAATTTTGGATGTTTTATGTGGCGTCGTTAGGCTGCCAAGTTTTTGTAAGGGATTTTTCATCTCACTTATATTCCCGTGAGATTTATGCTACATTTTCCATCATATACTTTGTGTTATATATTTAATACCCATTATTCTTCTCGTTTTGTAATATAATTTCGTTTATGAGTATTTACATCAATGTTGTATTGTTTTTCATTCATGGGGTATATGTTTCGAAAGATACCCAAGTCGGTAAAGGAACCTTTAAACTGCCTCTTTTTAAAAGGCTTATTTTGTTGGGTCTTTTAATTTACATATTTTAATGTTGGGATATGTTCTTATATATCATTATTTATGTAAATTTTATGTCCAAGTGATGAGATCCCCTTTTTATCTCTCATCAACTCATTTTCTGAATTTTGAAGTGAAGCCGTTAGGCTGTCAAATTTTTGCAAGGGAACTTCATAACCCAATTTTGATTCTATCGGATAAACTTATACTCCATGAATATATCATTCTAGGAATATGTATGAATTACCTATGATTGTTTTACAATTATTATCCACTTATATTTGGGTTATTCGTTTGTCACACATAATTATGTAATTGATTTATCCTTAATCCAAGGATACAGTCTTTGTAAGGGAATTCGTCTCAATCTCCTTTCATTGAGGCATATATTGTTCTAATACAAGACGTACTTTTATACGGTGTATAAAACCCTTTGAATTTTAATTTTATACAAAATTAATCTTTATATATGAATCATTTTACAAATCGACAAAAATGAATATTTCTTTTAATGTATGCAGTGACAATGACCTTTTCCACTGCCGCGAGTATTATTTGGACTTTGTCTTCCTCAATAAGACGTAATGTTTTTAAACGAAAATAAAAACCATATACTCTTTTATGTATTTTGGTATTGAAAATGGTTTTTTATAATGGATTTTTTATGACAATATATTTTAGTGATATATTTTGATTGAAATGTGGAAAAGTTTTCTTTCCATTATATTTGTTTTATGTCTTATGAATTTATTATTGTACCTGGACATTTGATGGGTGGTTACGTGATAAACCATCTGACGAGTGGTGCCGTGATTACTAGGACGGATGGTTACGTTATAACCTCCAATTCATTGGGTATGGAAGTAGGACGTTTGGCTATTCTATTAAGTGATATGTGTGGATGTCGACCATATGGTTATTCCATTTAAGTATGTTTATGTCCCAAGTAACCTATATATGTTATGTGTACTTTATATGTGTTTTATGGTAATATTTTGGTTACCAAAGGGTAATTAATGATATTTTATTAATTAAAGGGTATTTTATGCTTCATAATGGTGAAAAGTATTACTTTGATAATGTCTTCATGATTTACTTGTTGTTTTGAAAAACTAACAGTTACCCTTTTTTGTGTATCCCTTACCATGATTCTTATGCTCACACCATGTTTTTTTGAACTGTTTTTCACATGAAATAATGTGGAATAGGGTCAAGGATGGGATCAAGGAAATTTAATGCTTTCTTAAGAATTGAACTAGAAATGAATGTTTTTTGGAGTTCATGTTTTGAAAAAAAGGAAACATTTTAAAAGTGTCTTCTGTGTAATCTTTTGAGATGTAAAAGTTATGGTCTAATTATCTAGAACTCTAAACCTGAAAATATCCTATATGTGAATTATAAATTTAATTAAATAATAAGTAATGTTTAATGTCGGGTCCTTATAACTTCTGTATCCTTCATTCATTGGTGTATTTTTTTGATTCATTTAATTTTTTGTATATATGACCATCTCGTTTGGTAGTCGTGTATTTTATATTTTCAATGGATATTATGAATTGTAATAATTTTAATTCATAATCACAGTTGATTAAATTTATTTATTCTAAATATTTTCTATTTTGACATATGGTAGTTTGTTATTTAATATCACACTAAACACTCTTATACATGGTGAATAGGCTCCCCATGATATGACTATAGACCCATGTTGCTTGTTGGAAGCATATAAAATTTTGGTATGGAATTCCATATATCATGTTGTACAAAAATATATTTATTATTTATATAGTGATCTTCAATGATGTGTTCAACATTTAATCCTATTTAAAAGTGAACTTCACATCCCTTTATATGATGTATGTTAGATCAAACAATGAACACTAAAACCCCAATATTATTGATTGTGGTTTGAATTATATATATCGTTTGATGAATAAAGATTTTAAAAATCAAAATAAAAATAAAATGATCAAATATGCATTTTAAAATTCTAGATAAATATTATTCAAAAATGAGAACAAAAAGTGAAATATAATTAATAAAATTAAAAAATGTAAACCTCAAGTGAAAAAATCATCAAAATTTTACATTGGACATTACAATATTTGATAATAGGTATGTCTTTTCTATCAGCATCTTTTACAGAAAAATAGTTGATATGTTTTGAAATATTGTAGGCCCTTCTTGATTTAATCATTCTTATAATAATTTAATTTTATCACTACAAGTCAAATTTTATATGGGTAATATATTATTATAAAAGAACTGAATGATATTTATTAACAAATCAAAATATTATGATTTCAAATATGAAAATCATGTTCGAATAAGGGTTCCCTATATCTTCTAAAAGTTATTTTCGAAAAAAAGTTTTCTCAATCCAACCTATTGTATTTAAGAACACCATTGTTAATATAAAATAAATTTTCTAAAAAATCGTGTGTATTATTGTTGGAATTAAAATTTTTTAGTCATTTTATAAAAAAGGATACACATTTATATTTCAAGGAAATTCATAACATAGTGGATAATCATGACTAATCAATTAAAATAAAACGGAATAAATAATTTTTTGTAATAAAATATGTGTTATCAATTTAAATGTCAATCACTGATTACAGAACTTAATAAATTTTTTAAATTAATTTCATTTCAAAAAAATACATTATTTTTTTATGTTTTTTATAAAATATTCATCGTATTATAACATTATGATGTCATAAGCATTACTATATTTATAAAAATACTATTTTCACTATTTAGATACAAATTTAACATATTTAGGAAAATATAAAAATTGATCTGTAAGAAAAAATTTTAAATGGTTGACCCTAATAAGATTCATTTTTATAAGACAAAAATCATAATATTTATAATTTAAATTTAAATTAATAATATAAAATATTTTTATAATATATTATCTAATTAATTTTTTTACTTTAAATGTTCTTAATATTTTTTCCGTCTGATTTCAAGTATGTGTTACATTTCTATTAATTAATAAGTTTAGTACTATAATCAATGAAAATTACTTATTTTTTAAATTTTGAATACATAAATTTTTTTTAAATATTTTAATTTTTAAAAATAAACGTTTTTATATTAAATGTTTTTGATCAAATAACTCTATATATTAGATATTAACCATTTAAAAATAATAAAATGTTTATTAAAACATATACCACAATATTTTTAAAATAATATTAATAATATGTATGGATTTTCAAAAAATACTCATTGAATACTCATAATAAATTAATTATTACCATGATTTATAACAAGATATATCATGAATCATTTTAGTTTTTTTGTTATATTTAATACAACCTACTATATAAAGTACTTATCCCACTAACTGAAATATCAGGGAGTTATAAGAGTTCCTAAAATATGAAAAATTTAAGATCATTTTTATTTGGATTATCGTGAGATAAATCCGTATTTAATCCCTCGTAATATTTTGTGATATGATAATGTTATCCTCAATCTATACTCTTAACCATGTACACATTCAATATTGTTTTTGAAATCCTCCTCATGTGAATAGAAACATCCAAATTTTCTATGTGCAATTACACTTTATGTCATTGAGCCCATTTTTATCCTAGCATCCACCATGACTAGTCCTCCTTCAATACCAATTTGGATAAAAATAATATGAATATTATGGATATATTTTAACTATTCAACAACATCAAAAAAAGAATCATATTAATCATTTTTTCAATTCACTATTTTAATTTATTCTATAAAATTTATAAAATTATTGTATAGAAATAATACATATTTAAATATTCATTTGCACATCAGATGACGGTCCTTAAAATACATATATTTATAGATTAATCATCACAACTAAAGATGATATTTACTACACTTATCATTCGATATCAATAATTATTAAATTTAATGGTGTAGAATTAACTAAAATTATGCTTACATGCATGATTAATATTTAGTTCATTTTATCCAAATATAGATAAATGTTATCCTTAAGAATACATTAAAACATTGTTTATACTATTTAAATTCATTGTTACCCATACATAAGTTGAAAATGAAATAAAAAAATCAATATGAACATTCAATAGATCTCTTATGAATTATGAATTTATATTTAATATGAGAATTGATTTATACAATTCTCATGATAACCTATAAACAAATTCATAATGTCATTTATATAAACTACAAATGACCGTTATGAAATTTACGGATATTCTATTCTAACCATAGAAAATAGATTCATCCTACCTAATTTTTTTTCAAATTTTTCCAAATTTACATATGAATACATTATCATTAATCAAAAAACGTTTTATCTTAATGATTGTATTTACAATTTCATTGATAGATTTATTTTCTATGATTTCATTCAATGAAAACTCATCGTTTATTAAACATAAAATTTTATCCAAAGAAACATAGAGGAATAATAATTATCATATCTATGTTTTTCTAATATGAGTAACCAGTTCATCACAGTTTTATATTACTGGAAAGCTTCATCATCCATTATGTTTTGTATACAATAGTGCCGCATTCAGAACTAGTCATACATAATAAAAAAAATACCATAAATAATAATTACATGCTATTTAAAATTCATCCATGTATATTTTTATAAAAACATATCGTTAGGATATTAACAAGAATGGATTTTCTGAAATGTTATTGGAAAATATCTTTATATCAGTTACCATGTAGCATCATCTTGAAACCACCACTGAGAAGTGAATGGATCAGAAAAAATATCCATTGGGGACAATTACTTATACTCATAAATAAACTCTCAAATATTCCTCACATTAACTTATAATATATTAAACATCATTTTCGTTTCAAATATTAGAAGTAAAATCTCACACAAATATTTTTATTATGTAACAATCTGAAATTATTAACAACAATTTCCTCTAAAACATGACTTGTTTAGTAGCTTTCATGACATATAACATCATACAAATTCATATCATATAATATCATAAATCGTTAAAATATATTTATCGATTTGATGGTAATAAATATATATTACATCATTGTGAAATATTTTTATGATTAATATAAATATTATTATTAATAATAATTCTCAAATGAAATAAAAATTTTTCACACAAATAGCTAATGATTTCATTTAATGTAAATAAGAATTTTTCAAAAGTTCATTGTGTATCATTTTAAGAAACAATATATAATAGATAAAATATATTATCAATATGAATTATATATTATCAAAAATAAATGTATAAATTGATTGTAAATAAGATTAAAATTGTTTAGTATTGTTTAAAAATAAAATCCTATATAAATAGTTTCTATTATATCATTATATTTTTTAGATGCTAAATTATCTTATTTTAGAAACTTAATTTTACCAATTGATTTTCATTTATTGATTTATTATAAATATATTATCATTGGATGTTTTTTTATATTTTTTTAAATTCCTAATTTATTTAAAAAATTGTGCAAATATTTATTTAGACTTATATTAAATGATTTATAAGAATATCATAAAAAATGTATAACATTGAAAACATTTCTTTATAAAATTTATTTATTGAGAAAAAATTTCAAATTCAAAATAAAATTCAAAATTTAAAAAAAAACATATTTTACATTTTGAAACATAAGTATCATTTATATTGATAATTGTTTTGATCATAAGTTTTCAATTGAGATTCTGAATCGTATAAATCTATTTTAGATTTATTTGGAGGCCCTAAAATCATTCCAAGTTATTATTAAACCCACAAATGTAATGAAAATCAACAAAAAATATAATTTTATCTTAAAAAATATTTATTCGTAAAATTTATTTTTTTATAGAAATTGTTTTGATGCTCAATGTGTTGTACTATTAATATTATATTTCATCACACATATAATATTTATATGATAAATTTGTTTCTTTATTTCAAATCAATATTTCATAATTATTTAATATGGTTCCTTTTATTTTTAATCCTATACATTTTCATTAGAGGATAAAAATTAAGTTACAATAGGAAAATTGATTAATGTTAAAATGAGTTTAAAAATAGTAAATGAGAGAAATATGTTAAATAAAATTCTCTAAATGTGATTTTTAGTTTTTTATAGAATAAATTTATCAAATAAGAATTGGTTTGATCTGATTTTTATACCAATTTCCATGTGAAACATGTTGGAATTTTATATTATTTGGTTATATTTAATGAAATGTAAATTTCTCCACTTATTAAAAGTTCATTCCACGAACCCTTCCATAACAATATATTAATTATATATCCATTTAAATAATTTTTAATTTTTATATTTATTATAACCATATTTCATTTTCATATGTAAATGGCCACTCTATTTTATCCTAGGTCATCTATTTTGACATTGTTGTTCAATAGAAAAATAAAATTATCAAAATACATCATAATCACTCTCAAATATTATCGTTTTTTCGATATTTGTCCATGAATCATATGGTTACCAATACAACATGTTGAAATAAATATTTTATATTTAATTATATTTATTTTATCATATTTATTTAAATTATTGAATAAATAAAATCCATATTTTTATATTTTCCATTAGAAAAAAAATGACATTTGTGGAAATGTGTGGACTACTCATCACGTGAATGAAATATTTTATTTTACATCTCTACCAAATATGAATGGTTAAAAAGGTTTCTTACCAAAAAAGTCATGTATATAAAACATTATTATTAATCGTAACATAAATCATTTCCATGTTTTCCTCCCATTATTTATCCCCTCTAATATATGTCCTTAAGCACCTCACCTTTCCTATTGACAAAAACTAATTGAATGCCTCATAATCTTTTACATACCAAAAATAACACTTCAATAAAATACACTATGATTTCCTTTCATGGGGCATGTCGTAAGACGATATTATTGTACCAATTAAAAAGTTCCCATTTTAAACCTAGCCTCGTCACTTTAAAAAACACTTTTACTTTATAAAACACAAATTCCTTGTTATATTTAGTTCTAGAACAAAATTTCACTATTAAAACATATACAATGATATGCGTATATATATATATATATAATAACCCATTATCCAAATAAAATATTCCACTCACCATAATAGATTATTTTTAAAGAGTGTTCTTATATATATACATATGAATTTTTATTTGGGTAATCTATGTACAAAAAAAATAATGAATACCTTTGTGGGTTATTATAAAAAAATCCATTACACTAGTCAATTTTAGATATTATATGGAGAAAAAAATGCCATTGTGAGTCTACACTTTTTGAGAATGAAATAATTTGGATATGTAATTGAACATTATGGATACTACCGGTTATATAAAAATCATGAAACATTATTGAAAAAAACCCAAAATATACATACTATAAAATTGAAATCAATTGAGAGGCCATTTAAATGAACCAAAACCATAAACATAGGATATAAATTTTATATTTTAGGGAAGCCACACGTCCAAATAATAAATTAATCATATATATAAAATTAAATGCATTATCATATGGTCTTAACTTGAGTATTTTCACCTTTAATGAGAGGAACATTAATCAACTGAAAATGTTTTATTAAAGTAATAATGATCAAGATAAACCCATGTAAAATAAATCCCCCCATTTAGAATCAAAATTCTACGAACCATATGTCTCTTTATTAATGGATTTATAGTAATGATGAAAAAAATAGAAAAGTATTTATTTATTCAATAGGAGGGGGAGCATACCTTGATAAATTAAATCCATACCTTTAAAAAAACATAGATAATACCCATGGTAAGAAGGAGAAACTAGTGGAGAGGAATGTGAGTTTCTCCATATGATTCTCATATATAATGGTGGAGAAGATGGGTGGAATCTATGTAAAAAAATAAACACAGAAAATTGATGATTTCAATTTTTAATGAACATGGGAAGGAAACATGTTTTCCCGCATGGTCTACATAACCAATCAATTAATGTAAAAGAAAACTTCTCCCACAAAGGAGAATTCAAGTAGAATTGGTCATTCGGTTTATGAAATAATGTGTTTAATCGTGTGAGGTCATGATGCTTCTTCCTAAGAACACATTACCTCCTTGATAGGGATATAAAATAGTGAACCTAATTATTCTAGATCTCTATTTAAACTATATAAGATTTATAGATTGAATATATTTTGAGAATGGTCTCAATGAACTATGCACCACCATTATGAAAAATAACTCAATTTTAGAGGAAATCACTGTGGATGTTGTCGAAATAAGAGAGATACCAAGAATAAATGAATCATTAGTGTAATTTTATGTCATAGTTTAGAAATTATCATTAGAATTATCATTTTGTCTCCATTAATGTCTCATAGTTCATTTAAACAAAACGTGAGGTAAGGAAAGAATATTAAATTGAAAAAGAACAATTGGTGCTGAAGATTTTGAAAATCATGGACTTTATTTTCACCCAAAACTAAAAATATTTCGATCCAAAAGTATCTTTAAAGGGAATTATTAAGAAAAAAACTTGAAATCTCAAGAAACCATTAATATTCCTTAATAACTATATCCAAAAATAGATTCTATGTGAAAAACAAAAATCTTCAAACAAAACCTCATGTCATGGATCAAATTTAACATTAATATATATATAACTAATGAAGAACATATTGGACTGTTTTAGATCACCAATAGAATCCATCACATGACCTACTATCTAGGGAATAAAATTTATTTGATTGGGATAGGGTGGGTATAGAATAAGGTGTTTATATATTAATGAATCATATGGTTTGGTTTTTTCAGTGATATATTTCCTAGGATTCCTCCAAACTATAATGGGACTCTATAGGATGACTTATTTCTAAATCCATAACAATTGAATGAGTCCTTAAAAATTGAAAACCATGATAGATGAATCATAGAATAAGAAACACCTATAATTTATGATGAAATTAATTATATTCCCCCAAAATTAACACCCATTAAATAAAAGTCTACTAAATGATATTTAAATACCCTTACGCCACTACTAATTAAAACTAAATATCCACAAACTGAAATAAGAAATGATATATAATTTTACAAAGTGGTACTTCCATAGAAACTGAATTATTCTAAAAGGAAGGTAAGGAATTAAACAGCATCACCCAAAGTGATATTTCTATTTGATAATTTTAATACCCAACATAAAAATAAATTAGATAAATAATATAAGGATCCAATGACATCACATCAAAACTAAAAATCACTTCCATCAAATGAAAAATTCATTGTAATGCCTATGGATGGAGACATAATATCTGGACGCATATGCTTTCCCATAGTTATGATTTTATATTCCTTAACTAAAATTTTATTTATCTATGTGAGAACCTATAGAACACATTCATATGACTCTTGATGGAAAAAAATACATAATATTAATACGATATAAAAGATAAATTACACAAATAAATAATTCATGAAACAATCATTCCTAAACCAAATCATTATGGGCAATTACTTTAGATCAATAGTGGAAAAAATAGACTATATCTTACATCACATAACATCTGCGAATTAAACTAATATGAAAATAAAAATAACATCATTGTCATCCAATTCACTCACCCGAGACATCCCATCCAAAGGAGTGAAACCAAAAGTAATTCACGCACCTCATAAAAATGGGTTATCAGAGAAGAAATCATTACTATATAATCTGTTTTAAAAGGGGTATATAAAAGAAAATAATTTTTCATTATTTTCTCAAACACTTCAATTACTATAAAATTTTCAATCAAAGACGTCAAAATTTCATCCTACACTAATACCTAAAAAATATATTAAACAAAAAATGAAGGAATAAATCCTAGACTCTGGTCATCCAATCATTATTTTGATTTTTTTTGGGAATTATAAAAAATAGAATCATGCTAATGAATAAATAACGTGATATGCTATAACACCACATATCCATAACGAAACACAATACCAGATAGAAGACAAAACTCAAAAAAAAAATCAATATAATAGAACACAACATAATCAAATTGAAAAGTCCAAAAACACACACTTATTATAACATACATATCCTCTTTTCAAAATCGTTTCAGAAAATAATAATAAGCTTAAATGGATGGATAAATATAAATGATATTCCACAAATCATTACATATTTAATATGTATTTAGATATTGAACACATCCATTTATATAATTAAATATCCAAAGATGTGAGAATTCTATGAATACCATGGCTCAATAAAATGACATGAGACTTTTAAAACTGTTATTTGAGATACCTCACCTGTTTCTTTCAAATCCATATAATATAATCAAAATAATAAATTATAAACTACCCTAATAATTTTAAAATTCACATATACCTAATCCATTCAAAAAAACTAAAAAAATCACTTCTATCATCACATAAATATATATTTTATATTCAAATAACATAATAAATAAATTTTAGATGTCTAATTTTGATAAACCAAACATAGTTATTATTTTAATGACTTTGAAATAAAATATATATCACAAAAAAACATACAGAGATGAAAATAATGAAACACAACATTAAATATATCAACATTACAAAAATATAGAAAAACATCCTCTATACATGAGTTGGCCATGAAGTTTTGAATACTAAGACTAGTAATGTGAATATACCATAGGTCAAGATGGGTAAATTCATGGTCTATACATGGTTTTCTATACCATGAACATAAACAATGAACCCTCTAATTCAATCCTATATTACACTATAATATTTGTAGTTTTTAAAATAACCCACCAATGTCAATTCTAATTTTTATATACAGAAAAAAAATTAATAACTTCTATCATACATGATCATATTTTGGGGGACAACTATATCAGACCACTCTGGATATTCAATAAAAATTTTGAACTGATGGTGATCATGAACCTTCCCTTTATGGACTACATGAAATATGAAAAATCGAAACTCTGAATTACGATGCCTTCCCATATAATATTGTCCCACATCTATTTTATACCATCTTGTCAATTTCTAACCTAGTATGACCTTCAAAAATAATCTTGATATAGTATATGCCTAGGCTAAAGGGCTGTTCCCAATCATGTCGATATATAAACTAGTTCAATAAATTAAAAACAACAAAATATTAAATGATTTATACTATAAAAAATAGAAAAAATAAAAATGAAAAAACTAAATGAACAAATCTAATAGTAGAAAATAATTAAATACAACCATAAAAAACATCTAATGGACTCCATATGTCATCTCAAACCACAGAACAACACAAAGACCATGAGCGATCTAGGGCTTGGATGATAGGTAACTACAAAAAAAATTGTATATCTAAGTTGATAGATATTCACTATAGGGATTCATGGGGATAAATAATTTAATACTCCTTAAATATAAATTAAAATATAAATAATGCAAGTTTTAAAATTATATATATAATGATATGTTTTTATATTCATTTCAAAAATAAGTATCGTTATTCCATTTTATGGAAATATAGATTCTATAAACTCTTCAAAAATAGCTTCCAAATCATGGATTACATTTCACTAATTTCCTTTATGAAATACAATTGGTGATAAATTAGGTTTCCCAATATGAAATAAAAAAACATATATGAAATTTTATAATGAAATTGGAAAAAATGAAATCTTGTTGATGGGTAAATAATGTTTCATAAAATATCTTGTATGTAAGTATTGTTACTATATATAAGTTATGAATACTAACATCATTAATCTCTATTAGGGTTTGGTATCATCATACAGTTCCCAAACACACAGAAAAATCTTCCACGGTTTAATAATGTGTAACATCCAAATGGTAGTAGAGCAATCTTTTTAGGGCCACTAGATTGTGTGTAATTTTAATTTTTGAAACATTCTTTCCTAGGTATCCTACAACATTACCATAGGGTTCAATTTATGAATAAATAGTGGAATTTTTTTAATATGATATGTATAAATGTATCACATTACATATAAAAAATAATATCTATTTTAATACCTATGATCTTACACCTTAAATGAAGACCCTTACTATTCACATCAAAAAAGAATAAAACATATCAATAGTAAAATATCACAAATCAAAATTTAAACACATAAACGATTAGTAAAATATAGGAGGATTGCCTTTCGTTTATTTCGATGTTTCCATAAAATATTTCATGATTCCAACTAGGCCTAATCTCATTAAAAAACAACTTTACTTAAGAAGAAACATCTTCGCAAATAATTTGAGTTTTAAAATCATATTCCTTCTTACAACATATTATCCCATACATTTACCTATGAAAATTTTATCCCAATTCATATTTTCCACACACCATGAATTTACTTGTGAAAAGATAGAACATATAAATTTATATGTATATATCAGTTTTCCACACCCACCTAGAAAAATTATTAGGAATCCCATCATTGGATTCTAGAAAAACTATATCTTTTCCATTTAGAAATTTTTCAAAGATTTATAAATAAAAAAATAATTTTAGTTATCCCTAATTTATATGATATAAAAAATCTAAAACCCAATTGAACATTTATGATGCTACAAAACGTAATAAAATATAGACAATTTTAATCCATATATAAAATATAAGAAAAATAAATCTATAATGAATGATTTATAAAAACAATGAAAATAAGGTAAGCTCTATTTCCACAATCCAAGATAAAATAAATTAAATACACATATTATTTAAGAAGGAAGATAATCTTTTAAAAATAAATAATAAGGTTCAACTTATGGTCTTGGACATATATTCCAAAAATGAAAGCATTTCAAATTTGATGATGAAAACTTAAATCCCCCTTAATGTGATCTGTATAAGTACGAAAGATCAAAACAATCCATGAATACTAAAACATCAAATTTCTAATCCACAAAACATGAACCATATGTCATTGGAACTATGTAATATGAATTAATAACATGAAAATATTAGAATAAATAATGATTTGGATGATGGTGAGGATAAAATTGAATATTTAACTCAAAACCATGGAAAACCCTATTATAATTTCCATAGTATAAAGGAAAAACAAAGGGATAGGTATATGGGGAAATTCACGAGATTTTAGGGTCATGTGAGTGATGAGTTGGGTGAAATTGGGTTAATAAATAAAGAGGTAAATGGTAAAATAATATTATTATGAACTTGTTATGATTTTAGGTTCTAGCTCCATGGTCTACAACATTTTATGATGACGACAATAGAGATTCTATCCAAACAGGGAGAAGAAACACTATTTGGCCTCTCCAGCTTCAAGAACTACGATCCTAACCATTTCAGATCCTTATGCTTCTTCCTGAAGCCGTATAACCTCCTAATGTGGGACACATACCCATGTTACTAATCATAATAACTCCCTAGTTCATCAATTTATGTCTCATGGTTTGTAGGTGTTTGTCCGTGGTTTATAATAACTAGAAACCAATTGTGTGCCACACTATTTCTTCCAAATATCCAAATTATGAAGAATAAAACAACATTTGAGTCCAAAAAAACATGAACATGAAATATAACAAGTGAAACAATATAGTTTCAGGTTAGCGTGTAACATTATGACTTTACTAATGTGTGTGAGGCCTCCATGGGATGGATGATGACCCATGAAATAACCTGGTACATGGGTAACATTATGGGATCCATCATACACGAGATAATATTATGGACCCTGGTGGTTACCACTATGTGATATAAAAAGGAGAATGTGTTTATGGAATTTGGTAAAGATTGTTTTTGGTTTCTCATCAAACCCTAACAAAATTTCATTCCTAAATAGGGGTGTGCTGATAGGAATGGATTATTAATTTGAATAATCTATAAAATTTATATAAATTAAATATTTTATTTTATTTAAATGTTAAATGACCAAATCTAATTCATTGGCCTTGAAATATTATCATAACAAGATGTTATGGTATGTACAGGTTCCCAAAGGGTAGTAAAAGAATTTGGAATTGGGATTATGTAATATATAGTGATACACCTTGAACATCTTTATGTCATTGTAGATTCCTGGTAAATATCATATGATATGACTATTAAGCCACATGAAAAATTATAAGGACAAAAGGATTTTACATTGAATTAATATAGGAAATCCCAGAAGTCATAGTTCACTAGGATAACTAGAATAACTAGAAGATATGTGTTATGGACTATGGGGTTATTTTTATTTTGATTATAATTTTTATTAGATTCATAGGTCATCCCTTATATCAAGCTAATCAATCATATTGATATAACATTATAATGGTAGGGATTTCTTGGATGAATATGATCTTTCTATTGGTCCTACTGGATTGGAGAATGATATAGATTTTGAGATTTATTTGTATTCTCATGAATCATCTTAATGCCATTATATCTACATAGGGATGGAGAGATACTCATGAAATTTGGGATATGGTTGTTGAGACATTTATAGTGTGTTATTAGGCATTTTAGATTGAGTGAACAGTATTCATGGGATACACACCATGATTCTGTAATTATAATGATTGAATGATATTGTGATGTGGTCAAATACACCATAGATTTTTCCAAATAAGGAATGGTAGATCAGATTCAAGGCACAATGGATCAACATTGATATTGATAGTATATGGGCTGATAAGGTCCACATGGCATGATCAGTAGTATTATTGCATTAGTACTAAGGATGTATTGTTATTTAATTTAATTTATTATTACACAATTTAATTATTTATATTGATCATGAATCATGTACAAGAAATGAAATATGATGACTGATGTGATTTTGGGTTTTCTCTAATGATCTCTGTAATCCCACGTACCTTATGCCACCATTTCACATGGGTACCCAAATTGATTTAAAATAGTTATTTCATTACCATTTTTAGACATGTCCAAAAATGATCATGTAGATTGACTAAAATAATATCACAATATATTGATTGGGAATGGCCTAGTGTAACCGTCATTAATTGGTGTATTTATTTTGATTCATAATTTTTTTATATATGACTATCTCGTTTGGAAGTTGTTTTTTTATAATTTCAATGGATATTATGTATTGTAATACTTTTAATTAATTATAAAAGATTATTAAATTTATTTATTCTAAATTTTTTATTTTCTGACATATGGTACATTGTAATTTTATATCACACTAAACACTCTGATACAAGGTGAATGGGCTCCCCATGATACCATTATAGACCCATGGTTCTTGTTAGAAGAATATGAAATTTGGGGATGAAATTACATATATCATGTTGTACACCAACATATTTATTATTTATATATTGATCTTCAATGATGTGTTCAACATTTAATCCTATTTAAAAGCGAACATCACATCACTTTATATGATGTGTGTTAGACCAAAAAGTGAACATTAAACCCCCAATATTATTGACTTTGTTTTGATATATATATATATATATAGTTTTATGAATAATGCTTATCAAAATCAACATAAATATAAAATGCTCAAATATAAATTTTAGAATTCCAGATAAATATTATTCAACTATGAGAATAAAATGTGAAATATAATTACTAAATTAAAAAATTATGAACCTCAAGTGGAAAAATAATCAAAATCTTACATTTTAAATTACAGTACATGATATTAGGTATGTTTGGTCTATCAACATCTTATACAAAAAAAGTCGATATGTTTTAAAATATTGTAGGACCTTCTAATTTTAATCTTTTTTATAATAATTTACTTTTATCACTAGAACTCAAATTTTATATGGGTAATATATTATTAATAGAAAATTGAATGTTATTTATTAACAAATTTGAATAATACGATTTCAAATATGAAAATAATGTTTAAATAAGGGTGTTAATATGTCCTAAAAGTTAATTTTGAAAAATGTTTACTCAAGCCAACAAATGTTCTTTAACAACAACAACATTGTTAATATAAAAATTTATTTTTCCACAAAATCATGTGTAGTATGGTTTGAAATAATATTTTTTTGTCATTTTACAAAAAAAAGAGACACATTAATATTTCGAGTAAATTCATGACATAATGAATAAACATGACTAATTAATTAAAATAAAATTGAAATTTTTTTTTTGTAATAAAATATGTGTTAGGAATTTAAATGTTAATCACTAATTTGAAAACATAATATTTCTTTTAAATTAATATCATTTCAAAAAAAATCATATTTTTTAATGTTTTTTTATAAAATATTCAATGTATTATAACATTATGATGTCATAAGAATTACAATATTTATAAAAAAATTATTTTCACTCTTTAGATACAAATTGTACATATTTAGAAAAACACAAAAAATGAACATTAAGAAAAAATTTTAACTGTTTGACCCTAATAAGATTCATTTTTATAATACAAAAATCCGAATATTTATAATTTTAATTTTAAATTAATAATATAAAATATTTTAATAATATATTATTATAAAATTTTTATTTACATAAACTGTTCTTAATATTATTTCACTTCAATTTCATGTATGTGTTACATTTCTATTAATTAATAATTCATTTAGTATAATTAGTGAAAATTATTTATTTTTAAATTTTTAAATACATAACATTTTTAAAAGAGATAATTTTTTAAAAATACAATGGTTTATATTTAATGTTTTTTTATCAAATTACTCTTTTTATTCGATTTTAACCATTTAAAAATTATTTCATTTTTATTAAAACATATATGAAATTTTTTTAAAAATAATATTAATAACATGTAAGTGGTTTTTTAAAAAAATATTAAATAATTTTATTATCATTTTATTTAAATGAAATTTAATTCCTATTTTAATTTTCTAAAAAAATACTCATTGAATAATCATAATAAATTAATTATTACAACAAATAATAACAAAAATATATCATGAATAATTTTTTTGATTTATTTCATAAAATCTACTATATCAAGATCATATTCCACTAACTAAAATATCAGGGAGTTATATGAGTTCCTGAAATTTGAAAAATTTAACATTATTTTTATTTGGATTAACTTGGGATAAATCCTCATTTAATCCAACATGATATTTTTTAATATGATAATATTCGCCTCAATCTATACTCTTCACCATGTACACATTCAAAATTCTTTCTGAAATCCTCCTGATTTGAATAGAAACATACAAAATTTCAATATAGAGTTCCACTTTATATCATTGAGCCTATTTGTTATCCTAGAATCCACCTTGACAAGTCCACCTTCAATAAAAATTTGGATAAAAATTATATGAATATTATGGTAATATTTTAACTATTAACCAACATCAAAAAGTATCATATTAATTATTTATTAAATTAACTATTTTATTTTATTCAATAAACATTATAAAATTATTATATATAAATAATACTTATTAAAATATTCATCCGCACATCAGCAGACAGTCCTTACAATACACCTCCTTATAGATTCGTCCTCACAACTAAAGATGATATTTACTACACTCATCATTTGATATCAATCATTATTAAATTTAATCGAGGAGAATTACATAATATTATGCTTACATACATGATTCATATGTATATCATTTTTTCCAAATATATATATATCTTATACTTAATAATATATTAAAACACTGAATATAATATTTCAATTCATTGTCACCCATACATAAGTTGAAGATAAAATAAAATAAAAAATCAACATGGACAATCAATAGATCTCTTATGAATTATACAATTATATATAATATGAAAATTGATTTATTCATTTCTCATGATAACCTATAAGAAAATCCATAATGTCTTTTATATAAACTACAGATGACATTGATGAAATGTATAGAAATTATATTCTAACCATAGAAAATAGTTTCATCCAACCTAAATTTTTTTCAAACATTTCCAAATTTACAAATGAAAACATTATCCTTAATAAAAAATGTTTAATCTTAATGATTGTATTTCCAAATTCATTGAAGGATTTATTTTCATTGATTACATACAATAAAAACTCATCGTTAATTAAACATAAAATTTTATGCAATGAAACATGGAAGAATCACAATTATCATATCTATGTTTTTCGAATACGATTAACAATTTAATTACAGTTTTATATAGCTAGAAAGATTCATCATCTATTAAGTTGTGTATACAATAGTTACGAATTAAGAACTAGTCATACATAATAAAAAAAATACCATCAATAATAATCACAAGCTAATTAAAATTCATCCATGTATATTTTTATAAAAACAAATCCTTAGGATATTTATAAGAATTGATTATCTAAAATGTTATTGGAAGATATCTTTATATCAGATACCATGTAGCATCATCATGAAACTGCCATTGAGAAGTGAATGGATATCAAAAAATATCCAGTGGGGACAATTATTCATACTCATAAATAATCTCTCACATGTTCCTCACATTAACTCAAAATATATTAAGCATCATTTTCATTACAAATATTAGAAGTAAAATCTCCTAAAAATATTTTTATTATGTATCAATACGAAATTATTAACCACATTTTCATCTAAAACAATACTTTTTTATAATCTTTATTGTCATATAACATCATACCAATGCATATCATAGCATATCATATAATCTTTAAAATATATTTATTGATTTTATGGTAATAAATATAGATTACTTCATTGTGAAATATATTTATGATTAATATAAATAATATTATTAATAATATTCCGGTAATACAATTAATTTTTTTTACATAAACAGCTAATGTTTTCATTTAATGTAAATTAGAATTTTTCAAAATTCTGTTGTTTATGATTTTCTGAAACACTATATAATGGATAAAATATATTAACAATATCACTTATATATTAACAAAAATATATGTAGAAATTGATAGTATATAATATTATTTACATTTATTTTTTCAAAAAAATACATTCCTATATAAATAGTTTCCATTATATAATAATATTTTTTAAATGATGACTTCTCAGATTTTAGAAAATTAATTTCACCAATTAAATATAATTTTTTTATTTATTATAAATATATTATCATTGGATTGTTTTTTTTTCTATTTTTCAAAATGAATTATTTATTTGAAAAATTGTAAAAATATTTATTTAGAATTATATCAAATTATTTATATGAATATCATAAAAAATTTATAACATTAAAAACATATCTAGAAATAATTTATGTATGGAGGAAAATTTTGATATTAAAAATAAAATTTAATATTTAAAAAACACATGTTTTACAATTCGAAACATAAGTATCATTTATAATGATAATTTTTTTGATCATATGTTTTTAATTGATATTATTTATCCATGAAATCTATTTTATATTTATTTGGAGGCCCGAAAATTATTTCAAGTTATTATTAAACAAAATAATGTAATGAAAATCAATAATAATTATAATTTTATCTTTAAAAAAATTTATTATTAAAATTTATTTTTTTATATAGATTGTTTTGACGCTAAATATGTTGTAGTATTAATATTGTATTTCATCACACATATAATATTTATATAACAAATTGTATTATTTATTTAAAATCAACATTTCATAATTTTATAATATGGTTCGTTTCATTTTTATCACTAATCATTTTCATTAGAGGATAAAAATTTAGTTACTATAGGAAAATTAATGTTTGTTAAAATGAAATTAAAAACTATAAATGAGCAAAATATGTTAATGAAAATTCTCCAAATGTGATTTTTAGTTTTTTATAGAACAAATTTATCAAATAAGAATTGGTTTGTATAACTTTTTATTCCACACTCCATGTGAAACATGTTGGAATATTATATTATGTGGTTATATTTAAAGAAATGTAAATTTCTCCACTTATTAAATGTTCCTTCCACTAGCACTTCCATAAATATATAATAATTATATATCTGTTTAAAGAATTTTTACTTTTAACATTTATTATATGAATATTTCATTTTCCAATCTATATGGCCACTCTATGTTATCCTGAGTCATCTATTTCCACGATGTTCTTCAAGATATAAATCAAATTATCAAAATACTTAGTAATTATTCTCGAATCATTTCATTTTACTGATATTTTTCCCTAAATCATATAGGTTACCTATACAACATCTTGAAATAAATATTATATATTTAATTATATTTATTAAATTATATTTATTTAAATTATTGTAAAAATAAAATCTATATTTTTCTATTTTCCATTAGAAAAAAAATTTCATTTGTGGATATGTGTGGTCTACTCATTATGTGAATGAAATATTTTATTTTACATCGCCGCCAAATAGGAATGGTTAAAAATTTTATTACCAAAATTGTCATGTATTTAAAACATTATTATTAATATTAAGATAAATCATTCTCCCTGAATTCCTCTAGTTATTTAAAAATTGAAAGTGTCATCTATGTGTACATGAAGACTATTTCTTCCTTAAAGTGACTTATTTCTCTTATTCATGTATTGTCTCAACTATAAAACGCTATAGAAATCTGAATCAATGCCTTATTCACATATAAGTAATAACATTATTGTATTTTAATACTTAAAATATTTTAATGGAATCATAGACCCAAACACACTCGTCAGCTTATTAAAACATGTACTTTTTTGGATGGTTTAAATAACTCGATGAGTGATGTTACAAATTTTTATCATATAATACAATAGAAAAAAAAATTATTATTTATAATGGTGAATGATATGTAAATAATTATTTTTTAACTTTTATAACGATAAATTAATTCTTAAATAATTAGTAAGATACTACAACATGTTCATTAATAATTATTTAAAGAAGATAATATTATTTTTAACAGTACCTATCAAAACTACATGCATTATGGAATGAAAAAGAAATATTAATAATTATCATTTAAAATATAATATAACATATTATTTATTAATGATTATATCATATCAAAATAATATCATTAGACATCTTCAATATTGAATGTGTGTGAAACAATTGAAATTAAAACATCTGATGTTAGAAATAAGAGGTAAATAATTACTGTTTGTGAAATAAAAAATTAAAAATAATTAGTAAAAAGGGTTATAAAAGAATTAATTTGTTTATTTAATGATTTATAAATATTTTTATATTTTTTGTAGTATATGGTAATGTTATTCCATGGAATTCGGGAATTAATGTATCATTTTTTCAAAACAAAATTTCCTTTCATTAAGTTATAATGATAATTATTGATCTCAATTTTTAGTTGAAATAAATTATCTAATGAATTTATGAAATAATACTTATGATTTAATTTCTCTGTATTCTTATTATTTTCCAGGAAATCATGTATGGTGTATTATTTTTTTGATGAATTTTATATTGATAAGGGTTCTCTATCCCAATTTTAACTAGTTGGCATGTATTTAAAATTGCACAACAAGTTTTATTTCACATTTTTTATGTACTAACCAATCAGATTATAATATAATTACATAATATTCATTCTTCTATATTTATAATTAGATATATTATTTTATTCGTAATATATTTACTGATTCATTTTTCTATGTATATGTATGGGTTTCTTCCTTTTTTCCACTAATTCGTTGAATGTATACATGTAATATAAATATAATTCATTATTTTCATGTACATATTTTACATGGGGGTTGTATTATATTTATTATTTCTTATATAATTGTATTTTAATATATTTTCAATAATCTTACCAATATATTTTTAATCATTTGATAATAATCCATTAATGATTTTCTCATTTCAATATTTTTCATATGAAAATATGTCATGATCACCAGTTGTATTGTTTTTTGTGGTTTATATAATTAATTTTGTGGGTATTTTTCATATATTTATAGTAATTTAAATTCATTGGATTCTATATCATATTGTATAATTCATGGTATATTAATTCAAAAACTCAAACATTGAACGAGGTTGTAATGAACTATTTTTATTATAAGGCCCCAGCCTTAAACCTTACTTAATCTTGAGTTATTACAAGATTACACATTGAGGATCTTTTCGGGTTTAGAGTTTTAGAGAATTAGATCATAAAACGTGCATTACATTCCACATATAAACAAAGTGGTTACATAAAGATAGTATTCTTCATTCCCATCAATGGAAACATATTTAAAATAAAAATGGATTATTTCTTGACACTTCCTTGACACTATCATCATATCATGTACCTTTCCCTTGACCTATGATAAACATTTCAAAAAAACTTGGGATGAGCATAAAAAGCTCAGTAAGGGATATAAAAATATGGAAAAGAAATATTGGTACATATATACATAAGTATGAGATCATACTTTACCCATAAAACATAAGCACTTTAACATACCTCATCAAATCATGAATAAATTATAGAAATCATAAGACATAAAGGTAACTTGATGCATTCATAACATTCTTATGTAGGGAGTAACCTTCTTGGTTACGTTTGGAATACCCATCACAGTATATTCCCTAAAATCTCATCGGAGAAACCTTAACGTTTCACTCCTTCGCATTACCCAACGCATTGGAGAGCTATATCGGGCTCACCCTCCCTTAGTTTATCACTGAACCACCCGTCTTTATAATAATTCCCAAGAACCTCAACATAATCGTATCACATAAAACATGCATAAAGGAAACATAACATTTCCACCTTTCAATCACAAGATATCAATACAACACATTGATATAAAAACATTATGAAAACCATTTTCAATACCAAAATAAAAGATAATTAAAACATGGTATTTATTTTTCTTTTAAAAAAAAGGTATGGCTTGTAGAGGAAGCCGAACTCAAATAATGGTCACGGCAGCGGAGAAGTCGTTGTCGCCGCATACATACTACAAAAACATTCCCTTTTTTCATTTAGTAAACTATTCGTATAAAAAATATTCTTTTTGAATAATCTTAAAAGTCAACAGGGTTTATACACCGTATAAAAGAAAGTTGTGTATAAAATAAAATATGCCTCAATGAAAGGAGATTGAGACGAAGTCCCATTCCTCGGGTCCGACTTCACTCGGTCGTTCTTTAATCTCCTGAATAATAAACTTGAGTTAATCTCTACTTTTTTAAGAACCTTTTTCATGTTCATTATGCCTTTTATACCATGTTATGAACATCATGTAATCATTTAAGATAATAATGTTCATTTTGTCGGTATTTGGTTCTTAAGTCAAAAATAGACTTATTAAACTTACATGTTGTTAATTTGGTCAAAGGTTCATTATATCCAGAATGATATTAATGATTTGGATAACATATACATCATATATATTCAGCATATACATGTATTTATAATATTACATCACATTTAGAGGTATGAAATGAAATGCACCGTTCATGGAGAAGGTAAGCCGTACGTACGCATGAACCCTACTTCCATTTCTATTTCGTATTTTCTGGAATGGAGTCCTAATGATATAAGAGTATATTATAATTCCAGTATAATAACATTTATAATATCATTAACTTTATCCTTTACACATCCCACATATGGTAATAATGAATCAAATTACTTTCAGGGGGCGGTAGTCCGCACTTCCTAAAATGAAGATATCGTGTTTACCCATAATGGAAACAATAATGGTATGCCATAAATGAAAAATACAGAAGCTTAAGGAAAGAATAAAAATATTATATATCATATATAAAAATAGTGACATCATAATGGCCACCTTTTAAGGTGTTAAATGATTATTGAACAATCATCATTTCGGGAGGCGGAATTTCGCAATCCACGGAAACTATATGTTCTTTAACCATTTGATGTAGTTGTGTGAGAGTGTAGCTCGAATAAATCTCATAACAATATCCTAGTATATTGAAGATACTGTTGTTGTTACAAAAGAAGTAAATAAAAAGAGTTTAGGGGGTTGGAAAAGCAAAATAAAACAAATGAACATGAGAGAATGAATTACCTTTAAAAGTGTAACTCTTTTTGATTTGAGCCTAAAGGCTTCCTTTGAAAGGATTCTGCCCAAAGAGAATCCTCTATGATGAGGATAGGGATGTGGAGAGACAAAATGGTCAGGGTTTGGCCGAGCCAAAGGCTTTGGGAGTGTGGGTAAGGAGGTAGAGGTGGGGGCCTTTTATAAGAGGAGAGGAGAGGCACTCTTGGAATGTAAAGATAAGTAACTTTATTATAAAATTATTTTCGGATTAAAAAGGTCCCACATTGATATAATTCTAGGATAAGGTGATAAGGCTTCTAAACCCACTCATCCAATTGGTTTTGGCTATGTATAGGTTTTAGATTTTATATTATCTTTCCATTTTATTTAAATCGTTAAATAATGAGGTCATCGATGCATCATCATGATGCCATAAATAATTTAATTTATTTAAAGTTTAAAAATTATAAAAAAATACTATGATGTCGGAATTCTTTTTAGCTTTAAAATGACTATTTATAATCAAGAATCTGATCTTTATAACCCCATGTAAAAATTGTTTTCATAAAACATATTATGTTTGTTTCATTTTTACTTTTACATTAAATAAAAAGTTATTTATGTCATTTCCCAACCAATGTGGATCCATGGGGACCCCAAGTTGACCCATGGCTTTTCTTGGTCGGCCATGACACATCCAATAAGGTTAGGACATGTTTCAAACTCATATCATACTGTTAAAACATTGTTTTTACCTTAAACTACACTAATTACAAATAATCGCGATTAAAAACATAATAAGTTACAATTCACCAAAAATTATTATAATCTCATTGAACCACATTTTAATTCTTAATGACAACCATGTATGTAGGATTTTTGAAATTCAAAACACAAAGATGGAAAAATTAATTTAAACGGAAAATCAGTTTTTTATAAGTACCACTTAATGGTTTCACTATTCATCAAAATTTGATGTTTTTCAAAAAATTACCAAAAATTCACCCTAAGCTATATATGATATCACAAATTCAAAAATGAAGTCTATTTTATAAAATTCAAAACATATAAGTCACATAAATTAATTTAATAATTAATTCCCGCTGTCATGACAAATAGTGTGTTTTTATAAAACAATAAGTATCAAAAGATTGACACCAGATTAAGTCTAATTTCAAAGTGAAATTGATTCCAATGACCACCATTGGATTAAATGGTAAAAATATATTTTAATTTCACTTCAAAACCAATTCAAAATATAATCTAATTATATAAATAAATTAGATTAAACAGCTGTTTTGATGTAAAATGCAGTATTTTTCACTATTCATTAAAAAATGAACATTGTCCGAAAAATACCAAAAAATTCACAAAATGTAAATTTTGATGTACCAATCATAAATAATATGTTTATTTTGACAAAAATAGTTTATAAAATTGTCAAAAGATTGATTTAAAATGGGTTTTCCATCATAAGGCAGTAAAATAATCTTTTAAGAATATTAGTGTATTTCATGCTTAAGATTAGATTTATTTTCATTTTAAGCCTCTAAAACACTATCTTAATCATTAATAGACATAGATAAAAATATCTATTATTCATTACTTACTTGGGATGTTACATACTTCCCCCCTTTAGAAAATTGTGTCCCCACAATTTATTTACTTATCGAATAAATGGGGGTACTTATCCCTCATTGCATTTTCAGATTCCCATGTTGCCTCTTCCATCATGTGGTTTCTCCACAAAACATTTACCTTCTTAATCACCTTATTCCATAACACTTGCTCCCTGTGGTCAAGAATCTGGACCGGTTGTACCTCATAAGATAGGTTCTCTTCCAGCTAAACTACCTCTGGACTCAAAACATGAGATGGATCTGGCATATATACTTTCTCCACATTGAAACGTGAAAAACATTGTGTACCTGAGATAAACTAGGAGGTAAAGCCACCCGGTATGAAACTAATCCAACTCACTCCATAATTTCATATGGTCCAATGAACCTTGGACTCAACTTTCCTTTCTTACCAAATCTCATCACACTTTTCCACAGATAAACCTTTAGAAAAACATGATCACCTACCTCGAAAGATAGATCCTTCATCTGGTTATCCGCATAACTCTTCTGCCTGCTCTGAGCTATTCTCATGTGTTTCTGAATCAGCTGAACTTTTTCTGCCATCTCTTCTACCAATTCTGGTCCCATCAACTTCCTTTCATCCACTTCATCCCAGAAAGCTGGAGTTCGACACCGCTTCCCATATAATGCCTGAAATGGTGCCATCTTTATACTGGAATGAAAATTGTTATTATATGAAAACTCCACCAAAGAAATATGTTGGTCCCAACTTCCCTGATAATCCATAGAACAAGCTCGTAGCATATCCTCCAATGTTTGAATTGTTCGTTATGACTGCCCATCTGATTGAGGATGAAAAGCTGAACTAAAATTTAATTTGGTACCCAACGACTTCTGAAGGCCTTTCCAAAAGTTAGAAGTAAACCTCGGATCCCGATCCGATACAATGGAGAGAGGAAATCCATGTAACCAGACTATATATTTAAGATACAAATGGGAAAGTTGATCAAGAGAGAAAGTATCTCGTATAGCAAGGAAATGAGCAGATATGGTCAAGCGATCGACAATAACCCAGATTGCATTATTACCTCGAGATGTCTTCGGTAATCCAACAACAAAGTCCATGCATATATTCTACCATTTCCACTCTGGCACTGGTAAAGACTGAAGCATCCCTTTTGGTAACGGCCGCTCTTCTTTAACCTGCTGACAAGTCAAACACTTCACAGTAAAATCAGCAATATCTCTTTTCATTCCATCCCACCAGTAATACTCCCGCAGATGTCTATACATCTTAGTAATACCCGGATGAAATGAAAACGGAGAAATATGAGCTTCACATAACAACTCTCTCTTCAACTGTGAATCACAAGGCACACACAATCTCTTCCCAGATCTCAAAACACAATCATTATCAATGTTGAATTCAGGCAACTTACATTTCTGAACCAGCTCTACCTTTTTCTGCAACTCACTGTCTTGCTTCTGTGCTTGCTTGATTCTATCTGATAGAGATGATCTCACTGATACCTGAAACAAAACATAAGGACTTCCTGCACCAACAAATTCTATGCCAAAGTTCATCAAATCCTTAACCAAAGGATCACGTTCCAAACGCAACATTGTTAATGAAGCATTACTTTTTTGACTCAAACATCAGCCACTTTATTTGCTTTTCCCGGATGGTAATGAATTGTACAATCATAATCCTTGATTAATTCTAGCCATCTCCTTTGTCTCATGTTCAATTCTTTCTGAGTGAATATATACATTAAACTTTTGTGATCGGTATATATTTCACACTTTACTCCATACAAATGATGCCTCCAAATTTTTAAAGCAAAAACAACAACAGTTAATTCCATATCATGTGTATGGTAATTTACCTCATGAGTTTTCAACTATCGTGAAGCATAAGCAATTACCTGATCATTCTTCATTAGGATGCAACCAAGTCCTTTCAATGAAGCATCACTTTATATAACAAACTCACAATTCTTGGAGGGTAGTTCCAAAAATGGAGCATTCGCCAATCTTCTTTTCAATTTCATAATACAATCATCACATTATTTTGTCCAGATAAACTTAACACCCTTCCAAGTTAGCTTAGTCATTAGACTATATAACCGTGAAAAATTTCTAACAAACCTTCGGTAATAGCCTGCCAAACCAAGGAAGCTACGAATCTCAGTTACATTTGTGGGTTTTGGCCAGTCTTCCACAACTTTTGTTTTTGCAGGATCAACAGTTTTCCCATCTTTAGAAACAATGTGACCAAGGAAAAAAATTTGTTTCAACCAAAACTCACACTTGCTTAATTTCCCATACAATTTCTATTCTTTTAAGGTTTTCAAGATAACCCTTAAATGTCTTTCATGCTCCTCTTTACTTTTAGAAAACACTAAAATATCATCAATGAAAACCACCACAAACTTATCCAAGAACTCATGGAAAATTATATTCATTAAGTCCATGAATACAGAAGGTGCATTGGTTAGCCCAAAAGGCATTACTACAAATTTATAATGGCCATATCTCGTACGGAGCATGGTCTTCGGAATATCTGCCTCCTTTACATTCAGCTGATGGTACCCCGATCTCAAGTCAATCTTTGAAAAAAACTGAGATCCTTGGAGCTGATCAAACAAATCATCGATATGAGGCAAAGGATATTTGTTCTTAACAGTGATGTTATGCAAGGCTCTATAATCAATGCAAAATCTCATAGAACCATCATTCTTTTTAACAAATAAAACAGGAGCACCCCATGATGATGTGCTAGGTCTAATGAAACCTTTCTCTAATAAATCTTGCAATTGCTCCTTCAACTCTAAAAGTTCAATGTGTGCCATTCGATAAGGGGGTTTTGAAATTGGCATAGCATCAGGAACTAAGTCAACAATAAACTCAATTTCCCGATCTGGTATTATTCCAGGAAACTCATCAGGAAAAACATCAGGATACTCATTTACCACTGGCACATCATTAATCTGAACAGTTCCTTTATTTTCAACGACGTGTGCAAGGTAACATTCATTTCCATCTTTTACAAGTTTCTCGGCCTCTGGATATGTTATCAAAAGTAAGGGTTCATTCTTGTACACAAACTGAAAGTCTTTCTGAAAGGAAACTTCTTTAGCTCTACAGTCAATTTTAGCATGGTAGATAGAGAGCCAATCCATACCCAGGATAACATCAAACTATACTAGAGGTAGAATAATAAGGTTTGCAAGTAGGTTCTTTCCACAGATAAGGATAGGAATATTCTTATAAATTTTTTTTTCCTCAACATTTACCCCAATTGTTTTTACCAAAAGTTCTGGAGTCATTTCTTGAGATGGTATTCCCATTTTACTAGAATAGGTTTCAGAGATGAAAGAATGTGTAGGCCCCGAATCAAACAACACACTGGCATAATCTGAAAAAACAAACAAAGTACCTGATTCAACTTTATTTGATGGCCCGACATCTGCTGAAGTAGTTACAAATGATTTCACCACTCCTTTCTGCTTGTATTCTAACTACTTCCCATCACTCAAGCTCTTTGTCGGACACTCATTTTCATAGTGACCCATCTCATTGAACTTATAACATTTCACTAACTGTATATCAAATTTGGTCTTACCTTCACCTTGATCATTTTTAGTGCAATCACGAGACTTATGTCCCATCTTACCACATCGGTAGCACTTTCCAGAATTTAGAAGACATTCCCCAGCATGCCTTTTTCCACATTTATCACAAACTGGAAACTTAGTTCTCTTACCATCAGACTTTTTTGAAGAATTCTTACCTTTCTCCTGCCACCTCGGTCTCTTCTTTTGCTGGTTGTTATAGAACACTTGGTCATCGGCAAACTCCATTTCCACCTTCTCAGCACATCAAACAAGCTTTTCATAACTTTTAAACTCACGAGAAGCTAATGCCCTTCGATATTTTGGCTTTAATCCAGAGTAAAAACGATTGATTTTACTATCAAGGTCTCGGATAAAATTTGGATAATACCTTTCCAATCGAGTGAACCTTTCTTCATAGGCAGCCACTGAGTCTTACTCTTGCCTCAATTCCAAGAATTGCTTTTCCATCCTAAGTCAAAAATCTTTAGGAAAATACTTCTCAAGAAACATACATTTGAATTCATCTCAGTCAAGAGCATCAATATCATCGGCATCCCTGATATTTTTAACCATAGACCACCACTGATCTACTTCACAATCCAAACGGAAAAATATCAATACTAACCTTTTGATTGTCTGAACACCCCATGACATCAAAAATCATCTCTAGTGCTTTAATCCACCCTTCAGCTAGCACAGGGTCAGATGATCCTCTGAATGATGGTGGATGTTGCCTCATGAAATGTTCCACCACTGACATGTTCCTCTGCGGATGATCTGGCTGATCTTGTGCATGGATACCACCACCATTTATCGCTTGAGTCAACTGCACCATTACTGCAACAAACTATTCAGTTCCAATTCTAACCATTTCTGGATGCTGATTCGGAAGGTTATTTCCTTCTGTATTCCTTCCTAGAACTGCTTCCATGTTTCCTCTGTGGAAAACCATTCTGAACAAACATGCCTTAGATGAAGCAACATGGTAATCTTCAAATGCAATATCACTTCAATTTGACAATAAAAAAATATTTTTGGATAATCATTTAATAGAATTCTAACTCCTAAAGTTATCTAAACCGACCTCTGATACCAACTATAAGGCCCCAGCCTTAAACATTAATTAATCATGAGTTATTACAAGATTACACATTGAGGATCTTTTCGGGTTTAGAGTTTTAGAGAATTAGATCATAAAACTTGCATTACATTCCACATATAAACAAAGTGGTTACATATAGATAGTATTCTTCATTCCCATCAATGGAAACATATTTAAAATAAAACATGGATTATTTCTTGATACTTCCTTGACACTATCATCATATCATGTACCTTTCCCTTGACCTGTGAAAAACATTTCAAAAAATCTTGGGATGAGCATAAAAAGCTCAGTAAGGGATATAAAAATATGGAAAGGAAACATGGGTACATATATACATAAGGATGAGATCATACTATACCCATAAAAAATATGCACTTTAACATACCTCATCAAATCATGAATAAATTATAGAAATCATAAGACATAAAGGTAACTTGAGGCATTCATAACATTCTTACGTAGGGAGTGACACTCTTGGTTACGTTTGGAATACCCATCACAGTATATTCCCTAAAATCTCTTCGGAGAAACAATAATGTTTCACTCCTTCACGTTACCCAATGCATTAGAGAGCTATATCGGGCTCACCCGCCCTTAGTTTATCACGGAACCACCCGTCTTCATAATAATGCCCAAGAACCTCAACATAATCGTATCACATAAAACATGCATAAAGGAAACATAACATTTCCACCTTTCAATCACAAGATATCAATATAACACATTGATAAAAAAACATTATGAAAACCATTTTCAATACCAAAATAAAAGAGAATTAAAACATGGTATTTTTTTATTTTAAAAAGTAGGTATGGCTTGTAGAGGAAGCCGAACTCAAATAATGGTCACGACGGCGGAGAAGTCGTTGTCGCTGCATACGTACTACAAAAACATTCTCTTTTGTCGTTTAGTAAACTCTTCGTATAAAAAATATTCCTTTTGAATAAACGTAAAAGTCAACCGGGTTTATACACTGTATAAAAGAAAGTTGTGTATAATATAAAATATGCCTCAATGAAAGGATATTGAGACGAAGTCCCATTCCTCGGGTCCGACTTGACTCGGTCGTTCTTTAATCTCCTGAATAATAAACTTGAGTTAATCTCTACTTTTTTAATAACCTTTTTCATGTTCATTATTCCTTTTATACCATGTTATGAACATCATGTAATCATTTAAGTTAATAATGTTCATTTTGTCGGTATTTGGTTCTTAAGTCAAAAATAGACTTCTTACACTTACATGTCGTTAATTTGGTAAAAGGTTTGTTATATCCATAATTATATTAATGATTTGGATAACATATTCATCATATATATTCAGCATATACATGTATTTATAATATTACATCACATTTAGAGGTAATAAATGAAAGGCACCGTTCATGGAGACGGTAAGCTGTACGTACGCATGAATGCTACTTCCATTTCTATTTCGTATTTTCTGGAATGGAGTCATAATTATATAAGATTATATGATAATTCCAGTATAATAACATTTATAATATCATTAACTTTATCCTCTACACATCCCACATATGGTAATAACGAATCAAATCACGTTCAGGGGGCAGTAGTCCGCGCTTCCTAAAATGAAGATATCGTGTTTACCCATAATGGAAACAATAATGGTATTCCATAAATGAAAAATAAAGAATCTTAAGGAAAGAATAAACATATTATATGTCATATATAAAAATAGTTACATCATAATGGCCACCTTTTAAGGTGTTAAATGAGTATTGAACAATCATCGTTTCGGGAGGCAGAATTTCTCCATCCAAGGAAACTATATGTTCTTTAACCATTTGATGTAGTTGTGTGAGAGTGTAGCCCGAATAAATATTATAACAACATCCTATTATATTTAATATACTGGTTTTGTTACAAAAGAAGTAAATAAAAATAGTTTAGGGGGTTGGAGAAGAAAAATAAAACAAATGAACATGAGAGAATGAATTACCTTTAAAAGTGTAACTCTTATTGATTTGATCCTAAAGGCTTCCTTTGAAAGGATTCTGCCCAAAGTGAATCCTCTAGGATGAGGAGAGGGATGTGGAGAGACAAAATGGGCAGGGTTTGGCCGAGCCAAAGGCTTTGGGAGTGTGGGTAAGGAGGTAGAGGTGGGGGCCTTTTATAACAGGAGAGGAGGGGCACTCTTGGAACATAAAGATAAGTTACTTTATTTTAAAATGATTTTCTTATTCAAAAGGTCCCACATTGATATAATTCGAGGATAAGGTGATAAGGCTTCTAAATCCACTCATCCAATTGGTTTTGTATATGTATAGGTTTTATATTTTACATTATCTTTCCATTTTATTTAAATCGTTAAATAATGAGGTCATTGTTGCATCATCATGATTTCATAAATAATTTAATTTATTTAAAGTTTAAAAAATATAAAACAAATATTATGATGTAGGAAATCTTTTTATCTTTCCAATTACTATTTATAATCAAAAATATGATCTTTATAACCCCATGTAAAAATTGTTTTCGTAAAACATATTATGTTTGTGTCAATTTTACTTTTACATTAAATAAAAAGTTATTTATGTCATTTCCCAACCAATGTGGCTCCATGGGGTCCCCAAGTTGACCCATGGCTTTTCTTGGTCGACCATGACACATACAATAAGGTTATGACATGTGTAAAACTCATCTCATACTATAAAAACATTATTTTTACCTTAAACTATACTAATTACCACTAATCGTGATTAAAAACTTAATAAGTTACTATTCACCAAAAAATTATTATAATCTCATTGAACCACATTTTACTTATTAATGATAACCATGTATGTCGGATTTTTGAAATTCAAAACACAAAGATGGCAAAATTCATTTAAACGGAAAATCAGTTTTTTATAAGTACCACTTAGTGGTTTCACTAGTCATCAAAATTTGAAGTTTTTCAGAAAATTACCAAAAATTCACCCTAAGCTATATTTGATATTAAAAATTCAAAAATGAAGTCTATTTTAAAAACATCAATACATATAAGTCACATTAATTAATTTAATAATTAATTCCCGCTGTCATGACAAATAGCGTGTTTTTATTAAACAATAAGTATCAAAAGATTGACACCAGTTTAAGTCTAATTTCAAAGTGAAATTGATTCCAATGACCACCATTGGAATAAATGGTAAAAATATATTATAATTTCACTTAAAAACCAATTCAAAACATAATCTAATTATATATATAAATTAGATTAAAAAGATGTTTTGATGTAAAATGCAGTATTTTTCACTATTCATTAAAAAATGAACATTGTCCGAAAAATACCAAAAATTCACACAAAGTAAATTTTGATGTACCAATCATAAAGAATAAGTTTATTTTGACAAAAATAGTTTATAAAATTGTCAAAATATTGATTTAAAAAGGGATTTCCATCATAAGGCAGTAAAACAATCTTTTAAGAATATTAGTGTATTCCATGCTTAAGATTGGATTTATTTTCATTTTAAGCCTCTAAAACACTATCTTAATCATTAATAGACATAGATAAAAATATATATTATTCATTACTTACTTGGGATGTTACATTTATTCATTGTGTTATGATAATTACTACATAACACTATTTTTATATGTTTGATAGATTATACCTTATAATTAAATAATATAATATTTCACATTAATATTATATGGATATAAAATTAATCACTATAATCTCAACTTGTGGGATATTTTTCTTTTGATATCCTCACACAAGAAAAGTAATAGTCCCTAATAACTTGTTGTAATTTCTTTGGTATGTTTACAAATCATTGAATATTGGATATTAATATTAATTGTATATTCACATTTTTAGACACGTTATTCAATTGAATCTAGAAATATTTATAATCAATATATGTATTATTTCTACATGAATAACCAAAGAATACATTACCAGGATATGGATTGATGTTACTTAGGTAATATTAAGATACATGTTTAACTATCCCCCTTTTGTACCTAGATATATTAGGATCATGTTATTCAATTTATTGAATGGGTAAGGATTCAAATTTTTTTAATATTTTTTATTTCTAATTTGAATATTTATTGAATACTATAGAATGTTTATTATGCATTGAATTATCAATCAATCCCATTATATGTTGAATGAATTGGATATATTATGTGATGGGATGTCCCTCAGAATCATCTCAATTCATTTGATGCCTCATGATGAAAACTAGTCTATTTATTTACTATCATTGAGATGAACTAATTATGTTATCTTGACAATATTTCATAACGGTATGTTGTTTAAAACATGAAATGAAGATTTCATTGAATATTTTATGATATCTGTAATTTTAATTTCATTATCTATAAAATTATTTACTATTTATAAATGAATTTTTTTATTTTTTTTTTCATGAACATAATACAGGATCTTGTGAAATTGTAGTTGGGATTATTATATTCTCATTTTTTTCATCGATATTATTCATTCATTTTTTATATAATATCTCTCGATGAATGATTTACAAAAACAAATTAGTTGAGAATAACCTTCTTATATTTTCATTTCCAGATGTTAATAATAATATTAAAACATATGATGTATTTATTAGGGTAACATATGTATATAAATTTTTGGGGAAATCATGATGTATTTTTTTTCAAATAATTTTATTTTGGTATAATGAGAAATAATTTCATTTTATGGGAGGGACATGAGATGTATTAGTTAATGATGTTTTCAAATTCTGTAAAACATTAAAGAAAAGTGTTCATCGTTGTATAACTGACTAAATAATTATTATATAAATTGTAATATTTAATGGTTATGCTTAGGTAAATTCAATATTTTTGAAAGAAGATATCTAATTTATTTTTTGCGTGTTAAGGCCCATAAAATTATTTATTTTTTGAAATTCATGTATAGATAGTTATAAAGCTCTCGATGATATTTTTATAGGATAATAAAAGCTTCAAAATTTTTCATAACGGATTTAATATACTGGTTTATCAAAATTCCCATGTTCTAGATAACAAATTTTGTTGTTTTAATATTTAACGTGTTGGTAATAGTAAAAATTTTATATTTTTTGGTGAATTTAATGATATAAAATTTTAGAAAACAAAAATGATAATGATATATATTGTGGGAAGTAATAGAATTTTGTTAATGTGGACAATCATTTCATTACCAAAAAATTGCATTTCACTCTGGAATATCTAATTGGGTGCATTCTTTAGATAAGACACACATAAGAGTTATAGTTATGAAAATGATGGTTTCTTATTAACTCGATCGTCACATGGTGCATAGAAAATAATCCAAACTAAAATCCTTATTTGACACTCATAGAGTTTATTATTTTTTGATTCATAATCTCTTTATGAACAATTATGATGTATATCAATTTATAATATGTTCATACTAAGATCCTAATAACAAAATGACATTAGATATCGAAAATCGAAATCTATTGATTCATATGTTGGAATTTAAAAATATTTTGTTGGTTATTTTTTATGTTTACTTCTTATTAATTTAATTACTTATGTATTATCACCAAATTAAGTTCCATTATTCATGTAATTGTGTCACCATAGAGAATATGGTTTAATAATTATTGAAGTGGACTATGCGATGATTGTATCAATGAGATACCAAAATGGATAGGATATGGAGTGAAAAATATTATGATTATGAATGAAAATATAATTTTAATAATTATTAATATCCCAAAACAAACTCATAGACTTAGTAAATGATATAATAATTATGATTGCTACATATTAAGGTAAAAATGATTGTCAAAAGAAGAAGTTTTAATTTATTATTTATAAAATACTTGTGTAGAGTCACACATGTTATTATCATAAAGGGACAAGAATATGAATTTCATGTAGAAAAGGAGGTATAGAAAAACATGTTTCTATAGAGAAAATAATTAATTAAGTAATAATTTGGAGGTACAGTATGGGATATATCATGATACATATGATATTAAGGTAGACAGAACATTTGAAATAGTAAATTTAGTTATATATATCTATTAGATACATTTAATCAAATTTTTTAATATGAAATTACCATATATTATTATCATTAAATTTTATTATGGGGAGCAGATGATACTCTATTTTTCTAGGTACACATGTCTTTGAGTATTTCATTTGACCCTTTGATTCCAATTCATGTTTAGAGATGGAGAGTCTTAATTGGAAAAAATAACCTAAACATTAAGGATGAATTATTTTTTTGAGTTAGTAGAGTCCGTGTATAAATAGGGTAAGGCTTTTATGAGTTCATGGTATGAAGAAAAATATTAAATAGTATTCGGGAGATTTAAAAGGAAAATGGGATGTGAAATTAAATGTAAAAAATTTAAATGTTGTGAAAAATGATTAAATGAACTTTAATTGACTAATGATTTAATTAAAATAAATCTATTGAGATTATATTTTTTGAAGAATACAGTTAAAAATATTTAAAATAAGTGTAACTATATTATTCAATATTTAAATTTCAAACATGAATTTTTAAACATTCTTTGTAGGTGATATTATTTTTAATAGTAATGAAATCTTATCCTATCAACCCATGGGAATTCTCTATGATATTTTTGTGTGCCAACCTTATTTTATGACATCACTTTTGTTTCTTCAATTACTGGTATGTTCCTTTGGTTAGGTTTCATCATTCTTCACATTTTCTCTCAAACCATTAGAGTGAAATCCTTTGGCTTATTATGTCATTAGTTTTCATCATTATTAGTATTGATTTAGGGACCTCTTTGAAAACATCCTCACCATCTTACTCAAGGGAGATATATATTTGGAAGAACTTTTCTACCGTAGGTTAAATGAAGGTGGCCTAAATCTCAATATTGTGGTTTGAAATTTCATAATGGTATGCAATATTATGATTTCACCAGCATATTTTGTGACAAAATAAATTAAATATAAATGAAATAGCTAATATACTATTGTTTGTTTTGCATGAATAGTAACATAAAAATATTTCATGGGATTGAATCCCAAAATTTTGTCTTATTTATTATTGAAATAATTTTTAATTAATTATGAATTGAACATCCCATGGAATATGAATGAATAATGATAATTTATATAATTAATAAATTAGATATACGATGTGATATTGTGATATACATGTTTTATTCAAAGAATTATGTTATATTATAAGATTTTTTTTAGAAATATATTGGTCTAGTAACATAAACACATATATGATGTAATATTGATAGTGATCCGTCTTGATCTTATCAATGTTGTAATGCATATATAGAGAGAGTTATGCCCAACCTCGTCCAATAATTCTTATAGGAATTTTTCATAGACATTTATTAATTATCATTGTTATTTGAAACTATTTTTTAGATTATTCCATTGAAATATTTTCATCATTGGAATTTTGGTATGAAATCCTCGTAGTTAATCTAGAAAGGTTCCAAAGGAGGTTATTTATGAAGGTTATATACTAGTGGTTTCTATAGTAGTATGAAAATATCATATATATTATCTAGTGGAGAAATATTATTTTTTGGAAGTAATTTATTAATTGAAGAATTACGTTATTCTAATTTTATGAATTTATTGCATTCACTTAATATTAGAAAAATATTTAGACACAATGGTTTTGGGATACTCATTAATACTAACACACTATTCTGGACACCATTTAGCACCTGAGTGGATTTTATAGAGTATGATTGGACAAGGAAATATTACTTTGTTGATGATAGTATGTTTTTTGTTGGGCTGGAGTTTGGAGATGCGGCTGACATGGGGAACAAAAATGAGTACATTAATTCTTTTATTTGAGTCTACTAATATTTTTCTTGTACTGTTGTCTCATAGAATATAGTTACCTTATGTCACATCATCTTACCATTCATTATTATTTATTAAATTATTTAGTTGGATTATATTATTGGAATTTTCATTGTTCTACTCTCATAAGTTATATTTTATTATGATTTTTTCTTCTAATATAACAATTCATACAAGGGGTATATTATCTCCACTAAGCAATCCACACCCCCACTTCTAGTTGGATGCCTCTTGCATAAGGGGATGCGTTAATGATGTTCCATTATGAAAAACTTATATCCACATGATAGACTACCAAATTTGGGGACGTTTCAGGGGGAGAATGTAACACCCTAATATTTTAATTTATTTGCCCTTTAAAATTTAATTTTATCAATAACTACATTCACATGAAACATTAAAAAATGAAATAGAGAATGTTATTTAAACAAAAAAAATATATCTATTTAATTAACATGTTGAAATAGAGAAACCAACTTATGAAATATATTTCTATATAAAAATAGACCATTTTTATATTATTTCATTTATGAAATTCAATTAATTTTGATAAATAACTAATAAGTCTATTTTATTCATAGAATTTAATTCCTCTAAAACTCACTTTTATCATATATCATTATAGAAAATAAATATATCTTTTATTAAATATATTATTTATGAATAATTTATTTTACCATATTTAATTTTATAATTGATAAAAAATATATGTTATAAGAATTGATATTTTTAAAATTTTAATTTGTAATAATTTTTTTAATTGTATTATTTTTCTTTTTATAAAATTACATATATTAACTAATATAAAATTGAATTGAAAAAATTCATATTTTTTTGGGAATAATAATTGAAATATTATATTATGGTGAATTTATATTCTTCTTCCAAAATAGAAATTTTTATGTGATTGGTGAAAAATATAATTTAAATGTATACAATAGTTATTATAACATTATCAAAAACACGGTATCACATTACACAATTAAATATATTATTCTGGGAAAAAAATATTTTTGGTGTAAAATATTAGATTTACAATTCAAATATTTATTTTAAATTGTTTTTACACTTTTGATAAAAAATTAGTATTTATTTAAAAGAAAAAATATGTATGTTTCTATTCATTGTAAATTCAAGAGGTTGAATTTTATATTGTATTTTTTTGGAAGTATAAATAAATCTTCCATAGATAATAATAAAACAATTAATTACACAGATTCTTATAATAGTGATAATTTAATTATAAAAAATGTATTCCTAAAATTAATCAATTTATTAAAATTTAGCTCAATTAGTAATTAAGAATAATATTTGAATTATAATTTCTCATCCATAAAATTATTATTTAATAAATTGGAGTAAATATTTTAAATAGAATGACTCCAATTATATAACTAGGTTCTTTTCATTTTTCTTCATAAAAAAATAGTTTCTAAAGATTAAAATGAATTCACTTTGATAATGGGGGATTATAGATAAATGATTTTAACCAATTGAAATGTGTTTAAAAATTATATTAATACATAAACAAATGAGTGTTTGATATGTGGATCAACCAAAAAATCTCTTCTTCATTATTTTACACTTTATAATACACATTCAATGTGAAACATTTGTTCCATTTATATGAATAATTTATAAGTAAAATATATATATATATATATATATAAACTTATAAAAGGGAAATTCCATCACTCTATAACGTCCCATGATATGATACTCTCACATGTAGATAAATCTAACTACTAAATATGCTACAAGCATGGATCCACATATAAAAGATGCTACCGACTAGTAGCGGTAGTATAAAAGACATAGTGGGGGCACTATAACACCTATTATGGAGTTGTAATTTGTAATAAATAAGTAAGGAAATATCCTAGCAATAGAAATGAACCGAAAAGGTGAAAAATACAATTAGATGGTCAATAAAAAACCATGAAAATCATACAATAAAAATGAAATTACAGTATGGAATGTATCTAAATTTATAAATGAATGTATTAGTGATAAATGACCAAAATGAAAAAAATTACATGATGTCCCTATTCATAAACACCATATCAGTATCACCTCCATAATCCAACCCTTATGGCAAGAAATAATCAGTAACAAGGACTAATTACCATATCCAAACCTACACCATTGAAATCATATCTAGTGAATAATTGTGGACTGATTAGGGATTGAGTATAATTATCTATCTTGAAACCAAAAATAATAAAAAAACATTATGAAAATATGTGAAATTATCAAATAGATTATTGGGTATATTAATTAATCAATTTATAGAAGGATTCAAAAAAAATTCATAGATGACAATCCTAAATATATATGAACTGATAAAACAATGATGATAAAAATAATCACAAAAACCATAAAAAAATCACAAATCCTAGAAAATACATTTTTATTATTATCTCATCATAACTGAGCTAGGACCTATAAGCATTACAATATCACCATTCCATATTTTCGATATCACCATTTTATCATAACTAATCTAAAACCAATAATAATTACATCAAAAAGCAATGTAAGACCTATACCAAATATATAAGAACCATGAAAAGACCTTTATATATGAATTTATGTATCCTATAAAATAAAATTATAAAATCACATTACCATCATCTGGTATATCACATTAGATAATCATTTTAATAACAATCACAAAACAAATCAAAAATAAATGATTAATACAAAATCATATTATGATTCAAAAAGATAGTTATTCTAATTACCATGTGTCCATAAATTACACATTCATTGAATATGTTATACCTTAATACATTTCCATGCCAAATTGAACAGCCATTTTATATCAAAGTATCTATACCCATTTCAAAAATAATGTAATAAATTTTACGAACTTCATTTATCACAATAAATCACATGATGTTTAATTTTATATATATCATCCTTTAATCCGTTAGAAAATTCATTATTTTCCATGTATATGATCAACCTACTGGTAAATTCCAGTTATTTCTCAACACCATCGAATCAAAGGAGAATAAAATAGAAAACAAACACATGATTATTATTAACATTTAATTGTAAAATAATGAACACATTATGATGAAAAAATCACATGATATTACACATAATTAAACTAAAAAAATAGTTATCAAGGGTTTTATAGACCACTTATTTATAACTATTAATTCTATAATCAATATCAATCATAAAGTACTATGAATAATAGAGGTTAATGATATCACAATGAAGAACCTAGTTTATATATTGTCACAAAATATTCAGGAATTGGATGAGATATTACTCTAAAACAATAGATAACCCACAAAATATAATGTAATAACAATGTGTATTTAATTCCCCATGCTTCCATAGTACGTTTCCCGTGGAATAATGAAATAGCTTTCATTGTACACATCTTCGAGATTCTAACACACCATGACCAATCAAACTAGCCATTATGAATAGTAATACCCACTTTTTGAAATTTTATAATTTTTTTCTTTCAAAATGGACATCATTTTTGGATTCTGGGTATCGAAACTAACTTACGGTGAATTTCTTGTATTTTTTTGAAAAGTTAAATTTTTTGGATGAATAGTGAAAAATACCAAACATTAATAAAAAACATTTTTAATAAAAATTATTTGTAGTGATAAATTATAGTATTGAGTGTTATTAAACTAGTGTCAATCTTATGACAGTTATTATTTCTTAAAAAACACATTTTTTTTGACAACGAAAATTAATTTTTAATTATCTTCTACCACTTCTGTGTTTTGAATTTTGAAAAATGGATTCCATATTTAGAATCAATAGGTCCAAATTTTGAAAATAGGTAACATTTATTTGTAGTCAGTTTTTATAATTACATAAGTAAATATTTTATTTACCACGGTTAAAGGCTAAATCCGGTAAATAAGGGTAAAAAAATAATATTATAATAATATTAAATTACCCTAAAACGTGTCCTAACCCTATTGGAAGATACATGTCCGATAATGGGAATCTGTTGGATGATTTTGGGACCCCATGGAACCACTTTTAAGTGATAATGACACTTTATATTAATTATGTTAAAGCAAATACAAAAATGACATAAGTAGTTATGTTTTAGAAAAATAATTTTTACATAGGGTTATATATGTTATATTTTCAAGAATAAATTTTTATTATAAAGATAAATAAGATTTCCTACATAATGGTATTTTATTTATATTTTTTATACATTGAATAGTTAAATTTATTTATGATCCAATGATGATGTAGTGGTTTCCTTATTAATGAAAGAATCAAATAAATGGTATTATAAATGTTAAAATAAAACTATTTTGAAAATTTTGAATCCATACACGAATTTTCTAGGTTACTATGGCATTTTATAATTGATTAAATAATTTTTTTTGAATTAATAACGTCGTTATGACTTTAAAAAAAATTATTAAATAGTGTTAAAATTAACATAAAAGAGTTTTTAAAACAATTATTATATTATTAATTGATATAATATTCCTAAAAATATAAGGATCAGACAAAGGACATATTTTATGATAGTTATGTCATTAAGGAACCACTTGGTGTTCTTTTAGCAGTGTATATAATGTTTATTAACCATATAATATAAAAATATAAAGAGACATGGTAAATTTCAAACTGTTTAAATAAGAGTTAAAGCTAAATGTTACGTTTAATATATTGACCCAAACCTGTATAAAACGTTTTGGTTGAGTGGTTTTCTACCCATACCCATGATATCCTATCAATAATACATTTTTTTTCCATTAGAAATCGAAAATCATTTAACTATAATATAATATTTCTAGATTTTCCTAAGGTTCCCGTCACCCCTCTTATAAAAGGGCACTCCCCCTTCTCTCTAATTCACATCATCAGAGCAATTTTTCATGGACAAAATCTTCTCAAATATCCTCTCAACTATCCTAAATTAATCTAAGAGGCCTTAATTCTATCAGAAAGACATCCAAAGGAGCCTTTTTTATCCAATCAAAAGGAAGAACCTGAAGAAGAGGTAAATATCTCACAAAATCTTTCAAGTTACATTATTCTTCCACCTCATTTTTTATGTTGTTTCCATTCAAAAATAATAACTCAATTATCTTATATATACTATTATGATATTATAAACATGGTACAACCAAATTAATTAATCTATCCATTCTTTGAATGAAATGTCACCATATGTGTGTACGTACAGTTTACCGTCTCCATGTCGTGGTTTAATTATTATTCAATACATTATTATTTGGATGTGTATAATAATAATGTTTAATTTATTTAAATAATAAATATAACATGATAATGATTCTGTATATATGATATATCATCCAATTATATTAATATCAAATGAATGATATTGTCACTCTTATGTACGTACGAATTACCATCTCCATGAATGTTATAAGATTCATTCATAATCGTATCCATTCAAGACTAATTTAAATTTGAAGATTAAAAATATTGTTTAAAGACATGATATCATTCTGTATATGAATATGATACATACTATTCATAACAAATATGACTCACATAATAAATAATATAAAAGAAAACACATTCGTTAACACCTGAAACGACGATAATACTAAGATATTATTAACAAATCAATGTTAAAAGTTTATATATTATATCATATTAATTTATATGATTATAGTATAATTTAATAACAATTATTTAACCATTATACAAGAGGTTAACCTACCCTCGACCAAAGTAAAGTGGAATGTAACGGTTAATTTCACAATCTCTTTATAATCTTAGGTTGTTTTTTTTGTAAGTATCTACTGGGACCTCTATATCATCCTCATCCGTGTTTCATAAAAATGTTTTCTGAAAAAAAAAATTCTAATTGTTAGAATATTTGATAAATTCATGTATACCCTTGTTTAACTTATTATAAAATTGTATAAAAGAATATTTTTTTCATTTTCCAAACATGGTACTTTTAACCTTTTCGACAAAATTAATGTATGAATGCCTTTTTAACTTATAAGGCGGGTGCAGAAATTTTCCACCATTATAAACTCATCAAAGATTCCCTGACAATCTTATAAGAATATTGTAATATATAAATTTTTTCTTTTATAATTACATGACTTTTAAATGATTTCAAAATAGAATGATATATTTCTCTAAAAAGGTTTTTATTTCAACTATGTCAACATCCTTCGATGTATTTTAAGTTTGTTTGAAGTTTATTTATTATGATACAAAACATACGTATTGTATTAAAGATTTTTTGATATGTTTGACTATGGATGTGTTATTTTATATAATTCATGATTTATGGATAATATATTTAAATTTCATATAATAGTTTTATTACGAATGTTTATGTTATGTATAAACCTTTTCATATGAGTAATGCATTGTACTTAGTATGTGATGGGTGAAACCCGCTATAACTCCTCGATGCATCAGTAGATCTAATGAGATAAACTAGTGTCTTAGAAAAACGCTTTGACAAAGTCTTTTTTTAGTTTTGGTACAAGTCCTTAAATATGTGCTTACGATTTTCTGACATTATATGTTCCATCATTATGAAAGTGGTTATAAATATTGAATGTTATTATTCGACTAGTAGAATATCAATGTGAATAAGTAAATAGAATTATTTTATTTTATTTTTTTCCATGTTATGCTGAAGTTAATTTTTAAAAGTATTTTATTTTAGTTATACATTGCCTTAATTGTTTATGCTTATTTATGAATTTTTCCGCTATATTGTTATCCTTACTGAGCACTAGAGCTCACCCGTTTATATGTTTTATTTTTTCCAATATGTGATGAAGTATTCAATGACTGGCCTACAGGGATAGTCTGAGGGGATATGAGTGTTGACTATGGGGACTATATTGTTGTATTTTTTTCACATTATGATATAATGTAAACCTTATGAATATATATAGTACTTCCAATGATACTAAACTAATCGTTCTTTCGATATTTGATCTTTTCTGATAATGAAAATGTTAAGTAATAACACACCGATTCAGGGTAACTGGGTTTATGGCATTACAGTTGGTATCAGAGGGAGGTTTAGTACAAACCATGGAAACTAGATTTAGATAAACTCTTATTAGAGCACATTACCCTATGATAGAATTTTAATATTAGTATATAAGAACATCCTAGAATTTTGGAATTGTAGATATTTTGTGAGTTTTCCAAGCAATACATCCCTCTATGTATACGAGCAGGTAGAGACAGATCTGGCACAGATTTACCTTTGGGTAAAACCCGATAACACTTCATTGAGCTTGAATCGAAGGGGAACTGGTACACGACAATGGGTCTTGATTCCCTCTCGATTACGACACTCACGGGGGATATGCTTAGGATAATTCGTATTTTCATTACAAACCATTATAAAGGATTTTTGAGTATATAATTTCCCAAATAAAACATTTTTATGATTATGGATTATAACCATAATCTTTTCAATTTATGTTAAGTGTTTTACATGTATTGTTTTATGTATTTCATTTCATAAACTAATCTTGTTCATGAAATTTTTTAGAAATGAAAATGAGTGGAAGGAATGTAATTCGTATCAACGCACATACTACATGTAGGGATTGCCCTCACACTCAAGATAATTATAATGGAGTTGGTGATACAACTGGTGATGATCATTTTATCAACATACTGGGACAACTCACTCAGGTTATGAATAATAACCTTACCCATATAGAGCATCATGATCCACAATGTGGGGGATCAAGGTTAGATCGCTTCATGATGCAGCGACCGCCAACGTTCAATGGTAATAAAAATACATTAGTAGCTAATCATTGCAAAAATAGTTTAGAGAAAATAATACATGCCATGGAGAGTTGAGAAAGGGAAAAAGTTGTTACGGAAGTTTACAACATCACTAGAGATGCTGATCAATGGTGTTCATTTATTCAAAACACAAAGGAAGATGATGATGTATCAAATATTGAATGGAGGGAGATTAATGTTCTATTTTTATAAAAATACATTCATCGTGAACTTCGAGCTGATATGGAAATGTCATTTCTTAGTCTAAGGAAAAAGGAGTATTAAAATGTCACAATGTATGAGGCTAACTTCAAAAAATTAGCGAGTCATGATGCAGATTATATACTTTACCGAAGAAGTATGATTGATCGTTTCATTGATGGGTTAAAACCATTTCTATTTCAAGCATTAGTCTCACAATCTTTCTCAATGTATAAAGATATAGTCTCATGAGCTATCAAAAAAGAAAAGGAATTCTCTAAATCTTATGACAATATAGTAAAGAAAGAGAAAAAGAGAATGGTGGATAAATAGATAGATAAAGGAAAAAAAAGGAAAGAAGTATTTCCCATTTTGTGTTAATTGTGGGAAGAAACACCCCAGTACTTGCCTAAAAATATTGGGAGTTTGTTACAAATGTTGAGAAAAATGTCACCAGGCTCGAGATTTCATGGGAAAGAAAGAGGCTATCAATGTTTACGGCTATAATTGTATGGAAATGGGTAATTATGAAAATGAATATCCTAATAATCAGGGATACATTCCTTAGAAAAATCCAAGGGATCAAGGACATTCTTATGTTGTTACTACAGTTGAAGGGTAATAATTAATGTATTTTTATTTTTAGACTCAATGATTATATTATGTTAATAAGAATAATGTGATATATATAAGGATTAAACTGCAGTACTTGTAGTTTTCATTACGGTTTTAAGATGACTAAGGTAATCATATTTTATGTATGTGACAGTAATAGAAAAATTAAATTGATTCGGGAATCTAATTATACAATATTTTTGGATGTTAGATACCTTTTACAAAGAGTCTGGACAGAGGTATTTTGGATAACTATAATTTTTGTAATGGATTAAGTTGAACATTGGATAGTATTGTTTAAGGTTAAATCATATATTGTGATTATTTTTGGAATATTATAATACTATAGTATTTGGAAAAGGACAACCTGCAGGTTGGGCGATAACCCATCGCGTTAGACAAACCTGCACAAATCCAACCCACAATCATAGTGCGACAAGCCATTATTACCTACCACTAGCCTACAAAAAGTCTCTGGTTATTAAAAAATATTTTTCTTCAATTTAATGGTATGTGTTAATATTTTGAACCTATACTATTAGGTAAAATATTATATTATTGAGTTCTATTATCGTTTGGAGTGAAAGATGAGTTTGTGGTAGAAATTAGTTGTAGGATGAAACTCTACATGCTATATATATATATATATCTTATTCTATGAATGAATTTTATTACAAAACATTATGGAAGATATATTGCAACCAAAAATGTGTTATCTTAATACCTTATGTTTTTTTGAACTGATGATATTCTAAATCATCATAGATTGATGGCTTTGAGGCCATCAATTTTACACTTGTTTGTGATTGATGATCTCAATCACTCCCTATAAATATTAACATTTTTCCTCTAATTAAGAGAGTATAATTTCCACTAACTTTATCCTATTTGAAACCCTTATTTGGTTGTGACAATCTCATTTCCTTTTCCCTCTTATTAAAACTATATTTTATTAACCTTATTTTCGATGTGGGTTTTCCACAACGGTATTTTCTATATTCGCCCATTAATTTTTGAAGAAAATTTTCAAATTGTGAGGATGGAATTATTTTAAGGATGGGAGAATGTAACACCCCAAGCTTCCACAGTACGTTTCCATTTGAAATATGAAATAACTTACATTGTATGCAACTTTGAGATTCTAACAAACCACAACCAATCAAACTAGCGGCTATGAATAGTAATAACCACTTTTTTAAATTTTATCAATTTTATCTTTCAAAATGGACTTCATTTATGGATTCAGTGTATTAAAATTATCATAAGGTGAATTTTTTGTATTTTTCTGAAAACCTCGAATTTTTGATGAATAGTGAAAAATAATAAACTTTAATTGAAAACATCTTTTTTAATCAAAAAACTTAATAGTGATAAATTCTACTATTGAGTGGTTTTAAATTATAATTAGATTATATTTTTACCATTTAATCTAATGATGGTAATTGGATGTAATTTCATATTTAAATTAGACCCAAACAAGTTTCAATCTTTTGATAGTTATTATTTCTTAAAAAACATTTTTTTTTTACAAGAGGAATTAATTTTATATTAATTTCTGCCACTTCTGTGTTTTAAATTTAGATTTATGGATTCCATACATATAATCATGAGGTACAAATTGTGTATATAGGTAACATTTATTTTTATACATTTTTAATAATTACTTTGTTAAAAATTTTATTTACCATGGTTAAAAGGTAATCCGGTAAATAAAGGAAACAAAATAATATTATAATAATATTAAATTACACTAACAAGTGTCTTAACAATATTTTATGAAATATTTCAGGAAATGGGAATCATTGGATCTATTTTGGGACCTCATGAAGCCACTTGTATGTGATAATGACACTTTATATTAATTATGTTAAAATAAATACAAAAATGATATAATCATATATCTTTTAGAAAAAAACATTTTACAGAAGGTTTTATATGTTATCGTTTAGACAATAAATATTAATTAGAAATATAAAATTATTTCATATATAATGGTATTTTATTTATAATTATTAGACATTGAATATTCAAATTTATTTATGACACAATGATGTAGAAGTGTTTTCCTTATTAATGAATGTATAAAAGAAATGGTATTATAAATGTTTAAATAAATATAATTTGAATATATTTATGATATCCATGAATTTTCATGGTTACTATGGAACGTTGTTATTTATTAATTAAACATAGTTTGAATTAATGAAGTTGTTATGACATTAATAAAAATCAATTATTAAATATTGTCCAAATTGATATCAACGAATTTTTAAAACAAATATTATATTAATAATTGATATAATATTCCAAAAACTCTATTCTTTTGAAAAAATAATTTTATTATGATATTAACGTCATTAATGAAAAACTTGGGGTTCACTTGTTAGTTTATAATATGTTTATTAACCATATATATATAAAAATACAAAGATATATAGTAAATGTCAAACTATTTAAGTAAGAGTTAAATCTAAAAGTTAAGGTTATTATAGAGACCCAAACCAATATAAAACCTATTAGGTGAGTGTTGTTAGACCCAAAATCACATTATTTTTTATATAATCCATTTTGGAGCCATTATAAACCGTAAATAATTTTATTATAAAATTAAATATCTAGCTTTCAAAAGGTACCTCACACCCCTCTTATAAAAGGGCACTCCCCCTTCTCTCTAACTCACACATTAAAATCCATTTTTCTCCTCCCACATATGCCCAAATACCATCTAAATTTTCCTCCATTAATCCTAGATTCCTTCCTTTAGTCAGAAATCCAACCTAAGGATCCCTTTTGATTAAATCAAAGGGTAGAACCCTAAGAAGAGGTAAATATCTCAGCACCTCTTTCATGTTATTTTCTTCTTCCATGTCCTTTTTAATTATTGTTTCCATTATAAAATAATAAATCCACTATCCTCTATATAATTTGATGTTATAATATTCATGGTACAACCAAATTAATAAATTTTTCCATCCTTTGAATAACATGTCACCATATTGCGTACATACGGCTTGCCGTCTCCACGTCGTGGTGTAATTGTTATTCAAAACATTATTATTTGGATGGGTATAATAATGATGTTTAATTGATGTAAATAATTAATATAGAATGATAATTATTCTTTATATATATGATATAAAATCCAATTATATATTATTTTAATATCAAAAGAATGATATTGTCCCTCCTGCGTACGTACGGAATACAATCTCCATGAACGCGAGGAGATTCTTTCCCCATCATATCCATTCAAGAATAATTTTTATTTGATGATTAAATATAATGTTTAAATACTTGATATAATTCTTCATATGAATTAGATACATCCCATCCATAAAAAATATGACTCTCATAAGAAATAATATAAAATAAAACGAATCTGTTAACTCCTGAAATGACACTATTATATTATTAACAAAGAAACGTTAAAAGATCATATAAGGTATCATATTAATGTATATGATTATTTTATAATTTAATTACAATTATTTAAACATTATAAAATAGGTATAGCTACCCTCGACCAAAAAAATTCTAGGTATGGGTTAATTTCACAATCTCTTTATAATCCATGGTTGTTTTTGGGTAACTATCTAGTGGGACCTCATTGTCATCAACATCCACGTTTCATAAAAATGAAATCCAAAAAAAATTTAGTATTAATTACACTATGGGATAAGTCATTTATACCCTTGTTTTAATTTTTATAAAATGGTTTGAATGGAATCATTTAGTCATTTTACAAACAGGGTACTTTTAACCTTTTCAACAAAATTAAGTTATGAATGTGTTTTTTTAAATTATATGGTGGGTGTGGCTATTTTCCACCATTAAAACATAATTGAAACTTCTCATACAATCTTATAAGAATATTTTAATGTATACTTGTTTTCTTTTATAATTATGTGTATTTTATATGATTTCAAAATAGAAAGATATATTGCTCTAAAAATGTTTGGATTTCAAATATGTCAACGTCCTTTGATGGATTTCAAGTTTGTTTGAAGTTTTTTTATTATGATACAAAAAATCCATTTTGTATTAATGGTTTTGTGATATTTTTTAATGTGGATGTTTTATTTTATACCATTCATGATTTATGGATAATTTATTGAAATGTTTTATGCTATTTTTAATAAGAATGTTTATGTTATGTTTAAAAATTTTCATATGAGTAATGAATTGGAATTTGTATGTGATGGGTGGAGACCGCTATAGCTCCTAGATACATCGGCATGTCTCATGGGACAAACCAGTGTCTTGGTAGAAGGCTTTGAAAAAATCTTCTTTGTAGTCTTGTCACATGGCCTTGACTATGTGGTTATGATAGTCTAACATTATGCATTCCATCGTTATGAAAGTGGTTATTGATATTTCATGTGATTATTTAACTAGTATAATATCCATGTGAGTAAGTAAATGGAATTATTTTATTTTTTTCCATGTTATGCAGAAGTTTAAGTTTAAAAGGATTTTTTAGTTATACATTGCCTCAATTGTTTATGCATATTTATGGGAGTTTTCGATATATTGTTATCCTTACTGAGCACCTGAGATCACCCCTTTCTATGTTTTATTTTTCCTAGGATATTAAGAAGTGTTTTATGAGTGACCTACAGGGATAGTCTTAGGGGATATGAGGTTGGAATATGGGGACAATTTTTTTGTAGTTTTTCACTTTATGATGTAATGTTAACCTTATGAATGTATATAGTACTTACAAAGCTAAATGACTAATTGGTCTTTCAAGACATGATCATTTGCGATCATGCCAATGTTATTTAATAATGCACAGACTCTGGGTAAATAGGGTAAGGGCGTTACAGTATAACTAGTAATAGTGGATCAGAATATTTCTTGAGATATCATAAATGTATGAATGAAGTAAAAAAATCACTTAGATGTATCCTATCACCAAAGGTAGAAGATCAACAATCATATGTGAAATTAAAACACAAAACTGGAAGGGATTATAAATATAGATCATGAGAATTACATTTTGTGTAATACATTTATAATTTATTGATCTTAATTAATGATTTATGATGGAAAATGAATTGATAGGTGTTTAAATAACATCAATTTTTTAATACTGTTCATGAACAAATTTCATTTCATATATCAATCTCCCTTTATTAACTTATTCATATTATATTTGTAGCCACATATACGCATCCCAAAAACTATTAATTGTGTTTAAATTTATAAAATACATATATCATCAATATTTCTACGTGAAAATAATGTACAATCTCCAATTAATTGAAAACTTTTTGATAACACTCATTATTCCTCATTACATTATTATACAAAAACTCCATTAATTAAAAAAAAATAGATATTCCCTAATGTTTGTGAGTTTCCCTATATAATAAAATTTTTCTTCTAAAGGAAGTCATCCACTATGTTTTAACAAGAAAAAAACTAGAAACATTTATAGATGTACATGGAAAAGATGTGATCTTACAACCTCCCCACAATTTAATATCTCACATCCGAGCTACTCCATGAATATTTTTTGGGTCTATATGAATGTTTCCAAGAACTATATTCACACATGAAATTCCCTCTCTGATGTCTCTTCATGATCATGGAAATGATTCCATGTTACTAGAACTATATGAATTTTACTTACCTTCACATATTTCTCACTACAGTCCATAGTCCTTATCATATTCACCTGAATGGATTAATATACAACATGTTCAATTTCATCAACATATATCACATGATAAAAGTCATGATGAAATATCAAAATTTATTAAAATTGAAACACATCATTTACTTAAATAGGGAATCATAGAAGGGCTAATCTATATTCTACTAGACAGACTGTTTCCACATTCATTAATAAATATTGAAATTACGGTGCTAGAATTACCTATTTATAGTTACAACAATTCCCTAGCATAAGAGACACCATTAAGAAAATAGTGTCACCAATCAAAAACTCAAAATGTCACATACATGGTTCAGTGTATGGTTTATTCCTATGATGCATGGTCACAAAACCCCCCCTAATCCTCTAAACTGTCTAAGACATCGCATTTATGTTATTTGGTCCAACAAGTGCAGTCTCATATGCCTCCAACCAATAATGAGTATAACAATATGATCTATTATAAAATGCCTTAATTGTTTCTTCTATGATTTAATCCTAATAGATATTTTTATAAGTGATCATAATCATTGAATAATGGTGATCCCATTAACCATTTATATAAAAAAATACATGTAACATATCATGAAGAATATGAACATAGGCTTAGACTGGCCTTTATTCTATAAATAATGGGGAGTAATGTTGTGATGGTGTGTGGAGTATGATATCCTCTATAATACCAAATGTAGGATTGAAATAATAAAGATACTTAATGTATTATGTAATAATTCTCAAAATACAAGAGGTTTTGAATTTTATTCATTAAAAATTCCATTTGGAACATTCAAAGATTATTATGATTAACAATGTTAAACATGGTAATTCACAAAACCTCTATTTCTACACACATGAATGATTCCAAAAAATATGATTCTGAGATAGTGATTCCGAATATATGGTTATGGAAAAATGAAACATAATCAATGTTTTCAAAGATAAATATTCTACCTTAAAGTGTATTGAATCTAACTAAATTAGAGTATACATGTATATGGATGTATAAGATAGTTATACGTTCCTAAATAAACAAAATGGAACAAAAAACATGAAACAAACAAGTAAAAAATAGTTAGTCTTAACAACCTTGGATAATGATCCCTTCATTTATACATTCCAGAAAGTCCATCTTACCCACATCAGGGTAATCCCTTGATATAATAATCGGAGCCTCTCATTCTATCCCCGCAAGCCCTCAACTTTAAGGTATTCAGTACCTCTGTCTTCCTCAATAAGGAAGCCCTCAACGTCAAGGTAGTTCTAAACTCTGTCTTCCTATCACAGTTCGTCCTCAATTGTACACAGCAACAATCGGATTCACAGAAAGAAAATCTGATAAAGGTGTTCAGTACGCACAAAGAAATAAAGTCTCTCTATTTAGAAATAACTTCAGCAAAATGTAATCTATAGATTGATGAACATTTTGTGAGCTCCTTCAAGTGAGCCCCTATTTATAGGCATGGCTTCAACGGTTGGGTCCCTCCTCTCCCTCCTCCAATTTTCATATTTATCATTGAATTTCAGACCAACCTGTACACATGTTACTCAAACAATGATTTCATAGTTACTAAAATAACGAAATTATTTTGTAATGAAAACATGAGTAAGAAAAAATGTGGTTACATAATCCAAAATATAATATTCGGAATATAATCAAATAAATGTTCATATTCTAACCAAAAACATATTCAGTATCTATAATACACAGATATTCTGATTCTGTTTTCAATGGAATTCAGAAACTGAACTCTATAGAATTCATGAGTTTGAATTTCAAGGAAATTCAGCATCTAGATTCACTAGAAATTGGAACCTGAACAGACAAAGATCAATGTCAGAGTTCATGAATTCAGTTTCAGAACTCAGAACTGTTCGGAGTCTGAATTCCAGGAATTCTAAACCTAAATTCGGATCATGAAAATAGAATTCTCTATACCTAAATATTATTAGATTTTTAGGTTTTGGATATGAATATTAATTTTACAATTGTAAAATATGAACAATGAAAAACATGGTTAGGATAAATTTCCTTGGGGAAGAAAATTTTCCTTATGAATGTAGAACATATGATAAAATGAAATTTTACTTGAAATATGGTGTATGTGATTTTCAAAACAACAGTGAATAGTAAATTCATAAGAAAACCTTATTGACTCAACAATATTCCCAAACATGAAGGAATGGAAAATTCATAAGGAAAACCTTATTGAGTCAACAATCTCCCCCTTTTTGGAATGCAAAAACATAGTCATGAAAAAGAATATAAGGACTTTTATTTTTTTTTCTAGGAATTTAAAAATAAATCGTATCTCCCTTATAATATGGGTAAAGATGAATATGACTTACTCCCTCTCAGTCTTTGGAACAGTAAGGATTGTATTCTAGATTTATGGAATGTTATTTTTCATTATCTTTTGTACTAGAGTCTTTGTAATGAAAACTTCTCCTTAGATAAACTCCCCCTTATATAGGGATATTTATTCTTTACATAGTATTTTTTTCCATTATCACCCTTTTTGATTTTCAAAAATAATTTTAGGGAATGGAAAAAAAATTACGGTACCTAAATGATTAGTATAAGACTATAGAAAATTAAAGAGAACTGGCATGATTTCAAAAAGTTTACAATGAATTTGTACATAAGTAAAATAAATGTAATGATCAGATTAGATATATCTTACTTCCTTTTCCTTGGGTTTCAGTTTATTCACTATGAGTTTCAGCTTTTTGAGTAACTTTTGGTATTCCTCTTCTTGCTTTAGGAGTTGATCCTAATCCTTTGATTTATTCTCTAAAGCATTGATCATTTCATCCTATGCCTTGAAGACATCTTCCTCAGCCTTCATCTATTAATCTTACTTTACAATATTCTCTTCAATCTCCATCTAAAGATCTTATTCCCTCTTCAAAAATTAGGCTACAGAACATAGCATCCCATTTAGATCCTTTACATCATTCATCCATGTATTCTTCTCATGAGTTAGTTTTTCTTCAAAAAATTTTGTAAGCCCTTTGATCCTACCATCTTGAATTTCAAAAGCCTCCTTGACACCATATTGAAACTCACCATGTTCTATCAAATCATTTAGTGTCTTCTTTTACCAACCAACCATTTTCATACAAGATCTTCTATGAGATTCATATTGGATGATGAAATTCATGAGATCAGCCTCAATATTTACACACTTTCCCATCACTAGGGATACTGGATCCAATTTCTGATTCAAGCAGTGTAGAACCATATGGCATATAGACTATATTATATGGAAAATCATAATGGTGTCAACCAACTTCATCTTTGATTTAACAAAAAAATAATGTCCTGGGGATGATGATTCCAAATCTGAGACTTTGATGGGTGAAGGATCTTTCTCTAGGTCAGAAATTATTCTTTTAGAAGTTCCACCGGTTTCCTTGTTCTTTAAAAAAAATCTTATTAGGTTTATCAGCAATCACCTATTTACTCTTATTATTTCTCGGAACAGCTTCCTCATCTAGATATTCTTGTTTGCAATCAAACAGCTGAAAATTTATATCTTCATCTATCATCTCTTTCTCAGATCCTACCTCAACATATTCAGGGTGAATGAAATGATGATTATAACATTATTCCTTAGAGAGTTAATTCACTTCGTCTTCATATTTCTCATCTAACCATGGAGTAGAATGATTTTTGGATCCATCTTGAGAGGTTATGATTGAAAATTTCTATGATTCACATTACTTTTCATGAATGTATTTAACTTGATCAACGAGGTATTCCTTATCACCACTACTTTATCCTTCTTGCACATATTTTACTGCTTCTTTTTCTTCAACAATTTGTTCTGGTACTTTTTTTAGAGTGAGAAATTTCGTCCACGGTGTCTCAGGTAAGGCCTCTACCAAGAATGATTTCAGAATAGGGATATTATTCGATACATTCTCAGTATCCCTCAGAAGGGAATGGACAATTTCATCCTAAAACATCATCTTGTTTTGTTTCTTCTGTTTATCATTCTTCTCAAGTTCCTCGTCTATATTTTCCATTAACGCCTTTGTTTCTGCAGGATCCATGCCAAACTATGGCACTCTTTCCTTCTAATTTCTTTGGTCTTACCTCTACATTGGCTACAACCTCATATTGATAGGCTTTTTGTTTCAAAGGCTTTAGAGGTGCGGATTGGAATTACTTAGCTTTCGGTTTTCTCTATTCCTCTTCTTCTTCCTTCAATTTCCTCTTCTTTCCAGCCTTTCTCAATGTTTTATCCACTTCATGTTCCTTTAGAATAGGTTCAGCCTCTTCTACAAGTAGATAATATAATAGTACATTTTTCTTTAGAAAAAACAACATTCATTCTCTTGAGGGTATCATCACTGATTAACATGAATTTGAAATTCCATGGATTTGAACTATAGAGGATTTTAAATGACTCTAAGCACCGAACAATTATCGTGGAATGAATATCCAGAGATAATATTTTTTGGGCCTTCAAATTTCCATTATTTATATTCTCGATAGTAATCAGAATATTCTTCACCAAATTAATATTCCTCAGAATCAACGAAAAATATAAGATATTCATGTCTCTCTTCTTAATGTGTCCTTATAATCTTTTCTCAGAATGATAAAACCTTGAACTATAATTCAAGGATCCAATTATTTATAGAGAGGTGAGGAATTTTCGGAGTCGTGACATTAGTAATCCTGAAACACTCCATAGCTTTCACATTGAAAAAACATCCTTGAACATCCGACAACTTATGGGAACAGAACTCAGCTTCCCCTTCAAATGGAACTCCACCCAAACTAGATTCCTTTGTATATGATAGAGCATTGGTTTTTCCGTAGTTTCTAAACAAAAACATCACTTTGTCATCTTCTATAATGAAATAGACTGATTGATAAAATAATGTAACCAGATCTGGATACACCAAATCTTGAGCACTTGGCTTTGAAATGTAGAAACTCTCCCATCTTTTCATCTTTATGTTCTTCAATATTACAGAATCATACATGTTGAAAAATTTTGGATGCATAAATAATTATCTATATACCTACCATTTCCGAATTGGAATGACATGAGACATATCATTCAGAGAATATTCTATTGAATAAATTCATAACTGAGAAAACTATGAGATGTTGAGAACATGCTTTAGTAGAGGGTAAGATCCTCAGCACACGAGAGCCTGAAACTAGATTTCAGAAAACCCTTGGGGGTCATTTATATAGGAATTTGACATGATTTTGAACATACAAAGTCAATCTAATGGTTGAGAAAACATATGATTAGATCTGATGGTTGAAATGATAACCGTAAAGAAATTTTGATGTAATCCGTTCTTTTGAGGTTTTTATTAATAACAAAATTCATATTTAAGGAAAATGAATCTGAAATATGAAAAAAATTATTGAAAATACCAGTAAGTAAATGTTTATTATAAGAACATAAGATAGAAAACATAGCTTTCAGATTTTTAGGATGATTATTTGTAATGTGGAGATTTTTTTTGAAGAACATTACATTTGAACAAAAATGACTACATAAATCTCAATGAAAAGGAATTGGGAACGAAAAATCATCATAAAAAAATTTCAAGTACAAAAACCATCATTATGAAAATTTCATGTACATATATCTTCATTATGAAAATTTAAAATACTAAAATCATCATTATAATAAATTTTGAATAAATGAATATGAAAAAAATTTCATTATGAAAAGATTGAAAAACTGACTACGAAAAATTTTCATTAAGAAATGTTTGGAAAATTTAACTATGAAAAATTTATAATGTGAAAAATATTGAAAAACGGACAACAAAATAAATTTTATTACGAAATTCTTTGAAAAACTAACTATGAAAAAAAAAATCATTATGACAAATTTTGAATAACTGACTACGAAAAAATATTTATTATGAAAACTTTTGACAAAATGAATTACAAATGTACTCCCCCTATTGAAAAGAGATTATTACTGTAAGAATATTGGTTTCATTATAAAGTTATCAAGGAAGATTACATTATGATTATCATTCCTATCTTTTGTTTAATCTATTCAAATCTATTGGAGGGTAACGATTTTGTGAATATATAAGCAAGATAATCGTGCATTCCGATTAATTTAAGAATGATATCACTATTTTGTGTGTGATCCCTATGAATGTGATTCTTAATATCTATGTGTTTTTCATTAGAGTGATGTGCATGGATTTTACTAAGGGAAATTGAACTAATATTATAAAAGAAAAATTTATGTTTTGGTAAAACATATACCATAGTCTATGAGTGTGTGTTGCATCCACAACAGTTGAGCAAAACAGCTTCCAACTGCTACATATTCAACTTCAGTACTGGAATGTGATAATGAGTGTTTCTTCCTGCAAGACAAAGAAACTAATTAATCTCCTATGAAATGATAGGTTCGACATGTACACTTTTTATCCATTATACAATCACAAAAATCAGCATCTAAAAAACATTTTCGGAAAAAATCATTTCAAGAAGTATAAAATAGTCCAAAATCCATGGTTTCCATTAAGTAACGAAATTTTTTTCACTACCTTTAAATGAGATCCCATATGATTGGATTGATATCATGAAAATAAGAATATTGAAAACATTAATTTTGTATGATTACCTATAAAGTAATGTAAAATTTTTATCATACCAAAAAATGGTTTTTGATCTACTAGTTTCATAGCTTCATCAAGATCAAGAGTGTTTGAGGTACCAATTAGAGTACATATACTCTTAGTGTTTAAAATCCATAATTTTTAATAAGATCATTAATATACTTACCTTGGGATATATAAATTCCTTCTAGTTTTTGAGAAATTTGAAAACCACAGAAAAATGTTACCTCAACAATCATACTCATTTCAAACTCAGATTTCGTTAGATCCGCAAGGGATTGAGTTAAAGATTGTTGAGTTGAACCAAACATAAATACATCAACAATGATATGAAAAATGATTTTTTTTCTTATCTTTCTTTATAAAATGTGTTGGATCTTCATTTGCCTTTACGTAATTATTTTGAAGAAAAAATATTTTAAGTCTATTATACCAAGCATGAGGGGCTTGCCTAAGTTTATCAAAATCATTGGTATGTCAAAAAAACATGTTCAGAACGTTTTGTATCATCAAAACCAGGAGGTTATTCTACACAAAATTCTCTTGAACATAACCATTAAGGAAAAAACATTTCATATCCATTTGGAAAAGTATGAAATTGAATAATTCTAAAAAGGAATGTAGAATATGACTTTATTCATGTCTAGATACTGGAGTATAGGTTTCATCCTAATCTATTCAATCTTGTTGATTATAGCCTTTAGCAACCAATATAGGTTTTTTTCTTACTATGATTCCATTTTTATCAAAATAATTTCTGAAACCCCATTTTACTCCAATATAAGATGTTTCCTTATGTCTTTCATCCAAGGTCCAGACATTATTCCGTTCGAATTCATTTAGTTCATCATTCATGGATTTTATCTAATCATCATCACCTAAAGCTTCATCAGTGCTATATGGTTCTAATTGGGAAAGGAATGCTAGATGTTATACTTCATTACATAAGGAACGTGTAGTCCATACAGGTTGATTCACATCACCAATGATACTATCACTCAGATGATTTTTCAGAAACACATTATTTGTGTTTTATAAATCATGTTCATCAACATAGGGTAGGAAATCATCTAGGTTAAATGTTTCAGAATTATCATCATGGACATTTTCCTTGTCAGAAGTATATTCTATCATGGGTTGATAATCAGTTTTTGATAACACATCTAATGATGTAGGTAGTGGTTGATTAAAAAATGGATTAGTTTCATAAAATTTTACATGTATTGATTCTTCAACAGTACATATGTTTTTATTGAATTCTCTATAAGCCTTAGAAGTTGTGGAGTATCCTATTAAAATTCCTTCATCATATTTTTGGGAAATTTTATGTAGATTATCCATATTATTCATGATGAATACATTGAAACCAAAAACAATGAACTAGAATGTTTAGATTTTTTACCATTCTATAACTCTTAATGAGTTTAGTTATGAACGGGTCTAATTAAAACATGATTTATAGTATAACAACAGTACTTACAGCTTCTTCCAAAAAATGATTGGCAACTAAATACTCACTCAACATGGTTCTTTTTATTTCTTTAAAAATTCTATTTATTCTTTCAACAACACCATTCTATTGAGGATTTAATGGTGCTGAGAAATTGTGAGTAATGCCTTTTCTACTACAAAAAGTATCAAAATCAGAATTTTGAAATTCTCCACCATGATCACTATGAATATTTTTCAATGGAAGATTTTTCTCATTTTTATCTTATGCTCTAAATATTTTTAAATAAGATAAAACATCAGACCTCTTTTCTTAAAAATAGACCCATGTAAATCTAGTGTAGTCAACAACTAAGACAAATACATAAAATTTTCCACTAATGCTTCCAGATTGTATTGGGACAAAAATATCCATATGCAGTAACTGTAATGACTTAGTAGTTGAGACTTCACCAATTGATTTAAAAATAGATTTATTATTCTTTCCATATCATCAAGGATTTCAATATTTCGAAGAATCAAATCTATGCTCTGGTTTATCCTTAAATAATATTTTATTATAATTTTTCGAAAGTTTCTTAAGGTTAAAGTGTCATATCCTTCAATTCCACAACCAAGAATGATCTTCCATTGCACTAAGGGAAGGTAGGTCTTCACTTTTATGGTCTTCTATGTTTAGTGTGTATACATTTTCTTACCTATGGGCAGAAAGAATAAACTCTTCCTTAGAACTGTGCTGTAAGCACATATCATTCCTAAATTTATAAGGTATCCTTTATCACCGAACTGGATTATGCTAATGAGAATGTTATTAAGACCCTTAAGAAATAAAACATTAGAAATCAATGTCTTTCCAAGAAGAACTATGTTACTTATACCAATAATTTCTCCACAAGCATTATCTCTGAATGATAATTTTTCTCCTTTTTGTCTTGACAATATTTTCAATGTATTTTTTGTTACCTTTCATATGATGGGAACATCCACTATCCATGCACCATGTATTTCTTTTGTTACTTTCTCTATTTTTCATGAAAACAAATGAGTTAGGATTTTGGAATCCAAATATTATTGCATCTAGAATATTCAGGAAGAAAAATATGAGGTACCCTTATTTTCATATAAAAATTGGATTTATGAAATCATAATGGATATGTCTTGTTTAAGGAATACTTATTTCCCAATTCCCTAATCAATGTCACTTGGTACAAAATAGATCAGTTTTGGGAACAAAATAATTTTTTTCTAAATACCGGTTTAGAACTAGTATAACCAACAGCCTAATAATTCATTAGAGCTCAGATTTTAGAATACATTTTATCAACATGTTCATTGACAACAGACAAGATTGAAAGACACTTACTCAAGGAAACAATTTTGGTTTTCAGTGTACAAACTATGTTCTTGTCTTCCAAAAAAATTATTTTAAACTACATTTAGGGTCGAAAACATATTTCATAGAAATTACATTTTAATGATATTTAGAAATTTTATCCTTCGCAGAATTAAATCCTCTAGATTTTTTTAAATATTATTAAAATCAAGAGTTTTTTTATCAAGATCATTAGAATGATCGGATATTTCTTTTTTATGTTTATAAATCCTAGAATTTTCTTTATAAATTATTTTTTGACATTATAATTTTCATTATCAAGAAGAATAACATACCTAGAAACTTATTTATATATAGGTAAAGTATTATCTTAATCTAAAAAAGATTCTCCATCCAACGATTCAAGAAAATCAACATTACTATAACTTCAATTTAAAGAAAAATTTGTCATTTTTTCACCATTATGTACCTTAGCCATTATGAAATGTTTTCTAGTAGGTAGTCTAGCTATTAGAAAATGATTCTTCTGTCCAAAAGATTCATAACCTTATGATTCATCTGAAGCATCTCCACCACTGGCACTCTAGGTGTCATTAGCGGTCATGAATTTCGTAGCATTAGCTTTATAGTACTTATTTCTATTTTACTCAGGATTCTTTTCCTTCAGTTCTTTTCTATTAAGCATAAGACAATCAATCATTATGTGTCATGATCTTTTTCATTCGTAACAAGTAACTTCTTGAATCATTCTTTTCCTTCCTTTATTTCTTCTTGTATCTGGATTGAATGTTCATCTGTCCAACGATCTTTTTCATCCTTCGAGCAATATTGGATAGATAATTTTCTGAAGATTTACATCCACTACATTCGGGTTGAATAACAATATTCTTGGATTTGGATCTAGTGACTATCTCATGAGTCTTGGCTTTCAAATGATTTGAATTTTTAGTAAGAGAGACACTACCATTCCCATTCTTCTTATTTACATTATCAACGTCTCTCTTCATTGTTGTCTCATGATGAAGAAGAGTTCCATAAAGTTTACCAATAGTAATCTCAGTAACCTTTCTATTTTCATCAATAGTAGTTCTCTGGGATTCCCACGAATTGTCCACGATGCCGATGATCTTATCAAAATGATATTCGTTATCTAATCCTTTATCACCCATATATTGTAAACTAGTAATAATATTCATATATCTCCATTTCACTTTACCTATGAGTTATCTATAAATATAGAAAAAACTGTGATATTCAGCACTGACCATGGATATTCTAGTTTCAATAACATTCGATGTTCCAAAGTGGGTACCTTCATGTTTCATCCATATACAATTTGTTGCTTTACATGATGAAATTTGACTATATATATTTCTAGTGATGGAATAATGAAATTTATTTTGTACCTTATACTTTAGTTGATATTCGTTATTTTCTTGATTGGGATTGATACTTACTTCCTTGTCAGGTATTTTATATCCTCTAGTAAGCATAAAAAAAGTATCCACTCCAGTATTTATAATAAATGTCATCATGCAATCTCTCTAATACACACAGTCATTACCATAAAAAATAGTTGGTCTTGTTGGATTTATGTTTTCAAAGGAACCGACATTGATTCCTTCCATCTTAAAGAAAATCAACCACACAAACGTTTTAGTAACCAATGTTTGTAAATAAGGAAAATATTCTTTAGAAAAAAAATATAGAGCAAGACAATGTCTATGTAAAAAAATAATCCGAACTTTATGAGTATAAAAAAATGAATCTGAAAATAAGAAAAATATTAATTCTCTTCTGAATCTAATCGTGAGATTAATTTAGATTGAACCAATCCTCTGATACCAATTTTGGGGATGGTATGTGGGGTATGCTATATTCTATAATACAAATTTTAGGATCCAAATAATATAGATACTAAATGTAGTATCTAATGATTCTCAAAAAATAAGAGTGGGATGAATTGTATTCATTAAAAAATCTCTCTAGAACATTTAATGATGATTATATTTAACAAGGATAAACAAGTTAATTCATAAAAACTCTAGTTCTACACGCTTTCTAGATTGCGAAAATATGATTCCGAGAAAGTGATTCGGAAAATATGGTTCCGGAAAAATGAAACTTAATTACATTTTACAAAGATAAATATTCTACTTTAAAGCATATATAATCTCACTAAATCAGAGTATACATGTATAAGGATGTATAAGGTAATTATACTTTCTTCAACAAACAAAATGCGGTAGAAACCTTGAAACCAACAAGTAGAAAATAGTAAGTCTTTTAACCTAAATATAATGGTATCCATCAACCTTGGATAAACGTCCCTTTATTTATAATTTCAATAATGTTTTTCTTACCAACACTAGGGTAAGCCCTCAATAGAAAGATCATAGTATGTCCAACTATCCCCACATACCCTCAACTTTAAGGTTGTCAGCACCTCTATCTTCCTCAGCAAGGATTCCCTCAACATCAAGGTGGTTGGAAATTATGTCTTCCTATTACCGGAAGTCCTCATTTGTACACAGCAGTAATCAGAGTCGCTCAGTGAAAATCTGACCAAGGTGTTCAGTACACACAAATCAATAATGTCTCTTTCTCTAGAAATCACGTCTACAATATGTAATTTCTCGATTGATCAACTTGTTGTTAGCTCTTTCAAATGAGCCAATATTTAGAGGCATGGCTTCAACGGTCGGTCCCCTACTCCAATGGTCATATTATTCCATGTATTTCATAGGTACCTGAACATTAGTTACTAATACAATGATTATTTACTAACTGAAAGCACAACATTTGTTTGTAATCAAAACATGAGTAATAAAAACTATGGTTACATAATCCAAAATCAAATATTTTGAGTGTAATCAAATAAAGGTTCAGAGTCCAACAAGAAACATATTCAGTGTCTATAATACAAGGATATTAATATTTTGTTTTCTATGGAATTCATAACCTGAAATCTATTGAATTCCGGAGTTTTAATTTCAAGGAAATTCAGAATCAAGATTCACCAAAATTCAGAACCTGAAATTATAATGATCAGAGTTAGATTTCATGAGAATTCAGAGTCAAAGCATAGAAGATTCTATGGTCTGAATTCAGAGAATTTGGAACCTACATTCGTATCTGGAAATGAGAATGCTCTATATCTAAGTATTATTAGATTCCAAGGTTTTGGACATGAAAGCAAATTTTACACATGGAAAAAATGGACAATGAAAAACATGGTAAGGGTAAATTACTATGGGGAATGTAAATTTTCCTTTGTAATGTAAAACAAATGATAGAATGAAATTTTCCTTAAGATAAGTTGTTTTTGATTTAAAAAAAAGAATGTTAACGTCATAAGAAAACCTTATTTAATCAACAATCTCCCAAAACAAGAAGGAATGGAAAAGTCATAAGGAAAACCTTATTTACTTAACATGTAATTGGAGAAACAATGATCATGTGTCCTTTTAAATAATCTACTATAACTAAAATTTCAAATGGTGATCTATATCAAAAATATTACTCTCCAGTACAGAATTCATCCAAACTATATCTCGTATGTGTTGACTACCCACATTATCAACATTGATTGTTTCCCATTTAAGATGAATATGGTCCACCTAGATCAGTTGATCACAAATGTTCATTAAATCACCATTTTTAATGGTGACATGGGTAATAATTCGAAAAATAAACAGTGACAACATTCCATTTCCACTAGGGAATAGGTGTAGGATAAAACTGCCCAACATGATTGTGATAATATACTTTAACGAGCTAACAAGTGATGTATCAGTCTTGATATCTTGATGCCTCCACATTGATTCAATTACACCATTATTATTTATATATATCACAGTATATATTTTCAATACCATTTTATCATGAAAATATATTTCCAAAATATTTTTTCAATTACTATCATTTAAAAATGTAGAGGGAGTGTCAAATAAATTATGGCATGTAAGTTGGTACATATTATACAAGTTCAAAAGAACATTCCTTTTACATGGTAAAAAATGTTCAAAACATTCCTTGTTCAGAAATAGAAGAGATGATTACTTTGACAATATTGGTTAAAGAAAGACTATTAACATTGCCTTTGAGATATTATAATATAATGAAATAAAATTATTCGTTAACCTTTTTTAGAAATACTAGTTGTCCTCTTGAAAATAGGGAATAATCATACTTTCATAAAATCACTTTATTACCATATTATTTATATAAAAGTAGATAATGCTATCAACACATGAATACACAGTAAATAACTAAATTAGACGAATAGTTAACAATTTTTTGATATATGGATTATACAATTTCATTAATAGAAGCACAAACATTATCAATCATGAAAAAACAAGTTGATTGTCTCAATAAACTCTTATAACTAGGTTACATTGGATCCATACTCTCCATTTTAGAAATGAAATTAAATGGATATGAATATATAATGAAAAAATTATTTTCAAGACATAACATCTAAAATTGATGTAAATACACCTTGAATAAGAGATTATGTGCATAACAAAAACATGAGCCTCAAAGAAGGGAAATTGAGAAAAAACAAATTTACCGATTTCATACACTTGGAATGTTAAATACCATGATAGGAGAATAATAAAATAGATATGTTAATGAAAATAAATTTTTTATAACAAACATATTATAAAATAATGATAATTACAAACACCACAACAATGAAAATAGTGGTGAACATAACATGTATCTCAAAGAAATTAAAAGTGAGATGAGTTCCCCTTACCTTGGGTATTGATTGTATCTGTACTCATACAAGCTTCGTGTATAATAAATATAATTTTATTATAAATCATTTAAATAATAATATTACTATATTAATTACAATACAATGGTTTATTGTTACGCTATATTACCCATATGTTAATGATCCAATACTAAGGTTCAACTTCAGGTAATATCTGCTCTGTTCTTCTCATGAGTCTTACATTGTTGTAACGTTGGTCCCTATAAGTATAGAATGATTCAAGAATATAGATAATGGTTTAATTTTAATTTATATAATATTAATGTATATTAAAATTATATATATCATAATTACTTATGAAATGGAATACATTGTTAATGGAGACAGTAAGCCATACATACGCATGAAGGTTATTTCCATATTTGTTGTCGTATTTTATGAATGAAAAAATGATATATGTATATATATGTTATATATATTAATATTAAGGTAGATTTAATATTTCATATAATTTCACTAAATCCATACTTAATACATTCCATGTGGATTGGGAATGAATCAAATCGCATTGAGAGGGAGGATGTCGACACTTTCCAAAATTTGATTATCGTATTAACAAAAAATGGAATGATAAGGGGTCTATTTTTTAAAATTAATATAGAAGCTTAGTTGAATAATAAATATAATATAAGACCTATATAAATATACTTTCCATCATAATGGCCACAGTGATTTGGAATTAAAATGAATTGAACAATCATCGTTTTGTGAGGTTGTAGTTCACAATATAAAGAAAATGTTTGTTTGATTTTCATTAGATAGAGTTTTGTGTAATTTTATGGAGAAATAATTTCATAAAAAATAAATGTATTTTTAGTAGTCTATTTTTAAAATAAATAATTTAATAATGACAGTGGAGGGGATTAATTAAAAAATAAATTATATTATCTTGATAGAGGATGTTACCTCTTAATTGGGTAACTCATTTTGGATTATGCCAAATGGATTCCATGAGAAGTGTTTTGACTAGAGTGAGGATTTATTGTATAAGGTAGGATATTTATGGAGGCGAACTGGGATGATATTTTATGAATATATTTTTTTTATATGTTAGGAATGTGTATAGGTGGTGGTCGTTTATAGTGGAGGAGGAGTGTCACTCTGGTAAATATTGGAAGAGGGAATTACTCAACATTTTCCATGTTATAAGTGGATACAATAATGGACCTAGTTACATACACACTACTGGAAATCCATCCTTTCCTAACAGTTCTGAACCATAGGGAAAGGTTGCAGAACCGTTGGTATATGTTATACCAACGGTTCTACCAACCGTGGGAAGTAAGCCGTTGGGAAAGGCTTTTCCCAACGGTTTACAAGGAACCGTTGGGATAGGTTAGAAAAAATAAACCTACCCCAACGGTTGTTCCAAACTGTTGGGAAAAGCCTTTCCCAACGGTTTGGCCCATTTGGAATACCATTAATATTTTCTTTCCCAACTGTTTTCAAACCGTTGGGAAAGGTTTTTACCAACGGTTGGTAGAACCATTGGTAAAAATACCAATTCCAAAAGCTATCCCAACAGTGTGAACCATTGGGATAGTCTGTTTTTACCAACAGTTTCATGAACCGTTGGTAAAAACAGTTCCATATGGGCTATGCCAATGGTTTGAAACCATTGGCATAGGCTTTGCTGTACAAATTGCACAGCAGCCTACAATTTGCACAGCAGGTCTGTTTTGGGCTCATTTTGGCACAGCAGGTCTGTTTTGGGCCCATTTTCAATTCAATTTTCATTTTCAATTCAATTTTCAATCAAATTATTTTAATTGTAACACATATCCAATGCATACATATAGAGAACAAACCAACACATTTAAATAATGCAAACCAACCAACCAACACATATAATGCATCCTGGAAATATACTCATCCATAAATAAATTAGAATTCATAACATAATTATAAACATACATAATAAATTTAGAATTCAATTTAAAATTTAGATGACAATCATATGTGGAATTCGGAATTCAATTTATAATTTGATTGGTTTTTTGTACATCATATATTTTTACTCGAAATCATATACATTTTAAACAAAATACATACACCTGGAATGATACCGATCACACCGTGCCTCATATTGAGGCGATGTTAACTCGTACACGTCACAAATGACTCATTGATCGTTGTCCTAATGTATCAACATATTCTGAAATCGTTTGGTCAGTTTTCCGTATGCCTGTTGTTGGTTTCACTTAAAATGAAGTTTTTTTTAAATAAAAGAGAGACACTTTGAATGGTGCCGGCCACACCGTGCCTCGGATTGACGCGGGGTTTACTCGTACACATCACACATGACCCATGAATTGGTGTGCTTAAATATAAACACAATCAGAATGCGTTTGGTTGGTTTTCCATATATATTTAAAATGTAGTCCATTTTAAAGAAAATAGAAACACTTAGTGTGGTCTCGGCCAAACCGCTGCTCGGATTGAGGCGCCGTTGACTCGTACACGTAACATATGACCCATGGATCGTTGTCCTAAAATTTAAACAGATTCTGAATGTGTTTGGTCAGTTTTTCGTATTTCAGTTTTTTATTTCACTTATAATCTTGTCCATTTTTAACAATAGAGACGCAGTTAGAGTGGGACCGGCCACATCACGTTTCAGATTTAGATGGGGTCGACTCGTACACATCTCAAATGACCGATGAATCTTTTTCCTAAAGTATCAACACAATATGAATGTGTTTGGTCGGTTTTCTGTATGTTAGTTGATGTTTTTCACTTAAAATGATGTCCTTTAGAAACAAAAGACATACACTTTGAGTTGTGCCGGCCACACCGCGCCTCTAATTGAGGCGGGGTGGACTCGTACACGTCACATATGACCCATGGATAATTGTGCTAAAGTATCAACACAATCAGAATCCGTTCGGTCGGTTTTCCGTATGTCATTTGTTTTTTTCACTAAAAATGAAGTCCATTTTAAACAAAATAGAGACACTTTGAGTGGTGTCGGCCACACCGCGCCTCGAATTGAGGTGGCGTTGACTCGTACACGTCACATATGACCCATGGATCGTTCTCCTAATGTTTCAACAGAAACCGAATGCGTTTGGTTGGTTTTCCGTATGTACTTAAAAAACTATCCATTTTAAACAAATGAAAGTCACTTAGAGTGGTCCTAACCACACCACTCCTTATATTGAGCCCGGGTTGGCTCGTACACGTCACATATGACCCATGTATCGTTGTCCTAAAATTTCAACAGAATCCGAATGCATTTGGTCGGTTTTTCGTCTGTCAGTTGTTTATTTCAATTATAATCTTTTCCGTTTTAAACAAAAGAGACACATTTAGAGTGGTACCGGCCACAATGCATCTCTGATTTAGGCGGGGTTGACTCGTACACATCTCAAATGAACCATGGATCATTTTCCTAAAGTATCAACACAATCTGAATGCGTTTGGCCAGTTTTCCGTATTCCATTTGATGTTTTTCACTTAAAATTGTGTCCTTTTGGAACAAAAGACATTCACTTTTAGTTGTTCTGGCCACACCACGCCTCGTATTGAGGCGGGGTTGACTCTTACATGTCACATATGACCCATGGATCATTGTTCTAAAGTATCAACACAATCAGAATCTGTTCGGTCGGTTTTCCGTATGTCATATTTTGTTTTCACTAAAAATGAAGTCCAATTTAAACAAAATAGAGACACTTTGAGTGGTGTCGGCCACACTGCACCTCGGATTGAGGTGTTGTTGACTCGTACACATCACATATGACCCATGGATTGTTCTCCTAAAGTTTCAATAGAAACCGAATGCGTTCGGTCAGTTTTCCGTATGTACGTAAAATACTGTCCATTTTAAACAAATGAAAGTCACTCAGAGTGGTCACGACCACACCGTGACTCGGATTGAGCCCGGGTTGGTTCATACACGTCACATATGTCCCATGGATCGTTGTCCTAAAATTTCAACAGATTCCGAATGTGTTTGGTCGGTTTTTCCTCTGCCAGTTGTTTATTTCACTTATAATCTTGTCTGTTTGAAACAAAAGAGACACAATTAGAGTGGTACCGGCCACACCGCGTCTCGGATTTAGGCGGGGTTGACTCGTACACGTCTCAAATGAACCATGGATCGTTTTCCTAAAGTATCAACACAATCCGAATGCGTTTGGCCGGTTTTCCGTATTCCAGTTGATGTTTTTCACTTAAAATGACGTCCTTTTGAAACAAAAGACATACACTTTGAGTTGTGCCGGCCACACCACGCCTCGGATTGAGGCGGGGTTGACTCGTACACGTCACATATGACCCATGGATAATTGTGCTAATGTATCAACACAATCAGAATCCGTTCATTCAGTTTTCCGTATGTCATTTTTTGTTTTCACTAAAAATGAAGTCCATTTTAAACAAAATAGAGACACTTTGTGTGGTGTCGGCCACACCGCGCCTCGGATTGAGGTGGCGTTGACTCGTACACGTCACAAATGACTCATTGATCATTGTACTAAAGTATCAACATATTCTGAAATCGTTTGGTCAGTTTTTCATATTCCAGTTGTTGTTTTCACTTAAAATGAAGTGTTTTTTAAATAAAAGAGAGACACTTTCATTGGTGTCGGCCACACCGCGCCTCGGATTGATGCGGGGTTGACTCGTACACATCACACGTGACTCATGAATTGTTGTGATAAAATATAAACACAATCAGAATGCGTTTTTTTGGTTTTCCATATTTATTTAAAATGTAGTCCATTTTAAAGAAAATAGATACACTTAGAGTGGTCCCGGCCAAACCGCGACTCGGATTGAGGCGCATTTGACTTGTACACGTAAAATATGACCCATGGATCGTTGTCCTAAAATTTCAACAGATTCCGAATGTGTTTGGTCAGTTTTTCGTATGTCAGTTCTTTATTTCACTTATAATCTTGTCCCTTTTAAACAATAGAGACGCAGTTAGAGTGGGACCGGCCACATCACGTTTCGGATTTATATGGGGTTGACTCGTACACATCTCAAATGACCCATGAATATTTGTCCTAAAGTATCAACACAATCCGAATGCATTTGGTCGGTTTTCCATATGTTATTTGATGTTTTTCACTTAAAATGACGTCCTTTTGAAACAAAAGACATACACTTAGAGTGGTATCGGCCACACCGCGTCTCGGATTTAGGCGAGGTTTACTTGTACATGTCTCAAATGAACCATGGATCATTGTCCTAAAGTATCAACACAATCCAAATGCGTTTGGCCGGTTTTCCGTATGCCAGTTGATGTTTTTCACTTAAAATGGCGTCCTTTTGAAACAAAAGACATACACTTTGAGTTGTGCCGACCACACCACGCCTCAGATTGAGGCGGGGTTGACTAGTACACGTCACATATGACCCATGGATCATTGTGCTAATGTATCAACACAATAAGAATCCTTTTGGTTGGTTTTCCGTATGTCATTTGTTGCTTTCACTAAAAATGAAGTCCATTTTAAACAAAATAGAGACACTTTGAGTGGTGTCGGTCACACTGCACCTCAGATTGAGGTGGCGTTGACTCGTACACGTCACATATGACCCATGGATCGTTCTCCTAAAGTTTCAATAGAATCCGAATGCGTTTGGTTGGTTTTCTGTATGTACTTAAAATATTGTCCATTTTAAACAAAAGAAAGTCACTTAGAGTGGTCTTGACCACACCGCATCTCGGATTTAGGCGGGCTTGAATCGTATACATCTCAAATGACCCATGGATCGTTGTCTTAAAGTATCAACACAATCTGAATGCATTTGGCCGATTTTCCGTATGCCAGTTGATGTTTTTCACTTAAAATGATGTCCTTTTGAAACAAAATACATACACTTTGAGTTGTTCCGGCCACACCGCGCCTCGTATTGAGGCGGGGTTGATTCGTACACGTTACATATGACCCATGGATCATTGTCCTAAAGCATCAACACATTTCAAATGCGTTTGGTCAGTTTTTCGTATGTCACTTTTTGTTTTCACTAAAAATCTTATAGAAATTCATATAGAATATTTTTATATCATATTTAGTATGGATTAGATTTTAGATGATCGTGCTATGAAACATTTCAGATCTAATGAAATTAAGGAAGGTGGAGGGGTTGTCCGGGGGGCTGTCCGGGGGGGCTGCCCGGTGGGTGTCCGGGGGGCTGTCTGGGGACCAAGGAGGAGGGTGGGGGGCTGTGCGGGGTCTGTCCGGGGGGTGTTTGTGGGTTGTTCAGGGGGCTGTCCGGGGTTGTTCAGGGGGTTGTCCGGGGGTTGATTAGGGGGTTGTTCAGGGTTTGTTCAGGGGGTTGCCTGGGGTTGTTCAGGGTTTGTTCAGGGGGTTGTCTGGGGTTGTTCAGGGGGCTGTCCGGGGGGCTGTCCGGGGGGTGTTTTGGGGGTTGTCTGGGGTCCAAGGGGGAGGGTGGGGGGATTGTCTGGGGGGTTGTCCGGGGGGATATCCGGGGTCCAGGGTGGAGGGTGGGGGGCTATCCTGGGGGCTGTCCGCGGGGCTGTCCAGGGGGTGTTTGGGGGGTGTTCGGGGTCCAAGGGGGAGGGGGGGTTGTCCCGGGTCCAAGAATGAGGGGGGTTGTCCAGGAAGTTCTCAAACACACAACCACTGAAAGACATCAACATCCATAAAAACAGACAATATATATAAAAATAACTCAACTCCAATACTATACTACGAGTCTAGATAACACCAACAACTAGAATAGATTAAACATCAAATCTCAATAATATAAGTCAAAAATGTAACGGATCAATATGTCCCACATCAGCATCACCATCACCATCATCGTCATCATCATCACCCTCTTCATCGTCCTCCTCATCGTCCTCACCCTCCACAGTGCCCTCCTCCTCGCCTTCGCCCTCCTCCTCGCCCTCCTTATCTCCCTCCTCTTCCGCATTAGAATCCTCGCCATCATCATCTTCAAGCTGGACATCGGCCTGACCACCACTGGAATGGCCACCTGGTGCACCATATATAGAATGTATCGACGACATGTATTCATCAATCACTGGGCTGGCCTCTGCTGGAATTTTTGGACGTAGAACATCAATAAATTTCATAAATGCACTGTTTTCCCTAGCAGACTATTCTGCCATCTCTGTGGCCCTTTTCTCAGCCTGTTCTGTATGTGCCCGAACTTTCTGCAGCTCGGTGGCACTACAACTCGTACTTGAGGCAGGCCAATACCTCGTCGGGGCTATCCTAGGTCGGCAGCGTACTCTTCCAGAATGATCCTCTCCAAACACCTGATGTAAGTGATCAGATGGCCCAAAATTGTCTGCTTCTTGGGCATCGAGGGCCTCTAAAGCATCCTGTTACAAATATAAATATATTATTATGTTAAAAAATAGATATTAAAATATAAAATCAACAGATTAAATCTTACAATCTTCTGCTGAGTCTCTTCGTTGACAGCAGTTCCATCCTTTTTTCGTCTACTCGAGCAAAACTGTTTTTCTCAAGGCACACGTCCTTCAATATTTTGTACTTTCCTCTACAATGACATTGAAAACAAAAGTTATATAAAAACTTTAGAAAATGATTAAATAATTGAGGAAGAAAAAGAAAATGTAAGTCGTAAAGAAAACTTATAAACAATTGTCATACCTGCTACCTCTCATGATCTGGTATCATCGTGTGTCCTAGTGTATGGAGGTATTTTTTGGCATCAATGTTTTTTTCCAGATGATTCCTAAATAAAATTCGATAATGCAAATGATGATATTAATTCAAAACTTGAAATTTATTATTTAAATACCTCAAATGTAATTCATACCTTAAACTGGGTACTCGTCCAATGAGTAATCATCTGACGATACTGCTCTATAGGACAATCATCCACGACTGGAACCGCCACTAACTCAGTGCCAACTCTAGCATGCCAGCCAATATATAGCTCATGCTTGTAGGCTCTCCAATGCTCGCCTAAATCCTTTAGACGTTCTAGTCATGCACCCTCACCATCAGGAAAATTAAATTGAAGTTGAAATCAAAATATTAATTCATATAAATACAAAAATAATTCATGGCATTAAATACAACAGATTTTTTTACCCATATCTCTGTCCAAGCTCTATCTATGACCTCATGTGGAAAATGTCTCCACGACAGTGGGCTGACGGGAATGATGTCAGAGTATTTGGCAAGCGTCGCCAGAAAAGTCCGACATTGCTGCCCTGTTTTCTCAACCATCTGATTGTCTTCATTATATTCCACCATAACCTGTGTGCGACGGTTCCACACCGAATGCATGCGTGTATGGCCCTGCCCCCACCTCCTTTCAGTATATGTATCTGTCAAGAATGAAAAACAAATATTTTATCAAAACATGTTATAATGAAAATAAATATTTCTATAAAATTTTTTTGTGGTTTTATAAATATACCTGCGCTAGTCTGATCAATGAGTGGCGCCGGATCCACAGAACCTGATGGAACACCCTCTGGTGGAACAGGAGTCGAAGACGATGGAATATAAAAGCTCGGAGAGACAGAAGTAGAAGGAAAAAGAAGATGGAATAGCTGTATGACCTGATGCTGACTGGGGAGTGGGAATCATCATGGGATGTGAAAATGATGGGGAAGAAGATGCAGAAGGTAGCGAAAACATTGGAGTCCTAAATACCCTGTGTGTCCCTAACGACACACCGGGATTAGAATGTGGGAAGGCTGAAATGTCAGTGGGAGGGGCAGGGTCTAGTCGAGCACGCGCAGCTCTACATCCACCTCTGGTACGAACCCTCCTCGTACCACCGGCCTGAGTACTAGGACCAGTACTAGGCTCCTCGTCGAATAACTGTCGACGTAACGGTGGATCCTACAAAAAAGTTTACAAAAAAATTAATCACATAACATTATATATTCTGTAAATATATATATATATATATATATATATATATTGAATAAAGTACTCATTGTAGGCACTAATGGAGGAACGCCCAGCTCCTCCATCTGACGATTGTTCTCTGCCATTTTTTTTCTTCGTCTCTCTTCAATTGGCTGCATTTCCTGCATTTGAAAACAAATATGTAATTAATTAGAAAAAGGAAACTAATGTGTAAACCAAAAAACTAAATATATGAGGGAATGAGGGGATTCATTGGTAATTTAGCTATCAATTGTTTTAGAAGATCTTGAATGAATTTAATAAAACATACAAGTTTTAATGTTCACCAAGTTAGAAATATTGTTTGATTTGGTTTTGAATACAGTTCAATTCCAAATTAGAAAATGCAATTCAAATAAAACAGCAACCAATAAACATTGAAAATTCACATAACGTTCAATCCAGCTAAAACATATTTGTGATCAATACTAAATAAATATGAATATTACCAACCTTAACAACCCAAATCGAGGTAAACCAAAAGAATTGAGAACATGGATGAATGATTCTATATATTTCCAACCACAACATCATGTTCACAATCAACTATGACAATTGAGCTATTGGAGTCATCAAAAAAATAAATGGATTGGTTCCAATGGCAATAGGGACAGTGTAAATTCCATCATCAGCATCATCAAAAATATGTCTTGGAATTACTTCAACTATTACACCAAATTCTGGTTGAAGTTGATCTTTGACATAAAAACTTGTTTAGCCATTGATGCCAACACGTATGGTTCTTCGTTAGCAAGAGTGCGGGTCATATTAATTACTCGAAATCCACAATCATCAATAAATGTTCCATGTCTCGTCATCGAATCAAACCAATGGCATTTCATCATTGTGACTCGTCCATGAGAGTAATAATACAATATTATTATTTTCTCAATGACTCCATAATAAACCACATTTTCAAGTCACGGTCTACTATCTGATGCACTGGCATAACAATCTGTTGTGGCAGTAACCATAATACCATCATGTTGTTTTCTCATGTTTTTGGCTTGTTCAGTGACAATAAATCTGTACCCATTGATAACAATTGATTTACAGTCACGAACCATAGTATTATGAACAAAATCCAAAGATCTTATTTCCTCAGAGATAGAGTCAGCAGACAAACTCAATACCTGCAATATAAATGACAGTTAAACTTAAGTAAATATTGAAATAATTAATTTAAACAGTAATATTTTTACCTTCAATTTTAACCAAGTAGAAAACTCTTTTCTATGCAAAGTCTCTCTCCTTCTCAAAGATAAAGAACGATGCTTCCTATTTATCTTTGTTTTATGTTCCCTGTAGATAAAAAATATGAATAGTTTAAACGATATATAGGTAAGATATAAATATTCAATTTTGTTACCTGATATAGTCATCGAACAAATCACAGTTGAACAAAACTGTGCGATGTGCCATCTCCCACTCTTCATGGATTAATGTCTTCAATGTATATGATCCAGGAATTCCTCCTGTTTGAGTAAGTGATGGAAAACTAGGTTCAATTTTCTCATATTGTTCTTTGCGTTTCTCATTGGTCTGGTCATTCTTGTAGTAAGATCAGAAAAATACATCGAACAGAAATCCATACATTCTTGAGCTAAGTAACCGTTCACGATAGAACCTTCGGGGTGATTCTTGTTTCGAACATAAGACTTTAATGTGAACATATTTCTTTCAGTTGGATACATCAAACGAAAAGAAATAGGTCCTTCGAGAAGTATTTCAGTTGGAATATGGACAGTCAGATGCAGCATGCATGTGAAAAATGATGGGGGAAATATTTTCTCCAACTCACACAAAATTAATGGGGCATCTGTCAACATTTTTTACAAGAAACACTTGGACAAATTCTTAGAACAAAGATCTCTAAACAAATGGCACAACCGAATAACACCCACCCTTAAATTATTGGAAAAAAGATGACGGATTGCTATTGGCAGCAACTCATGCAGTAGAACGTGATAATCATGAATCTTCAATGATTTTAGCTTCAACTCTCTTCTGTTGACCCATTTAGATATGTTGCTTGAATAGCCATCAAGAACTCTAATAGTCTCTAATACTTCTAGAAATTGATTTTTTTAGTAGGTTTCATCACATAAGAATCACATGGAAGTTTCCATTTATTTTCACTGATACGCACAGGATGCAATTCTGGTCTGTTGCCCAAATCCACCAATTCACGTCGAGATCGTAAATCATCTTTTGTCTTCCCCTTGACATTTAGAAGAACTGAAAGCAACATTTCACATATATTCTTTTCAATATGCATTACGTCTATGCAATGATGTAGCAAATTGGTTGACCAATAAGGAAAATCAAAAAAGATACTCCTCTTCCTCCAATGGTAACAGGTTTCTGTGGAAACATTCTTTCTCTTTCCAGATTTCATTTGACCATTCCCGAACGAAAAACAGAAATCTTTCAATTCATTAAGCACATCAGTTCCAGACATACGCTGAGGTGGATCATCGGTCTCTATAGTATTATCAAATCTTCGAAGATTCATTCTATATGGAGGATCCTTTGGCAAAAATCGTCGATGTCCCATAAAACTGAAACTACAAAGATGTTTCAGTCTTCTGGATCGGGTATTCTTCAAACAAACTGGACATGACAGTTTTCCCTTCGTGCTCCATCCAGACATCATTGCATAAGCCAGAAAATCATTGATCGTCCACATAAGCGCAGCACGCATCTGAAATATGTCTTTCGAACATGCATCGTATGTGCACACACCCACATCCCAATGAAGTTTCAACTCTTTTATTAAAGGTTGCATGTATACATCAATATCAATGTCGGGATCAGAAGGACCAGATATGAGTATACTCATGAAAGTGAAAGATTTTTTCATACACAACCATGGGGGAAGATTATAAATGTGTATAAAAACTGGCCATGTGTTGTGCGAAGTAAGCATCTACCCAAACGGATTAAAACCATCGCATGAAAGACCCAGCATCACATTATGCACGTCACCTGCAAAATCAGGATGTCGAGCATCAAATCTCTGCCATGAAAATCCATCTGCAGGATGAACCTACTCATCATTAGTCTTCTTTCTCTCCGTATCATGCCATCTCATTTTTATTGATATGCCATCAGACATAAAAATATTCAGGAGTCTGGGGATCAATGGATAGTGCCACATTACTTTCTGTGGAATGCGGGATGGTGTTCCATCAGATTTTGACTTCTAGCGGGATGTGCCACAGTTTATACATTCATTTCGTTCAGCAGTTTCTTCCCAGAATAAACTGCAATCTTTCGGGCAAGCATGAATTTTGTTTCTGGAAAATCCAAGTTCTTCAACTAACTTCCATGCCATATAGTGGTTTGAGGGAATATCTGCATCATCTGGAAGTAAATCCTTTAAGAGGGTAATAATGTAATCGATTGCTGTATTAGAAATCCCATACATAGTTTTTCCATGAAACAATCGGATTAAAAATTCCAGCTTTTTCATTTTATCGCATTGTTGATATACTGGAGTCTTGGCAGCATCATTCAATTTTTTCACCCTATCAATATCATCATTTTCACTAGATGCATCAGTTGTCCTCATATCGACGTCTTCTTGAGTCAAAATCCTTTCTTTTTCATGATGACGAATAAACGGAACCCGATCATCTAACAAATTCTCCATTCCAGTCCTTTCATTTCGATCATCACCAATTTGAGATTTCATTTTCTCCCCATTGTGATACCACACAAAGTAGTTTGATTGAAAACCATTTTTGGTTATGTGGTAGCTGACTTCTTCATGACTCAACCAAGGTCTACCAACACAATTGGAACATGGGCAGTGTATGCGACCACTATCTGAAGCATTGTGAAATGCAAAATCTATAAACATCTCCAAATTGTTTTGAAAATCGCTTGAGATACGATCGGTTTCATACATCAAACTTCTATCCATTCTGTAAAAAGAATTCATATAAGTCATTTTGTCATAAAAAATTCAATAGGATTGAACTCTAATAGAAAATACATTTAAGTAAACGATATAGGAAGAAAATAATCATGGTATCAACTACACATGTGAAAAAAACATACTAATGTGTTATTGAGAAAATGTAAAACCAACGAGAACGTAATGTGTTATCACATCCGAGCATGCCTCATCCCATAACCATATTAGTAGGGTATCCTCATATATGATTTACCTTTTTGAATTAATATGCACTTCCTCACCAGGTACCTAAGTAGATTTCATAGATATAATCATCTCACATCCTGTAATGCTTCCATTATGTATGATCTGCAGAATAATTTGAGTGATCATGATTCATGCATGGGATCTTCCCATGATCACTATAGATTATGAGAAGTAATTATGATAGGTCACGTGAAGAACATCAAACACATATTTTAGATAATTTGAGACATAATATTATAAAATAATGTATAAATCTATGGAATTTGGGATTAAAGTATGGATGAAATACTAAAATATGGGAGACCAAGGTGAAGGAAATATTTGTTGAGCCTAATGTTCATAACATGCATCACCTATGAAATTTAATTGCACTAGGAAATTTCATCCTATTCACAATACATTCCATTAGAATCCTATTTTGATCATTTGATGTCCCCTTGACATTTCAAATAAAATCTGATGGCACCCATGAATTTGCCACCCTTGTAATGAAAAGCCTTTAATTCTCACCATACAGACTACATGTTTTCCAATAGATATGTATCTCCTTCTATATAGGGGAATCAATACATATTATCTCAGTCTCATATTAAATGTCAGGAATGTTAGATGGCTCCCTTAACACCCTCCAGGCACACCAACTAGGTCATGTGATGTCCTTAAATCATGTAACTATGGACATAAATCACCCTTCAAGACATGTCACACTGACTCTAGAGTTTCCCTCCCAGTGTGTCAAACATGTCTTTTGATAAAAATGGAGAAGATCACCAAAATCAAGAGATTCCTTATAGGCATTACATCCATTATCATGAAATTGCTTCTAGGATCAACCAGTCAGGAGTTGTGAAGTCCTCCAAACATTCTGTCCTTGATCATTAGAGAAATATTAGACAATCCATCTAGGTTAGGAAAATTCATCAAAATGGTTATAGGATCATGTAATTTCCATTGGAAATTTCCAAAATAAACCCTCTATCATGCGAAGAATATAGTCAAGGAATTCCATGTGGAAAACCAACACATATCCATAAGAGAAGATATCTAAAAATAATATAATCTATATGCATTATAAAATTGTCCACCATTGGCATGTAAGCTTCTATAAAAATTAAGCTATAGTTTTTATGTTTTAATTAATGGAAAAATCAATTCATTAAAACAACTACAACAACTTTATTGAGATCAATTTTTACCTGTTCGGATGGGGGGTGTACCTATTCGGACGGGTGTCGATGATGTTCGGGTGGGGGGTTCGCGAGAGCACGGGAGCGGAGGACAGCCCGCCCACCCCTCCTTGACAGCCCGAACACCCCCGTGGACAGCCCGTCCACCCTTGTGGACAGCCCTCCCACCCCTGTACCCCCCTGGACACCCCATACCCCCCTGGATAGCCCCACCCACCCTCCCAAACAGCCCACACCCCCTCCCCTGCAACCCCACCACCACCACCTAGACATACCAACCCCCCCTGGACACCCCACACACCCCTCCCCCACCAGGACACCCCACCCAGACCCCCAGGACAGCCCACGCCCCCTGGACAGCCCCGCCCACCCCCATGGACAGCTTTTCCCACCCCCGTGGACAGCCCCTCCCACCCCCGTGGACAACCCACCCACCCCCGTGGATGCCCCTACCCCCTAGACAGCCCAACCACCCCGTGGACAGCCCACCCACACCCCTCGACACCCCTACCCCCCGTGGCCAGCCCACCCACCCCCCCTGAACAGCCCGCCCACCCCTCCTTGACAGCCCGGACACCCCCGTGGACAGCTCATCCACCCTTGTGGACAACCCGCCCACCCCCGTACCCCCCCTGGACACCACGTACCCCCCTGGATTGCCCCGCCCACCCTCCCAAACAGCCCACACCCCCTCCCCTGCAACCCCACCCCCACCACCTAGACATACCACCCCCCTGAACACCCCACACACCCCTCCCCCACCAGGACACCCCACCCAGACCCCCAGGACAGCCCACACCCCCTAGACAGCCCCGCCCACCCCCGTGAACAACCTTTCCCACCCCCGTGGATAGCCCCGCCCACCCCCGTGGACAACCCACCCACCCCCGTGGACACCCCCTACCCCCACAATCCATTATCCAAAACATATCAAATTGGTTTGAACACAATCGATAATTCCCACAATCCATTATCCAAAACATGTAAACGTTCACGATAGCCTCCCCCAACTCTGATTTACATGTTTTGAACACTCTCCATCCAGTCATAGAATATAAAAACATTAAACAAGTATTCACAAACACAAACAATATCCTATTTAGATATTAATTTCAATAATCAAGTAAACCAAACACCTGGAAAAATCTATTCATTAAAACAACTACAACAATATGGTTGAGATCAAATTTTACCTATTCGTATGGGGGTGTACTTGTTGGGATGGGGGTGCTGGTGTTTGGATTCACGAGAGCAGTGGAGTCGAATGGGGTTCACGAGAGCAGCAGAGCGAATAGATTAGGGCTCTGTCCGAATGGGTAGAGGAGATCGCGATCTGGAATTTGGGGAAAACCTTTGCGAATGGTTTATAAAAACCGTTGGCAAAGGCACACATTTCCCAACGGTTCCAGTGAACCGTTGGTAAATGTGTGAGTTTATCAGCCATTTCCCAACAGTTCTAGTCAATCATTGGGAAAGGGTCCACTGAAAATCCCTTTTCCAACGGTTTGATTAAACCATTGGCAAAGGCTCACTATACCAACAGTTTAAGTAAACTGTTGGTATACTACCATTGGGAAAAGACCAAATTCCAGTAGTGACAATTGATTATAGGGTCGATATAAGGTCATCCAGTTGGTTTTGGGCATGTTTCTTAGACTTTTTTGGTCATTAATTTATGGTTTACTACTTTATTATGAAAATTTGTATATTAAACAATATAATTAATTAAAATTAATTCCACAAATATTTTGATTAAAAATATATTACTATATTACAAATTATAAATTATTCTGATTCCAAATAGGGATTCCATTTTTCAAAATTATAATCATGTGGGTGGGGGAAATTAATTTAAAATTAATTCTTTTATCGGGACAACAGTATTAGTTTTAAAGTGGAAGTTATCAGAATAATGTAATGTTTTTATGACCAATTTCAATGTGAAAATGTTTCAAATAAAAAATGAAATAATTTTTAATAATAAATTTATAAATATAATATTAATAAAATTAAAAATATATATTAACCCTATAAATAAATTAGATGAAATTGTTTTTCAAATATAATTGATTATTTTTAAGTATACATTATAATATGTAACAATTCATAAAAATAAAAAAAATGTATCCTAACCTATTTTTTATGTTTCTCATTAAATTAAAATGTATATTTTTAGATATTAAATATATAATACTTTCAATAATTGGATTTATAATGGGTTCTCTGTTAAAAATATCTACAAATACCTTAATAAAAATATATTTTTTAATCATAAAATTGGGGGTCTTCTTATCTTAAGTCAATCAAATATATTGTAAAAATATAAAAAATATTTTATTGAAGATATAACATATTTATTATATTAATATAACTTATAAATTTTATTAAATTTAATTTTATATGTTAAAATATCCATGTCACTATAATAATATTTTACCTTATATTTAATTTATTTTCATATATTCATTTATAATTAAATGGTAACATATGAAATCATCTAGTATTTATGAAAACAAAATTGTTTAATAATTTTGGATATAATATTAATATCCATAAACTTACGGAAGGGTTATATCTTATTATAGTAATATGATTAAAAATATATTATAGTTAGGTTATATTTGGTCTTACATTTTACACTATCCATCAAAGAATGTTGATCTTGTGTGTAATGTATGCTAATATTTTTATTCAACGTAATGTATGCTATTTTGAGATTTATTATAACAAACACAGTGATGGGTCTACTGTGAAATTTATTTTTGGCTTAGTGGAAATCTATTTTTTTTGTTGCATGAAATGAATAAATTAATAGAATAAATATTATTTTTAATAAATAATCAAAATCGTAGGGTGTTTCAGAAAATATATCAATTTTTGGGGAAGCTAATCAGTATTGGATAAGGATCATGAGCAATATTCTGAACTATGATTTTTTTCCTTGGAATGAGATTATTTCATGTAAATATATTTAATTTAATATATCTTCCAAACACTTTTTCTCATGATGGAAATAGAGCTCCTCAGATTGAAGAAGAAGAACGATGTGTCTATTAGTATGTATGAAGAAAACCTTACAATGAATTCATTATATTCTTTCCTAATTTTCATGGGTATGGAATGAAAGGATGAATTATTCATTAGAAGATGAATTATAATTCAAAAAAATTCATTGGAGATTCAAGGAATTGATAGTTATGGGGATATTTTCTAGTCTAACCTGATTGTTTAAATAGACATCAGATACTCTTAGTAGTCTGATGGTCTGGGTGATAAGATAATAAATGGAATCCAATACGGGTGGAAATGAAAATAAATCCAATGATGTAATGAATACCATATATTCCCCATGTCTATATTTTAGGAATATGGATCATTGTATATTTCTAAATAGAATAATTGGATGCTTAACAAGTAGAATAATACAACAAATAATTCCCAACCGGATATAAGAAATTCCACTAAATTGGAATATGAATGGAAGGTTTTTATTAGAAAAATATTATATATAATTTTTTAGCTACACGAAAAATTTAAAAATTTAGAACCTATAACATATGCCCATGGTTGTAAAATTAAATCAACAAATACCTCCATGGGAACTAGGAAGGATATATGATATCACTATTACTAAGGTGGAGTCTAAATATGATGTATTGAAAGGTATGTTGGTTACTTATTAAAAAATAGAAAATATACTATTTGATTCTAGTTATACACATTATTTCATATATTTCATGTTTTGTAGAACCATTCAGCCATAGGATACAAATTATGAGGTTGGGAAATCATTGAGAATTATAGATAAGGAAATTATTGAATCCAATGATTATAACTCCTCCCTGGTTAATGTTTGTGGACATAACCAATAATAAAAACATGTAATACTTTATTTGGTATATTTTCTAGCTATTTTGGAAGGATTGTATATATTTATAAGAATCCAACATCATCTTTGATGAATTTTTTATAAGCCATAATATACTTAATAAATCTCTAATTATGTACAGGTTTAAGTAGGATGGTGAATCTTCATTAAAATCAATGTCTCAATTTTAGATTTTAACACATTATGAGAAATAATATATAGCCCTAATGATTGATATAAAGGATAAAATCATTCTCAAAGACATTCTCATTAAAGGGTTTATCACTAATGTGTTCCCCAAAGAGTTGTATGTCTATCCTCCTGACTTAGAGGTCGTGTTCTCAATTGATATAATTCATGGATCTAACCCTATATAAAAGACACATAATATTTTGGACATTACTGTGATAGAAAGAACTATATATGTAGTTAAGTGAGAATCTGGAAAAAGGGCTTGTACACTATAGTGGGTGAACCTGTCCTCTTTGTCATGAAAAGAGATAGATCAATGGACCTCTTCATCTATTATGGTGAACACAATAAAATCAGTGTAAATAAATAGTATTCCATATACATGATTTATAAAATGTTAGATCATTTTATGAGGGGATAGTAATTTAATTATGTTTTACCTTCGGGGAGGATATGCTCAATTACAGGTGACGAACGGTAATCTTCCCAATAATTCCTTTCAAACGATGTATAGAAACTACTATTTTAAAGTGATTCCCTTCATAATCACTATGTATCAAACAATTTTCATGGAATTAATGTATAGTTTCTTTAGATATTAGATAATCTAATTTATGGTATTATTTATCAATAATATTATGATATACTCCAAGAACACACTGGAACATGAGGTGAAAATGAATATTGTGATAAAGACATTGAGAAGTGAGAATATATATGAAATGTATAGTATTTGACAGATCAATATGGAGTATGTTTCTTATGAATTCCATATTACCACAATAAATAGAATATCTACATATAATTCCATGTCAAAGGTAGTCGAAGAGTTGTACTCGCCAAAATCTGTAACAAAGATCAGTAGATTGTAGGGAATAATAGGGTATTACCCATGATTTGTGAAGAAACTCTGATGATTTTCAAACCCAGTTACCCAGCTAAAATATACTGAAGTGAATTTTATTTAGAAAAAAAATATTATGTAAACCCTAATAAACTCAAATAAATGATTCCAATTGCGCCAAAACACAACCACCCGACAGGTGGAGAACTTTTTGTGATGGACATTGATTATTCACAAAATGTATTAGGATGTGTACTAATTAATAATTACAATGTTATAGCCTAAACATCATTTATGTTAAAAACCCATGAGAAATAATCTATTATTAATGATCTAGAGTTTTTGGTGGTGATATTACAATAGAAAATATTGTGGAATTATCTATTTGGGAAGATGTGTGAGATATATAATAATTTAAAGAGTCTCAAATTTATATTCACAAAAAATGCGCTTAAAATATACTAGAATATAATGTTGGATATCATTAAATATTATGACTTCTCAATCAACTACCATAATGGTAAATCAAATAATGTATAATATCCTCTATGTATAAAGGATTTTTCTTCTTTATTAATGATTGGAATTGAGAAGGATCTAATAAACATATAATTTCATTGGATGTAAATGGGAATCATTATGGAAGGAACTTCATTAATCAATTCTCAAATGATTTATCAACCATCCCTCAAGGTGAAAATAATGTATTCTTAATGAATTGATGTAAAAATATAAAAATAAGTCAGAAGCAATTAGAAATGGAAAATACTATGAGGTATAAATGGGTATGAAGGAGTCATGAGATTTTGGACATGAATAAGTATACCATCTAATATAGAAGTAAAAAAAATGAATTTCTGAATGATTCACATAAATCAACCATATCAATTTACATATGGATCAAAATAATGAATCGATATCTATGAAATAACAATTTGATATGAAATATGAAAAATAATATAGATAAATATACATCAAAGTGTCTAGTATTTCCGTAATGGAATTCTAGAAGGTAAAAGTACAACAGGTTCATTAAACCACTATTCATACCCACATTGATGCGGAAAAACACCACCATGGAAATTGGTACTATACAACCAAAAACATCAGGTGGAAACAATTCTATATGGGTTGTCACGAATCATATTACAATAAAAACTCAATTTACCTAAATTTGAGAGGACATATCACATGAAGAAGATGAAAAAATATACATCGTAGATGTAGTAAGGTTAAATGGTGTACCAATTTTTATTTTTTTCAATCAAGATCCATGATTCCACTTGATATTATAGAAACATATAAATCATGATGTAAGAACTGACCAGAACTACAGCAAGGACTATCAACATAAAAATGATATCCAACCTTAGTGTACTTTTCAGACAGTATAAGACATGTTAAGAACATGTTATATGAAAATCATGGGAGTATGGGACCATAATCATCCTCTAGATGGGTTTTATGACAAAAATAGTACCCAATAAAGAATCCAATCATATCAATAGGAATCCCATTATAGGAAAATATGTGAAACACTGACATTATGGGATTAATTCTATGAACGAAAGCTTATATGAACTCAAATGGTTCAACAAATGATGGAGAACCTAAAAACCATTCAGTATTACATTAAGACACCAAAATTAATCGAATGATATATAAAGACAATCATCCACAAGATAAATATTGTATTTTTGGAGACATGTTATTCTACTATATTTCTCAGTAGAATAAAATCATGATATTATAAAAGAAATGAATGCTAAGTCTTAGGTACATACTCCCATTTGATATTATTTATTGTGTTAGAGATGTGTACTATAGACTTTCACTTCCAGAATCCATGTGTCTAGTACATGATGAATTCTATGTAATCCTCTTGAATTCTATGTATTCCTCTTGATGTGCAAGTTTCCCTTGTTTTTGTTTGGTTGTCTGTTGGGGTACTGAAACCCATAAAACGGGTTTGAAATTGAAAAAAAAATATTTCAAGTAGTATAACCATCAATGAACTCAGTTAGAACCCAATTTATGTAGAGGAAACATGGGAACATGATGAAGTGAATAGGGAAAAGTACCCAAAAAAATTTCCATCTTTGAATGTAAAATCAACTTTCAGGGTGAAATTTTATAAGGTTGAATAATCTAATGACCCCAAATTCTATCAATTGAAATTACATTCTTATAATTTCATTACATAGTATAATTACAGAAAATCACATTACAAAAACCATATTAAATTTATAAATGAATAATTAATTAAATAAAAGGAATTTATAGATGTTGAGTGACCCATACTGAATGCAAAAGTTACTTTACAATTAAATTATTAATAAGACCCTTATAAATAGTGTGATAGTACTTGGAATAGTTACCTCACCAACAAAATTATAAATAAAATTTTATCATATTATAAATATTAATATGATTTAAAAATATCATAAACTAACTAAAAATTGTTTTTAGAAATTATTAAATAAGTGTTTATATTTTTATAAAATATAGTAATTTATTTATGTTTTTAAAAATAATATAATGTTTAAAAATAAAATATAGATCCATAAAATGTACTTATGCATAAATTGGTATATATTTTAGCATTATAGTTTAATTTATTGTGACCTTATTTATTTTTAAATTTCTCTTAAGAATCAGTTAATATAATAAATGCATTATTTTTTTTGTAAATTATTATTTTAAATAAAATTAAATTTAATAATAAATTGTTAATTATTATCTTATATTTTACTTCATTTTTTATTTATAAAACAAAAAATTTGTTATTTTTTATTATTATTTTCTAAAATACTGGATTTTTTGGGGAATAATAAAATACTAATATTTATGGTAAATGCTAATTAAATTAATTTAAGAGTCATGGGAGGTCTATAGATGATTTAAATATATATAAGAAAATAGCTCAATATTTTATTTTATTTTGTGATAATTTTCAATATATTCATATTATTGATCCAAAATAATTATCTATTGAATTAAATAATGAGAAAACACCTCCCCTCTTCCACTCTAAATATAATCCCTCACAACCTATTCTCTTAAAATCCCTCAAGACTTGAACAATATAAAAATTCTACTCAAATAACCTCAAATGAAACACCACATAATCCATGATAATTAACTCTTAATTTGAGTCCAAAAAATTCCACTATGAATGTTCTCACGAAGACAAGATCTATAGGTAAAACCATTTTCCTTTTTATTTAATTTCATTTATAGTTCCTTTCTTTTCATTCCTATTCTCATCTCCCATCAAATAAATTGTATGATAAATCTAGTAAAATAAATATACATGAAGTGACTATGCTAATTGATTAATTCATTATATTCTCCCTTTCCAAAAACTTTATACTGAAAATGAAAACATTATCCACGGTGTGTTGATTAATTGCATTCAATGACGATTATGTTTTCAATATCTACCACCTTCTTCCTATGATGGTCACGATTTTTTAGATGATTATAATAGATGAATAATATATTATTTTATATTTTAGAATCATTATATTCAAATAAATTTAAATAATCAATCAAAACAATTTCACTTTGAGTGTACCTCAAAGGAATAATCCAAAAATTATCACTAATATATTATCTAATTATTTATCCTCATCGAAAATAAAAAATTCAGTTATATAATAATTTAATATTCTACATGTTCATTATTAACATATATCATCAATTCAATAAAACCATTCTTAAATACATTATTCCCAGTTAATTTTTGAAATTAAATCGATAATGATGAACAAAGGAATCAAGTGCTATCAATAATTGAAATTGAATCAAAGAATCCATCCAAAGAGAAATAAATAATATTAATAAAATTAAACTAAATAATATAAAATATTAATTATTTTTAATTAATTAACAAATTAATTTTATTTTATTATCTTGTACATTTCAATCTAGTGAAAAACACCTTCAGACATAAGGTTCGAGCTTCTACAAGAAACTCCATTATTCGTTCGAGTTACTCTTTCTTATTTTTAATGAAATAAAATTCAGTATTCATTATATGTATATATAATAAAATATTTGTATATGTTACACACTAATGTATCATAATCCATTAATCCTTATTTTATAGGGGATATACATATATTTAAAAGGTTTCATAGTCAATTCTTCTCGACAATTAATCCTTCTTTAACGGATTTTCTATAATTCTTACGCATTTTTAGGTGGACTTAATTTTCTATTTTAATTCCTCATTATTTTTATAAAATCATTAATTTTTTTATGAACCCAGTCATGGATAAGGTTTGGTATTATATAAATTATTATTAAATTTTCCAATTTAAATTCCCATTAATATTTTCTATAAGCCACACAATATTTTTTTAATTCAAATGATTCATAAATACTCCCTATAAATGTGACCATTTTAGTTTTACGTCACTTATCATGATATAGAACTATCGACCATTATTAATTTCCATGTAAAATATAATTCCATTATTTCATGGAAACATTTATGATACTATCATTTATAATTTTTTAGGACACTATTATGATACACATTTATTTCCATTGGTAACCCATATGTTTTTTTCATTTGGAAAACATATTCATAAACATGTTATTATGGGTGAAATGAGATATTTCTCAAATTAATTAGGTATTTTTTGTCCCTTGATACATCATGTTCAATAATATTGGTATTTGTCATTTCCTTTGATCCATGTGAAATGATCTTTGTGGTTAAAGTTGACTCATCCTTCTTCATGTGCAATAAGCTTTGAAGGCTGTGTATGCCATGATAAATGTTTCTATAAAAAATCAGGTGACCCCAAGATTAAATATTTTATGCTTCCTTGTGTGAATACTGGACTTTTATGCCATATTATTATGCATTATTCTTATTTTTATTCCTTTACTGATATTTTTAGCTCACCCCTTTGTCCATTTATTCCCTAATGTATTGTATGATGATGTAAGGTATCAAATTTAGTTAGGATCATGTATTTAATATTAATTAAAATATTTATTTAATTTTCTCTCATGTTGTTTAATATGGTATCTAATAACCCATAGACACAGAGCATTATTTTCCTTTTTTCTATTTAACTGATAAATAACTTTAATAACATGTAATAATTTTTGAAAATTGACAAGGACTCTATACAAGTAGATCAACTTAATATTAACGATAAATATGGACTCCATGTAATCTAATTATCTCAATAAAATAATTTTTATTTTTTTGTAAAATACATACTATACTGAATAGGAAGAAGCTTGTTATATTGTGTAATTTGATAAATATCAATAAAAATCATATTATGACCTAAAATATTTATTTATAAATACCACTACTAAGTCTATAGAAAAAATATCCCACAACTATTATTAAAATGGAAAAAGATTACCTATAACAATTAAAAACATCCATTATGGTTTATCCTATATATAATTTTAATATTTCAATTTAAAATCTACTATAAATTATTTTATTCAGTATCAAAAAAATTTAATAAAAGATTTTATAATTTTTTTTCCAAGATGAATTGAAAATATATAACATTGAGCCACACTCAAAAATTATTCTTTCATCTAAGAATCATTATTTCTTACATAAACTCATTAAAAATATGATTAAATATTATAAAATAACAATTTAATCTATAAACATAACCCTATTTATATTTTTTCATTTCTAAATAAACACCACAATCATTAAGAGCATGCTTAATTATGTCAAATAGAGATGAATATGATAACTCAAATAATAAAATTGGGGAACTTTTATACGAAAAATATTTATTTCAATACGAAAAAATTTTACATAAAGGTATATAGTTCAAGTCATAATACATTTAATAATATATTATCGATCATACATAAAAGAACTACTATTAGTTTCGACGTTACATGATCATAATAAATTATTCTATAATAATATTTTATGAATTACAGAAATATCCTATATCTCATTCTCAACTCATTTTATTTGAATATATAATTCATTATTTTTTGAAAAATATTATTTTAATTCATTAATTAATATAAATGATTTTTCAAAAAAAATAAATCAGACTCTCCAAACATCAGCTCAAGGTCATGGGTAAAAAATATTTCTAATGATATTTTAATTAATGTTAATATTATGTAAATATATAATTATTATTCATTAAAAAAACATAGTAACGTAAATGAATCATCATTTTAGATAACATTTTCTCCATTTCTGGGAAGCAGGGCAGAAAATGAACTTTTCACTAATTGTTTCTTTTCATTTCTAGGAAGCTTTCATCACCATCTATCACCCAGATAATCTAGATTTAGTTACCCATTCACATTTTTATATTCATAGATAAACATGAAAATTTCCAATCAAATCAACATAAATAACATGATATTCCATGAAAATGATAAATCTATTTAACATGTTTAATTCCTGATAATTCATCATGAAAATATATTTAATTGAATAAATATTTATTTTACCTTTATTTATGATATATCTATGTAATGAATTATTTTATGAAAAATTATCAAAATTATTATTTTATCATATAAATTCTGTTATGTCATGTTTTATAGAATAATACTTATATATTTTTCATTATCCTCATATTTTTTAGAATAAAAGTTAATTTTATCATTAAATAAAATAAAAAAAATCTAAACATTAATGGAAAACTTTTCATAAGATAAATGAATATAAATGAATCATTCATCAATATAATGGACATAACATAAAAATCATAATTGTCAATCCTAGTATAAAACTTTTTTGTATTGAAGAACTAATCTTTAACATTTTGGTAAACATTTTCATTCATGATATAGACCAACAAAAATTATTGATCTCCTGATGATGATTAAACAAATTTTCTACATAATGAAGTAAATTCATATGATCAAGAAATAAATTATTCAATTTAATAATGTTATTAGAAATACACATGGAATCATATTTATCTATAGCATATAAAATAAAGTCACCCCAATGTGAATTTCACAGTTTAATGAATCATGTAACATGTAACTCATGGAACTTATATTCAATTGCATATTTTTTTCATGATCAATCTAAAAAGGAGTTTTGAAATTGGATTACAATTAAGCACTAATACAATACATGAATCAGCATCCTAATTAGGTATAATACTATCTAAATAATCCAATATATATATATATATATATATATATATTCTAAAATATCATTAATCTAAATTGTTCCCCTATTTTAAATGACATGAAAATTATAATGTTCATTTCCATATCATAACAATTTCTCATATTCTTTATATTTTTTCAAATTTATGAATTTATTCATATATATATATTAAAATCTTAAATAAATTACATTATGGGATTTGCAATATATTTTAGAAATATAAACTAAAAACCAATCTGTACAGATTATATGATCAAATTCTATAATTTGAATGAATATAAGTGTTATAGTGAAAACATTTTCCCATTTGAAAATTTTAATATACTATTAATTTATTGTTTACTTAATATCAAAACAATATGTTTTAACTAATATTACTAACAACATTTCATGAGATGAAATTTTCATTCTTATGCAAAATTTGTCTGATAAGATAGAATTTCTAGGCCCCAAATCAATCATAACATGGGAATAATCTAAACAAACAATTATTATACATTTAATCTCCTTTTTTTGATAGCCCAAAATCAACTACAATAATTTTAAATTATTATAAACAACCCTTGTACTTTTATTATTTCTTCTTCACATCATTCATGAAATTATTTAGATACGTATATACAAAATGACCCATTTTATTACATTAAAAATAGTTTACATATCACTTATCAAAATTATATTTACAACTATTATGATCAAATTATTTGATGTCGATAACAATTTTTCTGAAAATTACACACCATAGGGTGTTCTTATATTTGTTAATAAAATCACTTGGGATATTTTATCATAATTGTAATAAAATGGAATCATTATTTTCTTCGCTTATTTTATATTTTTTATTAATCCCATTTTCATGCAACATGGATCAATTCATTTTAGTTGTATAACACATGGTCATCGTGAAAATACATTTACAGCTTCTCATAGTAGTGAAATAAATTCATAAGACATTATTTAATAGTAGGAAATTTCAATTTGGTATATTAACATAAACATTGAGTAATAATTAAATAAATTTAAAGATAAATATTTTGTATTATTTTGTGAATTCATTTATAATTTAGTGATTTTTTTCATAGATGTACAATAATTTATTCTCATTGTACCTTAATTTGAAAAATATCTTTTCTATCTAATGTTTTACCACCTTGGTAATATACTATTGATGGAATAGATTCTTAAATTTATATCATCTGATGATGTAAATATCTTATCTTTATATATTATTCCTAGCCATATTCATCCAATGATAATATTAAGAATTAAAGTGGTCATTTTAAATCGTCAAATATTTACAATTCAAACAACACATGTCTTTGGATGCCTTTTATAGGTCTTTAATTTTTCCCTCATGGTGCGACTGATTTAGAATGTCCAGTTAATTCTAGGAGAGATATGTAATAATATCATAAACTATCGATATGTTCATCTAGGAAAGATATTTTATCACTCTAGATTTGATATAATCACCATTCCAAGTGTATATAAAGTAATATAATATTGAAAATTCTATTAATTTAGAAATAAAAAAATTCATAAGTTTCTATTTGAGTGATATTGTCCTCTTAGTTCCATCCTTCTTTAGTTTCCTTGTTTCCATTGTACAATACCATAATGAAAATATTTATTTTAGAATATCCACATGGTACTCTTAAAATTATAATTCATAAAAAAAATATTATAATATTTTAAGGGTATATTTATTCATCATCCAAACATATAAAATTATCTAAACCATTCCTTTGATAACCTCTATAATGACACAAACAATAACATACAATAAAATTGATACTTCAAAAAAGATTAAATTTTTTTATTACGAGTGATATTTTAGGATTGTTGTTATTGAATTTGTTAATAGGAATATAAATATAAAAATTAAATTAAAATGTGTACCATTTAATTTTTAATTTAATTTTCAAACAATATTGATAATTTAATTTATAAAAATGTAATTATCTTGAAAAATGCTTAAAATTTTCATTAATATATCATCCATAAGATTATTATTCAAAAGAATACTATAAATAATATTTATAAACATGTAATTGGAATATGGTACATATAAAATTAAATAGACATACCCATTAGAGAATGGATACTAATAATATTCTTTTTTTATCATTAATCACAAAATAGTAATTTTTTAATAAATCAAATTCTTTACTCACTAATTTTTTTCAACAGGTTGGGTTGAATATAAAATTATTTATGGAAATAATCCCTACTTTAATAAAGTTATTGGTTTACAATAATGAAAAGAAAGCATAGTTTACCATAAGTCCATTATAGAGTTTTAGAAGTCCCAATATCCTAAGGATAAATATAATAATACTATAAATTTAAAAATAAATTAAATCAATAATAAATTAGGTAAATATCTTATAAATAATTATATTGGAATCATCTCCATATGTGATTTCAGCATCAGATCATTTTTGGTCTTGAAAAAACTTTCTTTAAAAAAAACAAATTTATGATGTGTTTTAATAATTTATATTAATATTTAGTAGATAAAAATTGTAATTTTGATTTTGTAAACCCAGTTTCATATTTCTAATTAGATTAATTATTATATTTAATAGTCTGATTTTTTTGTTATTAGTAATAGTAATCAAGGTACAAATTTATCGCAGTCCTAAAAGAGGTGAAACGAATTTAAAATTATCTTCGAAAGATTTGAAATCTATCAAAAATAATAATTTATCTTATTTGATGAGTGGTGTTAAAAAATATATATCATGGAATTAAATAAAAAAATGTATATGGTGATTTTTAATTTCAAATCATAATCTTTATTTTGTGGAGATAATTTGAATTTTATTAAAATTTAAAAAATAGTTTTTATGATATTTTCATTTAATGTAATTGTTTTAATATTAACTATATTTTTAAATTATAAAAATTAGTAAGAAATTTGTTTTTTATTATTTATCCCAAAATAAAAATTTTAACAAAATCAATAATTTATTTCAAAGTAAAAATAATGTCATTCTTAAATCATATATTTCAATAAAATTCATTATGTATTCTATAATATTCTCTAAAAATTATTTTATACATCAAATTAAATTTTAATCTAGTAAAATATATTATAAATATACAATATATATATATATACAATCCATTAACAAGTAAAAAATAATTTTATTTAGCATATCATTATTTTATTTTGGTAAATGGTTATGCTATAATGGTTATGGTTAAAATGGCTATGAATTGGTTTATCAAAACTATGATGATTAAAATTAGTATAAAACATGTAAAAATGAATATTTTCTGTTTAATTTCAATCATATTAGACATTATATTCTACTGTGGAGTGCCTTGGAACCACATGAAATTGTTTTTATATATATATTATTTATTATTTTAATTCATTCTAGGTGTTTAATATCCCTCTATAATAAATTAAACCATACATTTCCCCATTATTCACAAATTTTGAGACTAATAGATCAACCAACACCTACCCTAATACTATATTTTATTCCGTACACATGTCTTATAACATCTATATATTTTAAAAGTCTATTATTACAATGTTTAATGTGTAATCCAAAGGAGGATTCCCAATAATGATTTATAAATCTTATCCATGTACATTAAATTATATTTATTATTCTACAACATCTAAATCTATTTTACCAGTCCTAGTATCATCATTATACTAATAAGTTAATATTATTATTTCTCTATAAGTTTCACCTATCATCTTTCTTATAAGATGAAAAAATATCAGTCGTGTGTACATATGCCTTACCCTGTTGACGTGACTATGTAATTTTTTCTTCATAAACAATTATCTTGGATGATTATATAAGAGAATATAATAAATATTTTCTGGATTATATGAAATTAATATCTTTCAATAAATATAACATGGTATTTAAATTTTTATCCTTTAAATCTATAAAACAAGATAATTCCTTACCTATTTATGTGTGGACTACAACATCCACAATGTGTTCTGAACCATTATCATGATCACATTTCAATGATTATTCAAAATATAATGAGATAATATATATATTTATATATATGATATTTATATTATTATTAATATTGATTGTATTGTGTGATTATAATAATAATTATGTGCTAACACCAAAAAACCAACACATATAATAAAAATAAATCATTTAACAACCAAAAAAAGATTATTTAAATGAAATTAAAAATAAATTTATATTGTAATGTTTTAATACAATAATATGTGATATTATATATATATATAGTTCATTTATAAATGAATAATATATATATATTAATTATACTAGTGTTTAAAATCCAATATGAGGCATGTCAATGATGAGGTAAATGATTTCTTTTAAAATAAAATTTTCTTTTAGGATTTCTTATGATTGAATTAGAATTATGTTTTATTTTGTGACCATTATCAGAAAACCCCATTAAATCATTGACTCTTGAGTTATTCAAAGAATTTTCATGTAATGGTTTTATTTTTCCATCATGGTTATATAAAATTATTTGGAAAAATTTTACAAAAATTATACAATATTTCCACTTGTGTTAGAATACATTTCTATAATATATATGTTTTATTTAACATTGGATTCTATGTTGTTATGTATATTATAAAATGAATTTTATGGTATTAATATCCATTTAATCTATCTGTTAAATTTTTTAATATGAATCTTTATTACATATTCCAAATGTGGAAAATTTTCTCGAATGTATGAAGATAATATTTTTTCTAACATACACCATAGAAACAGATTTTTTACCTTTCAAAACTACCCATTAATTTGACGATTCATTTTCAAGTTTCCATTGTTAATTTCATTGAATTTTTTCATAATATCCCATAACATTTTATTTTTAAATACATTATGTCAAAATGAGAAGGGTATTTTTGTAAATGAATTAAATAGTGATATTTCTAATAAATTTTCATCTACAAAAAATCATTTCTGTTACTAGGGATATTATCATATGATACCACCATCATTCATTACATGTATAGTTATATTGATGATATATAGACATATATATATGTTTTATAATCCTCGTTTAATAATGATAAATTTTCATATAAAATAAATTTTTAGAATTAATTTTATTGATTATTAAAAATATGAAGAATGAATAAGGTGTTATTAATAATGTTTGGGTCCTTTGTACAATGTCCCAATAATTAAAAGATGTATCTCATGGTTTAAAAATGTTATCATTATCATATACGATAGGTATTTTGTATATTCCTACAATTTTTTTTTTGAATTATGTCTTGTTTGAGAGGCCATGGTAGTAAGATTAATGTAATCATGGTAGAGAGGTATTGATCAAGAATGTAAAAACTATTGTATTTACATTAAAATGAATAAAATTTTATTGTCCATTTGTTTTTATGATGATATATTTTGTGGATTCTATTTTAAATTGTAGATTTGATCGAAGGTAATGTGTTTTGATTTTCCACAAATACAAGTTTATAATGTATTATTATCTTATGATAGTTTCTATAGTACATTAACCTTACTGGGTATCAATGAAAATGTTATATTTTCTTTTATGTCAATTGTATATTGTGTTGAATATTAGAGATGATATCAAGTATGAAATAATGATCTATATGGTATGTTTTAATATATCTAATACTATATGGTAATGTATAATATATCATGTTCTCTATGACTATGTAAATATTAAATCATATAAGATGAGATCAGAAGTATATTGTATAATTTTAATAAGTAAAAACTAGATTTAGAAAAATAGCGTCCGGGTTTTTTAGATTATATACTCCATGTCATCGTCATGGGTAATACAATGAAGTGTGAAGAATATATTTTTAGTCTCAGTTGATGGCTGATGAAACCTGGTCATTAATAGTTTGTCAGTGTAGTTTCATCCTTCTGATTCTCACTTCCAGGTCCAAAACAACCTCACAATGATAAAAGAAACCTCATTATGAAATTTACACCTCCATAGCTACCTGAGTTCTACTTCGTGATATGAGAGGACCTCACATAACCTAAAATGATAATATGTAATGTGATCTTTATCCCCCTCGGTTTGATGTTTTTGTTAATAACAATAGTCCTTGTTCCCCAATATACTAGGTCCAGAGTATATTTCCAGGATCATATCCCATTAGGTTCCTCATCAATGTATATTTTTCAAAACACCATTCAAGTCACATTAGATGGTTTAGAGGACTATTTTTAATCTAATAAATCTATAATTACATAATATTATCCTCTATATTTCATAAACAACTCTATGTCCTATAATTATTATGTCTATCCCACTAGAGGTTAATTTTTTATATTTTTTATTGTATATTTGAATAAATTCCAGTATAATTTTCTTCCAAAATAATCATCTTTCACAATACATCATATACCTCTATATGAGGTGGACGTAATTATATAATTGCGATGTTAAGATATCTGTTGGAATGTATAGCCTAATCTCAAAATGGTCTTGACATATTAATAAAATGGGTTTATATGGTACTATTTCAATGATTTGTATCATCAAATCGTATCCTAGGGGTCTTAGATAACATTGGAAATGTGATTAATTATTTATGTCACAATAGTAGTTCAATATATGATTCATTATTCTTTTCAAAATGAGATATTACAAAGATATAGTATTAATCAAAGTATCCATAATCATTCAAATATGGTTTTAATGTGTGGAATTTTATGAGAGATTATTTCCCCATTATTGATTAAAATGAGTAGAATGTTTGCAACTTCTATTCGAGGAAATCCATAGGTAACTTTTGTTCTTTAAAATTGAGAAAAAACCATATGATATTGGTTTTATTAGTGATTCACACACCCCATGAAACAATAATAAGGGATATTTGGGACTCGAGGCACTACTAAAATGATTTCATTCAAAAATAAAAGGGATCATTGATTTTATAAAATACTCAAAAATTCATCGAAGAAGATATATTTTTGATCATGTACCCCTATTTTTTAAGGTGAATATTGTAGAAATTGATATTTTTCACATTTTCATTTCTAATATATGAATATCTAAATGTAATATTTTTATTATTACTCCCATAATTTACTTAGTAATTCATGAATTTATAAATGTTGGATTTTCACTAAATAATACAAATAAATTTCATTAAGAATCACTGGTCGTGGGATTAGAATGTAAAATTATTCAATATAGACTATGTGAAATTGACTGGAAAATAATAGATCAAATGGAAAAACTTAAATATTTTTATGATGGGGATAACATTTCCATATAATCACAACAAAAGAAATTAGTTATAGAATGTTTCTATAAGAAATGGTTTCGGGGGAAAAGTTAGGAAATAAAGATAAAATAGTGATATAGAGACATTGTATATTAGTTTTATTTGATAAATTATAGGACAAACCATCTGAAAGTAAATATTTATTTATTAGATATTTTTATGTCAATTTCAACAACAATAATGGACCTATATTACTAAAACACTTCTCCAGGATTATCACATGTTCTAAACACCATATGAGATTGAAAAATTGAAGAGATGGAGACAACGAATTGATTAGAATTATCCCTCATAGAATTATATAATTCATTAACTAACATATGAGAACATTTATTAATGAAAATTGGATATGAAATAAATCAAAATCCATAATGAAAAGAGTTGAATATGTCCTTTATGAGTTCCTATGGGGTTTTAAGTATAATCATTAAGGACGATCCTGAAGGATATATTAGAAGCTACTCCAGAATACATAATATGTGAGTATTGACCCAAGGTCATATCAGTACCATATATTTTTTTAATCAAAAAATTTAATCACAACAAATTCATTAAATAAATTTCAACATATCAGTTCTTCAAACATCTAAAATGAAAACTGATGGAAAATTATATATCATTTATTGGATAGTTCTTTTTCTTCATTGATTAATGGGGAAAAATATTTGTTTTAGTAAGATTTAGTCATCCATTGATCCATATTCATAGCACACAAAATGATCCATGAAAATAATTGTATGGCATGGGGTTCAAAGATTATATCAAAATCGACATTGTGAAAAGTTTCAACCAAATGGAGTACATATTCATCATCAAAGTAATGTGTCATTATGTCCTCTAAAAATTGTATTGTGATCAATTTTCATTATTTTATTTCACTTTATTATTTAGAGTATAGCTCATTGGTATTAGGTTCTTATTTAGTAAATAATCTATAAGGATCTATGAAGGAGACATATTTATCCACCAAATTTGTTCTTCCTCGAGAAGCACTGAGTTGAAAATTATAATATGTTATCGAATATAATAAATTCAGCCTTTTTTAATGGAGTTATAGATTATAATTTATTTCCCATATTTTTATCTAAGGGGACATTTTATAATTCCAAAATATAACGCATAGAACAAAATGAGTTGTGTATTATTTAAATAAGAATTTTTTTGTGGATTTGAAAATTGGTTCATATACATATAAAAATTGTTACCATTTTATTTAGTTTCTAGAGAATATTTTCGAGTACGATTGAGAAAGAAAATCATTTCGGTAATATAAACATCTATATATAATATTACATGTCTAGGTTACACATAGGAAGGTTATAGATACAATCTATGACAATACTATCAATAAACTAAATTATCAAATAAGTAAATCGATGTAAAGCCTCGTCTATATTGGAGGATTATGGATGATACAAATGGTTTCAAAAAATAAATCACTATGAAAATGAGTTTGGTTATCATATCTCTTAATTATAGTTTTCATATTATTGAAATTACAATAAATGTTTCATTTGTGATCCTCAATAGAATGTTATATATTATTTGGATATATATATATATATATATATATATTAATTTCTTAAAATCATGATTAATTAAATATTTTTCTATGGAGTATCTTGAATTTCATATATAATATAAAATAACATCATCCAATAGAGTTTATTAATAATTACACTACATGGTAATTTTAGAACCAATGTAAATTTTGAAAAATTTCATACTCAATTTGACACTGGATCTCTATATATTTGCCCAAATATATTTAATAATAAGAGAATATCATCATATAAATGAAACATTCATAGTGGCTCATTGGTAATATATAGGACTTATTGTATAGTGAAAACTAATTGGGAAAACATTTATATTTTCCCCCCTGTCCTGACATGGAGATGGAATTTTTAGAGTTAAATGAGTTTCCTATCCTAATTCACATGAATGTCATTGAAAATACAAAAAGTTACCTTATTATCATATACATGGAGGATAAATATTACGTATGAATTATATAATGTGGCTCAAGATATCATATTAATCTTTAAAGGAAACAATATGGTCATCAATGTGAATAAAAATGAACTCCTAGAGAACGATAAATATGAATAAATCCAAATTTACACCAACATCCCCAAAACATACAGACCCTCAGAATGGAATGTACACCAATAATCCTTATCATCTATAAATATTATCCAACATAGGGTAGTTCATTCGGCCACCAATTATATAGGTTATTTTTTATAATATATAAAAAGTAAGAGTTGGTTAGATAGCCTCCTCTCTCTAGACTTTTTTACAATGTTCCATTCATTAAATTCATATGGTGAAGAAAATATTATTAGTGGTTTTTTATTAGAGATTAAATTTGTTTTGGTAATTATTTATCTACATCAGATACCTATAATAAATCTAGAAATATAATTATAGATAAATAAAATTATACTCTAAAAATGTATTTTTTCATAGTGAATTGTGATATTGATCATCATTTTTATTGTATAAAAATGTTATCTACATTATAGTGTAGTCAAAAAGATATCATATATGATAGATGTGATACTTTTAATAATGGAATGTAGAAATGGGTTTAATGGTCCCTCCAAAATTTAGATATAAAATAAACTCTAATGGGATATATCTAATGGCATAATTCATCGTTGAGATCTATAATAAAATTGATGGATCAAATATATGGATTCCAAAAATGCCTACTATTTTGAATTATTACCTAATAGGGATGATATAATGTCTAATATTACCTACAAGAAAAGTGAAAATAGTACAATCTACCTATAAAGAAAATTTATTTTGATACTACCATAGTTATTATATTTATTTGTGTATTATATCTTTGAAATTTTTATATCATTTACAATAATTGTGGGTGATTTCAAATTTCCTATAATGAAACTACAATCACCATAGCTGGTAAGACGGGGACAGCAAATCATAATATTTGGTTCTAAAAAAATATATCATTACCTAAAAAAATTCCAATATATTTTACATATTTTTATACTAATAGATTATTATTCATTACTAGCCCCTTGGGCTTTATCAAGTTAGGACCCCTTAAACCATCATTTTTATCTGTTCATCTTCATAGTAAATATTTTAATTTTTTTAATGTTGTAACAAAATATGGTTTTGGTAAATATAGTAATGTTATCATTTCAGTATATCACCTTTCTGTGTATGTGAGTAATGGATAATCCCCAATAAAATCACATATCCATTGATATCTAAATATATTCTATTGATTAACATATCAAAGAAATTTTGACTCAATTAAATTGGTCATACATAATCAAGGAACTTCATATCAATTAGGAATTAAATTAAATATATAAATATAGACATTCCAAATAATCTCAAACCAATTATTACTATATATTCCAAAAGACATATTAAGATTTTTATGAACATAGAAAACATAACTAATTTTTCATTCGAATCAAATTCACACATGATTGATATGACATCCCACATGATCAAAATTAGATGTAAAAAATTCCACAACGAATTTAAATGTTTTAAACTCATTTTAAGATTTCAATATAAATATTACAGGAACATAGTTTTTTATTTAATAATTTTTTCATAACATTGAATGAATGTAAATATCACAATATAGGTATGTTGTTTTGTCCACATAATCTCAAGTATCAAAATGTAATTATTCTATATTACCCAATTAATGACCTAAAAAGATAATATATTTACATGAAAAATCAACTAACAAAGCCTTTAATCGTAAAATCATCATTACATATTACTATTCAATCATCTATAAGAATACTGCTTTACACTGCCAATCCAATCCTGATGGTATGCCATATTTGGGGATGGCATTGATTTCATAAACAATAGGTTGTCACTGTATTTCCATTAATATTTTTAAATAATATTACATATAAAAAATAATTACACATACCCTCTTTAACCACATATATTCATTTCATAAATGTCAATTATTGATAAAATATATATATTTATATCCATTAGATGACTCTTGTTGAGTCTATCAATCAAAATACTTACTAAGTGTTCTTAATTTCTCTCATGATATACTTTTCCATGTATTTAGTTATCTTCTCACCTAATAATAATTTCATTTTAACTATTAAAAATACATATAATCTATAATTGGATATAATTAGATTTTGTTTACCATCTTCACTATATCACTTTATCATTAAAATATCATCAAAAACAAATTATTTCACAATTATCATGAAATATTAATTAATTTTTATCGAATATATAGTAAAGAGTCATTACAATGATAAATTATTCCCTCTCTTTTCAAGTAAAAACATTTACCACCAATTTGTTCTCACCATAGACGAATCAGCATGATTGATGGTTAAGAAACTAAATAAATCAAGATATTAAGTATTCTAAAATGATTTCAAAAATACGCTAAATATTAATTTTTTTCAATGTTATTATTTTATATGGTCACTTAATGACTCTGATGTTATTAAATAAAAGATATTATTTTTATAATAAATTTATCATACATGAATTATTTTCCTTGTGAATAGAATTATTAAAACATGCATCCTCTACTTGTTGAAATTTTAAAACTAAAAAAATATGTTTCAATTTGTATAAAACATTAATTTGATATAGAAATAATGTATCAATATTTTTAATTTATGTACCCTTTTGGTGAATGATGTAGTTAAGAGTCTAATGGTATTTGTCATGTTCAATTTGAACTTGTAAAGTGCCCCACAATACCTGATATAATTTCGAAAATACGTTCGTACCAGGAGGAAACCCCCACATGCCATACTTTTACCATATGTTCCAACACAACACTGATTATTGTGTTTTACGGTAGAAATTTTAACAATTATTAATATATATATATATATAAACTCATGAAACAGAGTGAAAACCCCATCATAGTAAACATGGAATATTGAGATTCAATCATATCATATGGATAATATGTCAATGTTAAATACGTTTTTATTTTTTACATGGATGACATTAAATTATATAGAACCACTCAATCATTTTGATAATACAATCACTCACACTATGATAACCCCATAATCATTTCACTATATTTGAACTATTTTATCCTCCCTTAGTATCCAAACAAAATAATTGATGGATGATCGAACATCATTTAATTTTATATGATATCATGGTCACAACCATATGACAGGGCATATAGATCCATAAATCTCCCTAATTGGGAAAGATATTGATTTTCATTTCGTCTCCTCACACCGACCTATAGGTTTCCATCACAAAAACAAATACCCTATTACAAAAATTTCCTGAGAATAAAAAAATGTTAATTTTTTCATCTACCAACTACATCACCACTTTACTGCCATATTTCTTAATTCCAATGCAGTTATTGATATTTCAAAAAATGTTACCATAATTATTGATATATAAAAAATATAACACCCACCTCCTGATAACAACCTATGATTTTTTATCTTTGGAACCTTCAATATCCACACAAAAAATAAAAAAAAAATTAATGAACCAAAACCCCTATATAGTCTGAAGAAAATATAATCCATTACAAACAATATAGGAAATGTTAAAGATAGCTCTTGGCCCTTCAAATTCCATTAGTATAGAAATAATTAATATCCTCCATACATATATCAAATAATCATTTTGTTTTTGATAACTTTTCTCTTGATAAAAAAATGTATACACTCTCTGCTTTTAAATAACATCAACATTAAATAGAAAGACAATAATCATTGAAACTGAATGAAGGGAGACAAAGGTTTGTATAAGTGGGGAAAAAATTTAAAAAATAAATTACATTGTATTTTCATCTAGCCGATGATTATGATAATTATGAAGAAGTTCCATTAACTAGACATTGTATCTATTGAAGCTCAACAACACAAACTAAATAGACTGTTACACATACAATAATTCTACTTTTGAAATGATAATTGATATATAGCATGAAATTTTATTTTAATATCTTCCCATGATGACATAGATTGCACATGGTTATCTATAATCTGGTTATACCTTTCACATATATATAACCTCAATCAAATAAATGGAATTACGAACACATTATAGTTATATTAACTGATCAGACTAATCAAAATATCAGTATCTCTCAAAACCACCCTACAACATAATCATAGACAAAACACTTATACTTAAAAATGAACTCACAATGATACTCCCACAAAATAATTATCCTAGAATACAAAACTATACTATTGACCCAAAAATGGTTAACTAGTGCATTATACTGCGCCTATAGAATCTTTTTTTTTTGAAATTATATTATTTTATATTTTAGGTCTAGAATTTTTCAATTTCCCACATTATTTTGTTCTAATAATTTATTCATGGAAATATTTTTTACTACCATTCATTCATTTTCTACCATCCTATCATACCTTTATAAAATTTTTAACATTAATATGGTAAAAAGAAAATTTGGTAATTTATTTGTTACTGCAACTACAATAATATATAATCCAATCTATTTATGTTGTAATTTTTGACATAATCATGATGCATGATTTTGGGGTTTGAAAAATTAGTCTTCTGATTTCTTATATTTTCAATGATAACATAAAATATATAGAACACATTATGGAGCAATTTTTTGGATTGAAAATAAATTTAAGGAAATTTATTTCAACTAATATTATATATAAAATACATGTATAGGTAATTTCAGAAATACCATAAGCATTTTTTCGTATTGATTGAATTAAAAAATTTCAATATAACAATATATTATGATTCCAATGAAAATCATGATATAAACCTTGTGAACATCATAATTTTATTCTAATAAAATGTTAAGAAATATCAATATTGTTTGACAGATTAAGATAGTGGATGAATTTTATATGGGAATACTAATGAAATAATGAAAATTAAAATAACTCTTAATTGATTTGATCCACAATATTTTGTATAATGTTTATTGTTTTTATATCACATCATCAATTTTGTTATTCAGATTTCTGGTTCCCTTATTCTAATAGAAATATTCAAATTTTATATCAATATAACTATTTCGAAGAATTTGTAGAATCTATTTTATAAATGGGTTAAATAAAAAAAATATAATTTTATATAGTAATTTCATGATTAATTCAATGTGAATGTGAACCAATTTTTCTAAAGATATGACAAATAAATTTTCCAATGTTACCATGAATATGTTTTTACAAAAATGATCTTGAATCATGTATTGTAAATTTTACATCACTTATTATTGTGATAGTGACTGTGAATAATTTTAAATAATGTGAATTTGAATATATATTTTCTTAAGTGACCGTGAACTCAATTTATTCTTAGAGTTATATAATTTAAATTAACCAACAATTAAACTATATTTTACATTGAATAATATGAAGGACTTTTTTTTATCAACCAAATGTTATTTTCATGTTGCATATTTTGGTGTTTTTATTTATATGAAAGTTCTCCTAAACATACAGAATGTTGATTTCAATGTTACCACCTGATTTATGATGTTACATCAGATATAAAACTACCACTTGTGTTATGATGAATCATTTTTATACTAAACCTACTGTATGTATAATGGAGTGAACCTATGTGTTCATCTTTAGAATTACACAAGAATATTACTACAAAATAAAATAAAATGTAAGTACTTGATGAAATATAAAGTGACTACATAGTAAATTATATGACAATAAAGAAAAAAAATTTAAGAAAAATTATAATAACATCCCTATAGATATACTGACCATAATAATACATAAATAAACTACATGACATGAATGTATTTTTAGTTTACTAGTTTAGATGAATATACCTTGTAATGGCCTGGACCTCTCTGGTCCAATAGATTTTTGAAAATATGGTGTTTGAGGTGTTCGAGGAGGTCAAGGAGACTTATCCTAATTAATGTTTTCCAAAAATCCGATACTATGAATAGTTCCATCAGTGAATAGTTCTATCGGTAACCTATAACATCAACTTGTCTTGCCTTTTCCAGATTTCCAATTCTGTGAACAGTTCCATCATTGAACAGTTCTATCGATAACCTCTATAAGGAACCTCTATTGGTAACCTCTATCGGTAACCTCTATCGGTAACATATAACGGTTGTTGAACAATATTCTATCAGTGAGGTTTTGTGATCAATGTTCTATCAATGAGGTTCAGTGAACAATGTTCTATTGGTGAGGATCCGTGAATAGTTTTCTATCAGTATGGTTTAGTTAATAGTGTTCTATCAGAGATGATTCAGTAAAAATGGTTCTATTAGTGAGGTTCAGTGAACAATGTTCTACTAGTGAGGTTCAGTGAACAATGTTCTATCACTGAGATTCAGTGAACAGTTTTCCATTAGTGAGGTTCAGTGAACAGTGTTCAATCAGTTATGATTCAGTGACCAATGTTTTATCGGTGAGGTTAAGTGACCAGTGTTCTATCGGTGAGGTTCAGTGAACAATGTTCTATCATTCAGGTTCAGTGAATAGTGTTCTATTAGTGAGGACTCAAGGAAAATTGTTCTACCAGTGAGGTTCGGGGAATAGTGTTCTATTAGTGAGGTTCGGGGAACAGTGTTCTATCAGTGAGGATCAGTGAATAGTGTTTTATCAATGAGGTTCAGTGAACACTGTTCTAACAGTGTGGTTCAGTGAACAATATTATATCATTGAGGTTTAGTGAACATTTTTCTATTAGTGAGGTTCAGTGAGAAATGTTCTATCAATGGGGTTCAGTGAAAAGTGTTATATCAGTAAGGTTCAAATAATAGTGTTCTATTACTGAGGTTCCATTAATAGTTTTTTTCAGAATGGTGAGGTCTATCAGTAACTTCTATCAGTAACCTTTAATGGTAGGTGTACAGTAACGGTGGATGTACATTGTTTCCATAATGGTGAGGTCTATCGGTAACCTCTATCAGTAACTTCTATCAGTAGGTTTACTGTAATGGTATGTGTACAGTAATGGTAGGTGTATAGTAACAGAAGGTGTACAATGCTTCCATAATGGTGAGGTCTATAGGTAACCATTATTAGTAATCTCAGACGGTGGGTGTACATTAAAGGTAGGTGTACAATGTTTCCAGCTTCCTACAAATTAGCTCCTTTGATGTTTTTAATGACGTAATATTCATTTAAAGCTTTATTTTAAGGACTCTTAAGGCCGATTCAAAGGAACTAAATCCTGTATTAATTATTCATATGGTATAAGGCCCCTGCCTTAAAAATTACTTAATATTTAATTAAATGAATAATTCACATTGCGGATCTTTTCAGGTTTAGAGTTTTATAGAAATATAACATAGATATTACATCTCAAAAGATTTACAAAGTAGACACTTCTACTAAGTTTCCATAGAATAAAAAAATCTTAAAAATAAACATGTCTAGTTCCAGGTTTTATATTGCATGACATTCCCTTGATCCCATCCTTGAACTTATTCCACATTAAGTCATGTGAAAAACATTTCAAAAAAACTTGGGGTGAGCATAAAAAGCTCAGTAAGGTATACACAGAGAATGAAAACTGTTAGTTTTTCAAACATCATGTAAACCATGTATACTATATCAAAGTAATACCTTCACCTTCATGAAGTAGTAAAAAAACTCTTCACTGAATAAAATATCATTACTTACCTTTTTGTAACAAAAGGATTACCATAAAGCCCATATAAAGAACACATAACATATATATAGGTAACTTGGTACATAAACATACTTAAGTGGAATAACCATACGGTCAACTTCCACACATATCAATTAATGGAATAGTCATACGACCAACTTCCATACATACATAATAGAATATCCATACGGCCGACTTCCATACCCAATGCATTGGGGGTTATAACGTAACCACCCATCCTGGTATTCACGGCACCACCCGTCATATGGTTTATCACGTAAGAACCCGTCAAATGTCTAAGTACCAATATAAAATCATAAAACAAAAACCAATATAAAGGAATGATAAAATTTCCATGTTTCAATAACAATATATCATTTCAATATATTGACATAATAGAATCCTTTATCAAAACCATTTTCAATACCAAAATACATAAAAGAGTATATGGTATTTATTCTATTTTTAAATCATTACGGCTTGTTTAGGAAGCCAAAGACCAAATAATACTCGTGGTGGTGGAAAAGGTCATTGTCACTGCATACATTAAAAAACATTCCTTTTTGTCGTTTAGTAAAATGCTTTGTAGAAAAATATTCCTTTTGTATAAAAGTAAATGTCAAAGGGGTTTATACACCGTATAAAAGAAAGTTGTGTATAAAACTAAATATGTCTCAATGAAAGGAGATTGAGACGAAGTCCCTTACCTCGGGTCCAACTTGACTTGATCGTTCTTTAACGTCCTGAATAATAAACTTGAGTTAATTTATACATGATTAAGAACCTTTTTCAAGCTTATTATTCCTATTATATCACTTATTTCCATGTTATAAACATTATTTTATCATTATGTTAATAATGTTTGTTTTGTCGATATTTGGTTCTTAAGTCGAAAGTGGACTTCTTACAATTACATGTTTTTCGTGTGGTCAAAGGTTCTTTATATCCAGAATGACATTCCTGATTTGGATATAATATATATCATATATATCCAGCATATACATGTATTTATAATATTACATAATCATTTAGAGGTAAGAAATGAAATGCACCGTCCATGGAGACGGTAAGCCGTACGTACGCATGAACGCTACTTTCATTTCTTTGTCATATTAATGGAATTAAAACTAAATGAGAGGTATGTATATTTTAATTACAGAATTATATTCATCATTTAGATGTATCATTCGTCATATATATCCATTATATACATGTACTTTTTATAGTACATTACATTTGGGGATAAGAAATGAAATTCACCGTTCATAGAGACGGTAAGTCGTACGTACGCATGAACGCTACATTCATTTCTATCTCATACTTTAATGGAAAGAAATAATAATAATATATAGGTATATTATAATTCCAGTATAACATCATATATAATAACTTTAAATCCATCCTTTATACATCCCACATATGGCATTAATGAATCAAATAAATTTGAGGGGGCGGTAGTCCGCACTTCCTTAAATGAAGATATCGCGTTTACCCATAATGGAAACCATAAAGGTATGCCTAAAATGAAAAATGAAAAAGCTTAAGTAGAACATAAAAATATTATATATCATATATAAATATAGTTTCATCTTAATGGACACCATTGCAGGTGTTAAAAGAATGTTGAACAATCATCGTTTCGGGAGGCAGAAATTCACTATCCACAGAAACCGTATGTTCTTTAACCATTAGATGTAGGTGTGTGCAAGTGTAGATCGAATAATTCTTATAAAAAAATTTAGTATATTGAGGATACTGGATTTGTTACAAAAGAAAAGAATAAAAATAGTTTAGGGGGTGGAGAAGAAAAATAAAATAAAAAGACACAAGTGAAGACATTACCATAAAATCGGGTAACTCTCTTAGATTTGAGCTCAAGGGCTTCCTTGGGAAGACTTCTGCCCAAATTGAGGCTTCAAGGAGTAAGAGAGGGAAGTGTTGAGACAAAATGGTCAGGGTTTGGCCGAGCCAATGGCTTTGGAAGTGTGAGTAAGGAGGTAGAGGTGGGGGCCTTTTATAAGAGGATAGGAGGGGCACTCTTGGAATGTAAAAAAAAGTCACTTTATTATAAAATGGTATTCGGATTTAAGAGGACCCACATTGATATAATTCTAGGATAAGGTGATAAGGGTTCTAAATCCTCTCATCCAATAGGTTTTTGACAATTTTAGGTCTTAGATATTACATTATCATTCCATTTTATTTAAATCATTAAATAATGAGGTAACCGTTGTATCATCATGATGTCATTACTAATTTAATTTATTTAAAGTCTAAAAATTATAAAAAAACAACTATGATGTAGAAAATAGTTTTAGCTTTCCAATGACAATTTATAATCAAAAATATGACTTCTATAACCCCATGTAAAAATTGTTTTAGTAAAACATATCATGTTTGTGTCATTTTAAATTTATCATTAAATAAAAAGATATTTATGTCATTTCCCAACCAAAGTGGCTCCATGGGGTCTCCAAGTTGACCCATGGATTGTCTTGGTCGGCCATGACACATCCAATAAGGGTAGGACATGTGTCATGCTCATCTCATATTATTAAAACATTATTTTTACCTTAAACTACAATAATTACCTCTAATCGCGATTAAGAACTTAAAAGTTACTATTCATCAAAAAATTATTTTAATCTCATTGAACCAAATATTACTACTTAATGACAACCATGTATGTCGGATTTTTGAAAATCAAATCATAGAAGTGACAATGTTTCATTTAAACGAAAAATCAGTTTCTTTAACTACCACTTAGTGGTTTCACTATTAATAAAAAATTGAAGTTTTTCAGAAAAAACCAAAACTTCACCCTAAGCTATATTTGATATTATGAACTCCAAAATTATGTCTATTTTACAAAATTAAAATCATATTAGTCACATTAATTAATTTAATAATTATTTCCCAATGTCATGACAAAAAACATGTTTTTATGAAACAATAAGTATCAAAAGATTGACACCAGTTTAAGTCCAATTTCAAAGTGAAATTGATTCCAATGACCACCATTGGATTAAATGGTAAAAATATATTCAGATTACACTTTAAGACCAATTAAAAATATAATCTATCCATAAAATTAAATTAAATGAAAAAAAATTTTTGATGTAAAATGCAGTATTTTTCTCAATTCATTAAAAAAAGAACATTGTCAGAAAAATACCAAAAATTTATCCAATGTAAATTTCAACTTCCCATTCATAATGAATATGATTATTTTGACAAATATATATTATAAAATTGTCAAAAGTTTGATTTAAAAAGGGTTTGCCATCAAAAGGCAGTAAGACAATCTTTTAAGAATATTAGTGTATTTCATGCATAAGATTGTATTTATTTTCATTTTAAGCTTCTAAAACTCTATCTTAATCATTAATAGAAATATATAAAAATATTTATTATTCATTACTTAATTGGGAAGTTACATCCTTCCCCCCTTTAGAAAATTTCATCCCCGCAGTTTATTTACTTATCAAATAAATGTGGGTACTTATCCCTCATTGCATTTTCAGATTCCCATGTTGCCTCTTCCATCATGTGGTTATTTCACAAAAACTTTACCTGATTAATCACCTTATTTCGTAACACTTTCTCCCTATGGTCAAGAATCTGGATTGGTTGTTCCTCATAAGATAGGTTGTCTTCCAGCTGAACTACCTCTGGACTCAAAAAATGAGATGGATCTGGCATATACTTTCTCAACATGGAAACATGCAAAGCATTGTGTACCTGAGATAAACTCGGAGGTAAAGCCACCCGGTATGCAAAAGATCCAACTCTCTCCATAATTTCATATGTTCCAATGAACCTTGGACTCATCTTTCCTTTCTTACCAAATCACATAACACTTTTCCATGGTGATACATTGAGAAAAAAATGATCACCTACCTCAAAAGAGAGATCCTTCCTCCTGTTGTCTGCATAACTATTCTGCCTACTCTGAGCTGTTCTCTTGTGTTTCTGTATCAGCTGAACTTTTTCTGCCAACTGTTCTACCAATTCTGGTCCCATCAACTTCCTTTTACCCACTTCATCCCAGAAAGCTGGAGTTCGACACTGCTTCCCATATAACGCCTCAAATGGTGCCATCTGTATACTAGAATGAAAACTGTAATTATATGAAAATTCAACCAAAGAATGATGTTGATCCCAACTTCACTGATAATCCATCGAACTAGCTCGTAGCATATCCTCCAAGGTCTTAATTGTTCATTCTAACAGTCCATCTGATTGAGGATGAAAAGCTATACTAAAATTTAATTCAGTACCCAACGACTTCTAAAGGCCTTTCCAAAAGATAGAAGTGAACCTGGGATCACGATCGGACACAATGGAGAGAGGAACTCCATGTAACCTGACTATCTATTTAATATACAAACGGGAATGTTGATCTAGTGAAAAAGTATCTCTTATAGAAAGAAAATGAGCAGATTTATTCAAGCGACCAACAATAACCCAGATTGCATTATTACGTCGAGATGTCCTCGGTAATCCCACAACAATGTCCATGGATATGTTTTCCCATTTCCACTCTAGAACTGGTAAAGGCTGAAACATCCCTTTCGGTAACTGCCGCTCTGCTTTAACCTGCTGACAAGTCAAACACTTCACAGTAAAATCAGAAATATCTCTTTTCATTCCATCCCACCAGTAATACTCCCGCAGATCCATGTACATCTTAGTACTGCCGGGATGAACTGAAAATGGGGAACTATGAGCCTCACATAACAACTCTTTCTTCAACCGTGAATCACCAGGTACACATAATCTCTTCCCAAACCTCAAAAAACAATCATTATCAATGTTGAATTCAGGCAACATACCCTTCTGAACCAGCTCTACCTTTTTCTGCAACTCACTGTCTTGCTTCTGTGCTTGCTTGATTCTGTCTGATAGGGATGATCTCACTGATTCCTGAAACAAAACAGAATAACTTTCTGCACCAACAACTTCTATGCCAAAGTTCATCAAATCAAAAATCAAAGGATCTCGTTCCAAATATAGGATGGTTAATAAAGCATTACTTTTTCGACTCAAATCATCGACAACTTTATTTTCTTTTCTCGGATGGTAGTGAATTGTACAATAATAATCCTTGATTAATTCCAGCCATCTCCTCTGTCTCATGATCAATTATTTCTGAGTGAATATATACTTTAAAATTTTTTGATCGGTATATATTTTACAATTTACTCCATACAAATGATGCCTCCAAATTTTTAAAGCAAAAACAACATCAGCTAATTCCAAATCATGTGTAGGGTAATTTACCTCATGAGTTTTCAACTGTCGTGAAGCATATACAATTACCTGATCATTCTGTATTAGGACGCAACCAATTCCTTTCAATGAAGAATCACTGTATATAACAAACTCACCATTCCTGGAAGGTAGTGCCATAACTGGAGCATTCCCCGATCTTTTTTTCAACTCCAGAAAACAAGCATCACATTATTTTGTCCAGATAAACATAACACCCTTCTGAGTTAGCTTAGTCATTGGAATAGATAACCATGAAAAAATTCTAACAAACCTTTTGTAATAGCCTGCCAAACCAAGGAAGCTACGAATCTTAGTTACATTTGTGGGTCTCAGCCATTCTCCAACAACCTTTGTTTTTGCAGGATCAACGGTTATCCCATCTTTAGAAAAAATGTGACCAAGGAACGAAATTTGTTGCAACCAAAACTCACACTTGCTGAACTTCCCATACAATTTCTTTTCTTTTAAGGTTTGAAAAATAACCCTTAAATGTCTTTCATGCTCCTCTTTACTTTTAGAAAAATCAAAATATCATCAATGAAAACCACCACAAACTTATCCAAGAACTCATGGAAAATTCTATTCATTAAGTCCATGAATACAGCAGGTGCATTGGTTAGCCCAAAAGGCATTACTAAAAATTCATAATGGTCATATATTGTATGGAACGCGGTCTTCGTAACATCTTCTTCCTTTACCTTTAGCTGATGGTACCCCGATCTCAAGTCAGTCTTTGAAAAATACTGAGCTCCCTGGAGCAAATAAAACAAATCATCGATATGAGGCAAAGGATATTTGTTCTTAACAGTGATGTTATTCAAGGCTCTATAATCAATGCAAAGTCTCATTGAACCATATTTCTTTTTAACAAATAAAACAGGAGCACCCCGTGGTGATGTTCTAGGTCGAATGAAACCTTTTTCTAATAAATATTGCAATTGCTCCTTCAACTCTAAAAGTTCAATTTCAGCCATTCGATAAGGGGGTTTAGAAATTGGCTTAGCATCAGGAACTAAGGAAAGAGTAAACTCAACATCCCGATCTGGTACTATTCTAGGAAACTCATCAGGAAAAACATCAGGATACTAATTTACCACTGGCACGTCATTAATCTGAGCAGTTCCTTTATTTTCAATGATGTGTGCAAGGTAACATTCATTTCCATCTTTTACAAGTTTTTCAGACTCTTGATATGTTATCAAAAGTAAGGGTTCATTCTTGTAAACAAACTGAAAGTATTTCTGAAAAGAAACTTCGTTAGCTCTACAGTTAATCTTAGCATGGTAAATAGAGAGCCAATCCATACCCAGGATAACATCAAACTCTACTAGAGGTAGAACAATATGGTTTTCAAGTAGGTTCTTTCCACAGATAAGGATAGGAAGATTCTTATAAATTCTTTTTGCCTCAACATTTGCCCCGGGTGTTTTTACCAAAAGTTCAGGAATCATTTCTTGAGATGGTATTTCCATTTTACTAGAAAAGGTTTCAGAGATGAAAGAATGTGTAGACCCCGAATCAAACAACACACTGGCAGAATCTGAAAAAACAAACAAATTACCTGATACAACTTCATTTGATGGCCCATCATCTGCTGAAGTAGTTGCAAAGGATTTCAACACCCCTTTCTGCTTGTAGTCTAACTGCTTCCCATCAATCAAGCTCTTTGTCGGACACTCGTTTGCATAGTGACCCATCTCATTTCACATATAACATTTAACTAACTCTAAATCAAATTTGTTCTTACCTTCACCTTGATCCTTTTTAGTGCAATCATGAGCCTTATGTCCCATCTTACCACATCGGTAGAACTTTCCAGAATTCAGAAGACATTCCCCATCATTCCTTTTGCCACATTTATCACAAACTGGAAACATAGTTTTCTTACCATCATAATTTTTTGAAGAATTATTACCTTTCTCCTTCCACCTCGGTCTCTTCTTCTGTTGGTTGTTATAGAACACTTGATCATTGTCAAACTCCATTTCCACCTTCTCAGCACATCGAACAAGCTTTTCATAACTTTTAAACTCACGAGAAGCTAATTCCATTCGATATTTTGGCTTTAATCCTGAGTAAAAACGATTGATTATACTATCAAGGTCTCGGATAAAATTTGGAGCATACCTTTCCAATTGAGTGAACCATTCTTCATAGGCAGCCACTGAGTCTTCCTCTTGCCTCAATTCCAAGAATTGATTTTTCATCCTAAGTCGAACATCCTTAGGAAAATACTTCTCAAGAAACATAACTTTGAATTCATCCTAGTCAAGAGCATCAATATCAACGACTTCCCTGATATTTTTAACCATTGACCACCACTGATCTGCCTCACCCTCCAAACGGTAAATAGCAAGACTAACCTTTTGATTTTCTGAACACCCCATGACATCGAAAATCTTCTCCAGTGCTTTAATCCACCCTTCAGCTAGTACAGGGTCAGATGATCCTCTGAATGATGGGGGATGTTGCCTCATGAAATGTTCCACCACTGACATGTTTCTCTGCGGTTGATCTGGCTGATCTCGTGTATGGATACCACCACAATTTATCGCTTGAGTCAACTGTGCCATTACTGCAACAAACTATTCAGTTCCAATTCCGACAATCTCAGGATGCTGATTCGGAAGGTTATTTCCTTATGTATGCCTTCCTACCACTGCTTCCTTGTTTCCTCTGTGGAAAACCATTCTGAACAAACATGTATTAGATGAAGCAACATGGTAATCTTCAAATGCAATATCATTTCAATTTGACCCTAAAAAAATTATTTTTGGATAATCATTTAATAACATTATAACTCCTAAAGTTATTTAAACCAACCTCTGATACCAACTATAAGGCCCTAGCCTTAAACAATACTTAATATTGAATTAATTGAATAATTCACATTGAGGATCTTTTCAGGGTTAGAGTTTTAGAGAATTAGAACATAACTATTACATCTCAAAAGATTTACAATGTAGACACTTCTACCAAGTTTCCATAGAATAAAAAACTCTTAGAAAGAAACATGTCTAGTTACATGTTTTATATAGAATGGCATTCCCTTGATCCCATCCTTGACCTTATTCCACATTAAGTACTTTGAAAAACATTTCAAAAAAACATGGGGTGAGCATAAAAAGCTCAGTAAGGTATACACAAAGAATGAAAACTCTTAGTTTTTAAAACATCAAGAAAACCATGTATACTTTATCAAAGTAATACCTTAACCTTCATGAAGTAGTAAAAAAACTCTTCACTGAATAAAATATCATTACTTACTTTTTTGTAACCAAAGGATGACCATAAAACCCATATAAAGAACACATAACATATATAAAGGTAACTTGGGACATAAACATACTTAAGTGTAATAACCATATGGTCGACTTCCACACATATCACATAATGGTATAGCCATACGACCAACGTCCATACATACTTAATGGAATAGCCATACAGCCGACTTCCATACCCAATACATTGGAGGTTATAACATAACCACCCATCCTGGTATTTACGGCACCACCTGTCATATGGTTTATCAAGTAACCACCCGTCAAATTTCCATGTACCAATACAGAATCATAAAACATAAAACCAATATAAAGGAATGATAACATTTCCACATTTCAATCACAACATATCATTTAAATATATTGACATAATAGAATCCTTTATCAGAACCATTTTCAATACCAAAATACATAAAAGAGTATATGGTATTTATTCTATTTTAAAAACATTACGGCTTGTTGAGGAAGCCAAAGACCAAATAATACTCACGGCGGCGGAAAAGGCCGTTGTCACCGCGTATAGGTTTCCATCACAAAAACAACTACCCTATTAAAAAAAATTCATCTCCTCACACCGACCTATATGTTTCCATCACAAAAACAACTACCCTATTAATAAAATTTCATGAGAATAAAAAAATGATGATGTTTTCATCTACCAACTACATCACCACTTTACTGCCATATTTCTTAATTCCAATGTAGTTATTGATATTTCAAAAAATGTTACCATAATTATTTATATATAATAAATGTAACACCCACCTCCTGATAACAACCTATGATTTTTTATCTTTGGAACCTTCAATATCCACACAAAAAATAATAAGAAAAATTAATGAACCAAAACCCTTATATAGTCTGAAGAAAATATACTCCATTACAAACTATATAGAAAATTTTAAAGATAGCTCATGGCCCTTAAAATTCCATTAGTATAGAAATAATTAATATCCTCTATACATATATCTAATAATAATGATGTTTTGATAACTTTTATCTTGATAAGAAAATGTATACACTCTCTGCTTTTAAATAACATCTACATTAACTATAAAGACAATAATCATTGAAACTGAATGAAGGGTGACAAATGATTGTATAAGTGGGAAAACAATTTAAAAAATAAATTACATTGTGTTTTCATCTAGCCGATGATTATTATAATTATGAAGAAGTTCCATTATCTAGACATTGTATCTATTGAAACTCAACAACACAAACTAAATAGACTGTTACACATACAACAATTCTACTTTTGATATGATAATTGATATATAGCTTGAAATTTTATTTTAATATCTTCCCATGATGAAATAGATTGCACATGGTTATCTATAATCTGGTTATACCATTCACATATATATAACCTCAATCAAATAAATGGAATTATGAACACATTATTGTTATATTAACTGATCAGACTAATCAAAATATCAGTATCTCTCAAAAACACCCTACAACATAATCATAGACAAAACACTTATACATAAACATGAAATCACAATGATACTCCCACATAATCATTATCCTAGAATACAGAACTATACTATTGAACCAATAATGGTTAACTAGTGCATTATACCGCACCTATAGAATCTATTTTTTATGAAATTATATTATTTTTTATATTTTAGGTCTAGAATTTTTTAATTCCCCACATTATTTTGTTCTAATAATATATTAATGGAAATATTTTTTACTACCATTCATTCATTTTCTACCATCCTATCATTCCTTTATATATTTTTTAACATTAATATGGTAGAATGAAAATTTTGTTATTTATTTGTTACTGAAACTACAATAATATGTAATCCAATCTCTTTATGTTGTAATTTTTGGCATAATCATGATGCATGATTTGGGGTTTGAAAAATTAGTCTACAGATTTCTTATTTTTTCAATGATAACATTAAATATATAGAACAAATTATGGAGCAATTTTTTGGATTGAAAATAAATTTAAGGAAATTAATTTCAACTAAAATTATATATACAATAAATATATAGGTAATTTCAAAAATACCATAAGCTTTTTTTCGTATTGATTGAATTAAAAAATTTCAATATAACAATATATTATGATTCCAATGAAAATCATGATATAAACCTTGTGAACATCAAAATTTTATTGTAATAGAATGTTAAGAAATATCAATATAGTTTGACAGATTAACATAGTGGATGAATTTTATATGTGTATACTAATGAAATAATGAAAATTAAAATAACTCTTAAGTTATTTGATCCACAATATTCTGTATAATATTTATTGTTTTTATATCACATCATGAATTTTTTTATTCAGATTTCTGGTTCCCTTATTCTAATAGAAATATTCAAATTTTATATAAATATAACTATTTCAAAGAATTTGTAGAATCTATTTTATAAATGGGATAAATAACAAAATATAATTTTATATAGTAATTTCATGATTAATTCAATGTGAATGTGAACAAATTTTTCTAAATATATCACAAATAAATTTTCCAATGATACCATGAATATGTTTTTACAAAAATGATATTGAATCATGTATTGTAAATTTTACATAACTTATTATTGTGATAGTGACTGTGAATAATTTTAATTAATGTGAATTTGAATATATTTTTTCCTAAGTGACCATGAACTCAATTTATTCTTAGTTATATATAATTTAAATTAACCAACAATTAAACTATATTTTACATTGAATAATATGAAGGACCTGTTTTTATCAATCAAATGTTATTTTCATGTTGCATATTGTGGTGTTTTTATTTATATGAAAGTTCTCCTAAACGTACAGAATGTTGATTTCAATGTTACCACCTAATTTATGATGTTACAACACCTATTAAACTACCACCTATGTTATGATGAATCATTTTTATACTAAACCAACTGTATGTATAATGGAGTGTACCTATGTGTTCTTCTTCATAATTACACAAGAATATTACTACAAAATAAAATAAAATGTAAGTACTTGATAAAATATAAAGTGACCAAATAGTAAATTATATGACAATACAGAAAAAAAAATTTAAGAAAAATTATAATAACCTCCCTATAGATATACTGACCACAATAAAACATAAATAAACTGCATGACATGAATGTATTTTTAGTTTACTAGTTTAGATGAATATACCTTGTAATGTCCTGGACCTCTCTGGTCCATTAGATTTTTGAAAATATAGTGTTTGAGGTGTTCGAGGAGGTCAAGAAGACTTATCCCAGTTAATGTTTTCAAAAAATCTGATACTATGAATAGTTCCATCAGTGAATAGTTCTATCGGTAACCTATAACATCAACCTGTCTTCCCTTTTCCAGATTTCCAATTCTGTGAACAGTTCCATCATTGAACAGATCTATCGGTAACCTCTCTCAGGAACATGTATTGGTAACCTCTATCGGTAACCTCTATCAGTAACATATAATGGTTGTTGAACAATGTTCTATCAGTGAGGTTCGGTGATCAATGTTCTATCGATGAGGTTCAGTGAACAATGTTCTATTGGTGAGGATCTGTGAATAGTGTTCTATCAGTATGGTTCAGTTAACAGTGTTCTATCAGAGATGATTCAGTAAAAATGGTTCTATTAGTGAGGTTCAGTGAACAATGTTCTACCAGTGAGGTTCAGTGATCAATGTTCTATCAGTGAGATTCAGTGAACAGTTTTCCATTAGTGAGGTTCAGTGAACAGTGTTCAATCAGTGAGGATTCAGGGAACAATGTTTTATCGGTGAGGTTCAGTGAACAGTGTTCTATCGGTGAGGTTCAGTGAACAGTGTTCTATCATTCAGGTTTAGTGAATAGTGTTCTATCAGTGAGGACTCAAGGAACAATGTTCTACCAGTGAGGTTCGTGGAATAGTGTTCTATTAGTGAGGTTTAGTGAACAATGTTCTATCAGTGAGGATCAGTGAATAGTGTTTTATCAATGAGGTTCAGTGAACACTGTTCTAACAGTGAGGTTCAGTGAACAATATTATATCATTGAGGTTTAGTGAACATTTTTCTATTAGTGAGGTTTAGTGAGAAATGTTATATCAATGGGGTTCAGTGAAAAGTGTTATATCAGCGAGGATCAATTAACAGTGTTCTATTACTGAGGTTCCATTAATAGTTTTTTCTAAATGGTTAGGTCTATCGGTATCTTCTATCAGTAACCTCTAATGGTAGGTGTACAGTAACGGTGGGTGTACAGTGTTTCCATAATGGTGAGGTCTATCGGTAACCTCTATCAGTTACTTCTATCAGTAGGTTTACTATAATGGTATGTGTACAGTAATAGTAGGTTTATAGTAACAGAAGGTGTAAAATGTTTCCAGAATGGTGAGGTCTATAGGTAACCATTATCAGTAATCTCAAACGGTGGGTGTATAGTAAAAGTAGGTGTACAATGTTTCCAGCTTCCTACAAATTATCTCCTTTGATGTTTCCAATGACGTAATATTCATTTAAAGCATTATTTTAAGGACTCTTAAGGCCGATTCAAAGGCCATAAATCCTGTATTAATTATTCATATTGTATAAGGCCCCAGCCTTAAACATTGCTTAATATTGAATTAAATGAATAATTCACATTGAGGATCTCTTCAGGTTTAGAGTTTTAGAGAATTAGAACATAACTATTACATCTCAAAATATTTACAAAGTAGACACTTCTACTAAATTTCCATATAAAAAAACTCTTAAAAAGAAACATGTCTAGTTCCATGTTTTATATAGCATGACATTACCTTTATCCCATCCTTGACATTATTCCACATTAAGTCCTGTGAAAAAAATTTCAAAAAAATTTGGGGTGAGCATAAAAAGCTCAGTAAGGTATACACAAAGAATGAAAACTATTAGTTTTTCAAACATCAAGTAAACCATGTATACTTTATCAAAGTAATACCTTCACCTTCATGAAGTAGTAAAAAAACTATTCATTGAATAAAATATCATTACTTACCTTTTCGTAACCAAAGGATTACCATAAAGCCTATATAAAGAACACATAACATATATAAAGCTAACATGGGACATAAACGTACTTAAGTGGAATAACCATACGGTCGACTTCCACACATATCAATTAATGGAATAGCCATACGGCCACCTTCCATACATACTTAATGGAATAGCCATACAGCTGAATTCCATACCCAAGGCATTAGAGGTTATAATGTAACCACACGTCCTGGTATTCACGGCACCACCCGTCATATGTTTTATCATGTATCCACCCGTCAAATGTCCAAGTACCAATATAAAATCATAAAACATAAAACCAATATAAAGGAATGATAACATTTCCACATTTCAATCACAATATATCATTTTAATATATTGACATAATAGAATCCTTTATCAAAACCATTTTCAATACCAAAATACATAAAATATTATATGTTATTTATTCTATTTTAAAAACATTACGGCTTGTTCAGGAAGCCAAAGACCAAATAATACTTGTGGCGGCGGAAAAGTTCGTTGTCACCGCGTACATTAAAAAAAACATTCCTTTTTGTAATTTAGTAAAACGCTTCGTAGAAAAATATTCCTTTTTTATAAAAATAAAAGTCAAAGGGGTTTATACACTATATAAAAGATAGTTGTGTATAAAATGAAATATGCCTCAATAAAAGAAGATTGAGACGAAGTCCCTTACCTCAGGTCTGACTTGACGTGATCGTTCTTTAACATTAGGAATAATAAAATTGAGTTAATTTATACTTGCTTAATAACCTTTTTCAAGATTATTATTCCTTTTATATCACTTATTTCCATGTTATAAACATTATGTTATCATTAAGTTATTAATGTTTTTTTCGATATTTGGTTCTTAAGTCGAAAGTGGACTTCTTACAATTACATGTTGTTCGTGTGGTCAAATGTTCTTTACATCCAGAATGAAATTACTTATTTGGATATCATATATATCATATATATACAGAATATACATGTATTTATAATATTACATAATCATTTAGAGGTAAGAAATGAAATGCACCGTTCATGGAGACGGTAAGCCGTACGTACGCATGAACGCTACTTTCATTTCTTTTTCAAATTAATGGAATTAAAACAAAATTAGAGGTATGTATATTTTAATTACTGAATTATATTCATCATTTAGATGTATTATTCATCATATATATTCATTATATACATGTACTTTTAATAGTAAATTACACTTGGGGATAAGAAATGAAATGCACCGTTCATGGAGATGGTAAGTCGTACGTACGCATGAACGCTACTTTCATTTCTATCTCATACTTTAATTGAAAGAAATAATAATTATATAGAGGTATATTAAAATTCCAGTATAACATCATATATAATATCTTTAAATCCATCCTTTATGCGTCCAACATATGGCATTAACGAATCAAATCACTTTGAGGGGGAGGTAGTCTGCACTTCCTTAAATGAAGATATCGCGTTTACCCATAATGGAAACCATAAAGGTATTCCCAAAATGAAAAATACATAAGATTAAGGAAAACATAAACATATTATATATCATATATAAATATAGTGTCATCTTAATGGCCACCTTTGAAGGTGTTAAAATAATGTTGAACAATCATCGTTTCGGGAGGCAGAAATTCACCATCCACGGAAACAGTATGTTCTTTAACCATTAGATGTAGGTGTGTGTAAGTGTAGCACTAATAATTCTTATAAAAACATCCTAGTATATTTAGGATACTGTATTTTTTACAAAATAAAATAATAATAAGATTTTAGTGGGTTGGAGAAGCAAAATAAAACAAAAAGACACAAGTGAAGACATTACCTTAAAATCGGGTAACTCTCATAGATTTGAGCTCAAAGTCTTCCTTGGGAATACTTCTGCCCAAAGTGAGGCTTCAAGGAGTAAGAGAGGGAAGTTTAAAGACAAAATGGGCAGGGTTTGGCCTAGCCAATGGCTTTGGGAGTGTGGGTAAGGAGTTAGAGGTGGGGTCCTTTTATAAGAGGAGGGGAGGGGCACTCTTGGAAAGTAAATAAAAGTCACTTTATTTTAAAATGGTATTCGGATTGAAGAGGTCCCACATTGATATAATTCCAGGATAAGGTGATAAGGGTTTGAAATCCACTCATCCAATAGGTTTTGGGCATGTTTAGTTCTTAGATATTACATTATCTTTCCATTTATTTAAATCGTTAAATAATGAGGTAATCGCTGCATCATCATGATGTCATAAATAATTTAATTTATTTAAAGTCTAAAAATTATAAAAACAATTACTATGATGTAGAAAATCGTTTTATATTTACAATGACTAATTATAATCAAAAATATGACTTGTATTACCCCATGTAAAAATTGTTTTAGTAAAACATATCATGTTTGTGTCATTTTTACTTTATCATTAAATAAAAAGATATTTATGTAATTTCCCTACCAAAGTGGCTCCATGGGGTCCCCAAGATGACCCATGGATTTTCTGGGTCGGCCATGACACATACAATAAGGGTGGGACATGTGTCAAGCTCATCTCATATTATTAGAACATTATTTTTACCCTAAACTACACTAATTACCTCTAATCGCGATTAAGAACTTAAAAGTTACTATACACCAAAAAATTATTTTAATCTTATTGAACCACATTTTTCTTCTTAATTACAACCATGTATGTCAGATTTTTGAAAATCAAATCACCGAAGTGAAAAAGTTTCATTTGATAGAATAATCAGTTTCTTTAACTACCACTTAGTGGTTTCACTATTCATCAAAAATTGAAGTTTTTCAGAAAAAAAACCAAAACTTCACCCTAATCTATATTTAATATTCTGAATTCAAAAATGATGCCTATTTTACAAAATTAAAATCATATAAGTCACATTAATTAATTTAATAATTAATTCCCGCTGTCATGAAAAAAAACGTGTTTTTATGAAATAATAAGTATCAAAAGATTGACACCAATTTAAGTCCAATTTCAAAGTGAAATTGATTCCAATGACCTCCATTGGATTAAATGGTAAAAATATATTCATATTACACTTTATGACCAATTAAAAATATAATCTATCCATATAATTAAATTTAATGAAAAAACAGTTTTGATGTAAAATGCAGTATTTTTCACTATTCATTAAAAAAAGAACATTGTCAGAAAAATACCAAAAAATTATCCAATGTAAATTTCAATGTCCAAATCCTAATGAATATGTTTATTTTGAAAAATATAGATTATAAAATTTTCAAAATTTTGATTTAAAAAGGGTTTTCCATCAAAAGGCAATAAGACAATGTTTTATGAATATTAGTGTATTCCATGCATAAGATTGTATTTATTTTCATTTTAAGCCTATAAAACACTCTCTTATTCATTAATATACATAGATAAAATTATTTATTATTCATTACTTACTTTGGATGTTACATAAGTCTTGGGATGATTTTAGTTTGTTAAACTGTGTGGGTTAGTGCGATCCTCTTTTAATCGAGAATAAGTGTATCTTAAACCTTCACCCCATTAAAACTTCTAAAGGTACAAGATATTTCCCTCCCATGTTCATCCTCTTTGTTCTCAGCTATGAGATGATAAAACCTTTCAATCCTTCCTGTAAGAGTTTCCCAATAAACATTCCTCCTTGGATTGGTTCAGCTCTGTTTGATGGAACCAAGTTGTATCGATCTATCTTCGATATAATGTATGTTTTCTCATTATTCATTGAGGTATCATATTCTCCTACTTTTCCTTTTCATATTATATCATGTAATCTCCATGCTTGTAATGGGTTATTTCTATGGGTGTAGATAGTGTTGTCGTATCGTGGCATCCTCGGGTGGATGCAGTTATCGTGAGAGGAGGATCGTGACCCGTTGTGTGGATAAAGAACATGAGGAACTCTTTGAGGTAGGTGATTCGTTGCTTCTAATTCATTTATATGCAATTGTATCTTTAACATGTCTTAATCCCACTGGATGACAATGGAATTGACATAAGAAATTTTTTAAATGGATAAATAAATTGATAAAGATCATATGTTATTGCCTCCTGTTTTTCCTAGATTGTGTGATATTTATGAATGTTCATGATGGAAATTGGTAAATAACGTAAACCATGATTAATTCATAATTGTTTGGATAATGATAAAGAGGCATGTAAAAGAATCTGGTTCTTATGGTAATTTCATGTTAATCAAATTGGTGCAGTAAGCATGTTCATTTATTTTTGATAACTAACTGATTAACTTTCCGGAATTTGGAACCTACAAATAACAAATATGTTAATTCAATATGGATTAAAGAACAAACTGTTCGATAATTCTTTAAAGGGGTCTGAGATAACCCATTGATTGTTAAATGGCCAAGATCCCAATTTATGTGATGTTGTCTTCCTGCTGCTTGTGCTCTGATGTGATCCTGGATGTCTGTTGTGATATGTGGAGGAATGGAGGCTTTGGGTTGTGGAATTAGATGATGCCTAGATTGGTGAGATGCATCGGTTTATACATGTGGGTACCGGGGAGGACATAAGGAATGATGGAATGGGAATGATGTGATTATTGGATGCTTTCATTTCTTTTTGTTGTTTATCTACTTTACTTTTCTCTACTACTCAAGGAAGCTATTCTTACTTATCCTTCTTCAGAAACAGGAAAAGATATGTGGGGTATGCCACATGATTTCTGTTTCTGGATTCTCAAGGAAGAATTAGAATATGCTCTTACTATAAGTGGAAAATACCGAACGATTATTCAATCTACTCACCGTGTTGAGCCCCTTGTGTTTAGTATAGTATAATTTTTTTCTATAATGCATGGGAATTTGCGAAAGTAATTATATAATGAATAACTGAATAAATGGTGTTAACCCATGGGGATGGAGTGACTTTAAAAATATGATGAGGTCGCAATTTTGAAGGAACGATTGACTTGGGAATGATGCTAATGAAATTTAAGGTGGAATCATTCGTGGTTAATTATTGTTTAATGAATTAATTAAGTTAAAGTGAAACTGATAAAAATGGAATGATGTAGTCTAATAAAGCTCTCTAAATGGTTGTATGCATATATGATATCTAGTCTTAGAAGTAGCAGCTCGGATTCTGAGAGACGTCAGCTGCAGTTGTGTCAAAGACTAGGAAATTCCCATAGTGTTGTTGTGAGATATATTATATCTTGTACTTTTTGTGTTTCTATATCGTACACCATCCAGTCAATATGGTCAAATGACATCCTAGGGATTCTGAGGCATGGGGGGTGATTTCCCGAACATTCCGGTGGAGGATGAATGACTGAATACCCCCTTTGGCCCCACACTCTCCTCTTGGTAGTTACATGTGCTGGTAGGCACAATGGTTAATTTTAACCATATATGTGTGTAGATGACTATAATGGCTTGAGGTTATCCACACACATATATTCAGGATATAGTATCCTATGCACTACTATATGTCTAACGTGTATGGTAAATTATGGATTGGGGATTCTTACTCGATGTATGAGTTGTAATGGCTTGAGGTATAATACCCGATGTATGATACACATTATAGGGGTTGTGATGGCTCCCAGAAACTACCTTGTTACATTTCGTACATGTACGTGGTGGGTTTTTTGCATGAGGTGCACGTTGTGGTGATTATCCCAGGATTCTACAGGCAAGCCTTTTTGGAGAGAGATGCTTAGGACGTGCGATATTGGGGAAAATAGGCAAACTAGTGGGGAAATAGTAGTGTGGTACCATTGATATTATTTATTATATGATATATTATTTTATACGTTATTGATGAGAGTATACATGCTGAGGTTGGGAACTTAGTATAACTATTTAGGTGACAAGTTAGTTTCACTAGTTGTTCACTGTGGTGTAGCATGATTTTTTTACTTTTTTAGGATAGGCACTGGGAAGGATCCTACTGAGTATACTGTTATACTCACCCTATGTTTATATAAACTATTTTCTAGGTCACTTGGAGCAGGTATGTGATCAAGCTAGTTTTTATGAGCATGGGGTTGCAGGAGTTGTTCAGGCTTGTGTTTGCTGCTGTTTTTACGTTCTTTTGGGTACTTACTTTTTTCCCTTCTAGTTGTTGTCCTTTTGCATGACATTTCATATATCCACATAGGTTTATTTTATATTGCAGTTCTGGGTAGGAGTTGATTGGTGTCTATCTTAACTCTATATTTCATATATGTTTTCTTAGAGGGTAATGCCTCCCATTTGTGTGATTACTATACCCTCGTTGTTAGTCACCAACCCGGGGCCTACGTGAGGCTGGACTTTGTTTTCATTATCTCCCTTATAACATTGTCGATGTAGGAGGGGTACACTTTGTGAGGAGGGGTTCATGAGAGAGTGTTATCAGAGGTAGGTTGATATATAGGATGGAGTTTTGAGTTGTGCACAGGTGAGGTTGCATGGGGTGGTAGGGAAACATCGTCATTCATGTTTAGAAAGTGAGGTAAATACTAGAGACCGGATGAGACATAAATGTTTAGGGCCCCCTCTAATATGATGTACTGATATTTATGATTACAATGGATACTAAACAAGGTGATACTATTTGAATTGTAGAGACCTGGGGAAGTATCATGCATCATTCTTCCTTGTTCATGTGTTTTAATAGGTATACCTTTGGATAGGTTAACATAAAATGAATAAAAACAATTAATTAATTAATGTTGAGTCTTCCATATCCCTGGTTTAGAAGTTCTAACGATTAGTTTTTTTATAGTTATGGCCCCAGGTCGATGTCCTCATCAGGTTTGCATAGAAAATGTCCTGCAGGTTGTTCTAGAAGATTGTCGCAGGGTAGTGGTTGACGATGAAGACACTCGGAGAAAGACATTTTGAGAGTTTCACCACTAGTTTCTGGAGATGTATGAGGAATATATTCCAGATACAGTCATTGAAGATTTTTTAGAGGATGTCAATATTGTTTTCAGTTCAATTCATGCTCGGAAGGAGCGTTGGGTGTCCTTGGTTGTGATGATGATACATGGAGAAGCGAGGTAATGGTGGTTCTTGTTCCTCGGGAATTGCTAGGATATAGCGATCACATGAGAGGAGTTCTGAGACAGGTTTAGAGTTGAGTTCTTTCTTCTACTGCGAAGGAATCCAGTCGCCAAGAGTATCTTATGCTCTGACATGGGACCTTCAATGTTCGAGAGTTTTGAATACGTTTTAATAATCTTTTATGATATGCCTCGGACCAGTTACCAAATGATGAGGCTAGGCCGAGGCATTTCGAGGAGGCTTTGCATCCAAATATCAAGTGTCAGATCACCCCATTTATGCTGAAAACATATCATGAGGTGCTGGAGAGGGAATAGGTTGTCGAGAGGACTTTTTCCAAGACCGGATAATCATGAGAGGGGAATCAGTATGATTCCTCACGATGCCGATCTATGGTCCGGGGTTCCCGATTTTCAGGGCAGAAGGGTTTTCGTTTAGCTGGGGGTAAGTCCAAGCCCATTAAATCTTGTTTCTCTAGCGGAAACAACTCTTAGGACTCTTCCAAGGGATCAAGATCTTGTTTTCCTTATGGGGGTCGTGACCATCAGAAGTGGGAGTGAACCACCATTCAGATGGGACATCATGCACCATGCACTTTTCTCCAGTTCCTCCATTGAGGTAGTTCTAGCTGAGGCAGCAGCAGCCAGTTTCACCATCTATAGATCAAAAGAGGGTAGATGGGGCAGGTAGAGGATGGCCCCATGATGCCTCCTGTCCTCATATAGCAGAGCACGATAGTGGTGGTGGTCGTCACTAGGGTCAGAGATTTCCTGGAGGAGGTCGTTGTCGGCTTCGAGCTCTATTGTTTCCATCTCCAGGTGAGACAGACATTGTTCGAGGTACAATTTTATTGTTCTCTTCTATGTTTTTCTCCTTGTTTGATACAAGAGCGACACAATCCTTCATATCACCTACCCTTTTCCATGCTTTGGCACTTGTGGTGGAGTGGTTTCCTGTGCCCTTGGCATTGACTATACCAGTTGGAGATAGAGCTGACTTGTTGGATGTATACAGATAATGTGAGATACTTTTGGGGAAACACCGCTCTTGGAGAGATTTCTTATGTTTACAAATACAACTATATGATGTCATCCTAGGCATGGATTGGATGTATTCAGGGAAGGCTACCGTCGATTGCATCAGAAAGAAGGTCATTTTCGTTGGTTCAGATGGGGATCCAGTGGTGTTGTTGGTGAGCGAGATCCTTAGATGGGTCATAGGCACATTCCATCCATATCATCCATGATGAATGAGATGATCCTGAGTTCTTCAGAGGTTCAACAGTTGGCATTTTCTAGGGTCGTAGAGGAGTACCCTGATGCCTTTATAGAAGAGGTTGTAGAATTACCCCCTCGACGGGAGATCAAGTTTGTGATCAAGCTATAGTAAGGAGCTTCTCCAATATCTATGTATTTATATAGGATGACCCCTTCATAGTTACGAGAGCTATGTATAAAACTTGATGGTATGTTATAGTGTGGTTTTGATAGACAAAGTGTGTCACTGTGGGGCGCACCAGTTTTGTTCTCGAAGAAGGTCGATAACAGTTTGCAGTTGTGTGTCGATTATCATCGATTAAACAAAGTGACAATAAAGAATTTCTATTCTCTTCCACTGAATGATGATTTATTTGATCTACTAAAGGGTGAGGGTTGGTTCTCAAAGATCGACTTGTGGTCAAGATATCATCAGAAGCGTGTGAAGGATTATGATGCCACAAAGATTGATTTATGTTCCCGTCATAGGAATTATGAGTTCGTGGTAATGCCATTTGGCCTGACGAATGCACCAGCTGTATTCATGGTATTGATGAATTCTGTGTTCCATGTGTTCCTGGACATGATTTTAGTACTTTTCATCAATGAAATCCTTATGTACTCCACATCTGAAGGGGAGCATGTAGAGGATCTACAATCCTTTTTGGTAGTTCTTCGCCAACATCATATGTTCATGAAGTTGTCGAAGTGTGAGTTTTTGGATCGAGAAGTCCATTTCATAAAGAATTTTGTGTCCCAATAGGGTGTAGCTATGGATCCATCGATGATAGAAGAGGTTGTGACTTTGTCATCTCCCAAGACAGATTTAGAGGCGTGATGTTTCCTTGGTCTACTAGGCTACTGTAGGATGTTTGTAGCCAATTTCTTATGAGTTGAAACTCCTCTGACAGCTTTGACTATGAAGGATCAGGCATTCATATAGACTGATCAATGTTAGGCAGCTTTCAAGTACCTAATGGAGAAGTTAGTATGTTCTCCATTCCATTGTCTTCCAGCTAAGGGATTTCAGTTTTGTAACATCCCAAGCTTCTATGGTAGACTTCTCTTTGAATAATACAATAGCTTCTGTGGGGCGCAACATCAAGTTCTAACACACACCACAACCATTCAAACTAGCCCTTATGAATAGTAATACCCAATTTTTGAAATATTATAAACTTTTATTTAAAAATGGACTTCATTTTTGGATTTGGAATATCTAAATTAGATGTGGGTGAAATTTTCGGTACTTTTATGATAACTTTGATATTTTTATGAATAGTGAAATTTACTAAATATTAATTAAAAACAATTTTTTTAATCAAAATAATTAATTGTTATAAATTATGAATTTGAGCAGTTATAAAGTATATTTAAAATATATTTTTACCATTTAATAAAATTTTGATAATTTTATGTAATTTCACATTTTAACCAGACATAAACAAGTGTCAATCTTTTGATATTTATTATTTCTTAAAAACACACTTTTTTGACAATGGAAATTAATTTAAAATTAATTTCTGCCACTTCTATGTTTTGAATTTAGAAAAATGAATTCCATATTTTGAATCAGTATTTCTGAATTGTGTAAATATGTAACTCTTTTTTTAGACATTTTGAATAATTACTTCGGTAAATATTTTATTTACCAGTGTTAAAGGGTAAATCCAGTAAATAAGGTTAAAAATATATATTATAATAATAATAATTTACCCTAAACATGTCCTAAACATTTTGGTTGATACATGTACGACCATAGGCATATTTGGGTCAATTTTGGGACCCCATGGGGCCACTTGTAAGTGATAATGACACTTTATATTAATTAAGTTAATGTATATACAAAAATAACATAAGCATATATCTTTTAGAAAACCTATTTTCATACAGGGTTATATATGTTGTATTTTCAACTATAAATATTAATTATAATCTAAAAATATTTCCTACATAATGGTATTTTATTTATAATTTTTATACATTGAATAATTAAATTTATTTACGACAAAATAATGATACAATATTTTCTTTATTAATGGAAGAATCAAATAATTAGTATTATAAATGTTAAAATAAATATAATTTTATTGTTTTGAAGACATCCACGAAGTTTATTGGTTAATATTACATGTTAGTATTTCTTAAATGTATTTTATTCGAATTAGTAATGTTTTTAGACTTTAACACAAATCAATTATTGAATAGTGTCAAATTTGACATAAATGGGGTTTTAAAACAAATATTATATTAATAATTGATATTCTATTCCTAAAATTCTATGGTTCAGCCAATAGATTTATATAATGATTTATGTATTATCAATGTACAACTTGGGGGGTATCTTGGATGAATATAGTATGTTTATTAACTAATTAATATAAAAATACAATGTGACATGGTAAATGTCAAACTAATTAACTAAGCTTTAAAACTAAAAGATAAGGTTAATATAGTGACCCAAACCTGTCTAAAATCAATTGGTTGAAAGGATTTCGACACATCCCCACTATAAAATTTTAATAATCTAATTTTGAGCCATTATTAACCGAATATGAATTTTTTATAAATTAATATTTTATGATTATCCTAAAGAGCCCCTCCTCCCCATTATAAAAAGACAACACTTCAAACCAATTCATCATACCTTCAAAGCCTTTTGTCTCGGCCACCCTATACCCAAATATCCTCCCACATTCTATCACTTAAAACTAGGGGCATTAGTTTTATCAGAAATCCATCATATGGATCCCTTTTGATCAAATCAAAAAAAAGAACCTGAAGAAGATGTAATGTTTTCATCACCCTCTTTCATGTTCCAATCATAATCAACTTCTTCGTTCTTTTTTATTTCCATTATAAAATAATAAATCCAATATATTATATATAAAATTATGTTATTATAAATATGGTACAACCATATTCAGTATTCTATCCATCCTTTGAATGACATGTCAACATACGTGCGTACGTACGGCCTACCATCTGCACGTCGTGGTGTAATTGTCATTCAAAACATTATTTTTTGTATGGTTATGATAATGATGTTTAATTGATGTATATAATAAATATAACATGATAATAATTAATTAAATATTATATAATATACAATTATATATTATTTTAATATCAAAAGAATGATATTGCCACTCATCCGTACGTACGTACTACCGTCTCCACAAACGTGATAAGATTCATTCCCCATCGTATCCATTCAAGTATAATTTTCATTTGAAGATTAAAAATTTTGTTTAAGGACTTGATATCATTATGGATATTAATAAGATTCAACCTATCCATTACAAACATTGCTTACGTAACAAGGCATATAAAGGAAAACGACTTAGTTTACACCCGAAATAATGATAATACTAAGATATTATTAACAAAGCAATGTTAAAAGATCATATATGATATCATATTAATGTATATGATTCGTGTATAATTTAATAACAATTATCTCACCATTATAGAGGAGGTTAAACTACCCTCGACCAAGTAAAATTTCATGTTAAGGGGATTTCATCTCACTACTTATTCCCGAGATTCATGCCATATTGCCACTATTACCTTTTGTGTGTTGTATGTACTGCCCATAATTGTATTATTTCTGTAATAAACATTAATATATGTGTATTTACATATTCATTGTATGATACCTCTTTTATGGGGTGTATGTTTCGTAAGATACCAATTTAGTAAGGGTTTATTTCACAATCTCTTCATTATCAATGGTTGTTTATACATAATCATCTACTGGGACCTCATTATCATACACATCCATGATTCTAAAAAATGTATTTCAAAACATCTGTACTATTTTATAAACTATGCGTTAATGTAATTTATACACTTTTTGAATTTTTTTATGATGTTTATAAAGGAATCATTCCATCATTTTCCAGACAAGGTCATTCTTAACCTTTTCGACAAAATTAAGGTAAGAATGTCTTTTTTTAACATATACGGTGGGTGTAGCTATTTTCTACCATTATAAACTTGTCGATGATTTCCTTAAAATATTATTAGAATATTTTGAATTTAAATGGTTTATTTTATAATTAAGTGACTCTTATATGATTTAAAAAAAGTGATTTCTCTCAAATAGTTTTGATTTCATCTATGTCAACATCATTTTAAATGTTTTAAAGATTTATTATTCTAAACCATTCTCATTAAAGTCCATGATTGTAATATGGTTTTACGGATTTATTTAAATGGACATGAATGTATTAAAATGTTACTTACTTTAGAAAGTTTCGAAGTGGTTTGGGACGCTTTGATTCAAAAATATATTTAAATATATTCCTTTCAATATTGTGTGACTTTAAATGTTTTCATGAAAAGGGATATTTCAATCAAAGAGTTTTACAAATCATTTCTATCTATGTCAAATTATATAATTGATTTTAAACTTGTTTTGAAGTTTATTTAATATAATAAAAAACATACATATTGTATTAATGGTTTTGTGATATGTTTGACTGTGGATGTGTTATTTTTATACCATTAATGGTTTATGGTTAAAGTAATGAAATTAAGTATCCTAGTTCATAAATTAATGTTTCTGTTATGTTTCAACGTTTTCAAATGAGGAATGTATTGGACATATAAAGTGACGGGTGGAGCCCTCAATAGCTCCTCGATGCATCTGTAGGTCTCATGAGAGAATGATATGTGGAATATGCCGAGGACCTTTCCAAATTTGTTTTATGGTTTTGGCCAAAGCCTTAATAATATTTAGTCGTCTTGGAAAAGGCCTTGACAAAATGTTTCAGAATGTCCAGAATTATACATTCCCTCATTATGGAATAATATTGATTGTTCATGTGGTCATTCGAATAGTATAATACCCATGATTATATTTTATTATGGAATTATTTACTCAGCTCATATTATTTCCACAAAAGTATTAATTTTTATTATTGATAAAGGCATGTGGTTTCAATTATTCAGCATGATTAATATTTATGTCATCTTCCATTGTATTGATTACCCTTACTGAGTGTTTGAGCTCACCCCTTTCTATGTTTTATTTTTCCTAGTATTCCATTATGTGTATTATGGTTAATATGTTGGGTTAATATAAAGGGAATAATGATGTTCTAAAAAAACTATTTATAGTATGTTTTATGTTTGAAATTGTATTGTAATGTAAATGTATGTAATCTATTTTCCAAGACTGTTAAACTAATCGGCCCGTCTAGACTTGATTCCTTGTAATCATGCCAATGTATTAAAATAATGCACCAAATCTGGGTAACTGGTGTTGGGGAATTATAGATGGTATCCAAGGAAGCATAGAAATAATCATGGAAACTAGATTTAGATAAAATCTGAATATAGCACATTACCCTTAGATAGTATTTGAGGATTAGTATAGAAAAACTTCTTATAATATTGGTAATGTAAGGATTTTGTGAGTTTTCCAAGAAAATAAATCCCTGTCAGGATATGAGCTGGTAGAGACGGCTCTGGAACCGATGTACCTAGGGGTAAAACCCGAAAACACCGCTTTGATCTAGACACGAACGAGAACTGGTTCATGACAACGGGCCTTGCTACACTCTTGGTTACGAAACTCTCGGGGGATATGCTTAGGATAATTCTCATTTTCATTAAAACCCATTATGAAGGGATTAATAGTATATATACTTACTCAATGAAATTATTTTTGTGAATATGGATTATATCCATAAACTGTTCAATTTTTGTTAGGTATTTTACAAGTTTGTAATTATGTATTTAGATTCATTAACAAATCTACTTTATGAAATTGTTGAGAAATGGAACCTAGTTGACATAATGGAAATCATATCAACTCACGTATTCTATTTAGGGATTTGCCTCCTACTCAAGAAAATTATAGTAGAGCTAGTGATAGAACTTTTGCAAATCATCTTATCACCATACTGGGATAACTCACTCAAGTTATTAATACTAACCTTACCCGTATGGAGCACCCTGATCCACAATGTAGAGTATCAATGTTAGATCGCTTCATGAGGAAACAACCACCAATATTTGATGGGAATACAAATCCATTGCTAGCTGAGCAATGGATATGTTCCCTAGAGAATATATTTCATGCTTTGGGGAGTATTGAAAGGGAAAAAGATGTCATGGTAGTTTATTGCCTCACTAGAGATGCTGATAAATGGTGGTAATTGATTGAAAAAAAAGGAGGATGAACAAGTATCATGTAGGGAATGGAGGGAGTTTATAAAAAATTCATAGAATAATACTTTCTTCATGGCCATCATGCAGATATGGAAAGACAATATCTCAGTCTGAGGAAAAATGAGGATGAGAATGTTGCAATGTATGAGGAAAAATTTAAAAGGTTACAAAGGAATGCTGCATATTATATACGTAACCCAAGAAGTAAGATTTATCATTTCATTGATAGGTTAGGACAATTTTTCTATCAAGCCTTAATATCTCAATCCTTCTCATCATACAAAGATATTGTCTCATTTTCTATAAATACAGAAAAGGAATTTTCTAAATCGTATGACAATAAAGTAAATCAAGAGAAGAATAGAATGGTGGAGAAAGAGATAGGTAATGGGAAAAAGGGGAAGAAGGATTTTCCATTATGTGATAATTGTGGGAAGAAACACCCTGGTACTTACCGAAAAGGAATGGGAATCTGTTACAAGTGTGGTGAAAAAGGCCACCAAGCTCATGATTGCAAAGGCGAGAAAGTTGCTATCAATGATGAATGCTATAATCATAGAGAAATAGGGAATTATGAAAATGAATGTCATATGGTCCAATGAAACATTCCTCATAAAAGGCCAAGGGAGAAAGGCAAATCTTATGTTGTTACTACAGTTGAAGTTGAATAATTATTGTATTTATGTTGTTGGACTCAAGAACAATATTCTAGTTATAAGAATATTGTGATATATATTACGATTGTACTGCGGTACTTGTTGTTTTCATTAAGGTTTTAATATGACTAAGGTAATCATATTTTCATTATGAGAAAATAAGAGAAACATTACTTTGTTTTTCAAATCTGATGTTACAATTGATTTTCGAATTTAGATACCTTTTACAGAGAATTGGGACAAAGGTATTTTGGATAACTATTATGTTTTCAATTAATGAAGTTTAATGTTGGATGGTATTGTTTAAGGATAAAACATTTCTTATGATTATTTTTGGAATATTATAATACTATAGTCTTGGAAAAGGACAACATGTGGGTCAGCCAATAACTCATCACATCAGACAAATCTATAGGAAGCAAACCCGCAATCATAGTGAGAAAGAACTTTATTACCAACCACTAGCCTAAAGGAATTCTTTGGTTGATAAAAAATTGTTCTCATCATTTAAATGGTATATTTTTATATTTATAACTCTATACGATTAGGATAAATATAGTATTTTTTAGTTGTATTATGTTTTGGAGTGAAAGAATCGTTTGTGGTAGAAATTAATTAATGGATAAAACTCTAATTATAATGTAAGTATATCTCCTTACGATCATATCCAATTTCATAAATAAATTCCTCAACATTATGAAAAGGAACATAGAACAAAAATCTTTTCCTAGATTGTACCATAGATCATCACATATTTATGGCTTTGTGATTGTTGGCTTTTTCAAAGACATGTTCTCTACCACTCTCCATCAGATATTGATGGTTAGATTTATCATCTGTATCCATGTTTTCCTACATGGAACCTTAGTATATGTTATTTTTGGTACCCTTCATACTTACCACTCTATATTTTAAATAGAGGCCTCATTAATCCATTTTTCGATGTGGGATTTCAAATAAGATATTCTGAAATGTCAACCCCATTTTTCTAATACCAAGAATAAATTGTGAGGATTCAATTTATTAAAGGATAGAGGAATGTAACATCCCAAGCTTCCATGGTACGATTCTCTTTTAATAATACAGTAGCATGTGTTGTACACAACTTTGAGTTATAACACACACCAGAACCAATCAAACTAGCCATTATGAATAGTAATACCCACAATTTGAAATTTTATAAATTTTATATTTGAAAATGGAATTCATTTTTGGATTCTGAGTATCGAAATTAGCTTAGGGTAAATTTTTTGTACTTTTCTGATAACATTAATATATTTATTAATAGTGAAAAATATTAAATTTTAATTACAAAAAACTTTTTTATCGAAATAATTAATACTGATAAATTACGAATTTGAGTGGGTTTAAATTATATTTAGAATACATTTTTACCATTCAATACAATTTTTGTCATTTGACGTAATTTTACATTTTAACATGACATAAACAATTGTCAATCTTTTGATAGTTATTATTTCTTTAAAACACGCTTTTTGTTTTGACCGCGGGAATTAATTTTAAATTAATTTCTACCAATTCTATGTTTTGAATTTGGAAAAATGGATTCCATATTTAGAAACAGTATGTCTAAATTGTGTAAATAGTTAACTCTTATTTTTAGGCATTTTGAATAATTAATTCGGTAAATATTTTATTTACCATGGTTAAAGGCTAAATCCGGTAAATAAGGGTAAAAAATATATTATAATAATATTAATTTTCCCTTAAAAGATGTCCTAACGCTATTGGTTGATACATGCCTGACCATGGGGATCTTTGGGTCCATTTTAGGACTGCTTGGAGCCACTGGTTAGTGGTAGTGACACTTTATATTAATTAAGATAAATTAAATTCAAAAATGACATAATCATATATCTTATAGAAAAAAAATTTACATAGGGTTATATATGTTATATTTTTGACTATAAATATTCATTATAAATATAAACAGATTTCCTACATTTTGGTATTTTATTTATAATTTTTAGATATTGAATAATTAAATTTATTTATTACAAAATAATGATGTCGTATTTTCCTTATTAATGAAAGAATCAAATAATTAGTATTATAAATGTTAAAATAAATATAATTTGAATTTTATTTGATGATATCCACGAATTTGATTGGTTAATATTACATTCTAGGATTGCTTAAATGAATATTATTCGAATTAATATTGTTGTTAAGACTTTAACAAAAAACAATTATTAAATAGTGTCAAAATGGACATAAAAGATATTTTAAAACTAATATTATATTAATAAGTGATATTCTATTCCCAAAATTCTAAGGTTCAGCTAAAGGACTGACATAATGGTAGGTGTATTATTAATAGACCACTTGCGGGTATCTATGATGTATATAGTATGTTTATTAACTATAAAATATAAAAAGACAATGTGACATGGTAAATGTCAAACTAATTAACTAAGAGATAAAACTAAAATATAAGGTTAATAAGGTTACCAACCTTAGACATTGAATAATCCACACTGGAGACATTATAAACTGGATATGAATTTATTATAAATTAATACTTTATGTTTTTCTAAAGACCCATCCTCCCCCTTATAAAAGGACATCACTTCTAACCAATTCTTCATACCTTAAAAGCCTTTTGGCTTGGCCAACCTCGGCTCAAATATCATCCCAAGTTCCCTCACATCAACCTAGAGGCCTTAGTTTGATCACGAATCCAACTTCTGGATCCCTTTTGATCAATCAAATGAAAGAACCCGAAGAAGAGGTAATGTTTTCACCATCCTCTTTCAAGTTCTTTTTTCATCATCTTCTTATTCTGTTTTTATTTACATTATAAAATAATAACTCTAGTATCTTATATATATTATGATGTTATTATAAATATGGTATAACCATATTCATTATTCTATCCATCTTTTGAATGACATGTCACCATATGTGAGTACGTACGGCCTCCCGTCTCCACATCGTGGTGTAATTTTCATTCAAAACATTATTATTTTGATGGTTATGATAATGATTTGTAATTGATGAAAATAAAAATATAACATTATAATAATTCAGTAAATATGATATAGTATCCAATTATATATTATATTAATATCAAAATAATGATATTGTCGCTCATGCGTACGTACGGAATACCGTCTCCATGAACGCAATGAGATTCATTCCCCATCGTATCCATTAAAGTATAAATTTCATTTTCAGATTAAAAATAATGTTTAAGGACATGATATCATTTTGTATATGAATAATATTCAACCTATCCATAATAAACATGGCTTACATAACAAATCATATAAAGGAAAACGAATCAGTTAACACCCGAAATAATGATATTACTAAGATATTATTAACAAAGCAATGTTAAAAGATCATATATGATACAATATTAATGTATTCGATTCTTTTATAATATAATAACAATTATTTCACCATTATACAGGATGTTAACCTTCCCTCAACAATGTAAAAGTTCAAGGTAAGGGGTTTTCATCTCTCTACTTATTCCTGTGAGACTCATGACACATTGACACTATTACCTTTTGTGTGGTGTATATACTTTCCATAATTGTATTATTTGAGTATTACACTTTTATTTATGTGTATTAACATATTCTTTTTATGATACCTCTTTCATGGGGTGTATTTTTCGTATGATACAAAATTGTTAAGGCTTTATTTCACAATATCTTCGTTATTTGAGATTGTTTATACATAATTACCTACTGGGACCTCTTTCTCATCCACATCCATGTTTCCTAAAAATGTATTTCAAAACATTCTTACTATTTTATAGATTATGGGGTAAAATCATTTTTACCGTTTCTGACTTTTTATAAGATTTTTATAATTGAATCATTCCGTCGTTTTCCAAACATGGTCCTTTTTATCCTTTTCGAAAAAATTCAGGTAAGAATGTCTTTTTTAACATATACGACGGGTGTGGGTATTTTAAATCATTATACACTCGTCGAGGATTTCCTTAAAATATTATAAGAATATTTTAAATGTAAATTTTTTATTTTATAATTATGTGACTCTTAAATGATTTAAAAAAATAGTTATATCTCTCAAATAGGATTGATTTCATCTATGCCAACATCATTTTAAATGTTTTAAATATTAATTATTATAAACCATTCTCATTAATTTCCATGATTGAAAAATGGTTTTAAGGATTTATTTAAATGTACATGAATGTTTTAAAATTTCAATTTCTTTAAAATGTTTCAACGTGGTATGGGACACTTTGATTAAAAAATATCATTAAATATCTTCCTTTCTAAATTCTTTGACATTTAAATGTTTTCATGAAAAGGGATATATCAATCAAAGAGTTTTACAAATCATTTCCATCTATGTCAAATCCTATAATGTATTTTAAACTTTTTTTTATGTTGATTTATTATGATACAAAACTTCCATATTGTATTGATGGTTTCATGATATGTTTGACTGTGGATGTGTTATTTTTATACCATTCATGGTTTATGGTTAATGTATTGACATTTAGTATCCAAGTTATTACATGAATGTTTATGTTCTGTTTCAACCCATTCATATGAGGAATTTATTGGACATTGTATGTGATGGGTGGAACCCGCTATAGCTCCTCGATGCATCAGTAGGTCTCATGAGACAACTCGACATGGAATTGGCCGAGACCCTTTCCCAATTTGATTTATGGTTTTGGCTGAGACCTTAATCAATTTAAGATGTCTTGGGAGAGGCCTTGACAAAATATTTCATAATGTCTGGCATTATATATTCCCTCCTTATGGAAATAATATTGATGGTTCATGTGGTCATTCGACTAGTAGAATACACATGATTATGTTTTATTATGGCATTTTTTACTCAGCACAAATTCTTTCCTTAAAAGTATTCATGTTTATTATTGGTAAAGGAATGTGGTTTCAATTATTCACCATGTATAATATTTATTTCATATTTCGTTGTATTACTTACCCTTATTGAGCATTTGAGTTCACACCTTTATATGTTTTACTTTTTCCAGGATTCCAAGAATTGTATTATAATTAATATGCAGGGTTAAGCTAAAGGGATTAATGGCGTTCTCAAATTACTATTTATGATTTGTTTTATGTTTGAAATTGTACTGTAATGTTAATTTATGTAATCTATTTTCCAAGACTACTAAATTGATCGGTCTTTCGAGACTTGATTCCTTGTAATCATGCCAATGTATTAATATAATGCACTTACACTGGGGAACTGTGGTCGGGGCGTTATAAGTTTGATGTTTTCTATGATGATTCACATCTGGGGTAAGGATGTGTGCTAATGAAATAGAGGTCAGTTATTTCTTATGGGTCTCAGTAGTTACGTCCTCATGAACTCAACTATGCCACCCGTGATCTTGAGTTGGCAGTCATGGTGTTTTCTCTGATGTTGTGGAGACATTACCTCATTGGTGAGCTCTTTGCGGTTTTCACTGATCATAAGATTTGAGGTATTTTTTCCCACTGCATGACTTGAACTTATGACAACATCTGTGGATGGTGTTCATATAAGAATATGACATCGAAAAATAGTATACACCTAGAATAGTGAATGATGTATCTAATGCGCTAAGCCGAAAGTCACATAGTGATGCTCTTCATGAATTCGGTGATTCTTGGAGATTAATGGAATAACAGTCAACTTTACATCAGGATATGGGAGAATTTAGGGGTAGAGGTTGTCTTTTTCAGAATACGGTACAATCATCCCTATTGTAGAAGGTGGAAGTGTCCCGTTTGGGAGATCTAGAGGTCGAGGTGTGGAGAGACCAAGTTGTTTTTGGTGAGGCCCCTGATGGATGGACTAAAGATGAACAATATAAAGTGTTGTATCATGGAAGGATTTTTGATCCTTTGATGATGCATGAGATGGTTCTCAGATAGTTTCATAGTTCCCCATTAGCGGTGCATCCTGGTGTGTCATTGATGTACCGAGCCTTAAGGAGACAGTTTTGGGGGTCTTGTATGAAGTGTGTCGTTGCAGAGTTTGTGACTCGATGTTTAGTCTGCTAGATGGCGAAGGTCAAACGACATGTTCTGGGTGGTCCTCTATAGCCATTAGAGATTCCTCAGTGGAAGTGGGAGGACATATCAATGGAATTTTTTATCTGGTTTACCTCGAGCTCCATGAGGACATGATGCTATTTGGATGGTATTTTATCATTTAACGAAATCATCCAACATCATAGCGATCAAGGGGTCGAGCTCAGTGGAACTTATTTCAAGGCAGTATCTAGAGGAGGTGGTGTGACTTCATAGATTCCCTAGGACAATCACTTCTGATCGTGATCCTCTTTTTACCTCTAGGGTGTGGAGAGGTCTCCAACATGATTTCTGTTCTCAATTATTCCTTAGCACTGCTTTTCTTCCTCAAATGGATGGTCAGACCGAGTGAACCATATGGACACTTGAAGACATGTTACGCTCTTATGTTCTTGATATTGTAGGTTCATGGATGAGGACCTTACTCATGGTGGAGTTCTCTTACAATAATAGTTTTAACTCTACCATCGGTATGGCGCTGTTTAAAGCCATGTATGGATGGCCTTGCTATTCTCTATTGTATTGGACAACAGTCAGAGAGTCAGCAATTCTTGGATGGGAACTAGTGTAGAATACAACAGAGATGGTCCAGGTGATTTTTTAGGGGGTGAAGATAGGACAAGATCATCATAATTCATATTCTAATCAAAGGAGGAGTCCCTTGGAGTTTAATGTTGGGGATCATGTGTTTCTGAAGGTAACTCCCCATCATGATCAGTGAAGGTTTGGTCTTGGAAGTAATCTTTCTCCCCAGTTTGTTTGGCCTTTTGAGGTGTCAACTCGTGTTGGAGATGTGGCATATCGAGTAGCACTTAACCCACATATGAGTCAGACATATGATGTTTTCCATGTATCATAGCTCCGTCATTATCTTCCAGATGACTCTCACATCATCGATTGGGGAGAGATTGATGTTGATAATGATGCACTCTTTCCGGAGATACCCTTGGAGATCCAAGAAAACAATAAGAAGGTGTTGCATGAGCATTCTATTCACTTAGTTTGTGTCTTGGGGTGACACAGTGGAATGGAGGATAATACCTGGGCACATGAGTCATAGATACATGCTCAGTACCCAGAGTTTTTTGATGTTTAACTCTTTTCATGTAATGATGTACCGATTGGGGTTATACCCTACATGGTTTATTTATGGATGTATTTTTTTTATTTGTGGCTTGTTCTATTTTGTGAGGTATCTCGATGGGTGGTTGTTCGGACTCCGTTTATTTTTTTTTTCCTCTTTAGGTTGGTTTTGAATTATCGAGGATGAGAATTTTTTGAGAGGAATCTGATATAATGGCCCAGACCTCTCCAGTCTATTAATTTTTGAAAATAATTTATCTGATGTGTTCCGGGAGGTCAAGGTGACTTATCCCCAGCAATTTTTCCCATAATACCAATTCTGTGAACAGTTTCATCAATGAAAAGATCTATCGGTAATCTCTAACGGTTACCATTATTTCTTTTTCCAAATTTGAAATTATGTGAACAGTTCCATCAGTGAACTGTTCTATCGATAACCTATATCGGTAACCACTATCGGTAACCTAAAAAGGTAGGTGAACACTGTTCTATCAGTGAGGTTCAGTGAACAGTGTTCTATCGGTGAGGTGTAGTTAACATTGTTCTTTCAGTATGGTCCAATGAAGAGTGTTTTATCAGTGAGGATTAATTGAACAGTGTTCTGTCAATGAGGTTTAGTGAATAGTGTTCTATTAGTGAGGTTCAGTGAAAAATGTTCTATCAGTGATGTTCAGTGAACAATGTTCTATTAGTGAGGATTCAGTGAATAGTGTTTTATCGTTGAGGTTTAGTGAACAGTGCTCTATCAGTGAGATTCAGTGAACAGTGATCTGATAGTAAGTTTCAATGAACAGTGTTCTATTAGTGAGGATTCACTGAACAATGTTCTATCTGTGAGGTTCAGTGAAAAGTGTTCTATTAGTGAGGTTCAGTGAATAGTGTTCTATCAGTGATGTTTAGTGAACATTGTTCAATCATTATGGTTCAGTGAATAGTGTTATATGAGTGAGTTTCAGTGACCAATGTTATATCAGAGAGGTTCAGTGAACAGTGTTCTATCTGTGAGTTTCAGTGAACAGTGTTCTATCTGTGGGGTTTAGTGAAAAGTGTTCAGTTAGTGTAGTTTATTGAAAAGTGTTCTATCAGTGAGGTTCCATGATCAGTGATTCAAGAATGGTGAGGTACCTCTATCAGTAACCTCTAATGATAGGTGTACAGTAACGGTAGGTGTACAATGTTTTCAGAATAGTGATTTCTATCAGTAACCTCTATCAGTATGTGTACAGTAACGGTAGGTGTAGAGTAACGGTAGGTGTATAGTAACGGTATGTGTACAGTGTATCCAGAATTCTGAGGTCTATCGGTAACATCTATTAGTAACCTATAATGGTAGGTGTACTGTAAAGGTAGGTGTACAGTAACCGTAGGTGTAAAATATTTCTAGCTTCCTACAAATTCTCTCTATTGACGTCTCCTTTGACGTAAAATACCTTTAAATCGTTTTTTAAGGACTCTTAAGGCTGGTTCGAAGACCATAAATCCAACATTAATTATTCCTATGTCTCAGGATGTTTTTATTTGGGCATACCACGTGGGTTAATGCAATCTTCTATTAATGGGGAATTTAGTGTATCTTAAACAGTCACCCCATTAAAACTTCAAAAAGGACATGATATCTTCCTCCCATGTTCATTCTCATTTTTCTAAGCTAAGAGATGATATAACCTTTCAATCATTCTCGTAGGAGTTTCCAAATCAACTTTCCCCCCGGATTTGTTCAACTCTGATTGATGCAACCAAGATGAATCGATCAATCTTCGATATACGGTATTTTTTCATATTTTCTTTGGGGATCATCTTATCGTATTACTCCTTTACATATTATAGCATGATTCTCCATGATTCTAATGGGGTTTTTCTTGGGGTATGGTTGGTGCTGTCATATCGTGGCATCCTTGGGTGGGTGTAGTTCTTGCGAGAAGAGGATCGTGACCCGTTGTGTGGATAATGAATGTGATGAACTGTTTGAGGTAGGGCAATCGTTGCGTCTTGTTCTATTATGTGAAACATTATCTTTAGCATGTTTTATTCCCACTAGATGACAATAATGTTGACATACTAAATATTTGAACTAGATAAATAAATTCATATCGATCATATGTTGTTGCCTATTGTTTTTTATATATGGTGTGATATTTATGTTTGATCTTGATGGATATCATTAAAGAACGTAAAGCAATAGAAATTGATAATTGTTAGGATAAAGATAAAAATACATGTAAATGAATCTGGTTCTTATTGTAATTTTTTGTTAATCAAATAGGTTCAGTAAGAATGTTCATTTATTTAGGATTGCATTCTGATGAGGTTTCCTGAATTTGGAATCTACAAATAAAAAATCATCTAATCAATAAGGATTAATGAACTTATTGTTTGATAATTCCTCAAGGGGTTCTGAGTTACCCTGTTTATTGTAAAAGGGCCATGATCCCAATTGAAGTGATGTTGTTTTCCTGCTGCAAGTGCTATGATGTGATCTTGAATGGTTGTTGTGATATCTGGAGGCATGAATGATTTTCGTTGGGGTAGCATATGATGACTAGTGTGGCAAGATGCATCAGTTTATGCACGAGGGTTCCGGGGAGGACACTAGGGATGATGGAATAGGATTGATGTGATTATTGGATGCTTGCTGGTTTTTTTGTTTGTTTATCTGCTTTTCTTTTACCCACTACTCAAAGGAGCGGGTATTATATAGCCTTCTTCCGAAAGTGGAAGACACGGGGGTATTCAATGTGCTTTCCATGTCTATCTTCTCATGGAAGGATGCGTATATGCTCTTTCTATAAGAGGAAAAGACCCAGCGGTTAGTACATCTACTCTCTGTATTGATACTCATGTGTTTAGTACCATAGAATGTTTTTATAGAATGCCTGGTAATGTGGGTAAGTCATTCTATAATGAATAATTGGATAAATGGTGTTATCCCATGGGGATGGAGTTGCTAGAACATAATGATGAGGTTGTAATTTTTAAGTAATAGTTGAATTGGGTATGATTATAATGAAATTTAATGTGGAATTGTTTATGGTTAATTAATAATTAAAATAATAATTAATGTAATGTGAAACCGATATATATTGAATGATGTAATCTAATAAAATCTCTCTAAATGGTAATATGCTTATAGGATACCTAGTCATTGAAGTATCATCCCGAAGTCTGATAGACTTTAGCTACAGTTTTTTACAGGACTAGGTAATTCTTATAGTGTGGTTCTCAAATATAATATATCCTATACTTTTTGTGTTTCTATATGCTCCTCCACCCAGTCACTAAGGGAAACAGACACCCCGAGGATTCTGAGCCCTGTGGTTGTTTTACCAAACATTCCGATTATAGGATGGATGGCTTACTACCCCCTTTGGCCTCGCTCTCTTCTCTTGGTAGTTACTTGTTCTGGTGGGAACACCAGTTAATTTTCCCCATATATGTGTGTTGAGGGCTGTAATTGCTTGTGGATATTCACACCCATATATTATTGATATAGTATGCTATGGACTACTATAGGTGTAATGTGTATGGGCTGTGATGGACTGAGGATTCTTAGTCAATGTATGGGTAGTAATGGCTTGAGGTATAAAACCAGATGTTTGATACACATTATGTGGGATATGGAGGCTCCTTGAAAATAACTAGTTACATTGATTATGTGGAAGTGTCTTTGTTACACGAGGTGAATATTTTGGTTCTTCGCCCAGGTGTGTGCTGGAAAGCATTTTTGGAGAGAGATGCTTAGGACTTGCAACGATAGAGAAAAGCGGAAAACCATAAGGGAAGTATAAGTGGACTACCCTTGATATTATTTATAATATGAAATATTGTGGTATGTGTAACTTGGTGATAGTTTCCATGGTGTGGTTGGGAACTTATTAAACAAGTTTAGATGATAAGTTAGTTCCACTTGTAGTTCACTGAGCTTTAACATGCTTTCGTTACTTTTTCACGAGAGGCTTGGGGGAGGATCCTATTGATTATACTTTTATACTCACCATATATATATATATACAGATTTTAGGTCACTTAGAGAATGTTGGATAAAAATATAATTTCTACTAGCTTGGGGTTTCATGTGCTGTTCGGTCTTGTGGTTGCTACAGTTTTTACTTTTTTTTGTGTACCTGCAGTTTTTCCCATCTAGTTTTAGTAATTTTTCATGGAATTTCATATATTCATCTGGGATTCTTTTATATTCCTTTTCTGAGTTGGAGTTGATTGGTCTCTAAATAATATATATCTTCCGCATATGTTCTCTTAGAGGGTAATGCCTCCAATTTGTGTGTTTATTATACCCTCGGTGCTAGTCACTAATCCGGAGCCTACTAGAGGTGGGAATCGATGGTCATTATCTCTATTCTCACATTGCTGACCCAGGAGAGGTACACTTTGTGGGGAGGGGGTCTTGACATACCTCATGGTAACATAGCTCTCCTTGTGGGTTCAACAGTTTATTTATTTGTTAAAAAATATGCACTTTTTAGCATGCTATCTTATACCTTATTTTTGATAATTTGATTTACTTCATTCATATATAAATTATATTAATTACTTTTTTATATCTAATATATATAAACATTATTCAAAATATTTACAAATAAATTTTAAAATATTTTGATTAAATTTGATAAGGGATTAAATTTAATAATTATTCACACATATACAAGTAGTATAAATTAAAAAATTTAATTTTCTTAAATTCTGAGTTAATATAATTTTAATATTATTTTTACATTAATATATATTGATTTTTAATTTATTCAAACAAATTTTTTTGTATTTAATGAAGTATAACTAAATTTTGAATAATCATAGAATTCATGAAAGTCAAGTTTAAATTAAAATTTTAATTTAAAAATTAAATTGTATGAGGATTTCTATTGTATATATTTTAATGGTTATTACAGTGTCTATTTTAATTATTTAACGTGCAATAAAAATTCAATTAAATTATTCTTTATGTATTTAATGAAAATTTTTCTTATAATTATTCTAGATTGATAATATTCCTTCTCCAAGATAATTATATTTTGTTAATATGAATTATATTACCCCATTGGGGATTGGGTTGTTCGTTTTGGTATATAATATTAAAATGATTTGTGAAGAATTAATAGGTAAATATACATGTAAATATTAAATATTGAGAATCAAAATAGATTCACTCTAAACATTGATTTGATGTACAAACCATGTATTGTGTGATCAAGATTTTATTTACTAGATAGTCAATTATGTAATAAATGATTTTTTTGAATTATACTACATCTATAGGAAGTCATATTTATATTTCAATCATGAACCAGTACCGACTCATCATTCATTTAGTTCTGACTTCATCATGAGTTTTTTTGCCTCTATAAAAGTACATCTTATCTATCACATGTTCTATCACTTCATATTTATGAATTTTGACATAAAATAATTCATTATTTAATTAGGATATGAATAATGGATTTTAATGTCATGAATTTTTGGATGGTAGTGTAAATGATTTAATTATGTTACACACCCTAATTAATAAATCAGGTCTCAAATTTTTTCAATATAAATATTAGTTTTCATCCTGGTTCTGATTTTACATCAAGACTCGTATTAGTGAAAGACATATCACTTTTATAGTGTAGTGTTATTGTAATTTTCAAGGTCCAGAAAAGTAATATAAAAGTCTTTTTTCTATTTTATTTTTTTTCTATCAATTAACTACCATAGTAACTATTAATAATTAATTTATATAACCAAACTATTTAATTAGTAAATTTTAATTTGGTTTATTAACCACTCTCCTCTTTAACACATTTTATAACGTTTAATAGCTTATCAATTGTATAATATTTTGTCCATTTATGGTATTTTTTTATATATTATTGTGATATTAATTTCATAGACCTCATCATCTATGGTGATGATATTTTATATAGTTGGAATGGTCCTAAAACATGCCTAAATTCCTAAGAATCCACCTCAATTTGATAGAGAAGATTATGTAAAATAATAATAAACAATTTTTTAATACCTCAATTTGTTAAGTGTAAAATAATTATAGATTGTGAAAAAAAAATTAAAAAATTCAAGAATAATACCTTGATAATGTTTAAATAAAATAGTCTACTAAATATGTTTTAAATTACAATATTGTGAATATTTCATAATGTGATATTAATTGAAGTGTATTTAGTAATATATTTACATGTAATATAGATTATGTTATGTGTATAATTTTTTATGTCACACACATTTGCATTGGAAATTTGATATGAACCAAAAAAGGAATGCATCGTGTAATGCATGTTGACTTCTTAAAGGGTGAAGATGAATCAATGAACCAAATGTTCCACAGATTCAGAAACATTGTGAATAGAATAAATTACCTTAGATAGACATTGGAAAATCCAATTCATTCTAATGTATTGTTATAATCTCAATGAACAAAATATCTTGCAACAACGACGTCTCATGTTAAGGTAATGAACACCAATGAATAGACTCATGAGGAATTCATTTGCTCACTACAACACTATGAACTAAAATTCATGAACATTTCTTTAGAGGAGACAATCTAATTTTTATATTTCAGATATATAAATTTCATTTCTACTGTAAAATTATATTCTGAAATATATGATACTGAAAAAAATAGATTGCTAAAATTTTGACTATGGCTTATATGTTTATTTATTATATAATAATTATTTGTAAATTTTTACATATTTAAGGATAAAAAAATATCATAATTACTATATCTCAATTACAGGATGATAGAATTTAATTGAAATTTCAAATATATATGTTTTTAATCTGTATGTATGATTCATAATTATTCTATGTTAATAGAAAGGAAAAATATTTATAATTTAGATTCTACCAAACTATCTTTTAAAATGTAAGATTTAATTTTATTTTGTATAGAGATATAAAATTAGTTTTCATCAATGATTAGGTAATAATAGTTTTAAAATGATACATAATATATCTACAATTATAATATGATATATTTAATAACTATTATGAAATAACTACATCATGTTTGTTATTATTTAATGAAATGAAAGATGTAATGTTTTTCCCATGCCTATCAGTGAGATATACATTAATAGACTATAAAATAATTAATATCCTGATAGAAATTGACCTTCTCAAATTTATATCCTTATATGAAGCAAATATACATTACATACTATTGATTATTATAATAGTTTTATATGTTTTTACAATCATTAACATAACAAATTATACATTAACATGATATAATGTTTTTTTATTTTAGTTAAAAATTAAAAAGGTTGTATTCATTTTACAATTTGTAATGATAACATAAATGATTTTCATAAAATAATATTTTTTTTAATAATATATATCTTCATAAAATTTCGTTTAATAGAATAACACATCTAAATGGTTTTGTTGATTGAAAAAATAGAACACATAATGAAATAGAACGAACAAAATTATGTGAATATAATTTTCCTATAAATGTTTGGGATGAAGAGAATTATGTTTCTTGTCGTATTTAAAATATAATTATCATTATACCATGGAAATGAACACTTTTTATGAAATTTTTAACGATCAAAAGTAACAATTTGTATATTTTAGAGTATTTTGTTGAAATGTTTTTATTTTGAATATGATGAATATTTTATTTGAATTTTATTTTAGAAGTGATGAATTAGCCTATCTTGGTTATTATTATAATTCAAGGCTTAGTGATTTTATAATAATTTTAACATGATTATTAAATAATTTTTTCATTTAATAATTGATGAAAATATTCTTAAAATGAAAAATGATTTTGATTAGTTTGATGATGAGTTTAAAGATTTTAATTTTATTGACGGAAATCCTACCAATATGTACGAATAAATTTATTGGGTAATGACACTAAACCTCATCAAATATTAGGGAAGATTCATATAGATCATTCTACAAACAATTTTATTAACAATATCATTTTTATATTTAATGTTAAAATTATAATTATTTTAAATATGTGATTATTTCAACATTGTCACTAGTAATGTCAACAACTAATTAAATAATAATAACTATATTCTTTCTATTCATGAAGATATTATTTAATTTTATAAATATAATGTTTTATCATTAGATTAAACTCATAGGGATTATAATGTAATATGAACTAAATGGTTTTTCTTAATTTTATTATTATAAGATTGGTAGGTTTTTATTAATAAATGGTGGATTTTTTAACACAGTTTCTCTCAAGAAGTAGGTATCATTTTTGAGGAATTATTTTCAATATTTTATAGAAATTAATATACTATATATTTTTTTATTTTCAAGATTATCGTGGTTTTATAACATTTCAAACGTATGGAAAAAGTGAATTAACATATTTGATTATTTTATAAGATGATTATGTTTCCAAACCACTTTATTTTGAATAGTGAAAACTCCTTAATCATGTTTTTATGTTACATGATGATTTGTATGGTATTAAGTGAGGAAAAAATCATGGTATCATGTAATTTAATTATTTTTGAGGAAAACCTATTTTATCAAAGGTAATGATGATCCAAAGTTTTTTTATCAAAATGGTTTTAAATTATATTTTAATTTGTAGAATTTATGTTTACTATATTTTTTATTCAACTTCAATTGATTTCATTTTCAATATGTTTTCATATATTAGGTATATTGAGGATGACATGAGTCTTATATGAGAATTAAAATTCATTATGGGTTTTCAATTTTTTAATAATGAAAAAATATATTTGAATCAATCCAAATATATTTATTATGTAGTAAAAAAATTTGGTCTTTATTATTATAGAACTTATATAACATGTATGAGTGTTTGTGGACAAATATAATTTAATATTTGTATAAAATCAATGGATTCTAAATTCATTAGAGGCATGATCAGTATTTTTTTGCATTTAAATACTTTTTTTCAGTTATAATGATCATTGTGTATTTATGTGGTAGATTTTAATCAGATCTTAAGGAATCCCAATTAATTTATGGTAATTATATTTTTAGATATATTAATAATATTGTGAAGGGTGTACGATTTTTTATTACATAATTTTCTTTTTATTTTAGTACTCAGTCTCTCTCTTATTTTAGATGTTGATGACATGATATAACAAGATCTTATAGTATTTGTAACTTTCTTAGTAATAATTTATTATCTTTGAGTTTATAAAAACAATAATCAATTCCTTTTTCAACTACTAAATAAGAGAATATATTTACAAATTGTTATTTCTATGAATCATTGTAGATTGAAAGATCTAATCCTAAATATGTAATTTCTTCTATAAATATATAAATTTATTCTGATTTTTCATCAAATAGTTCTATTTTAATGAACTATTTAATTAAATATACAATTAAGAATATATATATGAAAATTCACTTTCATGGATAATTTATTAATAAATAATATATTATTCACTAATAAATCCCAACTAGAATTCATATTGTAGGTGTGTAATTAAAATCAGTTAGAGATTTATTTGACATAGTATTACATGTTCCGTTTGAATTAATTAATATTTAATTTAAATTAATTATATTTTTTATTTATGTTTTTAATTTATAAAATTTTACAAATTATTATTATGTAATCATAATTTCATTAACCAATATTAATTTTTTTTCAAATTGTAATTACAATACCTAATTGGAGATTGGGTTTTCAATTTTTAATATTCATGTTAAAAGGTTTGGGGAAACATTCATAGGATAACGGTTAGGAGAACAAAAAATATCTATAAATAAAAAATTCCATTAAAACATTATGTTATGGGGGAAAATCATGTGAGATCATGTTTTAATTTTCTAGAATGTTCGTCAAGAATAGAGAAAAAATATTCAATTTATATAACCACATTACTGATTTTCCAAAAAACACAAGAACCAATAACATCACTAATTTTATTCACCTTAATTTTTATTTGGGTTATATTTTTTATAGTACTTCCCATATATCAAATGTGTTCTCACAATTGTTATCATTTTTTACTCAATATAATTATTTCTATATTTTCTCGAGCTATGACATCAATAATCTTATTTGATGACAATTTGGATTGTCACAGTCATAGTTAAAATATAATTTTTTTAATTGGATTGTGAGTTCATGTACAATATTTCAGCATATTGGTTATTATTAGACTCTAAATAGTTGATTTTATTACCCTTATGATTCCCATTAAAAATTAAAACAACTGAAAAATGTATTTCTCTTTGAGTAGAGAGATATAAGATTAGACTGTCTCTAAATTAGACTAAACATCTATAAAATAAATCCCTATCTTTATTCCAATAATTTATTTTTTCAAATTCAAGATAAATCTCTTAATTTAATCTATTAATTAATTGAGAAACTTAATCTGTTTCTTTAATAAATTTAACTCTGCATTATTATCACACATGTATATCAAGTTATACCACCTTTCAAGATAACCAAGAACTCTATACAAATAAATTCCAATACAATATATATATATAAACACAAAATGTAATCCCCAAACCAATTTAATTTATTATATTTTAATTCATTTAATTTCTAAAATTTATTTTTTTACAAACAAACCACCACTAGTACATTGTGGTAATATTTTATGATCCATTCACAAATCCTTAGACATTGGACGACAATCAATAATATCTCTTTCCATCTTCCCAGAATGATTATGCTCATTTTGATAGAACATAAGGTTTCTATAAACTAATATTGTATCATATGTCCCTCAATAAATCATATATTTTATTATATTAATATTGTTTACCTACCAAAATTATGAAATTGATATAAGAATTTATCTCTATAATATATTACAACTCTTACTGATAGCTATTGTACACCTCTATCATGATCCTCCCCCACTTAAAACAACCATGTGTTGAGTAGTAATGATATGTGCATCCCCCATATTAGTTGGTGATTCATTTGACACATTATTATGGATTCCATTTGAATTGTTTAAAAGGTAATTGAAATTAAATAGAATTTATTTATGTTTTGAATTTATTATATTTTTCTAATGATTATTTTGGAATGGTAATTTTCTTACTCATGGATAATTATGTTCATTGTATTTGAATTACATTATGTATCTTGATATTGGGTTTTTTAATTATCATGTTTAATGTATTAGGTACACATTTAAATGATAATATTTATGAGAATACGAAATTTCAATAATAATAAAAATTCATTAAAACATGATGTTATGTGAAACAAATTCATGTGCGATCATGTTTTCATTTCTATAATGTACATCATGAACTGAAAAAATATACAATTTATACTACTATATTGATGATATTACAAAAATTTACACCCTAACGAATCTCATAACTTCTTATATTTATCATCTTCGTCATTTGGGTTCTATTTTTGTACAGTACTTCACAAATCTCAAAAGTGTTCTAAATTTTTTATTCATTTTGTAATCAATGTAATTATAAATATGTTTTCTCGAGTTGTGACACCAATATTCATGTTAGATTACTATTTGGATTGTCACTCACATATTTAAAATATTATGTTTCAATTGGATTGTGAGTCCCTGTACAATATTCAGTCATATTAGTTATTACAAGACACTAAAAAGTTTTTTTTGTTAAATTTATACTTCCCATTAAAAATTAAACCAACATAAATTTTTATTTATCATTGATAAGAGAGTTATAATATTGGACTTTGTCTAAATTGGACTAAAAATCTATAAAATAATTCCTTATCTTCATTCCCATATTTTATTTTTTCCAATTCAAGAAATAGTCGTTGAATATGATTCATTAATTAGTTATGAAACATAATCCATTCAATAAATAAATTTAAATTGGATTTATTAACCCTTATGACGATCATTTTATATCACCTATCCAGGAAAACATGAACTCTATAAGGAAAAAATTCTAGTACAATATATATAAAGAATCAAAAAATTTAATCAACGAACAAGGATAATGTATTATATTATAATTCCTTTAATTTTGAACATTTATTTTTTTATAACCTCACCACCAATCATACATAGTTGTAAACATTTATTATGCAAGAACATCAACTTAGTCATTGAATGAAAATCAATAATATCTCATACCATCCTCATTGAATGATTATGCTCTTTTTTGGATCTTAAAGGTTCATATAAACTAATATTCTAGGTCATATCCCTTGATAAATCATATAATTTTTTGAAATAATATATCTTAACTTCCAATATTATGAAATTTGAACAAGTATTTATCTCTATAACATAACCAAACTCTCACTAATAGCTCTAATAATCCTCTATCATGATCCTCCCCCACATGAAACACTCACATGTTGGGTAGTAAATATATGTGTAACCCCAAATGATAATCTATAATAATCCCTCAGATGAAAACTAGCACTAATTGTATAACAACAAATATATGGGTGATAAACCTCTAATTATCCCATATGTAAATACCACCAATTAACACCATAACATAAAATAGGTGAAATAGTGATGATGAAATCAAATACTATAATTTACCAATGGCCTCAAAAATACAATACCAATATGGAAATCCAAATTTATTGATTACAAATGCACTAAAGGTTACCATAATCATGCAATGACCTCCTTGATCAGAAAACCCCACATACTGATCTAGGAAACCATTTATTTATTGGGGATTGGTTTAGAATATAATTATTTATTATAGGATATTTTTTGAAACTTATTTTGAGCATGTTGTTCGAAGGATACTATGATTTAAATTGATAAATAACAATAAAAGATATTTATATATAAGGAGTGAACAATCATCGATCCTCCCCATCCATAGAATAAAAAAATATCACGTACATGATTCAGGCATGATAAGAAAGAGTAATCGTAATGGTACCTCATAATAAAATCATCACTAAACTAAGCTCCCTAAATCCTGAATACAACATGTCTCGGTTCTCACTTCCCTTATATATTAACAAAAACACATCATAATTACAACATCATTTTAATAGAAAAAATATACGTAATACTTTAAATCACAAAATAATAGCATTAATATGATATATCATAATATCAAAATCATATTACACATCAACCTCATTGTTGTCTATTTGCATGAGCTTGATGAAAATAAAAATTATATCCTCCTATTATCGTTTATTTATCCTACCATGTATATGTACACAAATAAAATCATCACATAAAAAATATATTCCATTATAGCCTATCATATTCCTTAGGTTTTTCTAACCGCTACAATATCTACAAGGTAAATTTTGGAATGTGGATAATTACATCATCAATTTCATATATACATTATCATCAACCTTGATCAGCAACACTATGATCATAACATAATTACATATACCATGGGAATGCCTAATCATATTCTAGAGGATACCAATATTCCATTCTGGCATAAAATGTAATCATGGGAGGTTATACAATTATAGTACGAAAATTATAATAACCAAAAAAATTAAAATAATGAGAATAAAAAAATTCCTTACAGGAATTAAATTAAAACTGAACTAAAATGAGGTACATTAAGAATGAATTTCATTATTTTCATCCTAGTCATACAAAAACATTCTAGATTTTTTATGCGATTATTTTTTATAAATGTGATTAAATTTTAAAAAATTACATCTCTAATGTGGTATCAATGATCTATATAAGGAATATTATAAATAATACAACATAAATATATTTTTAACATAAATTCACTATGCTCAAAAACATTGGACATTTTCATTCCTCATATAATGTTATCATAGGATCTTTGCAAACATCCAATGATCACTCTTAGGGGTTGAGTATTATCCTAGTATCTCACCCCATGTGGTGTACCATGATATTATTGATAAGTATAAAATTTCATAAAATTTAAAATACATGACAAATGAAATGTAAACTACACTACCCCAACCACATTCCCTTTCTTGCAAATGTCATTATACTACCTCATTTATCTAAATTTTAAATTAAAGAATATGACTATATTTTGAACACAACCTGAGTAATATTTTTACATACTATTTATCTAATAATTAAAGAAGGCAATTAACTATCAGGGTCATTAACTCTAAATGATAATATGGAATACTAAATGACAATCCAAAAACAATCTATCTCATATTCTATCCCAAAAACCACAAGGACACCCACACACAAAAAGGATACTATTTCTAACCAATGAAACCTATTACCACTCAATATATCCAACCCAAATCCGACGTATGTGTCTATGTATGTGAGAAAAAACCACAAAGAAAACATACCTAATATTTATTAGAATAACCCATATATTGTGAGAAATAATCGATGAACCTTGATCACACCACCAATTGTATAAAATATATCACCACCACACGTCATTAGTGTAAAAGACCACCATAAATATTTTAGAACCAAATATATTATCCACAAACATTACAATATATTAATGAAAATGTTCCAATAACATCCTTAATCTCAAATATGGAATCACTTAACATCATCAGTCCTTATCCCACACTAATCCCATAGTCTTATATAGTCCATAACACATTACTCCAATCCACATTTACATCATCTCGTATCATGAAAATTAAATCCAAAATTAATGATGATGGTCACAAATCACATCATGTAAAAATATATAACTATAGAAGTATCTTGTCATAACCTACCTAGAAAATTAATAACAACATAAATAAAATATTTTCATTTAATTAATGTCATATATTTGGATACCAATGATCATTCCAAAAATTATTTTTTTAGGGAATTACTATTTCGGTGATATAAAATTTTGATAAAACATAGATTAAACACATATGGATGGATGACCATTCCATATCTATATCCTTGTATCATTATTCTCATAAAATTGACCACAAGTAGATGAATCACCACCGAGAGGAAGAAAACCATAAAAGGAATAAATGAATGGGTGGAATCCCCTTTTAAATAAAAAGGAAAATAAACTCCTATCTTTTGTAATATTCAATCATTTAACACAATTTTCTTTATTACATGAAAAATACAACATGGGATGGTTAGAGTGTAACCTTATGTATAACAGAGAAACAACACTTAATAAGGTCATATTATTCATTGAACAACATAGTTCTAGAATTAAAACAATTTATTTGGAAAAAAATATGATCCTAACACTAATTAAAATATAGTGTAACCACCACCACTCATGGGGAACAAGATCTCACTGGTGAATCTAGGAAACTCGACACAAAAAATCACAGATCATGATTTTCTATAAAAATCCACACCCTAGTGTAACAACCTCCATGATATGGTTTTATGGAGAAAACAGAACCTAAATTATCTTGAAAATAACCCCCCAAAAATAACATTTGTATTTAATGAATCATATATAATAGGATCCATATAACTCCCAGAAAAGTTGATTTTCTACATTCATATTTGACACCAAAATTCACATGATTTTCAGATGAACATAAATAAGAAGTAGTGTTTTAGTATCAGAATTATCTAATTCCTCAAACATCAACTCTTTACCTCGATTGTAACCTAAAATAACTTAAACAACCCAAAAATATATATAGTCATAGAGATAGTTTTCTGAAAATATCTCCTGAAAGTATTTAAACATTCAAAATAACCAAACTATAATATTTCACATCCATTATAAGTAACACATATTAAACTGAACAACCAATATAATACTGAAACAAACCACTCAACTCAATGATTTATTATTGAGATTATATGAAATACATATATAAATTTATTATCAACTTGACCAATATACTTAAGTATACTAAATAATTCAATGGTTACATGCCACTATTTGAATCAACTATCCCTTATACCAATACCAAAAACCCCCAAAAATGCAGCAATATAATTCTCAATCATCATAATGGACTTCTCCCAATCCATCCTTAAAATATTACAAATATATGGATTATAATCAAGGTCATGGACCACCATAATGATGTAATGGACCCCACTTATAAATAATTCACATATTACACCATATCCTTCATACGAAAACCAATAACATCACAATTACAACATATTAATAATTATTAATTACTATTTATCAATATTTGGTGATGATAGTTCAAATTCATGATACATATCAAACCGAAAACTCTATATACATTCCATACCAATGGAGTTACATTCTAGGTATTCCACTATACCCTTTTAGATTAATCATTCATCCAATAAGGCTGAATATCTATGATGAAATCAAATTACTAAAAATCAATAGTAAAGCTTATCATTCCATTTATGTTTCACTCTTAGAAAATCAACAACAACATATGATAATAATAACATTTTATCATACAACTATAACTATCACATATACCAAATAACCCTAAACTCTGTAGTGGTTCAATTAAAACTAGGAATCTATATATCATATCCACCAAGCCCAAAAATTTACCACGTTACGACCTGATATATGTCCCACATAGGATTATTTTTCCACTGGGTCCGTTAACTTCATTAATTTTCTATTTTACAATAGATTTTTGGTCCCTCAAATATGAAAGTTATTTAAATATAAAAATATGAACACGGACATTGATAGAATTAAAATATCAATATTAATGTTTCAACAAAATTTAAATATTATCCTTCAGTGGTTTTTTTGTAAATCAAATCAACCAAATTAATATAGTGGAACAGTCCTTGTCCATTTCATACACCTAAATCAAAAACATGTACTAGAAGGCATGTTTAAACAATTTTATTTACGTTATTTCTTTCACAAAATACATCACTAAGAAATGCTTCGATTTCATCCCCTAAATTTTTGTGGTTACTGCTTTACATCTGATTAATGTTTTACTAATCCTGTGGGATTATATGTCCTTAGCTACCTCAACCACCATAAAAGTGTCTTAACAATACGAGAATGTTTTGAATACACTGTATCGAATACATGGTTCTAACAGTCACATCTCTTTTTGAAATATTGGAATGTGTTGTTAATATAACCATATCTTGGGATACTCCATAGATTGACATATACCATAAGTCCCTCAGTCAATTTGAATTATGTCATACACTATTTTCCACCATTTTGGTGATAATCTTTCAAATGCATTTGTATCACCATATATTCATCCTATATGGTAACACCAAGTATGAATAATCAAAAAAAATAATTGGAAAAAATTATACCCACAATATTGGTATTGTATCTCATTTATAGAAAATAATGAAAGATTTAACGTGCTATGATTATCACTATCTCAATTTTTTAGGACAGAGTATAGTAAAATGAAGGGGGGGGGGGAATTTACATTTATAAATAACATTAAAGGGATAAATATTTAATAAATATTTTTTATAGTTGATGATAATGAAAAAAATTAAGACATTAATAAAATGAGATATGTAAAACATAATTGAATGTGCAATATAATAAAAAAATATATTTATATAATTATAATCATAAAAAATTGTGTGATTCACAAATTGAATGAATATGTTTATTAAAGTATTGGTGAAATTTTTTTAATTAATAATATTGAAATAATTAAAAAATGAACATTTTATTATATAGGATTTCAATTTCATTTCTCTATTGAAACCTTATATATCATAAGCCAATTTATTGAGGGTTTATTTTATAATTCGATTATAATTAATTATAGTCATGATAAATATACCATTTTATATTTAAATCATTATATATTTATTTAGAATAAAAACTACCCTATATTTTAATTCTTTCATCTTTGAACTTGGAATATAACTAATCACTTTCGATTTAGTTGTATTCATAAGAAGACTGAGTCACTCATATAAGAAGTCATTGATAAAACAATAATTGAAATATATGTAGACTGTGAGTATTTATAGAATTAAAATCATTTAGTAATGTTCGTGATTCTCTAAAATAGACAATAAGAAGCACAAAGAGAGAATGATAAAGTTATATAATAGAGAAAGTAAATAAATAATATAAATATTATATTGGATTATATATCACATTGGTAACATCAAGATATTTGATGGTTGTATCACATTTTTTATGTTAATTGTATAAACATTATATCTAAATGACATATAAAGAGTCTATTTGTATCCCTTATAAAATGTGAATAAGTATTGGATCATGTTGTGAATTCAATGATTTAACATGATACTTTTAGAACAATATTAAATTCATATAGGATAGTTATGGGTCACTTAAATGGGATAGCTAGATGATCTCATTATCTAGTTAGTGATAAAACTATAAAACTACAAAAAAATTATTTTAGCACTAATTATTAGGTCTTCATATATTAAATTTATGTTAAACTCATAAAATAATGGAGAAGCATTCATCACATCAATCATTCAAGTGGATTTGTACTGTGAAACTAGTTATTCGTGCTACGATGAGATCTTACATGAGACTAAATCACTTCTTTTAGTGTCCTTATATAAGTTCTATATCATTACTCCATGAATTTATTATATGTTTAAATATTTAATAATGTATTCCTCAATTACCTTTCAATATTATAACATGATTTTTTTTCATGAATCACTTGGAACCATGGAAATTATTTTCGACTTAAACAGTGATTGGGATCATTAAAAAATAATAAGATGGGTATCAAATAAATATCAAACATTATGAGTAATAAAATTTAATAAAAGAATATAATTTAATATATTATAAATAATAACCTGGTATGACAAAAAAATCATCTTTTTTCACATAGTAAAACAACATCATTTAAATCCTATTATTGAAACAACATGACTACTACACTGTTACAAAACCATCATCATTTACACCAAATAGAAAAAAAATTAATAAGAATATATTTATAAAATAAATTCAATTATTTTAGGGTTATAAATATATATTAATAAATTATATAATATTATCCCGGAGTTTCACACCATGTGTGTTATAAAGTCCCACTAATCATGTCTATGGTGAAGATAATATTAGACCGCCTCTTATATTTTAACATATATCCACTAAGTTAGTCATTGTGAGAATAAAATCTACATGTTTATATCCAAATGGTAAATTTATTACAAATATTATCACATAGAATTTTCAAAAATTATGATATATTTGAATACATCTTTTAAATTGGAATGCAATTCCAAAAAAAATTTGTTTTTTTATAAGTGAACTATTCATAAGACTAATTGAATTTTTTTTTTCAATATTTACAATGTAAATATATAAGTCTCATAATGAAATCATAACAAAACAACCCTTTGGAAATTAAACCAGATTATGATTTTGCGGTTTAGTGAAGATATATTCATGTTAATTCTTATTGAATACATATAGAAGAAGAATATAAATTTATTGAATGTGATCTCATGGAAAATAGTATCTTAGAGAAATGTGTGTTTTAAGGGACTATATACTAGTATCTTTAGAAATTATGATCACATTTTTTTCTCATATTTCAGTAGTGCATGATCAATTTTTAATCTGATAATCTAGGAGAGTATTCTTCATAAATATAAATTGGGAATAAAAAATTTTAATGGAAATGTATTCTACATTGACTGTAGTTGTAGAAAACAATTTTTTATCATTACTACTCTATAAGACAATAGATTTTCCAAGTATTTGAAAAGTATCACTTTTATTTATCATATCTATTATTCATCTTAAAAATAAAAAAAAATAAAACATGATATTTAGAAGTTGATTAATTTAGCTAAATTTAACAATGTTTTCACTTCCATTAAAATGATTAAATGTTTATTTAGATATTGGTTATGACATTTATCAACATTTCATTGAAACATAGCCCAATTTCATAAACGAAAAATGATTTATTTTCCAGTCCAAATTATTAAATGAAAACATTAGATCATAATTATAAATTTTTCTATTCATTTTTATTGGATTTGTTGAATTTTTCTTAAATTATATACTAATTGTGTGCTAATATCCAAAACATGAAATATTTTAAACACATTTAAAATATCATTATTTGATTTACATGGAATTGTAAAATGTCATGCATAAAAATTTGAAAATTTACAAAAAGGAAGAATTTGAGTTCTCCCAATCTACTAATTTAAATATCATAATTCCATTAATCATAAAATTCATTTCAATGAGGATCCTTAGTTAAGATAATAATAACTCTTCAAAAGAATAGTGATAAATTAGTAAATCATTAGGAAAAGTCTTTATAAAAAATGTTGTAATTTAATTTGTCTATTTTAATATCATTTAATAAAATTACTATATATAATCTATCACAATAATCATATGATGATTATTTGAAAATATAACTTTTCATTGTGAACATAATATATTTATTTATATATTAAGGGCATGTAATACAATATGATTAATATAGGAAGTCATTTTTAGATGTAAACCCATTTAGAAAATATCATTTCACATCCATTTGTGTTTTTTGAAAAAATTTAAATTACATGTTATTTCAAAACATATGTTAACATATTCAAGCCATTCTAAGGTTACCATAGATTCAAAAAAATCAATAAAATATTTTTGAATATAGACATTATCAATAATTAATCATTTTTATCTATGATGTTTTTTTGGTCGTTATTTTTTTTGAGTATACCACATAGAGGATATATTTATATGATGATATGTCCACCCCACGAGTGTCCAAAATTTGTTCCATTTGAATTTTATGAACACATCTTCAATATAAAGCATTAATTTCTCATAATTAATTGAATTATCAAGGTAATGTGGTTCATTTTGAGATAGAAAAACATCCTCTTAATCCTCATTTAATATTTAGATTCTTCTATGAGTTTCTTATTCTAATTCAGTAAAAGGATTATGATGATGATTGTTTTTTAATCAATGCATTCCTCTGGTATAAGTATATAATGAATTATGTAAGATAAAAAATGATTGTTCAATATCATAAAAATTTAATTTTGATGTTTATGAGGATGGCCATCCAGAATGACTTCAATTGACTATTATATAGTCTTTGTCCTCTAATTAATGGCTTGATCAGATTAACATGATTTTGTTTACATAAGAATGTTAACATTAATAAAATTTGTGTAAAAATTTACTATAATTTATTTGTAATGAACGATAATAAATTAAATATTAAAAAAATTAATCAATCCATCATTTGTAATTTTTTTGTTTACAATGTTTATAAAAGGGTTATCTGAAGATCGGTCTTAAGAGATCATGATAAGGGATATAACAATTAGTAGTAACCAAATCAAGAAAAATAAATCCTGGTGGATTTACATGATTCAAGATAATCCTCGACATTTAAATAATGGTTCATTTTCATTATTTCATAAAACCTTTTTATTTTTTAGGTGTAGAGTTAGAATGAAGATAACCACAAGAAGCACAAAACACATCAACTTATTTTTTATAATATTTCATTCAATAGTAAATTCTATCGGATAAGATGTCGTAACATTTTGTCATTTATAATGTGAAAAATACAATATGAGACTAATTTTTATGAGTTATGATTAATAACCATGTAAATCTAGTATAATAATCAATAAATAAAAATGATTAGTATTTAACTCGTATGCTAGAAATGTAAAGTGGTCCAAAAAAGTCAAGTTCGACTATATTTAAGTATATAGATCAACAAACTGTCTTTTTATATATCATGGGTGGTTTTGATCATATTCATGTTAAAATGGTTTCTTGTTGTAGTTATAAGTGACATTTATTTTGTAAATATCAATATAATTTGTTTAGGATGAGCATGAAATGAGATTGACTGTTAAAAAATCACATGGGATATCTCCATAGATGTGTATCATAATATTGTGAAAATAAATAGTTAACATTTTAATGTTAATGTGAATTTTAATATATAATATAATCAATTTGAAGTTGATATATATTAAATAAAATCATACATTTATAATTAAGAACATTAGAGAAATTATTTTCAATAGAAATTCTAAAACTGATATCACATAGATTACTAATAGATTGTAAATTATGCTTTATGATAATAAAAAAAATATTACATAATTTATTATTGGAGAAAGAAATCATTACAATACCTATGATATTACTTTTTTTAAAATTAATGTGGGTGATATGTCATCAAACAATGTCATGAAGATAATTAAATAGAGAAGTATCACAATAGTAATTCCATGATAAACCTTTATACAAATACGATGTAACTTATTTAGTATTTCCCTAGGACCCTTTTACCACAAAACTATAAGAGAGACCATGGTTTCTGATAACCGTATCATGGTAACACAAAAGTCATATAATAAATACCATGGAATCAATATTAATTTAGAAATAAAATACCAATATGAAATGTCAATTGGGGGATGATTAATTTTTTAATACAATATCATTAATTTCAGAAATTTCATTCAAAAATTAGTTGTTAAAATATAGGAGAATAATTACATACATCGATTCAGGATGTTAAAATTACCAAAGCATGATTCTGATGATTTTTTGGTAAAAATGAAATTTTTAAAAAACCATTCACATAATATTTTTTATTATATAATGATATAATAATCATAATGAGATATTTATCAGCATAAGATAATTGATAAACCTTATTTTTAATATATTTAATATCATATTATAAATTCTCAACATGTTACTATATGTTTAGTGTTAAAAAACTATAGTATTTTTTTCAAATTAGATCATATTGAAAAAAATAGATTTTAATTGATAATGATATTAAAATTGTGGAATAATGTTCCGAAATAATATTATGATGTTGATATATTACATAAATAATATAGTTGTAACATATATAAGAAGCTCAGTTAGTAGAATGTAATATTTTATAACTTATAGAATTTAAATTTTCACTACAAAAATATCATGAATATGGTAGATAACAATAACATATCTTGATTCAGATGAAGATAATTAATACTCTATATAACTCTATCAAGATAATTTAGAGATATCTTACATTAATACATATCATGAGACCACAACTTATTTAAGGTAAAATATGGTTAAATGTGAACCCTATTTCATCAATCAAAACATGATACTTCCACAAGTTGATATTCCATTTTGAGGTGCAGGAAATATATTTTTTCCTATTCAATTTATAATTTTCATTTAATTGTGAGACATCTCACATTTGATCCTAGAGGTGTAATTATTTATTAAAATGAAGAAAAAATCCATTTTAGTTTATTTGGCCTCTATTTCTTAAATTTTGGCCCCTATTTTCATAGTTATCTCATATGTCAATAGATTTCTCATGGGCACCTAGAAATCCATGTTCATTATGTCATTAAATTCGTGTATCACAAGGACATTTAGTTTCAAATTTCTGGTAAAACCAAATTCATTTTCTCAACTAATGTTTCAATAATGTGAGTATCACTATGAGCCTTTCGACCATTATACGTTTATAAGAATAATGTAAATGTTTTAGTAATTTATTAAAACGGAGGAATACATAAGATCTTGTTGATTTTTACAAATATATATAACATAATATTATTTAATTTTTTTCATTCCTTCATGAGGTACATGTAGAAGTTTCATATTCCATTAAATATATTTAATGTAGACATGGAATTTTTTTCATTTTGTTAAATACTAAAATCGAAGGAATTCATTAATTTTAGATTGATTTCAAAATAATAAATTTCATTGGGAATCAATTTTCTATTTTCCATTACCAGGAGTATAACCATGAATAATTATCTTACATATAGGATAATCATCAGTTATAAGAATGGTAAAAAATGAATTCTAATAACCATATTTGGAACCATCAATATAAGAGAACATCCAATAGAATTTTTTGGAGAATCATTGGTGTTTGATATATATATTTTAAAATTAATTTTTCATCAGAAAAAGATATTATATTTTGACTGTTAATTATGATTTAAATAGTTAAAAATAATAAAAATATTTAAAACAAACATTCCACTTTGTCCGAAAATGTATCTCATTGTAGTTTGAAAAAGAAAATAGGAGGGTGAATTTCACATTAAAAATAAACACATGATGAATTAACATCCTGGTAATTATTTATTTTATTAATGAACATTAAAGGATTTTTTCAATGTTAAATATATTATTTTTTAAATGTCAAAAAAAGAATATGTTGTCGAAGAACAATATAATTTTTTAAGAATAATATTCATATAAAAATGGGTATTTGTTAAATTATAAAAATTAAAGCATTAAAATTTAATATAATAAAATTTATATAATATTAAATGACAAATCATTAAATAATGAACATTATTTCATTAAAGAGTTAGGTTTTAATTCATTGATTAGACATTACATTTTCTACAACAATTTAATGAGGGATTATTTTATTAGTTCATAAGATTTAACAGTTTCCAAGGTACCCAAAATTTATTATCAAGACACATCAAGAATTATTAATATTGGAAAAAATTAAATTTCTTTCATATATGCAATGCAGACAACTCAGAATTGTCCAACATTACATGACACTTCGTTTTTACAAAGGCATCTTTATATTATCTAAATTAATCCATTATTACCGAGAAATTAATCAGAAAAAATGAATAGTAAAAAATAATTCAAAATATTTATTATTCTGGTTTAATATTATGATAAATTATTTACAAAAAAATGAAAACATTTTTTACTATATTTTTTTATTTTTTTAAATATAATATTGTATCAAAAACATTGTCTTATATTTTAAAAAATAACAAAATTTAATTTTTATACATTTATAAATTCAATATTATAATTAGAACTATATTTTATGAATTTAAAATATTATAATTTCCTTGTAGTAATATTTTTAGTATTATAGGAAAATATGAATTTTCAATTGAAAACTGAAAAATAATGAATTTTATCATAAAACTATTATTTAGTTTAATATAGTTTCAAAGTCAATTTATATTTTAAATTGGATTCAATGTAATATTTGTTAAGTTATACATATATGTATATATATTAATCAAATATATTTCAATGGTATCATTTTAATTATGTGTTTTGAAATAATACCCTTATAAACATTGGATCATTGATTCCTAGAAAACCTGCATTCTCAAATAACCTTCTTGATTGAATTTAAATTAAAAAATTTAAATTACGAATTTTTAATTTTCAAAAATGGTTTTCCAATACTGAATAAAAAAATAATAATAAATTATAATATCAACATTATTATTGATCAAAATTAATTTTTAAAAAATTAGAATTAGTCACTTTAGGTTAGGAAAATATCTGGTGAATGAGGAGTTAATCATAAATGATAAGTGTTAAAATCCCATAGAAAATATTATAATATCAATTGTATGTCCATATTTAGACCCAATAATCTATAATAAATGATACAACGCTAATTTTAATCCTTGTGCAATGTGAGAAACATTGGAACACCTTTTTTAAAACTAAAAGTGTGACAATCAGCAAACTTATAAAATCACACAGCTATCCTATCATCTTTACACCTCAAAACACTTTTGATTATGAAAATGACATCCCAAATAACATCCAAATTCCAAAATATCATTTTATAATCCTTATTTTAATATGAAATACAACATAAAATTTCCTTTGGTGAATCCCAGAAGAGGTTAAACGAAGAAGTTGCAATGTTTCTCACCACTCACTTTTTAATTCTTCATACACATCATTATATTTTTATTATACTAGTGTGATATTATACATTAGTTATATTACATATATTATTTTTTTAATGTTTATGGAATATACAAAAAACATATACCCTTCAATCAAATGTTTTTTGAAATCATCATTTGTTTGAATAACATAATACCACTTCACAAACTGATGTTATTTGTTTCCCAATATGTCAACATCTAGATTGGTATAGTGATAAAATAAATATTAATGTTTTAAATTTATTATTTTTTTCATTTGGAATTATTATATACAAACTAATATCGTACCTTAAATTTTATGAGAATACGATAATCTCTCATGTTTGTATGACTGTCTAACACATCACGAAGAGAACTGATTTATCCATCCTTTACATAGAGGATATTAAGGATTGTTTAATCGTCAATATGGTATGTATAGGTCATAAAAATTATTCGAATATGGTAATATAATATTTATTTTTCTTTATTTCAATTCGTTCAGTAAATGTAAACAATGATTATGCATACATATGACCTATTATCCCCATTAACAATGTATTTAATTTTAGATTTACAAATAACATGGACTAATATTGAAATATATATATTGAATATGTATAATATATACCATGGATAAAAATATGGATAATATTGAACAAATATTAATTTAATATAATCAAAAATATATTTAATTATAGAATATATGGAACGTAATGATGGAATTGCCTAAAAAATGACATTAACATTGAATTGTAGGTAATCATGTAATAATAGTTGGTAAGTAAATCATATATGGTATTATATATAATGTTACAATTTAAAAATTGTTTTGTAATTAATATATAATTATTATAAATAATTTGTTACTATTTTCAAATTATTAATAATCTTATGTTAGTGTACCTATATTTGCTATTTTATTTATATAAGACATTTAGAAATTCACCAATAATTCATTTTATATGGTGTATATACAGACCATATGTCAATTTTTCTTATGATTATACATCCATTAATGATATTATATTTTTCATATGATTTTAATAATTTTTATATAATATGATTCAATTTTACCAATGTTGAAATGGAATTATCTTACAATCTCATCACTTATCGAGATAACTCATGATTAAAAATAAATTGTTGAAATATTATTATAAATATCTCATGAATCTGATGAATTTCATCTCCTTTCTTTATTCCTTGAGAATAAAATGTTTTTCCATTATTTTATATTATTTATGTTGTTATGAGTTTCAGATATGTTTACTATGATAAAAAAAATCATTAATTTTATCATCGATTGAAAACCCATATTTAATCAAAAATACTGTTTTCAGAAAATATTTATCAAATTAAAAAAAATGATGTATTAAATACAATTTTAACCATGTTTTAATTTTTAATAATTTTTTTGGAATGACACATCGTTTAATTTTACAATCAATTTCCCATTGTATTTTAACAAAAAAATTTGAATTGAATATATTTTTTAAATGATAAAAAATATATGAAATTTACCACTATCCTTAAAATTATTTTCCTTTATGATTCTTTTTTTGATATATTATGATCATTTATAGAGAAATGTATTTTAAAAAAATTAGTTTTTATTTTTTCCAAGTAATTAGTAAATTGTTCATCGAAAAATATTTTAAATGATTTGTATATCTTAAATTATATGTTATAAAAGTTATCATAAAATCAAATATAATAAAATATAATTCACATGGGTTAAAAAGAAAAAACAATTTTTATTTCCCATTTCAACAAGGTTAACCTTAATTTTTAATCGATAAACTAATTAGAACTCCAAAGTTAAGAATACTTGTCTTGCAGTAGTTATTTGGATGGGTGACATTCTAAACGATTCAGATTGCGTGTATATGAAAGGAAAACTAACACTGGAAAGACAAATTTTAGGGTTATGGGGATAGTAAATAATCTTATGATACATTCATGAAAATTAGTGTGCCCCATGTATGGGACCATGAGTTTTTATGGAAAATGGTGGTGCATGGAAGGCTATGACACAATTACCATGTTAAGGAGGGACATTTGTTTTGTCAGTAGGGAATGAGTTGTTATATTAGAATCAAAGGATTAACACACCCATATGTTCAGTGTCACTACCTTGGTTTAAATATTTGGTCCACAAGGAGGAATATGTTTTCTAATATGGGTGGGCTGGATTTAACACATGATATAATCAATGGATTAAAAGAAAAAATAACATGTCTCTTATCAATTAGGTTTTCCATTCTTTTTGTTAGACTAATTAATTAGAACTCCAAAATTAAAAATCATTTGTTATTGTGTAGTGATTTGGATGGGTGATCATATAAAAAGATTATCATGGTGTGTTCTAGTCAGGATAGTGAAAAATAGAATGATATATGTTGTTATGTGGAAATATTCATTTGTCTGGTGATCCATTCAGGAAATTTGGTGTGTCCTAGATAGTGGACCATGTGTTTTTTGGGAAACTAAGTCATAGTGGTCCATGATCCAATAAACATTTTTTCATGGGGTATAAGTGTGGTAATATAGATCAATTATTACTAAAAAAATATTTCCAAAAATATTTATGAATATTATGTTTTAAAAAATTATTTCCAATGAAATATTATATTACTCAAGTAATGATTCATTTATATTAAAATAATTTTCCATATAAAATGTCATCCTTGGATTTTAATTTTATATTAATGGATATATGATGGAAGCATAAAATTTTAACTTTTCTCAGGATGGGAAATATTAAGGATGAATTGATATTTTTTTAAACCATATCATTCAAATTGGTTATTATATAATTAAATTTTTCATGAAACCCATTTAATTTCATGGGTTCTCATATGAAAAATGTGTTATGATATTTTCACACATATATGTGTTGTTTTCATTAGGTCACGGTGGTTAAATTATAACCATGGATGGTGGTAGCATTATAACATATAAAAGTTGTGACATCTATTACTCTCAAATACATTGAGTAAATATAGATAAATCATTAGTAAATATATTACAAATGAGCAAAATTAAATATTCATATTCTTAAGAATGAACATATCTACATATTCACAATGTTATTGATGAACATGACGATATTTTCACAATGGTATCTATAATCTTTTATTTATTTTCCATAATGTTATGTGTGGACTTGGTTTTAAGATATTATGTTTTTGATGGACTTGTGACATTTTCATTAATTAATGACTGAAATTATTTCATTGAATACATGTTCATAAAATTATATGATGATGTGTTTTCAAAAATTCCATTTATTATGGTAATGTAATTCCCTCAAATCTCATGTTCATGTATTTTCTTACAATTCACGTCTTTTAGATGGTAATTCATTATTCAATGAATCATGTATCTAATCTTTTATTTGAAGGGTATGGTTTTAATTTTTTTTTTTATTTTCTCATCCTCTTATGTTCATGTTCAGATTTAGAATCATCATTATTTTACCATAATAAGTATAATATCTCCTTATTTATTAGGTTTCCACTCCCTAGGTTATGTAAAAATTAATTAATTATGATATGTATATGAAATGTATTCGACATTGACTGTAGTTGTAGAAAACAATTTTTTATCATTACTACTCTATAAGATAATATATTTTCCAAGTATTTGAAAATTATCAATTTTATTTATCATATCTATTATTCATCTTAAAAATAAAAAAAATAAAACATGATATTTAGAAGTTGATTAATTTAGCTAAATTTAACAATGTTTTAATTTCCATTAAAATGATTAAATGTTTATTTAGATATTGGTTATGAAATTTATCAACATTTCATTGAAACATAGCCCAATTTCATAAACAAATAATGATTTATTTTCCAGTCCAAATTATTAAATGAAAATATTAGATCATAATTATAACTTTTTCTATTCATTTTTATTGGATTTGTTGAATTTTTCTTAAAATATGTACTAATTGTGTGCTAATATCCAAAACATGAAATATTTTAAACACATTTAAAATATCATTATTTGATTTACATGGAATTATAAAATGTCATGCATAAAAATTTGAAATTTTACAAAAATGAAGAATTTGAGTTCTCCCAATCTACTAATTTAATATCATAATTCCATAAATCATAAAATTCATTACAATGAGGATCCTTAGTTAAGATAATAATAACTCTTCAAAAGAATATTGATAAATTAGTAAATCATTAGGAAAAGTCTTTATAAAAAATGGTGTAATTTAATTTTTCCATTTTAATATCATTTAATAAAATTAATATAGATAATATATCACAACAATCATATGATGATTATTTGAAAACATAACTTTTCATTGTGAACATAATATATTTATATATATATTAAGTGCATGTAATACAATATGATTAATATAGGAAGTCATTTTTAGATGTAAACCCATTTAGAAAATATCATTTGACATCAATTTGTGTTTTTTGAAAAAAATTAAATTACATGTTATTTCAAAACATATTTTAACATATTCAATCCATTATAAGGTTACCATGGATTCAAAAAAAATCAATAAAATATTTTTGAATATAGACATTATCAATAATTAATCATTTTTATCTATGATATTTTTTTGGTCGTTATTTTTTTTGAGTATACCACATAGAGGATATATTTATATGATGATATGTCCACCCCACGAGTGTCCAAAATTTGTTTCATTCGAATTGTATGAACACATCTTCAATATAAAGTATTAATTTCACATAATTAATAGAATTATCAAGGTAATGTGGTTCATTTTGAGATAGAAAAACATCCTCTTAATCCTCATTTAATATTTATATTCTTCTATGAGTTTCTTATTCTAATTCAGTAATAGGATTATGATAATGATTGTTTTTTAATCAATGCATTCCTCTGGTATAAGTCCATAATGAATTATGTAAGAAAAAAAAACGATTGTTCAATATCATAAAAATTTAATTTTGATGTTTATGAGGATGGCCATCCAAAATGATTTCAAATGACTATTATATGGTCTTTGTCCCCTAATTAATGACTTGATCAGATTGACATGATTTTGTTTACATAGGAATGTTTACATTAATAAAATTTGGGTAAAAAATTACTATAATTTATTTGTAATGAATGATAATAAATTAAAGATTAAAAAAATTAATGAATCCATCATTTGTAATTTTTTTGTTTACAATGTTTATAAAAGGGTTATCTAAAGATCGGTCTTAAGAGATCATGATAGAGGATATAACAATTTGTAGTAACCAAATCAAGAAAAATAAATCATGGTGGATTTACATGATTCAAGATAATCCTCGACATTTCAATAATGGTGCATTTTCATTATTTCATAAATCCTTTTTAATTTTTAGGTGTAGAGTTAGAATGAAGATAACCACAAGAAGCACAAAACACATCAACTTATTTTTTATCATATTTCATTCAATAGTAAATTCTATCGGATAAGATGTCGTAACATTTTGTCATTTAAAAAGTGAAAAATACAATATGAGACTAATTTTTATGAGTTATGATTAATAACCATGTAAATCTAGTATAATAATCAATAATTAAAAATGATTAGTATTTAACTCGTATGCTAGAAATGTAAAGAGGTCCAAAAAAGTCATGTTTGACTATATTTAAGTATATATATCAACAAACTGACTTTTTATATATCATGGGTGGTTTTGATCATATTCATATTAAAATGGTTTCTAGTTGTAGTTATAAGTGACATTTATTTTGTAAATATCATTATAATTTGTTTACGATGAGCATGAAATGAGATTGACTGTTAAAAAATCACATGGGATAACTCCATAGATGAGTATCATAATATTGTGAAAATAAATAGTTAACATTTTAACGTTAATGTGAATTTTAATATATAATATAATCAATTTGAAGTTGATATATATTAAATAAAATCATACATTTATAATTAACAACATTAGGGAAATTATTTTCAATAGAAATTCTAAAACTGATATCACATAGATTACTAATATATTGTAAATTATGCTTTAAGATATTAACAAAAAAATATTACATAATTTATTATTGGAGAAAGCAATAATTCCAATACATATGATATTACTTTTTTGAAAATTAATGTGGGTGATATGTCATCAAACAAAGTCATGAAGATAATTAAATATAGAAGTATCAAAATAGTAATTCCATGATAAACTTTTATACAAATACGATGTACCTTATTTAGTATTTCCCTAGGACCCGTTTACCACAAAACTATAAGAGAGACCATGGTTTCTGATAACCGTATCATGGGAACACTAATGTCATATAATAAATACCATGGAATCAATATTAATTTAGAAATAAAATACCAATATGAAATGTCAATTGGGGGATGATTAGTTTTTTAATACAATATCATTAATTTCATAAATTTCATTCACACATTAGTTGGTAAAATTTCAGAGAATAATTACAAACATCGATTTAGGATGTTAAAATTACCAAAGCATAATTTTGATTATTTTTAGGTAAAAATGACATTTTTAAAAAACCATTCACACAATATTTTTTATTATATAATGATATAATAATCATAATGAGATATTTATCAGCATAAGATAATTGATAAACATTATTTTTAATATATTTAATATCATATTATAAGTTCTCAACATGTTACTATATGTTTAGTGTTAAAAAACTATAGTATTTTTTTCAAATTAGATCATATTGAAAAAAATAGATTTTAATTGATAATGATCTTAAAATTGTGGAATAATGTTTAGAAATAACATTATGATGTTGATATATTACATAAATAATATAGTTGTAACATATATAAGAGGTTTAGTTAGTAGAATGTAATATTTTATAACATATAGAATTTAAATTTTCACTACCAAAATATCATGAATATGGTAGATAAAAATAACATATCTTGATTCAGATCAAAATAATAAATACTCTATAGAACTCTATCAAGATAATTTTAGAGATATCTTACATTAATACATTTCATGACCAAAACTTATTTAAGGTAAAATATGGTTAAATGTGAACCTTATTTCTTCAATCAAAACATGATACTTCCACAAGTTGATATTCCATTTTGAGGTGCAGGAAATATATTTTTTCCTATTCAATTTATAATTTTCATTTAATTGTGAGACATCTCACATTTGATCCAGAGGGGTAATTATTTATTAAAATAAAGAAAAAATCCATTTTACTTTATTTGGCCTCTATTTCCTAAATTTTGGCCCCTATTTTCATAGTTATCTCATATGTTAATTGATTTCTCATGTGCACCTAGAAATCCATGTTCATTATGTCATTAAATTCATGTATCACAAGGACATTTAGTTTCAAATTTTTGGTAAAACCAAATTAATTTTCTCAACTAATGTTTTAATAATGTGAGTATCACTATGAGCCTTTCGACCATTATACGTTTATGAGAATAATGTAAATGTTTTAGTAATTTATTAAAATGGAGGAATACATAAGATCTCGTTGATTTTTACAAATATATATAACATAATATTATTTAATTTTTTTCATTCCTTCATGAGTTACATGTAGAAGTTTCATATTCCATTAAATATATTTAATGTAGACATGGAATTTTTTTCATTTTGGTAAATACCAAAATCGAAGGAATTCATTAATTTTAGATTGATTTCAAAATAATAAATTTCATTGGGAATCAATTTTCTATTTTCCATTACTATGAGTATAACCATGAATAATTATCTTACATATATGATAATCATAAGATATATGAATGGTAAAAAATGAATTCTAATAACCATATTTGGAACCATCAATAAAAGAGAACATCCAATAGAATTTTTTGGAGAATCATCGATGTTTGATATATACATTTTAAAAATAATTTTTCATCAGAAAAAGATATTATATTTTGACTGTTAATTATGATTTAAATAGTTAAAAATAATAAAAATATTTAAAACAAACATTCCACTTTGTCCGAAAATGTATCTCATTGTAATTTGAAAAGGAAATAGGAGGGTGAATTTCGCATTAAAAATAAACACCTGATGAATTAACATCCTGATAATTATTTATTTTATTAATTAACATTAAAGGATTTTTTCAATGTTAAATATATTAATATTTAAAATGTCAAAAAAAGAATATGTTGCTGAAGAACAGTATAATTTTTTAAGAATAATATTCATATAAAAATGGGTATTTGTTAAATTATAAAAATTGAAGCATTAAAATGTAATATAATAAAATTTATATAATATTAAATGACAAATCACTAAATAATGAACATTATTTCATTAAAGAGTTAGGTTTTAATTCATTGATTAGACATTACATTTTCTTCATCAATTTAATGAGGGATTATTTTATTAGTTCATATGATTTAACAGTTTCCAAGGTACCAAAAATTTATTATCATGACACATCAAGATTTATTAATATTGGAAAAAATTAAATTTATTTCGTATATGCAATGCAGACAACTCAGAATTGCCTAACATTACATGACACTTCATTTTTACAAAGGCATCTTTATATTATCTAATTTAATCCATTATTACCGAGAAATTAATCAGAAAAAATGAATAGTAAAAAATAATTCAAAATATTTATTATTATGGTTTAATATTATGATAAATTATTTACAAAAAAATCAAAACATTTTTTAATATATTTTTAGATTTTTTTATATAATATTGTCTCAAAAACATTTTCTTATATTTTAAAAAATATTGAAATTTAATTTTTATAAATTTATAAATTCAATTTTATAATTAGAACTATATTTTATGAATTTAAAATATTATAATTTCCTTGTTGTAAATTTTTTATTATTATAGGAAAATATGAATTTTCAATTGAAAACTGAAAAATATTGAATTTTATCATAAAACTATTATTTAGTTTAATATAGTTTCAAAGTCAATTTATATTTTAAATTGGATTCAATGTAATATTAGTTAAGTTATATATATATATGTATATATATTAATCAAATATATTTCAATGGTATCATTTTAATTATGAGTGTTGAAATAATACCCTTATAAACATTGGATCATTGATTCCTAGAAAACTTGCATTCTCAAATAACCTTCTTGATTGACTTTAAATTAAAAAATTTAAATTATGAAAATTTAATTTTCAAAAATGGTTTTCTAATACTGAATAAAATAATAATAATAACTTATAATATCAACGTTATTATTGATCAAAATTAATATTTAAAAATTTAAAATTAGTCACTGTAGGTTTGGAAAATATGTGTTGAATGAGGAGTTAATCATAAATGATAAGTGTTAAAATACCATAGAAAATATTATAATATCAATTGTATGTCCATATTTAGACCCAATAATCTATAATAAATGATACAACTCTAATTTTAATCATTGTGTGATGTGAGAAACATTGGAACACCTTTTTTAAAACTAAAAGTGTTACAATCACCAAACTTATAAAAGCACAAAGCTATCCTATCATCTTTACACCTCAAAACTCTTTTGATTCTGAAAATGAAATCCCAAATAACATCAAAATTCCCAAATATCATTTTATAATCCTTATTTTAATATGAAATACAACATAAAATTTCTTTTGGTGAAACCCAGAAGAGGTTAAACGAAGAAGTTGCAATGTTTCTCACCACTCACTTTCTAATTCTTCATACACATCATTATATTTTTATTATACTAGTATGATATTATACGTTAGTTATATTACATATATTATTTTTTTAATGTTTATGTAATATACTAAAAACATATACCCTTCAATCAAATGTTTTTTCAAATCATCATTTGTTTGGATAACATAATACCACTTCACAAACTGATGTTATTTGTTCCCAATATGTCAACATCTAGATTGGTATAGTGATAAAATAAATATTAATGTTTTAAATTTATTATTTTTTTCATTTGGAATTGTTATATAAAAACTAATATCGTACCTTAAATTTTATGGCAATATGATAATCTCTCATGTTTGTATGGTTGTCTAACACATCACGAAGAGAAGTTATTTATCCAGCCTTTACATAGAGGATATTAAGGATTGTTTAATCGTCAATATGGTATGTATAGGTCATAAAAATTATTCAAATATGGTAATATAATATTTATTTTTCTTTATTTAAATTCTTTGAGTAAATGTAAACAATGATTATGCATACATATGACCTATTATCCCCATTAACAATGTATTTAATTTTAGATTTACAAATCACATGGACTAATATTGAAATATATATACTGAATATGTATAATATATACCATGGCTAAAAATATGGATAATATTGAACAAATATTAATTTAATAGTATCAAAAATATATTTAATTATAGAATATATGGAACGTAATGATCGCATTACCTGAAAAATTACATTAACATTGAATTGTAGGTAATCATGTAATAGTAGTTGGTAAGTAAATCATATATGGTATTATATATAATGTTAAAATTTAAAAAAAAAATTGTAATGAATATATATTTATTATAAATGATTTGTTACTATTTTCAAATTATTAATAATCTTATGTTAGTTTCCCTCTATTTCCTATTTTATTTATGTAAGACATTTAGAAATTCACCAATAATTCATTTTCTATGGTTTATATACAGACCATCTGTCAATTTTTCTCATGATTATACATCCATTAATGATATTATATTTTTCATATGATTTTAATAATTTTTATGTCATATGATTCAATTTTACCAATGTTGAAATGGAATTATCTTACAATCTCATCACTTATCGAGATAACTCATGATTAAAAATAAATTGTTGAAATATTATTATATATATCTCATGAATCTCATGAATTTCATATCCTTTCATTATTCCTTGAGAATAAAATTTTTTTCCAATATTTTATATTATTTATGTTGTTATGAGTTTCAGATATGTTTACTATGATAAAAAAATCATTACTTTTATTATCGATTGAAAACCCATATTTAATCAAAAATATTGTTTTCATAAAATATTTATCAAATTACAAAAATGATGTATTAAATACAATTTTAACCATGTTTTAATTTTTAATAATATTTTTGGAATGACACATCATTTAATTTTACAATCAATATCCCTTTGTATTTTAACAAAAAAATTTGAATTGAATATATTTTTTAAATTATAAAAAATATATGAAATTTACCACTATCCTTACAATTATTTTCCTTTATAATTCTTTTTTTGATATATTATGATCATTTATAGAGAAATTTATTTTAAAAAAAATTAGTTTTTATTTTTTCCAAGTAATTAGTAAATTGTTCATCGAAAAATATTTTAAATGATTTTTATATCTTAAATTATATGTTATAAAATTTATCATAAAATCAAATATAATAGAATATATTTCACATGGGTTAAAAAGAAAAAACAATTTTTATTTCCCTTTTCAACAAGGTTAACCTTAATTTTTAATCAATAAACTTATTAAAACTCCAATGTTAAGAAAACTTGTCTTGCAGTAGTTATATGGATGGGTGACATTCTAAACGATTCAGATTGTGTGTATATGAAAGGAAAACTAACACTGGAAAGACAAATGTTTGGGTTATGGGGATAGTAAATAATCTTATGATCCATTCATGAAAATTGGTGTGCCCCATGTATGGGACCATGAGTTTTTATGGAAAATGGCGGTGCATGGAAGGCTATGACACAATTACCATGTTAAGGAGGAATGTTTGTTTTCTCAGTATGGAATGAGTTGTTATATTAGAATCAGAGGATAAACACACCCATAAGTTCAGTGTCACTACCTTGGTTTAAATATTTGGTCCACAAGGAGGAATATGTTTTCTAATATGGGTGGGCTGGATTTAACACATGATATAATCAATGGATTAAAAGAAAAAATAACATGTCTCTTATCAATTAGGTTTTCCATTCCTTTTGTTAGACTAATTAATTAGAACTCCAAAATTAAAAATCATTTGTTATTGTGTAGTGATTTGGATGGGTGATCATATAAAAGGATTATCATGGTGTGTTCTAGTATGGATAGTGAAAAATAGAATAATATATGTTTTTATTTGGAAATATTCATTTTTCTGGTGATCCATTCAGGCAATTTGGTGTGTCCTAGATAGTGGACCATGTGTTTGTTGGGAAACTAAATCATAGAGGTCCATGATCCAACAAACATATTTTCATGGGGTATAAGTGTGGTAATATGGATCAATTATTACTAAAAAAATATTTCAAAAAATATTTATGAATATTATGTTTTAAAAATTTGTTTTCAATGAAATATTATATTACTCAAGAAATGATTCATTTATATTAAAATAAATTTCCATATAAAATGTCATCCTTGGATTTTAATTTTATATTAATGGATATATTATGGAAGCATAAAATTTGAAATTTTCTTAGGATGTGAAATATTAATAATGAATTGATATTTTTTTAAACCATATCATTCAAATTGGTTATTATATAATTAAATGTTTCATGAAACCCATTTCATTTCATGGGTTCTCATATGAAAAATGTGTTATGATATTTTCACACATATATGTGTTGTTTTTATTATGTCACGGTGGTTAAATTATAACCATGGATGGTGGTAGCATTATAACATATAAAGGATGTGACATCTATTCCTCTCAAATACATTGAGTAAATATAGATAAATCATTAGTAAATATATTATAAATGAGAAAAATTAAATATTCATATTCTTAATAATGAACATATCTACATATTCACAATGTTATCGATGAACATGATGATATGTTCACAATGGTATCTATAAACTTTTATTTATTTTCCATAATGTTATGTGTGGACTTGGTTTTAAGACATTATGTTTTTGATGGACTTGTGTCATTTTCATGACTTAATGACTGAAATTATTTCATTGAATAAATGTTCATAAAATTATAAGATGATGTGTTTTCAAAAATTCCATTTATTATGGTAATGTAATTCCCTCAAATCTCATGTTCATGTATTTTCTTACAATTCATGTATTTTAGATGGTAATTCATTATTCAATGATTCATGTTTCTAATCTTTTATGTGAAGGGTATGGTTTTAATTTTTTATTATTATTTTCTCATCCTCTTATGTTCATGTTCAGATATAGAATCATCATTATTTTACCATAATAAGTATAATATCTCCTTATTTATTAGGTTTACACTCCCTAGGATATGTAAAAATTAATTAATTATAATATGTATATGAAATGTATTCGACATTGACTATAGTTGTAGAAAACAATTTTTTTATCATTACTACTCTATAAGACAATAGATTTTCCCAGTATTTGAAAAGTCTCACTTTTTTTTATCATATCTATTATTCATCTTAAAAATAAAAAAAATAAAACATGATATTTAGAAGTTGATTAATTTAGCTAAATTTAAAATTGTTTTCATTTCCATTAAAATGAATAAATGTTTATTTAGATATTGGTTATGACATTTATCAACATTTCATTGAAACATAGTCCAATTTCATAAACGAAAAATGATTTATTTCCCAGTCCAAATTATTAAATTAAAACATTAGATCATAATTATAACTTTTTCTATTCATTTTTATTGGATTAGTTGAATTTTTCTTAAAATATGTACTAATTGTGTGCTAATATCCAAAACATGAAATATTTTAAACACATTTAAAATATCATTATTTGATTTACATGAAATTATAAAATGTCATGCATAAAAATTTGAAAATTTATAAAAAGGAAGAATTTGAGTTCTCCCAATCTACTAATTTAAATATCATAATTCCATAAATCATAAAATTCATTACAATGAGGATCCTTAGTTAAGATAATAATAACTCTTCAAAAGAATAGTGATAAATTAGTAAATCATTAGGAAAAGTCTTTATAAAAAATGTTGTAATTTAAATTTTCCATTTTAATATCATTTAATAAAATTAATATAGATAATATATCCCAACAATCATATGATGATTATTGGAAAACATAACTTTTCATTGTGAATATAATATATTTATTTATATATTAAGTGAATGTAATACAATATGATTAATATAGGAAGTCATTTTTAGATGTAAACCCATTTAGAAAATATCATTTGACATCCATTTATGTTTTTTGAAAAAATTTAAATTACATGTTATTTCAAAACATATTTTAACATATTCAAGCCATTCTAAGGTTACCATGGATTCAAAAAAAATCAATAAAATATTTTTGAATATAGACATTATCAATAATTAATCATTTTTATCTATTATATTTTTTTGGTAGTTATTTTTTTTGAGTATACCACATAGATGATATATTTATATGATGATATGTCCACCCCACGAGTGTCCAAAAATTGTTCCATTCGAATTGTATGAACACATCTTCAATATAAATTATTAATTTCTCATAATTAATAGATTTATCAAGGTAATGTGGTTCATTTTGAGATAGAAAAACATCCTCTTTATCCTCATTTTATATTTAGATTCTTCTATGCGTTTCTTATTCTAATTCAGTAAAAGGATTATGATGATGATTGTTTTTTAATCAATGCATTCCTCTGGTATAAGTCTATAAAGAATTATGTAAAATAAAACACGATTGTTCAATATCATAAAAATTTAATTTTTATGTTTATGAGGATGGCCATCCAAAATGATTTCAATTGACTATTATATGGTCTTTGTCCTCTAATTAATGACTTGATCAGATTAACATGGTTTTGTTTACATAAGAATGTTAACATTAATAAAATTTGGGTAAAAATTTTCTATAATTTATTTGTAATGAATGATAATAAAGTAAAGATTAAAAAATTAATGAATCCATCATTTGTAATATTTTTTTTTACAATGTTTATAAAAGGGTTATCTAAAGATCGGACTTAAGAGAACATGATAGAGGATATAACAATTAGTAGTAACCAAATCAAGAAAAATAAATCATGGTGGATTTACATGATTCAAGATAATCCTCGACATTTCAATAATGGTGCATTTTCATTATTTCATAAAACCTTTTTATTTTTTAGGTGTAGGGTTAGAATGAAGATAACCACAAGAAGCACAAAACACATCAACTTATTTTTAATCATATTTCATTCAATAGTAAATTCTATCGGATAACATGTCGTAACATTTTGTCATTTAAAAAGTGAAAAATACAATATGAGACTAATTTTTATGAGTTATGATTAATAACCATGTAAATCTAGTATAATAATCAATAATTAAAAATGATTAGTATTTAACTTGTATGCTAGAAATGTAAAGTGGTCTAAAAAAGTCAAGTTTGACTGTATTTAAGTATATAGGTCAACAAACTGTCTTTTTATATATCAGGGGTGGTTTTGATCATATTCATGTTAACATGGTTTCTAGTTGGAGTTATAAGTGACATTTATTTTGTAAATATCATTTTAATTTGTTTAGGATGTGCATGAAATGAGATTGACTGTTGAAAAATCACATGGGATATCTCCATAGATGAGTATCATAATATTGTGAAAATAAATAGTTAACATTTTAATGTTAATGTGAATTTTAATATATAATATAATAAATTTGAAGTTGATATATATTAAATAAAATCATACATTTATAATTAAGAACATTAGGGAAATTATTTTCAATATAAATTCTAAAACAGATATCACATAAATTAATAATAGATTGTAAATATTGCTTTAAGATATTAACAAAAAAATATTACATAATTTATTATTGGAGAAATCAATCATTCCAATACCTATGATATTACTTTTTGGAAAATTAATGTGGGTGATATGTCATCAAACAAAGTCATGAAGATAATTAAATATAGAAGTATCACAGTAGTAATTCCATGATAAACCTTTATACAAATACGATGTAACTTATTTAGTATTTCCGTAGGACCCTTTTACCATAAAACTATAAGAGAGACCATGGTTTCTGATAACCGTATCATGGGAACACTAAAGTCATATAATAAATACCATGGAATCAATATTAATTTAGAAATAAAATACCAATATGAAATGTCAATTTGGGGATGATTAATTTTTTAATACAATATCATTAATTTAGAAATTTCATTCACACATTAGTTGGTAAAATTTCGGAGAATAATTACAAACATCAATTCAGGATGTTAAAATTACCAAAGCATAATTTTGATTATTTTTAGGTAAAAATGACATTTTTAAAAAACCATTCACACAATATTTTTTATTATATAATGATATAATAATCATAATGAGATATTTATCAGCATATGATAATTGATAAACTTTATTTTTAATATATTTAATATCATATTATAAATTCTCAACATGTTACTATATGTTTAGTATTAAAAAACTATAGTATTTTTTTCAAATTATATCATATTGAAAAAAATAGATTTTAATTGATAATGATCTTAAAATTGTGGAATAATGTTCAGAAATAACATTATGATGTTGATATATTACATATATAATATATTTGTAACATATATAAGAGGTTCAGTTAGTAGAATGTAATATTTTATAACATATAGAATTTAAATTTTCACTACCAAAATATCATTAATATGGTAGATAACAATAACATATCTTGATTCAGATGAAGATAATTAATACTCTATAGAACTCTATCAAGATAATTTTAGAGACATCTAACATTAATAGATATCATGAGACCACAACTTATTTAAGGTAAAATATGGTTAAATGTGAACCTTATTTCTTCAATCAAAACATGATACTTCAACAAGTTGATATTCCATTTTGAGGTGAAGGAAATATATTTTTTCCTATTCAATTTATAATTTTCATTTAATTGTGAGACATCTCACATTTGATCCTAGAGGTGTAATTATTTATTAAAATGAAGAAAAAATCCATTTTAGTTTATTTGGCCTCTATTTCCTAAATTTTGGCCCCTATATTCATAGTTATCTCATATGTCAATAGATTTATCATGGGCACCTAGAAATCCATGTTCATTATGTCATTAAATTCATGTATCACAAGGACATTTAGTTTCAATATTCTGGTAAAACCAAATTCATTTTCTCAACTAATGTTTCAATAATGTGAGTATCACTATGAGCCTATCGACCATTATACATTTATGAGAATAATGTAAATGTTTTAGTAATTTATTAAAATGGAGGAATACATAAGATCTCGTTGATTTTTACAAATATATTTAACATTATATTATTTAATTTTTTCATTCCTTCATGAGTTACATGTAGAAGTTTCATATTCCATTAAATATATTTAATGTAGACATGGAATTTTTTTCATTTTGGTAAATACCAAAATCGAAGGAATTCATTAATTTTAGATTGATTTCAAAATAATAAATTTCATTGGGAATCAATTTTCTTTTTTCCATTACTAGGAGTATAACCATGAATAATTATCTTACATATAGGATAATCATCAGATATAAAAAAGGTAAAAAATGAATTCTAATAACCATATTTGGAACCATCAATAAAAGAGAACATCCAATAGAATTTTTTGGAGAATCATCGGTGATTGATATATACATTTTAAAAATAATTTTTCATCAGAAAAAGATATTATATTTTGACGGTTAATTATGATTTAAATAGTTAAAAATAATAAAAATATTTAAAACAAACATTTCACCTTGTCCGAAAATGTAGCTCATTGTAGTTTGAAAAGGAAATAGGAGGGTGAATTTCGCATTAAAAATAAACACATGATGAATTAACATCCTGGTAATTATTTATTTTATTAATGAACATTAAAGGATTTTTTCAATGTTAAATATATTAATTTTTAAATGTCAAAAAAAGAATATGTTGCTGAAGAACAATATAATTTTATAAGAATAATATTCATATAAAAATGGGTATTTGTTAAATTATAAAAATTGAAGCATTAAAATGTAATATAATAAAATTTATATAATATTAAATGACAAATCATTAAATAATGAACAATATTTCATTAAAGAGTTAGGTTTTAATTCATTGATTAGACATTACATTTTCTACATAAATTTAATGAGGGATTATTTTATTAGTTCATAAGATTTAAGAGTTTCCAAGGTACCAGAAATTTATTATCATGACACATCAAGAATTATTAATATTGGAAAAAATTAAATTTCTTTTGTATATGCAATGCAGACAACTCAGAATTGTCTAACATTACATGACACTTCGTTTTTACAAAGGCATCTTTATATTATCTAAATTAATCCATTATTACCGAGAAATTAATCAGAAAAAATGAATAGTAAAAAATAATTCTAAATATTTATTATTATGGTTTAATATTATGATAAATTATTTACAAAAAAATAAAAACATTTTTTACTATATTTTTATATTTTTTTATATATAATATTCTCTCAAAAACATTTTCTTATATTTTAAAAAATAATGAAATTTAATTTTTGTACATTTATAAATTCAATTTTATAATTAGAACTATATTTTATGACTTTAAAATATTATAATTTCCTTGTAGTAATTTTTTTAGTGTTATAGGAAAATATGAATTTTCAATTGAAAACTGAAAAATAATGAATTTTATCATAAAACTATTATTTAGTTTAATATAGATTCAAAGTCAATTTATATTTTAAATTGGATTCAATGTAATATTAGTTAAGTTATATATATATGTATATATATTAATAAAATATATTTCAATGGTATCATTTTAATTATGAGTTTTGAAATAATACCCTTGTAAACATTGGATCATTGATTCCTAGAAAACCTGCATTCTCAAATAACCTTCTTGATTGAATTTAAATTAAAAAAATTAAATTATGAAAATTTAATTTTCAAAAATGGTTTTCTAATACTGAATAAAAAAATAATAATAACTTATAATATCAACGTTATTATTGGTCAAAATTAATTTTTAAAAAATTAAAATTAGTCACTGTAGGTTAGGAAAATATTTGTTGAATGAGGAGTTAATCATAAATGATAAGTGTTAAAATCCCATAGAAAATATTATAATATCACTTGTATGTCCATATTTAGACCCAATAATCTATAATAAATGATACAACACTAATTTTAATCCTTGTGCGATGTGAGAAACATTGGAACACCTTTTTAAAACTAAAAGTGTGACAATCACCAAACTTATAAAAGCACACAGCTATCCTATCATCTTTACACCTCAAAACACTTTTGATTCTAAAAATGACATCCCAAATAACATCCAAATTCCAAAATATCATTTTATAATCCTTATTTTAATATGAAATACAACATAAAATTTCTTCTGGTGAACCCAGAAGAGGTTAAACGAAGAAGTTGCAATGTTTCTCACCACTCACTTTTTAATTCTTTATACACATCGTTATATTTTTATTATACTAGTATGATATTATAAGTTAGTTATATTACATATATTATTTCTTTAATGTTTATGGAATATAATAAAAACATATACCGTTCAATCAAATGTTTTTTGAAATCATCATTTCTTTGAATAACACAATACCACTTCACAAACTGATGTTATTTGTTTCCCAATATGTCAACATCTAGATTGGTATAGTGATAAAATAAATATTAATGTTTTAAATTTATTATTTTTTGAATTTGGAATTTTTATATAAAAACTAATATCGTACCTTAAATTTTATGGGAATACGATAATATCTCATATTTGTATGACTGTCTAACACATCACGAAGAGAAGTGATTTATCCAGCCTTTACATAGAGGATATTAAGGATTTTTTAATCGTCAATATGGTATGTATAGGTCATAAAAATTATTCGAATATGGTAATATAATATTTATTTTTCTTTATTTCAATTTGTTGAGTAAATGTAAATAATGATTATGCATACATATGACCTATTATCCCCATTTACAAGGTATTTAATTTTAGATTTACAAATCACATGGACTAATATTGAAATATATATACTGAATATGTATAATATATACCATGGCTAAAAATATGGATAATATTGAACAAATATTAATTTAATACAATCAAAAATATATTTAATTATCGAATATATGGAACGTAATGATCGCATTGCCTGAAAAATGACATTAACATTGAATTGTAGGTAATCATGTAATAATAGTTGGTAAGTAAATCATATATGGTATTATATATAATGTTACAATTTTAAAATTGTTTTGAAATTAATATATATTTATTATAAATGATTTGTTACTATTTTCAAATTATTAATAATCTTATGTTAGTGTACCTCTATTTACTATTTTATTTATATAATACATTTAGAAATTCACCAATAATTCATTTTATATGGTTTATATACAGACCATCTGTCAATTTTTCTCATGATTATACATCCATTAATGATATTATATTTTTCATATGATTTTAATAATTTTTATGTCGTATGATTCAATTTTACCAATGTTGAAATGGAATTATCTTACAGTCTCATCACTTATCGAGATATTTCATGATTAAAAATAAATTATTGAAATATTATTATAGATATCTCATGAATCTCATGAATTTCATCTCCTTTCATTATTCCTTGAGAATAAAATTTTTTTCCATTATTTTATATTATTTATGTTGTTATGAGTTTCAGATATGTTTACTGTGATAAAAAAATCATTACTTTTATCATCGATTGAAAACCCATATTTAATCGAAAATATTCTTTTCAGAAAATATTTATCAAATTACAAAAATGATGTATTCAATACAATTTTAACCATGTTTTAATTTTTAATAATTTTTTTGGAATCACACAGTGGTTAATTTACAATCAATTTCCCTTTGTATTTTAACAAAAAAAAATTGATTTGAATATATTTTTTAAATTATAAAAAATATATGAAATTTACAACTATCCTTAACATTATTTTCCTTTATGATTCTTTTTTGACATATTATGATCATTTATAGAGAAATTTGTTTTAAAAAAATTTAGTTTTTATTTTTTCCAATTAATTAGTAAATTGTTCATCGAAAAATATTTTAAATTATTTTTATATCTTAAATTATATGTTATAAAATTTATCACAAAATAAAATATAATAGAATATATTTCACATGGGTTAAAAAGAAAAAACAATTCTTATTTCCCATTTCAACAAGGTTAACCTTAATTTTTTATCGATAAACTAATTAGAACTCCAAAGTTAAGAAAACTTGTCTTGCAGTAGTTATTTGGATGGGTGACATTCTAAACGATTCAGATTGTGTGTATATGAAAGGAAAACTAACACTGGAAAGACAAATTTTTGGGTTATGGGGATAGTAAATAATCTTATGATCCATTCATGAAAATTGGTGTGCCCCATGTATGGGACCATGAGTTTTTATGGAAAATGGTGGTGCATGGAAGGCTATGACACAATTACCATGTTAAGGAGGGACGTTTGTTTTGTCAGTAGGGAATGAGTTGTTATATTAGAATCAGAGGATAAACACTGCCATAAGTTCAGTGTCACTACCTTGGTTTAAATATTTGTTCCACAAGGAGGAATATGTTTTCTAATATGGGTGTGCTGGATTTAACACATGATATAATAAATGGATTGAAAGAAAAAATAACATGTCTCTTATCAATTAGGTTTTCCATTCTTTTTGTTAGACTAATTAATTAGAAATCCAAAATTAAAAATCATTTGTTATTGTGTAGTGAATTGGATGGGTGATCATATAAAAAGATTATCATGGTGTGTTCTAGTCAGGATAGTGAAAAATAGAATGATATATGTTGTTATTTGGAAATATTCATTTGTCTGGTGATCCATTCAGGAAATTTGGTGTGTCCTAGATAGTGGACCATGTGTTTGTTGGGAAACTAAATCATAGAGGTCCATGATCCAATAAACATATTTTCTTGGGGTATAAGTGTGTTAATATGGATCAATTATTACTAAAAAATATTTCAGAAAATATTTATGAATATTATGTTTTAGAAATTTATTTTCAATGAAATATTATATTACTCAAGAAATGATTCATTTATATTAAAATAATTTTCCATATAAAATGTCATCCTTGGATTTTAATTTTATATTAATGGCTATATGATGGAAGCATTAAATTTGAAATTTTCTCAGGATGGGAAATATTAATGATGAATTGATATTTTTTAAAACCATATCATTCAAATTGGTTATTATATAATTAAATGTTTCATGAAACCCATTTCATTTCATGGGTTCTCATATGAAAGATGTGTTATGATATTTTCACACATATATGTGTTTTTTTCATTATGACATTGTGGTTAAATTATAACCATGGATGGTGGTAGCATTATAACATATAAAGGTTGTGACATCTATTCCTCTCAAATACATTGAGTAAATATTGATAAATCATTAGTAAATATATTATAAATGAGAAAAATTAAATATTCATATTCTTAAGAATGAACATATCTACGTATTCACAATGTTATCGATGAACATGATGATATGTTCACTATGGTATCTAAAAACTTTTATTTATTTTCCATAATATTATGTGTGGACTTGGTTTTAAGACATTATATTTTTTGATGGACTTGTGTCATTTTCATTACTTAATGACTAAAATTATTTCATTGAATACATGATCATAAAATTATAAGATGACGTGTTTTCAAAAATTCCATTTATTATGGTAAAGTAATTCCCTCAAATCTCATTTTCATGTATTTTCTTACAATTCATGTCTTTTAGATGGTAATTAATTATTCAATGAATCATGTTTCTAATCTTTTATATGAAGGGTATGGTTTTAATTTTTTATTATTATTTTCTCATCCTCTTATGTTCATGTTCAGATTTAGAATCATCATTATTTTACCATAATAAGTATAATATCTCTTTATTTATTAGGTTTCCACTCCCTAGGTTATGTAAAAATTAATTAATTATGATATGTATATGAAGTGTTATACTTATAAAGAACATAGTGGTGGATGATGTAGTTTATAAAAGAACCAGTCTTTTTGGGATTCCATGTTTCAAATGGAAAAATACCATTACAATAATCATATATGGATTTGGTTAATTTATTGAGTATTCATATAAATGGAAGTTTAGAAATGTATAAAAATACTTGGGATATATAGTTGGTATCATACAAAAAGATTAGATAAACATTGAAATCAAGGAAGATAAAATTTTACTGAGGTCCAAATGTTTTTTAGGATAATTATAAAGATGAGTCAATGAATAGGGATATATCAAGTAATTTTGGTAATGGATGAAGTGAGTAGGTTATAGTAAATTGTTTCATTTTCTAGATACTTCATATAGATGGATCTCATAGAACGATATAACTTGGGATAATAACTCAAGATATTTTACATTTTGTTATACAAAATTATCACCTGGTTCACGACATTTGAGATTCCTACAAAATTGGTTATAAACTACAATGGGATATCTATTGAAAACTCAAAAACACTTCACAATCCATCCTAAAGTATGAATATAAATGAAGAATGTGAATAACATCAGATAATAAAATGTTTCATATATTGAAAATAGTGTTTCATTATTTAAAATTTCTATACATTTTTTATAAGGGTTTACAATCTAATTAGTATTTCTCAAATTATGATTTATATTTTTAGTTAGTTTATTAAACACAACATATCCATGTAAATTCCATTTGCGATGGAAAATAAAACAATATTTTTCCTGAGTAAATAAACATTTGGGACAATGTAATGAAGTATAGTGTATATATGCTAACATAACAATAACAATATATAAATTATGTTGATCATAATATAAGTAAAAGGAGGGAATAATCCTTTTTTTAGACCTTTATAAGGTATCACCCTCTTTATTTGTGTTGTTATGTCGATTCAATAGTTTCAATGAAATGGATAAATACAGTAGAATTTTTTTTACATTCTCTAGAGATTAGTTCAGGAAAATTTCATTTTGGATATCTACCATTTGGTTGGTCAAGATGTCATATGGTTTTTTTATAATAAAAATATGCGGCAATGATAAGAAATTTCCAATATTAATTAGAATGTTATTAATACAATATATTTTAATATGCACATTCCTATTATTATTCCATAAAACAAATAATAAATTCCCAATGGTTATGAATACAAATGAAAAATAAATTAATACATATGCACAGAATTTTTTATTACATTCAGATATACCTATTGGTTATTAGCATTTAGCATTAAAGAATGGATGATTAATTGTTCTATGGAATAAAACTAAATATCTAACGAGTGTTTTCTAAAAAAAATTATTTATGACATGATGAAATTTTATGATGTGAAATAAAATGGAATATATAATCTTTAAATCATCTTTGTTATCGTTATAATAAAATGGTTATGGGATTTCAAGGAAAATCCAATTTAATTCCCTAAGGTGTTTGGAATAAATTTAAAACACTTTCTTTCAAAAATTGGGGGATGATGACAATAAAGAGAGACTAAATGTGATAAGAAGTTGGTTCATGTTTTAGATGCTATAACATCAAGAATCATTATGTATATGTATAATGTATAGATAATTCAATGAAATAAATGTAGAGGGAGATAAATATAATTCACAACCCCTGATAAATTATTCAATGTGAATGTTGTTTTTGAATAGTGTGATTAAATACTACAATATAAGGTCTAATGAGGATGATAAGTCCTAAAATCCTCCAATGATAAATGATAAAGAGAAGACTTATGTAGTCATAATGAATGAAGTAAATCATGTTATTTAGGGAAACATATCCTTCTTTTTATATTGTAATTTCACGTTTTATTTTCTATTGATAATCTATTTGAAAATGATATTTTTATTCATTTAGAGAAATTTAATGTGACTATTTCCCCTGATATAGATTATATAAAAAAATAACATTATATATTCCAATAGTGAAATGTTGAACATAATCTTTAAATTAAAATGATTTCATATAAGACAAAAAATTACATAAGTAACAAATGGGGTAATTAACTTTTTAAAGTTTATATGTATCCATGTATTCTTTACCTAATAGTTATGGATGTTATTATTGGATATTGTTTTCTATAGTTCATTATAATTTAAAATTCTTTGACACCACTTTTAGGTTTTTATGTTAATGGATATTATAATGACTACATGTCTTTTAGGAGAACTATATGGAAATAAAACTAATTGGGTTCGTATATATTTTATTGAAAATGTTATTTGATATGGAATTTCATTACCCATTTAAGAGACATGATTAATGGTACATGTATCTTTTATGGATTCCTTATCTTTGATGTTTGGGAAATTAAGGGTTTTGTACGATAAACTTATGATCTCATAACACATAATTTATATTATAGTTTATTCCCCTATAGATACACATTCCATAATTTAAATTAAGTGGTATGGTTACATAGTGTAATGTCATGGGCCAAGATTCCACTATCAATTATCTGTGCACTATGGGTCACATGGCCTCAAGCCAGTATCTCAAATTTCATGAGTATGTTGACTATTAGTGATGTATTCGGTGAGTCATTGGCGATAATATACCCACATTAACATATTGTATCATAGTGGAATATCAATAACATATACAAGTATCCAAAGTAGTGAATGATAAAATTGAAATAAACATATGAAGACTGATAGTATAACCCATGAAATAAATCATATAACATAAAATTTTATGATATATGTCAAATTATTCCAAAGAAAACCAAAAGGTATAGTATATAAATATACAATACACGTCCCAAAATTATATAAAAAAAGACCAAAAGATACTCAAAAACATTGCATTCCTAACCATGGTCACATGCTCTCATACTCATAACCAGAATATCATGTACCTATGTAAGGGAACATTCCCTTAACATCCCATGAGCTCATATAATCTCTTTGGGGAAAAAAATATGACCCAAACTGGGTGTGTTATTTAATCTGTGTAGGATACCACTTGAGATTTGTGCCCATCTAACAGTGAATATATATAGAAGGTAGAGTGAAATAAGTTAATTAGAAAGAATGATAGAACACGAAATTAATCCTTCTACATGCAGTAGTGATCATTTACATACATGATACATTTCCATTATATTTAATAGTTTACATCTCTTGATTTGGATGAAGTCCAACATCCATTGTGTATTTAGAATCCCAACAGATGCCACAGAAGGCCATCAAAACAATACAGGTAGAGACCAATACAATCATGTAATATGGGTTTGAGATGAATCGTATTCATTTAATTTCTTTTTTTATTCATATATAACAGCATTCCATCCTTTAAAATACGTAGTTCGAATTCATGTATCAATCAATGTATAATCGACCAACACACTACTAGCTCACACATTGTGGACCTCTCGTGATTCTATGTATCACTATTTATATTAATTAATGTCCATGACATATGAGTTTATATGATGAGGTCCACTAAGGATATCACACATATCCCTAATGAGTTATAATCATTTCCATTTTACTCCATGCTTGATAGTCCACTTGGATTCCTTGTATAACATGACATATATGTAATGTCTCAATTAGTCTATCCATTATAAAACTAATTTGGATCCTTGTATCACTCATGGGAATTTGAGAACAAAAATTACTTTTTCCATGTAATTCTATTAAGAATCCATGTTTCAAACAAGGTATAATGTTCAATAGTGACACGAGTCCTTCCATAGAAATCTAATTGGAATCAATGTGTCACCTAAGGGTATTTCTAATAAAAAATATCCATTTCAATGTAAAATTTTATATAAAAAGACAACGTAAAAATAATTTCATTGAATACAACTCATCTAAAAGGGTGACTCAATCATGGACCATCCCCAAAGGACAATAATTTCATTTACTCATGTGCTCATATTTCAAATAATAATCATGAATGTTATAGAAAACCAAAACATGCATTTAACACCATGAAACACACATGGGCATTTCATGACAATGATCACCCCATTATTAAAAAATTAATAGCATAGAATGGTCTCAACATAACCCACATGATTTACCAATATCAAGGCCATTTAAATACTCACACATACATATATTTCATAATATGCCTGTCAATCCTATCAAGTTATCACAATGCATAATTATAATATAAATCACAAGGTATGATAATTATAACACTCAATTTACAATATACAACCAATATAAGGAATGAGAATATCTTAACACACATGATCAAAAAAATTAAGAAAAATAATTCTTAAATAATATCTTACATATTAATGTGTCATGTGTATATTCAAACATCCCATCCCATTAACAACGTTGATAATATATCAAAAAAATAACACTTTATCTTATAACCAATTAAAATTTTGAAAACCCACAAATGGGATAATGAAACACCTCAATGGGTGTCCATGGAAACAATACATGAAAGTTATATTAAAAAAACATACCCAATAGTCTTACATTATACTATCAAAACACACTGTATGAATAATCATTCTTATTCAATTACATTGACCTTGACTAGAAATAAAAGGGTTCTTTTTCATTTATGGAATCACCTGAAAAATTAGTGTGCATCATTCAAAAAAAATCTGATATTCAATTATATTCAAATGGCCAAATACCATTTGTTTCTGCTGGATATCCCCTCTTGTATCATGTAAGGATTTATCACTTTCGGTAAGAAATATAAAAAATGATAAATTATGGCATATGAGATAAATCCAAATAATTTAGTCGATATCCATGAGAAATGATGACTTATAAATGGAGTTTATGTTATTCCATTTCACATACAAGGATAATAATTATGATCAAATAATATATGAGTAGAAGAAAATAAGTAAAATTGAAGTTTATACATCAAATGGGATTCCAAATGATAGGTTTCATAGTGTGGATGAGTAAATAATTCCTACAATTTATTAAAAATATTTTAAGTGAAAATGGTATTTTACCCAAAAACTTATGTGCCACATGTTTTGGGAGAATAGTTTGTCAAAATGTATAGAAACCATGAACAACATCACATATGCATGAGTCAGAACAAGAAGCTACACCAACACTTTTTATTAACTATGTGAAAACCGTATCAAACCATTATGTAAATGTATTGAACCAATTTCATAACAAATTCATGTCCTTGAGGCTCATCTCATATATTTGACTCACCATGTGTGGCATGTAAGCCTCCAATATCCACCTTCAATTGGTTTATTGAAACTATACATCCACGGTTTGTAGAAAACATGAATTTGGAAAAACAATTCCAAATGTCAGGTTCCATATTACAGGCAACCCTAGACACCCTAGATACCATCATGACCAAAAAGGAACAAACATGTGGAAATATTTATTAATATAAACTATGAATAAATTTAATAGAGTAGGTCCGTACCGCATATAAGAACTAGGTTCTTACAAACATCCCCTTTAATGTACATTTTCACCGAATTTCCCTTATATGGGATGAGAAGAATGAGATAAGAACAACATCTTGACATTATGATCATACATCAGAATCCCTCTCCAAGGCCTCATCCAAAACACCCATGATCTGTAATAGAACCATACTAATAGAATAAACATGTAATAGAGAACTATCATTCTTTGATCTGCTATCGTATAGGTTTCTCCTCAGTGGACACATCTACTTGTAACTCAGCATCATTAAGATGAAAGGAATTCTATGGTTTTGAATTTTAGTGTCATAAATATCAAATATGGAATAATTTATGCATTTCCTAGAAAAACTAAGGTAACTACAATGAATAGGAAACTATCATAAATCTATCTAGAATAATGAACAACAAGACCTATCTTAGAGAATTTATAACACATATCATGATCATCTTGTGTCCCAACTTTAATAAAACATGTATGAAAACCAAATGTCTGCCATCGACCCCTAGAGGTCATCTACGATGATTGGGGTATGATTTATAAAGAGACAACCAAGTATCAATATGATTCAATATAATATTCAACTAATCATTGTTATTTTGGAAAATATGATGTCCCCATATAGCTACCTCTCCTACCACCATAAAAGATGGGGTTGATCTCTATGGCCCACCTTATAAATTAACTCATATAGAACTTTCAAAATAATATCCTGAATGTTTTTTTGTAGGAAAACTAATCCAAGGGTATATGCATCTCCCAATAGCACATATAATCCTTGATGTATGCCCAATTCATGTCCTCAACAACCAAATTCATCTAGTCTGATGGAAAACATTATGGTGGTGGTATGTCATACTAAACATCACTTGATTACCAAGAACCCTAATTAAACATTTTGATAATCAAGATTTATCGATCAAATACCTTTCAGAAATGACATAATTTGGGATCATATAAAGTATCAATATCTCAGAGATATTCATCCATCCATTCTCATCAAATAAAAATCACCCCTTGATTTACATGAAGTTAGATAACTTCATTGTCCTTTCAATAAAAGACCACAAAACATAATTTCCTTGTGTAAAAAATTCTAAAACAATCATAAAATTCCTCAGGATGTAGTTACCATGAGACTTCCACCATCACACTTTCCTATAATGAACACCACTAATAATTTTATCTATAATAAAATCATGATTTCCATTAACTGGTAGAACTAGACTATAATAGAGGTCTTAACTATGAGATCATAGGATGGAACAACATATTCCTAGTCGTCCCAAAAAAACTAATCACACAATCATTCCATGAAATTAATTGATGATATCTACAACACTCCCCCTTAAATAAGAGTCATGTTAAAACTGTTTCATTTGGACCACCCAAATGGTCCTTGAAAGATAACAAGTCAAGCCACTTTTGACCGACTTGTATTAGAATATTCTAGCTTAGATGTTTGATATATTACATCAAAAATGTAGTAATGTCTCCCAAGTAACACACATTCACAACAATCCCCTTACAAAAAACACTTACCTAAATTAGATTGACATTACTTAGTAAAATAATACCATTATAATCTGAATTGGCATGCCACAATATAAAAAATGGAATAATAAAGATATATCCCAGTGATAAACATTACCTTTTAAACATTACATCCGAACTATAAAACATGTAATGTATTACCTGAAAATCATGAAACTCAAGTCCATGTAACTATTAATGGGTTTTAGACACACCATTCAATAATTGATTTGTCATTACAAACCAATACACGTAAATAAAATTATTAAATGGGCCCAGAGAATCCTCTACAATGAAGTCATGACAATGGATGTGGTAAGTATCTAAGTGTCAATCCAAGGGGTTCTAATACAAGAACCTAGTTATCACTCAATACCAACCATTCCCAAAATTAAAACCAAACACCCATCGTGCAACACATAAAAGTTCCACTTATCAATCACAACATCATTTAAAAATTAATGATTAGTACGACTAATTCCATATTAGTTCATAAGAGAAAACATCAAGGCATGTGACATGCTTGTCTCTCAATTATGTTTACAGTAAGAGTATTTAAATGAATTAAAACTGAACAATAAAACCAAAAGGACAATACTCAAACCACCATCAATCATATTCTTAAATGAATCATTCCTCCACCAAATTATACATCACCATTATCTAATCTATGAGTACTTTTCCTAACAAGAATTCTAATGATCATTCATGCTTTAAAATTGTATAGAATCTTATACCAATATATTTTTCATGGTTTTTACACACATCCAACCACATATATTGTAATGCTTCCAATAAATTAATAGTATATACAGTGGAACTGATGTGATGCTACCATCCATAGAAGCCTATAAGTCATTGAAAAAATAGATAGAACGACCTCTCCGAAACACACTAAATTCTATTTTCCTTGGACACACATGTGACTCTCCTCTGATCCATGCTAGAAAATGTTATAAAATTAAAAATGAAATCCATTAAAATATGTTCATCATATGAAAACACTAGATCATCTTGGATTTCATCCGATGCATTGGGAAAACAATATTGATTTAAATACCATGTAATTTTACACTAGAGATTAATTGAGTACATATTAAAAAATAAAAGTATAAATTATTTCACCAAAACCTACAGGTTTGTTACAAAACTAATGAACTCTACAGGTACCACATTTGTGAACGCATAATACCCCAATGTTCAAAAATCAACAAGTTTCCATGACTATATCCCAATGGTAGCCAGCCTATGTATAATAATATTAGGTTCTTTACAATATATTTTATATAGTGGTGAATTTCCCCACATAACCATTAACCTATATGGTGACCAACCAATTTCCGATATACGGTTATAATACCTACTATTTAGATGTAACATCCCCAATTAAAAAAGAATATGACTTTTTATAATTTATTAATTTTTGAAATAAATTTTAAATTTACTTTAAAAGTGTTTCTATGTTCAATAGTGTACCTGATACACAATAATGCGTTTCATTGAAATCTTATGTTGTACACTAATAATATAATATTGTTATTGGAAATGGCAGTAAACTCTTATCCATTTTGTTATCAGGAATGAGCAAAACTAACTACAATTTGATTATACATGTCTGTTAAATACATTTACATTTATCCAATAAAATTTAAGGGCTTAAAATGTGAATGAATCTAATTTTATTAATAATTTACATTAAAAGGCCGATTTATCGCCTTTTAATGGAAAACCCTTTTTAAATCTTGTTTTTCTCACTTTAATACATTCAATATGATGAAATAAAATCCTTCTTTATAATGGGGACATCAAATTTTACTTTGTGTAATTTTTAGGAATTTTTCTGATAAAGTTCATTTTTTAATTAATACTGAAATATATTGTATTTTAATTCAAAAGTGTCTTTTAATTTAATTTATTTATACTATTTTATTATCTTTTTATTTGGTTTTAAAGTGAAATTAAAATATATATTTACCATTTAATCACATGTTGGTCATTGTAATTAATTTCACATTGAAATTGGACATAAACATGTATCAATATTTTGATAGTTTTTATTTTTTTTAAACACCCATTTTGTTTTGATAACGGGATTTTAATTTTGAAATTAATTAATGAAACTTATATGTTTTGAATTTTTAAAAATAGACATCATTTTTGAATTCGGAATATCAAATATATCTTAGGATGAATATTTGGTATTTCTCAAAAAAACTGCATTTTATTATGAATAGTGAAACCACTTAGTGGTAGTTAAAAAACTGACTTTTTCATTTAAATGAAATTATTCCACTTCTGTGAATTTAATTTAAAAAATACATCATACTTTTTTGTTAGCAAGAGTAAAATGTTGTTCAATATGATGAAAATAATTTTTGGTGAATAGTAACTTTTGACATTTATTTACCGTGGTTAAAGGTAAATAAGGTAATTCAAGGTAAAAACAATATTATAATAATTCATAATTACCTTAACACTAGTTTAATCATTATTGGTTGAGTCATTAATGACCATGGTAATATTTGGGTCAATTTTGGGACCCTATTGAGCCATTCGGGAGTGATAATGACAATTTAGATTAATTAACTTAATGTAAAGGCAAAAATGAAAAAAGAAAATGTCCTTTATGTAAGGTTTAATGTCGGGTCTTTATAGTTTGCATCAGATGTCAGTTTAGATAATGTTAAGGTTTATGGTACTAGTTAAGAATAAGTGACTTTACTATAATGGTTAGGATATTAGAAATAGCCATAGTTATTTTGATAAATTGAATGAGTTTAAGATAACATGAATTAGTATATCTTGGTCTTTACCCTCTTCATAAGATATTATATGATGATTTTACTGATATACTCACACTAAAATTTTTGGTTTTAGTAAATGGATTCATCTCGTAGGTACCAATGTAACAATGGATGTGAAGAAAACTATGATGGTTTTCTAAATGAGCAACTGAATGATATAAGAGCTGCAATGAGAACTCTTGTGGTCATTTTCAACCAACTATCAGGATTCATGATTGACCATATGAACATTGGTGATTTTTATAAGACATCATATATGCGAGAAACAAATCCGTACAGATGTTCAGGAAATAATCATAGATGTAAGTATGTTAAAAAACCTATGTGTCAAAGATGTGGAAAGAAACACATAGGAAAATGTTTCAAATTTATAGAATGATGATATAGATGTGGAAATGAAGGACATAAAGAATGAACCTACCATGGAAAAAGGAAGCATCTAGTTGACTCTATTAAAGGGAAATAATTTCTTTCTGAAGGATCAATTGAATGTTTTAAATGTGGTGAGCATGGTCATTAGGAAAACACATGTCCTATAATGAATTTTCGTGAATGGGATCACCAAGATCATACAAATATTCATTTACCAATACATAATGCCATTCCGAATGAAGATGAAGAAACTAACAATGACCAATGAAATATATGGGTTATTTCATAACATATAGTTTCCTATTATTGAAATCATAGGATATGCTTCATGATTTTGTTTGTTTGAAATAATAATTTCAGAATAAGTTAGAAAGGAATGGATAATAGATCAAGAAGAATTTGAATGAGTAAGAATTCAACATATAAGGGATTCAAGTGTTATAGTAGAATTTAGGATGGTGAAAATCTTATAATTATTAAGGATTTTTAATGATGGGAATTACATTAGAATTATTTTTATAGTATGAGTAACCCTGTTGTTTGAAATATGAAAATTTTATTCACGGAATAATTATCTTCTCTTTTGTGGATATAGTTATATAGAACCATTTGGGTTTATATGATCCTTCAATATGAGGAAATTACCTGTTAATACATTTTGGGATGAAAAACGAAAGTTATTAGATTACCATTGTGGTTAAAATATGTTATGGTTATTTTTAAAGAATTAATCTATTTTTAGAAATTTTATAAAATTATGTAATTTTTGAAAAGGGTCAAAACGCAAACCATTTGACAACCTGTTGCACTGGACGAAGTTGTGGGAATCGAACCCACAAAAAAATTGTGACTGGTGTTTATCTCTTACCACTAGACCATGTGAAGTCCCTGGTTAGTATAACTAAATTTTTTTAGTTAGATGATCTTATGAATCAGGAATATGTCTATTTTTGGTTATCTATTGAAATGATTAACCTATCATGGATGATATGTGATTAGATTAATTACTTTTCAGTATGAGACTTTAAGAGTAACTGATGTTATTTGGAGATAAATGTTAATATTTACCTTGTAAGACTATGTGATTAAATACTTTAGAGATTTTGGTTTCAATATTAGATATGATTACATTGAATAATTTTAAGTATAATGATTTATTTTATGGTCTTTCTTAAACCTTGGGTTCTTTTTGTTAAATTTTAGTGATTAAGAGTTGTATTTGTTTTTATAAAGGATTGACGTTTTGGTGATTATCTGATCATGAACTAACAATATTGTTTTTTTATGTCTAAATACAAGGGAAATATATAGTACCCCTTTTAGGGATTCTGTTATTCTCTTGAAGATTATTCGTGTTCTTTTGATGTGACCAAATATTATTGAATGATCATCATTTAGTAAAATGATTAGTTTTTGTAGAAACATAAACTCTACTTGAAGGTAAGTATATTTCCTTATGTTTTTATTCTTTGTAGATGATGAATTACTCAAAATTTTGAAATGAAATGTAAAAAAAAGTTTTTGGTTTACGTTTCCAACTTGTTAATCAAAGACTGTTTACACATATCATATGTTTGTGATTTTCTTGTGGTTAACTTTCTACTAATCATATTTCTTATCACTCTCCATCAGAGCATGGCCCTTTTTTTCTCCTCCATATCCATGTTTTCATGGAATCGTAGTATGGGATAACTTGGGTGACCATTTCACTTCTCTTTCAATCTTTTAATGTGATAGTTTTACTGACACTTTTTCCGATAAGGGAATTTTAATAATGATTCTGAGCCCAAATTTTAAAATTGCGAGGATGAAATTCCCAAAAGGGGGGAAGGATGTAACATCATAGGTTAATAAATAATATAACTTTTTTGAATTTATGAACTTTTGAATAAAATATTAATTTTACTATAAAAGGGATTCTATGTTCAATAGCGTACCTGATACGCAACAACGATTTTCTTTGAAATCTTACATGCAGACTAATAATATAATATTTTTATTTTAAATGATAGTTAACTCCTAGCCATTGTATTGGCAGGAATGAAAAAAATAACAACAATTTTATTATACATGTTTGTTAAATTTATTTACAATTATCCAATAAAATTTAGCGGATTAAAATGTGAATGAATCTAATTTGAAGCATAATTTACATTAAAATGCCGATTTATCGCCTTTTAATAGAGAACCATTTTTAAATCTATTTTTGGTCACTTTAATACATTCTATATGACCAAATAAAATTCTTCATTAGAATGGGGTCATCAAAATTTACTTTGTGCAATTTTTTGTAATTTTTCTGATAAAGTTCATATTTTTAATGAATAGTGAAAAATATTGTATTTTAATTCTAAAGTGACTTTTAATCTATTTTATTTATATGGTTATATTATCTGTTTAATTGGTTTTAAAGTGAAATTAAAATATATTATTACCATTTATTCCAATTTTGGTCATTGTAATTAATTTAACATTGAATTTGAACATAAATAATTACAAATATATTGATAGTTATTGTTTCTTAATAACACTCTATTTGTTCTGATAAAGTGATTTAATTTTAAAATGAAATAATTCCTCTTATATATTTTGAATTTGGAAAAATAGAAACAATTTTTTAATTTGGAATATCAAATATATCATAGGTTGAATTTTTGGTATTTTTCTGAAAAACATCAATTTTTTATTAATAGTGAAACCACATAGTGGTAGTTAAAATATTAACTATTTCATTTAAATGAAATTTTACAACTTCTTTGAATAGAATTTTAAAAATCTGAAATACATGGTTGTTATCAATAAATAAAATGTGGTTCAATAAGATGAAAATATGTTTTGGTGAATAGAAACTTTTGAATTTTACATTCCACGGTTAAAGATAAATAAGGTAATTCAAGGTAAAAAGGATATTATAATAGTTCAAAATTATCTTAACACTTGTTCCAACATTATTGGTTGATTCATTAACTACCATGGACATATTTGGGTCGATTTTGGGACCCCATTGAGCCACTTGGGAGTGGTAATGACAATTTAGATTAATTAACTTAATGTAAAGGCAAAAATGACAAAAGAAAATATCTTTTAATAAATTAATTTTCACAAGGGTTTATATTTTTGACTATAAATATTCATTGGAAAGATAAAAATATTTCCTACATCATAGTATTTTTTTATAATTTTTAGAGATCAAATAAATTAAATTATTTATGACACAATAATGATGCAGTGTTTACCTCATTAATAAATAATTTCATTAAATAAAATTATAAAGACTAAAATAATATCCAAAACCTATCCAATTCTTATTGGATGCTTTTATTTCGAATTTCAGTAATTATATATTCTACATTAACGTGTTTTTTATTTTTTAAACCTATGATAAGTTTATAATAAAATAATGTTTTCACACTTTCCTAATGAGTCCCTTCTCCCCCTTATAAAAGAATACCACTTCTAAGCAATTCCACAAATCTATCAAGCCATTTGGCTCATCTAACCTCTGACCAATTAAGCTCCATACATCCCTATCCAACTACTAGAATCTATAACTTAGGAAGAAGGCATTTCAATAAGTCATTTGGTTCAAACCAAATGGAGTTACCCAAATTAACGGTAACAATTTATCTTAATTTTTTTTCATTCATTTTACTTCTCCAACCACTAATATATTTTTATTAATTTCTTTTGTAACAAAACATATATCATAAATATACTAGTATGTTTTTTATGAGATGTAAATAATTAAACTTACACACACATACATCTAATTGATGAAGAACATAATGTTTCTTTGGATCGAAAACTAACACCTCACGAAACGATGATTGTTCAAATATCTCCAACCGCCTCTCATTGTGGCCATTATTATGGCACTATATTTATATATTATATATATTATGTTTATGTTTTTTTTATGATTCTGTATATTTCATTTATAGAACATCTCTATGGTTTCCATAGTGGGTAAATACGATAATTTCATTTGAGGAAGTACGGACTACCGCCCCCTCAAAGTGATGTGACTCGTTAATACCTATTGTGGGATGTATAAAAGATTGAGTTAATTATATTATATATTATATTATTCTGTAATTATAATATACCTATTTATAATAATGTTTTAATTCCATTAAAATATTAAATATAAATTAAAGTAGCGTTCATGCGTACGTACGACTTACCGTCTCCATGAATGGTGCATTTCATTTTTTACCTCTAAATATTATGTACCATTATAAATACATGTATATAATAGATATATATGATATATATGATATCTAAATCATAAAATAAATTTCGGATATAATGGACTATTTTACACATTGAAAACTTGTAAATATAAGTAGTTCATTTTTGACTCAACAAACAAATATCAACAAAATGAACGATATTAACATAAATGATGACCTAATGTTTATGACATGGTAATAAGTTATATAAAAATAATCATAAACATGAAAATTTATTTTATGAAAGTATATATTGACATTAGATTATTATTCTAGAGATTAAGGAACAATCGAGTCATGTCGGACACAAGGTAAGGATCAGACCTCTCTCTTTCTTTTCAGGTACTCTCTTTTATGTCATTTATTTTATGCTCCATGTTATTATGTGGGAGGATTTTATTTTATATAAACCATACTATAATTTCTATTTTCATATGATGATATACCCCCTCTTACTCTCATCAATTCATTTTAAGATTTTTTTTTGTGGCGTCATTTGGTTGACGCATTTTTGTAAGGGATTTTCATATCTCACTTTTAATTCCATGAGATTTCAATAGTTCTCCACTTATTCATTTAAGGTGGTGTATTTCATACTTAAATTTGATATATATTATCATTATTCTAGTTATATTCATGGTATTCTATGATTCATTTTGTGGTATTTAACTTTTGGTCATACAACTTAGTTGATTACAGTGTGCTAAAGGGTTTCATCTCACTTTTTATTTCCGTGAGATTCATGCTATATTTGACAATATTTCTTTTTTTGTGGTGTATGTACTGCCCATGATTGTACTATGTGTAATATAGTTTTATTTATGAGTATTTACATCTTCATTGTATGCTCCTTCTTTCATGTGGCATATGTTTTGTAAGTTACCAAATCGGTAAGGGATCCTTCCACCCTCCACTTTTTAAAAGAATTCTTTTTTGTATGTCTTTTAATTTACATCTTAATATGTTGGGATGTGTTATTCTATATCCTTATTAATGTAAAATTTATGATCAAGTATTGAGATACCATTTTCTCTCTCATCAACTCATTTTCTTAATTTTATTGTGATGTCGTTAAGCTATCGAATTTTTACAGGGGAACTTATTATCCCAATTTCAATTATTTGGGTTCAACTTTTACTTCTTGAATATATTGTCATATGAATTTATTTGAATGAAATATGATTGTTTTACACTTAATATCATCTTATATTGGGTGTATTCTTATTTTTCACAAATAATTATGTAATTTATTTATCCTTAATCAAAGGATACCGACTTTATAAGGAATTTCATCTCAATTTATATTTCCATTCAGAATTCATTGTTGTTATGAAACAATTCACTTTTATATGGTGTATATAATGTCAATTTCCTATTATATCATGAATCCATTTATTCTCATGAAATTATAATGTTCTGATTAAATGTTATTATGTAATATTTTTTATTAAAGAGTCTATAATTTTGTCAAAAACTCTTTAAAAAAATATCATTTTTAAATGTATTAATGATTTATTGTTATAAATCATTATCTTTAATGTCCATTTTTTAAAAATGGTTTTGATTATTTATTTATATGGACATTAATGTTTTAAAATTATTATTCCATTAAAAGAATCAAAGTGGTATCAGAAACTTTAATTCAAAAATCTTTTTTTTAAATCATTTTTGAAAATGGATTGTTTATTTCAATATCTTGAAATTACTTCTTGAGATTGAAAATGAATTTTTATTAGTATAATGTATATATTTGAAATATTTTATTTGTTATGATGGTAATTGGACATTTGACTAGTGGTTACGTGATAAACCATATGTTGGGTGGGGTTATGAATGCAAGGATGGGTGTTTACGTTATAACCTCCATTGCATTGGGTATGGAAGTCGGCATTATGGTCATTCCATTTAGTGATATGTGTGGAAGTCAACTGTATGGTTATTCAATTTATGTATGTTTATGTCCCAAGTTACCTTTATATGTTATGTGTTCATTATAAGTGTTGTATGGTAATATTTTGGTTACAAAAGGGTAAGAAATGAGCTTTTATTTAGTTTAGAGTATTTACTACTTCATAATGGTAAAAATTATTACTCATGATATTCATGGTTTACTTGTTGTTTTGAAAAACTAACAGTTTCTTTGTTTGTGAATCCCTTATTGAGATTTTTATTCTAATCCTCAGTTTCTTTGAATTGTTTTCCATAGGACATAAAGATGAATAGGGTCATGTATGGGACCAAGGAATAGTCAAGATTTCTAAAACATGGAACTAGACATGTTTCTTTTTAAGAGTTTTTATTTTATGAAAAAATATATACTAAGTAATAGTGTCTACTTGTAATCTTTAAGTTTTTATGTAATAGTTATGGCCTAATTGTATAAAACACTAAACCTGAAAAGATATTATATGTGAATTATTCATTTAATCCGTGATTATGTGAGGTTTAAGGTCTGGTCCTTATATTAGCTGAAAAATCCCTAAGTGTGTATAACCTATTAAAACATATCATTACTTGATGCTCACATCTACAACTAGGGAAAAGGATTCCATTTCTACCCTTCGATACAAGGGTGTCCATAATATGTCTAGGAATTCTAAAATTTAAAATGGGAACCAAATGAAACCAAACGTCACAAAATCACTACATTAAGATTGATATTTTAGATTTATCTGTTCCACCTCCCATGTGTTATCCCCTTACGATTTCACAGTTATTGACCCTCTCACTAGGTCATTCCAATAAACCATTATTATTATAAGATGATCAATTAAGGTACTGCTAAAAATGACAATGTACTATGGTAAACACAAATTTTTCCATTCCAAGTAACTGAAGATACATTTCAAAATACCCTTAAAATAGTGTTTAAAAAAGATAACCCCTCATTGGTCCCATTTAATGTCATTAATGTTTTTCACATTTCACTATTAAAAATTTTAAGATCCTTAAATGAAAACATCAAGTAATAGATCACAATGATAAATTTCTTTTTACCTTATTTTAATTAATGAAACTAGGCCCAACAAGAATGATAAAAAAATCATCATTCAAAATTAAAATTTTATTTCCATCCATCGATAACTACTATATTTATCAAAATGACTATTTTAAACATATAATGGGACATAATTGGTTTTTTCAACAAAATAGGTTAATCTTAAATAAATTCAAAAGACGTTTTCATTAGGGATTTTATAATCAACCAGATGGTGTTAGGATATAAGGATAATCTCCCAAATGACATACATGGGTCCATTTGTTAATTTAGAAGTTAGCAGGTTGATTTCAAATCAAAATTTAATAGGATATACATTCATAAACATTTCCTAAAACAACATTTCTTTATATTTAATATGTTTTTCCATTAAAAAATTCACGAGGCAAACATTAATTTCATAAATAAAAAATTGAGTCCCACTATTCTCACAGAATTCACATTAACATTAAATATTTTTCATATTTTTTCTTTATCGGTGGTATCTAGACATATGTAAAGAAGGATGCTCAGAAGTACCAGGATTTATGATCAATAGGTAAATGACTAACTATATATGAACTAAACCATTTTCCAACTCCATGAGTCTCGTCTAGGTGTAAAATAAATAAAGTAAAATTGAGAGAAAATACAAAAATCCCACTACTAAGGTTGGGCTGGGTAAATTAATTTTAAATTATGCATTTAAGTTTCCCTTATTTTTATACTCATGGAATTTAAATCTGATTCAGCATTAACATTCACTTTATTGATACTCATTTGATGTTTATCACATCTCTTTTAAATTCGTAAACCAACGGTACACTAAATTCTGATCTTTTAGGGGCCAATATCCCCAGTAATCAATGCATGAAATCCACATATGGTATATCAAAAAAATTTCATAGTATGGGTGAAATAAATATCCAAAATGTTTTTCCCAACAATATTCATATATCTAACAAAACAAAACAAAATTTACATCCAACCAATAATATATCATAACCTAATTTACATAACACAACAATATGAACCTGTATCCTATAACCAAGAAAAATATCACAAAATCAATATTATATCCTAAATGGCATGTTATAATATTTTTAATGTGGAATATATCATTTTCATATATGATTCTTGAGATGGAATACCCTCATCTCATCAGGTTTCAACAAAACCATACAAAAAATCATATAAAAAATATTACCGAAATTGAGTGTATCACCCATTGTGGGAATCTAATCAACAGTAATAGTCAAAATATAAAAAATAAGAATTCAATTCGAGGAAATATGGATTTTACCTAAATGTGGGTAAGGTAATCACATCTACAACTCATTACCAAATTCCAAATGCTTTTTATTATCTCTAACCTGTAATAAAAAATATGAATGAAATCCTTTGATACAGCTTTGCATCATCCTGGTCAACAATGGTGTTGAAAGGTTCTCCAAATATGATGGTTCACATATAATCTAGCACATATACCCAAATTCCATAGGATCTCAACCAGAAGATAATTACTAGGTGAGTTTTTAGGGATATTATTCCCACATTAGCAGAGTGTATTTTATAAGAATATCCATAAAAGATACCAATGTATGAATCAATAAACCACAAAATTGAAATAAATAGTGGAAGATTGATAGCATAAATAGATTCATAAATCAAATCACATACAAGATAATGATATATGTCACAAATTTCAAATAAAAAATCCATGATATGTAGAGAGTAGTTATATACAACAGTTGCAACAAAATTACCCAAAAATACCAAAAAGAAACTCAATAGAATTGTAAGCCTCAGCTTGGTCCCACTGTCTATTTTTCATATCCATCATATCAAGAACATTTCTAGGGATCATTAAATTATCATTACCTTCAATTATATAATCCAGTTTTCATTAAAATCAAGACACACATAGGTTGTGAGGAATAATCCTAGTAGGGATCCACCACAGATGTATTGCAATCAGTTAATGAATATATATATCATACAATGTTATGTAAATAAATTAGGTATAAAAGAGCAAGTCAATAATAAAAACCCTACCTGAACTAGTTTTCATTTACATTTATCATTTCAATTATATATAAATTTATATTTCATAACATCCTTCTCATTTCCGGAATCTCCCCTGTAACTGTATGAACAACACTTGCTATAGAAGGAATTCAAAAAAATACATGTCGAGACTCATCCAAGATAGTGCTTTATCATATAGACACATCATACGTCATTATATTTTATTAAAGTATTCATATAGAACTAATATATATCATCAAAATTCGTATGATGGAATTGAAGTATAATTATTGGTATAATTGATCACCGCCTTACAAGATCGCCCATGGTGAACCTCTCATGATTACATGTATCACTCTAGATGTCGTATAATGACCATTACATATGATATGTCTCTGTTGATCTTTTATAAATACCCCATGTATCACTTGGGAAATATAATCAACACCATTTAAGTACTTCAATTTTAATCCATTTGGATTCCAATTATCAGTCAACCTATATGTCAATTCTCAATGAGTCCTTCTATGGAATTTATCATTTTTACCCATGTGTCACTCGAGAAAATAAAATAATAACTATTGAGTATGTCCATTTCATTCTTATGAAAATCAATATATAACTCGTGGTATATAGGTCTATAAACACATAATCTTATCCATGTTTTTGTAATTTGAATCCATTTATAGCCCCAGTATATTTATCATTTAACAAATTCCATTTCATTGAAGCAATTCATTTAACATAAAAATTTGAAAACCAAAGGCATTCAATAGAACTGAGCGAAAAATTAGACATAAGTAAGGAAAAACCTCAATGGATTGGTCATTCATTTACTCACGTGGAAATATTTCATATAAATAGAAACCTATTCATAATAAATTAATGCATGGATTTAACATTTTTTAACAGACATGGTAATATAATGATAGCAGTCGTAAAATTATTAATAAATTCATTATATATAATGGTCCCAACATAACTCACACAGGCTATCAATTCAAGGCCATCAAACTAGTCATATAGACGTTTTTAATAGAAAATCCTAAAAACATCATAATGTTATCACATAGACTAAATACAATATAACATAAATTGTCAAATAATTATAAGAACTAATTAAGAATAAAATCTAATACATGGAATATGTATCTCTTTGATAACATGGATAATGTAATATATAAAAATTAATAATTAAAAAATATATTTTCAATTCATGGGAATTAGGTAATGTGAAACCATCATATCCCTTTATCCAATTCTATTGAAATTATATCAAATTTCAAACATAGTCATAAAAATTATCTTTTAATCAATTCAAGAAAATGATACTGGGACACCTCAAGGGTTTTCCAAATAATAAAACCATTAAGGGTGTATTTAAAAGAAAACATCTAGGGGTGGTCCTTTCATAGATCAAACCCAACAACATGCATTACAAATCATATTCAATCACATAGAACATGATTTGAAATAATAGAGTTAAATTTCATATATGAAAACAGTCAGAAAATGATCACGTGTAATGAAAGCACATTTAAACATTCTAACATTCAATGAAAAACAAATGAACACATACCATAAGACCATGAAAAATAGATGGTCCAGTATCAAGTTATAATTCTTCTTTCTCTGAAAAAATATGAATAATTTTAGATGAACTTGAAATTTGGGAATATCATTTTTTATGTAAATCAAATAGTCGATATCAAGAAGAATCAAGAAAATATAAAAAATTATAGATTTTACCATTGCGAATCAAACTAGAAGAATCATATTCAAATTAGAGATCAGATGAAGAACATATATCACATTGATTTTTATAATTCATAGATGATTCAAAATGATATGATTTTCTATGAAGATAATGAAATATGTCATATGTGCGATTTATAATATTTAAATCGAAAAATGGTATTTTTAGCCTATAATATCCTGGCTACCTACTTTAGGCGCATGATTTTCCAAACGGTGTTGAAACACTTTACGACTTCATATAGGCATGTGGCATGACACAATATAAAACTACATGGATTATAAATAATGAACAAACCATTATGAAGACCCCTTTAAATGTATAATAAAAAAGGAAAACCTTCTTTAAGAATGTTTTTCTCCTCTCAAATTGTTTTCCCAATCATTGCGGCACGTAATACCCTACAATACAAATATGCACAGTTTAGTCAAATATTGATGCCTCCACCACATAATTTTCACTAACCAAGACCAATTCTAAAAACACCCATTAATTTGTTTATTTTCTCTGAACCATCCTTAGAAACCTTGTAAAAATTCATGACCCCATCATGCATCAACCATATTCCATATTTAATAATTTAAATTGATAATCTAAAGAAAAATCAGATTCGTAAATAAATTAAGAACCATGTTCTAAAACATGGAGAGCCACATTATATTATATCTTTAGGGATCTGAATTTAATTATGATATATTGGTGATGTCTTCAGCAATCCCTTAGTACATTTTTTGTGCTTATGCACTACCTTTTATTCTTATAATGGTGTTCATTTTATGAGAATAACTAAAACCCAAGATGATATTCTAATATAATGTTCTATGGAAAGAAACATTGGATCTTAAAAAAACATCCACTTGTTGACTTTTATTATAAATTTTATTCAATAGAGCATTTATATTACTCAATATTAAGCCTTTTATAGATTGAAGAATATAAATTAATTATATTGGAATGATGTTATGGAATGAAATCTATTGGAACATTATATAAATGGTTAAACCGATATAATGCTATATCCATTCAATAATAAATGTGTAGAAAAAATTTCAAAGAAATGTATTATAGAAAAGTATTGACTTGATAAGAAACTTAACTTAGTAATAAGGTGTTTCTATGAATATATCCACAAAAGAAGAAATATATAACTATACCATAGGTATATTGGTTCATGTGTTATGATTTGTCATTTAAGACTATAGATTGTTCCATGACTCTTCCAATAAACCTCGATTAGTTCTAACATTAATTCAATGTATATATCCACAGAGAGCACATATCTAATCCATCACAAATACTGATTAAATATGCCATATCAGGAGATAATTTTCATTCTTATGAGTAAAAACTAATGGATAATATGGATGGAATATTCAATGCTATTGAATATAATTCAACTAACCCAGTATATGTGTTTTTCATTACAGACCATGTTTAATATATGATGTTGCAATCAAAGGATGTCACCCATTATTTATATTTGAGTGATAAATATCAAGGAGGAATGGATTTTTTTAGGGTTATAATAAAACACCCTATGTAGTAAATAAAAATCAACATTACAATAAATTTAAATTTTTTTAAACCTTTCATTACACACAAAAAATGTTATGATTTCATTACCCACAACAAAATAATTCTGATTTATTAAACAACACATGATTTTTACAAAACTGTGATAAATTATTTATACAAAACTATTATAAAATATATTTAAACATAGTGATATATATATTAAAAATTATTTATTTAATTTTATGAATAATTTACTTATATAAAAAAATATTATCTAAATATGTAAATAATTTATCAATAATTACTTTTTTGATTCAAAAATATTATTTCATAAAAAATGTTTTTTGGGATGTGAATAAATTAATATTTTGATACTTTAAGATAATTAATATCATTATTTTTTAAAATCATCCTATAAAATTTATGTTGGATTAATATTTTCTTTTGAATATTTAAATGTTTTGATGAGTAGTAAAAAATACAGAATTTAAATCAGAAAACACATTGTCATTTAAATTATTTATATAGTTAAATTTTATTTTAAAATTTAAAATTAAAATATTTTCAATAATATTTATATTAATCAAATATAGATCATTGGAATAAGATTCATGTTGAATTTTGATATGAAAAACATCAAAACATCGATATATTTTCTATTTGATAACTCACTTTATCATTTTGTTTATAAGATTAATATTAAATTTAAATGATTTATTTTGTTGTATTATATTTGTAAAAATGGTTTCCATATTTAGAATAAGAATTATTTATTTTATCTAATTAATAAAATAATATTCTTGATCATAATAAATGGTGAAATTAATAAAAATTCCATTAATAAGGTAAATGTAAACAAGTGTTAACTGGGGGTTATACTATAATGAAAATTGTTAAAATGACCTAAACAGTTGTATAAAATTTATCTTTAGGGTCTTATTTTAACATTATAAAATATATTTTCTAGAATACCAAATTTTAGTGACATATTTCAAGGTAAAAAATTGGTACATATGTTTCTTTTAAAATATTTCATGTTTGGAACACACGTCACTAATAAAAGTTCACCCACTCTACACACTTGTTCACACCATAAATCCCTATTGGATCTACAAATAGATTCAAAAATAACATCCCAAATTCACTCCTATAATATTATATGTAAATGTTTTGGATGAAAACAAACCAATTATGGAATTTTGGGTAAATATTAGGAGGATATCGAAAAATAAAGTAGCATTCTTCAATGATCTTTTTTAATTTATTTATTCTTCCACTTCATTCAGATTTTATAGATACAAGTTGATATAATAATATTGGATTCATTAATATACTGAGATTTTTTTTATTTTCTTTTTCATTGTCTAGAACCATCTCATAATCCATCAAATGGTTTACATAATAATCATTTTTTTGTATCAGGGACTACTACCTCATGAACCAATGTCATTCATTTTTCCATTATGACCAATCACAGATAGATATAAGGATGGATTTATTGTATATATATTTAGAAATAATTTTTGATCTTATTATACATGTATAATTCTTATATCACACAATTTATTATTCTTTACATTCTATGAGAATATAATAATGTTTCTTATGTGTACAATGGACTACCACCTAAAAATGATTTGATTCGCTCACGCTTTACATAGAATGTATTAATGATCGGTGTATTGAATATCTGTGAAATATATACCAAAAATATAATTATTTTATGTTAATATAATATTTTAATATCACTCTTTCCTTCAATTATTAGAATTTAAATAACATTTATGCATACAAATGACCTATCAACTCCAAGGATGATGTATTCAATATTTTCATTACGAAATGATATTAGTTTCTATAATAACATAAAAACAAAATATATATGATATTTATATAATGATAAATATTTATCTATGACGGATCCATGGTCAATATAATATAATAATAAATTTAGTAAATGAATTGATACAAAAAAATCAAACCAGTTATTTCCCAAAACATGTCATTAAGATGGAATTGTTAATAAAAGGATAATAAATGGTGAAAAATCAATCATATAAGTTATGATATAAATAATAGTTGTTTAATAATTGGCTCATAGTAATAATATATTTATTATACATGAGGCTTGAATTTTTGTGAAGGATTTTGAGACAAAATGGTGGGTATTTCTAGAATCTCTTTTATTTTCGGGAGACATAAGAAAATCCATCAATTTTTTTTATGTGGTGTACGTGATGCAACCTAGAAATGATATAAAATAAATATAAATATAACTGTGATATTATAAGTATCATTTTATTTTATTATTTTATGGAGCTTATAAATCTATGTTTCCAAAATAGTATGTGTATTCCAGTACAATATCATTATTTATCATGATTATTCATTATTATTATTCCATTTTTTCAAAATTATATAATATTTATCATTAAAATAAAATAATATTATCCTATAGTAATTTTAAGAGAATTCTTGTTTTCCCGGGAGTTTTTAATCTTTTTGAACTCAATAAATACAAATATATTTTGTATCAGTAATCAACATTACTTTTCTCTTCTCTCAAAACCCTTATTTTCCCAAAATAATCAATTTATAAAAGTTATTAAAAAAGTTTTAAAAATTCATAAAATTATTTATTTAATAATGTTTTATCTATATATGTCTTTTCAAAAAATGTATTGAAAAAAAATTATTTTTTCCATAAAAATACACATTTGATGTTACTGAAAACAGTACAATAATATTTATTTTAATATATAATACATGAACTGAACATCAACCCATCATGATGATTAATTTAATAGAATCATACAATAGAATTTTTCAATTTTATTTTAAACATAAATTATATTCAATATTTCTTTTCATAATCTATTTTTTCAATGAGAAATTATTATTATCATTATATTATGTTTTCTATTATTTCTAATAATAAATTCATATTCATTTAATATTATAATATATGAAATGAATATCAAAAAAATTTAACTTTTTAGTTTTAAAAAATTCCTATCAATGAAATTTGATGTTCATAAAAAGAGGTTCCATGTGTATTTTAATAATAATAATCAATATATTATTACATAATTATTTGTTACTATTAATTAAATGAGGTTATGATATAATTATATAATTCCTATTATTCTTCTTGATGGTTGTTATTTATGTAGAAGATTTGATTATGTAACCTAATTCATAATCGTAAATAATGATATAATGAATTTTTTTTTTGAAGACCAATAATTTTCATTTGTTCAGATCTTACTCATGTTATATGATATTATTTAAAAATTACTTATTGTATTAGTATGATAAATGATTGATTATAATTAAGGATTGTGATTATTTTATAACCACATATACTAAAGAAAAATATCAACCTTTAATGAAATGGGTAAAAATATATAACACTTGATTAAATATGATATCCATGATCCTGATTACCAATTCACAATGTTATTCATGAACCTGATTATATGTTCATGATATCATACGCGAACATGATTACATGTTCACAATGTTATCAATGGGACTATCATTATTTTCCACAATGATAGTCATAGACCTTATTTAATTTCCATATGTTTCTGTATGGTAATGATTTAACTTCATTAACATAATGACTGAACCATTATCTCATTGTTCAAATTCACAATTATTTATGCTTATGTGTATTCCACAATTCCATTTATTATTTTGATGTTATTCCCTCAAATATCATGTTCATTAATTTACTTATGATTCATGCCATTTTACATACAAATAATTATGGAATTATATAGGATTATGTTATTTGATTTACAGGATATGGTTTCAATTTGTTATGAAAATATTCTAATACCCTTATGTCCAAGATATATTTATGTACCACCCCTATTAACTATCAAATTGAATTTGACCTCACCCATTCTTATGATTCATCTCCCCATGATATGAAGAAATGTATTACGTATGATATTTATAAGAAGTGTTCTATTTAAGGAGATGATACAGGGAGATAATGTAGTTAGCCTATAAACAGTTGTTTGTGCCCCAATTTCTCCAAAGAAATAATAGATTTGTGATCCTCAATAGTGTGCTTACGTATTATAATGAATATTACTCTAATAATTAATAACAATATATATAAATCATTGTTTTAAATATTATCTATTAAAAGGTACTTTTATGTAACCTTTGGAACGTAAGATGAGAAACCATTAGTGGGATCCCCTATTACATTCCTATGGATAAATTTATGGATGATTCAAAGTATAAATTAATATGTAGGGATTTTAATATATGATTTAGTGAATGATTTACTTCCCTATATGGATATTAAAGTATCATGTGGCTTCATAACAATGGTACCTAATATTAATAACTCCAAAATGGGTGCATTAAGATAGTCTAGGCCATCGAGTTATGCAAAAAACATGACTTTCTAAAAACATAGTTTGAAAGTCCATGTGCGTATGATTTGGATATTCATAATCACATTATTATCAATTATTTTTTTAAATATATGATGAATATGAAAGACCAATTTGTACGTATAGTATCTTAGATCGAAAATATGGTGTAATGATTTCGACATAATATAAATTATTTTCTTGGGGTTTGCACTATGATTAATTTTTCACATGCTATGGTTTGCTGATTTTAGTCAGTCTCTATAACCCTATGGATCTATTTTAATGCATAGTTTGATAAAAAATGACATAATTTTTCTCATGCAAACCAAATTTTATTGGTGACCGAATAAAAAAAATTATATTTTCACAAAACAACATTAATCTATGAATGTTGTTGAAAATCAATATTAAAAATGTGGGAAAAATGTTCTATTTATACCTTAATGATAATAAATCAACTCTTAGTGGTTCAACACATTCAATATATATTGATAAATTTATCAGTACCACTGGAAATAGAATTTTCATTTTTCATTTCATAGAGCACAGAAAATTCATTTTGGATATCTACTTTTAGGAAGGAAAGGTCAATAAATTGGGAATCTCATTAAGAATATTCATAAAAAATTAAAAAATTTAATCTAGTAACATGGATGGGTTTAAAAACAAATTTTTATATAATTAATATCCATCTATTCTTTATTAAAAATGGAGAAGGAATTTCTTGATTTTGAGCAGATGAATGATGAATTTGTTGGTAATAATGGATTTTTTTTGACAAAATATTTGATTTAATGTTCATGTATTATCATTTATCATAAAATTAATGTTGACCAATTCATTAGTGTATTATAACCAAATCCAAAAAATCATCCAACAACTAAGGTAATATATATTTTATATAAAAAAATAGATGTTCTATAAATGTTCTATTTGAAGTGGGAAGCTCTCATGTTTCTACTATAAAAAAAAGTAATATTGGGTTCCATGGAAATTGAAATGATATGATACATAGAGGGAATAAAAATCCAAGAAATCATTCATGCATAACAGAGTGTATGAGAACATACAACTGATTGTCAGGGAACAAGTGGGGGTTAAAATTATGGGATGCCGTATCATAATGAAATACAATTAAGATGTTGTGTGACGAAGAAAATGAATGAAATTAATAAATAGAGGTATCAAAATAATATAACAACAAAAAAATCATTGATTCGGTTTCATGGAGTTTGGGAAATATGGGAATCAATTCCCCAATCCAGGAAAATGTGTCAATGGTTTTCAACAAAAACCTTTTAAGACATAGAACTGTTGTAAGGCTTGTGAAATCATAATTGATGAAGTGAATACATAATAATAGGTCATAATAATATTCCTTCCATTGTTGGTAATTTCATTAATTTTTTTACCTAAGACATATGAATGTATTATTGTCTGTCCTTAAGTGAAATTTGTTAGGATTATATCCCATTATATGGATTAAAAAAATAATGAAATATTATTTTTTATTCTATCGGTGTAAGGATAAACTCATTCTTTAAATGAATATTATTTCATATAATACATGAGTATATATATGAAATCATGTATGAATTATCTTTTTAAGGTTAATATGTATCTATTTAACATTAACATAAAACTTATAGAACAAATTATGGATTTATGATTTTATTACTAATTCTAATTTCAAACTCATTTACACCATTTATTAGGTTTTATTTGATGGTATTTTATCAATAATTATAAATTTTATGTTTAATTTATAAAAATTTAACCCTTTATTTTTGTATATAAATTTGTGAATAAGTTATTTGACTAGTAAATCATTTTCTCATTGGGGACACATCTTAAAAGGTATTGGTAAATGTTAGGAATTAGAGTGCCTTTTTTATTTTCAATTGGATGAGAATGTAAATTGCCTAAACATCAAAAGGGTTTATTCATAACCATCATGTGTAATGAAGAAGTCATTAATAGAAATGAGGATTTAATGATATGTGTTGAGAGAATTTTCCCAACTTTTAATAGTGATAAGATGGAATTGGATAAATGAATTGTCCATTCAGACAATTCAATAGAATTATAATTGTGACACAAAGAACACATTTTGTGTTTCATTCTACCATAAGTATGAAATTTCTATTCGGCCAACTGGATAAGGGACTAAAAAAATAGAGACACAGTGTTCAACACAAGTTATGAAGTGGTTCTGTACTAGCTAGCAGGGTATGCCTATAATAATGAACATGAACAAAATTGTCATCTAAATCATTAAATGGAATTAAATTAGTATAGAAACAAGATTCTATAGGTTTGATGTTTCCATAATGAGATAAAACCGAATTCTTCTAGGATCTTTCATGATTGTGAAATGATATGAACATGATACTCCAATAACGAATGAAATCAGTATATAACATGATGTGTGTCAGTGATCATTAAATAATAGGAAGTTAGGAGGATAAATACAATACTATCCTAACCAATATCTCATATATATATATATATATATAATTTATGTCACTAGCTACTCATTTCACATATTGGAACCATATACACAAGATTAATCCACATACAAGATTACCCCAAGAGTTAGAGAATGTTATATATAAGAGTAGAATTACAAAAAAAATGATATGAAATAAATGATAATTAATCTTTTTTAGACACATTAAAATAATAAAACACTATTTACTAATCAAAATAATATATTACACATAAAAACAGTCATGTATTTTTATCCCTATAGTCTTGTAATAGTGTATATTGAGTCACTAAATTCATCCTCTATTGGATAATAGTCAAACCAGAATCAAATAACATTCATATTATTACGATTTCATAATATTCCAAATTTTAATCCATAAATCCCATATATATTTTGGATCTCTAAAAATATGGTAGACCACTAAACGTGAGGGTTTTAATCACATGAACATTTTGTGTTTTGAAAAACCATACATCCTAATCCTCCAACCAACTTTCCAAATATAATTACCCAATATTTATTACTGTTTTCAACAACATGGTTCCACTCTACATTAACAGGCCTATCTTTGATAACATATAAAATCATCTCTAAGAATTAAACATCCACTATGATAGAATCAATGTGATAATGAAATTATGAACTCCCCCAAAATGCATGAATCATCTTACTAGATATGCTCGTCTATGAAACAATTTTTGTAAAAAAATATAATTTTATATAAGGATCCAAAAAAGGTAAAATAAAATACATTATAAATAAATATTTCTATCAAAAAAATGTAAAAAAAATTATATTCTATGTTAATAATATTAAATTATTTTTCAAAACTCACTTTTATCGATATAGTTAAAGAAAAATTTTCAATTTGATTAATGTGTATAAGCATTTGAATAAATAAAAAATAGGACATTTAATAATGCATCAATGATTTATATGTTATAATACAAATTAAGAACCATAAATATCCCATACAAATTTATTATAATACTAGTCACTGTGACATTGATATTGGTCCCTTTCTCTTCCTTAATTCGTGAGACATAATGTCAGCATTCAACTAAAAGTACCCATGTAGGTTGTGAGAATTAACACAATTTTATTATATTTCCATTTTCACTAGATAATATCAAAATGAATAAATGATTATAAAAAATTTAGTTTAAAATAAAATAAACAACAATTCCCTTGCATAGTACTTTGTGGACCATGAGGGATTTATATAACTTTATTATCAAATGATAGAATGAGATGATGTTCCAATAAAGCAAATAACCCATCAAATAGAAATAAATCGATCATACATATAACAATAAAATAAATCATGTAATGAAACTAATAATGGACTCTCATTGTGTAATATATCACTAAATCAGACACCATGAGACATAAATAATAAATTTTGTATCAGCATCTCTAAGGAAGTCAACACCTGGAAAGAATACTTGTTCCAATTGGTATAAAATATCAAATGGTTAGTTCAATATTCCAAATTAAGCAATATATTATCAAAAATATATATCCAATATACACAAGAGCCAATGTTCTTTTCAAAAATATTTTTTATATTATCAAAATTATATAAAAAAGATTCACATAAGAATCGATTTTATAAATTTAATTAATTGATAAATATTATTATAGTATAAAATCCATTAAATGAAATGTTTTTATTAAAAATAATTATAATTTAGTCCTATATAAAAAATGTGTCATGTTACATTTATCATAAAAATTACTAAAATGTATATCAACAGATTCAATTAGTTTTATAAAATTAACATTCAAAATAATATGTCTTTCTAACTGATTATTTTAAAGTTATAGTAATTAAAAAATATATGAAATTCTGTTAAATTTAATTTAAGACCAATATATATCGATCCAAACAATTTATTAAAACATACTACTATTTATCATTCATGATATCAATATGGTCGTGGAAAAAACATCTCTCAACCCACAGCTAACTCAAACAATATCTCGCAATTTCAGTAAATTAATTATTATGAAGTCTGACATATATCAGTACTTATTTATCCATCTGTATATATTGGAATTTAATGATGTTAAATTATAAAATATAACATGGATATTAGTAGAGTATGATCTAATTTATCCACATTCTATTTTAGGGAAATTAAAATGTCATATTAAATTACTATTGACATGAAATACATGTTTTTAGCATTATATCATCATTGAAATTTAGGCACATTCAACAGATTTTTAATGAAAAATAATTATGTAAATATATCAATAATTATATATTTTTATCATTAAATAATTAATCCAAAAATTATAGGAATTTATTTCCATGGATTAAAAAAACATGTGTAAGAAATCCATGAGCATGCTCTGTAATAAAAATTAAAATCAATCATTAACAAAAGTTACTAATTTTATGAAATGAATCAACATGAAATTATTTCAAAAAAATTATTTCATAGAACTGATAAAATAGAAACAAAATTATAAGGGCCCAGCCTTAAACCTTACTTAATCTTGAGTTATTACAAGATTACACATTGAGGATCATTTTGGGTTTTGAGTTTTTGAGAATTAGATCATAAATCATGCATTACATTCCACATATAAAAAAAGTGGTTACATAATGATATTATTCTTCTTTCCCATCAATGGAAACATATTTAAAATAAAACATGGATTCTTTCTTGACACTTCCTTGACACTATCATCATATCATGTACCTTTCCCTTGACCTGTGAAAAACTTTTCAAAAAACTTCAGATGAGCATAAAAAGCTCAGTAAGGGATATAAAAATATGGAAAGGAAACATGGGAACATATATACATTATAATGAAATCATAATTTACCCAAAAACATAAGCACTTTAGTATACCTCATAAAATCATCAATAAATCATAGATATCATAAGACATAAAGGTAACTTGAGGCATTCATAACATTCTTATATAGGGAGTAACCCTCTTGGTTATGTTTGGAATACCCATCACAGTATATTCCCTAAATCTATTCGGAGAAACCTTAACGTTTCACTCCTTTATGTTACCCAATGAATTGGAGAGCTATATCGGGCTCACCTTCCCTTAGTTTATCACGTAACCACCCGTCTTTATAATAATGCCCACGAAACTCGACATAATCATATCACATAAAACATGCATAAAAGAAACATAACATTTCCACCTTTCAATAACAATATATCAATAGAACACATTGATATAAAAACATTATGAAAACCATTTTCAATACCAAAATAAAATAAAATTAAAACATGGTATTTATTTTTCTTTTAAAAAAGGTAGGGCTTGTAGAGGAAGCCGAAACTCAAATAATGGTCACAGCGGCGGAGAAGTCATTGTCGCCGCATACGTATGACAAAAACATTCTATTTTGTCATTTAGTAAATTCTTCGTATAAAAAAGATTCATTTTGAATAAACGTAAAAGTCAAAGGGGTTTATACACTGTATAAAAGAAGGTTGTGTATAAAACAAAATATGCCTCAATTAAAGGAGATTGAGACAAAGTCCCATACCTCAGGTCCGACATGACTCGATCATTCTTTAATGTCCTGAATAATAAAAATGAGTTAATTTCTACTTTCTTAAGAACCTTTTTCAAGTTCATTAATCCTTTTATATCACTTATTTCCATGTCATGAACACTATGTAATTATTTAAGTTAATAACGGTCGTTTTAACGATCATTGGTACTTGAGTCAAAAATAAACCCTTTATAATTAAAAGTTATTCATGTATCCATTATATCCAGAATTATAATCATGATGTATATATCATATATATCCAGTATATACATTCATTTATAATATTACATAATCATTTAGAGGTATTAAATTAAATGCATTGTTCATGGAGATGGTAAGTCGTACGTGCGCATAAACGCTACTTTCATTTCTATTTCGTATTTTATAGAATAAAATCATAATGATATAAGGGTATTTTATAATTCCAGTATAATATCATATATAATATCATAGTTCCATCCGTTATATGTCCCACATATGGTATTTAACGAATCAAATCACTTTGAGGGGGCGGTAGTCCGCACTTCCTTAAATGAAGATATTGCGTTTACCCATAATGGAAACCATAAAGGTATGCCCAAAATTAAAAATACATAATTATAAGTAAAATATAAAAATATTATATATCATATATAAATATAGTTACATATTAATGGACACCTTTGAAGGTGTTAAAAGAATGTTGAACAATCATCGTTTCGGGAGGCATAAATTCACCATCCACGGAAACAGTATGTCCTTTAACCATTAGATGTAGGTGTGTGTAAGTGTAGATCTAATCCTTCTTATAAAAACATCCTAGTAAATTTAAGATACTGGAGTTTTTACAAAATAAATGAATAAAAATAGTTTAGGGGGTTGGAGAAGCAAAATCAAACAATAGGACTCAAGTGAAGACATTACCTAAAAATCGGGTAACTCCCTTTGGTTTGAGCTCAAAATCTTCCTTGGGAAGACTTCTGCCCAAATTGAGGCTTCAAGGAGTAAGATATGGATGTTGAGAGACAAAATGGGCAGGGTTTGGACGAGAAAAAGGCTTTGTAAGTGTGGGTAAGGAGGTATAGGTGGGGGCCTTTTATAAGAGGAGAGGAGGGGCACTCTTGGAAAGTAAAGAAGTGTTACTTTATTTGAAAATGATTTTCGGATTCAATAGGTCCCACATTGATTTAATTATAGGGTAAGGTGATAAGGGTTCGAAATCCACCCATACAATTGGTTTTGGACATGTTTAGGTCTTAGATTTTACATTATATTTCCATTTTATTTAAATGCATTATAAATGAGGTAATCGCTGCATCATCATGATGTCATAAATAATTTAATAAATTTAATGTATAAAAATTATAAAAAAATATCATGATGTAGGAAATATTTTTATCATTATAATTAATATTTATAGTCCAAAGTATCATTTATGTAGTCAAAATTAAAAATATTTTACTTAGGTAATACACTCTTTGTCACATTTAACATTCTTTAAAAATAAAAAGGTAAAAATTCACTTTCTCACAAAAGTGATTCCATGGGGCCCCCAATCATGGAACAAGGCATCCCATGGTCGGCCATGAGACAACCAGTAGCCTTAGGACACATTTTGTGGTCTTTTTGTATTATTATGATATCATTTTATTATCCTTAACTACCCGATTACTCATTAATCAAGATAATTAAAGATAATTACCGTTGTTACTATTCATAATGTCCAAAAACAAAAGAGTCTTCATTACATAATTTGGACCTTCTAATTCCAAATACGTAATCCATTTTACCAAATTCCGAACACATAAATTGCAATAATATATTTAAAAATAATTCTTTTTGTCAAAATAAATAGCGGGTTTTTTTGAAACAATATCTATGAAAATTTTGGCATTAGTTTATACCCAATTACAAAGTGAAATTATTCCTAATGACCACCATTGGATTAAATGGTAAAAATATATTCTCATTTAACTTTAAAACCAATTCAAAAGATAATCTAATCATATAAATAAAGTAGATTACAAAGCAGTTTTGATGTAAAATGCAGTATTTTTCACTATTCATTAAAAAATGAACATTGTCGGAAAAATACCAAACATTCAGACAAAGTAAATTTTGATGTCCCAATTATAAATAATAAGTTTATTTTGAAAAACATATCTTATAAAATTGTCAAAAGATAGATTTAAAAATGGTTTTCCATCAAAAGGCAGTAAAACAATCCTTTAAAAAATATTAGTGTATTACATGCTTACGATTGGATTTATTTTCATTTTAAGCCTCTAAAACACTATCTAATTCATTAATAGACATAGATAAAAATATCTATTATTCATTACTTACTTGTCATGTTACAAAAATTATTGAAAAACATAAATTAAATATCATTGATAATGAGTAAATTTTAAATTAAAATTAATACTGAATTATAAAAAATTAATCATTTTCCAAAATAATGATTTTTAAATATCAATATTTTAAAAAATTAGTCCCAAAAATAATAGATTCACAAATTTAAAATAAAAACTATGTGAAATATTCATATAAAAGTTCTTAGAAGTGATCTTCAACACTTCACATGATCTCCAAAGCATGCTTCAATGGGAACTCCAAACACTAAACACATATCTAAATAAAATTTTCATACAAAAGGGTCCAAACAATGAATCATCTACAACCAAATAATACATAACCAATATTAATTCCAAGGTGATATGAATTTAATTTCAATAAAATATAATTATATCCTTAATCACTATTCAAAACTACCAAATAACAATATTCTTCCACAAAAACAAGAAATAAATATTATAAAATAAATCTATCCATAGTTACATTGATATAAAAAAAAGAAGAAATAGAATACATTAAAAATATTTTTGGTTGCATTAAACAAGAAAAATGTATGAATTATATTAGGATGTTATTTAACCTTAACAAGGAAAAATCCAAGATAATACCCCCAAATCAAAAGAGAGAAACATAGAAAAATGTTATAGAAAATAATAGATAAGATAATATGATATTATTTACATGATTTCATTTGAATAAATCACTTGGATTAGTAATTATGTATTAATAATAAAATAAAATATTAATAATGGAATTAAATATCCATGAAGGATATCTCAAATGTTCTATGTGAATTTTAGTTTATTAGAGTAAATGCAGTCATATGTGATTAATTATAATGGAATACAATTTAAATTTTAATGGAGATTTTTATTATTTTTATTGAGTAATTGTAATGGTACCACTAAATTCCAATATTTTCATCTATAAAAACACAAACTATGCCAAGAATTAGTGGGTACCAGGTACCTCCCCCTGGGGAACTGGAAAAAATTATATTATAATAATGAATGTGGAATAAAAAATAGTCCTTCCTTTACCTCTCAAAAAAATAATTATCCTCCTACAAAGTAAATATACATTTATTTGATCAATTAATCATCATTATTGAAAACCAAAAAATAAAAGTAAAAAGAAACACTGAAAAAGAAGATGTAGTTTGTAGAAGTCCACAAATAAACCTACTAAATTCAAAATTAAAACCATGTTAACCATTAAAATAAATCAATTTTGGAATTGGATATAAAAATTTCCTTAAAAAATATATATATAAATAAAAAAATCACATGTCAAATGTAGCATCTTAAAAATTCAAAAAACACAAGAATACCATATACCCTCCTTGAATATTATTAATATGTTTAATTTTTTTTATTTTAATATATTTTCACAATGAAAACAACTGAATGAAAATTCATCATTAATATGTGAATACATAATATGGATTATGATTTCTCTACCATAATGATAGATTCAGTAAATTCCACATGATAATGAGGAGAAAATAATGATCAAATAATTAATCTTTACCACGAAATATAATACTAAACAATGGAACATAAACACAACTCAATAATATAACAAAAAACAATTAATATATAATAATAAAAATTAATATAGAACATTAATTTTTAGATATTTTTATAAAATGACGCAAATTAGGTAGGAATGTCACCTCAATAAAAATTTGAGTCACGCAATGACATGTTTTCAAATTCACCAAAGGATTTTCAATGAGAACCAAAGATGAGTCACATGATTGATATTGTTCAAAGGATGAAATATAAGTTAAAGAGATTATGATAATTCATAAGAATTTATATTAAAAAATTAAAAAATTGTATTATAACAAAGTATGAATGGTCACATAAAAATGGTATTGTGGTATTATAGTCACAAAACGATCTCCCCAAATAACAGTGGTTAAAAAAAATTCATAGTTTATGTATATAAGGAGGAAAAGAAATAATTGAAATGTGAATCCAAAATTCATGATCCACTGGAATACTGCTTCATCACTCATTCAACCACCAAAAAATCAATTTATGTATAAAATCCACCATATTTATCTGACAACAATATATAGAAATGTGAAACTTGTTTCCATCCAAAAGGTTGTAAAAATATATTGAAATAAGACACAATATATGACAGACCACATCACATTAAAACATCAATGACCATGTCATGATAAACTATATGAAAGAAACTTCTCAACTATAATTTCCAAATGTTTTTCAATGGAAATTCACTTCATATAGGTATTTCCTAATATCACATGAAAACACAACATAATGAACTACTAAGTGCTCTGTGTTCCTTAAACATATATTTGTCACTTCTTTTTTTGTAATTTTGAAAATCTGACATATACAGTTGCAATTAGTAAGTTTCTTAGAGTCCAACAAGAAAAACATAATTTTGGGTGAATAGTAACCTATTTTTATAATAGTAACATAGCATTTTTAATAGTGAAACACCCCAATTAATAGTAACATTACATAAGACAATATATAAATAATATTCCATTTAAAAGTTTGATACACCTATATTTTTGGTTACGTAAACGAATGTGTTAAAACTTGTTATTGAGAATTAATTATTTTTTTAATTAAATATTAAAATATAAATATTACAAAAGTTATTTCTGAAAAATTTTCTTCATTTTTATATTCTACATATCGAAAAATTGATGTGCTAAAATTTAGATATTTTATGAAATACATGATTTTTTTTTTAATAGTGAAATACCATAATTTACAAAAACTCTAAATTAAGTGATCATAGAGTCATGGATGTTGTTATACTCATGTATGACCAGTTGGTTCTGGATCACATCATAATGTTACTATTATTGTTCATTGATGACTCGCAATTCATTGTTTTGTGGTGAAATAAAAAATTACTGAATTTCAAATTAATAAATCCCATATCCCTCCACTAAAAATACAACCCACCACACACTCATTTCCTCATACTTATCAAGATTAAAGAGTCTTCTACACTCTAACAAATCTTTATCCTTATGCCTTTTTCAATGTAAAATATATTTTGGTCTAATAAAAAAACCTAGTCTAGGTCCCATAAGGAGGATCTCAAGAGGAGAATTTCGAGATGAAATTTTCCTACATCTTTTCGTTATTTTCCATTCCATTTCATGTTCTTTTCATATTATCTCTCAATATATCATCATTCAAATGTTTTTATAACTCCTTCGTCATACATATACATGATTTTTGTGATACTAATTGCATATTATACCATCCAAACTCTTTCCCCTCTTCTTTTTATTTTATAAAATAAAATGTAGTTCGTGAGGTTTTAATCTATCACCTTCAAGAAATACATGTTTTATGTATCCTTTAAATATTTCATATATGGTCATGAAACCATTTTTGTTTTTGAACTAGAATATTTAATTTGTATTATGTCCTATTTAATGTTATCTAACTAATTAATGTACATATTAATAAAAGAGTAATCTAAAAAACTGTTTGTGGTCGAAAAACCAACAGAAATTAATTCAAAAACAATCATTATTTAATTCTTATATATTGATTAATAGAAATGGTATAAATTATAATAAATAATATAATAATTTAAACTCTTTGAAGAAAATTAAAATCATGCAATATCAGTTTGGTATGTTTACCCATGTTCTACAGGATCGTCAATTTATGAATACTAGTGAACCGCTCAAGATATAACCATAAAAACCAGCATTCCCGAACAATGTTTTTAATCTCAATAACTCATAAAAAGGAACATAAAATATAAAAATGAAAATATAATAAACCATATTAATGTACATAAGGTTATGTAATTCATTGATAATGAATCTATTATGGTTATACAAGAATTTAAGGCGAATGAAGTGTGCAGATATAAAGTTAGGGGATATACTCGAACCAAAATTTCATCCTTCAGGTTATCCCTCTTTCACTTTTATTTTGGATATGGTTACTCCTCAAAAATAATTTTATAATCATTGTATTAATTTTTATAGGATATAATTTTTTTCACGGGTGGTTTTTTCAAATAAGATATTTTTTAAAAGAACTCTCATTTTAAGAACACACCTTTTAATTGTCATTTATGGTTGATAGTTCTTATAAAATTTTAGTTATTCCCACTTCCTTTTGGGTACCCAATGTTTATTAATAGGTTCATATGAGATGAAACCCATTCCATTTCATGGGTTAGTTACGTTCATTTTATATATATGCTCATTCTGTCATGCATGATAATTGATAAGTTAATGATGTGAAGGTTGCGCCCGAAATTATATAGAGTAATATGAATGTTTCAATGTGACGGGTGCACCCAAAATTATATAGTACTCCAATGCAATGGATAATGTAATGAATATCATGAGTTAATGTGAAATTAATTTTGAACAAGATGCTATTATTTTTCACAAGAATGTGTGGTAGTTAGCCAATAATACATTAGGATTTAATTCATGCATGTAAACATTTCAAGTCTCTAATTATGTTTTTGACTAATGTTAATGATACTTTTCCTGTGTTATGGTTATGATAATCCATTTCTATTTTCATCATATATATTCTCATGCTAGGATTTTTCTCACCTCTTTTGATGTATATCCTTAGGTGGCTAAAAGTACTATGGAGGGGTCAACTACCAATAAGATTCTAGAGAATAGTGTATTAAATAAATGTTTATTCTTGATGTTGTAATTGATATGTATGTCCCTAGTTTTCCAATGAAACTAAACCATTGGATACATTATGTGTAACAGTTTTATTATGATTATATATAAAATTATGTAATAGTAATGTATTAAATGTATGGGTTGTTATATCAAAACTGTAAAAAGGTATGACAAAAATATCATAATTATGGTAGGATATTGGTTAAAATTAAATTTCAAAAAAAATCCTCTTTTCTCCTTTAATACAGACATCAATCATCACCTTGATTCATATCAGAAAAAATGTAGAGCTCTTATAATGTGTTTTTCTCAATATATATGTGATACATGTAGAATTCATTTACTTTGACCTTTTTCACCATCCAATGTTTATCTTTTTGTTATTTATATTTGATGAAATTCATCAATGGGTAAAATTATAGTACTAGTTTTTCATTAATTTATCATAAATTTATAATAAAATTAAACTTATTATATTTATAATTTATAATATTTTATTAATTATATTATAACATTCCCTTATTATATGATTCTAGATAACTTATTAAAAAATAATTGATAAACATGAAATTTATAAAATAATGATCATATAAATATATATATATATATATATATTTCAATGAACCAACTTGGATCGACTTGATGTGAAACTCTAACTAGCCAACCATTTTATAAGGGTAAAATTATAAATCAAAAACATTTCGTTTTATAATTATAAACGTAACATATATTGATATAATGAATGAGGAATCACAAAAGATACTACAAAAACAAAAAATACAAGACAATACCACTAACCAAAAAATTATGTCATGCATATACTTACAAGTATACATTTCACCTACCTTCACCACATTAAATAATCCTAAACCTAAGCAATGACATAATAATAATACTTCATGCAATATAATGTACTTCCCTTTTTTCCATGTAATGAAAAATAGGGTCAAAATCCTCCCAAAGTAAAAATTAATGTGCTAACAGCATATTATAGTAAGAAACAACCAATAAATATTTAGAAGAAATAATATCAATAATACAAAAGTTATATCTTACAATAGTTATGATATTACCTAATATTTTTACAATTAAACAATTTAAAAAAACTGAAATTGTCATTGGTTATTTCACATAAGTCATACCATGTTTTCCAAGGCCAAAAACATGACATTCATAAATCAATGTTGGAAACCATACCAAAACATAGATATAAAAAAAACAATATTAAATGATCCATCTATATGGGATCTATGATATATAAAAATGCATTGTAGATACTAAGGAGCCTAAAAATAAATACGATTGATTCATCTAATATAATGTCTTGTTACATTCCATCGATATACAGGAGGTTACCTCCTACCAATTTCATACACATTGAAGGTACTTCTGTCTCTTTCTCTATGAATCATAATTTACTATTGTGAAATATTTTTAACATTATGTTTTAAATAACATTCTCATATATTTATTGATCAATTTAAATTCCAAGACAATATGTTTCATAGAATTAAAATAATTTTTTTTCAAATCATGGAAATTCAATTTTTTCCCGGAAAACCCCCTTTTAAACACAAATACAAGACCATTTGAATTTTAGTAAATCGAAATCCACTTAAAACCCATGGAATAAATGATAAAAATAGTGAATTAAATTAATTAAATCTCATGGATAAATCCACATACACAAAGAACGTTATAGAACATAAATTTGTTTCAAAACATGGATTAACAACCATAATACCTTCATTTATAAGGCACAAAACGTCTAGAGACTGAAAAATAATTATAGAAAAAAAGATCAAATTTTATATATATATATATATATATATATATATATTGGATCTATAAACACGAAATAAACTAAATTTAATTCCTAGCTGATTAGATAAAATGAGTATCCTTTTTTATTATTCACCTACAAATAAATATAGAGTGAAATAATTTTCCCAAAATAACATACTAATACGTATAGATAATGATAGGAGGTATTCACAATGAATTAATGAAACATATCACTGGTACAATTCTCTAAATTTCAACACAATGATATTTACACATTATATATTACACATACATGTATTTTACTCCTTTATGCCTGTATATACCAAAAACCCACTCAACTTTTTATAAAATCATTTTTTTCATATTTACATTCGGTGTACCTATTAAATAGCAGGTAATACAGACACAATGAGTATTATTTAAAAAATTATACATAGCCTAAATTTTTTTGTACATACTTATAGAACATAGTGTGTTATATCCCAACAAGTCGTAGATACTGCACGATTTCTGCTGAAACATCCAAAATATCCTTAACATCACCATTAATGGTATCCATCCAATTATTTATCCACCATATCAAAAAAATGAAAAAAAGAAAAAAATATATACAATATAAATAATGAATTGTTAATGGGTTGTTAGAATATATCTTCCCTAATCCTATTTTGGCCCTAAAAACCCATCATAATTTGGATACACAAAAAAAATGAGGCCATTATTTCCTCATAAGTGACTCCCTCTCCCATGTATCATGTCTATCCTATTAGAACTAAAAATGTAACTAGACTAATGTATCATTTTACAGCATATTACCTCGTACTGGTGTTCCATAAAATTAAATAGATGCCCAATCAATGTGGTTGTTGGATGAAGATTTACATCCTCCCATATAAACACATGGGATAGATCTAGTATATACCTCTTTAACAATGAAATTTAATCAAATCATGTATTGTTTTCAATCTTGATTGTAAATTAAACTATTAGTCAACCATCAGTAGTTGATGAAGGGTCTCAAAGGGTCCAAAAATACATGTTGACAACCTTACACAAATACCAAAATAATGATAACCTATGTGTGAAGAAACTCTGTGGAATAACCTATCACCAACCTAAAACTGCAGCATTTGACTCGGATGGTCTACGTAGGATTTCAAATAGAACAATTATATAATCCAGTACATTTGGATCAAATTGATCATCTACTTGATATCCTACAAAAACCATGTCCACTAAAGACTTCTCTCCCAAATCATCCCAGCTCAATGTTGATTCATATGACCTCCCATTCAAATCCACATAGGGCTTCATCCGTATCAAAGCACAATAAATATTCATATAGGGTAAATAAACTGATAGAAAATTATTTTCCCTAGATCCTCCAAAATTATTTAGAAGTTCCAATTTCTTATCTATAAAACATGTATGTCCCTTTTCTATTAATCGATCCTTCTGTGGATGATATTCATTGACAAATTTAATCTAATAAGACATCACCTCCTATAAAAATTTATAAAACAATGAAGTGAAACATTGATCTATATTTGATACAACCATATAGGGAACACCATAAATTATCACAATCTATCAAATATGAATCTCTCAAAGATATTAAAATTTTTCTTCTCATCTACAAGAATAAAATTCATATATTTAGTGAATTAGTTCATTATAAACCAAATTAGATCCATCCAACTAGGATTCCATGGTAATCTAATTAAAACAACCATGTAAATATCCTTAGACATCCATTAAAAAAATTTAAAAGTTTTTACAAACAAGTAGCTATTTAGTCATCATCCTTAACATTATGAAAATTGAGACACCACGATGCCTAATCCACAATCGACTATCTCATCTCGTGTCACTAATATATATGAATCATTTAATTATACAACATTGATTCCAAAATTTTCAACAACCAGCAAGAATTTTGTCGACATTCCAATAACTACTGTCTCTAGTTAAATGTAATAAACAACCTCATAAAAAGAATAAATTACCACTATGAGGGAGAGATCAATCACTCAAGGTCTTTCCACAATAAATAATTTCAGTAACGAATTGTAACTCATTGTCTTCCATATAGTTAGACTAAACTCTCTCATCAAAATATAATTCATCTTTAAAATTGTAATAGAAAAACTATCCGTCAACCTATTTCACTCCCAATGCCATCTAAACATAGAAAATCGTCAAATTTAATTTCTTAATCAACTCATTGATGACTTCTATTGTAAAGCATCTACACAATGCATCGAAAATAACATTAAATTTCATAAGGGTATAATAATTATAAAAATGAAAATTATAAGGATACTATACCACGAATATCTATCATAAATTCATAACACAGTATGTAAAAAAAGTATTTATGGATCATATGGTTAGAATATATCAGATCTAATAACCCTAGATATATTGATTCCATGCTTTGATTTCATGATTAATTGATTCTAACTGTTTATAAAGGGTAGGATAGTTTATATCTTCAAGGTGTTTCTGAAATGTTCCATAGGACCCCTAATGTTTCCCATGAATCAAGGAACATTACAAGACTGTACCTAAAGAATTGTATAGATCATAATAACACTATTATAGATTTATAGAATCAACAATGGTGATGAATAAAACCTCATATTTATCTCCCTAAAAATTCTCCGATACTTCTCACTCAATACAAATGTTACACTCTCACGGGTTAAAGTAATAATTGAATATGTGTGTTTGGAGTATTCCTTAATAGACCACCAATAGAAACCAACCAATCCTGTGAATATCATGTTATCAAATAAATATTTCAAATTCTACCATGATATAACAACAAATACATTTTTAGGATCTTCTACAAAGAACCTCTTATATAACACATGGCCTAGAGACATCACCTCTAAGATAAAAAACTCACACTTTGAAGGATAAGCAAAAAAGGTGATGGTCCCTCAATGATCAATACATGATATATTAATTGTAAATACACTCTTCCTCTGTCATGGAGTGTGGAAAATATCATCATATAAAATATCCGCAGATGATCCAATGGATCATATGAGGGACCTGATTCATAAAATTTATAAACATCATAGGAGAATTTGGTAGTGAAATGGAATAACCAGAAACTAAAATGCATACAGTGAGACTTAAATACCATCATTTTTATATCCTCATCATGAACACAAATGAAATGCTAACCCAAAAACACGTTAGTTGTATGAACCCATTACCCCCCTTTATAAAGATAAAAGTGGTCCTCAATCCTCAAGAAACTATATTTTTTTAACGGTCACACAATTAATTATTCGATAATAAATTCAAATAATCATGAAACAATTTTCATTCATAGAAAAAAATGGGAGATTATCATAATTCCATTCTGTGTTGAATTAATATGTTATCCACTATGTACACAAGATACCAAAACAATACACTAACATATATGGATACATAGGTAATATGGTATAGAGATTAGAATCATACCATGGAAAAGAACCAAACTCAGTGATGATAATTGCATAACTGGTCATTTGTGAATGTTATCCAATCTATTCTAATTATCATGTCATTGATTTCATGATCCTGAACTATGAAGTCTCAAACAATCTCATATTATGAAAAAACCAACTAAAACATGGACAACATGAATATATGTTCTTAAATCCTTCCAAAAGGCACAAAATGTATCAACTATAATGATATAATATATGAACAAAAAACCAAAACATCAAATGTCATTGACATTTTAATTGAATAAGTATAACATGTATCTAACAAAGTTATTACCATTGAAGATGAAATAAAACTATTTCCTCTAAAATTAATGGATGTCTATATATATTACTCTAGTACACACTCTACTACATAGCAAAATTATATTTTAGACAACTAGACATCACCCTTGTACTATGAATGAGTGAAACCTCCCATGAATTAATCAATTGGAGCATGTGATGACCACTCTAGCCACAATTGAAAAATGATAACATGCTTTTTAAAATAATCATGCCCCTAAAACTGGTCCGGCAAAAAACTGACCACTATTGCACATCCTTTTGTGACCAAAAGATACACGCTAAATAACTATTGAATAGTCCATATCTTATAAAAACGTCTCCTTAGGTCTACGTATATCTCATATAAAGAATCATTATCCATTATTTCTATAAATTTCCGAAAGCGCAAAAGGACTATCATCGACAAAATATCATCACCCATACTGATCTCTTTTCTTCAAGTCATCATGTAATCATTGGTGACTATATCCAATTCCAAATACACTAGCCCTGGAAAATAGGACCAATCCAGAGTGGTACACTCCAATTCCTCAATGGTCAAAATATCGTACGTCTTCACAGCAAAAAAATACACATGAAAAAACTATTGATTGAAAATGATCTTTAAATAAAACCCATGTTAGACCCTAATACAACATATCATTCACTATAGAGTCCCAACATCTTCTTCTTGACCCCAAAATAATATACATGGGAATACCAACCTTAAAATCAATGAACATATTAAAAATTCATATGATCCCTTAAACCTAATGAATAAACTCCTTTGATTCATGGGGCTAATCTTCAAAGTGGAAGGCTGGTATAAGTCCCCAGCCTTAAAAATTACTTAATCTTGAGTTATTATAAGATTACACATTGAGGATCTTTTCAGGATTAGAGTTTTAGAGAATTAGATCATAAATCATGAATTACATTCCACATTTAAAAAAAGTGGTTAAATAAAAGATAGTATTCATTTTTTCCCATCAATGGAAACATATTTAAAACAAAACATTGATTCATTCATGACACTTCCTTGAACTTATCATCACATCATTTACCTTTCCCTTGACCTATGAAAAACATTTCAAAAACGTGGGATCAGCATAAAAAGCTCAGAAAGGGATATAAAAGTACGAAATGAAAACATTAGTCCATGTATGAAATCATACTTTACTCATAAAACATAAGTATTTTAACATACCTCATAAAATCATGAATAAATCTTATAAATCATAAGAAAAAAAAGGTATCTTTTGGTATTCATAACATTCTTACGTAGGGAGTAACCCTCATGGTTACGTTTGGAATACCCATCACAGTATATTGCCAAAATATATTCCAAAAAACAGTATCGTTTAACCCCTTAATGTTACCGAATGCATTGGAGAGCTATATCGGGCTCACCCACTAATAGTTTATCATGGAACCACCCGTCTTCATAACAATTCCCAAGAACCATAACATAATCATATAACATAAAAAATCTATAAAAGAAACATAACATTTCCACTTTTCAATCAAAAGATATGAATACAACACATTGATATAAAAACATTATGAAAACCATTTTCAATACCAAAATAAAAGAAAAGTAAAACATGATATTTATTTTTCATTTTTTTAAAATGGTTATGGCTTGTAGAGGATGCTGAAGCTCAAATAATGGTCACAGCGGCGGAGAAGTCGCTGTCACCGCATAAGTACAACACAAAAAACATTCCCTGTTGTCGTTTAGTAAAATATTTGTGTAAAAAATATTACTTTTGAGTAAATGTAAAATTAATAGGGGTTTATACACCATATAAAATAATATTGTGAATAAAACATAATATGCCTCAATGAAAGGATATTGTGACGAAGTCCCTTACCTCGGGTCCGACTTGACTTGATCGTTCTTTAAATTACTTAATAATAAACTTGAGTTAATTTTTACTTTCTTAAGAACCTTTTTCATGTTCATTATTCCTTTTATATGACTTATTACAATGTTATGAACACTATGTAATTATTTAATTTAATAATGGCTATTTTTTCGATCATTGGTACTTGAGTCAATAATAAACTCTTTATAATTACAAGTTGATCATGTGGTAAAATACCAATTATATAAAAATCTATACTCATGATGTAGATATCATATATATCATATATATCTAGTATATACATTCATTTACAATATTACATAACATTTATAGATAAGAAATAAAATGCATCGTTCATGGAGACAGTAAGTCGCGCGTACGCATGAATGCTACTTTCATTTCTATTTCATATTTTATGGAATAGAATCATAATTATATAAAGGTATATTTAAATTTCAGTATAATATCGTATATAATATCATTAATTCCATCATTTATATGTCCCACATATGGCATTAACGAATCAAATAACTTTGAGGGGGCGGTAGTCTGCACTTCCTAAAATGAAGATATCGTGTATACCATAATGGAATCCATAAAGGTATGAAATAAATGAAAAATACAGAATCTTAAGGAAAACATAAAAATATCATATATCATATATAAATATATTGACATATTAATGGCCACCATTGAAGGTGTAATATGAATGTTGAACAATCATAATTTCCCGAGGCATAAATTCGCCATCCAAAGAAACAATATGTTCTTTAACCATTATATGTAGGTTTGTGTAAGTGTAGATCAAATAATTATTACAACAAAATCATAGTATATTGAACATACAGGTTTTTTACAAAATAGATTAATAAAAAGAGTTTAGGGTGTTTGAGAAGAAAAATAAAACAAAAGAACATTAGAGAAGACTTTACCTTTAAATCGGGTAACTCCTCTTGGTTTGAACAATTTGGGTTTCTTGAAGAGATTTCTGCTTAATGTAATGAATCTAGGATGAATAGAGCGATGTGGAGAGATAAAATGAGCAGATCTTATCCGATAAAATGTCTTGAGAAGTGTGGGTAAAGAGGTAGAGGTGGGGTCCTTTCATAAGAGGAGAGGAGGTGCACTCTTGGAAAGGTATAAAATGTTACTTTATATTGAAAAGATTTTCAGATTTTAAAGGTCCAACATTGATATATTTAAAAGATAAAGTGATAAGGGTTCGAAATATACTCATCCAATAGGTCATTGAAAAGTTTATGTCTTAGATTTTACATTATCTTTACATTTTATTTTAATCGGCGATTAATGACGTAATCACTACATCATCATGATGTCATAAATAATTTAATTTATATAATGTCTAAAAATTATAAAAAATTACTATGATGTAGGAAATATTTTTAGCATTGAAATTACGACTTATAGTCCAATATATAATTTATGTAGACAATATTAATTTTTTTTTACTCAGGTGATACATTCTTTGTTATATTTCACTTTCCCTAAAAAAAGATAAAAAGTCATTATCACACAAAATTGATTCCATGGGGTTCCCAAGATTGGAACAAGGCATCCCACGATTGGCGATGACACATACAGTAGTATTAGGACACATGTTAGGGTCATTTGTTATTATTATGATATTATTTTATTATCCTTAACTACCCGATTACTAATTAATCAAGATAAATAAAGATAATTACCATCATTACTATTCATAATGTCCAAAAACAAAAGATTCTTGATTACATAATATGGACCTTCTTATTCCAAATATATAATCCATTATACCAAATTCCTAACACAAAAATTTCAATAATTAATTTAAATATAATTCTCGTTGTCAAAACTAATACGAGTTATTTAGAAATAATATCTATGAAAAGTTTGGCATTTGTTCATGCCCAATTCCTAATTGAAATTAATCCTAATGACAACCATTGGTTTAAATGGTAAAAATATATTCTATTTATACTTTAAAACCAATTAAAAATATAATATAACCATATAATTAAATTAGATAAAATGTAGATTTGATGTAAAATGCAGTATTTTCACTATTCATTAGAAAATGAACATTGTTAAAAAAATACCAAAAAATTTTCCAACGTAAATTTTAATGTCCCAATCATAAATAATAATTTTGTTTTGACAAATAAACCTTATAAAATTGTAAAAATATTTATTTAAAAATGGGTTTCCATCAAAAGGAAGTAAAACTATTTTTAAAAAATATTAATGTATTCTATGCTTAAGATTGGATTTATTCTTCTTTTAAGCCTCTAAAACACTATATAATTCATAAATAGAAATCGATAAAAATATCGATTATTAATTACATACTTCGAATGTTACATCCTTCCCCCTTTAGAAAATTCTGTCCCCGTAATTTATTTACTTAACGAACAAGTGGGGGTATTTATCCATCATTGCATTTTCAGATTCCCATGTTGCCTATTCACGCATGTGGTTTTTCCACAAATCCTTTACTTGATGAATCACCTTATTCCACAACACTTTCTCCATGTGGTCAAGAATATGAACATAGTTGCTCCCCATAAAATAGATTCTCTTCCAGCTGAACTAACTCTGGACTCAAAACATGATATGGATCTGGCATGTACTACCTTATCAGTGAAACATGAAAAACATCGTGTACCTGAGATAAACACAGAGGTAAATCCACTCAGTATGAAACCGATCCAACTCTGTCCAGAATTTCATATGGTCCAATGAACCTTGGACCCAACATTCCTTTCTTACCAAATTGCATCACACTTTTCCATGGTTAGAATTTGAGGAAGACATGATCACCTACCTCAAAAGAGAGATCCTTCATCCTGTTGTCTACATAACTCTTATGCCTACTCTGAGCTGTTCTCATGTGTCTTTGTATCAGTTGATCTTTTTCTTCCAAATCATCTACCAATTCCGGTCCCATCAACTTCCTTTCACCCACTTCATCCTAGAATGCTGGAGTTCAACACCGCTTCCCATATAATGCCTCACATAGTGCCATCTGTATTCTAGAATGAAAACTATTATTTTTAGAAAACTCAACAAAATAAGGATGTTAGTACCAACATCCCTGATAATCCCTCGAACAAGCACGTAGAATATCCTCCAAAGTCTGAATTGTTCTCTCTAACTGCACATCTTATTGAGGATGAAAAGTCGTACTAAAATTTAATTCAGTACCCAATGACTTCTGAAGGCCTTTCCAAAATTTAGAAGTAAACCTGGGATCATAGTCAAATACAATAGAGATGGGCACTCCATGTAACCTGACTATCTCTTTAAGATACAAACGGGAAAGTTGATCTTGGGAAAAAGTATCTCGTATAGGAAGGAAATGAGCATATTTAGTTAAGCAATCAATAATATCCCAGATTGCATTATTCCCTCAAGGTGTCTTCGGCAATCCCACAACGAAGTCCATGGATATATTCTCACATTTCCACTTTGTAAATGGTAAATGATGAAGCATCCATTTCGGTAACTGACGCTCTGGTTTAACCTATTGAAAAGTCAAACACTTTACAGTAAAATCAGCAATGTCTATTTTCATTCCGTCCCACCAGTAATACTCTCGAAGATCCCTATACATCTTAGTACTTCCTGGATGAACTGAAAATAGAGAACTATGTGCTTCACATAACAACTATCTCTTCAACTGTGAATAATACAACACACACAATCTCTTCCCAAATCTCAAAACACAATCATTATCAATGTTTAATTCAGACAAATTACCCTTCTGAACCATCTCTACCTTTTTCTACAACACGTTGTCATGCTTATGTGCTTGCTTAATTCTTTCTAATAGAGAAGATTTAACTGATAAATGAAACAAAATAGAAGGACATCCTGCACCAACCACTTCTAGGCCATAGTTCATCAAATCTTTAACTAAAGGATCATGTTCCAAACACAACATTGTTAATGAAGCATTAGTTTTTCGACTCAAAGCATCAGCTACTTTATTTTCATTTCTCGGATGGTAATGAATTGTACAATCATTATCTTTGATTAATTCTAGACATATCCTTTGTCTCTTGTTCAATTCTTTCTGAGTGAATATATATAATTCAAACTTTTTTAATCGGTATATATTTCAGTCTTTACTCCATAAAAATCATGCCTCTAAATTTTTAATGTGAAATCAACAGCAGCTAATTCCAAATCATTTGTAGGGTAATTTACCTAATGAGTTTTCAAGTGTCATGAAGCATAAGCAATTACCTGATCATTCTTCATTAAGATGCAACCAAGTCCTTTCAATTAAGCATCACTGTAGATAACAAACTCTCCATTCCTGGAAGGTAGTGCCAAAACCGGAGCATTCACCAATCTCCTTTTTAGTTCTTGAATAGAATCATCACATTATTTTGTCCAGATAAACATAACACCCTTCCAAGTTAGCATAGTCATTGGATTAGATAACCGTGAAATATTTCTAACAATCCTTCTGTATTATCCTTCCAAACCAAGGAATCTATGATTCTTAGTTTCATTTGTGGGTCTTGGCCATTCATCAACAACCATTGTTTTTGCAGGATCAATAGATATCCCATCTTTAGAAACATTGTGACCAAGGAAAGAAATTTATTACAACAGAAACATGCACTTGCTGAATTTCCCATACTATTTCTTTTCTTTTAAGGTTTGTAAAATAACCCTTGATTGTCTTTCATGCTCCTATTTTATTTTTAGAAAACACCAAAATATCATCAATGAAAACAACCAGAAACTTATCCAACAACTCATTGAAAATTATATTCGTAAGGACCATGAATATAACAGGTGCATTGGTTAGCCCAAAAGGAATTTCTACAAATTCATAATGGCCATATCTTGTACGAAACACGGTTTTCGGAATATATTCTTCCTTTACCTTCAACTGATTGTACCCCGATCTCAGGTCAATCATTGAAAAAAAAACTGAGCTCCATGGATCTGATCAAACAAATCATCGATATGAGGAAAACGATATTTGTTCTTGACATTTATATTATTCAAGGCTCTACAGTCAATTCAAAGTCTCAATGAACCATATTTCTTTTTAACAAATAAAACAGGATCACCCCATGGTGATGTGCTAGGTCGAATGAAACCTTTCTCTAATATATCATGCAATTTCTCCCCAAACTCTAAAAGTTCAATTTGATCCATTAGATAAGAGGGTTTCGAAATTGGCTTAGCTTAAGGAACTACATCAACGATAAATTCAACTTCCCGATCTAGTATTATTCTAGGAAACTCATCAGGATAAACATTTGTATACTCATTTACCACTGGAACATCATTAATCGGACAGTTCCCTTGTTTTCAACAATATGTGCAAGGTAACATTCATTTCCATATTTTACAATTTTCTCAGACTCTTGATATGCTATCAATATAAAGTGTTCATTACTGTACAGAAACTGAAAGTATTTCTGAAAATAAACTTCTTTATCTCTACAGTCACTCTTAGCATGGAAAATAGAGAGCCAATCTAAACCCAGGATAACATCAAAATCTACTAAAGTTAAAACAATATGTTTTGCACGTAGGTTCTTTCCATGGATAAGGATAGGAAGATTATTATAAATTATTTTTGCCTCAACATTTCCCCCATGTGTTTTTACCACATGTTCAGGAGTCATTTCTTGAGATGGTATTCTCATTTTACTAGAAAAGTTTCAGAGATGAAGGAATGTGTAGACCCCGAATCAAACAACACAGTGTCATAATCTGAAAAAACAAACAAATTACCTGATATAACGTCATTTGATGTCCCAAAATCTACTGAAATAGTTTCCAAGGATTTCACCACCCCATTCTGATTGTAGTCTAAATGCTTCCCATCACTCGAGCTCTTTGTTGGACACTCGTTTCCATAGTGACCCATCTCATTGCACTTTAAACATTTCACTAACTCAATATCAAATTTAGTCTTACCATCACGCTGATCTTTTTCAGTGCAATCACGAGCCTTATGTCCCATCTTACTGCATCAGTAGCACTTTCCAAAATTCAGAAGACATTCCCCAATAATCCTTTTACCACATTTATCAAAAACTAGAAACTTAGTTTTCATACCGTCAGACCTTTTTGAAGAATTATTTCTTTTCTCATTCCACCTCGGTCTCTTCTTGTGCTAGTTGGTATAGAACACTTGATAATCATAAAACTCCATTTCCACCTTCTCAGCACATCGAACAAGCTTTTCATAACTCTTGAACTCACGAGAAGCTAATGCCCTTCAATATTTTTGCATTAATCCTGAGTAAAAACGATTGATTTTACTATAAAGTTCTCGGATAAAATTTGGAACTTACCTTTCCAATCAAATGAACCTTTCTTCATAGGCAGCCACATATTCTTCCTCTTTCCTCAATTCCAGGAATTGTTTTTCCATCCTAAGTCAAGAAACCTTAGGAAAATACTCCTATAGAAACATACATTTGAATTCATCATAGTCGAGAGCATAAATCTCATCAGCATCCCTGATATTTTTAACCATAGACCACCACTGATCTGCTTCACCCTCCAAATGGAAAATAACAAGACAAACCTTTTGATTTTCTGAACCCCACATGACATCGAAAATCTTCTCCAGTGCTTTAATCCACCCTTCAGCTAGCACAGGGTCAGATGATCCTCTGAATGATGGGTGATGTTGCCTCATAAAATGTTCCACCACTGAAATGTTCCTCTATGGTTGATCTGGCTGATCTCGTGCATGGATACCACCACCATTTATCGCTTGAGTCAACTGCGCCATTACTGCAACAAACTATTCAGTTAAAATTCCGACCATCTCAGGATTCTAATTCGGAATGTCATTTCCTTCTATATTCCTTACTATAAATTCTTCCTTGTTTCCTATGCGGAAAAACATTCTGAACAAACATGTCTTAGATGAAGCAACATGGTAATCTTCAAATGCTATATCATTTCAATTTGACCGTAACAAAAAAATGGATAATCATTTAATATAATTCTAACTCCTAATGTTATCTAAACCGACCTCTGATTCCAACTATAAGGCCCCAGCCTTAAACATTACTTAATCTTGATTTATTACAAGATTGAAAATTGATGATCTTTTTAGGTTTAGAGTTTTACATAATTAGATCATAAATCATGCATTACATTCCAGATTTAAACAAAGTGGTTACATAAAAGATATAATTATTTTTTCCCATCAATGGAAACAAATTTAAAACAAAACATGTATTCTTTCATTAAACTTCCTTGACCCTATCATCACATCATGTACCATTCCCTTGACCTGTGAGAAACATTTCAAAAACATGGGATGAGCATAAAAAGCTCAGTAAGGGATATAAAAGTACAAAATGAAAACATTAGTCCTTGTATGAAATCATACTTTACTCATAAAACATAATAATTTTAACATACCTCATAAAATCATGAATAAATCATAGAAATCATAAGACATAAATGTAACTTTAGGAATTCATAACATTCTTACGTAGGGAGTAAACCTCATGGTTACGTTTGGAGGACCCATCACAGTATATTCCCTAAATATCTTCGGAGAAACCTTAACGTTTAACCCCTTCGTATTACCCAATGCATTAGAGAGCTATATCGAGCTCACCAGCCCTTATTTTATCACGGAACCACTCGTCTTCATAACAATTCCCAAGAACTATAACATAATCATATCACATAAAACATGCATAAAGGAAACATAACATTTCCACTTTTCAATCACAAGATATCAATACAACACATTGATATAAAAACATTATGAATACCATTTTCATTACCAAAATAAATGAAAAGTAAAACATGGTATTTATTTTTCATTTTTTTTAAAAAGGTTATGGCTTGTATAGGAATCTGAAGCTCAAATAATGGTCATGGCGGTGGAGAAGTCGTCGCCGCCGCATACGTACGGCAAAAAAACATTCCCTTTTGTCGTTTAGTAAACACTTAGTGTAAAAAAGATTCCTTTTGATCAAATGTAAAAGTCAAAGGGATTTATACACCAAATAAAATAAAGTTGTGTATAAAACATAATATGCCTCAATTTAAGGGGATTGAGACGAAGTCTCTTACCCCGGGTCCGACTTGACATGATCGTTGTTTAACTTCCTGAATAATAAACTTGAGTTAATTTTTACATTCTTAAGAACCTTTTTCAAGATCATTATTCCTCTTATATCACTTATTACCATGTTATGAACATTATGTAATTATTTAAGTTAATAATGGTCGTTTTGTCGATCATTTGTACTTGAGTCAATAATAAAATCTATATAATCACAAGTTGTTCATGTGGTAAAATATCCATTATATCCAGAACTATATTCATGATTTAGATATCATATATATCATATATATCCAGTATATACATGCATTTAAAATATTACATAAATTTTAGAGGTATGAAATGAAATGCACTGTTCATGGAGACAGTAAGTCGTGCGTACACATGAATGCTACTTTCATTTCTATTTCATATTTTATGGAATGGAATCATAATGATATAAAGGTATATTATAATTACCTTATAATATCATATATAATATCATTAATTTAATCCTTTATAAGTCCCACATATGGAATTAATGAATCAAATCACTTTGAGGGAGAGGTAGTCCGCACTTCCTAAAATGAAGATATCGCGTATACCGATAATGGAATCCATAAAGGTCTGATAGAAATGAAAAATACATAAGATTAATGAAAAAATAAACATATTACATATCATATATAAATATAGTGACATCTTAATGGACACCATTAAGGTGTTATAACAATATTTGATAATCATCATTTCATGAGGCAGAAATTCTCCATCCATAGAAACAATATGTTCTTTAACCATTAGTTTTAGGTGTGTGCAAGTGTAGCTCGAATAATTCGTATAACAACATCCTAGTATATTGAAAATACTAGTTTTGTTACAAAATAAATTAATAAAAAGAGTTTATGGGTTTGGAGAAGCAAAATAAAACAAAAGAACATTAGAGAAAACATTACCTTTAAATCAGGTAACTCCTCTTGGTTTGAACCAAAAGGGTTTCTTGAAGAGCTTTCTCCCTAAGGTAAGGCTTCTAGGATGAAGAGAGGGATGAGGAGAGTTTAAATGAGCAGATCTTGGCTGATCCAATGGCTTGATATGTGTGGGTAAAGAGGTAGATTTGGGGGCATTTTATAAGAGGAGAGGAGGGGCACTCTTGGAAAGGTATAAAATGTTACTTTATATTGAAACGATTTTCGGATTTTAAATGTCCCACATTGATATATTTTAAGATAAGGTGATAAGGGTTTGAAAAATACTCATCCAATAGGTCTTTGACAAGATTATGTCTTAGATTTTACATTATATTTTCATTTTATTTAAATTGGTCATTAATGAGGTAGTCGATGCATCATCATGATGTGATAAAGAATTTAATTTATTTAATTTCTAAAAATTATAAAAAAATAATATGAAGTAGGAAATATTTTTAGATTTAAAATGTCTCTATATATTCCTATAGATCATTTATTTAGACAATATTAAAAATGTTTTACTCAGGTGATACATTCTTTGTTATATTTAACTTTCTTTAAAAATAAAAAGATAAAAAGTCATTATCACACAAAAGTGATTCCATGGGGTCCCCAAGATTGGAACAAGGCATACCATAGTCGTAAATGACACAACCAGTAAAATTAGGACACATGTTGGGGTCATTAGTTTTTATTATGATATTATTTTATTATCCTTAACTACCCAGTTACTAATTAATCAAGATAATTAAAGATAATTACCGTCGTTACTATTCATAATGTCCAAAAAACAAAAGAGTCTTGATTACAAAATTTGGACCTTATTATTCCATATATGTAATCCATTCTACCAAATTCCAGACACAGAAATTGCAATAAATAATTTAAAAATAATTCTCGTTGTCAAAAAAAATAGTGTGTTTTTTAGAAACAATATCTATGAAAAATTTGGCACTTGTTTATGCCCAATTACAAACTGAAATTAATCCTAATGACCACCATTGGATTAAAGGGTAAAAATATATTCTATTTACACTTTAAAACCTAATAAAAAGATAATCTAACCATATAATGAAATTATATAAAAAAACAGTTTTGATGTAAAATGCAGTATTTTTCACTATTCATTAAAAAATGAACATTGTCAGAAAAATACCAAAAAATAATACAATGTAAATTTCAATGTCTCAATAAAAATGAATAAGTTCATTTTGAAATATATATCTTATAAATTTGTAAAAATTTTGATCGATAAATGGTTTTCCATCAAAAGGCAGTAAAACAATCTTTTAAAAGTATTAGTGTATTACATGCTCTAGATTGGATTTATTCTCGTTTTAAGACTCTAAAACACAATTTATTTCATAAATATAAATAGATAAAAATATCTATTACTCATTACTTATTTGGGATGTTAGATATGGTGGATACTTTTTGGTCAATATAAAACCATGACACACTACATGTCCCAGATTTACTATTCTCATTGAACCCATAGAAGAAATGGTTTAGATAAAAACATCAACCACACAATGGTCCACTGGAGGATCCACCTATATAACTATCATCATGGTTTCCCTTATCTAATAAGGATGATATCTTCTTGGATTTTTATTCAATTAATGAAATGAAAATTTCCAATCAACCATAATAAATTTACAAAACCAGGGAACTAAATTTGGGAATAAAAAATAATGATTTTAAATTAAAATAATTTAAAGAATATATGAATTTTACCATATATAGGAAACTCATTAATTAAAGAATAATAAATTATAAATTAAAATACCCCATATTTTATTTAAAATACCTCATAATAAATGTTTTAATAATTTTAAAAATCCATGACCACCGATGATAACTCATATTTTATTATAAAAGTGATCTAGCCACCCCACAAACATCACTATCTATTAGAATTAAGATGATACAAATTATGTTCTTCCCAATACGTTGACACAATCTCAGGATGTGTTATCAAACTATAAGCTGACCATAACATTTGATAACTAATTATAAAGAACCTTATGTATGTTTAAAAATACATACTACAAAATCATACCCAAAACATGATATGGGTTAAATAGGATAAAAATACATGTATTGACAATATGAAAAGAAATACACAAAACCATACTATGGAGAGGGAATATACAAAATAGAAAAAAACAAACGACACTTGAAAAAAACATCAACCTGAAACTCATTTCCATTCTATTTAATATCCATGGGAACATCTACCTCTTCCAAAAATTATCCCATAGATAAATAGTGACATAATAGGAAACTGACAAGCTATAAAATTCCCTTCACATTAACTTTGTCCTGAACAACATTGAATATATTCCCTCAAATCCACAAGTACAATTTGAGAAATAAATCACATTAAGAAACTATCTAGTAAACATAGGATGTAATTAGATTAATAATTAACAAATTCTAGCTTTAAAATAAAATAATTTCACATGCATGTTTGTGAATAAAAGAATTTGAATGTTTTTCAGGAACATTCCATTTGTTTTCAACAAATTTCATATTAGGATAGTTGAATGAGAAATTATCTGGAAATAAACCGACATTTGTAAACACAGGAAAAATATACATATGAACCAACATCCTCCAAATAATATATCATGGAATAAACAATAGGAAAACCCAATGCAACTTCCAAACATGATCTATCATATGATACAATACATACTAAACACTCACAAGACTGCAAATGAATAATTTTGGATCCATCTAATTTGAGTCCTACCATATTCCATCAATATACAAGCAGTTACCTCATAGTGGTATCACATACCCTACTACTACATGTGTCTCTTTCCCAACACACCAAAGGATCATACTATTCATTTTGTTCAACTTCTATTTTAAAAACCATGCCCATATTTTTAACACTCCATTTAATATACAATAGAAACCAATTCAGTGATTGAAATTCCATTATTTTACATATCATGGAAACTATATTTTTCATTGAAATCCAACATTTAGGTAAAAATCCAAGAAAATTTCAATTTCAACACTTTTAATTACATTTAAATTGTCAATAAATCCATAATAGTAATAGAGAATTTGAAAATTTTGGATACATCAATATATTTTCATAACTCAATGACATAAATAACCTAACCGACTATGAAAATGGAAATTGTAATCCAAAAGAGTTTCTTTCAGACAAAATGTAACAAAATGTGAATGAAATTTATTGTAAGAAAACACAATACAATTTCAAATATTTACTACAATTTGTGTCTATTCTAGAATCATGGAAAAAATTGAATATCATTCTGAACCTAAGAGAGGAAATTCTTATAAATTATCGTCAATCTTCAAAAAAAAGTGTTCAATATGAAACAATGTAACCCAGAATCACCCTGAATGGTCTCCACATCAAGTGATGAGGGATTCCTAGATAATTAATAAATCATATCACTCATATGATACCCTATAAAATAACAGTTTGAAATTTACATAGTCTATAACCTATTAAACTATCATGTAATACCTAGTGGTCGTATACGGTACATACATGTTCCATTTCAATATATACCACATATTTATAAATAAATGGAACATACATTTTACACAGTGTGTAAACTGTTCATTCCATGTATCCTAGTCATGGATTATACTCAGCTATAATTACATGGAGTCTACATAAATTTCACGATGTATAAGTTCCTCAAAAGTAGTTTAAAATGTATGATTTATATTGAAAATTACATCAAATATATGATATAAATATTAATGGTGTCCTCTTAATTTTTTTTTCATAACAAAACCAACAAAAAATGGAAACTCAAAACAATTGATAAAACATACTCGACTAAAATGTACAGGTGGATTAGAAATATCATCTAATATATTTAATATTTATATTTTAATAATATTGAAATGGATAATTTTCAAATGTTTTTTATTTTTTATTAATTTTTATTTATATTTTAGTGATTATATTGAAACTTAATAAACACCATTGTAATATTGCCAATTACAGATGACAGAAAATAAATAATGACATTTGTAGTAGAAATTAAACACAAATTATCTTGAGTTATTACATCCATTAATTTATAATTTCAATTTACATATGATGAAAGAAACATACAATTAATAGAGTTGGGTGAATCATTATTGATATCATTTCATGATAAATTATTATGTAATTTTAATTTAGTTTATGTTTTTTAATTTATAGATTTAAAATAATAATAGATTATTCATATTATCATTTTTTATTCTAAATATAACATAAAATATATTATGTGTAATTAAATATTCACGTTAATTACATTGTATTAAATAATATTATATTTATTCCTATTCAAATCAATCAATTAAAAACTACTAATTTATTTAGTGATACTGGAAAGTGATTAAAAATTTTGTATAAAAATATATAATGATATATATTCCACTATAGGGAAATATATACTTTTTAGTAAATTAATAATAATTTTTGAAGTTTAAAATAATTTTCATCTAATATTTTTGAATATTTATATAAATTAAATTAATGTATGATATAATTTTTTTAATTATTATTTGGTTTAATAATATTTAATTTGTTTAAAAATTGATTATTAAATTTCATTTCATTCATGTTTTCTAACATATTTTTTACAACATGTAATTTTAGTTATGATTAATTAGTTTTATTTTTACGATATTGTTTTGTTTCAAATATTGTGTTTAAAAAAATTCAACATAAATAATCCATTTTTCCATTAATTTATTTATTGACCTAATTTTAGATACGTATCATTTTTCGATTATGAATGTTGTTTTTTAAAAACATTATTATCGAAATATGTCTTTTTTCAATTTTAAAAGTGAAAATGGTTTATATTAATTTTCAATAATTAATAATTTTTTATTTTAGGATCACAATAATTTTTTTTGTTTTTGCTAAATTTAATATATTTTTTAATGTGTATATAAATATATATTTTTTTAATTTGTTTTACTATTATTTAAATTTCATATAAATAATAAATAGGCAAGATTATTAAATTATCTCTTTTGATAATTAAATTTTATCAATAATTCAAATTAAATTTTATGATTATTATTCATTTATTAATTAACATTAGAGTATCAAATTCAATAATTATATTGAATACTATCATCATATGTATTTTTTAACATTTCAATAATTCATATGAAATGTAATTTTATTAAAAAATGTATTTTCACAACCATATCATATATTATGGGAATGTATTCTTCAATTGGGAATATTAATCTATAAACTTTCTAGATTTAAATTCATTGTTTCATGAATAATTTTATAAGTAAATAATTTGGGATATAATTTTAGTCATTATTTAGATGTCCATGTATATATATCAATACTTAAAAAATTAAATCAAAATTTACACTTATTGATCAATAAGAAAAATATTCAATTTCATAAGGACTTATGAAAAAAATTCCCACACCACACAAACAATCATTATTTATTTTATAACTTTATTTCAAGAAGAAATACATCACTTATTATCATTTATAAAAATTATATATATATATATATATATATGAGGAGGGTAAGCTTCAATTTCATGATTAGGGAAGAAATTTTTGTTAATTTTATAATTTTTTGGTTCATATTCATTTATTTTCAACATATATATTAATCAATATTATTCTCCAAAATATTAGATATTATATTGGTTGGAATTATCTATTAATAAGAAATGTGTTTATAATACAATAATTGATGATAATAATATATTTCCACATTAAAAAAACATAAACTTATATAATAAAATATTAACTGAAATATAATACATAAAAAATTATAAGAAACATAATTGTTATAATTTAAATTACTCATTCACATAAAATTTATTTCCTATGGAAAATAATTAATTTTTAAAAGATTTTAACCTGATTTATTTCAATATATTAATTATAATTTTCTATTATGTGGAAAAATTTTATCATTTTCATTAATTATTTTTCATTGAGTTAGTAATTACATGATTTTACCCTTCTTCTTTTTCCCCATTTAATTTATTCTGATTTTCTACCATCCTAAATCATCAAAATTACCTTGAAAATTAATTAAAATGGTGCAATATATCATATGTAAAAAATATTTTAGATTCATTACAATATATCATATCCAAAATATGATTTATAATTGATGGAAGCACTAGTTATTTTTTTATCCTAAAATTTAATGATTGGAAATGTAAGATTAAAATCATTGGATGGTTTCCAATAATATTTTATATTAGCCATTAAATGGATTTTTAAACTCGATATGAACAATATCAGTGTAACACCACAGGTAAATAAAGAATATGAAATTTTCATATTTATCCATATTTGTGAATAAAAAATATTAAAATTGCTTTAAAGGGGACGCTATGCTCGATGGCCTACCCAACACGCAACAATGAGTTTCTTGGGAATCTTACGTTGCACTCTAATAATAAAATAATATTTTTTTTAAATGGTAGTTAACTTGTAGCTGTTGTATTGGCGGGAATGGATATAAATAACTAAAATATGATTATATATGTTTTTAAATGTTTTTACATTTATCCAATAAAATATAGAGGCTTAAAATATGGAAAGAATTCAATTTTAGGCGTATATGCCCTAGTTTTCACTAAATGTTCACTTAACACCTTTTGATGGTGAAACGTCCTTAAATATAGTTTTCTTCACTCTTATACATTATATTGGACAACATAAAACTCTTCTTAAGAATTGGTACATCAAAATTTACTTTGTGTAAAATTTTGGTATCTTTCCGATAAAGTTCATTTTTTAATGAATAGTGTAAATTGTTGTATTTTAATTCAAAACCTCTTTTATACGGTGTATAAACCCCTTTGACTTTTATATTTATCCAAAAGGAATCTTTGTTATACGAAGCATTTTACAAAACAACAAAAGGGAATGTTTTTTTCATACATATGCAGCAACAATGACTTCTCCACCGCCGTGACCATTATTTGAGTTTCGGCTTCCTCTACAAGCCATACCTTCTTTTTAAAAGAAAAATAAATACCATGTTTTAATTTTCTTTTATTTTGGTATTGAAAATGGTTTTCATAAGGTTTTTTATATCAATGTGTTTTATTGATATCTTGTGATTGAAATGTGGAAATTTTATGTTTCCTTTATGCATGATTTATGTGATATGATTATGTTATGGTTCTTGGGCATTGTTATGAAGACGGGTGGTTTCGTGATAAATTAAGGGCGGGGGAGCCCGATATAGCTCTCCAATGCATTGGGTAACGTGAAGGAGTGAAACGTTAAGGTTTCTCCAAAAAGATTTTGGGAATATACTGTGATGGGTATTCCAAATGTAACCAAGAGGGTTACTCACTACATAAGAATGTTATGAATGCCTAAAGTTACCTTTTATGTCTTATAATTTCTATGGTTTATTCATGATTTTATGTGGTATATTAAAGTGCCTATGTTTTATGGGTAAAGTTTGATTTCATTCTTATGTATATATGAACTCATGTTTCCTTTCCATATTTTTATAACCCTTACTGAGCTTTTTATGCTCATCCCAAGTTTTTGAAATGTTTTTCACAGGTCAAGGGAAAGGTACATGACATGATGATAGTGTCAACGATGTGTCAAGAAAGAATCCATGTTTTATTTTAAATATGTTTCTGTTGATGGGAAGAATGAATACAGTCTTTTATGTAACCACTTTGTTTGAATGTGGAATGTCATGCAAGTTTCATGATCTAATTCTCTAAAACTCTAAACCTGAAAGGATCCTCAATGTGTAATCTTGTAATAACTCAAGATTAAGTAAGGTTTAAGGATGGGGCCTTATAATCAGAAAATATTAAAAGTGTACTATTATTAACGAGAAATTATTTTATATATAAATCTATACTTTTCATATTTGAAATGTGATAAATTTAAATATTTTAATGGTTACATGTATTTATATATTTTTTCAATTACTCCTACTATGAATGAGTACTTCTCTAACCATGATTATGTGGAAATTTAAAACTACTCATTAACAATTTATTTATTTATCTATTTGTATTTAGAATGTTTATATTTATAAAATCTATATGTAAAAAAATATTCTATTTAGTTTTAAAAATATTAATTTTATATTTTGTTTTAATATTTGTATTTATTTTTTCAATACTCTATGAATTATAAATAAATAAATTTATTCATTTAAAAAAGTTAATATTTTCAAGGATTTATATAAATAATTATTCATTATATTTTTTAGTAACGACTGGATTAATTAATTAAATATTATTTATGTAATAATAATTTATTTTAAATTTGAATATATTTTGGTTAAATTTATTTTAATCATATATATATATTTGAAAATTATATATAATCCTTTTTAAATTCTGTAATGTTTTAATTAATATCCCAAAATAATTGATATCTTTAGTTATTTCAATGGTAAAATATTTTATGATTAATTTGTTTGTATTTAGAATTATTATATTAATGTATTCTAACATTACATTTTTTATTTCTAATAGGGTTTAAATTGCGATAATATAATTCAATTTATTGATATATATGTAGTGTATGGTTATATTTCAATATAAGTAACTAGTGAAAATTAATTTTCATGTTATGTAACTGTATAAATATTATCTTGGTTTTGTAAATATTATTTTAATATTATATGATACCTTTTTATATGAAAATTAAATGTGATTTTTCTATTATTTTATTTTGTTGTAATTATAAACATTATATATTTTCGGGAATTAAATTTAATAAATTCGTTAAATATAATTATGACCAAATATAAATAATTAAAATAGTAAATATGGAATCCCTATAGTGGTTTATTTGTATATGTTGTTTTCTTTTATTCTATATATATATAATAGATGATAGATCAATTATCTCATATAAAAAGATTATAGATGCCTTTAATATGTGTGTGAGTGAATTATTATTCCTAACTGATATAATATTTAATTTAATATGGATACATTGAAATAAATTCTTTTGGATGTTCAGGAATAATAAAGGATCAAATATACGGTTTATAAGTATTTTTTTAACCTTGTCATTGATTCATGTGATTACAATACAATACTATTTTCAATGACATAATATATATTGTTTCTATAAATTAATCAATTATATTTTTGTATCATTTTGTATAATAAATATGTGGAATGAACTTATTTAAAAACAATATCGTAAACTAATACCACTGCATGAAGTCAATTTGATCCTATGTTCTCATGTATTTTTCATGATTCCACCATTCATATTCATATTCATCCAAAAGATAAACAATCAAAAATACTTCATCATATTTTTGAAAATTAGATAATGGAAAATATCTTTTTAATGGTTCTGACCCAGTATTCTTCTACTATCAGATCAAAAGTCCATATAAAAGATGTCACATGTTGCCTCACGATGGAATTATGAGAACATTGTTTACTCCATTTCTCATTTTTTAACAAATAATAATCAATATCATTAAAAATATTACAAATCATAGTAATAATATTATTTAATCCAACACCATTAATAATTTGTTCTAAAGAGAAAAATCAATTCATTTTTTATCACATTCAACATTAACGTGATTCATTTAGGTTCCAGCTAATGACTTAAACCCAAAATCTTATTGTGAATAAAATAATCATAGTATAAAACCAAATAATCGTGATAAAATTTTTATTGTATTTCTATGTCAAGATGTAACCATTTTAACTAGTTAAACCTTAGTTACCAATGGAAATATCTTTAATATAATGATCTTATCCTATACATATACATGACCGAAATAGTATCAATATTTTCTTTCTCAAACACATATACAACTGTTTCTAAACTATGAATTGATACCCACTTTATTAACCCGTACTTTTTATATATAAATACTATATGTTAATAGATGAATATTAAATAAATAAAAAAATAATCCACACCATTGAAAAATATTTCATGTATCTTGTCGACCATGAATATATAAGAAAAATGTTCATAATTTTTCTACATAATCTCCTAATAAGTACTTAATAACTATATCCTTTTATATAAATATCATTCTTAAAATAATTAATCATAACCTGGGGAACTGAAATATAAGAAAGTGAGATCACAGATGATTAGTATATTTAAAAATGTTACGTTACAAAGATCAATTAAACATAACATTAGATTAAAGGTATCCTAACATGAGAACTACATTTAACCACCATATCCTAGATAACATAGATCATAACCATGAGTCATGGAATAAATAAATGAATTTCAAAAGACACAAATAATAATGTAATCAGTGAATAAATGTAATGAGAGTATAATATTGGATGAAGATATTGATTTGTAAAATAACAATAATACTATAAAATAACATCCTTAGATATCATGGATAACTTCCAATATTATCATTATGTATTATATTAACTCTATATTCGGTCAATTAGTTATGGTTCACTCTCAAGACTATCATATTTATGGAAATGGAGAAGTGAACCAGGTTTAATTGGAGATTATTTCTAGTAAATCATAACCTGTGAAAAATAAATGGGTTTCATAAATAGTTTATCACTGAAATACCAATGAAAAAATGGGTTTAATAAATAGTTGATCAATTCATCATTTCATGACATAGGGAAATGGGAAATCATTCATAATTAACATTTCATCATAATCATAAATCATATATTGAATTAATAATAATGGAGTAACTGATTAATATCTGCAACCACTATTAGTTGACATCAAATTGTAGGATCAAAATAATGAATGTAGATGCTTAATATACAACAGGGGTGGGGGAGAGAAATTTATAATTTCATAAATTACTTTGGAACATTTAAATATGCTATAAACCTTACTATTATTTGACAATGTTAAACAAGGTAAATTCAAAATAACTTATAGATCGGTAAACATGCTAGATTCTAGAAATATGGTCCTAGAAATGAATCTTAAGAAAATTTTACCTGGGAAAAAATTCAAACTTAAAGAGTAAAGAATTATATTAATTAGAGAGCAGGTACATGAATGTATATGATAGTTATTCTTTCCTTATTAATCAAAATATTGTGAAAAACGAACTTGAAACAAAAAAAAGTGACTAGTAAAAAATCATTTAACACAAAAAGTATAATATCCAACAACCTTGAAAAAAGGTCACATGATTTATACATTCAAGAATGGTTGTATTACACACACTAGGGTATGCCCTAGATAATAATATTAGAGTCTATCTTGCTATCCATGCAATCCCTCAAACATCAAGGTAGTCACCACCTCTGTCTTCTTTATCAAGGAAGTCGTCCATCTTTAAGGTAATCGGAACTTCTGTCTTTATATCCATGGAATCCCTAGATTGTACACAACAAAAATTAGAGTTTCACAAAGTAATCTAAGTAGGATGTACAGTACACACAATGCATGACAATATCTCTCTAGAAATGACTTCATCATGTAATCTCTGGAGATGTGGAATAGTCCTTTATGAGATCATTCAAATGATGTCTTATTTATACATACATTTACAACATTCATCTACCTCCTTCAACGGTCATATTTTTCCATGAATTTTAGAATCTCCTGTACATGTGCCCTTCCAAAAATGGTTGTTAAGAAATAGACTGTATGGCATCATTTTTTAACTATAACAAGTCTAAGAAAAATATGCTTGCGCAACCAAATTAATTTTTCTGAGTTGATGGAAAAAATAAAATTCAGTTTCTTGGAATATAAAAAATCAGAGCCTATATTACAGGGATATTCATAATATGATTTTCAATAAATTCAGAATCATAATTCTATAGTTTTCGGAGTTTGAATTCTGAGGAATTCAGAACCGGGATTATAAGGAATTCGGTTTTTAAATTATTGGGAATTCAGAACCTGAAAACTAATGAATTTGAAATCTGAATTATAATGAATTATGAGTCTAAATTTTGATTAATTCATAGTCTGAATTATGAATAATCTTGGGGATACTATTTATGAAATTAATATCTTGAATTTCAGAGAATTCTGAGTGTAAATTTTATAGATTTCAGAGTCCGAATTTTAGAGAATTTGGAGACTGAATTTTTAGAGATTTCGGTCTCTATATTTTAAGGAATTCAGAACCAGAATTCGCATCCTGAAAATATGATACTCTATATATATGTTTTTATATAATTCATTTATATTATATACAAACCCGAATTTAAAACATAAGAATAAAAAAAGTGAGATTTAGAGAGACTAAATTATGAAAAATGAAAAACATGATAAGGATAAATTATCCTTGGGGGAGAAAATTTTTCCTTATTAAGAAAAATCCTTGGGAAAATTAAAATTGCCTAAAGATAGGGTGTTTGTGATTTTCAAGACATGATTGAATGGAAATTTCACAAGGATACCATATTGACTCAAAAAAATATTGTCAAATTATATGGAAAAATATTTAAAAATAAAACATGGAATAGTTCTTAAGGAATATGCATTTTTTTCATTGAAATAATTTATATTAAGTATTTAAATTTAACATATTTGAAATAAAATATTTTATTAGAATGAAACCATGTAATTTTTTATTGAAATATTATATTTATATCATTATCATGATGGAAGGGTATTAGGTTCATTTCATATATGTGAAAATATTAAAACCATTCCAATTTTCGGAACATAACCAAAAGTACATCTGTCATAAATTTAGAAAAATATTATTGTTAAATTTTTTAATCAAAATAAAAATAAATGTAATTGTTAATAAAAAATGATATTTGAGAATACGAAATATCTTTTCATATATGTTTAAACAACACAAACATGGGAGAAAAATGAAATTTCGATTGAATATAGAAATAATGTTTGTTTTTAATATTTTTATCACTCACTGGTGTTATTAAAGAGACAATTGTTGAAGGGAAACATGTGATATAAAAAATGTAATTATTTTAACGAACATAGTGTTTTCTGTTCTACACCATGGTCTATTGAATAGACTATTCTATGATGTAAATATTTTAGGAACAAACGACATGAATAACTCTCATACATGGTGGGAAGGGAACACAGTGGCAGAACTCCTTATATCCTATGAAACTCCAGATGAATAATTTTCATGTATCCTAACCACTGGATCTATCCCCACAGATATAGTACATCTGGTGCGTATAGACGCTCTAGGAATTCACTATTTCAGGAAACCATGGTTCCTATCCTTTAATTGTTTTCTTTCTTCCCATGTTCATTGAGAATATCAATAAAAAATAAATTTTCAGTCAGGTTATACTTGCTTCTTTTTTCATTCATATTTTGAATCATCAGTAATAGTCATTATGCATTGATCACTATAATAAAATATAAATACTAACATTTAAATATTAAATATCATATAAATTTCTTGTATAAATATTTATATTCATCCATAAAAGGTAGAGACATAAAAATTAATTAAAATATTCATGAAGATTATAGGTCGTACGTACACATGAATGATATTTTCACATTACATTAAATGGAACCCAAATAATAATAATTTAGCTTGAATTAATAATTATTATATCATATATACCATTTTAATCATATATTTTCATTTACTCCTTCCTTGTTACCATACATTTAAATCATAAATGGAAAAATAATAACATCACTTCATGGAGATGGTAGTTCACACGTATGCACAAGCTACATTATCATTTTCTAAAATATTTGAATGAGTGTAATTAGAAAATGAAATATCATCAAACAAGAATAATTTATTTGTAAAAATTCTATTAAATTATGAATGCTCTCATAATACTCATCCATAAATGTTGGTTATAAAAAATTAATTGTATCAGAACTCAGAGATTGTATGTTATGTGTACATAATAGTGACATTTTCACTTCACATTTCATAGGAATGGGGTTTATAATTGTGGGTTCATAATATAAACAAAATTTATTTATATTAAGGATGGTTTATTTGATATATTATTATAATAAACATAGAAGAGGAAAATGATGTTTTAGAAATATAATGTGATTAGTTAGGAAGATTACCTATTCATTTAATGAACTCCGTTTCTTTTATTCATAATTACCATATATTTTGGTTTTCTGGGCCATGGGACTTCAGATATATAATGGTTCTCCCTAAAAATAGTATAAAGAGGTCATTTCTTTAATAATAAATGAGTTTTCGACCTAAAAATATTAAAAAATTTATGTCTTTTCTTTTATAAGGGAGGGAGAGGGATTAATTAATTTTTATAAATATTAAATTATTATTAATAATGTCCCAAGAATAATGATTCCAAATAGACATAAAATTTCTAAAAAATATGATACATTCAATATATAACCATCCATATAATATTAGATATTGTTTTTGTTTTTTATACAATATCATTTTGATTGAACCATTTTTTAACCATTATTCACATTAAAAAAAGTAACTACTAATTCAATTTTAAATTTTTAAAATGATTTTAAAATTAGAAAACAAACTCATAAAATAACCTTTTATGATATTTTCAACCTTATTCCATTCAATTTTCCGAATATATGGTTTTTAAGAAATTTATATCATTTAATAAAATATTATTCCATATAAATTATCATTAATGTGAAGTTTGTAGCTATTAACTAAATTAATATATAATGACACCAGGAAAAATATAATTTATATATATTCCCTATAAACAACAATTACATGTTATATTCACCTGTAACATTTTTAAAAATCTATATATCACTCATATTATATTACATTCATTATTTTAAAAATAATTTATTTCATATTTTTATTATTGATGAAATTCCATGTAGACATTTAGTAAGAATTTAAGGTATTCATATTACTAGATTAAATTATAAATAAAATTTTATAATGAAAATAATTTCAATATCCAAAAAATAAACTTTATTATTCTGTCATAACATTCTTTTTCTATATGTTATTACAAATTACTTAATTAAAAGTCAAAAAGATACATTTTCTATTTTCCAGTTCTTTAAATAATATATATACACATATATATCATGTTCTTGTGAAACTATACTAGAAAAAATTAAATTTCAATAATAAGAAAATAATTTTCAATTTTCCTTCATCTAATACTGAATTATTATGAATAATGGTGTCCTTAAATTTTTTTCTTACCTCTGTTAACATGATTTCCCATTTACAGTGGTCATAAATGATATCAGAGTTACTATTAATAATAGTTACAAATATAATTTAACAATTTAAAAAAATTGTAAATCCAAATTATAAATAAATAATCCAAGTTACCAAATTTATTTAAATATATCTGAGAAATTAATTTAAACTAAATAGGAAAAATCAAATGGAAACCAATTTTATAAATATAAAATTGTATGCATAAAGTAATATTTATTCATATCTCATTCCTAGAAATGTAATATATGAAATTTAAAAAATATATAATATGTCATATATGTATTTCATTAAAAACATTCATAAATTGTTATTAATTTATTAAATATTTAAACTCAATGGTCATCAAATTTCAATTAGTCCATTTCGTACTAACAATTCCAATGACTAAGCGAATACCATCACATTAAATAAAAATATTTTAAAAGAATATTATGGTTTATTTAAACACAATGTTATGTGTAAAGCATGTTATAAATAAAATAAAAATTTTTTATAGAACAATAAATAATATATCATGGTACTATACTTTTATTTTGAATCCAAATACGAAAATGGTAGAACATACTAAATATACATTTTTATTTATTATAATATTATATGATTTTGATAATCTTCACAAATTTTTTTTTTGAGTTTCATGGTATGATATACTAGCATTGTCCCAACTAAATTCAGATAAAAGATGGAGTATTTATAATTTCAGTTCATAATTTTTACAATTTTAGTTTATTTTATGTGTATATATTTTATTTCCCTATCGTGCATGAACTCAGATATTTATATAAGAGTTATTTATAATTTTTTTGTTAGGCTTTCATTGGACTGATGTTTGATTATTATAAATGGAAAATCATTTCCAAAATTATCATTCAATTTTTATGGGGACAATTTTCACACTATGGCTTATTACTACTGATATTCATCTTACACACTCAATTAAATTGGTTATTTAATAGGTAATGTATTAGGGTTCGGTTAGGAAAGAGAGGTATTAGGGCTTCCATTTTGGTTAGTATTTGGAATTGTTCTTGATAATATTTTTATTACATGAATGGGGTTTTATACATTCTATATATCTATGTAAGATAGGTTGTGATCATAGGCTTCAAATAAAAAAATATTAATTACTATAAAATGTTTATAAAAATTCATGAATGATATTTTATACCATTAGAGAAATATTAGGTATGTATATAATAATATTATAGTAACATACATTAGTTATTTTTCATGTCAAATTTTTTTATCATTCCCATATATAATTATTACCTTGATATACAATAAAATCAATTTCAAATAAAAATAATATACTATAGATACATCACAAGGATAAGAAAATGATTATGTATGTAAATTAGGTGTTTGAGACCTATAGGTATTTACAATAAATCAATAATTTCTCATATTTTTGGGGTATTATTTTAGGATATTATATGGAATGAGTATGAGACCATTAATTAAGAAGGAGTGTGATTCCATGTCCTAGAGTTCTCTAAATAAATGATTAAAAATTAACAAAATATTAAAAATCGATGAATGCATAGCTTTCATTAAAGCATGTGATTACTCATAAAAGGGATCATGGATTCATCATATGAGGCCACCAGAGAGTTCTGAATAGAAATGTTACCCTAAGAACAACAAAACATTAGTCGGCATGAATTCTTTGTGAAACATTATCAAATGAAATAAAATAAATAAAAATTAGTTATTAAAAATTATTTTGGATTGAAAAATATTTCCATTAAATTTATCATTATGATTGAAATATATGGATTGATGCATACCCTTAAAGAAGCTAGAGGACCATTTGAGAGAACTCAATAGAAATATATCAGGTGATTGACAATGGAATCTATTGAACTCATCTATGTTGGAAAAAATCATTCTTCATCGAAGATTGATCACACATGAGGTAAGGTGCATGATTTATTTTTTAATACACGTTCATGATTAATATGATGAACATAGACTAATAAATGAAATGATTATCCCATAGATTGATTATATTTATGGAATGTAATTTTTAAGGGATTTTAGATTTATTTGAGGTTGTTTTCATACATGAATCCTCAGATTAGTATTATTGTCCAATAACTCTTGTCCAGTAATGATAAAACAATAGTCTTGTGAAATTATCACTCTATTCTGTCAAATCATCACTTTTGGATCCCTATGATTCTCGATTGAAAAGTTTTGGAGTGGTTTTTTACATGATTGGACCACAGTAATCAAGGAGAATTGACAACCAATAAATGATCTTTGTAGATTTCGACCCAAAGAACTCCGAATTGTGACCATATGGTTTTTCAGACATCAGATAAGGCATGATGGTCTATGGAATGGACCACCAACATAGTGGCATCCACCAGTGGAGATGTTCAGTGGTAAATATAATGTGGATGTAGGTGCATAGTGGTGCAGTAGTTTTGGGATGCAAGTAAAATGATGGTACATAGAATCAGACATGGTCGTAGCCATCATGAATGTGGGGGAGGATGCAGAGGCAGATACAGAATAATGATGGTTGCGGAGTTGGCAGGAGCAGCGGTCCGAGTCATGAATTTTGACTAGGTCGAGTCTATGGTTTATTTTTGATCGGTGGACATGGATGGACCCGGGTTGACCCGTGGGAATTAGGTAGGTTCCTTAGTGATGTAGATCGCAATGGTAATATACGATGGTTAACCGCAGGTTCGTGGAAGACTGAACTACAATGAGTGGACCAGCTGTGAAGAACAACCATAATAGTCCACTACGGGCCTAGTGACTGTGTGCTTCGATCAGTAGGTGTACATACCATGGTGGTAGGTATAACTACAATGTTGGTTAGTCCATAGTCCACAGACATGTATGTGGGCAGTTTCACTCAATCAAACCCATCTCCTAAATGATGAATCTAATCAATGATCCATCTATGGAATTGAGACCCAATTGTAGAGAAAATATTTTATAGACAAGTTGCGGGTTTTCAGTTTGGATTAGTATGAATTGAATGTGTTTCTGTGGTCCTTTTCCTCAAGGGTTATGTATGTCATTACATCCACTTCAAATGATTTTAATCAACTCTAGTGTTCATGTATCTGATTCATTATGATATCCCATCGTGCAACTAGATTAATATCTTTTATCAGCCTGATTAGAGTTTTTGAAATCACACAACTCCATTTAGTTGGGAGATGATCGTCCTTCTAGAGGTCCACATTTTTAGGGTCCATCGAATCCGCGAGTGATTCTAGGTTTGACCCCCTCTATATATTTCAAGGTATTATTTGAATAATACGGTCCATTTTTTAAGGGCCTAAATTAGAAAGTCCACTTATTAGATTTTCCCCAATAATATAATATCATGGTGTCACTTTTGAATTTATCTATATGTTCTTGTTATATGTTTTGTAGACATATATCTGTGTAGGGGTAACAACAATTTCCATTGATGTGTTTCATTGTTGTTTTGGGTTGTCATACTAAGTATTGACATCTCACCCATAAAAATTCTTTTTCCCACACGTGACTTGTCTTGTGAAGGTGATCAACCATTTTACAGAGTCCAAGGTTGAACCAATCCACGTTGTGCATAGTGACATGAGACTCAATGAGGTGTTTTCATGTCGCATTTAGATAGATTCCCCAGTACATTTTCATTTAGGTTATACTAGTATTATAGATTAAATGTTGTGTGATTTTATTTGGACCTTTTTATTTTCCAATATATTTAATTTCATTCTCTATTTTGAGACGATAGATGTATGCATGCATTAATTATGTTGTTTTTAAATTTAATAATTTTGGGGATTGAGAAGTGTGTGTGTATAAATATACATTAGGATAATCTCTCCCATTTAAGGTATATTTCTATTTGGCTTGTCTTACTAGCCCCTATCCTATTATAAGTGTGATTTGGGTAGTCTTAACAGGGTTCAATCTGGTATGGGTTGTGACATATTGGTATCTGAGGGGTCAGTTCTACATTAGGATTAGGTGAATATGATATTGGTTTGGTGAAATAGTCTTTAGTGTTTTTAGTTCAAATTTCTATCTTGGTACTCTAGTGTTAGTGCAGAAATCGGCGTATCCATACATCAAAACTCAGATTACATGATTTTCAACTTTCTACATGAAAACATTGGTTGTGGAGAAAAATAATTGTAAATGATTTAAATAGGAAATTTTGCAATTTATATGTCCTTCTTGAGTCATCTCTCTAAATATACTCAATTGAACATGTTATGTCTTTTTTAATTTCTTAATTCATTAATGTAGATAGATAACTATGATTCAAATGCATGATCACAGGGATGATCTCCCATTGATGAGGAATCAATAAAAGGAAATGAATCACTTATAGATACTCTAAGTAAATTAATAGTAAAACCACCACTCATCGAGCGACTAAAAATTCTAGAACTACTAGATGAGGATGAACATAGACTGAGTGTGTTTCATGACATTTAGAAGAACTAACCCCCTAGTTTTCATGGTTATCCAGAACCTCGTATGATTTAGGATTGGGTAGAGGAAATCACATGGGTTTTCTACATTCTGAGGAAGCCTTCCAACAAGATGGATATCCATGATGAATGTATTCTTCATTTATTTTTCGCAATAATTGATCATGGTGACACAGTCAGATGACTAAATAGATCTCTCCAAGATAAATATCATGTGTCTCTATAGGGAGATGTTATAGCTGGACACATTTTGATTGGTATGAATAGACGAGCTTATGTATCCGTAGCTCAGAAGTATGACTGTGTTGGAGTACTCATTTATGTTTACTAATCATTCATAAATCTCAATTAATGTGGTACAAGAATATATATACAGGTCTAGAGATGCCTATAATGAAATACATCAAGACATCATGGCTTCAGTGGTGTCCATTAGAATTCCTAACAATGCATAGGTACTGTAGTGATCCCTACTATTGGAGAGTTTTTTGGTGGAGTCTTCACAATTAGTTGTAGCTATTTGGGGGTACTAGATTGTTGAGACCATTAATGTAGGAAGTTCGAGAACAATACAAGGATCAATGTTCAGTTCGGCTTCTATGGTGGCACTAATTAGCCACGGGACACATGGTGATACTCAAGCGGTCATCGGGGAAATATCGAATGAGATTTCACAATAGTTATAGATATTATTGTGATGTGTTATAGGGGAAACTAATGTAGAGATATAGGACATATTAGGGTGTTTCATAGCATGGAATATGTTAAATAGGGGTGGGAAGAGCATTATGAAGTACTCATAGGATTGACCTATTACCACCACCCCCAGGTTTTCCACCCCTCACTCGATGTGCATGTAGGCATAGTTAAGGAATGATGTAAGCTATGAATTATTATGGCCCTGGGGATCTAGGGATGTTATAAGTTATGATCTTCTTTTTCCCCCACCATAGTTTTAGTATTGTAGACACATGATCTAGTCATTCAATTTTTTTGGAGAATCCATGTTCAATACTCAATGATTTCTGTTAAACCATTGACTAGAGCATTATGATTTGAGTCCCCTACTAAAGTAGACTTGATGATCATGCACTTGTGTTGAGATTGTATCATGACTCTCAGAGGTGAGAGATTTTTTTGGAATATCTTGTCGACCGTGTCGAGGACATTAGACATCATTCTTGGTATGAATTGGTAATCTATAGTTCATTCACAGATTTAAAATTTTGGGAATAGAGTGTTGTGAGTCTGCAGTGCACAATTTAGTTTTACATTTTCTAGTAAAAAATATTAATTGGAATCACATGACGGACTCACGCATAGGAGATTCAAATTGGTTTCACATTAGTAGTCTAGCCACACCATAAGTGTAGTAGATGACTTGAGTCCTCAGTTTCTTATATGGGTCGTGGAATAGCAGGATGTATTTATTGATGTTAATGTAACATTACCACCCTTTAGTTAAATGCAATTATACAATGATATACTCCCTTGTACCACAAAAATATATACACATTGATGTTGGATGTCTCCTGCATATCTTCGCAAGTTGCGGGTACAGTTGGAGGACATGTAGATAAAGGGATTCGTGAGACCTACTGATTCAACCATTGAAGACCTAGTATTTTTTGTAAATATGTATGATAAGATATTGTTCTAATTTTTTGATTATTGGTTCTTAAAATAGGTGACCAAGAAGAAAAAATATTCACTAAATTGGATTGATGACCTTATTTATTAGTTAAATGGGGTGTGCTAGTTCTTGATAATTGAGCACAATTCAGACTGTCACCAGCTAAAGGAGAAGGATGAGGATATACCAAAGATGACCATTATATGTAGTTCTATTCACTATGAATACTTGGTGATTCCATTTCTCTTCTTAAATTTTTCAACAGTGCCTATAGAACTCGTGAACTACTTCATTTAGCCATATTTAGGACGGTACATGATGGAATTCTTTGGTGAAATCCTAGTGTGTTCAGTTTAAAATGAAAAGCACGCGAGACACTTGATAATTGTCATGTATAAGCTCTAAAAGAACCAAATTTTGGGGAATCTATCAATGTATCGGTTCTAGATTCGATCGATCATTTGTATGGGACACAAAATCTCAAAGGATTTATTTGTGTTCAATCTATCAATAGTTGGGTATTTTATTTATTTTGATCCATCTAAGAGTTTTACTGAGGTGAATACATTACCTCAATCACAATTTCTCCATTAGTGGATTTTAACCGACATATCCATAGTGGCCAAATTCATGAAATCATTAACCCAAAGTGGGAAGCTTTTCATGTGGATAGAAAAGTTCCACTTGTTCATTCCAATTTTGGGACAGAGGTGGACAAGTGAATACATCCTATAGTTACTATAGGAAGGCATCAAGTATGTGATTTTTTGTAATTCATCAGGGAATAATAATTTTTCGATGCTCTCGGGAGCTCTCTGCTCGTGGGAGCGCACTAGGGTTTTGTGGTGATGGGTGGTTCAGTGAAAACAGTGGCCTCTCCAGTGGAATGACATCGGTCTTCGCAGGCAGGGCCTGGAGGTCGATGGGGGCAGTGACTCATTTGGGAATCTCAAAGATAACGAAAATTTTGTGAGTCTTCAGAGGCTTCGGTTGTGTCTTCATTCATTCTTCTAATGGTAGCAGCCTCTCTCCGGTGAATCTTCAGTTCCCCTGCGGTCAGTGGAATGATTTTTGGTCCTCTGCGGTTTTTTTCCTCTATGATTGTGTCTCTCTAGTAGTACGATGGGCTCCTCTACATTTCCCGACATTCGGACTTCAGATTCTTCAACGTTCTTCTCATGTTGGCTAGCAACGTCCTGATGGTTTGGCTTTTCGGTGTTTTTCGATCCCGACGATGGTGTCTGCTGCAATCCCAGACCACTTCATCCCCTCTCAGACCTCGCATTACAACGTTCCTATACCGTTCGGATCTGGAGCGATGATTTCCTAGTGGTTTTGTAGTAAGAGGAGTGGCGGTCGAGGGCTTTTCTGGTGCTCCTAGGTCGTTATAATCATGGTTTTGGATTCTGAATTCAATTTAGGTGAGAAGCCATCGTTAGAAAGAAATGACTATCCTAATCCCAAACCTGGCCCCAAGGCCTTCTACTCCAATCCAAGATGGATCTGGAACTATGCTTCCTCAAGGTTTTGGGAGGTGGGATTTGGTGGTGACATTTTCTTCTCATGTGATATGTTTATCATGGTTTTGATGCTGATTTATGTGTTCCTTCTACGATGGCGGATATGAATGTGGTTTTTTTGGTGGGGTGTTTGGCATCTACATCTGTTAAGGTTTTTTTCTGGTTTATCCTGACCATGATGAGGTTGTCTCATGTGTGGTGTTCCGATGAGGATGATAACGGTGGTGTTAAGACTGCGATGTCACTACTGGAAGTCTGGTGTCGAGAGTCGGCTAAAGCAGTTGATGATGGCCTGTTGTATACTATTTTCAGTATGGTAAAGATGATGAAGCTTCATTTGGCAGCGACAATGATGGTGGACACCGTTTGAAGCTCGCTGATGATTTGGTTTGATGTGGAATTGGGTCTGCCCTCTAGATAGGGTGGATGTCGTGATGGGATTGAGAATCGAGGGAAGTACGCAAATTGAGATTCCTCATTTAGAGAGATTGGCAATGATGACATGAAATATTAATTTTGTATTTTAATGTTTTATTTGAAGGCGGTATGGTGGTTTTTGGTCTGAGGTGAAGTTGTATTTTAATTTTTTAGGTTTATAGGTTGTATGTTGATGACAAATTGGGTTTGTGCGGGTGGTTTTTTAAGGTTTTTGTATGGTTACAACTTTTCCATAATTTGTATTCCTAAAAATAAAAAAATCCATTGATATCATCTGGGAATAATAATTTTTTTGTCTTGATTTAGAGGCATGATGTAATTTTCTATGGTTGATTTCATTTAAGATCACAATAGAAGAACTAAGAAACCCATTAAATGAGTTATATGTTGTATTATTCACATTGAAGATGTGAAGACACATCTAGGGTACACAATGTTTATCCTCTAATATAATCACAAGAGTATCATTTAAATCATCTTTATGATGTATCTGAACATGAGATATAGAAATTTTCTAGAGTTATTGTTAGATTATGATAAAGAGATTTCCCACACTCCTAGAAATTTTAACACGGTAGAAGATGATATTAGAAAGAGATATATCATCCAGATTTATAATGAGGGTTTGGAGTATTTAACCTTGTTTTACTTATCCATTGTGGATGGAGATGGGGAAAATTATGTATCGTAAATGGTTGTTATCCCTCCACTCTTGAAAAGAGTCAAGGAGGCACAACCTGGATATTAATACTATAAGACAACATGTTCTTAAATTTCCACATGAAATATGATTGATGGATATACCAATTATGTGGAGAATGTATTTATTTTCATGATAAAAACAATAGTAATAGAGGAATAGTAGGGGGTTCTGACATAGTTTCATATATCCCCTTTGGAGGTACTTCCATGGGTGTGGATGATTAACCAGGGAATCCAACATTAGTATAAGTGGACATGGATGATGAAATGAGTTGCAAAGTTTGTTTCTATATGCCTTAATTGTCTGCAAGTTAAGGTCAAAAAATAGCTTCCAGAAGGTTTAGAAAATCCCCTTAATGTGCTATAATGGATGTGGGATAGGATATCAATGGAATTCTTAATGGGTGTACCACATAGGTCTAGGGGACATGATACCATCATTGGGATGGTTGAACGACTCCCCCAATCATGCAACTTCCATGATGGTTCCATATATATATATATGATCATGATTCTCTCATTACATATCCATTATTTAAGATATTTCAAGAGGTTTTTTGTACCTAAAAATTATTGAGAACAACATTTCACCCACAGACAGATTACCAGACTATGTAGAATATTCAAGATCTGTAGTACATGTTAAAGGATTTAATGTTATAAATTGGTCATAGTTGGGATGATTCACTACCAATGTTAGAGTTTACATTCATCAACAACTATAATTCCACCATGGGAATCTCACCATTAGAGGCCTTGTATGTTAAACCCTATAGGTAGCCACATTGATAGAATGACCTACAAGAGTTAGCACACATGGTCCCAAAGTTAGTGAATTATTCTACGTAGAAGGTAAAAATCATTGAGGAGTGGAAGAATACTACATATATCTATCAAAATTCTTCGACAGACAGGTCATAGAGTCCTATATTTTTCATGTAGGGGGACTGTGTGTTCCTTTGAGTTTCACCTCGATAAGTATTATAGATATTTTTTCATCAATAAATTTATATATGAAGATCATCATCTATTAATGGATACTATGATGAGTGGTTGAGGTTGTGTACCACATGGTACTACAAATGTAGTTATATCGGGTACAAAACAACTTCTATATGTCAGAATTGAAGAGATACATGCATGAACCATCACACGTCGTCGACTGGGGTGTTATGGACGTCAAGGATGGATTAAAAATTGATTAATACCACTGTAGATATTGATGATAAACATGATAGAATCATTCATGGGTGATCAGTTCCTTTGGTTCATGTCCTTTGGAAGCACTAGATTATATAGGAGAGTACAATGGAGAAGAATCCTTAGATTCCTTCTCAGTGCCCTAATCTATTTGAGTAGCCATTTCTTTTGATCTTTAGGGATGTAATTCCCCATGGTGGATAGGTGTAAGATATCAAATTCTATGTGTATTTTTTATAGTTAATATAAGGATTTTGTTAAAAACTAATATCTGAGAAAACATTTGATTTTATGCCCTATGTGTCCAGAATTAATATTTCAAAAATATTAAAATAATTTATTGAACATACAAGCGGTTTTAATTAAAATTCTGTTCGAAATTTAAATGGGTTCCCAAATCAGAAATCCAAAGTCACCTATGATATCATTATATCTGCATTAACATAGGCGTAACCTAGTCGACATGAATTTTTTATAAAAACTATTCCACTGGACATAATATGAATATATTTATTAATTAAAATTTAGTTTTTACACAATGAATTATCCATAAAATTTAATCCTATGTAATATATCCATGGTCACCACATAACCCTGGAGAAGACAGAGGGCCATTGGAGAGATCCCCAAATAATTATCTCCATATAATCAAAACTGAATATATGGAACTATACATTTATTGGAAAGCAATCATTCTTCATCGTAGATCAATAAAACATGTTGTATGGTTTTTTATTTATTGGATTAATTCCCCATTCATGATTCATACAATTAATTCCGAATAATAAATGAATATATTATCCCACGTATCTATCATATTTGTGGGATTGGAATTGTATATTGGTTATCATGAATAATTTTATGTGGTTTTATATAAAAAATCCTCGGATCATGATTGTTGGCAAAATAAGATTCACTGAAAAAGTCAAACCTTTTAATGGGTACATTTCTACCTCTGTTCAATGTGTTCTACATATATGGAACCTTGTAGTTATAGGATGTACATTTTCTGGTAGATTGGATCATGATCTCACCCTTGGATTATGGGATAATCGACAACCAAGGCTGAAAATCAGAATATCAAGACCCAAGGATATCAAATCAGTCAATGTATAGTTATTTGGAAATTGGAGGAGCCCCTGAGGACTATGGAAGGAACAAAAATTATGGTGGTAGAAACTAGATGTGGAGGATTTTGGTGACATTGGAATGAAATGGTGGATAGCCCTGACATAATATGTGGTCACAACCACGATGGATATATCATGTAATGAGTTAGGTTGATTTGTTTGGTGGGATCGATGGGTAGCATCAGGCCCATGGACTGGACATGAACTGGGATGACCCGGTTCAGAACAAGGAAAACTGGGGAATAACCATGTTATATTCTACCGCAGTAGTTGACCAAGGGTCCATGACATCATAAGCTTTTATAGGGGCATCAACCGCGATGGTTGACTACAGATGCATTGATTATACAACTAGGATATGTAAAGTCAAAATAGATTGTTGACTAAAGTGGTAGGTTTTTAGAGAATGATGGTTTTTACCTAACATATTAGTTGGTCCATAATCCCATGGTTATAATTTATTTATATTCACCCAATTGAGAATATCTCTTAGAAAATCATCCATTTAACGATCCGTCAATAGTGTTGAGACCCTAACACTGAGACAGTCTTTTTGAGGGATGTGGTGTGTTTTTTGTTTGGTCTCGTGGAGGATTATATCATTCAATTGATAATTTAATCAATGTTTTTGTTTTGAATTACACCAATATCATTGTATTAAAAAATAATCTAGAGGTTGAGTCATATATAAATCATGATATCCCACCCTGACCCTAGAGTGCGATCCCCAATCTCCCCATATTGATTTTGTGAAATTGCACACCACCGTGAGTGGGGAAATTATTTTTCATATAGAGGGAATCATCGGTTGGGACTGGGGAATCCTCCAATTATTATTGGTGTGATCCCTATGTAATGGGTTTTTCTAGATTGTGTACATGGTATCCTTCAGTCAGTTCTTGGTGGGATCCCATCTCTGTGTATCAACGTCACCTTTGACAAATGTGTCATCTTTGGGAAGGGCCCAAAGGATCTAGAACTCTTCATGTAGTTCCTCCAATGATATCATGGATCCATGAGTGGGAAATCCTAGAATGAGTACCCATCAAGAAGAATCTTGTGGAAGGAATTATACTGTGATCACATAGTGAAATAGTGTCACTCTAGAGTATATGTTGATGTTCTAGTTATATATGGTTTATACATATATATTTGTAGATATGATTGTAATTTTATTTTATGTATTTATTTCTTGATTCATGGTTTCGTGTTAAGTATTCTTATTCCTACCTCTTCATGGTATGTGGAATCATGTGCCATGTATTAACTATAAGATAGAACTTTTTATGGAGTCCGAGGTAGACTAGGATGGGGAAGAACTTGTTAGGACTAGACAGATCGATGTGGTTTCCATGTGATTTCAGACAGAAGTCAAAGTACAATTACATTCTAGTTAGACCAATGTTACTGACTATTTATAGTGGGCTTGTATTTTTTCATGTTTACTTTCATGTACATTTTTTATCATACTCTATTGAGTGATCATAGATTTATTCAGTCAATCATTCAATTGTTTTTATATTTAATAATTTTTTTCTTGGATATGTGTGCTTGATTATAGTTACTATATATTAATGCCTCCCATTTTTTTGATATGTGTCCTTTGTGCATGTGACCAGCCCAGAGCATATTGGAGGTGGGTTTGAGATATTCATAGAATGGGACCCTTTATAATGGGTTGTAACAACAACCGATTAATTTATAACTTTTGTGATCATGAGTATAGGATGTCATGTTGAATATCAAACCAATCATAATACAATATTTAATGTGTGTCATGCAATTTTCTTTTCAATGAGCTTTTTTTATTGGTATCCCAACTATATTTTTTTTTGCAATGTGTATTGCTTGATATTGTAATTTAGTGCTAAAAATACTATCAACTCTTATTTCTATCTTGGAAGAATGTATATCATTACCATTGATGATAAGAAAGCATAATGGGTTAGTGAGTAGATGGGTGTAATCCAAAAATCCTACCATTAATAGGACTTTATTTTAAACTATTAGAAATGGAAATTTTTAATCACATATACGGTATTTCCCATAAAATTACGAATAAAATAAAATTATACAAGTAATCAATGAAATATAAATATTATGATTAAATAATACCACACTTTTCCATGGACATATTATATAAATATTTTAAAAATACTACAAAGTTACATGTAGACCTCAAAGAAACCATTCCAATTATCTAATGAGAAACTACCCCAATATCTATCAAATTATCTTCTAAAACATCTCATGAAAAATATTGAGAGTAATGATATATTTAATACTAAGTAGGTTAATATATTTAAATATCTCTAAACCAAAATACAAAAAAAAAATTGCGATAGTCCTAAGTGAAATAATTTTTGTAATATATTGGATAATAAATGAAATAGAAAAGAATTTACTACATTATTGAATGGAGTCTAATAAAAAAATGTAACTTAACTATCTTCATTAATAATAAAAGATATTTTTTTTTATTTGATAAATAATAAATTTTAAAATTAAATATTGTTGGTATCATATTTTTAAAATAAGAAATAATATCATGTTACCAATGTCTCTAACCCAAAATTCAATCAACAGTGCTAATGATATAACATGTCACTCGTTAAACCATCATTATAAAAACCCATTTTTCTACTATATCCTGGAAATATGACTATGATTTATTGATATTATCAAATCAACCATACAAAAATTTATATTTTATGGATTTTATTGAATGATTCATTTGTGGGTTCGGTGGAAATCATTACAAGAAACAACTTGAAACACGTCAAATAAAATAAAAAAATTGAATTGAAATATTAAGAAGAATAATAGAATATAATGTACCTTCAGTTTCGGGTATGTAACCCTTACATGATACTTTTCATGGTTTTAATGTTAAGGGTGTTAAATGGGAGAGTCGGGGGAATGTGGAATGATGTTTTGGGTAAAAGGGGAAGTTGAACGGGAGGCACAAAGTTTGTCTATACCGTTTGGCCAAACCGTGCACATTGGGTCTTGGATGTAGTAGCTTCTGCACGGCCGGCACATAGTTCGTCGAACCGTGTATCCAAACCATGCGAGAAGGGCGGTCGGGGAAGTAGTAAATCACAGTTAGTGCATGGTTTGTCAAACTGTGTGAACTAACCATGCAGCCACATAAATGAGATCCTATAAAGGTGGTTCTCACACGTTTTTGCCTCAATGTATCTTTTTTTCATCATAAGTGGACCTAAATTGGGATTTTGGTTCTCCTAAGGTCAAGGAGGTTTAACCATCATTCTGAAGGAGATCTGAGGGCTTCTCTTGGTGAATCAAAGCCGGATTTTTGAGATATGTGATCTTTAATGTTTGGTTTCATTGATATACTTAGATATACATAAATTATTCCCACTGTTTATTATATCTACACCTGTTATGGATAGATCTATGTGTGTGGATGACAAATATGATGATATTTGGTCTTTATCTTGCTAGGAGAAGAGATCTAAGGTGGGTTCTTGATGAAGTAACCCGGTCTTCTTATGTATTCTCCGTTTATTATGGTTTTTGTCAAAAACATTAAGGTAGGAGGCTTCACTCTCAACTCCTCTTGTTAAAATTTATTTTACTAGACTCAAATTGGTTATTTTAAGGGAATTTATTTGGAAAATCATGGAAAAAATATTTTTAGTGATGATTTATTTTTTTGATGAAATTGAGAAATATTAGTGAACTGTTTTGCAGAGTGATTTGGATTCATGAATTTAAAATGTTGATTATAAGTTATGGATTTTCTGTAATTGTAAATGGTTTGATAAAATATGGGGTTTTAATAAAAATTGTGTTTTATTGAAATGGTTTGTATGGAAAAGGCATCGAGGAAATTGGTTTATTATTTGGTTTTCTATGAATGTATGGTATTATTGAAATGGTTTGAATTGGTTTAACAAACATTGTTTTGATGTAAATGATTTTCAATAAAAAGGTGTTTTATTAAATGTGTGGTTTTTGCATGATTGTCTGGAATGTGGGGTGTGTGTTAATGTTTCATGTACGAGGCTTGGTTGAAATATGACCTCGTGCTCGGTGCCAAACGTTTAATGTCACAAGATAACTACTTATATGAGGCTTGGTTGAAATATTTCCATGTTCTCAGTGCCAAAGGTGTAATGGCACATGGGAAATAATTACCTTGTGACGACATGGTAGATCTATGAGAGTCTACTCATGAGTATGGAACTGTCATAACGTATCATGCATGGTTGATTTCACGGGATCGTGAAATGGTAGGGTATGCAAAAATGGGATTTTGTGAAATAGTTATAAATATGGATTGGTAATTTCTCTGGAAAAATAACTTGTTGGAAAATTGGTTACAATTGATCTTGGATTATTTTGCTTACAAATTGTATTGGAAAATTGTTTATATATATTTATAAATGGTTTTTATATAATTTTGGCTAACTCTTCTATCCTGGTGGCGTGAGTAGGGAAGCCATTGGGGAAAACATACTGAGTTTTATACTCACCCCTACTTTGGCACCATGGCCCCATTGAGATATTAGAATGGGTTGGAGATGTGGCATATTGGTTGGAATTACCACTACTATTTAGTTCGGTGAATAATGTGTTCCTTGTATCTCAATTGAAAAAGTATCAACCTGATCCTGACCATGTGATCAGATGGGATCACATTGACCTAGAGTCGGATTCTTTGTTGATACATATCCTATAACATATTTTGGATACGCAAGAAAATGTCTTCTATGGAAAAAGCATCCTTCTAGTGTGGGTTTTATGGAAACATGGTCAGATTCAGGAAGAGACGTGGGAACGTGAAAAGGAAATGAAAGTGTAATGGTTGGAACTATTTTAGTTGGGTGAAGGTTTTCTACATTCTGAGGACGAAAAGACCAATGGAGGGCAGAATGTAGTACCCCCCGGTTTTAGGTATGTAAACCTTACATGAGGCTTTTCATGGTTTTAATGTTATGAGTGTTGAATGGGAGATTCAGGAGAACTTGGAATGATGTTTTCAGGCAAAGGGGAAGTCGCACAGGCAGTGCACGATTTGTCCAAACCGTGTAGCCAAACCATGCGTAGTGGGTCTTGGAGGCAGTAGCTTCCACATGGTCGGTGCACAGTTTGTCTAACCGTGTGGCCAAACCTTGGGAGAAGGGCGGTCGATGAAGTAGCTAACACACAATTAGCACACTATTTATCAAACCATGCAAAATAATCGTGTGACCACTTAACCGAGATCCTATAAAGGTGGATCTCACACGTTTTTGCCTTTATATAGATCGTTTTTTCTCTTATGCATCCCAAACTCGGGATTTTGAATCTCTTATGTTCAAGGAGGGTTCTCCCACCGTTCCGAAGGTGATCTGAAGGCTTCTCTCAGTGAATCGAAGATGGATTCATGCGGTATGTGATCGGTCTTATTTGGTTTATAAATCTACATAGATATACTTCTCTTCTCTCGGTTTCGTAGATCTACACCTGTTATGGGTAGATCTATGTGTATGGATTCCAAATATGATGTGATTTGGTCATGATCATGCTAGGAGAAGAGATCTAAGTTGGGTTCTTGAAGAATCAAGCCAGGTTTCTTGTGCATTCTTCGTTTGTTAGGGTTTTCCTCAAAACCTTTGAGGGAGGAGGCTTCACTCTCAAATCCTATTATTAGAATTGATTGGTCTATTATCAAATTGGTTATTTTAAAGGAATTTATTTTGAAAATAATGGAATAAATCTTCTTTAGTAATAATTTATGGTTTTGATGATATTTTGAAATCATAGTGAATTGTTGTTCAAAGTGATTTGGCTTCATGAAATTAAAATTTTGATTTTAAATTATGGATTTGATGGAATTGTAAATGCATTGATGAAATATGTGTTTTTAATAAAAAGGGTGTTTTATTGAAATAGTTGGTATGGAAATGGCTTCGATGAAATTGGTTTATTATTTGGTTTTAAATAAAATTATGGTTTTATTGAAATGGTTTTTATTGGTTGTACACACTTGGTTTTTATGGATATGATTTTTAATAAAAGGTGTTTTATTGAAAGGGTTGTTTTGGAATGATTTTTTGGAAAGTGTGGTGTGTTTTCAGGTTTCATGTATGAGGCTAGGTTGAAATATGACCTTGTGCTCGGTGCCAAACCATTAATGGCACCTGGTAACTAATTGTATGAGTCTTGGTTGAAATTTTACCTTGTGTTCGATGCCAACGGTGTAATGGAACAAGGGAAACAATTACCTTGTGATGACTTGGTAGATTGACGAGAGACCGCTATTGAGTATGGAACTGAAATAACGTCTCATGAATGGTTGATTTCATGTGTTTTTGAAATGGTTGGGTATAAAAAAATTGGGTTTTGTGTAATGGTTCTAATGCATGATAGGTTATTTTTCTAAAAAATTACTTGTTGGAAAATTGGGTTCAATTTCTCTTGTCTACTTTTGGTTACGAATGGTTTTGGAAACATGTTTATATTTTGTTATAAACTACTTTTTAGAAAATGTTTTATATAAACTATTATTATATAATTATTGCTAACTCCTCTATCCTAGTGGCATGAGTATGAATGTCATTAGGGAAAACATATTGATTTTTATTCTCACCCCTACTTTGGCAGGTTGGTGCTTTTACAGATGTTTTATTCTGGGACACGGGTAAGGGTAATGAATCTTATTTCGAGCGGTTTATGGTGACGATTGGGAGATGCGGTGGTCTTCCTGCATGGAGCTCAACGTGGAGCTGTGGAATGTGTCTTGTCTTGATTTGGGTCTTTTGTTTATTCTTCCTCTTAGTACTCTAATGTTATGTTTGTTATGTTTTGGTTAGTGGAATAGTGTAGTTCTCTTTTGGTAATGCATGAGTTGGTTGTTTCATTAACATGCATCATATAGTGGTTATTAGTGATGTCTTGGTTGGTTTATGGGTTTTTGTTAAAGGGTAAATTTCCCCCCACTTACATTGAAACCCTTTGGCATTTATTTCCAGCCTTTGACACCATTGGGATGTCGCTTAATTCCTAGTAATTACTCATTGTACACTCAAGCCAATGAGAATTGGAAGGTCATTACATAAAACATAGATAATACCCAATTCGGAAGTACCAGTATGATATTTCATTTATGGATCTATAATATTAGAACCTATATTGAACATTACATTGTTTTCTACGGTATAGAATAAGAATTATTAACAAAAAAGGTATGAAAATATGAAATGTTTTAATTTTTCACATAAACATGTGATTATAATAAATCGAATAATTTCATTAATTCCATAATAAGGACCTTGTGTAAACCCTCTAAGACCATCATATACTATTCATGTAGATGCATCATGATATTGATGTTTTTTATGAATGTCATAACACATTTTTCAATTGATGATTTCCAAAATTCATCATTGATATCTCTCAATACAACTGCCACAAAACTATTTCCACATCGTTACAATTTCCATATCATGTTATCAATATGGCCACCAATACATCACAACGTCCATCATATCACCATTATCACCACATTGATATATTATTGACGTGTTTTATAATCAACATACATCACAACCAAAATAGATAAAACAAAACTAATTCATAAATAACTAATGATGTGATTACATATCATAATCATACTCCATTATATCGCATTATTATGTTTTTATGTCATAACCATGATCCAATATAACCCTAAAAAACATGCACCTACACACATGATATTAGTTAACCATATTTCATTATTGATATTGTCCATATTTAATTAACTATTATAACTCTAACAAGACACAACTCCTTAGTGTATAGAAAATTGGTAGAGGTGGTATTAGGCATTAGGTGACATCACTAATACAATATATTCAAAAAAAGATTTTCAATCACCTCATTAACAATTGGAGGTTTATTTTTCATTTAAATATAAGTACCACATACAAAATAAATAATAAATATCCATTTCATATTTTTATGATTGAAATGAATTAATAATATCATACCCAATATTGAATGCCCATATCAGATTTATAATAGAAATAAAACATAACACAAAAAAATATGTAGGAAAATAATACATGCCAATCCAATATAATTTCATGATAAAACTCCACATGTCCTTCCATAATTATCAATACGAACCTCTGAATAACTATAATACATTTTACGTACCCACGTAATGATAGATGACATAGAAAATTAGGAATATTTCCCAATCAAGGGGTGAGTATAAAAATATTAGGAATTTTAAAAAGACCTAACATCTCATTACATTAGGAAAATAACTGATCAATGTATTTTTTATCAAATAATTTAATGAATTTAAAATATATTATAATGAAACATTATTATTTTCAGGGAAATAATTAAAAAATTCTAATAAAATAATTATTATGGATTTGGATTTCTCGCATCCATGTATTTATATACACACCCACACTCACACCATCTTTGACAATGTTATTGTACATTATCAGGATTGATATCTCCTTGACCCACCAAGTTATCACAAGGATGAAAATAACATGTTCCCCAATAGCAAACACCACTTCCACAGATAGATGTATATGAATAAATTTAGACAATCCACATCTTCCAAAATTATATAGAAAATCATTTAACATAATGAATTTATTTTAATGAAAATTATTCATCAAATGAATTCTATTCATGAAAAAAAATGTTACTGTAAAAATTACAATTACAATTTTTTCAAAAAAATGATTCACGAAGAACCATCTTCATTTTCAAAATTTTTAAACCAGAAAAGAATTCCAACATGAATCAATTAGATATTTATCAATAATATTATGAAAATATTTTAATGAATTATAATTATTCATTTTATAAGTAATGAGGATAAATGATATATTAAAAAAACATCTCAGTGTTTAGGTAAAACATATAAGGACACTATGATTCTCTAGATCCAATAATGAATCATTTTACAGTAAATAAATTGATGAATAAATCATCATTATTCACATCACACAACAAAAATCTATCCCTAATCGATTATACCAACTATTCCAACATATATATTAAGAAAAGATCATATATGGATGGTTCTGAGTGACACATCCCAATGAGTCTGACGATCCAACTTGCTTGGATTTTTGGAATAATAACTTCCGGATGGATGTAGATCATCTCTGAAGCCTATGGAGAAAAGATAATTATATATATTGATTTAGTAGTATTTAATGGCGGTATTATGATTAAATTTAGATTATATGTATCATTTTTGGGGTTCCAATTCTATGACATATTTTTTTGAATACTTTTTCCCTATCTTTCCATATATTGTTTCATGCCAACCCCTCCTGGAGTTGGCTGAAACAGTTGGAAAAAAGGACAACCAACAATTTTATTCTTAATATTTCAATATGAGTTGTTTTACATGGGACTAACAAGGGTTTACCAAACAAAGTTATTGCCATGAACCTTAATTGTTGACATTATAATCTAATTCTTGTTTTCCACGAGTTAGTGAATGGTTTCTAGTAATTGTGTAAAAACAGTGAACATATACATTTTCCTCAAAAACATTCCAAAAACCCTTGAAACACCCCAAAATATAGAATAATCATTAAAAATAATTATAATACATGATTTAAGTGGAATTTAATTGAAATTGGTGTGCTATAATCGCATATTTTAGTTCATTATATACACAGAAGTCAAATACTACAATTTACCAAGAGAGTATGGCCTATGACTCACCCATTTCCCATTCACATTATGCAATTTTTTCCTAAATATGATATTCTATCACTAAAATCCATTCTATAACAATAATTATCCATTAAAATACCTTAACTTTCAAATTTACAATCAATACAATGTCATGAATCATAGTAAAATACATCCCTTGGTCACAATGATCCCATCATGTAAAATAGTCAGGATTAGGAAGCTAATTAATTAACCAATATATGTGAAACACATTTTTCACTAAACTAAACAATCATCAAAATTCCAATCGATGTTCCAATTTACTAACTCATTATTGTATCATACAAGGGTTCATTAACCATGGGGATATCTTTACCATCATACCAAAACAAGGATTTCCATGTCATATAGATATTCTTAAGATAATATGGTTAGTCACCGTAAATTACAATGATAATTTATTTCTATTTTCATAGAATTTATAATGAATATGAGTCAGTGTCACGACCCGCCTTCACCAAAAGGAGGGAAGGGTTAGCAGATTTCCAGGCCCTTCCTTTTTTAAGTTGAAGGGGAGATAATGACCCCAGAAACCTGCCTTCAATAGGTCCCAGAGTGGCGACTAGCACCAAGGGTATAAAAATTTCTCACCAATGGAAGGCATTACCCTTTTTATTTTATAGGATCGAGAGATAAGGAGAAGGAAACCCAACAACACCAAGGTAGAAATAAAAGTAAAGCCAAAATTAAACCATTCCCACATGCATGTTTAAAAAGTAAAATCCACAAAGTGCTAAAAGGTGACTACAAGATAAGTACCAAAGGGAAAAGAAAAACAACAACAGCTGCAACTACTCCAAGGGTCCGAACTAGTAAGGTCCTGCATGATCCCCAAAGTCCTCCTGGAAATCTGAAAGTAGTTTTATATACATAGGGTGAGAATACAAGTACAGTCAGTAGGGAAAACCAAAGACACTCGTGCACAAGTGGGGGAACGTACTAAAGTCCCGTGAGAGAAAGAGTAAACCAAACACCTAACAAGGCAAACAATCCACCCCATGCCTCACCAAGGATCACTCCCCAAATAACACAAGTCAAGTAATATATTTAATAAGAGAACATCGATGTTTGGGTACCCCGCCCAACTTTCCCACTCGTTATTGAGACATACTACGCATCGGACCAAACCCGCCATTCTCACCGCAGTCCCACTGCCACACCCGCCCGCACACATCTGGGCCACAACTACACGCAGTCCCACTGCCGAAATCCCGCCCGCACACACCTGGGCCTCAACCGCACACAGTCCCACTGCTGAATCCCGCCCGCACACACCTGGCCCACAACTGTCAAATGTAACAATGCCTGCAAACACCTAGGCCAGAACAACCACCAACATGCCCGAAGACACCTGGGCTAAAGGATCCACTGCCACGCCTGAAGACACCTGGGCCTCATCCCGAAGACACTTGGGAAACCACCTTCCGCACACACCTGGCCAACCACCACACTACCCTGCCCGAAGGTTCATGGGCTAATAATGGACCTCAGGCCATCACAGCCAACCCGAAGATACTTGGTATATCCGGGAAAGGGATCATAAAAGGAGCTAATAACCAGCCACTATGAATAGTGTTCGGAAAAACACCCTCCCCCAGAAATGGGGGTGTTCGACACTAAGTGCTCAACTTGGGTGAGGCGCGAATAAGAAACACAAAGCTGCAGGTATATATATATATATATAGTTAGCAAACACTCACCCAAGCTAGGTTTTTCTTCAGACAGCCTACACATCACAACAACACTCAAGTCCGAGTCACGACTCACGCTAACAACCCATTTGTCCCCTTTCTTATTTCATATTCAGTAATAATGTTTATGTTTAAGCACTACTAGTCAACTAGAAGGCATAGGCATAAGTCCAGGAAAGTAAACAGTCAAACATCAACCAAAAATCCCACACCTGGTTCTCGACAAAAGAGGATTCCACCCCAATTCGTGATATAAACAAGTAACCACCCGGATTTAAAACTCACAACCACTAAATCCATACCAACAGGAGATCCCATACACAATTTCACACGAACACCGAGGGTATAAAAGAACAGGGGATCCCATCCCCTCCCACATCTCCAGCAATCGGCCTGAAAGGAAAACAACCAACTACCACCACCAACACAAGTCAGGGATTGTCAGTATTTTCAGATTTAAATGACTTAACACACTCCATGATTCAAATTCCGTGTGTTATAACCAGGATTTATCACAGAAGGGTTGATCCTGGTGCTGTCAATTATTCAGCCGGATATACGTGATTATTCGATTCACTTTTCACAGCAACAGTTTACAATCACAACCAAGCCATTTAAAACATCAGCACGGTTCATTAGTGTAGAAACAACGACCACAAACGGCCTTAATTTTCAGGAGGCATAAGCTAGCACAACTCAACAAGATGGCCATAGAAGAAACAACATCAACAATCACAGCCCCCTCTCTTCTTTATTTATAGAATTCATTCATTATCTTTAATTAGGTCTGGTTTACCCAATTCTGCAGGATCAAAAGCACGCCCACCCCGCATGATACATAAAAGAGAGAGACGAAGGAGAAATTACCTACCTGTTGATAGATGATCGACGTTTAGGCCGGGAGCGTGGAACTTTATGGATAACAATGCTCCCGATGCACCAAAAGTTGTTTGTGAAAAGCCACGATCGAGGAAAGGAGAAACCACGGCTAACCCTTAGTTTATTAGAGCCCGGGATGTTTGAGGGGTAAACGTGAAACCGCGTAAGGCGTGGGGGTCGTGGGTTGACCACGCGGCTCCACTCACCATTAAAAGGGGGTCGGGTGGTTTAATCCGGCTCATGAATTGTTGAAGTATTTAATTAAAACTCATATGAGCGTTACGGTTCTTAAAAACACTCTTAAACGAGTCAGAATAGGGTTTAAAACCCTATTTTCACAAAGGAGCGCTACTGGAAACAACTTGACATGGTCAGGTGATGTCGATCGGTCTCACCGATCGGTCTCACCGAGACGCCACTCCTTTAGAACCCGGATTTTGGCAAAGGGGAGGACCAAGAGAGTCTGGGTCATCACAGTCGGCTATAATATTTTCCAAATAATCAAAATCATATGTGTTATTTCATTTAGATGGTTGGGTCCAATTATTGATGTCTCACCTGTTTCCACACAAAAAAAGTATTAAATGAAATAGATTCATGTATAATACTTCAGAATGCTCTATATGTACTGGGGAATAATAATTGATATATTATTCATACTCAAAACTGGTATATGTTCCTCCCATTAACCAATAAAATCCATTACATTTTATCAAAAAATTTATTCCATTATTTGGAATTTATATTCAATTTATACCTGAATTTGATGATGATAATGCATAATCATAGTCAATTTTTATTTAAGGGATATCATTATGAATTTTAAAAAAGATATTTAATTCTAGGATATTAGTATATTAAAATAATGACGAGAATTCTATGTGCATTTTAAATTTCATGAATATAGTGTTTTGAAATTTCATCCTCCATATTGGTCTCAAAAAAAATATGTGGTGTGTTACACTGGGATCTGATCTAGAATAAAAACTTTGGATTCTTTTATCTTATATATTATTTGTAGATGTAACAACCCGGTATAGCCCACAATCATGATATTGTCTTCTTTGGGACCATCCCATGTGGTTTTTTGTTCTGTGAGCTTCAACAATCATACATCCCTTATGAAAAGGCTTCATAATTGGAGAGTTATACACACCACCTTATAATACAGAGCTTCATGATCATCCTACTTCGATGTGATATTTCCATAATCCATCCCTCTTACATGGGACTAGTGTCCTTGATGGAACAACAAATGGAAACTAGCTCTAATAAAATTAGTAACGGCCCAGACCATCCAACCATCATTATATTTTCTTCTTTGGATCCTTCCCACATGATTTTTCAATCCCTGGGCTCTAACCCTCCAGAATCCCCATGAAAAAGGACTCATGATGGGAGAGGTATCGAAACCACCTTATTAAAGGATGCTTCATGCTCATCCTCCGTTGATGTGGGATTTTAATAATCATTGTAATGTCTCGGAACCGGGTTCAGCCTAATGGTACCTTGTACCCTATTGGTCAAATGGGATTAGGTGAATTTCCCCAAATTCTAGAGGCTTGAATCTAGAACAGAGGGTCTTGGTTTTGATAGTGGGGAATTGATACCCTCATTTCTAGAGAAACAAAGTTGAAAAAATAGTAAATTGTAGAGTAATAAGTAATAATATACAATAAAAGAAAATTATAGAAGACTGTTAATAATATAAAAACTGGAGCACATATATAAATGATGAATGTCACAGGGCCCTAGGAAATAAACCAAACATGTCACAATACCGGAAAAATAGAATTAAAAAGTACATAAAAAAAGAAGTAAATCCAATAGCATCACAAGCCTCAGCTTGGTCACATGCTCTCCAACCCCCCCACCCCCCAGCAGTCTTGTACCTGATGAATAATGGAGATTTCCTTTATCTGTACATGGATCCGATAATCTGTTTCGGTACCAAAGAATGATCCAAATAGGGTTTGAGATTAATCTCAGTAAGGGACCACCAAAAGATCTACACCTAATAGTTAGTTAATTTATATACTTATATATAACAAGAAAAATGTAGAAATTAAGCAATATACAAGGAAGCAATCAAAAGAAAACAATCACACAGTTTTAAAATATAATCATTTCCAATTATTAGTTATTTATACCATTGAATAATGTATCCTCGATTCAATCCTAATATATATATTCCCCTATATAATAGTAAAAAAAATATTTATCAGATGACCGTCTAAACAATCTTGTAAGACCGTGTCCAAGATTGTGATTAGCCTGGAAAAGTCATCAAAAACATTTAATCATTAAAAAGAAACCCTATATGAATGTTCTCATAGTATGTACCCTATTTTTAAACATTTCTTAAATTCAACAATTAAATACCCTCTGTGAAATCTGACATAGTTTAACCCCTTCAGTCCCACATTTCACTAATCATTTAGAAAAAAGATCATGGATATCTCTTGTGGTCAATACCCCGTGTTCTTTAAATAATCTGTAAAATATAATGACCACCCTAAATCTCACATAGTCAATTCCATTGGGTCCAACAATATTTTAATAATAACCCTCTGGATAACACTAAAAGTCTATCCCCTTTGGTATATGACCACCCAACAACTCTCACAGTCAATAACTTTATGTCAATATAACTACAATTTGTACATAAAGGACCCTACCTCGGGAAGCTCTCACAATCAAATTCCCTTTGGTAAAATATTACCACTATGTATCACATGAGTTTTATATAATCAGGAAATCTCCATCATAACAAAATTTGGCATGGAAAATAGAGAAATCCTAACAAGCATTCAAGATCCAATGTCCATAATCAATCAAACAAGGTCACAAATTCATGGGGTGTCCCAAAATAAGGTATAATAACATAGGATTTAGTAATTCCCACATTCTCAATCATAAAAAGTCATATAAGGTATTAAATATGGTCAAATTCCAAAAACTCACAATACCCCATCAAGTGTATTGAGAACAATTTGCATATATAATCTAAGGATAATCAATGAAATCCACAAACTATCTGAACTGATGTTGTGCATGAACACTCATGAACATTGTCCCTTTAATTTTCATTGAATGACGTAGATCTATAAAAATGATAAACCCAATAATCCCTAAATAACTCATGAGAGAGGATAAATGATGAAGAGAATCTCTAGGGGAAAGTTAAACTCACCGGTGACTATGACCATGGATGAAAAAATGGTGGCTATGACTTTGATCAATTCTCTCGGGCTCTCATGGATTAACCAATGTTAAAGGATGGTATTTATAGAGATGAGATTCAACCCAAAAACGATTAATCAAATAAAAATAAAATACAAGTCACTATTATTTAATCTATATGTCATGTAGAATCCTCAACTAGATCCCACATTAGGATGTATATCTGGTCACATATATAGACATGTACTCAGCCATTACAGATCTAGTAAATGGCTAATTGTAAAAACCGATTGCACAATTTGTACACAAAATTACATCGAATGTACATTGAAAAATTCCAATTCCTCTTGTATTACTTAATAACAACACAAAATATATTACCATAACTAAAATTATGATCTGGGTTAAAACAAACTTCCCACTTAAATCAATTAGTCCATGAATTTATATTCCATGGGTCGTGAAGAAAAAACATCAAGAAACATTAGCCACTGTGATTATACGTCATCCTCCCTCCCCCATGTCTCTTCATATACTCACCCTGCATACTATAGTTCTTTTACCACAGGGACATAAAGGCCATGAAAAATCATAATGATGTGATCTACAACACAAATAGTGTGCTCCTCAAAATATTCATCCACCTCTAACTCAACCTCCCCAGGTTGAAAAAAGTATGATGTGTTAGAAAAATAAAGTTGAGGCTGAGAAAAATGGAAGGCATCATTATTTTCCCGGTACACATGAGGTATGTGTAATTGATAGAAAAGGGGACTGAATCTCTCCAAAACCACAAATTTCCCGACATGTCTAGGTGAAAGAATCCCCTTTATCTTAATCCTCATGTGTCCCATCCTTAATGTGACACATAAGAAAACCTGATCTTCAACCATGAACACCATATGACATCTCCTTCAACAAGCATATGTTTTCTCCAATACTATGCAGTATCTATCCTCTTGAAAATCAACTGCACATGATCAGTGGTCTCCTGGACCAGATGATGTCCCTACGTAGCTGCCTCTCCTACCCCTACCAAACATATGGATGATCGACATGGACTACTGTATGAAGCCTAATAATGTACCATATGAATTTTTTACCAAGAAATGTTATTGTAGGCCTACTCCACATCAGTTTTGGGTCTCCCTAAAGAGCCCCAAAAATCTAGGACACTTTCTCGAAGCATGTCTCCAAAACATGAATCGTTTAATTGTTCATGCCATCTATCTATGGATGGTAAGATGTAATAAAAATCACATGTGTTCCCAAAGCCCTATGTTTTCTCTAGAATACATGATAAGTAAACCAAGAGTCCCTATCTAAAATGATAGAGTGTTGATCTCCATGAAAGCTTGAAATCACCCTAATGTAAGACCTACAATTCTCATAAACACAGTAGGTTTCCTTAATCAGCAAGAAATGTGAAACCATCATATATATATCAACATCAAACCATAATTCATCATTCCCTCATGTTGACCTTGTTAGATCCGTCACAAAATCCATTGCGACATCATTACACATCTACTCGAGAATGGGTAACTGCTGTAAAATCCATGTTGGTCACTGATTCTCCACCATCACCTGCTGACATGTGGAGCATATAATTATAAACCCACCAATATCCCTCTTCATACCTTTCCACCAATATTCATTGTTTATATCTGGATACATCTTGGTGAAACTAGGAATAACATCTGAAACAGAGCATGGAAAATCACGCATTAACTACTCATGAATGTTAGTAGACAGCCATACTTTCCTATGAAATCATAGGATCTCATCACTAGATATGTTCCACCCAGGAGTAGTTTTCTCTCCTGATACACTCTCATGTTGGAATTGGCCTTCAAAATCATATAGTAGCCTCATTTGCAGTCGATCTAGAAGAGTATATTTAACATCTATTAAAGTTATAAATGTCTTACCATATCTATTGTGAACCTCAAAATGAATCGCAATGAACATATCAATAAACAGTCACCCACTAATGGCCTCTAGAACTATATGTATTTGAGTCCTCATGCTCAATGTATCTTCCATAATGTATCCCTTCCCAGGTGTGTAGGCAAGCAGAAATTCAAAAGAATAAATGTATTCTACCCACAACCATATTATCAATTTCAGATCACGTTGAGTAAATATATAATTGAGGATCATATGGTCAGTGAAGAACAAAAAAAACTCTCCCAAAAGACAATATATCCAATTTTATAAACATTAAAAACTATAGCTAACTCTAGATCATGAGTTGAGTAATTCCTCTCATGTCTCCTCAATTACCGAGTCCCATACATAATGACTCCTTCCCCTTGCATTATAATTTCACCAATCCAGATACCTGACACATCACGGTATATGATTTATTTATTGTCTAGTTCCGGATGAAAAAGTATGAGTGCGGAGTTCAATCTCTTTTTTTCGAACCTTAAATTATGAATCACAATAATCTATCCACAAGTACATTTCACTCTTCTTATATAGGCCCTTTAGTTTATATACTAGACATTAATTGTCTAGTATGAATCATGTGTAGTAACCATACTTCCCCAAACAAACTCTAACCCTAAAATAAGTTCATCAGAGGCTCCCAAGAAACTACTTAAATCACATTCCCAAGTACTACATATATTGTTATCTTTGTGATTACATGATCCATGAAGTGAATCTAGTCCATCATAAATATTCATTTTGAGAGCATAAAATATGACTACTGATATCTCAGTGTATTCTAAACAATCTGAATAATGGTGTCATGGTCATGTCGAGTGTGAGAGTAAACCAAGATAAATTCCATGAATAATATAAAAAATTAATCAAAGTAAGGATGGGATAGTCAGTTCTTCCTTGACATGAAAATTGTTAGAGCATTCATGAGACCAAATGACATAACCAAATACTCATATATATCATAACTGCTATAAAATTATGTTAGTGGTATATCTGATGGACTAAATAGAAAATGATTATAAATGGATCTCATGTCAATATTTGGGAGCACATGGGCTCCTAAACGTGGATCATATATATCATAAATCCTTATCAAGGGAAATTAGTTCTTGAATATCCACTAGTACTGCTTCGAATAATCCAAAGAATTTCTAAAAGTTTCTTCTGACTTCTTCACAAAAAAGGATATGAGGACCCCATGGGGAATTATTGGTTCAAGTGAATTCCTTTTCCAGTAAATGCTCTAATTTATTGTTATCATTCTATAAAACCGTAGTAGCAATCCTATAAAGATGAATAGACCCTAGTACTGCTTCTGTCACAAGCCCAATATAGAAATGTACCTTTATCAAGAGGTAAACCATAAATTTCATCTTGAAATACATCTCTTCAATGATCCAGCACTAGAGGAATATCCATCTGTGATGTCTCCAGGTAATCCAGATATATACAAGAAATTTGGGTTGTAATTCCTCCCAACCTAGGATGCTTGGTTCCAACTCTTCTCACATTGACATCCCATTAACCCATGCATTGAATACAACCACACTTTGGTTATGTGGAACACAACCTATGATAATATAAATCAATAAAGAACTAAAATAATAATAATTTGTTTAATCCATGAATGACATCAAAGAATATCATGTATATGACAAAGAGATTCCATAAAAACTGACACCAACCATCCCCAAGAGGGATCTCCATACACTGATGTACATTATCTATCCTAATCCTTAACGAAGTGTCTAACATCATAACATCCTCCGAAGTATGAATGTTGATAGCAGGGCTCTCCACAATGAAAAGAAAAATAAATATATGGGAATACAATGTATCAAAAATGATCTAAAGTTAAATCAGAGGATGAAAGAATCATACCATTAACCATAGAGGGTATGGGATCCTGATCCTGATAGGTATGCTCCAATGAAAAAGGAAAACATGTAATCCGGCCCTGCAACCCAGCATTATTATCCAGAGCTGACCCAAACTATGATCTCTAGAAACATATATCATATCTTCCACGGCCTCGAGCACATCGTCATCCTGAACGGCCTATCGAACTCCATTTCACTGATTTATGAGGAAATTGTTTCCCTTTCACTGATCATGGAGTCATAACATAACACTTATCACAAGATTCTAGTTAAAACACCCCAAAAAAACACTAAAGATATCCCATCATGCTTCATGATCATCACTCAATTGGGTCTTTTAGGAAATGTGGTCTCGTATGCCCTCTCTTTATGCACTGGTAGTGTATCACATTTCTAGATAAAGAAAAATCACATGAATTTTCCATGTGGTGATTACAACTATCTATCAAAGGTGTATAAACCCTAGAATATGATCTTCCATGGCTCATAGCTCCCATCTCCTTCAGATTGTGCTCGGTAATCAGCATCAGGTTCACTCTATTGGTCACCAATGTCAGCCCAAAAAACATTCACCTACAATCCAAAATCATACGTGAGGCCATCATCAAGACTCTTAGTCAATGTTAACTTATCACCTCCAATAATAAGTGTGAAGTGCTGAATCTCTGTAAAAGAGGATGTGTAATCCATCACTAAAGGAACACCTTTCTCCAAATTCATTAACTCTCATGCACAATTGGAACTCCAAGTCTTGGGATAGAAGTATTCATATAAGGTCCTATGAAACTATTCTAAATCGATATCCTAATGAAAACCGCATACGGGATAACATCCCACCATCATTTGGTTGAGTCATGTAACATGTACAATTAAAACTTCACCCTCCAATTAAGAGGAATCACAAGATTCTCAATGGTAGAAAGCATGGACTCCTATGATTAATATGTCGCTTATGGTCCTCCATCCCTAGAAATAGTGGTATGTTGTTGCTTCTGGGACACATGTGTCCACTATACCATTTTCATGGGAATATATGGTCCTCCTGTAATGTTCATTATCATCCTCATAAATCTTTCACAGACCTGTGCATCATGACATGTGTCTGGTATGATAGTTGGTGCCAAGGTAGGAAAGAAGAGAGGATCGACTGGTAGTCCATGAACTACTATATTTCGTGATTGATTGTTGCCCTATGTCTAGATAATAACGAGATTAAATCTTAGTGGCATGACTCTACATGTTCGTGCACAAATATCAGTTCATCATTATCATGGAAATCAACATATAAGTGAAATAATTAAATCACGATGAGGAATATTCACGCTTTTTTAACAAAATAGGGTTACCCAACATGTATACAACATAAAAGTGTGTTCCCTTACGTTTTTATCATGGAATGTGCATATTACAAACTTTGTGATGTTACAACCATACCCAATGTGTTTTACCCTTAAGACATGACGTGTACTAGAATTTCCCTTCCTGATCTGGTACATCTACTCGGTTAAACCTCATTGGGTGTGCCGGTGTAACACTACATGATGTGTTCAACCTAAAAAAATGTTTACCACCTGAGTTCCAAACAATGTTTTTATTAGAAACATGGATGGATTCAATATTGACATATATATTGCATCATCCCGGAGGACACAGTGAGTAAAACACATGTTTCATCCATTATTTTCATTGGTCCCACGACTGGATACACGGTCTTTATGGAATGATATGTACTTCTAGTACAGGGTGTGTTCTACCAAAAATTTATCAACCCTATGTCTGTACACACACAATCAGTCAAACTATCAAGGACTACACATAGTGTGCATACTGTACATGGTGTGTATTTATGTATATTCATTTCATAAAGAACAGAAGAATGCATGGTATATATTCATAACATCGCACAACGTGTTGTCTCAATTTCAAAATAGTAAGCCTCACTAAATTCACCAGAAACCATAAAAACATACAATTTATTCCATGGAATTAGAAATTATCACCTCTGAGAGACCCAAATCCCAATGAATCAATGTTTGATATCTTTTGTGTCGTCATAAATAAAAAAAATTCAATTAATGTTAATACATGATCCACCATATTATGATTCAATATATCCCATAAATAACCAATGAACAAGTTTTGGATTCCATCCAAATAAAAATTTTTAAATTCTAATACCCAATCAATATATGAATGTAATATATCATGGAATCTATCACAAAAAAATGCATATATAACATAACATCGATCATTATATAATACTATCAATAATACACCCTAAATGGCATGTTAAGAAGGAATGACATGTGATCACTAGAATGCTTCTATATGATTCATGAGATTGCATACAGACATATCATCAGGTCACAACATAAATATGACCACAATGATACAAATCATAATATCACAAATCTGGTGTGTCACCCATCCAGGAAATCAAATCATCTGTAACTATTGCTAAAATTAAAAAAGATACAACATTGGAGGTAACATGTATTTTTCATGTACAGGGGTTAGCTAATCCAAGTCAAGGCTTGTTACCAACAACCTATTCCTACCTGTCTCTATATATATGCTCCAAATAGTAAGTAAAATTAGAAAAGAAAAACTCATTTGATACCACTTTGTATTGTCACGGATCTGGGTGCTGCCGAAAGGCACCCTTAACCTAGTTGGTCACATTGCCTCAAGTGAATTCCCCCGAATGCCAGAGGATGTCCACTAGATGTGAGGTCCTTGGTTTTGATATTGGGGAAGCTATGGTCTCATTAGTATAACAACACAATGGATACAAATTGTAAATAGTAGTGTTAGCATTAATACTATACAACTAATGTAAACAATTGAATACTAATAATAATATATCAATGGGAGAACATATTTAAATGATGCATGTCGCATGTGTCCATGAAAGTATCCAATCAATTCAAAATTCATGAAATACAATTCTAAAAACAAATTATTGAATGTTATGAACTCCAACAACATCACAACACTCATCTCTATCCCATGCTCTCTAACTCCAACTACTGTCATGTACCTGATGGAGAAGGGTAAATTCCCTTATCTATACCTACATCCATGAAATCTATTTCGTTCAAAAATCATGACACAAATTGGGTTTGTGACGAATGCCAATAGGAAATTTCCTATAGATATGTTCCAAAATATAAGTGAATATACATATAAAATGTAATAAACAGAAATCAGATATCCCATATTTTTCAATTATATGCAATTACATTTGTTACTAATTCAAACCATTGAATCATGTAACCATGGGATCTATCCTAATATATGTGTTCCTTTTTATAATATAGTGAAAAACAAGTTCCGAAAAAGACCATATAAACAATCTAGTATGGCTGGGTCTAGATTGGTTCTTTGTCTTGGCACACTCATCACAAATATTTACTCATTCAAAAGAAACCATGTTGTTAATTTTTCATAGTCTAACCCATCCACATCAAAATGTAATAAATTTGATAAATAATGACCCTATGAAAATACTCATATATTTTAACCCCAATGGTCCCACATTGTAGTAATAAATTATAAATGTCCATGTGGGCAGCTCTCACAGTCAATAACCCATTTTTCTACAAATCAAAAATAAGATATAATTTATAACTGGAAGCTATGCCAATCAATGAATTAGGGTCCAAAATTCATTTAACAACTACCCTTCAGGTATCTCTCATGGTCTTATCCATCTTGTACATGAACACATTACAACTCTCACAGTTAATATGTCTTGGTCAACATAAATAAAATTTATACATAAAGGACCCTACCTATGGATTCCCTTACATTAAAATTCCCCTTTTACACAATTTCCCAATTCGAATCACATGCATGTCGTATTATCAGAAAAATTCCATCATTACAACATGATCCATGGAAATTAAAGCAAGGAAAATATGAATTATATAACCAAACACCATAATCTATAAAAATGTGAAAACATCCATGGGGTGTCTAATTAAAATGTATAAAACCTTATGCATAAACAATTAACTTTTTCTCTATCAAAAAACCATATTAGGTATTAAAAATTGTAAAATTCCAAAAACATGCAATACCTGATAATGGTTATTTAGAAAATTGTGAATATATAATCATTGGAAAATAAAATAAAGGCTAAAACCACTGACCATGTTGTTGTATGTTGAACACTCTTGAATGCCGGCCATCAAATCGGCTTAGAACAACATATATCTATAAAATGCATAATAATGTTCAACCCTCGATAACTTATGAGGGAGGAGAAATCACGAAAAGAAACTCTATAGGAAATTAAGAACTCAATGATGGGATTCCAATGCACCTGCCTTGTTTGAATTAGACCTTGGAGGGAGAAATAGTGGATTAGACTTTTATTTTAACTATTGGTCCCTCCATGATGATCCATTATTAGAAGAAGGTATTTATGGAGACGATACACGATTTAAATCCTATTAATCAAAAAAATACATTGTTAGTTTATTTAATGTACATGTTGTGTACTAGCCTCATCCGATATTACATTAGGTGGTCTGTGAAGTCACCTACAAAGCCATGTACTCGGCCATTACACACCCAATACACTACTACTTGCATGAATAGAGTACATAGTGAGAATTCAAATGTACATAGAACGTACATAGAAAAAAAATCCATTTCTCCATGTATTCCTAAAAATTTTCCCAAATTAATGATCCATACTAGAAATTATGATCTCAGTTATTACAGTAGACCATTCACAAAATCCATTACAATATTATCCATTTTCTATACTAGAATTAGTAATGATATTATCATAAAAAATGGAGATTGATTCCTTTCCTAGATATCCTAACAAGTTAGGCATCTTGAAACATACTATATTATATATAATTTCATGAAACCGATAAAGACACTACATTCAATCCCTTATAAATTTAACCATTCCCATGATGTACATCAAATATGTAAATATGGAAGAAACTGAGAATCCATTTTTTTATAAAAAATATGTGGTGATCTAATAGTTAATCAATAAAACAAAATTCCCATCGATATTCCATTTCATATTGTTTTTTATCCTTTTTTTACCTAAGTGTAAAACATTCAAGGCTACAATCAGAGTAAATATAACATTCTTAACCAAATTTGAAAAAATATAATATAGAATGAAAACTTTGATATTAGTTTTTTTTTTCATAATCCAATGGAATATCACTTAGGCAAGACATAACCTACCACTATTAAAGTGCATCTTTATCCAACAGGCTATTTGACATCAAACCCTATGAATTCTACAATGAGTAATATTTCACTATTTCATAAAACATGTCAATGTTAAAAAAAATTGGTACATAATACATATACATTTCATTAGATTCATATTTATTTTAGGTGAGATGTGTATCAACATATTGATGTTTTTAAAAACTTTTATTTTTAACAAACTAGTTAAAAATAACGAGTTCTCAAAGCTTATGATACAAAAAAATTATTCTAAGTCATGTTTTGGGTTCTTGATCTCAGAAATCTGTAACATATTTGATTAGTAAGAAAAATATTATGTCTAATAATTATAACACAACCCTAAACCAAATACTAATGTGTAACATTTGACAATATAGGCCTATCTAGACTCCAGAAGCATGATGATATGTGATATTGTATGTATATCATTATTTTCATATAAGGTTTTATATTGTAACATACCAGGTAAATAAAGAATAATAAATTTTCGTATTTATTAATATTTATGAATTAAATATTAATTTCACTTTAAAGGGGTGTCTATGTTTGATAGCATACACGATACACAACAAATAGTTTCTTTGAAATCTTACGTTGCACACTAGTAATATAATAATATTATTTCAAATAGTAGTTAACATGTAGCCGTTGTATTGGAGAGAATGAATAGAAATAACTAAAATATGATTATATAAGTTATCTAAATGTTTTTACATTTATCCAATAAAATATAAAGGCTTAAAATAATAAAATAATTTAATTTTAGGCATAGATACTCTTATATTCACTAAAAGGTCGAATGATCGCCTTTTGATGGAGAACCCTCTTTAAATATAGTTTTGGTCACTCTTATAAATTATATTGTACCAAATTAAATTCTTTTTTAGAATCGGGAAATCAAAATTTACTTTGTGTAAATTTTTGGTATTTTTCTGATAAAGTTAATTTTTTAATGAATAGTGAAAAATGTTGTATTTTAATTCAAAACCTCTTTTTAATCTAATTTATTAATATTATTAGATTATCATTTTAATTGGGTTTAATGTGCAATTTGAATATAATTTTTCCATTTACTCCAATGGTGGTCATTGTAATTAAATTCACTTTGAAATTGGACTTAAACAAGTGTCAATCTTTTGAAATATATTGTTTTATAAAAACACGCTATTTGTTTTGACAACGAGAATTAATTATTAAATCAATTAATGAAACATATATGTTTTGAATTTTGTAAAATATATATCATTTTTGAATTCAGAATATCAAATATATCTTAGGTTGATTTTTTTGTATTTTTCTGAAAAACGTCAATTTTTGATGAATAGTGAAACCATTATGTGGTAGTTAAAAACTGATTTTTCATTTAAATTAAACATTACCACTTTTGTGAATTGAATTTCAAAAATCTCACATATATGGTTTTCATTGGTAAGTAAAATTTGGTTCAATGGGATTAAAATAATTTTTGTTGATTAGTAACTTTTAAGTTCAATTAATCGCGATTAGAGATAATTAGTGTAATTTAAGGTAAAATAATGTTTTCATAATATGAAATGACCTTGACACATGTCCTACCAGTATTGGATTTGTCATTTCCGACCATGAAAATCCATGGGTCAACTTTGGGACCCCATGGATCCACTTGGGTAAGAAAATGACATTAATAAATTTTTATTTTATGTTAAAATAAAAATGCCACAAACATGTATTGTTTTACTAAAACAATTTTTTATGGGGTTATAAAAGTCATATGTTTGAATAAAAAAATTTATTATAAATATAAAAATATTTCCTACATCATGATAGTTTTTTAATAATTTTTAGACATTAAATAAATTAAATTATTTATGACAGCATGATGATACAGCGATTACCTCATTATTTATCTATTTAAATAAAATGAAATGATAATGTAAAATCTAAGACCTAAACTTGTAAAAAACCTATTTGATGGGTTTATTTCTAACTCTAATAATCTTATCCTCGAAACATATAATTTTGGGACCTTTAAAATCCGAAACTCATTATATAATAAAGTAACATTTTGTAACTTTCCAAGAGTGATCCTCCTCCCTCTTATAATAGGCCCCCACCTCTACCCCTTACCCACACCTCTCAAGACTTTGGCTCGACAAAACACTGGTCATTATATCTCTCCATATACCTCTCTTCATCCTAGAATCCTTACCTTAGGTATAAATCTCTTCAAAAAACCCCTTTTGTTCAAACCAAGAGGAGTTACAGGATTTAAAGGTAATATCTTCACTTGTGTTCTTTTGTTTTATTTTGTTTCTTCAAACCCCTAATCTATTTATATTCCTTTATTTTCTAACAAAACAAGTATCTTAAATTTACTAGGATGTTTTTATGAGAATTATTTGATTTAATCTTACACACACCTCCGTCTAATGGTTAAAGAACATAATATTTTTGTTGTTTGCGAATTTATGCCTCACGAAATGATGATTGTTCAATATTCTTTTAAAAACTTTCATTGAGGCCATTAAGATGTCACTATACGTATATATGATATATATAATGTTTTTGTTTTTATTTAGGATTCTGTATTTTTCATTTATGGGATACCTTTATGGTTTCCATTATGGGTAAACGCGATAATTTCATTTTAGGAAGTGCAGACTACCACCCCCTCAATGTGATTTGATTCGTTAATGCCTAATGTGGGATTTATAAAGGATGGAGTTAAGAATATTATATATGATATTATAATGGAATTATAATATAACTTTATATCATTATGATTTCACTCCATTAAATAAGAAATAAAAATGAATGTAGCATTCATGTGTACGTACGGCTTACCGTCTCCATGAACAGTGTATTTCATTTCTTACCTCTACATTTAATATAATTTTATAAATACATGTATATGATGAATATATTTGATATATATGATATCAAAATCATGAATATCATTTTTTTTATAATTAACCTTTGACCACATGACCAACATGTAATTGTAAGAAGTCCATTTTTGACTTCAGTACCAAATATCGACAAAACAAACAGTATTATCATTAATGATTACATAATGTTTATAACAAGGAAATAAGTTATATAAAAGGAATAATAAACTTAAAAAATGTTCTTAAGGATGTATAAACTAATTATAGTTTATTATTCAGGATATTAAAGAGAGATCGAGTCAATTCAGACACGATGTAAGGGACATTGTCTCAATCTTCATTCCTTGAGGCATATTTTGTTCTAATACAAGACATTATTTTATACGCTGTATAAAAAATCATTGACTTTTACTTTTATTCAAAGGGAACAATTTCTATACAAAGCGTTTTACTAAACGACAAAAAGTATGTTTCTTTTTAACATACTCGGTGACAATGACCTTTCCGCCGCCACGAATATTATATGAACGTTGACTTTTCAACAATACGTAATATTTTTTAAAATTAAATAAAAACCATATACTCATTTATGTATTTTAGTATTGAAAATGTTTTTATAATGTCTTTTTTATGTCAATATATTTAAGTGAATTATTGTGATTGAAATGAGGAAATTTTATCTTTCCATTATATTTGTTTTTTGTCTTATGATTTTATAATGGTACTTTGACATTTGACGGGTGGTTACGTGATAAACCAAATGACAGGTGGTTCCGTGAATACTAGGACAGGTGGTTACGTTATAACCTATAATGCATTGGGTATGGAAGTCAGTCATATGGCTATTCTATTTAGTGAAATGTGTGGAAGTTGACCGAATGGTTATTCCATTTAACTATGTTTATGTCCCTAGTTACCTTTATATGTTTTGTGTTCTTTATATGGGTTTTAGGGTAATATTTTGGTTACAAAATGGTATGTAATGATATTTTATTCAGTGAAGAGTATTTACTAATTCATAATGGTGAAATGTACTACTTTGATAAAGTATTCATGGTTTAGTTGTTATTTTGAAAAACTAACAGTTTTCCTTCTTTATGTATCCCGTACATAGCTATTTATGATCACCCCGATTTTTTTGAAATTTTTTTCATAGGATATGCTGTGGAATAGGGTCAAGGATGGGATCAAGGAAAATTCATGCTATCTTAAACATGGAATTATACATTACTCTTTTTTTAAGAGTTCATGTTTTATAAAAAAATGAAACTTTGTAGAAGTGTCTTCTGTGTAATCTTTTGTGATGTAATAGTTATGATCTAATTCTCTAAGAATCTAATCCTGAATATATTCTCAATGTGAATTATTCATTTAATTCAATATTAATTGAGGTTTGAAGATAGGGCCTTATAGTTGGTATCAGAGGTTGGTTTAGATAACTTTAAGAGTTAGAATTCTATTAAATTTTTATCCGGGAATATTTGTTTTGGTCAAATTGAAATGATATTGCATTTGACGATTCCCATGTTTCTTCATCTAAGACGTGTTTGTTTAGAATGGTTTTCCACAGAGGAAACAAGGTAGCTATGTTGGGATGACATCAGGATAAAGGCAACCTTCCAAATCAACAACCCGAGATGGTCAGAATTCGAACTGAGTAGATTGTTTCAGTGATGGCACAGCTGACTCACGCTATAAATGGTGGTGGTATCCATGCATGAGATCAGCCATATCAACTACAGAGGAATATGTCAGTGGTGGAACATTTTATGAGGCAACATCCACCATCATTCAGAGAATCTTCTGACCACGTTCTAGCTTAAGGGTGGATTAAATCATTGGAGAAGATTTTTGATGTCAAGGGGTGTTCAGAACATCAAAAGGTTAGTCTTTTTCTTTATCGTTTTGAAGGTGAAGGAGATCAGTGGTGGTCGATGATGAAATATATCTGGGATAGTTATGAGATTGACGATCTTCACTGGGAAGAATTCAAATGTATGTTTCTTGAGAAATATTTTCCTATGGTGATTCATCTTAGGATGGAAAAACAATTCCTATAATTGAGGTGGGAGTATGACTCAATGGCTGCTTATGATGAAAAGTTCACTCAACTTTCAAGGTACGCTCCAAACTTCATACGAGATATTAATAGTAAAATCAACCATTTTTACACAGGGTGAAAGCGAAAATATCGTATGGATTTATCTTCTCGTGAGTTCAAAAGTTCTGAAAAGATTTGTTCGAAGTGCGGAAAGGTGGAAATGGAGTTTGTCGATGATCAGGTGTTCTTTGAAAAACAACATAATAAGAGGTCCAGTTGGAAAGCAAAGGGGAAGAATACATCAAATAAGTAAGGAGGTATGAAAAACAAATATCCATCCTATGAGAAATGTAGTAAAATTCATCCTGGATAATGCTTATCCAAGTCTAGAAAGTGCATTCGATGTGTTAAGTCTGATCATATTGCTCGTAACTGTAAGGAAGATGATCAAGTAGGTAATGAAAATCCAGAGGTATGATGTTTTAAGAGTAATGAAATGGGTCATTATACAAATGAGTGTCTAACAAAGAACTCAATTGGTGGAAAGAAGACATACTATTAGCAGAAATGGGTGGTGAAATCCTTTGCAACTACTTCAACAGATGTTGGGCCATCAAATGAAGTAGTATCAGGTATAATGTTTGTTTGGTCCGATTATGTCAATGTGTTGTTTGATTCAGGGTCTACACATTATTTCATTTCTGAGAAGTTTTCTAGTAAATTGAGATTTCCATCGCATAATATGAATCATGAACTAATGGTAAAAACACCCAGAGGGAACGTTGAGAAAAAAAGAAATTATATGAACCTTCCTATTCTTTTGTTCGGAAAGAATTTACCAGAAATCCTTATTGTTTTGCATCTAGTAGAGTTTGATGTTATTTTGGGTATGGATTGGATCTTTGTTTATCATTCTAAGATTGACTATAGAGCTAAAGAGGTTTATTTTCAGAATGATTTTCAGTTTTTGTACAATAATGAACCCTTTCTTTTGATAACATATTAGGAAGTTGTGAAAACAGTAATAGATGGAAATGAATGTTACCTTGCACATATTGTTGAAAATAAAGTAATTTTTCTGATTAATGATGTTCCAGTGGTAAATGAGTATCTTGATGTTTTTCATGATGAGTTACCTGGTATTATTCATGATCGAGAAGATGAATTTATTGTTTACTTAGTTCCGGATTCTAAGCCAATTTCAGAAACCCCATATCGAATGGCTCATGTTGAACATTTAGAGTTAAATAAGGAACTGTAGGAATTATTAGATAAAGGTTTTATTCAACCTAGCACGTCGCCATGGGGTGCTCCTGTATTTTTTGTTAAAAAGAAAGATGGTTCAATGAGACTTTTCATTGATTATAGAGCCATCAATAACATCACTATTAAGAACAAGTATCATTTTCCTCATATTGATCATTTATTTGATCAGCTCTAGGGAGCTCAGTAATTTTCGAAGATTGACATGAGGTCAGGGTACCATTAGTTGAATGTAAAAGAAGCAGACGTTCCAAAGACTACATTTCATACTATATATGGCCATTATGAATTTTTAGTTATTCCTTTTGGGTTAACCAATGCACCTTCTGTATTCATGGAACTTATGAATAGAATTTTCCATGAGTTCTTGGATAAGTTTGCGGTTTTTTTCATTGAAGATATTTTGGTGTTTCATAAATGTAAAGAGGATCATGAAAGTCATTTAAGGGTTATCTTGCAAACCTTAAAAGAAAAGAAACTATATTTAAAATTCAGCTTGTGTGAGTTTAGGTTAAAAATGTATTTCCTTGGTAACATTATTTCACAAAATGGAATAACTGTTGATCGTGCTAAAAAAAAGTTGATGAATAAAGGAAAAGACCCACAAATGTAATCGAGATCCGTAGTTTTCTTGGTTTGGAAGGTTATTACCATAGGTTTATTAAATTACTTTTATGGTTATCTAGTCCAATTACTAAGCTAACCTAGAAGGGTTTTAAGTTTATCTGGACAAAAGAATGTGATGATTGCTTTCAAGAGTTGAAAAGAAGATTGGTTAATGCACCAGCTTTGGAACTACCTTACAGGAATGGTCAGTTTGTTAGCTACAGTGATGCTTCATTTAAGGGACTTGGTTGTGTCCTTATGCAGAATTATTAGGTATTTGCATATGCTTCACTTTAATTGAAAAATCATGAGGTAAATTAACCTAGACATGATTTGGAATTAGCTGCTGTTGTTTTTTCATTAAAAATTTGGAGGCATCATTTGTATGGAGTAAAGTGTGAAATATATATTGATCACAAATGTTTAAAGTATATATACACTCAGAACAAATTGAACATGTGGCAGAGGAGATGGCTGGAATTAATCAAGGAATTTTATTGTACAATTCATTACCAGCTGGGAAAATCAAATAAAGTGGTTGATGCTTTGAGTCAAAAAAGTAATGCTTCATTAATCAAGCTATGTTTGGAATGAGATCCTTTGGTTTTTGATATGATGAACGTTGGCATAGAATTTGTTGGTGTAGGATGTTCTTCTGCTTTGTTTCATGTGTTAATGAGAACATCTCTATTAGACAGAATTAAGCAAGCGCAGAAGAAAGAAAGTGGGTTGCTTAAAAAGGTAGAACTGGTTCAGAAAGGTATGTTTCCTGAATTTAACATTGATAATGATTGTCTTTTTAGGTCTGGGAAGAGATTAAGTGTGCCTTATGATTCACAGTTGAAGAATGAATTGTTATGCGAGGCTCATAGTTTCTCGTTTTCAGTTCATCATGGCAGTACTAAGACGTACATAGATCTGCGGTAGTATTACTGGTGGGATGGAATGAAAAGAGATATTGTCGATTTTACTGAGATGTGTTTGACTTGTCAGCAGGTTAAATCAGATCGGCAGTTACCGAAAGGGATGCTTTAATCATTACTAGTGCCATAGTGGAAATGGAACATTTTATCCTTGTACTTCGTTGTGGGATTACCAACGACATCTCAATGTAATAATTCAATATGTGTTATAGTTGATAGATTGATAAAATCTGCTAATTTCATTCATATTCGAGATACATTCTCTCTAGATCAACATTCTTGGTTGTATGTTAAAGAGATAGTCGGGTTTCATGGAGTTCCCCTCTACATTGTATCTGATCATGATCCCAGGTTCACTTCTAACATTAGGAAAGGCCTTCAGAAGTGGATGGGTAATGAATTAAATTTTAGTACAGATTTTCATCCGCAATTAGATGGGCAATAAGAACGAACAATTCAGGATTTGGAGGACATGTTACTTGTTTGATAGATGGATTATCAGGGAATTTGGGACCAACATCGTCCTTTGGTTTAATTTTCATATAAAAAAATTCTCATTCCAGAATAAAGATGGTTCCATTTCAAGCATTATATGGGAAGCGTTGTCGAACTCCAGCTTTTTGGGATGATGTTGGTGAAAATAAGTTGATGGGACCAGAATTGGTAGATGAGATGGCAGAAAAAGTTTAGTTGATTCAGAAACACATGAGAATAGCTCAGGGTAGGTAGAAAAGTTATGCGGATAACTGGAGGAAGGATCTATCTTTCAAGGTTGGTGATCATGTTTTTCTCAGAATTTCACAATGGAAAATAGTGATGTGATTTTTTTAGAAAGAAAAGCTGAGTCCAAGGATCATTGGACCATATGAAATTCTGGAGAGAGATGTATTAGTTGCATACCGAGTGGCATTACCTCTGATTTTATCTAAAGAACACAATGTTTGTCATGTTTTAATATTGAGAAAGTATATTCCAGATCCATATCATGTTTTGAGCCCAGAGGTAGTTCAGTTGGAAAAGAATCTCTCTTATGAAAAACAACCAGTCCCGATTCTTGAATGTAGAGATCAAGTGTTACAGAATAAGTTAATTCACTTGGTAAAGGTTGTGTGGGAAACCATATAGTTGAAGAGGCAATGTGAGAATATATCAATACTATGAGGGATAAATACCCCCACTTATTTTCATAAGAGAATAAAATTGCGAGGACGCAATTCCCAAAAGGGGGGAAGGATGTAACATTCCAGGTAAATAAAGAATAATACACTTTCATATTTATTAATATTTTCAAATTAAATATTAATTTCACTTTAAAGGGGTTGCTATGTTCGATAGCGTACCCGATACACAACAAAGAGTTTCTTTCAAATCTTACGTTGCGCACTAGTAATATAATAATATTATTTTAAATGGTAGTTAACATGTAGTCATTGTATTGGAAGGAATGAATATAAATAACTAAAATACGATTATATATACTTGTTAAATGTTTTTATATTTATCCAATAAATGATAAAGGCTTAAAATAAGAAAATAATTCAATTTTAGGCATAGATACTCTAATATTTACTAAAAGGTCGAATTATTGCCTTTTGATGGAGAACCCTCATTAAATATAGTTTTGGACACTCTTATACATTCTATTGTACCAAATAAAATTCTTCTTTATATTTGGGACATCAAAATTTACTTTGTGTAAATTTTTGGTATTTTTCCGATAAAGTTCATTTTTTAATGAATAGTGAAAAATATTGTATTTTAATTCAAAACCTATTTTTAATATAATTTATTTATATGATTATATTATCATTTCAGTTGGTTTTAATGTTCTATTAGAATATATTTTTACAATTTAATCCAATTTTGGTCATTGGAATTAATTTCACTTTGAAATTGGACTTAAACTACTCTCAATCTTTTGAAATTATTGTTTCTTAAAAACACGCTATTTGTTTGGACAATGGGAACTATTCATAAAATTAATTAATGAAACTTATATGTTTTGAATTTTTTAAAATAGACATCATTTTTGAATTTGGAATATCAAATAAAACTTAGGGTGAATTTTTTGGTTTTTTTCTGAAAAACATCAATTTTTTATGAATAGTGAAACCACTAAGTGGTAGTTAAAAACTGATTTTTTGTTTAAATTAAAATTTACCACTTTGGTGAATTGAATTTAAAAAATATGACATAAATTTTTGTCATTAGGATGTAAAATGTGGTTCAATGGGATTAAAATAATTTTTTTTGTGAATAGTATGTTTTATGTTTTATTAATCGTGATTAGAGGTAATTAGTGTAATTTAAGGTAAAATAACGTTATAATAATATGAAATTACCTTTACACATGTACTATCCTTATTGAATGTGTCACGGCTGACCAAGAAAATCCATGTGTCAACTTGGGAACCCCAGGGATCTACTTGGGTAAGAAAATGACATTAATAACTTTTTATTTAAAGTTAAAATAAAAATGCCACAAACAAGTATTGTTTTACTAAAACAATTTTTACATGGGGTTATAAAAGTAATATTTTTTACTATAAATATTCATTATGAAGATACAAATATTTCCTACATCATTATATTTTTTTATAATTTTTAGACATTAAATAAATTAAATTATTTATGACACCATGATGAAGCAGTGATTACCTCATTATATTACGATTTAAATAAAATGAAAAGATAATGTAAAATATAAGACTTACACTTATCAAAAACTTGTTGGATGGGTGGATCTATAACAATTATCACATTATCCTAAAAATATATAATTGTGGGACCTTTAAAATCTGAAACTTATTATATAATAAAGAACCATTTTATAACCTTCCAAAAGTGCCCCTCCTCCCTCTTATAAAAGTTCCCCACCTATACCCACTTACCCACACCTCTCAAGCCTTTGGATCGACCAAAAGCTTCTAATTTTATCTCTACACATCCCACTATTCATCCTAGAAGCCTTAACATGGGCATAAATCTCTTCAAGAATCCTATTTTGTTCAAACCAAGAGGTGTTGCCCAATTTAAAGGTAATGTCTTCACTTGTGTTCATTTGTTTTATTTTGCTTCTCCAACCCCATAAAATATTTTTATTACATTCTTTTGTAACAAAAAAAGTATATTAAATATACTATGATGTTTTTATGAGAAGTATTTGGTTTACACTTACACCCACCTCCGTCTAAGGGTTAAATAACATATGGTTTCTGTGGTTGGCGAATTTCTACCAAACGAAATGATGATTGTCCAATATTATTTTAACACCTTTCATGGTGTCCATTAATAATTCACTATATTTATATATGATATATATTATGTTTATGTTTTCCTTATGATTTTGTATTTTTCATTGATAGGATACCTTTATGGTTTCCCTTATGGGTAAATGCGATAATTTCATTTTAGGAAGTGCGGACTACCGCCCCCTCAAAGTGATTTGATTCGTTAATGCCATATGTGGTATGTATAAAGGATGGAGTTAATGATATTATATATTATAATATACTAGAATTATAATATACCTTTATATCGTTATTATTTAACTCCATTAAATATGAAATATAAATGATAGTAGCGTTCATCCGTACGTACGACTTACCATCTCCATGAACGGTGCATTTCATTTCCTACCTCTAAATGTTATATACTATTATAAATACATGTATATTATGGATATATATGATATATATGATATCCAAATCATGAATATAATTCTGGATATACTGAACCTCTAACCACATGAACAACATGTAATTGTAAGAAGTACATTTTTGACTTAAGTACCAAATATCGACAAACCAAACATTATTAACTTAAATTATTACATAATGTTTATAACAAGGAAATAAGTGATATAAAGGGAATAATAAAACTTGAAAAAAGTTCTTAATAAAGTATTAATTAACACTAGTTTATTATTTAGGAGATTACAGAGTGATCGAGTCAAGTCGGACAAGAGGTAAGGGACTTCGTCTCAATCTCCTTTCATTGAGGCATATTTTGTTCTAATAGAAGACTTTCTATTATAAGTTGTATAAAAAATATTTGAAATTTACTTTTATTCAAAAAAAACCTTTTCTATATGAAGCATTTTACTAAATGAAAAAAAGTATGTTTCTTTTTAACGTACATGGTGACAACGACCTTTTCGCCGCCGCGAATATTATATGAACTTTGGCTTCCTCAACAGGTTGTAATATTTTTTTAAAAGTAAATAAATACCATATACTCATTTATGTATTTTGGTATTAAAAATGTTTTTTATAATGGATTTGTTATGTCAATATATTTAAGTGATAAATTGTGATCGAAATGAGGAAATGTTTTCCTTCCATTATATTTGTTTTATGTCAAATGATTTTATAATGGTATTTAAACATTTGGCTGGTTGTTACGTGATAAAACATATGACAGGTGGTTCCATGAATACTAGGACGGGTGGTTACGTTATAACCTCAAATTCATTGGGTATGGAAGTCAGCTGTATGGCTATTCCATTTAGTGATATGTGTGGAAGTTGACTGAATGGTTATTCCATTTAAGTATGTTTATGTCCCAAGTTACATTTATATATTATGTGTTCTTTATATGGGTTTTATGATAATCATTTGGTTACAAAAGGGTATGTAATGATATTTTATTCAGTGGAGAGTATTTACTACTTCATAAAGGTGAAAAGTATTACTTTGATAAAGTATTCATGGTTTTCTTGTTGTTTTGAAAAAATTATCAGTTTTCCTTCTTTGTGTATCCCTTACTGAGATTTTTATGCTCCCCCCAAGTTTTTTAGAAATGTTTTTCACAGGATATACTATGGAATATAGTCAAGGATGGGATCATGGAAAAGTCATGTTGTCTTAATCATGTAATTATACGTGACTCTTTTTTTAAGATTTCATGTTTTGTTTGAAAAAAGGAAACTTTGTAGAAGTGTCTTCTGTGTAATCTTTTGAGATGTAATATTTAGGATCTAATTCTATAAAACCCTAAACTTGAAAATATCCTTAATTTGAATTATTCATTTAATTTAATATTAAGTGAGGTTTAAGGATGAGGCCTTATATCTATTGTTCTTAATTCCGTTATGGATAAATGAATTTCGTCATCAAATTTTTTATCAGTGAGAGAAAAAAAAAAGAAAATTAGTGTAAAAAATGCATATAAAATATTTATTCAGAAAAAAAAAATACATACCTCAAAGAAATTATTGAGTGATTATAAAGAAATAATTGAATATTTATTTTTATGATCTATAGACACTACTTTTTTAAAATTCAATTCCATGGATTCAAACCACCTAAAACCATAAATTACATGTTGATAACATTTAATACAATCAATTGTTTCATATGATACCCAATATTCATGCCTACTATTATGCATGATCATATTTTTTCATAGAATAAACTTGAATATCATTAAAAAAAATAACAATGGAATCCATATATGACTTAAAAATATAATTAAATAATTTATAAAAAATTCTTCTAAATCCATAATATCATTATTTATAACCATGTAATCACAATTTCATAATCTTATTTTTAATGTTTTCTTCTAAATAACCTCTTTATGAAAATGATGTTGTGGATATTGTCAATATAATTAAATTTTATAGAAACATTGGTGTTCCATCAATTGATTGAATAGATCATATATTAATGGAATATGATACCAATTAATTATTCTAACTTTGTTATGCTAATGTTAATCCACACAATATCTATGATTTTACCATTATTCTTCACAAAAAGGATTGGTGTTACCAACTGACACATTTGTAGTCTCATGAACACACTATATTATAATTATTATTATTTAACATTAAACTCCCTCTATTATATTAGTAACATCTGTTTTTACCAAATATATGTAGGATATTTCCCTTGTAGGAGATCAATTTTAAAATCCACTTCTAATTTTGGGTGGCACCCTATGAATTGTTAATGATAAATATCATGAAATTGGTCAATAATTGTGGGAAAATTGGAATTTTTTATATCCATTGATATATGAACATTAAAATGATTCCAAATAACATGAGAGTGTTCAATCAACGATGAAAAAAGTCTTTCGCTTCCTTCCTTTTCAAAAGAAACTCCTATAATGAGAATCTTGATACTACCCTGAGAAGTGAAACTAGTATTTATAGAATAATATATGTTGTGATTCTTCATCTATGTCAATCAATCCACAAAAAAAATTATATCATAGACATATATTTTTATAATAGATAAATCCAAAACCAATTCCACAATAGCATTTATTAATGAACAATATTTACGCAAAATGGCTCGACACACTCTTTGTCTAAGAGGAGATTATAGTATGAAAATAGATGAAAACTTTCAATTATAAAAAACATATGTTAATTAATATAGAATGAAATAAATATGCGGGACAGAGAAATATCAACAAATTATTCTGTAGGGATAGAATTCAAAAGCATCATTCCTCAATCCATACAATTAACCAAATCATCATCCATGATCACCCACTCAACTCCATACAATTTTATACTCACTATGCATTTTGATTTCATATTCTATTGATTTTTCATTGAATTAGGGATAATTATTTTCCTTAAATCAGCATAGATCCCTCATTTCTGATAGTGATAGTCATTTTATTCAAATTTTCTTGCCAAATCATATGATATTTTGGAAACATGGGATATGTGCCGAACACCCAACCATGACGCACTACGATAATAGAATTGAATATGTCCTATATGTTTTTTATTTTTATAGGCTAGAGGGGTTCTATAAATTTACATTGATCTGATTTAGTAATCCACACTGAAATTATCCAATGGTATTCATCATTTTCGGAGTAATGTTTACTAATTCCGTGTTCAGAATAAGATTTTTCCCACCACATTGAAACTATGTTTCCCTTTTATTTGTATTCCCAATATTTCACCTCCAATATATTCTAATAGGAATAAAAATGATTTCTGCGACCATATTTCAAATTAATTCCCTTTCATCCACTGTTTCAATATTTCTAGCATTTTTATATTATCTTTAATGAAATGATCAATTATCCATTAGAAAATATCAAATCACAACACTCAATATAAAATGAGTTCCATCATAAATTCATTTTAATAAAAATATAGGGAAAAGTTGACTAAAATAATAAATTATGTCTCATAATCCATCATTAATATATTCTATTCCTTTAATATAAAGAATTAATTTATTCTATAATCTGGCAGGTGTGATGGAAAAATTTCTTTTTAAATTTTTTTTAAAAATCTCTTGATTTCATGAATGTTACATTTTATCCCGAATAGATATATCCTATGATTACAAGGTAAGATAATCCATCATATTCATTGGGAATTAATTTTAACATGTCTATTTTTTCCCGGAATTCAGGAATTATATTCATCTTATTCAGCCATATATCAACATATTAATGATTAGAATACCCACGAATGTTGTGGGTACTATTTTTTAACTAAACCACATTATCTAATTATCAATGATAATAATTCAAATTAAACATATCCGATGACCTGAAATTCCCCTAAAATACCTTGGACCATCTACTGGATCACATGTGGTTTAAGTGAAATGCCATATTTAGTATCCACTCCTGGTAGTTACATATTATTCCTGCAAGATACCATGAACTATAATAAAAAAATACCATTTTATCTAACTCAATAGAATACATATGAAAATTAATTTTAATTTACCATACCAATACATATTAGAACATCTATTTCTAAAATGCAACAATTTTATTAGTTTTAATAATTTTATATAATTCTAAAAGTACTAGGTACACCAGTAGAACATACCCCATATAGTTGGTAACATCATTAAAATAAACATATCTAATACTATATTGCAAAATTCATTAAAATATATTGCAACTAATGAATTTATTTTATTGCAAACGTTTCATAAAAAAACATTGGTTCATCAAAATAAAATCATAATTTTAAAATAATGATTTTATGATTACATCCAAAGGGTTTCCTAAGAACCAATAGATTTCCTATAATTTTGAAATCCAAAGAAAGACATAAATTATAACAAGAATAATATAATTGATCAAAAGAATATTTCAGGAAAATAATTTAGATAAAACATTTTCTACATTTTCTATTTCATATAAATATTATAGAGAAAAAACCATCTCTCAATTATTAGTGAAAATGAAGAATGACAATACAATTCTATCGAACATGGATTGGATCATCTTCAATTAAATAAATTCATGAATAACCCATTATAATTGGAATCACAAAAAATATTTAATTCTTTAATGGATTTGAAATATAGTTCCAATAAATATAAAATGGAAATATATAAGTGGAATGGTGATGGAAAATAACTTACCAACGTATATAGACCTCCAACTAGGTTTTCTTCCCTAGATATTAACTTCTTAAATGAATATGGTCATCCCTAAAGCCTATATTGAAAATAATATTTTAGAAAATTACATAATATAGCATTAATATGGGGATAATGATTAAATTCATATTAGATCTATTATTTTTGATGTACAACAAGTTTGATGCACAGTTTTGTGGCACAGTTTGGAAAAACGTGTGACAACTGTGTGATGCTACTATTTCCTGAAAATTCATCCCATGGTTGGATTTCAGGTTTAAAAATTGTTTAAACCAATCGTGATTTGTTTCTATTAATTCAAGAATCGTGGTTTCCCTTGGGCACTCAAGTTTTTTAGGCAAACAATATGAAAAATGTGTTCCTACACCATGAACACTATCCTACCCTAAAAAGTTTCATAGAGTTGTTGAGTAGCTTCAACTAACCCTGCACAAACTATTCACCACCATAAATAACACCAATTATATAAAACCCCCTATAACCACTTTAAAATTATCCTAAACAAAAAATTGACCTTAAATAGTTGAATAACGAGTTATGTAACACATCAGTAGAACAACCTCAATACCAATACTACATCATATTATTATCACTACAACCACTACATAACCTGAACCATGACATCACCATCCTCACGAAATCAATATATCACTCACATATTCTATAACTGAGATCCATTATATTCAAAATACATAACATAATCCTAATCCATATCTTTCTATTTTATGGATAAATATCAATACTAAAGTCCACAAAGTCTTATAGAAAAGTGTGCCTCTTATAATATTGAGAATAAGGTGTTTAAACGAAAACAGAAATAAAAAATTAACACCAATTGTGGATAGCTAGTAATAGTATATAATGAAATTTCAAAACCAAATGTTTCTTCAACCGTTACGAACTATACATGTAATAACCATTAGCTGTTAATTTTCAAGTATTAATTCACATAAATTTAATCCAAAATATCCTATACACATATATAAATAAGTTTAATCCACTATCTCGTACTAATGAAATAACTAAGAACCTAAAAAAGAGGTCATTTGATCAATTATATTGAAAAAAAAATATTAATAATCTATATAATATAATAAGGTATGAGAAGATTTAGTGGTATTAAATATAAAATATACTAAAACACTTAATTAATTTTTTAATATTATTAATGAAATTTTATAATACCATAATAATCATAATGCTAAATCCATATCACCCACAACAAATCCAATCAATCTTAATTCATCAACCCCTAACATAAAATTAAACTATTTTAATAATGAATTTCTAAATCCAAAAATATATATGTAAACTAAAAAATAAATTTCCATATTAATTGAAATTTAATTATGAAATTTCATTACATTCACATAAAATAATTATTCATAAATAACACATAACATTATTATATTACTTATCAAATTTTTATCAACCAAAAAATTATTCAATAATGTATAAAAAATTATATTTTAATTAATAGTAGAGTAGAACATGTCCATAATTCCATATTCTCTTTTATCATTTCATATTTTATTTTAAATTTAATTTGAGAAATAACTAAAATTTCCCTTTAACATTCATTTAATAATAGTATAATAAAATTAAATATTAATTATAATAAAACCATTTCCTAATAAAAATTATATTATATATTTAACATGGAATAGGAAATATGAAATATCATATTTCCCAAAAGTGATACTCATTACATCAATCCTAGGATAATGAAGTGATAAACTGTACAAAAAAATGAATTTGATAAAACATTAAAATTAATAAAAATTAATACCAAAACTTGATGGAAGATTATGATAATTCTATGTTGATGTGGTGAGTGGGATATTTTGTGAAGGGGTTGTTATCAATAGGTTATAGTTTTACAATAGAAATGTAATTGTTTATCGAAGTCATTGGATTGATTCCAATTCAAGTGTATAATGATATTATTGAATATTATAAATAATGATTGCATTGTAAAAATAAAATATGATATGGTTTAAAATAATTATGAAGAAATATCATTAGCATAGTTCACATGATTAAAATTTGTGATGGTAAAATATTATTCCACAAGTTAAAATAAAAGCATATATATAACATATATCTATAGATAATTATTCAATATCTTTATAAGCACCCACACATATGATATCATTAAAATTTCATATTTATAGAAGTTTCATTTTAATCAATTCTAATTAAATTAAGATTTATATAATTAGGATATAAACAATATATCAATAAATACTAAATCAAATAATATACACTTCTATAAAGTATAAAATTGTTCCCTAAAAATATATTTTAATATATAATATGTTTTATTTCTAGGATGTATCTTAAAAATAATATTCATGACCTCATAGTTTTGATAACTACAAATTAAAATTCTATGAAAAACCTTTTCAAATGTCAGATTAGAAAAAAAGGTAGGTAGATATAAAAAATCAATGAAACCAGTTACTCTATGAGTATTTATAAAAATTTTCATTTCACAATATAAACATCTATCTTTTTTAATTTTCATAACTATAATATCTACATCATTAAATAAAATTTTCATAAAACAATTATAATAATATATTAAAGTACGTAATTAAAATAATATATTTTCTTTCAAAAAATTAATATTATTTAATTTTTTTTATAATGTATTAAATTTCAATGTTACCATGTAGCATAAAATTCCGCATAAATATAAGTTAATTAACATTCCTCTAAAAATTTATAATTTCATGTAAATTTATTAAGATTCATAAATAAAACATGTCAGTATCATGGGACCACAATTTCATATCACTCATACCATCACTCTTACAAATAGAATAAAATAGTTGAGAAATTCAGATAATATGTTAAGAAAATCTTATAACAAGTTAACTCTATCCCTTTACCCAGTACATTGACGATATATATTTGGATCATCCAAATCTATGAATAATAATTGTATCACCCATCATCTTTATATATATTGGTCAAACAATTCACCATACTATATTCCCTTGAACCATAAAAAAGTCATGAAATATGATATAATTCATTTCTATCATCATTCTCAAGTAAATGTTCTATTCACACATAAGAAAAACATTTAGGAATATAAAATTATAAATACAATTTAAAAACCAATCAGAATATACTAATAATATTGTGAAATGGTGATTTTATATAAATAAATCATGCATTCTGGTAAATGAATCCAAACATCAAATAATAGTTTTGAAAAGGGGAAAGGAAATATATGTCTTTTATGTTAAATTAGAACATTAATTTTCACTTTTTGTCAAAATTTTCTATATAAAATATAAAAAATAGTTCATTTTAAAATACTTGAAATAATGGAAATGTGGACATAAAATATCCATTATAATTTTATTATGATGATATGATTATATCCTATACATAATTTAAATAATATATAAATGAAGAAAAATATTTAAAACATAAATCACCCGAACCATCATAACATGGGATTCTGTGTATGGTGTCCCTTACATCAAACCTGACATATCATATATGATCATTATCATTTAGAATAATAAACATATGTTTGTTATTTTCATGATTAGAAAACTTTTCCTTGTTTATTATTTAAAAAATTTTATATATTACCATGCTATATACAATTACATAATCCATTTTTTCAATTCTATTGTTTTTATCAGATTTGGATCTTATGTCCAAAAATTCATGGCTAGGTAAATTTTGGTCAAGAATTTCATTTTACTATATAATCAAGAGTAGTAATATATAATTAATTATAATTTAAAAATAATTATTATCCTATTAAATTAAATAATTAATCATTATTAATAAAAATTTTATATGTGACAATAATTGATATAGTAGTATGTATGTACACATAAGTAACATTTCTATTTTTCAATGACCATGATAGAATAAGGTAAGTGTTATTAAATCTCTAAAAAAAATGAACCCATAATAAATATCATATTTTTGTAATTAAACATACATATATCCTCTATGTGATGTGATGATGAAAAACAAATCACATTGGTTCGTGGAAATGGTAATTCCCAAATACACACGAATGATATTTTTTTTTCAATGTATATAATTGTAAAAAAGTATATGATATGTTAAATATAGAGAATTATAAATAATTAATTAATATAATATATATATTATAACTAAATATGTAATAATATCAATGAGAATTGGGGGTATAAAATGAATTAAATTAGTTCTCGAGGAGGTATTCCATCATAGAAACGAATAGAATATTTATTTCTAAATTTATGAATTAAAGGGATGGATAATTGATTTAACAATAATAGAAAAACATATATGTATATATATTTATGATATTTGGGATGTCATTTCATAACATTTTTATATGTTTAAAAGGAAGTATAAGATTAAATAAAATTAAAATGTTTATTTAATAACTACACTTCGTCTTTAACAATCTGTATTGGGTTTATACTTAATGCCCTATGAGGTTTTTTTATGACACACAAATGGTTTTATAGAATATAAGGCATGTTTTATGAATTTTGTTTTTTAGTTTTAATCTAATCCAAAAAGCACATGATGTGTGGATATAGGAGTATAAAGATTCTATTTTATATGTTGGAGGGTGAACATACATGATATTTTAAAAAATAATGAAATATAATAAAGTATAAAAAAATCCAAGTGACTCTAAAATAAAATATTTTTAAATATGAGATGATATATGGTATAATTATTGCTCGATAGTTGAATATATAGAATTTTATAGGTCATTGTAATCATTATCAACTCATTTTAACCCCACTGGTAAACATATTTTCACAATAACTATAGAAACATATTTTTTACTCTTTTTAATATTCATTATGAAAAAAATTGACCATACTAAATAAGATAACATATTTTACATGAAAAATATAGTTAATTTTAGAAAATTATAATGATATAAGTGGTAGACTATGAATTCCAATTTAACTAAAAAAATGCAATTAAAATATTTTCCTTATGAAATTAATCAAAGTATAAAAATGTTTTTATACCAAATTATAATGTAATATTGTTATCAATAGATTTTTTTATTATTAAAAAAATGATTGAATAAATATTAAAAAATAATATAGAAAAGAATAGGGAAGTTAAAATTTTAATAATGGAATGATCATTTTCAAATTAAAATTATATATTATAAAACTAATTCAAAAATACATTTTTTTAAACTAAATAAATTACTACTAAGATAATTTTTAAATAATGATTTAAAAAATATGATCATTTTTTATAATTAAAATTATATTGTTTAGAAATTAATATTATATATAAAACAATATAATGTATGAAAATTCAATTAGGTTATAAATTATTATTATTTTCATTTAGACAGGAAAATTAATTAATAATATTATAAAGAATATTACTCTATAAAATATAATATTAATAATAAATGAAAATGATTTATCGTAAAGTTATCTAGGTTGTTATTGTCTTTGTTTATTTATAATCCAGAATACGCTGTTTCCATAGATGGGTTCTTAATGTTTCATAATCGATATTACACATTGTTAGTAACAAAAAATTAAAGATATGAGAAGATATATTTTTTGAAGTGTGGTAAAATGTTATCACTAAAAACATTTTATAAAGTATATACAACCACCCACATTTATTTCTATTTTTTTTTTGAAAAATTTATCTCACCATATAAAAGGTAGTAAATACAATAATATAACAATATAAATTATTAAATGTAAAAAATTTATTATAATATAATAACAAAAATATTAAATTTATATAGCATTTTATTTCATACAATCATATAGATTTTTATAAGGAATTAGAATCTGAAATATGATTCCAAACATAACAATTTTATGTCTAATATTATTTATTATATTTATTATATTTTTTCATATTAAAAAATGTGTATATTCAACCATTCTATTATATATTTAACATCACTATTTAAAAAATAAATTTAAAAACAAATAAAATATAAATTTATTTGATAATATATATATTACATTCAAATCATCAACAACATATTTTTCTATAAATCTATAATTAAAATTTTAGGCAACACATTAAATAATGACCAATTATATATAAAATTTCTTTATTTCCATTTATTAATATTATTGTATATCTGAAATAATCCCTATTTACTAATTTTATTTATTATATTTTAGTAACACACCAATTCCTTTTTAATGATACATTCTTCGACATGTTTTTAAATGTTTTAATAATTATTTTGTTTCATTTACATAAATATTTTATAAATATTTATTGATTACCTATTTTTTGACATGGATCATGATTCATGGAATAATGAATATTATTATATTTTAATTTTATAATATATGATATAAATTTTGATGAGTTATTTATCATCCAAAAATGAAAATTTTTATAATTATTTCTATATTTAATAGACACATGCACAAGAATAACATTGGTACACACACAATATATATATATATATATATATATATAATTATATCCAACATCTCATTTCATTTTGAAATTTAGGACATCATTAAACTAAATTGACAAATATAATGAAATTTAATTTCATTATATTTAACACAATATTAATATTGATAAAAAATTTATTAAAAACAATATTTTTTTTAAAAAAACTAATTATTTATACCAAAAAAAATATTTTAAAAAATAAATTACTAATAAATAAATAAATTAAAAAATTATTTTAAATAAAAAATATACCAACATTTAAATAAATATGAAAAACGAAAATAAATTAATTTCATTACAATATTAAATACATAATTAATAATTAATTTATAAAATCCAATTTTATTTAATAAAATTGAATAAATAAATAAGAAACATTTTACAGTACTTGTGAACAATTATATTTCTTAAAATCTAAAAATATTATATTAATTATAATTGACCAATAAATATTATTAAAAAAATACGATCAAATAAATTATTCAACAAAATATAATATAATATAAATTAAAATTAAAATATCTTAAATATATTAAAAACTTCTGTAAATTTAAAACTATAAATGTTACATTCTTTAGATTACGTAATTTATTTTCCTAGGAAATTATAGGTCTCATCGGTTGATACACCTCAAGATATTTTTATCCATAAATATTTAACTAAAATATGAAAATAGAGAAACTAACTCAAGATAATGATTCATAATCCATATCATTCACATTATTTAACTCTCAAATGATAAAAATCCTTATGATTATAAACTAAATCGAAAAATAAAATCTAAAATATTTATGCTCATGGTATGATACCACTCAAAAAGGACTATCACAATACAAATATTCACTACAAATTGATTGAGATAAGACAATACCTCCATTCGATAATAATTGTTTAAATGTAACTACAATGTGAAATACCTGTTAAATTATAATGTACATATGGAAAAAACACCATCAATTAGAGATAAATTAGTACCAATTAATATGAATCCTAATCACCATATCACTGAATACTCTTTTCTCATTCACATTGTTTCAAAGTAATACTTATTTTTAATAATTGATAAAATTTTAAATTATTTTATATTTCATGAAAAAAAATTAAAAAAACCCACTTACAATACAAATTGATATTTCAATATAGAAATAATTCATTTATATAAGTAAAGTCAATAAACATTGTTTTTGGTAAATTTCATGTAAGAATTTGGTTCAAAATCAATTAATATTTTTATAAATTATTAATTTGACTGGACAATATAACTCCCATTATTTTAAAATAGAAATATCATGCTTAATTGTGAGTTTGACATGTAACAAATATCTTATAAAAGAATATAACACCCCGCGAAATTTAAATATATGTTTTTTTTATAAAATCAATTTATTTGATAGCTTCTAATGAATGAAACATTGATCTAAAAAGAATTGTGACTCTATTAAGATATTATTAATTATTCCAGACTATTCTAATATATCCATTAAGATAGATGGTTGGAATATTAATAACTAATTTATTGAAATTATATTTTTTACAGATGTATAAAAAAATTATAAATATTGATTATAAAAAATATAATAACATTTTTAAAGTAATTTAAATGTTAAAAAAAATTAAAATTTTCAATTAAAATTGTTTTATCAATTATTTAGTAGTAAGAATAAAATAAATTTCATCAAATTAAGAAAATTTATTTGATAAAATGAACTATATTATAGAGATAAAAATATCAAAATAACATTTAGTTGATTTTTTTTTGAATTTTATGAAGGTATAATTTTTTTATTAATAGTGAAAAACAATATTTATTATCAGAAATACATTCTCATTAAAAGATTATTATAAAATTATGTTGCATTTGATGTTTTTTATAAGTTATCATTAGTTCAATTATATTATATTTTAGAAAATTATGATTATTAAATTAATTATATAGGGAATCTTGGTATTAAAATCGCCTATAGTTATGAAAATATTGTCTTTAGAAACCATCATATTCATTGTGTTTGTAGGTATAATATTGATATTTAATTCTATACTAATTATATTTGTAAAAATTTATTCCTTATTTGAAATTAAAAAAAATTATATTATCTAAATAGTAGAAAGTAATTTTATTAACAAAAAATAATTATGATAACAGTGAAAATTAAATATCACAGTTAAGGTAAAAATAGATTTACCAAAGTTATTCAAGAAAGATGAGCGTAAATAATTACCTACCAACTAGTAAAAATCATATCTTTAGATCTTATTTTCTTCCTATACATCCCAAATTAGGATTTAACTTCACCTTGGAGTATATTTCTTTGTAATTACATTATAATGTTTGATTCAATAGGGAAATATCAAGGAAATTACAATGAGGGATCACGTTCCTATTATATAAAAGTGTTCTTCCTCTATTCACTTATACACACAATTAAGACATTGGTATCCTAATAAACCTTTAAAAATATATCTACAATAGTCTTTCCAAATTAATGATATTTTTTCTATAAAAATATGAAACCATGGGTCCTTAATAATATATCAAAATTAAGTTTCATTAATAGATTGTATTTGTCTTGAAAAATCGGTTTAGTTTCCTTAATTATTTCCCCTAAGAAAATTATTATTCAAAATATAAAATATAATAACACAGTGTCTCAAATATGCATATATTTTATTGTGTTTATGGGATAAAATTTATCCATAACCACTTCTATTAAATTGTAAATAAAGCCATCCATCATGTGTATAATGCACTACCCCCCTAATCTACCGATATATATTTAATTCCATCACTTCATTTAGAGGATGCATATTATAATTGATTTAAAATTTATTTATCATATTAGTGAAATTATTATATTTTATGAATTATTATATCATATATATCTCCTAATTATCCAATCTGGGAGTTATACGATTACATCTCTCTTTTGTACGTAAGACTACCACCTCATAAAGCGATGAAATTCATTTTTTTCATAAATATTAAATGAATGGTAGTAAAGATAATTTTAAAAATTTATACTTATACTATTAATGATTTTCATGAAATATAGTATCACATATATCTAATTAAATACTAATACATTATAAAAATATAATGTCGTTTGTTCCTATGTGTGGACTACTACCCTCTTGTAGTAGTGTGAAATGCTTTTCATTTTTTTAATATGTGGTTGGTCTTTAGTATATAATTGATATTTATAAATGATATATATTTAAGAATAAATAATGTATAATTTTTATGAATATATTTTTTCTTTTTTCTGTAAGATGATAATACTAGAAATTGTATTCATGTTTATGAACAACGTAGTATCTCCTTTAATAACATAATCAATTCTTTATCTATTGAATTTATTTATAAATATAAATAAATATATAGTTATTATAAATTATATTTATATATCACATAATAGTATGAAATATTTTTAACAATGACTATGTGTAAAGGAAATAAATTATCAAAGAAAATCATAAATGACAAATGGAGCAATTATCACATGAAACCATGATTTTGAAAACTATTTGTTAATAATATAGTCCTAAAATGTTATAACTAAATAATATAATGATGTAAATATATTATTATGTTTCTATTTTAGATTCATAATAAATATGTATTTATAATAAAGGTGTTTTGTTTCACATAATAAGGAATTTGAACCTACGGTAAATGTTTCTAGCCATGAATTTTCATTCATGAAACCTATTCCATATTCATTACATATTAAATTGTGTGGTGACTATACTAAATCATATTATATGTTATATAATGAATATATTTAACATCAATGTATCTATTATTTAAAATTCTATTATTTAATTTACGGGATTTATGATTCAAATGTCCTAGATGTGATCATAGTTTATCTCACAATCTCATCATTGTTAAATGTTGTTTCAGTATAATCCTCCATTGGTTAACTATGTGATCATTAAACAATTATAATAATATAATTTATTATAATATTGTTATTAATTATCTTTTTCATGTAATATTAACATTTTTCAACTCTTTGTTACTTCGAATGACTGATACTACATTTTATAGAAAATTAAAAATTACATCTGTGTTGAGAAAAAATAATTTTCCAGGAAAATAAACGATTTCAAAAATTACATCGAAATATTATTTTCAAATTTTTAAAAAATAGTTATTAAAGATGCATTTCCACATTTTTATTTATTGTATTTTTTTAAAAATAATTTTCCACTCATACTCAAAATAAGGGTCACTGGTCTTTTAGAAAAAATAAAAACGCGATGTTTGTCTCAATCTATAAGATTTGAATGGAATTTTTTGATATGTTGTCCTATAAATGATTTAAATGTAATTAAAATTACATTAAATTGATATTTTTAATGAAAATTATTTTCCAAATATAGTTTAAAAAAATTGTTCTAAATTTTTTTTCAATGTGGAAAGTTTATTTTCCATAAATATTATTTTAGTGACATTTTTAATGTAGTTGTATTCATAAATGAAAAGAAAAACGTTATTTTAAATATGATATAATGTTGGTAGGTTGTATTAATATTATCAGTAATCATTTTATGGATGGTATAGGATCATTTTTACATATAATTTTCAATTTTTTTTATCGGTCACCAAATTATTCTTGTTGGATTATTATTACTTTTAGTTTATAATTCTATCTATTAATTATATGAATATTTTACAATGAGAATTTTTAGGTTTACATGGTTTCAAAAATATTATATGATGAAATAAATGGAAGAATTATGTGATGGGTGGGGACCTAATTTACTCTTCATCTCGATGCATTTGTACGTGACATGAACCAAATTATCTTGGATATTTCCCAAATGTCAAAACCATTTATGCAAGACGTATTAGAATAAGACCATATTGGTATGATTTCAAAAATTAGTCCTTGAATTTATGTTTAATATGTTCTACATTATTCATTCAATCATAAAGAAATTAGTTATTGATATTTCTTCTGATTATACAATTAGATATAATATTGATCAATATGATTCACGCTCATGTGATTATTTTTGTGAAGATTTTGATAATAATTTATTCAAGTCATATTATGCTCATGTTATTAATGAAATGAAATTTGTTTTATTTATTTATCATTTCATGTGTATAATTCATTATTTATTCGTATCCTCTATCCTATGGTTATCATTACTAAACATATGAGGTCACAGAATTTTTATTTTTTATATTATCTAGGATATGAATAAGTCTTTTATAATTCATATATTAAGATACACTATAAGGATGAAGATAAATAGAAAATAAAATTTTTTTAAAATTTTATTTTGTTATTTGTAAAAAAAATTTCAAGTTTGTATCTTATATTCCATGAATAATAATCTATTTGGTAATTTTGGATTCAATTTTATATATCATAATAAAATATAATAAAATGTAAATTAGCTTATGGATAATCAGGTCATATATTCACAACCAAACTATGATATAACAAACATCAAAAATTAAATAATTACCCTTAACGATTTAGAGATATGATAATCCTTTGAATATTCAACATGAAAATTTAATATAAAAAACAAATTGAATATAATAATTAACTTACGTTAGAAGAACATGAATGTTTAAACAAATAGACAATTAAAATATCATCACATGAGATATATATTTTTCAATAAATTGTTAAATAATTTCAATAATTACAGTAAAATCCTCAATAAACATATAATAAAAAATTAATATGAGAATGTGATTATAAATCAATCAATTCAGAAACATAGTTGAACACTAATATTTTATCAAACTACATCATCCATTATAAACCATTTTATTTTAGTTACATTTTTAAGTGATGGTTATGAATAATATCAAGTTGAATGACAACATCCATTATGGTTATCGTAATTACTAATGAAATATGTAAAACGTAGTAATATATCATATACACATTTTTTTTCTTATTTTAATTAAAATAATAAATTAAATATTATAAATAAAAAAATGTTTTTAATAATAAAATTGATACTATAAAAGTGATTTTAAATCAAAAAATAGTAGAATGTTATTTTTTACTAGAATCAAAACATTATATATTTAATCACAATATGTTTCGTGTATTGAAAATTTCACCCACAACACATGTCCCTATATTAATACTTACTTTTAGATTAAAAAAACCCTATAATGAAATATTTAATATATTTATTATTCGTATCATCTATTAACCAAAAAATATTATGTTTTTTGATATATCAATTATATGATATGAAAATATTTTACTAATCAATATAGGGATTAATAATTAATCACATGTCATTAACTATAATTTGGAGGGACAATTATTGATTTGTTCATATGGATTTTTTATATTCAATGCCTACATTATTACCTAACACTTAATTTACTTAGATAATAAAAGTTACACCATATTAATTTATGCACTCATATTTAACCATTGTGATAATTTATCAATAAATATGCTAAATATTTTATTCTATATAAATAATAGAAATATATCAAAATAAATAATTTAGTAAATTTAAAGCATATTGTACCAATACAGACTCATCATGATCACTATGGCATAAATTCCAATGAACATGAAATTTATTTTTTTCATCCATGAATAAAGGGTTGATTATAGAATTTCAAATTATTAAACATGTGATATACATAAATATATTTTTATAAAAAATCATCATACCATCACAATAAAGGTATCATTACTAGGATGAAATTTGAGAACATGGTATATTGTAAGAGAAAACACACATCTATTAGGCAACTGGTTTAAAACAAGAACATTGGATATATAAAAAACCCAATTCTGAGACAATATCATCATAATATGTCAAGTGATATAGATATAAGACTAAACATTTACCATCCAACACCTTGTATAAATAAAATTGGAAAACCTAATACTTGATGTAATTTCATATATAACTATAGAAAATTGAAATGAAAATATTAAATAGAAATATCCCCAGAACAGTCCATAATTTTATAAAATATCATAAGCAACTCCTTGAACTCATAATGTCACGATTGATCAAAAAAAATTAATTACTTGAAAAATAATATATATATATATATATATATATATATATATATATATATATATTCGGTATGAATTACATGTATATTCAATGGGATTCTCAATGATACCTCTCATGAAAAATGTCTAAAAACAATTATTATTTTGAATAAATATATGAATCTAACTATTAAAAAAAGAAGGTATAAAATTATATCCTAATCTAACCCATGTGTCTATTACAAAACATTTTTTAAATATAAATTATTCTACATTAGAAAAAATTATATAAATTGAACCACCCTGAGTCGAATTATCATTGGGGGTTTTAATCTAACATTCCAAAAACTAAATATTATGCTTATCATTCCTTCAAATAAACTTTTGTATAATAAATTGGTATCACAACCATTTATGTATATTGTGACTATAGTATCTCATTATTATTATATCCAAGTAGTAACATTTGTTTTCCCTCCTCTATAGTGAAATTATACCTCAATTCATCACAACATAAGAATGCACACATATGTGAAACCAAAACCAACAGGAATTGATTAAATCAATTGAAATAAATCAATTCATTACAAGTCACATGTAAAATTTTAGTAATAATATGATATATCACATCTTGGGGATGAAAAAAAGCTATTTTAAGCCATTGTTGGATGGTATATTCTTCCTCATATATATATAAAAAAATCTATGTAAAGGAATAATTTATCCCCCAATCCCCAACATGTTAGATGATGCAAAAATACCCAAAATATTCTGGTTGTATGGTTCAATACCGACAAGCATGTGGTAGTGTATGAAATTTAATATATATATAATATGACACACAACAGCCCTTTGAATATCTTCATAGGAATAAAACCATTTTTCATTAAACCCACACTAAACCCCCAACCAACACTTTTATGGTCAATATATTAAAAAAATTATACAAGTATCTTAGTATAGCATAATTAAAAAATAATATATTAATTAATATTTCTCCATTTACATTCCAATATTAACATTTTAACAATATCAGCATGGTTCCTTCTGCATCAAAAAGTTCATTATATTTTTTCAACGTAAATTGGTTTCATATATAAGAAATAAGAAATTTCCAAATTCATTCCTTAAATAATTATCATTTCATTATTCAATATGTATAGTATGAATGAAAATAAGCTACCAGAATAGAAAATTTACATAGAGTAATAATTATCTAAGAACATTAGGTATTAAGAAACCATAATAAGATATATCCAACCATCCAATTTTTTATAAAACATCAATATATAAGGTAAGAATCAATGAGAAATCCATTGTCATAACTCCATCAAACCATTATAATTTTGAAAAGCATTTTTCCGTATATAAAATAGGTTTTTCCATCACTGTTATTTACCTTATATGTAGCCCTAGGTACACATCCCATTATTAATCATATATTATAAACATATCTCATTACACTTCATTTAATAAAAGGTATCATATCCCATAAAATTCATGCAATATATATAGATATATATATTCCACATGTAATTTAATGTAAACAAAAAAAATAAATTCTAGTAATTCATTCGTCTAATAAAAAAATAATTGGCTCGTTCATCTCCACACAATAATTTTTTTTATTAAAAAACATTTTTAATTCCATAGTGAATTGGATACTATATTATCAATAATTGTTTCATATTAGGAAACCCACATAATGTATCTAGATATTTAGATAATTTACATTAAAATTCATTAAACATTTTTACCATAAATATTTATGTATCTCAAATATGAGTAGTGATTGATCTATTCTCACATATTTAGTAAACATGTTAATATTCCATGTGTAACATTTTTTGTCAATTTATATGAAAATTTACTATGCAACATAATATCAACAATACATCTATGTAAATAACACACTATATAGTAAATGTCAACAGGAAATATAAGACAATTTATTTCAATAGTCTAAACTAAAAATTAAATTCTCAACATCAAATATTAATCATTGTTAAAATATGATAATCCCTATTTCAGTTTTCTAATACCCCAAATAATAATATTATTCTAATAATTTATTTCTAATTAAGTAATTTTTCCTAACATTATTAGTTTCCTATTAACAATAATATTTACGAAATTATATAAAATTATTTAATTCTCTATATTTGTTATTTTCATTCATAGTTGTCACTATTACACAACATATGATTATCTGAAACAATTAAATCTAACCAAATAAAATATCATGATTTTAAAAATTTGCATTTAACATCATAAAATAGTCCTTGTATTTTTTTAATAAAATAATACTACAAATATCATGTGTCAATTTTGTTAGTTTAGTTACTTACTCTGTATAAAAATGAAATTTTACATAAATTATTGTTATATTCAATATCAATATTATGAAACAACATAAATAAATTACATAATGTAATTCACCTATTTACCTCTACCAAATAATTTTTTCATAATCAATTAATTGAAATTTCCCTAAAACTATCTAGATTTTAATGCAATAAAAATTATAGTTATAATATGGGATAATTATTACATTACAAATATCTAATTTTAAGAATAATAATTATTTAATCAATATGTGGTTTCTAGGATATCATATAATAATAGAATACTTTAATGTGATTTCCATATTTATAATAGTTTAACAACATAAATATTTTCATTCCTTTTCTATAATAATTCTCATTTATATTATCATAACTAATATTAAATGTTACATCATGACCGTAATCATTTTCATATTAGTGAATGGGTCCACTAACTAGAGGTGGAATTCGCTAGAATCCAAAGGATAGAAACAAATTCTGTTGTATTACTAAAACTATTGGAGGTCGATTTTGCATTTAATTATACGTAACCACTATGTAAAATAAAATAAAAACGAAAAAATTTCTTTATGATGCAAGAAACGTAAAAAAATATTGGAAGTTCATAAGAACTTTTTCTCCACTTTCGTCGATGTGGGGTTGAATTATGAGTGGTCTTTAAAAATTTAATTACACTTTTAATTATGCCATATAAAATTATAATATATTGATCCTATTGATATTATAATTAAAACTACCTCATATTACTTGATTATAAAATAAATTAAATCCAAAAAGGTTAAATATATATTTTTCAAAACTATGGGTGACTAGGGATTATCTATATAGAATATTTTTGATCAATTGATATACACAATACAATGATTTAGATTCAAATGATTTAACTCCTGTTGAGATCATTCATTATATATTCCTGAAATTATAGTTGAACTGTAACCTTCAATGTACTCATATACATTTGAGAAAAGTAAAAATAAATAAATAAATTATAATCACACATTTTTTTCATGAAATTAACTTTATAGAATTTTCAATATATTTTATCATTATAGATTGTGGAATATTCAGCTTTTTTGGACTAGAATAAATCCATCAGAAATATTATATTGATAAATACTTATATAAACCTCATTAAATCTTGACATCAGTGATAAATTTCAAACATATTAAAATCATAGAGAAAATAATTAATATTGAGAAAAATGATTTGAAATATCTCAATTATTAACATTGAAATTTCTATCCATTGTATCAAATGACTCTATATGTAGTACAACCACTTATGTGACTCTATCTAAATGAAATTTCATGAATTGATTAGTAATTAAAATCTTTAAAATTAACACATCAAATCCAATTCATCTGATTGGACTAGAATGATAATGTCAGTGATTCTCCATCTTGTTTTATTCACACATTTGTTATATATATTTGACTCAGACAAGTTCATATGACATGATCTATCAGTTGAGTCAATACATTCCCATATGATCATCCTAAATCCATTTGAAAATTATTTTTAATATGGTTCTCCAAACCTACATCGATGATTGATTCTTCTTTTATTATATTCTTATTTCCCTTTCATAGTGGTATCATATACTTCCCTATATACAACAACATAGAAATTGTTTATCCAGTTGAATTTGAATTGGTATATCCGCTTGGAAAAAAGATATCCCAATCTTTATCAATAAAATAATATTTTTCCAGTCAGCATGATCAATTAGACACATTAGGTAACCTTTTTCAAAATTTAACTCTAACTATTATACATCATATATCTACATCTAATATAAAATTATACATGTACATATGGAAACCATAATACATATTTACTTCTTCTATAGATAATAAATATATTTATGATGATCATTTATCTGATGGAATCATGTTGGAAATAACTATTCAACTTTATATTATCATTTATTATAACATCACCACATAGATGATTGAATATCACTAACCATTCCAAAATTGTAAATATGAAAATTTTGTAGTTTCAAAATTTATATTTTAACAACTTGAACATTATAAAATAAATATTTTCAAGACCTTTTATTAATGAAACATTATAACATTTTATTTATCATGTTTTTATGAATATTGAAAAGAAATGAATAATAATTTTAATTTAAAAAAAGTATCTAAACAATTATTATGATAAAAAAATATTTCAAACAAAATAATGAAAAATTAATATAAAACACATTTCCAGTAAAAAAAAATTCAAATACAACAAAATACAAAAAATATTCAATAATTACCTTAGGATATATTTTAATTACGAAAACAACTCTTTTCTCATGTTTTATTAAATAATATCATTTATCATAATGGAGGCCCTAAAACCACATTGATATATTAATTAATATTTTTAATGTAATACATTAATCGGTGTCATGAAATTTTCATTCCATGATATTCATAATTTTCCGCTAAAATATCTAAACATCAAGAATAGTTTCTCAAGAACCGCATTTTAATTATTTTCCATTTTTTTGATAACACCATTAAAATATTCAAAAATAAATCATAAAAGTTTGTACATCTACACCCCATTTGAAAATACAATTAATTGGCTAATAAGTTGTTCTGTAAGAAATTAATTATTTTATAGGTGGTGACTGAATATTCAATTGCATCCTCAATTAATCAAATCATTCTATTCACATTACATTGGTGAAAAAATCATAATATTGTTTTTTAAATATACTAATAAATAAAATATACAGTACTAGAAATCCATGTTATAAAGTGATATTTAAAATATATAGTATTTTATAGGTATTGTTTCACTAGATTCCAGGGTATATCATGGATAATATTATTATCCAAAATCTCTTAAATTATTTTTCAACATTCCCCATCAAATAATCTAGTTAAACATTCATCCACTTCATTTGTGTACATTTCGATGTGGATAAAGTAAAATGTCCATCTTCTCTAGTCAAGGTAAATAACTTTTTTTACATTTTTTCCACATAGAAATAATTAATATATTAATAAATATCCACTTAATGTTGTTTTTGGGTAATTATAATCTCTATCATAATAAAAATCAATGATATCGGGTAATGTCAACTCATTAATCCGCTAATACAATATGACATAGTTTGATGTAATAATAATGTACCAAAGGACTTTTTTTTGTACCAGCATGTGTTATTCCTTTGAATAACATTGATATCCTTCACATAAATATATATCATAACCAATGATTAGACATAATGAATTAATATAAATACCATTTATAATAAACTTCCAGAAATCGATTTGAATTACACATTATCCATTTTATCATAACTCACCTTCCTGACAATAATAATTAGAGTCAAAAAATCCTTTGACTTAAAAATTATACACTATTTTAGATAATCTTTAGAATACATTTCTTGTGATATGATGATGTTTCTTCATTTCAATTGATATTTTCATCCTCTAAATAAATTGGACTCCCGTTGAATTGATAATTCAATGTTTATTCAAATTTATTAAAAAAATTTATTCATACATTATAATAGTATTTCTTAATAATTTATAACTCATATTTAGAATTTTAATTAGGGTTTCTCTATAAATCTTCCTAACATTTGAGTTTCAGTAAACATTAAACTTCTAAAATATAATTTTGGAGGATTTTTTCATTCTTTGAGTACTACACCTGAGGATCCAATTTAAACTCAAAAAATATATATTCTATTTACACACCTTGTGTTGATCATTATAATGTATAAATAGAGTTGTTTTAACCACCAAATCATGATTTTATATTTTTTTATTTTAATAATGATGATTAACATCCATGTCATATAATTTGTATGATTGAAGACCAGAAAGAAGTAAAAACATTATTATAGTTTCAATTCCTATAAATGGAGGAATATTTTCCTCAAAATCAACAACTTCCACATATTTTTAACTTTTTCAAAAAGCCTCAAATTATTTCACAAATTATTATCCATTCTTGTTATGTTTATTTATGAAGAAAAATTTATTTCCATAAACAATCTTTTTGTTACATCAATGTATTAGATCCTAACGGTTATTTTAATCAATTTGATCAATGTATTATATCATTGAATTAAACTATTATTTATGATCAAGTGATTATTAAAAATGTTTTATTTCTACATATTATAAATTTGACATATTATTTTTAAATATCAATTTTATTTTTATTTTTTCAACTATTTCTTCTAAATTTTTCATTATTTTAGAAAATTAAACCATTTATTTTGACATCTGTAACATTTGATGTTTTTTTGGGTCTTATTTACACATTACTAGTCTTATCATAATCATGATTTATAATATTAGGATCACAGTCTCTATCCATCCAATTATCTTCTTTCAAAAACATCATTTTTTCCGTCATTTTACTATTTTAATAACATTAACAACATTGCTTATAGTGGACTAGTGTTCAATGAATATTTCATCAAATGAATCAACTAGATTATATATTTTATTATTCAAAAATATATTCATTTTTATTTATAATAAACCCCTTGGTAAAAAATAATCTTCAACTATTTCATTAAACATTCATAACTCTCTATTTTTTATCATTAGTCTGTAAGGAATCAAATAATCTAGTGTATTTAAATATAGTAATTTTATTATATAATATATCATATAGGATAAATTTTTAATTCTCCTTAAATATAATACCTCAATTGAAGATTTATACTTACACTTATTGGTTCTTTCTAGAATGAAAATAAAATTTTATATTTAGTGAGAATACATCTTCAAATTTGATGTAGAATTATAATTTTCCATTCAGATTCATTATTTTCCTTAGGAATGAAGTGTGTATTGTATTTGTATATAACTAAATAATTCTACATGCATTAATTAAATGAATTACTTCTGAACTCCATTTATTTTATTCCCTTGGATTCTATATATCCACACTTATCTCCTTTTCAAACATCCCATTACAATAATTTTAGGAAAAATATAGCCTATAATTTTGTATTTGTAATCATTACACTAGTCATTATAGAGAAATAATTGATGGAAGTAATAAGTATATATAAATTTTTTTTATTATTTTATCATCATCCCATATATATCTGAGCATGTGATATAAATAGTTTTGAATGATCTAATTTTTTATTTCATTTGTCGTCCACTAATAATACTACATTTAAAAAAAATGAATAACATCAATTTTACCTTTTATTTTTGGTAAAAATAATACACATTCATCCTTTAGAAGACAATTCATACACTTATAAATTATATTCCAATTTATTCAGTTCCACGACATGTTTTTATCCTAAAAACTCAAATTAACTTATTTAAAATAATCCAAAAATATTTATACATTGACAGTTGTTTGTTGTACCTTAGAAAAATTTTCCACATATAAACCATTAGATGATTTAGGAATATTATATAATGATTAAATAATAATTATTATGATGTATTTGACAAAAAAATATCCTTTTGGGCTCATTCCCAGTAATGATAAAAACATTCAATTACAGAATTATATGTACAAGATTATCTTATTTACTAATTCATATTATTTTTATCAAAATATAATTTCAACATCATTTTCTTGGTCCATGATGTTATTAAATATTTATTAATATTTTAATATCTCATTACATATGAAAGTGACAACAAATATCCAAAATCCATGGTTTATTCGATTTTCTACCACATTGTGAGGTCTCAAAAACAAAACATGTCTCTTCAATTTTAATTTTCATATAATTATTATAATTAATACCATATGAAAATACCAACATTATTGTTTTAATATAGTCATAAGAAGTGTGAAATTAATCCCCACACATTCTATAAATTTCATAATTAAAATCAAATTTGTTTCCCATGACAGGTATTTACTTATTCTGAAATTATTTATGTTTCTTCCAATATCATTGTAGCAGTAAATCCTTTTATTCAAATATTCGTTGCCCACAAATCTTGACTACTCATAGTGAGTGAAAACTTTTTCAGTAAATTATATGATTTATACTCATCTATCCCATTATAATAAAATTATATTTTGAATCTCTATCATCATGATATTATAAAATTATTATTGGTATAAATCCTCATTTTTTATAAATTCATTATTTACATCATTCTTCATATGAAAATACTTCTTCTATATTACTGATTCTTTATAGATTTATTTAATATAAAAATAAAACATATACTAATATTATTTATTATTCCTGATAGGTTTCAACATTGTGTTCTTATTTAAATGTTTTTGTACCTTCCTTCATTTCAATATGATCCATGTAGGTTCTGAATTTATATAAATATTCATATTCTATTGAATTTGTGTTATTTGATTTATAATATTCAATTTTACTCAATGAAGATATTTTATTTAATTTTATGAAATACATATAAATCGTTATGGAATTCATAACATCCTTAAATATTTTATCCCACTTCATCTTTATGGTGTTTTCTTTATAATCAAAATCTCATTCCCCGTATTTCATCTTACCAGATTTCACTAAAATGTATCTGATGCATCATCACTCAAAAACATTAACTAAGAGTTTCCCAATATATAATTATATACATTTCATGTAAATTTTATATACAGGGTACAATATTTTATCATTCACTCTAGTATAATATTCTTTATCTTTTTCTTTGGTAAGTCATAATTCCTAATGATGGTGTTATTATATTTTTATATTCCTATTATATTAAAAATAAATATTTTCCTTAATATACTTTTTATATATATGATAATTCTACATTTAATACACAATAATAATGTAATGTAATTAATTATGGGAAAAAATATCATTTATCATATAATATATATATTTTAGGATCAATCATATCTGTAATATTCGCCCACCCTTTTTATCAATAAATATAACTTCAACAACAATTATTGAAAAATTAATGTATATAAAAATATCATTAAATCTAGAGAAGTATTCCTCAATAGATTTGTCATTCCACAATTTTCTCTATTTGTATATGATGATCTAGATTAGAATTTTGGTATCCTATAATTTTATATTTCAATTGATTGTGATTAAAAATGTTTCCAAGTAGTCCATTTATGTTTTGATAACCTTCAGATTCCTAAAAACTATTAATAATAATGAAATAGTACTTAAATTATTTGCATTTCGATTGACTAAAAAGTTCCTTATATGATCAGATGGCATAGGAGCATCTTTCAAATTGATTTTAATCCCAACAATAATAGTCTCAAAAACTTTAACACCCAAACATGATCAATCAGGTCTGTGGTTGAGTTCCATGTCCCTTCGTATTTTCCCCCAATAAGTTATATGTTACTGAGTAGTGGATTTGAACCCTAGATCAACATGGGATATCCATGACCTTTGTACCATGTTAATAAAACAGTAATATAAGTATGCGATAAAAATAAATGAATGAATGAATAATCCCCAGTGTAGTATCAACAATCAAAATTAATATAGACTCATGCACTATAATCATTTTATGCGAAATATATTGACCAAAAAAAGATCTAATATATGGAGAAAGATAAAAAATAATAATCATTATCTAGGTCAAGAAACATTTTTTAATATAACCATCTCTTACTAATCTAATATATTTTCCATCATATGACTCTTTCCTACCAATAGAATCATATTCATGAAAATTATAATATCCCAAAACAATCTGACTAGGGTGTCAGTACAAGACTTATTAAGACATCAACAATATACCTACACATTAGATAATATGTTATGTAACATCATGGAATATAATTAATCAAGATATATATATAAACAAAAAATCATATCATAAAAGAAAAATATGGATCTAATATATTTTTGATCAAAGATAATATAAGTTAAATGGTCAGTTGTAATAAAGAACACTTGAAATGTAGAATAGATGATTATTCATTTTCTTAGTTATCTATAAAGAGTTGAAAGAGTAACGATTAGTTTAAAATCACCAGGAAGAGACTCCTAGGGTAATTAGAGTAAAAGGGGTAAAAATAACAAGAAATAATGAGTGACTATTTGGTTGAAGTAACACCTATAAGATTTTCACCATCAATGGGTTTCATCATGGGTGATGTGACATGTGGTGGAATCCGTATTATAGTTGATGGCCACTTAAGATAAAAAATACCTAGATTTGATTCTACCTAGGAGAATCATCCATATGGAAGATTACAAGAAGCTATATTATGGGAATGTTGCAGCTATAAATGGTATAGAATTTCTACATCCCTTCCACATACTACCTCTAAATAACTAAATAACTATATAATACATATAAAAAATTAAAAATTAGATTCAAATCAATATAGAATATTATATTAGAATACCTAAATGTATAGATTTCACTATTCTCTGCTATTTATGAAACCTCATCCATGAGATGTACCTAGAGAGGCCTAATTATCATCTCATTATGTTGTTCAGGGATTTTTGTTTCTTACTCTCACATCTACATGAATTAAATGATTATTCCATCATGATAACTGAAAAGTGAGAAATGTTCCCTTATAGTACCTTCTCGATTCATTCCACTATCTAAATATATAATTGAATTTTTTTTTGGAAAACTCAACGTCATCACATTCGAGCATAAGCACGTGATCACATTTTTTTCAAAAGGTGTGACATATGGAAAACTTTATCAGTGTCTTCATTTTATGGATGATGGTTAAATTAATAATCCACCATCTTGATGGATTCAATAATCTCTAATGTCCCAATTTATTGTGATGTAAATTTACAATGTATCCATTCATTCCCCAACTAATTGAACATCTACATGAAAAAATTCCTCAAAGTTTCTACACCACATGCTCTCTCTATCAGTCGACAAAGAATTTATGGCTATTCTATGACATTTTCATAACATTCACAAAGCTTCTACAAATACTCTTAGTTCAACAACAATAAAAATTTTCCATTAACTATATATTCACCTTCCACATGTTATAAGAGATATAAAAAAAGGTTGAAAAAATAAATCCACAAATTTGGCCATCCAAATAATGGAATTATACCTATTATTGTAGGTGAAATATTTTCGAGAAAATTGATTATCCCATGATCCTTTTAAATAACAAATATAACATCTAATTGTATATTTTATAATCATGATCATTATTTTTTGTTGTTCAATCAGTTATGAGGAAATATTTTACTCAACTTCACATAATTGTGGATATCCTTCTATAAGAATGTCCAATCCCCTAAGGTAAACTAAGAGTATCAATTTGATATGTCAATGAACATAACTATAAGTAGACATAGTATCATCTAGTAATTTAGTTTTCTTAGGTTATCTAGTTATTTGATCTCCTATATCCATATTATATGAGACATTATTGTCCACTGATACACTACCACCTAAGTGGAATCTCTACCCATAAAATATTCAATAAACCCACTTCCTAATGTATGTCATAATGTCATTAAATATCAAAACATAAACATTATGAAGTTTGAGAAACTATATAGGTCTATAATTCTCATGATTGACTCACTAAGATGTCAGATTATATGAGGGAGATACTATAAATTCACTCCTCATATTGTGCCTATAGTACTACCATTTCGACATCATGGTACATCATGATAATCCCTATGTACATTTACCACTATTAATGTAGATAGGGATTCAATAAGTTCTCTCCCATATGTGATGGAATTAACACCCTACAATGAACCAGAATCATTAAATGTCTTTATAAATCTCTACCAAAAAAACCAATCCACATAAAACTCTATGAAATCACAATACAAATCATATGAATCTATTGATCAGTATTCAATTATTCTACCATGAATATCTTGTTCACCAAGGGTTTATAATATATTTTACCTCAAACCTCAGAAACACAGACATTCTACTCATCAAACATGTCCATAAGGATAAATCTATATATTGAAATCTATAATCCTACATCCAATTTCATCCATTCCAAAACATTTATAAATATATTAAACCTAAAATTAGTGTAAACCATCATAATATAATACATCAATATGTATTCATTGAAATTAAACTAATAAATATTCATTTCACTTTTGGAGAATATTTAAAAATACTTATGGAGACTTTAAACGTAAAAAATATATCATTGAATAGGTTTTATTTATCGTATTTCTATGAATATAACTTAACCACATACTCAATGTCATGATAATTTTAGTTCCACTCATTTGATTATAGTCTTTGATTCATTTTAGATTCCATCTTTTCAACTATCATTAGGACAAATATATTAAAAATACATGATTCATCATAATATGCATCATAAAAAAATATACTATTTAGAATAATTATGATCTCAGTTTAAAAAAATATTGTTTATCTAAAAAAAGACATCATTATACTGATCTTTCAATTAAAACATGACTTCATTAATGAAATGTTATGTCATTGTAATTTAATAGTAGTAAATTTATGGAAGGAATATCTGATAGTATTTATCCAATAATAAAATTGTTTTATCTCAAACACATCCCATGGCCAGTCTCAAGATATAAAATTATAATTAATATATGGATCAACTATTATTAAAAAATGTGAATTCCCATTCATAGGAAAATTAACTCATGTATCCAATAGTGGCACATTAATTAGTCATTTAAAAACTTATGTGCTCGAAGAATACTAAATCTGATATTGTGGTATCTAGGATATGATCTAATTTTTTTAGAATACATAACTAATGGTATCCATGAAATGAATAAGAAAATTATCTAAATATGGGTGACATATATTAAAAAAATTTAATATTTCACCCTCTTAGTCTCAATGTTGACATAAGTCCAAATGAATATCAATCATATAACGCCACTTGGCTCCCCTCAACTGATCATATACATAATCTATTCATTCATAATGGTAAGTGATCAATAGTGGGAAATATTCTAAAATTCTATAGTTTATAAAAATAGATTAATACTAAAATCATCATTTTTCAGAAATATGCCAAAATAACCCAAAGGAAATTTTGTCTTCTTAATTACACCTTTAGCTTCATTATCATTCCACTTCTTCTTTATTTATTTAAACATGAATACTTCCATGTGGTATGGTGGAATAAATATGTATAAGGCACTAGAAAATAGTTCATTCTTGAACATAACTCCACTTTGTGGATGTAAAACTAATAAATATTATATAACAAAATATTGATTAAGGTCTACAAGAGGATGAATATTTGATAGATTCATTGTATTATAACCTCCAAGAATCATTCTAGTGGCCAACATTGAATACACTTCTCAATAATTTGGGTCTATTAACAATAGTTATACCCCAAATTAAAATTCATTGGTCAACCTAAAATTATATCTATTTTCTGATGGTAACATCACTCATATTCGATAATAATCGATCTGTGGATGGAATCTGGTCAATTTTTCTATACCTCGGACCACATAAATACATATCATCTCAAGATTTTTGATACTCTATATATTCTAACCATAAAAACACACAATTAGATAGTCTAAATAGACATGAATACAATCAACCATTTTTTTAAATTGTTTATTTATATATAGAATATTAGAAGGCAATTTAACTGATAAATATTACCCATCAACAACATCAGCCATTATTAGGGAATGTTTTTATTTTATATCATAAATAAATAAATATATAAATTAGAATAAACAGAAACATTAAAACATGAAATGGGTGGTACCTCTCTTTTATTGTCTGAATTTTGATCAATGGAATAATAATGTCCACCCAATACTATATATGTCATGTTCCCTACGACACATTTCAAGTCCCCTATGAAAATTTATATATCCTCTAAAAAGTCCTGTTTGGAACACTATTGAAATGTATGTAGATAATATTTATATACATTGGGGAAGTGTCCCTTCCCCAAATATTGGAAGCACTAATCAGATTCACCCCCACATGGGTAGTATTATAATATATATTATTCAACATTTGATAAAAACTACACTTCCAACCATCCTCTAACATACTCTTCATATTTATATATTGATGTACTTTGATCATGAATGATAATGAAGTGGTAAATAAAACATTATCTAGAAGAAGGACAAAAAAATTATACCATAATTACCATCTTAATGGTTAATTCCATATATGATTTGTATCATAGGTATTAAATAGAAGTTACTGATAAATTGTTTATTCTCTAGGAGATTACCAATACTGATCATTACATCCTTCAAAGAATATTACCCTAATATGGGGGAGAAATGTAAATCATCTCTATTAAACATGTTAAATAGGATGACATTGTTATCATAACATTATTGAGATATTTGAACAACATAGGCTGATTTAGACTCAGGGAACTTAGAATGGATTAATAAATTAATATACACCTTAAGGTATCATAAGATTTGGAATTCTATTTACAAGACGAAATGATGATAACCAACCATTTCATAGTTTCACCATGATGCATTAATGTACCCAAATTCACATTCATATCCCATAGGGTCACTAAATGATTAAAATAGTCAATAAACTCCATCATATCTTCTAAATTCTATGGAACCCTTGTTTTATGGATGTATGATTGGTCACAGAGATTGATGTAATGAGTATAATCAACAATTTTTATCCCACATGTTTGGGATCCTCTAGCTTAAAAATTAATATTCTTAAATTGTTTTATCTAATTCAGTAGTATATTATTACCATCGGAAAAAATAATGTAAATTAATCAGTTTCTTCACCATTAGAGAATAGGGGATGAAAATGCATATAAATGGAATATATGAGTTGGAATTTCGTTTTAGTATAATGTTTATTAAAATCGATGAGCTTTTATAAGTAAATTGATAATAAGAACATGAACACAAAATGGTTTATACAAGGGTCAACAAAAGAGGCTACCCAAATGAAAAACTCATTACCACCAAACGACATCTAAAATGAAATTTCATGACAATAGTTACTTGTATGTTATTTAAATAATAGTATATGATATTAATCAAAAACATCTATAGGATTAAATAAAATAATTCCATAAATTACAAACAAATCACTTATAATAATTTCGATAGGAATTTAATTAGATGCGATCTATATAATACATTAGAAAATGTATATTGTGTGTGAACCAAAATTACTAATATAATGATAGAATACAAACAAAGTTATATAAATCATTATATCAACATCATGTGCAATGAACAACGTTAACAGAAATCATTGTAACATTAAAAATGAACATTAAAATCCACAAATTATATAATATTAGTGGTCTATTATATAGTGTCAGCCATATAGTTACACATTTCCCCCACCTGAGTCCCAACCATCCAACATCATGTCTAAAATATCCCAAATTAAGGAAAATTTATTGAAGAAGTTACTAAATATGTAAATTTAATACCGTTTTGTGACACCCTAAAATTATCCATTGAGTCATGTATGGAGTCCCACATGTGATCATGCATTCCTCCCATTACACAAGTGGTTTTTAAATAGTATAAATGGCCTACAAATCATTATAGGTAGATTATTTCATCATATCTAGGTAATATTCCGTGTTAAAATGAAATAATTACATGAATGAGAAAAATAATAAATTAATGAACATTAATATAAGTATTAGTAGAAGACAAAATGAATATCAATAACTAAAATATTAACATGTAATGTCCAATACATAATCTAAAACTACATAAAATAATCTAATGTATGGTGTATACATGTAAATAAAAATAGTTTGACTCCATAATTCCATCCATCTGGAAATGTCTATATACTCTTATTGTCCTACTAAAATTTCCACAAAAAAAACCTAACCCATTAAACTGTCTTTTACCAGGAAATCAATTAGTGCAATGAAATATCCAATTAGGGTGTTAGAAAAATACCCAAAATGAAATCACCAAATTATTTTAGAATTAGGAAATATTATATATACATATATTTAATGAATGTAAATTGTTTATGTTTATAAAAATTAAATATATCAGGAAAGAACAATTCATATTACAAGTACTCAGATATTATCTCTAATTTCTTAATTAACACAATGTGAGAAAAATATCCCCTCCATTTAGATAGTCCAAAAATATGATTGATAGTTTTCCCTTAATATGAAACTTCAAGGAGTTATGTCCACTCACTAGACATATTACTACAATTTTATTTCTAGAAAGAAACTAACTTCAAGGAAATTTTTGAAAGATAGATATATGAAATATATGATACTTGAGATATATAAATGATTAAACGTATTTTCATGTTAATAATGTATCATAGTAATCAAAATACACATATAATATTCCCCTGAATATTCATCTACCCTACATATTCACAACAAAAACATTGAAAATGGACATAATAATATAGTATTTAAAATCATGTTCTTCACACCTTGTCAGTAATAAATATATATGGAAAGTGTCACCATCAGAATCCAAAAGAAATACTATATCATATATAAAATATTTTTTCAAAAGAATTTTTAATCCTAGGATCAATGTTATAGATAAAAAATTCCTAATTATTAGTTAACTCAAACATAAATTATACTATATAATGTTGACATTGATATTTGTCAGATTGATGCACACATTCCAATTCAATGAATATATGATCTATATTATCAATTATCTAAAATAAATTGTGAAAATAATTTAATAATCAAGGTTATTTTTAAGATATCATGGATCTATTAATTTTTTATAATGGGGATGTAATGGGAAATTACATCAAAAGATGAAGAACTTTCCATACAAAGAACAACCAACTGTTTGATTTTTCGAGATTGAAAAGGAGTAGGAAGAAGAGAGTAGAGACCAAATTTTCTTGGATGATAATACATAGGAGATAGTGTTCCAAGGAGTTATGATTAATGAGAAAATGTTATTGGGATATATTTTTTAAAATAATAAATATTAACTTTTCATTATCTCTTATCTCTGTTGAACACCACCAACTAGATGGTTGATTCTATGTAGAATCACAACTTTATGTAAGCCCATTTTGAGAGATTATGGCTTACCATTGATTGGATAATGGGAATAAAATGGATCTAAAAATAATACAAGTACAAAAAACTTGTATTATCTTGGTTCTAACACATTGAAATCTTATAGCCTACCTCTAAACACTTATAAGAATTATTATATTCTATTTTTATATTGAGATTGGAAAAACTGATGGTAGAGTATTAAAAATCATCTATGGGAAAATAGAAAGAGGGTATGTTTTAATTCTATTTCTCTTGCTAATATATTTTTATACATCAATTGTAATATACACTATTCTTTTATGTTATATAAGATTGTCCTTCATTGGGAATATATGGAACTTAAATTGGGAAGTGTCCCTCTATAATATTTCATGAATTTCCCAAGAATATGATTACAAATTAGTTGAGGTGGTGAAACAATGGTTTTCCATTAAAATATCAATACTATTGAAGGTAACACCAGAAACATATTAATGGTTGAATACACTCAACATTGTAAAAAATCCCCAATTTTATTTATCTATAATATATTTAATCTTGGAAAATTTATTTTACAATTTTCTCCCTCAATGTGGGTGAAATTTTTATTAATGTATCTTCTCTTGATAATCCGTGAATACTAAAAATATAATAAATTTAATAAAACTATTCTAACTCTTTATTTTATATCATTCTTGTAAATTTTATTTTCATCAGCTAGTTAAAATACATTATTAAACATCAAATCCACAATGAAAATCATGGAATATGATAACTGAACATTTACCAAAAATTATTATTCTAGTACACTCGGTCCACTGAAGTTGTGTTTAGAGATTAATATTATATATCTTATATTTCTACATATAAATATCAAATATTTATTTCACCTATAGTGTATTATTATCTATCCATTTAAAATATCATTAGTACACAACTTTGAGATACGCGTTCTTCAAAAAAGTGATAACTTGGCTGGATAGTAATGTGGTAAATGTTTCATCATTTCGTTCCTTTGATAAAAAGGGAATCCAAATATCAATGTTCTTATACCCCTTAATATAGAAAAAATACATCCTGAAACAATGTTGGTGGAATGATTTCTAAATCAAATTTCTCATTAACACCATATTTCATTTAAGATCCTTCAGTGACTCTAAAAATGTTTGGTAAAAAAATGCCATATTATCATCCTTAAATATTAATATAAATGATATCTATAAAAATCATCAATTAATTCTAATGTTTAATAATATTTATAGAAAAACTAAATATCCCATCAATTATTTACTTTTCATTGTGATCTATGTATGTTTCATCTATATTATGGACTCACAAAAGATCATCTGGGTGGATCTATTTTATTTGTTTCGAATCCACCATCCATTCACCAAGCATCACCTCAGACATTGGATAATGTTCTGTCCACTAAAATCAGTATAGTGATATATTCTTCATTTTCATCCTTTCATCATTCATCATCTATCAAAACAGATATACTTATCTCTGTGGTATAGCGTTGTAAATTTTCATCTATTAAAAATTTCAAATTTTAGTTGGATGGAACATCATTGACTTCAATAACTCTATATAATATAATTATTTTTTATAATCATATTTTATTACAATAATTAAGAAGAATCACTAAAAACATAACACAGATATCGTGTCTTTATATCTCTCTAAATGGTATATAAGTGTAACTTTACATCCAGTAAAATTCGATTAGTTTTTTTTTAATGAGTTATAGTTTTTTTATTCAAATTTATTTAAGGACCCATTCGAGTAACACACATACATATCTAACATATCATTATCTAGAACATCACAACCATGTTCTATGATCATTTTATATCCACCAAACCAACATTCCATTATCAAACCTTGAATATTTTGTAACTTCTTCCCAATAAAACATGAGCATCATAAAAATATTCTTTATAATGAAACATAATTCATGAACAATTAGAATGTATTATAAATGAATAAGTTAATACTTCTCTGTTCCATAAATTCATTGTCATAGTTATCTATAGAATTGATATTAATAGTCATTATGATAAAAAATAGATTTACCAGAATTAAAATTCCCTTAAAATGTTGTTCGAAACCTAGTGGAATATATTGAATAAATAAAATCTAGATTATCCTCCAAAATATAAAACTATTAAAAAACATATCATATTAATAAAAAATGGAATAAGTATCCCATAAAAAACCATCCAAATATGACAGCATTGATGGAATATTACTATAACCAGTCCTCATGAACAACTGTAATATCATACCACCATGCTATCAATATTGAATCGTGACTCACCATATGGGTAATAAGATGATTTTTCATTATCTATTTCATAATAAATGATACATAAACAAAATGGATTATATATAGAGGGATTATACAAACCAAATTTGAAATCCACTATAAGAATACCACACATTACACTATATCAAAAAAAAAATTAGATCTTTGTTAAAATTGTAAATTTTTAAAAAATTGAAATTCAAAGATAAATTAAAATTTAATAGATATTTAAAAAACAATGAGACAAAAAAAATCCCTTAATTTAACATTGTATTCACATTATATGTTCTAATACAACAACACTCTATTTCATGTCCCGATATTTCCTATACCCATGAAGGGTATCTCAAACATCTGTTAATCCTTTAATTGTATATAATACCTTGTGTCCCCCAAGTGTAATCATTTCAATATTCACCCAGGATTCTCATTTAAATATATTCATTTTTTATATTAATATAATTACAATCCAAAAATACATTCCAAATGACCATAACAGTATAGTGTAATTGGAGACTACGTACACAACTTGTGATTCATAGGTAAAATACACAATCTCCCACTATTTTATTCATATCTATATCCCTTTTTATACATATCATACATAAAAAAAATATCTATATCATCAAGAAAGATGCATAAAAAGTATTAAATCAGATTTGTAGTATGGGTAAACTAGGGAGATATATAATCATAAATTAGAAAAAAGTGTATGAGAACTTTATAATATTAATTTAAAACCATTCCATCGATATGAAATATCATTATATTAATTCATAGAATAAATATTTGTAAATATTAAGAGATAAAAAGTTTAAATCAATTAACATAAGATATAAGATATTTAAATTTTCATAAGACAAATATTTTTGGCATGATGAAAAGGATATTTACTCATTATAATCATAGTAAGGGTTCATTAGGAATTATATCATAGTGGAATGGGACCACATCCCAAAATATTGTAGCAATAATGGTTCACTCTATTGAAGAATATAATGGAAAAAAATATTATTGAATTATGTTCGGTCACCGTTCTTGTCATGTTAATAATATGATAACTAAATATTTAACAAATTAATTTCATGGTGGTATAGGAACCACACATATATTAATTTAATCCATTTTTATGTGGTCCATGATATCGTAAATAAGATATCATATCCACTCCCACAAAATGAAATTGGTTTCATAAACATTTAAACATATAATTAACAATGGAAAATATATATGTTTCATATTAATTTCATTATATAAACCTAAATAACCCATGGATAATGAAGAAGGATTCATAATATTATTATTATGTTATAACACATGGATATGAATGGGGATTCATTAACACTATGTAATCATAAAACATTCAGATAAAGAATAATAATAATTTACATGGATCATATCATTTTAATAAACAATTTACGACAAATGATGTTATCGTAGATGGGAAATTATTTTGATTTTGAAATAATTTTGAATATTTTCTTCATTAAGATAATGTTTTTTTAAATCAAATTTAACAAAAAAACATTTTTAAAAACATTTTCACTGGAGATAATAATGAGAACATATTTAAGGTTCATTAAAGTAATTTAAGAAATTTCATGAGGATATTAATTATTTTTATTTTAAAATAAAATGAAAATATTTTTAATAGGTAGAAAAATTATTTGAAACCCTATTTATAAAACATTATTTTGGAATAAAAATGTTTTTTGATGGAAGAGAGGAACAACATTACTTTAATAAAACATATTTCATTGAACTTTTGGGAATATTTTTAGATGAAAATTAATGGAATATTTTTTACTGTATAATAATAACATGATATGAAAATTCATGATATTATTGATAGATAGAATATATTATTTCATCATTGGATGCATTGTCATAGATAATTCTGATAAAGGATGACATCATAACCTACAATATTTACAACACTGGTAACATTGAATCGTAATCTAGTTGAAGGAATTAAATTTTTTAAAAACTGAAATATAATTATGATAAATAAATTAATGTTATTAAATGTAAAATTTTATGTATATACACATCATAAAATATGATAGGATATTTTGAAAAAATATTTTTAATTAAGGAAATAGAGATAATAATCCCTTACAACATTAGAAACATTGAACCATAATCCCTATGAAATAAAGATCCTAAAAATTATATCTAAAACCACGCATTTTTAATAAAATCATCATACAATACATTTTTTGACTTATATACAACATTTAAATAATGGGGTGATTGTGGCACATGCCTCATAGAAAAAATAACATTTGATAGAAATACCTTACTTTATGTGACTAATTACTTCATAAATATTCAAAAAAATATTATAATAATTATATATTAATTATAATTCTAATAATGTCTCAAATATATATGTATCCTACGATAAAAAAATTACTTATGTCCATATATTACCTGTTTATTGGAAATTCATTATTAAAATTATGTTTCTGATAATATGTTATCATTTTCAAGTTTGTTTTTATTTTTCATTTGAGGTAAAATGATATTGAAAATGATTATATAACATCTACAGTAATTAAAATTACATTTTTCTCATATTTATAAATCAATAATTATGTATACCAATCATGAATTATGATTTTAATAAATGAATTGTGATATAATTATGAAGATAGTAGGTTGTACATATGCATTAGATAGTTTTCCATTTTTCAATGATCATAATGGAAATAACATATCTACTATAATATATTTATATAAATATTATTAAATCATACATAACGATTATTTTTTAAATATAATTATACATATAATCAATTATGTGTTAGGATGAAAACAAGGTCACATCATTCCATAAAGGTGGAAATCCACATATAAAATACTGACATTGTCATCTTTCAGTGACTGAAAATGTCCGAATAAAAATTACTGAATTTATAATTATTATGATAAAATCTTACTTAAGATAAAAATTTTATATGGTATGTAATATCTATTTATTAACCATATCATTATGACAATTCGTGTAAATTATTTGTGAAAATGAATATTGTCACTTACTAAGGTGGTGTCCAATAAACATAAGAATGACGTTATCATTTTCTTAGTGGATTGTAAAGTAAAAAACATTGTGTATTATACAATGAATCTAATGTTATTATTATAAATTATTTATAATATATATCCATTATATCCATTATAATTACCATCTGTGATATGTGGTAATGAAATAATGAATAACATCAGTTTGTAAGGTAGTAGACCACTTTTAGCACTAGTGATGAATTCATATCCCATATGAGATAAGGTTATATGATTGAAGATCCTGGAGAAAAAATAATAATATGATAATAATGTTATGATATTCAGTTTATTATATAACAACAAGCTGGTAATAATTTAATGTGTAAGAGGAATAAATAAAACAGAAATTCCCATTTAAGAATGTTACATATTCTTACAGTAACAACCAAAGGTATATAGTGAAGCAATTTCAAAGTTCAATTATTTCCCAATATAAGAATTATAGGATGATATGATGAAATTTAGATGTTATTTTGGTAGTTATTTTTATATAATTTTATCAAGTGTTTTGGTATTGGAAGGAGATTGAGTTACCTTTTATAATTTATTAGGAGTGGAATTATTGTAAATATACAAAACTATTCAACAACTAGAGGAAAATATCACCTTATGTTGGTAAAAATTGGTAAAATAATGTAGGATATTGTTTATGTGGTTGAGAAACAAAATTAAAACATAAATGTAACTATCATAAACATGTCATTCCTTATTCATTAATTTTGAATCACATTTACCATTTTAATTTTCACCATGGTAAATATTTTTTTCACAATTAGTTAATTTAATTTATATGTGGAAAATAAACTGATCCTTATATGATAATTTATAAATAATTATTTTATATATGAAATATAAATTATTAAATGAATACTTGTTGTGTGTGAAATTTTATTTTTAACATAATCGATTGTAATGAAAAAAACCACATTTTAATTTTAATTACGACAATATATTTACTTTTTTTCACTATAATTATGGTCCAAAATTCAGTTAAAAGTATAATATAATATAAATTATTATGAATCCAAATATATAATTCATTTTATAAAGTTATATTAATTTAATAAGAACATTTTTATTTATATGTATTCATGTAGAAATGATTAGAATGTTTGTTTTCAATGTAAAATTGTACAAATATGTACAATGATTTAATCCCAAATTTATAAGGACAAATGATTAAAATCACCTATATTTGATTAGTATTTATATAATTTATGTATTTTTACATTAAAAATAATTTAAAATACATTATAAAGTGGATTGACACCTTCTTGATCTATAAATATAATAATAATATGATCCATTTTTTTAAACTCAGTGTGGAATAGGGAGCTCGATACACTCATTGATCCATTTAATGGAAAATAACCTTAGTGTTGTGTTTAATGAACAATATTGAATTATTTAAATTTATATTAATATAAAAATTTAAAAAAAATCAGGATTTACAATCTATATGCTTCAAATGATTTTAACACTCACTATTTTTCAATTTGGTATGATCTAATGAGATTAATTATACATTACTATATCCTGTGGTCCTATATATGTTCCAAAAGAGAGTGGTTTCACCACAAATATTATATATGGGAATTTTATTACATCATTTTATATTATATATTCATTATATAATCTCTAACTATTTTTTCTCAAATTAATAATCATTCCCTAGTGGTAAATTCTCTGAGTTCAGTACATGTGATGGTTTGAGTATTTATTACCTCAAGAGTAGCACATGGAACACAAAATGTAGTAAATATAGGATTGGTGGAAGGTCCAAATGATCATATATTTTTCATATATGATAATGTACTTGGATTAGAAGGATATACATAGGGAATAACATCCCTTATTTAATAAACAATGATATTAGTAGAAATAACTTCTTACAGATCTAAAATTCAAGGTCAAATAATTGATGATCAGCATAACATTTATGAAAACATTGTTCAAAAAATACATTATTTTCAATGTATCTAACCATATCATCCATCTCCAAAGATTTCATATGTAACAATATCATTCATTTTTTAGATTCATTCAGATACATTATGCTTTTACCCTTCATTCCATAAAAGGGATTTATAAGAATCGATCACAATGGTCGATCAAAATATATTGTCACGACAAAACAAATCTTGAGGAATGTAAGGATCTTAAATTACTCTAAAACCTATAAAACTATATATTACCATTTCCTAAAAAGTTTTATTAATTCTCATAAAATTACCATCTTTCATAGGATTACATGTAATACATAAACATAACTCCATATCTTGATGTTTTAGATGATATCAAAAAATCAGCGATGTAAAATTATAAACCTATTCATATACAATTTAATTTTATATTCCCTACAACCTCACCAGTTATTTAATTTTTATTCAATGGATTGGATCTGGAGATAAATCTTCTTTGGTAGTGTTTATGTGTGCTAATTTTTTAAGGTGATTAACTACAAGCCATTGTTACCTCATCATTAAAGATAAGACCAACCCAAAATGATACCATATCATTTAATAATATATCCACAATTTGTAAATGTATTATCCTTTAGTAACATGTCAAATAAGACATATTCCAAACCAAATGGTTTTATTGACAAAAATGTGACTCAAAATATCCTTAATATTGATAAACATCGATCACATATAACATCAAAAGCAATGTAAATGAATTTTAAGTAATGATTACCCTTAAAAAATATTCCATGGATCGTAACCATATATCTTAAGTTAATATTTCATGGATACCTAGATGATTTGATAAGATAAATCCCCCTTTATTCCTTAAAAAGTAATTTATCTTATATGAAATCAATTCCATTTGAATCATGGTACAATATTTTAACACAAAAATATAAAATGTGTCTTTTTTATTTGAAAAATCACTTATAGGGAGATAATCCTCTATAAAGTTTACTAATTAATTGAAAATATGGTTTTTATAGGTCTCATACATAAAAATACAACATCAAATTCCTAAATACGGAGTGGAGGATTACTGTTCCCTAATTATTTTGATTTAACTTAGCTATCATGATTTCATAAGCATTGTATTTTTCCATTTTTCTAAATATGTTAGTGTGTTTTATTAATGTCATTACCTATTTGTTTTAGGAATTGATTCCCATAATTCTCTTACAAAATTAAATAATATTGACTATGGGTAGTGGATTATATGAAGTTCTATCTCTATATTCATCATTATTTATCATCTTCCAATCAATTAAGAAAAATATTTCTTGAAGACATTCACTTAATAGTAGATAACATTTATTTGTTCCTTTATAAATATTTCTTCCATGACTCATAATTTACTTGGATAATAATTAAAATATAATATTCATATCACAATGGTTTTTTTGTTATTTCCTCTTATTTATGTTTTCCTCTTTTTATCAGGACCGTGATATGGATTTATTAAATAAACCTCCACTTCAACTTTAAAAGACCATTAAACATTATCTTTATAGCTACTGTTTCCTATTATGGATAAAATAATTCTTATTCATGTATTTAAGACACTAAATAATTGATCAAAAAACATTTTAGTTAGATTATTATACAAGAAGTGTACTTCAAAGGTCCTGTAAAATGTTTCTCATATGATTGGATAGATTCATCATCTATTTCCACTAGCACAAGTAACTATTTCATGATTTTTGTATTAATTATTTGTGTAAAGTAATTATTGAAAAATATTTAATTGATCTCCTCATAATAAATTTAGTCAATTTATTCTTATTTCATCATATTATTGATATGAGTATACTGTTTATCTACATTACCTTACATATGTTAGACATACAAAATTACATTATCATGATTTGATCACTAGATGACCAAAATTTCCATTTTAGTAGTGAATATATATTTCATATAATTTGGTGGTATGCACAACCAACATATATTCGGTGTATGTTTCCTTATGAGTGGTTGAATATAATTATGTCCACTATTTTTCTAAAATGGAATTCTATCGTGACTATTATCTTGACATTTTTTTTCTTCAATATGCTGTCTAAAAAATCACAACTTCATTTAAATATACAACAACATGGGAATATTTTAAGACATTAAAAGTCATTATCTATATAAATCATTCATTATGGATCAAAATATTATATTAATAACGGAATCATAACCACATGGTGTGTCAAAAAAGGTGGGTACCATGTCCGGTTTTTTACACAAGGTGACTGTCAAGTCAGGATAAATGAACCATTTATTATCACACTAATTTTTTCTCTTAATGGATTCAAATGGTTGGCTATAACTATCCTCTACTGCCAATAGTTAATAGCTAGGATTATTGATTTTTGATTTTACATTTTTTTAGATGAAAATTAATTATATTACATAAACACACACCAAATACCATAATATTTTAATGAATCAGTATACTAGTTAAAAATAGATTTATAAATAAAAATAAATTATATCCCACTACATTCATCATAAATATCACCGTTCTAATACATAGAATATGTAATAAATTTATTTATAATATGGGGATTGAAAAAATAAAAAATTGTGACTTATGATACTTAGTATTTCATAATTACGAATACATTAATGCATAAACCAAGAATAAGGGTGTGAGAACATGAGTATATAATTTAAAAACCATATCATTTATATCAATGGACATAATGTTGAGTTATGGAATAATTTTTTTAAATTCCTAAAACATTAATTATAAATGTCTCAAATAACATGATCCATGAGGGTATAAAATTGGTATAAGTCATAGATTTATATAATTGTAGAAAATAATTTCTATGTTAGTCTATCCTTATTTCCAAATCTATCATAGTGTAATGGTTTTAATGCCCAAACCACCGTTCTTGTAATGGTACACTACCAAAAACATCACAGTTTAAAATGTACCATACTAATCATGGTCTGCACCAACATTCATTCCTATTTATCTAACGAGATATAAATCATTACTCAAATAATTGGAAGGAGATATATGAACAACACATCTCATAATAAATAATAATTTATTATGTTCCTAACAATCATAATGAAATGATTATATCATGAACTATTAAAATGAATTAGTGATCATAAAAATTTCTTCATCTCATCATATCATATCCATCACAAATTAAATTATTTTCATAATAATTTTTATAATGGTCAATGTGATGGGAGACAAATAGGTTTTAAGAAATCCTAGTCATAAAAAAATTAATAAAATATTTTAATTTTATCCATGGTTCATATCCCCATGAAATAATATGATCCATTAAAATTATCATATTATATAGAAAATTATTTTTAGAGATAAGTCGCATGTAACATTTCTCAAAGGAGATAACATCTATCTCAAAATAAATTATAAATACTAAAAACATTTTCACAGCCTTTTCCTGTACATCTATCTTAGAAAAAAATTTATAAAATATTAAAATATAATTTGAATCATTTCATATTTAAAATAAGGATTTATTCATCATAAGTAATGTTTAATATATTTGTAAAATGATAAAAAATCTAAAATTTATATAGAAAACACTGTTTACAAAAATTGTTTTTAACTGAAGAGAGAAATAAAACTGATTTTATTACGAATATTACATGAATATATTTTGTATATTGAAAGAGGAAAATAAAAAATAAAACATTTATTCTCTGGAAATAAACAATATATTTGTTCATTAAAGAGAATATATAGATATAAATGATGGTTTTTTATCATTATACAAATATTTATTATTTAACCTGATATATGATATGATTTAAAGGCAAAATCCATAAACAATTAGTAAATTTATTCATTAGAATTATGAAGAAATAATATTAATTGAATGAAAATGTCAATAAAGTAAACATATTAATTATATTACATGTCATGTGGGATTTTTATTAACCATGTAAAAAGATAGGTGCATAACATATCATATGTCTCAAAGAATGAAAATTTAGGAAAACCATTTACTATTTTTTTACTTTTTACTCATACGTCAAATGAAAGAGATATCAGCATATGGATTTGTAAATAAAAAATAATTTTATTAAAATAATCATAAAATAAAATCATGGATAATATATACACCAAATAAATAAAACATCTAGCCAATATTGCATGTGTCTCAAAGAAAAATAAAACATAGATGGAAATCCCATTGCTTATGTATATACATACATAATAGTCATTTAAAATAACTATATTATAAAAAAAATTAATATAAATCAAATGAATTACAATAATTGAATATATCATACCCTATATCATTTTCTTATTTCATCTTATTAGCCTTTTCTTGAAAATTCATCATTAAAATCTTGTCTCAATTAATAATGACTTTTTTTGCATATGTTTTTATTTATTATTTTTCATCGCTAACATTGATGATGGTTTAATAATATATATAATTAAAATAATGAAATAATTATCATTTTTATAAATAAATTCTACTTTAAATAAATATCATTATATGTGGTTTTGAGAAATGAAGTATGTTACGATCAAAAAAATGGGGTGACATATGTTTGCTTGAGTAATGTTTCATTTACTCGATGGCCATTATGGAAATATGGTATGTAATATAATAAAAATAAATAATGAACATTATATATAAAAAATATTATTTAGCTAATAATTATTATTATAATAACCCATGAGGTTTCGTTAAGATAAGTGAGTCTCATCACTTTGTGAAGTCAGTAGTCCACAATTACAAAAATGATTTTATGCTCATTTATTTAGTGAAAAGGGTAAGAAATAAGATAATATATTATATTATAATAATTTTAAATATATTATTATTATAAATATTGTTTCATATAAGACATTTATAGTTATTAACATTATCATTATTACATTCTATGTAATGCATTAATGAAAATGAGTTACAGAAATTCAATATACATTAGTCCTCCATATACATGCATGGTATTATTCTTTTCCACAGATAATGTACATAAAAATAGATTACATGATATAATTTTAAAACAATTATAAAATATAATTTCCAAATAATTATATTTATATTATAATTATAGATTATAAACATTATATACATCATCATACCGAACTGTGAGAGGTGGTAATTGGGAAAATGAATGACACAGGTTAACGAGGTGGTAGTTCATCTTACAAAGGAATGGTAATTTTCTAAACCATTATATCCATGTGTTGACAGTTTTAGGTCATTATAATAACTTGAAAAAAAAATATTTATATGGATTATATATTGTTTATTATGTCATAATGTATAAATATTAATTGATGGATATGGAGGATGGAAAAAACGCTCATCGAATAATGTTAACTCCAAATCAGGTATCATACATTTATTTACAAAATAAGACATATAAGGATGGATTTATGATAAAAATAACTATTATATTATGATGTTATGTAATTTTGAATCTAATTTTTTCTAGGTTTTTGGAATGGTTGATCGATAGAGTGGTGTGAAGATGTGAAGAGGGTGACTTCAATTTTATAATTTACTAGTGGAAATTTTTAAATAACCAAATGTATTCAAAAATGGGATGTTAAAATCACATAATATAGGTAAAAATTTGATATATAAAATATGGGAGGGATTATATTGTCCAACAAAACCACAAAAAATATCATTTCATAAAATTTTCATTCCTTATAGTGTACATTTTACTCACTTTTACCATTTTAATTTTACCCATGGTAACTATATTTTTTTTAATATTTAACTTTTCCATTAAAAAAAAATAAGATATTCATTATTTTATAATATGTTCAAACTGATTATAAATATTTTTTTTTTAATTTTGATATTAAAAGACTATAAAATTGGTTTTAATGCAATCACATTAACAAGAAACCCATTTTTTAATATTAATTGGGATAATTTTTTTTATCTTTTTCTAATAATAAATATAGTGAAAATTTATTATGAACATATTATGTATAATTATTAATTTTGGATCCATATATTACATAAATTTTCAAAAAAAAATTATAAAACAATTAAAATTTAATATAAAATTATTCTAATAGATGTGGTAAGAAAGTGTCTATTCAAACTGAAATGAATCAAAAAAATATATCAATGTTTTATATATAATAATTAAACATGAAAATGATTACAATTACCTAAAAATATTAAATAGATATATAACATAACATTAGATACTCTATGTTGAATTAAAAAATTATTTTAATTTAAATATAATATATATGAAAGTGCAGTTATCGAGTATAATTCGATGCGTTCAATATTCATAAGAGATTAATATTTTCAGAAAAATCCCCAAAAATACACCCATATATAATATTTATATTCAAATTAAAAAAATATATTTAAATAATGTATTTATAAATCACAAAAAAAAATTTACAATATGTGCACAAAAAGCAGATGAATTAATTTTTAGGGAATTCATATTTAAGTGTAAAATTATATTAATTATTATATGATTTCTACAAAAATTATAATTAATTACAAATAGATCACTGAATATAAAAAATATAAATTTCATTAAATTCATTCCCCAAATATATTTTATAAAATATTTTGACAAAATGTTATACGTTTGTAAGAATAATTTTTTTTTAAAAAAACATCTATATTTTCAAATATTATTAATTAAAAATATTCATTATGTGGTCAAAAAATAAATCAATTTATATACATATAATTACATTAAATTATCATGATAATGTTAATATTTTTCAATCAAAAAAATCTAATGGCCTCACAATAACTATAATTTTAAAATAATAAATTTTTAATAGTACGATGTGTTTTGTTTAAACTCAGTATATTGTGTAACACAAGAATAACTCAATGATAAATTTAAAACAATATAATCATAATGTTGCTTGTAATGTAAATATAAAAATTATTAAATTTATTTTAAAAATGTATTTTAAAATAACTTTTCATCATTAAATTATAAATCTATAAAATGAATTTATCCCTCAAAATATGTAACACTACTACAAACATCGATGGTCACTTATGCCTCATTACATCCTCAGGTCCCCTGTGGATTCCTCAAATAAGTATTATTATCACAAGAAACTTACAAATAGGTTGGTCTTTTTTCCTAACACATTCATTTTTAAATCCTGAATCACTACAATTTTTTTAAAATATATAATATCCTGATCTTGTGGTATGTCCTTCATGTTCAGTATAAGTAATGGATCATGTATTTTTATCCTTAGTTATGATAAATGGAAGGATTCATGAACTTGAGAGTGTATATGTTGTAGAAGAATATAATAATATATTTTATTAATATTATAAAATATTTTAATGGGACTAATATACATAAAGAGTATAATACAATTTTTTCATCCAAAATTATATTTGTTGAAATATCTTCCTACGCACATTAAATTCTAGACCATGTGATAGATTTTGAGCACCAAATTTACGAAATGGTTTGAATGATATTACTTATTTCTAAATCGTTCTAACCATCTTTGTAAAATAACCATCTTTCTTAGGTTCCAATTGACCATTTTCTACAATATCATTCCAATGAATTGTATTTCTATACATCATTATATAAAGATGTTTATAAGGAACCATAATAATTTATTGGTAAAAATATATTATTGTTATAAAACTCCTCCTAATAAATGTGTTGATACCCAATATCGTTGAATTCCATTGAAATAGATCATATAATATTCTATAGGGCTTAAATTATTCTCTTAATATGACTATTTATAAGAGTAAGACATATGGATTTGGAATGGAAAACATATAATGATATTGATAAAGACTTCACAAAATCATTAAGGTAAAATGATAATCTAGAATTCAAAAAATTGAATTTTATACTCTGTGAAACACTAACACATTCAAAATGATTACTCTTACAAGATCATATAGAGAGAAATATTCTCTATTTTCAACAATGACTGAAAAAATAAAATGTTTGTCAACTAAAATTCACAATTACTACAACATTAATGTCAATATATACCCTACAGGTTAGGAGTACCTTTTAACATATCTCCATAACTTGTAAAGGTATTTATACTCCAAATAATTTTTCATGAAAGCATGTATGAAATCCAAGTCTTCAAATACCATAAATTTCTATTAAAATATCTTTAATGTCGAAAGACATTCCTAAAATTAAATTTAAAATGTGGTCTAACTAATAGTGAAATTATTCTCAACCTTAAATGAATATACCCCTGATCATATTCAAAACCATTACATTAAACATATATGTATAAATAAACGTTTCTAAAAGAATATTCAATATTTATTCTTTACAAAAACTCTTATCTTTGGAAAAAAAATAACATTTAATGGATGGGTTCAACCATTTTACAAAATAATATCAAATGTGATTTATTTATTCTATAATTAATGTACAAGATATAATCTCATATTATTTAACTAAAGTATTATAAATAATATTTGAATATGGATCATTCACAAAAAATAAAAAAAGGAATTCTAAACTATGGATGCTAGTATTAATGTTCTATAATTATATTGATTTACATAAACCATAGTGATTGAATGAGAATTAAATTTTTCAATGTTTCTTATATATTTTTATGTAATATAATCATAATTTAGTATGGGATAATATAATTTATTTACATAATTCCCATAGACCTTCCATTTGAAACACTAGAGTGTGTGTGGTAAATAATGTATAACTTTATCTCAATCAATGTAATTATATAACATCTCCCTGAAAATTCAGTAATAAATTTCATGATTACAATTCATTATATACTTAAAATATATATATTTTCCCTTATGTAAATTTTATTTATGATTCAACCCACAATTTGAGCATAAATTAAAATCAAGTTCTTTTCTCCAGAGTTTTATACTCTCCTTTGAATTCTTTTATTCATTAATTTTTAAAACCCTAAAATTTATACATAACCAAAAAATATTATTTATCCATTAACAGAACATTAAAAAATATATTCATTTCAATTAAAGAAATTTTTTGATAAATCCCATCAGATACATGGTTTTACAGTATTCAAGAATCGATCAAACATACATTTATATTTGATGTTTATTTGAAAACCTACCTCCCAACAATTGTATATGTTTTCTCATAATTACCCATAGTATAAACATCCATTTTCATTAGCTCATTAAACTTATTCTTCATATTCAAATGAATAATACATGGAATAAATATTTTCAGAAATATTTTTTTTAAACTAACACTGATATATGGATTAGATTTCCTCATATCCACTCACAGAATATATAACTGTCGATCATTGATCTATATCACCTTCCAAATGTAAGAAAACTAAAATTAAATTCTCATGATCTTAACACTGGAGTATGGAAAACATGTTTTAGTGGTTCTAATCCACTATATAAAAACTAGTGGACTAGATCACCCACTAAAACAAGGTGTTATTTTTATCATGAATGATTTAATAGAATGATTTTACCTCATTTTATCATTTGGATGTCAACCACCATTCCATGATTTAGAATAATTTGTTACTAAATAATTATGATTTTTAATTCCATATAACATAATGTTTGGAAATTCATGAGGAATCTAATTTCATTATACATCACATTCATAATACTAAAATTTTATTTGGGTTAAATCCATTTTGTAAATAAAATTGTTCGAATCAAACAAAAAAAATTGGTGTACTATATATTCTAGAGAAATCAATTATATGTTTTGTAAATCATGTCATATTATTTTAAGTAATTAACAAATTATGATTAATATAGTTCATTAATTTTCATTATATATATAAATCCTTCAAGATGGTTTGTAATGTGAGTGATAATTTCCAAATAATATTCTATGTGATTGTAACTCTAGGTTTATGGTATTTCTCATTGTCTTGCACTAGGTGATGTTCAAGACCATGTCAAAACACCCTTTTGTATCTCATTAAATATCTCTCATTTTAGTTTCATAAGGATCTCGTCACTAATCCTCATATACAAATAATAACTAAAATTGATTATTATACAAAGATATGACTTATTTCAGTGAAAAATGAATACGTTACATAATCACAATCCTTAGGACCATAATATTTTAGTGTATTAATAGTATAGTTAAACAATAATGTGTTTATATATAAAATAATTCATCCCCCACTTTTTTATTCATTACTAAATCTCTTTCTAGGCATATCATGTGTAATAGAATTCATTTTAACTTCAGGAAAGTAATCATAATAAATGATGAAATTAGATGATCTGTGTGGGTAAATAATAGGGTCATATAATCACAATATGATCACAAGGGTTTCATAAAATTGACATTACATTTTACAACCATACCCTAAATATCAACAATCATAAGAATTACAAATAGAATAAATATAAGGATTTAAAATATATTTAATTACATCGAATCAATTAACATGGACCATTAGGGGAAGAAATTTTTATAATACATATATTTTTAGAATAAAAAAATAGAAAATTATATGCATTTTCGTCAAGGTTAATTTATAAGGTTTTCATATAAGAAATGGATTACTCCCCAGACCATCATAGAATTCAATGTTCAAATCAAAAACCATCATTGAACATAAAATCACATATTGAACAAGCTTCACATCCCATTGATGTCATATATATCTCATGAGATATAAATCATAACCCAATAAATTATTTGTAGATATAGGTCCCACTAATACCACAATTAATAAATATCACACATGCCATAATATCATAAAACATTCATCATATCATAATAGGTCTAATGTAATGGTTTTCACATAAATTTGATCATAAAATAAAATGGAAAAATAAACATGTTTCAATATCATTATATATTTTAATCATAGCATAACCTATTTAAACTAAACCATAAATAAAAAAATCATTGTATAACCAATGGAAGTGAAGCAAGATTTCAAAAAAAATCATTTCATAAAACCAATTAAGGTAAAGAATAATTAATTTATCCTTGGATAATATATATAGAAATGAATAATTTAAATTAAATAATATAGTCTCATATGGATATTTTTGAAATTTAAATCACTTGATTATTTCATGAGGATGATACCCATTCATTGAAAATCATTTTTAAAAACATAAATCAATTTCAAAATAAATTTCATTGAAAATAACTTGCAACGATTTTAATGGATGAAAGACTAATTATTTTAAAATTCTATCAGTAAAATAATATATCTCTAATGAATTTTTATTAAAAATAAAACCAAATTGTAAATTTTTTAGTCAATTATACAAATCAAGGTTTTGGAAGAAAAAACATTTATTCAACCGTAGAGTGGATTTGAAAAATTCATAATAACATTACTCTGAATTACAGGTTACATAGAGATTATAAAATTATGCGAAAACTAGTATTATAATGAAATAATTGCATGAAAATAAAATTCATATGATTCATGAGATATTGATCATAAAATTCCATTATTGAAATCGTAATCATTAGTAATCTTGATAAATGATGAGAATATAAAAAAACATTCCCAATTTAGAATGTTTATATATTATGGAACATAAAGAATTATAATTAAATAAAAAATAATATACAATGAAAATTAAGATATTAAATACATTACATTTCAATGTGTTTTAATTTACTCCATGAAAAATATGAAATTATCATAACATAACATATGTCTCAAAGAATTAAAATTGAGAACAATTCCCATACCAGATTTCGATTTTTGGACCATAAACCTCGAGAAAGCTAAATAATAAAATTGATATTCAAACCTCGAAAAATTCACTAAAAATCTGTAGATAATTCATTCAAGGAATTTATATAGACAACATAATGTAAAAACATGGGGAATATGTCATGTGTCTCACTTGAAAATATAAGTGAGGTATAAATCCATTGATATAAGACTTGAACTCATTCATACTCATTAAAACCAACTATAAAATAAATATAACATTATAATCAATCTAATACAGTAACAAAATTTTAAATATCATACCATATATGAATTAGTTTTCTCAATTTATTAAATGTTAATTAAAAATTACATGATAAAGTCATGTTTCTGGTATTAACTACTTTGTTTCTTATGTATGTTAGTATTTTTTATTTTATTAAATAATACAATGATCATTTTAAAAAAATATGAAATAAAAAATCTTGATATATTTTCGATATTTATACATCAATTATAGTTATAATTAAAATCATGAGATATGGTTTTCAGAACTGAAAGATGTTACGGTCAAGGGGACATTAGGTCATAAATATTCATGAGTAACAATTTCATTTTTAACGAACATTTTGTAAAGGAGGTATATAATACCATAAAATTCAATAACTAGTGAAATATAACAAATAAAGTATATTTATTATCATTTTCCATGTGGTTTTCTAATGAAAAGATATTCACATCAATACGTGAAGGTGGCGGTCCACATATACACGAACGAAGGTGTCATAAATTTGTGAGGGAAAAGGAAAGAATGAAAATTATATATTAAACATGAATAATAATGTCTATTTATAAAATGATTTAACAAACATTAAAATATGTATATCAATATGTAATTATATAAATTACATGTACTAGTTCTAGGAATTCTATTATTAAATAATTAAATTACATTTATTTATACTAAAATGTCATGAAAATTCATTTTGATTGAAAAATTAAATATATTATTTGAATATGTTTATATATTTAATATATAAAATTAAAATTGGTTCTTGATTTACTCCCTTATGAAAAAATATTCCATTTATACTTGCAAGGTAATTATTTCAAAGTCATAAGTATGAATATTAAATTATTTGTTTCCTATTATACATGATCAACACATTTCTTATTAAAAATTACTACAAATTTAAAGTACACCACTAAAAATTTTCCATAAATCAGTTTATATATATAATTTATTATTTCTAAATAAATTTAAATGAATAAATCTTTACCATCTTTCAGAATAATAATTCAAAAAAAATTAAAACCACATTTCCTTATTCAACCCCCATTTTTTAATATTATTTTATTTTCATGAAATATGTATTATAGTTTATTTAAGAATTCATTTTTATGAAAATATGTTTTGAGAAAATTATAATTAATTTCTAATTTATCTAACCAAAATTTGTAAAAAAATAAAAATTTTAATTTATCAAAGATTGTTGATTTTGAAAAATACACTCACTACTATAATTATAAATGATTACATTATTCAAGTTAGAAAAATTTATAATATTGGGAAATTTAAATAATTTCATGAATTATGTCAAACTATCCATATATAACATTATTTTATCATGTTAATATTTGGAAAAATAAATTCATAAAATAGATGACCGAACTTATCATCTAATATGTTTCATAAAAGAAATTATGATTGAATAATCTAATTTATTTAAATTATATATTCCTTTTTTAATGATTATAAATATACTAATATAAGAGTCATGAAAATATTATTATATAGTTATAATTTCATTTTAACAATTTATAAAGGATGTGGTCATTTATTTCAAAATATTTTAATCAATACATTGTACAATTCCATGACAACATTTAGATTATTATATCGTATATAGTTATGAGGTAATAAATCTAGTCATGGGAAATATTTCCCCACACAATGATATTGTACGAATTGGGTAAGACTAACTCACCCCCATGGCTCAAAAACGTATCAGGGAATATGAATTTCCATAATGTGGGACCACCCCATCCTCTGTTTGATGCCACAATAATTTTTATGATATTGTATTTTTTTGAACAATCCAAACCATTCCATTATCATTTAATATGGATTAGGGTTTTTGTGATCTTTGGGGATGTTTTGGATGATACATGAGGGTGTTAAGAAAATATAGGAGTTTGCACAACCTTGTTTCCAGTTTTGTGAAGGTCATTTTTTCTAAGAGCATGTCTTGAATAAAATGTGAAACCTATAAGTTTTTAGGTCGGGGTTTTGCACCATGTGTGCTACCATTTTGGTCCTCCATTCAAAAATAGGTATATGGATCACACCTAGCCATAAACATGGATATGGATGGGGGAAAATATCAGAAATATATAGGAAAGTCTATGGAGGAAGGATGTGGTAAATATTTGAGGAAAAATAATGTCATGGGCCACTATGTGGTAGAGGCCATGAATGTGGTGAAATTGTTTTATATTATATAATAAGGTGGGAAATGACCATTTGAGATCTATATATCCCTTTTTGGAGAAATCTAATGTGTTTTTTATTCATTCAACACGAAGTGTTTGAGTTTATAAAATAGCTCATATAAAAGGGGATTTGAGGTATTCCCTAGTTCAATTCATTATTCTTATATCGAGATATTAGTGATTACTAGTCCTCCACATCACTATATGACTATTTAAATATGAATAGTAACCAATTGTAACATTTCATCATGTCTGTTAGATCTAGGTATAATCAACCCTATTGTCTCTGCTCAATTCATCATTGTTTATTCTCCTCTGTGGGGATCTCATTATCAATATGACCAATTTATTATTTAGTTTTATCATTGTTTAATTTTGTACTTCTATGGATTTTTTTGGTCATTTATTTTTTAAATTTGGGTCTTTATATTTTTTTATCTCCAATGTGATTATATGTTCTCTTGAAGCATAAATTGTAGTATATTATCCACTATTATCTCCCTTTTATATGTATATGTGGTAATGTAATTTTTTTTATTGATCCAGGTAAATTTAATATAACATATTAATAATTATACTTAATTTTAATGTTGAAAAATTAAAGGTATGTGAGAAGTCACATGAGTTTTACTTCTTCATGTGATTTATTAATATTGGGTGTGCATGCATGTTGTCTTATGAATTTTAAACTATGTTGGTATTGATGTTTTTATGTTTTTATTGAAATCTATAAACCTATTTATAATTTTATAATTAATATAACCAAGAATAAAAATTTATAGGAATATATATATTTCCAATTAATCAGATTCATATAGAATCTCATATTTATGGGATAATACCCACTATAACAATGAACTAAATTTTATGAAATCCCTTATTTAATGTAAAATGATGTTTTTGGATGTTTTTATGTATAATTTTATGATATATAGTTTCTATGAAGTTGGTTTCAATGCCATGATAATGGTGGGATGTTATTTTTGTGTTGTGTTTGCTTATTGGGAGCAATGGAATGGAATTATATTGATGAAACTAAAATGAAATGGGGGGGATTGATTAATGAACACAATGAAAAATATTGGGGAGCATGGTTAATGTTTTTTCATTATATATTTAATTAACAATATTTATAAATTATTATGGGTAGTAATTGGAATATGATTAGTTTTAATGAAATTTTGTTGAATTTGGAATGTGTTTGTTGATTTACAGTGTGGTGTAAAATTATTTTACTTCTATAACACAATATATTCGTGTTTTTATGATTATTCATAGAGGATATTTGTTAATGGTATAATTCTCAATCATATAGGATGGTTAGGATATATATATGGATACCCTCTCTTCCTTATCTCACTTCTGGGAAGGATTCTTACACCACTGTTAAGACAATTTGAAAATATAGTTCACATTAGGTTATTACTAATTAGAGGATAATGTTGTTAATTATAGTGATTGTCTACGATATATGAGGGGAATGATGTAGATATCATTTAAGGTCATGATTCCCAACTATTATTTTTTTGTTAGTGATTATTATTGTATGTTTATTTTATAACATATTCAAAGGGTTTCATATAATGATATGTCTCTCTATGATTCTTAATGAATGATTAATATATATGGTATTGGAGAATCAAGGTACTTGAAGTTGGGGTATTAGAGAATAAAATAAGTTAGAATGTGGTGTGGGGTACCAAAAGTTAATATTATCATTTTTATTATATTATTTCACATGGATACATTATTTTATAAGTACACAACAGTGGAAACAAGATTGGTTAGTTGACCCATTCCAGAGTATGTTGGTTCTTCATTTTTTCATGTGTGAATTAGATTTCTATTTTCACATTTTTATGAGATTCCACAAGTTTCAACATACTCAGAATATATTATATTATAAATCTATGTATATACAATCTATATATTATGAATCTAGGAGGAATTTCAATACTAAGTGGGAATTTACTGACTACATTTATGGCCTTGTAATTGAGTAACTGAATTATGAATTGATTTTTTTAAGAGATTATATATTTAATATAACACATTATAATTTTTTATGGAATTGTTTTTAAATTTTCAATAATTTAAGAGATGTAGTTGAAATTTATTCTCATTTTTCATACATTAACATTCCATAACTTTTACAGAATACAAATTTTTTAGAAAAATACATGCCCAAAGAGCATACTAGTATACTTCATTAGGAAACATGGACACATAAAAAATGATATGAAATTGTGCTAAATTATCTCCTAATAGGTTCTTCATGACTTAAACCCTTCTTATACACATCCAACATTTTACATAACTTTATAACATTTGGATGGAACAATAAAAATGGGAGTGATCAATTGATCAGTAATTGTAAACAAGAGCGATTTATAAGCATAATCATTAGAACAATTGTATGAGAACATGATAATGAATATATAATCTCACACACTATATATCAAAGATCATATTCACGAATCATGGAATAAATTCTGTCTGGTCATAAGACATGGATTATTATGAAATAAATATCTTTAATAATTTAATCATAGCATTGGATGAAGAAATAGAATTATGAAAGAGATATAAGAATATTATATTATTTACATAATAACCAATCATTCTTTACCAATACCATATATATATTACGGGTTCACTACCCATACCATAATTTATTCCATAGTTCTCTCCCATTGACATCTTGTTATCATGAGATCACTTCACATAAAATCTTTGTAGTCATGGTTCGCTTCCATGGCCAGCTTAGTTGTCAATTATCAATCCAAAGACCATACTAGAGTTTCTAATGAGATATAAATCATCTTATAATGTATTGGATGTGGATATTGGTCCCACACATCTTATCATAAAATCATACATACATGTTCCAAATGATTATAAATTATCATATTATATCCCATGAAATTAAATCAGTATTATGTACATGTAATCATATCATAAATTCTGTAAAATATTGGATTTATAATAATTTCAATGTAAAAATAACTCGTTAAGTGAGGAGGTCTCGAGAATCATATAAGCCATCAATGAGAAATCGGTTCCATAAACATCATCACATCCAATGATAATCCATTATTTGGAATATACCGAAAAATAATTGATTAATTTTGGCATAAATGAATTAATAACATCTATAGAAGTAATATTAAATTAGAAATAATTTTTAATGGTCTTTAAAAAAACATTTCTTTAGAGAAATATAATATCTATGTTGAAAATTGATTTTCTATACCTAAAATCTGTTGAATAAATTATTCATTAAATATATATCGGAAAAAAAAAATTAATAATGATTTTAAAATAAAAAAAAATTAAATTACTTTTCCTTGAAAATTATCATCATGTAACATTTGAAAACATTTTTTAAAATTTTTCATTAAACATTGTTTTGAAAAAAAATTGACAGAATGGAGAAATGATGTCAGATTTTATTAAAAAAATCATAATTATCTCAAGCACCAAATACTAGAATATAAGTTAATAATAAATTGATACATCTTGAATAAAAATATTTTTATTAATATCATTAGTTTCCTTGGGATAAAAATGAAAATATATCTTCAAAGTTAACGTCATCCAAAAAAATATCGAAAAGCGATGAGATTGTTTCAATAAACACTTAAAACATGGTATCAAGGGATCATACTCTCCATGTAAGAGAAGAAACCAAAATTATTTGTTAAATATCATTAAATTTCAGATATTAATGATATAAAATGTAGAATGGATTTATATACATGAGGAAAAATAATTTAGGTGCATAACAAAATAAGAGCCTCAATGAAGGAAAATTGAGATAAAAATATTTTACAAATTTGGTAACATTTTCAACAATTACCCATGAAATATAGTTAATATAATGGATATATAAATACCCATAACTATAATTATATGAATCATAAAATACATACATGGTTTATATAAACACCTCACAAATGGAATGGGTGGTGAATTTATCATGTATCAAATAGAAATAAAAATTGAGATGAAATTTTTTTCCAAGCCTTTTGAATCATTTTGTACTCCTAAAACCTCATGAATGTTAAATATAAATTTATTATTCAAATTTTAATGAATCCTATTTATTATATAATACTATATCTCTTTATTTTGTGACCTTATATTACATTTATTTTGACAATCCTATGTAATGGATTCACTTTGGGAAATATTCACTTTAATATTTAAATGTGCCTTAATTTGTTATATCTCAATACCATATACATTTAAAATGATATAAAAAATTAAAATCATAATATTAATATCATTTAAATTTCCTATATTTTTATTATATCAATATATATAATACAGAATTATGAATTTGAATACACTATTCACGGATACGGTATTCCATATGTACGTAGTAATGTTGTTTCAATTTTTATTGTCTTATTCGAAGAAAGAAGATAATGAAAAATATATATATATATATATATAATTTAAAAATTACATTTATTTTGTCATATATATCATATATATTCACTTAATAGATATTTAATACATTCCATTTATGGTATGAATGAATGATATCTCATATAGAAGATAGTAATCTTCAATTCCACAAACACAATTATCGTATTTCATAATAATTGGAGGTAAAATGATATTTGTTGTAAACTAAATAAATATTTCTAAATAAATAATATATTAAATATATTAAATATATGATAATATTTTACAACAATATTTTCACTATTATAGGTGGTATAGAAATATGATGAATCATTGTTTAGTGAGGTGGTAGTTCACCATATAGAAAAATAGTATGTTAGTTACTTATTTAATGGAGGTGTGGGTATGTGTAGGTAAAAATTATTGAATAAAATATCCCATTATATTTTTTATAAGATTTTTTTAAAAAAATAATGCAATAAATAGAGTAGAGGTGGTGTAGATATTAAATAAAATAAAAGAGATTATGAGAAGATTTTTCCGCAACTTGAGTAACCCATTTTGGTTGGTACCAAAACCTTCCTCGGATGTTTTCATGTCCAATGGTAGGAATCATGGAGTAAGAGAAATATGGTGGGAATTTTATTTTTCTGATATTTTTAGTACCTAATATTGTATAGTTGTGTAAAGAATAGGGAGAGGTGGTGGCCATTTATAGGGAAGGAGGCGTGGCACTCTAATAAACATTTCAACTGTGAATTCAACCAACATTTTTTATATATCATGTGGATTATGTAATTATAATAATTATATAAAAGGTGTCATAGGGTTGATATAATTCAACCAAATTATTTTTGGAATATATTATAGATCATTTTAAGAATTAAAAAATTGGTTTAGTCCCTTATTATGCATAATTTACCATTTATCAATGTAATTAATTTTAAACACATTAACTAATATTTTTGGGAAAATAATCTTTAATTAATTAGATATTATAAATCATGATGAATAAAAATATAGATTAAAATTATTGAAATTCAAATCATAGAAGTTAAAGAAATTATATTGAAATTAATCTTGTAGACAAGTTGACAATGTGAGTTTTAATGTAAAAATTAACAAATTATTGTCTTGTTTTTATAACCAACAAAAATGAGACATTGGTTCCAATTACCAAAATAGGATTAATTTATAACTATATAATATAAATATAAATTAAATCTATAATAAAAATATATTTTATCATTATAAGTAATGAATAATGAAGAACATTTTTGAATTAAAATATGTTATTCACACTATTCGTCTAAAAAACTTGTTTCTCAATAAAATAGAAAAAATAAAACAAAAGATAATTTAGAAATTAAAAATTAAAAAATTTACTTCATTTTAACAAAATAAATTTATATATTTGTCTAATATTATTTTTATTACTTTACACAGGCAGATATTAATATAAATTAATTTCAGTGAAATATATTTTTAAACTTTTAAGGACATTACTTAAAATTATATCTTTCATTATCAATGTGTTTTATTTATATATAAAAATTATAGGAAATATTTGAAAATTAGAATTTACTATTAATATGAATAAATTTAACAGATCGGTTATAAAAATTTCATATGAATTATTATAATAGTAAAATGAGGCTACGTAGAAATCTCAGTGTTCTGTATAAATTATGCCAAGTTACTCCTCCATGTTGCATATAATGAGTTGATGTTCTGAGTATCATAGGTCAAGTCGGTGACAATTGTATGGAATTTTTTACTTAGTGTATTTCAAGACATAAATTAAATTTTAATATATTTTAAAATAATGAATAATAAAAACATAGGGTGTTATAGAGGTTATTATCATTCTATATTCTTCCAAACAATAATATATTAATAATTGAGGAAAATTACTTCCTCATGTGATATTTTTTATTATATTCCAAATATGGATACTATTGAATGTACGATCTCGGGGTTATTATATCTGCTCCATTATTACCGGCCTCGGAGGGTTCCCTTAAGATGGTTTGGGTCAAAATAGTGTGACTTCCAATGAATGATGTAGACATTGGATAGAGTTTGGAGTTAATAAATTATAGGATCCAATGGTTTTGAAAGGAAATAAGTCAAGCTCATTTAGGTTTTTGATATAGAGCTAGGATACAAGGTAGGACATTGTATTTTATGTAACTCCATTCATTGAACCGTGGAAATTGAGACTAAAAAATTGCCCTGCGATGTGATTCCACATTTTGTATAGAGTTCTATAAGAGGTGCATGAATCATAATTAATTATTTTCATGTTTGAATTAGGTTTTATTGTTAAATTAAAATTAATTGATTTAATGAACCTTAATAAAATTTATAGAAATCATAATTTTGATTTCTCATTATTTAATTAAAGGAAATATCATTGTCATCATTTTCATATATGGAATAAAGACTATGATCAACAATTTAATGTGGTTGATCAACAATGAATTTAGATAACAGATGATGACATCTCTTGAATGATATTTTTTTTAGGATTTTCAGTGGAAGGAAAAATAGTCATATGAAATTAATGTCTCTAATATGGATTGAAATAAATGGTTGGGTAATGTTGTGATCACTATTGTTTCCATTCCTGCTCAATAGATTCTTTGGGGATTTTTTCATTTGATACTGATGAAGACAAATGTATATTAGTGGTTAACACAATATAATTGTGATTATAATGTGACATATGTTTGTTGGGAATATTCTTAGATGGGGTTTTTAGTAAATTTATTATAGTATACAGTTATGGTAGAAAAGAAACATGACATTATTACACTAAACAAGGTGAGTATGGTCATACATGTTCATGGGATCATGTTTAATGATCTATTAAATTTCACCATCATCTTTATGATGATGATAATTCCCATTAACAATGTATTGAGGTGGTACAATTGTCATCAATCTAGTATACAACTACTATATTAACTTTTTAATGTAACTTAATGGATTGATTAATCTAGTGATAATTGATCATATGCACTGACATGAATATATTATGTGAGTGGGGACCCAAATTTATTCCTATAAGAAAATGGTTTTTTTATAAACTCTCATATAATACTTACATTATGGTTTTTACCAGTGCGGAGTCAACCCCAACAACTCCATTTTTCGAAAAATGGGAGAAATAGTTCTATTGTTTTTCTCAGGTTCTTCAGAGTAGTCTGCAATGCCTATAGAGGCTATGTCCATAACCAATATATGTGTCCAGTATTTTATGTTTCTTAGGAGGGTAGTTGTGCTCTGATTCAACATTCACAAAAACAAAAACATATTGTGAGTTTTTATTAGTATGAAGGGATGTATGATATAGATCATATGATTGGGGATTAGTTGGTGAGGTTTGGACCTCAGGTTGTTTTATGTCTTTGTAAATTTCAACATAAATCTCTCTAGGGAGGAGGAGTTTACCATAATGGCAGTAGATATGGATTTGTGGAGTTTCATTAATTGGACATACCAACCCCATATATGAGAGATATTATAATTGGTACATTTATATTATCATCTACCATTTTTATCCATTGTATGATAAATTATAATCACACAATTTCATTACACTATCATTTGTTATTCTATTAGTAATTGTCATAGTGAGTCTCTTAATTCCCTTGGTGTTCACTATAGTAGTAAAAATCTAGAAATTAATCTTTAATATGTGGATGTGGTGAAAGATGTGGAAGGGGTAGAATATTTAATATATGGATCTCTTCATTATATATATAATGATTAATAATTTAATATTTATTATTGATCGGTTCCTTTTAGTGTGTTTTTCTATGTAGGAGCATGGTTCTTCACTAAGATATAGATCCATTAATTTTTAGTCTATGTAATTAATTTTTACCTAATATGGATTCCTAATGATTTAGTTATGGTTTTGACGGTATCTATGGATTTTTCAAACCCTGATACCTATCTTTTTTGTGAAAAAAACACAGTGCACATTTTAGAGTAAACTGTGGGGATGGTGTTTTTTACAGTGGCACCTCGGAGAGTTGGTGCATGACCATTCATCAAAACAATGAGAATGTCAATTAATTCAGGTATTATTTCATGGGATATGAAATATTTTATAAAACCATATGGAGGAATAGTTTCCGGGTAGAAGCCTCTATCATAGTTTGCACACGGTTCGAGAAACTGTACAGAAAATATGTGTGCAGGCTAAAAAGCTGCATAAATTTTCAAAACGCCTTTAATGATATATTAATCCAACACCATCCTCCATAATATAATTTTATGAGGTATTTAACAAATTAAATCTCCTTTTGGTTATTTTTAAAGGTAATTGATAGGGATCAAGAGACCTCCTCCTTACAGCATCTGATCGAGAATCTGTTTGTCAAGTTTGATGTGATACAGTAAGTAATCGAGTACCCATTATATATTATTATTTTCAATCTCTTTAAAACATTATATCACCATTTGAGAAATTTTTCACCTTTTCATAGATCTACTCTGATCCATGGAAAATGAATGGATGATATTAGAGGAAAATAATTGATCATTCATAAGGTGTTTGGCCTATAGTGCATCCCTAGTGTTCGTTGTTTTTGGAAGGATTGTTTCGGGCCCAATGTTTTTATTGGGAACCATTTCATAAATTAACATTACATGTTAATTATTTTATAATTATATTAATATTATCTTTCTAAATTTGGTATTATTTGTTCATGGTTACACCCTCAACTCAATCGGACTCATGTCAAAGGATATGTCATAATTGGGTTTTTAGTATTTAAGCACATTTGAGCCACCCTTCGGGTGTGCATTTTCACAAAAACTATAAATGTGAGTCTTCATATAATTAATTTCTTGTTATTAATGAGATTATCATAATAGAATATACCATGTATTCTCACAACATGACCTTCCTATGTGAAGGGCTTCCAAAATGTTATTAAAAGTTATAAGTAAAATGTAATTGGTAAGTACAATAAGTATATAAAATTGCCTTATTAAAAGAGGGTGAATAAAAGATACATGTCTGTAGCACCCCATTATAGGTTAATGGAAAGTAGAAGAGTTTACCTCAATAATATAATATTCCTGAATGGCCGACTAAGATTGATTAAATTGTTGCAACGTTATATAGACAAGAAAAACTAATGGATGACACAACATGGAACAATGAATAAATGGTTTAAACTCTACATGACCTATCCAATCTAATTGAAGAAAATACATGAACCAAATTAATTTCAACATTATTACAATATAAAATAAGAATGTACTAACTCTAGGTCACCTTGGATTCTGAGAATAGAATACTTTGGGTATTGGGAAGCACATTCTGATTAAAAGATACAATTTTAATTGGTTGAAACCCACCATGAATCATGTTTATTTCTATTCCATGTATTCCCAGTATACCATAGTATGGTCCCATTCTCTATTTCATGATACCTCAGATACACTCCTTGGAACTAGAATTTACTAGTAGGTTCCATGGTAAAATCCCAAAGGGCTCTATCCTTGCCTAGCCTTGTTTTACCTTGGTCGATCACCACAGTCTTTGTTGGTGGATTATTATGAATGAACATGAATTAAGATCCTTGTATGAAATTCTTACACCTTAGTTAGACTATGATACTACTAAGTTTACATTCTATGAGTTTATGTTGCCTTGGTTTTTACCATGGATCTCCCTTATTGAATATCACTATTTGGTTTCATTGATTACTTATGCGACCTTCACTACTTATATTATCATAGGATATAACAATGTTGGATATGTCTACAGTGGACAATTAGCATTATAGTGTGTTGGATTAATTATGTAATTGGTTACTTGTTCAGACCCCAGCTGAGCATTGATGTAGTTACATGGATATTAATTTATATTTTACTACATACATTACTTTATTTATATATTCTGGGACACTACTATATTAAATTACATGGTCAAGATGTTACTAACACCGTAGCTGGTGGCCCAATAAGATATTTCTCACACCCTCTCTGGGTTCCGTTTTTTAGCCAGAATAGAATAAATGGTTTCTGGTATAGACAACGGGAAGCATGCAGCTTCCAATAATTGATTAATTGATGATATTATGGAGCTTGATAGTAGTTGTACTAGTAGAATCTTATTATTCCTAGAGTATACTTGTTTTTATTTACCTAGTGTATCATGTTATGCCTATTATTTCTTCCCCGTGATTTCTTTTTATCTAGTGACCAGGCATTACAACATTATTGTTTCAATTCATACAGTTAATGTCATTCTTGTTTTTCTATTACATCAGTTTTCTTACACTATTTAATTATATTGGTTCTATAGTTTTCCATTACATAATATAAGATCTATTGATAGAAACCACTCTAATTAATACATAGTATTCGGAATGACACACCCAAGGCCCTCGTTTCTAGTCGGATGCCTCTAGCGTTTTGGAAGATTCCCTTAAAGCCATGTGGCCCATCAGGATTGAGGAAACCATTATGTAGAATCTGGGTACGAGGCATCAAAAAGTCGAATTAAATGAGGTTTTGTTTGTTTGTTTCTATTTTGAGACATTTTATTGGAGAATAAGAATGATTGGATTTTGGCCATATTATGTGTTTGGGCATCGTGAACACTTGCTAAGGGAAAAAGACATGATACATAAAATATAATTGTTGTTCTATTTTTCTTATTACAATTGATATTATATCACCATTGGGTGACAAACATGATGTGTGGAATTGTATATTATAACCCTATTTTATAATTTATTCCATCCTTTTCCTGATTATATGGTATCATGGAGTACTGCAACAGGCATCTTCATAGGCTCCTTGTATTCACATGTTAGTCATATTTCCAAGGCATATAGGTGAATTTCACTACATTACATTTCTTGATATTCCTATAATTTCATACTGATGTTGTGATTGGTTCTTTTACTTGAATTGCATTTTCTTTGATTGAGTGATTTCCTATCTCAATTCATGAGGTGTATCGTCCCTCTTGGGTTGGGATGAGTAATTTATCAAGTCAAGCAATAATGCTATATGTAAATGGGTATCATTTCATATGATAGTTTTTTGGTCCCTGATTCATCCAAATTAACTATCCCTTATAAATTGATTCCTTAAATCTAAAATTAATTGGTTTCACATACTTATACCTTCTTAATGTTTATGAAAGATATATGAGAGAACCAGGATATTAACTACCAAATTTCATGAAACATATACTTGAGAACTTACTGATACATACTAGTCTAAGAAGATAGTATGGGTAGTAATCCTACGGTAGTGAGTTTTAATGTGTATATTTTTTTAGTGATGCTATCTCTTTTTTCATTATTCTTATTATGTGGAGTGTGTATGGAATTTGGATACCAATTCCGCCATGACGTCCTCGTGTCATTCTCTATGACAATGGTAATGACCATGCTATAGATATGGTGGACACTAGGCCGCTAGTATTACTTCATACAAATACACTTAAGGCACCTCATTCTGTACCTTTTTAGGGAAGTTATTCCCAACTCCATGATAGTTTCATAGGTATGATGAATTTTAGGATTTGAGCACCACTAGTTTAACATACAATGAAATATCTAACCTGCATGATCCAACAGTATCATCCACCTACTTTTTCAGTGGATGGAAGTTCTTAGGATGCTAAGTCCCTGCTAGAGGGATTGTTGTCTATATTTGAGAATTTGGAAATGCCACTAGAGTAAAGAGTCATGCTTTTAATATAGATGGTTTTGGATTTGTCCAATCGTTAGTGGGATTTCGTCACCCATGTCGGTCGTCATCAGGGTATGTTATGGGTTGACTTCCAGACTTCTTTCAATGATTAGTTCATTCTGATGTCACTAAGAGGTGACAGAGCTAGAGAGTTCATGCATCATGAGCAAAGTTCTATTTAGTTACGTAAAATTCAGCAGGTTTTAATCACATACAACACTTTTAAACAGTGATGATCATTCTCATGATATACGATTTTAGTATGGGTAGTAGTACGCAATATGAACTAAGGTGGATGTCTTTATCCTACCTAACATTTATGAAATTATTGATTGGGCCATTATCATTGAGTATAAACTAAGGGGTGGCACATGTACCATGTTTAAATGATCTGATTCATGTTAGGATAGTTGTTCTTCAAGAGGAAGGATACATTCCCATCATGATTTTCGTTAGTGAAATTGTTTCCTAAGTTTCCATTTTGACAGATCTGTAGTGGGTCATTAGTGTGGAAGACCAGAGTATAAGAATCCCCAATGTGAAGGAGTCCCTATGGGGTGTCGGTATTGCAGTCATTTAGGCCATCATTAGTGCTTCTACAGGTCCTTTCAACTTTCTTTGTGTGGAAAAGGATCAGCTTCAACTCCCCCTTCAAAAGGGAGTTATTTTACTCTATTTATGGAATTGAGTTGGAGTAAAACCAGAAGGTTTGGCTGAGGATGAGGTTGTGGATATGGTAGTCTGATCTCTTATCACCACCAGTGTTTGAAGAGCAGTAATGATGGTGGTAGTCCATTTGCTCGACATGGTCATAGATCAGGTTAGTTGCATTCATTATAACCAATACATGAGGATCATGTTGCCGGAAAATCTATAGTATAAGGTACTATTCTAGTAGAATCTACTGTTGTATATCATTTGTTTTATATATGTTCATAAAACTATTTAATTTATGTATCCATTGTGATATGTCTCATATTATTCATACAGTATCACTGTGGGGTAATGACCCTCGATACACTGTTGAGAATATTGATGGAGGGAATACACTAGTGTAGGGACTTCCGCTTGAGGTTGGCAGTTACCCTTTCATGTGGAATCACATTGTTCTCGAGATAAAGAGCATAGATTTCATTATAGGGATAGACTGGATAGTTCATTATCACGCCTTTGTAGAATTCTATCTCCAGAGGGTTTCTGTTTCATCACTAGAAGACAAATGTAATATTTTCAAATAAGAGTGTTATTTATAGGCTAGGAGAGTAGGATCGAAGCATCATGGTCTAGGAGGAGTGACCATCCATATTTGAAATCATTTCGTTGTGGATTAGGGTTTACTTTAAACTTATTTTCCACTAGTAGTTTATCGTTTCAGTGTAGCCTTTCTGGATAACAAATCTGGATTACCTACTAAGAGAGAGGTAGAGTTTACAATTGAGCTTGTTCTTGAAGCTTATCCAGTGTCCATTCCACCAAACATGATGTCACTTAATATGATTTAGGACCTCATGTGGGAGATAGAGGACATAGAGTCCAAATGATTTATATTTTCCAATACATCATCTTGTGGTTCACACATTTTTCCGTTAAGAAGGATGATGGAACACTCCATTTATGAGTAGATTACGGAATGTTGAACCTGGTTATAGTCATGAACCGGTATCCACATCCACAAATAGATCATCTCATTGCCCATCTCCAATGAGAAATGATTTTCTCTATGAACGACCTGATCTCTGGTTATCATCAGGTTTATGTTAGACCCATATGCATAACTCATACAACATTCCATATAAGTTATGGATTTTACGAGTATCTTGTTATGTATTTCAGTATTGAGAACATGTCTACCATTTTCATGGCTTCGATGAATAGTAGTGTCCATCGCTATTTGGACTTTTTTTTCGTAGTCTTTATGGATGAAATCTCAGTGTATCTACTCACTCGTAACGACCAAGCTAAACATCTTGGGATCATTCTATGTACATTGAGAGAGCATCATATATATTCCATTATTTCTAAATGAAACTTCTGGTTCGACAAGGTCCACTTCTTGGGACATATAATTTTCAAAATCTGGAGTATCTTGGGACATATAATTTCATGATCTTTTATGACCTACCAACTTCATAAATGGTTCACATCATTTAAGATATCTAAATATTATATATTAATATAAATAAATTTATACTGATTGTAAATGATAATTCCATCATGTTTTACAATCTGATGATGATGAAAATATGAACTATGTAGCAGTAATAAAGGGTAACCTTCTAAAACATTCTACATAAAATTAAGAAACTAACAATTTGAATAGATAAAAAATAAGATACATATTAAAAAAAGGGTAATAAAATATTATAAGAATATGAACAGTTATATTGTTAACATGATTAATATTCTGGTATATGTATTTAGAATATTTTAAACTCCCATTCATGAGGTTAAACACCAAAAATTTAATGTTAATGTAAATGATTCCCTATCAATTTACATTTCATTAATAATTATTTGTTATTATTAACCAAATATATTTTTAGGATGTATATACTACCCTTTGATAAGTTATATGATGAATAATATTAATTGCATCATATTGTACGTTTCATTAAAATTTCATAACATCATCGAGATTTTAATTTACATTTTTCAATGTTTTGTGGGACACATTGGAATTTCTAGTGATTATTTATATATGGATATTTCTTAATGATTATATTTTTAATCTCACATTCTATTATAATTATCATCATTCTATTGAAACAATCACTTCATATTACTCATTTTTCAGTATTAATATACTTACTGCCAATGGCCCGAAGGCCTTCATTTTTTATTTATTTTTGATAATCCACCTTTCAAGGGGAGAGGTGGTACCCTTACAAGGCTCGTATGCGTAATCATTACATGGACCATAGGACATAGAATAATTCATTTCCCGTAGGCTTCAAAAATTACAAACAACCAAGACTAAATAGTTGGAACTACTCCACCCCATCATCTTCATCATGAATCAGCTATCCACCTTCGCATGGCTGTTCGTCTAGGCTTTCCCGTGCATGCATAGGCTTGTCCCTATGGCAGGTGTCATACCCTCTCATTATTGTAATCCGTTTAGCATCTCATGTGGTGAAAGATCCTTATTCCTCCTCCTTCTGGAGCTTGTTCCTTATTAGTTTTCTGGTCTGTATCTACACTTTAAGGTGGCTTGAAGGCCTTGAGGTGGCCCGAAGGCCTTACTTACCCATAGACCTGGGTGGCACAAAGGCCTAAAAGGACTTGGGGACCAAATTTGTGGCCCAAATGCCCATATGGGGGCATATTCCCACCTACTATAGTGCCAAACAGTGACTACTATAGATCACGCTACACTACTAGCTACAGTTCTGTATAGTTCCTGATATAGTACCTGCTACAGTACTACTAAAGTACTGCTACAGCACCACAGAAATTATCCCCCACATGGATTTGATCCTGGGTCTCTTGGATGCACTTAATGAGTCCTCACCAACTGGGATGAGGCTCATGTGCATTAATTTACATGAATATTCATATTCTCATTCATTGTATATTAGTATTTAAAAAATAGTATTTTTTTATCAATGATGATCGCATTGACTGAAATTTGATTAAAATGGGAATTATTGATATATATATGTTTTTGTTATTCAATAAAAATATTTGATAAGGATTATTACTTATTTTCATTAATTTATTTGGGGAATCCTTCATGCTGGTAATGATTGGTGGGGAATGAAAAATATATAGCCCCTCAATGCATCAATAGGTTCTCATGTAAAAAATAAGTTGTCAAAGATAAAAAAAATTTATACGTAGAATTAACAATATAGTAAAATGTATTTATGTTATAGATTTTTATCTTCCATAAACCAAAATGGAATTATTTAATAATTTCCATAATAAATGTTATTGTTTTTTTATAAATAATATTTTTTATAGCATATATATGGATGTATTAAATTATTTTTTTATTTATTTACTAGAATTAGTTTCATATTATTACATTGACATATTGATTTTTATTTTCCTAGTTATTTGAATGGAATGTTTTATTACATATATACCATTATAAGTTAATTTATTTCCATTGAAACATTCATATATTCATTTTACTTACACTTACTGAGAATTTGAGCTCACCCATATTGGTTTTCCTTTCCAATGGTTATGAATAATAAGTATTTGAATAATATATCATTGATGTTGTCTGTTTTTTTATTATGCATAATTTTCATTATTTTTTATTTCCTAGCATAATATGGGTATGATGCTTGTAATATGGATTTTAAAGTACTTCTAAATGTGTTGGTCCATAGGGTTTTTGTTCCATGAAATAATTCAAAGTAAATAAAATACTTCAATGGCATTAGTGATCTAGGGATGTGTTGTTATAGTTGGTATAAAAGGTTGTTTAACTAACACCACAGAAACAAGATATTGAAAACATTGATTAAGGAACACAACCCTATTAAAGTCTTTGAATATACTTATAGAAGAACATGTTATATGTTTGCTAAGATATATATGATATTTTTATTTCTAGCAATGCATCCCAATCACGATACTATAATGGGATGTTGTTTTGTAGTTTATGTACCTAGGAGTAACAACACCAACAAGTTGTGTTAGACCAAACTAGGTGTATCCTAGTACAATATAATGACTCTTATTATTCAATTGGTCTTACACTGTCGAGGGATAATCATAAAATAATCCATTATTATTTCAAATTATTATGGAAAATTTAAAAATAATATGACTATGAATAACATAGGATAGAACTGTGGTGTCATGGATTAAATAACATTTATCCTTTATTTAGATTTCTATAAGTAATTTTTCCATTATTATGTTGTTTTAATTTTCATAAATATTGATCACTATATGATTTATAGTTTTATTAAGTGTTGGTAACTAAAAAGAACTACTTTAATGATTATTGTGATATTAAAATTGGGGATGATCAGTTATATTGAATGATTATTGGAGTCAATGATGTTGTGATAGTTACTAATCAGTCTTCATGCGTCATTATTAACAACATGTACATTAACCATAACTCAGACTCGGAAATTATGATAATGTATATGTTCATTGAGATTTTGGGTGATGAAGATAATGGCAGAAATATGATTTAAATTCCTCTATGCTGAAAATGTGGAATGAATCACCAAAGAAAGTTTCTTATAGGAAGAAGAAGATGATTTTAAAGTGGAAAATAAGGGCTCAAAGTAATTAATTATAATGTATATATAAGTTTTTATGTGAATGAAACTTGTAGGAATGTTGGACACATTAAAGTAATAGTGATGGAAAAGAATTTATGTTTTGAATGAATGTTAATTTTTAAAATTGATGTCCAATGTGGAATGTTCATGAAGATATTCATAATAGTGGTTTGAGTAATGGTTATATTTCTAATAAAGATGAGACAACTAGTGAAACATGAAATTAAATAGGTTTTAATAAATTGGATGAGGTATCCTTAGTAGTGGGTTAATGACGATGTAGAAAATTCAATTTATTTATTCATTTAGATTCTATATTTAGGAATTATCAAATGTAAAAGGATTATACTATTGTAAATTCTGGCATGAATACCATTCTTGTATTTTGTTAATTTCATTGAATTTTTGGATAGCTGAAGAGCTAATAATGGTGTGATTTTAACATCACCCCATGTTGTTTATAGTGGAATAAACTCACCACACATTTCCCTGAGAATGGGGACCCCAACTATTTGGTAGATACCTCAAAATCTAAGGCAATCGTCACTGTAAAAAAAATGGAAAAATTCATTTGGAGACTCCATCGGATCAGAAACTCAGGAATAAAATTGTTTTTATAAAAAAGGTTTCCCCATACAGATATCATCATATATGTAAACATATTATAACTCTTTATTGAATTATGCACTGGTCCGGCATACCCATAACACCCACATCTATTCTGGTGTAACACCTTTCTTAGAATGAGGATCTCAGTATTCCCTCAAACTATTTTATTGATTTTTTTGAGAATTGAAAAATAATGAATCATATAAATATGGACATGGATATACAATGTGATCATTCATATTAGGAGTATGACCACTACGATGCATAATGAAACCAGTAGGAACTATTCCCACATGAAGTGGAATACCCCTTACAATAATATTCATTCAATGATAGTTGGAGTATTGTAGAAACAAATTAATTGGGAATTATATAATAGTAGATCAAATATATTAATCTTGTAAAAGGCCATGCCCATACAGTGGTAGATAAGGACTTTGTGGTTATTTACCTTGATATGGAATTAAACCACTCTATAGTATTGGAATATTAGTTATGACAATGACATAATAATCTTGTCTGACAATATATATCATCTAATTTTGACGAGCCATAACATATTTAGTATAGGTTATCAAATAATCTATTTCCTGAAAAATAAATACCAAAATTCCCCAATTAGGTTGGAATTTCAACATAATAAAATTCAGATTTCAATTAAATAAAATTTGAAAATATGGATAATGGAAAACATCACGTAGGACCTTCTATGAGGTTCATTGTATTGGTACTTCGACAAGGGTCCTAGCGCAACTCCTTCGATGAAGTCCTTATGGGTATCTCAAAGTCTAAAAGTAGTTTTACCTTGAGAATGCTTCAATGAGACTATGTAAGAGCAAAATGCATTGAGGCGCAACAAAATATCTATGCAACTATATATGTAAAATTTGGAAGCGTGGTCGAAGAAAATCGCAAATGAACGGTCCTATTAATATCCATATTATGATCTACACGACGTGCCTACATGAAACAACTATGTAGAAAAACAAATCAATGTCACTCTACGACAAACCTTTGTGCTTCAACAATTAATCCATATTATTTTCCTCACATTTTAACATCATATGTTGAACCTCTTTGAAATCAGATCCAATCTATAGGGGTGATTTTTTTTACACGAATTAGTAATACAAAAAGACTATGAATATATACATGGATATTTCAAAATTCCAGATCATGGTTCAAAGAATTAAAAGGAAATTCAGTTTCTCAAATGACCTATATGGCATGCCTGCACAACATTACAATACTGAAATATAAATTTTCTACCCCTACGTGGTAGACATGAATTGAGGACATTCAGGGAAGGCCTGCAAGAATAACTTCCCTTAAACTAGACACACTACATTTTAATAAATAGCACCCCAGGTCTCACCATTTCTGGGACTGAAAATGTGTAAGGACTTAAAGATGCTCTCATTGCGAAGATCATTTGTCAGGATCCCTCAAATTTCATCATGTTGATCTCCAATAACATGATAGACAAGAAAACTAATTGGGATAAGAATCTTTTTAATGTCTTTCCCAATTTGTGGCTCAACTAGTTTTTTTCCCCTATGTGAAGCACATTTCAGTCATCATAATGTATTGTGCGAAACACATTCATAGTTCATCTACTTATTTTACCAATGCAAGGTACCAACACGACATAAATATATAGGGAACCTACATGGAATAAATCTGTATTAGGCCTGCATATCAACATTAGTAACACCTTTATGTCCCCTCATGATAGGGTATCTCCTTCCTTGGTTCCCTTATCTAATAGGGACTATGTAGAAGCCTCCATAAAAGCTCATGACATGTCAGACTTTTGTCAAAAAAACATCATCATGTCTCATATTGGGGTTTATATATTTTCATTCAAAGGTTTCCCACATTTTTTCAAAATGGGGTTATAATTCAGGGAGTGTCTATGGGTTTGTATATCAGCAGTCACATGGAACATTCCCCTAGGAACAGTTTGGGATGTTCCTAGTTTCGAGGATTAGGGTTTGGGTAATATCCAACCCTTATCATATATAAAACCCAAACCCTAATGTCTCTAGATGGGAAGTTATGGTTCATACTTTCTATTCTCTAACAAGATCCACTAGGGAACCCATCTTGGTGTAATCCCCTTTCATTTATGCAGAAGGGTTCATTATTTCTCTTCTCTATATCTTTCACCATCACCCCTTCCTTGCATTAGACCCTTGTCCAATGTTATGAGAATAGAGGGAAGGCTTATCGCCATGACCTCTTATCAGGTTCACATGACCTCATCCACCATCATCATTGTTGGTGCACCCTCTCCCTCTAGCAGAGGTGGAAAAGTGTGGTTTCATTTGTCGAATCTTTGACTTCCTCTAGTTTCTCACACCAAGAATGACTCATATGGGATTAGAGGTTTTCCATGATAAAAACATTTAATAAATCATGAACAATGTTAAATCTACTTCCTATTAAATCAAGGATATGTAGGACGCCTACTAGAAGGCCTGGGATAAAAAGGGCGCCCTTCTAAAAATGGTTCATCCTATCATGTCACCTCAAATGGGATGCATTATGTATAAGCCCCAGCACAAACAGGTTCTATGAGAACTATGATTCATGTTCAAAATAGCATACATAGGATTCTTTCTCACGGACCAATATCAATGGATATCCCCTTTAAAAATCCCATATTAATTCCCTAATCTGGGCATCCTCCATAAGAATAATCCCCAAATTAAACCCCATAAATAATCAGGGAATTATTTTCAGAAAGTATGCCCAAACACATTTATGTTGAAGGGATATACTACCTTATGAGACATATAGAACTACATGGTATTTGATATCCATTCAAATGGTTTACATATGACATATCCTTAATGCTCAAACCCAAATCTTCAAATAAACCCAGTTCATCACGGGCCATATTCCTGAAATGGTATAATCTTACATGGATGCCTATATTATTTCCTTGTTACATAGGACGCATAGTCATATGTCCCACACCAAAACATGACTAATAAAATTTCATTAGGATGTCCATACCATATTACAGTAAACTACAATGCTATGTCCTTATCACATGACCATAAAAGGCATGATGTGTCCCACTAAGAGACCATGAACTATGTGGGTTCTAATTTCATTCAAAAGTATACGTAGGTAGACCATTTATGGGTACGATCCCTATATCAAAAAAACATTCATCTCCTTAGAGAATAATAAATTACATAGTTCCCCACCAAGTGGCATAAAAATCAGTATCATCATAATGATGATTAAAATAATCTCAAAATAGTTTAGGATTGATATCCCCATTAAAGAATAACCTCGAATACATACATATAATTCTAAATTTCACACATGTTAATAACTGATTGAATATTCCAAGGGAAACATATGTATACATGGTTAATTATTATGGATTCATGAAAATATCTTAAATTTTTAAAGAGAGTCCCATAGTAGACAACAATTTCCCCCAAAAGGGTGTGATGAGTCTGATATCCCATCCTCTTGACCAATGAATTATCTTAAGTACCATAATGTTCAATCATAAAGAATTACTTCCTTTGGAATGCATTACAATATTGTATAAGGAATTGTTGGATGTTTTCAGTTCCATGACTAAATCTAATGGATACTTCCTGGAATAATAGATTCATAAACATGAACACACGTTTCAAGGAACTATGTATCAATGTCTTAATTATCATATATATCCATTATTTCCATCATTTGAACCATAAAAGTAATGTGGTGTTTGAATCGGAATTACAACATTACATGGAGACGGTATGTTGTATTTAAACATATGAAGAGATTTGATTTTTCTTTGGATACATAAAATTTATAATATCATTGTCTAATTATCAAAATAAAACATTATTCTATAAATGATTTAGTACAAATTAGTTTCGGTCCGAAAACAATAGAGGATAATATATATTATGAAATTAATTTTAATGTGTTGTGAAAAACTGTTTTCCTTTTTTAGTATACTTCCTTTATAACTCTTCTTAATAGATCTAGCGTTGGACATTTTGGAATACCTAGACCTCGAGAACATGTATGAGAATATTTTTCAAATAATTGGTCGGTATTTTTTGACATAATAATCTAAAATATTTTTGATGATCTATGGTAGGAGGTTCCCTTATGTAATTTTAGTGAGGTACAGTACTGAAATTTATATAAACAATATTATATGATAATGAAATAATAGGTCCAAAGACAAAAATAATTCCAAAAAATTAAGAGGGGATGTAATGTTTGACAATTTATAATCCAATTGGTTTTTTTATAATTATTTAAGTTATATAAAATTAATTTAACAGAATTTTAATACCATAGAATATTTATATTTTTTAATTTGATATTATTAATTACATTTATATTAATAATGTTATGAAAACAAGTATAATTAAAACAAAATATTTTATTGAATCCTAATAATATAATCTTTATCCTGGTTATTTGTGGGTCAACTTAATTTTTTTATGATTATATTTTTTAAAATAATTATGATATCATTTACATAATTTTTTAATTAATTTTATAATTAATAAATCATTATTGTAAAATATGTTAATGTAAATATTTATTCAATAATAATTATAAATAAAATTTGATGATGAATTTAATTATTGTTTGTTATCAATTTAAATTTTATTTTCAATCAAATATTATTTGTGACTATATTTTAAAATTGTTTAATTTTTTAATACTAATAGTTTTAAATGTATTCCTTTTCATTTACTAAATTAATACATGGGACATAATGTTATCCAAGTTACTATAAGAGGTTATAAATTCAAAACTTGATTTATTTTCATGAAAAATGAAACATCCAATAACATTTATTCAAATTTTCCTTGTCATATAATGGATCATATATTTTTTTTAAAATTATTTTATTTCTTTTTCATTGACGTTCACAGAATTGCATCTTCATTACATTACGATTAATGTAATATATTTCATAAATAAATATTAGTTATACATTAATGTCCTTATAATAAATATATTTGGATTAATTAATTTATTTATATTCATTAATTATGTAAATTTACTCATTTTCATGTTATGATAACTTATATAATTAGTTAATTTGACTTTTCTTGTCTTGTAAAATCATTACACATGCATTTGGATAGAATTCATGTAATATAATTAAAAAAATAGAAAATATAATTTGAAACTTTAATTTATGATTTATTTTTAAAAATAAAATATTTTAAGAGTAATTAAAATATATAATTACAAAATATTACATTTCTAATGTTGTGTAGGAACTAAATCGACACTGAAAATGGTTTTTATATTTACAATATAATAATTTATAATTTCCATTTTCTGATTTTTTTGTATGTTGTCATCATTATATTATCATTAATGGGCCTTTACATAAGTTTAATATATTTATAAATCATATTTATGATATTAGGATACCAAAATTGGTAACATATAACAAAAACTATATTATCATAATATTTTAAAAATAATAATAGTTTTAAAATTTTCAAAAAAATTTGCTCAAATAATCTTTATAATATTATTTCAAAAATTAATTTTATTTCATAAAATAAAATTTTACGGTGTTAAATAACTATTCTATTTATTTTCACATACAATATAATACAAAATTTATTTCGATTAAATCTTATATTTGATGTATAAAATTATTTTTCTATAAAATTCCCTCTGAATTAATAAATGAATTGGTAATGATTTTAGATATCATTTTGTTTTAATAATACATTTATTCAAATAAAAACCAAAAACATTATTGTTTACTTTATAACGGCCCTGTTAATGTTATAATATATAATTATATTTCATGTTTTTAAACTCGGTGTTGCATGAAATGTAAGTTATTAAGGATATTGAATTAAAAAACTGATATACCATTAAATATTGTGGTGTAACACCATATTTCCATAAATCTAGAATCATAATTATTGTTACAGGGTTATAAGATATTGGTAACTCTCAAATTTGTCAGGATATATTGGGATGTTTTCCGTAATGATTTTGTGACACATATCACGTGATGATACATTGATTTTTGGACATATTTACTTCTTTGTTCTTCTCTGATTTCAATAGACAAATAAAGGATGGTTCCCTTTATGATATTTGAGTTTAGGATTCATATTAATGTCCAAATGTTATTGGATTTTTTCATGGCTATTATATCAACATGGGGAGCTCCAGTGTAATTCACCACAATGGTTGATGGTAGTCTAATGATGTTTGTATAATAACAAAGGTGGAATGTGGTGATAAGAAATAATAAATATAATTATCACAATATTTTTGAAATTCATGATCATTAACGTATTGGTGTAGACTAACAATCTATTGACTAGAATACATTAATTAAGAGTGAAAAGGAATGATGTCTCAATGAAAAACATCCATCACATGTTAATGTAGTTTAAGGTGGTGGTTATTTTATTTATTGTCATGAAATCTCCTAAAATGTTATTTGGGCTCATAAACAATTTTTTTCTTGGACTTCCAATAATAGTTTGTCATATTTTGACATAAAAAGCCAACAATATACAAAATGACTATTGAGGAACATCCTAATAGTATTAAAAATAACTTGTAGGCCCATCAATGACACTAAATCAATATAATGTTTTCTAGGAGAAATTTTTTTTATCTTGGGGGTGAATTTTTATAGGCATGTGGTGTCCTAATAAAGTGTGGGAATGGAAATATTAAATATAAATGATGCTATTTAATAAGAATAATAAATTAATTCAATATAAGATCAGAGTATTCTATGTTAAAATAGTAATTTTCAGAGTTTTGTGTCTAATTTTTCTAGAATTATGGATGTATTTACCACAATGTTTAGAAAAAAATATGAAATCATCAGGACTAATCGATGTTGTTAAACATTTTACTTCCTCAATGGGAAACTGACCAGTTCCCCATTGATATGAATTCCATATTAAGGGGTGTTGTTTGAGGTATTATTTTTTGCTTCCCATATTATTATGGAAAAAATATAGATTCAATATAATGAAATTAAACATTCATTGAACATGGATTTTACATCCCCATCAGAATAACTAATTTATCCATGATCTAGAGTTAGCTTCAGAATTGTTTGACCTGAATCTTTTATGACATTAGATCATCATATAATGTATTTTTCTCTTTAATGATCCTAAGATCTTAACATATTTTTATCTCAGTAAAAACAAAATATTTTACAGTAGAGTTGGGTGGAGTTACATTGTGATATTTTATTTGTGAGATACTACCGCCAAAATAATTGAAATTTTTTTGGAGATGCACTAATCCAGAAGTACCAAAGGGATATTGTTAAAATTTATAAGGAGGCTTAGTATCTGATGCATGAGTAATCATCCAAACACCTTGATGTAGTGGTGGTTCATAATACAGATTTATTTTTTCAGTTAAAAACACAATTCTTCACTAAAATATGAGTAGGTAATCCTATGTTGAGAGTCTTATGTTAAAATGTAATGCCTTCAAAAATTGGGCATTCTGATTCCCCAAATATATTATTGGAGGATGGTTAGAAAAATCTATTTTATCTGGGGAGACATTAAATCCAATTATTTTTTCATTATGAAGCCTATTATGAGTCCCACATGTCACCTTTTCTGAAAGACCAGGATGTTTTCAATATGTATCATGGATAGAGGATTTATTTTTTTGTGCTGGTATGAAACATGCAGTGGTAGTATTTAGGTAATTTTTGAGGTTTTTATGTTTATAAAACAAGAATATCGTAATCATGGAATTTTATTATATCCATTAGATGTCCTCATGAAGATATGGAATCTATATTATTGAATTCATAACAATGTATAAAACCTATGATCATAAATGATATGATTATATATTAGTAATCAATGATCTAAAGGAAAAGTCATATCACCTCCTAAAAATTAAGTCTTCTCTAGAAATGGATGATTTAGAAAGGGGCTAATAGGATGAGTTTTTTCGGTGATGGATTCTGATGTTCCGCTATATTATATAATGATAGAAAAATTTCACTATTGATTATATATATGACTTTATATTGATTATTAATCACAATTACACCCCACCACATCATTAAATACTTACAAAGAAATAAAAATGTAGTAGAGCATCCAATTATTAGAGGATATATCATGATAATACATCTTTTATTTAAAAAGATCCATGATAAAGAAGCCAAGATTGATTAATTAATTCTAAAAAAATGTATACCATTAATATATCAACCATTATAAATTTTAGATTTTGTGAGAGGGGGTATTTTTTTATCCTATGTTCAAGAGTATGGTTTTAGAGTTGTCTATTCTCCATCCTAATGAGGTGCAGAGCAAAAAATATATTATTTTTGCATTTCATCAGTTGCTTTTTGTGGAACTTGACCAATATAAATATTATCCTTACCCTAGAATAATTTCAATGACTTTTTAGATTAATACACATGCGTTAATTAATGTCCCATTCATTGGGGGTAGTGATTTTTTATTTCCATTAAATAATTTCTCCCCTATTATTTTGAAATTTAAATGTATTATATTATGTTTAGTCATTTTCATACCAATTAGAACACCCTCCATTGATAGATATAATACATAATGTATTCTTCATGTCAAATATTTGATACTATCTTCATAATGAATATCATGTCATTAATTGGGGTACATGGGATATCAAGAATAATTTGACATTCCTGGAGTTACCTATATTGATTCGGGATCATTGAGAGAATTTTTTTAATGGTGAAAGGATTAATTCAGTCTATGGGATATAGAAGAATGGAGAATTATTATTGTTTTATTTTGATAATAAAATATATATAAATGTCCAATACAATATTTTGGTTTTTATTTTTCAATTATTTGTTTTAATTTGAGTATTTGATGCCTGAATCTTTTTGATTTATGAGGTATCCTTATTTCACTAGTTTATGTTCTCTATTATGGAATCATATATATAAATCAGTGAAACCACCTTCCAAAATATGAAATAATATATTTTTTATACACTTATAAACCATTAAAAATAGTATGTTCCGCCAAATATAGACAATTCTAGGAAATAGTTGGTTGATTTCTTCAACCATGTGATATTTGAAGTGATTTATAGTAGTTTTGGTAATATATGGAACGTTCTATGTGGTGTTTCAAATGGAAGTATATATTTTTTTTCAAAGGGATTTTTATTGAGATAGTTGAGGGATTGTGGTAGTATATTTGATTTTATGAGATCCCAGATGGCTATCTCATGGGTTTTCTATTCATACCACCATTATTTTCTATGTTTCATGTTCATTTTGGGCTATTATTTATAATAATTTCATAATAGATGTCTGATCTAATGGTTATAACATCATTTCCATTTAATTTTGGTTTCGCAAGTAATGATGTTTTGAAGGTGGAATTTAGAGGTTTTATATAGGCAATGTCAGGTTTTCTTAAAATTACGAGTGCCTCCAAACCCTTTTGGAGGTTTTGGTGAAGGCTTTACTATTTGGTAGCCTATAATGTGCAAATTGGATACCATAGAAATGCATAGCGAGGGGTGCGGTACGAGGTGTGGTTTCTTTAGGGGAGATAATTACTAAAATTGGGGTCCAAATATTTAAATTTTATAGACTTGTGTTTTTTTAGGTGAAAACATACTATTATTTAGTAAAAGATCATAGTGGATTGCAATAGAAGACATCGAATAACACACCACGGATAAGAACAAATTGCAGTCTTCGTCAGGAATATTGTGAAATATGGTTTTAAAAATGTATAACAATTTGTGAAAAAACAACTTGAGATGTTGATATTCATTTTTATGGGCCCCTATTGGTGTTTTTGGTATGCACCTCAAGGTGGAGTATTCCAGCAAACATGACCTTTTAAAGGGGAGTTGTCTCTTCCAGGTATCAGTTTATTTTCTATAAAATAAATATCAATGTTATTTCTATACATACCTATCTCTCTACTATGATTCATATAAAAATTATGACCCCATGTATTGTTGAATCATTTAATTTATATCATGATGTGATATTCCCACTATCATGTTCTTTTTCTTCATTGATTTATCCTTTTCAAGAGGATCTATGTTGTAGGAGGCTCTATTTTGGGTGATGTTTTACTATGGTTAGATAGAGTATTATTGTGTACATGTGTAGCATGTTTCTCCATTTATATTAGTGGGTCTTTATCTATTATTCCTTTTTTGATGGATTCCATTGAAGTTACAGTTGAGATATGATATCCATTATTCTATCCTTTTTAGATGTACATTTTGGAATATCGTGGTTACATATTCCTATGGTATATGATACATATCATCATAAAAGAAATGATAAATTGAACTAAATTAATTTTAATTTTAGGGGATAAATTACATGTATTTAAATTGTTCCTGTAACATTTAACTATATGGTTTTATATGATTAGTTCTTTACAACATTGGACTTATTTTATATTAGTGTGTTGTTTTGGTTTCTGCAATTTGTGAACCTCATATTGTTTTTTTATTAAACACACCACAAATTAAAAGATTGTGAACTTAATATTGGTTAATAAATTAATTCTTATGGATTATTCAATTCGTGTGATAATTCCCATTAAAATAATGAATTGATTGTGATTAAATCCATTTTTAAAACAAAAATGATCCCAGTGAATTTTATTATGGGGTGGTTTTGAATAGGTGTTCTATGGAATGATATGGATGTACTATTTTATGTTCTTTTGCATTATATTTTGGGTTGTGTGGAATGGATGTTTTTTTATGAGACGTAATTTGGATTTGGTAGATTTAATAATTACCTAATAGAATTAAATATGGAAGGATTGTAAAGGTGGTTTCCATTAAATAATAAATAAAGGGGCTTGATTAATTTATAGGTTCAGTAATTTGAAAATCTAAAAATGGGATAAATTGAAAACAAAGATGGAATGTGACTTTTCTGTGTCATGCTGATGTTGTGTGGTGCATTAATATGTGAAAGTATTAGTGATAGAGGTTGTTAGACTTATGTCTATGTCATGAGATGTGATTGTGATCTTATTATGAACCATGAGGTTGGTATTATATATTTTCCATATATAATCTATTTTAGGTAATTTTTATAGTCACCTAACACAATCCATTTGTTTACACCAACACCTATAGGTTAAATGATCTAATAAAATTTTCCAAATATCCATTACAATGTGGATTGATGGTTAACTACATCAGCATCTCTAATATATATTCTTGGTGAGATTTTTAAGCAATGGTTGTGATGTCTATTATCAATAAGTCATATTATAGTGGTGATTTTTAAGAAAATTATGTGTTGTATATTATGTGGTTATTTTGTTAGGAGGATTAAATGAGGTTTATGTCCTTCAATTTCATGATTTACAAATATCATTGATTTATATTAGTGTTTATTGGTGAATTTTGATGTGACGATATGTTGAAGGGTGTACATGGTAGAACGTGAATTCATTGTATCATTTAGAGATAATAATTATGGAAAATATATAAGTGTGACAATACCTGATCTTAGAGAGTATGAGTAGAATATTAGTGTGAATGTGGTTTCTTGAAACATGATTTCATATGCTTCTTATAAAATTTATAGTCTTGTAATGTATTCTTTAGAAATTATGCTATGGTGATAATGGTATTTGTATGATATCCTATTTTTGTGCATGTTGGTTCTCTTGTTCCCTTCTGGGTGTATGTATTTTATCCATTCATGTGTTCAAGAGAGACCTCAGGTATGGTCTGACTGAGTATATGTAAAATACTCACCATACACATATAAAAATAGATTTTCATTTTTTCTAGAGTACATTGGGGATTTAGTTTGACATTATTAATAAGTACATTGGATTTTTTTAAGAAATAGATACCTTGATATTCTTTGGTTTTTATTTAGGAACATTTTTTAATTATTTAAATTATACATACATTATAAGATGGATTTTTTGTCCATTTTTTATTTTCTAGACTTTCTTATATGTTTAAAATATATATCTCGATCATAGTTTTGTAATTGAGTGTTATAAAATCTATATGTGATTTTTATACTCATTGTGCTGGTCACTTGTATTGGGCCTACATAGTTGAGGGATCTTTATTCATTATATATCTTCCTTCATTTTTTTAGAGGATATATAAATTCTATGTTATGGAATAATGATAGATACAAGGAAAATACGTCAAAAATACAAGAGAAAAATTATAAACACATCCTAAATGTTGTGACATGTAAAAATGATAATAAGACAGAATCCATCTCTCATCCTTGAGAAAATTATCCAAATTAGAAGAAGATAATAAATGTATTAGTAAAAAATATTAGTTTTCCTATAATAATGACTACATAGAAAAAAATGATAGAAGGGTATATTAATTAAAAAAAATTTGGAATACAAAATCACATTACATGTTACCAAATCAATATAACTCCTATACTGATTGAAGTGTATAGAATGCATATAAAAAACCTATCCCACCAACCATTAACTATATACAGAAAAATGATCTCAGGAAGCGACTTATAAAATGATATAAGAACTTTCATAGAAACCATTTCCAAAGACTTATATCAATATCAACACCAGACATATGGAATTTGTTATACATTCCTTCTCTAAACACAATTTACATACATGTGTGATGTAAACAAAAGGTTGATATTTTTTAATGAGTTTTATTTATAAAATTTAAAAAATACAATTCAATATATTGAATGAGAATTTTTCTATTCAATAATTGTGAATTTATATAATATAAAGAATGTTTAAATCCCATATCATTAACTTCTATTGGATAACAATCAATGTGTTCAAATATAAATAAATATATTCAATGGTCTCAAAAAATGGAAATAGAACAAACAAATTCATATTTCATGAAAAAATATCACCTACCAATTATATTCCCTGGTGGAAAAAATTAGAAAGAAATAATAAGTCAGAACTCAATGCATCCATTATTGATTTTACAACTCCTCACAATACCCAATGAAGAAGAACCACCAATGAGTTCTTCTCTGAAGGATCATTAAAACCACTAATTAAAACAAATTCCCTCACTAGGCAAGATTCAAATATAAGGATATCAATGCCACCCCTAGTAATCAATTTTGACCTAATCATAATAGACCACTAATTATATTATAGTATTTATTTTATAAAATATGATACTATCATCATCTATTATTCAATATTATTGACCTTGACTTGGTAGAAATTTTCTTCCAAATCCTTTTGATATGGTCTTTAACATAGAACCATGCCTACAAAAGAAAAAATTATATATAATACTAACCTTATATTTTTTTTATATTTATATATTTAATTACATTTTACCCTTTTTCAAATTTTCATCCAATTTTGTTCATAAATGCATAAAATTATTATACATTTATCATATACTATGAAATTACCCCACATGTTGAATAACAAGACATATGATGTTAAACAACCTGATGGAATGATTGTGGGATCATATGGGATAAAATAATACTATTCCCTAGTTGATCTCTCTTGTTTATATCATGTGTTAAGACAATATTATATTTTTTCCATAACAACCCATGCATCATCGCTAGTTCTTATCTCTAAAATGTATCTCATTGTACAAACATCTACAATGATATTACTCTAGAATGACCACATCGCTCCAAAGAAACTGCTATTCATTTGATAATGTATAAGGATATATAATGACATTTGGGGAACACCTCTAATAGGCCACATGATAGAAACTAATAATGAGGATATAAAAATCACAATCGTGGTTCGAAAAAACCATTATACAATTTTATGGAATATGTAATAAGATGAGATATCCAGAAATCCACACCGAACATCAATAGAAAAATAGTAAAAATACATTATGTAATGTCATATAAAATAATAAAGAACTCAAATAAACATACATAAGTGTTAAATACTCGATTCCTACCCTAATTTTTTACAATAAAAAATCATATCCTTATACAATCAATGTCAAACACAATCAAAAAACATACCATGATAAAATTAAAATAGATTATTTATACATTGTTTGAGTGTGACATGTCTACTTAGATTGGATCCTCACGTAGTCCTCTTGTGAAAACTGTTCTTTGAGACTACAATATCATATTCAATAAATAAATGAAGAAAAATCATCATCTAAACTGGTATACTACTCATTTATAATCCTCACCTTAGTTCACTCACATTATAATTCAAGGATGTAAATAATTTTATATCAAAATAATATATCTGTTTGAAGGTACCCTACTTCCACTCAACATTCTTTTACAAATCTAATACCTGAATAACCCAATCCAATGATAACCCCTCTTATTAATCATTAAATTCCACATGTAATAGTATCACATCTATTACAACATCTAAATCTTCTTTGAATATCAACATCACTATAACTAAATTGTAACCAAGTGTATGCCTACAATAAATTATAACATGTTTAGAGGAATTATAACTCAATCATTAATATCCCATTAACATACATGCATTAAAATATGTAACTATAATGCTGAGATAAAATTATGTTATATACATCAATCCATTACAAACATAACAAATTGTTTTCAGTAAAACAATTGGCCTTCCCATCCTTACCTAGAATGTATCTTATACTAGAATCCATCAAGCACTAAAATTTTTCTACTCATGTATGTCTTGAGAAGGTGTGTTAGAGATGTAGAAGTTATCCATCCATTCCCTAACCATATTTGATTTTTTAAGACCCTATTCAATACACTGGGGTTTTGGTTGGCCAATAAAAACATTTGGGGTAGTATTTGATTTCCATAAATAAAAAATATGTCCTTCAAAAAAAATCATGAGAATCTAAATTACATTAGGATCTTATGACACTATGTTATCATATAACTCTCTATTTCCAATGTTTTGATATAGATATCAAACAATCATGAAAAGATTAAATGTCCAATTTTTTTAACTAACATTAATTTAAATAAAAATATTCCATTTTAATTTCAATAATTACCATTATGATCAACTAAGTATGATTAATTTATAACAATACACTCCCTTCCTATATTCAATTGTTTTCATTGTTATATGATATCATACAAAACCAAAAACATTAATTCAATAATTTATTTCAATATCATAATTATCCAAAAAATCTAGAACATAACATAAGTCATTATAATTACACATCCTTAAACATTACAGAATATTTAATTAAATGAATAATTTACATTGAGGATATTTTCAGGTTTAGAGTTTTTGAGAATTAGGATATAACAATTACATCTCAAAATATTTAAAAGTAGACACTTCTACCCAGTATCCATTTTTTCATAAAATAAAAACTCTTGAAAAAAAGAGTCATGTCTAGTTACATGTTTAAGAAAACATGACTTTTCTATGATTTCATCCTTGAGCCTAATCCACATTATGTCATGTGAAAAACATTTCAAAAACACGGGATAAGAATAAAAAGCACTGTAAGGGATACACAAAGAAGGAAAAACTATTAGTTTTTTCAAAACAACAAGTAAATCATGAATACATTAACATAAGTAATACATTTCACCTTTATGACCTATAAATACTCTTTAATGAATAAAATATCCTTAATTACCCATTTGTAACCAAAATATTGTCGTAAAACACATATAAAGTACACATAACATATAAAGGAAACTTGGGATATAAACATATATAAATAGAATAACCATACGGTCGACTTCCACCCATATCACTAAATGGAATAGCCATATAGACGACACCCATACCCAATGCTCTAGAGGTTATAACGTAACCACCCATCCTAGTATTCACGGCACCACCCATCATTTGGTTTATCACGTAACCACCCATCAAATGTCCAAGTACAAATATAAAATCTTAACACATACAACAAATATAGAGGAAAGAAAACATTTACACATTTCAATCACAATATATCACTTAAATACATTTACATAAAAATATATTTTCAAAACCATTTTCAATACCAAAAATAAATAATATAGTATGAGGTATTTATTTTCTTCTAAAAACATTACGGCTTGTTGAGGAAGCCAAAGATCAAATAATACTCATGGTGGCAGAAAAGGTCAGTGTCACCTCTTATATTAAAATAATGATTCCTTATTTTCATTTAGTAAAATGATTCGTGGAAAAAGATTTCATTTTAAAATTCAAGGGTGTTTATACAATGTATAAAATCATGTCGTGTAATAAAACAAAATATACCTCAATGAAAGTAGATTGAGACGAAGTCCCTTACCTCGTGTATGACTTGACTCCATCATTATTTCATATCATGAATAATCAAATAATCTTAATTTATACTTTCTTAAGAACCTTTTTCATGTTTATTATTCCTTTTATATCACTTATTACCATGTAATAATAATTATTTAATCATTTAAGATAATAACGTTCATTTTTTCAATATTTGGTACTTTGGTCAAAAATGGAATTCTTATAATTACATGTTATTTATGTGGTCAACAGTTCATTATATATAAAATTATATTCCCGATTTAGATATCATATATATCATTTTTATCCATTATATACATTTGTTTTTAATAGTACATAACATTTGGAGGTAAAAAGTGAAATGCACCGTTAATGGAGACAGTAAGTCGTACGTACGCATGAATGCTACTTCAATTTCTATTTCATATTAAATGGAAATAAAAATTAATGATACATAGTAGTATTATAATTCCAGTATTGAATCATATATAATATCATTAATATATCCTCTATGCGTACCACATATGTTATTAAAGTGTCATATCACTTTGAGGGGGAGGTAGTCTGCACTTCCTCTAATGAGATTATAGCGTTTGCCCATAATAAAAACAATAATTGAATTCTAAAAATTGAAAATAAAAGAATAATAAATAAAATATATACATAATATATATCATATATAAATAAAATTCCATCATAATGGCCTCTATGAGAGTCGGTTGGAGATATTTGAGCAATCATCGTTTCGTGAGGCGTTAGTTTTCCATTCACAGAAACATTATGTTCATCATCCATTAGATAGAGTTGGGTGTAAGTGTAGTTAGAATAATTCTCATAAAATCATGCTAATATATTTAGGATACTGATATTATTTCAAAATAATGTAATAAAAAGTGTTTAGGGGTTTGAGAAGTAAAATAAATGAAAACAATTTAAGAGAAACCATTACCCTTAATTTGGGTAACTCCCTTTGGTTTGAAGAAAAAGAATTCTTGAAGTGCCTTATGCCTATGGTAAGGCTTCTAAGAGGAGGAGAGGGATTTAGGGAGATTAATTGGGCTGATTTTGGATGAGCCAAAATGCTTTAGTGGTGTGTGGAATTTTCTAGAAGTGGTCTCCTTTTATAAGGGATAGGAGGGGCTCTTTAGGAAAGTGTAGAAACATTATTTTATTATATAGTTGTATTCGGTTTCTAATGGTCCAAAAATCATTATTGTCTTAGATAAGATGACAAATATTCGAAATAAAATCATCCAATAATAATAGGACATGTTTTGGATAATATTTTAATCATTATAATATTATTTATTTAAATTATTTATAAATGAGATAAATACTGCATCATTATTGTGTCATAAATAATTTAATTTATTTTATGTATAAAAATTATAAAACAAATACCATGATGTAGGAAATAATTTTATATTTCTAATTAATTTTAATAGTAGAAATTATATTTTATATAACCCCTTCAGAAAATTAATTTACTAGAAGATATTTTCTTTTGTCATTTTTTCCTTTACATAAAGTTAATTAATCTAAATTGACATTATCACTCCCAAGTTTCTAAATGGGGTCCCAAAATCTACCCAAACATGTAAATGATCGTAAATGACTGAACCAATAAGTTTTCTACAAGTGATAAGGTGATTTTGAATTATTATAATATTATTTTATCCTTGAATTACTTTATTTACCGTTAACCGCGGTAAATAAAAGTCAAAAGCTATGATTCACCAAAATAATATTCATCTTATTAAACCAAATTTTACTTCTATATAACAACCATTTATGTAGGGTTTTTAAAATTCAATTCCCAGATGTGGTAAAATTTCATTTAAAATAAAAAAATCAGTTTTTTAATGTACTACTAAGTGGTTTCACTATTCATCAAAAATTAATGTTTTTCACAAAAATACCAAAAATTCAGAATGAGAATTATTTGATATAACAAATTAAAATATGATGAAAATTTTTCTATATCAAAAACAATTTAATAATATTATTTAATTTTAAATTAATTCCCGTTGTTAATACAAATAGCGTGTTTTTAAGAAACAATAACTATTAAAAGATTGACACTTGTTTATGTCCACTCTCAAAGTGAAATTAATTCAAATGAAAAAAAATTGGATTAAATAGTAAAAATATAATATAATTACACTTTAAACCCAATTAAAAATATAATATAACCATATAAATAAATTATATTCAAATGGAGTTTTGAATTAAAATATATTATTTTTCACTATTCATTAAAAATTGAACTTTATCGGAAAAATTCCAAAAAATTGATCAATGTAAATTTTGATGCCCCCATTCTAAAGAAAGATTTTATTTTTTCAATTAAAAACATAAAAATGTCCAAAACATTATTTAAAGAGGGTTCTGCATTAAAAAAAGTTAAATCGACCTTTCAATGTAAATTATGCTTAAAATTAGATTCATTTACAATTTAGGCATCTAACTTTTATTGGATAAATGAAAAAACATTTAATAGAAATGTATAATCATATTGTAGTTATTTTTCTTCATACCCTTTGATACTACAACTAGGAGTTAACTACCATTTAAAATAATAATATTATATTATTAGTGTCCAACGTAAGATTTTAAAGAAACCCATTGTTGTGTATCAGGTACGCTACTGAACATAGAAACCCTTTTCTAGTAAAATTAATATATAATTCAAAAATATTAATATGTATGAAAATATATTATTCATAATTTACTTGGGATATTACATCCTTCCCCCATTTTAGAAATTGCGTCCTCGCAATTTTTATTCACATGTCAAAATAAGTGGGGGTATTTTTCCCTCATAGAATTTTCTGATTCCAATGTCTCCTCTTGAATCATATAGTATTTCCACAAAACCTTTACCTAGTGATTTACCGTATTCCTCAAAACTATCTCTCTATGGTCATGAATCAGAACAGGTTGTTCTTCATAAGATTGATTCTCTTCCAATTAAACTACATCTGGGATCAAAACATGAGATGGATTCAGCATATACATTCTCAACATCAAAACATAAAAAACATTGTGTACCTGGGATAAACATGGAGGTAAAGCCACTCTGTACGCAACTGATCCAACATTCTCTAGAATTTCATAAGGTCCAATGATCCTCAGACTCAGCTTTCCCTTCTTACCATTACTCATCGCACTTCTCCATGGAGAAACATTGAGAAAGACATAATCACCAACCTCAAAAGAAATATCCTTCCTCCAGTTATATGCATAACTTTTATGTTTGCTCTAAGAAGTTCTCATGTGTTACTGAATCAACATAACATTCTCCACCATATCTTCTTCCAATTCTAGTCTCATCATATTCTATTCACCTACTTCATCCCAATAAGCTGGAGACCGACAACGCTTTCTATATAATGCCTCAAATGGAGCCATCTATATACTGGAATGAAAACTATTATTATAAAAAAAATCATCCAATGAAATATGTTAGTCCCAGCTTCCCGGATAATCAATCGAGCAAGAACGTAACATATCTTCTAGTTTTTGAATTTTTCTTCTGACTGCAAATATGATTGAGAATGAAAATATGTACTAAAATTTAATTCAGTACCCTTTGACTTCTGAAGGCCTCTCAAAAAGTAATAAGTAAACCTGTGATCATGATCAGATACAATGAAGAGGGGAAGTCCATGCAACCTGACTGTCTCTTTAACAGACAACTGAGCAAGTTGATCTAGAGACAATGTATCCCGAATGGGAAGGAAATGAGAGGATTTAGTCAATCAATCGACAATAAAATATATTGTATTATTACCTCGAGATGTATTTGGAAATCCCACTACAATGTCCATTGATACATTTTCCCATTTCCACTCATTCATAGGTAGAGGCTAAAGCTTTCTTTTTGTTAACTGCTACTCTACTTTAACCTGCTGACTAGTCAAACACTTCACAGTAAAATCCGCAATATCACTTTTCATTCCATCACACCAATAATACTCTCGAAGATCACTTTACATCTTAATACTACAAGGATATACTGAATATGGTGAACTATGATCTTCATATAACAACTCATTCATCAACTGTGAATCACAAGGCACACATAATATCTTTCCAAATCTCAAAACATAATCATTATGAATTTTAAAATAAGATAACTTACACTTCTGAACCAACTCTACCTTTTTCTGCAACTCTCTATCTTCTTTCGGCTCTTTCTTAATTCTGTCAAATAGATATGATTTCACTAACACCTGAATCAAAACAGAATAATTTCCTGCACCAACAACTTCTATTCCAATGTTCATCAAATCAAAAACCAAAGGATCTTATTCCAAACGTAACATGTTTAATGAAGTATTACTTTTTCAACTCAATTCATCGGCCACTTTATTTGCTTTTCTCGGATGATAATGGATCGTGCAATCATAATCCTTGATTAATTCCATCATCTCCTCTGTCTCATGTTCAATTCTTTCTGATTGAATATATACTTCAATCTTTCGTGATCGGTATATATTTCACACTTCACTCCATACAAATGATGCCTCTAAATTTTTAAATCCAAAACAACAGCAGATAATTCCGAATCATGTGTAGGGAAATTTAACTCATGTGGATTCAACTGAAGTGAAGCATAAGAAATTACCTGATCATTATACATCAGGACACAATCAATTTCATTCAATGAAGCATCACTATAGATAACAAAATTACCATTTTTGGATGGCAATGTCAAAACTAGAGCGTTCACCAATCTCCTTTTCAATTCCTAAAAACAATCATCACATTCTTATGTCCAAAGGAACATAACACATTTTCGATTTAACTTAGTCATTGGACTATATAACCATGAATCATTTTCAACAAACCTTCGGTAGTAACCTACCAAACCAATAAATATATTTATCTCGGTTATATTTTTGGGTCTGGGCCATTCTTAAATAGCTTTTTTTTAGCAGGATAATCATTTATACCATTTTTGGAAGCAATGTAACCATGGAAAGAAATTTATTGCAACCAAAAATCACACTTTCTGAATTTTCCATACATTATCTTTTATTTAATGTTTTTCAATACAACCCTTAAACGAAATTCATGTTCCTCCATAAATTTTGAATAAACCAAATTATCATCAGTAAAAACAACCACCATTTATCCCTTGAGTATACTATGTCGTCACTGCAACAAACTATTCAGTTCTGATTCTGACCATCTCGGGTTACTGATTTGGAAGGTCTTTTCCCTATGTTTAACTTCCCAAAAAAGCTACTCTGTTTCCTCTACAAAAAACCATTATTAACAAACAAATATAATATCCGAAGAAAAATGGTAATCTAAAAATGCTATATCATTTCAATATTACCATTAATTAATTTATGGACATTTATTTAACAATACTGTAACTCCTAATGTTGTCTAAGCTGATCTCTGATAACAACTATAAGGACTCAGTATTAAACATTACATAATATTGAATTAAATTAATAATTAACATTGGTGATCTTTTTAGGTTTATAATTTTAGAGAATTACGACAGAAATATTACATCTCCAAAGATTACAAAGTAGACACTTCTACCGAGTATCCATTTTTTCATAAAAAAACTCTTCAAAAAAAGAGTCATGTCTACTTCCATGATTAGGACAACATGGCTTTTCCTTGATCTCATCCATGACCCTAATCCACATTATTTCCTGTAAAAAATATTTCAAAAACTTTGGATGAGCATAAAAAGCTCTATAGTGGATACACAATGATGGAAAAACTATTAGTTTTTTTCAACACAACAAGTAAACCATGAATACTTTAACATAAGTAATACTTTTCTCTTTTATGAAGTAGTAAATACTCTTCCCTGAATAAAAGATAATTACTTACCCTTTTGTAACCAAAATATTACTAGAAAACCCATATAAAGAACAAATAATATATTAAGGTTACTTGGGACATAAACATTCATAAATAAAATAACCATATATTCGACTTCCACATATATCACTAAATGGAATATCCATATGGATGACTTTCATACCCAATGCATTGGAGGTTATAACATAACCACCCATCCTAGTATTCACTACACCACTCGTCATTTGGTTTATCATGAAACCACCCTTACAATGTCCAACTACCAATATAAAATCATAACACATACAACAAATATAAAAGAAGGAAAACATCTCCACATTTCAATCACAATATATAACTTTAATACATAGACATAACAAATCCATTTTCAAAACCATTTTCAATTCCAAAAATATGTAAAAGAGTATGTGGTATTTATTTTATTTTAAAAACATTATGCCTTCTTAAGGAAGCCAAAGATTAAATAATACTCGCAGAGGTAGAAAAGGTCGTTGTCACTGCGTAAGTTAAAATAAAAAGTCATTTTTTTCATTTACTAAAATTCTTCGTAGAAAAATATTCCCTTTGAAATGTATAGGGTGTTTATACAGCGTATAAAATAAAGTCATGTATTAAAAAAATTATTCCTCAATAAAAGGAGATTGAGACGAAGTCCCTTACCAAGTGTAAGACTTGACACGATCGATCTTTAATCTCCTGAATAATAAACAAAAGTTAATTTCTACTTGCTGAAGATCCTTTGTCATGTTTATTATTCCTTTTATATAACTTAAAACCATGTTATAAACATTATGTAATAATTTAATTTAATAATGTTTGTTTCGTCGATATTTGGTACTTGAGTCAAAAATGGACTTCTTATAATTACAAGTTTTTCATGTATTCAACGGTTCATTATATCCATAATTATATTAATGATTTAGATATCATATATATAATTTTTAAACAATATATACATTTATTTATAATTTTACATAACATTTGGAGGTAAGAAATGAAATACACCATTCATGGAGACGGTAAGCCGTAAGTACGCATGAACGCTACATCCATTTATATTTCATATTTAATGGAATTAAAACATAATGATATAGTATTATTATAATTATAGTATTTTATCATATATAATATCATTATGTATATACTTTAAATGTACAACATATGGTATGTTCGAGTGATATCACTTTTAGGGGGCTGTAGTCTGCACTTCCTCTAATGAGATTATCGTGTTTACCCATAATGGAAACCATAAAGGCATGCTATAAATGAAAAATATAGAAGAAAAAAAAATTAAACATAATATATATCATATATAAATACATTTCCGTCCTAATGGCCACCATGAGAGGTTGTTGGAGATATTTGAACAATTATCATTTCATGAGGCGTTAGTTTTCCATCCACAGAAACATTATTTTCATCATCCATTAGATGGAAGTTTGTATAAGTGTCGGCCGAATACATCTCATACCAAAAATCACAGTATATCGTGGATACTGTTATTTTTTCAAAATAAAGGAATAAAAAGAGTTTAGGTGTTGGAGAAGTAAAATAAAAGAAAACAATTTAAGAGAAACTGTTACATTTAATTTGGGTAACTCCCTTTGGTTTGATCCAAAGGGCTTCTTGAAGTGCCTTATGCCTAAGGTAAGGCTTGTAGGAGGAGTAGAGGGATTTATGGAGCTTAATTGGGCTGAGCTTGGACAAGAAAAAATCTTTTAGAGGTGTGTGGAATTAGTTAGAAGTGGTCTCATTTTATAAGGGATATGAGGGGCTCTTTAGGAAAGTGGGAATCATTATTTTATTATATAATGGTATTCGGTTTATAATGGTTCAAAAATCATCATAGTAAAAGATAAGATGGATCATATTCTAAATAAAGTCATCCAATCATAATTGGACATGTTCTGGATAATATTTAAATCATTATAATTTTATTTATTTAAATCATTTATTAATGAGATAAATACTGAATCATTATTGTGTCATAAATAATTTACATTATCTGATGTCTAAAAATTATAAATAAAATTCCATGACTTATAAAATTTAATTAAATTTATAACTAATATTTATAGTCTAAAAGATAATTTATATGTCCGATTCTAAAAATTAATTTACTAAAAGATATTTTCATATTTGATTTTTTCCTTTACTTTAAGTTAATTAATCTAAATTGTCATTATCACTCCCAAGTGGCTCAATGGTGTCCCAAAATAGACCCAATATGCCAATGGTCGTAAATGACTCATAAAATAAGGTTTGGACAAGTTTTAACTTAATTTGAAATTATTATAATATTCTTTTAACCTTGAATTACCCTATTAACCATTAACAGTGGTAAATAAAAGTCAAAAGTTGTTATTCACCAAAAATTATTTCCATCTTATTAAACCACATTTTACTTATTGGTAACAACAATATATGTCGTATTTTCAAAATTCAATTCACAAAAGTGGTAAAATTTTATTTAAATGAAATAAATCAGTTTATTTAACTTCTACTAAGTGGTTTCACTATTCATCAAAATTTTTTGTTTTTCATAAAAATACCAAAAATTCAGCCAATGAATTATTTGATTTACAGAATTCAAAAATGCTGTCTGTTTTTTAAAATTAAAAACATAGAAATGGAAATAAATAATTTAAAATTAGTTCCCGTTGTCAAAACAAATTGCGTATTTTATGAAATAATAACTATCAAAAGATTGACACTTGTTTCAGTCCACTCTCAAAGTGAAATTAATTTAAATTACCAAAATTGGATTAAATGGTAAAAATATATTGTAATTAAACTTTAAAACCAATTTAAAATATAATATAACCATATAAATAAATTATATTCAAATGCATTTTTTAATTAAAATACAATATTTTTCACTTTTCCTTAAAGAATGATCTTTATCGGAAAAATTCCAAAAATTTACACAAAGTAAATTTTGATGTCCCCATTCTAAAGACGGATTTTTTTTGTCAATTAAAAAATATCAAAATTTCCAAATCTAGATTTAATGACGTTTCTCCATTAAAAGGCCGTAAATTGACCTTTTAATGTAAATTATGCTTAAAATTTGATTCATTCAAAATTTAGGAATCTAACATTTATTTGATAAATGTAAAAATATTTAACATACATGTATAATCATATTGTAGTTATTTTTGTTCATTCCCACAAATACAATAGCTAAATGTTAACTACCATTTAAAATAATGATATTATAATATTAGTGTGCAAAGTAATATTTTAAAGAAACACGTTGTAGCGTATCGAGTACACTATCAAATATAGAAACCCTTTTTATTTAAAATTAATATTTAATTCAAAAAATTAATATGTATGAAAATATCTTATTCTTCATATACATGGAATGTTACAGTCGTCATAGTTAACAAATACACTTTTTGTACATTGGATCTGACTATAATCGTTAGATTTAAACTATAAGAAGAGTTACTAACCTATGTGGACAAATTGAATGTATCAGTCCTGATGATAAGAATTGATGGGAAGGTTCTATAGTAAACTAATCCTGACCACCCATGTCTCACACATCATTGTGACTAATATTTAATTAGTCAATCTATCAGTAATATTGATCATATCTATATCCTTGGGATCTAGTACCCACTTATCATCACATACTCCAAAAATATTAGGGTATCAATATATTATAACAAGGTTATAAAATTACAGATCCTAAATAATTAGTAATGGTGTTTCTCAAAATAAATTTAATGGAAACTATGGTTGAAAAATTGATGAATTCAAGCCTCCAACAAACAATAAATTTCACATTTTGGCATGCGAAATATTTATTTAATAAGGTAATTTTTTTCCAATAATTATTTAAAAAAATATTAACCACTATGTAATAATATCAATTATATCATTGTTGTTATCTGATGAAATCTACAACATAAATTAACAAACTACTATAATTATTTAGATAATATTATCAGTAGTCCCATGATGAATACTAAAAAAATCAATTTATGCTTCTTTGTTTAACTAAAGGTTTTTACTATCTGTGTATTTTTTATCATTTCCAAAGAAAACTTATCATGAAAGATGTCATTAAAAATTCAACTATGTAGATATTAAACTATCTGTAATATTTCAAGAGTCCTCATAAAACAATTATTATCTCAAATTCCCAAGTAATAATAAAATTAAAAACATGAAATATTAATCATTTTTAACATGTGACAATCTCAATATATATTTTATAATATCTATAATTATAAAATAATTATCATCATTTTTTATTAAAAAAATTAACATTACACCATTATATAATGTTTATACTATCAAATAGTGTTTAAAAATAACGTGATACTATCTATTTATTTCTATAATATAATTTATAGAATAATTACCATCCTTCTACAACACATAATAATATCAAAAAATAAAATATTACATTATAAAAATTCTAAACTCTCAAAAATATAATTAAACAATTTATTAAAATACTTCTATTTGTATAGTTTCTTTTTTTGTTCTCCACATTCCATAATGATGAAATAAATCATAATATTTTTTAGAATTTTATATCTATATTTAAAAAATAATATGAAAATTTTTTATTAGGTTATTATCCAATATATACATCTCGGATTATAAGACACTAATAATGTAGAATTTATTTTATTTATTTAATAATTTTTATATTGTATCCTATACACAACATTGATCATAAAATATCCTTAAAATACTATCGAAATATTATCAATTTAATATTACTATTATGACAAGGTGTTGGTTTGGAGGGGATAAATATGAATATAAATATATTTATCTATATGTATCAATTTATTCCAAAATAATATTAATAATCAATACAAAATTTATTTTAAAATTTTTTGAATGGAGGTAAAATATTGTTATGATAAAAGTGATATTATTTCTACAGCATATTTTTATATGGAAATTAATTTTCAGATAAATGATTAATTTGAAATCTATTTATAAATGACTGTAATTAAATATTTACATTATATATCTATATAAATTTATTATCATTCATTTATTTACAATTATTATAAAATTAATGACAATAAATTCATTTTATGCTAAAAAATAATATTTCTTAAAAAATGGTATTATTGAATTTTTTGAACATTGATTGTAATTAATTTCCCAAAATTCATAAGATTTATTTCATCACATTGTGATAATTTTTAAAATAGTAAATTCAAAAATATATTATGATTATATTAAGTATAATTCTAAAGTGGTTGATATTTAAGTGAATACTAAAAAATGTCAAAATTTGAAGAACAGTAATTTATTTTGTAAATCATTAAACTTATAGTTAGGTTTTGAATTAGATGTTAACGTTAATTTAAATTATTATCCTTCAATTAAAGAAATATACATAATAATAATTGGATTGTATCCTTATTTAATTTTATTATAATAAAATTTTAATGGCTAAAAACTCTTTCTGAAAAAAGATATTTTTCATTATATTTTACACATTTACAATAAAATTTATTTTCTTCCACATCTAAAAATTTAATCCTGAATAATAAATTCCATATTTTCATTTATGAAGATCGTATTGTTATAAGAAAATCAATTTTTTATTTTTTCCAATATTAATAGTGAATGTTGGAATATTTGGCACTTGGATAAGGGTAAAATTTGAAAAATAGTTTGTAATCTATGGGAAAAGACATAAAAATATACATAAAACAATCCATTATTTATTTTTTTGAGATTAATATTTACATATCAATTATATATTTTAAAATTTGGGAATTTTATCTATATTTCATTGATTATAAAAGTTATATTTTATATATAAAGAAAAAATATACAATGTATGTCAATTTTTTTTAACATTCTTTATTTTTTTAACATATATTGGAAGATGTTATATTGGATTATAAATGATTAATTTTTATATTAAAAAATTTATTTTATTACTGGAATCCATTTATAATGATCTATTATGGTATAATTACCTAAACTTCTTACCCAACATCAATATAATTCTTTCTAAAATATTATAAAAATTAATGTATATAATCTAAAACTCAAATAAACTCATATTATTTCGATGAATGGTCAAATTAAACCATATTCATATTTAATTATACGGATTAAATTATTTTTAATTTGTTTAGATTCTAATTTGATTGATGTGTTGTTGTATTTGATTCCTATAACGTCCCAGACCGGGTGCCACTCAACGGGTTCCCTGAACCCGGTTCACCACGTGACCTCAAACGCATTTCCCCAAATGCCAGAGGCTGCCGACTAGCAGTGAGGGCACAGGTCTAATAGTGGGGAAACTATTCCCTCATTCATCAAAGTGTAGCAGAGTAGAATTTAAATAAAACATACAACGATATCGGAAAAATTAAACCATACACGATTGAAATAAACAACAGTAGTGGATATAACCAACAAATATATAAATGATGATCCTACATGTCTCAAGTTCTACGAAAATAGCATGAACATGTTATACATCAATACGATACATCCAAAAGCAGAGTACAACAAAACAAAGAAAAACAGCTGGCAACAGCATCGCGAGCCTAGGATCAGTCCCATGCCCTCCTACTCCTCAGCAGAAATCATGTACCAGTATAGGGACGCTTGCCCCCATCCACACCTATAGCAACGTAATCTTCTTGGGCCAAAAATTGTCACCCATATAGGGTGTGAGAAATTTATCATAGTAGGCACCCACCAAAGGCATGTGCCAACTGCGTGTAAGCATGCAACAACAGTGTGAAATAGTAAAATGCAATAATGTAAGAAGTACTAAAAAGTAACTAACTTAACAATTAAATTCCCCTTTTATTATTCATTTAATCCATTAAATATTAGAAATCACCACAGTTCATTTCTAAGTAAACAGTCCACTTCCTCAGACAAGAAAAACAATACCCTCTGGTAAGAAGAATCCAACCTATAGGTATAGCCCTCAGGCATAACAGAATTTTGCCTCATGCGTATGATGTATCGCCCTCAGGCACAGAAGTCAATCCCTCAGGCACGACAGGTTTCCCTCATTCGAAATAACTACAGCTCTCAGGCTACACAGTGTAGTGCCCTCAGGCTAATCAAAACAACGCCCTCAGGCTAATAGGTAAACGGGCCATGCCCAACATGGAAACAAGAAGTAACAAGCAGTTACTATCAAGGCAATTCTACAATTACTACTTTAAAGGCATACCCTCGGGTATCCTGGCCAAACGGCTAAATAGTGGAACACACCCCCGGGGTGGTTCCTTATCTATGAAATGATCCCAACCAGCATTTAAATATCATAATTAAATACATAATCAATTCAAGGTGTTTAATATTGCAATGGCCTCTACCACGTGACACCCCAACATGGGTTCGTGGCACAAAAATGCACAAAACACATAGCAGTTGGAAAACTAAACATCAACCTACCTACAATAAACTCCTAAGAACGTTATACCCGAACGCCGACTCCAGAAATTCTCAAGAACGGCGTTGATCTGACGAAGAAGAAAACCCATTCAAACGTAAATAACTTTCCCTCGGGAATGAATTGGTAAGAACGGATTAAGGACAAGAAAGGGCTTACCCGCACGGTTCCAACGAGATCGTCCGAAGTGGAATCAGATTCCAGACGAACACCTGGTGGATCTTCAAAGGTTCGGCCTCCTCCTTTCGCTCCAAAATGGCAGAAATGCCTCCTCTTCCAAATGAGGAGGCTACTGCCTATTTTAAGCCGAATAAATAAAGTACAATGCATGTACTTCTATGTACATGGCGTGTACTCCTTTCATTTAACTGTTCCCCTAGCGGCATTCCGCAAGCACGACACTGTTCTCCTGCTGACATGATTACACGGCATGTACTCTTGAGTACAAGGCGTGTACTACATCCTAGCTGGCGGTTACTCCACCGCCTTACTGTTTTGCCATGCCGACTGACTACACGGCATGTAAAAGACCACTACATGGCATGTAGTCGGTTCCTACACCCTTTCTTGCCGACATGGCTACACGCCCTGTGTACTCATTCCAAAACGTCCATAAGTACATGGCATGTGGAAAAGGACACGGCGTGTAGTTCCAAAATTTAGAATTTTTCCTCATTTTCCATATTTTATTAAAAACACTTAAGGAAACGAGAAAAGAGGAATATAGTATCTCAAAGAGAAGAACCATGATCTTACAAACATCCCCCCTTATATCAATTCATCCCCGAATTTCACTTCCAATGGTGGAGAAGATATAGTCGTGAACAACATCGCCCACTGAGCACGTACGTCGGCCTCCCGCTCCCAGGTCTCCTCCTGTACTTGGCCATGCTACCATATCACCCGTACCAGAGGTACTGACCAGCCTCGGAGAACCTTCATGCTCATGTCAACGATACGAATCAGATGCTCCTCAAAGGACAGATCTGCCTCCAAGTCAACCTCCTCAGGCTGAAAAATGTGAGACGGGTCTGAATTATAGCGACGCAACTGAGATACGTGGAAGACATCTTTCGTTTCTCGATAGCACTTTTGTAACCGAAATCGATAAGTAACCACCCCGACTCTCTCAAGAATCTCAAATGGCCCAACATACCATGGTGAAAGATTACCCAGTCTCCTAATCCTCTTATGTCCCAGCCTTGGAAAAACACTAAAGAAAACATGATCCCCGACCACGTACTCCAAAAGGTCATCTATGGCGATTAGCATAAGATTTCTGACGAGACTGTGTGGTAGCCATCTTCTTCTGAATCAACTGGACCTGCTCAGACGTCTCCTGCACAAGACGTGGTCCCATTAAAGGTTCATCACCTGCCACTATCTAGCACAAAGGTGAATGGCATGGCCTACAATATAGAGCCTCATATGGCTCCTTCTCAATAGTTTCCTGAAAGCTACTGTTGTAGGAAAACTCGACCAAGGGTATATGCTTATCCCAAGAGCCCCCAAAGTCTAGGACGCATGCACGCATCATGTCCTCTAGCACCTGTATCATACTTTTTGAATGGCCATCGGTCTGACTGTGGTAAGTTGTGCTCAGAATCACCTTTGTACCCAGTTCCCTCTGAAAACTCTACCAGAAACGAGACATGAAGTTGGTGTCCTTATCTGGGGCAATAGAACGAGGGACCCCATGAAGACGTGCGACATCTCAGATATACATCCTTCCGAGCTCGTCGACACTGAAGGTCTCCTTGATCGGCAAGAACTGAGCTACCTTCGTGGGTCTGTCCACAAAAACCCACACGACATCATTTCCAGGAGGTGACCTCGGAAAACCAGTCAGGAAATAAATCGTGACATCATCCCATTTCCACTCTGGAATGGGTAACTGTTGTAACAGTCTAACTGGTCTCTGATGCTCCTCCTTCACCTACTGACAGGTGGAACATCTCATAACAAAACCAGCTACATCTCTCTTCATACCTGGCCACCAGTACTGACGTCTCAAGTCACAGTACATCTTGGAAACCCCAGGATGAACTGCTCAAGCTGAATCATGAAACTCTCGCATAAACTCCTCACGTATATCCCTTGGAACCCATACTCGTCCATGGAAACACAAAACCTCGTCATTGCCTATCGTCAAACCAGGAGGAGGGTCCTCACTTACCATCGACTCCCGTAGAACTAGTCCTTCTGGATCTGATAGCTGCCTCATCCACACTCTATCCAGGAGGGTAGAAGTCACATATAAAGATGAAAGATAAGTCTACCCCTGACTTTCGTGCACCTCTAGATGCATCTCAGAGAACAAGGCCATGAGCTGCCACTCACCACTGACCTCTTGCACTGCCTGTATCTTAGTCTTCCTAATCAATGTATTAGCTACTGCATTACCTTTACCACGTGTATAGGCAAGCTAAAAATTGAAGGACTGTAGGTACTCGACCCACCATTGTTGCCTCAGATTCAGGTCACGCTGTGTAAATATGTACTTGAGGATTTTTTGGTTGGTGAAAACCAAAAATCGCTCCCCCAATAGATAATGTCTCCAACAGCGCAACGCATGAACAACTGCTGCCAACTCGAGATCATGCGTCAAGTAATTCCTCTCATGTGGCCTCAACTGCCGAGACACATATGAAATAACTCGCTCGCCATGCATCAACACTACTCCCATCCTAATACCTGACGCGTCAGAGTAAACTGTATAGCTCTTCCCCTTCTTTGGGAGTATCATGACTAGTGTTGATGTCAACCTTCCTTTTGGGTCCTAAAAAGCTATATTTCATGATTCTGACCAAACGAACTACACACCCTTCTTAGTCAAACCCGTCAATGGTGCTGCTAAGAGGGAGAAGTCCTATATAAAGTGCCTGTAATAATCAACCAGCCCTATGAATCTTTGTATCTCAAACACATTCTTGGGATGCTCCCAGAAAACTACTACTCTCACCTTCTTTGGGTCCACTGAAACTCCTGCCTCAGAGATCATATGACCTAGGAAGTGTATCTGGTCCATCCAAAAGTGGAACTTTGAGAGCTTATCATATAGCTGATTCTCTCTCAATGTGCTCAATACGATCTCATGATGGGTGGCATGGTCATGTCAAGTTTGAGAGTACACCAAGATGTCGTCCACGAATACTACCACAAAATAATCAAGATACGGATGGAACACACGATTCATCAGAGCCATGGAAACTACTGGAACGTTCGTTAGTCCGAACGGCATAACCGTATACTCTTATAGACAATACCTGCTCCTGAAAGCTGTGATAGGTGTATGAGATGGTCTTACACACAACTGATGATATCCTGATATCAGGTCAATCTTCGAGAACACTCGTGCTCCATGAAGCTGATCAATAAGATCATCAATCCTCGGTTTGGGATATCGGTTCTTAACCATCAACTGGTTCATCTTCTGATAATCCATGCAATTTCTGAGGGTATTGTCCGCCTTCTTCGCAAAAAGTATTGGCTAACCCCAAGGGGATGTACTAGTTCAGATTAATCCATTTTCTTGCAACTCCTCCAACTTCCTCTTGAGCTCCTACAACTCAGGTGTAGTCATCCTATATGGAGGAATGGATACCAGTTCTGCTCCTGGAACAAGATCAATGGTGAAATCCACCTCTCGCTTCGGAGGTAGACCCGAAAAGTCGTCTGGAAAGACATCACTGAAACGATCAACAACTGGAGGAAAATATGCCTCACAATTCCCCTATTGATCTAGATATAAACTCGCAATCTGGGCTGTGACTCCAACTCACCCATGATGCTCTGGTCCAGGTCAACTCACCTGAACATCACATTCTCCCTTGTATAGAAACTCCCCCCCTCTGGTGATGTGAAACACACCCTCTAACGATAGCAGTCTACAAAAGCTCGAAAGGGAACCAACCAGTCCATCCCGAGAACGACATCATAGCATGTCATCTCTAAGACATAGAGGTCCCAAAGGAAGTAACACCCACCAACCTCAAGGGGGAACTCCATGCAATAACACACACCAGCCGTTCTAGTCCCTAAAAGAGTGTCTAACATGATGATAACAGAAGATGAAGAAACACAGATCCCAAGGCTCTCTATAACAGGTACAGATATGTAACTATGTGTAGCACCCATATCAAAAAGTACTGTAGATAACACAGAAGATACTAGAATAGTACCTCTGACTGTAGAAGGTCCGATATCCTGCTCTTGCTGGGTCTGTTGCACTTCATATGCCTGCCCAGTGCTGCTGCCCTGCGACACAGACTGGCTACCTTGAGTTATCCCGCCTTGCTGCCTCTGAGGTCCTGGTGTCTGGATACCATGACAATGACCACCATCTCTGCCTACACGCCCTCATTTATTCCAGTTCCCTGACTGGTAAGAAGCTTCTGAAGCTATTCCCGCACACAGAGTCTACACAGAACCCCTCTCACTAGCCATCGGTTGAAACGCCCTGCCGAAGCGCTACATATGACCCATATTTCCGCAAGCTCAGAATCCACATGATCATGTGGACACTGTGGCCTCTTGTTTTCCTCTCTACCACACTGGTATCACCTGACCAAACCACCTGAAGAAGCTGGCTAGCTGGTACTGCCACTCTGAGAGAAGTCCATTTGTCTCTTCCTCATTCCTGCAGAAAAAGTACTAGTAATTGGTGCTGAAACGCCCTGGTCCACACCTGTAGATTATTGAAGGTTCCTCTATGTAATCAATGCCTTGTTCACAATAGCGTGTACATTAGGAAACCTGAAGATATTCACTAGTGTGTAGATGTAATATAGAAGACCATCCTCAAAATGTCTAGCTCTCAATGTCTCATCACCCACCAGCTCGGGTGCAAAGCGTTGAAGCTCTGTAAAATTAGCATAATATTCCATTACTGACATATTGCCCTACTAGAGGTTCATGAACTCCCAGGATCTATCTGCCCTCAGCATCTCGAGAAAGAAAAATTCATAAAAGTCTGCTTGAAAATATTCCCACTCAATGTCCCTGTGATGCTCTGACTAGGTGGTAACATTCCACCACCTCTTGGCGGAATCACGCAGTATGTATGTCGCGAGCTTGACCCTCTGCCCTGGAGGCATCTCAAGATGCTCGAAAATAGTCTTCATTAACCCCAACCAAGACTCTGCATCATGTGGTCTGCCATCCCCTGAAAATGTAGGCGGATGCTGCTACTGGAAGATACATGTCAGCTCGGCCATAGAAGTGGCAGCCTGCAGTGCTCCATGAAAGGTCTGCGTGAACCTCATAAAGCCTTCACAGAACTGTGCATCCATGCCTGTGTCCGGTATAGCAGCTGGTGCCGCATCTGGCTCTGCTGGAGGATCAGCAGGTAGCCCGTGGCCCACCATATCTGGAGTATACTCGTTGCCACTCTCCTGGTGAACAACGCATGTTCGTCTAGGAAGCATGACCCTACAAGGTCAAAAAACGCCCTAGAACAAGATTCATCAAAGACCGAATGCGAATAAACCCAAAAGGGGACAGGAGGAATAAGGAATTCAAAATTCGAAAAACAAGACTACATCGCGTGTACACTGACTACACAGTGTTTACTTGACTTCCCTTCCCCTGCCCGGGTCCATCTGCACGGCTAAGCCACACGGCTCTCGTTTGAACAAGCTACATGGCATATATATAATCTATATGGCGTATATGGTGTTATTTTTTAACTTCCCATGTCGTTTGTGACACGGTCGACTACCCGGCTTGAAACAACACAAAATGTTACACCCGCACACGGCGTGTACACCACCCCGTTTCCTCCGTCACACAGCTATGTCCACACGGTCTGTCCTCAGACAAGATTACACGGCGTGTCCCCAAATGTGCACGGCATGTTCAAGGAACGGTGACATCGACCAGTGTTGTTAGCTACATGGATGAGTCCCCAGGCCACACTACACGATGTGTTCATCCTTGACACAGCGTGTTCTGTACAGGAGTTCACCGACTTGTGTTGTTAGTTAGATGGTCGGACTCCAGGTCAAAACTACACAGCGTGTGTATCTGGTACATGATGTGTTTTTCCCAACCTCATCCCTACCCCGTGTCTCCACCAACAGGTTTGGAGACACGGGAAGAAACTACACGACTTGTACTTAGAGTACACGGCTTGTACTTAAAAATTTCATTTTCTTCCCGAACAGAATGCCATACACAGCATGTTGAAAAATACTACATGGCGTGTATACTGGTTTTCCGAACAGTATGCCTCAGAAACATCTCCCGGACCCAGAAAATACCAAAAACCAACACCTAAGTGTCAAATTCAGACCCGTGAGGGCCCATACTCCCCACGAATCAATGTTTGACATCTAATCTGTGTTATAACCAATAAAAAGTAAATGGTCCACCAAATTCAGGAAAAAGGGGGCCCATACTCACCAAAAACTAAAGTTTGGCTTCCATTCAATATACAGACTTACACAAAATACTCTATCAAACAGTAGGTATTTATCAATAAGATATCACAACAGCATGCTTTTCTAGCAAAACTACTATCACAACAACATGCAATTTTCTAATGCACCTAAATGCAATTGAAACTATGCATGGCATGTGATTCTAGAATGTACCTAAATGATGCATGAGATGTCATACCCTCATCTCATCGGGTTTCAAATAAATAGAACCCATTGATAAAATATAAACAACACAATACAAGTGCATCACCCAACGGTGAAATCATATCGAGAGTAAAATTTTCAAAATCAAAAAAATTGAAAAATATGAGGTAGACTAGCTTTTCCTTGTACACGTGTTAGCTACACCTGGACACACCTTATTTCTAGCTACCATTCGTCCTATTCCTCACTACGGCTCCAAATAGTGAGTCAATGAAAGGAAACACCTTTGATACCACTTTGTAACGTCCCGAACCGGGTTCCACTCAACAGGTGCCCCGGACCCGGTTCACCACGTAACCTCAAGTGCACTTCCCCAAACACCAGAGGCTGCCGACTAGCAGCGATTTCCCAAGTCTGATAGTGGGGAAACTATTCCCTCATTTTTCAAAGGGTAGCGCAACAGAATTTAAATAAAACATACAACGATAGCGGAAGCAGTAAACCATACATAACTGAAATAAACCACAGTAGTGGATATAACCAACAGTATATAAATGATGATGCTAAATGTCGCAAGTTTTATGAAAACATCCAGAACATGTTATACATCAATACGATACAACCAAAAGCAGAGTACAACAAAAAAAAATCAAAACAGCTGGTAGCGGCAACGCGAGCCTAGACATAGTCCCATGCTCTCCTAATCCTCAACAGCAATCATGTACCTGTTTAGGGACTCTTTCCCCTATCCACACCTGCAGTAAAGTAATCTTTCTGGGCCAAAAAATGTGACCCAAACAGGGTGTGAGAAAATATATATCAGTAGTCACCCACCAAAAGCTCGTGCCCAACTGTGTGTAAGCATGCAACAACAGTGCGTAATAGTAAAATGAAATAAAATAAGCAGTACTGAAAAGTAACTAACTTGACAATTAAATTTCCATTTTATTATTCCTTTAATCTAGTAAATATTAGAAATCACCACAGTGCATTTCTATGTAAACAATCCACGTCCTCTGACAAGAAAAACTTTACCCTCAGGTAAGCAGAATCCAACCCACAGGTATAGCCCTCAGGCGTAACAGAATTTGCCCTCAGGCATAAGAAGTGTCTCCCTCAGGCACATAAGTCAAGCCCTCAGGGATGAAAGGTTTCCCTCAGGCGAAATAACTACAGCCCTCATGCTAAACAGTGCAGTGCCCTCAGGCTAATCAAAACAACGTCCTTAGGCTAACACATGAACAGGCCATGCCCAACATGGAAACAAGTTGTAATAAACAATTCATCTCAAGGAAATTCTACAATTACTACTTTAAAGGCATACCCTCGGGTATCCTAGACAAACGGCTAAACAGTGGAACACACCCTCGGGGTGGTTCCAAATCCAAGAAACAATCAAAACCAGCATTTTAATATCATAATTAAATACCTAATCAATTCTAGGTGTTTAATTTAGCAACGGACTCAGGCAAGAAGACACACCAACATGGGTTCGTGGCACAAAAATGCACAAAACACACAGTAGTCGGAAAAGTAAACACCAAGCCACCTACCTTAAACGCCAACGAACGTTATACCCAAATGACGACTCCTGAAACGCCCAAGAACGGCATAGATCTGACGAAGAACAAAACCCATTCACACGTAAATAAATTTCCCTTGAGAAATAATTGGTAATAACGGATTAAGGAGAAGAAATTTCTTACCCGCGCGGTTCCAATGAGATCGTCCGAAGCGGAATCGGATTCCAGACGAACACCCAGAGGATCTTCAAAGGTCTGGCCTCCTCCTTTGGCTCCAAAACGGTTCAAATGCCTCCTCTGCCAAATTAGGAGGCTACTGCCTATTTTAATCCGAAAAAACAAACTACACGGCGTGTACTCATTTCATTTAACTGTTCCCCTGGAGGCTTTCCGCCAGTGCGGCACTGTTCGCCTTCCAACATGAGTACATGGCATGTACTCCTGAGTGCACAGCGTGTACTGCCACCCAGCTAGCGACTACTCCACCACCTTAATATTTTGGCATGTTGACTAACTACATAGTGTGTAAAGGACCACTACACGGTGTGTAGTCCGTTCCTACACCCTTTGTCGCTGACATGGCTATACGACCTGTGTACTCATCCCAACACGTCCAGAAGTACACGACATGTGGAAAAGTACACGGCATGTAGTTCCAAAATTTAGGATGTTTCCTCATTTTCCATATTTTATTAAAAACACTTAAGGGAAAGAGAAAAGAGGAAACCCGTACCTCAAAGAGAAGAACCAGGTTCTTATAAAACCTAATGCAATTAACACTCCCCAAAATGAATTTTAGGATATTTTATAATAACCAATAATTTATTAATGTATTTATAAAAAACCATAATCAATTATTAGTAGGATGGAAACACGTACTAAATTTAATCAACTGACCTTTATTGATCAAAATTATGCAATTGATGAAATTTATGACCCTTGAAGATAGAGAAATGTTGCACTTGAGTTAAGGTAATAAGGGTTAATGAGGGGGTTAAAGAAAAAAATAATTTTATACATACTATATAAACACAAGTAAATATTATTGGATGAATGAGTTATTAACATATCATGTACTAAATTGACCATTGTTTACATTTTTTCCACATCAAATAAATATGTTATTAATTATATTCTAATGGTCTTAATATCTACAATTACACTTATATACTGTAATATAAATATAACCTCATTTCTTTTCCTTCATACACCTTTGAAACCATTTATCTTGATCAATATATTCAAAAATAATTATCAAACCATTATCATAATAGTAGATAGTATATTTATTCATGAAAATATCAAGCTAAAGGATATAATATATAATCCAACACAGGCTTCCCATAGAAGTGGTATTATTGCTAATTGAGATCTACCATTTTATTTATCATTTTATCAAAATTTGATCTCTGAAAAAAAAGTATTATATATTAAAATTAATAGCTACATATCAATGTGAATTTATTGTTTTTAAATTTTCACCATTATTCAACCCAATCTCTATTATTTGGTAATTGAAAAAGTCACCCAAGTGAATATCAAAACTACCACCACCACAATGTGATGTGTGTTATTTTACATCACTACCTCAAAAGTCTAGTTTTTATGGTTAATATAATTAATATATATACATATATATAGGAAAATTAGGACATTATTTTGATTCTATAAATATAAAATATCACATAATTTTTTACCCTTACAGCTTTTCCAAATTGATAAAATTTCTCATGATTTCATATAGACTACCATCCCCTTAGTTGTGATACAATTCATTTTTCATGAAATAATTTCATGAATGTTTATGAAACTGTATTGAATGTAGAAAAATTATTATTATTTCATTATAAATATTATTGGGGATTTATAACCTTGGAACATGTTCCATTATCAACATAAAAAATTTATTTTTCAATTCTGAAATGATCATCCTCATTAAATCCCACATGTAATTGAATAATTTAATAAAATCATAAGGAAAATTAATTAATGAATTAAAATTTATTAAAATGTTCGATTAACATTAACATGTTTCCAAGTAAATTATAACATTAAAGTATGTTCATTATTCAAGTTATAATCTACAGATGAGGTAAGTTAGACTCTAGGAATGGTATTTCTCATCTTAGTAACATTTTTTGAGAGTTATTCCATTTTAAAAACATGTATTGTTGTGTATAAAAATTATTATAGATTTATATAATAATTAATTTAATGAAATTAAATAATTTTGTAAATCCTTTTCATTTTCACACCTTCTATTATCATTTTTTTAAATGTTACCAAAGCGGTAGGGGTATTCAACAATATAATTTCTATTAATAATTATATATGTTTCAAATACTACAATAGGAAATTAAAAAATAATAATAATTTATAATAAATTTATTTTTTTCATTATGTTATCTATAGATTTTACTTGTTTTATGTTATTTTTCATCATATTGTAACTTTGTATCATCAAGAAAACATTTTTTTAAATAAATTCTTATTTCTTATTTTGACTATAAAAGTTTCAATTCATGTAAATGTTTAATAAACTGTTTGGAAAATTTTTAATTAATATTAACCTATTAATGTTATATTATTTGAAATACCATATTTTTCATTATTTTTAATGTTTGGAACGTAATATTCATAGAATTTTTCAAAGAGTGATACATTAATTTATTTTACAAAAAGTGTGAATGTAATAATTAATTTTTTGTTTACTGCTATAATTTATATAAAATATTTTATATATTATAGTTTCATTGAATAAAACAATAAAATATTCCACTATTAATTTGTAATAATGTAATTTTCTCATTATTCTAGTTATTTTTTTAATGTTATCAATAGAAAATGATATTATTTTTTAATATTTTTTTGAATGGATTGATTGTTTTTAAATGTATTTTCCATATTTAAACAACAATGATATTTATTTTGATGTAAACGTATTTAATCTTATAATATAATTTTTCATATTTACTTATATTATTTCATTATGTTTTTTACTTGGGTAAATTTCGATTTATCATACTCATGATTTTCAATATGATTATTTTGTTGATTGCATATTGTATTGTTATACATTTAATTTTAACGATAAATACTGTAGATATTAAAAGATAATGAATGGGGAACACTATTAGATAACCTATTAAATCATTTATCAATATACTGTGGTTTTATATCCATGGTATTTTGGGATTTTTTACATAATTAGTTATGATATGTTATAATGAGGTCTTGCAAGTATATTTATATTATCTTGTAACAAGGCCTTGACATTGGGATTTGATATGATACTTTGTTCATTTCATCTGTATGATTTTATTTAATTTCATCAATATAAATATTTATTATTTTAGAACATAAAATTTTATATTATTCTTCTATGATCTTAGTTATATGAAATATTTTATTATTGTTTATCTCTGCCAAATAATTCATGTAATATTTGTTATATGACTGAATCTGTTGTACACTATCAATTTATAATAATATTTTTTCACACAATATCATGTTTTTTATAAACAAGGATGTTGAAATTGGATATAGGGATTTATTCATGGATATACAAGAAGATATAATAATGTACTTTGTAGAATTTATATTTGAAATGAAATTTTAAAAAATAAGGATACTATTTTTATTATATAAAATTGAAATTTAGGGGATGTGTACTCATGCAATCTAAGGGTTTTATATGCAATATTTTTTTCAAATTATCTAATACTCTAAATTTAAAGTATTATCAAGAATTAATAATGTGAATAAATTTATAGGTATTAGGTAGTAATGGGATTATAATGTAGTGGGGTTTGACAGTATGTATCATAGGATATGTATAGATATAATAGGAATGAGTATGATATTGTCGAGGCTATTTTATGATTTTCTAAAAAAACATGGTTTATATGTACAATTTTTATTCTAGTTTAAGAGTAATATTTACCAATTTCGTGGATTCTGGTTATGAGAGTGCACATGTATAAATTTATTGAGCACAAATATTGGTAATAATTATTTGTTACCCTTATATTTATCATGTGTTATAGTGAATCTAATATTTGATGATTTATTATTGTATATTTTTTGGATATATGTTTATATTTATAATAATATATATCGGTGACATTATATTTCATATTTGTGTATTTATGGTCAATTGTGTTAAAATATATTATCACATTTTTGGATCATATTAATTATCAAATTGATAACCATGGGATTAAATAATGAATTAGGGAAAAATGAAATATTATATACATTTATATATATATATATATATGTTCTCTATATTATAATATTATAAGAATAACCTAAATGAAATAAATTAGTTATGATTCATTTTTATCTGTGAAATAAATGTTACGTTTTCTTTTGTTTGAATACATTATTTTTTGTGATTAAAATTATTTATGAAAAAAATTAACATAATTTAAATAATATGTTACATTTGAATATACATTAATGGTTTTTAAATATTAGAGTTATTTAATTTGTTAGCTATAAATGTTAAATTAATCATAGAAGAATATGTGGTAATTTTTTTTCATTTTGGTCCCGAATATTTTAATGATATTTAAATTTAATAACTTATAAAATTATATAATATAAAATTTGTGTTATTTTTTTGGACTTAGAAATTAATTTCATATTACATTATAATATGTTTTATTCATATTATAGAGTATCATAATTATTTCATTACATTATTTGGTCTTGATTAATGGACTGAAACTTGTGATATAATTTATAAATTTTTTTATCTTGGGATTCATTGAATATTTATTTAAGATCTTTAGGCCTAAAAAATATAACCTTTATATTTCTTAATGTAAGATGAAGTGGATGTTTAAAAACATAATGATGAAATAACAATAGAAAAAATTATTTTGTATAACACAAGGAAATCAACTATGTACATTTTTTCGTGTTCACAATATTAATGTTTAAATAATATCTCAACTTCATGAAAATAATTTTATAATAAAACAATACATTTTTAGCACAACATATAATTAAATAATTATTAAATTTATCATTTACTATTTTATTATATTCTATTCATTATGAATCTAATGTTATGGATTTCTATAACTCTATTATTCATTGGATATTAGTTTTTTCCTCCAAGAAACTATTTTCACATCCCTATAGTGTTATCCTAGTTTGGGAACAAGATAATTCCATATTAATAGAATAAATAATAATTGATTTATCATCTTTTAAGACGGAAATTTTTTTATTCATTTTCATATATATTTATTTTCAAAAATGATGTTTTTAAATAATAATAATGTATTTCATCTGATGAAGAATTATTTTTTCTTACAAACCCTGTAAATTATATTAAATAATAGTTTAGTCATTTATTATTAGATATGATATAAATTTTTTTGTGTTGAAAATATGTAAGGGGTTTACAAAGTAAAAAAATTAATTCTTTTGTAAAAAATATTTGATAGGGAATGGAATACATAAAATATAATGATAATAAAACCATATTATACTACATAAATATTATTTATAAAATTTTAATTTAATGAAATAGATGTTCCATTGGTGGACTTGAATATGAATAACCATATAAAGAAATATATGAGTAATGTCTTTCATTGTTCAAATAAATTATCAATAAAAAAGTAATTGTCAATTAAATGGAAATGAACATAAAATCTATTTGTGGTAAATTTGATATATTTCAACAAATAAACTCTATGCAAGGAAGTGATTTTTATCATAATTGAATATTTACCCTATTATTAAATTATTTAAATAACACATGTATACTATCTAAAAAATTTAATGCATTAAAAATTATTTATTTATATTTTTTAGACAATTTATTTCTATAATGTAACTTTATGCTTTAAAAATTCTATTTTATAATGTTTTTCATTAAATTATATGCGTGGAATTTATATATCTGATAACTTGGTAAATTATATTTTCTAATTAAATATAAATTTCTAAATCCAATTTTCATAACAAAAATAGGAATATTTTTTTTATTTTCACGAAAATCATTAATTATTACTGAATATTGAAAATTGATGCTTTTTTCAATAATCTCAGTTATCTTTTTAATGTTTTTATTTAAATGTCGCATTATTGTTATGATTTGATCTTATGTTAATCAAAATAATCTATAATTTCACATAATATCACTAATTTAAGAAAAGAGTAACACATTAAATTTTAGTTTAGAAAATTTTTTGTCAATAGAAATATTTTAAAAAAACATGTTTTCATTGTATTCGAATAATTTATTTTAAATAAAATGTCTTCCAATTATAAAAATTTAATATTGGAAAATATATTCCATATCTTTTATAATGAATTTACTATATTAAAAATTGAAATATTTTTATTTTTTCATTTTAAATAGTAAACATTATAAATATTTCTCAACTTAAAAAGTATAAAATATATAAAATGGAATTAAAATCATTGTAGACGACTTAAAACTATATTTGAAAATTTTAATTATTTCATTATATGATAATGAACATAATAATGACACACTATATTTCAAAACTTGTTATTTTTTTACATAACATTATTCTAACATATTTATTTTGGTAAGTAATAAATAAATACTAAATTTCACTCTCGTAATGTTATTATATATAATATATATGTAGTAAAATAAAATTATATGAATATAAAAAATAAATTATAATTATTAATATTAAAACATTATAGTTAGTATTTCATTTTATTATGTTAGTTATTTTTAAATTACCTTAAATGGAACCACAATACTAATACATTTCATTTTGAAACTGTAGACAAATAAATTTAATCGATTTTACAACAATGTATTAACATATTTTATGATATTTTTTGTATTTAAATAATTTATTTCCTATTTATAAGTTATAGTAAATCAAAAAAAGTGTTCATAGGTGAATTTTGTTTCTCTTGATTTCTTTCAAGGATAATTAAATGAATATCTTGAAAAAATTACAACAATGGTATTTTATTGAAAAAAAATATTTTTAAATGGGATACGAAATATGTAATGAGAAAATAATGGAATTTAAATTCTCCAAAATCCTATTAATGGACTATTATTTATCCACTACATAAAATATACAAAAATCTATATCCACTAAAGGGTAATAAATTTATTACAATCCTTATTTCTTTAATGTTATATCTAGGGGTTCAAAAAATTGACATGGTATAAAATGAATCTTAAAATACATCTAAATTACAAGATAATATAATTAATGTATTATAATGTCCCTAATTTTATTTTATAGATATTTAATTCCCCATTACTAGATTATGATATTATATTTTGGTATCTGATATTTACAATTTTCCTCTCAACTCATTTATAAAATGCTTCCACCATCTTCTCTTAAATATAAATTTTGATTCATTTATGTCCATTGTTATTTGAAAAAATGCACTACCAAAGAAAAATATCACTACATAGTGGATTTTTCTCAACAAAATACCATCCATGATGGCTCAGTGGGTAAGTCAAAGTTGGTTTCCCAAATATGAGTTATAGTACTTAACCGAGTTCTCTCAATTCATTTATTCATATATATTTATCTATTAAATTTTAAACAGGATTATAAAATTAAATTTTTATATCCACTATACTTATATTTTATCATGTCTATTAAATTACCCATATTAATTTCTATATATATCTTATGTAATATGATAACATCACATATGCATACATGTATTTTAACATATCCACGAAGCAGTGTGTTTAATTTTTCATTAGTATCTCCCATGGATTTTCAATATTAATGATGTTTGGATCATATATATTATTCATGAAATATTTATTATTAGTGATATATATTGTGTTACATTCCGTATAACCCATCCAATCATCATAAATTGACAATTACTCTCATTTATACATATAGACTACCACATTCAGGTTACGACGTTCTTCGTTTTTACTGTTCAACATTCAGGGATGAATGTAAAGATTCATGTAATGTATAAATATAATAATTATTTCAGGATTAATTTTATTTATATAATGAAATCATTTCCAATTTTACTATACTCAACCCATAAAAGTTGTTTTGTTTTTATTAACCAATCTCCACAAAATTTTATGGCATGAACTTAAATAATATAATGACTATATAAGACATGCTAAATAAGGAAATAAGAGTGGTAATAATAAGGTAATAATATTTAAATTTTAATTATTAAATTAGAGTACTAATATATGTTTATTCGACATGAGATAAAGTATTTCTATGGTGTGTTACAGTCATGAAATGAGAGATCATGTCTCAATTCTATTTCTTTGAGACATATATAATCTCCACTATAGTTTTTATTTTTTTGGTTTATAAACTACCATACATGTTTAATTATCATTATTTAATTGAAATTGAGGATTTTTATAATAAATTTTGTGTATTCATCTTCAATGATATTTTTATTCTAATATTATACATGTGGTCATGTTTTATTTATTAATATATTTCATATTTGAGATTATTTATGTTTGAAATACCATTTATATGAATTATAATAACATTTTATTTTTTCTCCATCATTTTCATTTTAAAAAATGTATAGTCCTCATCTACACTTAATTTCTTATTTCCAAATTCTTTGTAGTGAAAAGGAGGATTTGGAGGTGTTCTAGAGGTTATATAGGTGTCTTGGATGTTCATAAGATACTCACACCTTAGTGGTTGTTCTTGTATATGATTTTTGGGCATGATTGTGTTATTATATATTCTAAGCCCATAAAAATGGAAAATTAAATAATTATTTACATTTCTTAGTCCCTGAAAGTTTCTATTTGAAATGTGCTGGAGGTACTGCTAAGAAGGGGGTGTGGCCCTGAAATTGGAACCAAAGACTAATCCCTATACAATTTGGTTATGGGAGGAAAATCAAACTCATAGTATATGTTTTTTTTTGTGGTAAATTTTATAATTATGTGGGAAACATTTTCTGACACAATCCATTTCACCTATACCTTTTACGAACCACCTTAGGCATTGTTAGACATTGTGGAATCTGTGTTGATAGTCACACATGTTCATCAATTGATTAAATCACCATCAGTCTGTATAGATCATTATTAGTTCAAAAAGGTAATTTATTTTGTATTTAATGGGGTTCTTAAATGAATTAAGGTGTATATTAATCACTTTTTTAGTTTATGAGAAAAAATTTAATTGAATTCAAAATATTTTTAGTTGAATCTCATGAACTAGGTCATAACTATAGAATTTATCTATTATAGGTTCCATTGATGATATTTTTTCAAGAAATTGATCATTCTATATTCTTTTGTTGACTCTTGATCATATATTTTTACATTCTAACATAGATCATAGATAATCAAGAATAAGTTTTTCAAGGTACATTTCCTATATTGTCATTATTTTTTTCTCCCTCATGATCATATATTTTTTTTAGAAAAATAATCTAATTTAATGTTATTTATTTTGGTTTGATAATGGTTTTTATATTCACGTTTTGGAATTTCCATCCATAGAGTGGGTTTTTTTATTGAAATTATAGTAGATTCATATTCACATATTAGTGTTTTATGTATTCTAAAGTACTAATCATGTTAAATGATTTGTTTCTCCTCCTATTATTCTTTTTGAATTTGTGATGTTATCATACATTATTTATTTATTTTATGGTCGAATTAAAAAGAAAAATCATTAGAGAAAAGTAATGAAATAACCTTGGTTTTGGATGTAGTGATCACATGAATTTCTAAAGTGATAATGTTTTTTCTCTTAGATTATTTGAGATTGTTATATTCAAATTATTATCATGGTTGTATTTTGTTAATACCTATTTTTTTTATCTTTTATGATATGATGAAATTGGTTAATTATTGAAAATATTGTATTGTTTATTAGATAAATAAAAACCATCCATGTCAAAATAAAATGTTTCATCTTATAATTTATTCGAAATCATATAATTATTTTGGAGCAATTAATTGAAAATAGTATCCTATACATTAATTTATGTTGGTTAAATAATGAGATATTGGTATGAATGTTCGTTATATAATAACTAGGCATCATTAATTAAATTTTTCATCTATATAGTTTTATGAAGTTGAATGTTATACATGAATTCATGTATAAATAATCATATCTTTCTTATAGACTTTCCTCTTATTATGTGTTGGTTTAAATTAAGATAAATGAATCTATTAAAATAAAATATTGTAGAACCAGATTTATGGTAAATATATACATTTTTCAATGATGATTCCAATTTTTTATGTAGAATAGATGACATATTTATAGGTTATAGATGCTATGTTGGAATGGTTTTTCATTTTCATGATTCATTATGTCAATTATAATGATGAAATAAATTTTATATAATGTGATGTGAACCATAGATTAATGTTGTTTGGTGTGACCAGGGTATGAAGTAATTGGTCATTGTTGGTACTTGACACCTGTGAAATTAGGATAGATGCATGGTGATATGAAAATTTGTGTCCTGGATGGATATGAGAATAATAAAATGTATTAATGGTGTGATTTCCCATTTTTTACATCAATATAAAGGTAATATTTCTCGATAGTTAATCTTTTATATTTTTTAGATGATGTATTTAATTTTTTATGTTCATATCACCCATGATTGTTATATTTAGTTATGATTAGTTTTTAAATATCTTTTTAAATGAGATTTAAATAAGTCTAAGGGTTACTGAAATTATTTTATAAAAGGATTCAAAAATGTATTAACCCATAAAGGTTTGTACTGTAATGGAATATAGATGATGATATTTAGAATCTTTGGGATCATATAGATTATAATAAGAGTGCATGATAATTAGTTTATGGTCATGTTTATGTAAATTGTAGTTGGTAATATATATAATTATGGAATTTAATAAGGTATCTTTGGATATTCATGTGTACATAAAGGATATGTAGTAATTGGTAGTTGAATATGATAGTATAAGAGATGATAACATCAATTGAGCCTAATATTAGAATGGTTTCATCATGTTTTTTGAGTTATATATATCCTATATGTTATGTATTTGCATATTGAACCTACCTATGTTAGTAGGGTGACTGAAACCTAATGGAATATATGAAGGTGTATTCCGAAACATCTAGGAATACATGAAATTGATGGATAACTACCCCTCTAACCAAACTATTTTATCATGGTAGTTTCTTATTCTAATATACATGGTGGTTACCATTGCCAAAAAAGTGTATAAAAGGTTAAAAAGTACTTTTGGTGATTCACACATATGTATCTCTCGATATAGTACATAATAGATTATTATAATTATTTTATGTTAAGGATTTGGTGGATAGTGGTATAATAAACCATATACCTATTTTGTTAAATTTTAGAATATAATGAATAACTATATAGACATATGGAACATGAATATAAGATAAATTTATATATGAGATGCATCATATGCTATGATGATATTATGTGATGAATAGGGAATATGATTTCATATATTATCTTATGAATCATTGCATTTGAGCACCTTTAGAAAGAGGTGGCTTAGGATATATGAAATTTGGAAGATCATAAAATGAGAATGGAAGTTCTAGTATGGTACAATGTCATGTAATTATATAATATATTTTTATTTTATTAGAAATTATGTAATATATTAGCACTAAGGTTAGTAATATAGAATACATTTTTATGTGTTTATTAGGATTCACATTATGTTCACTAGTCTTTAATATAATATTTTTTTGATTTTCATGAGGGGATATATAAATTATCCTATATAGAATACATGTTTGGATTAAACATTCGTTGTATAATTTTTGTATGTCTGCACTCTAGAGTAATTGATCACAATGGACATTACTATTTCTTAGAGTTGATTATGATTAATATTGGATTCATGTCTATTACCATGGTCACCCTTTTTTGTATGTGTAGATTATTTTGTATTTTTTATGTTTGTTAGATATTCCATACAAGTAATTTGGATATTTTTTTTTATATTTATCTTTTTTGTATCCCCCCAAGTAAATTAAAATGATTTTATTTTACAATAAATTTAATTTTTTTTTGTAGCTTATAATGCAAGTGACAATTTTTTCAAATAAAACTCTATTTATATTCATTTAAAACATTTATTTAAATTAGTAGACAAAAAATAATTTTTTTTTTGAATATATATGTTAAATAAACTATACAATATTTTAAGATTCATCCATGTTATTTTATATGAATATGATAAGAACAAACCCAATTTTATGCATAAATCTGATAATATTTATAAAGTGAGTTTCACAATATTTTATTAGAGAACATATTTTGAATAAAAAAATTTATACATATATATAATTTACTTGATAAAATAAAATTATTCATTTATTTTTCAATATAATAAAATTATTTGGATTAATCCTATTCATTTTCCTGATATGAATCATGTTTTGGTAAATAGTAATAAAATATTGTATATTAATTGAAAAAAACATTTTTTCCCAAATTTTTAATAGTGTTAAATAATATTTTTGACTTTTCTTAAATTATAAAAAAAAATTCTAAATTTTATTTAATTTAGGTAATTTAAATCAATTTCACATTAAATCTTTATATAAAATCATTTCAATCTTGTGAACATTTTCAGTATAAAAATTAGTTTTCTAATTTGTTCAATGAGAATAATTTTAAATTATTTACTGAAATTTTCATATTTTGAAAATGATAAACTAGATTCCATAATTATAATCATTTTTTCTAACTTTTTTAAATGGTTTCATTTATTTTTGGAAAACTGAATAGTATATTTACTATTATTTTAATTATCACCATTAGGTTAAATCAGGTCATTAATGGTAAAAATAATTTATCAAAGGCTATAAAATTTCCAATAAACATATTATTATTTCCTTTGATCAGTTCATTTTGACCAAAATAAGCATTGAGATGAAATTATAAGCTTTTTAAGCCACATGGATGATTGTATGACATTTATAATATTATATATAACGAATATTTATTTAAATTAATACTATTTTTTAACAAGTGAAATATACTTAATATGGGGTTATATTGGTGACATGTTAATCTAGAAATAGAAATTTGGGAGAAATTTTTTTATCATTATAATGATAATTTATTTTTAATTTTAATAGAAGAACTAATTAAATTACATTCTTATACAATGATGACATATCAATGCATGTGTTATATATTTATTTCGTTGATTAAATGAATTGTTTTTTAAGTTTTATACGATTTTGTAATGATGTAACCTTATATATTTATTGGAGTTGGATGTGTAATAATTTATTCATCAGTCCATGTTTATTATTATATATAATTCAGTATTTCTTCCAAACTACCAACACATACTGATAATTTGACATTGTCTTTATTAAGTTTCCATTCCCCGTGTTATGAAATTGAAATCTCTGGAAATGATTTCTAGGAGAAAATTTATTTTATTTTTATGTCAGTTTCATTGTTTTTTTTTTCAATGTAATCTAGGTGCCATTTATGTAATCTTGATTTCTATAACTACTAAACTGATCATTCCATTGGTATTTTACACTTGTTAATCATTCCAATGTATTATAAAAATGTGGTGGCTCTGGGGTTTTTGGATCGAGGCACTATAGTGGTTATAATATATTTTTTAGAATCATCATGGAATTTATATGTAGAGAACTTAAATTCAGTTATATAACCCTATAATATAATTTAATGATATTTATAGAAGAACTTCATTGATTTGGGTTATGCTATAGATTATATGGTTACTTATAGTAATGCATACATCTTTTTATACTACACGTGCATGTGGTTCCGTCATAGATGTACCAAGAGACAAAAACTATCGAAATGTGAACCATGCATGAATCAGTGTAACCTGGAACAAGACAACAAGACTTTATACGCACCTATTTTGACACACCTAAGTGATATTCTTATGATAATTCATATATTTTTTATACAATATTATTAATAATTAAAAATATGTGATTTACCAAAAGTAACCAAAGTTTATAATTTATGATGTATAAATTTTAAATTTATGTTGCTTGTCATATCAAATTTAAAATATGTTACATTATAAATAAATACATTATATTCAAACATTTAGAAATGGATCCTAGAAAATTAGAATGGTACTTAAGCTATATAATATTTATGGATTTCACTTGTAAATAAACCAATATAGTTGGAGTTGGAACAGAGAAAATTATAGAGGTGGTATGGAAACACAATCATGTTTTGAATAATAACCTTGTCTGAAGGCAAAAAACTCGTCCACATATAAAATCGCTTATATTGGATTGGTTTATAGGTTTAAATCCATGAATATATAGTGGTACTACTAATCCAATTGTAACTATATAATACACTAGGTTTTTTAAAAGGATATTTATTGACCTGGAATTTAGTGAAATGGAAAAGGATGCATATTCAGTCTATTTTCTCAAACATGATGTAGATCGGTGTAGACCTCTACTCTAGAAGAAATGGGAGGAAGAAGAAATAGAATTTTTTAAATGGATATTATTTTAGGGTAATTTCATTGATAACTACATCCCTTCTGATCAAATAATTGAGATTAAATGAAAGGTCATTGGCTTAAAGACAAAGCAAGAAGTGAGTGTTTCAGATTATAAAGATAAATATATTAGGTTATAATGGTATTCATGGATTATATATGCAACATGGAGTGCAATATTGAAAACATTTTAGATGTTCTCAACACAAACATATTATGGTAACTGGTTTCTTAGGAATTTTCATTATATGAAGAAATAGTTTTATTTTCTATCAAGATAGAGAAAAAATTTTCTAGATCCTACATATGCAAAGAAAATAAAGATAATAATATGACTTCATAAATACAAAAAAAATAGGTAATAAATCAATTAATATGTAGGCTTTTGTGAAAATTTCATCTTGTTAAAATTATGGATATAGTCACCCTCATAAATTCTTATTGTTAATTGGAATACTATTTTTGTGTGGAAAAAGGATACATCATGATATTGAATGAATAAGGAAGTAAGAAAACAATAATAATTAGTGTTATATCTACAATGTGTTGTCGTATTATGTAAATTAATTATCCAGTAATCAAGTCCATCTCGCAATGAAAATTCCAATGGGAGATATCTAATAATATCTGTAACCTACAACTAAAGTAGAAGTACTAGATGATTTCGAGATTTCCCCATAATGAAACATAAGAAAGATTTATGTTCATAACTCATTATGATACATATGGTTATCTTTGATATAATCCATGTTAGGAACATTCTGTCAATGTATGTATCATAAAATTTTCGTTAGTGGATGGAAATTATAATTTTTGTGGGAGATGTGGAAACCCTCATCTATAAAGAAGAATCTTACTCAATTTATTCTTATCAAGATCAACTTCTAGTATCACTATTATCCTGACCTATCCCCCAATATCTGTGACGTGACTACCGCAATCCCGCCGTACATTGTCCAGGGGCTGGCCAGTAGCACTAAATGGCGTATTCCCCAAAACCAGGAAGGCATTGCCTTTATAACATATAAACACACTCAACCAAGCACACAATGAGATATGAACACAAGTAAAACTATATAGAAAAAAGAGTGTTGAAAGTATGTGGGGGTGGAATAAAAGACCAATAGTAAAGGTACATGTGCAACTGAAATACTATACAAATGACGAAAGATAAAGGTAGCTACTGGGTCATCCTCCAAGGTTTCGACCTGAATGGTAGGTACAGATCTCCTCATTAGCACTCTATGTCTGCTCGTCTCCTCTGTGTACCGACATGTCTTATGGCCCACATCTATACACCATCAAGTCCTGGAACACTTTTCCTTAGTCAGTGTTGTCTGTCATCTGCAACAAACATAACATGGTGTGGGAATAACTCGTGCAGGAGTGAGTATAACGATACTGAGTATGGACCTCGAGACCCTCAGGGTCTCACAATATCAAAAAAAGTCAATCCACATATCCTGAAATCCACTAACAACCCAACTTATGTATATTCCCATACATCTAAATAAGATATAAATTATACAAATATCAATCATGAGGAAACATATAGTCCAACCCAAATGCCCAAATCTCAATTGTTCAACAAAATAAGGGATTCCACAAAGGTGTTACCACGAAGGAATGTACCACACTGGTACTAACTCAGATCACATTAGGTATATCGTTGGTACAACAGTAATGATGATTAGATGTATCCACTGAATGATCTTACTCTATTATGATGAATACCCACAAAGGATCCTAAAGCATCATCATTCCCCCAAAGGATCTTAGTACTTCGTCAGACCCACACGGGATCCTAGTACATCTCTAGTACGTCATCAAATCATCCCCGGATCATAGTAAATCTCTATTACATCATTAGACCCACAAAGGATCCTAGTACATTTTCACTACATCGTCAGACCCACAATGTATCCTAGTTCTCCCCTAGTAGTTTTCAGACCCACATAGGATCCTAGTACATCTTCAGTACGTCGTCATACCCACACAAGATCCTAGTACATCTCTAGTATGTCGTCAGACCCACAAATGATCCTTGTACATCTCTAGCACATCGTCAGACCCACACAGTATCTTAGTACATCTCCAGTACGTCTTCAGTCCCACATAGGATCCTAGTACATCTCCAATACGTCGTCAAACCCACACAAGATCCTAGTACAACTCCATTATGTCATCAAACCCACTTTGGATCCTAATACAACCCTAGTACATCGTGAGACCCACACAGGATCCTTGTACATATCCAGTACATCGTCAGACCCACACAAGATCCTAGTACATATCCAGTACATCATCAAACCCACAATGGATCCTAGTACATCCACATTATGTCGTCAGATGCACCCAGGATCCTACTACATCTCCAATATGTTGTTAGACCCACACAGGATCCTAGTACATCGTCACAGCTAGCTATAGGGTTCTGACACTAAGCTCGCTTGTCTCTGAGAGGGTCTATACCTGAATCCGTTAGGCAATACTCGAACAACTTTGAATTATCACAACGAAGTATCTCTATGTACTTCGATGTACTTGGGATCTCAACGCAATAGACGGTGCGTCAAACGGACACACAGTCTGTAACTTATTATACATTTTGTCCTGAGGGCCTAGTCGGTATCATGATCGATCCAACCTGACTGTACACCAACATTATTAGAATCTTATGTGGGGTACACCAAAAGGACCGTCTCTCTCCTAGATTTATGGAACCACAGACGGTTTTTTAAATGGATACCCAGTTCAATTTTTATTGTCAAAAGAGTGTATAGGGTTGAAACTGGTCTAGGCCTGGCTATACCCGGTCGAACCGAACCGGTTCAGGTTGACACAGCCCGACCTGATGGGTCCGTCCTAGCCCATGCTGGGTGGCCCAGCCTGGGTAATGGCCCACGGGTTGGCGGGGTTGGCCCAGAGGATGTGGGCGGCGCAGGGCCGCGGAAGCCACCGGGGCCGCGGTGCCGCGAAGGTCGGGTGGTCCGCGGTGGCCGTTGTGAGGTGGAGGCCACGGGGACTGCAGAGGTCATGGGGATCATGGAGGGAACAGGTGGCGCGGGGCTACGGAGGCCATGGGGCATCGAGCGTAGCGTCCCGAGGGGCGGCTGCAAAGGCAGTGGGTGGCACGGGGCTGTAATGACCGCGGGGGACACAGTCGGCATAGGTTGCGGGCCGTGGAGGCCATAGGGTTCTAGGTATTGTCGAGTGACAATGGCCATGGGGGTCACAGAGTGGTAGAGGCAGTGGGGGATGCAGAGGTTGTAGGCTTCAAGAGGCCACAGAGCGGCGGACGACCTTGGCGACAGAGGTCGCGGTGGCCGTAGAGGTTCTGGGGACGAATGACGCGGCGCGAAGGCCGCAGACCGGTGGGGTGGCCATGGTGTGGCAGGATGGCCGGGGTGAGGCGGGGCGACCATGATGCGGCTGGGTGGTCGCGGTGCGGCAGTCAGTCGTGGTGGGTAGGAAGGAAAGTCATCCTCTTGGCATGGTACGGTCACGCGTTGCGCCTTCGCCAGTGGCCGGTTCGGTCGGCCATTATTCATTTATCATCATGGAACATATCCTCATTCTTCTATCATGAAAAACATCACATTCATGATGAATTATGGAGGGGTCGGGAAATGTTTTTTTGACCTGCACCCTCTACATTACAGTGGTTTCATGCCGCTCATGGGGGTGGTTCAATGTGGGGGGAAAATTTGACATGGATCAATTAAAAACACACCCCAACCTAGAAAATTTGTTGAAATAAGTCATTAGATGGAAAAGTAGAAGGCAGAGAGGATTCCCACGATTGTCTCTTCAGCAATCACGCTTTCGAAGTCGGTTGGAACATTTTCCTTGTTCCTCAATTCTGTATTGTTTTCATTGTTTAAGAATTTTTTCATTGGATAAGCGTAATTTTTTTCCATGTGTTTGCCATCATGTAACTTTAATAGTACTTTTTCTCTTGGTTAAGTCGTCCCAAATAACCCTCCCAAGATCCATATAAATAATAGAGGGGGGATGTAAGTAATGATCAAGGAGTTAATAATGGTTCATTTATTAGAACATTCCTAAATTCAAAGGACACTATTACAAAGTATTTAAAATATATAAAGACAATTAATTGACATTGGCGCAATTAATTGGGAGGATACCATGTAAATTCTACACATTTAAGAGCAGTTCGGGTGGTCCCCACCATGAATTCACAAAAAAGTTTGTTTTAGTTCATGTGTTCGCCACCTATTTAACAACAAGTAGGAGGTTGTAGTTCAGGTGGTCCCCAACTATTTAACATTCAGTTGGGAGGATAAAAATAATATTTTATTTTATTTTTATTTCCAAGAAAAAGCAAAAAATTAACATTCACCCTCGACCAACTGTCGTCGAGCTGAAATTCCTTTTAAGCGAATATCAACACTACAGGTTCAACAGTGTCATTAAATTTCAATTTCGAGCACTGGGTCATATGTTACAAAACTCCTCTTGCGCATTTACAGAATGTTCCCAAAAAAATGTTCAGGAATTTTTTAATTGTCAGCCTAGACCCACGCCTATCGAAGTTAGCCTCTACACAAGTGAAACACGCCCCAATGAACATAATGATACACCCAGATTTTTAATCTGAGGTACCGTTTAAATTTTATGGTTTTCTCCATAACATAATTGTCACTTATTTATTTTATAGAAGGCCAAAAACTAACATCCATTGGTGGCCTGCACGGCCGTAGTTAATATCTAATTAAATAGATCATGTGCTTTAGATTTCAGCGGTGGTCTCAGATTATCAATTCGAGCTACCCTTTGACAGTTATAATCATTTGAAAATAAAATATTTTATTTAAATATTTTATTTACAGATATTCCATTTTTGGGTTTTCTCACAGGAGGCCCATGCAGTAAACATCAGTCGCGACTAGGATAAACCCTCCATCCTGAACATAACATTTCCCTTTGATTTATGATTTGATTAACCGTTTATGAGTTATTCCAATTTTTCAAGAAAACAATTTAAACATGATATTTAATGTTTCACAAAACTTCAACGGACCATTCTTGGCAATTCAGGCCTCAAAATCATGCGCCGTTAGATTTCACAGTCATGAAATAATTCCATATAAATAAAATAAATATAACGTAATTTCTCGGACTTTATATTCTCCACACCTTATGGATTTACATCCTCGAAAGCTAAAAAAATAAAAAAATAAACAAAGGAGGGTACTGATCATGAATCAGAGCCTCCTACTCCCATGGGCTCCCCTACAAGTTTCTGTGTTTCTAACATACGTGCACTAGAGGTATTGACCACCAACAAAATAGCAACTACTTTTGATCCTCATTCTCCACTGGAATCTCCATTAAAGGTGACTCATCGTCTAATTTCATCTTGATGTGGTCGATGAGGTGAGATGGTTCATGCACGTATTCCGTCAGCTGGGAAACATGGAAGACATCACGCACCCTATCCAACTGTGGTGGAAGAGACAAGTGGAATGCTACCTCACCTATCGTCTGAAGTATCATAAAAATATAGATAATCCTCTGTGATAACTTTCCCCCTCAGCTGAAACTCTACAAACCTTGTTGAGGTGATAACCACATGAGTACATGGTATCCCACCTCTTATAGACAAAATAATTCAACTATCTCTAAGAAGTTTTCACTTGTTTACAATTGAGGCATCATCATACAAAATCATCCATTGCTTTCTTCATTCATGGCCACCAGTAATGATGCTAAAGGTCCTGGTACATCATTACCACACCAGGATGTACAGCTAGAGGGGATGTGTGAAAATATTTCAACACTTCCTCACGAAGCGACTCTGTTACCACGGTACATCCTCTGAAAAAACTGAAAAGCTCCACACCTTTAGAAAACTAATCAGGTGAATGTCTTGTGGGTATTTGAGAACATTAATTCTCAATGTCAGTGTCCCCATGATGCGCCTCCCTGACACACTCAAGAAGTGGGGGTGTGATTATATTAGATTGATGAAAATATTCTCCATCCAGATCCACAAAGGGTATATAACAAGCATCCAATAGATCTGTCGCCTCACCTATCAGTTGTATAACATATCTCTTGTTGAGTTCATATGCTACAATTTTACCCTTACCAAGAGTATAGACTATCTCGAAATCATAGTCCTAGAGGATCTAATGCCAACATCAATGTATTCGGTTCATGTCCTTATAAAAGATGATATACCTGATACTCTTGTGATCATAGTATACAGTAAAACGCTTCCCCATCAAGTAATGTCGCCAAATCATCAAGGTGAAACCACTGCTTTTAATTCTAGGTCATTGGTTGCGTAGTTATACACATGTTGTCTCAACTGTCGAGAACCACACGCGATAACTGCCCGCTCCTACATTAGGACACATCCGACCCTAGTCTCTGCTATTTCTCAATGGACTATGTACCCTACGGCCTCCTCTAGTTTCCTTAAGATGAGTGCATTAGTCAGCCTCTACCTCTGCCATGAAAACTCCACTGGCATCTCTCCGATCAAAGGAAGGGTTTCCCCTACTTCGTCAATGCGGATAAATGTGCCTCTACCCTGGAGAAATTGGGTAAAAATATCTATTAGTACCTATCCAATTCATATGTCCCTCTCCCCTCAGGGAGGTATTCCGGGAAACATCTTTTGATAAAATTTCCCCAAGATTTTCCACTCTTGATTTCAACTGAAAACTCAAAACTCTTATGCCGTATTTTATCCTCTTATGCCCTAGATTCCTTTTTCGCCGACCATGAAAGACCCAATTATAATGTTGTATGTAAATCAAAACCTTTTTTCATAATATAGTCAATATGATAATGAACATTGGATTAAAAATCCATACCCAAAATATAGTCGTAAGGCCTCAACACTACCACAATGAAGTTCGAATCGAAACTCTCGCCTCAAGGGTCACATCACACCATTGGTGTATGTGTGATTATCGATTCACCTCCCAAAGGTTTTTCTAGATGTGAGGGTCATGTAAATAGTTTAACTGGAAACACTAGGTATAGTACAAGATTCTTTGAATGAAGGAATGTTTGGTACATTTGTCTATTGATACAGCTGCTAGTAGTAGACACATAACGTACATTGAATCATCCATAGAGACCTTTGGTCGGACTCCATGACCACATGAAGCTACTCTATTGCCCATTCATCCAGTTCCCTAAGCCTGATGGGGTACAAAAATAAGGTGGTTGTGACATGTCGAAAAGTACACCACCTCGGGCTACTCTCATATCCTTGCTTCCACGTCTGCTTCCCTATAGATTCATCTGTCCCTAACACTTCTTCATCCAGAATCATTTTACACACACTAGTAACTGAGACTGGCACCAGTTTCCAACCATCCCACTACTAATATTCAATGGATGTATCCACTCATCCAAAGAACATTCCACCACAAGGGTACTCTCTAGCACCCCAACATAAGAAGGAATGTACAAAGAAATAGTGTTGGCTCAGTCGTCCTTAAACACATTGTGCTCCAACGTCTGATCCCTGGAGCACAGATCATATCATATTCATCGATTACTGGAAATGATCAGTACACCTTGTTGAATACTCAGCTATAGACTTGTCATCATACGAAAGTTTTTTAAGCTCTAGATAACTCTCAGCCACCTCCTCAAGATATTGTTCAGCAGCCTGTGAGTCGGGCTCGAGACAAAACCTAAGGGTCATCTGATTCTGAATAATTCTCAATGCACTAAGAATATAGTTTTCCGTTACTGGTACTGCCGGTTGTAACTGCTGACAACCAAGAAGTGATATAGATGACACATTACCTGATGGTACTATCTTGGGTAATGGTCCACGTATCAAAGCCTCAAAACTATGTGGACCATACTCATGTTCATTCATTGAAAAATAATAGTATTTAAGATAACCATCTACTCTACTAGTGTCTCAAGTATGTTGAAAACTATAGAACAACCAGCCCTCAACTGTGTGGGAATCTTTCTCACCTCGAAACCTCAGAGACCTCTGCTGCTATAACATATGCAACATACTTAGTCGGCATGCATTGTTCGCCAGTCCGGCTAGTGGTAACTACTACCCAAAAAGTGGGGGTGGTACTGGTATATAACCTAAAAGTGCCAATATAGTAATAGGGCCCTGCTTCGGAGCCTCATTGCTCGGTTGTAGTCAACATGTACACTCTCAGGAATCCTAGCTGGTTGTCTATGCTCATAAATCCTGATAAGAAATAGTTGTGCCACAATGATTATGTTTTACCTAGCAATATGACTCAAAAAAATCAAAATTCCATCTTTTCAAAGACAACATGTAATCAGTATTTTCATGCACTATGTTAGAAATCAGAAGACAAGGTCTTGGTGTATAGATACGTCAGACTCCACACCAACAATGGATTTCCTAAACTGATGACCATGCTAAATACACTTATAACTATTTTTGTTAAAAAGAGCAGAGTACAATGTTCTAAACTAGAACTGATTTCTCTGATACCAATTTGTCATGAACCATCCCCTGAAGACCATGTTGTGACAACCCCAAGCCCACCTTTGATAGGAAAGGGGCTAGAAACTATCCCCAAAAGGCGTATTCCCTAAAACCAAGTAGTCATTTTCTTTATAACCTATAAACACATGAAACCAAGATTAGATCGAGATAGGAACACAAGTAAAATAGAGGGATGGAATACAAGACCAACAATAAAGGTACAAGTAAAATTGAAATAAAACACAACTGATGAAAGAGAAAGACAACTACTGGGTCATCCTCCAAGGTTCCTACCTGAAAGGTAGGCACATATCACCTCATCAGCACTCCATGTCTGCCCGTCTCCTCTACGTAACAACACGCCCTATTGTCTACCTTCAATAACCATCCAGTCCAGGCACCCACATCCTCATTCAGTGATGTCTGTCATCTGTACTAAACACAACAAGGTTCAGGCATATCCCATGTAGGGGTGAGTATAAATATACTCAGTAGGGACCCCGACACACTGAGGGACTTCCAAAATACCAAAAGTATAAGCCAAATAGCATGAAATATACTTAAAACCCTACATAGTAATATGCTCATACATATACGTAAGTTATAAATTATACCCATCTCAATGATGTGGAATCACAGGGTCCAACAAAAATCCCAAAAGCTCAACTGTTCCACAAAGGAAGAAATAACACAATGGTATTACGATGAAGTAATGTACCACACATGTATGAACTCACCTCACACAAGTTATATCTTCGGTACAGTAGTAAAGATGGTTAGATTTAACTACTGAATCATCTTACTTTCTTAAGAGGTAGAACCAAAATGTATCCTAAATCATAACTAGACCCACAAAGAATCGTAGTAAATCATCAGACCCACACATGATCCTTATACATCTCCAGTTTTTTTTCAAGCCCACACACGATCCTTATACATCTCCAGTACATCGTTTGACACCCACAACGTCCTAGTACATTTCTAGTACGTAAACAAACCCAAACATGATCCTAGTACATATTCATTATGTTTTCAGACCCACACATGATCCTAGTACATATCCAGTACGTCGTCAAACCCACACAGGATCATAGTACATCTCTAGTACGTTGTCACACCCACACATGATCCTTGTACATCTCCAGTATGTCGTCAGACCCACACAGGATCAGAGTACATCTCTAGTACGTCGTCAAAACCAGACATGATCCTAGTACTTATTTCGTACGTCTTCAGATCCACACAAGAACTTAGTACATCTCCAGTACGTCGTCAGACCCACACATGATCCTAGTTAATATCCAATACATCGTCATACCCACATAATATCATAGTACATCTCCATTACATCGTCAAACCGACACATGATCTTAGTACATCTGTTGACGCTGAAAAAAGCCCGTAACTCCCGGAAGAAGTTTCGGAATGATGAAATGAAGTCATATTTAGAATCAGATGCCCGATCTGGAGGCCCGGGATGTGGTGCGCGAAATAAAGGAGGCTCCGCGCGAAAAATTGTTTTGTGTGCGTAGAATCACCGGGTTTCGCGGAATTGAGCTGTTGAGGCGTGCAATCTTTGCGCGCCCTGATTCCGTGCGGCGTGATTTTGCGCGCGGGCTGCGCTCGGCGCGAATAATTTCACGTGCCACCTGGATTCCGTGTCGGAGGTTGCATATAAATAGAAGGTGACCTCAAATGGTTTGGGGGTTGAGGAATCTGAAGCGACTCTCGTGCGCGCAATTCTACTCCCCCCGCGCTAAAGATGACTTCCAGGTAAAACCCTCATTTTACGCCACCTTGCCCCGGAGTTCTCCTTTGCGTGCAACTCCACCGGCTTCAGTGAATTTTCCCCCTCTATAGTATTCCAGCCTTGCACGCAATCCTTGATTTGTGCACGCAATACCCTGTCGTGCGTGCAAAACCCTGCTCGTATTTCCCTCTCCGCGCGCAATTCCTTTTCTCCAATTGTGTGTCGTCCCGGTATTTTGCGCGCAAACCTTCCCTTTTGCATGCAAAACCCAGGACTCCTCACCTTGATTCCCCTTGGCTTCCCCCTGCACCGGTACCTGATGTCTCCCATGCCGAGCATGTGCGCCATGCGTTGTTTTCCCACACAACCTTCTAGGCTCGTGCAAAGTAACCTCAAGGTCCCTTGGCCCGTGTTTCCCGTTGCATTGCTTTGCCTTATGCTTCTCCGCATAGGCACGCTAACGTCTATTGATTATTTGAATAGCCACACTAACGTGGACCCCCCGGTGGTTCACCCTACGGCCACCCTTCATTATGGCCTTGCCGATGCGTTCCCTTCCACAAGGGGTAGAGGGTGTTGGCCATGTAAGCCCTAGGGGTGTGGAGTGAACCCACCTCGTCCAAGATGTAGGACGTTAAACTGCTAAGCACCTCGTCCTTAACACAAGACGTTAAACTGTGGTCAAACCCCGTGATTTGCACGCAGGGTCCCCCCCAGCTCGGACATTTTTTACGCCCACTCGTCTCCACGGGAATGGACTCTTCATCACATGGAATGAGATCCTCCTTGTCGGAGCGGCGTTTGTCCGCGAGGGAAGGGCTGCCTTAGATAGTAAGCCCCTAGCCTTTCTTGCGGATGATTTCACCCGTGCATCTCCGTACTTCCCCCTGCCAAGGCCAGTGGAGTCCTTTTCCCACTGTTCTTTGTCTCACCACGGGCCTCCACCCTAGAGTAAGCCCCAACACCAAGGGCCTCTAACCATGCGTTAGCCCCTATTTCTTATTTGGTCTGCACAACGCGTAAGCCCATTCCGCTTCTCACAGACGCACCCTTCGCAACGTGATCGTCTGGTCCATGCTGCCTCTTGTTTCCCACACTGAGCATGACTCACGTGGGCTTAGAGTGCACGTCGACCATGAAATCCTATTATGGGCCGCCCCAGAGCGTAGGCCCCATCCCAACGAACTATATGGACTTTGATCCGTGCTAATGCATGGTACGTAGGAAGCCTCCATGAGGTTCAAGCCCACCACCCGGTCGTCCCGACATCCCCATGTCAGTTCCCCGACCACCTTGGGATGCCTCAGAGTGTAAGCCCCAAATATTCCATCCCGCATGACGTTAAACTGTATTCCATCCCGCATGACGTTAAACTGTATTCCGTCCCGCATGACGTTAAACTGTATCGCATCCCGCATGACGTTAAACTGTATTGCTTCCCGCATGACGTTAAACTGTATTTCATCCTGCATGACGTTAAACTATATCCCCCCTCGTGGGCCGTCTTAGAACGTAAGCCCCATGTCTCACTCCACCATCCATCATGATCCTTACCCGGGCCACCACATCCCGGTGACATCATGCCACCCTTTCCCACTCCATGATATATGGGAAGCCGCCCACGTGCTGGCCCCAACATCGGTGTTCCCCCCTAGGGATCCTTCAACCCGATCCCTCTTCTCAAGACGTTAAACTCGTGACATACCCCGTGTTAAACATTGGATGCTGAGGAAAACCTAAGATGGTACACGTTCCCTGTATTCAATGTGGGATTCCTCGGGCTTCCGTGCCCTCGAGAAGCCCTGTGATGAGGGACCAAAGGCAGACATGCCGACGACGCCCCAACGTGACCATTCTCCTCACCGCAGGTTGCTGTCCCAAAAAGACCCCTTGGAGCGTCTTGACGGAAGCAGCGTAATTAACTGACATCTATGTAGATATGGCACTAGGGATGAGCTTCATGAACCCGTCTTAAATCTATGAGGGAGACCCGGACTAGGTAATGAGCTCCGAGGAGAAATCCACGGAGGGAAGAACTGATATCCCATCATCCAGGTTTCGATCAAGGAGTAGACATTCCTGAAAAAGGAACGGATGCCACCAACCTTTGGAAAGCGGGAATGCGGGGAAACAAGCAGTGCGCCCTCCCAAGCGGACGGACACGCGCGCCCTGACGAAAGCGTCGGAAACAAAAAATGGTAAACCTGACGTGAAGCTCTTCTCCTTAATACGGGGAATGGTAGTCGTTGGAGCATCGAAATAACAACATGTCACCAGGTCCGGGTAACCCTCACCGGGACGTGAACCCGCCAGGGGTCGAGGCCGTCAGGATGTTCACTACTCCGTTCTGTGACATTGTCATCGTGGATCCCTCTCGCCGACCATGGAAGATGGAATGATTTTTGGCCTTGGTTGTTGATATCCTTTCATGTTGATACTAATGGGTTCATCTCCCTGTTTCCAAGAATCAGATCACTGCATTCGGAGCTCGATCGCCACCTGCCCACCAGCGCAGGGGCAGGGGCAGTGCCGACGTGGCTACCCCGTGCGGTCCAACCTATCCCACGGTCACTCCAACTTCGACCGCCGTAGCATCCAGGCGCTTGCGCCCCTCTCCCTGTTAGAAATCATCCAACGGAGGGTGATCAATAACCTAGTTCGTAGGTATGATGAGGAAGGGGACATCCCCACCAGGGGAATGTCCCTCTTGGATCTAGAGGTGGCCATGCCTCACCACCATCGCCGCCCTTGAGGGCCGCACAGGGAGCCGCCGCTCACCACGCCGACGTTCAACCGCTTCAGGAGCCTATCCCCGGAGCGCTGTGACACATCCCCCCCCCCCACGCCAATGAGGTGGGGGATGTCCGGGTCCACTCGATCGGCGATCTGTCCCATCGGTTAACAGCCAGAACCCCCGCCAGGCTGCGTTGACGCCGCCGCCCGACTCCCCGAGCTGAGGACCAGGAAATCTTCATGCCTGCACCGCCGGTTCCAGCCCATCTGACTTGACGCCAGCGTCGGGTGCGAGTGGGGGAGAATGCTCGTCCTAGGGCACCAGCATCAGCAACCATTGTGTCCCCAGCCACTAATGACTCCTGTTCCCAGATCCCTGCGCATGTTGAGCAGGGGCAACCGCGTGCCCGATTGGGATCGAAACCCTGACCGCCCTGCAGGCAGGTTGGGATGAATCTCCTGGTCACGGACACTGGCAATGGACACTGCGGACCAATCCGTGGTAGTGCCGCTCGCCATGAAGGCTCATTCTGTGCCACCAATCTGGGAAGCCGAAAGCTTCTTCGCGATGGCTATGCTCCGGGTATGACTCCTTCCAGCACCCACTGCATGGGGTATGAGGTCACTCCCCCTACCGTCGGTCGCGAGCATGGAGCTGTTGTGTATCCAATCGCTCACTCACATGGAGGTCCTCCCCATGTCCCTTTCGACATCTGTCCAGATGCTTCTCGCACCCCGGCCATCGGTCCCCTCTGCCCCAACTCTATTGTGGTCGGGGGACCCCATGACGGAAGTTATCCTTACCCTGAGGAGCTACCCAGGGGTAGGAAGGCCGGGTGTCGTCGCCATAGGAGGAATGTCAGGGGAGTTCGGACGAGAATCAGACCAGTCCGTTTCTCGGATTCTAAGGTAGAGTATGACTCGACGATGAAACCTCCCCCCCCCCCCAACCTTTCGAGTTGAGGGCAGGGATGGGGACGCGGCGCATCAGTCTCGTACTCCCCGAATGCGAGATCCATATGATTACCTCCTCCCTTCGAAGGTATATCTAGGAGGACGAGGACTTGGCGTACCACCAGGGATCAAGCCCGTAGTTTCCACTGATCTCCTCAGAAGCACCTCCTACCCCTATTAGGGAGGGTGAGGAACTTATCTGGGGACCTACGGAAGGATCGCGAGGAGAAACACCCTCGGCGAGCACCGACGTTGTGACAGGAGGCCCATCCACCTGCCCATCCTATCGCGACGTGGCGGCCAGGGCACTGCAACCCCGAGAGGATGACCCAGGGATCGGCGGCCAATCAGCCTGTTCACCGTATTCCCCGTCGGCCAGCCCACCGCCCTGACGGCCTGCCTCGGCCCCATTGCCAATTCCCCGACTTTCCTCAGTGGACGAGCAGGGGCGGCAAGTTCCGGACCTCGAGCCAGAGCCGTGGAGCTTCTGGCCCGTTCTTGCAGCGGGCCACTTCCCTGAGAAGTTTTGGCCAGTCGCAGAATTGGGTTTTGATGTGCCAGAGTCACTCACCCCGGGATAGTTTGAATGCTTCCGCCAAATTCTTTGGGTGACTCACTCCCGCCTCCGTCATCAGCTACCGACTTATCCCGGGAGCCAAGCGCATCTCGAGGAGATTGGTGAGCAGTGTCGCCGGGTTGACTTAGCAGCACTCCCCGCGGTCTGGCACCCCGAGTAGCTGGGCCACCATGAGGCCCTTCAGCAACAATGTGTCCAAAGTTTTCAAGTACTCTGCAGAGTTATTGAGGAGGCCACCCCCACGCGCACGTCCGCGGGTGGGGGCAGTACGCTGCTCTCTTCTTCTATGTGATCCGCTGACAGCCCTATCCATTAGGCGGCCCTGATGGAACGTCACCAAGGGCAGTAGAAGTAAACAGGTATGGACCTTCAGATGAGGGAAACATTGTGGATCCCCTCGACGGGGACTCACCCCCCGAGGACAGGGTGCTACTGGGCCCATCTAGGAGGATTACTCACCAACAGAGGTTCCTCCTAGGCCTTCCTGTACCCACAGAGGTACTAGTGCTGGGCCGAAACATCGGCAAAGGTAAAGAGCCCGTCGGGTCTGTCAAACTCGCCGACCCATCTGCCTCAGTGCAGAAGGCAGAGGAAGATCCCGAGAAGTACACACTGCGCCAACAGCTAGCCGAGCAAAAGAGTCTGGTTGATGAGCTCCTGGCCGAACGCATTGCAGAGCGGCGGCCTGTCTACGGCAACCCTAGACCAGGACAACAGGGTCAGGAACATCTACCCCTTGTTGAGATCCTCTCGGGCAACCGTGACCGTGTCATGTTCGCCGACAGGGGAGAAAATGGAGCCCATGGAAAGAGGTCACGATATGTTTCGCCAAACCCTCCCGAGAAGCGTGGCAACCTGGGAGACCCTGCTCGGTTTCCTCCCGCCGCTCCGCCAGCTGCCCCCCGAGCCGCTGAGCGCGACTATCGTATCGAAGATCCTGGAAATGTGCTTGTGGTTAGAGATCCCCGTCAGGATAGGAATCCGCATCCGGATGATCTTATGGAAGTACTCATTGCTCTCTTGGAGGCCCTAGAAACTCGGCAGGTGGCGATCCCACCGGATGGAAAGCCGTACCCCGCATGGGTGGATGACATGCCGGCCCCACCGGGATTTGGGAACCCCACTTTTCCCCCCATTAATGGGACCGGAGACCCGCCACAACACTTGGCCCACTTCAACTCGAGGTACGGTCCTATGTTAGGGACTCCAGCGCAGCAGGAGGCTGCCATGCTCTGGTGCTTCGTTTAGACACTGGAAGGAGCAGCATTCATTTGGTACAGTCAGCTCCCTGTTGGATTAGTGACTAGCTGGGAGGACCTTCACCGATAATTCCTCTACCAGTTCAGTTCCACAACCCAGAAGACAAACATTGCAGACCTCTTCAAGTGCAAGCAAAGGCCCGATGAGCGAGTCGCGGACTTCGTCGCCCGGTGGAAGGGGCTCACGTAATCCCTTGACATGCTACTGACTCAAGAGAAATTATTGACGATGTGTGTGGGTAACGTCAAGGAGGATTTGGATCCTTCCCTTATCACACAGAATTACCCTGGAGGGTTCCGGGACTTCTCGGACAAGGCTCAGCGCCTCGAAGAAGCCCTGCAACAGGCCAGTCAGGCACGCCCACTGCCTCCTGTGATCTCTGCAAGGAGAGCCCCCAGAGCTGAGCCCGCTGTTGTGGCACAGATAGAGGACCCCAGACAGCTAGAGTTGCTACTGGTGAGGCCAGCTCAGCAGGCTCATAGGGGTCTACCCCCACAGCTTCCGGCCCAGCAGCGACCGCCTCAAAATCAGCAGGCTCCTCCGCGTAACGCACCACCACCACATAGGCGAGGTAATCCGGCTCCGCCTCCTCGGCCTGCTCCTCCGGCCCCTGGCCATTGTCAGCCCCCAAGAGTCCCCTTTACAGGTAGAATGAATCAGGCTTACTCGTTTGGCGAGGCCCAGTTCCCCTGTTATTTCTGTAGCTCCTTGGAGCAGAGGATCGTGCGACTGCCTGAGTGTCGGAAGCCAGAAGAGGCGTGTCTCACGGATCGCCCTAACTACTTCCCTTATCACCGGTTCCTGGGATACACCATCCAGCAATGCTATGTATTCAAGGACTGGCTCCAAGACCAGATTGACAACAACATAGTCAGGTTGGGCCCAACCCCGGCACAGGTGGCAGGTGTCTTCGTGGGATCAGATGGCAGTAGTGACGACGGGGATGGGTGGGAACAGATTTCCGACCGTGGTTCCCGGAAGTATAATGACTGGATGGCCCGCAGGACGGTCGCCCATGCCCATGGCATCATCCGTACCCACCTGGACTAGCCAGAGCCCTCGGAATCTGTGAGCGCCGCTTCGACATCGTCGTCCGAGCCTACTTCTTCCCAAAAGAGCAAGCGACGGCGCAAGAAGAAAAAATGCGCCCTGCCATTTCCATCGTCTTCTCGCACACATGGCGATTTCATGCCCCTAGAAATTGGGATCCCTCCAAGACCCCATCCTGTAATGGATGACTCCTCGAGTGAGATCCCGGGGTACGCTTCGGTTAACACGGTAGAGTTGGTAAATCCCTTTGTGGCTCCCGACGACGAGGAGCGCCAGGTGAACCTCCCCGAGAGCCCGGGGTACGCTTTGGTTAACACCGTAGTGTTTGTAAATCCCTTTGTGGCTCCCGAGGATGAGGAGTGCCAGGTGAACCTCCCCGAGAGCTCGTGGTACGCTTCGGTTAACAACGTATAGTTGGTAAATCCCTTTGTGGATCCCGATGACGAGGAGCTCTAGGTGAACCTCCCCAATGTCCCCAGCCATCACCAACGTCGACGGAGCCGTGGCTATGTGAATCGCCGGGGCACGACGGTCGTCACCTCTAGTCAGGCCATGCATGCCACCGAGACTAGGCAGTAGGCCTGGTATAGAGAGCAGCACTCGCGGATCCCTCACCCGGTGACAACAGGTTCGCTTCCACCACTGTTTGTGTTGCTGGATCGGGCGGAATCGCCTTGCTGGCGTCGCAACCAGCCCAGCCCTTCCACTGGACGACTACGACCTTCCGGTCCTAGCATGGCAGGCACCTCCCGGGCTACAACTGGTGAACAGCAGGACATGCCTAGTACCAGTCAGTCACCGGTCCCGCTAGTAGGGCCCGTCATGCCACCAATCGCAGAGCAACCTCTTGTAAGCAGAAGCTCGCGTTTAGCGTGAAAGTATGATTTCCTGAAACATCTGGCTGGCATTCTGGCGAGTCTTTCCTTCCTTGAGGCCCTCCGCCTGTCGTCTTAAATGCGTGAGGCACTTGCCGAGGCTCTAAGGATCCCCCTCCAGTTTGAAACGGAGGTAGCGACCGCAGAAGCCTTCCACACCGAGGTGTTTGAGGACGCCGAATGTCAGGAGGTTATCTCATTCTCCGGTGAAGATGAAGACCCTCCCATACAGGGGCACATCCGCCCAATGTACATCACTGGCCAGTTCAATGGCATGGAGGTCTGTCGTTGTCTTGTCGACACGGGTTCTGGGATTAACTTGATCCCAACTCGGACACTGCGAAAACTGGGGTTATCCGAGGATGATTTAACTCCCTCCGACCTTAGAATCCAGGGATATGATAGGACCAAGCAAACTCCACTCGGCAAGATTCGTCTGAAGACCCAGTTCGGCGGCTTAATTTCCAATACTGAATTCATGGTTGTCTCTCAAGACACTGCCTACAACGCATTGATGGGCAGGTCGTGGCTCCATCTTCACGCAGCGGTTCCCTCATCATACCATCAGTTCCTCAAATAATCCCTTAAGGGTCGAGTGGGTGTGCTCCAAGGAGATGCATCCCCTTTTTCCTCTTGTGAAGCTCATTACCTGGACGCTGACTATTACAAGAGTGAGGGACAAGCAGATCCTGTTAGGTGAGGTTGAGCCTGCCGCTGTCGCGAGCGATCCCTGGGTAGGTTTGGATGATGCATATGTCTTCCCAATCCATCGGTTGGAGGCCACGACTCCCAATATGGGAGAGTTATTTGTTGTCTTGGGTACCAGAAGAATGCATATTTCATGGTCTATGTGACGGCGGGAAATCACCTCGTACTCTTACACCAACCAGGCCCGGGTGATCCCCGAGCCTCCTACCCTCGTACGATATCGGGAAGTTGGGCTTATGGCAACGGTGGTACGTTATACGTGCCTGTTTCGCCGAGTCGGGATCGACCGGCTCAAGCCAACGCGACACCACTGCTCTGATGTTGTAATGTGTGGCCCCTTGGGCCGCAGGCCGGATGGGATTGGATCAACCGCCTTTGTCACTATTGTCTTCGTGGTGCATGAGTCTCCCATCGTGACGACCTCTTCCGCCCAAGCCGGTCCTAGCTCCCCATTAGGGTCGATCAGCCCCGAAACAGCTCCCCCCATGGACGATCCTTCCACAAGCAGAGAATAAGACATGGAATATGCTCCTCTTGCCTTTGAGGAGGGCATCTCCACCGCGGTCAACGAGCTCGTACAGGTGAACCTCGGTAGTGAGGCAGACCCGAGACCCACATTGGTCAGCACCGCTATGCCTCCTGAGGAATGGAAACAGTACATATACTTCCACAAACAGCACCGTGATGTGTTTTCCTAGAGTTATGATGAGATTCCGGGACTAGATCCCCAGGTAGTCGTTCACCGCATTGGCCTCCTAGCAAACCATTGCGGGTTCAAGCAGTCTCCCAGAAAAATGAACCCCTTTCACGGTGCCATGGTTGAGGCCGAAGTTGATAAGATCATTAAGGACAACTTTGTTAGGGAAGCCCAGTACCCCAGGTGGTTGGCGAACATTGTGCCCGTCAGGAAGATGAACGGGCAGATCAGGGTCTGCATCAACTTCCGCGATCTTAATCGGCACTGTCCGAAGGATGACTTTCCCCTTCCCGTGACAGAGCTATTGATCGACGAAACGGTCGGGTTCCAAGCCCTCTCCTTCATGGATGGGTACTCCGGGTATAACCAGACCCAGATGGCCCCCGAGGATGAAGAGTTCACTGCCTTCAGGCCCCCCCAGGGAACTTTCAGCTATTGGGTTATGCCCTTCGGCCAGAAGAACGCGGGTTCCACCTATCAACGGGCTATGCACCGCATATTCAAGCCGATCCTCGGGACGCTGGTGGAGTGCTATGTAGATGACCTGGTGGTTAAATATCTTCAGCTCCAGGACCATCTCAAAGACCTTGAGAAAGTGTTCGGCTGGCTCCGTTCTCGTCACTTGAAGATGAACCCATTTAAGTGTGCCTTCGGGGCACCTCCGGAAAGTATCTTGGCTTCATCGTCAGGTATCGAGGTATCGAGATCGACCCCGAGAAGATCAGGGCCATCAGTCAGATGCCTCCCCTGAGTAATATTCGAGAGCATCGAGGCCTCCAAGGCCACTTAGCCTAAATACGCCGATTCATTGCGAATCTGGCCGGCAAGTGTAAGCTTGTTTCTCAGCTCTTGAAGAAAGGCACCGCCTATGGGTGGTATGAAGAGTGCTAGACCGCTTTTGAGGAAATCAAGCAGGATCTGCTTCAACCTCCGGTCCTGATGCCACCCGTTCCCGGAAATCCGCTGGTCCTTTACGTAACCGCCATGGAGCGATCCCTCGGTGCCCTTCTCACCCAGAAGAACAACGAGGGAACGGAGAATAGCCTCTACTACCTCAGTCGCATTCTCCTCAACGTGGATGTTAGATACTCTCCCATCGAGAAGAGCTGCCTAGCGCTTGTATTCGCCGTATATAAATTGTGGCACTACTTGTAGTACCATGAGGTACAGCTGGTCTCTCGGGTAGACCTGTTGAAATACATCCTGAGTTGGCCTATGTTGACCGGCCGATTGGCATGCTGGTCGGTGATCCTCCAGCAGTTTGACATTAGGTTCGTACCTTAGAAGGCCGTCAAAGGACAGACGTTGGCAGACTTCTTAGCTGCTCATCCAACCTCTGGGGACCAACCGCTGGATATGGGCTTTTCTGATGAGGAAATCCTCTCAGTCGATCACGCCACCCCATGCTGGCAGATTCACTTTGATGGCGCCTCCCGAAGACATTCTGGTAGAAGGCTCAACGATCCTAGGATTAACAGAGTGGGCCTGGGTATTGTCTTCATCACCCTGGAGAAAGTCGTTCTACCATATTCTTTCTTATTTTAAGTGGGCAGCACCAACAATGAGGCAGAATATCATGCCCTCATCACTAGCCTCGATATGGCTCTAGAGTTTGGCGTACCCCAACTATATGTAAAAGGGGACTCTGAGCTAGTCATCAAGCAGGTTAACGGTGACTACATTGTCAGGAAGCCAGAACTCGTGTCGTTGCTGGAGTGTACTCTCCATCTAATGGCTAAGTTCCCATCCCAACCAGATGTCGTTCACATTCCCCGATCGTAGAACAATCGAGCAGATGCTTTGTCCAGCCTGGCCGCATCACTCACGGAGCCCGAACAGGATGACCTAATCATCCACGTGGCACACCGAAGATTCATTGCTCTTGTTATCCCGTAGGGCGTTCGTGGCCCACGAGTGAACCATCTCACCACCGGTGCCCCCGCATTAGGACCCCCCGAGGCTTCAGGCGTGGTGATCGAGACAGTTCCTGACTGGAGGACACCCTTGGTTGAATATCTCCGGCATGGCAATCTTCCGATGGATCGAGCAGAGTGGGAACGAATCTGGCGCCGCGCGCTCTAGTTCACCCTTCAAAGTGGTCCCAGCCGTGAGAAGCTCCTTTACAGGCATAGGTTTGACGGTGTTATCCTCCGTTGTCTTCAAGGAGTTGAGATCTCGCAGGTCATGCAGGAAGTGCACGCTGGCTCATGTGGCGCCCACCAGGCCGGGTCGAAGTTGTCCCACCAGATTCGGAGACTAGGATACTTCTGGACCTCCATGATCCACGACTGCATCGAGTATGCCAAGAGGTGTCATTTGTGCCAAGTTCATGCTAACTTTGTGCATCGGCCACCAGAGCCTCTCCATACTACCAAGTATTTTTGGCCCTTTGCAGTCTAGGGGTTGGATGTCGTAGGGCCTTACCCGCCGACGATGGCCCGCCAGTGCCGGTTCATCTTAACCGCCACGGATTTATTCTCAAAGTGGGCTGAGGCAGCCCCACATAGGGAAGTCAAGGCTGGTTCTATCGCCGACTTCGTGTGTTCCAATATCATTCACCGGTTTAGAATACCTCACACTATACTCACGGATAACAGAACCAACTTTCGAGTGGCCGAGCTGAAGAGATTGTACACCATGTACGATATTCTCTCTAACCACACCTCTCGCTATCATGCGTAGGCGAATGGACAGATTGAGGCATTTTACAAAACCCTCTCTAGCATTCTGCAAAAAATGGTTGGTCAGAAAAAGAAAAGTTGGCCAGACAAGCTCCAAAACCCTGTATTCCCTGGTATACGGAGCTGAGGCCGTCCTTCCCATCTAGGTCTAACTGCCCTCATTGCGCATGGCAGTCTACAACCAGCTTGCGCCAGACAGATTTTCCATGATCTGTCTAGCCGAATTGGAAGCGCTGGACGAATGTAGTCTTCGCGCTTTTCATAACATGGAAAGTCATCAGAGCAGGATGGATCAAGATTTCGATAAGAAGGTTTGCCTCTGCTCCTTCTTGCATGGTGACCTGGTGTTGGCTCTCAGAGCGCCAATGATTCCCGGCAGGAAACCACCCAAGTTGGAACCCAAGTGGGAGGAACATTTTATTTTCCATAAGGTCTATCCCAATGGTGCTTATTCCCTGGTGACTATGGATGGTGAGCGTATCACTCCTCCCACCAACGCCAGGTTACCCAAGAAGTACTTTGCCTAAACTGTACGGTCTTGTATGATCGTAAACTGTATGGTCCTGCATGACCTTAAACTGTATGGTCCTGCATGACCTTAAACTGTATGGTCCTGCATGACCTTAAACTGTATGGTCCTGCATGACCTTAAAATGTGTGGTCCTGCATAACCTTAAACTGTATGGTCCAGCATGACCTTAAACTACACTCTTCCCTACATCTGGGCTCCATGTTCCGAGCTCTAAGACCTAAAAATAAGATCATCTTTTGGTTCTTCCCTTTTCACGGTCCGAGCTCTAAGACCAAAAACTAAGATGAATATTTCGTCCAACATGACGTTAAACTGTATTGCCAGAACTACATCTAGCTTGATTCCCATCCTAATGGGATACATAGGAACGCCCAGACCTTTCGTCTTTGGGTCCTGCTTGAGGTCCGTTGTCGCGTCTGTTTCACCTTTGGGACTTCGACCATAGGGTCGCGTGGCGTGGTGTGAGATTATGTCCCCATTCACATTGGGATTATGATAGTTGCACCCCGCGCACCCTGCCCCCAGGGTTTAGCCCTCCTCTGTCTAATGGAATTTAAAGACGCATATCAAGAACTATGTGTGGCTTGATTCCCATCCTTATGAGATACGTTGGACCGCCTGAAAACCTAGATGTCAGGTCCAGCCCCATCACTTAGGAGATCCCATGATCTCCCGGTGCCCAGGGTGTTTGGCATTACGCCCCCTCTTTTGCCCAGGGATCCGCCATCTCTTGGCCGCTCTCGGACTAAGCCCTCTAACCCTTTCCAGTGGTCTGATGATGTGCTTAAGGCACTCTCGTCTAGAACTTGGAGTGCCAGATTCGACTTAGGCAAGTTCCATCCACTTTACAATCTTCGTGTTCCACTTCATTTAGGCCCCCGTCATCCTTCATACCCAGAGGGACCTCCAAGAACGTCCTGGATACAATGTCCAAGGGATCTCCTGCCGTCATGGGCCAACTCCCTCGAGGGTTTCAGACAACAAATTGATACGAATCCCACGTTGCGAACATGGTCAGCGGTTGATGCTCAATTGTTTGTCCCCATGGCTAACACGATAGGATGTTGTGTTGCGAACATGGTCAACAATAATCCTCAGTCGTCGCGCTGGTTCCCCAGGCCCTGAATGTTGGTGGCATGGTTCATGTCATGTTCCGCCCTGCCGTGTCAAGGTAGAATCTCGACACTCCTTGTACTAACCCTCAGTACATCCCCGCACATCAGACAGACCGAGCTGCGTAACGGTGTCTCTCGGGGCTACCGCGATCTGAGTGCTAGAGTATGTGCTTGGGTCTCTTATTTACGGGTTGCGTGCAGCTTGACCTTCACCCCCTTAGGGGAGTGAGGAGTCGCCTAGACATTGCGTTTCGGGCCCAGAATAGCTGGGAGCTAGCATCTGCTGCCCCTCCCTGATTGTTGAACCCTCGTAGGCCCCTTTTCCCGAGGCTCCTCTCTCGGTTGGTCCAAACCATATGACCTTAAACTACGATATTGGTCCAAACCATATGACCTTAAACTGTGATGTTGGTCCAAACCATATGACCTTAAACTGTGCTGTTGGTCCAAACCATATGACCTTAAACTGTGCTGTTGGTCCAAATGATATGACCTTAAACTGTGGTGTTGGTCCAAACCATATGACCTTAAACTGTGTTGTCGGTCCAAACCATATGACCATAAACTGTGATGTTGGTCCAAACCATATGACCTTAAACTATGATGTTGGTCCAAACCATATGACCTTAAACTATGCTGTTGGTCCAAACCATATGACCTTAAACTGTGGTGTTGGTCGAAACCCTATGACCTTAAACTGTGTTGTTGGTCCAAACCATATGACCTTAAACTGTGTTGTTGGTCAAAACCATATGACCTTAAACTGTGGTGTTGGTCCAAACCATATTACCTTAAACTGTGCTGTTGGTCCAAACCATATGACCGTAAACTGTGTTTTTGGTCTAAACCTTATGACCTTAAACTGTGTTGCTGGTCCAAACCATATGACCCTAAACTGTGACATTATCGTCCTGGCTGCATGACTAAAAATGGCACTGCATTGTGGTGACCTCGTTGTCGAGGACATCACGTTGGGCATTGGTTTTATGCCATGCCATTTGTCAACGACTATCACGGCTTGATGCTTGTGGCGACACCATGGCCTGCTACTCTGGGCTTGTCGCTTCACAACAAAAAAACCACTCACCTTAAAGGACAAACAAGATTTATCAAATGCCGCTTCTTTTAGTGTAAGGGCCACGCCCGCACTCCCCTTTTCCCTTGGCACTGGTATCTTACCATGTCACTTTCAGAACAACGTATGGCTTGATTCTTATCCTTATGAGATATGTAAGAACGCCTGGGTCACTTCCCCGCGGGTCCAGCCTACCTCCGTGTTCGGTCCCTCGACTCGAGCATTTCCTCGGAGAGCACATGTTAAGTAGGGCTTAGGTCCTCCTTCAGGTCGGGTTTTGTAACCGCCTAGCCATGTGTCTGTTTCTCCCCTTTCGTCATGATCCAAGCTCTAAGACCTAAAACTAAGATCCTTATGGTCCGAGCTCTAAGACCTAAAGCTAAGATCCTCACGGTCCGAGCTCTAAGACCTAAACCTAAGATCCTCACGGTCCGAGTTCTAATACCTAAAACTAATATCTTTATGGTCTGAGCTCTAAGACCTAAAACTAGGATCCTTACAGTCCGAGCACTAAGACCTAAAACTAAGATCCCAACGGTTCGAGCTCTAAGACCTAAAACTAAGATCCTCTCGGTCTGAGCTCTACGACCTAAAACTATGATCCGTATTTCGTCCCGCATGACGTTAAACTTTATTTCATCCCGCATGACGTTAAACTGTATTTTCAGAACAATGTGTGGCTTGATTCTCATCTTTATGAGATACGTAGGACCGCCCAGACATTTTTTCTTGGGTCCAGCCCCAGGGATTAGTAAACCCCGTCCTTCCTTATTGTCGGTCGCTCGACCCGACTTCATGGGAAGTCGTGTAATCAGGATATCTACACCGAGCATGTTCAGGATGCCCCATGGTAATAATGGGAAGCAGCAGTTCTCTCGCCAAAGAGGTCCTGCCTGAAAATTGGGACGCCCCGTGATCAGGTTGGTACGTCCGCCTAATGCACCTTCACCATGGTGGCGCAATTTAGGGATTGTTGGACTCTGTTGAAACAAACCACCACTCCACCTTCCACGCCTTGCGTCCCCCCTTGTTCGGACCCTCATTTCCTTTCGTGTTTGATGGGACCCCCTAACAGTATGGATGCTCGACCTATGGTCCGCCTACTGTCCTGGGCCAACGTTCTGGAGAACTGGTCATGTTTGACGGGACCCCCTAACAGTATGGATGCTCGACCTATGTTCTGCCTACTGTCCTGGTCCAACATTCCAGAAAACTGGCCAACGATACTTGAGTTAGGCCCCGTGTTGCGAACATGGTCAGTGGTCAGCCCTCATTTATTATCCTCCCATTCCAGGCCAACGTGATATGGATGTTGTGTTTCCGCCACAGTTGACAGTTATCCTCCATCGTTGCGCCCCATTGGGTTCCGAATTCGGGCAGCGTGATTCACCCTTCCTCTCCATTCCCCTATGTTCGTATGGATTTCAATGCCCCCGGAATTTCCCTGCTTGTGTGTAAGAGCACATTGAGAAGTCAACACATCAATCGGCTCAGGGGTCTCCTCAAAAGTCCATGCCCAATTTTGGATGCCTGAAGCTTGGTCAATGCCCCACAGTTGAACGAAATGATGGTACGAGCATCTTCTGCTCCTTGCGTTGGGCACGACCCACAGGAGCCTATGGATGAGTTGTTATTCGTTTCAAAACTATGGTTGAGCGCATTAAACCAAGGGTACAAATGAGTGGATTTGACCATATATTGGATTTAGACGATGAGCAGTACAGGCAGAAAGTTCATGAGATGGAAAATACAAAGCCCTTAGGGGTCAGCGTGCTGAAGCGATCTTTCCAGCGCTACTACCCTCTGGCTGGTAGCCTCCAGGACCGCTTATCGCTCTTTGAAGACTCTCTTCTCATCGGCCACCATAGAGCGCAGCTCGCCAGCCCTAGCTTGTGCCTGCGCCTGCTCGGTTTGAAGTACGGTCATCTGGTGACTCGCCTCCACCAGTTGTTCCTGCGCATCAGCCAACTGGGCCGTCAGTTGCTCCACGAGCTCAGAGCATGTTGCGATGAAGGCCTCTTTATCTGCCGCCTGCCCTTCGAGGTGCCAGACTTCTTGCTCCACCCTCAGCAGCGCTTTAGTGCTCGCCGATCCTTCCTGACATTGGGAAATTTCAGTGTGCCGGTAGCTCTTGCATATCTTCTCGGCCATGTAATCATGGACCGCCAGATGAAGGCGCTGAGTGTCAGCCCCTCTGGCGCACAGGAAGCGCAGCTAGGTCTGAATTAATCTCATCCGCCTCATCCAATCCGACTGGGGCTGCCTGAGGAAGCGCAGGATACATTTCCACCCTTTGCATCATGTCCTCTGGCTCTCCTCGGCGACCTCTGAGTTTGAGTCATCAATCTCCTCAGGTTCTGAGGGTCGGTATAGGGGTAAGTCTGCCAACAGATCGGCAGCAGGATCCACCCCAGGGATGTCTTCTTGAGGAATAGAATCCTTGACGTCCGGGTGACCTTCTCTCACCCCAGCAGCAATGATGCCTCCACCAGCTTCCGACCACGTTTCATGAACAGTGCTGCTGTTGTCCGCCGCCCCCTGTTCATCTATTGTCAGGGTCGGCTCAGTGTAGAGATCATGTTCTGAGCGTGGTGGTATGTCCGCCACTGGCCCACTCGTGGATGGCCCGGGCTCCGCAGCCTGACGTGCCTCCAGTGTTGAGATCACTGTGCAGGGCATACGCTGGTCAGACGGGATCTTTTGACACCAAGAACCAGTAGTGAAGCGTGAGACTTACATGAATACAGAGCGGCGGTCCCCAGTGTTACGGTCGCTGTTGGAGCCTCCATAAGGGGAGACCCCTCTGTGCTGATTAATTCATTGATGGGTTTCGGATCCCCATCATGTCCCACTTGTTCCTCTCAATCCTCCTCTGGTGGGGACGCACGTACACCGCTCAGCTGCACCTGAATAGGATGGGGAAGTGAGTTAGAAGTTGGAAAGTAGACTGGATGAATGAGGGAAATGAATGAAGACAGAGACAAACCACGATAATCTCGGTTATGTCGAGATCATATTCGGCAATATCACCGCTCTCTCGGAGACTCCCTTGGTAGGTCGCCCCTTGTGACCCCTCACCATCGGGCTCCTCTTCTTCGTCTTCCCACTCGCTTTCGTCCTCTCCGGTTTCCCCCTCCACCTCCGGCTCCTCGTCGCTGTCGCCTTCTCCAGGTGGCATCGCTTCCGGATCATGCTCCTGGACGTGCATCACTTTCACTAGGAAAGTTGGCTCCGCACGCCACCCCCTTTGGCATTTGTATGCGTCCATGGTCGTTAGATAAGCATGCCGCCGATGGAAGTTCACTCGGTCGGTAATTCGAACGTGCCCGACCTCCGGTATTTGGATCTCGTTCTGCATTATCTTCTTCCAGATGGATTCGATGCTCAGCGATTGCCGCAGGGTCATCCAGGCCGACCACAGTGCCGGGAGAATTGCGTCTTTGGATAGTTCGAGAAGATATCTTATCTGCTTCCTGGGCAGTTCCCTGGCCGCCTCATGTGACCCCCCTGCGGGTAACGAGGACGTGGAAGCACCATGTGATGTTCCCGATGCCGAAGTCCCGGCCTGTGCAGGCCTCGCTGCCTGACGCGCCCTTGGTTCCCCCTTCCAAAGACACCGTGCCTTCTTTCCCGTTGTCCGGTTTCCGCGCGAGTAACCTCAAGTTTCCGGACGCGCTTGCGTAATAGCCCCTCAGGGTACACAATGGTCCAGTTTTCAGCATATTCAGTTTCTAGGCTGGCATCGACCCCGGTGGGAGGAAGAGTAATGCTGTTGTCAGAGCCAAAAGTGGTAAACATCAACCACATCTGGCACAAGACGCGTGGATTCTTCTCCTGCCAGACAGCTGTGAATACTTTCTTCGGCATTCGCTGAAGGCACCCGAACTGCCTGGCGAATCGAGACGGCACGTAGGGCTCGCAGATCACCTTCTCATCGATCTGAGCCATGAGCACCCCGCCCCAAATGCTCTGGAAGTATTCCTGCTATTCTAGAGAGCCTCTCCCGTTGTCCAGTAGCTGGCCAACCGGGGTGGGGAATGGGCTTAAGTTTAAGTTGGCATGGTTTCCAATGTGGATCCTCACGCCCTCCTCATTTAGTGTCATTTCCGCCACCCCTGCAATGTTTAGCAAGGATGGTCGCAGGCCATTTCCCGGAGGACGGACGGCGTTTGGGAAAGTATACCCACCGAGATGAGCCGCCACCCAGCCATGGAAGATCTGGAAGGGACCACAAACTCTCTGAGGTGACCCCCCTCGTGAGATGCGCCCCTGGATGGTATACCGCTTGGCTAGCACGGGGATGCCCAAGTTGAACCGTTTGTTGGAGGCCATGGATCCCGCCATCACCAAAGTCGCTGGACGGACGCACAACCTCACGTCCCGCACCGGCAGAAGCCACCCCCTCAGAAAGGCGGCAAGGAACCCTGCATACCGGACATTTGGGTCTCGGGCCTCAATGATGCGGTAGCCCCATGATTGGTATTGCCCTGCCTCCAGGGTCTTCCAGTATGACCCGTCCTTGCTCCTTTGAGTCGCGGTTGGGCACCGTTTTCCCCGTCCCGGCATCTTGAGGGCGGGATCCCTCTCAAGGAACAGGCTGAACCAGCCCTTGTAGGCGATGTCCTTCAGGAAGTCCTTGACCCCCAGCCTCTCCTTGGCCAGCTGCAGTAGGTTCTACGTCAGCATAGGCGTCCGCGACCTATCTCCACAGGTGTTCTTTGGAGGAATGAACTCGTCGTATTAGTAACCCTCCAGTGGGATACCTCCGATGTAGTGGACGTCCCAGAGACTGATGTCGACTTCCCTATGATGAAGGTAGAACGTGTTGGTGTCAGGAGACCACCGAGTGAATAGCTCCGGTCCAAGTTCAGGCTGGAGGTGGAAATGGAACTTCAATGTCCATACCGCCTCGAACATGCCGATATACCGCAGTTTGTCCCTGAACTGGTCACAGGTGTGGCGAACCCAGAACGCCCAGGCCCATTCGCTGGTGAAGTTACCCCCGGACCACAGGTCCCAATCCTTCACCCAGCCCTTCGTGTCATCCATGATGCTTTGACGGAACGTGCTCGCATAGAGGGTCATAGAATCCTCCGCCACAAGCTCATCCCCGGTAATGGTCCTCGTCCTCAGGTTCAGGACATAAACGTCCATATGTCTAGTTTCCCTGGCAGGATGGCCGTTGTTGGTGATTTTGTAGCGAGGAAGTTCGTCCTCCCGAGTCACCCAAGACCGCGGCGTGTCCACTTCGAATCCCGGCAGGGGCACCTCTTCCAGGATGCCAAAATTCCAGAGCGGGAGGTTGTCCGATAAGGGATATGCCTTCTGGGTCGGAGACAATAGGTTGAACAAGGTCAGATTGTTGGAGACAATCACCTTGGTGCCATAAACATCCTCATTTTCCGCCATTTCTGTCCTATGGGCAGCGGCTTCCCCCTAATCAACTCAGTTTTCCACCATCTCGAATTTTTCGGGAGTTGGGCGAAATCAGGATGCAGTGCGCGGAATCGGAGTGTTCGGCGGGAAATCTGGAAGAGTTGCGCAAACTCTTGGAGATGAGCGCGCATTCGGCACACGGAGCGCAGAAAATCCCGAACAGGCGCGAGATTACGGCCGAATTTCGGATGGAATTCCGCACTGCCATAGCGTTATTACGCGCAGCAGCGGAAGCGATTTCACGCATGAGAGCGGTAAGCTTCTCATGCAGAAAAAGAGGAAGTACGGATCTGGGACCTATCACCCCTTTTTATAGGCGAGGCCAGGGTTCCGCGCTGCGCGAAAGAGTATTTCGCGCGCGTCCATAGGTTTTGCGCGCCCCATCGGAATTTGGCGCGTAACATGAATAGGAGGCTCAGCACTTCTGCGTTTCGGAGTTTCCCTTGGAATCCGATCGTTTCAACCTCTCGCCGATCCAATTCCAAGGGGGGCATTTGTTGACGCCGAAAAAAACCCGTAACTCCTGGAGGAAGTTTCGGAATGACCAAGAAAAGTCATATTCGGAATCAGAGGCCCGATCCAGAGGCCCGGGATGTGGTGCGCGAAATAAAGGAGGCTCCGCGCGAAAAATTGTTCTGTGCACGTAGAATCACCGGGTTTTGCGGAATTGAGCTGTTGAGGTGTGCAATCTTTGCACGCCCCAGTTCCGCGCAGTGAGCTTTTTCACACTGGCTACGCTCGGCGCAAAGAATTTCGCGTGCCACCTAGATTCTGCACTGGAGGTCGCCTATAAATAGAAGGTGACCCTGAACGGTTTGGGGGTTGAGGAACCGAAGCGACTCTCGTGCGCACAATTCGGCTCCCCCCGCATGAAATATGACTTCCAGGTAAAACCCTCATTTCGCGCAACCCTGCCCTGGAGTTTGCCTTTGCGCGCAACTCCACCGGCTTCAGTGAATTTCCCCCTCCGCAGTATTCCATCCTTGCACGCAATCCATGCCTCATGCGTGGAATAACCTGCCATGCACGCAAAACCCTGCACGTAGTTCCCTCTCCGCGCGCAATTACTTTTCTCCAATTGCGCGCCATCCCAGTCTTTTGCGCGCAAACCATCCCTTTTGCGCGCAAAACCCAGTACTCCTCACCTTGACGCCCCTTGGATTCCCCCTGCACTGGTACCTGATGTCTACCCTTCCGGGCATGCGTGCCATGCATTGTTTTCCCGCACGACCTTCCAGGATCATGCGAAGTAACCTCAAGGTCCCTTGGGCCGTGTTTCCCGTTGCGTTGCTTTGCCTTATGCTTCTCTGCATAGGCACGCTAACGGCTATTTCTTCTTCGCATAGCCATGCTAATGTGGACCCCCCGGTGGTTCACCCTGTGGCCCCCCTTCATTATGGCCTTGCTGATGCCTTCCCTTCCACAAGGGGTAGAGGGCATTGGGCATGTAAGACCTAGGGTTGTGGAGCGAACCCACCTTGTCCAAGTTGTAGGATGTTAAACTGCTAAGCACCTCGTCCTTAACACAAGACGTTAAACTGTGGTCCGACCCCGTGCTTCGCACGCAGGGTCCCCCCAGCTCGGACATTTTTTGTGCCCACTCATCTCCACGGGAATGTATTCTTCCTCACATGGAATGAGATCCTCCTTATCGGAGTGGCGTTTTTCCGCGGGGGAAGGGCTGCCTCAGAGCGTAAGCCCCTAGCCTTTCTTGCGGATGATTGCACCCGTGCATCTCCGTACTTCCCCCTGCCAAGGCCAGTGGAGTCCTTTTCATACTGCGCTTTGTCACACCACGGGCCTCCACCCTGGAGTAAGCCCCGACACCAAGGGTCGCTAACCACGCTTACGCCCCTATTTCCTCTTTGGGCCGCTCAACACGTAAGCCCCATTCTGCTTCTCACGGACGCACCCTTTACGACGTGATCGTCTGGTCCCTGCTGCCTCTTGTTTCCCACACCGATCATGACTCACGTGGGCTTAGAGTACGCATCGACCATGACATCCTCTTATGGGCCGCCCCAGAGCGTAGGCCCCATCCCAGCGAACTACGTGGACTTTGATCCGTGCTAACGCATGGTACGTAGGAAGCCTCCATGAGGTTCATGCCCACCACCCGGTCATCCCGACCTCTCCATGTCGGTTCCCCGACCACCTTGGGCTGCCTTAGAGCATAAGACCCAAATATTCCATCCTGCATGACGTTAAACTGTATTCTGTCCTACATGACGTTAAACTGTATTACATCTGGCATGACGTTAAACTGTTTTCCGTCCCGCATGACGTTAAACTGTATCGCGTCCCGCATTACTTTAAACTTTATTCTATCCCACATGACGTTAAAGTGTATTTCGTCCCGCATGACGTTAAACTCTATTCCGCCCCGCATGACGTTAAACTGTATCGCGTCCCACATGACGTTAAACTATATACCCCCTCTTGGGCCATCTTAGAACGTAAGCCCCATGTCTCACTCCACCATCCATCCAGATCCTTACCCGGGCCACCACATCCCGGTGAGATCATGCCACCCTTTCCCACTCCATGATATATGGGAAGCCGCCCACGTGCTGGCCCCAACATCAGTGTTCCCCCCTAGGGATCCTTCAACCCGATCCGTCTCCACAAGTTGTTAAACTCGCGACATACCCCGTTTTAAACATGGGAAGCTGAGGAAAACCTCAGATGGTACACATTCCCTGCGTTCAATGTGGGATTCCTCAGGCTTCCGTGCCCTCGAGAGGCCCTGTGATGAGGGACCAAAGACAGACATCCCGACGACGCCCCAACGTGACCATTCTCCTCACCGCAGGTTTCTGTCCCGACAATACCCCTTGGAGCATCTTGACGGAAGTAGCGTAATTAACTGGCGTCCTTGTAGATATGGCACCGAGGAAGAGCTTCACGAACCCGTCTTAAATCTATGAGGGAGACCCGGACTAGGTAATGATCTCCGAGGAGTAATCCACGGAGGGAAGAACCAACATCCCATCATCCCAGTTTTGATCAAGGAGCAGACGTCCCGGAACAAGGAATGGATGCCGACCGCCTTTGGAAAGCGGGAATGCGGGGCAACAAGCATCGTGCCCTCCCCAGCGGACGGACGCACGCACCCCGGTGAAAGCATCAGAAAGAACATCTCCAGTACATCTTCAGACCCACATAAGATCCTAGTACATCTCCAATACATCGTAAGACCCACACAAGATCCTAGAAAATCTATTTTACTTCAACAGACCCACACATGATTCTAGTAAATCTTCACAGCTAGCTACAGGGTTCCTGTACTATGATTTCATGTCACTAGGAGGGACTGCTCGCCAAGCAAATGGTCAATACTCTTACTACAATGAAATTTCCTGAAGAAGTATCTCAAAGACCTCCACATAATAGGGGTATCAATGCAAGAAATGGTTTATCCAACGGATGCCCGGGCTGTAAGTTATTATCTTTTAGTTTCGAGGGATCGATTGGATTCGTGCTCGATCCAACCATACCATACCCCAGCTTTTTAGAATCGCCAGTGGGGTATACCAAAAGGACAGTCTCACACTAAGGATTCTGGCACCACATATGGTTCGTCAAATGGACGCTCGGTGCTAATGTTTTGGCTAAAAGAGATTATTGGGTCGAAACAGGTCCGGTCCGACCAGGCCTAGGTCGACCTGACGGGCTGTCCGAACCGATGGGTCAGGCCCAGCCCGTGCCAGGTGGTCTGGCCCGCTAGGCGTCCTAACATTGAGGCCCGCCCTTTTTAGTGTCCCTCGGGCCAGTGGGGAGGCTGCGGAGGCCACGAGTGGCATGAGGCCATGGAAGATGTGGGGGACACGGTGTGGCGGCATCCATGAGGGATGCGGGTGTTGGCGGCGGGGATGGGGCTCGAAAGATATGGGGTAGTAGATTTCACAGGGACCGCAGAGGCCAGGGGTCGATGCTAGGTGGCGCGGAGGCCGCAGTCTGGTGGGATAATTGTGGTGCGGTTGTCCTCCACGCTATCGAAGGTGGACAGTTCGGCCGAATGCCATTTGTATGTCCCCTTGGAACAAAGTCGCATTCTTCCATCGTAAATAATAGATAATTCATGACGAACGGCAGAGGGTTTGGGTCATGTTTTTTCGGCCCTCACCCTCTGCATTAGAGTGGTAGCAAGAGGCTCATTGAGGATGGTTCAATGTGAGAGGAAAAATTAACATTATTCAATTAAAATCACACATATATCTCGAAGGATTAATGATATAGGTCGTGTTATTCAAATGGTGAAGGCAAAGAGGATGCCCACGATCATCGCTTATGCAATCATGCTTCTTGTAGTCTGTTTTAATGTAGTCCTAGTACCTTAATTCCATAGTTATTCTTCATTGAATAAGGTCTTCATTGGAGAAACATAATGTTTCTCCAAGTGTTTGGCATCGCTGCACTTTACCAGCACTTCGTCTCTTGGTGAAGTCATCCAAAATCCTCCACCCTTGCTCTATATAAATAAAAGAGCTGGGGGTAGGTAATTATCATATAATTTATGATGGTTCATTTATTAGTAACCTTCTTAAATTCAAACGATGTTGTTACATAGTATTTTAAAAAGGTCAAGCCAATTAATTTAGGTTGGTGCTATTAATTGGGAGGATTCAAAGGGACTTACCCATATTTAATAGGTGTTTTGGTGGTCCCCACTACCATGACTTCACAAAAAGATGTTTTAGTTTCGGTGGTCCCCACATATTTACGAACATGTGTGAGGTTTTAGTTCAGGTGGTCCCGACCTCTTAAACATTTAGTTAGGAGGATAAAAATTAATCTTTATTTTATTTTTATTCCCAACAAATTTAAATAACTAACTTTCACCCTTGAACAACTATCCTCGAGGTTAATGTCTATATATGTGAATATTGGTTCCACGAGTTCAATGATGTCCTCGTATTTCAATTCTGAGAAACATGACATAAGTTAAAAAATTCCTCCTGCACGTTTACTGAACGTAACCGAAAAAAAGTTCGTAAAATTATAATCTGTCACCCATGACCCACGACGGTCAATGTTAGGATCTGTCTAAGTGAAACAAGACACAAATAAAACAAAGGTACTCTCATATTATCAATTCGAGCCACTATTTAAATGTTATAGATTTTACCATAAAATAATTGTTTCTTAATGATTTTATTTATTGCCAAAATCTGACATTCACTGGTGGCCTGTGCCGGGAAATGTTAGTATTTGGATATATAGAGAAATTATTCATGAGTTGAATAGTGGTCTCGGATTTTCAATTCAAGATATTGGTTGTGTGTTATAAGAATTTTAAAAATCAAATAATTTATTTAATTATTTTATATACAGTTATGCCATTTTTTGGTTTTCTTAAAGGATGTCCGCGTTGACTAAACATAAGTTGTCCCCACTGTAAACCCACCATCCTGAATGCAATAGTGCCCTCTGATTTTGGATCTATATACCCATTTATGATTTATTCCTCATTTTCAGTAAAACTACTTATTTAAGGTCTTTAATGTTTTAAAAACCTTCAATGGACTATTCCGCGCACTCCGGGCCTCGGAATCATGCACCGTCAGATTTCACGGTCATGAAATAATTCCATATTATTGAAAAAAATGCAGAATTTCTGGGACATTACATCTATTGAATGATATTATTGTGGAGATATATAAAAAAAATAGATATGATTTAGAAGGTATTCTTCAAATTTTTGATATGCCTATTGTATAGGGAATACTTTTTAGTATTTTCATATAAATTACCTACTCATCCCCCAGAGCGTGAAAATTAATTTTTTATTTTTTAATCCCTAATGGAAGTCCAATATCATATAATCCATATAGATTGAACACATTATAATTTGAGGAGTTAAATAAAAAATAGATGATTTTGGTAGTAATGAATGTATGAAACCTCATATTTCAATATGAGGAGCTCGTATTTTATTGATTAAGTATAATCTTGGGTGTATGAGGTATTGAATTGATTATAGAGAAATCATTCACATTACAACAAATCTAAGTTATAATTTATCATGCATTGATGAATTGTTTGATCTACGTCATTGATAACAATAATTTTAACGAGTAATATTCATTCTAGGTATCACAAATTGAGAGTACAGAAGAAATACATTCGAATGATAGATTTTCGGTTATGGTATTGACATTATGATTTTACAGTTATGTCATTTGGATAGATGAATACACCCTATATTTTTATGGACATAATGAATAGAGTAATAAAAATTATATTTTTGTGAATTTTTGAGGTATGAATTGTTGATATTATGGAATATTATAAATTTTATGTGAATAATGAGATTAAATTGAAGATAGTCGTTATCATACTTATAAGGGAATGGTCATATATGAAATTTATCATGTTCGATATGTGGCTTCAATATGTTTCATGTCATGTAAATATATTCTCCAATGATGGTAAATATGTTAATCATGTATTGAAAATATCCTCTAAATAATGATATATAAAAATTAATAGAACATTGGTATGTGGTTTAATTTGTTGGGTAGTAGATTATCTATGAATCCATCATAATTTTCCAGATAGGCTAATGAAATAACAATACTAAATCCTAAAATAGGTTTGTTTTTTTGGAGATGAGAATGTGAAGAATGGTTTGATAAACTAATCTCAAGATTTGTTACTGATATGATTTTGACACTGAAATATTGAATTGATGTGATTGTAATATATATCGATGCATTAAAAAAGGTACCTGTTGTGTCCCAATGAAAATGATAAAATAATATCATATGCGTCAAGGAAACTGAATACTCAGGAATAGAACTATCCCAACCATGATATTAAGCTATCCATGTTATTAATTTTTTATGAAAAGATGGAGACATTATATCTATGGTGAATGATGTGATATATATATGGATCATAAAAGTATGAAATAAATATTATCATAGAAAGACAAAAAAAATGAAAAAACGATAAAGGCATGAGATAATCATGGATTATAAATGGTTAATACAATGTAGTCCAGAAAATGAAAATAATGTATAAGAACCATTGAGTTGGAAGAATAATGGTGTTCTAACCAAATTAAGAATTGAGAAGGATCCTATGTTTATAGATCTGGTAATGTTTGATATCATATTTTCAGTTAGAGGATATTCATCAATGAATTTTCAAATTATTGAAATCCGATAATTATTTTAGAAGATAAATAATAATAAATTTGATGCGAAGAACCATGAGAAGAAAATTGATGTTGTTAATGACGGAAAATTAGAAGGAACTGTTTATCAAGGTAGTGTTCTAATGTTTTGGTAGATGTTATCTATTGCATCTAGACCTTTGATAGAAAAACTTTACAGGATGAGGACCATTAATTGAATTTCATTGTACTCCCTTGAGGAAAAAATGATGTATAGGGACATGAGGGATCATTTTTTTTAGATAACAAGAATTTGGAAATTACTGATTATGTGTCAACATGTTTGGTTATTTGGTAAGTAAAATCTATAAGGAAACATCACAAATTAGTCATGAAACATTTCCATAAACATATGTGGAAATGATATGAAAAAAATATTAAATTTTTCATGGGACTACCTAAGACTCATAGATGTAATGATACAATATTGGTTATTATTTATCATCTAACCAAATCTAGATATTTTATTTGTATAAGAGAAGGTTTTTTAATAGCATAAAAAGGATCAATAATAATGAATTATAAGACATCATGATGCAATACTATCATTTTTTTTCAATCAAGATCCATAATATAGATTTAAATTATGGAAGATTATTTAGAAGACTATAAATATCAAGTTTCATTTCAGATCTAATTACCATCCTCAAAAAGATGGACAATCTGATTGAAAAAAATAAAATATGGAAGATTTATCAGAGTTATGATCACTAAACATTCAAGGTCCTAGAGATTAGTACATTCTATTTATAGTTTTTCCAATAGTTATAATTTTCATTCATGTATTTAAATGACACCATATGAAACATTATATAAAAATAGTTGCCTTGATATATCTTATTTTGATGAAGTTGGTGAATGGTAACTTATTGGCATAGAACTTGTTGATAATATCATTAAAATTGTAAAGTATTCTTAGTCTAAAACTATTGAAGTTTAATGTATGAAAAATAAATATGATGACAATTGTAGGAAATTTTTAGAGTTCCAAATAAGAGGTCATGTTTTCTTGAAATTATTCCACGTAATGGAGTTTTAAGGATTTGAATGAAATATAAACTGGTTCAATGGTACATTGTACCCGTTGATAATATTAAAATTTTTATATGCATTATTATCATTTTTCAATATCGCTAAATATCTTCATAGTACATTATATGTTTCATATATATCTGCTATGGAAGTACAACCCTACCCACATGAATGTTCTCACCTATAAGGATTTACAGTCTGAACCATAATGTTCTTACTCTGAAGAATATAATTCAACACATATTTAAAAATATAACATCCCAATAAAATTCTCATGTTCTCCCCCTGATCCACAATATAACCAAAAACACCCAAATTTTCATATAAATTAGTCTACAAAAAATGTATAATATTTCATGTTGAATCTCTATTATCCACAATGTGACCATTATTATTCACATATTCTTTACAATGATTCATTATTTTCTCTTTTCATTAAAAATCTAAATCCAGATTAAAAAAATGATTTTAACATTGGTGTATTCACATCATCAAAAATCCAATCTATTTTTAGACGATTGTAATTAAATTTTTGTCCATTAAATCATATGTATTTCTAAATATCTTCTATATTATTTTAATGAGTTATTTTTGTCGAGGAATTTTTTAGAACTCTTTAGAAATGTGACTATCTTTGTCGAATATATGCATGAAAAGACCCTAAAATAATTATTTTAATTTATAGAAAAAAACTCCTCAAATTAGACTTATTCAAGCGGAATATTCTCTTTTCCTTTTATCATTAGAATTTATTATACTTCTTCCATATTTCATAATGTATCCAAACATAATAGACAATTCAAATCAATTTGTTTTTATATAACAGATGATTCATTTGATTTAAAACATAAAAATACATGAGTTCCTTTCATAACATATTTTGTTTGAGATGTAGAACTCCTATTGATAAAATTCATGGAAATATTTTTAAATTGAACTTTATTATGCATTGTTTCATAGGATAACTTTTTATAATAATTCTATTGTTTTTTTATATTGATTGATTATTCAAATTTATACCCATTATTGAAACTACTTTTCTCTATGTTATTCTCTTCTACTTCCATGTTGATGCATTTTGATATTTACATTCATCATTTTTTAACCCCCACCATTGCTGACATCATAAATATTTTCAATCATTTTAATTATTTTACGAATGATATATTCACAACATATGTTAATGTTACATCATCATTATATTTCATCAACATAAAAGAGAACTATTCAAAGATTCACTATATAATGGATTATAAAATAACTCCAACTCAAAATTCCAATATATTTCATTATAAGAAGAAATCACCCAAAAAACATGATATTTTCTTCATCAATTTTTAATATATGTGACATATTTGTGACCATACTATAGAAAACGAGATACAAAAATCCTGGAGGATTTTACATATTACAATTTTATTGGAATAAGATACTTAGAATCACATCATAAAGGATGGAATATTTTATAAATCTTGGTAAACTAGATACGTACTTTAAATAAGATGATTCGATATAGAAATTTAATAGGTCAACACACATTCCAAATAATAAATAAACATAAAAGGAAGATAATTTATATATAATATTATGAAAATTATCTACCGAATAATAATAAATATTTAAATATCAATAAAATAACTTTCATTGAATATAAATAATAGGATTGTATGAGTATAAGATTAAAAATCAATATGGAAGGGTATATAACTAAAAAAATTACATTTAATAAATATATCCAAATATAATTCATCCAGATATATTTTTAAAGTAAAATATATTTTATATTACTAACTAGAAACTCTATTAACGAAATTATTAACTATTGGACACCATGTTTCCTAGGTACAAGGTACCATTACCACCAAGAGCATTCGCATGTCAGTTTTGAATGTACTTTGTAAAAACCCAATTACCTAAATATCGTCGAAAGATTTTTCACCTGAGTGTACTAATGCATGGATGGGAGATATATAAATAAGAACCACCCATGTCTTACCATTCTAAATAAATCCTCAAATATTGAATAATTAATATAATTCATAAATATTATTCCATATCAATATCCATATTTAGAAAATAATATGGGTTTTAAACATTTATAGTAGAAACAAATGATGTTCTATTTAGTATGAAGTATAGAGAAATTATATAAATTTTAATTTATATACCAAACATGTTGTGTAATTTGGATATCTATGCCGAAATATAATATCTAGTGATAATAGGAAAGTTTAAATTTCAGTGGGCGTTATTGATAACAACAATTAATCACTGAAGTGAATGTAATAAAATTCATTATTCAAAATGATCATATAACATCAAGACATAATATAATTATGGTATCAATAAATAATATATATAATGTAATATATGTAAAATAATTGTTGTTGTTGATGATGATTAGAAAAAAAATAATACAAAAACATTTAAAAAATCTTTAAGATAATATCCTTTTTAGTTTTTTAGAATATTTATTTCCTTAATATCAAATATAAAAACATTTTTATTAAAATCCTAATCACAAAAATTCCATGAAATATTTAATGAAATGATGGTCATGTTGGCATATAATTACCTATATCGAATAACGAACATTCATTTTACATGGAGATAATGGTATATATGTTACTTGTATAGAAAAAACAATAAAAATAATTTAAAATAATTTTTTAAAAACCCAAAATATAAAATCATTTTTTAATAGTTAATTTTTTAAATTATAATATAATTTTTGAATTCATATTTATAAATAATAATTTTGTAAGAATATTTTTTTGGACTGAAGATATAAATGAAGTCATAATTTTTATGAAATAAATTATGAAAACTTTTTTGTAGAAAATATTGTGAAAATTGGACTATTACGTGAGAATATATTATATATAACTATATGGGACGAAAATTAAGGTTTTTATTTACAAATTAATCAATTATATCCATTAATATGGCCATAGGAATAAAAAACATTGATGAGAATGCAATTTTAAAATTAAACCATTCAATGATGATAATGTTGATATGATAATTGATCAATGAATAGATTATGTTAATTAGATATAAATACAAATAAATTAATTATAAATACAACATAATATTATAAAAAATTCATCACAAACCAAATAATTTAACAAAATAATAAAAAATATATAAGTATAACCCAAAAAACTGAATTGAGTTATGAAATATCTTACCTACAATTTTTCTTTTGTGTGAACATCCATTATCTGATTGTATATTGGGTTTAATAAAATTATTATATTGTTCTAGAAGAAAATAATTATTCATAAAATCCTATCTGGCCATTTATAACAATTTATCACCAGCCCTTCAATGATCATATATTATTTTTATTGCTTTGGATGTTAATTGACTCGTTTTCTCATAAATATATCATCTACAATGATATGATTTGTGTGCATATGAAATACTTCTATCATATCCATAATAATAATAATTAATTTATTATCATATTTTTATATGAATATAAATTTTTAATGTAATCATGAATTATATTTAGGATGAATGAAGTATGTTACAATCATGGAGACTATTGGTCATACGTACATATAAGTAACATTTCCTCTATCCACAAACTATTATGGTCATATATTATATAATATCATATTATATACATATATATATATCCTATATCATATTTTTCGTTTGGTGATAAAAATATTATACAATATCTTCATGAAGATTCTAGTCCATACGTACACAAATGATGTTATCATCAATACACAAGTCAAAATAACTTATTATAAATGATAATAGTTACACTGAAAAATATATAAGTATGTCATGAATATCATATTTATTTCATTAATATCACAAATAATTATTTAAATAATATTTATCACATTCTATGTGTAGTATTAGATTATGATGAATCCGAACGGTTCATGTGGTGGTAGTCCCCTATATTCACGAACGATGTTATTATATATCATATGAAATGGAATGTAATATATATATGTATATATGTTTTTGTCTATGATTTAATTACTCAAATTTTTAAACAATATTATAAATAATATATATATATATACTTTCGAACCATCATCATACAAATTCATGAGAGGTGGATGTGACAAAATGAGCATCATAGGTTCACGAGCGAATAATACACCATGGACATGAATGATGATTTTTTAACCCATTTTATGGAAGTGTAGATGATTTTAGATCATTATATTGTTATTAAAACTTCCCAGTACGGGTAATTATATTATATCATTATTTAATCATTATTTAATTAAATTTAATGCAGGTGTATATAGAATTAAAATAAAAAACCCCATTGAAGAACATTGAATCTTCATCTGGTTTCTTCCTTTGGTTGTTACTAAATACTAAAATCTTGAATTTGATCCTAATATATATAATATTGGATTATGGAATGGAATATTTAATTTTATTTCGTATGTAATCTTATGAACAAAATTGGATTTTATGTGTGTAGATTGGTGGTGAGGGGATGACCTGTAATAAGTAGGGTGAGTGGAACACTGGAAATATTTTTAAAGAGTTTATTCCAGCCATATTTTTTGTGTAAAAAATATACACAATCATGGTCCATTATGACAAATATGTTTAATAGGGTATAATATTTCAATTCAAATGGTTTTTGACATGTTTCCATGTCATATCTCCATATTTCTAGATTTTAATCCCTTGATAATGTCATTTTTACCTTAATCGTTGTAAGTGATTTTAACCTTTTTAAATAATTAAGCTAGTAAAAAAATAATTTTACCTTTTTATAAATTATCAATTATTATTGATTGCCAATAAAGAATAAAACATTCAAAAATAAAATCAGAAATGTGTAAAAAAATAATTTTATATTAATCTGATGGACGTAACATGAATGTTAGTATTTAAAGTGATGTTATTCAAATGTATTCAGTGTTTTAATATGAATAATCATTGTGAAAATGATTAAAATGACATAAATTGGAATAATATATTTATTATTTAACAATATATACGTTATAACCACTCAATATATAATCTATCATTATAAATTATTTAGATGAAAAGGAAATTTTCAATTACAATTCAAGATTTTTCATGGTTCATCAGAAAATGAATCTTATTAGAAAAAACAATAAAACTACTCTATAATAATTTCAATATTAATATTTCAATTATTCTTTTTATTTTTTATAAAAATATCATAAAAATTTTAAAAATAATTTCAATATAATTTTCCAAAAACATGACAAAACTATATTAATATAAAAAATATTTGGTATAATTCATTTTTTTATTTAAATAATTATAATTTTTATTTTTAATCAATAGAAATCTAATGAATGTCTGTAATCAATATACATTCATAATTTATTTTTATACATTTCATTATTTCTATTCCAATAACTACACCCTTAATATCATATTAAACAATAATATTTATAATATATTATTGTTCGGTAAAACAATTTCTGGTATGTAATATTAGTTATTAAAGAAATTTTATGTCATGTGTAATGAAATATATTCTCAATATTAGATGTAATAAAATCTATTAAACATATTTAATAAACTTGTTATTAATTATTTTTAGTTATCTTTTATTCAATGCATTTTTTTCTAGTAATAAATGCATTCGAAAAAAAATCCATTCATTTATAATGTCCTACTATTATATTACTCTTGTTATAAATAAATATTCTACTCACAATTAAAACATGATATTGGTCATAATGTGTTTGATATTTGAAAATATCCACATTTAAATCCCACATGATATAATGTTTGGAAAAAAATTCTCTCAGTATGTGAGAATGAAAATTAAGGAGTTCGTGTATTGCAACACATTAATATGTTTAAAATTTCAAGAAAATAAGTGGAAAATGATGACATTGACAGGGATAAAAAGAATAAATTGTTTTAGATAGTGGTGGGGGACATAGATAAAAATGTTAGCGATTAATGGAACATTAAGGGCCTCAAAAATATAAACTTAAGATGAGATTAATGTCCATATGATTCATTGGACATGAAAGTAATAAAAAAAATTATCGTTTCAAGATGCACTTATACATCTTGAGAAATTCATAAACTCTATAAATTATAAGGAATCATACTTTCTTAATAGGTTATTATTTCATAATTATGCTTTCATACTGTGTGTGTGCATTGATCAACATTTAATTCCTCAATTACTCTAGGAAAAGAATATACAAAAATGGATTCTTACAATGCTTGAGGTAATTCTGTTCACTTTTAAATAAATGTATGTCCCATAAAATATTTACTAGTATTTATCTATATCTATAACTTTTTGATAAAAATAATACGGTTACTACATTAATAATTGAAATAAAAAGTTCAAAAAACTTGTTTATTATTGATGTTTATTTTTAAAATATTTTTCCTATAAATGATGAAATATTAACTAGGACATTATGTAGTATAGTGGTAGGTGTTAAACACTTATAGTTCATCAGTCATGGGTCCAAGCCCCACATCCTAGCTAGCAAGATGTGACCCCACATCCTAGCTAGCCAGATGGGTTGTCACCATTCACATAGGTGTTCATTATTAAAAACTACATCATTATTATTTCTATAATGTTTCCAACATAAAAAGTATAGATATAGTTGACATTAAATTATTCATTATAAAACATTTTTAATGGGTTTCAATAACCTTTATTGTTTTAGTACTTCCAATAATCATAATGGCCTATTATTATGATGTTATTAATTACCATATTAACACCAATGTTTTTCAATATCATTAACCATATTTTTATAAAAAGAAAAATAATAAGGACATAAATAAAATCTCCACCAAAATATATACATTCCATAATTTTCTCCCAAAATATTCATAATCATGGTAGAAAACCATTATATAAAAATAAAAAATAAATGATTGAGACACTGAACTTATGATCAATCATAATGTCATAAACCCCCAACAATATTCATAAAAATTATTTTATTTAGAGAACATGTGATTGTAAATTTTAACATAATCCATAGATATTTCATGATTCATATTACAAAATTATTATTCAAAAAATAATTATACAATTTAATGTTCAAATCCTAATACATATTCAATTTTATTTCATCATAGGACATTCAGGTTATAGGGTTTTTTTATTAATTTATTTATTATATTTATAATTCATGACACCTTATATTCAATGTAATCCGTCATTGGTTTATCCAAGGTCATTTTTGGTCTTTATCTATTAAAATCCAAGAAAATGGTCTGTAATTATAATATGAATTATTAAAAGTATATCCAATATGTTCCAACCCAGTTATGATGTAAGGACCATTGTCATGCAGTGTGTGATGACTGGGTGTATCATATTTCCCCCATTATAGAGTTATTACACATAATTACATATATTCTTGATCCAAGTCCATTTTTAGAATTCTTATAATGATGTATTTCATGGAAGATATAGATAATCTATTCCATCCCAAACATTATGTTGTTCTTTTATACCTATCAAAATCATCTATCATAGGTTTGTATCATATAATCTATATTTTACAAAATAATGTTTCTAATGTTTATACTAAACATTATTTTTCAACAGCCGTAGAAACTATGACCCCAACAGGATAGAGCATGTGTCATTAAACCAATATATTGGAATAATATTGAAGTAGTCACATTCTAAAAAACCAAATAATTTAATAGGCTTGGTAAAATAGAAAAATACATGAGTCTTAATTTAAATTTGTATATACATATTACCAAAATTCATTTTCTATAATAACTTTATTAAATATTGTAAATTCTATCATATCTATCATAATAAATTCTATAGAATCTACGAAAAATGTGACACACAAAGTGTGAGATCAAATTCGTAGTAAGAGTTAAATACCATCAAATTATTCATGAATTAATATACATATTCAAAATAGAAAGGTGATAATTGAACTGAAATTAAATTTAATCAAAAAATGATATTGAATTTAATCTATAAATAATATCATCATGAAAAGTACATAGAGAATAATAAATATTGAAAACTAAATAACAAATCCCGCATTTCATTTAAATAAAATGGACGTGTCAATATATAAGGGTAAATAAATATAGAATGACAAATAAAATAAAAACATATCCCATTTAATCACAAATTAACAAATAATGCATCCAGATTTAAGGACATAGTGAAAATATTTTTTATAGTATCAAATGAATACATAATAAATGAAATGCCAAATTTTTTGGATGTGATGTTTCTGAGATACATGATACCATTAACATGAAGACCATTCTCATGATGATTTAAAACAAATTAGTTGAAAACCCACTTACCATAGTCATTCTAACTAATTAATCTATTGTGATTACCAATGTACTTAGCAACAATTTGTAAATCATCCCTACCCAATTCATACATATCCAAACTATTCAATATAAATCGAATACTCAATTTTATTCCAAAAAAAATTTCCCAATCAAATATACATTTGGTGTAAATAATATGGATTTATCAATATTCTGATATATATCAAATTGGATTCAATTTAACACATTTTATATATGATTGATATACAGCTTCATCAAAAAAAATGTATGTTATTTAAAAAGATTATTATTTTTGTAATGTAATGGAAAATTATAATATGAATTAGAATATTTCAAGGGTTGTTGTCCACTAAAAAATGAATCAGGTATGTAATTGTAAATCCATTCCAATAATCACAAACTATATAAAGGTTGATTTAATATTTTATAAATACAAAATATCCCAGTCGAAAATATGTAAAATAATTTTAGATTCTCATAATGAATAGAAATACCAATAAGTGATATCTAAAAAGATATTATGGAAAATAATATTTTTATTTTTTTTCAAATTCCATTATTTGAAAAATATTTCTAAAATAATTTTAATTATTAATATTATTAGAAGAATTATATTTAATATTCAATGTAATGATAGTCTTGTGGGAGAGTAATTTCATTCATTTCATAAGGATCATTATATTTGCAAACTAAAAATGTTATGAATGTGCCCGGTTCAGAATGAGACATGAATATTCTATTTGAAAACATTTTCATAGAAAATATTCTCGATAAAAATTTCATTGAATAAGTAATTTGGAAATGGGTAAATACAATTTGGAATGGATTTTCAGAAAACATCATTTCGGAAGAACAAATATTTTTTACCATAGAGATAAAGGATGTAATATTTAATTAAAAACATATTCTAAAAAATTTGGTGTTACGAAGAGTGAAAAATTATACTTTTACATGAAAATATATTATTAATGACTTTAGGAGAAAAAAATTAATGGGGTTATATAACAATGATAAAATGATTTCCATTAAATTAAAATTTCGATTAAACGTTCTCAATGAGATTTGGATTATGAAATAAAACCTTACAATAATCATAATGTTGGAGTAAAAAATTATTCATTGAATATATTAAGTGTATTACTTCCAAATACATATAAAGGAATCAGAAAAAAAATATAAAAAAATAAATTCTATTATAGACATAATTATAAGATTATATAATCATTGGAGTATATGTTTATACTAATGAATCGAATTGATTTTAGAAACGAAAAACCATGTGACCATTTTGGGAAAACATATATTTTTATAATTTATTGTTTTTTAAACATGTTATTAACATATTAAAAATTATGTTAATATTATTAATTTCAAATAATATCTTTTAATAACATCATATCACTTGTTTGATAATGATCATTCATTATTTTCATTATATCTAATTTTAAATTCCTAGTTTTTTAATTTCTAGTTCATCATTTAAAATTTTGTTGCATCACATATTATAGTTTTTTATCATCTCCATAATAATAATCCAGAAATTACTATCATATTGATTCATATATAATACTTTTAAAACCCCTCATGATTGATGGTAATGAAAAAGTTATCATGTTATGATCATGTAGACAATTAGGTATACACACATATAGTAATATTTAATTTCTCACTATTATTTATTAAATGAAATTAATTTGTATCATATAATATAATTATATATAATCCATGTGTTTTTGTGATGAAAATAGTGTCATGTCAGTTCATGAATGTAGTCATGCACATGTAAAAGAACGATATTATCATCATTACAACATTAAAAATGAATGGCAGAAAAGGTTGTATAATATTTTAAATAATGATAAATAATTAAATTATATCAAAAATAATTAAATTATATTACATAAAGATTTTATTTATCTTTATCACCATCTATGTGATGAATTTTTGAAAGATGATTCGCATTACTCTATGAGGTAGTAGTCCAACATATTATCAAGTGATGTTATTGTATCACATAGGGGAAGAAAGAAAAAAATGATATATATATATATATATATAAGATATAATTACTCAAATGGTATATTAGTGTTACAAATATCATATATATAATTAAAATCAATCATTATGCATATCATTGAGAGATGGAAACACAGTAACTAACAAACTTTGTTTTATAGATGGCTGTTCATTATACCCACGAATATGATTTCAAATCCCATTTAATGGAAGAGAATATGGATTTATGAAGTTACAATATTAAAAAATAAATAAAATTATATTTATGATACTATGTTATTTATCTCATGGTGGATTGAATAAAATTGTTGGAAGATGATAAATATGTAAAATAAAAAAACTCGATGAAGAATATTACCCCCTCTTTGGTTTTACTCCTTAGATTTACACTTAATAACTCGTATGTTGTATTTATACCAATTATAATTCATCTGTTATGATTTTAGGGATGTTACTATGTTTTTTTTGTAGGGATTTTCTGGCCCATAATGGAAGGTGTTTGAATAGGAGGAACGTGGGTGTCCTTTTATAAGTGGGGCAGTGGGGCCCTTGTAATGTTGTATATGAGTGAAAAACACCAACAAATGTTTATTATACCTATCAAAAATAATGATAATATATCTTTAATATAATTAATATTTTAAAATTGTGACACTCTAATATATTTTTAGACATGTTTCAATGTCATTTTTTCCATTAAGATTAAATATTAATCCCTTGGTACCATAGTTTTTAACTTAGATGGTGTAACCAATTTTAACTTATTTATCATATAAGATTTGTTAAAAAATTAATTTTATTTGTTATAAATTTTAAATTAATGTTATAAAAAATATGGAAGAAATTATTATAAATTAAAATCATATATGTGGAAACTATTAATTTAGAAATAATCTTACAGACATGATGAAAATGTAGGGTTTTAAAGTGAAAATGATCTAATGTTTTTCATCCTTTAATATATTAATCAATAATTAATAATATTATAATGACATGGTTTTGATTTATATATTTATGCATGAAAATATTTTAATTTCAGATCAACTCATAATATTAATTAACATTATAAATTATTTTGAAAAATGACATTTTCCAATTAAAATCAATTATTTTATAATATTCATCATGAAATCAATCCTCTCAGAAAAAACCACCCTAAGAAAACGTAGAAAGTCTTATTTGAAAAATGACTATTAGTTTTTCATATAAATTTTACTATTGTTATAATATAATTTTAATTATTTACGATAAACGTGAAAAAACCATCTATAAAGAAAAAGATGATATTTTTGAAAAAAAAATATACCTTATTTTAAATAAAAAATACTAATTATTATTATATGTAGACCAATAAAAAAAATTATCAATAATATTATTTCAGATTTTGGATAATATTATTCATTATTTAAATTAAGACTTCTTGGTAATAACTATTATATTATTCAAAAGTATTATAAATATTTGGTTGTTTTGTAAAAATCCATCCTTCTTGTAATTCAATCTATCAGTGAAACTCATTTTTTATGTAAAATTTCAGATAAAATCAATGAAATCAATAAAGGGGAATTTGAATTATATTTATTAAATGTATCATTATGAATCGGGTGTTGTCTTATCTCCTATGGTTGGAACATTCTATTCAATAAAATGAAATTCACTTATAATTTCAGGGTGTTAATGAATTTATTTTTGGATTTTATATATCATTTGTTATGAATTTATAATAAAAAAACATTCATTAACATTTTTATATTAACCGTGGATGTAATGATATAATTTTTATATCTTCTTCTAATAAATTTTTTTACTGTTTATATTTTATCGTAGAACATTTTATGAAAACAAATTTAAAAAAATATTAAATTATGATAAGTGATATACCATTTCAATTGATATTTAATTGGTAATATTTTTGAATTATTTCAAAATATAATGGTCACATAAGGGATGTAATATGACAAACAAATAAAAAATATAACATTAAATGATCGAAACTGCTTATATAATATATTTTTAACTCCCAATATAGGCCTTTTCAATATTAGTATATTTGATTTCCAACTATAGACATCATATTTGATGGATGATATTTTGATTTTCATTAATTTCCATTCAATCTACATAGTAATTCCTCATTTTTTTCAAGATATATAAATGAAATGTATCTTTTTATTCTAAATTTTATTCAATAACCATGACAATCTATTATTAAAAATCATATTGATAATCATTAAGGTGAATTATATTTTTATTATTTTCTACAAAGTATGGGATGTTATTCACACTATATTTAGTGGGTAATATTTCATGTGGATTGTGCTAAGATACTCGAAGAAAAATTATTCCATCAAACCCTAAACTCTTTATACAAATATTTTTCATATTAAATTGATTCCATAAATTAATCAATGGAACATATTAATCTCTAAAATTATTTCCATGTTATCTACCTTATATAAAACTAAGGGGCTGATTAAGTTTTTCATAGAAATGTCCAAAGGAGAATGCAATACATTTCTTAAGGAAATGATTGTGAGATATCAATTATTGCTTCAATAGTTAAATCAGTTCACATATTATAACATCCTATGGTGATTTTTTCTTTTTTATGAATGTTTATCATGAATATATATATACACAAATGGATCACTTCGATCCCCTTATCCCTTTAGGATTATTGTGTCATCAATATCCTTTTAGGTGCATCAAACAAAAAGTAATTCATCATCCATGAATGATTTATCCTCTATTAAAATAAAATTTAATATTCTCCATATTTTTACAAGAGGGAAATACTTGTCACCTTAATCATATCATTAATTTTTGTGCACATAAAAATATAATGAGGAAATAAATTCAGATTTTAAATAGAATGAACTTGTCTAAAAAACACAACCTAATAATAAGAGTAAGTAACATAAACTCTTCAAAGTGAAAAAATTCCATTTTATAATCCAATAATATGTATTCCTAGATGATTTTATACCAATTGTGAATTCAAAATAGGATAACCACCCTTTGATATCATGTGAGATGTTCCAGTTGGTGATATTTTACACACTAAGGTTAGGGGTGTGTTGAATAATTTCAAGTGATAAATTTTAACTCTTTTTTAATTGCATAACACTAATATCTATTTCTTTATTTGGAGATTATTATGTTTTTATCTCTCTATATATATTATTTTTTATTTTCTCTTTTAATAAAAACCATATAAATTTAATACACACTATCAATAAACATCAATATTTACAAGGTTCATCTTTCAAAATTAAAAGACAATCCTTGGTGTGAAATGGATATCCCCAAGATTATGTAATTCAATAGTATACACCAACACATTGAATTGGTAATGTTTTATCCTTTTACAATATTTTATTTTCTCTGAAACTCTAAATGGCCTTTATGTATATATGTACATTAATACCCATAGTTTTACATTTGTAGAGATAATAACCAAAGTACATTATTAAAAATTGTTACATGTTTGTCGATGAAAACATTATCTTACACATCATTATTTCATTTCACATTCACCACATCATGTAAAAGAATATTATTGTATTTTTTATAAAAATAAAAATTCAGATATATCATTGATTATTCTTCACAGTAGAATTATCTGAGTAATCCTATTATTTCATTGATTAACACTCATTTCTTCTACTTTTTTAATTCTTATTCTTCTTCATCTACGACAACATTAAAAAAAATTATCTTACACTGTTATTTATCATAATTTCATTTAAACTATCAATAATTTTTCTTTTTCTTCTTCCACATATAATAATTTATGTTTATTAATTGTGATTTGGGTTTTCTCTTCTCCTTTGAATTTGAGACTAAAAATATATTCAATAGATTATAGTGTTAGATCAATCCTAATTAATGATTTTGCAAATTAAATGAAATATTTTTAGATATATTTTACAAAAAAATATCTTCAATCATATATACAAATATATTTATTTAATTGCGCCCCTCTATTCATTATGCATGAATTTAAATTTTAAAATTGAAATCTCAAACATCATTCAACAACACCAATTACATTATATACATCAATCCAATCTGTTAGATCATGTATAATGTGTATAATACTATTATGATATTAAATAGTACCATAAATATCATTTTTTAGACATATTAGATTATATAATAATCTATTTCATAAAAAATATAGTTATATGTGAATCTAAACCCTGACAGAAATTTCACTAAGGTGTGATTCTAAATTCAAAGTCATTTTTTATATATTCCAATAACCAAATTTATATTCCTCTTCATTCAATTAATATTTTATTTCAGATGTTAATTCTTCCCAATGAATAATAGAACATTGGCATATTCCATTTCCTCATCCTATTTTTCATAAGATGTCTCAGTGGACTGAACATGAAAATCATGACTATATCGACATCGGTTATATCAAACATGTTAAATTGAAGATCACAACATTAATGAATTAAATAATTTTTTCATTTTTTTTCTCATGGTAATACTAAAAGTTTAAAACTTCTTTAAAATACACTAGAACAAGACAATGAACTTCATATAATTATACACCACCTTTACAACAAGAACCACTATGGTGTTTCCCTATACGTTCTACAAAATTTGTATAAAAAATGATCTTCATATTAGACATGGTCAGTCCAATATTTCCATTAAAATGTTATTAATTATTTAACATAATAATATTATTTCATACTTCATCAAATTTTGGATTTATGATGAATTAATAATTATGAATAATAATTAATAACATCATACCTGAAAACATTTGATTTAATATAATTACTAATATATTAAATTGGTGATAACAACATCATGATAGAGATCTTAAAAAACCTAAATATAATTCTAAATCAGAAAATAAAATTATCATTACATATATCAACTAAATAATTGAAATAAAAAATAACATTAACATTCTAAATAATCTAATATTTTATAATGAAATGTTTAATCATATTTAATGTTTTTCTTTAGAAGATCTTGAATTATTCAAGAAGTTAAGATGCATAAACTAATAATATATACATCAAAATCATTAACTAGCTTATTCAAGTAAAAAATCACCATATTAAAATAATGATCCTTTTCATCTAAATTCTCATTATCACAAACTAAAGATAAATGAAAAACACACAACATGGGATAAAAATATGTATGATGGTTACATTTCCCATAAATATTTGTCAAATGCTATAATATGTTATGATTATTTCTAATATATATATATATATATCATCTGGTTTATTATAGGTATATCATATATGGTATACGAAGAGTTGTTCTATTATAGTTAACATATGGGTTATAGTGGCTCCATTAAACTACATATTTACAATGTGGAGAAATTTCATGGGTTGATGAGATGATTTTATGAATTTAGTTCATGATATGTTATTATGAGATGACATGATACATAGTTGGCATGTTCTGACTCATTAGACCATGTCTCGGCATGTTGGTTTAATTTTGTAAAGCGATGGATCAAGACATGTGATGTTGTGGAGGAGTAGAAAACATGGAAGGAAGTGGGAGAGTTAAAGCTTCTATTAATATGATTTTATATTTATATTTATATGATAATTTAAAGAGATATCCTTGGTGAGGATTAAAATGTAGTCAACTATTTCTATAAATATTTTTAAATTTTAATTCATTGGGGTTTATTATTTTATCCTTATAAATTTCATGAGACTCATAAAGGAGAACGATAAGGGTTATAAATGTTATTCTCACCCACTATTTTTATAAAACAAATTTATGTCCACTAGAGTGAGGTGATGAATTTGATGGATATTTGTAGTTTGTGGTGTTTTCAGTCGTTGTTTAGGGTTTTTGGTCACTATCTAGGAATTCTATTTTTCTATTGTTTGACACTTTTATAGTTTACTAATTTTTTTAGAATTTCGTGAATGTGTTGGGAATATTTTATTTTATCTTGAGTATGTAAAATTGGTTTTATCAATATTACATTTGATTTTCAAAATTCCCTATAGATGTATATTCATCACATTTATATATATGAAAATCCATTAGTTCTTGACACTAATGCATGGACTATTAGAAGTAGAGTATTGGAATTATTATCTACCTTGTCTCAATTTCATCTTTTGAGGGGAGCCATGGGGGATGATATATATATCCCATATTTATCTATATAATTTAGTTTTTTCCCTTTTACATTACTCTCTTTGGATCTTAATAAGAGAAATTGATTTTCATTTTTGAAAATATGACCATATTTTATTAGTGTACGATATTTTTCATGTAAACATATTTATATTTGATTTTTTCCAAGAATTTTATTTTTATGAATAAACTGTTATTTGTGGAATTTTAAAACCATATTTAAAATTATTTAATTTAACTTTTAGAAATTTATATTGTTCTCATTTTTTTAATATGGAACAGTTAACATTTCAATAGATGTGTGAAAGAATTCAACCTTTAAAAGTTTACATAATGAATTGATTCTATATCCATAATAAATATAAAATATATTGAAGCATTCTTTTAATGTTTATATGTTTATTTTCAATGAATGTTTTTTCTCAATATTCTGGATTTTTTATTGAAATGTTAATATAAAAATTTGTTTGTCTCATTTTTTTATATATTTTTTAATGTTTCTTTGAAGGTATTTTCATCTATTTCAACATCCTTTGATTAATTTTATTAATACAAGACAAATAATTATTATAAAAACATATTGATCATGTTTGTGACTAAGTATAATTATGACATATTTTATACATCTTCATAAATACAGATGTTTATATTATTTAGGTGTTGTATTATTATAAATTTCATTCATATAATGAATTAATTAGACATAAAAATTGAATGAATGGGGTTATCTATTAGATAATACATTAATACAATGTTATGTATCATGATATAAAAAATCATGTTTAATAGTTTCATCACTATAAGATTTTTTTGTTGTCTTGGAATGTGGATTTGATGTTATGATTATGATATCTTGGAAGAGGGGAAAAATAATATATTTATAAATCCCAAATTTATTCATTACTTAATTTTGATGTTTTTATGTGTTATCCATTTATTTTTTTATGTTTTTATAAAATATATAGATATATTCAACTATTATGAAATTATTTTTAATGTATATTCTATTATTGTATATCACTTTCAGGTATATCATGATTTATTTATTTTATGATAGATTTTGTTGTATGATTTACCTTATTGAGAAAGTGACCTCAAAATTTATTATATGTACCATTCAACATGATAAAAACATGGTATTTATAAAAGATTTCAGTTAGAAAATATATTAAGTAATAAATTAGTCATTAGAATTCATCTTTTTAGTTGAACATGAGTTTAATTTCATGAATCATATGTTTATTGAATAAGTTTTAAAGAGATTAGTAGTGTCCCATTATAATTTAATGGTTTTGAAGTATTATTTTTTCATAATATTTGTAAATAAATTCCAAAATGATCATCAAAATATAAATAAGAGTAAACCATTTTCAATATCAGGATATTATAGGACGTTTAACATATGAAGGATGGCATAGATAATTTCAGTATCATCTATTAATATATGATTCCATTATTTTGTAAATTATATAATAATGATAATTATAGTTACAAAATGTAATTATCTTGGTTTCCAATTATAAAATTTCTTGAATAATATTCAATATAACTACAGGAAATTTCATACATATTCGATAATAATAATATCATCAATGCAACATAAATGTTTTCAAAGGCATAACACATTTATCGCCTAAAAATAATTTCAATAATTGTTTTAGTATAATTTATCCACAATGATATTATTGATATATTTCAATGTGGTATTTCTATATTCAGAAAATAAACATAGTTATAAATGACATGGATATTTTGTATAATTAAATTTTAGAAAATATAATAACAATATAATTACCATAACATGTAAAAATTTAAATTTTCATTTCATTTTATATAACTTTCAAGAATAATAATCAGTAAACATTTTTAGGGGATTAACAAATTTCTCTTCCTTATAGTTTATATCATATATCATCAAAAGGGAATCCAATAAAGGATTAAAATCACATTATAAATCTATGTATAATCATTAAACCACCAAAAAAATATAGATGAAACAACACACATTTGCACAAAGAATAATTGAGGAAAAGTGATATGTATAGACATGAAATTGAAGGAGAATAATCAAATAAAATATAGATAGATTCACAAACATGAACAGAGAATCCTCAATAACCCAGACCTGAATGGAATAAAGGAAACTCATATGCGGTGGGTATATTTACATTTCTATGGAATAAGTGAGGGTCTTACATATATAAATTTAGAAACACCTCTACACTGCTTTGTATAATTCTCTTTAGAAAATACATCCATCTAATTTACATTTATAGACTCATCCTAAATATATCAAACTTAAACATGTCATTATTTTATAACTTATATTTCAAATAATATAAAAAAATTTATTTTCAGCCATAAACTACCATTAAATCCATTAAAATAGAATATTCATTTGAATTTGGATTAAAGAATTTTTCAATGGAAAATCCATACTACCCTCATATGTCAAATCTATTTAGTGTGTTATTAAACTGTAATACCCATATATATATTGGAATAATAATGAATGTCAAATAAGAATAAGCTGAACAATAAATAGCCTTTAGAAATCCAATGTCACCATTATGAGAACTATAATTAAATCACACTACCCTTATGTTGTTATGACATTTAGGATTTATATTATTATATCACATAGTGTCAAAACAACCATTATATTGATATATTAAAAAATATTTTCCTTTAAAATATATGGGGAGTTTCATATTTGGTGATAAATATTTCAAATAATTAAAATTTTAATAATACAAAAAATAAATAAATATTATATTCAAATATTATTAATTAATAATTTTATAGAATAATTATAAAAAATTAATATCTAGAATTAAAATTATATTAATTTAAAATAATAAAACATTAGAAAATATCTATTATAACATCTACTTAATTATTAGTACTCTCATGAACCACCAGACACCGAAAATTGCACTTGAAAGGTAATGGAAAATCAGAGTTGTTACACAATAATTGTTTATTTTAATAACTCAACATTAACACCATGTGGGTTATATATTTATTTTTAATGAATCATGATTATTTTAATACAAACATATTATATATAAAAAATTTAAACTCTTTCATGCTCTTTAATTATGTAAACTAATAATTATCATAATATTTAATTATAATAAAATACATAAATGACTAATTCAAAAAATCACTTGAAATGAAATTTCATACGTGAGATGATAGAATACAAAACAAATTTCAGTAAATATTTCATCAAAATATATTTATTAAATTATAAATTATTCAATACGGTCTTACCTAATAAAGAAGGATTATAAAAAACATTTGGGGAACTATACTACTTTAAACATGAGTCAAGATAAATGGAAATTAATAATAGGACTATATAGATTAATTACAAAGAACTCATATAATTCATAATATTCACTAAATGGTTTTTAATAAGAAACAAAAAAACACAAAAAAAAATAACATGGGATAATTTAAAAATTGATTTTGGAATCATATAATATCATCTATTTATAAGAAACAATGTTTTAAAAAAATTGAATTAATTTATTAAATGTAATAAAATGTAATTAATCATTTTACATCATATAAATAAATATTAACACATAAAAAATTGAAATGATAATAAAAATGAAGGTTTAGAATTTTAAAAATTGATAATAATAATTCATTCAACATTATTAAAATAACTTGCCTCTAATAAATGAACTACTACTTATACCTCCTTGTTGTTCATGATAAACATAATATCGGGTCATTAGAGGCCATGATACATGATTAATTATTGTTTTACATGACATTAAAGGTTTTGGTAACATCATAATGGGGCACTAAATATTTTATCCATAGCTAGTCCCGTACATCAATTGTTTTTTAGGTAATAAGACTTTGTTTTACAACAACATAACTTTTTTTAATGATATATTTAAATGTGTGAAACACTCAAGAATATAATGATTAATACAAACTATTATTTATTATTAAAATAGTATCACTATGATAAGACTGTTATAATATATCAGTTGAATTGGAGTGTATGGAAAAAATAACCGCATAAAAATATATATTTAGAAATGTTTTCAGAAATATATTTTTTATAATTAATTCTTATAAAATAATTAATTGGTTTTTAATATCAACATATAATGTTATGATTTTTAAAATGATTTATATATGAAAATTAATTTTATAAAAAAATATTAGGATAATCATTAAATAAGAATTATTTAATGATCATGTATTTAATTAAATGAATTAAGGGTCATCTTATTATTATTAATAGATATAGGATGATTATAAATTAGTTCTATATATAAAATATAATATTTCATTTAATATCATTTTTATTGGATTTTTTGTAGGGTTAAAATCATTAATTTCATCCATATTAATGAATATTTTTGAAATATTATCCTCATCTTCTAAATTAATATATCAATATTATCTTTTAGTGAAATATTGTTGTTTTGTTTAAAGGATGTGATTACTGATTCAATATATATAATTTTTTTAACTAATTTTTTCCTTTCATTATATAATGTAATTAAGAATTTTTTTTATATATTAGATATTTTTCAATTTGATATAATATCCCTTTAATAAATTTTTTTAGATAATTATGTATAAAATTTCATTATATTTGAATTTTATAAATGTTCTTTTTAATATTTACGTTATCTTTTTTTCCAAAAAATAATCATGGCATTATTTAATATCTTATTTAATTTAAATTTAATTAATTATGGAAATGAAATATTAAAAAATATAATTCATTTTTTAACATCATGTTCCAATTATAAAAATTTTACTATTTATTTTTTCTTCATAATTAATACAAATTGTGGTAAATATTTATATACATAGAAGAGAGTAAAATGTGTCCAACAAGGTTTAAATTGTTATATAAGGTCTCAAAATTCACAAAACATATGAATTTATAGCACTGAATGATTTTGTTTGTACTGTAATAAATATATCTCAAATTTTATGAACTTTCAAGACCACATTACATCAATTATAAAATATATATTAATTATTGATATGAGTAGTTACCAAATATCTCATTCTCTCACATATTAATTTTTCATAATATTTATATGAATAAAATTGATATATTAATTATATTGTTGATTATAATAATTATAAATATACATTATTGAGGATATTAATTTTATTTTAATTTTTAGAGATTATATAATTGACTTGAACGCTAAAGAAACATTGAGGCAACACATGTGAAAGTAGTCTATAAAAATGTATATTGTTTTTATAACATAAAAATAAATTTTATATTAATGAATTTAAGTGTTTAATGGATGTAATTGATCGTTAAAATGTTTTAATGATTTAATAATTACATAAATTTTAATTACACTATTCTATTGATTTCATTAAATCTTTATTCTATGAATATTTCATAACATTTCCTTAAATGGAATAGAATGTTTAAATTTTTTATAATCAATATTAAAATGAAAATAAAAAATATAATCTAAATTGTATGGGAACTATTTTTTATTGTAAAATTTACATGAATGTTCCCCTTATTTTTTTTCTAAAATAACATTTATGTCCCTTATAGAATATTTTTTTAGCATCATTAAATGTTAAAAGGTTTAGCAGGGGAAAAATAAAAAATATCTGGTTTAATGAGAAATTTAAACTTGAAAAAAATTAATTAATTTAATTTATATTTCGATTTGATGATTTAATATTTAATATATAGAACAGTTTACACATTTTAATTGACATAGACTCCAGTTATAAATTAGTAATTTATACATTTATATGATTGACACCCTCATATCATATAAAATGTTAAATCCCCTTATTTCTTCCTCACACATATTAATCAACTGATATGAACCCTGAATTGACCTAGTCCATTAATAAAAATACATCCCATGACATGGAGGATCTGGTATTACGTAAATAACAACAAAGAAGGTTTATTTTTAAAGTCAATTGGTATCTCCTATTAAGGGGTATAAATCATTAATGAATTAATTAATTCTATATCTTATTAAAAATCCAAATTTATTTTAACCATAATTGTATAATATAATTATTTTCAATGTTATAAAAATATTTTATGATAACTCGTTATAAATAGAAATGAAAATGGAATCATTGCTTATGTGTAAATAAGGACTATCATTTCTATGTTTGGGGGTAATTCATTTTTCATCGCTTCCTTGCATATACGGTAATATTGATAAATTAAATTATTATATATGATATTTATAGCATTAATACGACTCTATAATGAAAATATTTTATATATATTCTTTTTCTTCCTACCATTTTATTTTAATAACCTCACCTGTACGTATATGTAAACTATCATGTCCTTAAAGCGTTGTGATTCGGTTTTCATTATAATATTATGTAGCGTATTAGAAGTATCTAATGAATAAAATAATGTCATTAGTATAAAATATATAATATTCCATATAGGTAATAATTAATTCAATATATATTCTATTTAATCATGTAGAAAAATGAATAAATTATTATCGCATAATTTTAGACCTACTCTTCCATGAAATTATGTTATTAATTTATCGAGACCACCCAAATAAATGGATTTAAAATTGTATTTAATTTATAAAATTGATAAAAAATGAATTATTACAATTTCAGTTTTTTCCCAATAACTACCACTAATATTTTATAACATCCAAATATGTTTTAAAAAATTTGAACCCAACAACATATAAATACATGATGTAATGTTAACTGATTTAGTAATAATATAAGAGAATATAATACATTAACTAAAATGGATTATGATAAAGTAATAATAATTAAAAAAAATTCATGAAATTATATAATTAATTTTTTTTATTATTTTAGGATGTAAGATACATACATGGTTTTTTTATCTATGAGGAAAGTGTTTCATAATCTCAATTTTCATTATATCATAATTATGCTACTTTGACCACATATTTTCCATGTAACATATAATGTACTATAATGATTAATTTTTTAAATTAATTTAGAAAATAAAATTTCATTACAAATTATTTTAAATTATCTTTTTCAATAAAATAATGATTCAAATTTTTCCAATGTGGTAATGTATTTTAATTATAATATTATTTTATCGTTTTCTAATGAAAATATTTTTCCTCCATATTCATATAAGTAAAACTATTTCATGAATTTTAATAATTTATATTCTATGATATCATATGGTAATTTATGATTTACTGGTATATAATTATAATGATTTTAAATGAATATTTTTAACATTTTCTATTGTATTTAATTTTTAAACCTATTGTAATTTGGGAAAATAATTTTTTGCATTTACTACTAAACAAAATTTCCCCAAAACAATAATTTTTTTCAATATTATTATATATTTTTTATTATATTTTCACTTAATTTATTAATTTCATTATTTATTTTTTAGGATTTTAAATGGAATCAAATGAAAATAATATTTTCCCTTATTTTTCAATGAAACATTCCAATGCTATTATTATGACTTTTTTCATATATGTTAATAAAATTACATGGATCTTTTGATTATATTTATATATACATTAATCATACCATGTACATTTTTTTTCTTATTTATTGTCATTTTATTATATATAGGGATACTGAAATTATATTTTACAATATGTATAGTAGTTTTTGAATTTACAAATTTATATTGACTATATATTATGTTTTTTATGTAATATTTTAATATGATGAAATAATTGGGCATATTCTATAACTGTAAGCACGTATTATATACCCTTGATGCGTCAAAATTTATTAGAGGAAAATGGATTATATTTTTGTTTTATTCATACCAAATTACTTTAAATTTCAATTAACAATTCCTTGATTGTATGATTACAATGATTATTCATATATAATCAATCACTATGAAATAATTTATTATTTTCATTTTTATTATTTATGTTATCCTTGTATATATGTCCTATTATTTATATTGATGGGTTATTATGGAAATATTTTCATATTCTATGATATTAAATGAGATTATGTGAAAATAATATTTATGATCTATTTAGGGTGAAAGGTTCTTTAAGGGATGGTTTTTTCATTGAAATCCTTATGAACTATTCTTCATCATTATACTCATGCATATGGAATATTTTCATAAAAAAAATTGTGAATGAATTTGATTTTATAGAAATGTGATTATCATAAGCACAATGTCATTACATAAAATGGAAAAATAATTACAGATTTTTATGATATTTCCTATGGAGTGAATAGTTTCATATATTTCTATATCTTATTATGAGAGTTTTTATTCAAATACACTGATTAGTTTTTTTCATCTGGCATAAGGATGCTGAGGATATATTATAAATTCTATCTCTAAATGAATTTTAATTTCCATAACGGAAGAATGTGTGTTAAAAATGAAATATGTGTGTGAACATAATAATTTTTATTTTTGGATCAAGGTTTAAAATATGTGATATTATTCCCTATGGTATGTGGTCTTGAATATAACACTATAAAAATATAAAAAAAATTATCCTACATATGTATAAATGATCAAAATTATTTAAATATCAGTTAATTATGGGACGTTTAAACTAATAAAATTTATGATATATATAAAAGTATGTGGAAAAAAAATTTAGGGAACATATTAGCAATCTTTCCCAAAAAACCCTTTGTATATGTCTAGGAATATGATAGAATCCAATGTATTGGAAAAATAGACGAGGTTACATTTTTTTAAAATTACATAACTCTCTAGATACAATAATGTAGACGAATCTTCAACACATATGCACTTACATGTTAAAGAACCAAAAAAAGTTATATTATCATTAAATACATCTTCAATAAATCCATGATGAGTTACCCTAATAATCATACATATTTGGAGACTATCATAAGATCATATTTTGTTAATTACCATTATCCATATTAATATTTTATGTATTTTATAAAATTATGTGTAACATGGTTTATATTTGAGAAAATCATATTATTATAAATATTTTATGAATATTTTTCATTATTATAAATTAATATGAAACTATATTTATATTTAATAAATTGTTAGAACACATAAATATGAAATTTATAGATAACTATGTTGATTTAGGAATGATAAGAATAAATAAAAAGATGATTTAATGAAACACTTATGGTTATACATAATCATATATCTCAAATTGTTATTAAAAATATGATGCTAAGTCGTTTTCCAAAAAAAATAATAGGGGTTTTCAGGAAATATATGTAGAAAATGATAAGAAATTGAATAAGACTCAGCATTCTACATGTCATGACTGCTCGAAGAATCACATAGGGTAAGGTATTAAAATTCCCTGAAGAGTCTTCATATTATAAAGGATGTCAAAAAACAATAATGTACTAATGTAAAATTAAGATTGATCTAGATGTTATTTGAATGAAACATATTCATAATGGTATAATAAGTTAATATGATATTATAGTGATGATAGAGAATCTTGGAATAAAAAATAGAAGAAATGAACTATTTTAATATTTTTGACAAATTCTAAAATAGGAAATGTTATTATATTAATAATTTTGAACCATATATCATGATTCATATATTAAATTTTATGTTGAATGTATTACTTAATAGTATGGAAAATAAAATTTAATATCTTATAAAGAGAATGAAATTATTAAATTATGTATATATAAATATATATAGGAGTTACGATATATGTAGATTTTACTAATAATTTTATGGACGATCAATTGATAAAGAGAATTAATATTATACTATTGTTGTCAATGACGATAGTACATTATATTTATCAATTATGTATTAATATATTATATAGGTTCATGTAACACTTATTTTAATCAGGTGATAATATTAATTGTGGAATAAATATTTTTTATTTATATGATATAATATTTATTTTTTAATAAATATAATGGAAAATCAAATATTAATACTTAATTAATTGTGTATAATTTTGATTATAGGTCAATTTTATTTTATAGTAATTTGATTAATCATATATATAATCCTGGTAATAATATTTGTTTTCTTGTTGATTAATTTTAAAAAAAAACATTTTGAATAAATTCAATATATCGGGATCATTATATAATCAATGTAAATGAGATTTTACTAGGATATATGGGATTTTATTTTCAAAAAAAATATAATTATATGTGAATTTATTAGGGATTTTTTTGGGATAATTTTATTTATGAAATAAATTATAATATTTTTTATATTATAGGTGTTGGACATATATATTTTTGTTACATTACTTTATGAGTGATTAATTTTTTCTAGCTAAATCTTTGTTCAATCCAAAATAGACGTATGATAAAATAATTCTATACTTTTAGGCATCATATTTTATTTAGAATATTTTTAAGAGTTTTCTAGATATTTATATGTTATATTATATAAGTAAGAGTTTTGGGGTAATTTTTAGGATTTGTAAATTAATATTGTGTTTCTTAATATTTATTATCTTATTACATTTCCAAAGAAAAATCCCTAGTAAATGAAGAAGAAATATATTTTCATAATTTCATGGATACCATATTTTATTATATAACTATTTTAATGCATTATTCTCAATAATGACTCTTCTTTGATATTAAAATTTTAGAATATGAGAGGAAGTAGTGATGAAAAATAATTGAAAAAAATACAATGGGTGAAATTATTCATTTTGAGTAGAAATAAATTATTTATGTATATATTATCATATTCTCTTTCCAAATGAAAATAATATTCCCCATCTCAATTTATATAAATATAATTTTATTAATTTTCATCACTCAATATGTAATGGCCCAGACCCTCCAGGCCCATTAATTTTCCAAAATAAGGCTCCACCAAAACTGTGGAACCGTGATGGTGGCACTGATCACAGTGACACCATGATGGTGGCACCATAAATGGTGAAACCATGTCCTCACCTAGTCTTCCATTTTCTTTTTTCTAGTCTCGCTCCTGCAACGTAATGTTTTGACGTAAATTAATTCTTTTACTTTTTTTAGAAGCCATTTAAATCGCATAATTATTACCTAAAAATCCTGAGAAACATTCCCGATGGGGGATATTAAATAACAACTTAATATCATCTTGTATAACTTCCCACCCTGTGTGGGGAAAACACGATCCGACTTTCAAGGCGTTCAAAATTCCATATCCCTTAATTGTAGGATATTATCTTTATATCACAGGCTAGTGTTTCTTCCTCCCCCTTCTTTGCTGGATTGTTTTCTTCTACCTCAAGCGTCTGGAGTCCCTCCTTTCACGAGGCTTGTGGAGTTCCTGTGATGGAGTTTTATTCTCATCCTTGGAGTCCCCAATGTTCCTCCCATGCAAGTCGCGCATCCCCTGTTCTTGGAACGGGGAAAAGAGCTTTGATCCTTATTCAACTAGGTTGGTATTTTCCTTAGTATCTCTTTTCTGTGTATCATGTGGGGTGGGTACGCTATTATTTATATGGGAATGGATAAAACCAAACCTTAAGGAAGATAAAAAATGGTCTTTGAATAATTACGAGAATGGGTGTGAACGATGTGCCGTTGTTCTATTTTTCTTCTCTTCCTTGATGCTTATGTTGTGAACTGTTGGGCAATACTAACTGAAAATCATGGCCATCAGTGGCCTTTGTGCATTAATGAACCCTTGTATTCTATTATGATTAACTAACTGTAACATGGAAAATGGTTAATCACGTAAACTTGGTGGATTAAATGGATACCCAGTAAACATAAAGTATTTTGTGGTCACCCCTACTAACCAACAGAAAGAAGAAAATAATAGATGATGTGCTTGAACATGGAAGTTTCCCTGCTCTGTTTTGGTAGTAGGTGTGTTGTTATGTTTGATTTCCTATGGGGTGATGAGGGTTAGGATGGGATCCTCTTAGTTGATAGTCTGAAACTGTGTGGTTTCTATGCTTGTGATACGAATTGGGGTGGAATCCTTTTCTGTTGGAATATCGTTGGATAATGGTTTTGGGGGTGTGGGGCTGTATCGTGAAGCCTTCTTTGGTTCCAGTACTTTGAGGGATCTCACATATCCCTTTGATTTTGTGACTTCACAAGAGAACCGGATGTGAATCCTTGAATTTTTGTTGATTGTTTCTCTTTTCATGGCTTGTGTTTATGCCTATTAGTTTCCCAGTAGTGCAGAAATTTACTTAAATGGGATTATCCAAACATTAATATAAGAATGGGTTGACCGAGGAATTGGTTTTGGGAATATGTTATGAATCGGCTGTGCGTTGTGTGCTTCATATGAATAGTGACCAGGTTGTTTGTGCTTAGATAGGCCTTGGAATCCCTAGGTTGGGATGAGTCCTTGTTACCAATACATATATTTTTAATTTTTATGATTCTTATTTGCACCCCACCCATGATTAGAATATTGTGACGAACACCCACATTCCATGGGGGTGTTTTTACAAACACTCCTCTAAGTTTCTGGTTATTAGCTCCTTTTCAGCTCCCTTTCTCGAATATTCCAAGAATCATTGGGAAAGCTATGATGGCCTGAAGTACATTATTAGCCCAAGACTCTTTAGGTAGGGTAGTTGTGGTGGTTATCCCAGGTGTTTACAGGAAGTGTTTTCCAAAGTATTTTATGGATGAGGCCCAGGTGTCTTCGGGCGTGACAGTGGTTGTTCTATCCTAGGTGTTTGAGGGCGTGGTTATGTATGGTTGTTATGGACCAGTTGTCTACGGACGGGATAGTTGTTGTGGCCCAAGTGTTTGCGGGCGGGATGTGTTGTTGTGGCCCATGTGTGTGAGGGTAGGGTGTGGTAGTGGGACTGTGCTGAGAATGGTGGGATTTGATCAATTTGTAGGATGTCTTAAATAACTAGTGGGAAAGTGGTGCAGCGAACCCAAACATTGATGTGCTCTTACAATACATTACTTGACTTTCATTATTTGGGGAGTGTGCCTTGATGAGGATCGGGTGGATAGTTTTCCTCGCTAGGTGATTTGGTTATCACCTTTTCTAAGGGGAATTTGAATGCTTCTCCACTTGTGCATGAGAGTCTTTGGTTTTCCCTACTGAGTATACTTGTATGATCACTCTACATATATAAAACTGCTTTCAGGTATCTAGGAGGACATCAGGGATCATGGCAGACCGTACTAGCTCGGACCTTGGGGAAGTTGCTGTTGTCGTTTTCCTTTTCTTGGTACTTTACCTTTGGAGTTTTGTGGCTTGAATAATTTAATTTTCAACATGCATATGGAAATGGTTTACTTTAGGCTTTACCTTTACTTTTAGCATTTTTTTTGATGTTTATATCTTTTCTACCAATCCTATAAAAATAAAAAGAGTAATTCATTCCATATTTTGTGTGATTCTATACCCTTGGTGCTAGTCTCCACTCTGGGACCTATTGAAGGCAGGTCTCGGGGGTCATTATCTCTCCTTCAGCTAAATGAAGGAATGTTCTGGAAATCTAATGTCCCTTCCATCCTTAGGGTGAAGGCGGGTCATGAAAGAATGGTATCAAATGCAGAGGTTGAGAGATAGGATGTATTCTGGGGTTAAGCATAGTGAGGATTTCATGGGATAGTATGGAAACAGTGTTGGGAGATCTTGGTGCGTGAAATAGGCTAGGGAAGACCGGATAGGAAATGAGATTTTAGGGGCCCCCGTGATCCAATGCAAGGACTCCAGACCTACGGAATGGCCATGTGAGGCTACACTGTTTCTAGGGTAGAGACCGTAGGGAAGGTACATGCATCAAAATGTCTTCTTCTCTTGTGTTTCATGGGTATTTTGGGAATTTTAAATGAACAAAAAGTATAAGAAAACATGAATCATCTAAAGTACTCGATCATAGGAATTCCTTGTTACCTAGAAATTATGGAACATGGGAGATGACCACAAGTAGTGCGGGCGATTGGAGCCCCGGAGGTTGACTTGGCCGATCGACAGAGGACGGTCTGAGAAAAGGAGGACGATCAGTGGTAGAAGACTTTTCTTGCCTTTCAGTGGTAGACCCTCTGGAAGAATGAGGGAAGCGTCTCAGATATAGAGATGGAGAGCTGGCTCGAGGAGCTGGTGATATATTTCGGCTTGATTTGGGCTCTGACGGAGTACTGGGTTTCTCTGGCCGTCAGCCAGGTGCGGGGAGCTGCGCGTCAGTGGTAGATGCTTTATCTCGTGGAAAAGATGGATGTTGAGGTTGTGTGGGATGGCTTCGAGATGGAGTTCCATGCGGTATTCATCTCTTCCGCAATAAAGGCTTAAAAGGGGATGGAGTTACTCTCCCTCCCGTAGGGGAGCATGTTAGTAAGAGATTTAGGGATAAAATTCAAGGATCTCCTCTGCAATTCTCCGGACCTCTTTCCGAATGAGAAATCTCAGGCAAGATGTTTAGAGGAGGCGCTTCGACCTTCTCCCCAGTATTTTGTTACTCCCTTCACCCAACTGATGTACACAGATGTCCAGAATAAAGCAGATGTGGTGGAGAGGATGCACACACTGGGAGGTGTATCACGATAGGGGATCCATTTGGGCTCGTAGGAGGGGAAGGTCGTCAGGAACATGGCTCCAGCATCAGGGCCCTCTAGGTTCCGACCAGCAGTGAGTGGGCCCCAATAGTTCTAGTTCTGATCCCCTGGTCCTCGCCCTTTCCTTTCGGGCCCATGACTGAGGTGCTTCGTTTGTGGGAGCCATGGGAACCTTCAGAATCACTGCTTGTACATAGTGTATTATAGTGGGGGTGGGCCATTGTAGTTCCCTCCCAAACCACAATAGTATCCAGCCAAGCCCATTCAGAAGTAGCATGGACAGTGAGCTCCTACTCCTCCAAGGGTGGACGTCGCATGAGGAGTCCGACCATAGGGTAGTCCTCAGGGACCTCGACTAGGGAGTGGTTGGGAGGCGACCGATAGCTGAGAGGCAGAGGAGCTGGGTGTGCACAGTTGCACGGCACAGAGGCAGCAGTCCTGGCAGGACCAAAGGTCATTCGAGGTACGATCATCTTCTTTAGTATCCTTACATATGCATTGTTTGATACTGGAGCTTCACACTTCTTTGTTTCACCCAGTGTGGACCGTGCTCTCGGTTTAGACACTGAGAGACTTCCAGTGCCCCTGGTGTTGAACACACAAGTCAGAGGTCAGACTAACTTTTTTATGTTTACCGAGGATGAAGATTGATGATAATGCCACATCAGTAAGTCAGGGATATTTTACTGTTGTAGATACATCAATACGATGTCATCCTAGGAATTGACTGGTTGTTATCTCTATGTGATGTCATTGAATGCTTCCAGGTAAGGGTTGTATTTCAAGATTTGGGCAGCCGAGGTGTAACTTTCATCGGCGAGCTGGGTGTCCAGAAAAGAAACAGGTGAGAGGAACCTCTCAATTCCTTGTTAGCCGAGATATTAGTGTAATTGGTGGATTCAATCATGGTGGAAGTCCCATGGTTCATTAGTGAGTTTATGGACGTCTTCCCTGAAGTGGTGGAAACTCCACCCCCTCGACGTGATGCTGATTTTGGGATAAACTTGCAATCCGGTGCCTGTCCGATTTCGATGGCCCTATACCGGATGGCCCCTTCTGAGTTATGGGAGATGTGGATTCAGATTGACGAACTGGTGAATAAGGTCTTTGTTCGACCAAGTGCGTCACCTTGGGGCGCTCTATTCATGTTTTCAAAGAAGGAAGATAGTGGTCTCATGCTATGAATAGACTATAGGAGGCTGAATCAGGTGGTGATGAAGAATCACTACCCCCTCCCGAGGATAGATGATCTTGATGACCAGTTGATGGGCGCACGATGGTTCTCTAAGATAGATTGGAAGTCTGGATATCACCAGTTGAGGGTGAATGAGGTTGACATCTCGAAGACGGACTTCAAATGTAGATATGGTCACATCGAGTTTGTGGTCTTGTTGTTCGGTGTTTTGACCGATCCAGCAATGTTCATGGGACTCATGAACTCTGTCTTCCCGGAATACCTGGATCGGGTCGTAGTCGTGTTTATTGACGACATCCTGATCTACTCAAGATCAGAGGAGGATCACGCTGCGAATCTGAGAATGGTTTTCAAAGTCCTCTAACAGCACCAACACTATGGGAAGTTGTCCTTGTGCAAGCTCTGAATGCAATAAGTGCACTTCCTTAGGCACGTGGAGTCCGAGTAGGGAATAACGATGGACTCGTCGAAGGTCGAGGCGGTTGTTTCTTGGGAATCACCCAAGAACGTGGTAGAGTTTCGTAGTTTCCTTGGGCATCCAGGTTACTACCGGAGGTTTGTCTCCATATTCTCTTGAGTTGCATCACCTTTATAGCTTCGACCCATAAGGACCACACTTTCGTGTGGAATGGGCAGTGTGAGGTAGCCTTCAGCTATCTGAAGGAGAATTTGGTTAGTGCCCCAGTGCTGAGATTTCCAAAAGAAGGGGCGGTGCATGAGGTTTTCTATAATGCTTCAGGATAAGGCCTTAGATGTGTGATGATTCAATAGCAAGGGGTGATCTTTTATGGGTCTATGAATTTACGTCCTCCTGAGCGTAATTATACCACCCACTATCTAGAGCTTGCAGCGGTCGTGTTCGCACTAGAGTTGTGCTTACATTACCTAATCGGGGAGCGCATTGTGGTCTTCATAGATCACAAAATATTGATTTATATCTTCACCCAGCGGGACCTAAACTTACAGCTGTGAAGGTGGATGGAGTTCTTCAAGACTACGACTTCGAGATTTCCTATACCTCAGGAAATGGAAATGTGGTGGTTGATTCCTTGAGCATGTAGTCGCAGAAGAATGTGATTTGAGAGTCAGAAAATGCTTGGAAGGTGATAGATGATTCAGCTGCCCTACACCTGGATGTGAGGATGGATAGTGGTAGAGGCTTCCTGTATCATATGATAGTGCAATCCTCTATTCTGTGGCAGGTGGAGGAGTCCCAATGGAGAGATTCAGAATGTGATGTTATGTGTGACTGGGATGACCAAGGTGATGCCCCGAAAGGGTGGATGGAGTATGGTCATGATCAGGTGATTTTCTGAGAAAATATGTTTGTTCTAGAGGAGATGCACGAGAGAGTTCTTAGTGAGTTCAACAAAACACTGCTATCAGTGCAATAAGAAGTTTCTAAGATGTACCGTGGTTTGAAGGGTCAGTTCTGGTGGCCCAGGGTAAAGCGGGCATTGGCAGAGTTCATGTCCAGATGCCTAGTATGTCAGCATGTGATGGCTTAACAACATGTTCCAGACTATTTGTTGCAGCCTTTGGATCTCCCCGAGAGTAAGTGGGATGACATCTTGATAGATTTCTTCATAGGAGTAACCAAGGTTCAAGGATGTTGTGATGCAATATGGGTAGGGGTGGATGAATTGATGAAATCGGCTCACTTTATGGTGATCATGGAGTTGAGTTCAGTGGAAGCCTTAGCACAGAGATATGTGAATGAGGTGGTGTTGTTGCACGGTGTTATGAGGTTTGTAGTGTCTGATAGGGATGCACAGTTTACCTCATGAGTCTATAGAGGATTGCAGCATGCTTTTGGCACCCTACTACGTCTTAGCACTGTATTCCACCCCCAGACAGACGGACAGATAGAGCGCACCATCCATATGTCGGATGACATTCTACGGGCATGTATTCTGGATTTTTTGGGATTGTGGGCATGACACTTGCCACTAGTAGAGGTTTCCAAAAATAATAGCTATCACTATACCATTGGCATGGCTCCGTTCGAAGCATTGTACATAATGTATTTTCTCTCACCCGTGTGATGGACTGAGATTGGGGAAACAAGTGTTCTTGGCCTTGAGGTGTTTCAGATCACGACAGAGAATGTCTATCTTATATGAGAGAGGATGAAGGTGGCTCAGGACCGATAAAAGTCATATGTTGATAAAAGGAGGAGACCCATGGAATTCGGGGTCGGGGACAACATATTCCTGACGGTCTCCCCCCGGTGTGGGCAGCGGTGGTTCGGAAGAGGGAGTATGCTTCCCCCAATTTTTTTCAGACCGTTCGATGTTTTGCAGTGGGTTTGTGGGGTGGCTAATAAGCTGGAATTTCTGCCACTACTACAAAGGGTGCAAAACGTCTTCCATGTGTCCCAGATCCGACGATATCTACACGATGATTCACATGTCCACGACGGTGGAGAGCTAGATATCGGGGACGATTCAACGTTCATAGAGCGACCAGTGATGATCGAAGGTTAGGAAGATAAGGTGCTTCTTTGACGAACAATTCATTTGGTTCATGTTTTTTGGAGGCATGGTGGGCTTGAGGAATGTACCTGGGAACAGGAGATTCATATGCTTGCCCAGTACCCAGAGCTATTTTGATTTTTGTCCAGTTTAGTTTTCACACGGTTTTTATGGAACACATAACCTTTCTAACCATGGAATGTGTGGGTTTCCTTATTCTCTGAATGTGTGTGAAAAGTCCTACTATGGGTAGGGGAGGACCCGATCCCTAATCAGGATGCATTAAGGTGGATGCGATTAAACCCGTGCGGGCGATTCAATGCTGCCCAAAGCATAAATTATCTTGACATGGAGGAAGAGACTCCTGAACCCTTATGACTGGGTGGTGTGACCCTTTTATGTTTCCAGGTTTCTTGAGGGAGGGGTGTTTCTATATGATGATGAGGTTCACTCCTGAGAGGTATCTTTCGAGGTGGTTGTTTTTTCCCTATCTTGTCTTCTAGTTTGTTTTTGATTCTTGAGGGATAGAATAGTTTGATAGGTATCTAATGTAATGGCCCAGACCCTCCTGGCCCATTACATTTCCAAAATAAGGCTCCACCAAAATAGTGGCACCGTGACGGTGGCACCGTAAACGGTTTCACCATGTCCTCACCCAGTCTTTCGTTTTCTTTTTTCTTGTCCTGCTCCGACAATGTAAATTTTTTATGTAAATTAATTCCTTTACATTTTTTAAAAATCCATTTAAAGCCCATAATTAATACCTAAAAATCCAGAGAAACCTCCTCGATGGGGGATATTAAATAAGACATTAATATCATCATGTTTAACTGCCCACCTGCGTGGGGAAACCACGATATGACTTTCCATGCGTTCAAATTTCCATATCCTGTAACTGTCAGATATTCTCATTATATCTCACGTCAGAGTTTCTTCCTCCCCCTTTCCTGCTGTATTTATTTATTCTACCTCGTAATCTTGGAGTCCCTCCTTCCCGAGGCTTGTGAAGCACTTGTGCTGGAGTTTTATGCTCGTCCATGGAGTCCCCGACATTCCTCCCCTGCAAGTGGTGCATCCCCTGTTCTTGGAGAGTAGATAAGAGCTTCGATCCATGATCAACCAGGTAGTGATTTTCCTTGGTATCTCTTTTATGTGTATCATGTGGGGTTGGTATGCTGTTCTTTCTGTGGGAATGGATGAAACCAAACATTAATGAAGATAAAAAATGGACTTTAATGAATAACGAGAAGGGGTGTGAATGATGTGTTGTTGTTAGGTTTTTCTTCTCTTCCTTGATTATTATGTTGTGAACTATTGGGTTATGCTCACTGACAATCATGTTCATTGGTGGTCCTTCGTTGTGCACTAACGAACCCTTGTCTTCTGTGATGATTAAATGATTGTAGCTTTGAAATTTTTTAATCTCGTAAATTCGGTGGATTTAATGGATACCCAGTACACATAAATCCTTGTGTGGTAACCCCTGCTAACCAACTGAATGAGGAAAATAATGGTTGATGTGCATGATCCATGAAGTTTCCCTAAACTATTTTGGTAGTAGTTGTGTTGTTCTATTTTATTTCCTATGGGGTGATGAGGGTGAGGATGGGATCCTCTTGGTTGTGAGTCTAAAAATGTGTGGTTTCTCTTCTTGTGATACGAATTGGGGTGCAATCCGCTACTATTGGCATATTGTTGGTTCATGGTTTTGAGGATGTGGGGCTGTATCTTGAAGCCTTCTTTGGTTCCAGAACATTGAGGAATTACCCTTATCCATTTTTTGTTGTGACATCACAACAAAACCGTGCATGAATTCTTAAATTGTTGTTGACTGTTTCTCTTTTCCTGGCTCATGGTTATTCCTTTTAGTTCCCAGTAGTGTATAACATTACTTAAATGGGATTACCCGAACATGAAAACAATAATGGGTTGAACAGGGAATTGGTTCTGGGAATATGGTGTTACTCGGCTGTGAGCAGTGCGCTTCCTATGAATAGTTACTAGGCTATTTGTGCTTACATTTTCCTTTGAAACCCAAGGTTGGTATTAGTGCTTGTTACCTATAAATATATTTGTTTTTTTTTGGTTTCTTATTCATGCCCCACCCAATTTTAACACTTAGTGTCGAACACCCACATTTAATGGGGGATGGTGTTTTTCCAAACACTCCTCTATGTGGCTGGTTATTAGCACCTTTTCTGCTCCCGTTCCCAAATAACCCAAGAATATTCAGGCAGTCTATGATGGAATGATGTCTATTATTAGGCCAACAATCATTGGGAAGGGTAGTTGTGGTGGTTGGACCAGGTGTTTGCGGGCAGGTTGTTTCCCAAGTATCTTCTAGATGAGGCCCAAGTGTCTTTGTGTGTGGTAGTGGTTGTCCTAGCCTAGGTGTTTGCGGGCATGGTTACGTATGGTTGTTATGGCGCAAGTGTCTGAGGGTAGGATAGTTTTTGTGGACCAAGTTTTTACGAGCATGATGCATGTTTGTGGCCCATGTGTGTGTGGGCAGGGTGTGGCAGTGGGACTACAGTGAGAATGTCGGGATTGGTTTGATGTGTATGATGTCTTCAATAACCAGTGGGAAAGTGGCGCAGGGTACCCAAACATTGATGTGCTATTACTATACATTACTGTACTTGCATTATTTGGGGAGTGTTCCTTGGTGGGGCTTGGGTGGATTGTTTTCCTTAATAGGTGCTTTGGTTATCTCCTTTTTCCACGGGGCATTAGAATGCTTCTCCACTTGTGCATGAAACTCTTTAGTTTTACCTACTGAGTATACTTGTATGATCAACTAGGTATATAAAACTGCTTTCATGTTTCCAGGAGGACATCAAGGATCATGTGGGACCATACTATCTCGGACCTTGGGGTATTTTCTACTGTTGTTTCACTTTTTTGTGGTACTTTATCTTTAATGTTTTTGTGTCTTGTATCATTTACATTTCAAAATGCATATGGGAATGGTTTACTTTCATTTTTATTTTTACATTCAGCTTTTGTGTTGTTGGGTTTTATATCTTATCTCCTGATACTATTAAAATATTATGGGTAATTCCTTCTATCTTTTGTGTGATTTTATACCCCTAGTGCTAGTCGCCACTCTGGGACCTATTGAAGGTAGGTCTTGGGGGTCATTATCTCTCCTTCAACTTAAAGAAGGAAGGGTCTAGCAATATTTTGTCCCTTCCCTCCATTGGGTGAATATGGGTGATGACACAATAGCTATGGTATTCTATTAGAAACTCTAACAGAAGTTATAGTCACGCAATATAAAGTACTTGATATAAAAAGTATTTTTGAAAATGATTATTCTCTTTAAAAATATGGATAATAATTATAGTGATAAATAGTCCTATATGATTATACAAAAGTGAAGAAGAAAAATTATACTACAATTAAAAATTGTGAGCATACAATTTTTATAATTGGGGTAAAATTTAATACCAAATGAATTTAGAATATTTTATTGATTGTGTAAAATATAGGATATATGTGGATTAAAAGAAACTATGATTTAATAAAAGATATTATTATTCCAATATGAATACAGTAAAAAGATTTTTAAATTTGTGTGTATGAAACTGAGTAACAATATTATGACATATATGTATAAATTTGATTCATTATTAAAAATGTAAAAATTAATTCATAGTTAATAATGACTCAATATGTAATAAAAGTACATATTTTAAAGAGGATATTTTAAACGAAACAAAAAATTTTCTATAGAAATTTCCTTATTTTTGTTATATGATATCGTATAAAAAATATAGAATGGAATATAGTCCTCATAAATGATGAATGAATTAAATAAAATTTGTTTCTATAAGATAGGGAACCTATAACATTGAAATACTAACCTAACAATTGATATAGTAATGTGACCTTAATGAATAGAAAATTATCCAATTGAATTTTAACCTCCCTAATGAATGTATAAATACAATTTATGAAAAATAAAATTTGAAATATGAAAAAATTATATCCTATTATAATAAATATGTATTGAAATAATTATTAATTATGTGTTGGTATTTTTTCAAGTCATTAATATTTAATTTCAATTTTATGACTCATTTAATATTTTAATATTATATTTATTTTTAGAAACAGCATTAATAAATAATTATTTTGATGCCATTTTATTAGAACATATTTTTATGATACCTTAATTAATTTGTTAAAGTGTAAAAAAAATTAACTATATAATCTCATTGAATTAATTATATATTTCATTAAAAATTAAATTTTTTGTATTTAAACCATTATGTTCATAATATGGAGTTCTTTTTTGAATTCTAAATGAAAAAATATGTATTGGGTGAATTTTTTTGATTTTTATGGAATACTTCAATTTTAGTTTAATAGAAAAATTCAATAATTTTCTATATATATATATATATATATTATGTTATAAAAATAATTAATTGAGTCATGTATAATGTAAACCCAATTCATTAAAACTCACATTATCATATTAATGAATTTAGTATAAAAAATAAAATCTATTTCTTGTATTGTGAAAAATAATAAAAAAATTAATTAAACACTGAAAAATAGTCATCTCCTCTTCAATAAATATTACCCATTACCACATCTAATCCTAAAATCTCTCATGCCTTTATCCCGAAGATAATTATTCATTACTACCCTCCCATTAACCTTCCCCAAATATATGAGATTTTTATCTTAAAAATGACCAAAACCAATCCCATGTGTAAGTTCCCGAGAAGACGGAATGAAGTGGTAAAACACTATTCTGTTTCTTTTAATTCACTATTTATGTTTTTTTCTTCTCGTTTTCTCTTTCCACCTCCACTAATAAAAATTGGATGAAATATATAGTAACTAGAATATATTGGAATTTTTTTATTCTAATGAAAAAAGCATCATAATTTCTATTTCCTTATCCCCTCATATGAAATAAGAAAACATCATCCATAATGTGTTAATTTATCTCACATAATGACAAAAATGTTTTACATTTATCTTACTATAATCTAGATTATTCATGAAACCATTATTAATGTTGATTCAAATTATAATATATGTATTATATCATATTTTATTTTCAAGAATCATTTTTTACACATGATATTAATTTCAAAAACTAAATCAATTTTTTATGATAAAAAACTAAAAAAAATTCCCAAATGAATATCATTACATATTTATCCAATGATTGAAAATAAAACCAAAAAACAAAATGATTAAAAAGGCCAATATAACCACTAACAGATCATTACTAACAGATAATATCAATTTCAGTTTATTACAACTACATTATACAACTTTTGGTTCATGTATGTATGTAAACTAATCATGAAAACCAATAAAATCGATGCTCCTAAATGATGAAATTGAACATATTCACCAATAAAAAATTACCTAAATGAACTCATTAGGTTTATAATGAATCACATAAAAAGTGAAAGTGTTATTTAATTCTTAATTAATGAAACTATATTTGATTATCTAGAATATTATGATAATGTGATGAACACCTTCAGAATAATGGTAAGGGATTATACCTGATCCTCTATGTTTCTGTTGAGTTACTCATTCTTTATTTATTCTCAAATGAAATAATATTATATTTTTATATAATATAAATGATTTTTAAATATTACAAACACATCTATCATTATCCATTCATCATTTTTTATGGGATATACTTGTTTGAAAAGGATGCCTATTTAATTATTCTAGATAAGAAAAACCTATTTAAGGGATCTTATTGAATTCATACACAATTTCAAGTTAAATCTATAGACTATTTTATGTAACTATATTTTTTATAAATAAACTCATTTTATTTAGAAATATTGTGTGAACAAGTTTTATATAAAATATTATTCTATTTTCTAAATCTAACTTTCCATAATTTATTTCATAAACCAGGATAATTTTTGTAAAATATATGATTTCATAAATAATCATTCTACATGTTGTCACTTTAGTTTGACATCACATATGGAGTCGAGGGTTTGTGCGCAAAGAGAAAGGATTGCACATAAGGAGTACGAATCACTCCCAATCTGGAGAGGATGGGCACAAGGACTTGGGTGAGCACAATTGAAGGGGGTTGTGCACAATGAGTGAGGTGTGCACAAATGAAGGAGATTGCGGGCAATTGGTTGGCCTGTGCAAAGTGGAATGGATTGTGTGCAAGGGGGTGGACCTGAATGGATTGGAATTCAGTCTTAAACCAAGGGTATCTTGCACGATGGCAGACCCCGAGGGAAATTGTTGCAAAAATAATCATACCTGAAATGCATCATTGCGCGTGGGGAAGGAGAATTTTGCACATGAGATCCGGTTTAGATTCTTTAGCCCTGAAGTGGAAGGGGTCACCTTCTATTTATAAAAGCCTGGGGGAATACAAACAAAGTCGGTGCCAAAAAATAGCGTGATGTCGGTGGTGGCGCGGAATGTCCGTCGCATGGGGCGGGGTGCGAAATATTGACTGCCCACACTGAATCCCCTTTGCGAATCATAGAACATTCCATGAGGGACATAATTTTTTCACGCACCTTTGATTTTTTTTCAAGCGACCCTTCCAAGGCCCTCAGATGGGGTCCCTGGATCTGAATATGACTTCTCTTTTTTTTTAAACCTTTTTCAGCCCTTGAGTGCTTCTCGCCGTCTACAAAATTCCTCCCACAGAATTGGATTTCTGAGGGGTCACAATGGTATGATTCCGAGGGAAACGCTAAATTTCAGGGCTCTACAACATTCATGCATGAAAAAGCCTGATGCGGCATGACAAACATCAGAATGTGAGAAATCTGCTTTTCGTATGGGCGCATAAACCACTCTGGATGCACACAATTCCACAAATATTAGACGATATTTTACAAGAAAAATTGGTGCTTTCATCACCATTGTCTAATATTTTGTGACAGTCAGTTACATTTCATGCCACCCTACTAGATTTTGTAATAGCCACTCTAACACTTTCCAGAAGAATATGATCGCACACCAGGCTAATGAGGGAGAAACCGCTGCTCGAAGGGCTGAAATCGTCGACAACCTAGTGGTTTACAGTGACAAAAGGATTTTATCCAATAAAAATACCCTTTTCAATATACTAACCCCTTCCCAAAATGATTATTCCTTGTCCAAAAATCTGCCACTGTGGGAGTTTGGCATTTTAGAGGAGGTTCCTCTGCCGGGTATCATGGTGGATACATCGCAGTCAAGGATGACCCGTGAGGACGATCTCCCTTGATACAACATAACCAACACTGTTCATCCTACCATAGAAACATGGCACATGGAATTTTTACATCTAGAATCCCAGTACTAGGACCATTTCTTGGGGTGACCCAATTTTAGAGAGCTCCCTGACCCTCTACGCAAGCACCATTCGTCAGAGCATTACTAACAAAGCCAAAGATAGGCTGTAGGACAGGGACCTGTAGTCCGGGTGCAACATCACCAGCGAATGGGCCTTTGCGTAATGGGTTCATCATTCATGTGACTAATTTGGGGCTGAGCTACAGCATATAAGCTTACTCGGGGCATTGTGGTCATCGCAATTTCACTTCTACTTCCAGAACAAGCTCGTGCCAGAGCTGTTCACCCAATAGTCCCCTGATACCAATACCTTCCATCTCCATAATGGGGAAGTATGTATCAATCTCTAGGAAATTAACTGTATCGGTGGTATCCCTGTGGAGGGCCACTAATATGATGAATTCCTTCCTCTGATGAGAACTTTGGGAGACAGATCATGAACCCCCATTCTGACATGGCACCTACTAGAGATATCCAAGGAGAGGTTGTGGGTCAAAGACTTCATGAAGGACAACACCTACAAGGACTAGTTTAGCATGTTCCTCGAGAGGGATCCAAAAGTCAAAATTCCAGGGTGAGAGAGAAGATGCCTAATTGTGGCACCGAGAAGAACAAGAGAATAATATTGGATGGTGCTGGAGGCGGGGCACTACTAGTAATGGGGATACATCATAAATGAGAGTCCATACCCGGATGTTGGGTTGCCAGATTTCTCGTGATGTTATTTAGTGGGTGGCTTTTTCTAGTTAGACACGCAAGGATGGGAGTCTATCCAAAGACCCTGGTCATGGCTGGAATTGTGGGTTCTAATAAAAGATTCAATCTAGGAGTCATTATTATGGATTGGCTATACACCATTTTGGGATGCATCTCGAGAGGTGGATCACCTAGGATATTCTGCGAACCCTTCTAGATTTTCCATGGCTTTGTTGTGGCTCATTACGACAGATATACCTTCCTGAATTCCATTCGTCCAGAAGGTAATGTCCTGAGACATTCCCTACTGAACAATGTTGGAGTTATTCTGCTATTTCTCAATGAGGAGGGAGTAAAGATAAGAATAGGTAACCATGAAATCATTGAATTCAGCCAATTCCCCACCCCAACTGGCCAGATGATTCACAATGGGATAGGAACACTAGAGAAGAGGGGGTAATTCCAAATAATCAGAGGCAGGGTGTATGTGGATCATATTGATGGGAAGATCTTATTTGAGCCTTATGTGTTGTCCTGGTTTTCCAGGCAGTTTGGGTGCCTCTAGTGAAAGCCAAAAAAGTATACATAAGAATCTGCGAAGAACGACATCCATGTGTTCTTCGTTAACTGTGGTTGATGTTCATGACATATGCCTCTAGTGACCTCATCACCTTTCCTTCCACTGGAGTTTACACTGGCCTCTCGGCAGAGTATTTCAAACATTGGTCTGTAGCATACCGCAAGGGGATTTTGTGGAAACGAGTTCGGAAAATCCCGGTCGACAGTATGGGACCTGGGTGGTGAGAGAGCAGGAAGAGAACTACTTTAGGGGGAAGACCAGAAGCACGTCAGACAATAGGGACCACAGAGGTCATGACCTCATCTTCCGGGACTTCTCATGTAGTGTCCAAGCCCTTGTTGACTAGGGGAGAAGGGTCCCACAGAGGGACCAAAGAAATTCATGGGATGCAAATAAGATATTTTCTTCAACCTTTGGATGATGCAATCTTCCCTGTGCTATGGTTGAGATGGCTAACCCTATGATAGTCGGTGTGTATTGAAGCCCTCTGGGTGTAGATAGTGAGAGAAGGAATTTTTTTTCCAGAAGATGAGGTCATTCGTATTGTTAATAGGCTAAACATCCATCATCGTCATGCATATCTGAGATCCATGGACATGTACACACACCAACAGGTTCGTCATGAGGAGCCATCTTTCTAGGTGAATGTGATGCTTGGCCTGGAGCATTATCCGAAAAGGATGCCTTCATAGGATGATGACAACAATGATGAGCTGAGGGACAGAAAGATAGAAGAGGAGGAGGCAGAAGGAGAAGGTAAAGTGGAAGAGGATCCTGAAGGTGAAGGGTCTCAAGGGGCATCCTACAAATAGTCTTTGGGAGAGTGGTGATATCGTCGGCTCGGATATGGATGTGACTGAACTACTTGAGGTATTCTTCAATCGTTATCTATCCTCCTCCTTTTATCTTCTTTCATATTCAATCCTTAATCGACCCTCCTTATCCTACACAAATGAATATTGGTGCTAATCATGAGTATCCAGTCAAAGGAGGGAGGGAGAACTAACGGAACTTGGTGGGGCATTGACGCCCATTATCTAAATTACGAGCACCGAGGGATCCCCCTCTATAACATCTCCCATAGTGGCCATAACACTAGAGGCTGACGCCTTGGGTTCTTTTAAGTTCCTTACTTCGATACTGGTACTTAACGTCGGAGGACTCATTTGATCAGTGTGATTCTTGTCTGTACAGTGATCCCGACATTGGAGGCCTGTCGGGAAGCTGAGCCCAGACCATTCACGAGTGAGTCAGTGGAAAACGTACTTCCATATCCAGGACATGCTTCCTACACTAAGTCAGCCCTCAAAATTGGTGAGAAGAGAGTGGGAGATACTAGTGGTACTGCCATCGGGGTAGGGCCAGATGTCAATGAACGTGCCACCAGGGTCGAGAGGAGAGAGGTAGGTCACTCAGATGCTGAAGAGCCTAAACCCCTCAGAGAAATTTTCAAGGAAGAACCTGCGGCTAGCCTGTTGGATATTTTTCATGTCTATCATCCCAATTATCCCAAGGAAATTGGTTATTCAAACTTATAAGGGGTCAAGGGGAGCCGTATGATGCGGCCTAAAGGGTGGAAGTGCATCAGGAATTATGTTAGACAGCCTCATATGGAATGGATGAAAGGGATGGGATCAATCCACAACTGGATGCATTTCATGTGCATTGGAGGGTCATATTCTCAATGTCTTCACCTGACGATCTGTGATTAAATGGCTGAGAAGATGCGCGAGAGCAGCCAGCACTCCAACGTCATGTATTGTCGGGAGGAATCTGGGAGTACCCGAGCATTTCTGAAGGTGGTTCAGGAGGTCTGACACCTTGATGAACATGGAAAAAAGGAAATATTCATCGCAAACTGTTCTAAGCTTGTGGAGCAGTTGAGGGCCCAACTGGCAGATCCCCAAGAGCAACTGGTGGAGGCAAATCACCAGATGACTGAACTTCAGACTGAACGGGAGCAGGCAAGACATAGGGTCGATGAACTGTGCTATGTAGCCACTGATGAAAAGAGAGTCCTCAGTAGGAAGGAAGAAGTCATGGAGGCCACCAGCCAAAAGGTAGTTATGTTGGTATGATCCATCCACGAAGCCGACCCTTATGTGCTCTGTTTTGGTCGAACCCATAAACTTATTTTCACCTTACTACTTAATGTTTTAATCTATATGTATGTAAAATTTTATTTACTTGTCCCTTTGGTTTAATGTGCTCAACCATAATCCCGAAATAAATAACAGTCCATTCTTAAGCTCATGTGGGCCATACATGATGTGAGAAACAAGAGATGCTCATATTATTACTTCATCCGATTATGGGAGTGTCAACTAAGCGTCGGTCATTCGAGATTCGAATCTATATTTTCATATAGAAGAGGGAGGCCCAATTAAAAGAAGAGGACCTCAGACCGATCGATGTATTGTTTTCTCAACGTGCTCTAGTGCTCGAGTAGGGAAATGCCAAGGGCACTGGAATTAGTCTGAAAGAAGGGAGATGAAAAGTGTGAATCACGTTACCTCTAATTCGGAATATTGCAAGAGGGGCTTGGAGATAAATTAAAACTGTTGACCGTGTTCGAAACACAAAATCCCTATTGAGTTAGCCTGAAATGGGGAGAAAAAATGAGGGTCGACCGATGACGATGTTCGAATCACGGGACCTAACTAAAAGTGTCGTCCAAAACCTTCCGCGACATTGGCCTAGGCCGGTTGGTGAGCCGAGGTGGCATAGGTTCAACCGTTAAGGGGTCCCATAATCCATGAAATAGGATGAGGGTCCGAATAAAGGGCACACAAAGCATGTAAGGTGATGTGGTGGTTTGTTCAAACAGAATCCAACACACTTGAAATTACACCACCGTGGTGGAATCACATTAGGAGGGTGCATTAATCTAATCATGGATCATTCATACATTGTGATTGGACTTATTTGGTTAGGGAACCTTCGCTTCCCAATGTAATTATGGGGCATCCCTAAATTGTTCAGGGAAAATGCTACAACTACACAACTCCCCCAAAATGGTCGAGCCAAGGGGCCGATAGTGGGAAAAAATGGGATTTTTGATTCTCAGGGCTGGACCCGATATAAAATTTCTAGGATTTTCTATATACCCCATAAGGATGAGAATCAATCCAAATGGTTTTCTAGAAAGGGTATTAGTTTATGGTCTTAGAACTCAGACCAGGGATCAGTAAGGAATGTATGGGACACATGGTAAGGTTATTATGAAACCTGGTGTTAATGAGGTCATTAATCCAGATTATCATGTGTTACTTGGGGAAGTTTTTAGGTCAACGGACCAAACATGAAAGCCAAGATGGGCCTATGGTGCAGCGCTCGGGCATTCCTATGTACCCCATAATGATGAGAATCAAGCCATACATAGTTCTGGATGGAGGCATTGTAAGGTACCAGTTCAAAGGATGAAAGGGGTGTGCATGTCTGGAACTCAAACCAAAATAAGCGGTTTTTGATGTATCTTGTTTTTCCATTAAGGTGAATTGTTATCTTAATAACCGATAGGCCTGTGGTAGAAATTCCGGAAACCTCCATAAGAATGAATCTGTATAGAAGTTTTGAAAAATTGTTTAGCTGATGACTGATACCCAACGTGATGTCCCCTATAATGAGGTCATCATAATGTAGTGTTGTTGTTCGTCGTGCATCCAGGATGATATTAGCATAGTTTGGGTCATGTGATGGGACCAGATAGCACAATTAAAATTCATATGGCTTAGACATTAAGCAATGTTGTTGTAATTGATAATAAAAATACAGTCACTACAATATTTTAACATAGTAAATTAAATTATTTAGAATTTTTAAATAATATAAATATAACACATATTTTATATACTCAATAAAATATTTTTGGTATTTATCCAAAATATTGAATTGATGTATGACAAGAACAATAACAATTTTATACTTAGAACCCAATTTTTTTTATTAAGTCATTTTTAACTCCATTTTATGGAGTACCCATTTTCCATAAATTTTTTGTAAAATGTATATGTTTTTTAAGTAAAACTAAACAATATCAAAGGGATAGAAACATAAAAATTAGGTTATGATAAATTTTATGGAAATTTTTAAAGGTTTATTATTTTAATGAATAGTTAAAAATACTAGATTTTATTTCAAAAATGCTTTTTTCATGTAATTTATTTCTAAGGTTAAATTATATTTATAAATGGAGAAATATTTTAGTTAAATAATATTATTATTAATTAATCAAATCTAGGTCATTAGAACCCATTTCAAGATAAAATTTGATATAAATACATAGAAAATTATTCACCATATATTCGTTATAAACCCATAGTGTTGTCCTGAGAACATGATTTATATTAAATTAATTTCCACAACTTCTAAGATTACAATTTCGAGAAATGGTTTTTGTATTTCCAATCTGAATCATTTATAATTTATAATAATGTCCATGTTAATTTTTAAAAAAAATTAATATTGAATTGAATTAAAATTATTTACATAATTATGAAAATAATTTTTCTAATATTGTAACAAAATTATTACCCAAAATGTCCTAAAAACATGCACCACAACAATTTTATGTCCTTATTTCAACCAAAAATTTCACTTTTCTAAACTATGGCCCATTATTAGACCCCAATGCTACATGAAAAACGTTAGTGTAATGATCTATTCATATATTTACAAGAGTTTCACTCCTCCTCCACTATAAAAGGACAACACATCTACCAATTCCTCACAATTCCCAAGCTTGTGGGTAACGGGGCATCATGTGCACCTCCTCGTATGCCATAATAATCTTACTAGAAATGTGGGACATGGAAATGATGACTGGGACAATATAACCATAAAACAGATTAAGAAAACATTGGAAATATATATGTTTCATTCATATTAGAACATATACAGAGTTTAGAAATAGAAATAATGTAACAGCCCATGATTTTATAAAAAAATATTCTTTTTAATTTTATTAATGTCTTGTGTTGTACGCTACACCAAAAGGAGCTTGCACAACATGCATCCTTGTCCTGCCTTGCATTACACGCAATCGCGACCTTCCTCGATAGCGTGTGTAATACGCAATACCGAGTTTCACTAAACAACGATGTGCTATTAAAATATTATTAAAACTAGCCGTTATGAATAGTAATAACCACTTTTTAAAATTCTGTAAATCTTATTTTTCAAAATGAACTTTATTTTTGGATTCGGAGTATCGAATTTAGCCTAAGGTGAAATTTTGGTACTTTTCGGATAACTTTCATATTCTGATGAATAGTGAAAATTACTAAATTATAATTAAAAAGAACTTTTTTAATCGAAATAATTAATAGTGATAAATCATTAATTTGAGTGGTTTTAAAGTATATTTAGAATATATTTTTACAATTTAATACAATGTTGGTCATTGGATGTAATTTCACGTTTAAACTAGACATAAACAAGTGTCAATCTTTTGATAGATATTGTTTCTTAAAAACACGCTATTTGATTTAACAGCGGAATTTAATTACAAAATTAATTAATGCAACTTTTATGTTATGAATTTGGTAAAATAGACTTCATTTTTGAATTCGGAATATGAAATATAGCTTGGGATGAAATTTTGGCATTGTTCTGAAAAACTTCAATTTTTGATGAATAGTGAAACTACTAAGTGGTAGGTTAAAAACTGAATTTTGCATAAAACTTAATTTTACCGCTTCTGTGAATGGAATTTCGAAAATCCGAGACACACGGTTAATATCAAGGACTAAAATGTGGTTCAATGAGATGAAAATAATTTTTTGGTGAATAGTAACTTTTTACTTTTTTTACCGCGGTTAATAGTAAATAGGGTAACTAAGGGTAAATATGATATTACTATTACCCTAACACATGTCCTAATTCTATTGGACAAGTGTAATTCGACCAAAAACAAACTTAGGAATAAAATATGACCATTTAGGCCCACTTGGATTAGATTAGGACATTTATTATTAATTTATTTAAAGAAGGGTTAAAATAGTTAAAATCAAAGTTTAATAAGTAAATCATTTCTAATATGGGGTTATACATAAGATAAATTCGATTGTAAATATTCATTAGAAAGCTAAAAAGATTTACTACATGATGGTATTTTATTTGTAATTTTTAGACATCAAATAATATAATTTATTTATGACACAAAGATGATGCAGTAATTATCTTGTTAATGAAATATTGACATAATTGATGTTATAAACACCAAAATAAATGTAATTTAAGACTTTTTATGAATTCCACTAATTTTCTAGGTTACTATGATATATTAGTGTTGATTTAATCAACTTGGTTCGAACATATAATTTTGTTATGACTTTCACAAAAATCATATATCAAATAGTGTCAAAATTGACACAAAATAGTTTTTAAATAAAATATTATATTATTAATTGTTATTTTATTCCTAAAAATCTAAGGTTCGGCCAAATGACTTAGATAAGGATATATGTATTAATAATATACAATTTGGGGTTATTTTGGCATGTTATAGTAAGTTTATTAACGATATAGTGAAAGAAAACAAAAAGACACAGTAAAAGTTAAATTATTTAACTTAGAGTTAAATCTAATTGATAAGGTTAAAATAATACCCTAAACTTGTCTAAATCCTATTGGTTGATAGGATTTCGACCCATCCCCACTTTAGCTTCGAAATAAGACCCTTTGGAACCATTATAAACCGAGTTTGACTTTAATATAAAATAATATTTTGAGATATTCCTAAGGTGCCCCTCTCCTCCCCTATAAAAGGACACCTCCTCCCCCTCCTCCTCACACCAATTTGAGCACTCAAGCTCGGCCAACCCCTGCCAAAATCTCTTCTCCACTTCCCTAGCAACATCCTAGAGGCTCTGGTCTTCCTCAAAGACCAATTCTAGTTCCCTAAGAGGAGGTCTCAAAGAGGCACTTCAAAGAAGAGGTAATTACCGTTACCAATTCTTTCATCTTTATTTCTTCTTCCACTTCTTCTTCTTAGGTTGTTTCATTATGAAGTAATAACATCAGTATCACTCATATACTGATATGTTATTATAAGTATGAAACAACCCTATTTCATCATCTATCCATCCTACGGAAAAAGAAATCACCGCGCGTGCGTACGTACGGAATACCGTCTCCACGCCGTGGTGTAATCTATTTTCCACCACCACCTTACATGGATGGGTATAATGGTGTAAAGAATAACTATAAATAGTTATTACAACATCATATTGATTCTGATATATTGTATAATCCACTCCAATTCAATTCAATATTTATAGAAATGATATCATCGCTCGTGCGTACGTACGGAATACCGTCTCCACGACGCGATGAGATTCATTCTCCATGTTAACCATTTAAGAATGATTATAATGTATATATAAGAAATAATAATGAAATATATGACATTATAAAGCTACTGTATTTATGTATATATATACATATGTATGTCATCTACTTACTTCCATTTCAAGACAATAAGGAAAGGAAAACAGCGTTCATGCGTACGTACGGACTACCGTCTCCATGAACGGTGTTTTTCATTTTATTATATATATATATATACTGAATATATATGATATATAAATCATATTTTATATTCTGGAAGTAAGTAAATCATGATATAAGTAATAATGATGTCAAGAACAACAAGTCAAAACACCTACGATAAATGAAACGATTTTACCCAAAACGCTTCTTTAACATGGAATTTACAAAAGAACGGGTAATATAATGTCATAAGTGAACCATATATGATATCATAACAATGAATATGATTCTGTAATAAGTCAATAACATTATTTAAACCATTATACAGGAGCTTCGGACACGAACAAAGCAAATCGGACCTAAGGTAAGGGAAATATCACAATCTCATTTTTATCCGAGATTGTTTATTCGTAAGTATTTACTGGGGTGTATTTTATCATCCACATCCATGTTCCCTCAATATGTAATATTATTTCCATCCACCTACAATTGTTTAAATCCAATTTTACCCTTCTATGAGTTTTTATTAAAGGATATGAAAGGAATCTTTTTTTCGTTTTTCGTACGAGGTACTTTTTGACTTTTCCGACAAAAGTACGAAGAATGTTTTTTTTAACTTATACGGAACGAACAGATTTATACTGTTTTATAAAGCCTTATTTTCATGAAGCTTCCTATAAATGTTTTCATGACTATTTTCAATAAAATCTCTTTCTTTTAAAATTGCATGATGTTTTGTGAAAAGAAATTGATTTTGAAGAAGAAAGGATATTTTCCTCAAGAATTCAATTCAAGTGTTTTATCAAAATTATTTTCCATCTAAGATAATAAAAGGTTCTGTTTCTATCCATATTTTTACATTGATTTGACTATGCTGTGATGAAATTATGTTTATGAATTCCTTTATCTTATATGAATGGTTTTATGATGTCATGTTGTTTAAGAATCCCATTTTTATTACATGGGTTATGCAATGATGTATGATTTATGATTTTGTGGCACACATAAGAATGGTATCATTATGAGATGGGTGGGACCTATATCTCCCTCCAATGCATTGGGTAAAGATTTCATATCTCATGAGATAGACATGGCTGGAATGGTAGGTTATACCGGTTCAGTGAAACAGGACTGAAACGAGGATTACTCGATTCAGAAAGGGACTTTGTCCACTAAGATAGTCTTGGCAATGAGTCTTGACTAATAAGAAATGATTCTCTATGATTATGTGTGTATGCCACAATGAGTAATGTTTTATGTTATGGTTTCATTTTTACTATTATGATTTATCCCATGTTATGAAATTATGCTCTCTTTTGCAGGTTAAGATTTCCAAAAATGTTATGTTCTTATGAAAATTATGTGATTGATATTTCATTTGTTTACCCTTACTGAGCATTTGAGCTCACCCTTTTATGTTTTCTTTTCCCCAGGATATATAAAGAAAGGTTTTAGGTAAAAAAAGGGAAGATCTTTATAGGAGATGTTGAAGATCTTTCACCACGATTAGAAGATTACGTTCCGAGTTTCCAAAGACACTAAACTATTACGATCCTTTTGTGTGTGTTTTTGTTATGTACTAAGTATTCTGCAAAAGTAATGTAATGTTCATGTACGTTAGGCTTCGGGTCTCTACAGTTGGTATCAGAGGAAAGGTTTAGTCAACCTTTGGAAACTAGGATGCGAAAACGTTAGTGAGATCCCTAGAGATATTTCTAAGGTATGTCTAGGGATGTCCCTAAGGTTAAGTATACGTATAGGTTATAGTACTAGAACTACGCTAACGATCATAGAATTAAACCTAAGATGTTAGATGTTCAAGGTACTCCCCCTTTATTATGTTGTTTTCCCTAGCATGATTTTTGCCTCTCACGCTATTCTTTTTGGGTTTTAGAAAATGGCTGGAAACAAGGTGATTCACGATAATGGAGGAAATGATGGACAATGGAATGATATTGTTTATGAGCAACCAAATGAAATGGGATTTGGAAGTCCAAACATCATTATTATGCTGAATCAGCAATCTCATAATATGATCAATAAAGTAAAATTTGGTAAGTTTCCTGACTCGGCTAATAAGAGAAAGATGGAGTTTCATGATGATCATAGAGGAAAGAAAGTTCAATTTCCCCTATGTAAATCATGTGGGAAGAGGCATCAAGGAGAATTTTTCAAGGGAACTGGAAGATGCTTTGGGTGTGGAAAAGAAGGACACAAAGCAAGTAAGTGCAAAGGAAAAGGGTCGGTTAACACCATGGATGAGGATAATGGTATTGCTACGACATCAAAAATGGTTAAGTGTTTTAAATGTGGAATGTATGGGCATTATGCAAACAAATGCCCTAAGGGAAAGACTCATGAAGAGAATCAGTATGGTCATATGGGTAGTATTTATGTGGATGATGATGAAGAGACTACAAATGATATGTGAGGTGAAAGAATTTTTGAAGCTCGGTCAATGGTTTGAGAATGTAGTGGCATGATTACATGTTTATCATGTGTAATTTTGGAATAAAGAGACATCTATGGATTGTTACACTGTTGTCTTTCCTTGTGTTTTGAAAGTATATGATTAATGTTACCAGTATCCATGAAAGGTTATTCAGATATTTTTGGAATGTAGATGATATGCGCATAATGAAGGGATAAGGAGAAAATTAAATGTTTGATAGTATTCATGAGCTCATGATTGATATAAGGACTAAGTGATATCATGGTTTGAGTATATAGAATTTTGAGGATTTTGGTATATGGAAAGTATTAACTTTTAACTGCACTCATGTTTTCACTAAGGTATTCAAGAGAATACATGATTAAGGACTTTGAATGTTTGGAATGTGACCAACAAGCCATATCTTATGATATGTGGGGATCAACGACAGTATTAAATCTCTGGTGATCGTTGTCACTATATTATGAGAGTGGACTGCAGTATTATGTATAAGCCTAAAGATTAGACTGGATTATATTGGACATAAGTTAGTATTGTTTAAGGATAGAAGATTTTCGATATTATTGATGGGATGTTATAGTAACGTAGTTTTAGAAAAAGGGACAACCTGCAGGACGGGCGACAGCCCATCGCTTCGGACAAGGCTGTAGGAATCGAACCCACAACCAAAGTGCGACTGGCCTTTATCGCCTACCACTGGCCTACAGGAAGTCCCTGTTTAGTAGAAACTAGTTTTATTATATTAAGCAGTATGATATATGAAGTATAAGTCCATTTTAGGAACTATATATGATTAATCTCACTATAGAATGACTTATGTATATTTAATAACTTTTGCTTACCTTTTGTTTGAGACAGATGGAATGACCTGTCATTCTCTCACATGATCTGCTAACACTTCACGAATAACAAATTCAACTTCATTTATTTAAGAGATGAAGTGGAAATTGTTCAAGGCACGAACAACAGTGATATTGTATCAAAATAAAGTAAGTATTTATTCTAATTCAAATTTTCAACTTTTGGGAAATGATCTTGAAAACCAAAAATGTTGTCCTAGTGATCTTATACCTGATGAATCAGATGGTACCTTAGATCGTCACAAATTTATGGATTTGTGATTACTGGATTTCCCATATCCATGTTCTCTACCACTCACCATCAGAACATGATGGTTAGATTTCTCTTCCATATCCATATTTTCCCCTATGTGGAAACCCAGTGATTAGTTTATTTGGGTAATCGTTACATTTCATACTTTAGTTTTTAAAGCCAAGTTTTGGTATTCTCTTTTACGATGTGGGTTTCTATTAAAGAAACTTTCGAATAGTAAACCATTTATAACCCCAACGAATTTCGAGGGCGAAATTCATTTTAAGGGGGGTAGAATGTAACAGCCCATGATTTTATAAAAAAATATTCTTTTTAATTTTATTAATGTCTTGTGTTGTACGCTACACCAAAAGGAGCTTGCACAACACGCATCCTTGTCTTGCCTTGCATTACACGCAATCGCGACCTTCCTCGATAGCGTGTGTAATACGCAATACCGAGTTTCACTAAACAACGATGTGCTATTAAAATATTATTAAAACTAGCCGTTATGAATAGTAATAACCACTTTTTAAAATTCTGTAAATCTTATTTTTCAAAATGAACTTTATTTTTGGATTCGGAGTATCGAATTTAGCCTAAGGTGAAATTTTGGTAATTTTCGGATAACTTTCATATTCTGATGAATAGTGAAAATTACTAAATTATAATTAAAAACAACTTTTTTAATCGAAATAATTAATAGTGATAAATAATTAATTTGAGTGGTTTTAAAGTATATTTAGAATATATTTTTACAATTTAATACAATGTTGGTCATTGGATGTAATTTCACGTTTAAACTAGACATAAACAAGTGTCAATCTTTTGATAGATATTGTTTCTTAAAAACACGCTATTTGATTTAACAGCGGGATTTAATTACAAAATTAATTAATGCAACTTTTATGTTATGAATTTGGTAAAATAGACTTCATTTTTGAATTCGGAATATGAAATATAGCTTGGGATGAAATTTTGGCATTGTTCTGAAAAACTTCAATTTTTGATGAATAGTGAAACTACTAAGTGGTAGGTTAAAAACTGAATTTTGCATAAAACTTAATTTTACCGCTTCTGTGAATGGAATTTCGAAAATCCGAGACACACGGTTAATATCAAGGACTAAAATGTGGTTCAATGAGATGAAAATAATTTTTTGGTGAATAGTAACTTTTTACTTTTTTTACCGCGGTTAATAGTAAATAGGGTAACTAAGGGTAAATATGATATTACTATTACCCTAACACATGTCCTAATTCTATTGGACAAGTGTAATTCGACCAAAAACAAACTTAGGAATAAAATATGACCATTTAGGCCCACTTGGATTAGATTAGGACATTTATTATTAATTTATTTAAAGAAGGGTTAAAATAGTTAAAATCAAAGTTTAATAAGTAAATCATTTCTAATATGGGGTTATACATAAGATAAATTCGATTGTAAATATTCATTAGAAAGCTAAAAAGATTTACTACATTATGGTATTTTATTTGTAATTTTTAGACATCAAATAATTTAATTTATTTAAGACACAAAGATGATGCAGTAATTATCTTGTTAATGAAATATTGACATAATTGATGTTATAAACACCAAAATAAATGTAATTTAAGACTTTTTATGAATTCCACTAATTTTCTAGGTTACTATGATATATTAGTGTTGATTTAATCAACTTGGTTCGAACATATAATTCTGTTATGACTTTCACAAAAATCATATATCAAATAGTGTCAAAATTGACACAAAATAGTTTTTAAATAAAATATTATATTATTAATTGTTATTTTATTCCTAAAAATCTAAGGTTCGGCCAAATGACTTAGATAAGGATATATGTATTAATAATATACAATTTGGGGTTCTTTTGGCATGTTATAGTAAGTTTATTAACCATATAGTGAAAGAAAACAAAAAGACACAGTAAAAGTTAAATTATTTAACTTAGAGTTAAATCTAATTGATAAGGTTAAAATAATACCCTAAACTTGTCTAAATCCTATTGGTTGATAGGATTTCGACCCATCCCCACTTTAGCTTCGAAATAAGACCCTTTGGAACCATTATAAACCGATTTTGACTTTAATATAAAATAATATTTTGAGATATTCCTAAGGTGCCCCTCTCCTCCCCTATAAAAGGACACCTCCTCCCCCTCCTCCTCACACCAATTTGAGCACTCAAGCTCGGCCAACCCCTGCCAAAATCTCTTCTCCACTTCCCTAGAAACATCCTAGAGGCTCTGGTCTTCCTCAAAGACCAATTCTAGTTCCCTAAGAGGAGGTCTCAAAGAGGCACTTCAAAGAAGAGGTAATTACCGTTACCAATTCTTTCATCTTTATTTCTTCTTCCACTTCTTCTTCTTAGGTTGTTTCATTATGAAGTAATAACATCAGTATCACTCATATACTGATATGTTATTATAAGTATGAAACAACCCTATTTCATCATCTATCCATCCTACGGAAAAAGAAATCACCGCGCGTGCGTACGTACGGAATACCGTCTCCACGCCGTGGTGTAATCTATTTTCCACCACCACCTTACATGGATGGGTATAATGGTGTAAAGAATAACTATAAATAGTTATTACAACATCATATTGATTCTGATATATTGTATAATCCACTCCAATTCAATTCAATATTTATAGAAATGATATCATCGCTCGTGCGTACGTACGGAATACCGTCTCCACGACGCGATGAGATTCATTCTCCATGTTAACCATTTAAGAATGATTATAATGTATATATAAGAAATAATAATGAAATATATGACATTATAAAGCTAATGTATTTATGTATATATATACATATGTATGTCATCTACTTACTTCCATTTCAAGACAATAAGGAAAGGAAAACAGCGTTCATGCGTACGTACGGACTACCGTCTCCATGAACGGTGTTTTTCATTTTATTATATATATATATATACTGAATATATATGATATATAAATCATATTTTATATTCTGGAAGTAAGTAAATCATGATATAAGTAATAATGATGTCAAGAACAACAAGTCAAAACACCTACGATAAATGAAACGATTTTACCCAAAACGCTTCTTTAACATGGAATTTACAAAAGAACGGGTAATATAATGTCATAAGTGAACCATATATGATATCATAACAATGAATATGATTCTGTAATAAGTCAATAACATTATTTAAACCATTATAAAGGAGCTTCGGACACGAACAAAGCAAATCAGACCTAAGGTAAGGGAAATATCACAATCTCATTTTTATCCGAGATTGTTTATTCGTAAGTATTTACTGGGGTGTATTTTATCATCCACATCCATGTTCCCTCAATATGTAATATTATTTCCATCCACCTACAATTGTTTAAATCCAATTTTACCCTTCTATGAGTTTTTAGTAAAGGATATGAAAGGAATCTTTTTTTCGTTTTTCGTACGAGGTACTTTTTGACTTTTCCGACAAAAGTACGAAGAATGTTTTTTTTAACTTATACGGAACGAACAGATTTATACTGTTTTATAAAGCCTTATTTTCATGAAGCTTCCTATAAATGTTTTCATGACTATTTTCAATAAAATCTCTTTCTTTTAAAATTGCATGATGTTTTGTGAAAAGAAATTGATTTTGAAGAAGAAAGGATATTTTCCTCAAGAATTCAATTCAAGTGTTTTATCAAAATTATTTTCCATCTAAGATAATAAAGGGTTCTGTTTCTATCCATATTTTTACATTGATTTGACTATGTTGTGATGAAATTATGTTTATGAATTCCTTTATCTTATATGAATGGTTTTATGATGTCATGTTGTTTAAGAATCCCATTTTTATTACATGGGTTATGCAATGATGTATGATTTATGATTTTGTGGCACACATAAGAATGGTATCATTATGAGATGGGTGGGACCTATATCTCCCTCCAATGCATTGGGTAAAGATTTCATATCTCATGAGATAGACATGGCTGGAATGGTAGGTTATACCGGTTCAGTGAAACAGGACTGAAACGAGGATTACTCGATTCAGAAAGGGACTTTGTCCACTAAGATAGTCTTGGCAATGAGTCTTGACTAATAAGAAATGATTCTCTATGATTATGTGTGTATGCCACAATGAGTAATGTTTTATGTTATGGTTTCATTTTTACTATTATGATTTATCCCATGTTATGAAATTATGCTCTCTTTTACAGGTTAAGATTTCCAAAAATGTTATGTTCTTATGAAAATTATGTGATTGATATTTCATTTGTTTACCCTTACTGAGCATTTGAGCTCACCCTTTTATGTTTTCTTTTCCCCAGGATATATAAAGAAAGGTTTTAGGTAAAAAAAGGGAAGATCTTTATAGGAGATGTTGAAGATCTTTCACCACGATTAGAAGATTACGTTCCGAGTTTCCAAAGACACTAAACTATTACGATCCTTTTGTGTGTGTTTTTGTTATGTACTAAGTATTCTGCAAAAGTAATGTAATGTTCATGTACGTTAGGCTTCGGGTCTCTACAAATAAACTGAAATAGAACATGATGTAATAATGATGGTATTTTTTTTAAAAATCACAAGTAACTATTTCATACAATACAACGCAGGTCACCCACTAGGCCTAACATAAAGATACATAAGTACAAATGAATCATAAATAAAATTAATGGGATCTACTAATAACTCTATTGGATATCATATACCATATCTCCATAAATTTTTGAACTATACTAGATCAATCAAAATAAAACACACAAGTGAATCATATTGAAATTGAAAATGATAGTCCTAACCCCAATCCCCCATGAAAATTGTACTCACCCTATAAAATAAGACATAATAATTACACATACACTAATTATAACATAATGGTGTGAGAAATAATCTTAGTAGGTTACCCGAACTATTAAACTATAAATGTACTTCTATATGTGTAATTAAAATAATCTTTCTCCATGGTTGTTAAATGACTAAAAACAAAAGTTCTACCAATTTGTGAAACTATAGTTGAACCTTGGGTCCATAATCCTTGAAAACTAGGAATTTGACTCCATGGATGTCGATATATATATATATGTGTATTTATGTTTAGTCATATTTATATATATATATAAGAAAATTAATGATTTTATGATTAAAATAATAGAAATCAGCATTTGCAGTCAATCCATGTGTAAATAATCTTGATCTTATTGTCATTATGTCTTAGGTATTTTATATGGATGACATGGGACTCAATCCATGTAAATTTTAATCGATATATGGGTCTATAATACATATAAAAATGTTCCAACTTCTTCAATTACAGGAAATTTAGCATTGAGTAGGCTACATCACTACATGGAAATACTCTTCATTAACCTGGGTTCACCATACATTCCTCCAATCACCGGAAATGATATCATATACTGAGTTTTAATCCTATATATAATGATAATGTATACCAATGGATAATCCTATTAATATGGATACCATATACCAATGGTAAATCCTCTAAATAAGGATTCCACGGAGAAAATTCATACATACTGTGATGGTAACTATGTCAGTAGACATGCTGCATGGGCCTATATATATTGTCCAATATCTATTCCCTAGGTCTCGATCAGTAGGTGGTCATGAAATATGGAAATCGGACTATCATTAAGGGTCTGAGCCGTAGGTGATCTGTAATGAGACTGGTGAGACATCATGCAACAACCCTGGACTCTCTTAAATTATTAGGATTAGAGTAATCATTCTGATCATATGCCGATGGGATCATAATCACCCCCACCATTCAGGGTAGCATAGTCTTACTAGACCCTTGTGTTCCATATCAATTTAAAGACAACTCACTAGTGAGACACCATGAAACACCCCAGTAGTCTCATAACTGATCCATGAGACTGTGATTTTCCAAATCTTTAGCCGATGAGATCACAATAACCCCCAAAACGTGGGATAGATAATCATCTCTGAGTCATGGCTCGCCATGATCAAATAAATATAACTCACTATTGAGTCACAATATACCACCCCTCAAGTCTTATAACGTATATGAGGGATCATAAAAATCTTAATCATTGGCTGAGCAGATCATAATAATCACCACCACATTATAGAATGTAATCATCCATGAGTCATTGTTTTCTATTCACGAAAAAATTAAAATTTCGAGTGAGATTAAATGAAGATCTCCTTGAGTTTCCTAACACATCCAGTAGAGAATAATCATCCAAATAATATGACATTGTGATGGAAATAACAACCTTAAATTAGGAGAGCATAGTTTTCCATTGTTGATTGGTCTCCATGCCCGTATAACATAAAAATATTATCAACTGCCGAATAATATGAAACACTTCTAGATATCCCTGAAAAAATATAATCATAGTATACACATCCAAGCTCAATAGCTACGTCCCAAGAAGTCCCTCTATGTACAAAAATCATATGAAATAACATGGATTAGAATAATGATCATATGTAAGCACATATAGAATTACCATCAAGAGTAATTGATCCTAAGAATAACATATGGGCATCCCAAGAGAAAGTATGATTGCTGACATCAAGCTGAACAACCACTAACCATGTAGAACCTTTGGTAAAATTTATTTCATTAGACATATCCATATATAATATTTAAAAAATTGAGTAAGGGTGGAACGGACTCCCAACCCCACAATACTACCACAACCCCAAGGGATTACAAGTTCGGCATGAGTTCTATAGAGACACCCCCTACCTTCTCTACAAAAACATGATGTACAAACTCTAGGTCAATCAAACATCAGGGAACCCATTGTTTCCAAAATTCCAAACACCTAATAGCCACTATACTCGTTATCCTTTAATGGATAACATGTAATGAAGTCATAAAAGGGATTCTCTATGTCATCATATAAGCAAAGGATTACTATTTAGGATATTTATTTTGAATGAAATACTTAGGAATATAATATGGATTCCTTAGAATGATATAAAGGTAAGGTATCCTATATTTGATTCCCTAAAATATCTTGTAATTAATGGAATACCTCAAGGGATATAGGGAAACAATTGATCACACTTCCAAGTAGGACAATAGGGCATGTATTAGAAGGTGAATGACCTCAAACACATAGTTCATGAGAGGTAGCTCATACATTATCATAGATCATGGTCTAAAACTCAGATTCTCTAAAACCCCAACCGACCATTAATGATTAACGCTCTCTCGTGGAAGATTAATGATTTTGATTACTATGGAATGAACCTATATATATATAAATATAGAATCCCAAAAACTGTGATTACAAGTCCACAAAATACTCCACTGGTATCAACATGACGATCTATTTAGAGAAACATATAAAAAAGAATATACACAGGTCAAATTCCAACATTGGTGAACAAAATAAGAAAATACAACAATGGGTACTAGGAGAGGTGTACATGGGGTGTATAGACCATACACGAAATGAAGAAATAGATTTTCTACATGGGAGTTTATCCCAGCTATATTGGGAATGATAATACCACAGGCACATGGTGTGTATGGAGGGGATATGACATGTACACTAAATGGGGTACCTAACTGTGCCCCTCATCTAACCACGTTGGATTCTAGGCCCGGATTTGAACTTTTACATGGAATGATACTAACATGGGGTCTAGTCTTGCACCAGTATAGGGAACATACAACACTGTAAACATCATAAACTACTAAAACATCATCGCCCTAAAATATGTAAAATACACACCATGTCACCCGATACTACACAGTGTGTAGCCATGTTTTCACAGACAGAGAACACTCAAATAACAAGAATCACCCATTATCCCCCAAAACGATAGATTTTCTCCTATAGTCCACATAAGGGCATATATTTTTTTAAATTTATTACATGAAAATTATTACTGGGGTTTTCATTTAAACCATATATGGGCGTACTTGTAGTCACAAACTACATAATAATCATTATATTTCATAGTCCATGGATTCTACATGTCGATTTAATGCATCATGGGATACAGGATGATGCATTTACTATATCCTCTCAATAAATTTATCTCAGTCTCCCTTTTCCACCAAAATCATTTTCTAAAGATAAAAAACATATTATGGAACTACTAATAGGTCACAAAAATTTTATAGGAAAATATTCTAGGGGAAAAATGATATGTCACCACCTTATAGGCATCTTAATAAAAATAAATAATTCTTTTCTAAAAACAACAATTTAAAAAATCATATGTCCTCACAACTATGGTTTACCACAAATTTTTTTTAGATATTAAAAACTAAACAACATAAAAATATATAACTTAATATTAAATGATTTAGTGATAATATAATTAATATAGATAAATAAAATCAAAATATAAATTATAAATAAATAACCATTAAAAAATTTCAAATTAATTGATATATTTTTTATTTTTTAAATTTTCAAATATAATGATATACACGGTGATTCGTCATATGATTTTATGGATTTGTAGTCTAAATTTACTTTCATTGAGACTTACATCATTTTCCTAACTAGTTGAATTATTTTTGAGCATGAACCGCCATATTTATTCTCTTTACATTATTTTTATTAAACTATTTTTTAAAAACATTTTTATCATATCAACTAAATTTTCATTTATGTTATAAAGTTACAAAGGTGGTATGTTAATTTTCTATAAAAATTTGTTGTAATGTTTTCAATTCAAATTATTTTTCCTCAATATAGATATTGTTTATGTTGATTCATGAATAAATATATATATATATATATATATCTTTTATTTCATAGGATTATTTACTATTTGAATTTTATTTAAATTAAATTATTTTGAATAAATTTTGTTAATGTTTTCAATATGGGTTACATTTGAAATGATTTAAAAATGATGGAAGAGAATATTTTTTATATTCACTTTTCAACCATAGTTTCTTGTAGCTACATACTTTCAATGTAATCAAGAGTTGTCTATATGTATTAGTTGATTTTAAATGAAATTTCTACTCCAATTATACAAGATGACTTCTATAACATCAACATATTTTATTGTATGTCTCTTCTTAAAATAATTCAATTTATTTGATTGCTTATGTTTCAAGTAACACTGAGCTTAAATGATCCATGATATATTTTTAAATATTAACATTACAGTTGGAATAGAAAATTTAGAATTAGGAATAGTAATATGGAAATTCTCAAATAACCTCTCATATGAAAGTATAAATAAAATGATATTATATTATGTTTAAAAATATAATATATTTATATCATAGAGTATGTAAATAATTTTTTTTAAATTAATAAATTATATTTTGGTATTTTTAAGAAACATAAATGTTTCATAATAGTTTTATAATTAATCTAAAGATTTCAAATATATTTTATTTTCATAAAAATTATTCATTAATTAATATTATGTTGCATTATAAATATAAGATAATACTATGATTCCATAATTTAATTTTTAAAATATAAAAATAACTTTTTTAAAACTGAGAAACTAAGTGTTCGTATATTTGTAAAATATAAATTTTTATTTAAAATTTTATAATTCAAAAATTATTTTAACTGATATTTAATTTTCATCAAAGTTATTAATAAATTAATATATTTTTTTATTATAATTTTTGAAAAAAAAATTAGGATGAATTAAATTATTTAATGTGTCCTAAAACTAGATATAATAATAAAATCATTTTTTATGAATGAATGATGATTTTCTATAAAAATTTAATTTCTCAAATTTAAAAACTAAATTTCAAAAAAATGGATTATATTTTAGATATTTTCACATTAATAAATAATTAGTATGATTATTAGGGATTTTTTAAATATAGATGAAATTTGGTGATTACTGAAGTATGATAAATTGTGTTTTTAAATTATTAGTAAATAAATAAATTATTCAGTCGTGGATGATTTATTGATGAGGTAAAAACAAATTATTCTGATCTAAATTCTCTACTTATTGTACATAGTCACATGAATCATCTCAATTTATAGTCATGATAAAAAATAATAAATATATGAATATAGTAATAAAAAACACCCCTCTCCTCCTCTATAAATACCACCCCTTCTCCTCAAATATTAAATTCCATTAAGATAATATAAATTCCTCTATATTAGTTTTTCAATACTCTTCCACACATCCATGACCTCATGGTCTTTCCAGAAGTCAAAATATAAGGGTCTTAAGGCGATTCCTAGGGAGTGGATATAAAGAGGTAAAATCCATGTTCCTTCTATTTTTATACACTTATCCTCTACTCACATCCCCTATCAAATGTTAAATGTTTAACCAAATATCTTATATATATTATAATTATAGTTTTAAATTTTATTATACATAAAAAAATCCCTTATTATATCCTTATATTTTATAAATAAGAACACCATTCGTGATGTGTCAATTCGGCAGCATCATGGATAACAATTTTTTATTTTCCATTAACTTCTTATTTTCTAGAATTAAAACCATAATTATTGTTAAATAAATATTTAAATATACATATTATATATCATTTCATTCTCTATAAAAAATATTAATAAAAAAATCTTAAAAATTTACATAACCCCAGGATAGTTGTAAAAACCACAAAAAATAATGTTATTAATTTTCATCAACATTTAATCTAATGAATTTTCCCCCAAATATATAACTGCATGATATATGAGACCATTTAACCATATTTAATTTAATTAATACATATTTATTTCTAATGGGTAAAAGTTATTCCTAATTACCAAGAATTATTATATTTATACTCTAGGGAACATACCATGAAACCAGGAAACGAATACTGCCGAAAAAATGAAAATAAATATTATAAATCATAGAAACATTTATATAATATTTTAAAATTTTAAAATGTAAAATATTCGTTGTATAAGATACAAATTAATTAATTTAATGATCAAATTTAATTATAAATGAAATTAATTATAGGTGATGAATTTTTTCATACAGAATGTATGGGTTTATCATCTCACTTTTACCTCTATGAGTCGTATTTATTATTCAACAAAAAAAAAAATTTAGGTTCATATACTTCCTTATTTTATTTGGTATCAAGAATTTCATTATCTTCCTCAAATTAAATGTTTATTTTGATATTAATTATTTATATGGGTAGTAGGATTCAATAGAATAAAAAGTGGAAAGGGTTTCATATAATATACTTACTTCAATGAGATATATTCTCCAATGACCCCTTATTTCCTTTGTGTGGTGTTCCGATAGAACATTATTATATCATATAATGAATCAACTTATCTACATGGAATTAAATTATTTATTTTCTGATCATTAACTTTATTGGTTATACAGTTCGACTGATTGAAATGTGGTAAGGAAATTCTTATCCCAATTTCCATTTTTTAGGATAAACATATACTCCATTAATTATGGAACACTATGATTATCTGGGAACAAAATTTTCAAAATATTATGTTTCATTAAACATGATTTATTTTTATTTACAATTGATAATATTAATCTAATATGTCATGACCTGCCTTCACCAAGATGAGGGAAGGGACAACAGATTGCCAGACCCTTCCTTCTTCAAGTTGATGAAGAAATAATGACCCCTGAAACCCGCCTTCAATAGGTCCCTAAGTGGCAACTAGCACCGAGGGTATAGAATCACTCACATGATGGAAGGCATTGCCATTTTTCTTTAATAGGATCGGGAGAAAAGAATGTAAAATCCCAACAACAACATGACTTAATGTAGAAGTAAAGACAAAGAACCATTCCCAGATGCATGATATAAAATTAAAAGATACAAGCCATAAAACCCTAAAGGTAAAATTGTACCAAGAAAAGGAAATCAACAACAGTGACTACACCAACAGTCTGAGCTAGTACGGTCCCACACGATCACTAAAGTCATCCTGGAAACCTAAAAACAGTTTTATATACATAGGGTGAGCATACAAGTATACTCAGTAAGAAATCCAAAGACTCTCGTGCACAAGTGGGGAGGAATAATAATTCCCTGTGAGAAAGGAGGCAACCAAACACCTAGAAAGGAAACTAACCACCCAAGACTCACCATGGAACACTCACCAAATAACACAAGTCAATTAAATTATAGTAATAGCACATCGATATTTGGGTACCCCGCGCCGCTTTCCCACTGGATATTGAAGACATCCTACAAATTGAACCAATCCCTCCATTCTCACTGTAGTCCCACTTCCACACCCGACCGCACACACTTGGGCCACAACCGTTATCCTGCCCGCAGACACCTGGGCAACAACAACCTCACGTAACCATGCCCACAGACACCTAGGCCAGAACAACCACTGCCACGCCTGAAGACACTTGTGCCCGAAAGCTACCGTCACGCCATAAGACACCTAGGCCTCATCCCGAAGATACTTGGGAAACCACCTGCCCGTAAACACCTAGTCCAACCACCACAACTACCCCGCCCACAGATTCTTGGGCTAATAATGGACCTCAGTCCATCATATCCTACCCGAAGTGTCTTGGTATATTCAGGAAATGGAGCAGAAATGAGCTAATAACTAGCCACAAATAAAAGTGTTGGGAAAAAACACCCTCCCCCATGAAATGGTGTTGTTCGACACAAAGTGCTCAACTTGGGTTGGGAGCGAATAAGAAACATAAAAGCTACAAATATATGTATAGGTAAGAAACACTCATCCCAACCTAGGGGTTCCAAAACCTAACCACAAACAAACTTGTTACTATTCATTCACAAAAGAAGGCACGACACTTGCGACCAAGTCACAGCTCATTGCCAAACTAATTCCCCACTCAACCATTCTTGTTTTCATGTTCAAGTGGTCCCATTAGGGTCAATTCTTCACTATCGGGAAACTAAAAGCATAAGTATAAACCAAGGGAAATACAACCAACACAAATTAAACATTCACACACAATTCTCTTGTAAATTCTAATCAAGTGAGATTCCTCCAAGTACTATAACCATAGATAACCTCGAGATACATCCCCATGTCCGTAGAACCAATTTTTTCTCAACAATAGAGGATTCCAACCCAATTCGTGATACAAGTAGAGGATCCCATCCTCACACACCTCACCCCAGCAATCGAAGCCCCTATCTGAGAAAACCATAAGGTCACCCATAATCATCCTGTGGAAGAAAACCTCCAAACCACTACTACCAACACAAAGTTGGCCCAAGCAGGTATTTTCAGATTTAAAGGATTTAACACACTCCATGATTTCAATTCCACTGGGCTAAAACAGGGGCTATCATAGAAAATTATTTGATCCTGGTTCTTTCAATTTAACAAGTTTCCTTTACAAAAAACAAGGTTGACAACCAAAATAAAATACATTTGAACATCCCAGGTTGCACGCATTTATTAGTGTACAAAGAAAGACAACCAACGTCCATGATTTTCAGAAGGCGTAAGCCCACAAATTTCAGAAATTATTAATCATGAAAGAGGATAAAACAGATCAGCATCATCGATCACACCCCTCCCCTTCATTCTATAAAAGTAAGTCATTATCTTAATTAATGTTTCATTCATCTATTCTTACAGAAGCATTAGTGCACCCACCCCGTATGATACACAGAAAGGAGAGATAAAGGTAAAAATCACTAACTGGTTGATCAATGATCGAAGTTCCAACTTTGCGTTAGGAACATGATATGTGCAACTTGCAAGGATTCGGTACAGGTGCACCACTTTCCTTGGGAAAAAAGGACTTCAAACGCACAAGGAAGAGAAGGAGACTTTCCAAGAGGAAGGAGAATAAAATCTAGTGTGACAAATAGATGATATCCCAATGTTCCGGGATAATTAATATGAAGGCCTTGGAAGTCGGATCGTGGTTCTTCCACTCGGTTGGGTGGTTACACACAATGTGATTAATTGTAATTTAATAGTGAGGTTTCTCTTGATTTAATTATGGGCTTAAAATGGCGTTAAAACACTTAAAAAGGATAAAAAGGCCAAACAGAGGCGTTACAGGAAAGACCCGACAAGGATGGATGACACTGATCGGGCACATTGAAATGAGGTGCGACCCCTTAGGGTCTCAGAATTTCACAAAGGGGTGGTCTATAAAGGTATGGGCCATTACATCAGATACCACTCAAACCATTCTTGTCCTCAAGAATCAAAAACCAGACTTGAAGGAAAGAGGGGTTCCGAACAACCACCCCAAAAGATACCTCTCAGTAGTGAACCTCTCCAACACAGGAACACATTATCTCTTAAAAAAAACCCAAATGACCTACCCTACTGCTCATTTCCAGTGAAATCTCGAAAAACAAAAGTCTAAACTTTCTGGTCTTGTGGGAGAGGGTTTTCCCTTCCTCCATGTCAAGATACTATCCGCTTTGGGCGTCACTAGCTCGTCTGCACGGGTTTAGGCGCATCCATTTTAATGCGTCTTAAATATGAATCAGGTCCTCCCATCCCCACATTTCAGGACACTTTATGCACACCCACAAAAAGGAAACCACACATTCCATTGTCAACAAGATATAGCATCACATAGTAAGAAAAGACTGGCAGAATAACATAAAAACTCAAAACAACTCTGGGTACTGGGCACGCATATGTGCTTCCGTCTCCTATGTATTCTCCTCAAGCCCACCATACCTCCATAACACAAAAACCAACGAGATGGTTCATCCACAATGCACCTTCTCCTCATGACCCTCGATCATCACTGGTCGTTCCACAAAGGTTGCATCGTCTTTGATATCTAGATCTCCCCAGTTGAGGTCATGAGAATCATCATGCATATACCGACGTAGCTGGGACACATCGAAGACATCGTGCCCCCATTGTAGTTGTGGTGGAAATGCCAGCTGATAGGACACCTCGTCAACCCAGTGAAAGAACTCGAAGGGTCCGACGAACCTGGGAGAGAGCTTACTTCCCCTGCCAATCCACCACGGTCCACGCCGAGGGGAGACCTTCAAGAACACGTGGTCCCCGAACTCAAACTCCAAGGTCCTTATCTTATCATCCGTATATGACTTCTCTCGGCCCTGAGCCACCTTCATCCTCTCTCATATAAGTTTCACCTTCTCTTTTGTTCTCTATACCACATTTGGGCCAAGAACACTCGCCTCCCCGACTTCTGTCCAGCACACGGATGAGTGACATGACCTCCCTTATAATGCTTTGAATAGAGCCATGACAATTGTAGAGTGGTAGCTATTGTTGTAGGTGAACTCTACTAGAGGAAAGCGTTTCACCCATGATCCCCTGAAGTCCATGATGCATTATCGTAGAATGTCTTCCAAGGTCTGAATGGTACGCTCTGTTTTCCCATCTGTCTGGGGGTGGAAGGCAGTGCTAAGGCGCAACTCGGTGCCAAAAGCATGCTAAAAACCCCTCTAGACTCATGAGGTAAATCATGTATCCCTATCTGAGACTATGGACCTTAGAACCCCATGCATCGCATCACCTCTTCCACATAACTTCATGTTAGAGCATCCACTACAGTTGATTCCTTGATTTCCAGAAAGTGAGATGATTTCGTCAACTAGTCCACTACTACCCAGATGGTGTCTCACCCTCCTTGAGCCATGGGTAGCCCCGTGAAAAATTCCATCGAGTTGTCCTCCCACTTCCACTTGGGGAAATCTAAAGGTTGCAAAAAACCACCTGGATCATGGTGTTCAGCCTTCACCTGCTGACACAGTAGGAACTTGGCCACAAACTCTTCCACCGCCCGCTTTACACCGGGCCACCAAAACTATCCCCTCAGACCCTGGTACATCTTTGAAACTTTTTGATGCACTTTCGGGGGTGAGATATTGAACTCACCAAGGACCCTATCGCTCATCACCTCCAGAACAAACATTCTCCCCTGAAAAAGTATCCAGTTTTGACCATCCCTTATCCACCATTTTGGAGCACCACCTTGGCTAACTCGATCACGCATCACTTCACTCTCTTAGTATCCCGACTGAGGCTCCTCCACCTGATGTAATAGAGAAGATTGTACTGTCATCTGATACAGGAAACCCCTTCCACTATCCATCCTTGCATCCAAGTGTAGGGCAGCCAACTCCTCCATCACCCTCCAAGCGTCTGCCGACTCTCGGACCGCATCCTTCTATGACCTTCTACATAAGTAATCAGCCACCACATTTACTTTCCCTGAGGTGTAGGAAGTCTTGAAATTTTAATCTTGAAGGAACTCCTTTCATATTTGCTTCTGCAGGTTCATATCCCACTGGGAGAAGACATACTTTAAGATCTTGTGATCCGTGAAGACCACAAAGAGCTCCCCAATGAGGTAATGTCGCCACGGCTTCATTGAGAACCCATCCACTACATGCTCCAGATCATGGGTGGATTAATTACGCTTGTGGGGGCGTAGCTGTCTAGACCCATAAGAGATAACCCATTGTCATTACATCATCACACACCTGAGTCCTTTTCCTGATGCATCACAGTACACCTCACACGCCACCCCTTATTCTGGAAATCTCAGCACTGGGTCACTCACTAACTTCTCCTTCAGATAACTGAAGGATGCCTTTCACTACTCACTCCACACGAAAGCCTGGTCCTTTTTGGTCAAGGCTGTCAAAGGTGCTGCAACTCGGGAGATGTTGGGTACGAACCTCCGATAGTAACCTGCTAGCTCATGGAATCTACGAACCTCTGCCACATTCTTGGGTGATTCCCAAGAAACAACTGCATCAACCTTCGACGGGTCCACTGATATCCCCCACTCAGACACCACGTGCCCAAGGAAATTCACTTCTCGCATCCAAAACATTCACATCGACAACTTCCCAAAGATTTGGTGCTGTCGGAGGACCTCCAAAACCATCCTCAGGTGCTCAGCGTGATCCTCCAATGATCTTTAATAGATCAGGATGTCATTGATGAACACTACTATGAACCGATCCAGATACTCCCGGAAGATGAGTTCATACACCCCATGAATACAGCTGGATCATTTGTAACGCCGAACGAGATGCCCACAAACTCGATGTGCCCATATCTCCACCTGAAGGCTGCCGTCGGGATGTACCCTCCTTCACCCTCAGCTGGTGATATCCAGACCATAGGTTGATCTTCGAGAACCATCCAGCCCCTTTCAACTGGTCAAAGAGATCATCTATCCCTGGAAGAGGGTAGTCTCGTGTAGTCTATGCATATCCTGAGACCAACATCTACCTTCTTTATGAATAAGACTAGAGCACCCCATGGTGACACACTCGGTCGAAAAAAACCCTTCTTCATCAAATCGTCAATCTCAATCTGCAACTCCCGTAGCTCTGAAGGTTCCATCCGGTAGGGAGCCATCGATATCGAACGAGCACCAGGATGCAAGTCTATCCCAACCTCGACATCACGTCAAGGGGTAGATTCGTCACCTCCTCAGGGAAGACATCTGTAAACTCACTAACGATCCATAGTACCTCCATCATCTCTACATCCAGTGACTCCACTGATAGCCTAGCTAACAAGGAGAGGAGGGGTTCTTCTAACTTTATACCCTTCTGGCCACACCGCACACCGGTGAAAGTAACACATCAGCTTCCTATGTCTAAAAACATGACCCTTCCTCAAAAGAAATTGATGACGTAAAATATAGATAATAGCCAGTAAATGTTTAGGATGACATCATATGGTTGTATCTGCAATAGCAGGAGGTCCTTGACAAACTGATGTGGCCCTATCATCAGTCTGCATCCTCGAAAAACATATATCAATGTGGTCTGACCTCCAACAGGTGTGCTTAGCACCAGGGGAACTAGAAGTCTCTCAGCATCTATACAAAAAATATGTGATAGAATGGGAGAAACAAATGAGTATGAAGCTCTGGTATTGAACAAGGCATATGAATGGGTGCTAAAAAACTGATTGTACCTCGAACGACCTCCGGTCCTGCTGGAACTGCTGCCTCAATGGCGTGTAACTACCCACACCCATCTCCTCTACCCCTCAACTATCGGCCACCTCCCTGACCATTCCCTAGTCGAGTTCCCTATGGAGTGCCCTAAGGTCGACCTCCCCCTGCAACATCTGCCCTCAGAGGAGCAGGAGCTCGCTGACCCTGCAGCTGCTGGTGGAAGGGCCTCACTAGATACTACTGCTGCTGAGGTGGGTGCTGAACCTTCCTACCACCATCGTACTACACTATATCCGTGCACCGATTCCGGAGGTTCCCATGGCTCCCATAGACGTATCGCCTCATCCCTGGGCCCTAAGAGAAAGGGAAAGGGTCAGGAGATCGAAATGGGAACTATTGGGGTATGCTCCCAGCTGGTCAAAACTGGAAGGGCCCTGATGCTAGAGGCCTGGTGCTGACGGCCTTCCCCATCGATTCTCCCAGCTGGATCCCCTCTCATGACACACCTCCTAGTGTGTGCATCCTCTCCACCACCTCTTCCTTCTACTGGACCTCCAAGTATGTCGGTAAGGTGAAGGGGGTAATAGTGTACTAGAGGGAAGGTCGGAGTGCCTCCTCTAAACGTCTCACCCGAGACTCCTCATCTAGAAAGAGGTCCGGAGAAAAGTTGAAGAGATCCTTGAACTTGATCCCCAACTCCCTTACTGACATACTCCCCAGCTAGAGGGAGAGTAACTCCTTCCTCTTCTCTGATTTCATCATAAACTAGAGTAATTCCGCCAGAAACTTCTTCTCGAAATCATTCCATGCCACCTCAGCCTCTCTCCACTCCCCCAGGTAGAGCGTCCACCACTGACGTGCTACTCCCCGCATCGGGCACACGACCAGAATAACCAAGTACTATGTCAGAGCCCGGATCAAGCCAAAAGTTATCACCTACTCCTCTAGCCAACTCTCCATCTTCATGTCAGAGATGATGCCCTCATTGTTTTCAAGGGTCTGTCACTGGAAGGATCGAAGCTTATTCTACCTCTGGTCATCCTATTCCTCTCGATCAGCCCTCTGACGATCGTCCATGTCAACCTCATGGGCCTCGATCGCCCGCACCACTCGTGGTCATCTCCCAGGTGCCATAGCTGCAAGGTAATCCAGGAATGCCTAATCCAAAGTAGTTCAGAATATTGTTCTTAAATTTTCTTAAACTTATTAATTATTTCAATCCCCAAACACTCCAGAAACATGAGAACAAAAGTCATTATGATGCATGTACCTTTCCTATGGTCTCTACCCTTCAATCAGTGTTGCCTCACATGGTTGTTTGGTAGGTCCAGAGTCCTTGTATCGGATCACGGGGGCCCTAAAATCTAGTGTCTTAGCCGGTCTTCCCTAGCCTATTTCATGCACCAAGGTCATCCAACACTGTTTCCCTACCATCACATGAAATCTTCACTGTGTCTAACTCCATACTACATCCTATCTCTCAACATGCTCCTCTGATACAATTCATTCACGATCTGCCTTCAACAAGATGAGGGAAGGGACAGCAGATTGCCAGACCCATCCTTCTTCAAGTTGAAGGAGAGATAATGACCCCCGAAACCCGTCGTCAATAGGTCCCGAAGTGTTGAATATAACCAAGGGTATAGAATAAATCACAAGATGGAAGGAATTACCCTTTTTATTTAATAGGATCGGTAGATAAAATAGTAAAATCCCAACAACACCATGACTGGAGGTAGAAGTAAAGCCAAAGAACCATTCCCACATGCATGATATAAAAGTAAAAGATACAAGACACAAAACCCCAAATGTAAAAAGGTACCAAGAAAAGGAAATCAAAAACATTGACTTCCCCAATGTTCTGAGCTAGTACAGTCCCACACAATCTCTGATGTCCTCCTAGAAACCTGAAAACATTTTTACATACGTAGGGTGAGCATATAAGTACACTCAGTAGGAAAGTAAAAGAATCTCGTGAACATGTGGGGAGGAATACTAATGCCATGTGAGAAATGAGGCATCCAAACACTTAGAGAGGAAACTAACCACCCAAGCCTCACAAAGGCACACTCCCCACGTAATGCAAGTCAAGTGAAGTATAGTAATAGCACATCGATATTTGGGTACCCTGCACCGCTTTCCCAGTGGTTATTGAAGACATCCTATGCATCAAACCAATCTTGACATTCTCACCTCAGCCCCACTGCCACACCCGCCCTCACACACCTGGGCTACAACTGATATCCCGCTCGTAGACAACTGGGCCAGAACAACCTCATGTAACCATGCCCATAAACACCTAGGCCAGAACAACCACTGCCACGCCCAAAGACACGTAGGCCAGAAAGCTACTGTCACGCCCGAAGACAACAGGGCCTCATCCCAAAGATACTTGGGAAATAACTTTCCCATAAACACCTGGGCCAACCACCATAACTAACCTGCCCCAAAGATTCATGGGATAATAATGGACCTCCATCCACATAGCCTACGCGAAGAGTCTTGGGAAATTCTTGGAAAGGGAGAAAAAAGGAGCTAATAACCAGCCACTAAAAGAAGTGTTGGGAAAACCCCCTCCCCATGAAATGGGGGTGTTCAGCACTAAGTGATCAACTTGGGTGGGGTGAAAATAAAAAACATAAGAGCTACAGATATATGTATAGGTAACAAACACTCATCCCACCCTAGGGGTTCCAAACCCTAAGCAGAAACACCCTTCTTACTATTCATTCACAATAGAAGTCACGACACTCGCGACCAAGTCACAGCTCATTCCCAAACTAATTCCCCACTCAACCATTCTTGTTTTCATGTTCAAGTGATCCAATTAGGGTGAATTATTCACTACCGAGAAACTAACAGCATAATTACACACCAAGGGAAAGATAGCCAACACAAATTAAGCATTCACACCCATTTCTCTTGTAAATTCTCATAAAGTGAGATCCCTGCAAGTACTAGAACCAAAGTTAGCCTCGAGATACGACCCCATGTCCATAGAACCAACGTTTTCTCTACAGAAGTGGATTCCACCACAATTCGTGATAAAGGAAGAGGATCTCGTCCTCACACACATCACCCCAACAATCTAAGCCCCTCTCTAAGAAAACCATAAGGTCGCCTGTATATGGACCACAGAACAAAACAACCAAACCACTAATACCATCACATATTAGGACCAAGAATGTATTTTCATATTTAAATGATTTAACACACTCCATGATTTCAATTCCACTCGGATTAAACCAGGGTTATCATAGAAAAGGAGTTGATCCTGGAGCATTCTATTTATTTAACCGAATATAAGTAATTAACAAATTTAATTCACACAACACAAGGTTGACAACCAAAATACAAGGAATTTTAACATCATAGGTTGTAGGGGTTCGTTAGTGCACAGATAAAGACCACCAACGACAATGATTTTCAGTAGGCGTTAGCGCAAACAATTCAGAAATCATTAATCATGAAAGAGGAAAAATATAGCAGCATCATCGATCACACCCCTCCCCATCCTTATTTAAAAATCCTTTATTATCTTCATTAATGTTTCATTCATCCATTACTACAAGTGCAGTAGCATACCAACCCCGAATTATACACAGAAAGGAGAGACGATGGTAAAAATCTATACATGGTTGATCAATGATCAAAGTTCCAACTCCACGTCAGAAATAAGGGATACACGACTTGTAGGGATCTGGTAAAGGTGAACCACTTTCCTCTGGAACAAAGGACTTCAAACACACAAGGAAGAGAACGAGACTAGACAAGAGGAAGGAGAAGAAAATCCAGCGTGATAAATAGATGAGATCCCAATGTTACGGGATATGAAATTTGAATGCCTTGGAAGTCGGATTGTGGTTCTTCCATGCAGTTTGGTGGTTACAGAAGAAGGGATTAATTTTTATTTAATAGGGAGGTTTATCTGGATTTAATTATGGGCAGAAAAATATCATTAAAATGCTTCTAAAGGTTAAAAAGTCCTAAAAGATGCATAACGGGAAAGACTGTAGATGGAAAGACCCGACAAGGCAGGATGACACCGATTAGTCGCATCGAAATTAGGTGTGACCCCTTTAAGGTCTCAGAATTTGGAAAAGGGATGGTCCATGAAGGTCTAGTCCATTACATAATAATTCTTTTAGTTATCATAATTTCATTAAAGCAAACTTTTAAATGATACTTTTTAAAAATTAAAATGGAATTTTTTAAAACATAAACGACATGATAGGATATTCTAGATATAATGATTCTTTAATGATTTGAGGATACATATCAATGATTACAATGATATGTTAAAATAAAAATATTTATTTAAAATTTAGGTAATTTTTAAATGAAGGATTTCAATATAAATTTGTATTTATCTCATAAATTTATCAATGATTTTATTAGATTATTTTATATGATTTCATCACCCTTTTTGGATCTTTTTCGTAATTCTAGACGATATCATATGAAACCATATGTTACATCCCTATATTTTATGAAAAAAAATTATTTAAAATTAATTTAAATTATTTAATTTATTGAGTTACATAGAAATTATTGTTTAGATTCAAACAGACAGAATACATTGTTTATTTTACATTTCACTTAAAATCATATTTCTTTGAAGAAATATGTTACACAGAAGCCCGATTCATACCAGAAAAGAAGATATTATTAATATTATTATGACAGTTATTGCATATCAAATTTAATATAAGGATTTGAATCGATTAAATAAATTATGATATTAGATATTACACATGTTTATAAGATGAATTTATTAGTTACAAATTAGTAAAAATTATAATAAAGACCAATTGAATATAATAGATTTAACATATTGTGTAATGCTAGAATAATAATATTATTATTTGTTATATAAATGTTTTAGATAGTAATTTTATTCAAAAATGGACTCCTTGTCTGATAGCATACCTGACATGCAATGATGAGTTTCTGTGCAATATTATATATCACACAAGAATGAGTTGAAGAAAAATATTTTAATACTATTATTATTTAAATTAAATTTTATCTTATAATCAATGAGAATAAATATTAAAAAGTTTATTATCTCAACACATTTTTATTAGTTTTTTTTCATTTATCAATTTAATTTGATATGATTAAAATATTAATAAATCCAATATAACACATACAAAATCTCTAATTTTAAATGCTAGTTTTAGCACCATTTTTTGGGGAATTTTTTAATATAATTATTCAAGAATTAATATGTTTTATAAAAAAAATAGACATCATATTTTTAATTGAGGTGCCAAAATTTTCATTGGGTGAATTTTTTGTATTTTTCAGAGATCCATATTATTTTGATGAATAATGAATAATATTTATTTTTAATGAAAATATTCTTTTCCATCCAATTTCAATACACAGTTTAATAATGTTATTAATTATTATTAATTTATAATTATATCTATTTTATATCATTTAAACAAATTCATTTTAATTTAATTAATTTCAAAATAAATCTCAATATAAAAAAATGAATATTTTGAACAATTTTTTTAAAAAAACCTCATTGTCATCCCATCTAGGAGATTAATTTTTAAATTATTTTGTCAACATATGTTATTGGAATTTACAAAAAACAGAATAATTATTTTTGAATTATATGTTATTATAGTTTCTAAAAATTTTATCATTGATTGGCGCCAAATATATTACTGAATGGATTTAAAATTAAATATAGTGATTAAGAGAAAATTTATATTAACAAGGTACATGAAAATATAATTAAAAGAAGAAAGTCTCATAAAAAATTCAAAATATGTTGGATGTTAATATTTACACCATATCCTCTATGGTCCTTAATTTGGATCATTATTGGACCAAATAAACTATGGAATAACATTGGTGGAATTCCCTTTATGAAAAATTACAAGAGTACGACTCAGTCTCCACAATAAAAAAGCACCCACCCAGACCATTTTTTATCACCATTGACGCCACATTGGAAAATAGAAGCCCAGTAACAATAAACTTCCAAAAACCATCCCCTAATCCTAAAGTCTTTACATTTGGAGGAAATTTATCCAATAAGTCCTTTGGGGTAAATTGAAAGTCTTTTCCCATAAAAAAGTTTTGATTATTCAATTTTTTGATGGGTTATTTTTTAACAAACCATCAATTATTTTTATGAAATTATTATATAAAAAATACCTCTAATAAATATATTGATATTTTTAGGTTTATTTTTTAAAAAAACTTATGAAAAAAATTTAATCAAATTTGTAATGAAATTACCATTCATGTATGGTGAAGTACCAACTCACGTACTGGTGTTGTTCATTTTTCCATTACATCATCTCATGGTTTAGAATTATGATTAACATAATATTTTTATATTAAATATATATATATAATATGAATGATTTATTCATACTTTAATAATTGTTTTATACCTATACCATTAGGATTCCCATTTTTATTAATATTGTATCATTATTTGTGGATGTGTGGACTACCGCCTCCTCAATGCGTTGTGAAATGTTCAAAAATATCATAAAATTTATTAAAGATAGTCATAATTAAATAAATGTGACATAAATGACATATATATGATATTTGAGAAATAAATAAATTTTAATAGACGCAATGTTAATTTTATTTGTTACCTTTTCAAACACTAAAAATCTGATAATGTAGTTCATAGAGGTTTGGACTACCACATCCTTGACACGATGTTATTACATTTACATAACAAGAATAATATTTATAAATATGTTTGTATGTATACATGAATAAATAAAATGGTATTTATGATATAATTATCATTCTGGAAGAAGTCAATTTACTAACCTTCTATCCATAATGATCATTGATAATTGATAATCTTATGTATGCGAATATATGATCTACCATCTCCATGATTGTAATGTTGGTTAATTTATCATAACCATATATCTTGGCCGTTTTAACAATATTAATTGAAATATAAATATAAAAATTACATCATGATTATTATACAATAAACGATTTCATATTGACCCCTTTGACCATTGTTGACCTAGAAAGGTGTTTTTGACACAAGAACTAATTATGGTCCAAAAACCCGATGTAGACATAATGGTTTAAGTAGAGGATGAATTTATTTTGATAATATGAATAAATAAATGCAAAACAAAATCTATAAATATTTAAAATAGTTTATTAATCATGATTATAACAATACATTTAAAAATTCAATATTAAAGTAATGGATTTTATCTCACCATTCATTCATTGAAATATTTCTTGATGATAAGAAAATTTATTATTTAATAAAGTGTATATATATTTCATTTGACATTGCATAACCATATTTTAGCATTTAGGATTTTATTCAGTGTTTTTCAAATATTATTTTTTCACATGTATTACGATTTAATTGTTCACATGGGTATGTAACACTATAAATATGTAATTATTTAATTTGGAAATCTCTTACACATTCCAATATTTTGATATTATTTTAAAATTTTATTTATTTAGATACTTAGGTGTTATAAAAGAAAATTTATAGTATATTTAAATTTTAAGTAATAGGATTTCAAAAATGAATAGTTTTTATACATAACAGGATGATAAACGACAAGAGGACTGTCCTATTATTAACATAAAAGATGAACACATTTTTTCTTCCATCATGACAATTATTTTATTTTTGGAATATTTTTTAAAATGTCATATTTATTAATTTCTATACCCATAACTCCATTTACATAGTTATTTTGGAATTGAAAATGGTTATTCATATAATATATTATTTGGGTATTGAATGTAGGGTCTCAAAAGAAATCAGTATTTTTATCTAAATGTTTTACATATGGATTTTTAAAGACATTTAAATGTATTAATTATTTGATTAATTTATACTTGATATTTTACAGGAGAGTTATATAAAATAGTTGATCACAATATAGATTATAAGAAGGGTTGATCCCCTTTATAGCTAATGTGAATTAAGTGAGCCATATATTGATTATACAAAGGGTTTATCCCCATTATAGATCACTCATGAGTTAAATATAGGATATACCTAGGGTGATCCCCATTTTAGAAATCAAATTACTTGGGTAATGATAATTCTGGAAGTCATCCTTATGGCTATTCAAATTAAACAAGTTATTAATGGGGTTTGAAAGGTTTTAATGAATGTGATTATCCAAACAACAAAAATATTATTAAATTATATATATGGGTTTCAATTATTTTATACGAGAAGATGGTTTTATTTTTTCAAGTGATATTTTTTATTTCATATTTTAAATGGATTATGAATATATAGTTAATTTTTATGTGTTTTTTATTTTCTTACTAAACTAAACAATTCATTTTTTATAACCATTACTGAAATTTTTTTCTCATCATAAGTATTTTAAATGATTTCACAGGGTTTAAGGATTTTTATGGGAAAGTATGAATTAATTTTGGAAGTTAAAATTTCATTGCATGGACGAATTCATATTTTATTTTTATTCATTTATTTTATTCTATAAATAATTTTTTATAAGAAGCGTACACGTTGTAATTTATGTTATTTATGTATGATTTGGGGACTAATTCTTCAACATATAAATATGAATAAATCATCAATGTCAAAAAAATTAATTTCATCACTAAAACACATGATAAAAATATGGTTTTTGGTTATATCAGTATAATTGGTAATAAATCAAGGTTTATAAAAGATTATATGTCAGTATAGTGTAAATATAATTCCCATTGAATATATTACATTATTTTTATTATTAAAAGATGATATATTTTATGATTTCTGTGTCTATTATTCCAAAATTTTATTTTAGTAATTCTTTTCAATAGTTTAAATAAGAAAAATATAGTGGGAAGGAACCAATATGAATATATCCTACCAAAATTGAATCACAAGAAGGTATGAATAAGAAATTATTTGTTTTAGTAAGGAATAATTTGTTGCTTTATATAAATCGATGTGGTATCCATAATATAGAGGACCCTAGTGTACCCTAAAGGGACATGTATTTTGTGGATAATTACATGTGGAAAAACCCACAACATTTTATCAAAAAGATGACCTATTAGTAGCTGAAGAATAGATAATTTCATCAGAGGTAGTTTTTTAAGTCACGGGATGTTAGAAACTATAAAATGTAAGTCTATCCATTAATTTTTTCTAATGTGATTTTTAATGTTGTAAATTTTTTATTATGAATAGGAGAAAAATATTTTCAGTATTTCTTGTAATAGAAAACACTCAATGATATCTTCCTTGAAAAATATTTCATTAATGTATTTTGGATAAGGATGGGGAAAAATTCATATAATTAATGAAAAAAGACCTTGTTTATGTGGTTTTTATATGAATAAATCATCACGAGAGAAGCTAGGTATAAGACAATTTTATTAATGATATTAGTGGTAAAATTGATAGATTTTACACAGTATTGAATCCAATAATACAAACAGATTATTCCTCCAAATAATAAAGAATTTATGAGAAAGTGGTTCAATGTTATGATAATGATGAAATGGTGTTTGTATATAAATACATGACACACAATGAAAAGAATATGAAATGGTAAAGGTGGCATGAATGTGTGAAGCAACCAACTATGAAATATGTCAGTGACCCTAAAATTAATTCCATGTACTGTAAAATAGATATTGGGGAATTATTTTCAGATTTGGAATGTCATACTGGGGTAGAATGTTTGGTAACAAGTTTCAATACTGGAAGGAAAAAAATAATGATTAATCCACCAATTACATTATATAGAATCAGTAAATAGTAATATTAATTAGCTTTAATGAGTTGGGACATGAAGATAACATTTTTCCTAAGAAACATAATTATAGTGGAAAACATCACGAGTAGAATAAAAATTGGATAGTGAAATCATTTCACACTACAATTTTTGATTTTTGTCCATTTGATGAAGTTATGGATGCATTATTTATTTTTATAATTTTAGAAGGATTATTATAAGAACAATTAATTAGGATACAGTATTTGAATAACCAAAATATCATCAATGAAATATAACGAGTTTCAATACAAATTTAATGTATATGTTTAAATGTTATTTGGGGAAGACGAAAAATATTTATGTATATGTATGTTTAAATGATTAGTGTCTATTAAAAAAATATATATATATATCTATGTGAAATTATTTAGTTAGTACAGTTTCTATTAAAGTTGAATATTAGATACTAATACACTCTCTCATCACAGGAATGTTTGATTTATATTATTATGTGTTATCCATATTGTTTTTAGTTAATATTTAACGTTATTAAGAATAACATGTTATACATTTGATGATTATGGATCTATAATATGTTAATTATAGTCGTTCATGCATGAAGATTCATTTGGGAAACTAATTTCTCAAGGAAAGAGAAGTATTTTTTGTTGAAGTTGATTAATGGATGAATCTATAATCATGATTTTTGTATATTTAGTTATTCTATTAGTATATTCACTAATGGAATCAACGCACTATAATAAAATGATCTTGAAAAAATATATACTTTTTCTATCGTTATTTAATATATCAATGGCCTTTTAAACACATATTCGTCTGGTGTTTTTTCATAATTGGCATACACTTCATTGTGTTCTCCATCACTCACTATTATCCCATGAGGATTAGTTTTACCTTCCAAGTCCATATTTTAATTTTAAAAAAAAAACTTTTGTTGAATACTAGGTATGCATATTATCTAATAAATATTATGTTTCCCACTCACCCTTTTTAATAGGATATGTTTTGTACTTTTTTCATATTGTGATATTTAATAAAGGAACACTAAAAATCATAATAATTTGTTATACAAGAATAATTTGAGGGGAAATTAATTTTAAGAGATTTCTGAAGTAACACACCAATATTTTATAAAATATATTAATTCAAATGAATTTATATTTTTTAAGATAAATAGTTACAATCAATAAATATTTTATCTAGAATCACAGATAATACAAATTTTATGTTATGTTTCGCAGAATAGTGTGTTATTTTGATGACTTGTGTTATATATGAAGAAAGAGTCTAACCAGACAACAATGAAGAATTAATATTTCTATGATAGGTATCACATTGACATCTCAGTGTATATAATGAATGAGATTTAATAAATTATGAAATTATAGTTTACCAATATTTATAACATGAATTTAGTATATACGAATTTTATAAAAATAAAAATAAAGTCCAATTGAATATAATGGTGGTAACATCCCATGTAATGAAAAAATAAGAATGTTTTATATTTATTAATATCTTTTAAATAAATATTTATATTACCATAAACTGGATTGTATTTATGATCGCATTGTTGACACATATTAATGAGTTTTTCTGGAATATTACATTGCATCAAGAATGGGTTATTTAAATAAAAAAATATAATGTTAATATTATTATTTTTGATTTGTAGTTATCATATATATAAATTATAATATAAACTCAATATTTATAAATATATTAATTTTACACATTTTTATTATGTTTTTTAAAATTTTCCTAATAAATTTTATAGGCTTAAAATAATAATAAATCCAATTTTAAGCATAAACAGATCTGTATTCTTTTGTGGTAGTTTTTCCTAATTTTAATAGAGAAACTATTATAAATATAAATTTTTAAACTTTTGTAAATGTTATATGATACATAAAAAAAGTTTTAAATATAAACATAAAAAATTATTTTGGTTGATGTTTTCTGTTTTGAAACATTGAATTGTTTATGAATAGGGAAAAATACTAAATTTTAGTTCAAAATGTATTTTTTAAAAAAAATTATTTATATATTTAAATTATTTTTTAAATTGTTATTAATGTTTAAATTTATAATATATATATCAATTTATCCAATTTCGGTCATTATAATCAACTTCACTCTAAATTTAGATATAAAAATATAGCATTATTTTGAACATATTTACTTCAAAAAGCCACTTTTCCATACAAACTACAGATTACATTTATATATATTTCAAAAAATAAGGAAATGATAATTTTTAAATATTTATTAATTATTTGAGGAATTAATGATAGTTAATTTATAATATTTATATCTTATATTTTGACCAAAATTATTAGTGATGTAATTAAAATTAATTAGAGTAATGAGAAGGAAAATTAGATTGCTAGATAGAGTAAACCATAATCATATGATAGTAAATGTCATAGGAATTTATCCAAAATCCATTTCACTTTTATATTTACACTCTATAATAACTTCTATAAATCTTTTACCAAAATTTTTGCCTTCATGGAATTGGAAAAACATTAGTGGAATTCTATTTTCAATAGATTCCATAAATGCCACTCCTCCTTAACATTTAAAACTAACTCAACATTAAAATTTATTCCCACCTATATAAATCAATTGGATCGTCCAATACCTTCCCAAATATTCTCCCAATATCTATATACTCACCCTAATGGAGTTACATTGGGATTAAATCCAACCAAGATGTCCTTTACTGCAATCCAAAAGGAGTAACCCGTAAAAGAGGTAATATTATTCAATGGGTATTACTATTTTATTATTTGAACACCACAGAAATTATTCCAATTACCTGAAAACATCATATTATAAATAAATTTTATATAATTATTTTTTTATTTTTTTATTTTTCAACATAATCCTAAAATTTCTTTGAAAAAAATCGTAAGGAAATTAATATTTAGGTATAGTGAACTACCGCCTAACATAATGATGTTGTTCATTTTTCCTTAACCACCTCTGAGGGTTGGGTATTGTGATTGACATGATATTTTTACATGATATATTTATTTATTTAAATTCATTTATATTTATATTACATTTATGATTTATCTATAATTATTTAATTAATATATACGCATACTGTCCGGCTTTCCATTTTTTTTAAATAATGTAATGTCGTTTCTGGACGTGTGGATTACCGCCACCATGAAGCGATGCGATACACTCACACATTACCTAAAATGTAAAAAGTAAATATTTAATTAAAAATATGTGACATAATATATATATATATAATATTTATGAAATAATTTCATTTCTAGAAATATAATATAAAATTTTCTTTATTACCCTTTCACACACTGAAAAAGTGATAACATCATATGTAGATGTGTGGTCCCACGCCCACTCAACACATTTTGATTCCATTTACATCACAAAAATTATATATTTATGTATATTTTGTAATATAAAATATTTTTTAATATATAATGATCTATTTTTATTGATAAATGTTACATACCTTCTTTTTTTAATGATCATGGGAAAATAGGAATGTTACTCATGGTAATGTATTACTTATGGTCTCCCTGATTGTAACGTTAGTTCGTTTTTTATAAAAATATTTCATGATTGGTATAATGATTATTTTATTTATAAATATGATTATTATATAATAATTAATATTCTGTATATGATTATATGATGTCCCATACAATCACTGTTGACATACTGGTGTTTTTTTCTAAATATACTGAATAAAATGAAAACACCCAACATTAAATTAATTTGTTGATTAGAAAATTTTAACAATTTAAATAAAAATACGGATAAACTTGTAAAATATAATTAATAAATTAAATAAAATATATATTTTTTTCTATTTACGAATATCAATACACAGATGTCAAGCCAGATTCATGGTATGATATTTCATCTTTATCTCATTTCACAGTGACATTTCATGATGATATGCACATTCTTTCCATTATAAAATAAATATAAATATGTTTTTGAAATTAAATATACATATTATATTTATGATAATGTAATTAAATGTTTTTAAACCATTTTTATTTAATTTAGATTATTATTTAAATGTTCCAAATTATATTGGAAACATTGAATTATTATAGATTTAATTGTAAATATATTGTCGAAGCTAATATTTTTTAGAGTATTTTAAATATTTATTTATTTTATTATAAAAGGGATATAAAATTCATTTAATATCTATTTTATAATTCTTTTTATGTTATTTTAAAAAGAATAATTTTACATGTTTTGTAGAACATTTAGAAAAATATTAAAAATAAATGTTATATTCTTAATATATTATGAGCCTATGATAATTCCATTATTTTGAAAATTATTTATTTTTTTTATTATATTTAGATATTACATTTTATCATAAAACAAATCCCATATTTCCTTATATTTTTTTTATTTTTGACTAAAAAATGTTTTCCTAAAGAAAATTGATCATGGGAATTGAAAATTTGTTCTCAATAGAAATTAGTGCTTTTATATCAATGTTATTTCATATTGATTTAAAATGAGTTCTAAAATTTTTTAAGTTGAAATTATTTTAATCATGATATGAGACATGTGCATTATTTGAAACATGTGATCCTTTTATATGAGTGTTTGAACCCTATTATATATAATGGGAAAACTGTGAGCTAGATATTGCTTATATAATGGGTTGAGCCCCATTCTCGCTCATGTGTGATCATGATATATTTTATATGATGGGTGATACACAATATATATCACTAATTCATTGTGTAACAATAAATTTTGAAGTTTGTCTATTTTTATACCAATTGATTGGATATTGACATTTTTTATAGTGTTTAATAAATGTGATCCTCCATTTTAGAAGAATATTTTTAGTTACTAGCTTTGGGATTTGATGATTTTATTTGAGTTAAAGGTGTTTTTTCATTAGAAAATGTTTTATTACATATTTACCAATATTTATATATATAGGTAAAGATTATAATATATTTCAAGGCTTTATTGAACAGACAGTTTACTTCATTTTTACATCCGCCACTGAACATTTGTTCTCATACAAGGATTTTAAAATTATTTCAAAGGGTTTAATGGTAAAAAAAGGTAATGGAAGAAGTAATTTTAGAAGAAATGGGTATTTTCCATAATAAAGACATTAATTATTTTGAAGGAATAATATTAATGGAATAATTGCTTAACAAAATTGTTCACAATGTATTTTATGGGTTTTTATGTATGAGTTATGACCTAAATTTCAAAAACTCTATATCTTAAAAAATTTTCAATGAGAAATAATTTTATTTGATGATAATAATTCATGGTTATATAATTCTATTGTAATAGAAATTAAATAATTTACAATATATTATTGTATTTTTTATGAAATGTTTCAATGTGGATGTTCTATTTTGATATCATTCGTCATATTATAATTGATATTTTTGGATTATGTTTATTTTAGGGGGTATTAATCTAAAATTTTATATTCTGGTTTCATTTTGAATGTATATGATGATTATGATTCACCCATTCCATATGAGTTATTCACTACTCTTATTGTATGACATGAAAATCCTTCAATGGCCCTTATATCCAATGATATATATCATTATAAAAATTATTCTGTGTTTTAAATGATGTATTATGTGAATTTTTATGGTTTCCTATAATATGTCATTACATTATGTTTTTTAAATCCAACTATATGATTTTACTCATTATGATATTGTTTACTAATAATCCATGTTATTATTATGCTTGTCGAATATCAACGGTTATGTTTTATTATTAAATTAGTATTTATATATATTTATTTGATAAACTCCTATTCATAAAATATTCTTCTCTAGATTATGTTTTAATGTCATGTATTTTTTGTTTTTAAAAATTCCTTATTTTTTATGTTTAATTGTGATATGTTCTACTATATTATTACCTTAACTAATTATCTAATCTCACACATTTATTTTGTTTTATTTTTCCTTATAATTCCATGATGTATATTACGATTGATATGAATGGATAACATAGTATAATATTTATGTAACCAATGGTGTTAAAATGATATATATCATTTTATGTTGTAATGTTTCACTTATATTTGAATCCAGTTTTACAATGCTAATAAACTATTAAGTCTTTTATGATGTGATTAATTTTATATATGCCTATAATAATATAAGGGATCGACTCTAGGATACTAGGGTAATGATTTTTTCTTTCTTATCAAATGGTGTGTAATAGTATGTATGGAAACTATAATTACGAAAAAAAGATTAGTTGAATAAAACCCTATAAATGGTTTTGATAATATTTAAATGGTAACCGGGTTTATAATTTTTGAATTGGCTCTAAATAAATTTGTTAATTACTTCACTTGTTTTAAAATTTCATAATCAAATATATTGTATTACTTTGTTTAGAAAATGCACCAAGTGTAAAGAAGGGAGACCATATCAACGCATGTATTCCATGTATGAATTACCCTTTGATTTAAGATATTGTGCTTGGAGCTGGAACTCCAAGTGGTGATGAAAAACTTATAACAATACATGGAAAAATACCTATAGTATTGAGAAATGAAAATAATCATATAGAGTATCCAGATTCACAAAATGGGATAACAATGATAGGCCACTTCATGCGACCAAAACATCGATCATTAAATTTTATTAAAACTCTTTCATTGTAGTAGAATAGATTTGTTCCGTTAAATTGATATTTATAGGTTTGGGAAGTAACAAAATAGATATGGTTATCATGGTTTTTTTATTACTCATATGTGATGAAGATCAATTCTAATTTTAAATTAAAATAGTAATGAGTACTAATAAACTGGGAATATATAATGTAAGGAATTTATATAAATTTTATATGAAAAATATTTCCCTCACGAACAAAGAGTGGGTAACTATAAAAAATTCATGATGGTGAGATATAAATAAGATGAAATCATTTCTAGGTATGAATCCAATTTACAAGGATAGAGAGTCCTTTCATTGATTAAATATGTAATCCTATGATAAATATTGACTATTTATTTGATGGTATTATTAGAACACTGTGAATGGAATAATTATCCCAAATATTTTTATCAGGTGAATATATAGTGGAATGTTTCATCAAGATGGAGAAATAAATTTCCATTCCATATGAATTCGAATATATTAAGGATATCAATAAGGTTATTGATTAGTCTAAATGAAAAATAAGGAAGAAGGTAATAAGGGAAGAATATAATTTAAATCATTAAATACATGTTGAATGAAGAATATTGGACAAGCCTGTTAGGAATGTGTGTTTGTAATAGTTTTTTAGAAAATTTCCATCAATCTCATGTTTTTAAAATAAATAATTGTGTCTATAATGTGAAAAAATTTATCTATAAGTAGGTGGGCCACTATGCACATGATTATCCGAGACATCAAAGAAACATTCCCCAAAAAAGGAAAAGGGAACAAGGTCATGCATATCATGTCATAAGAGCTAGGGATTAAGTTCAAAATAATGTGGTGGTAGGTATATTAATCATCTCCTCATATTTATAAAATTTTCTATTTGAGTCTAGAACAAAAAATTCTATTATATCTTCTCAGTTTTCTATAAAAAATGGACTTCCATTTGTAATTAACAATTGAATTGTTAGTAAACACCTCTTGTGGAAGCCTTAATAAAACATTTTTCTATAAAAAAATGGTCTATTATGACACATAAATGTGATTTACATTCTAATTTTACCTATGATTGATTTTTATTTAATAGTTTTTATGGAATGGATTTCAAAATATAATGAAAATATTTATTGAAAGTTGGAGGAAATTAAGATTTGAAAAGAATATGTGTAAGTTATTATATATACGTGACATAAATTATCATCTAATTCATATTCTGATTCACCTATAGGATATCTTCAAAATTAAATTCATAAATTTTATCTACTGATAAAAAATAATGATGAAAAATATGATCAAAAAATTAAGTATGTAATAATTTTATTTGAACACATTGATGTATTTTTATGGGAGATTACCTTTACATCCTCCATAGTTGGATGTTGATTTTTCGATTGATGTAGTCCCTAATTAAGACCTATATCATTTAAACTTTTTATAATGGACATGGTTTATTAAATAGCTTTAATGAATCTAATATAGTAATTGAGTGTTAAAGGATTTATATTCTATAGTGTTTCACCTTGCGAAGATATTTTTATTTCATTTAGGGGAAATATGGGCCTATGAGGCAACGCATTGAAAATATGAGGATGGAAAAAATTAAAATAAATAAAAGGTCTACTCTTCTTTTCATTGTTGACTTCTTCAACCAAATAACTTGATCTAATTATTTTTAAATTATTTTTATTCATTCCGGAGGTCATTTATTGCATTTAACAAGGATGATATTTTACATAAAGTATGTAATGATCCAATGTTTTTCCTTGGAAATTAATTTTTTTAAACATGTCATATAATCACATGACATTACATTACAATTAACTACTATGTACCATGTGACCATTAAACATAATTTTATCACTTATGTGTTTGGAATTTTGATACTCTGACATTCACGGTTCCGACCAGTTTAATGTTTGGAGTCTGATAAAACAAACCTAATTTTTTGGGAGTCGTAACATACCATTATGAATATTAATGTCACCCATATAAATAGTGATATACCCTAGTTAATAGAAACATTACATATGATATTATATATATATATATATATATGATTCCACGGAATGTATGATGTATCTATATTACAGAATAATTAAATAAATAGTTTAAAACTATTTTATAGAAATAATTATTATTATAATTAAACAATAAATTAATCATATGTAGAAAAATATTTTTGAAAAATCTAATTTATTTTTGGATTAAACATGTTGAAAAATGGTTTGGATGATTTTTTGGGATTTTTCTAAAATATTAGTACTGTTGATGAATAGTAAAATATGAAAACATGCGATTAATGATATATAATTGATTTATTAAGTAATTGATGATGACTTATTGATGTATGACCAACTGGTTCTAATAAAAATTCACTTATTACTATTTTTGGTCATGAAATCATAACTATTTTTGTTCTTGAGGGAAAATGATAAATAAAGGAATTAAATAATATGAAAACTCACCTCTCCACCACTATAAATACCACCATACATGACCTATTCCATTCACTCCTAATAAGCCTGTTTCCTTTGGTATAATATTCTAAAACCCCTCTTAAATAACTTCACAAAAGTTCAATATCCTTTGGTCTCCTAAAAATAAAAAATATGGTCCCCTTATGTGGCTCTAAATGAATATTTAATCAAGAGGTAAATTTATATTTTGTTTTTATTCTTTTTCTTTTCAGGTTCATTTATATTCTTTTCTATAAATACATCTACATATCAAAATATTATCAGTACACATGTAACTTACATGTAATGAAATTTTATTACGATTATGGAATTATTTATTAATATATATCCTTTACCCCTGTTTTATTTTAGTAGAAAAGACACCATCTAAAATGTGTTAATTAACAACATTCAAGGATTATGGATTTTCAATTTCCATTACCGTCATCAATTATGGTCATGAAGCCATTTTCATGGTTTAACCAAACTATAATATTTTTTATTTCCTATATATGTTCTTGGAATCCTTTTGTACACATTTTTTGATTTATTAAACAAAACATGTTAATTGTTTCCAAAAATCATCAACAAACCCAGATGGTTATCTTTAATGTTTTATATAATGATTAAACTTCACTCCAAGTAAACAAATTAAATTTTGAACCCTCAAATCTTCATATATATTCAATAATAATATATAAATTCAATTTTTTACTACCACCTTCACCATACATGTTTATCCGAACATGAACCAATCAATAAAACCACGAAAGAAAATAGACATGAATAATGAAATTGAACCACATAATCAATCAAAGAGTTTACAGAAGAACATTAAAAGGTTATAATAAATATTTTACATATTTAATTGGATCATTAATTTTTAACTGATATACCTAATATTATTATTCAGTTCATTAAGTTCAAGCAAAGGTCACCATCTGATTTAAGATACGGGATCCTGCCTATTTTTCTTTTATTAATGAATGTCCTCAATGTTATTCCATTTTATGTGTAATACCTAATAATGGGGTATGATTTAGAATCTCCCCTATAATTACCACATGATTTATATGTGATGATACACCCTTTTCTATCTCATTAATACTTATTATGTATACCCTCTATCATGCCGATAATCTATAAGAAATTCTACCTAAATCACCTTTACTTCCTCATGGTGCCTCGTCATTCCTATTACCAAAATTAATTTCCCATATCGTATTATGTTCATATTTTAAATTATGTGTACATGTAAAAAAAATTATTTATCAATACCCTTTATCAGTATATTTTTGGGGTATATATTTTTTTAAATGATTTACTCCCCAATACTTCCTGATAAGTAATCATGTTTTATGGGAACTTCCCACATTTTTACTTCATTACAAGTGCACTATATCCTCTATTTTAACCCACCAATAAATATATAAAAGTATTATATTTATATTGAAAACTATCTGTGTTAACTTCTAGTTTTATATAAAATATTTTTCCCTTTTCTATTTTGAATGATCATTTGTAATTTCCATAAAACCACTCAACTATTATTAAAACTAAAATGTCTCAAAAACATTTCATACATGATTCTAATTATATTTAAAATCAATTATCGTGATATATTCCTATTTTAACTTATGAACTTTCATGTATGTTATAATTCCTTTCATTCACGCACACTATTATAAAACTCCGACTAGTTATTCTAAATAACATAATTGTGGTACCCAATACTTTCCATGTGTAAAACTTTTGTATATATACGATCGATTATGTTTGATTAATTATACAGATAATATATTCATGGATAGTTAATAGGGGTTCACCCGGTTACCTCTCTAATTCATTGGTTAATATTTATTCTAATGAGATTTTATGGGTGACGGTCTTGGCGGTTTTCATTGGCTTATGCTACTATGTGCAACGATCGTGGAGGTTAGAAATGGATTGTGATACTATGGGAAATGGTCTTGGATGTTTTCCTTGACTCATAATAAAATCCTTTTTTCTATTTTAGCTACATTTCTATGATTAAATGTTAATAAAATCCCATATTTATATGATATTATTCCATATATTACATTCCTTTTATTTATTTCATCATGACATTCCTTTTATCCCATGTGCAGATTATTTTTTCTTATAGTTATCACCTATCTGGTATTTAGATCATCTCAATGATCATATTATACCTATGTTATTGTATGAATGATTCTGATAACTATAGAATATTGGATCTCATTAATGAGTTTATGTAAAAATAATGTTTTATTAGGTACCTAGTCTTCAATGACACTAGAATTTGTGATCATTTTCTTGTAATATATTATATTACCATGCTTAAAATCTTGAAATGATATAACTAAAAGGCTTGGATCTCTTTTGATTTTATCATAGAATGTTCTATATATTTTTGGTCATCATGAATATCGAACCTTATTGAGAACCATATGTATGAAACTAATTATATCAAAACATCCCTATGTTTTTGTAGGTATAGAGTAAGTGTTTTATCAAGGAAATTCATCAATTTCATGATACATATAGCTAGAGGTGCCTCTGTAACATATTTACAAATGATTGAAAAAATCAAAAAAGAGTTTCAAGCAGACTTGGGGTATCCTAGAACATTAAAAATTGGCCTTTATGAACTCTTTGTTTGACACTCCATGTGTGATATTCTTGGGTAAATTCATGATCTTATTAAAAAACATTATTAAGTGAATAAAATAACCCATAAGAATATATGTTAAGAAATAAATCAAGGATAACCGGTGTTTAATCCTAAGGAGTCATAAGTATTTATACACTTCTACATTAAATGTGTTTCCTTTTATGGTCGAAATTTTCATTTTTGTATTCAATAACAAAGTATAAATGCCCTCAAATTGAACGTTATCTTTTTTAGTGAATGACGATAAATAGAATAACATATCCCAAAAATTAATGAGATAGGAAATGTGACAATTGACCTTATTATATGGAAGATATGATGGGAACATGTAATAAAAATATTACTACATAACATTCTAAGATAGCTCATGGCATGAATAGTGTCTCAAATCATGTGGAACTCCAAAATCCTCTAAGGAAATAACACTATTTCATTGAATCCTTTATGAGGAATATGTCTCCAATGTTTAGTTTATCATCTAATCCCCTCCCCACATAATAGTGGATTAACACAATTGAAATGATATTTTCTATCCTCTGGTTCATAGAAGAAGAGAATGGCGTACTGGGGGTCTATCATTTTGATGAGGATGCCACTCAGTTGTGGAAACTGATAATGAATATGAAGCCCTAGAATGAAACTTAATCCATGTATTGTGAGGAATTCAAGATAATGTGTTTCAATAAATATTTTTCAAAAACCCTTCATCTCAAGATAGAAGGATAGTTCCTTAGTCTAATGCAAAAGTATGATGAGTCCATCAGGGCATTTGAAGGAAACCAATCATGGCTTATAAAGTACGCCTATGGATTTTTCATGGACACTGAATGTAAGGTAGATCACTCATTTATAAGACTAATGATAACTCTATTAAGATCATTGGATCTTTGAGATAATGACAGTAACTAAAATATTGTCTATTATGTCCCCATGGTTGAAATGGAGATTGTAGTATCTCAGTGGTCTCATGGACCTGGTGATAAGAAGCATAAAATGAAGAATAACATGGGAATTTTAACAAAACAATTACAATGATGGAATGCATCTTGAATATCCCACCTTTGAAAATTAGGGAAAGATGCATCCTGGAAACAACTTATATAAAACCATGAGTTTCTTCAAATGAAAAAATCTATGTCTGGTGAAATAGAACAACCAAAAGGGTATGAAAAATATCGAAAATGAGGAAGAAAAAAGGAAGTTCAAGATCAACACTGAGCATGTACTGTACTATTACAATTTCACAAAGAATGTTCATTATGAAAACAATTGTCCTAAGACATGGTTTGGTCGAGGAAATCAACAACAATATCCAAGAAAACAAGGAAGGAATTATGTTATCAGTATCACTATGGTGGATCTCGACAATGATGTGGTCACAAGTACGATAGTTATTCAATCAAGAATAGAAAAACTACTATTTTATTCGGGTTCTATGCATTCTTTAATATCTATATAGTTTATAAGAACTATTCAAACATCCCCTCAAAATATAGAAGAAATGTCATCTATGAGAATATAGAATGGGGAAATTATTCCATCAATTGTTTATAACACCTACTAGGTAAATGTTTGTGGACTGAACCTCCTATAAAATATTTTCATACATCATTTAGTGGAGTTCGATGTTATCATTGTCATGGATTGGATATCATTACATAATTCCCACATCAACTTCTATGGAAGGGAAATTAGTCTCCACATCCCGTATCATTCTCCAATTTTATAAATGTGTATGGAGAATGATGAATCCATTTAAGAATCAATGTATCAAGTGTGGATACTAAATCCTTATGAACACACATATCAATATCAAATGATTGGTATAAATAAAATAATCACGCTTCTCGACATGACCATCATGAGGGATTACACTAATGTATTCCATAACATGTTTCTATGAATTACTCTTAACTAAGGGGTTGAGTTCTCATTAGAAATTAATCTTGGATTTATTCATATATCATTGACTCCTTATATAATGGTCATCATAGTGATGGAAGAACTAATGAATCAGTTATAGGAGAATCTAGATAATGGATTTATACGTACAAGGGCTTCACTGTGGGGAGCATAAATACTCTTTATCAAGATGAAGTATGGTTCAATGTGAATATGCATTTATTTTCGTGATCTAATTAATATCCCAATAATTAAAATGTATCACCTACCATTGAAATATGAATTGTTTGATCACTTGTGTGGAGAAAATTATTTCACTATGGTGGAACATTCGTCGGGATATCATAAATTAAATGTGAAGAAGGAAGATATTCCCATAAATACCTTTAGAGCAACGTATGGACACGATGATATCATAGTTATTCACTTCATACTAACTAATGGTCCAACAATTTTCAGGGATTTAATAAATATCGTCTTCAGATATTACCTCCAAAAATTATGTTGTAGTATTTATTGATGATATTAGGATATACTCTATGATCAAGGAGGGACATGAGGATAATTCGAGTACTATGCTAAAGACATTGCGATGGGAGAATCTGAATGCAAAAAACTGTAAATGTGAGTTATAGAGGGATGAATTGTAATTATTAGGGAATGTCAGCAAAAAGAAATATGTAGACTCTTCCAAGACGAAGGAAATTGAAGAGTTTCCCCTGCCGAAATCTGTAATAACGATCTTCAAAATTATGGGTCTAGCTATGTATTATCGACGATTTGTAAATAACATTTCATGATTGTCAAACCCATTGGTCAATAATACATGGAAGTGAGTGATGTTTTTTTAGACTCATAAATGTGAATACTGTATTAAGATGCTGAAAAAGAGGCTAGTCACTAATGTAGTACTCACACTCCCAAAAAGGGGAGAACTCTTTTTGGGTTCTGTAATGCTTCAATGATGGGATTTCAATGAGTGCTAATGAAAAATGATAAATTAATATCCTACACCACAAAGCATGTAATAATACATGAGAAATACTATCCTCCACATGATCTAGGATTGGAAGTAGTGATATTTGCATTAAAAATATAGATAAATTATCTCTATGGGGATAACTATGAGATGTATACTAACGAAAATATAATAAAATATATATCCACACAAAAATAGCATCATATGTGCTAGCGATGATGGATAAATCTTTTCAAGGATTATGAATTCTCAATCCACTATAACCCTTGTATGGATAACAAGGTAGTCGGGGAAATATGTATAAATTATCATGCATCCTTATCAATGATTTCAATTGAAAAGGATCTAATATACACAGATTTATTAAGGATGTATATGAAAATTATTATGGGAGTCACATCATCAATCCTTTAACAAAAGATTTCACAAACATCTCTCATGGAGATGATAATTTTTTATCAAAGTTATGATGTGTAACATTAGAAAAGGTTTTAAACTTTATGAAATGGGAAATCTTCTAATTTCAAATTGATAAGGGCATTCTTTTATTATATGGGTTGTGATTATGTGCACCATATGATATATAGATAAAGAATCATATTTTAAATGATTCACATAGCTCCACCTTATATTTTCACCGATGTGTCACAATGATGTATCAAGATCTCTGAGAGATCATCTTGGTGTACAATATGAAGAATGAAATTACTTAGCATACATCAAAGTGCCTAGTTTTTTCACAAGTGACTTATAAAAGTCAAAATTCTGAAACACAGAAGTCTAAGATGATGATACAACCACTACCCATACCATCATGGATGTGGAAGAACTTTACCATGGACATTGTCACTGGATATCTAATGACATCTAAAGGAAATAATTATATATCGGTTATTGTCGGTCATCTTACAAATACATCTAAATTTATCATGATTTGAGAGGACATATAATTGGATCAACATTTACATATTTAAATCAATGATGTGGTAAGGATGCACAGAGTAACACTATCTTATTTATTCAATTTTTATTCAATATTCACAACAAATTTCTATAAATGTGTCTATTAAGATCTAATCATTAAACTTAACATCAGTACAATATTTCAACCACAAACTGTTAACAAATACATGAAATCCATTCAGACATAAGAGTACACATTGTGAGAATTTTCTATAGAATTATAATGAGTATGGGATATAAATATTCCACTCATTGAATTCTCGTACAACAACAGTTTCCACTCGAGAATCCAAGTTACACTATACGATGACCTTTATGGGAAAAGGTGTAGAACGGCAATGTGCTGGGATGAATTCGATGAGTGTAAACATCTAGGAACTGAAATTCTCAAAGAAATGGTGGAGAAAGTGAAAACCATTTCAGATCACATCAAGGAAACCAAATGTCAATAATAGAGTTATGAAGGAAACCATTGATGAGACCTTGAGTATAATTTTGGAGGCATGGTATTTCTTCACATATCTCAATGGAAGAGGGTCATGAGGTTTAGGAAGAAACAAATGTAAAGTCTCAACAATATCAAACCCTTAGAGATTCATAATTATATGTAGGTTATGGAATATAGACTGGAACATCCACCCACTATGATGAAATTACATGATGCATTCCATGAATATCTATTAAAGAATTACATACCAGATCTTTCACATGTACTATTTTCAGAGTCTTTATAGTTGGAGAATGATATTTCTTATGAGGATCACTGAGAGAAGTTCTCATATCATAGAGATAATGTCTTACATAACATGACTACTCACCTGGTCAAAGTACTATGGATGAACAAAAACTGTGTGGAGGAATTATGGTAACTGGAGGAGTCAATGAAGGAAATTACTTGATGCTATTTATGGCATAAAATGTAAAACCAAATTTTGAGGGAATAAATTCATAAGGGGGAATAATGTAGTAACCCAATGTTTTTCAATAGAAAGTACATTCATATAAATATCATATATAATCACAAGAAATCAGAACACAATGAACTATTAATAAATTTGTGACCTTTAAACATAATTTTGACACTTATTTGTTTGGATTTTTGAAAATCTAATATTCAGCTTTGTGACCAATACAAATTTTAGAGACCGATTAGACCAATATAATTTTTTGTGAATAATATCAAACCCTTAAAAATATTAATGTTATCAATATGAATATTGATATACCATAATGAATATTAACATTACTTATGATTTTATATAAATAGGATTCATGTGAAAGTATGATGTGCTTATATTTTTTAGTAAGTAAATGAATGTATTAAAATTAGTTTTTTAGAATAAATTATGATTTTATTTAAATATTAAATTTGTCATATATAAAAAATTATATTTGAAAATGGTTTTTATTTTTTAATTCTACATGTTCTAAATTCTGTAGGGTGATTTTTTGGATTTTTTTCAAATACATGAATTTTTGAAAAATAGTCCAATACGATAATTTACAATAAATGCTAAATAAATTATATTTTGAGCCATTAGTGATTTTTTACAGATGTAATCCAAATTATTTAGAACTAACAATCATTTATTACTATTTATGATCATTTAATAATCATAATTTATTGTCATGGTAGAAAATAATAAGGAAAGGAATTAAATTTTATAAAAACCCTCTTCTCCACCAATATAAATACCACACTTCCTTTCCTTTTCTCATCACTCATATTATGCCTTGTTCCTTGCATATATGTTAACAAAATAACTCATAAATCTTGTACACGACGTCTAATAGCCCTTGGTATCTTAAAAAGTCCAAATCCTCTCCCCTTAAAAGGCTCTCGAGGAAGAATGAATCAAGTATTAAATTCCTGTTTTCTTTTCTTTTATTTTATTTTCATGTTCATTTACTTTCTTTTCTATACATACATCTCCGCATTCAAATGTAATGAAAACTATAGAACCTTACATGTACATAATTGTTTTATGATAATGTAATATAATATTATCATCTCTCATTTACCCATTTATTATTTTAGTTGTAAATACATTATCCGAGAGGAGTATATTTACTGCATTCAAGGATGGTGGGTTTTTAATTTCTATTACAATATTAAATTCAATTCATGAATCCATTTTAATGCTTAAAACTAACCATTATATTTTAATTATTCCTCATATATGGTTCAGGATACCTTTTTTACTTGTTTTTTGATTTATAAAACAAAACAGGTTCGTTGTGGCCCAAAACTGCTAATTAAAACAATATGTAATCACTAATGTCTTCTATAATGATTTGAATTTACTCCAAGTAACCAAATAATATTTTTCACCATTTAACCTTATAGATGATACATAATATATTAAAACTTCAATTTTGTGGACACACCTTCATCATACATTTATATCTGAACATGAATTGATCATTAAAACTAATCAAACAAATAAAACTGAATAATGAAATTTAACATCATTACAAAAAAAATTGTTAAAATGTATATATAAATGATATAAGATATATTTTAAATATATAATAGCTTCTAGAATTATTAATTATTGGACCTAATTTTATTATCCAAGTCATTGAGTTCCAGAAAATATCACCATTAAATTTTTGGTAATGGATCCTTTCCATTTCACTTTATTCCAAGAATGTCCTCTATGCTGGGATTTTTCATTTGTAATCCCTAATGATGGTATTTTATTTATCACCTCCCCATGCTTCTATAATTATGTAAATGTGATGTGAAACCTCTTTCCCTCTCATTAATCACTCTAATGAACACCTGATATCATACTGATAATTCGTAATGAATTCTACCCGAATCTCCGTTACTTATTATGGTTGTGCCATCTTCATTTTACCAAATTGATGATATCTTATATTATTTAAATTCATATTAAAAATTTAATGTAATAGTACCATACTAATTTATCAATACCCATTCATCATTATCCTTCGATTATATACATTTTTAAGTGATTCACTAGTCAATACTTACATATTAGAAAACTTGTTTTAAATGATATTTTGGAATTATTACCCATATTCAAGTGCACTCTATCATTTGTATTAAGACACAATTTTCTTCTCTAATTCAAAAAAAATATTATAGAATCCTTCATGGTTTACTTTTGGATTGATACAAGATATTTTTCCCATTTCTATTTTAAAATCTTAATTGTATATTCCGTAAAACACCTCAAAAAATATAATACTAAAATGTAAGGGTTCGGACCACTCTGGTCCATCCATTTTTGAAATGTAGAATTTGAGTTTTTTTGAGAGGACAAGGTGAATCAACCCACCAAATTTCCATATTTTTTGTCCTATGAATTGTGTTTCCAGTTTTATGACTAGTGTCACTGTGAGTCAGAAATGATGAGTTAGAAATGCTTAGTGAGAAATGGTGAGTCAGAGAGGGTGAGTGAGAAATGGTGAGTCAGAAACAATGAGTTAGAAATGGTGATTCACAACTGATGAGTTCTAAATGGTGATTTAGAAATGGTGAGTTAGAAATGGTGAGTCAGAAATAGTGATTCGAAAATGGGGAGACAGAAATTGTGAGACAGAATCGGTGAGTTAGAAATGGTGAGTCAGAAACAGTGACTCGGAAATAGTGAGTTAGAAATTGTGAGTTAGAAATGGTGAGGCCGAAATGGTGAGTTAGACTCGGTGAGTCAAAAACTATGAGATAGAAATGGTGAGATAGCTCATAAACAACGTATCCAAAACTGTTTCGTATTTCCTATGCCAAATTTCATGATTTTTCCATTTTCGCCAATTTAACATTTTCATAGATGTAAAACATATTTATGGCCTTGTTTTAAAGGAAATAATGCTAAATCCAATCCCATAACTCTTGTTTTAATTTTACTAAGGACCTCGATAAATTTACTTGGTCAAACCGCATGGTTTAATGAGATGTGATTTTAATAGAAATTCCACTGTATCTAAAACCACTACTTCATTAAATCATCTAAATGGACCAGATATCTTCCTCCCTTGTTCTTTCTCCTTGTTATCTAGTTTGAAACACTCAATCCATTCCTTTTTTATAGTATTTGTCAGATTAAACTTCTCTTGGTGGATTGGTTCCCCTTGAGGTTTTTTCTTGGTGCAAGTACACCCCCTATTTTGGTGCAACCAATTATTATCCATCCATATCTGATATAAGGTATGATTTATCATCGTTCTTTTGGGATCAACTTATCCTGTTTCTCCATTCCATTTTATGGAATGAGATATATATGCTCCTAATGGGGTTTCTTCGTATTTGGTTGGTGCGGTCATGCAGCGACATCCTCCAGTGGATGCAATTGTCATGGGATAAGGTGATCCCGATCCGTTGTGCGGATCATTATCGTATATAGATACTTATAAACATTTATAAGGTAGGTGATTCGTAGATTCTCTTTTATTTTTACAGGCAATAGTAGAGTTAGCATGTTTTATCCACAAGATCACTAGGAATTGACAAAATAAATATCTGAATCGGATAAATAAATTGATATCAGTGGTATGGTATTTCCTCTTGTTTTTTCTAAATAGAGTGATATCTATTAATTCTTTGTTTAGTTATTCAATTTTTTTTGGAAATTTTTAAAGAATGTAAATCAGAATTAATTGATAATTCTTCTTGGATGTTTATTTTCTTTACATTTCCCACTACTCAAGGAAGCTGGTCTTTCTTACCCTTCTTCTAAAAGGGGAAAAGGCATGTGGGGTATGTCACGAGCATTCCGTGTTTAGCTCTTGAAGGGAGGATGAGTCTACGTTCTTTCTATAGGTAGAAAAGGCTCAATAGGTAGGTCATATACTCACTGGGTTGATCCCCTTGTGTTTAGAAGAATATATATTTTTTTCAACAATTCCTTGTAATATAGGATAGCAATGAGGTAAATAAATAATTGAATAATTGATGTTAAACCATGGGATTTGGAGATTTCTGGGGCGCAATGTTGAGGATTTGATTTGAGGGAAAAGTGTACATTGGGTGCAATGCAAATGAAATTTAATGCGGAATTGTTATTGGTTAATTAATGTTTAAAGAATTAATTAATGAAAAATGACATTGATAAAAAGGGAATGATGTAATGTATTAAGGATCATTAAATGGTTGTCTGATTATAGGATACCAAGTATTAGAATTAGTATCCTAGAGTCTGAGAGACGTTAGCTGCAGTTGAGTATAATTCTAGGTTATATCCCTAGTGTGGTTATGAGATATAGTATATTATGTATGTTTTCTGCTTCTATATGCTAATCCACCATGTTAGTAAGGGAAACTGACACCATGAAGATTCTAACCCCAGGGGGGTGTTTTCTCAAACATTCTGGTGGGAGAATGGATGGGTGACTACACCATTTGGACCCGCTCTATTTTCCGTGTAGTTACTTGTGTTGGAAATAACATTGGTTATTTTCCCCATATATGTGTGTAGAGGGATATTTAGGCTTTTGTTTATTCACACACATATATTCTGGGTATATTTTTCTATATACTACTATAGGTATAACATGTATAGGCTATGATGGCTTTAGGATCCTTACTCGGTGTATGGGTCCTAATGGCTTGAGTTATAATACCTGATATATGATACACATTATGCAAGTTGTGGTGGCTCCCAAAAACTATATGTTTACTTTGTATACATGGACGTGGTGGTTTTTTTTCACGAGGGGCATATTGTGGTGCTTCACTTAGGTGCCTGCAGGTAAGCCTTTTTGGGGAGAGCAATGTTGGACCTGCGGCATTGGGGAAAAGTGGTAAACTACTGGGGAATAGTATTGGGGTACCCTAAAAATTATTAATTATATAATATAATCTTATATGCGTTACTTGGATAGATTAGTGATTCACGCTCAAATTTACCCAAAATAAGAAGGTAAGATGGTCCTTGTAGACTTTCTTGGGTTGTCAAATTCTCAAGGACCTAAGAAGTACCTACAGACACGTACATTCTATAGATTTTATTTGGCTATGATGTGGCCATGTTTGGTTGATTTATGATTCTATTAAATTAACTCTATTATACTTATGTGAATTCAATTTAAAATAATGATTTGATCCTAGGTTATCACTAGGAGTGGATTGGTCGTATTCCCTTTTACATTATTTTAATTTATTATATTTGAGTTGAGTTCATTTAAGTAGATCAAACAACTTCATCACTTACTGATTTTATACCAACACACCATAATACAAATCGGATATATGGTTGAAGGATCAAATTTATGATCACTCCAAGGTAAATGTTTGTATTATCACTTGATGTATGTGGCATTAAAATTCAACAAGGACGGAGAAATTTTAAATCATCAATTAAAAATCTCAATTTAAAGGAGTGATTATACAATAATGTGGTGATAAATAACTTCCAATGAAGTCCAGTGATACTCCCTTGGATCAAACCATATGTGGGTTATCCCTCCATTGATTCCTTGTTTTCAATAGAAGCTAGAAGTAGACTAATGAGGGAGTAATTGAAGAAGTAAAGAAAACAATAAAAAGTAAATGATCACTCCACCGTTGTGTGAATAAATTCACAATGTTTGGTGTGCATAAATTCACATCTTGAGTAAATGGTATCAAACATATATGGAGAAGGCCATAATAATAGTATAAGAAGAACTTTTATTATGAAACTAGGATGAATTAAAACAACTTACATGTTAAGGAAGAACATTACAAAGAAAAATTGACAGCAAAACATTAAGATGAAAACAATGCTCAAAGATGATAAAATCATCCACACCACTGCCTTATATAGGCCTTGTGGGAGCCTTTTGTAGTGACTCCAACAATACAAAAGATCTCACTTTAGTATGGTAGTCCTAGGGTGGTGGAATGTAAGTGAGAGAAGACTTTTCCACCCTTGACCTTAGGTGGCAGCTAGCTTGCTTCCACTGAACAGATGCACCTGTAATACCTTCTATATGTCCTAATTAGAGTGGGACATAGAAGAAAACAATAAATCTCCAGATGTACCCTAACCTACTATAATGTTTTAGCACAAAATAGTTTATGGTTATCGAGATATGTTTAACATGGTGGGTTGTTTGTCTGTTACACAGAATCTAGCCAGAATTTTATCTTCAACATGGGCCGTACAAATAACCACAATGGTGGCTGAATTAGCACTGTATCTTGAATAATTATTCTTTCCAGTATATGTATTATAGAATACCACTACATTTGGGCTTCATTTTGTGTGTAATGTGGTTCCCCCAATCTCATCAGTGGTCTGGTGTCCAATCTGCCTTCTCTAGAATTGCTTCCATTCATCTCCAAATATCTTCATCATCCTTTATGAATCCTCCATTGATAACTTAATGAACAATGTTCATGTTTATGTGTAGATAAAGTTTCCAAAATATCATATTAAAATATGGATAATTACAATCCTTAAAATCAGGTGAATCATTGAGCCTAAATAGATGTACATTAGGCTTGAAGTGCACAAATGATAAGAGTGGATGTTCAAAATTAAAATCCACAAACTCAAGCCCATAAGATAAAAAATGAACATTTAATACCATTAAAATTTAATTCAAATATGTATTTTTATTAGCTAATCACACCCCCCTACATGATATTTTCTATTCTTGAGGAAAATGTATCTTAACGATATTAAATTCGAAATTCCCTTTTCCAAAAAAATTTTAATAAACATTGATCACCAAAAACACTTATACCATTAAAACATAAAACCCATAAAAATATTTTAATAAATGATTGTTTCATAAGCCGATTCCAATCCCAAGTAAATTCCTTTGTTCTAATTTATTCCCATATTTCATCCAATATCAATTAAGTATGGGGATGTGTTGTGTTTCACAATAGACATGGGGTTCATCTTTATTCATGGAGGAAATGACGGAAGCGCTAGGTGGAATTACATTTTAATAAGAAGATGAGTATTCAAAATTTTATTCGTATATTGTAAGAATTTTTTTTGGTTTTTTTTTTGATTTTATTGTTTTGTTTTTATTTTGCAATTTTTAAATTGTAATTGAAATATCACTCAAAAGAGTCAACCCATGTAGCGAGACTTTGTGGAAGAGTCCCAATATCAAAGACCATAGGGAACCATGTGAATCCCACATACTCATGCATCCTCTCGAGTAAACTCAGTCAAACAAAAATTCAAATTAATCAAAATATAGTTAAAATCACTAACTCTGGGCCAGACAACTTTGGAGTCAAGATCCCAAAGTGTCGAAAGCCACATATTGGTGATTTTATTTCACTACGCGCAATTTTTTTTAATTATTTATTATGGAATAATAATATTAAAACTAAAATGATCACCAAAACTATGCTATTTATTTGGGGGACCCCATGAACTCAAACTAATAACCCACTAACCAAAGTATGGGAATTGTGATCATTTTTTATTTGGATAAAATTATAAACGATTAAATATCGCATTGGACAGCCACAAATTCCAAAATCAATTCTCATGAAATTATAAAAGGGTTAAAACCATAATCATGGCATGATAAAATATTTAATATTCGGTTTCAATGTGTGCATTTTGTATTACAATGCTCAAAATTAAAGGAATTTTTCCTTCCATTTGTACACAATTGTTTTTCAAATCATTCATTTTTTTACACAAAATCAATTTTTATTCTATCTACCCTCCAAACATAAAATAAAATTGTCACCAGTGTTTAAAGAAAAAAATTTAGAAGGGGGTAAGGGTACATAAGGAGTGTTTAAAAAGGAAATTGAAAATGAGGATCATGGAATGAAGTCACCTGGTGGTTGAAGTTGAAATTCTTGTTGCTCACTTTTAATCACTTCATATCGATGTCACTCTGATAATTCCATAGTGGAAAAAAAAGAAAAACAAACAAACAAACAAAACAAATATATATATATATATAATAATAATAAAGAAACTAAAATATACGTATATATATAAAAATTATAGAATAAGGAACCATGAAAATATTTAGGTCGGTGGTAAACACGAGCCCTTGTCTCCCTTCGGTCCTGGGTTCGATTCCCCGTGGCTTTTCTGGTTGTGATGGGGTTTGACCCACGACATATGAAGTGTCTTTTTTTTAATATATTAGTTTTTTGTGTTTTTATTTTAACCTACAAACACATAAAAATGAAAAAGAACTGATGATACATTGTCTTCTTTTTATATTTCTGGTTAAGTTATTACTCGAGGATCACACCACGTGGCACAGATGAATAAGGTGATCCCCTTTCATACCCACCCATAATCATAATAGAACAACATATCAACAATCTATTTATTTATTTTTAAATATCAAAATGATTAATTAATACTATTTGAATAAAATGATGATTCGAAAATGATTGAATACATGAAAATCACAGGTTTCCTCCTATACAATGCTTTTGTTTAGTGTCATTTTCCCGACATGAATCCTAAATCTATTATATTTTTCCTAGTTTATAGGTTGGATAAGTTAACTCAACCTTTAATTCCAGTTTATGGAATGATTCAATGATTGGTTTTCACCTATGACCATTGACATTGAAAATGTGACCACTAGTGGGATCTTGAATCTCTACTGCCCCATGGGGGGTCACATGATGCACTGTGAATGTACCTGACCATCTATGCCTTAATTTTCATGGGTGTAAATTAATTTTTAACTATACAATAGCTCAAATTATCCCAGTTCAAAATTGTTGACTTTGAAATCACTAGATTTGTAGGCTTGATATCTAGCTTTATTGATCCCTGAATTTTCATAAGCCTCCATCCTCAGTCCCTCTGGTTCATTGAGATCTAATTTCCTTTTGGTTCTGGCCAAAGAGTGGTCGTAATCCATTTTATTAATTTCCCAAAAGGCCTAATGCTCAATTTAAATAGGTAAATGGAATGATATTCCATAAACCAACCTGTATGGTGACATTCCTATGATGGTTTTGTAAGATATATGTTATTCCAAAATAGAATCCAAGAGTCTCTCAGACCAATCTTTTCTAGAAGGAGTGGGAGTTTTTTCAATAATATTGTTAATCTCCCTATTCGCTTACTCATCTTGAACATTTTTTTGAGGATAGTATTTAGTGGAAACATTATGATAAATCCTAAACTTAGACTTGAGTGAAGAGAATGAACAGTTGTAGAAATTGGATCCTCGATCACTAATTATAGCCCTAGGAATTCCAAATCAATAAAATATGTTCTCTTTCTGAAAAAAGATCACAACATGATGGTCATTAGACATGGTGGGAATGGTTTCAGAAATTTTTGAGACATAATCAATAGCTATGAAGATGTATTGGTATCCCCTAGAGTTTGGGAATGGACCGTTGAAATTGATTCCACGACAGTCAAAGATTTCAATCACTATGATGGGAGTGAGTGGCATTTGATTCCATTTTGTTATCGACCCTAATTGTTGACACTTAGAACAGATTTAAAAAAATGTCTATGAGTCTCAGGAGAGGGTGGTCCAGAAAAGACCCCACTGAAGAATCTTAGAAAATTATTTCTTCGAGGAAAAGTGACCACCACATGCCTCACTATGACAGAATTTAAGGATAAACTCTTGTTCGGATTCTGGGACACACCTCCTAATTACTTGGTCAGGGTAGGAATTATAGAGGTATGGATCATCAAACATGTAGTTTCTAACATCAGAAAGAAATTTCCTTCAATATTGAGTCCCTAAGAATTTTGGAAGGAATCTTATAACTAAGAAATTGGGTATGTCGGCAAACTATGGTTAGTCACTCCCAGAGTAAAGGTGTTCATCGAGAAATGAATCATACACAGAAAGGTGATTTTAATTGTGTTTGAATTCAATCATAGAGAGATGATTGACTATAACATTTTAAATTCCCTTTTTATCCTTGATTGTGAGGTCAAATTATTGTAAGATATAGACCCACCTAATTAGTCTTGCCATATAATTTTGTTCATGGAAGATGTATTTTAGGGCCTAATGGTCAGTGAACACAGTGATAGGGGATCCTAAAAGGTAGGACCTAAACTTTTCTAAGGAAAACACAATATCAAGTAACTCCTTTTTAGTGGTTTTGTTGTTGATTTGGGAATCAGTTAAGGATTTTCCTATATAAGCAATGACATAAGGAGTTTTATCACAATGTTTTCCTAACACAGCTCCTACAGTAAAGTCACTAACATCACACAAAATATTTAAAGGAAGGTTCCAATTTAGAGATTTCTTAATGGGAGGAGAGGTGAGAGAGGATTTGAGGGTTGAGAATGATCCCTCACAACATTCTTTCCAAAAAAATGGAGCATCCTTTATTAAGAGATCACAAATGGGATGAGAGATTGAACTAACGTCCTTGATGAATCTTCTATAGAAACTAGCATTTCCTAAGAAATAACTCACTTCCTTGATAGTTTTGGGTGATGAAAGGTATTCAATGATGTCAAACATGGCTTTATCAACCTCAATCCCCCTACCTGAGAACATATGTCCTAGAACTAGTCTCTCTTTATCCATGAAATGAAATTTTTCCCATTTTAGGACCAGATTCGTTTCTTCACATCATGACAAGACTCTCTCCACATTCCTGAGACATACCTCAAATTTTTCTCAAAACATAGAGAATTCATCCATGAAGACCTCAAGAAAATCCCCTACCATGTCATAGAATATTCTTATCATGCACCACTGGAAGGTTCCAGGGGCATTGCATAACCCGAAGGGAATGGGTCTGAATGAAAAGGTGTCGAATGGACATGTGAATTTAGTCTTACCTTGATCCTCTAGGGAGACCTCAATTTGATTATACCCTATGTACCCATCTATGAAATAGTAGAAGGCATGACCTGCCACTCTCTCAAGTACTTGGTCAATGAATGGTAAGGGGAAATGGTCATTATTGGGGAATGAGTTTAGCTTCCTAAATTCATTGCATACCCTCAAACCACTACTCACCCTAGTTGAAAGAATCATTCCATCCTTATTGCTTATCATTGTGATTCCAACCTTCTTAGGAACCACTTGGATTTCTCTAACCCACTCACTCTCAGTTATGGGATATCTGATACCAGATTTTAAAAATTTTAGAAGTTCCTTCATTACTACATCCAAGAGATTAGGATTGAGTCATCGTTGAGGATGACAACATGGATTTTAATCATATTCAATAACAATCCTATGAGTCCCAATAAGTGGGATAATCCTAGGAATATGAGACAGAGTCCAACAAATGGATTTTATATGTTTCCTAAGGACATCTAGAATAATCCTCTCATTATTGGATTCAACATAAGAATAATTGAAAATAGGATGTGTTTGATTATACCCTAGGAAGGCATAGTTTAGGGAAGTGGGATGTTCCTTCAATTACAGATCATGTTGGTTTAGAATTTAAAAAGAATATTGGGAAATTGGATTAATATCAATTTCTTTGTTTAGTGTTTCAGATAGGATTGATTACCCACATATAGAAGTTTCATCTGCAATATTGGTTTGATCAGATTTAGGGAAGGAAGTTTGATTGGTCTCCATGAATGTGGTTTCCCGAAAGTTTTCACTGATTTTTGGACCTAAGACTTCAAAATAAGAGTAATTTGAAAATGATTCAATCCGAGGAGATAAATCTCCTTCATGTGAACAAAAAACCAATATCATACTGACATAAAAATCCATAAAATATTCCTTTATGTTCTATGGATTCATTATCAATGATTCATATATTGTTTACTTCATGAATGTCTTGATCATCCTCTATTTGCGAGCTTGTATTAAATATGTTCAAGTCTGGACTCATGTTTTTAAATGTGATGGTCATGTTCCCATTTCAGACTTGGATAACAGAGTTGATTTTTGAATGGAAGGGATGGCCACGAATTATTGGGGTGTTTTCCTTATATACTTTTTTTGATGGTTTTCAAGGACAACGAAGTCAGCAGGGTGGATGATGTTTTCAACCATTATCAGAACGTCCTTTAATATCCCCTTTAGAACCCTAATTCTACGATCAGAAAGTTGATGTGTGACAGATGTGGGTTGGAGCTCTTCTAGGCCTAAGTGGCAGTACACATCATATCTGATGAGATTGACACTACCACTTAGGTCACACAAGTCCTTGACAAAATTTCTCTCTCCTAGTTCAACATTGATTTAAGGGAAACCCGGGTCTTTGAACCTAGGAGGAATGGTCCCTTGAATGGTGGTACTCACAATAGCAGCCAAAAGGACTTGGTTTTTTTGGGGGAAATTTTCTTTTAAAAGTGCACAAGTCCATAATGTACATTGAGAAGGAAGGTATGGTTTGGATGGCATCGAGAAGGGGATTTTTCAACTTGACTTGTGAGAATATTTCCTTCAATAATTCACTCAATTCAATATTTTTTTCCCCTTTATGAATTGAGGAAATGGTGTAGGTTGTGGGGTAGTTGATTGAATAGTTGTTTCATTCACATTGTTATTAGTTTACTTAGTTTTATCTTATGGTACATATGAATTTTCATTTGATTTTGAAGTTTCACATGGTTTCTGACTTATTTGTTTAGGTTTTTCAATTGATTTTACACTTCTTAATATAGTCGCAACCTTTAGTTATTCATGAGTTGTTTCATTACATCTTGTCTCTCCACTTGAAGTTGAGGATGGTACCGCCTGAGTAGGCATTGGTGCCTTTCCAGTTTTTATGGTTCGAAGTTCTTGTTTAAGGGAGTATAATTACAAAATCATCCCCTCCATTTATTTTCCAAGTCGTTCTAGTAGGATTTGTGTAATAGTTTTGGTTGGTTCTTGATAAGGTGGGTTTATCTTGGGGGTATATTTTTTAGGTGGTATGGTTTGTTTAAAATGGACTAGGGGTTGTTGGTATTGGAAAGGTAGGGTTTGGAACAGGTAATGGGATTGTTAGATTTGATGGAGGTAAGGATTTTGTCCCAGTGGTGGGATAGGTTATTGGTTATCTTTCTAACGGAATCCTGGGTGGTTATTATACCATGGGTTGAAGTTTATTTGGTATGGAGGATTTTTAATGTTCAAGGAATTTACATCCACTGGGGGTCCTCCTAAAATAACATATTTGAGGGATGGAATAGTTGGGCAGTTTTCTGTCTTATGGTCATGTTTGTCAAAAATTGAGCAAATAGGGTCTACAATTTCGATTTCATGGACATTCCTATGGTCTATCTCTTCATCCTTCCTAGAGAATGATGTGAGTTTATCTCCAAGGCTTTACTCTTCTCTAAGTGTATGAATTCCAGTAGTTCTTTGTCTCTTTTTAGAATAATGTTATGCACCCCATGTTTGGTTTTGTTCAGAATGCATTTCCATATACTCGTAAGCATCCTTTGGGGATTTGTTTTTAAAGGTTCCACTACACATCATATCAATGATTTGTTTGTTCCCTGGACCCATCCCATCATAGAAAATTCACACTTTCTCTAGAATAGAAAAACCATGGTGTGAAACCATGTTTAGAGTGTCCTTGAACGTCTCTAATGTTTCCTAGAATGACTCTCCTTCTTTTTCAAAAGTTTTTGGCATTCTCTTTTTAAGTTCAATTATTTTGTGGTGGGGAAAGAATTATTTGTATAATTATCTTTGTAATTGTTCCCATGAGTTCATGGATGATGGTCTCAAATTTTTTAGCCAATTTTTTTCTCTATCCTTTAATGAAAAATGAAATAGCCTCATCTTTTCTGATTCTAGTTGATTTGGGGGACACATGGTTTCTACAATATAATTGAACTCCTTAATGTGAAGGTAGGGCATCTCGGACTCCATTCCATGGAATGTGGGAAGGTGGTTTAAGACATGGAGTTTAAATATGTAGTTGGCATCTCCAAGGGAATTGTGTCTAATGCATGTGGGGGAATTGGTCCAGGAAGGATCGAGGTATTCATTCATGGTTTGATCAATATCATTCCCTGTGTTTGGGGCTGCATCATTTGGGTTTCCATTTTGGTTCACACCAGGATTTATGAGTTAGTTTCTTTGAAGACCTTCCATAGAAATAGGATAAATTTTTGACTCTGGAGTTTTAGGAAGATTAGGATCTAATGGATAGAGTTACCTTGGTGTACTTGACTCCCCAACCCAAGGACTATCTACCCTAACTAAACGGTTTGATTGATCATGAGTGTCGCTGGACATGCGCCCAAAGAAAAAAAGGAGAAAGGGGAAAGATAAGAGATCTTGGGTGGGATTAAATGAAATTGGGGAGAATAGAATGGGTGTTGATATAACTTATTTGGGTCCCTATAAATGGCACCAAAATTTTATTCGTGCTCAAATTTAAACAAAAGAAAAAGGTAGGACGATCCTTGTAGTCAAGCTTAGGTTTTCGAATCCTCATAGACCTAAGAATTACCTACAGACATGTACATTCTATGGAATGTTTTTGGCTATTAAGTGTCCAACATGGGTTTATTTAAGATGGTTTTAAATGAACATAATGAGGATTAAATGAATTCAAATTAAAATAATGATTTGATCATAGGTTATCACTTTGGGTGTATTTGACATATTCCCTTTTCAATTATTTCAATTTCTATATTTGAGTTCAGTTCATTTATAGAGATCAAAAAACATCATCACTTATAGAGTTTTACCTACACACCATAATACTTTTCATCTATACACTTGGAGGATCAAATTTATGATCACTCTAAGGTAATATTTTGTATTTTCACTTGATGTATGTGGCCTTAAAATTCGACAAGGACGAACAAGTTTTTAAATAATCACATAAAAATCTCAATTAAAAGAAGTGATTATTCATGAATGGGGTTATAAATAACATCAAATAAATCCAATAGCTACTCCCTTAGATAAACCCATAAGTTGGTTAGCCCACCATTGATGCTATGGATTCAATGGAAGCGGGAAGTAGACTCATGAGGGAGGAATTGAAGAAGTAAATAAAACAATAAAAAGAAAATGATCTCTCTACCATTATGTGAATAATTTAATAATTTTTTGTGTGAATAAATTCACACCATGAGGAAAAAATATCAATGTGATATGGAGAAGAATAGAATAATCGTAGAATATGAACTTTTATTAAGAAACTAGGTTGAATTAAAACAACTTACATATGAATGAAGAACGTTACAAAGACGAATTTTCATCATACCATTAAGATGAAAACAGTTCTCCATGATGATAAACTACTTCACCAACACTACCATAAATAGGAATATTTGGATCCTTGGGTCGATCCTCAAAAAGTAAAAAGTTCCCACTTGAGTATGGTAGGCCTAGGGTGGTGGAAACTAAGGGAGAAGAGACTATTCCACCCTTGACCCGAGGTGGTAGCCAGCTTGCTTCCACCAAACAGATGCGCCTGTAAAACCTTCTCGATGGCCGAATTGGAGTGGTCCATAGAAGACAAAAATGACTATCCTGATGTCCCGTAAGAGTTAGTAATTTTTTGAACCCAAAATGTTTTATGGTTAACAAGATATGTTTAAAATGGTGGCCTCTTTTTCTCGGATGGAGAATCTGGACTAGAATTTTATTTTCTACTTGGGCCACCTAAATAACCACAATGGATGCCGAGTTATCACTGTATCCTACAGAATTATTTGTTCATATTTATTTCTTCTATAATAACATAGAATTTGGGCTTCATTGGATTTGTAATGTGGGTCCCAAATTCTAATCAGTGGGCTGGTGTTCAATCTTCCTTCTCTATAATTTCTTCCTTTCATCTCCAAATACTTCCATCATCCATTATGAATCATCCATTGATCCTTGAATGAAAAATGTTCATATTTAAGTGTAGATATTGTTCCCAAAATATCAAATTAAAATGTGGATAATTAAAATCCTTAAAATCAGATAAATCATTGTGAATAAATTGGTGTACATTAGGCATGGAGTGCACAAATGATAAGAATGGATATTCAAAATCAAAATCCACTAACTAAGGCACAAAAGATAAAAAATGAACATTTAATACCATTAAAATGTATTTAAAATATGTATTTTTATTGGATAATATAGTATCCATGGTAAGGCTGGGAACATAGTATACATGTTTAGGTGACTAGTTACTTTCACTTGTTGGTCAATGTGCTTCAGTCTGCTTTCATTACTTTTATAGGAGAGGCTTCATGGATGATCCTACCGATTATACTGTTATAATCATCTTATGAATATATAAACTGCTTTATAGTTCAATTGCAGTGGGTTGGTGATCGGGCTGCTTACTTCCAGCTTGAAGTTGCGGGAGCAGTTCGGGCTTTTGGTTTCTGTTGTCTTACGTTTTTTTGGTACTTCATGTTTTTCCCTTTCAGTTGTAGTAGTTTTTCATAACATTTGATATGTGTACTTGGGATATATTTTATCTTAATCATTGAGTTGTATCTAGTTGGTGTATATCTTATCTCTCTTATCTTCATGTGTTCTCTTTATTGGTATTGCCTTCCATTTCTGTGTTCGCTATACCCTCGGTGCTATTCAGCAACCCAGGGCCTACTAGAGGTAGGACTCAGGGGGTCATTATATCATGTCTCACATTGCCGGCCCAAGAGGGGTACACATTATGGGGAGGGGTTTGTGAAATAAAATTTCTCAAATACATTTATCACATGTTGTCACTTTTGTTTGACATCAGATTCCTTGATATGTGCCTATAAATCCTTATGAAAGATCATGTTTGTTCCAATTACATTCTTTCATGGAAACGTTTATCACACACAAATAGTTATGATTTACGGCATGATTGTGGTACTAAAGACACTCCATGGGTATCCCATTTGATTATAAATTATAGATTATGTGTAACACCCCAAGATTTCATAGTACATTATTTTTTTCAAAGTAATTCAATAACTTGCACTACATGCAACACCGAGTTAAAGCGCACCACAGGATTACCAAACTAGCCGTTCAATAGCTGTTAAAAATTATATTAACTGAATTTTGAACATTATATAATCCTTATAATTTTAGAATCCATATTATGAGTTTATTAGACATAATGAAAGAATGAATTCATTTTTTTCAGATAAAAGAAGTATTTTTCAAAAAATGCACGTTTACCATCATTTATTGGTGAACCCTTTTTAAATAAAAAATTTAAAACATTTATATATTAAATTTAACAAAATAAAAATATTCTTTAGAATCAGTACATAAGAATTTAGTTTCAATAAATTTTGGTCCTTTTCGGATAACTTTTATATTTTTGATGAATAGTTAAAATTACTAAATTTTAATTAAAAACATATTTTTTAATCAAAATAATTAATAGTGATAAATTATGAATCTGAGTGTCTTTAATGTATATTTAGAATATATTTTTAACATTTAATACAATTTTGGTCATTGGAAATAATTTCACAATTAGACCGGACAGAAACAAGTGTCAATCTTTTGATAGTTTTTAATTCTTAAAAACACACTTTTTGTTTTGACAACAGGAATTAATTTTAAATTAATTTCTTCCACTTTTGTGTTTTGTATTTGGAAAAATAGATTCTATATTTGGAATCATGATGTACAAATTTTGTAAATAGGTATCTTTTATATTTACTCATTTTGAATAATTACTTTGGTAAATATTATATATACCATGGTTAAAGGGTAAATCTGGTAAATAAGGGTAAACAAATAATATTATAATAATAATAAATTAACCTAGAACATGTCCTAACATTATTATATGATACATTTCCGACCATGGGCATATTTGGGTAGATTTTGGGACCCCATGGTCCCACTTTTAGGTGATAAGGACACTTTATATAAATTAAGTTAAGTAAATAAAAAAATTACATAAGCATATATCTTTTATAAAAACATCTTTTAAATAGAGTTATATATGTTATATTATCGACTATAAATATTCATTATAAATATAAAAATATTTCAACAATAATTGTATTTTATTTATAGTTTTTAGACATTTAATAATTAAATTTATTTATGACACAATAATGATGTTGTATTTTCCTTATTAATGAATGAATCAAATAATTGGTATTATAAAAGTTAATATAAATATAATTTGAAAGTTTTGATTCCATCCACGAATTTTATTGGTTAATATGACATGTTAGGATATGATTAAATTAATTTGGTTCGAATTAATAAAGTTGTTAAGACTTTGACAAAAATAAATTATTAAATATTGTCAAAATTGACATAAATGAGTTTTTGAAACATGTATTATATTATTAATTGATATTCTATTACTAAAAATCTATGGTTCGGAAAAAGGAAATATATTATGATATTTTTATGATTAATGTTACACTTTGGGGTCTCTTTTATGTATATAGTATGTCTATTAACTATATAATATAAAAATAAAAAGTGACATGGTAAATGTCAATCTAATTAAATATAAGTTAAAACTAAAAGATAAGGTTAATATAATGACCCATACATGTCTAAAATATATTGGTTGAATGGATTTAGACCAATCCCTACATTATACTTTGAATAATCCAAATTGGAGACATTATAAACCGAATATGAATTTATTATAAATTAATACTTCAAGTTTTTCTTAAAGAGCTCCTCCCCCTTATAAAAGGACACAACCTCAAACCAATTCTTCACACCGTCAATGCCTTTTGGTTCTGCCAAACCCTACCCAAATACTCTTTAACCATTTTTCACTTAAACATAGAGGCCTTAGTTTTATCATAAATCCAACTTAATGAGCCCTATTGATCAAATCAAAAGGAAGAATCCGAAGAAGAGATAATGTTTTCACCACCATTTTTCAAGTTCCTTTTTTCATTAACTTATTATTTATTTGTTATTTACTTTCTAAAATAATAACTCCAGTATCTTCTATATAATGTCATTTTATTATAATTATTTTACACCCATATTCATTGTTATGTCCATCTTTTGAATGACATGTCATCATATTTGCATACGTATGACTTACCGTCTCCACGTCGTGGTGTAATTGTTATTCAAAAACATTATTAGTTGGATGGGTATTATAATGATATGTAATTGATGAAAATAATAAATATAACATGAAAATGATTCTGTATATATGATATACCATCCAATTATATATTATTTTAATATCAAAATAATGTTATTGTCACTCATGCGTACGTACGAAGTACCGTCTCCATGAACGCGATGAGATTCATTCTCCATCATATCCATTCGATAATAATTCTCATTTTATGAATAAAATTAATGTTTAAGAACTTTATATCATTCTGGATATGAATAAGATACAACCTATCCATAACAAACATTACTTTTTTAACAAAACATATAAAATAAAATGGGTAAGTTAACACCCAAAACGACGATAATACTAAGATATTATTAACAATGAAATGTTAAAAGATCATATATGATATCATATTAATGTATATGATTCTTGAAAAACTTGATAAAAATTATTTCACCATTATACATGAGTTTTACCTAACCTCAACCAAGGAAAAGTACAATGTAAGGGTTTATATCACAATCTCTTCATTATACGAGGTTTTTTTATATGTAATTATCTTCTTGGACCTCTTTATTATCCACATCCATGTTTCATAAAAATGTATTCCAAAAAATATAACTATTTACTAGACTATGTGTTAAAGTCATTTATTTCCTTATTTGACTTTTTATAAAATGGTTTTAAAGGAATCTTTCTGTCGTTTTCCAAACAAGGTCCATTTTATCCTTTTCGACAAAATTAATGTAAGAATGCCTTTATTAACTTTTACGGTGGGTGCAACTATTTTCCGCCATTATAAAATAATCGAATATTCCCTTAAAATATTATAATAATTTATTCATAGTATATGTTTCCTTTACAATTACGTGAATTTTAAATGTTTTAATGATTTATCTTTCTAAATATTTTTTATTAATGTCCATGTTTTCAAAATGATTTTAATGATTTATTTGTATGGACATGAATGTTTTGAAATGAAATTTTTTTTCAAAAGTTTTAAAGTGGTATGGGAAAATTTGATTCATAAATATATTTTAAATTACTTCCTTTAAAAATGTGTGACTTTTCAATGATTTCAAAAAAGAGATATTTCTATCAAATAGTTTTAATTTAAGTATGTCAACATCCTTTGATGGATTTTAAGCTTATTTGAAGTTGATTTATTACGATACAAAACTTCAATATTGTATTCAAGGTTTTATGATATGTTTGAATATGGATTTTTATTTCTCTACCATTCATGGTTTATGAAGAAAGTATTGACATTTCATATGCTAGTTTTAATATGAATGTTTTTGTTATATTAAAACTTGTTCATATGAGGAATGCATTGGACTTAATATGTGATGGGTGGAGCCCGCTATAGCTTCTCGATGGATCGGTAGGTCTCATGAGACAAACTAGTGTCTTGGCATGAGGCCTGGACAAATTCTTTTTATAGTCTTGGCATGAGGCCTTGGCTACATGATTATGATAGTCTGGCATTATTCATTCCATCCTTATGATTGTGGTTATTAATATTTCACATGATTATTCGACTATAAAATATTCATGTGAGTAAATAAATGGAACTATTTGAATTTAATTTTTCCATGTTATGCTGAAGTTTAAATTTAAAAGGTTTTTTTAGTTATGCATTGCCTTAAATGTTTATGTTTATTTAAAAACGTTTCCACTGTATTGTTATCCTTACTGAGCATCTGAGCTCACCCCTTTCTATTTTTTCTTTTTCCCAGGATGTGAAGAAGTATTTTATGATTGGCCAGCAGGGATAGTATGAGGTAATATAAAGATAATAATTTTTTGTAGTTTTTCACTTTATTACGCAATGTAATACTTATGAGTGTATCTAGTTTTTCCAAGGCTACTAAACTAATCGGTCTTTCGAGACATGATCTTTTGTGATCATGCCAATGTTATGTAATAATGCACCGACTCTGGGTACCTAGGGTCGGGGTGTTACTGTTGGTATCAGAGAAAGTTTAGTACAAACCTTGGAAACTATATTTAGGTAAAATATGATTAGAGCACATATCCTTAAGATATAATTTGAGGATTAGTATAGAATAACTTCCTAGAATTTTGGTATTATTGAGATTTTTTGAGTTTTCCAAGAAATACATCTCTCTCTGGATACGAGCAGATAGAGGGGGCACTGGCACAGATATACCTAGGGGTAAAACCCTAAAACACCCCTTTGAGCTAGACTCGAATGGAAACTGGTGAATGAAAATGGGCCTTTCTGAACTCTTAGTTACGATGCTCCCTAGGGATATGATTAGGATAATTTTCATTTTCTTTACAACCCATTATGAAGGGTTCATCGGTATATACATCCTCAACGAAGACATTTTTATGATTACGGATTATATCCATAAACTGTTTAATTTATGATAAATGTTTTAGAAGATTGGGATTTGGCATTTCTATTCATAAAATAATCTAGTGTATTCCATTGTTTAGAAATAGAACCCAGTAGAAGGAATTGGAACTCTAGAAATAAACATGATCCAAAGAGTAAGAAGGATCATATATTTCATGGATTTATGCCAGAATTTAGAAGAAAATATTCTCCCACATATTATCATCATATGAATAAATAATATCATGTGTTGAGAAGATACGTAATGAATTCTCAGAGTCCTATGGCTTTGAATGGAACCAGATAAGGAAAGGATGGTAGAGAGAGGGAAGATAAAGGAAAGAAGGTAAAGAAGGATTTTCCATTCTGTGATAACTGTGAAAAAAATAACCTTGCAAAATGTTTGAAGGGAATGTGAGTATGTTATAAGTGTGGAGAAAAAGGACACCAAGTACGTGACTAGAAGGGTAAGAAAAAGGTTTCAAATGTACAATGATTCATCTATAAGGATTTTGGACACTATGCGAACCAATGTCCTAATCATCATACTATGATGCAAATGATGCTATTGGATAATAATCAAGTTATAATACTACCACAGATGAAGAAGAATTATTAGTGTCATTATGTTTTTATTTTGGAGTTATTTTATTAAAGTGTTGTATCAATGATGTAATGGAAATAAAAAAGGATTGTACTGTAGTACTATTTCATTGAGGACTTGAGATTTTATAGTACTAAGAAAAGTTACTCTACAGTAAGTTAATCTTTTTGGAAATTAAATGGTTGAAGGAAAGATAAAAATTAACATGGTCATAATATTAAGGAACTGATTTTGGAATAATATATCATTGATTTTGGTAAATTATATTGGATATTCTTGACTGCCTTGAAATTGATTAAATATTTGTATATTCCATCATTTTTGGAGTTTACAACATTTTTTAATGGATGAAGTATATCCATTATTCTATAAGGAATAAGGGAGCATGAATGTAATCAATAAGGTTTTATGGTAATTCAAGATGTTTCAGTGTTTTAAAAGAATACATGATGAAGGTATTCACATGCTATTACGGGGTAAAAAGTATCAACATTATGTTTACCATTCATATAAATTTTGGACTGAGGGTTTACATAAGTATTTTTGATAAGTATGAAGTTTGTAATGGATTATATTTTACATTGGATACTATTGTGATAGTTATTTTTGGATATTTATAAAATGGAAAACACACAGACCGTGTGACAACCCGTTGCATCGGACAAAGCTACGGAATTGAACCCAAAAACATAGTGCAATTATGATTTATTGCCTACCACTAGACTGTGTGAAGTAATTGGAGTGTATAATGTAGTTTTCTTTTTTTTAATGTTTTTATAGAAGAATTATAAATTTATTTTTGGAACCAGATACAGTTAGGATAAATAGACTATTTTTGAGTACTATTACCTTTTGGAGTGAAATATGGGTTTGTGGTAAATATTTATTAAAGAATTAAACTCTACATGATAAGTAAGTATATTTACTTACGTTCTTTTTATATCTCATTAATAAATTTCTCAACATTATGAACGGTAACATAAAACAAAAACATTGGCAGTTAACTTTTCATATTGGGGAATCAAAGACCGTTTAATCAATCAAAAGTTTGTGTTTTCCTTACAGTTAACTTTTTCATAATCTTGTTTTCAACAACTCTCCATCAGAAATCGATGGTTTGTTTCTCCTCCATATCCATGTTTTTATAGAATCCTTGTATGGGCTATCTCGGGTGATCTTTGTACTTCTGTTTCTTTCTTTCAAAGTTATATTTTTGTTAACCCTATTTCCTATGTGGGTTTCCCCACAAAGGTATTCTCTATTTTCAAACATTTATTTTTGAAGAACAATATCAAATTTCTAGGAAGAAATTTATTGAAGGAGGGAAGAATGAAACACCCCATGATTTCATAGTACATTATTTTTTCAAACTAATTCAATAACTTGCGCTACACACAACACCGAGTTCAAGCGCACCACAAGATTACCAAACTAGCCATTCAAAAGAAGTTATGAATAGTATTAACTGAAATTTGAACATTATATAATCCTTATAATTTTATATTCCATATTATGAGTTTCTTAGACATAATGTAAGAACGAATTCATTTTTTCTGATAAAAGAAGTATTTTTCATAAAATGCACGTTTACCGTCTTTTAATGGTGAACGCTTTTTAAATCCAATATTTAAATTAGTAATATATTAAATTTAACAAAATAAAAGTCTTCTTTAGAATCAGGACATAATAATTTAGTTTCAATAAATTTTGGTACTTTATGGATAACTTTTATATTTTGATGAATAGTGAAAATTACTAAATTTTAATTAAAAACAAATTTTTTAATCAAAATAATTAATAGCCATATATTATGAATTTGAGTTGTTTTAAAATATATTTAGAATATATTTTTACCACTTAATACAATTTTGGTCATTTCACATAATTTCAAAATTAGACCAGACATAAACAATTGTCAATCTTTTGATAGTTATTAATTCTTAGAAACATGCTTTTTGTTTGGACATCGGGAATTAATTTTAAATTAATTTCTGCCACATTTTTGTTTTGAATTTGGAAAAATTGATTCCATATTTAGATTCAGTATGTCCAAATTGTGTAAATAGGTAACTTTTATTTTTAGACATTTTGAATAATTACTTCGGTAAATATTTTATTTACCATGGTTAAATGGTAAATATGGTAAATAAGGGTAAAAAATAATATTATAATAATAATAAATTACACTAAAATTTGTCCAAACCTTATTGGGTGATCAATTTCCGACCATGGGCTTCTTTGAGTTGATTTTGGGACCCCATGGAGACACTTTTAGGTGATAAGGACACTTTATATTAATTAAGTTAAAATAAATACAAAAATGTCATAAGCATATATCTTTTAGTAAAACAATTTTTACATTGGGTTATATATGTTATATTTTCAACTATAATTATTCATTATAAATATAAAAATATTTCCTACGTAATGGTATTTTATTGATAATTTTTATAAATTTAAGAATTAAATTTATTTATGACAAAATAATGATGTTGTATTTTCCTTATTAATGAAAGAATCAAATAATTGGTATTATAAAAGTTATAATAAATATAATTTGAGTGTTTTGATACCATACACGAATTTTATTGGTTAATATGACATGTTATTATTTCTTAAATGATTTTTTTTAGAATTAATAATGTTATTACAACTTTAACAAAAATAAATTATTAAATATTTTCAAAATTGACATAAATGAGTTTTTAAAACAAGTATTATATTATTAATTGATATTCTATTCCTAAAAATATATGGATTGTCCAAAGGAAGTATATAATGATATTTTTATGACTAATGGAACACTTGGGGGTCTTTTGGTATATATAGTCTGTTTATAAACTATATAATATAAAAATAAAAAGTGACAAGATAATTGTCAAACTAATTAACTAATAGTTAAAACTAAAAGATAAGGATAATATAATGACCCAAACATGTCTAAAATCTATTGGTTGAATGGAGTTCAACCTATACACACCTTATACTTTGAATAATCTACTTTTTAGCCATTAAAAACTGAATATAAATTTATTATAAATTAATACTTTATGTTTTTTCTAAAGAGCCCCTCCTCCCCCTTATAAAATGACACAACTTCAAACCAATTCTTCACAGCATAAAAGCCTTTTGGTTTAGTCAAAACCTGCCCGAATACTCTGTCAACTTCCTTAAATTCAACCTATAGGCCATAGTTTGATCATAAATCCAACCTAAGGAGCCCTTTTGATCAAATCAAATCGAAGAACTCAAAGAAGAGGTAATGTTTTCACCAGCCTTTTTCAAATTCCTTTCTTTTTCAACTTCTTCGTTATTTTTTATTTCCATTATAAAAAATTATCTCCAGTATCTTCTATATATTGTGATGTTATTATAAATTTGATACAACCATATTCATTATACTATCAATCCTTTGAATGACATGTCACCATATGTGCGTACGTACGGTTTACCGTCTCCACGTCGTGGTGTAATTACTATTCAAAAAAATAAGTATTTGGATGGGTATGATAATGATATGTAATTGATTAAGTAATAAATATATAATGATAAAGATTCTTTATATATGATATACCATCAAATTATATATTATTATAATATCAAAATAATTTTATTGTCGCTTGTGCGTACGTACGGACTACCGTCTCCACAAACGCGATGAGATTCATTTCCCAATGTATCCATTGAAGACTAATTCTCATTTTATGATTAAAAGTAATGTTTAAGAACTTTATATCATTACGGATATGAATAAGATACAACCTATCCATAACAAACACAATTTATGTAACATAACATATAAAAGAAAATGAGTAAGTTAACACCCGAAACGACGATAATACTAAGATATTATTAACAAAGCAATGTTAAAAGATCATATATGATATCATATTAATGTATATGATTATTGAATAATATAATAACAATTATTTAACCATTATACAGGTGGTTAACCTAACCTCAACCATGGAAAAGTATAAGGTAAGGGTTTATTTCACGATCTCTTCATTATCTGAGGTTGTTTATATATAATTATCTACTGGGACCTCTTTATCATCCACATCCATGTTTCATAAAAATGTATTCCAAAATTTTTTTTTCTATTTACTAGACTATGGGTTAAGTTCATTTATACCCTTGGTTGACTTTTTATAAAATGGTTTGAAAGGAATATTTCCATCATTTTCCAAACAAAGTCCTTTTTAACCTTTTCGACAAAATTAAGGTAAGAATGTATTTGTTAACTTATACAGAGGGTGCGGATATTTTACACTGTTATAAAATCGTCAAAGATTCCCTTACAATATTATAAGAATATTTTCATAGTAAATGTTTTATTTTACCATTATGTGACTTTTAAATGCTTTAAATATTTATCTTTCTAATTATTTTTAAGTAATGTCCATGTCTTCCAAATGATTTTAAGGATTTATTTATATGGGGATGAATGTTTTGAAATGATAATTATTTTCAAAAGTTTTAAAGTGGTATGGGGAACTTTTATTTAAAAATATATTTTATATTAATTCCTTTATAAATGTGTGACTTTTCAATGATTTCAAAAATGAGATATTTCTCTCAAATAGTTTTGATTTCATCTATGTCAACATCCATTGATGGATTTTAATCTTATTTGAAGTTGATTTATTATTATACAAAACATCCATATTATATTAAAGGTTTTGTGATATGTTTGATTATGGATGTTTTATTTCTATAACATTCATTGTTTATGGAAAAAGTATTGACACTTTGTATGACAGTTTTAATAAGAATGTTTATGTTATGTTTAAACTGGTTCATATGAAGAATGAATTGGACTTAATAAGTGACGAGCGGAGCCCACTATAGCTCTGTGATGCATCAGTAGGTCTAATGAGACAAACATGTTTCTTGAAAGAAGGTCATGAAAAACTCTTATTTGTATTCTTAGCACGAGGCCTTGGCTACGTGGTTATGATAGTCTGGCATTATGCATTCCATCATTATCAAAGTTGTTATTGATATTGCATGTGATTATTCGACCAGTAAAATATACAAGTGAATAAGTAAATGGCATTATTTCAATTTATTTTTTCTATGTTATGCTGAAGTTCATGTTTAATAGGATTTTGTTTTAGTTATGCATGGCTATAAATGTAAAATTTTATTTATGAAAGTTTCTGCGGTATTGTGATCCTTACTGAGCATCTGAGCTCATCCCTTTCTATGTTTTATTTTTTCCAGGAAGTAAAGAAGTATTTAATGAATGACCTGTAGGGATAGTATGAAAGAATATGAAGAAAATATTTTGTTGTATTTTTTCACTTTATTATGTAATGTAAGACTTATGAATGTATCAAGTGTTTCCAAGGCTACTAAAATAATCAGTCTTTCGAGACATGATCTTTTGTGATCAATCCAATGTTAGGTAATAATTCACCGACTCTGGGTAACTGGGGTCGGAGCATTACATTATGTGTGATTAATTATGTTGAAAACATATTCTTTTAATGTTATGATGGGTGTTCCTAGATTGAGCTCCAATGTATTGGGAAAAGTGGAGTTTAATGAGACATTATGTGGGATGGTATTTGCAGTTATCCATGGGTTGTGCTATTACATGCAACAGTCTTGGTGGTTAGCCTTGGATTGTGATACTATTTGAAATGGTCATGGAAGTTACCCGTGACTCATAAAAAATTCATGTTTAATATTTTTAACACATTTCTATGATTCCAATTTTATATGATACCAAGTCTGTATTATATGATTCCAAATGTTACATTCTATTTCTTTATGTTGTCACAAAATTCCTTCTATCTCATGCACTAATGCTTTGTTCTTATGGTTATTCCATTACTAGTATTTAGCTCATTTCATTTTTCATGTTATCCCCAGGATATCCTATGTAGATGTATGATTACAATGGATGGTAGGATCTCGTTATGGAGTTCAAATAAATATTTATTTTTTATAATGTTTGGTTATGTACCTAGTCTTTCAATACACATGAAATTACGATACTCGTCATGTAGACTAATTTATAATTATTCTTAAGATCATGTAATGATACGTGAAAAAGGATATGGTCACTATAATACATTTCAAACAACGTAATGAAATTATGAATTTATAGTAATGAAATTAGGACTAAATATTGAATACTCTATTTTATTCTTATAATGAATAGAGTATTTAAGGAATGTATTTATATATTTTTTGTATTTATTGATGATATCTAGTTTTACTATAGAAAATACTAGTAAAAAAAGAACAACAGGTATATAATTCTCAATATTCTTATTAAAATAGTGTAATACATGATTTTTTTAAAATTTTAATTCATGTATCAACACTAAATATTATTTTCCATATTGTTTCTAAGTATATGATCTCCATTAATCCTATAAAATGAAAAATAGTTTAGAATTTACCTTGACCAATGAAGATAATTGAATTTTGTAATTTCCTGGTACTAGAATGTTACTATAAGCATATTTTTGGAATTTTTTCTTTATTATCCATCTAGTTAATAAGGCATACTAATAATTTAATTTTTTTATTTGGAAAATGGAATGTGGATGAATCGTATTATAATTATAGAGGTTATTTTTAAATTCTATGATATGCACTGTATTTTGGGAAATGGATGATATATGATTTATAGTAAGTCATTGAAGAAAGGACATGGGTGTGTGCTTATGCATAATGATAGAGTTATTGTCTATGAATCAAGGGAGTTGCATACTCATGAAATGAACTACTAAACTAAAGATTTCGGGTTATCAGGGGTAATAAATTATATAACAATATGGTTACAGTATATAAATTTAAAAATATGGGAGATATATATAGATAAAAATATTTTAAAATATATCTTCTCATATAATTATATAAACATTAGGAAATGGTGAAGGATCAAGAAACCAAGGAATATGATTTTTCTATAAAATTCCAAATATGGAAGGAAAATATGGAGGAATACGAATTTGGCAGAAATGATCATGGAGTTCGGAAAAAAATAGGATTCAAAGGGATCCTGTGTATAAGGATATAGTAATGATGGCTATAGGAATTGTTAAGGAAGGTGAAACATCGCTAGTTTTTCAAATCGTTGTCAAACAGTCATTATTTGTTAAGATAAAAATTTCTCAGTCTGAAGATGATAATTTAAAATTAAAAATTTAATATATGAATGATGAGAAATCGTTTGACTTCATATATATATAGGGATAATTTTGAGGGTTAGGAAGATACTTTGTATTCACTCTATACCCGATCTGAAATGGTAATTGTTGGATTATTTTCATAGTTCTATTTTATCTATACACAATCCCCAAAATGAGTTGAATATATCAATCTGATGATATTTTTTGTGGGAGAATACGAATAAAAATGATGATTATGTTTCTAGATGTTTATTTTTTCAATAGGTTAAGGATGAAACACAACATCATATAGGAATCATGCAACCAATTTCAATTCCAACATGGAAATATGATGACATTACTATTTTTTTCACTCGCATAAAAATTATGCAAGGAAATAATTATGAAATATGGGTTGTTTTTTATTTAAACCACTATAAAAATAGTAATGTTAGTATTTGGAATAGTAATCTGTACATTATAATAAAAACCTCACCTATGAAAATTTAAATAATATTTAGGTATCTCATTATGAAAACATAACATTTTATATCATGAAATAAGTACATAATTTTTTTATTAATGATAAATTCTATGTTTTCATTTTTGTGTAACATAAATGTTTATTTACAACTATATAATTAATATAGTGAAATAATTGAGAACTTATTTAAATAAAACATATTCATTATTTAATATTATGATACTTTAAATATATAGGATAATTTAATGTAATAATAATTATTCTTTTAATGTGTCATAAAAGCAGGTTTCATTTTAAAATCAGAATTTTTTTTAATAAATGATTTTTTATTAGAAATTTAATTTTACCAAATATTTAAAATTATTGTCAAAAATTGGAGCACATTTTTTAAATATACCCAATGAAAAATAATTAGGGTGAATTTTTGGATAGTTTGAATATTAGTGGAATTTTTTAAGAATAGTGAAATGTGATAATTCATTGTATTTGAAATGATAATTAAATTAATTAATTTTTAATTAAAGGATGATGTATTGGTGAGGTATGATCACATTACATCAAAATCACATTATCAATTTAATGTACATCGAAATAAGAATAAAAATTATTTATATTTTTTATTCAAAATAATCAATAAATAATTATAATAATTATAAAACACCCTACTTCCTTCCTAGAAAACATAGCCCTTACCACGTTCATACACACACCTTCTAAGAATTTAATGTCATGACCCCCTCCAAAAAATTTTACCCCTACTGGGTTGGCAATGTGAGAAGGGAGATAATGTCCCCTTGAGTCCTGCCTCTAGTAGTCCCCGGGATGACGACTAGCACTGATGGTATAGTAAATACAGAAATGGGAGGCATTACCCTCTAAGAGAACACATGCGAAAGAGGGACAGAAGATAGACACTAATAAAATACATCTCAGAACAAGAATCTAAAATAAATCCAAGTGCATATGTGAAATTCCATATGAATGTACTTTAACTGTAAGGGAAAAACTACAAGTACCAAAAGGAAAGTAAAAAAACAGTAACAACCACAAGCTGGAACAGCTCCTACAACCCCCAGCTAGTAGAAACCATCTTGATCTCCAAACTGCTTCAAGTGACCTGAAAAATAGTTTATATATACATAGGGGGAGTATAACAGTATACCCAGTAGGATCTTTCATGAAGCCTCTCATTCAAAAGTAAAGAAAGTATACTAAAGAACAGTGAAAAACAAGTGGAACTAACTCGTCAACTAAACATGTATACTAATTTATATGGCTATAGTAACCAAGTAATGCATACAAGAATAAATCATTTAATAAAGAATATCAAGGGTAACCCACTGCTACTTCCCCACTGGTTTCCCGCTTTGCCCCAACGTCGCACGTCCTGATCATCTCTCTCCAAAAAGGCTTGTCCGCAGACACCTGGGTGAAGCACCACCACATGCACCTCATGCAACAAACCCCCTCACGTCCATGTATGTAAGTTAACCAGATATTTGTTTTCGGAGCAACCAAAACACACATAATGTGTATCATACATCGGGTATTAAACCTCAAGCCATTACAGCCCATACACCAAGTAAGAATCCCCAAGCCATCAGAGCCCATACATGTTACTCCTATATTAGTCCATAGAAAACTATATCCAAAATATATGTGTGTGGAAAACCACAAGCCATTACAGCCCTCTACAAATATATATGGGTAAAACTAACCAATGTGCAATACAGCACAAGTAACTACCATGAGAAGAGAGCGGTGCCAAAGGGGGTAGTCCGCAATCCATCCTCCCACCGAAATTTTGGGGAAAACACCCCCCAGGGCTCAGAATCCACAGGGTGTCAGTTTCCTTTAATGACATGGTGGAGTAGAATTTAGAAACAAAAAATGTACATAATATATTATAACTCATTACCACACTGTGGGAATAACCAAGTCTTAGACACAACTACAAGTAACATCTCTCAGACTCTGGGCTACTACTTCTAAGACTAGGAATCCTATAAGCGCACAACCATTTAAAGAGATTTATTAGATTAATTATTTCCATTTTTATTAGTTCCACTTTATGTTAATAAATTCCTTAAACATTAATTAACCATGAATAATTCCACATTAAATTTCATTCGCATCACGCACAATGTCAATAGTTTGTTCAAAAATTACAACCTCATGATTATGTTCTAGCATCTCTATCCCCATGGTTTAACACCATTTATTCAATTATTCATTTTATAAATACCTTCAATATTCCCAGGCATTCTAGAAAAACATTATATGCTACTAAACACAAGGGATCTCAACACGGTGAGTAAATGTACTACCCGTCAAGTCTTTGCCTCTTATAGCAAGAGTATATACCCATCCTTCCTTGATAGTCTAAACACTGAAAGCACATGTCATACCCCATGTGTCTTTGCCTCTTTCGAAAGAAGGGTAAGTAAGACCAGCTTCCTTGAGAAGTTGGGAAAAGTAAATTAGATAAACAATCAATCAAAATTACCAAGCATCTAACAATCACATCCATCCCATTCCATCATCCCTAAAGTCCTCCCTGACACCCACATGCATAAACTGATGCATCTCGCCACTCAAGGCGTCATCTGCTGCCACAAATAAAAGGGACTCCATGCATCCACATATCATCACAACCGTATAGTCTCACATTAAAACACAAGCTGTAGTAAAACAAACATCTTTACAATAGGGATCTTGGCCCGTAAAAAAACAAGAGGGTAACTCATACCCCAACAAGATATTATCTTTTAACAACCACGTGTTCCTTAGTCCAACTTGGATTAACCATTTTATTATTCGTTGGTTCCAAATTTGGTAAACCTAAATAGGATGTTATCACAAATAAATTAACATGATTACTGCACTAATTTTACTAACATCACTTTACATTATGAACCAGATTCATTTTCATGTCTCATTATATTTATTCAATAATTATCAATTAATCCCAGTTTACGTTCTTTAGCGTTTTCCATCTAGAACAAACAGCAAAGCAAAGCTAGAATAGATATCACACTATCTAGAAAAACCAGAGGCAACAACATACTATCGATATCAATTAATTTATCTGCTCAAAATATTTATTATTTCAATTCCATTGTCGTCCAGTGGGATTAAACATGCTAACAGTAAAGTTGCACGTTATAGAAAAGAGAAGCAATGAATCCCCTACCTCAAACAATCCATCATGTTCTTTATTGACACAATGAGTCACAATCCTCCTCTCACGACCACTGCATCTACCCAAGGATGCCACGGTACGACCACACCAACCAAACCCCATGAAAAACCCTATTAGAATCATGTAGATTAAATTATATAATATGGAATGGATGAATAGGATAATAGGATCCCCAAATGAATGCCGATAAAATATACCTTATACCGAAGATTGACCGATCGAGCTCAGTTGAATCAAAATAGAGCGGAACCAATATGAGGAGAAATTCTTTATTGTGCAACTCCTACAAGATGTATTGAAATGTTCTAGAGTCTAGTAGAAGAGAATAAAGCGGAAGAATATTTTATGAATATATCTTGTCCCTTTAGATGATTTAACGAGGATAAAGTTTAAGATATGCTTAATTTCCCCATTTAAAGAGAATCACATTAACCCATGTGGTTTGACCAAGTAAAAACATCTTGGCCTTAGGAATAATTAATATATGATTTATGGCCGTTGAATATGCCTTATAGTCCTTAAAACGAGGCTTTAAATGTATTTTACATTAAAGAAAAACACTAAAGGGGTGAAACTATAGGGAGCTGGAAACATTACTCATGAACCTCACTGTTTGAAAAATATTCAAGAACCTCACCATTAGAACCTCGCTGATTGAACATTATTCAAGAACCTCACCGACAGAAAACTGTTCATGAACCTCACCATTAGAACATTGTTCACGAACCTCACCTTTAGAACCTCACTGATAGAACACTCTTCACTTAACCTCACTGATAGAATAGTGTTCACTAATCCTCTCTAATAGAACATTGTTCACTGAACCTCGCCAATAGTACACTATTCACTAAACCTCACTGATAGAACCTTGTTCATTGAACCTCACCAATAGAACATTGTTCAATGAACCTCACTAATAGAACATTGTTCACTAAACCTCACCAATAGAACATTTTTCACTGAACCTCACCGATAGAACTCTCCACTGAACCTCATCGATAAAACTATTCACTAAACCTCACCAATAGAACTGTTCACTAAACATCACTAAAAGAACTGTTCACAAAACATCACCAATATAACTGTTCCCAAAACCTCACCGATAGAACTTTTCCCAAAACCTAACCAATTTAACTTTTCACAAAACATCACTGATAGAACTATTCAAACAACCTCATCTATAAAACTATTCACTGAACCTCACCGATAGAACTGTTCAAAATACAACACTAATAGAATTGTTCACGAAACCTCACTGATAGAACTGTTCAGAAAAACTCACCGATAGAACTGTTCACAAAACCTCACCGATAGAACAATTCACTGAACCTCACCGATAGAACTGTTCACAAAACCTCAACGATTGAACTGTTCACTGAACCTCACGGATAGAACTGTTCACATAACCTCACCAAAAGAAATGTTCGCAAAATTTGAAATTTGGAAATGTGTTTTTGTTAAGTCACATGGAACTCGCATAAAACCTCAAGCACCACATTTTCACAAAGTATTCGACTAGAGAGGTCTGGGCCATTACATGAGATACCTCTCAAAACATTCTCATCCTCAAGAATTCAATACCCGCCTAAAGAGAAAAAAAGAAACGGGGTCCGAATAACAACCCATCGAGATACCTCTCAAAAAAGAGAAAGCCACAATAGCAACAAACAAATTATAATAAAACATGAATGGTCGAAACACAAAAAGGAACATCATTACATGAAAACAGTTAAACATAAAACAAATCTTGGTACTGATCACGTATATGTGACTCATGTTCCCAGGTACTCTTTTCCATGCCACCATGTCTCCAAAAGACACGAACTAAGGGGATAGAATTCCCACACTACAGCTTCTCCTTGTTGTCTTGGATCTCCATTTGTTGCTCCTCAAAGGTTGCATCATCATCAACATCGATCTCTCCATAATTTATGATGTGAGAGTCATCATGAAGAAAACAGAGTTATGAAACAAGGAAAACATCATGTTTCCAACTCATCAATGGGGGAAGTGCAACTATATATGCCACAGCTCCAACACTAACTAACACCACAAAAGTCCAAACAAACCAGGGAGCAATCTTACATCCACGGCCAAACCATCGCAACCCACTTTTGGGGGTCACATTCAAAAACACATGATCCCAAATGTTAAACTCCAATGGTCTCCTCCTTTGATCAGCCTATGATTTATGATGATCTTGCACTGTCTTCATCCTCTCACGAATCACCTGGACCATCTATGTTGTGTTCTGCACGAGTTTTGGTCCTAGAATTACGGACTTTATAACCCTAGTCCAGCACAATGGTGAAGGGAATGGCTGACCATAAAAGGATTCAAATGGCACCATACCAATGGTGGAGTGAAAACAATTATTGTAAAAAAACTCAACTAAGGATAATTGCATCATCTATGAACCTCCAAAATCAAGAACACAATTGTGTAACATGTCTTCATGGTTCTGTATGGTTTTCTCTATCTGACCATCCATTTTAGGATGAATAACAGTGCTAATTCATAGTTGAGAACCGAAAGAATGTTGGAGACCTCTCCACACCCTGGAGGTAAAAAAAAGATCTCAATCATAAATGATCTTCCTAGGGAGACCATAAAGTCTCACCACCTCTTCTAGATACTTCCTTCACAAAAATTCCATTGATCTCGACTCCTTGATCACTATGAAGTGGGCCAGTTTTGTTAAACAATCCACTACCACCCATATAACATCATTTTCTCTCGAAGATCGAGGTGAACCAGTAAAAATGTCCATTGAGATGTACTCCCACTTCCACTGATGAATCTATAATGTATGTAGAAGACCATCAGGAACACAATGTTTGGCCTTCACCTTTTAGAATACTAAACATCGAGACAGAAACTCCGCAACCGCACGCTTCATCCAAGGCCACCAAGACTTTCTCCTGAAGGCTCAGTACAACCTTTTCACGCCTGGATGCACCGCTAAAATAGAACTATGAAACTCTCGAAAAAGTGTCTCATGCATCATCATAGGAACAAAAATCCTTCCATGATAAAACACTTGATGTTGTTCATCCTCCGACCAACCATCAGGGGCCTCAACACAAATAACTCAGTCTCTCCAAACCTCCACCACTAGATCTCCCAACTGGGCCTCTTCCACCTCCTACATCAGGGAAGATTGTACCATCATCTAAACATGACATCCACTACCCCCAAATTCTTCCATATCCAGATTAAATGATGACAGTTCATCCATTACTCTCTAGGAATCGCCGGATTCACGCATAGTATCACTATGTGACTTTCGACTTAGTGTGTCATCTACAACATTCCCTTTTCCAGGTGTATATGATATTTCAAAGTCGTATTCTTGTAATAACACCATCCACCGACAATGGTGTAAGTTCACGTCACACTGGGAGAAAACATATCACATGATATTATGATCAGTGAAAACCATAAACCAGTCACCAATGATATAATGTCTCCACAACATCAGAGAAAAGACCACATCTACCAACTCAAGATTGTGAGTGGAATAATTACATTCATGGGGACGTAACTACTGAGACCTGTAAGAAACTACTGACCTCTACTGCATGAGGACACAACCTAACCCTAGATGTGAACCATCGCAGAAAACATCAAAATGAAATCTCTCAACTGGAATAAAAAGGAATAGATAACTTACTAACTTCTCATTTAGATACTTGAATGCTGCATGACACTGATCAGTACATATGAATTCATCATCCATCCTGGTCAATGATGCCAGAGGAGTTACAACTCATTTGAAATTGGATATAAACCTCCTGTTGTAGCCTGCGAGACCATGGAAACTTCGCACCTCTAATACAGTCTTGGGGTTTTCCAAGACACAACCGCTTCTATCATCAAGGGATCCATAGATACTCCCTATTGGGACACAACATGCCCCAGGAAACAGAAATCTCAAGCCCAAAACTCACACTTCGACAACTTCCCAAATAGCTGATGTTGACAAAGAACTCCCAAAATGGCTTGTAGATGCTCTACATACTCCTCCTCAGACGCGGAGTACTCAAGGATTTCATCGATGAAAACAAACACAAAAAATTTACAGGAACACACGGAACACAGAATTCATCAATCCCATGAATACAGTTGTAGAATTTGTAACTTTAAACAAAATTACCACGAACTCATAATTCCCCTGACGACAACGGAAAGAAGCCTTCAGGATATTCTCATCCTTCAAACGCATCGGATGATATCCTGACCGCAAGTGGATCTTTGAGAACCAAATCCCACCCTTAAGTTGATAAAATAAATCATCAATACATGGAAGAGGATAGAGATTATTTATTGTCAATTTGTCTAAGCGACGATAATCAACACAAAACCGCAAACTGTCATCGACCTTGTTCACAAACAAAACTGGTGCACCACACGGTGAAACACTTTTCCGAACAAAACCGCACTGTAACAGACCTTCAATCTGTATATATAGCTCTCATGACTCAGAAGGGGCCACCCTATATAGAGACATAGAGATAGAAGATGCTCTTTTCTGTATCTTGATCCCAAACTCGATCTCTCATCATGGGGAAATTATACAACCTCATCTGGAAAGACATCACGGTAATCCTCTATGAACCTAGGAAACTCCAACTACTGAACCTCTGAAAAACTCAGCATCATCTCATTCATCATGGATGAAGAAGATGGAACGCGCCTATGACCCATCTGAGGATCTTGCTCAGCAAAAAACACCACGGGCCCTCCATACGCACCAATTAAAATGACCTTCTTCTGGAATCAATTCATGATATCCTGCACTGAATAAAACCAATCCATGCCGATATTGACATCATATGGTTGTATTCATAAACATAAGAAATCTCCCCAAGAGTGGTATTTCCCCAAAACTAGCTCACAGTCTCTACATTCTTCAAACAAGTCATCTTGACCTCCAACTGGCAGAGTCAACGCCATGGGCACTGGAATCCACTCTACCTCAAGTCCCAATGCATGGACAAGGGTAGGTGATATGAATGAGTGTGTCTCTCCTGAATCAAACAAGGCATACACCAATGTAGAAAACAAGAAAAGGGTGCCTCGATTGATGTTCGGCTCACCTAGAGCTGGCAATGATAGAGAATTAATTTGACCATGACCACCTCCACAGCCTCTGACCCTGATGATAACCACAACAACGACCACACCCTTCTCTTTGAGGATGGGGAGGGTCATGGGGATGTCCTCTACCTGCCCCATCTACCCTTTGATGATCTAAAGCTGGTGCAACTGGCTATTGCTGCCTCAGCTGGAACTGCCTCAATGAAGGAACCTGGAGGAGAGCACCTGGTGCACGATGACCTCCGTGAATGTTCGTGAACTCCCCCTGCTGATGGCCACAAACACCATAAGAAAAACAAAGCGCATGATCCCTTGAATAGGCATGATAGTTTTTGCCTCTGGGGAAATGATATGTGAAGGGGTGTGACCTACCCCTGGTTGAACCAAAACTCAACTGCACTAAATAATAGGAACAAAATACCACAACTCTACTTCGTGAGGAATTATGCTGATTCCCCTCTTGTGATGATTCAGTCCTCACCAAAGTCCTCTCGATAACCTCTTTCCTCACCAATACCACAAGATATGTTTTCAACCTAAATGGTGTGACCTGTTGTTGGATCTATGGACGCAAAGCCTTCTCGAAATGTCTTGCCCTGTGATCCTCATCATGAAACAGGTCCGAAGCATATTGTAAATGGTTCCTAAAATAGATTCCAAACTCTCGAGCACTGGAGGTCTCTTGTTGAAGGGTATAAATCTCCTAGAAACTGGACGCCTTCACAGTCGAAGAAAGAAACTCAACTCTAAACCTGTCTCGGAACTCCTCTCTTAAGATCACTAACTCCTCACGATCCCTAAGGAATAATAACCACCACTACCTTGCTGCTCCATGCAACATCATCATAACCAAGGACACACAGTGCCCCTTCCGAGAAGGAATCAAACTGATACAGATATCGACCTCCTATAACCAGTCATCTGTTACTGCATCTGAAACAGACCCTCATACTTCTATAGACTCTAGTCTTTAAAAACTCAGAGTGTCTTCCTCCAAGTTTCATCTTTTTCATCCTCTACCCTATGGAGATCTGCTGGAATAGCCTGCTGAACATTTTCTGTGGAAACCTAACGGGGACGTCGACCTAGATCCATACCTGTAAAATAAAAAATTGTTAGAGATCCAAAATCTAGAAGATGGAAGAATCAACATTAATTAATTATTTATTTTCTTTTAATGACCCACAAGTCCCTCCTTCAGTATCCCTCGGGTTGGTGACTATAACCGATGTTATAATAAACACACAAATGGGATACTTTACCCTCTAAGAGAAAACATGTGGAAGAGAGAGATAAGATAGACACCAGTAAAATCCGACTTAGAACTCGAATATAAAAGAAACCCAAGTGCATATATGTAATTTCATGCAAAAGTGCTATAAATAGATAGGAAAGAGTACCAGTACCCAAAAGAAAGTAAATAACAGCAGCAACCACAAGCCCGAACTGCTCCTACAACCCCAAGCTAGTAGAAACTAGCTTGATATCCAAACTTATCCAAGTGACCTGAAAATAGTTTATATATACATAGGATTAGTATAACAATATACTCAGTAGAACCTCCAAGAATCCTCTCATTAAAAAGTAAAGAATGAATGTTGAAGCACAGTGAACAACAAGTGGATCTAACTCACCACCTAAAAAGGAATACAAAGTTCCCAGCCTCACCAGAGATATACTCACCAAGTCAAGAATACAGGAATATAACATATAATAAAGAATATCAAGGGTACCCTGATACTACTTCCCCACTACTTTTCAACTTTTCCCCAACGTCACATGTCCTGCGCATCTCTCTCCAAAAAGGCATGCCTGCAGACACCTGGAAGAAGCACCCCAATGTTCACCTCATGCAACAAAACCACCACGTCCATGTATGAAAAGTAACTAGGTAGTTTCTGGGAGCCACCATAGCCCGCATAATGTGTATCATACATTGGGTATTATACCTTAAGCCATTACAACCCATACAATGAGTAAGAATATTTAAAACATCACAGCTCATACATGTTACACCTATAGTAGTCTATAGAAAAATATATCCAAAATATATGTCTATGTATAACCACTAGCCATTACATCCCTATACAAACATATATGTAGAAAACTAACAAATGTTCCTACGAGCACAAGTAACTACCAAGAGAAGAGAGCAGGGCCAAAGGGGGTAGTCTTCCATCCATCCTCCTAACAGATGTTTGGGAACACACCCCCCTGGGCTCAGAATCGCCAGGGTGTCAGTTTCCCGTATTGACAGGGTGGAGTAGCGTATAGAAACACAAAAAGTACAGAATATACTATAATTCATAACCACATTATGGTCATAACCTAGTCTTAGACAAAATTGCAGCTAACGTCTCTCAGACTCCAGGCTCCTACTTCTATGACTAGGTATCCTATAAGCACACAACCATTTAAAGAGCATTATTATATTACTTAATTACCTTTTTATTAGTTACACATTACGTTAATTAATTCCTTAAACATTAATTAACCATTAAAATTCAACATTTAATTTCATTAGCATCAATCCCAAGTTCAACAGTTCTATCAAAATTTACAACTAGATCATTATGTTCCATCATCTCCATCCCCATGTGTTTACACAATTTATTCAATTATTCATTATAGAAATACTTTCCCACATTCCCATGATTTCTAGAAAAACATTATATGATACTAAATACAAGGAGTTCAACACGGTGAGTAGATTTACTACCCATCGAGTCTTTTCCGCATATAGCAAGATCATATACCCATCCTTCCTTGAGAAGCTAAGCACAGAAAGCACGTGGCATACCCCGTCTATCTTCGTCGCATTCAGAAGAAGGGTAAGTAAGACCAGCTGCCTTAAGAAGTGGAGAAAAGTAATATAGATAAACACCCCATTAAAATTACCAAGCATCCAATGATCACATCCATTCCATCATCCCTGGTGTCCATCCCGACACCCACATGCATAAACCGATGAATCTCGCCACTTTAGGCGTAATCGGCTTCCTCGACCTAAAGGGCCTCTATGCCCCCCACATATTATCACAACCATTCATGATTACATTAAAACACAACCAGCATTAAAACAAACATCATCAAAATAGGGCTCTTTTCCCTTAAACAAACAAGACGGTAACTAAGAACCCTAAAAGATATTATCTTTTAACAACCACTAGTTATTTAATCCATCTTAGATTAACCGATTTGTTATTTTTTGGATCCAAATTTGGGAAAATTAACCAGTATATTATCACAAATAAATAAACATGATTACTGCACTAATTTGATTACATAAAATTACAACAAGAACTAGTTTTTTTTTCATGCCTCTTTATCTCTATCCAACAATTATCAATTAATCCACATTTAGGTTTTTTACTGATTTCAATCAAGAATAAACAGATATGAAAAGAAAACATAGATATCTCACTATCTAAAAAAACAAGAGGCAATAACATACAATCGAAATCAATTTGTTTCTCCAGTTAAAAAATTTATTATGTCAATTCTATTGTCATCCAGTGGGATTAAACATGCTAAAAATAACATTGCACATAAATGAAAATAGAATCAATTAATCCCCTACCTCAAACAATTCCTCATGTTCATTATTGACACAATGGGTCATGATCCTCCTCTCGCGACAACTACATCTACCCAAGGATTCCACGGTACGACCGCACCAACCAAACCCCAAGAAAAACACTATTATAATCATGAAGATTACATGAAATAACATGGAAAGTAGAAATAAGAGAATAAGATCCCCAAAGGAACAACGATAAAACATACCATATATCGAAGATTGACCAATACATCTTAGTTGCATTAAAACTGAGAGGAACCAATCTGAGGAGTAAATTATTATTGTGAAACTTCTATGTGATGGAAAGAAAGGTTATAGAGTTTCATAGCTGAGAACAAAGAGGAAGAATAAGGGAAGAATATATGTTGTCCCTTTAGAATATTTAATAGGGAGATGGTTTAAGGTACGCTTAATTTCCCAATTAAAAGAAGATCGCATTAACTGACACAGTTTGACCAAGTAAAAACATCTCAGCATTTGGAATAATTAATATAGGATTTATGATCTTTTAATCGGCCTTATATTGCTTAAAACAAGGATTTAAATGTATTTTACATCGATGTAAAATGATAAAGGGGTGAAGCTGTAGGAAGCTGAAAGTACGGTTCATGAACCTCACTGTTAGAACACTGTTCATGAACCTCACCATTAGAACCTCATCGATAAAACATTGTTCATGAACCTCACTGATAGAACATTGTTTATGAAACTCACCGTTAGAACATTGTTCACGAACATCACCGTTAGATCCTCAAGGATATAACACTTTTCACCGAACCTCGCCGATAGAACACTGTTGACCGAACCTCACCGATAGAACACTGTTAACCGAACCTCACCAATAGAACACTATTCAATGAACCTCACAGATAAAACAATGTTCACTAAACCTCACCAATATAACACTATTCATTAAACCTCACCAATAGAACACTGTTCACTGAACCTCACTGATAGAACACTATTCGCTGAACCACACCGATAGAGCACTGTTCACGGAACCTCACTGATAGAACTGTTCACTAAACCTCACTGATAGAACTGTTCACTAAACCTCACCTATAGAACTCTTCACTGAACCTCACTGATAAAACTGTTCACAAAACCTCACCAATAAAACTGTTCACAAAACCTCACCGATAAAACTTTTCACAAAACCCCACTGATAGAACTGTTCACAAAACCTCTCTGATAGAATTGTTCACACAATCTCACCGATAGAACTGTTCATTGAACCTCACTAATAGAACTATTCACAAAACCTCACCGATAGAACTGTTCACAAAACCACACTAAGAGAACTGTTCAAAAAACATCACTGATATTACTGTTCACAAAACCTCATCAATAGAACTGTTCACTAAACCTCACTGATAGAACTGTTCACAACACCTCACCAATTTAACTGTTCATTGAACCTCACCAATAGAAATGTTCACAAAACCACACCGATATAACTATCCACAAAATTTGAAATTTGGAAATGTGTTGGGGATAAGTCACCTTAACCTCCCGGAAAACCTCAAACACCACATTTTCACACATTAATGCACTGTAGATGTTCGGACCATTACATTTAATCTTATCTAAACATTTACAAAATCCATTCTGAAGATAATTCATGTATCCAAGAGATATTTTTCTTCCCCAATGGCCAAATCCATGTGTCATAGAGAGGTTCCCAGATAGACGATATTGAAATGATAAAAATCAACTTTTATCTTTTAATTTCATTTATTTTTAAATAATCTCCAAAACGACCCTATCATAAGTGGAATGTGGTCTCTAGTATCAAATATATAATATAATTTAGTTATGATAATGTACTATCAAAAATCAATTACCTTCTCCACTTCTTATATTATTAAAATAAAAACAACATCCGTGATGTGTCGATAAAAAGTCATTATGGACGAAGAGTTTTCATTTTCCATTACCATCTTCTAGGATATCATTTAACCATTAGTATTGTTAAAAATATTTTTTATATACATGTAATATATTATATCATGTCTTATATCATATATATGTAATCATAATATTAAATAGAATGTCACAGGTTCGTGATTGTTTTAAAAACAGCAAAAATAAATCCAGAATATTTTATAAACATTTTATCTAAAGAATCATCCTCATAATATATAACCCAATGATATATGAGACCATTTAATAATATGGTTGTTCAATAATAATATATAATTTTACTTTTTATTAAATTATTCCCATTTGAGATGTAGTCCAATATTTATACATAGGGGGCCTGAATATAAAAACATGAAATGAACACTGTTAATGAAACTAAATTAATAATATAAACCATAAAATATGAAATAAATAAAGGTTTTATAATTATAATTAATTAAATATATCAATAAAAGTCTCTGAATTAGGTAATTAATTTTTCTAACTTGATTTTCAAGGACATTTAATATATGTAGACAATGCTTTCCAACATAAGGTATGGGAATATCACCTCACTTTTACATCTGTTAAATAAATTCCTTATTCAAGAACAATTTGTTTTGTTTATATACCATCATTTTATATAAAAAATTATTAATTTATTATAATCATTGTATTCAATTTTTTATTTTATAATTATTTTCTTAATGAGTCCTACTACATAACTGGTTATATTGTGGTAAGGGTTTGTCGAAACACATATTATATTTTGAGATATATAACTTATTCAAAAATTATTAATTATGTATAGCATAAACATATAACAGTAATATATATTATCACGAATATTTATATTTTCGTATAAATAAATTTTTAAACTAGTGATCATTAATTTTTTGGGGAAAATGATCTTACTGATTTTAAAGTCGTAATGAAATTCTTAACAGAATTTCCATTATTTGGACTCAACATCTACTTCGTTGATTATTTAATTATATTATTAAGTACAAAATTGATTTTTTATCCTATTTTTCATTTATATGATATTATTTAAATTTATTAAACATAATATATTTATTTTTTTAATTCTCACAATTTTTTTAAAAATACACTTTTAAAAGAATATTTTTGGAAAGAAAATAGTTTAGGTTTGTTGTGCTTATATTTCATGATTTTATTTTACCTATTTAATGATTTTTTTAATTCCATGACCTAGTGTCTATTATGTTGATACCCCAATGATGTGAAGGACCATTGTGACACTTTTTGGTGGGTCTTCGTGGTAGTTGGAGTATCAACCAGTAGCTTGTGGAGAAGATCCTCTTGGAGACGAGTGAGAATTGTGTATAGACCTAGTGGATGGATGAGACTTGATGACTGATGACCGTTTCGACTTGGTGATAAATGACAGGCCTAGTGTGAAGCACCTTGGTGACGTGGCAAACCAATGGGGAAGAGCGTCTTGGTGATGCGACCGACCCACAACAATCGATAGGAGGAGTATATTCTAGGCCACGAGAGGGAGCACCTCTGGGTGACACAGCAGACCCATGGTGGGGAGTTCCTCTGGGTGATGCAGAAGACCCATGGTATTCAATAGGAGGAGTACCTCACCATTCCTAGGATAGTGGAAGGTACCTCTATGTGACGTGGTGGGCACATTGTAATATATTGAGGATGAGTTCTCCAGCAGTCGAGGTGTTCGATGTTGTGACAAGGAATATTACTTGATAATACCCCTATAATAAATCATGTAGTGAGTTGAGTCAGTACATTAGTGTCTTTTCCTCATAATTGAGATAGATTACTTGATAACATAGGTATATGTATGGGAATATACCTATGCAAGTTTATTTTTTGATTTCATACATAATGGTTTATCCTTGGAGGATATTTTTGAGGCCTAGTGGGTCTCGAGGTCCCTATTGAGTATCATTATACTCACCCCTGCATAGGTTATGCCCGAACCTTGTTGTATTGGAGGCATACGACGAACATATCTGATTGAGGATGAATGTACTAGGACTTCATAGTACCTGGAGGTGGATCAAATGGTGTCTTGGTTAGCTAAGGAGATGGGTGGACATAGAGTGCTGAGGAGGTGATCTGTACATATCCTTCATGTAAGAATCTCATAGGGTAACCCAGTAGCTGACTTTCCCTTTTCATTAGTTGTATTGTATCACAATTTTACTTGTACATTCCAGTTGGGCTTGTATTCTGGCCCGTTTTAATTACTATAATCAATCTTTTTACAGTTCAGTTTACTTGTGTTCCTATCTTTTTATGTTCCTGGTTACGTGTGCTTGAATGATATAAAGGAAATTCCATACAAGTTTCAGGGAATTCTCTTTTGGTGCTAGTCTCCAGCCTCTGTCCAATGGAAGGCAGGCTTAGGGTATTCACAGTACGGGCCCCTAGGGATTGGTCATGAGAATGTTAGACTATAGAAATCATTTTTTTCATTCATGAAACTTTTTTCTAGTTTTTCTATTCATTATCATCACAATAAAAATATTATATTACACCCCTTTTACACATATAAGTTAGGGTAGTATTATCAATACAATAAAAAATATTTTTTTAATAAATAATGGTAAATGATAGTATAATGATGAAAAGAGAAAAACATATTCATGTACCCATTTTATTCATTATCAATATAGATTTCTTTTATACCAATTTAATTTTCATAATTATTACAATTTGCAATAGAATATCACATAACTACATCATGATAAAATTATCTCTTAAAATATTACATTTTGAAATAATAAAAATCATACTATAAATCTAAAATAAAATAATAACACACAATATCCCACTCAACAAATCTAAATCTATCATATCAAAGACTTTGTAAATTGACTTAAATAAATTATGAAATAATATATGAATTTACTAAATCCCAAAGATAAATTAAATTATTAAATTTGATGGAAGTGTAATAATTAGCCTTTTCATGGAGGAATATCCAATTTTAGGTGAAGGGTCAGATTAAATAAATGATAGAGTGATATAATGATAGAGTTTAATTAATGGGATTCAACTTAAGTGTTAAAAATTAAATTATTGTTAAATGAAATAAATAAGGGTAAATATGAAGTGTCTCTAAATATTAACATTGATTGGATATCAATCAAGAGTATTATAGGTTATTTTTTAGAAAATAAGACTATAACAAATATCATGAAACCTTGTTTTATAAAAATCAATGTAATATATTGAAAAATCATAAATCAATGGAATCTAATTCATTTCACTAGGCTATTCTCCATCACCCTCACAGATTTTACATATATATGTTCCTCAGTCATTAATATGAATTATTCAAAAAGAAATGAAGTAATATATAATGATTTTATTGGTTATATTATTTAAGGAGTGATCAAATGCAATTTTTAAGAACCCCATTTATAATTAATATAACTACCTTGACCTAAGTTTCTCTAAAATAATGATACCATAAAAATTATCACTCATTCAACAAGAAAATTAATTCAATAGTTATATTATGGAAATTAATAAATCAATATATATAATTTAATAACTATAATATTTATATAAAAATATTTTATTTTTATTATTATACTATTAATTATCTATATACATATTATTAGAAAAATATCATGTTGAAATAAGATACCCTACATCCCCACTTAAACTGATATATTATTTATTTTATAATATTTCTTATTAACGTATTATTACATATATTCAAAATCTTCTAGTTTTTTGTATAGTATCAAATTTTTTATTTCATTATAAATACACATGTGATGAAACATCGAATCATTTATAATTATATATATAAATATATACTACATGATAATAAACTCCAACATTCAATAATATAATTTTTTTTATATGTATATCATACCTTTTATTTATTTTTTATGTTTTATATATTTTAGTTATTTATTTACACTTATATATATTATATGTCATTTGATACATTCTATTTTAAATAAAAAATAACTATATATCTCTATGTCCCATTCTTAATTTTATTGAAAATATCCATTAATGTTGTTTATAATATTTTCTTTTATGTTTTTGAATTTTTCTTGTTCCTCATAAAACATTATATTCTATAATTTTTCCATAATTATAAATGTTTTACATCACGAATAATTAATCCCACCATTATATCTCAATTTTTTTAATTAGTTAAATTATATATATACATTATTTCAATACCAGTTAATTTTTAACAAAAAAAAGACATCTTACAATTAGGATTACATTGTTTATCATATATATATATACATATATTACATGTTAAAGCGAAAAATAACATTCCTATATGAAAGTTATGACAACCAACAATAAATAATATTAATTAAAATACATTAATATTATTTTAATTATCATAAATTTGAAATTATAAATATATATAGTCAATTATTTTTTTTAAAAAAATAGTTTATTCGAAAAAAAATCTATGAAATAAAATAAATTTAAAGAAATTCATGTAATTAAATAAATATTTTAAATAATATTTGTATGTTCCTTTAAAATAAATAACAAAATCCCAAAAATTAATTTTCCGATTATTTATTTATTAATAAAATAAATGATAAAAAATATTTTATATTTCCCTTTTTTAAAATACATTTACTGTTTTTTAAATATTCTTCTATAACTTGTTTATTAATCCAAATAATGTTTAAATATTATATTTATAATTAATTTAAATAATTTAATATTTAAAATAATTATTATCATGGAAACAAATATTAAATTAAATAATAAAATTAATAATTCATGAAACTATAACTGTATAAATGTATTTAAAATTCATCAAACATTAATAAATGAATTGAAATTATTCATATAATGTCATGTACTAAGCTACCGAAGTCTATGTCATTATATGAGATACACCTTAATCAATTATGATCCACATTAATTATAATAAAACCAAAAAATAGGTAATATAATTAAATCATTATATAAATAAATGAGTATTTTTTATTTAAAAACCACTCAAATGTTTCTATTCCTTATGAATCCAAACTGAACAAAAATTTATAATCCAAATATGAATAATCCGTGAGAATATAACTCTAAAATATAAAAAATAGTCTACTTACATTCTTTATGAATGGTTTGAGATATGAACATAACCAAAACCAACCATAATATTTCTAAAAATATCATAACAATGGTAATTACCTACCAATAATTCCCTTAACCACATAGAAATTCCAAAACATAGTATGAAAATACATTTCCAACCACTATGGCTCACAGCCAAACATCTTCTAAGTAATCCATTTTCCTCAACATATTTTAAAATAAATACCAATTTCAATGATCCATAACCCATTTTAAATACACTATGCTTCTTATAAAATTAACATTTAAAATAGTTAGAGTAAAAATAGATTTTTCTATTTCAAATTAGTTTAATTTTATCCATATAAATCAATACATGCCTTTTTTGTAAATTTTTTCAGTTTCTATTCCAACATCACTTTATAATTTTATAAAGGATAAAATAGAGTAACCAAACTATGAGACCCCAAAAATTATAAACACTAAATAATTACCCACTTTATAAGCCGACCGATTTGAAACCATAAAAAATTCATATATAAGATAATATATTTCAGAAAAGTGATACATAAATACTATCATGCCATAGAAAAACTCAAATGGGTCAGTTTATTGAATGACTTAAAGATGAAAGCTACACATCGACATTTTAAATTATAACGTATAAAAAATATAATCATATCTACCAAAATATCAAAAAACAAATAATGATTCATCAACCAATTCCTGGAATCATAATGTAAAAAAGGGAAAATCAAAGTTAAAAAATCCTATTATTTAAAACTACTTGATCCTTTAATCACAATTTTAATTTATTTTAGTTTTTCATGTAAATGTTTTTAAATATAAAAATATTATATTTGAAACTGTTGAACTACAAAGAAGTGAATAATATTCCTAATTAAAAACTATATCATATAATTCAAATTGTAATAAATGGCATTAGAATAAGTTACCATCATTTATAAAATATGGAATAACGCCTATAAATTTCTGATTAATAGGGAAAATCGGGTTTATCAAAGAAAACTAGAGAACCTATTAGTAACCAACTATTCGTTAACTATCATAAATTTATTTCCCATAAATTTATATAATAAAAACTTTTACACCAATAACATAATATCATATTCATCATTCTAGAGAAATTAATATAAACATTTATTTAAATCATTTGGATTTTAATTGATTAGAAAACATAATAACTAATCATGAGGCTTTATAATATATAAATAAATTTTCATGGAAATTTTTAACGAAAAAAATAAATGTTACCAAATAATAAAATACTATTAAACATCATTTGGAGGAATATTTTATGAGAGGTGGATATGAAATATTCGAATTTTTTTCTTTCACAATTACTAAATGGTTATATTATTTACATCATATCACATGAACAATATTAATTTATTAATTTACATTCTATCAATATATCAATTCTTCACAAAAATGTTAATGTTTAGTTATTTAAATATATTAATAACAATCAATACTAAATATGTTATCTTATTTAAATTATAATTTAACAACTACATATCATCATACTACCCATAAAAAAACAACAAATAATATTTCATATACTTTATCATTCATACCAAATAAAATTCTCATCATATTTAACAATTTACAAAATATTTTAAATAAAAATATATATAGGTATATCACATTAATTATGAAATTTTAAAATATATCAATTTCCCCACCAATGCATAATATTTTATTTCACGCATCCCCATATTAAATAATGTCTTTTGTTTTATGTTATAATAATTCAAACTCTAGAATTATATTTATTTAAAGGAACACATTATTGAAATTTTAATATAATTTAAAAATATTTATTTCAGAACCAATTATAAAACAATTCATTTTAAGATACTATGAACTCTAACACATATTAGAAGAAAATAAATTTCAAATATTCACATATAATCAGTTATTAAGATTCATGATTACTATTATTCATGAAAGATTTTATAAAAATTAATTAATGAAAATATAAATATCTAAGGCATGCTTCAATATCAATAAATAATGATTGGCATGATTCTTAGATAAATTTTAAAGAACATATGAATTAAACAATTTCGTATTTTTTAGTAATTAAAATATGTTAATCGTAAAACTTGAAATGATATATTTTTAAGGGTTGATCATCAATCCTAGAATATATTAAATTTAATATAAATAACTTTTTAAATGTCAAGAATTAATTTATTAAAAATTATTTCAATATAATTATAATGAATACATAATGTCAATATATGTGAATATAGATAAGAAAACAAAAAATATAAAAAAATCTTGGTTTCTAACCAAAATACAACCTACTACAATAATACATGATACCTTGATAATATAGTTTTACACTATAATCATTTCATTCATTCCATAGAATGATTTTTTTGTTGTCATGGGTTTAGAGTTTGATCATTATGGGTCAAAATTTCCATTTCCAAGTCAGTTTTCATGAAATGATATGTTCCATAATGTTTCCCAAAAGACCCTATATTTATGATCTATATATTTTACCCTATTTTATATTATATTTGGGATAAAAAAATTGATGTCCTAAAAACATATATATGTCCAACCCACACCAAACACTAAACTTCATCTTATCATTTAGCCAAAAGATTTTATACCACGTCATTTTGAACTATCCCTACTAAAACTCATTTAGTATTAATATATAACATAGGTGTAACCCTTAAATCATTCCATTAATAATAAATATATTAGATACAATCATTTAGGGAATCTTTGGATCGAGTGGGAGTCATTAAACACTAAATTATATGGTAATTAAGTCAATTACACTAATGAACTCAATATAAATAAAATTAAGAGTTAAAATTTTCATACATGAATGATTTTTATACATGAATATATAAATAGAAGATACATGGAAAATAAAATATATCCTTCTAGATTACAATAAATCAACACATAAAAAACATCCCTATTATATGAAGAAAAAAAATTAGAAACAACTCTGTAATCTAGAATAGTGGTGAGCACTTTGGAGTGCTCATTATGTAATATTTATTAAGAGGTCCACATATAAATGATATTTTTTGGGGATAAACATGATATAATTAACCTATCAATCATAAGGAATAATAATGAATTTATATTAATAATATAGGTAATGTTTTATGTGAATATATTAAAAATTATTCCAATAAATTTTTACTTTCTCCAAATTACATGAAACATATTATTTGAGTATTATAAAAAGGTAACAAATAATTGAGGTTGATTCCAAGATATATATTTAATAAAAATAATATATCAATACTAATTCAACTATCATTATGAACCCATAAAATCTAAATTATAGTTATTAATTCACAACACCACAATAATCACATATCTTGTAATGCTATATAAACCCATAATAATCAATCCATTCTTCCACCACATCCTCATAACAATCACATTTCAAATACCCTCAGATATTCCTAAGTACAACACATTAATAACCCCTATTGAATTAGGATATAATATTCCAATTCATAAATATAACAACATCACCAAAACTATGTCATAAAAACCACTAGATTAGCATGGCCCTTACGCAATGACGACACACACAAATTGATAAATGGTCCATTAAAAAAACAAAATATAGAAAACACTATATGGTTACAAGCCCTAAAAAATCACCAAACCGTCATATCAAAATCACCCCCACATCATAATATCATTCAATTAATATCAAATAGTTATATACATACCTAGATAAGATAAAATTAAACAAATTAATTACTGAAAATGGATAAATGTCAATATCTATTCCTGGAGGAACTATCACAAATAAATAGGTACATATGTTTTATCCTTGATCCATTCTGCTAAACACACACACACACACATACTACCCCTAAGCCCATAATTACCATTGTTGGAAATTAAATATATGTATTTCATTATTATAATAAATTAAAACCTAAAATAACTATACATGTGATAACATTAGGCAACAACAATCCATGTATTATTGATATTTACCATAGGAAATTATATCTTGTATATGAATACCCATAACTAAACTCCACTGTAGTATATAATTTTTAAATACAAATGCAAACACAGACAAACTGATATGAAAACATTCCATCAATTTTATTGATGAAATTATGAATTATTAACCATAAATATAACAACTCAGTGATTTAAAATAAAAAAATACTAAAAATAGATAATATAACAACAATATTAATTTATGTTCTCATTAATATCATGATATATTATACTACTATGTATTGTTAATAAATTTAGGATAAATCAATAACATACCCAATAGTTAAAATATATCTCAAGAAATCATTTCTACATACATCATATTCATATATTTCATAACTATTTCAAATCATTCTGTATTTTCATCTCATGTAATCTATTTATATATTCAGGATTCGATATATATAGTTCCATTAGCCATGTACCACTTCATGGTTTACATTTACAATATAAATCAATATGCAATCATTTATAAAATATTTTTTCATTATTAAATACAAAAATTAATTCCCAATTTAATGGAAGCATTACGAAACTTATCAAGTTGAAAAGATACATTCAACCCTTTCCTAAAAATAAATAATTTATTATAAAACCATGATCTCTAATAGAGTGATAATTGATAGACTATGATTAAACTCCAAAATTTTATAGATATGTCTTATGTCCATATACCAATGACATGATCAACCAAAATTATCAAAATCCATAGGTCAATTATAACAAGTGATGTAATTTCGAATAAAACTTTTAAACCTAATAAAATTAAAACATAATCATATCATATTATTCAATTATATGAAACATAATAAAAAATGTGTATTATTTTGTGTTTATTATTGAATAAATTATTGGTTTGGTAGTGTGGGAACCACATAACAACATACTATGATAAAATATGTATTATTTCATTAATATATAAATACATAATATAAAATAAATTAAATAAAAAGATAAAAATGGGTTATATTTAATATAAATTTAATGGGAATAATTATTATGCTTATAAAATAAAAAAAATATTGAACTTATCTTCATCACATTAATCCTCCAGGTTCACAATGTCAATGAAAATTGATAAAAATTTCAAACTAATTTTAATATGCTAATGATCACATGTAACCAATTAATTATTTAAAAAAATAAAATAATAAAATTTTTAAAGGGTATACATTAGATGGATAATGGGTGATATTAATATTATATAAATATTGTAAATGATTACAGTGGATGAAAAAATATATTACCATTTGAAATGATTATAATTATAGTTATACAGAAATTAGTATCCAGTCACTTTTAGGGAATGAATAATATATTATATATCATATATTATTAATTTATAAAATATATCTAATTTCACATAAGATAATACATATTGTTAATAAATGATATATTATAGAAAATTATATAATACATTTTTATTTATAAAATATTCAGGTTTAAATTAACATTTTACTTTTTTGAAAATACAAATGTCATATTTTTGTATATTTAATTCTATAAAATAAATTTATCTTTTGAATATAGTGTGTCAAGTAATTCAAATAGGAAAATTTAAATTTTTTAGACATTAATAATACTAATGGATTTCAATTCATTTGAAGGAAATGTCGATGATTACCATGATAATAAGGATGGCCAAGGTGATTCATTTTGGTTTTTTCAATTCGATAATGATTACATTATGGTTGATTTTTAGAATAGGCATATTCAATGTTGTTGTGTTGGGTTCAATATATATACAAGGAGAATTGTGTATGATGGAAATTGAGATGTGAACCATGTTCGATATAAGAGAAAAGAATATGTTAAATATATCTTGGGGAAATAATGTTGAATAAAAATAAAAATATGTAAAATAAAATGACACTAATAGTGGGAGTGGTGAACATGATGAAAAGGGAATGTGTGATCCGACAATGGATGATGGCTAATGTAAAGAAGTAAATCACCAACTTTGGAACTCTTGAATAAGACACATCATAATTTCAATATAGTAGAATTATGGATCACTTGTGTAACAAGGTTAAGTGTAAAAATTATGGAAATTCTTTTCATTGTTTGAGTGATTAATTGAAGACCTAGTGGAGACTTGTGTTCAACTGAATGTTGGAAAATCTCTGGCACATTCCATGGAGAGAACAACACAAATTTTTTTAAATATTTTTGAGTAGTCATTGTGGTTTCCAATTTATACTGAATAGATGAAATAATTTTTTTGACACGAAAAAAATGGGGGAATAAAAACTCATGTTGATGAGTTTAGTTAGTTTAAATTATTCATATGAGTTAAAAAAATGACCATTATGGTCATAGTGATGGTAATTTTAGTTTTTTAAAATTTTATTTAAGTGATGATTTTTAAATCCACAGGAGATGGTAAAATGACCAAAACCTCATAGAGTTGGGCATATTGAAGGGAGTTTTATCCTTAACATGTGTAGTACATGTTTTGGAATTAGTTAAAACCCATGAGAGTGGGTGTGTAATTTATTGATGACAAAAATATAGAGGATGTTATTTTAATGAATCTTAAATAGATCATCAATGATACATACATCATTGGACTCAAATATAGTGTTGATCCAAGAATCAATCAAAGAGATATTTTATTATTGAAAATAAAAAATAATGGAGATTTAATTCAAACTATAGAAGTAGATTATATAGTCTTAAATTAGTATTTCACTTCATTAGTAGTGAATTTTGAGGATATTAAGGTGAACATTTAGAAGGTGATGTGGGTGATTTTATTGGAACATAATAATGTTGACATGTGTCTGATTTTTTCCATCATGATCCAACTTCCAATAATGAATTTACATTAATCAAAATGAATAAGAATTATATATATATATATATACTCATATATTATATCAAAAATACAAAGATAAAGAGGAATTCGTGATGACAGGATGGAGGGAAGAAGATGAAGAATATTTTGGAAATCATTGAATGTCATGACATTGAAAAAGAGGAAGGCATTATCATTGAATCCTAAAAAATATGAGATCTAATTATATTAAAGAAAAAAAAGTTTTCTCAATGATTTTTTATTAAACAATACATGAAGGATCAACATAATAGTACAAAAAAACATCATGAATTTATATTTTATTATGCATAAAAATATTGTGATTCTATTTAAAGGGAAAGAATGGTAATTTTATATGTGCAGATCTTATAATATAAGTGAGTGAAAGAAAATAATGGAAGTGATCTATATGTGATCAATGGAAAATTGGTAGTGAAGGGTAATTCATTCAATGTTGTGAGCATAATAGTGTAGTAAACTAGAATAAACCCATATGATGTGGAGGGTGATTTTAGTCATTGGTTTTAGGGGAAATATATTGATTTAATTCATCTGAGAGTAACCAATGTGGGTAAAACAACTGAATTATTATGTCTCCATTTACATTCTACACACACACTAAAAAAGGGATTCATGATAATCACATCTCATATAATAGAATGGTTGTCCAAATAAATATAACCATATCAAATTATAAGAAAAAGTGAGTATTTAGTTACATTAAAGGAGAAGATTATGTGATCTATTTAAATTCATTGATAGTTAAAATATCAGTTGATAAATTTAATAATTTTTTCCAACATTAAAACACCCCTACTGTGTGAAATATATCTATATGTCCCATATTGGTCTATCAAGTGATTTATTTTGATATTATATATTTTTATTATTTTTTCTCTAAAAAGATATTATTAATTTGGACGATAAATTAAATAGTTATTTAAGGATGTAGTTTTTAGTTGTAAGAAATTGATGAATATGAAATGGTGTTAATTTCATATAAAAATGAATAATTTAAAATTCTATGAGATGTTTTAGTGGAATTTATTATTCTATAAGTACAACATGGATTTCATGTGGAATATTTTAATTAAATAATTACAATTGACGAACATATTATAAATGTGACAATTAAATAATATAATAGGGAACATGATAATATTACTAATCTCCTACTCATTATAAAAATATCAAATGAAAAGATGAAAAATCATTCTAGGTCATCCTCAAAATAAATAATAAAAATAGATCAACAAAATCAACTAAAAATATAGTTTCATAGAGATTCATGACATGAGGACAAAATATGGTGGGAACAAAATGTTACTTCTATGGAAGATATATTTACATCATGAGTGTGATTTACAAATAAAATAATTCAAATTGTTCTATAAGAAATCAAATTTTTCCTACTTATCAATCATGGAAACACCAAATGAGATAAGAGGTTTATGAAAAATTAATAATTTTTTCCAAAATTGATCACCATGAAATTTATATCAATTATAGGAATTAGTGGAATGAAAGAGAATTAATTGGGAGAAACTCAACACCTATCATATTTTATGAATGTTTTTAACCATGAACAATTCATGTTAATGTAGAATGTTTTTTAGGTGTTTTTATTATTAAAAATTTGCCTCCAAAGAGGTTATGTCATGTACCCTGATATTTATATTAACAACATATACCTCAAAAGGTATGAATAAAAATATGGAAGAAAAAGCAATGAGTTTTTTCACATTTAAATGGTATGTAATTAAATGAAATGAAACTAGGAAATAGAAATCCATTTTCTCAATAATGGTCATCAAGGAATAGTGGGGACTATGTGGTCTTTCACCAACCAGGAAAAAAATATTAACCTAAATTGGATAATAAATTTGAATTATAGATCCACTATAACATAACATCATTAAGTCACAGTTAAATTGCTCATAAATTCCAAAACTATGGAGATTGGTGACCAATGAATTATAAAAATTCTCAAATCCATAAATTTTAGTTTTTTGATTGTGGTCGAACAAAAGTTATCATTTGATAAGAGCTTACGATTAATAGATACAAATAATAACAATGATGATAAAGAGATTATAAATTTACTTTTAAAAAATATTAAATTGTTAAATATCATCATAGTATTTTTTAGCATGAAAAATATATATTGTAGTCTCACATAATAGATTTCATAATGATTTTAGCTATTTCATATACTAGACTGTGGGTTTATTCTCAAGTTTTTATTAAAATAATAATTTTATTAATTAGTCCAGTGGAATTTAGAATGTAATATGTTTTTAATTCCAAAGGATGAAGGATCATTGAAACAATTTAATTATGACATAAGAAGATTATTTCACACATATCCTTAAGGGGGAAATAAATTCAATGTGAAATTCTTATTGGAGTTTTAAGAAATAGGGGGATCTATGATTTATTTGAGATTATTATCACACATAATATAGAACAAAGATTAAAGATAAATTATTATAAACCCATTACAAAAATTTTTGGGACATTTAAAGGAAGACAAACGTATTTAACATAATCATAGGTTTCAGTTTTATTTTATTTTTAATAAGTTATTGTATGAATTATTATACATTGGTCATAGAAGTTGTAATAAAACCAATATGTATAAATTATTATGAATTATAGTGATTTTCTAAATTTTATTAAAATAAGGATGATGGCCTTTAAAATAAGGTGTCCATGATAATTTTTTGAGGATTAATAACTATGAGGATCATTTATTAATGTTATATTTGTTAAGAAACGAATATTTATTATTGATATTCTAGATTCATTTCTCACAAAAAAATTAATATATTATAGAGAAAATTAGAAAGTGAATCACAATCTTCATAACATATAATGGTATATTGATTTAATCTTTGATATTGAAAATTTATATAGTTTCCTATCATGAAAAAATCTACAACGTGGTTTGTGACCATGGGGAAGGTGAAGATGATAGATGATTTGATAACAACATAGAAACAAAATGTGGTAGAGAATTAAATTCCCAAAAAAATAAATAATTTTTTGTGCATGCTATGGTTATATTGATAGTTGAAATCCAAAGAACCATATAAACAAAGTGAATACTAGATTTGATGGAAATTTACTTTAATGGACATGGAATTCTTGGAAGACCTCTTAAATAATCATGATATTCTAAATGGTGACAATACCATGAAACATTCTCCAAGAAATTGAAAGAATGTAAATGTTTTTTTTCTCATCACCATGATATCATTGTGGTTTTGATGCTACATTTTAATAATAATTTGATATGGTTCACACAAATAAGTGACATAGGATAGACACTGGTGATGGTCATGCTGTCATGAGAGTGTAAATGTGATCCATGTGATAGATGTTTATGGTCATGGTGAAGTGGTCTATATGGTTAATATAAGTGAATATTTATAAAACTATAGGATATGGAAAAATAACCAAGAATATATGAAGCTAGGCCTGTTAATAGGTATATTTGTTTAGGGAAAACACCAACATTGTAGTTGTGTGTGACAGATACCCATGTTTCTTGTCATACTAGTCAAAGACGTACTAAATATGGAGTATTTCACTATTATTATTAAATTAATCATTGATTGTTAATAAATTATGGTCCTGTAATGTAGTTCATGAGCTATGAAATATATTAATAGATTTATCAGCATTGGTATGTAGAAGTAAATGTTATTTAATTCATACCAAAAAATTGGATTTTCTGACTTTATAGTTATCCTGATTAATATAGTTATTGATGTTGTAAAGGATGTTATAATTGAAATAATGGATGAGTTATGGGGGGTTTTAATTTATAATAATGATTCTAATATTTATTATAAAAAATAGATGGATACATCATATTATTATAAATTAAAAGGAAGAAGATGGATTGATTCAGAGTGAGAGAGAAAACTATAAATAATTCATATTCAAACATCTAAATGCTTATAGGAATTCAAGATGTGGTGTTGGAAGGACGATGAATAGTAATAAGTTTGTATTAATTTATCATGTTTTCAAAGTGTAATATTATAATGTTTTTTTGGGGAATAATTATGTGAATGGATGTTTCAATTTTATTCTTGAATATGTGGTGTTATAGCAATGAGGTATTAATCAATCATTAATTTGATACGTATTGGGGATTCAAATAATCTTTTATATAGGTATTATGATGCGTAAACATGGAGTGTATCTAGTGAATATTACATTAAGTAAATAAATAAGCTGGATATCTTCATAATTAGTTGATTGTATTATAATAAGGGATATAGGTCAATAGATATTGTTGGGTGATATTGAGTTGTTGTTAAATGTACTAATACATTGATAATAGTAAATAATTACTTATTCCAGAACAACATATATAGACAAGACAACTTCTTTATCTGGCTAATCAAAATAATAATAATTTCCTTATCCATGGAATATCCAAGTAATTATGAACCATATCAATCCCCATTTTCCTATTTACATTCCTCATGAAGAATAAATAAGTGATAAATTTTAATCACATGATATCTAGTGATAGTTATGGGCATGTGTATTAAATCATATCAATATCATAGAAAAATTGAAAATAAATTGATTCTCAATGTCTAGAGGTCCTGATCCATTTAAAGGTAGCGACAGTTAATATAAAAAGTAGTAAATTACATAATAATTGAATACAATAATCCACTCACTTGGTGAAATGCCTCTCTAATATATGTAAGGGTAAAATTATGGAAAAATTATTTTTACATGATGAATTTATGAAGTGATCGAAAAAATATAAATTTGAAAAAATATAGTGTATTTATATGATATGGTATATAAAATAAAAAAAATTTATTTGGATTTATTTGGTAATATATGAAATATTTACTATTTCCTTATATGTACAACTTTTCATTTAAAAATTTCATTAAGAAATGATTAGATAATGTAAACCAAAAAACATTCCACCAAACTAATCAATAACAAAGCCCCAACATCCCCCAAACTACTGAAATTATTTTATAAATAAATTAACTTAATCTGTGTTTGACTATCCTAAATTTCCATAAACATCTTGAAACATATAATCCCATAATTAAGATCAAAATCCTTCACTATAAATGACCTCATTTTGAGAAGGTGGTAATTAGCCAAAGTATGTATGTAGTTCTAAACCATTTCATTGAGTGACATTATTTTTCAATGTTGTTAATTATTCTTCTACACTGTAATAATGTTATAATAGAATCATTATGAATCATTAAAAATGATATTACTATAATAAAACTATATACTATTACATGTTCAATAGCCTATATGGATTTTTTGTCACAATTCAACCACCTACGAGAACAATGATAAACCAACATCATTATTTCTATCATAAATGGGTATTAAAGAATCAATTATGATATCATATGATATAAATAATTAATATTTATTATTAAAATAACTATTTAAGGATAAAAATAAAATAAATATCATTATAATATATATTTTATTTGTATTATATAATCCAAAATATATGGATTTTGAATTTGAAATATGTAACCACACAAATAACTTACACGGAATTAATAAGAGAATACATAAATTATTAAAATATTATAATAAAAAACCCCAAATAGTGTTTTATTTTAGATCATATTATCAAATAATAATTATCATTACTTCTATACCGAATCATTCATGTAATAATTAAGACTAGAAACTTCGAGCGATGAAATATATGTGTAAATAACTAATATAAATGTAATGAATTTTTATAATTTTATTGTATTCATAGAAATGGATATGTTATTTATTGGAATATGTGATTGATAAATATAGGTTTTTTCTACATTGGGTAAATTCATTATTTCAAGTAAATTGTAGACCCATATGTTTTTTATTTGATGAGGGAATCCTACCCAACAACATGTGTTCTTTGGAACATTACTAGAGATAATTGGGTTGTGTATAGATCATTGGGAGGGGATTTTAGTATAATATAATCATTATAATTGTAATAGATTCCTAATTTTGGAATATGTTATATATTTATTATATTTTCAAGAATCATTAAAAAATTATAGTATATGATAAATTAAACATGTGTTGATTCATAATCAGTGACATGCATCAATGTGAACATCTATATATACACAATATTTAAAAATGTGAACATATGTATGTATTAGATGTTATCATTTTATGGTACCCATGGTACGTATAAAAACTCACTATACTTTATAAATTATTAAATAAAAATAGATTTAATATATCATGGTTAGGAACTCACGATTTTAACAACATCTATAGGGGCACTAAATTTTCATGTTGTTAGTATCAGAACCTAAATGGGATTCCTAGTTATCATTTTTAAAAGAAAAAATTTACTATTTGTTTAGTGATTATTAATGGGACATGATGTACCTTTGATATTAATATTGTAAATAATTATTACTACGAATAACAAGATACTTATGAATTTCAACATAATGATCAATGCTTATTCTTTTTTTCCAATTCATCACAAAAATTACAGATTTCAACTACATCAAGAACCCATTTAAGACATTATAAAATTTACCCCAACACCATAATGAAGAAGTTGGTTTATTAATTTGGGAATTAATATAATCATTAAACACTCCATATTTATGAAACAGGAGACATTAAAAAATATTAAAAAATGTTTCATCCAAAGAGGTTTCTTATTTAGATTGATGAATTATTATAGTGGATTCAATTTTACCATGTAATTCAATCTATTAATTATAATAGTCTTAGCCTAATTCATCATATCATATTATCATTTAGGATTACAAATGTCATGGGTAAAATATATGACATATTCTAATCCTTCAGTATGTAAAACAAAGAAAAACCATGACATGTATAGAATTATACTACTCAAGGTAGTTGAAACCTGATGAAACTGGGTGTGAGGTCAAACTACCATAGAATTATCAAGGTTGAAGAAAGATGTGATCTAACATAACATATTTTTATAAAAAATCATACCCATTTAAAACATTGAATTTTGTTTACCATCTATTGATCCACATTGAAAACTCACTTTGGAATGTTCTTCTTTATCACACTGAATCATATATACATGGGCTATTTGATCATCTTATTTTCACCCCACAATATGAACATCGGACTGATGCCACCCCATATCACCTCTAACTCTCTTCACACAAAACCTTCCTACACATTGTCAATGAATTTCTTCCTTATTCCCTAGTCCTACATGTAACAGTTGTTCTTGGACATGCATGTGTGACTATAATGTGTGGATTCAAAAATATAATTTAGTATGAAGATTTTTTATTATATGATCATAATTTTCCTTATCAAAATTTCCAAAATAGAAAAACAAATGTTTCTTAGAATATTCAAGTATGTCTGCTAAAATTCCTTGATGTCATTTTAAACCTTCATTAATAAAACAGAAGTATTATTTTCTTCTACATTTTTAATTAAACATCACCAAATTGTTTTGTCTTCCAATTTAAGGTCATATTATATATTTAATTTTGTTTGGTAATAAATTTAGATTATGTAAATGAATATATCCATTATTAAAATATGGGATAATTATTTTATATAAAATTTATAAGTGTCATGATATAAAAGGTATAATTGTTACATTTCAGGTTATGTCATGTTTTAATATATTAGTATAGATTAATTTATTTGGTTCATACTATTTGAAATTTAATTAATTTTTAGTATAGTTTGGCTTATTTAATTTTATATCCAACACATTTGATTCAGATTAATAGATTTTTTACCATCATATTAATAATTGTTTGGTTTCATCCAATGATCATTTAATATGAATTTATTTATTTTATTTTGGTTGTACTAAGTTGAATTTGGTTATGATTGATTAAATTTTGTGTAAATAAACTGAAAATACTTTGGTTAATATATTCATCACATTATTCATTATAATTGAAATTTTACTTCTCCAATATATTTTCTGAAAAATATATTTATTTTATAAATACAAATCAAGAAATGTTATCAATTAAAAATATAAAACATATATTTGTTTGAATTTTCAAAAAAAAAATTAACCATAGAGAGGATTTTCATTAAATATTATTAAATTTAACTCAATTAAAAAAAATTCTAATTTAAAACAGTATTTTCAAAAAGTTATTCATAATAATATATATTTTTTAACCCCACAAGGATTTGAAAAAAAAGCTTAATATTGTATTCATGAAACACTATGTCCATACAAGACACCAATTTTTAATAACTATCTAGTTAACATAATTTTTATCCCTAATGTGTTTTTAATTTAGAAAAACTCACATACATGGTTGTGATCAGTAAGATATTTAGAGTCTGATATGATCAAGTTACATTTTTGGTGAATAGTAACATACCCTTAGGAATAGTAACATAACCTTCTGAAATGTAATGTACCATTTAGAATCATAATGCCACCCATGTGAGTATAAATGAAATATAGGCACCATATAAATTTTAGTGATTATTTTAAAACTTAATAATTATGTTTCGATATTTTTTTGAGTAATAAAATTTAATTGTAATGTTTAATTAGTACATTTATTTAAAATAAAATTAATTTTATTACATTGTATTATGAAATAAATATTTTGTTTTCCTATTTATTTAGGATAATTTTTGAGACCTAAGTTAATATTTTAATGTATTATATAATATGATTAAAATTTAAATTATGAATTTTTAATTATATACAGATTTAAAAAATAATTTAATTTCCCTTATTAAAGAAATTATTTTTAAAAAATGGAGTTAATTTTTTACTTATACACATAGAGAAAAGGATACGGTGAATATTTGGAATTTTTTCAGAAGACATGAATTTTTAGTGAATAGTGAAATTTGATAATTTACAAAATATGCAAAATAGAGAATTATTTCATCATGAATGATTAATTTATAATTTAAATGACCATTGAATCTTACACACATGAGCTAATTACTATTTATATTAATAATATTCATGAATATTCATAATATTTTTCAAAAATAATTAAATAATTCTCAAAATAATTTACAAACCCTCCTCTCCTCAACTATAAAAAACATCAATCAGTCCCCATTTTTTCAATCCTCTAAAACTATGTTCCTTATCTTAATTATGATAATATCTCATTAAAATATCCTCCCCACTCCATTAAACCATTTCCTCAACAAAATATCCAATCCTCTCCCCAAATGATGCTATCAATCAAAGATAAATTCAAGAGGTAAATTTCTCATTTCATTGTGTTTATTTTCATTCATATTCTTTTTTTCTTTTTCATTCCTTTCAAACACTCAGGTAAATGATATTATAATTCTAGTCTGTTGCACATACTGTAATTTTGTTATGATAACGGAATAATTCATCATCATATATCCCTTCCAATATTTTTACACTAGAAATGAAAACACCATCTTAGATGGGTTAATTTATCACATTTATAGACGACTCATTTTCAACTTCAATTTCCATCTAAAATTCCAGACCTGAAACATTTTTTATGGTTTAAGAAGATCATTATATATGTAATATATCCAATTTAATGTTCAGGAATTTTTTTCACACGTGGTATTAATTTATAAAACAAAATTAGTTCATAGTGATTGAAAACCCGCCAAATTAATCCATGACATATAATTAAAATTATATATAATTATTCATCCCCACCAAAAGATACCAAATAACATATATGTTAATTTAATATTATATATTTAAATTTATATCGTTTTATATGAAATCTATATTTCAATCTTCATTTTACATTATCTTCTATAGAAAAAACCGAAAATGAATGTTTATTAAACAGAAACTCGCAAACAATGATATTCATTCGCATAACCCATAAAAAGATCATAAATTAAATTAATAAAATTATTATATTTAAAATATATGTATATTATGTTCTGAATTATATTATTAATAATTCTAATTTCATATTCTATGATCTTATATACAAAAGGGAAACATATTTGGACATGAGGTATGGGTTTTCTACCCGAACCTCCATTTTATTTTGGGCGACTCATTATCTCAATTAATACCAATGAAATTATTTTTTATTCTTACATACTCATAATAAATTATGTTGGAATGTTCAATATTTGTTTCCAATCCAGATTCCTTATTCTATTTATGGAAGTATACATGTTTTTAAATCAGCATTAAAAAATTATTTTCGAAATAGAGGCCAGATTAAATGGAATTTATCAATTTTCTACATGTATTCAAGAGAACAATATAATCTATTTTTATCGTACATTAATTTTATAAAATTATTAATTTTATTACGATAAAACAATAATATTTCAATTATGGTTTTATAAAAATATTTTTCCAACATAGCTCATCTTTTCAAGGTACAAGAGTGTTTATTTCCACAATTACATGATGATTCTATAAGAGTATCTCTATTTAATTCAAAAATCTATTAATTATTATTTATAATTGGGATAAATATTTTTTATATCATATACTATATTTTATTTATTTTTTTATGATTATATTGCATATGGATGAGTTATATTTATAACATTAAACATGTTACTCCAGATTGTTAGTGTTTAGAGAAAGTAATTTAGATTTCATATGTTAGTATCAATATAAATGTGTATGATATTTATGTTTATCCCAATTCATATAAGTAATGTGATGGGAGTATTATGTTACCATTTTGGACTACTATAGTACCATAATACATCGGTAGTTCTCTTTTGAAAAAATATATATGGACATGGATGAGGCCTTTCCCATTATTTGATATTGTTTTGGCTGAGGACATAATCATTTTCGGATATCTTGTTCGAGGTATTGATGGTATATTTCATAATGTGCGACATTATGAATTCCCTAGTTATGAAACTATTGATTGATAATATATGTTTTTATTTTTCTAGTAGAATATTCATGGTTTTTTTATGGAATTATTCAATCAGTTTTTGTTCAAGAAATATTATGTTCAGATATATTTTTAAAGGCATACATTTTCAGTTATTCATCTTGCCAATCGATGTATTGTTTACCCATATTGATCATATGGGTTAGCACCTTTCACATGTTTTATTTTTCATGGGTTGTGATGAATTATATTATTCATTAATTTCAAAGATAATCAAAGAGATTATGTGTTATTCAAAAGAAATTTATATGTTGTATTTCCATTAAAGTTGTAATGTGAACTTATTTGTGAATATTGTTTTACAAATCTTCTAAACTATTCATTACATTGAGATACAACATCCTAGTTTATATTCCAAATGATTAAAATAAGACACCAACAATATGAAACTGAGGTCAGGTATTTACAGTTGGTTTCAGAGGATGTTTAGTTGAAAACATCGAAACAATATTTAGAAATCGTAGATTAGGGAACAACACCCTACGATAGTTTTTGATAATAGTCATATAAGAAAATACCTAAATTTTTCTATGTAATAGATTATGTGGATCTTTCTACCCAATATATTCACGTTTGTATACTGCAAGTGGGCGTGGTTCTGGCACAAATGTACCTAAGAGTAATAACTCTCTCTTAGAGTTTCAGGATTGACCCAGTGTATCCTGGTACCTGACAACAAGCCCTATTATTCACCTATTTTGATACTCGTTGTGGGATAGTCATAGGATAATTAACATTTTCATTAAAATACATTTTTAATTTATTAAATATAATGTTTTCCACAATGAATCCTCTTTTATAAGATTATATAAGGATGGTTTATAATTTATGATATATATTTTTCAATTTTGAGATTATATATTATGATGCATAACATAATCTAGTGTATTCCATTGTTTATAAATTGAACCTAGTGGGAGGAATGGGAACTGCAAGAACTTGTGTATCCCATGTAGGAATTTCCATCCTATGAAAGATAATTATATAGTCTAGGGATCAATGATTAGTTATAAAAAACTTATAACTATATTGGTACCACTGACTCAGGTTATGAAAAATATCTTAACCTATATAGAGAATCCTGATCCACAATATGGATGAGAAATGTTAGACCATAATAAGTATCAACAGCTTCCATCATTCTATTGGACAACAAACCCTTCATTGTTTAGTTATAGAAATTTTCTATAGAGATAGTATTTCACTCTTTGGGATTTAATGATATAGATAAGGTTTTAATGAAATTTTTTTATTTTCTAGGAGGTACGGATCAGTGGCGTTATCTAATTCAAAACACAAATGTGGAGAAATAAATAGAATAAATATAATGGTGGTATTTCATGGAAATTTTTATAGAAATATATATTCCTCATAAAAAAAGTTTACAAAGAGTGGAAATTCATGAATATTATATAAAAAGATGAATAAAATGTTTCAGAGTATGAATCTAATAGTAAAATGATAGGAGTGAATGTTTTATACTATATAATTAATCTATGGAGAAATATTGATCGATTATTTGATGATTTAATAACATTCCTCTAAAGGGAATTAGGCTCCCAATGATTCTCATAATATGAGGACATTGTCTCAAGTGATATCAAGAGAGAGAATGATTTTTTTATATATTATGAATTTATGTTGAAATAAGGAATGAATATGGTGGATGAGGATATAATGGATAAATGGAATAATAAAAAAATTAGTTTTCTAACATGTGATTCCTGTGGAAGGAAACACCCGGGTGCATGCATAAAAGGAAAAGGTGTGTGCTGTCAGTGTGGAAGGAAAGGAAATCATGATAGTGACTATAAGTGAATGAAAGAATATATTTGTAATTATTTCTATAAATAGAGGTATATGTTGAAGTATATTTATTATTTCTCAATGAATCAAGGAAAATTTCCACACAAAGGGCCATCAAAACAAGGCCATGATTATGTATTCAGTGTAGTAGAGGATGATGTTCGTTTTGATATGGTGAAAGGTACATTATTCATTGACTCAAACCTAGAAAATGCTTTATTTGACTCTGTATCTTCACAGTTTTTTATATAGTTCCATTTTAAAGGAAATCTACATATTTCCAATTTGATTTAATTAAAAAGTGGTTATTCAAAACAAATAAGGGAAGAATCATTACAGAAAATATGTGGTTAGGGGTCCCCATTATGAATTATGAACATGATTTATTGACTTATTTTATCCTCATACACATTATTATCTTTTATGTAATCCTCGGTATGTATTGTATTTCAAATTCTGATTCTAAAATATATTACATGAAGAAGGAAGTTAAAATTTTTGAGGATGATGTGGCATCAATTATCTTTAGAGAATAAACATCACTATCAGATTCTCATCTACAAACACCATCGATATCTCTAATGAATTAAATTCTTAGGGAGAATAAGAATATGATATATATGAGTGAGGAATCAAATGTTAAAATCTAGTATGTACTTATTATGAGAAAATATATTGATGTTATTTCTTCAGATTTACCTAATCACCCACCATAGTGAAATGATGATTTCAAAAATGATTTAATTAATGTATAGAGACCTATATCAGAGACTCCTCATAGAATATCCATTGTGCATTTAGTATAAATTAATAAAAAAAATTAGAATAATTATGTGAAAAAGGATTTATTCTCCAAAGTGTTTCTCTATGGGGGGAACATTCTTTTCATTAATAAGAAAGTTATATCTAGGATGTTTGGCATTAACTACAAGGAGATCAATGCTATAATAATAATAAAAATGAATCCCCTTTATTGCATTGATGATATATTTGATCAACATCTTTAATCACCTATATCAATTATATATGATCATGAAAAATTATTTACATATTAATTATAGAATAGTCCTCAAAAATATTTTGATACTGAGCTTCATTTGAGTACTATGTATTACTAACAAACTGACTGGAAATCAGAAAAGATGATAAAATATATTTAGGACAAGTAGAGATCATGATAAAATTATTTTCAAGGTATGTGGGATTAGTATTTACCATTGGTGGATTTTTCATTCAATTATAGTTCCAATTATAGAATTCAAATATCACCATGAAACGTATTGTATTTAAGGAGACACCGTACACCAACATGATATGATGAAGTCAATGAAAGGATTCGCATGGGTACAAAGTATGTGGAGGAAACAACAGTGAAGGAAAATACTATTGAATCACCATATCAATGCATCTCATAGAAGTAAAAACATTCTATGCTGATCATCAATGGAATGGTTTTGAATTTCTAGTGGGAGATCTTGTGTCCATAAAAGTATCTCTATGGAAGGTTGTTGCAATATTTGGAAGGAAAGGGGAACTAATACCCAGATATATTGGCCCTTTTGAATTTATAGAGGGAATTGGAGCTATGTTTTATCTTTTGAAAATAAAACCTAGCCTTTCTTAAGTACCCAATGTGCTAAATGTCTCATTATTTAGAATATAAAAGAAAAACCCAACCCATGTCCTCACTATTGATGGTATAGAATTGGACCATGACTTATCCTACTGTGAAGAGCCTAACTAGATTCTACACACTAAATAATATGTGTTGATGAAATGTATGACACTGCTAGAAAATTTACATTAAAAAAATCGTAATATTAATGAAGCATCATGGTACCTTGAGGATCTAATGATGGAGAACTACCCAAATCATTTTATGAGGTAACGTTCTAGAATTTCAAGGACGGAATTTTTGTAATGGTGGGAGATGTAACAACCCATGGATTTGAAAATAAATTTATTATTTAATTCATGAATAACTAGGTCTCTATAAAACAAAACTTTGTTATAACCTATCTTGTAAACATAATTATTGTTGATTCTATTTTATGAATTTGGAAAAACATACATACTGAGTTGCGATCGGTAAGATATTTATAGTCTAATAGGATAAAGTTATATTTTGGGTGAACAGTAACATACCCTTATTAATAATATATTACCCTTTTGAATATCCATGTACCCTTTGGAAAATTATCCTTAGCAATGTGAGTGTAAATAAAATCAAGTCACTATATAAATGAATGTAAATATTTTAATAATTAATAATTATGTGTTGATAGATTTGTGAGTAAAAAATATTTAATAAAAATTTTAAATTAATGAATTAAATTAAAAAAATATCATTTTCCTAAAAGGAATTAATCAATAAATATATTTTTTCACTTAAATTATAAATACATTTAAGCATTACATAATTATGGAATATATAATAAAATTAGTTTTACATTTAAAATATTTATTTCCATTAGCTATTGAGTTTATTTAAAAACTAAATTTATCTTATTTATAAAATTATTTTCATAAAACTGAGTTCATTATTTTTTTCTACACGTCATAAAACGGTAAGGATGAGTTTTTGGTAATTTTCCAAAATATATGAATTTTTGTTACTAGTGAAATTAGATAATTTAACAATTATTCCAAATAAATGAATTTCTACATCATGATTTATTCATGTATAAGATAAATGAAAAAAATGTCAATCTCTTTGTATCATCCCATCCCGGATCACCACTGAACCAGTGGCTAGACCGGTCACCACATGACCTCATGTGTGTCTCCCCTTACGCCAGAGGCTACCGATTAGTATCGAGGGTCTATGAATAGTCAATGGGGAGACTATACCCATTTATCAGAGTTGCACAGCTGTATATTAGTTTTGATAACAAACAATAACGAAAGTAGTAACTTATAAATATCAAACAGCGGATGAAAAATAATACTCAATTTAAAAAAGTGGTCAATGCCAAATTATACTAGAGAAGCATGCATGAATTTCAAATGATACAAAATAGAAAACTGTGAACAAAACATCATGCTTTACATTCAATATAAAATTTGATATATTCTTATCTGATGCATAGTTAAAATCTTGCATGAATTATAAATTTTTTAATGAAAAATATATAATATATAATTATATTTATATAAAATTTCAATAATAATGATTAGTTTAATTTATATAATGAGAAAACATTGGTCGGAAAGAAATGGGTTTTTTGTAAAAACATTCTTTAACATTCAGATGATTTTTTACATATATGTATATTCAATTGTTTACCAAAGAATTTATTTTATAAAATTTTAAAATAATTTTTTTATTTTAATTACACATATACGTACCTAAATATATAATATTTATGTGATATATTCCATATTATATAATAATATTTCAATTTTATGTCACTATTAGTTTTAACCTATTGTTGTTTTTTATGAATATTGTTTTATAATATTTATTTAAACGTGATTTATGTTATACATTTTTAGGATGTAACATTAAATATAAGGTATAGGAAGATAATGAAAATTACATGAATGAAATATTGATGAAACTGTAGAAAGAACTTAGATAGTAGTTTCATAGTTTTAGGAATTTATGCATTAAATAAATATTATATAGTCTATATAGAATCACGAAGAGACAAAAGCAGAGGTGAAAAGGGAGTCCAATGTTGACACAGATCACCCCAATTGAAACTTCTTGTATTTTATGGTCAAATTGAATTCACTATGATAAATTAAGATTATTGGGTAATGTAACTATATAACACAACCACCGTGGTTCAACACTACATAACTATACAAAAATTAAATAAAATGTTATATAGGAGCTTCAATATCCTTGTCTTGGAATTGAAAAGTGGTGAAAGAAATCTATGCATGATAGATTACATCTTATATAAACTATATATATTGTGAAATGAGAATAAATAATCATATATAATATGATGTGTTACACAAATGTTCACAAATCATACTAACATACAAATGTTAGTGGAAGAATGGGTTACCTGATAAAAACATCTGGATAAGGCCATATACATATTTTCAAAATTCTAATTTAAAGAATATACAAAATCCAGGGAAAATTATTTTACTTCTCATAGAATGAGAGATCTTGATTTCACAATATTTTATATAGGGTACGAATCACACAACAAGTAGTTTAGATAGTGGTATAGTTAGAGACTAATACCGTGGGGTGGATCCTTTCTAGTGAAGATACATTGTGTCATATGTTTTAATGTTTAACCATTGTGAATACTTTAAATTTAAATTTCATGTGATGTGGATATAAATGATGTTGGGGTAAATTTTATACTCAGAATGATAATGAAATATCAACATGAATATTTGTTCAAAGGACCCCAAACCACAAAAACATCATTAGGGTTGACGCAATGAATTAATAGTCGATATTCACTGACTATAGGTGATGTGAATGAGTCCATGAGGATTTCATAATAATATGAACCTAATTTTAATAGATTTCAATTTGTTCCTAGTGACACAGAAACATCTTCAAAGAGGAATAATCACATTTTATAGACAATATAATGGGACAAAAAGTGATAATAGCGCACATACATGGAGTATAGACCATAGGTGGAAGGGAGAGTCTTTATAGCTATGGAATATCATTCTTAACTAGAAGGTATCTACTGGTTCCCAATTTGCCTTTTTCTATAATAAATCTTCTCACAAAAGAGGGTGAATGTATTTTTAAGGTTATGATGTCTGTAAAATTTTAGTGATTTATAAATTAATTTCTTACATCACGGAGAAGGGTATATTTTTTAAAATTTATAGTTATAAATCAATCATTATTTTTTATTCAATCCATTCATAATGGAGTGGAAGGAAACACCCCACATAAATAGGGAGCCAAATATTATCATACAAATCCATTGTGGGGTTTTCATAGTATAATGGCATAAAATTTGGACAAAAATCATGGAACCCAACATCTGCATAGATAGAGGGAAAACCAAAAATGATTTGGGGAGACAAAATTCTAGATTAGAGAAAATCAAAAGTGGAAAAAAGTGGCTTCACATGTTTTTATCATAAATGATAGATATTCTACAAAACCTATGTAACCCATGTGTGAAATTGTTGGTGTGGGAAATAATGTGCCATAGAATACTCTATATATCACCTGATATTTCACAATATATGTTAATGGTAATGGTTATGAATGAATATCCAACAAATAGAATCATCCTAATGGAAATGATATCTGATCTAGAGAGATCCTGACTGACCTGGTTTAATAAGTGTGTTTTGTTGACGTGTGAGTGGGGTACTAATGAGTGCAATGAATTCCTCTTGAAATATAGAGAAATGAATAATATATTTTTTGACCTAGGAAATCTTAAAAAAAAATTGTGAATTTAATGTAGTTTTATTATGATTATTAATGATATTTTCAAAACACAAGTTCAACTACCATAAAATATAAAATTCAGGAAAAAATCATTTGGTTCCACCCCTGAAAATGTGTAATAAACACTATAATTTTCATTTCAATAGTAATATTCCATTGGGGTATGTATCCTAGATGGTATTATTTCCTTTAATTTAATTTTCCAAGACCATATGGGAGCCCGTGTAGACCTAGATGGTTTTGATGATCTAGATTGAGGAATTCCAAAACTGTACATGTCATTTTAAAAGAATATCCAATTAGAGTCCAATATTGTACCTGTTATTTCAGCATGCATTGGACACATAATGTCAGACCTCTAATGAAGTTATTTTCAAAACCATATATTTATAAGAGAATTACCTAAATTTTCATTAACTGTAAGAAACCAGAAAAAATATTGTTGATCATAAATTAGAATATATTATGATGATATACGGAATGAAAAAATTGGTCCAACCCATGATAAATCAAACAGATGTTAATATATATCCCCTGATATAGGAATTATACAATTTTTAATTGGAAATGGTGGATCATTAACAATGTTTCACATGAAAGTGTTCATTAAAATATTTACTGAAGATGATGGGCTAATTAAGTAAATTAAAATTGAAATTGAAATATGAAAAATATTTTATTTAATTTCATGAATATAAGAATATTTATTTTATTAAAATTAGTACAATGAAAAAATTTATCATAATGATTAATTTTTTTTGATGAGGAATAAAAATATTTTCATAGAAATTCATTACTATTGGATAGTAACACCCAGAAATTCTGGAAGATGAACATCAAATTTAGTAGCTTGTATGACACACATGGCCATTAGTATAATTGAAGATAAGACACCGATACATTATGATATATTTTTTATTAAATATATTTATTATCATCAATATAATGCATTCAATGAAACATTTTGTTTGGATTGTGTTACACACAACACTAAATTTAGCTTCTGTTACATGCCAACACAATATCTAAAAAAAGTGAAATATTATTGATATATAATTTATTAACATTATAGTTTTGAAAAATTTGTTAAATTATATTCTAGTAAAAAAATGATACGAAATATTGCTATCAATATAATAGTGTTATAATAATAATCACACAAATTAAAATGAAATTTATTTTCTCAGAAATTTGGTTTCATCGTGCTTTGTGAAAAAATTATATAGTATAAATTGTCACTACTATAAAAAATATTTGACAAAATAGAAATAAAAATTTTAATCATATTATGAAAATTTTATTTAGGATTAATTTATGGGAAATTGGTTTTATGTTTCATTTGTTGGTGAATACTGAAAAATATTTAATTTTAATTGAAAAGTATCATTCAGTTTAAATAATTTATAGAATTGAATTGCTCATTAAAATGGTTTGAAAAGTAAATTCAGTTCACTATTATATAAATTATTCAATTGTTTTTCATTTTAATAATTTTAGTATGGAATTTTGATATGAAATAATTTTAAACCATTGAACATTTAACATTAAAATTCCACAATATCATTTTGTTTGTGTGATTATTATTAAATTCAATTTTGAAAACTATTTGAGTGTAAATTGAAAAAAAATATTCCATAATTGAAATCATAATATCATATATTATATAATATTTGAAAATAAATTTTGCCTATAATTATTAGTTAATACAGTTAAAATTAATTAACGCATTAAGGCGAAGGGTGTCTTTTGTACATTATATTCCTATAAATTAATATTGAATTTAAAATCATATAGTAAATTTTTATTTAGAATAATATGTTTTATATTTATAATAATGTGTTATGAATTATATTATAAAACTATTTTAATTTATATTCGCAAAGGATACATTAATAAGGTTAGTAAAATTATATGTGTTACCATGGTAGAAACTGAAAGGCAATAATTATGAAAACATAAATACAGAAGAATAACGTGAGAAATTTTAATTATTTTTCTATTTCAATGGTTTATATCTAAAACATCAACCCCTTCCAACATAAATGATAAATTTTTGAGTCATAATAAATATGATTTACTATCCAATAGTTAATACCGTTTCATATGTACAGAAAATTCCACTCAATGTCAAATATAAAATTCCACCCACCCCCCTCACTTATTGAACCTATAAAATAAAGATGGTTTAGAAAAATTTTACCCAAAATATTTTAAAATTACATTCATCATAGAATCCTTATTCAGGGTAGAAATAAAAAAATTGATGTATTTAGATTCTGACATAAGGAAGATCCCCAATGAAGAGGCAACATTATTTAACTTGTAGTTTAGTTTTATACCCTCTTACAACACCATAAATTAATATAAAAAATTAACATATAAGATAATTTTTAATATCCACATACTAGTATTTTTTATAATAATGAAATGACTTAAAACCTCCAAACAATCCATGAAATGTGTTACAATATCATCATTCAGGTGTATGAATGACTACCACCTCTCAAACTGATATCATTCATTCATCCATTACCACCTAACACTGATGGTACTGATGATGGATATAAATTTAATATAATATATTAAGAACATAATAATAAATTTGGATTTATTAAATAATAATCTCATTAATACATTACTTTATCTTGCTGATACGATAATGTCTCTGTTGTGTTAAATGGACAATCGCCTCATGAATAAATGTGATTCGTCTTTAACTAGTTATTTATGTAGAAGTTGAGAAGATATACTTTTTATGGTTATACTATATATACAGGATAAAATATTATATACTTTTATAAATCATAATTTTTAAAATTTAATTTATCAATTTTTTTATACTCTTTTATGATAACATCATTACTTTATGTGTGGTCTTCATCCCCCACAAAGAGATCCAACTCTATTTTCATTACAAAACCACATAAATGTTACATATATATATATATATATATTAAAATAAAAAAAATTACTTTTATTTTATCAGGATCATTATGTAATTTTAATATATTACTCACCTCTTTTCTAAAATTATTATTTATAAATTCAAATCTTACACACTTCTATTTATGAAAATCCATTACTGTGATTGCGGAATATTTCATTTATCAAAAAATTATTTCGTTATTTCTTATATAGACTTACAATTTACCTCGGGATAATTTAATTATTTCACCTTAATTATTCAATATTTTATGAATCTATGTAATAGTTAAATGGTCACGATCCTTAATGACAAAACACACATAATAAAACAATGAAACAATCACCCCAAATAAAAATAATAATGAATGATTATTAACAAATATCTAATAAGATGTTATAAAAAGAAAATATATTCAATTATAAATATTAATGTTTCTTTTTAAAAGCTATTCAAATGATCTAAAAAAATTATGACGTTATTGCCTTATATTGTAAGTAAAAAAAATTTGTGGATCTATATTTTTTTCACATATTTTGTCCACTAATTAATTCGCAATTCAATATTATGATAATTTTAATGTGTTTTCAATATCTCATTCAAATTGAGGTTGTTCATTCATAAATATTGGTTGATGGAAATTATTTTAAAATTTCATAAAATAACTATTTTATTTTATCCTCCTAGTATTATTCATAAAAGTTTCATGAAATAGTTTCATTTATAACACTTTTAATACATAAATAAATTATGAAAATCATTTTAATAAAATAAGATCTCATATCTCTATTTAGTCAGAAGCCTATTTTCATAAAATACAATTTTATCCAAAAATCCAACCAAAAAGTTTTCTTACAATTTAAGAATAATTTATTTAAAAAAAATTACACCATTTTTTCCTCTTAAAAGAATTCATAAAATCAATTTTGTGTTAAATGGATTTGGCCAATGTTTGTCAAAATGAAATGGATAATTTCCTAATTATTGTTTTTAAATATATAATTATTGTATTTATATTCATCAATGAAATAATCCTTATTTGTAATAATGATCCATTAGGGAAATATTGAATTAATATCATCCAAATAATTTTTTGGGTAGTTTTAGATCGATTTGACTATTTATATTCTGTTTTGAAACCTTTAATTATATTGATCTATAAATTTTATGGGTATGGTTATTGATTTGGGAACGTATAATCATTTCAGATGTTGTGATTTAAATATAATTTTTTATGTCTTCTCTGTTTCCAACCTTCATATGAATATGGAAAAAGAAATATTATGTGATAGGTGGGCTCATAGATTATATATACCTAGTTGCATCTACAGGTTGAATGATTCAAATCAGTCAAATAAATTAAAAAAGTTTCTACAAACATATTTAAACAATCTTAAGGATATATATTAATAGTAAATATCATGGGAATCCAACATGATTGTTCAGAAATTTGACATTATACATTCTATCAATAGGAACTTTGTTATTGATATTCTATGTGATTATTCTAATTAATTATAATATCATTGTTTATGATTCTAAGGAAATGATATTATTTACATGGAATGACTTGATCATTATTTATTTCAACCATATTATGATAAATTTATTTATTTAATGACTCATGTTTCAGTTACAAAAAATTCAATGATGATTATTCATACTTATTCAGGATAAATTACACTATAATTATAGATTACTATGAATTTCAAATCACTGTTTTTTTTCTTCCCCCAAGAATTGATGAAGTATTTTACGTTTGATATATATTCATATTTTAGGAGTAATGTTATTTTGAAAAAAATGGTTTAATTTTTATTTTAAAATTTAATGTAGGAATCATGTATTTTTCTGGTTTACCAATTCTAAAAAACTATTTTCTCCTTTAAGACATGATAATTTCTATCTTTTTACATTGTAAAATATTAGGGCACTAGATCTGGGATGATAGGGCCAGGGTCATTAATGTTGTTATCAATAAAAATTATTATAAACATTGAGATCTATATTTAGTAATACATAGATAAGAGATCATAAACTTGTGTTAGAATATGTAGATTACTATACTGGATTATTTTAATGTTTTGGGAAAGGAATGAATTATTTTTCCCTTCAGGAAATAAATCCATATCTAGATACGTAAACTGAGCTTGGGTTTGGTAGAAATGTATCAAGGGATAATAACTATAAAAAGGAAACGTTAAGAACTACCCAATCCTCCCCTAGTTTATGATAATGGGCCTTGGTCTACACCTAGTTTGAATCTCTTTGGGGATTTTCATAGGATAATTATCATTTTCATTAACAAACATTAATGATTATTTTCAAATACAGATATCCTAAATAAAACAATATATTTGATTCTGATATTTTACATGCCTTTATTTTTCACTATTTGTTAATTATTTTAGTAAATTATGTATTATCTATTATGTTTAACAACAATATTCTATGGTCTATTGTATTCTATTTTTAAAATATGGATCCTATATGATAGAATGGAAACCACATAAATTCTCATGATTCAAATATTACGAATGATATTTTCCTTGAAGATATTAATTCAATCAATAAATGTGAACATTTATTCTATAAATTCAAATAATATAGGGGTATAATTTATTTTAAAACATAGATAAATAATTATATATGTATTATTTAATTTAAGGGATGAAATAAAAATTGTAGAAAAATGAAACTGATAGATAAATGGAAGAAGTTAAATAAAGATTATCTGACATGTGATAAATATGAAAAGAAGAACCCACACACTTGTTTAAAATAATAGTATTTCTCTACTGTGGGGATATTAAAAACACAATGCCTGTGATTTAAAGGGTAATAAAATTACAATATATACTCCTTTAACTACTAGGATATGAGGAAAATTTCCTATCAATGTCTCATTAGTAAAATGAATACTCCTCAAAAGATGTTAATTGATCATAGTCATTGTTATTGTATTACAATATATGAAGATTAATGAATAATGTTATTTTATTGAATTGAATAATTATGATATTTGAGTATACTAAAAATAATATTTTGGTTTAAATAATTATTATATATACATGTTTATTACTATATTAAATTTTGGATAAGTATTTGAAAGCATGTGTTTAACAGTAATGATGAAGATGAATAATGGTTCAGGGAAATGATAATCATCATGGAAAACTCATGATTAATGACCCATAATACATTATTTATAGCGAGATATTGAAGATGGTATAAAGAGATTATTTATTTGGATAATTTAATTTATATAGTACTAACACTGTTGGAAATGATTAATGATTTTAAATCAATTTCTTTTCTACATTCATTGAGGGAGTTTACATATTTTTATGATTTTCTAAATATATCTGCTAATAATTATTTTTTAAATGAATAACAAATCATCTATTTTTTCAATAATTACTAATGGTAATTATTGCTATTAGAGTGTTTTCAGGTTTGAAGATAATACATGATGAAGGTATTCACATGATTTCCATGGGTAAATCATCCATTTTATCATTTTTTGTATTTTTCATATTTTTCATGTGTTAATGTTTTTATAATTAATATTTTCAAAGTCTCATAAGGTTAATTATTTATTATATGGTTTATATTGAATTTTGAATGATTTTTTAGATATTATTGTAATTATTAAACATAAAAATATATATATATATATTGAATAACATGTCATAACCCTATTGGTTTGTAAAATACTTTGATATAGACATAACTGCATTTCAATCATTTAAGGATGTGAGTATCTGCTAACAGGGAATTTTTTTCCTTCAGTTACAATGAAATCATTTTTAATATCCATTTCTAAAAGTAAGTGAGGAATTGGAAAATTATTGAAACACACCTGAATGATGAAATAATGAATATCAAATAAAACAACTCATGTAATTTTATTTAATTATCTTTTTAGATATTAAAATATTTAATCAACTTTAATAAAATGGATTTTGAAAGAAAATTATAATCTTATTAGAATATTTTTTTGTGATACGAATGAGATTTTTCAAAAAAAATTATTTTATGATTTTATTATCCTTAACTTTTCAGGATCTCCCACATTATTATGATGAACTATATTTATCACACTCTATTGATTTTTGGGAATTAATAATTTTTTCCATTTATATGTTTTCATTTCCCACATCTGTTCTCCAACATGGAAACCGAGTTAGGTGATTATTCGAGATGGCCATCATACCTCCTTTTATATTTTATAAATATAGTGTTTTATTAACCCATTTATGAGGTCAATTTTTCATAAATATAATATTAAAATATTAATACCTTGAATAAATTGATTATGTTTAAATTGTAGGATTTCAGTTTAATTAGGATGGTGAGTATAAAACACCCCAAAATTATAGACCATGAACATCATATTAGATTGTATGTATAAAACACAACACACTGAATATTCCTAAATATAACACCAAAACAATATACGATAAATTTATTCCCAAATAAATTCTATATCATTAATATCATTCAATATATGAGAAATTGTCGTTATCTTGCATAACTGGAAACACTCATTATATCTTGTGTTATAAAGAAAACACCATGATTAAAAAAATGTGATATATTTGTAAAATAATATTATTTAATCAAAAATTTACAACAAATACATATAAATTAAAGGTATTAATAGTACATGAACATAATTAATAACATTTAAATATATTGATTTTTATATATATAATATTTATTAAAAAACAAAATTAATTTTTTTTTGGTAAAACAATATTTTTCATAAGACGGTTCAGTCACACTTTGAATACCTATTTCAAAATTATAATGGACCAATTTAAGGAATTTTTGTAAAAAAACATTAATTTTTAAATATTATTACTAATTTAATTTATTTTTATTTTTTATTATTTTGGGATGTTTTCCTTTTTAATGAATATTGAAAAATATTGAATTTTAATTTAAAATTACATTTTCATTAAATAATCGATAATGAAAACTTTTATTTTTAAATTGTTATAAAATAAAAATACATAAATTTTATATCATATAATCTAATTTATTCAATTTACAAAAAATATATGTTTCCCTTTGATATAAAAAGATTTTAATATTTTAAAAATTTCCGAATGATAAACTCAATTTCTCTTCATGTATATAGGATTAGGAGTTAATAAATATATAGAAAATTATATTAGTGGAATTTTAAAAAATGGATTATATTCATTGAATAGGTAGATTTAAAGTTATATTATTTTTTAAATCTTATTATTTTACTAATTTATAGGATACAATTTGGAAAAAAAATAAGTAATGTAATTGATGATATCACAGAATTTAGTGTATTATGTTTTTATGTTTTAAACTTAAATTCACGCAAACAATGGACTCAAATATAATAAAATGGATTTAATATATATAATTATTATGTATTAAATGTTTTAAAAACACATTATAAATTTATTTATAATGGAAATATTACATGATGTAATATTGAATTCCTAATATTGACTACTTTAGGGTATTTACTAAAATGAAACTCCAAATATATATATTTGCACTCACTCCCATATCTTGTTCACACCTTCAATCCTCGTTTTCTTGGTAAATACATGAAAATATAACAAACCAAAATACCTATACAAATACATAATTACTTATTTATTGAATAAAAACTACCTAGTAAGGATATCAATTCAAAATTAAGGAAGACATGGGAAGAATGTTTAATTTTATTCAATGAGTGTTTTTATTTTATTTATTACACCACGTCCATCAATTAATATTAAAACATAAAGATATAATATAATAAGTATATTAAATATTATTTAATTTTTTCATTATATTATAATTATCTACATCTATGAATACTTTAATCAAATGGGTTACAAATTCATCTTCTTTGTGTACAAATTTCTACAGACATACGATCAAATTTCATTCATTATTTCATTAAAACATTTCATGGATGGTAATGATGATATATTTAAAACTAATATATGATATATTTTACATAATTATACACATGCGGTCATTATATCATCCATTCATTATTACCATACAATCCGTATGAGACACAATAATGTCGCTCATGTGTATGGTAGAATTTCTACTCATTAAGTTATATGCTATTTATTTTAATAACTCTCTACATGGATGGTTATGTGGGAAGAAATTAATTTTTATATGATATATTAATGAAATAATTATGAAATTTATGATTTTTTAATAAATCCTTAATTATAATATATAATTTTTTAAACATAATGATGAAAAAAATGTCTATGTATGTGTAAATGACCACCTTTACGAAGAGGCATGTACTTATTTAATTATCAGTACATCATGGATGATATATATATATATATATATATTTTAAGGTAATATTTTTTTATTTATTATATCATGATAATTTTGGAATGATAATGTTTGACTTTTATCCTTTATATAACGATCATAGAATAACAGAAATGAAAAAAAATACATAGAGTCGTCTGTATATAAGAGCAGAAGGTACTTCATTTCTCAAAACTATATTTAATGATGGGCTTGAAAAAAAAATATCAGTCTAAATTATATTATTATATCATTATTATTCATCTATATTTTATTAATATACATAATATGTGAAAAAATCAAGTCCATAAGGACAAAAACCCCCATGAAACCAAGGCAATTAACAGGCGAAAGAATGAAAATAATGAATCCTTACTAATGAAAGAGTAAGGAAATGTTATAAAAGAAACATATAAAATTTTAATATCATTCTAGTGTAAATTAATAACACTTATAAATCCACTATACATGAGTTTAAATAATGATAAACAAAAAGAAAGAACTAGGTACGTCAATTCATAACAAAATATACATTCATTGGGTTAAACATGTACATCATTTATTATTTTGTTTTATTATTATATATCTATTGAATTTTGATTGACTTATGATTTATATATTTGTTTATATTGTTTATTCACTTTTTTAACACATAATTAATACATATAAAAAATATCACTTAAACATTATGATAATTTTAAGGTTTTATTTCTCATTAACATTCTAATAGAGATTGTTTATTCATAAATATCAGTTAAACGGAGATATTTGACCATTTAATAATAAAAACATTTATTTTCTAGTTTAATGATTATTTATGATATTTCCATTTAATAAACCATTTTTATTCTTTTTCATACATTAATGAATTGATTTTTTTAAGAAAATATAACATAATTTATCTCTTCATATGAAAATCTATTTTCCATGAAAATCATGTTCTCCAAAAACGATTCCAATTGTTTTTTAACATCTTCATAATTTTTTAATAATGTTATTTTTTATCCATTTATGCATTTTTTAAATTATTCTATATACTAATTTTCAATGAAAATTAGTTTCAAAATTTTTTTACCTAATGATGAGGATATGTATCTCATGAATATTTTTAAACATCGTTTTATGATATTTCGTTTCATTAAAAAAATAAACCCTTTATTTTACTTATGATCCAGAAGGAGAATTTTGTTTTAATTCCATCTTTATTCTTTCATTTGATGTTTTATGGAATGTTTCACTATGGCTGTTATATTTTTACACTATTCTCTATATTACTCCAGATGTTTAATGTCTATGTGTATTGACTGGTGAATGTGTTCTCATTTGGTATGAATATTTTTTAGAATGAATGTTTATTTTTTTCTATGTTTATCTAATTCATATGAATAATGAAATGACCTTTACAAGTGAATTTTGTGGAATATAATGTATATAGCCATTCAATTTATTTACATTTCCAATAAGACAAATAAATATTCCAAATGAGATGGGTTTCTACACATATATTTAAAATATATTGGGAATAGATCTTGATAGTTATGTAATTTTTCATTTCATCATTATGAATTCAGTTTTTGAAAATCCATATGATCATTCTATTAGACTAAATCTTTATTTTAAGTATTTTAATCACATTTTAATATTTATATTTCATTATATGATATAAGTTTATTTCATCTTTAAAAAAAATATTGTTGTCTATTTACATGAATTTATTTTAGTTAGACACATTTCCATGTTGATTATGATTTTTGATTCATAATTTATTCCATTATACATAACACATACTGATCATTTCAACTAAAAATTATTTTAATTTCATTCAACATGAACCCATGATGTGTACTATATTTTATATGAAAGGATATTCTAGATGTAATAATTTTATTATTGAAAATAAATGTTGGTATAATGTGTGTTTTAAATGTAATGTCAAAAAATAATATGTATCTAGTTTACCAATTGTAATAAATTGTTCAGCCATTCACAATGTGATTCCTTGTATCATATCCTAATGTAATAAAGTAGGGCAGCATCCTTGGGTTATAGGGGTGTGGGTTGTTACATGAACTTTGATAATTTAGTTTAATTCTAACATTGTAGACATAATAGGTTATTTTCTGGATTTTAATTTCAAATAGATCTAACTATGTCCTTTTAAATCATATGAAACAATTTTGGTAGCATGTTACCTAAAATGAATAACTGATTTTGACATTAAATTTATCATATTAGAAAAGGGTAAATATGAATGTACATATAATGTTTTATTGTAATGAATAAAGGGGAATCATTGGGAATGCATCAAGTATAGATCATTTGAGGAAGAAAACACACTAATATTTTGAATCCCAGGTGATCCATACATAGTGTGTAAAGCCGATATAATATGAAAACTATATAGATCACACATTAGTATAAAATAGTGACTCAATTATACTATCTTAGATTTTAAATATATAAAATGTTTCTGGTAGTAGTGGTGAAAGAATTGATAATCCACAATAATAATGGATTATGAGATAAAAGTAAATTTGGATTTTTGAGATGTTAATCAATAATCGAGTGTAAAACTAGTGAGGGTGATTTCTAACCATCTTATCAAATTTCATTTTCCATTACCAAATTTTTTAAAAATAGGATGACAAGTGAGGACCAACTTGTCACGCCCGAGATTGTATTTATATTTGGTCATGACTTGGGTTAGGTTGTGGGTGACCTATGTTTAAAACATTGAGTTTTTGTTAAGACAATCATGTATATGTGTTTGGAAGTGTCTTCACTCGAGTATATCTCAGTCAAGGAAGAGAGAAATGGCACCCAGGACATTGCGCGGACCGACTTAAATGTAAGGAGAACTAAAAGTTTAATGATTAATGGATATAGTGCTTAAACAAATATTTTACAGTAATGGAACAAAATGAAAAAAATAATTATTATTATTAAAGAAATATCTTTTATTAAAAGGATTGTTTTTATAATTTTTTTATTTTTATTTAAGTTATATTATTATTATTATTATTATTATATTTTTCTTATTAGAATGAAAACAAATCTAACCATAATCCCACATCACCCCCTACCTCTTAATTTTTCAAGAAACATCACCCTACAGTACCCTGGTTGCACTCCATCTTCACCCCTATGGCCGACCCCACCGTATGTGACACCCCCCACCTACCTACGCACCCGGTCTCACCCTTGCCATCACTTCATTGTTTTTCTCCAGCGCTTCACTTCACGCATCTGGCCTCGTCCCCCCTTACCACACCCAACCTCTACCACATTCAGATATAAGCTGGTAGCCGCCTCACCCCTGGCTCTAGTCCACCTCCTAACCGCACCCTCCGGCTTTCCCTCGCCTTACCAACCCGTCGTCCACCTCGAGAAGCCTTTCAATCACAACCTTCCACCTCTCTCGGTGCACCCCATACAAGATCTACCTACTATCTGGACTCCCACACTTTTTTCCTACACCGACGGTGACCTCAACTCCTAATAAAACTGCCTCTCTTCATCTCTCCCCCACTACTCGACTAGTGCAAACTGTTATCAGTATCATTAATCTATTTTTTATCCTTTCTTTCTATATCTTGTATACTTCATCTTTTTTTTCTCAGTATGATTATCTGTCCATGGTTTCCTTTTATAGGCATTATATTAATATGAAAAGAAGAAACAACCTCAATTAAATGCCTTATCCAACACGTTGTTGTGATTTTCTCTGTGTTTTTCCTTAAATTATCTTATTTTGGTTCATTTTTTTAACTCATGATTTTTTTTCGCGACATTATGTTGATAAATTTGTTTCACAATCTCATGATTATTTAATTTAAAATTTATTATTTTCTTTTAATAGTCTATGACTAAAAATAATATTTATTCCCCCCCCCCCGGGAGCACTGTCTTCTACAGCATAGAATCAGCTCCCCCATCCCTCTTTCCGGTTCCCAGCACCAGTGCACACCCAGTGCACCATCCCTCTACCTTCCTCCTGCTCAAACTTGCAGGGCCCTTCGGTCGCACGACCACCAGCAGGTGATTCCCCTATCTCGGAATCGGTCTTCGTGCCACCTGACAGGGCTCCATCTGGCCACCACACCCCAGACCAGTTGCGCTCTCCTCCGACCGAAGCATAATCACTATTTTGTTCACCATTATAGTGCCTGATTCCACTCATTTCATTAACGAGAAGCCACCACACTCCTCCCCTTGGTGAGTCACCAACACCAAACACCCCTTTGATGTCACTCAGTCTTCATACGATGAATCCCAATGTTATGTGACCCCCAACAACAGTCATGACACATCACAATCCTCTTTTTTTCCTTCTTTCATGTGAACAATCGCACGCCTCCTTTCTAATTGGGCGTGTGATGCACACTGCTACCGAAGGAGAGAGGTTTAGTTTTCTTATGTTTTTCCAGTAGCAGTGTCAAGGTGAAATTGAGATGCTCAATTTTTTGATTAATTTTTAAAACCATGTGTTTCTTTGTTTTATATTGTTTTACTTTTGTTGTAGTGTTTAGGCATGGTAATCCCACAATACCGTTGTCATCGGTAGGTTGCGCGCACTTTTAGGACTATGTGAGACATGTCACGTGGTTGTGAACGAGCAGAAACTTGAGGTAGGTCCCCCACATCACTCTCCTATAAATTTAGTATTTATTAATTGATTGAAATTTTATTAATTTTAATAAATAGGATATAATATAAGATAGTTAATTTTTAAATGATTACATGGTGTAAAAATATCCATTTATTTTATACTCAACACTTGAAATATTTTCATTATGAATGGACACCCAATAGTGAATGAATTCCTATTTTTCCTTTAATCATAATTCACAGAATTTAATATGTAGTTCTGGTTTATTGATAAATGATTTCTGTTGATGTGTGAACTTTTGTTTTTGTTCTCTTGATAAATGAGAATTTTCTATAAATTTGGTGAAGGATCAATTGGCACTTTAATAAAATAAATTGTTTAGGGAAAATATCTTTCGGGTGAATCTGGGGTGATATTTGGTGTACATTGACATCATGATTTTTGTGTGATGTTTGTGCTACATGATTGTATTTGTTGACTCACCCATTTCATTTTTATTATATGTATGGACATGGGAACATTACATTGTGTGTGGATCTTATGATAACGATTACTACACTAGTTTAGATCATGCACTAGCTAGTGGCCCTTTCTACAGATTATACTCTGCTAGGGTATTGGCCCATTGGTTAGGCCATGTAGGGAGATATTGATCATCTGGTCATTATAATGTCATCAAGAGTAGGCATGTCTTAAGGATGAGTCACAGGTATGGTACGTTCTGTATTGTTCAAAATATCCTAGGTTTGTCCCATGTTTCTTTTAGTGTTCATTTATATATGGCAGATGATTGAGAGGTCTAGTTCGGTTGATTGCCGCTGTGTGCACCTTTTTTCATTTCCCTATCTATGTGTACTATGATGAGTGTGATTTTACTTTTTACTAACCACTAGAATTTGGATTGAAAAATTGTTCGCAAAAATTTTATAAAAAGAAATGCACTTGTTCCTCTCAAAAATTTAAATTTTTTTTCTAATTAAAAAGGGAAATGAACTGTTACTTGTTTTGAAAATGATTGTTTGAGGGGAAACCTATCTTTTATATTCATTAGTTCAAAACTGAAATTATGGAATTATTGGTTTATTGGTAGTGCATTGTGAATAGTTAATTGGGCACGCCTTCTGAGTTTTAATACTCACAGCTATTGTGTTTTCTTGTTTTTAGTTTCAGTTAAAGTTTTAGCTCGAACATTCAAGTCGTGGGTGACCATTAGTTGTGGTTTGGTGAGTGACTCTCGGAGTCACGAGGAGTTTCGGTCGTGGTTAGGTTAGTTGGTTACTATTGGTTGTTCTTTCTTTTCGTGATGTTTATTTCATTTTCATTATTCTAAATTTTTACCTACTTTATTTATTTTCACTGAGAAAAATATTCCCAATTGTTATTTATTTAATCCATGGAACTTTTATCCTGACCAGGAGTATCGAGAATGCCTCTCAGGCCATCTCACAGACTGGTATGGGTGACCGGTTCAGGGTCGACCCAGGGTTGTCTATGGGAAAATGGTATCATAGCTAGGTCGGCTCCTGAACAGACCTTGTTTTTTAGAGCACTGGTTGTTATTTTGGGTTGTCATGGTAGAAGGAGTAGAATTTTCGGGAATCGAGGAATACATACCAGAAGGACATCATGAACCCTTTCTCGTTATGAACCTCAGGTTACCATAGGAAGTTCAGGTTGTTGGTGTGCTTGGATTCTTTTGAATTGTTTTATACAGGGAAATGAAATAGAAGCATTTCAAGTGACCTCCATGAGCTCGCACGGTCTGGAAATCCATGTGGAGCCTGAAACATTACACTATAGTGTTCCTTGTGATAGTGGCATGATAGGCGTTTGGTCGCCAACCATAATTCTGAGTCACCTACAGACACTTGTTTCCCCTTCATAATTATTTGGATCATTCTCATTTCATAATTTCTTTTAAAGCTTTGATTTGGAATTGTAAAAATTGAAATTTAATGTACTTGTTTAGATCATGCTCCTTGTTTCTTTGTAGTTTAGTGCCTTCCCCCATGATGATCCAATGGCTTCCCACAACGCAACATGAGGTGGTGCACCTTTGACAAACAATCTAGTTGATCAACCTATAAACTATGTTCTTGAATTATTGATGTTGAGTTCTCCACTCTTTTATGGTCATGGACATACTTTTGAGATGGATAAGTCATTAAATATGATTTATAGGAAGTTCAATTTCGTTGGGTTTCCTAAGTCGTTAAATGTGAAGTTGGATACCATTATGATTGAAGGTCCAAAATAGAAATGGTGGAAGTCTGTGTCTCGAAATTAACCTCGGAAAGAACTAAAATGGTAGTTTTTCAAGTCAATGTTCATCAAAAAACACCTCTCTGAGTTGATGAAGATGAGGAAGATGATATATTTGAGTTTTCTTTAGCATGGTATTGAATCGGTCCTAGAATTATATCAACATTTCATAGACATAATTCCATACAACCAATGGTTTGTTGAAAATGATACCAGGAAGGCTCAACAATTTGTGTCTGGACACTAACATGAACTGCGATAGAATGTGGAAGAGCACAAACTAACAACCTTCTCGGATGTTGTGGGGAAATAATTTCTTTCTAAATCTCAGCAAGCTAGAGAACATGTGGGGGAGAATGATCCCCTATCCATGGGAGGTAGTGCATAGGATGATGATTGGATGAATAGGAAGCAACCTGATGTCGGTGGCACTAATAGGGGAATCAAGTTGCCTTTAGACCATCGAACATCTTCCTCAATTCTAAATTCCTCGATTTTTCACAAGTGTGGTAAACGGGGACACAAGAGGCCAATGTGCCTGAGTGCTCTGAGACCCTGCCACACGTGTGGACATCTAGGTCACATGCAGCGATTCTATCTAGGTGTTTCCAAGAAACGCACTGAACCTAGACCGAGTACGTCGAAGGTCACCTCATCCTGTCAGTAGGAGTTCGGTGATATTTGGGAATCTGTTTCAGGACCTCTCATTGTATTATTCCTAGGATTTATTTTTCATCTTAGGTAGTGTTTTTCACTATTTATTTTCCTTCAGTTGTAAGAATGGTTATAGTTGAACTTCATTGAGACCTTCATTTTAAATAGAATTTAGTTTGGTAAAATTCAGGTTCGTGTGTGGTGTTTGGGGGTTTCTAAAGCCTGAAACTGAGGTAAGGGATTCTTTAATCATCCGAGATCCAACCATAGGTCCCGAAGGGAAGCTCACGCGTATTCAGGAGAACCACAGCAGTGTAAAAAGTCCTTGATTTAATCCATACCATTAGTTCATCGTTGTTCATATGCTTCCGAGGTTGTGAAGTTGTTAGTGTAGAGATGATGGTTTTTTTATATCTATTTATTGGGACCTCACCATCCTACTCCTATTATGGTGGGATATTAGGCCTCTGATGAAGTCTCCAAGTTCGATTAATCTCAACAGTTCTTATGGTGGGGAGACTCATCGCGGGTCTCGCTGAATTCTGTTAGGCTTGTTTCTTATGGTGGGGTGTCTGTTCGGAACTCCTATGTCAACATCCTAGTTTATTTCTGGGTTTTGGTTAGGTGGTGGGTGGTCTCGTATGGATCCATAAAATTATATTTTCTTCTTTTTAGTTTAGATTTGGCATGTGAGAGTTCTAGTGTTATATTGGAGTACGTTTTTAGGATGTACTCGTTGGACATGGATTTAACTTTTTTTTGTTTCATGAGTGTTGTTGTGTTTTTCTTGGTGTTGTTATGGATTTTAGGTTTTAAGGTTGAATTGAGGATTGAAGAAATGGTTTATTTCCACTTGTTGGTGTTTATGGTGTGTGTATGTTTAGCATGGATTTACCCTCGTGAATGTTATATGTCCTTTGATCCAATTAACTGGAGTTGGTCACACATTTGGGGGTAGGTGGCACAATGAGTGAAATTATTTAATGTCACATGAGTTTTTATTGATTAACTCTCCCTTCTTGGGGGTGTTTTTCTGATCTCATTGTTTCCATTATTCGAGATCTCTTTGAATTCTATTAAAATATTGCTTCGTAATTTGGTTGTTGTCCTTGTTATGGCTTTCTAGGGGTGGAAAGAGTTATAATGGGGGGAATTTTCATGCCTGAGTTTAAATTTATCTTTCTTCATGACATGGGTTGGGTTTTGAGTGATCCTTATTTAAAAATTTGAGTTTTTTTTTTGAGAAAATCATGTATATGTGTTTGTCAGTGTCTGAACTCGATTTGAACTCTAGTGAGAGACAGTGTCATGGAACCCGGGTCACCGCGTGACATGCCCGACATGCGGGGAAAAATAAATGTTTTCTGAGTAATGAAAATGATGGATTTTTTTACAGCAACGATCAAAAAAGAAAAAAAAGAATTATTATTATTATTAAATATATTTCTTTTATTAAATGTTTTATTTTTATCATTAATTGATTTTTATTTATGCTACTATTATTTTTATTTTGATTATTATAATAATATTATTATTCTACGAATGAAAAAAAAATTGATCTAACTCTAATGTCGCATCACCCCTTCTCTTTAACTATTAGATATGCCTCTCCCTCCAAGACCCCGGTCGTGCTCCCTCTTCACCTCTGTGGTCGACACCGCCGGCAGCGACACCCCCCACCTCACAGCGCACCTGGCCTCGCCCTCATCTTCACTTCGCTCCTACGCACCAGCGCATCACTTCGTGAATCTGGACACATCCCCCTCAGCACACCCATCCTATACACCGTTCAAATCAAATCCCATAGCCGCCTCACCCCTGGATCTGCTCCAAGACCTACCCACACCCTCAAGCGTGGCCTCGCCTTCACAGCCCACCGTCCTCCTCGAGCAGCCATGCTCCTGCAACCATCACCCTCTCTCTATACGCCCATTACCAGATCTCTCTACCAGCCGGCCTCCCGCACATATGTCATGCACCGACGACACCCTTGGCTCCTCATCACACTTCATATTAGAAAATATCCTCCTCTTCATGAATGGTGCAATATATTATCAGTCTCATTAAACTGTTTGTTTTACTCAAAATTTTTTTTTGTGACATTGATTTGATTACATTTTTTCACCACATTGTTCTTATTTAATTGAAAATTTATTCTTTTCCTTTAATTCTCCTTGACTAAAAATATTTTTTATCTCCCCCCCAACAGCACCATCTTCTACTTCTTAGAATCAACTCCCCCTTCCCACTCGTCGGCTCCCTACACCAATGCATATCTGACACACCATACCTCTGCCTTCCATCTTCTCAAACCTGCAGCACACTTTGGCCACACGACCACCATCATGTTATTCCCCTACCTCTAGATTGACATTCGTGCCACCTTTCAGAACTCCTTCCGGCCTCCACACCCCTGACCGGCAGCGCGCTCCTCCAACCAGTGTGCAATCACCCTCATGTTCACCAGCACAGCACCTGACGCCACTCATTTCACTAACCAGCAGACACCACGCTCCTCTCCTTGGTGAGTCACTGACACCCCCCTTGACATCCCTTGATCGTTGTATGAATCATTGCAACGTTCTACAACACCCTGATCTGGTCCCGACACATCATGACCCCCTTTATTACTTCATTTGTGTGACCAGTCTCATGCCTCCTCTCCAATTGGGAAGGTGTCACACATCACCATCGAACGTGATCGGTATAGTTTTTGTTCTTTTTTCCCTTTAGCTACGTCGAGGTGAAATTAAGATGTTCAATTGTTTTCATTTTTTATTAACAAAGTTTTATTATATTTTAGATTGTTTTTGTTTTGGTGCAGCGCGTTGTCATGGTAATCCCACAATATCGCAGTCATCGGCTGGATGAACTCACTTTTATTCCATTGTGAGACATGTCACGTGGTTGTGATCGAGCTGAAAATTGAGGTAGGACCCCCACTACACACTCCTTTAAATTTAGAATTTGATAATTTCTAGATATTTTAATAATTTTAAATAATGGGATATAATATATGATAATTAATTTTCAAATGATTACTTGGTGTAAAAAGAGAAGTTTCTTTTATACACGACACATGAAATATTTTCTTGATGAACGAACAACTAGTAGTGAATGAATGCATGTTTGGTCTTTAAACATAATTCACATAATATCATATGTAATTGTGATTTATTGATAAATGATTTATTTTGAAGTTTGAAAAAGTGTTCTGCTTCTCCTGAGAAATGATGATTTTATTTAAAACTGGGGAAGGCCCATTTGGCACTTTAATAAAATAAATTATTTTGGAATACTATTTATGGGGTGAATCAAAGGTGATATTTGGTGTACGTTTACTACATGATTTGTATGTGGTCTTTGTGATAGAAGATTGAAATTGTTGACTCACCCCATTCTTTTTTATTATACGTGTTGACATGGGAACGTGGCATATTGAGTGAATCATCTTAGAAAGATTGTATTACTAGTTTAGATCATGCACTAGCTAGTGGCCCTTAGTACAGATTCTACTCTGCTAGGGGATTATCCCCTCGGTTCAGCCAGGTAGGGATATACCGACTGTTTGGGAGTTATGACATCGTTGAGAGTATGCATGTCATCAGTATGTGTAACATGTATGGTACGTTCTATATTGTTTACGAGCTCCTAGGATAGACCTATTTTTTCGTCAGTGATTATTTTTATGTGGCGGATGATAGAGAGGTCTAGTTTGGTTTTTGTCCCATGTGTGACAAATTTACCATTTCCCTTAGTGTGTGTTGGGTGTTGGGATTGATTTTCCTTTTTTACTAACAACAAAAATTTTAATGTCTAAATTGTTCCCAATAATGTATTTTAACTAAATGCTCTTATTACATTCAAATGTTATACTTTTTTAAAAAATTAAAAAGGGAAATGTTATGTTACTTGTTTTGGAAATGAAAGGGTGTGTAGAAACCCATATTTTATATACATTAGTTAAAACCTAACATTAGTGTATTCATTATTTAAATGTAGAGCATTGGGAATAGTTTTTTGGGCCCACCTTATGAGTTTTAGTACACATACCTATAATGATTTCTTTTTTTCAATTTTTTTTACAAGTTAGACTCGTTCTAGCTTGTCGTTGATGAGAGTTGGTTGTGGTTTGATGAGCGACTCTCAGGGTCATGAGGATTTTTTGTCGTGGTCAGGATTGTTGGTTGTAATTGGTCGTTCTTTCATTTCATGTAGTTTATTTACTTTGCGTTATTCTACTTTTTTACTAATTTATTTTTTCACCGGGCAAAATCATTCCTAATTGTACTCTATTGATTTCCTAGCACTGGTCACCCACCTGGGGGGATCAGGAACGCCTCTTTTCCCATGTCACGGAGCGGCTTCGGGGACAGATTCAGGGTCAACCCAGGTAGGTTCATGACACAACAACTAAAAATGCCTACTAAACGTGATACATTCATGTATATGAAAAAAAATCCATATAGGGTGAAAAACATAGATGTGAGTAAGTACTTGTAGTTGTTGTTATATTGATATAAAAGATATAGTTTATACATTATCATGATGAGGATATAAGTTATGGAAATCCAAATATGTGATATTAGCCAATATGGATGTTTGATTTTTGAAAAATTCTATCGTTGTTATACTGATGTTAAATAAGTTAAATTTATTAGGGTAGTTAGTGAGAATGATCCAAACTCGATCAACAATACGGAATCCACCTTAATATAAGGTAAATATAAAAAATTTGAAGGAATAATATTATTAATCATGAAATTATTTGGATGATAAATTGAAATAAAAGATATGTTAAGGAAGAGAAATTCTTGCATACTAATATTTACCATGATGGGAATTAAGAAAACACTTACTACATGATGGTAGTGTATTAAAATAATTTCATTAAATTTTGGGTTAAGCGATTGTTTGAGGGTGAAAAAATAATTATATTTAATAAACTTTTTTTCATAAATAAATGATCTAAAAAAATTAACATTGGGAATCAGGATCAAGATCGATACAATTTTCACATCAAATCAAAATATAAATTAATAATAATGTTTATATAACACCCCAATAGATTATAACTACATCCTTTGAAAGAAACATGATTATTTTGATATGTTTATTTACATGCAACAAAATATTAAACAATAAATGTTACATTATTGAATTTTTATTATTTAATGGGATGTTTATTGCATTGTTCATGGATTATTATGTATGAATTGGAGTAACAATGTCAAAATATATTAATTTTAAAGAAATTTATAAAGTGAATTCATTAGTTTTAAATTAATACGAGTAAATATATTTGAATAGTTATTTTTATTTGATGTACTATTTTTAAACGCAATGTGATTTTGTTAATATAATAAATTATTCCAAATTAATGAATAAATTTTACGAAATGTTAATATTATATCATCAATTAATGTTTTAACATTAATGTAATATTTTATAATATACAAGTGATAAGACTAAATATAGGTTTATGGTAAAAAATTATTTTTTCTAAAAATAGTTTTTGTTTGGTTTTTCATGTTTATATTAAAATAAATTTATTCCTATATAGAATATTATTATTTAAAATTGGTTTAATATTTGGAATCATCATGTCTAAATTTTGAAAAAATGTATTAATTAATTTAGTTATTTATGAATAGTAAACATGGTAAATATTTTTCACCGTGTTAAGGGTAAATACAGTTATTATGGTAGAAAATATTGTGATAAAGATTAAAAAATAAATATATATACTTTATTACTTCTGTTGTATAATTTTAAATGAAATCACTACATCCAATATTCAAATATATGGGAAACCAGTTCCACTTTTATTGGATATTGACCATAATATTATGTTATATAATGAATAAATAAAAACTTAAACACACTTTTTTTAAAGAATATTTAATATTTTTCATTAGTTTAAAGGAAGATTATATCAAGATCAATAATTTTATTTTATATAAGAATTCATTTTATCATGATCATTTATAAAAGTAGTACAAAATAATTACCTACATTATAGTACATATATAATAAATTTTAATAAATTAGAAATTGAAAATAAATATATTTTTATATATTATAATTAATATAATTTTGATAATTTCTATCTTCCATGAATTTTTTTCATAAATATATCATATTATTTATGGGTTAAAATTTAGGTATTTTAATTTCACTTAAATGATGTATTCATTAAATTAAAACATTGAGAATAAACAACAAAAATAATCAAATAATATCATATATTAAATAATATTTTTTTAATTATTTTAATTTAAAAAATATATACAATGGCATGTTAATGTGATATCATTGATACAATAAACATTTTTTTACTTACATGTCAGTTTTATTTTTTTATTAACGTTACTGACAGCTAATGAGTTAATGACATTTTTATAATAGAAGTTATCAAAAGTTATAATAAGTGGTTAAAACAAACACATTAGGAATATGAAAATAAATAAATATATATAATGTATAATTTTTGAGATTATTTCATCTCTTAATCATTCTATATTTTAAATATATCAATTTGGGGACATATTAAAATAAAAATAATTTTTCACTAATTTAATATCTCTATAAATCCCAAGATTCCCATCTCATAACATATAAAACAGAACCATAACATCTTTTACTATTTGCAAAGGTTCAGCCTTCAATATAAGTTAATACCTACTTTAATACCATCATGACATGTCATACAATATATTATATGTCGTTGTATTTAACAAATACCATTATTTCAATGATTAAAGTGGAATTCATGGTGGTTTCTAAATTAACATATAGAACTATAATAAATGTACATCTAATTTAATGTCTTCATCCAATGTATATATAAATCTATTATATCAATGTTACATGATTAATTAGGTTTTATCTATACAATAATATATTTTTATTATAATGGAACTTCTTATTTCCAACTCATTTCCATAAAATGATAACTCGTAGTACATCTCTATCGTACTAGTGGACTACCTCATCCATGTACAGATGTGATTCATTTTCCATCACCATCATTCATGGGTTTTAAAAATAATGGATCTAATAAAATTATAATATACTGATGATGTAAAAACATTTCTTGAATTATATATTAATATTTTTCATTATTCTTTATTTTGGTAAAAAATGAAAATAATGATCATGTGTACATATCGACTACCATATCTTGGAATGGTGTAATTTATTTTATTTACATCTAAATTTCATGAGAGATTAAAAATATTTATATAATAAATATATATGCTACATGTATTACTAAACAATGGATATTGTACATTAATTGGAAGTATCATACTGAAATATTCATATAAAAATGAAACCTAAAAAACATGAGTACATTATTTTTAATTAATAATTAATCAAAAAATTGGTTAGAAATTTTATATTTTAACAATATAAGGAATTATGGGAATTATTATTGATGTTTATATAACTATAATAAATATATATTTCTGAAATAGGAGGTTATAGTGCTTATGATTCCATACACAGTTGATGTAAGGGTTTGGTGTTACAATCTCATTTTTTCTCATGTTATTTTCTCCTAAAATTCAATTAAATAATATATATCATTTTTCACTTCATGCTGTTACAAAATTTATCCTTATATTTTTATTTATAGATATGTTATTTTTAGCTTTCATTACATACTCTTTATGTACACAATTAACGAACACTGTTTTTTTAAGGATAACAATCATTGTTTAATTATTTTCTCTGGAATATTATTTATTATTCATCATTTACTAACTATATTGACTCATGTATTTATTAATTATTATACTATAATTGGTATGTTTTATTTTTACACATGTTTTAATTCCTATATGTTTTTTATAGATTACTCTTATCTCTTTGTTAATTAGTAATTTTGTACTTTTCATTAAAAAATGGGAAAGTATTTTATATTTTGAAATATACAAAACGAAAAAAATACCCCACCATCATGACCACTAATTATTAGAATATTTAATATTAAATTTTCAAGTTTCTTTTCTAATAAATATTTTTCCTTCATATTTTTTATATTTTTATATTTTAAATAAGATATTTCGAATTTAAAAGTGTACATTAAATAAGAAATGTTCATGTGATCTTCAAAATTTTTTATTCATCTATGATGAAATCATTTAGTGTTACTTATTATTTACTGGTTGTATGCCTCTATTATTAAATACTAATTATTTCATAGGATAGTTCAGGGTTATAACAGTTTCAAATTGATGAAGCCTAGTTTTTTCAAATTATTATGTTATGATGGAATCATAAATGATTTCATAATCTTGTGGAATATATAATAATAGAACCTGATTATTTGATGTTTGAGTTTGTTATATCCCTTCAAGGAATATGGTAACGATTAATGATTTTTGAGTTCAATGGGTATATTTCATTTAATCTAAATCCATAATAGTGGGTACACATGATTATATCCCATTAAGAAGTATGTTTGTGTGTGGGTATCCCAAACCTAACATTAGTGAACTTCATGGTGGAAAATCATAACATATAATTTTTTAGGATTTTGATTGTTACATATTTTATGCCACATTTTTATTAAATGAACTTAAGACATTCTTTAGATAACAGGTCCCATGAAATTTTATCTCTTTGAAATTTAGGTCGGTAAATACCCATGCATTTTTTTTACTCCTGATAAGAATATATGGATTATTGATATGGATTTTCTAATGAAAATATTAATTTTTCATACCCTTATTCTCATTGAATTATTAAATTATATCAATTTTTATCCTGAAAAAAACTATTATCTCACACGTTACTATATTCATTAGATGTCCCAGTTCACTAGAAAACAATACTATTTTATTATAAATATTTGAGTGTGTGGGTCGAAGAATATAAATCCATGTTTTTATACGATGATATTGATGTGATTTTTGAATAGATACACATAGGGGTACGAATTATGAATTTGGTGACATAAGTATTATCTTAGTTATCATTAATATAAAATGAGTATGAAAATAACTATATAATATATATACACTCCTAGGGGATATCCATTCATGAATTGACATTGAGATGATGAATTATTATGATGTATTTAAATAGTTTATTATCATAGTTGATATTGTCTGTACCTATTGTTATATACATAAAAGAGTTGGTTTCATGATTTTGAAATTCTAAGAAATATTTTTTATTATTAATTACATTCTTACAATGATTATTTATTCTTACTATATTCTTTTTGGATTAATTTAGTTGGTGGAAATTGAGGGAATTGTGTTAAGGTATAATATGATAGAAAATGATATTATGTTCCTAATGAGAAACAAAATGTTACTGGATTTTGAATTTAAAATATCATTTCTATGATTATAGATTTTTCCTAATATGTTAAATATTATAATACGAAATAGTGATTTAAGAAGGGATGAATATTGTGTTTATTCCTTTATCATGATACATCCACCTTCTATTAGTGGGTACATTAATTAACTAGTTTTTTAGAAGTTTGTGACTATGCTTGAATACATATTTTCCTATTTCTATTATTGAAAATGAACAAAATATAATTTTTTTCCATCATAGTGTGGAAATTTTATATATTATTTGTTGTATCTCATGATGAACATAATGAGAAAAAAGTAAATTAAATATATTGAGAGGGGGAAGTTTAAATGGTTATGTTCATTCCTAAATACATTATCTGGAAATATAAAAAGAAATTTATGACCTAATGTAGAGAGATGATGAATCCATTAGTACTTATATGTAATAATTTATAATACATGTGATTTAATAGTATTTTTTTATCTTTTTTCTATAATGTAAGATTTATCAGATCATTAAAATAAAAAAATCATGTCATTGTTTTATGATATTTTTAATGTAATTTGTTAGCTATAGATAAATCCTTTGATGTGGTATAATGATAGAAAGTGAGGTTCATGTTAGCTATCAATCTCATTTTTTTAACATGAAAATAAATCTAGAATTGAATGGATATTATAATAATAAAACCTTTTAGTAGAGAGGATAAATTTAACATTTTATTGAAATATTGAAGGAAATATTAATGATATTATATTAATCGGACAATAAATATATTAATATTGATAAAGGACGTCATTCAGATAATCCAATTCAAAATCAATCTATAGAAGTTAGTTAGTAATGTGAATAGAGTGAAATCCCAACATAATCTCCCAAAAAACTATAGTGTTACAAATTCAATTGTTATGGATATTTATTCTAACCCATTCTCATATTCTGGGGTTTATTATTATGAATTTAATTATTAAACTCATATTAAAAATGTAAATGAAAAATATCATGTCATCACTACTTCCAATAAGGTGTAAGATAAGGAATTTTTTATTGTATGATTATTGTCCCCTATATAGATATTAACCCCTTATTATGTGAAGAATTTTCTATGGGTTCCACAATAACACCAAAATGATTTGATATTTAATTATTTTTGATAACTAATAGTTGTACGATGATCAAATTTGAAATCTCTTATTATTATACAATTTGAATTTTTGTGAATGTTCTTCCTAAAAATATCTTCATTCTTCCACTAGTTGAATTTTATGGATTTTTTTCATGGATTGTATTTATTTGTAAAAATATAATATAAAATTACATGTAAGTGATTCCACAAGTGATATTTCAAAATCAATATTTGATTTTTATTGGTTTGACTACAATTGTGATCAAACAATTGAAATTAAATCCATTTTATGTGAATTTATTTCTATTCAAATAGTGTATTTATCTCTTTTTTTAGAGAACACATATATGTAAATATTAATATAATTTTGGAGGTTTTGGTGTCCTTATAGAAGAGTTTTTTTGTCTTATATATAATCGAGAAAATATATTTTCAAAAAAAAATTCCTGATGCTACACATATTTCAAAGATTCCATATATAATGGAACTAATTGATTTTTATGAATTTATGATGAAACTCTCTAAGAATATTGCCTATGGATTTCATCCCTCAAAGTTATACACATGAGGATATCAAGTTCATTTTTTATCTATATATATAGTTATATATTGCATTCATCAATTATCAAGATCATAATAAGATCACAATAAAAAATAACTATCCAATACTCAATATTGATTATTTTTTAGATTCGTTATTGGGTATTAAATAATTTTCTGATATATTTCATTGATATAGGAAAAATAAATTAATTATAAAAAAAGACATACCGATAATGATATACTGTATGATTTATCTAGACACTGAATTTACCATGATGCCATTTTTGTAAAACAAAATCTCCCACTCTCTTTGTGGATTTAATACAGAGAGTCTTAATGGATTACATTAACCAGTTATTAGAATTATTTTTATTTTAAATTATAATATATTATATAATAAAGGAAGTTCTGGATGATCAAGTGAAAATTATAATAATGAACCTTTGAAAGTATAATTTTGATGAAAATTTTAACAACAATGAATCTTTTATATTAAAAGTATCATTTTTAGATTATATACTCTCATATGAGAATATATTAGTGTATCTATCAAATAAATGTGTTATTGAAAATAATCCCAGTACTAATGTGATTAAAAATATATTTAGTTTTCTTGGTTTAACTTGATATTATTCATGATCTATAATTAATTTTCCATGGATTGAGAATCCACTCACCAATTAATCTAAGAATGGTGTTTTTTATTTATGGGTGGAGGAATCTAAATAAACATTAATGGATGTAAAATGATATTGTATAGTGAACCTCTTATTAGTATACCATATAATTTAAAAGGTTTTTTTTCTGTAGTAGATCATTAGTGACGAGATTGGGGTTCATCCTCCTGCCTAATTACATTGTGATTCTACACTCCTCGTGCTAATGGAAGTTTCATGACAACAATTACTGACTCATTATTTGTTGTTAGCTATAATAAATTTTTCATTATTTACCAAGAGGAATTATATTCACTCTAAAATATGTGATATATGTTATGATCATAAAATATTATTTCATATTTTTTTTAGAAAATAGGTGACTACGAAAAAAATCGATTTTTATAAATTATTAATGAATATGAATTGTAAATAAATTCACACAGTGGGATAGAAAACATGGTTGTTAATAATATGAGTTTAAAGACCATAATAACATATCATTGATGATGATATAAAATGATAAAATAATTCAAACATCAAAATGATGGATATGGAAATGTGAAGGGTGGGTGGAAGTATTATATTTATCAAATGATTTCAAAACAATTTATTTGTGTGCATGTTAAGGAGAAATATAAAGTTGATGGAGAGTTGTAAAAGAAAGTGACAAATATTCCTGAGTACATCATAGATTGTACTGGAATGATATTTTCTTTAATAGAGTGTGATCCTAATCACTAATACAATTGAATGAGGAAATATTAGATAATACTCAAATATCATCCCTTTGAAATATTCTTGGATGTATGATGTTGTATAGTGATATGAAACATTATTTATTATCAGTCAACATGAATTTATATATTAAAGAGTATATATTTGACTCCTTGTTATGCCATCCATCTTATAATGACATATAAAATCATATGAATATGTTACTTTAACTACCAAAAATATATTTTAAATGTGGAAACATTACCAAATATTTCATTATCAGTATCCAAAAAACATCTAACGAACATAATACTATTTGTTTTCTCACAAATGGATAAAAAGTTTAGTTCATTTATATACCATTAGGTAATATTCCTCCTTTTATTATATTACAATTATATAAATTTTTTATATGGTAATATTTAATGAAGATCCACATTATTTTGTATTTAATAAATATATGAGGATTACCTTAATGTTATAATTAAGTCCATGGATGTATCTAGATATAGAGGGTTATTTTAGTACTACCAATCATCCTCACACATATGGGAAAATTTAACAAACCATTATATCAATATAGAAAATATGGATATGTTATTATCAAAATTTAATTGGTATTTGGGATCAATGTCTAACTCCTGTCAAATTATCATACATTAATAGCTTTCAAATGAGTATTCTTTTGGGTCCTTATAAAACCCTCTATAGATAAAGTGAATAACTATAACATACATAGATTTTTCTACAAAACGAAGGACATTGGGATTTGTTCTATGGGAGGATACGCTATAATTGTACATAACATTTCTTCTACACATCAATTCAATTGTGTGTCAAAAATATATTTATTCTAAAAATAAACTATGAGATATATAATTTGATGTTGGTGGGAAGGAAATTTTTTGAATTTATCTATGTTTGATGGTTATGAGATTAAAAAATAAGGTAAATCTAAGTATTATGTATATTGGAATCTTTGAGACTATTGATCGAGTATGTAATATTGATTACTATATAGTGCTTCCATAAAACCATTATGAGTTTCATGATGTCTCCCATGTATCTATCTCATGGAATTAAAAAATTGATTATCCCATACATAAAACATAGATAGTCTACCAATGGAGAATTATTCTTCAAATGGGGAATAACTACTACAAATATGGGATTATAGAGATAATGTGTTATGGAAAAAGACTAAACAACATGTTAAATTTCTCTATAGGAATCATGTATTTGAGGATTCAACATTGGATATCAAGTTTGTGATGTAATAGAAATATTTTAATATTATAATATAAGAGTAACCAAATATTTATAGAGAAATGAATTTCAATTGGTTTATTATATTGTAGAAACAAAATATGTTATATGTATTTCAATTGAAATAAACATGATGTATTAGATATGATTTCTTACATATAATAATGATTATAGATGCACTATGTTAAATAGATGAATTCTTAATATATATGTCTAATTTGAATATACAACCATGATGTGTTGTTGGAATATATGAATATTATTAACTACATTATAATAAGAATTTATTACAATTTTATTGAATTATTTCAATTTTTTCAGTGAACAAAATCATTTCAATATAAAAATGTGATTTGATCATTGAAAATATTATTATTCAATAATATGTTTTTCATTATATATTAAATTAATAAATATTGATTAATTAAGAAAATTAATTAAAGATAATATTTATTCAATTTTTATAACCTTTATCTTTTATTATGTACTATCTATGGAATAAGAATAAATCCAGTTTTGTAATTAAAAAATCATTATTCACAAAAATATATATTTTAACATTTTTTTGATCAATTTAAAATTGAATTATGGAAACTAAATAATATTATTCATGAGAATAAAATACCATGTATTAAATTATAATAAACAATTTCATTGAACATGTATACATTATAATTTGTTATTCGGAATAGTGCATATGGAATTGTTTTGCACCTTCGTAGGTTAAAATGGGTTGATTACGATAAATATATTGTCATGAGGAATTAAAATATATATGAAACCTAACTTATTATTATTTAATGAATTTAATTCAAACCTAAATATCTATTCCTCTATTATATGGAATCATGGTTCCATTTTTATTTTATTGTTATTGTAATATTTTTCAGTAAATATTAAATCCAATATATCATCCTCCTTGTTTTAATGACTTCAATATTTTTTCATAGAGATAAAACGTGATTAATTACTATTAAAAGTGGTTATATTAAATAAAAGTAATTTTTTATGGTATATTTTAATTAATTATAGTTATAAAATAGTTTCCATAAATTCAAATGAAACACTAAGACAACACAAGTTTAATTACCTAAAAAAACAATAATTTATAAAATATTAAAAGTAATATTGTCTGGATGAATTATTTCTTATGAAAATTATAAATTAATACAATATATATTTTATATTTAATGGTTTTTATTGAAATTATATATCTATGTATTTATCCTTAATGTGAAATTATGTGAAGAGTAATATAACTGACCGTAATTGTATATTATATTAAATAATATTTTTTAGAATGATGTAAAAATAATAATATTCTTTTCTTTCTAATAGATGGGGATTTGGTCGGAAAATAAAAAAAAATTTAAATATCTCACACCATTATATTTATCAGTACATTTAATGACCACTAATTTGTGATAAACATTAATATTGTAGTAATTAGTAAACGAGTTAATGTGGGGTAAAAATAAGAAAAAATGTTAAAACTAAATGACAATTTTATAAATTTTTCTATATGAGATATGTTTTTTCTAATCCTCTTAATAATATTTATATATAAAAATATGTGGCAATATGAACTAGAAAATAAATTTTTATTATTTCAATAATTTTGTTAATTTCAAGGATATCCCTCCCCTAAACATATAAAAGGGAAAATACTATTCTCTATTTTTCACAATATTTGTGACTTCTATTGAAACCACTCCTTGAAAAAATATTTTATTATTATCACTTTTCACATCATAAATATCCTAGTTTGATAGGAATATCACGACTTCAATGAATTTTTATTACCACAACAAAGGCTAACGTAGTGGTATAACTTTCAACTATGTATAATCAATTTTATTTCTTCATTTATCTTATCTTAAACTATTATATAAATAGTAATATAATACAGCCAATATAAAAAATATTATTATGAATTATTATGAATATAAAAAGTCAATTTTTATTAATATTCCCCCAAATCTAAGTTGATTGTATCGCTCTTGTGTACGGGTGGACTACCGCCTACATGTAATGATATGACTCATTTTCCATCATTATATTTTGGTATGTTTTATAACAATTTATCTAAGGGATATATATTACATGTGTTTTATACTAATTATTATGTAATGATATAATATATTTTATCTTACCTTACATATTATATTTATAAAATTAAAATATATTTCATGTATACATACATATTACCATCTCCCCAAACAATATAAATTATGATTATATCTATACCAGTTATGTGTGGTTATAAATATGAATCTAATGAATATATATATAATACTTATATAATGATTATCATGTTGGAGATGGAGGAACCATGATAAATGTATATGAACTGAAACTTCCAAACCAAATCATTCACAAAAAATGAAAAAGATAACACCTAAAAACACCACTTTCAAGAGAACAAAATTATCAAACTATTGTTGATAGTCTATAATTAAACCATATATGCTATTATGGATAATAAGATGTATTTTTTATATAATAATTATAAATATAAAATTATTATATAGAAAGTTATCATGCTTAGGAATAAGGGTTGACCAGTGTTAAATGTTATATATAACATTATATTATTTATCATGGATATATAAAAATTAATTTATGATGATGAAAATATTTGATATTACTATTTTATATATTATTCATTTTCTTATCCTATTTTATTTTATAAATATTATTAATTTTCCATTAATTTTCATATTAGAATGATCTGTAGAGACCAAAATGAATTTTTTTAAGGAAAATTGTAATTGTTTTATTATTTGATAGGAAATATTGTTAATTAGTTACCATATTTTCATTATAATAATTACAGTTATATTTTTTATATTCACAAATGATTTTTCTTTCCAGATATAACTCAAAGTATTGAAATTAATATAATCAGTTGATGATATGAATCATGTTGTACTACTGAGGGATTCATCCTTGATAAATCATTGAGGTTCGTTCAGATACTGGGCCACTAATGTCCACTACACTACAAGAAAATTAAGGATTTCTCGGCTATGGGACTATTATGGTCTTCTTGGATGTTAGTACACTCTGTTCTTCTTGGCTGATGAACTGTTCTGGTCGGCCCGTCTGCTGGTCTATTGGGGTCCTCTCGTCTGTTGGACAACTAGGGTCCACTCATTAGTGAGACCACTATGGTCCACTATTCTACTAGACCATAGAGGTCCACTCATATTCCTGACCAATAAGTTATGCTCGACTAATCAACCATTCAGGTCCCCTCGTCATATCCTTCATGTCCCAGTATGTCATAGGATTTCAGCTCATAGGGCGCCTTATTCTAGGGGAATCTACTCCTTAATCCATCATTTGTATCTTGACTGCCATGCACACCCACATAGAGTATTCGCAAGGGAATGATGCATTGTAGGGGTTCCAAATGTGTTTTTAGTAGGTTGATTTGATTCCAATTATAAATGATATTGGTGTTTTAGAAAATAGGGGCCAGTTGTTTCCGAACCGCATCCCACTTGGTTGGACTGACCTGACCAAGCTGCCATGGGATCCTTTATGTCCCAACCCATTTTTGAAAACCCGAAAAATCCAGCTTGAGTTTGTCCTGCCCTAGTCTGACCTGGCCTAGTGGCTAGGCATAGTGGGCCTTACTGGACCCATCCTAGTTAAGTTGTGGGTCCATCCCTCTGGGACACCATGCGACCCAGTCCACGTTCTCTAATCCATAACAACATAGATAGATCGTTCTATTTCTAGTTTCCCATCAAAGTTACAAGGATTCATATTCAGGGTGGCCAGAAAGGGTGGGTCGTTACTCATCTAACCCAGACCACCCTGCAGCTTAGTTTGCTCCATAGGACCATACCGATGCTGGCTCCAACCAATTTGGTGGGCCGGTCCAATCCACCAAAGATGTTGTATGCATCGCATCCCTACACCATCGATGTGGATCGATGGAGTTGTGATACCCTCTGTTAGAGACTTCGATGCCATGAGCAATGTCTAGGGCCAGGCGGGTCCTCCTCATGAGGTTCATTGACCACGTGTCGCCACCTAGAGATATGGTGACATGACATGTCACCCCTACTCAATCGAAAATCCTACCTATCCATGACCATCTTTTCCACCCGCGCACACTCTGCAACATGTCCTTGCCTCCTTATCATGTAGTTGGGGAACACCAGCTCCCACCTCTTGCCGGCCATGGTCTTGGAAACTCTAGATGTTGCAGCAGGTGGGATCCATGGTATGGTTCCATTGCATGGTGTCGATGTCGTGGCATGCCTGGTTTTGGCACTTCATTACAGATGCCACCACCATCCATAGCCTCTTTCAGTAGGCTAATTAGTCACTTTAGTCCTTTCAGGACCGTGTATACTGTCACTAAAAAAATCATTGAGCCACAAATAATGAGAAGAACACAAGAAGAGGATATGGGAAGGAGTGTCAAATAAGAACCCCCAAAGAATGATCCATGTCCTAGTTCGTGTTGACACTAATGTGTTCTTGTTCATTGGATCAATAAGAACCAAAATAAGGTGGATTAAACAATTATATTTATATCCCCTTTATCCTTCAACATTAACCGTTCTAAACAAATGATTGATACATGGGTTAACTTGTTCATTAGTTGACCCATGTATGTCGTTTAAAAGAACAAAAAGGGAAAATAAATTCACAGAGAAACTATCAAAACCCTAGTCGGTAAAAATGATTTCTTAATGTTTCATGTTCTTCATCATCCATCAAAATATACTCCTGAATCCACTTTCTACGGTTTTCAACATCATCGTCTGATTCCCTAGTGCCAGTTGTTTGAGATGTTTCTTTTTCACATTCATCAAAGTAATTCTATGGTTGTTCCTAAACCCTCGTTTCATTGTTTATTTAATGAATGATGATGCATGCGTGTTATAGCATCACCACCATGATACATTAATATGGTTAATTAATTATATTCATTTTCACCTCAACATTGCACTGTAGAACTGATGAGTTGCAACTTAATGAAGAAGAATCTATTATAAAAAAATTATGTTGTTTTATTTATCATCTAAAATGTCCTAAAATTTACATTCACCCTCGACCTATGTCGTTAAATGTTAGGCTCCTTATAAGGGAAAGACACCCTAACGAGATCAAGGATACTCTCAGATTTCCAATATGTGTTATAGTTTAAGAGTTAAAATTATAAGAATATAAAATAATAATTATTCAATTATTTTATTTACGACCAAAAACTAATTTCCACTGTTTGTATGTGCCAACCAATGTTAGGAACTTTCTTTGATAGTCCCAATTCACTAAATTAAAATGTTCCCATTTATTTTTGATCTGGTTACTGGTTTAAATGTTATAAAAACCTTCTCACATGATAATTTAATGAAAATTAAAATGTGTTAAAACATAAGTTCTGACCACTCCATGCCTCGGAATTACATGCCTTCATAGAGCCTTGTCCCAAAAAATTACAAATTAAATTTTTTAAGAAATTATATTGAATTACAATGTATTAAATTATACCCCCTATAGGGTTTTAAGACCTCATAATAAAAAACAAGGGCTAATCAAAAAAATTGGAGTACTAAATTAGAATCTAAGCATCCCTCTCCCATATACTCTCCTAGATAATCCCATATTACCAAGGAACCTGATCCAGATGAATCAACCATCTGTGAAGGATATTATCCTATCGATCCTCTAGCTCCACTAGTTACTTCATGAATGTCACCCCATTGTTAATCATTGTCACATTGTGGTCGATGAATTTAGTTGTGTCAAGAACATATATCTTAAACTAGGATACATGAAAGATTTCACACAACCTCTCAATCTGTAGTGGTAGAGCCATGTTGTATCCTACCTCACCCACTCAATGACGTATTAGGAATAGTCTAGTGAACCTCAGATATAACATGCCACCCATGAAAAAAATTACATCCATTATCAATGAGACATACATAGAATTACATGGTCCACCACTACGAACTCCGAGGGTCCCCATCACCTATAAACGTAAGAATTTTGTTGTCTTTTTGCAGTCTTCTTCGACTCTCGGATGACCTGAACCTTTTAAATAGTTTCATGTACAATCTCTTGACCCTGAGATATAACTCCCATATGTTTTTCAATTATAATTTTTACCTACATTTTCTTCCATAAAGTGCCTCGATTGGTGAAATACTGATGGTGGAGTGGAAATTTTTGTTTTGCGCGAACTCTAGTTGTGGTAGGTGGACCTAGCAAGTGAAACCAAAATAAGAATGCATGTAAGAATCATGTCCTACAAGGTTTTTATGGTCCAATACATCTGACCATATGTCTATAGGTCAATGGTAGTTCTCAATCACATCTGAGTCTCAAATACCCCCAATATTCCCTTCCACAACTAGGATGTAAATCCTACATCACAATTAGAGACTATCAAAGATGGGACACCATAGAGACGAACTATCTCAAACACATATAGGCATCAGAATCTCTCTACATAACCCTACACTAAAATAGGAAGGAACTAGGGTGACTTGGGGATTTATTCTATGATCACCCATATAATTTCATTCCCCATAGATATACGTGGTATTATAGTTATGATGACTATCGATATCCCACCCCACATTCACTCTGGCTCCTCGAGGGGTTGTGTCAAATGTGATGGAACCTGTTTCTTATCATTCGCTTAGTAACACATGAGGAATATAAAGACTAACTCTCCCACTAGTTTCTTCAACCGCATACACCAGTTAGATGTCAAAGGTCCTAGTAAATCATCTCCACAACTACATTTACTGCAAATGTCGATGTGTGGAACTAACTTAAGACCTCTTCCATCAATTACACGAGTACTATGGTGCATCATCTAAAAAGGAAGATGTTCTCCACACCTTTATAATAACCATCATGGGAATGATCTTTTGAAAATAGGGCTAGTGTTTCCATCATAGATGGAATATCTAAGTTTTACATCATTGATTCGATGTAAAATTGTAGGGGAAACAAAAATCAACTGAAGATAATATTCCTCATTTCTATCCATAAATGATATCTGAAACGACATTGACTACTCAGAGGCCTCATTCAGTTGGGGTGAACTTGATTTCATGTTGACAACATCTTCCACCATGTGACCCTTCCCAATAGTATTGAATATATTTATTTCATATTCATGGTGGAACTCTAGATAATGCCACAATCTCAAGATTATATACATTAGATAAAATATATACTTTAGAATCATGTGGCCAGAGTAGATGATGAATCATTCACCAATATGGAAGGATCGCCACATCCTATGTGTGAAGACTATAATATATAACTCATGGTTGTGAGTTTCATAGTTATGCTCATGATGTATTAATTGTAATGAGATATATGAATTCAATACTTACCCTAATATTATAACACATCTAATCCTGATTTATAATGCGTGACTAAAAACAAAATATTTAGTTCCCTCGTTGGAAGCCTCAATATATGATCACTCGTCATGCTCTTCCTAACCTGTTGAAAGATCTAATGGCATTTTTATATCCACATGAATGGTTTTCCATTCACCATTTATGCCGTTATAGGGTTATACCACTTTGAAGATTTCTCGTAAAAACCTCCGATTGTACCCATCCAACCCACGAAAACTCTACACCTCAGGAATTCCAATAGATGGCTCCCAAAAAAGAACCACCTTGATCTTCACTATATCCACTGTGACTCCATCCTATGTGATTCCATTTCTTGACCATTCATATACAAGACTCACTCGTTGTGAGCTTTCAATAATACATGTGATCTTAGTGTGAGTCCAGAACCATCTTCATATGTATCATGTGCTCCTGCATGATTATTAATATAGTAAGATGGAATCAATGAAGACCACTACAAACCAATCTATGTAAAAATGAAAGATCCCATTCATGAGTCTAATGAACACTACTAAGACGTTCTTCATGCCTAACAACATCACTATGTACTCATAGTGGTTGCAGATACATTTTAATTCCATCTCATTATATCATCATCTCTTACTTGAATATGGTGATAAAATGATATGAGGTATATCATTCATAACCATCTCACACACATCATATTGTCAAAGATGTCATCAATATTCGTTAGACGATACATTTTCTTCATATTCAGCAACTTCATGTTTCATAATTCTATGAAAAACTTCAATCATTCATCTTTCATCATGGAAAACAATACTAGGGCTTCCCATGGTGAAATAATGTTCCCAGCAAAGCCCTTCCTCTTCAAGTCACCCAAGTGTACCCTCTATTTCTATAGATATAATAGATACATTAAATATATAGGTGTATATATCGGTTTCTTCCCAGTGATCAAATCAATAAAAAATTCTACCTCTCTGTGAGGAGGCAGTCATGGAACATTCTCTAGAAATACGTCGTTGTACTCATCCACTACAGTAGGAAACTATGGACTCATCTCATACACTATATCGAGTGTCATCCTAGCCAATTGATGTGTGATCAGTTGAAACCTATTATGTGAATGTCCACTCCGCATTTCAATATCTCTCTTCCTGTAGATTAAAGAAAAACTAGTCCCCACTCTACAGACATACTGCATTGTGTGACTAAATTATTCAATCTAAGCAATGACACTGGATAATAAGTCCTTAACTAGAATGAAATTATAAGGCTTTTACACCACTACTAGGATATACCATGTAATGGCCTAGGGCTTTGGGGTCCATTACATAGTGAAAATATGATGTATGGGGTGTTCTGGGTGGTCTGGATGGCCATCCCAGCTTCTCGGTGAATCTTAAGACTCACAATAGTGTCCTTGGTCTACTAGTAGCCTCAGCCTACTCGTAGCCTCGGCCTACCAGTGGCCTCAGCCTACCCGTAGCTCGGACTTCCGGTTGGTTTTCCTATCGGTGGCCTCAGCGTACTGGTAGCTCGGCCTAATGGCCACTCAGCCTACCGGTAGCCTCAGACTACTCATAGCTCAGCCTACTGGTGGCCCCAGCCTACCGGTCACTTGGTCTACTGGTAGACCTAGCCTACCAGTGACCCCTCCATGGGTTTTCCAGTAGCGCCTCCTTTTTGCGTGAATTGGTTTGTAAACCATGTTTTGACCCCTTTAAGCCTGTTTTAAATCCCATTAATGGCGTTTAATTAAATGATTGGTTAGGTACCCTCGTTAAATAAAAAACCATGTGTTTTGGTCATGCCTTTAACCACGTTTTTAGAAACGCCTCTACCGCACCCTATGTGAAGTCCTTCCTTGGTTAAGGAGGTGTGTGTCAGTTTTAACCGCCCCAAAGGGCAGGGAACTTTTATGCTGGACTTGTGGGGTGGCACAGCCGCATGGTCAACCCACGATCCCGCTTCTTCTGCGGTTTTGAGTTTTTCTCCCTATATTAACCGTCCCAGGGATGCTATATCTTATACTTTATAAACTTAAGCTTCTCTTCTCCCTAGGGTCCTTTTTCTCTATCACCCTGTGCTCGGAATACCCTTCCTTTGGACTAGTTGTACCCCTGTGATGTTTTCCTTGATCGTGGTCCGTGGAGTTCCTGCTACTCTTGATTTCCAGTTTCCACGCGGGGACATAACATCGATCCTTGATCAATCAAGTAGGTATTTTATCCTTTGTCTCTCCGTTCTGTAAATCATACGGGGTGGGTTTGGTTTTTTCTCTGTGGAAATTTATGAAAAAAAACATAATGAAGATAATGAACGGACCTCTAAAGAAACAAGGGGGGTGTGATCGATGTTTTGATACACTCTTTCATGTTGATATGTGTTATGAATTATATCGGCCTATGCCCACTGAAAATCATGGTCCTTTGTGGTTTTTCATTGTGCATTAATGAACCTCGGTGCTCCTGAATGATTAAATAAATGTAACATGGATTTGGTTAATTATGTATACTTGGATAAATAAATTGAAAGCACCAGGATAAAACCTTTTATGTGATAACTCAGGTTAAAGCCCAGTGGAATTGAAACCATGGAGTGTGTTAGATCTTTTAAAATTGAAAATACCTGCAAGGGCCTTCCTTGTGTTGGTGGTAGTGGTTTGGTTGTTTTATTTCACGGGCCGTTTGTGAGTGACATTATGGTTTTCATAGATGGGGGGCTTAGATTTCTGGGGTGATATGGGTGGGGATTGGATCCCCTGTTGTTATATTTTCATTGGTTGTGAATCTGAGGCTTTATGGTTGCTCTACTATGACACAAATTCGGGTGGGATCTTTTATTGTTGTGAAACCATTGGCTCCTGGATTTTGGGGACATGGGGCCATGTCACGGGGTTTGTTTTGTTTCCAATACTTCGAGGGATCTCACATATTCCCTAGTTGTCGTGACTTTACAAGAGAATCATGTGTGAATTCTTAAATTACCCAATGTTTTTCCTTCCTGCTTTATTTTCATTCCATATGTGATTGTTCCTATTAGTTTCCCAGTAGTGAAGGAATTAACTCATACTTAACTGTTATGAAATGATAAATTGAATAGGGAAACGGGGAACGGTTTGTTGTGGGCTAGTTTTCTGAGGCAGCAGTGCTTGGGCACCTTCTTGTATATGTTAGTGGAGCCATAGCTTGGGACGTGTGGTGGTATATATATATATGTAACTGTCTGTTTTGTGTTAGTCGCACCCCACCCGCATTGGGAACTTTGTGTCGAACACCCCATTTCATTGGGAAGCGTGTTTTCCCCTAGTTACTCTCCTTCATGTTCCCTTTTCCCTCAACTGATATTGCTGGAGGCCACATTACACCCATGATTCTTCAGGTAGGTTTCGATTGGTGTGTTGTTAGCCAAGGACTCTTCGCGCAGGTTTGTTTTCACAGGTGTCTTCGGGATGAGGCCCAGGTGTGTGTGGGGAGGGATAGATGGTTGTGAGGCCCAGGTGTGTGCGGGTAGGGATGTAGATGGTGGTGAGGCCCTGGTGTGTGTGGTCAGGAAGACGGTGGTAGAGTTAGGACATTTTCCATTAGGGATGAGCAGCTATCTTTTGAAGAAAATGGCATTGCGGGGTACCCAAATATTTTTTTGTTACTATTAACTAACTAATTGTGTTATTTAGTGAGTGTGGCCAGTGAGGTGGTATGGATAGATTCAAGACATATGATGGTTCTTCTGCTTCTCACAGAACATTAGGAAATCTCTCCACTTGTGCACGAGAGATTTCGGTTTACCTACTGAGTATAATTTGAAAGCTCACCCTACGTTTACTTTCAGGTTTCTATGAGGACTTCAGAGGCCGTGCGGGGCCTTACTAGTTTGTACGTTGGAGTTGTAGTTGGTCACTGTTTGTTTCTGCTTAGCCTTTTTTTCCATTCCTATTGGGTATTATATTTTGGAGTCCTTTTACGTTGTTCAGTTTGATTATTAAAACATGCATGTATTTTAGTTTTAACCTTGAGTTTTCTATACATGGTGGTGTTTGGTGTTGGCTCATTCTTTCTCCAAATCTTGGTTAGCTAAAAATGGTAATTCCTCCCATATTGTGAAAATGTTATACCATTGGTTCTAGTCGCCACTCTGAGGCCTACTGGAGGTAGGACTCAGGGGTCAGTATCTCTCCTTCAACTTAAATAAGGAAGGTCTTGGAAATCTATTGTCCCTTTCCTTTTTTTAGTGAAGGCGGGTCTTGACAAAATTGTATCAGAAGCTAGGTTGAGGGATATGATGGAGTCTGGAGTTAGGCATAGTGAGGATTGAATGGGATGGTAGGGAAACAATTTTTGGTGATCATGGTTTGTGAAATAGACCATGGATGACTGGCTAGGACACGGGATTTTAGGGACCCCTTTGATCTGATTTGAGGACTCTTGAGCCTATCAAACGACCAAGTGAGACTATATTTCTTGCAGGGTAGAGACCTAGGGAAGGTAAATGCATCATACTGATTCTATTTTAATTTATTTTGGGAACCTTGGGGAGAAAAAAAATTAATAATAATAATAATAATTTCCCTTGCTACTCAGGATTAGGCATTCTTTGTTTACCTTGTAGCTATGGCACCCAGACGTTATCCATGAGTGACTCAGGCGGTTGAGGCCTAGAAGATCGAGGCAATTAACCTGTAGGGGATTGACCGGGAAGAGGAGGATGACTTGTGGAAGAGGAATCTGCACTCCTTCCAGCGACAAACCCTCGAGAAGTACAAGGGAAGCGTTTCTGAATCAATAATGGAGGGATGGATCGAAAAGCTATCTATCACCTTCTCTTTGATATGTGCTCTGAGTTAGTACTAGGTTCCGTTGGCCGTATGTCAGGTGAGATAAGAAGCGTGTCAGTGATGGATGCTTTTCCTAGGAGAGAAGACAAAGGAAGAGGTGTCTTGGGCTATTTTCATGAAGGCATTTCGTGAGGAGTTCCTCTCCTCTACAGCAAAGGCTGAGAAGAGATAGGAGTTTCTCTCCCTTCAGCAGGGAAGCATATCAGTTAGGGAGTTGGGGATCAATTTCAATGATCTCTTGCGCATTGGCCCGGTTCTCTTTCTGGATGAGGAGTCTCGGGAAAGACGGTTAGAGGAGGCACTCCGTCCTTCTCTTCATTACGTTGTCACTCCCTTCACTCTTCTTCCATACCTAGAAGTACATAAGAAGGCTGCGATATTAGAGAGGAGGCACTCGAAGGGAGGCACACCATGAGAAGGGAACCATCTGAGTTCATCAAAGGAGAAGGCAGTCAGCAGTAGGTCTCCAGCGACAGGGCCTTCCAAGATTCGACAAGCAGGGTTTAGGCCTCATCAGTTCCATTCAGACGCTTCTGGACCTCACCCCTTTTCCATAGGGCTAGCACCGAAGTGATCCTCTTGCGGAGTTTTCGGGCATCTCCAGAGCAGGTGTCCGACTCGAGCTCCACATGGTGGAGGTGTGAAGTTTCATCACCCACCCCAGCAGCATTAGTTGTTGGTGATGCCTTTCCTGCTGCATCAGCAAGCCCCTAGCCCTCCGAGGGACAACCTTGAAGGAGGAGACCAACACCAGGGTGCTCTTCAGGGACCTCGACCAGGGCGTGGTCGGGGAGGTGGTCGAAAGCCACGAGGAGGAGGACCTGGGCGTGGACAGTTGCACGCCGCAGAGTTAGTAGCTCCAGCGGGACCATAGGTTTTTGGATGTACAATCTATTTATTCAGAACTCCTCATTCTTCCTTGTTTGATTTGGGAGATTCAGACTCTTTTGTTAAGCCCAGATTAGCCCATGCTCTTGGTCTGCATGTCAAGTGACTATTTGTGACCCTATTGTTGAGAACACCAGTTGGGGGTCATACCAGTGTATATGACTTTTTCAAGGGATGTAGACTGATGTTGGGATGGCATCAGTCCAGTGGAGACCTTCTTTCATTACAGATGTAGAAAAATGATGTCATTCTAGGCATAAACTAGTTATTCTCCATGAATTCCATCATCGACTGCTATCGGAGAAGGATCGAATTCTCCAATGAGGATGGACGACATGTGGCTTTTATTGGGGAGCGGAGTTATCAAGTGGGGAGTCGACACGTGGAGACACTCTTTTCTATGTTGTATGGGGTGTTAGTTTACTCTTTGGATGCATGAATAATGGATGTCCCAGAGGTCGTAAGAGAATTCCCTGATGTCTTTCCCAATGAGGTTGTGACTCTACCCCCACAACTTGACATTGAGTTTGGGATAGACATACAGCATGGTGCCCACCCAATCTCGATTTCTCTTTATCGGATGCAACCTCTTGAGTTTCGGGAGTTGTAGATTAATAATGATGATATGATGGAGAAGGCCTTTGTACGACCCAGAGTTTCACCATTGGGTGCTCCAGTTTTGTTCGTAAATAAGGAAGATGGTAGTCTATGACTGTGAATTGACCACCAGAGGTTGAATCAGGTGACAGTAAGGAATCGTTACCCCCTCCTGAGGATAGAAGATCTTTTCGTCCAGGGGAGGCGAGCATGTTGGTTCTCTAAGATCGATATGTGGTCTGGATACAACCATTTGAGAGTGAGGGAAGGTGATATCCCCAAGATGGATTACAAATGTAGATATAGCCACTTTGAGTTCGTGGTCATGTCGTTTGGTGATAAAAATGCACCAGTTATGTTCATGAACCTCATGAACTCTGTCTTCTAAGAGTTTTTGGACCAGTTCTTTGTGGTGTTCATCGACGTCATCCTTATCTACTCAAGAACAGAGGAAGAGTATGTTGGGCATCTTAGAGCATTTTTGGGAGTCCTTCGACACCACCATCTTCATGGGAAACTGTCTATTTTCATGTTCTTAATGCGAGAAGTACATTTACTTGGACACATAGTGTCTCATAAGGGAATATCAGTAGACCCGTCGAAGGTCGAGGCAGTCATTTCAGGGGCATCATCCTAGAATGTGGTGGAAGTTCGTAGTTTCATGGGTTTGACAGGCTATTACAAGAGGTTTCTGCCCTACATATCTCGAGTTGCGGCTCCGTTGACTGCTTTGAATAGAAAGGAATAGGCCTTCGAGTGGAGTTACCAATGTGAGACATATTTTGGCTACCTAAAGGGGAAGTTGGTTAGTGCTCCAGTACTCAGATTACCCGAGGAAGGGGTGTTGTTTGAAGTGTTTTGTGATGATTTTTTCCTTGGGTTAGGATGTGTGCTAATGCAGCAGTGAGGAGTGATCTCTTATGGGTCTAGGTAGTTACGTCCTCATGAATGTAACTACTCCACCAACGATCTAGAGCATGCGGCTGTGGTGTTTGCATTGATGTTGTGGCAGAATTATCTCATCGGAGAGCGCTTTGTGGTCTTCTCAGATCACAAGAGATTGCGTTATCTCTTTTCCCAGCAGGATATGATCATTCATCATTGGAGATGGGTTGAGTTACTCTAAGAATATGACTTCTAGATCTCTTATACTAAGGGAAAGGGTAATGTTGTGTCTGATTCCCTGAGTAGTACATTGTAGAAGGAAGTACTTTGGGAATCTGCAGATGCTTGTAGAGTGATTGAAGAGTTAGTGGCCTTGCATTTGGATGCAAGGGTGGATGGTTGAATAGACTGTCTGTTTCAGATGAATGTAGTTTCCACTTTAGTGGTTCAAGTGGAAGAGTCTTAGTGGGAGGACTTGGAGGTTGAAGTGATGTGAGTTCGTGTTTATTAGGAAAATTATCTTAAGGGATGGTCGGAGAATGGTCAGCATTAGATGCTTCTCTGTGGAAGGAATTTTGTTCTGGAGATGATGTGTAAAGGTGTTCTCTGTGAGTTCCATGGCTCGGATTTTGATGTACATCCTAGGATCTCAAAGATGTACCAAGGCCTGAGGGGACAGTTTTGGTGGCTTGGGGTAAAGCGGGTAGTGGCAGAGTGTGTGGCCAAGTTCCTCGTGTGTCAGTAAGTGAAGGTTGAACACTGTTTTCCTTAAGGGTTGTCACAGCCTTTTGATGTTCCCTAGTGGAAGTGGGATGACATCTCGATGGACTTCTTCACATGGATACCCAAGGCTCAGGGAGTCTATGATTCCATCTAGGTAGTGGTGTATCAGTTGAAAAAATCAGTGCACTTCTTGGAGATTAAGGAGTCCTGCCCGGTGATCACCTTAGCCTAAAAGTACGTCGATGAGGTGGTGTGTTTGCAAGGGATTCTGAGAGATATTGTCTCCAATTGAGACACACTGTTTATCTCACGATTCTGGATGGTATTACATCATGCCTTTGGCACCCAGTTATGCCTTAGAATTGCTTTCAACCCTCAGACAGATGGGAAAACATAACAAATGATCCAGATGATGGAAAGCATGTTGCGAGCATGTGTTCTAGATTTTGGGGGATCATGGGTATGACACTTGCCTCTGGTAGAGTTTTCTTATAACAATATCTTCCACTTCACTATTGGCATGAAAACATTTGAGGCATTGTATGGAAGGTCGTGTCGTTCACTCGTTTGTTGGACAGAGAATGGGGAAGCAGCTGTTCTTGGGCAGGGCACCACTGAGAAGGTTCAGCTCGTGCGTGAGAGGATGAAGGCAGTCCAGGACTGGCAGAAGTCTTATGCTGATTGTATGAGGAGGCCCCTGGAGTTCGAGGTTGGAAATAATGTGATCTTGATGGTTTACCCACGACGTGGGCAGAAAAATTTTGGGAAGGGGAGTAAGCTCTCCCCTAGGTTCATCGGACCTTTCGAAGTGTTGGGAAGAGTTGGTGAGGTGGCGTATCAGATGGCCTTCCCACTGTAGTTGGAGAAAGTTCAAAAAATCTTCCACGTCTCCTATCTTCGTCGATATCTACATGACGAATCCCACGTCATCGATTGGGGAGAGATAGTTGTCGAAAACAATGCGACCTTTCTAGAATGACCGATCAAGATTGAGGATCATAAAGAGAAGGTGCTTTGTGGATGAACCATCCCCTTGGTTCGTGTGTTGTGGATGCATGGTGGCCTAGAGGAGAGAACCTGGGAGCGGGAGGCACAGTTACACATTCAGTACCCAGAGCTGTTTTGACTTCCTTGTTGTTTTTGTTTTTCTGAGTTTTGTTGAGAAGTTTTACCTTGTGCTTTAATATATGAAATGATTGTTTTTCTTAGCTATTAGATGATATGTTCCATGTTCATTGTGTGTCTGAATGTTTGATGATGGGGAAATCTAAATGATAATTAGGATCCATTATTGAAGATGTGATTAAACCCATGCGGGCAAGTTAGTGTCTCCCAAAGCGGATAGTATCCTGACATATAGGAAGGGACTACCTGACTCAGGTGTTGGACAGTGTGATTCTTCTGCTTGTTGTGAATTCTTGTGGTTGATAACTCTTGGGGGAGTATTCTTGGATGTATGGGGGGTTGTATTCCAGCTTTCGAACAACTCATGGGTTTTCCCCTGAGATGTATTTTTAGAGGGTAGTTGTTTTGAGCCCACTTTTCTCCTTTCTCGTTTGTTCTTATATTCTCAGGGACGAGAAGTGTTTGATAAGTATCTGATGTAATGGCCCGAAGATTTGGGGTCCATTACTTGGTGAAAATATGATGTTTGGAGTGTTTTGGGTGGTCTAGAAGGTCATCCCAGCTTCTCAATGAATCTTAAGACTCCAAACGGTGGCCTCGGCCTTCCGGTAGACTCGGCCTACCGCTAACCTCGGCCTACCGGAATCTCGGCCTACCATTAGCTCGACCTACCGGTAGCTCGGACTACCAGTGGCCACGACCTACTGGTAGCTCGGCCTACTGGTGGCCTCAGCCTACCGGTAGCTCAGCCTACCGGTTGCCCGGCCTCCCGGTAGCTCGGCCTACCGGTGGCCTTGGCCTACCGGTAGCTCGGCCTACTGGTCGCCTCGGCCTACCAGTAGCTCGACCTGTCGGTGGCCTCAGCCTACATTTAGCTTGGTCTGCCTGTAGACCTATCCTACCAAGGACCCCTCCATGGGTTTTCCAGCAGCGCCTCCTTTTTGCGCGAATTGGTTTGTAAACCATGTTTTGACCTCTTTAACTCTGTTTTCAAGACCATTAATGGCGTTTAATTAAATTATTGGTGAGGTACCCTCCTTAAATGAAAAAACATGTGTTTTGGTCATGCCTTTAACCGCGTTTTTAGAAATGCCTCTACCACATACTACGAGTTTTCCTTCCTAGGTTAAGGATGTGTGCTTCAGTTTTAACCGCCCTGAAGGTTGGGGAACTTTTATGTTGGACGTGTGGGGGGGGCCCAGCCACGTGTTCAACCCACGATCCCGCTTCATCCACGGTTTCGAGTTTTTATCCATATCTTAACCATACCAGGGATGCTGTATCTCATAATTTATAACCTAAAGCTTCTCTTATACCATGGTTCCTTTTACTCTATCACCCTGCGCTCAGAATACCCTTCCTCTAAATGATTTTTACCCCTGTGAAGTTTTCTTTGATCGGGTTCCGTGGAGTTCCTACGACTCCTAATTTCCAGTATCCACGCGAGGACATAACGTTGATCCTTGATCAATAAAGTAGAGATTATCTCCTTCATCTCTCCAATTTTGTGCATCATGTGGGGTGGGTATGATTTTTTCTCTGTGGAAATTGATGAAACCAAACGTAATGAAGATAATGAAAGAACTTCTAAAGAAGGAAGGGGTGGTGTGATCGATGTTCTGTTGTACTCTTTTATGTTGATATGTGTTTTGAATTATATGGTCCTATGCTAATTGAAAATCATGGACATTTGTGGTCTTTCTCTATGCATTAATTAACCTCAGTGCTCCTAGATGTTTAAATAATAGTAACATGGAATTGGTTAATTACACATACTCGGATAAATAAATTGAAAGCACAAGGATCAGCCCTTTTCTGTGATAACTACGGTTAAAGCCTAGGGGAATTGAAACCATGGAGTGTGTTAAATCCTTTAAATATGAAAATATGTGCAAGGCACTGCCTTGTGTTGTTGGTAGTGGTTTGGTTGTTTTATTTCATGGGCTGTTTTCAGGTGAATTTAAGGTTTTTTGGATGGGGCCTAGATTGCTGGGGAGATATGGGTGGGGATGGGATCCCCTGTTGTTATACTATCACTTGTTGTGAATTTGAAGCGGTATGGTTGCTCTACTATGACACGAATTTGGGTGCGATCCTCTGTTGTTGAGAAACCACTGGCTCCTGAAATTTGGGGACATGGGGTTGTGTCTCAGGGTTTGTTTTTTTTTCAGTACATTGGGGGATCTCACTTGATACCTAGTTGTTGTGACTTTACAAGAGAACCGAGTGTGAATGATTAAATTACCTAGTGGGTTTCCTTCCTACTTTATTGTAATTCCATCTATGATTGGGCCTGTTAGTTTCCCAGTAGTTAAGGAATTAACTCATAATGAACTGTTAAGAAATGATAACTTGAATAGGGAAACGAGGAACTGTTTGTTGTGTCCCTATTTTCTGAGGCATTAGTGCTTGAAAACCTTATTGTATCTATTATAGGAGCCATAGGTTGGGTCGTGTGTTGTTATATATATATATATATATATATATATATATATATATGTAAATATATGTTTTATGTTAGTTTCACCCCACCTGCATTTGGCACTTAGTGTGGGACACCACATTTCATGGGGAAGGGTGTTTCCCCCTAGTTACTCTCCTTCCTGCTCCCTCTTCCCTCGGCTGTGATGTCTAGAGGCAACCTTATACCCAAGATTCTTCAGGTAGGTTTCCATTGGTGTGTTGTTAGCCTAGGACTCTTTAGGTAGGTTTGTTTTCCCATGTGTCTTCAGGATGAGGCCCATGTGTGTGCGGGCAGGGATGGATGGTTTTGAGGCCCAGGTGTGTATGGGTAGGGATGTGGATGGTGGTGAGGCCTAGGTGTGTGTGGGAAGGAAGAGTGTGGTAGCATCAGGATGTTTTCCATTAGGTATGAGCAACTAGCTAGTGGGGGAAATGCTGATGTGGGGTACCCAAATGTTTTGTTCTTATTATTACCTTACTTCTTGTGTTATTTGGTGAGCGTGGCCAGTGAGGTGGGATAGATATATTCCATGATAGATGATGTTTCTTCTACTTCTCATGCGACTTTAGGACATCTCCCCACATGTTCACGAGAGATTTAGGTTTTCCTATTGATTATACTTTGTATGCTCACAGTACGTTTACTTTTAGGTTGCCAGGAGGACTTAGGAGGCCATGCGTGACCTTACTAGTATGGACGTTGGAGTTGTTGTTGGTCATTGTTAGTTTCTGCTTAACATTTTTTTTCCTTTCATATTTGGTATTTTACTTTAGATTACTTGTACTTTTTTATGTTTTATTATTAAAACATGCATGTCGTTTGGTTTTTACCTTGAGTTTTCTATAATTGGTGGTGTCTGGTGTTGACTCATTCTTTCTCCCAATCTTGGTTAACTAAAAAGGCTAATGCCTCCCATATTGTAAAAATGTTATACCCCTGGTGCTAGTCCCCACACTGGGGCCTACTAGAGGTGGGAATAGGGGGGTCATTATCCGTCCTTCAATATAAGGAATGAAGGGCTTGGAAATCTGTTGTCCCTTCCCTCCATTCAGTGAAGGTAATTCATGACATCCCAGCCCATCCTCTCACCACCAAGAGGAATCTCACATAGCCAACAATAATGTGTGATAGTTGAATCCCTTCCCATAAGAGTATCAAATTTTAAAGATCGACCCAACATCTAAATCATAATCTCCGAACTCCATACAAGGTATGGAGAATGGAATGATTGACTAGAACATGTGCATATCGGAGCTGAATCTAATGTGAATAAGATACAGAACCTACCATGTATTGTCAATAGGATTTCAGGACAATAGTCATCAACTACCTGAAGCTAATCCCACCCCTATCCAACTACTCCTAGAGCCAGTGGTGGATTCCTTGAGGGTGGTGGTTTTAGTACCTTGTACGTACACCCACCTCATTCAACTCCTACAACTCCACTACCACATATGTCACCTAGAAGACCTCCAAGATCTTATCTTTAACACCACCTCAGTAGTCCCTCAATGTTCTGTCAGACCTCATTGTGGTTATTAGGAAAATATCATACCATGATCCCCTTCCCACATCATGTGTATCATAAACTGCACTTCAGAAGAATTTTAATTCCCCATGAGCCACGTACTTTTGACCTAATGCCCTAGGTTCGTCCTCTAAATTGTCTATCCCACTTGGGCATCTCTTTCATCTTTCGTCTACCATCAATGAACCACTTGGCCACCCTATCTTTGTGGTAACTCCCACTATCAATACATGTTCAGTGAATAATATCTCAAATAGTAGAGATCTCTCCAGAACCCCAGCCTACGTAGAGATGCTGAGGGAAATCATTGATGCCCTAATCTCCCGTCAGAGCCCCTACACAATGTTATGGGCACTGTATAATTGGTTCCTCACCATATCCATAGTGTAAAGAGAAAGGACTGTTAACCTCATAGTGTACTCATCCATTTCCATTCTTCCATTATGTATGTGAAATTGTTCATGTACACGGATAGTGAACAAGTCTGTGGGGATGAAATCCTATATGAAAAGATGTTTAATGCTATACCATGTGACTGTTTCATCCTCTTTTGTCTGTATAGTAAAACTAAATAATTTAGACACAAATCCCATCATAAGGCTCACCAATAGAACCCCCATCTGGTCGAGTATCATCCTCACTAAGGGGAATAAATGCATCATTGCCTCCAGCCAGTCCCCAACAACCTGAGGATCTATCTCTCCCTAGAAACATGGATGTATCTATCTTTGGAACTTGTGTAAGTCACTGAGCCTATGAGCTACCTATGTTGGGAGTGTTATTCATAAACAAATACCAATAGGTGGGGGTTTCACTAGGACACCCCCCCAAAGGTACTCTCTTTGGATATGATCCCTATAACAAATTATCATCTATCATTGAATGATCTTCATGGTCATCCACTGGATTCTTGGTTGCATGTCTATGTTGAGACATCCAGGAAGAGATCAAGATGAACCAATGACAATATAGTATACCTTCTATTTTGAAATTGACTCAAAAATATCTTTTGAAAATACTCAATGATAGGAACATAATGTTTTTTATTGTACTGAGTCAAAAAATAGAATTTAGGGTCTTAGTAAATAGATATGTTTTCCTCCACACAAACACTTGACTCCCTGGCCTAAAAAAACATGTGACACATAACACTATTTCCCCGTAAAAATGATTAGACTCTTCATTCTTTTGGTAACACCAACGTACCATTATTACTGATTTTTTATGAACCATCTCCCATGACTCTTTTCAGTACAATCCCAATAGTAAATTTTATAGGATATGGCCTAGAAAATAGAACCAAATAGGAATATCTCTAAATTTGAAGGAATTTCTGATAAATCTATACATATGAACAGACAACAAACAAAGGAATGTAAATAGAAGGTAAACCAAAACTATCATTTGGTCAATAGCTAAGAGTAGAGTAAATACTAAAAGTATAAAGGAGCCATAATAAAAGTACAAAACCAAAAAGGAATGTAAAAATTCAATGGTTCAACCCCCCAATACCATACATAATGAGTAGGTGAATATGGATGTCGATAGTCATAGTCGAATGCATGTCCTTCTTGTCTCAGTGAGCACCACCTAGTCCCAGACAACCACAATATCTATAAATGAATTGATCAACTTTAGGAGACATTCCACGTATGAGTTAATACCATGAAGGGGTACGTAAAAAAAATACTCTTTAGGAACTCGAAAACAATAATGTATGATAAAAAAAGACAACAAAAAACAAGACAACAAAATAATGGAAACTAACACCAAGTATTAATCAATGTATATAAGGTATTATTTTCTATCGTTGAGATGAATCATATTCTGCAAAGGGACTCATAGCTGATGAGTCACCGAGGTTCATCCACCTAAGGGACCAATGTAGTATGCTCTGCTACTATACAACTGAGGTCTGATTAGCTATTGGACCATGGAGGTCTTCTCATGAGATGGACCACCAAGGAAATTCTGTCTTCTATACCACTGATATCTACTCGTCTGGTGAACGACTTGGATACACTCTTCTATTTGACCACTTAGGTTTTCTAGTCTATTAGACCAAAAAATTATTATCGTCTATTGGACAACTGAGGTCCACTCAGCTACTAGACTATTGATTTAAGCTCTTCTACTAGAACACTAAGGTCTGATCATCTGTTGTTCCACTAATTTTTGATTTTCATATCATTATTGTTATATAAATCTACATGATTGCTTCACGTAGTTCACTTGATTCATGGATAATCTTCTCTTAAATCCATTAGTCATATCTTGAGTTCCACCAAAAATCACATAGATTATTCCCAAAGGGGTTCTATATTCACAAGGGTCCCAACATCATTTGCGGAGTGTTAATTAGATGTATAATCTAAATAATATTAGTGTTTTAAAAAAAATGGTATGATTGCATCCTGGTCGAGCCTTACTTTGTTAGACTGACTTGACCAACCCAACACGGGGGTGCCGCATGACTCGACCTGTTTCATCTGAATAAAGTTGACAATGTAGGGTCTTCGCTGTCTCGGTTTGGCCTTACCTAGTGGTCAAAACCACTAGGCCTTATTGACCTTGCCCGGTTCATCCATGTGTCCATCCCACTGAATCATCCAGTAACCATGTCACAATTCTCCATTCCGTTCTAACATAGATATACCACTTTATTTCTTATCGGCTCGTACAACTAGCTTGTTTAATTTCCATCACTAACTATAATGGTGGTACAATTCTCCTCCATCTCGGACCACCCAGTGGCATGGCTCACCAAATCATCCCAGCCTGATGTTTGGACCGACCTGCTGTTTGGTCTGGCTTGATGCTGGGTTCAGCCTTTTTCCCCAGCAGGTCCTGTTAACCAGGATGGTCCTATCTATAAGGGATGTGATGGGTGCTTCCCCTACACTCCACTATTACATCTCGATAGATTCTTCACGCACTCTACCATGGAATCGAGGCATGACCTTTATTTCCATACGGACATCATGGGGTTTGTCAGGTCCTCTCTACATGATCCATTGACCACATTCCTTCACCTAGTAACATGGTGTTTTTCCACATCACCACCCGCAACCATGCCGTTGTGGGTACCTACGATCTCTGCCTGCTTCTAGAGCCTGCATCATCCCCAATGATGCTACCCTAGGTGTTGGTGGCTCATGGTCCTTCTATGGTTGGGTGTCGTGGCATGGTGTTGTCGGCACTGCTGTGTGTCGCAGCCCTCTTGGAAATTGGTTTTTCGCACCCATAATGTCATCTCCTATGGCCTCCTGTCATGGGACGATGTGTCGTTGATGCCCCGTCTATACCATGAATACTGTCACCACAAAATTCGTTATGCTATGCAGAATGAGAAGAATTCATGAAGAGGAGAGTGGAAGGATTCACACATAATAACGCCTAATGAATTATTCAGTTCCTTGTACGTGTTGACCCGAATGCGTTCTTGTTATAAAAATCAAAAATATTACAAATGAGGAGGAATAATCACTAATATATATTTACCGTTTATCACACATCATTAACCAATCTATATTAACAATAGTTCCATAACATAACATGAACGATCATTCCATAGTTTTAGGTGGTCATGTCTTCCAAATTTGATTCATTTTCTTATCCCTTTAAAGAAATTACTAGGATGCATTTTCCCACATATTTGACATGTGAGTTGATGATATTTATTTGAAAATTTTGTAATTGAAACTCATTCATGAAACTCTTTTTTTATTTTTTATCTCTTATCCATGGGAAAATTCTTCAATGTTAATATCTACTATGATATCATATAGATCAACATCCTCATAAATCCCAATGAATAAAAATTAACGGTCATTCAATGTAGTGGTTTTAATCCACTAAATAATATAACTATATATATATCATTATTGATAACATATCAAGTGCCTTACCTTATAGGCCTTGTGAAATTTGAATATCAATCCATGACATATTCAATTAGTCATTTTTCCTGTCTATGAATAATATCAATTTTTTTATGAATAGTTCAAGTAGAATTCTTGTTTAAAAAATTTCTCATAATGTCTCCCCACTCATTGTCTCATATTTCTGCATTTAAATAGGAGTTATAAATAATATACCAGCATTTATCAAGCACTAAATCTAAATGTTACATTTCCATATTTACCTTCGCTATTTCATATTAGTAAATCACGAATAAAATATTCTCCCATTATTTGACCCACATTCTGTGATGAGTGCATAAACATATCTACAACATATCAGTGGCCATTATAGCATAAAATATTCAATAGCGATTTTATCTCTCGTAGGTGAAGGTATTTGTTCACATTATTCAAGATATTTTTCAAATCCTCAGGAAAATGCGCAAGTGTCATCATGTAATTCTGGAATCCCCCTCCGAATACATTGAGGATTACCTTTGAAAAACTAATTCTTTATAGCAGACATAGTTTTATTAGGCTAGTTTCTCCCAGTTCAACCCATTATTGAAGAAAAAATATTTTAACAAAAAATACATCAACCTGTCATTAATAAATAAAATAATCTCTTTTAAAACTAACACAAAAGGAATTTATTTTAAGACCCATATGATTTTAATTTTTCAAGAACAATATTCCCATATGGGTAGATAGATATAATCTTATAAAAAATGGTTTCCATAATGTTATCTAATAATAATTACCATATTTATTAATTGTTTTCCCATATAACAATAATAATGACACAACCTATCTATAAATTACTAATAATTCATCCTAAAGATCAGAAACATAAAATAATTTCAAATCTAGGATCATATAGATATGTATCTTGGGAAAATTATAACCATACGTAATATTACATATAAAAAATAAATTATTTTATTCCAATATCATTATCCCTAAAATTACACATTCTCTTTAGTACAGGTAATCACATGAGGATATACATAATTGACAGGGGGACGTAATATCCCATTATGAGGATAAATAAGTAACATGAGTCAATATATAATGTGTGAGAATAATAATAATCATAATAATATAAAAATATTTTCATCATAATTAATAGATGTTGACACATTTTATAAAGGAAATGAATGTGGAAATGCATAATAACGAAACACCATGTGGTAGTGGTCAAATATCAGACATAGTTGTGAACAAATATTTCCAAATGTTCATTCATAAAATATTTTCATAATAAAAAAAATATAACTAATAATTGTTAAATAATTATATTCAATAATAATATAGTTCATCGCATGATAAAAATATCATTACCCGATGCATTGGATCACAATATTATTCTAGGTGCACCCATTCTATCATTGCATTTATATAATTAGGCATGTCAGATCGAACTTATACAAGTCAATTTCATTACGTAAACCATATCATGTAATGTGTTTCATAAGGATTTAGTAAACCATGAATACACATTGGATTCAATAATGAAAAGAATCCATGTTATTTTGTTTTAATATACATTATTATTTACCGATGATAAAAAAACTATATAGAATCTAAAATGTTTTTTAGAAGGAATAATTAATTTAGATAATATTATTATTTTATATAAATTAATATTATAAAAATATATATCCCAGAGAATAAAATAGAAAGGATATGAATTTAAATTGGATGAATATTAACATAATATTCACACTATAAGTTATTTTGAATGAGGTATAAACTAATAAAAATGACATGGGTTAACGAATCACTATACAATATGTATGAATGAAATTTAAATTTAATGTCCAGGATAATACAATTAAATTAATTACTTAAGAACATAATACATATTATAATTGTATTTAAGTAATTACAATTATATTAATTTTTATTAAGGCTATTTTGATGAGTTGTGTAGATCATTCTCACCATTCTAGGATTGTTCGTTTTCATATTATTAATTATTGTTACACATGTATAAAATTAATGATGTTTTTTTAAAATTATAATAATTCCCCAGAATTGAAATTATATGATATTAATGAACATTTTTGCATATATTTTCTGAAATATCAATTTGTATGTGGATGATTCATTTGATATAAATTTGATGACAAATATTTAGTTTATATTAGAAGTTTTCCATCCATCATGAAATAATTTCATTTTATTGAAAATTAATATTATAAAGTAGTTCAATAATAATAAAAAAGTTATAATATGAATATTAAATTTTCTATGATAGTAATAATTTATTTTTTGACCATATTTGACGGTAGTGGAGGAATATGAAATGTTATTGTCCACAAAGTAGTGAATAGACACATCATGGGCAATGATTTCGTTTTTATAATTACTTAATATAAGAAATGATTATGAATGGGTATTCCATTAAAATAACAAAATTCATAATATATATGATTGTAGAGTTATCTTTCTTCTTTTGGAAAGTGTAGGAGAGGAGAGGATAACAAAAGAAACGAAAAATAGGGAATGATTCAGGATTTTATATACTGAATATATTGTTCTTATGAACCACTATAAAGAACCGAGTTTTTTTATGATGCCAGTATACCATGAATATGGGGAGAAGTACTAGAAAGGGAATTTGGAATAGTTTATAAAATATACACTGCTACTTCGGTGTGAGGAGAGGGGTTGCTGTAACACCCCTTTATTTCATAGTACGTTATTTCTTCAAATTAATTCAATAACATGCACTACACGTAACAGTGAGTTCAAGCGCACCATGACATACAAAACTAGCCATTCACAAGTGATTATGAATAGTATTAATGGAATTTTGAACTTTATATAATATTAATAATTTTAGAACCCATAATATTATTTTCTTAGACATAATGTAAGAACAAATTGATTTTTTCAGATAAAATAAGTATTCTTCTAAAAATGCAATTTTACAGCCTTTTATTGGAGAACCCTTTTTAAATAAAATATTTGAAACTTTTATATATAAATTTTGACAGAAGAAACATCTTCTATAGAATAAGTAAATCATAATTTAGTTTCAATAAATTTTTTGTTTTTTTCTTGATAACATTCATATTTGGGTGAAAACTGAAAAATACTATATTTTAACAGAAAACAACTTTTATAATAAAAATAATTTGTAGTGTTGAATTATACATTTTAATGTTTTTTAAGTATAATAGGATTATATTTTTACACTTTAATCCAATTTTTTTCTTTGTAATTAATTTCACATTAAAATTATACATAAACAAGTGTCAATATTTTGATAGTTATTATTTCTTAAAAACAAGCTATTTGTTTTTAAAACGAGAATTAAATTTAAATTAATAAATAAAACATCAATTTTTTTAATTAGGTAAAATATAATTCATTTTTGGATTAGGATTATTGATATTATCCTAGGATGAATTTTTGGTCTATTTCTGAAAACGTTCAATTTTTTATAAATAGTGAAAAAAACTGAGTTACAGTTTAAAATAAAAATTTTATATAAATAATTATTTTTTTTTTAAATTTATTTTTGGTCAAAATAGATACATAATATCTATATAAGTTCAATTTATTTCATTAGATTCAATTTATAATAATTTTAGATATATAAAAATTTCTATAGGTCTTTTCACATCTTTTACACACCTTCTAAGAGAATTTTCGATATCACATAAATCTTAATTTTACCGCATATGTTAGTGGAATTTCAAAAATCTGACAGACATGTTTGATATCCATATGTAAAATGTGGTTTAATAAGATAAAAATAATTTTTGGTAAATAGTTTTTTTTGCTTTTATTTACCACGGTTAAAAGAAAATAGTGTAATTAAGGGTAAAAATTATATTATTATTACCCTAACACATGACATAATTATATTAGATAAGTATAATTTGACCGTAAACATACATAGGAATAAAATATGACCCTTTAGGTCCACGTTTATTAGATTAAGACATTTTTTATTATTTTATTTAAAGAAGAGTTAAAAGAGTTAAAATCAAAGTTTAATAACTGAAGCATTTTTAATATAGGGTAATACATAAGATAAATTTGACTGTAAATATTCACTAGAATTATAAAATGATTTCGTACATAATGGTATTATATTTATAAATTTTAGATATTAAATAATTAAATTTATTAGTGGAAGAGTGTTGAAGCAGTAATTACCTTATTAATGAATGAATCAAAAAATGGTAATATAAATATTAAAATAAACATAATTTCAACGCTTTTATGACATCCACGAATTTTCTAGATGAATATGACATGTTAGTATTGATTAAATTTATTTTTTTAAGTAATCATTCTGTTATTAGTTTCACAAAAAATAAATAACAAATAGTGTCAAAAATGACATAAAGTTGTTTTTTAAAAAAATATTATATTATTAATTGATATAATGGTCCTAAAAATTTAAGGAACTTCCAAAAGACTTATATAATAATATATATGATATTAAAGAACCTATTGTGTTTCTATTGGCATTGTATAGTATTTTTATTAACCATATAGTGTTAGAATTCAAAAAGACACGATAAAAGATAAATTATTTAACTTAGAGTTAAATCAAAATGATAAGGTTAAAATGGTAACCTAAACTTGTCTAAAACCTATTTGATGAGTTTATTTCGACCCATATCCACCCTAGAATATAAAGAAGACACTTATGAGCCTTTATAAACCTAATATAAATTTATTATAAAATAATATTTTATGTTTTTCAAAGTCTCCCCTCACCCCTCTTATAAAAGGTCACTTCCCCTTCTATCAATTTAACACCTCCAAATCCATTTTTCATGGCCAAAATCATCCCAAATATCTTCCAAACTTTTATAAATTCATCTTAGAGGAATTACTTCGGTCATAAATCCAACCTATGGAGCCCTTTTGATCAAATCAAAAGGAAGAACTCGAAGAAGAGGTAATGATTTCACCACCCTCTTTCACGTTGTCTTATTCTTCCACTTACTCTTTCTTCATTGTTTCCATTATAAAATTATAACCTCATTATATTATATATACTTTGATGTTATTATAAATATGGTGCAAATATATTTATTATTCTATCCATCGTTTGAATGATAATTTCACCATGCATGCATATGAACAGCTTACAGTCTCTACGTTGTGGTGTAATTTGTTATTCAACACTATGTAATTTGGACGGATATAATGATGATTAATATGAATATAAATAATGAAAATAACATTATAATTTCTCTGTAAAATTAATATACCATCCAATTCTATACCTTTAATGAAATGATATTGTCGATTCTGTGTAGGTACGGATTACCGTCTCCACGACATGATGAGATTCATTTCCATGTTCACCATTCATCGACGATTATAAAACTTATATTAGTTGTGTATAAAAAGAAATATGCCTCAATGAAAGGAGATTGAGATGAAGTCCCTTACCTCGGGTCCGACTTGACTCGATCGTTCTTTAACGTCCATAATAATAAACTTGAGTTAATTTCTACTTTCTTAAGAACCTTTTTCAAGTTCATTATTACATTCATATCACTTATTACCATGTTATAAACATTATGTAATCATTTATGTTAATAATATTTGTTTTGTCGATATTTGGTTCTTAAGTCGAAAGTGGACTTCAAACAATTACATGTTGTTCGTGTGGTCAAAGGTTCATTATATCCAGAATGATATTCATGATTTGGATATCATATATATCATATATATCCAGAATATACATGTAATTATAATATTACATAATCATTTATAGGTAATAAATGAAATGCACCGTTCATGGAGACGGTAAGTTGTACGTACGTATGAACGCTACTTTCATTTCTATGTCATATTAATGGAATTAAAACTAAATGAGAGGTATGTATATTTTAATTCCAAAATTATATTCTTCATTTAGATGTAACATAAATCATATATAATAACTTTGAATCCATCCTTTATACGTCCCACATATGGCATTAATGAATCAAATAACATTGAGGGGGCGGTAGTCCGCACTTCCTAAAATGAAGATATCGCGTATACCCATAATGGAAGCCAGAAAGGTATGACATAAATGAGAAATAAATAAGCATAAGAAAAAAATAAACATATTATATATCATATATGAATATAGTGACATCTTAATGGCCACTTTTGAAGGTGTTAGAAGGATATTGAACAATCATTGTTTCGTGAGGCAGAAAATCACCATCCACATAAATTGTATGTTCTTTAACCATTACATGTAGGTGTGTGTAAGTTTAGCTCGAATTCATCTTATAACAACATCCTAGTATATTGATGATACTGTATTTGTTACAAAATAAATGAATAAAAAGATTTTAGGGGGTTGGAGAAGCAAAATAAAACAAAAGAACACAAGTGAAGCCATTACCTTAAAATCAGGTAACTCTCTTAGATTTGAGCTCAAAGGCTTATTGGGAAGACTTATGCTCAAAGTGAGGCTTTTAGGAGTAAGATAAGGATGTATAGAGACAAAAAGAGCAGATCTTGGCCGAACCAAAGGCTTGAGAGGTGTGGGTAAGGAGGTAGAGATGGGGGCCTTTTATAAGAGGAGAGGAGGGGCACTCTTGGAAAGTTAAGAAAAGATACTTTATTATAAAATGATTTTTGGATAAAAAGGATCCCACAATTATATATTTAGAGTATAAGTTGATAAGATTTAGAAATCCACCTGTCCAATAGGTTTTTGACATGTGTAGGTCTTAGATTTTACATTATCATTCTATTTTATTTAAATCGTTAAATAATGAGGTAATCGTTGCATCATCATGGTGTCATAAATAATTTAATTTATTTAATGTCTAAAAATTATTAAAAAAAATATCATGATGTAGGAAATCTGTTTAGTTTTCTAGTGAATATTTATAGTTAAACATCTGACTTGTATAACCCCATTTAAAAATTGTTTTAGTAAAATAACTCATGTTTGTGACATTTTTATTTTAACTTTAAATAAAAAGTTTTTAATCTCATTTTCCTAACAAAGTGGCTCCATTGGGTCCCCAAGTTGACCCATGGATTTTATTGGTCGTCCATGACACATCCAATAAGGGTAGGACATGTGTCAAGTCCATTTCATATTATTAAAACATCATTCTTAACTTAAATTACACTAATTACCTCTAATCGCGATTAAAAACTTAAAAGTTACTATTCACCAAAAAATTATTTTAATCCCATTGAACCATATTTTACTTATTAATGACAACCATGTATGTCGGATTTTTGAAATTCAAAACACAGAGGTGGTAAAATTTCATTTAAACGAAAAATTGGTTTTTTTAAGTACCACTTAGTGGTTTCACTATTCATCAAAAATTGAAGTTTTTCAGAAATATACCAAACATTCACCCTAAGATATATTTGATATTCCGAATTCAAAAATGATGTCCATTTTACAAAATTCATAACATATAAGTTTCATTAATTAATTTAATAATTAACTCTCGCTGTCAAAACAAATAGCATGTTTTTATAAAACAAAAATTATCAAAGATTGATACTTGTTTAAGCCTGATTTCAAAGTGAAATTAATTCCAATGACCAGTATTGGATTAAATGGTAAAAATATATTCTAATTTCAATTTAAAACCAATTAAATGGATAATCTAATCATATAAATAAATTATATTAAAAAGAGGTTTTGAATTAAAATACAACATTTTTCACTATTCATTGAAAAATTAACTTTATTGGAAAAATACCAAAAATCTACACATTGTAAATTTTGATGTCCCGATTATAAAGAAGAGTTTTATTTGGTCCAATAAAAAGTATAAGAGTGACCAAAACTACATTTAAATAAGTTTGGCCATGAAAAGGCAATAAGTCGACCTTTAGTGAAAATTAGAGTATATATGCATAAAATTGAATTCTTTTCATATTTTAAGCCTTTATCCTTTATTGGATAAATGTAAAAACATTTAATAAACATGTATAATAATATTTTATTTATTTATATTCATTCCTACCAATAAAACGATTACGTGTTAACTACCATTTAAAATAATATTATTTTATTACTAGTGTGCAACGTAAGATTTCAAAGAAACTCTTTGTTGCGTTTTGGGTACGCTATCGAACATAAAAACCCCTTTAAAGTAAAATTAATATTTAATTCACAAATATTAATAAATATGAAAATGTTTTATTCTTTATTTACCTGGGATGTTACATCAGTAATAAGTATGTAATATATGACATAATAATGCTAATGGAGATATATATATATATGCACTTACATATATCTTATACTTCTAGTTCTGATCAATATGACATGAAAATGGAAACAGTGTTTATGCATACGTATGGACTACCGTCTCCATAAAAGGTGTTTTTCATTTCATATATGTGTCTATTATAAAAATTTATATTTTAAATATATATGATATATAAATCATGTTTTATAATCTGTAAGTATTTAAATCATGATCTAATTGATACAATCAATAATAACTAGTTAAAACACGTATGATAAAGAAAGAGATTATTATCAAAAATGTTAATTTAACGTGGAAATTATTATTAAATGGGTAGTATAAAATCATAAACGAATCATGTATGATATCATAAATATTAATATGGTTCTGTTAAAATTTAATAACATACTATGATCATCATACAAGAGGTTAAACGTACCCTCTACTGAAAGAATTATCATGGTATTGGTTAATTCCCTAATCTCATTATAAACCATGATTGTTTATGTATAATTATTTACTAGGAAATTTTTTTCTTCCATGTACATTTTTCATAAAAATTATTTCAAAATAAGTATTTAAAGGATTTGTGAAAGGTACTCTTTATCAAGATCATAATTTTTAATGTTTTAAAGATTTATCTTTCAAAATCTTTTTAATTAATGTCCGTATTTTATAAATTATTTTAAGGATTTATTTATATAGACATGAATGTTTTGAAATGATAATTATTTTCAAAAGATTCAAAGTGGTATGGGACACTTTGATTCCAAAAATATCTTTTAAATTAATTCCCTTATAAATTTTTGACATTTAAATGATTTAAAAAAAAGATATTTATCTCAAATAGTTTTTAACATCCTTTTAAACTATGTCAGCATCCTTTACTTTATATTATTTTTGATTGAGGTTGATTTATTATAATACAATATTCCATATTGTTTTAATGAGTTATGATATATTTGACTATGCATGTTCTATTTTTATACCATTCATGGTTTATGGTTAATGTATTGACATTTTTTATGCTAGTTTTAATACAAATGTTTATGTTATGTTTCAACTATTAATATGAGGAATGCAGTGGACCTATTAAGTGATGGGTGGAACCCACTATAGCTCCTCGATTCATCGGTAGGTCTCATTAGACTAACTAGTGTCTTGGGACAAGGCCTTCACCAAAATTTTGGTTTAGTCTTGGTACTAGGCCTTGACTATGTGGTAATGATGTCCCACATTAGGTATTCCCTCATTAGGAAATTATTTATTATATGTGATTATTCGACTAGTACAATATACATGTTCTTGTTTATATGGTAATGTTTGATTTAGTTTTTTTCATATTAATTTCATGTTTATGTTTAAAAATGCTGTTGTTTTTGTCAAACATCCTACCATAAAAGATTATAGATTCCGCTAAATTATTTACCCTTACAAAGCATCTGAGCTCACCCCTTTCTTATATATTATTTTCCTAGGATTCCAAGAAGTGTATTATGATTGATAAGTAGGGTTAATCTTGGGGATTTATTGCATTACCAAAGATCATTTATGTTGTTTTTTTATATTCTAATGTGTAATGTAACATTCATGTTTGTAATCTATTTTCCAAGACTGCTAAACTAATCAGCCCTTCGGGACTTGATTCTTTGTGATCGTGAAAATATCTTAAAATAATTACCGACTCTAGGTAACTGGTGTCGGGTGTTACATTTGGTATTTGGGAATGTTTAGTAAAAACCTTGGAAAATAGATTTTGATAAACTCTGATTAAAGTACATTTCCCTAAGATAGACATTGAGGATTAGTATAGAAGAACTTCCTAGAATTTTGGTATTGTAAAGATTTTGTGAGTTTTCCCAGAAATACATCCTTGCCCGGATACGAGCAGGTATAGGTGGATCTGGCACAGATGTATGTAGGGGTAAAACCTGAAAACACCGTATTGAGCTAGAATCAAACTAGAACTGATGCACGATAGTGTACCTTCCAGCACGCTTGGTTATGACACTCCCAGGGGATATTATTAGGATAATTCTCATTTTCATTACAAACCACTAGGTAGGGTTTATGAGTATAGACCTCCTCAAAGATATTTTTTCTTTTATTATGGATTATACCTATAAACTGTTCAATTTACATTACATATTTTACATGTTTGTAATAATGAATTGCAATTTATAAACTGACCTAGTCTATGTCATTGTTTAGAAATGGTTCCCAGTATAAGGAATCAGAACTCCAACAATACGTATGATCGAAAGAGTAAGATGGGTAATATTATTCATGGTATGAATCCAATACTTAGATAAGAAATAGTCTCCCACGTTTTATCATCATATGAATAAATAGTATCATGTGTTAATAAGATTAGTAATGAATTATCCGAATCCTATGGATTTGAAGAGAATCTAGAGATGAAAAGGATGGTAGAACGAAATATGTATAAAGGGAACAAAGGAAAGAAGGATTTTCCAATATGTGATATATGTGGAATGAATCACCTTTGTAAATGCTTGAAGGGAATGAGATTTTGTTATATGTGTAGAGAAAAAGGACACCATGTATGTGATTGCAAGGGTAAGAAAAGGCTTTCAAATGTAAAATGCTTCATCTAAAAGGGGTTGAGACACTACAAGAATCAATGTCCCATTCATAATAGTATAATTCAAATGATGTTATTGGATAATAATAAAATTATTTTACTACATCAAATGAAGAAAAATGAGTAGTGTTCTTATGATGTTATTACAGAATTGTTTCATTTGAGTGTTATATCAACTGTATACTTGATACATGAATTATAGAGATAAATAAGGATTGTACTGTAGTACTATTTTATATAAGAGTTGAGATTATATGGTACTAAGAAAATTGACCTAATATTAAGATACACTTTTTGAAAAATAAATTGTTGATGGAAAGGTAATGGTTAATATGGTCTTGATAATGAGGTAGTGATTCTAGAATAAGAGATGGTTGATTCGGATAAATTATATGGTATATTCATTACTTCCTAGAAACTAATTAATGATTTGTATATTCTATCATTTTTAAAGATTACATCATTTTTTGGATAGTAGTATATCAAGTATTCTATAAGGAACAAGGGATCATGAATATAATAAATAAGGATTTATGGTAAATCATGATGTTACCATGATTTAAAATAACACATGATGAAGGTTTTCACATGTTATTATATGGAAAAAGGATCCTCATTATGTTTAACTTCCTTATAAATTTTGGACATAGAGTTTGGATGTAAGTATTTCATATAAGTTAAGGTAGGAATAGATTAAGTTTGAAATTGGATACTATTGTTAAGGTTATTTTTGGATTGTTTTAAAAATGACAACCTAGAGGTTGAGTGACAACAAGTCTCGTCTGGTAAGGCCACGAGACTTAAACTGGCAACCGATGAAAGACAAAGGTGTATCACCTACGACTGGACTACGTGATGTTCTGGTTGGTATAATTTAATTTTTTTAAAATATTCTGACAAATGAATTATAAATTCATTAGTTTTGGAACCTCATATGATTTAGGTAAATATAATTTTTTTAAATCATTTGGAGTGAATGATGATTTTGTGGTAGGAAATAGTTTAAGGATGACACTCTACTTGTCATATATATATATATATATATATTATCTTCTCTTATTCTAGGATGAAATAAATTCGTATACTTTAGGTAAGGCATCTTAAAACTAAAGATTTGTTATCCTAATATCTTATGTTTGGTTGAACCGATGATATTTTAAATCATTATAGATTGATGGCTATGAGGCCCTCAATTCTGAAATTGTTCGTGACTGATGACCTCAATCACTCCCTTTAAATATTTACATTTTCCCTCAAATTATGTGTCTCTAATTTCCAGAAATGTTCTCCTAATAGAGATCATAATTGGTTAGCGAATTTTTCATTCCCCTTTTCCTATTAATAATACTAAATTTTATTAACCCAATTTCTAATGTGGGTTTTCAAAAAAATGTATTTTCTATTATAAAAATTTTATTTTAGAAGAACAATTTCAAATTAAGAGGATGTAATTTATTGAAGGAGGGAATAATTTAACACCCCAAGATTTCATAGTACATTAATTTTTTATATGTAATTCAATAACTTGAACTACACGCAACACTGAGTTCAAGCGCACCACGACTTACCAAACCAGGCGTTCAAAATCGATTATGAATAGCATTAACTGAATTTCGAACTTCATATAGTCCTTATAATTTTAGAATCCATATTATGAGTTTCATAGACATAATTTAAGAACGAATACATTTTTTCAGATAAAATAAGTATTCTTCCATAAATGAAATTTTACCGCCTTTTAATGGAGAACCCTTTTTAAATCCAATATTTGAATATTTTATATATTTATTTTGATAAAATAAACTTCTTCCAAAGAATCAATACATATGAATTTAGATAAATTTTTGGTGTTTTTCTGATAACTTTCATATTTTGGTGAATAGTAAAGAATGCTATATTTTAACTGAAAACAAATTTTTTAATAAAAATAATTTATAGGGATGAATTATAAATTTTAATGTTTTGGAAGTATAAATAGATTATATTTTTACCCTTTATTCCAATGTTGTTCGTTAGAATTAATTTCTCATTGAAATTATAAATAAACAAGTGACAATATTTTTATAGTTATTGTTTCATAAAAACACGCTATTTGTTTTGACAATGACAATTAATTTTAAATTAAAAAAAATGAAAATTATATGTTTTGAATTTGGTAAAATATACTTCATTTTTGGATTCAGAATATCAAAATTATCCATGGGTGATTTTTTGGTATATTTCTGAAAACGTTCATTTTTTGATGAATCGTGAAAAAACACTGAGTTATCGTTTAAAACCAAATATTTATTTAATTAATTATTTGTTTTATTTAAATTTATTTTAGGTAAAATTAGATAAATAATATCTATATATGTTCAATGTAATTCATTGCAGTCAATTTATAATAATTTTAGATATATAAAAATTTCAATAAAACTTTTCACCGTCTTTTACCCTCCTTTTAGGAAAATTTGCAAATTCACATAAAACATAATTTTGATGCTTCTGTAAGTGGAATTTCAAAATTCCGAGAGAAACGATTGATATCAGTAAGTAAAATTTTGGTCAATAAGATAAAAATAATTTTTGGTGTTTTGAAACTTTTTACTTTTATTTACAACGATAACAAGTAAATAGGGTAATTAAGGGTAAAAATGATATTATTATTACCTAACACATGTCCTAATTCTGTTGGATAAGTGTAATTCGACCAAAAACAACATTAGGAATAAAATTTTACCCTTTTGGTTCACTTGGATTAGATTAAGACATTAATTATTAGTTTATTTAATGAAGAGTTAAAAGAGTTAAAATCAAAGTTTAATAAATAAACAATTTTTTAATATATGTTTATACATAAGATAAATTAGACTATGAATATTCATTAAAAAGATAAAAAAAATTGATACATAATGGTTTTATATTTATAATTTTTAGAGATTATATAATAATGATTTATTAATGACACGGTTAGGATGCAGTAATTACCTTATTAATGAAAGAACTAAATAAATGGTATTATAAATATTAAAATAAATATTATTTCAAAGTATAGACATCCACGAATTTTCTAGGTGAATATGACACATTCGGATTGATTCAATGTATTTTTTTTTGGGGTAATCATGATTTTATTATTTTAACAAAAAACAAATACCAAATAGTGTCAAAGTTAACATATAATAGTTTTTAAAACAGATATTATATTATTAATTTCTATAATTGTCATCAATATCTAAGGTTCGGCCAAAAGACATATATAATAATATATAAGACACTAATGAACCAATTGGGGTTCTATTGTTAGTATATAGTATTTTTATTAACCATATTGTGTAAAAATACAAGAAGACACGGTAAAAGTTAAATTATTTAACTTAGAGTTAAATCTAAATGATAAGGTTATAATTAGAACCTAAACATGTATAAAACCAATTGGATTAGAGGATTTAGACCCATATCCACTTTATCATTGAAATAATTCACTTTAGATCCATTATAAACCGTATATGGATTTATTATAAAATAATATTTTATGTTTTTCCAAAGGTGCACCTTACCCCTCTTATAAAAGGGCTCTTCCCGTTATCTCAAATTCACACCTCCATAGCCATATGGCTCTACCAAACATTGCCAAAATATCCACCCAACTATCCTAAATTCATCCTAGAGGTAATCCTTTGGTCAGAAAGACAACCTATGGAGCCCTTTTGATCAAATCCAAAGGAAGAACCTGAAGAAGATGTAATGATTTCACCACCCTCTTACAAGTTCTCTTATTCCCCCAATTAATCTTTCGTTGTTTTTTCCATTCTTAAATATTAAATCTCGTATGTTATATATAATGTGATGTTATTATTTATATGTTACAAATATCATCATTATTCAATCCATCTTATGAATGATAATGTAACCATAGGTGCGTACGTACGGCTTGTCGTCTCAACGTCGTGGTGTAATTTGTTATTCAACACTATGTTATTTATATGGATATAATGATGAGAAATATGTATATAAATAATTAAAATAACATGCTAATATATCTTTAGAATTAACATACCTCCAAATACCACACCTTTATGGAATTTATATTGTTTCTCATGTGTACGTACGGATTACCATCTCCACGACGCGATGAGATTCATTTCCACGTTCACCATTCATTGATGATTATAAACATATATATTACTAATAAGTATTTAATATATGAAATAATAATGCTATTGGAGATACATAAATATACATATATTTAAATTTGTGTCTGTGTGTATACTTACATATATCTTATTCACTTTGTACCGTTTGATACGATATGAAAATTGATACAAGATTTATGCGTATGTACTGACTACTGTCTCCATAAAAGGTGTTCTCCATTTCATATATATGTCTATTATACATATTAATATTCTAAATATATAAAATATAAATCATGTTTTATTTTATATAAGTATTTAAATCTTGATCTCAGTGATACAATCAAGAGTAACAAGTTAAAACAGGTACGATAAAGAAAGCGATTATGACCAGAAATGTTAATTTAAAATGAAAATTATTATTAAATGGGTAGTATAAAGTCATAGATGAATCATGTATGATATCATAAATATTAATATGGTTCTTGTATAATTTAATAACATACTACGATCTTTATACAGGAGGATAAATGTACCCTCAACTAAAGAAATGTTCATAGTAAGGGTTAATTCCCCAAAGTCATTATTATCTGAGATTGTTTATGTCTAAGTATATACTGGGAAATTTATATCATCCATGTCCATTTTTCATAAAATTGATTTAAAAATTAATATTTTAAGAATTTTTGAAAGGCACTCTTTATCAAGATCTTAATTTTAAATGTTTTAAATATTTATCTTTCTAAATCATTTTAATTAATGCCCATGTTTTAAAAATTATTGTAAGGATTTATTTATGTGGACATTAATGTTTTGAAATGATAATTCTTTTCAAAAGATTAAAATTGGTATGTGACACTTTGATTCACAAATATCTTTTAAATTACTTCCTTTGTTAATGTGTTATTTTTAAAAGATTTTACAGAAAGTATATTTCTCTCAAAAAGTTTTACTCATCCTTTTCAACTATGTCATCATCCTTTAATGGATATTATTTTTTATTGAGGTTGATTTTATATAATACAGTCATCCATATTATATTGAATGAGTTATGATATTTTTGAATGTGGATGCTCTATTTTAATACCATTCATGGTTTATGGTTAATGTATTGACATTTTTTATGGTAGTTTTAATATAAATGAATATGTTATGTTTCAAATATTCATATGAGGAATGCAGTGAAATTAGAAAGTGATGGGTGGAGCCCGCTATAGCTCCTCGATGCATCAGTTGGTATAATGAGGAAAACTAGTGTCTTGGCACATGGCCTTGACAGAAAATTTATTTGTAGTCTTGGCATGAGGCCTTGACTATATGGTAATGATGTCTGACATTAGGCAATCCCTCATTATTAAATTAGTTATTACATGTGATTATTATACTAGTAGAATATCCCTGACCATGTTTATATGGTAATGTTTGATTTAGTTTTTCCATATTATGTTCAAGTTTATGTTTAAAAAGGCAGTTGTTTATATCACACATCATGTCTTAAAATTTTATAGCTTCATCTAAATTATATACCCTTACTGAGCATCTGAGCTCACCCCTTTCTTATGTATTATTTTCCCATGATTCCAAGATGTGTATTATGATTGATAAAAAGGGTTAAGCTTAGAGAATAATGTAATTCTCAAAGTATCATTTATGTTGTTTTTTTATTTTCAAATGTGTAATGTAACGTTCATGTATGTAATCTTTTTTCCAAAACAGATAAATTGATCGGTTGTTCGGGACTTGATTCCTTGTAATAATTCCAATGTATTAAAATAATGCACTGACTCTAGGTAACTGGGGTCGGGGGATTACTGTTGGAGGGGGGTGGTATTTATTGGGGGATATGGTTATTTTATATTATTTTATTTATTATTATATTATTTCGTCTCCGGACTATCAATGTTGTTGATCTTATTAAATTTTATATTTTAAATAATGAACTATATTTCTAGATAATGGTTCTGAAATTATCTATACATAATTCATGACTCAAAAATTCATGTATTTTTTAAAAACCATATGTAACACTTCATCGCCATTGAAAAAAAATTCCAATTTTTTATAAGGTATCAAAACAACACCCTAACCATTTTTTGTTCTGTCAAATTGAAAACCGAACTCTATTTTACTAAAATAGTTTTCTGAATATGAATTGTTTTAATTAAAATCATCATTTATTGGAAAAATAATGATTTTTATACTATTTTCTGATTTTATGACACATTGAAATATTATTTTAGGCATCATAAAGTTATATTATAATTATAATACAACATAATATATATTTATAAATAATTTTTTTGAAAATAAATATTTATATTAAATAGTTATATTAATTATAAATTAAAAAAAAAATTATATTTCACAAAAATACCAATACATAAATAATCATATATAAAATAGTAATGTACTAATACTATGACATAATAATATCATATTTGAATTTATAAGATTCTTATGTTTTATTTATAATTTAATTTATAAGGTTACATTTATATTATATACATTACTATTAAAAATTATCATATTACTATTATAATAGTCATGTTACAATTCCATCAATATAGGATCTTTAATACCTAGAAATATCACTTATTTAATATTTTATTTATGGAAATATTGTTTTCTATTGGGTTCCCTATGATATGTATTTGTTTTATGCCATTAACCTAATTGTAAATTGGATATTTTGTCGATAAACATCAATGTTTTTCAAAAAACATTTCTAGTGGAACATTACAGCTTGGCGTATTTATTATTATAGTCCATCATAATATCTTCAATAATATAAAACTAATGTCTCATATGGTTAAAATCAAATATGAACCCCTATGATATGTTGTTAAAAATAAAATATAATGATTAAATCATTATGTACTTTTAGTATCCATGTGTGATGAAAAACAAATAAATATATGTTATAAAATATAATGAAAACAAGTCAGATAAAGTATTTTTGGGTTACACATCTAATTGAAATTCATATTAATTCAATAAAAAAATAATAAAGGATTATTAACAGTATTCATGTTTCTATATTTTATAATAAATAGGTATCAATGAATAATATTATTGGAAAACTTTTTTAGGATGGTGTTTCCCTAGAACCTATTAAGGGTATTATAATGAACACATATATTTAGAGAGAACTGCTTGATTCTCCATTTCCCAATGATAAGAATATGAACTAAATCCGAATTGGGTAAATGAAAATATGGGAAAAATGTTGTTCTTAAGAAATGATTTTTGTAATAAAATGAAGGTGTAAAAAATTGTAAGAAAACCATTAACATTGGTTATTCATGTTTTTTGTCAAATGTTGACGAATAGATTGTCCAAGGATTATTTGACCATAATGAGAGGGTTTGTGATATGAGAGGAAAATATGAATATATTCAAAATAATGATACATTAATACATATTCCTATATTAAATAAAAGAAAAATTATTGGTTAAAATTTGATATTCAGGAATAAATTTTATATAAATGATGATTTACACATAAAAACCCCCATGTCGGTATGCCTGGGGTATTGAAGAGACATTGACCCCAATAATCATGAGCTGGTATCATATTATAGTCCATTTGAATAAGACACATGGAATCACATATCAAAGGAAAAAATTAGTATTGTAGTCTTTTAAAACTATATAGTAACTTTAGTCTTACATTAAATATGAATAAATAAATTATAACATAATTGTTTTTCAAAAATAGCAGTATTTCTTCTATTCATTACAATCATTAATAGAAGACATCATTGAATACTTTGGAATGGAAAAAATATGGGTGATCTCAAATGCCTATTTATTGTTAAGTAGGATATAATCATTATAATTTTAGTCAAGATAATCAATACAACTATGTAATAACTGAACTCACATTCCATACAATCCACAAAAATAAAAGGATTTGAATCCATATATAATATAATTAAGAAAATAACATCGATAATAACCAATGTGGAATTGAAAAAACTTGACATTAATGAAATTCAAATTACATTAATTCATGAATAGATAATTCATAATCAACATGTAAAATAAAATAACTGAAATCACATGGAATTTAATAAATAATTGATAATTAAATTCATCCACATGTGACATCATAGAAAAAATATCATGAAATATAGTAACTGAAAACCGAATGAATGAAATTCTTAATTATTGAATGCCATGTTTTCCAGGTACATGATAAATTTTCCATCACACCCATTCAAAATGTGGTTTAAAACATAATGGTTGAAATCCGAATTCACTATGTCTATCTAATTTATTCAACCAAGAAGGTAAATGATGGTTCAATGGGATATCTAAAGGTGGACCCCCATATTATTTTACCTATGAAAATAATTCATCATATATCAGGTAATCAATTTCATTCATAATTAATGTGCCTTATCAAATATTTGTATTGTGCAATAAATATGAATTTATAATTATCTACCAATATAAAACAATAAAATTTAATTTAGTAAATATTTCATAGTATTATTATATTGATTAATCGATAATCATATCCATATTAATTAATACGGATAAATATGTATAATTTTATGTCCAATAATAATATGAATGTTAACATATCAAGGAATGTTATTAACTACAAACATAAATTAGGGACGTTAATTCCAATGAATTTGTTAGTCAAAAATATCACAAACCATCTAGATGAATAATAAGGAAAATATCAATTCAACACATGCCTGGTTGAATAAATATAAATTAATGGTTACTGTAATTGATGAATAGTAATACCATTATAATATCTTTTTTTAATGAAAAATAGCCATTTCATTGTGATATTGTAGGATAATTCATTCCATTGAAAATAAAATTAAAAATATCTCAAAATATTTCATAAAAAATATTCAATGTATAACACAAATAAATTATGTTCATGTTCTTGTGCAATTATATACATATCATAAAGAATATTCATTTTCATGGAAAAATTGTTGAAAAAGTTACTTATTCATAAATAAATAATATACATTCACTAAATTCATTTAAAAATACTAAATAAAAGAAAATTTAATTAAATAAATCATTTTAAAAAGTATTAATTTTTATTAACAAATTTTTTTGAAATAATGTTTTTTGATGAAAATTATTTTTTGACCGAAGAGTGAAATGATGTCATGTTTTCATCAAAACTTGTAATAAAACATTTTATTTACCACAAAGTGTAAAAATTAAATTATTACATGAAATATATCATGAATAACCATATGATAGTAAAATTAATGGTTTTATAATTAATAATAAATAAATTTATTTTTATTGAAATAAATGTATAAAAAATTATAAATAAAATGAGATTGTGAAGTAAACCATTGGAATGATCATAATGATGAATTGAGAATAAAAAAATGAACCAATTATGTATATCATCTATAAATCATCATTAAAACTAGAAATAATATATTATATATATGAGTAGATACAAAATAATCTCATAATATTAGTGAAAATGAGGATGTAATACCACCAAATGAAAAGAAATTGATTTATCAAATTACCTACCACTTGGTACCTGCAAATTCAAATGTACATAAATGGAATATTTCTAATTTATTATTAAACAATAATAATTAATGATGTATTCATGTTATTTCATATAAAAGGGGAGATATATACACTATATAAAAATGATAAGAGCAAAACATTATAATATTCATTAAGTAATATTAATTGAGATAGAATCCATAACCATGCCATTACTTTTAGGTGAAATTTCATTAACATTATATTTTTTTTTCTTAAAAATGTTTCTGTACTTCACCAGAAACATTATTTAGTATACTATCATATATGATCCTTTTATAACAGCTTATGAGTAATTTGATAATAATATTTTATTATTTTAATTATTTTAGATATTAATTTCGTTGTTTTCTCATGAATATTTTTTCATTGAAGATCTGATTGTTGAATTAATTATAATGATCTATTATATATTGAAAAAATAATATGTACATGATTTTTAATATTTACATCAATTTTTCCTTCAAAACAAATACTGAATGATGAATATGAAAAATAAATAATGTTATGATCGTGGAGAGAGTATGTTGTATGTAAGAATTAATAAGTTTAAAATTTTACCCCACTAATTATATAAAGGTGGTACATAATGTTATATAATATAATAATATATAGAATACATTTTTTTGATATGAAAATATAATCTCATTTCTTCATGAACATGGTATTCCATACATACGTAAATGATGTTATCATTTTTATGTAACTGAAAATGAATGAAGGAAAATGATGTATATTAAATTTAATATAAATAAATAGATAATTAGAATAATAATTATTTCATGTATGCCACATATAATAACTAAAATTATCTTTATCAACATCCTTTTTAAGATTCAGTAAAAGTAAAATCGCATCACATTATGATGTGTGACTTCTTTGTACACATGACTGATGATATCATATATCCTTTGATATGGAATGATAAAATAGATATTTGATATACTGAATCCATACTAATAATAATGATATAAATATTATTTATATAATTTAAATCCATCATCATTCCCAACCCGGAGAGGAGGAAATTGAGAAACATGCAACATTGGTTTATTATGCAGTAGACCTCTATATACAAGAATTATGATTTCGTAACACCTTTGATAGAATGGGAGATAGTTTTAGGACATTTCCAAACTATTAAAAATTCTTATTATATTGAATAATTTTATAACATTATATAATCATTGTTTTTTAAGATCATGTGTAGTTGTATAATGATGTAAAATAAATAATGTCATTGAAGAACATTATCTCTGCCTCGGGTATCCTCTATAGGTTTGGACTATGTCCTTAAATTTTTTGATTTACACCCATGATAAGTAATATATGATTTGGTGAGGGAATTTTGGATATTATTTTAGAAGGTGTTGGCTAAACCAATTTGGTCTGACACTAAAATCTTATCAATAATAGAATCTATAAGGTAAAAATATGGTTTGATATGGATTTTTTAATGTTGGTATTTCATTTAGATCATTGGGATTAATTTCCAATCCCTTGGTAAATTTAGTTTTACCTTAATCGATGTAATTAACATTAACCATTTCTACTAATATATTTTGTAAAAAGTTAGTTGATAATAATTATACATTATATATTATGATTATTAAACATATGGAATCCTTTTTTACAAAATTAAATTAATATCATTACAACAAAATAATTTAATACTATTCCCCCATATGAAAGGAGAAATATATTTTTTGGATTGAAAAAGTTAAAAAGATTACAACGTTTTTATATATAAATTAAAAATAAAATTGATTCTAATGAACTATATTGTATTAATATATTTATAATTAATATACATTATTATTTAAAAGATTTATAATAATAAAAGCAAATCTAAACTAATTGGATAAAAACAACATTGAATTAATATTCAGTATTTCAATATACATAAAAAATTGAAACTTCAAACAAATATCACAAAAAACACTAAAATATTTTCGAATTCCTATTTCAAAAGTGACATTTATTTTTCCATGTTATGCTTTTTGATGTTGAAAAAAATTATCAATAAATTTTGTGATGAAAGTATTGAAAATTTTTCTTTTAAGAAAATAAATTTTTTTTCAAAAAAGTTTCTCAAATTTAAAAGATTATTATTTTATATGTTATAAATATGTTACTAATGAACATGTGTAAAATATATATTTTTATTTTATATTTTATCCTATTCATAACTATAAATCCAATCGTTATGATATTATTCTAACATTAAATAATAATATTTTTGATTGATAAAACTCATCCTTTAGTTTCCCATTATATTTTGAAGAAAATAATTATTATTTTTAACGTAAGGTAAACATAGTGTTTCATAAAATGAATGATAAATTATATAGTTAAGGTCACAAATTGTATTAATAAAATTCTTTGATAATTTCATGGTGTCACATTTTCTATCATTAATTAAATAGAGTAATGAAAATATAAACATTATCTCAGTAATAAAGGATTGTTATTCAAAAAAATAAATTATTGAAAAACCCAAAACGTATAATGGTTTGTAAGAAATCCTAATAATAAGTTTTAAATTGTATTATAATATTCATATTTAATAACACATACCTAGATTTCATTGTAGGATACCATTATTTTCATATGATGATATAAACATGGGTGAAACGAATAATTATTTCTGGAGAGTGATTGAGTTTATTCAGAACAGGAATGTTAATGATAAATTAAAGGAAGATGTACCAAAATTAATAAATACAATAGGTGGAAAATAAGAATTTTTATCATAAAAATTTATGAAAATTAGATATAATTTTGTTTCAAGATACATTTTCTAATGTTGTGTTATTATTTTAATATATTTGAATATATGTAAATATTCTTACATGATATGTTCATATTCCATAAAAAAGATTTCACCCATTTTTATACTTTGAACAATTTCTAATTCAACAGTTAATCCATGAAATCGATATCCAAAAGTGAAATTATTTTGTATAAATCACTAAATTTATTATATATTATAGTGTAAAATCCATTAATGATTGAGAAGTGTCCACTTTTTTTATAATTTGTTTCCAAAAACATTAATTTTAATCGAGTATTCTCTATGGAAAAAAAGATATATTAAGTGTTAATTATTAATAATGATTTTTCAAATTGTTTGTCCACAAATAATTTCATATTAACCCTAAAATCACATATGCTATTTGTATGCACTATACCCATATTTTTATCTGATCATGTGTCAAATCCCCTTTTCCTTTCTATAAAATATTTGTTTTCATCCCTCACATAAGTTTTCTTTTTCTATAATAACTCTTACAATGTTCCCTAAAACAATATGATGGTCTTCTTGAAAATAAAAATAATCAATAAATATCATTCTTACTATTGTTTTCGATGAAATCTATTTATTTGAAAGTGTAATAATATTATTTGAATATAACTATCATATTAATACTAATCGTTATAAACACCTTCAATATTATGTATATAAAATTTAAATTATTTATTCCCCATAGAACAATTCAGCTAAAACATATGTTGGACATAAATTTTACACCAAATTAACATAATCGAGGTTTAATCCCATAATATTAAACCAAAAAAATATTTTTCTAAGACTAAAATCATGTTATAAAACTTAATCTCATAGTCTTATGGTGGTGAAAAAAAATATTAAATAAGTTTGGTCATTTGTGATTTCAGAATTTTACATGATATTTAAATGTTTAATGATTATTATACCAAAATAACTACTTTAAAAAATAGTTATATATACTTAATATGGAAACACATCAAACAAATATAATAATTAAATTAAAAATATTTCATTCCATGAATTCATGATTAATAATAATATCATTTATATGATGTCTAAATAATGAAATCTTATTTTTAATTTATGACAACATAGGTTTAACGTAAGTCATTCATTTTCATCATCTATTAAATTCCATTTTATGGGTTATAATGAATATTTTAAATATCATATGAATATCTCCTAGATTTATTAAACCAGGTTCATAATAATGCTTGTTTTCATGGACTATTTGACGATAGGGCATATCCCAATGTTCATTTTTCCGTGTTTTTACCTATAGGTAACTCTTTTTTAGAACAACACTTTTTTATAGTATCTATACATGTATTTATTCATTATAAAACCCAAATAATATCACCCTTACCAACAAAATTAGGAATTTTTTATAAACTTATCATAATATTGAATAATATGGTTAATTTATTTAATCTTGGTATTCCTAAATTCAATTTCCTTGTTTTCTAATAAGACATAATATGATAAAAAAAGTATTGAACCATTCATCAACATGAAACCACTGTCTTTATTTATTATATTGGTATATGATACCAAGAATCACATCATAATGAACCAATCAGTTTAAGAATATTTTTGAACAAGATACATACTTGAGACGTAAAATCTTATTGGATGCACAAATTACAAAAAAACCTTTTTATCTAAAAAATGTATTCCATCTTGAATATTCAACCATGTCTATCATAGTAAACAGAATATAATATTTTGAGTAATAGAATATGGATTAGGTCAAACACCTAATAAGGGATTAGTAAAAATAGAATGTATTTATACATAATGAACATAGTTAATATGGAAGGGTAATAATTGAACAAACATGTTCTATAATCCATTACATGAAGAGAAAGTACATCAATATAAAATTTAAATATGAATGTATGCTAGATTGTAATAAGTATTTCAATATAAATATGAGAACAAAAATTTCATTTAATTTAATTCACTTTATGAATAGATAATGAATTATAAATTTGGAAATGTAATAAACTGATAACATAATAAATTTTAAAAAAAATAATAATGGAATGAATGTAGATATATTTTAATAAAAAAGATATAGAAGATATTAATACATTAATACTAAATGAATAATATTTTTAAATTTTGGTGGCATTGTTTAAAAGATACTTAATACCATTAACATCAATACCATTCACAAGAAGGTTTAAAACATGATGGGTAAAAACCCACATTACTAAGGATATCGAATGGATTCATCCCATGAGACTGTTAATTCATTGAGTGGATATCTATAGCCATGAAACACTTGTGTCTTATCCATCCAAATATTTCATCATATACTGAATACTTTTTTTAATTCATAAATTTTGTTCCTTATAAATTATCAATAGTAATAAAAGAATATGGATTTATTAATATTTCAACATATTTTAAATAATATTAAATTTATTACATTATATATAAAAATTTTATAATTATTGTGAAATAACAATATCAATGTCATGTATAATTAATATTTATGTGATAATTAATTTCCAATGATAAAGGAAATGAAAAAAATCTAGAGATGTTAGTCACTACATAAATAAATAAAAGAAGTCAATATCAATAATTTATTTTTTGAAAATGATTATGAATCATCCAAATGATTAATTTGAATTATTTATATACATCATATCCATAGTTGCGTATTTGTAAAATATGAGATTTAAAAAATTGAGTAAAAATAAAATAAAAAGATATTTTAAAACATTATTGTTGAAAATATCTTCTTAATTTAGACAATATTATCCTTTTTAATCCTTTTGTAAAACATTTTCATTATAAATATCTTCATTAAATATCTAATCAATACTCAGTGATTTTATTGTCATGTAGGTGGATGATTTACTATTTTCCATAATGAATATTCTATTTTAATTTAATTAATTAAATACAATTTATTTTTTCAGAAATAGATGATAAAAATTATTGTAAATGATTTTAATGATAGAAAAATGCATACATATTAGTTATAATAAATCCTTTTTTAAATGTAAAAAATTGGAATAGTTTTAGGAAAATTTATTCTGGAAGAAGACATATTCCCTACTAAAGAGGGAAATGATGTAATATTTTCATAAAAAAATATAGGTACCAAATCTAGAATAGTTTAACTATTAACAGGATCTCATGATTAACAATAAGAGAATAAAAATAATGGGTTTATGAAACAATGATAAAATTATTTCATTCAATAAGAAATTGTGTATATATATTCTATAATAAAATGTCATTGTGAAGTAAACCATTGAAATAATTAAAATGTTGGAGGGAAAATCCATCAATGAATTGATTTACAGTATCAATATTAATACCAAATAAAAAAGTGAAAATAAAATAATATATTGTTTAGAAAAATTACCTACATAATCATATCATATCAATGAAAAAAAGGATATAATATTTACAAATTAAAAGAGATTGATTTATAAAATTCATTACGACAACGTAACTCTTAATTTGAATCAAATTAGATGAAATAATTCATATTTAAACATAAATTATCCAAAATAATTATTTATTCAGAATATTTTATTATTAAGGGTCACTATATCCACCATATAATATAAACTATAAGCATAAAATCGTAATAATCTAATAGAAAATGAAATTGTGATGAAATCCCTTAACTAGCACATCATTTTTGGGTGAAAATCCATTATAATTATTGATATTGGTAATAAAAATGTTATTTACATTTAAAAAATCCATATTAATGTAAATAATATCATTGATGTTGCTTTGGTGACATATTATCTCATATTTGTTAATGATATGACATTATTTTCCTTGATTAGGGTGTTAATTTCCTCATTTTATGATTCATGTATCAACATGGATAATCTAGTTCTTGTGAAAATTATATATTTATAAAATTTCATGAATAATAATAATGAAATAATTATTAAATTTTTTGGTCAGTTATACTTTTAAATCCATTCCTGAAGGATTGTCCAAAAAGACGAAGTATGTTACAATAAATGAAACATAAGGCCATCCATACACATGAGTAAGGATTAAATTTATCATTGATCAACATGAAAATGACGTAATTAATATATTATTATATAATTATACATTTCATTATTGTGTTGTGCAGATGAAAATTGATTCACATTACTTCATGAAGGTGATACTCTACACATACATGGATGACATTATCATAGTTATTTGAGGGAAAATGAATGAATGAAAATGGTGTATTTTATTTTTATGGAATGAAAATTATTTCATTTATATAATAAATATTCCATTTACATGACTTATAATTATTATAATTCTCATTATATTTATTCATGTGATGCACTAGTGAATGATGAATCACATCCCTTATTGAAGTGGTAGTCCACCGTACACACGAGTGACATGTCATATCTCCTACGAAATGGATAATAAAATATAATATTTGAAAAATTGAATCTACATCTATATTAATGATATAAATTATATTTATATAATATATATTCACCATCATACCTAACCATGAGAGTTGAATATGAAAAAACATAAGTCCTCGGATCATGTGGTCATAGATCATTGTACTAAAAAATTATAATTTTGAAAACCTTATGATGGAAGTTGAGATGGTTTTAGTGGATGAACATATTAAAACATAATAGTATAAATAATATAATTTTTTAATTATATCTTAATTATTTTAATAATAATGGGAGGTCGAGGAATAACTAAAATAATTAAGATCATTGAAGAACATTGTCTCATCTTCAGGAACACTCTATAAGAGGAAAGTAGATACTTTCATGGCTAGATTTCTGAACAATATTGAGATTCTAGGAAGAATGTAAAGAATATTTATGTGATTGAGGTTTCTATTTTCTAAACCAACATTTTTTTAAGTTTTTTGTAGAGGATGAGATTGGGTGGCCTTTTATATGTGGGGAACGTGTCACACATGTTATTTATTTGAATAAGTGAATTCCACACACATATAGTTATTTTCAACAGGAACCATTATTGATAGATTCTATTTAATACAAGTTATATGGTTTATATATAGACAAAATTTTGGTTAATTCAATTTTTCTGGATCATTTCTCCCATTGAGTTAAAATTTGAATCCCATGGTACACTCATTTTACCCTTAATCAATATAATTAATTTTAACAATTTTATAAAAACTAAAGGGTAAGAAAAAAATTGGTACTGAATATAAATTAAAAATTATTCAAATTCCAAATATGGAATCAAATTTTAAAAATAAAAATTCACATATGTTGAAAACATTAATTTATAATTATTCCCCTAAAATAGAAGAGAAAAGTAGTTTTTATAATGAAAATTTTAAAATATTCAAAAAAAATTATATCAAAATTCAATATTAAATTTATTCCAACAACTAAAAGATTATTAATTAATATATATTTAATATATTTTGATATTTAAAATAAATAAAATAAATTTAAACATTAAAAATTAAAAAATTGAAAAAGTAGTTTTCATTTAAAATTCTGTAACATTAACCATTCTACAAAAATGAAAAATCAATAACAAATCCCAAAAAATAAACGCAATGATAATTTTGGAATTTATTTTTAAAACATTATATTTAATTTTAAATATAAATTTTCTGAAATTTATATAAATTGGATCTAAATGATGTGCTAGAAGAATTACTTATTCTTCAAATAGAGAAATTTTGTTATTCCAGAAAATGTTTCCTTTAATTTTAAACTATTAATATATTATTTATAATAAATTTAAATCTAATAGAAATTTTAAAGAAAATATACTCATATATTATTTTTTAGTATTCATACACATCATTGCAATGACTTTGTGAAAATTATCATATTATTTAATAATATTATTAATATATATTTTATCAGTAAAACTGAACATTTTGTTTAACATATGGTTTTGAAGAAACTCATTATTGTGTGTAACATAAGAATAATATACTATGGTGTGTAATTAATGATAAACATGTTGCTTCCTCTCACATAAGTTTTTGAATTAAAAAATTATTAATTTATAATTCGGGGGTTTATTTATACTCACCAATTAATGGAATTGACTATGATGAAACCATTCCCTGATTATCATATAATTAATCTTTTGGAATATTCATAAATATGGAATCATAAAAAGTTATGAAAATATCCAATTAGAGTTTATGAAAAAAAAATTTAATAGAGATCATAATAAAGAAGTGGAATTTATACAATTGGAAATTTTATTTCTCTAGATTCAGATAGAAACTTTTGAAGACATTGAAGAAAACATTCATTACTATGAATTATTCTCAATAAAAAAATTTCTTCCAAAATATTCTGATGTAAATATAATAGCATTTTTAAAGATGTGGTGGAAATAAATCAACAAGTATAAAATAAAAATATCATATAACTTTTAATGATTGTTAAGATAGATGATATAATATTTCTTATTATAGAATAAATATTTTATGAGGAGTTGTCAAGGAACATGAATGAATGGTTTTAAATATAAATTCCTTAATAAATTATATTAGTCTTATATATAAAATATTTACAATATTATTTTATACACATATCTACTGAGAAATGTATACAATGTTTTTTTAATTATGATTGACATATATAAATCTTGAGGTATGTCAACACTTATTCACTTGAGAAAAATGATGACCATGGACAATGAAGGTAAAAAAATCAATAAGGATCAAATAAGAATTTTGATTCGATGACTTACATAATTAAAAAAATTATGACCTGATATTATATATTTTACAACACTTCTTAAAAATTATCATTCAAACTCAAAAGAGATACAAATTCTGGAATAAAAGATGATATGGAGAAAAATCATAGTCAATGTAATTAATGGAATGATTTAACCTAAGATATGTTATATTACACTAAATATATTTTATAATACATACTGTATAAGAACTGTTGATGATAGTAACTCAATATATTGTGGATTATTTCTCATTTTATGATGTTTTGTTCATGAAATTTATAAATCCTAAATTATGGACAGTAATTTATACTGGGTATGAACATGTTGTTGTATTGTGAGAGTCTATGTAGTTTATATGAATGAAGTTATAATTGAATGAATAGAGTTATGATGAAACATATACAAAAAGTAATGAACCCAAAAACATTATGTAATCCTATATATTTTGACTATAATTTACTACATTTAACACCAAAAATACCTTTAGTGTTTTTTGTTCTAGAAAATCGGGTCATAACTCTTACATTATACACCGATACAATGATTTTTTTTAAAATTCAACTCTTTATTTATATTCATACATTACAAAACTTTTAAAAAGATTAAAATTATCTATTATATAAAAAACATCATGACCTTAAACATGATTTTATCTTGATTCATAATCTTCACTAAAATCATAGAATATTTACTTAAAACATGGAACTAATAAAAAAATTAAGAGACATAAAAAAAATCAATTCATCGAGTGTAAAACATAAAAACCAGTAAAATGATTTCCTCATTCATAATATTAATTGTGTATGTAAAATAATTAATATCCACATGGAAAATAACATAACAAATAAAATCCATAAAAAACTAGAAAAAATTACAGAAACCATATTGTAATCATATGTAATTATATCTAAAACTCACATTAACTATTATTAGAAATAACATTAGCCTAATTAAATATAGAGATGAAACCATTCAAGTTACAGCTCTATTTGTTCCAATTAAGACATGGTATATTACACTACACACTGAGAGAAAAATCATTATCACTCATCGTATGTGTTTCCCTGATCTTAATCATCTTCAATATTTATTGATTATAAAGATAGGAATAAAATTTTATGATTTTACCCTTTCATCATAAATCCCATGAAAAATTATGTTAACCACATATGAAAATTACATTCATATATTAAAACCACCTTCCATTTAATTTGGTTTAAAAAATAAAATTCTAAAAACAAATGGGAATCTATATTACTATTGAATATATCATTGAATTTTTTTGAGAAAAAAAATATTAAATATTTATTATATTGGTGGGAAAAAATATTGGCATCAACTAAATTAATGGAGAGTATTAAATATTCATTTTAAAAAGTAATAAAAATTTATCCTTATAAAATATGTAAAAATATTTATTTTCAACACCTTCGAATGGAACTCAAAAGATAAATAAATTTTAATTTATAATTATTTACCTATACATTAAAATATTTTTAAAATAATTTAATTAATGTGGATATGGAGGAAATTCTTTTTGAAAATAAATTGTAAAAATATTTAAAATATGTTTTTTTGGTAAACTAACCAATACGTTGATAAAAACCAATTACATTATTTCGTTATATTTATTAAAAATAATTCAATGTAAATTATTTATTTTCTAAAGAAATTGAAATTTTAAAATCATATATGATTTTATTTATCATAATTTCATAATTATTTTATAATTTTATTATTTTAACATTAAATGTTTTCATAGTATTCAGCTCAAATATTCAAAATGATTTAAAAATGATGACTTTGGTCAGATAGTTCTTCATTATATAAATTTTTTTCAAATAATAATGTTTTAGGTATAATTTTCTATTCATTATTAATCCTTTATATTCAAACATGTATAATGGTATGGTAAATTCAATTAGCCTGCAATCATATATATGATATATCTTAAGTATACAAAAAATCATTTCAATTTTTTAATAAACATGATGCAAGGAAGGTAAGTATTATTTATCTATAAATTATGTTATTTATATCATATATATCACATTATTTATTATAATTCACCAATATAATCATCCATGTCAGGGAGAAATGAACAATATAACTCTTCATCACGCAGGGTGGTAGTCTGCAGGTATACGGGAGAGATGTTTTTATATTTTATTATAAATATTGAAGTATAATATATATATTTCACCACACCAGAAAATGAATTTATAAGATATATATTTTATTTTAAATATTGGATAAATCATAATGAATTCCCATATGTTGTGGTGATGGATAATTAAATTCATCGGCTTGTAATGCATTAGTCTACCATAAAAATTAACAATGGTTCCATTTCCCATTATATAAACATTGATATGGATTAAAGAAAATAAATTTAAAGAATAATATTTATATATTGGAGATGATAATTTTTTTCAAAAAAGAGTAACAATATTTTTGAATTAGTTAGAAGAATAATCTAATAAAAAACATTTGATTAAAATATATACTCTTCGTCAAAAGACCTCTTTTTCTCCACACATTATGCAGTTTTATGTTCCTCTAATTTAATAAATAATTATTATTGTTCATGATGAGGTCTATAATGCATGGATTCTTATAGGTATTGAATAATCGAAATGGATCATAATTTGTTGAGTGGAGAGAATAGTGATTTTCCTTTTATAAGTTAGGGAAAGGAAATAATTTTTAATTTTATATGATTTAAACAATATTAAGTAATTTTAATAGAAATGTGTGTATTGAAATATAATTTATAAAATAATAAAAAAATTTATAAATAAATCCATCACACATTTCTTATAAATTTTTTTGACCATTTTTTATTCTTATAACTTTTGTTTTTACCCTAAATAATCTTATTTTCACCATAATAAAAAATGGAAATTTTAATATATTTTTATTATTCTATATTATAAAAAATTAATTTCACAATATTATATAATAATGATTATTTTGATTCCAAAAATTTAATAAATTTTTATCATATTCAATTAAAACAAATTAATTAATGTAATTTAAAATTAAACCATGTAAATGTGAGAAAAAATGGTTCTTCAAAAAACTAGGACTTCTCATGTAAATATTTTTTTTAAAAAATTATATAATTCATAGTAATGTCCTTTTATGTATTATTTATAATAATTATTAGATAATTAAACTTTAAAATCATTTAATAAAATTAAAATATAAAACTCTTGAACAAACAGATAGTTTTCGATTAAAATCTTCATTTTTTTATGTTCAGTCAAAAAATAAAACTTCTCGAAAAATAAAAAATAACCTATTGTGAAAATATTAATAGTATTTTTTAAAAAATTATACATTTTTAAGATTAATATTATATATTTGATTTTTTATTATTATAAGTATAACTATATAACTCATGAAAACCCCATTTGGTTGGAATTTTTTTTTTTTTATTTGACTGAAAATTTATCTCATATTATTATCGTGAATATATATCTATAAAACCTAATTATTTAATTTTAGTAAAATAAAAAAAATTATTCAAGATAAATTTTTTGTCACATTATTCCACTTTTTATAAATTGGGTCTTTAATATTTTTTTAATATTTAAATAATTAGTGATGTATTTACCTAATATTATTTTTTGAAAAAAAAATTTCATGATCAGTCAAATTGATTTTCCAAGAGTAATTATCTTGGTAAATAACGTCATTTTCCTACAACTCATCAATATAGTAAAAAATTTGTTGTAGTTTTTCATTAGAAGAAATGGTTTTTAATAACAAAACAACTACAATGATAAAAAAATGAGAGACATCCAACACTTATTTAATATATGAGGGACAATTAAATACATTTTACACCTAACATAAACTCAGATGTAAGGGAAATCTATAGAAAATCTCTAATGAATTCTCAAATATATTTTATAGTCATGTAATGTATTTCATAAGAAATTTTTTTTTACTAAAATATATAATACTTTACCACATAGGTACATCAATAAAAACAAGATAAACTACCTCCAAATGAATATTATTCCAATGATTATCTTTATAAAACGTCTTCTTGGTTTGATTTTCCCCACATACCAAAAAACCATCTTCACTTTCTCAACCATTTCATCTTCTAATTCACTTCTAAAAAACTTTATTTTTTATATCTTATCCTTAGATAATGTAGTATAATACCATATTATATATAATTACTCATATGGTGGAAGTTTTATACACTAATAAAATCTGCATTTATATTAAAATTAAACAACTAAACAATATTAATTTTAAAATCAATATTAATTCACTAAACAATCATGACAGATGACCTCTATTGTATTAATTATTCTTTAAGTCAATCCACATGGTTTTGGATGCCTATTTCTAGTTAATTTTGATATCCAAACCAAATTAAATCTAATGGACTTTCATAGAAATAAAAGTAAACATAGGATCACAGAAAGATATAATGACATGGGATACTATATGTATCATGACAATAATATTGAGATAAAATTGATAATTATGATTTAAATTCATTGTATCTCTAATAAAAATTAATTTTTAGATTTTGGGAATTTATCAACAATTAGAAAATTTTAATTGTTAATATTTTAAGACAATGCTTTAAACATTATTTAATATTTAGATAAGACATTTATTTGACATTAACATTCATCGATTATCATTTTAGGTTTATAAACCTATATAATTATTTCATAACTCATACATATATATATAAATAATAAATGTATAAAGTTTTACTCTCTATACATTTTAAAATTTATCAAAATATATTTATAGGAAACATAGTATCGTTACATGTTTAAAACTGATGTATTTTACATTATCCAATCATCCACTCTATTATTATTTATGTCCTCTGAAAATAATTTGAAATAGATAGTGATCATAATAATATCATTAAGGGATACAAAAATAAGGTAATCTATTAGTCTTGGGAAAACATGAAATCCATAAATACTTTTTCATAATGAAATGCTTATCACATTTAAAAAGTAGTAATTAAAATTCACTTAATATAATCATATTTATTACCCATTTTGTATCAAATAAATTACTATAAATCGCATAAAAAATATATAACATATAATGTTATAATGGGAAATAAACATACTTAAATGAAATTAACATACGCTCAACTTCCACACATAACACTAAATGGAATATCCATATAATTGACTTCTATACTAAATGTATTGGTGGTTATAACATAACCAACCATCCATGGTTTATCATAGAACCACTGATAATTGGATTATCATGTTACCACACATATTTGGTTTATCATGTACCCTCCTATCCAATATCCATGTTCCATTATATATTAATAAAAAATAAAATATTCATAATGGATAAATAAACTTTACACTCTATAACCCCTAGAGATCATTTTAAGATATTGAAATATTCAACTCATTTCCCAAAACATTTAAAAATTTTAATAATATAAGATTTCTATCAATGTGTTTATCATTTTAAAACATTCATGTCTATAAAAATATATTCATAAAAAAAAATTATACAACATGGACATGAAATAAAATGTTTTAAATTAATAAATATGTAAAATTATGTTTTAGTTAAAAAGTCTCTTAACACTTGAAAAACAAATGAATAAAAATAAACAATGAATAAAATTAACATACCATTAAATATCATGAGAATATCGTAATTCAATATATAATGATTCCAAATTTTTTTATATAGACATTATAGGATTATAAATGTCCAAAATAATATCATATTCCATAATGAATGGAAATTGAGATGAAATCCCATACAAAGTCTATATCATTATATAAAAGGTAATTTATTGATAATATTATGTGTGAAAAATATAAAGACGCCCAATAGTATTTTCTATTCAGTGTAAAACAATTAGTGGTCATAAACACATATTCTTGGAAAAATATAACCGATGACATGGATATTTAACTAAATGAAATGATATTGCATTCATATTTCCATTACAATGATCATATAGGTTACCTAAGAATTTATCAATGGGGGAATATGTGTAGAAATATTATATACAGACAAAGGTAAGTGGAAATTACAACCTAAATAAATAAAAAGGGATTCCGCATATAATCCTGGCATGATATAATCAATTCCGTGTGCATAAAACCAAATGGGTGGAAATTGAGTGTAGATTGTTCCTCATAAATATCATTTTGTTAATAAAATAGATCTATGTTTTCTATTCACTATAAATAAACATAAATAATTTATAAATTCAATATTTTATATCAAATTTTATTTTTCACATAATCATAGCACGATATAATTAAGAAGTAGAAGGTCAACTAAATGAATGTAAATATTGTCAATAAGTTCTCGTACCTAGAGTCTGAATTCTATCAGCATTTATTTATATTCATGAATAATAAAATTATTTTAATTTATAATTGATTGGAAAATTATATATTTTTATAAATTTTATATTACTTGTCATCATGTTATTAAAATCGCATAATTGTTTAATTTCATATCGGTAGGTTTGTTGATATTCAGTACTTGTGTTGAAAATGAATATGTTTGATGTGAATTTTCAAAGTGGAAAAAATTATATCAGATATATAATGTTATTAATGATTTATATATCATATATATAATGTATTTATTTACTTATAATATCTAAAATATTTGGATATAATAAATGAAATTCATCATTCATGGAGAAAATATGTCGTACGTAAGCAGAAATGCTACATTCATTTAATTATCATGTTAAAATAAAACTAATTAAGTGATGTAAATTTAAATAATAATAAAATTAATATATTTATTTAATTTATGTGTCATATTCTTAATAAAACAATCTATTATATGTTCCATGTATATGTTGAATGAGTAATATCACATTGAAGGGGTGTTAATCCACATATTCTAAAATAAAATTATAATATTTACACATCATGGAAAGCATAAATATATATTTTATATAAAATATACCAAATTATATAGAAAATATAAATATAATATATATATTAAATAAATAAATTTCCCTCATAAAGTACATTATGTGTGCTGGTAGGGGGAAATTAAATAATCATCGTTTCGTGAGGCAGTAGTTCACCGTACATAGAAACCGTATGTTCATATCCATTAAATGGAGGAGTGTTTATGTTTAGATTGAATCCTTCTCATAAAAATATACTATTATATATAAGATAATGGTATTTTAATGTAATAATATAATTAGATGATCATATGTAGTGGAGATGGAAAATAATTTAAATGAACTTGAGAGATGTGGATACCTCTAAATCGTGTCATTTCTTTTCATTTGAGCCAAAAGTATTCCTTGAATTATCATCATCAAATGTTAAGGATTTTAGAAGGAAGGTAGGGATGTTGGCAGATTATTTGAGCATAATTTGTAATTTTAATGGATCTTCAGTAGTTTGAGTAAGTGGGTAGAGGTGTTGACCTTTCATAAGAGGGAGTAGGAGCACTTTAAAAAAGTCCAAAAATTATAAATTATTATAAATTTATTTTTCAATGATAGATGGTCCAAAACACATTTAAATAGATGATAATATTATTTTGGTTATAATAGGAATAATCTAATGATTTTTAGAGAAGGTCTATATATTTTTTTATCCTTAGATTTTTGTTTAACCCTTATTTTACCCTTTTTAATCATATAGTGATATTATGTTATTTACACATTGTAGGCTTGTTTAATGAGCATATTTTCTCTAAAAACCCCACAAAAATTAATTTATGTTGTAATTGGATATATCAGAATCATTAATCAATATCATAGATTGTATGTAATTTAATATCATTTAATAATCTACTTTATAATTTTGGTTATGAATTTTATCATTTTTGGACACTTTTCATTATTGACTTTTATAAAAAATCATAACAAATGGGTTCCTTTAAAAAATCAATTTTATCAATTCTAAATTGTAATATTCAACTAGAAAATTCTTTTAAGTCATTAATTATGTCATATTATAATTATTTTAATATTTATAATATCATTTATTTGAATATGTTATTAATGAGGTAATCACTTTATCATTATAGTGTCATAAATAATTTATTTATTTAAGATCTAAAAATTATAAATAAAATATAATGATGTAAGAAATATTTTTATATTTATAAATAATATTTATATTCATATTTATCCACTACATAACCTCATATAAAATTTATTTTATTAAGAAGAAACATGTTTATGTTATTTTTCTCATTACATTAAATTATTTTTTATAACATGTCATTATCACTACCAAGTGGCTCCCATATTCCGCTTGTTTCACATAAAAATGTTAATTGTTGGAAATAATACATATAATATGATTAGAACACGTTTTATGGTTCTTTAATAATATTAATATTTTATTTTTGACCATTATTTTTTTAATTTACTATCTAACAGTGGTAAAAAAGAAATTACTAAAATTATTATTCATAAAGGCATAAAATAAAATGTACCAATATACACATTTTGGACCTTCCAATTCAAAATATTTAATCCATGATTCCATATTCAAAACAAATTAATATTTCGTAATTAATATCAAATTAATTACATTTAATAAAACAGGAAAGCATGTTTTTAAGAAATAAAAACTATCGAAATATTGTCATGTTTTTTAAAATGAAAAATTATTTATAATTAAAATAATTTGATTAAATGATAATAAAATAATACAAATAAACATTAGATAAAATTATTATTAATATCTTAATATATTAATAAATTTTATGAAAATGATGTTTTTAATTAAAATGTGGAATTTTTCAGAATTTATTATAAAATGAACATTACCAAATAATTACCAAAAAAATAACCATAATAAATTTTGTTGTCCTACATAAATTAAAGATATTTATTTTGTAAAATATAAAATATTAAAACAAAAATGATTGATATGATAAAGGTTCTCCATCAATAAGTAGTTAAAATGAACATTTAAAATTATTAGATTCGTTTATGCTTAAAATTCAGTTCATTCTCATTTAAATCATCTAATATTTAATGGTTATATTTAAAAACATTATACAAACATGTTTAAAAATATTTTTGTTATTTTTGTTCATTTCCACCAATAAAAATTTCAGGCATTTACTAACATTTAGGTTATTGATAAAATATTGTATTATTTCTAGTATAACTCAAAGTTGTGTGCAACATTGGTTTTTGGGGATACTAGTTGTTCCGTGTTGAGTAAACAATCATACATAGTGTCCTCCTTAACAAAAATTTAATATCTTATTCATAAATATATATATATATATATAATAATTATTATTATTCTATAAATACAAGGGATTTTACATTATTCCCCCATTATGGAAATTGGGTCCCCATAATTTCATAATTGGGATTGGATTATTCAGTTAAATTACCACATTGGAAATAGTGTAAATAAAAATATAACTTTAAATTAAGGAAAAATAAGGAAAAAGGTAACATTAGATAACAAATAAAATTATTCCATATAATTAAACTTTTATATGGATGAAAAAAATAACCATCATGTTCTGATGGAGAGTGATAATAAATATGATCAGGTGAAAGTAAATAACCAGAAAATCATACAATTTTGATGGTTTAAATGTTCATTTATTTTAATGTAGATAAATTTAATAGAATACATTTTTTATGATCCTTTTCATAATTTTTATGAATTCTCTTACTACATATAATAAGAATAAAAGGAAACATACATACACTTCAAGAAGGCTTTCATCCTTTAAAAAATATCGACCTCAACCGCATCTTTTGTACAAATGATTAGTATTGAAATAGAGTTTGGCACACCTAAAGCACTAGAATCAATTTATTGAGAATATAATAAACCAAAAATGGTGACATATATATTTCCCTTATTTTCATATATTAACCAAAGCCAAAATTTTTAGTATAAAATTATATAATATCCAAAAAATAATAATCCATTAAAGAAAATATTAATAATCAAAATCTTAAAAATTCAAAAAACAATAAAAAAATCAATAGGGGCTATTTAACATATAATTTTTTAAATAATTTGTCAAAAATAATTTAATGTATGAATGAAATAAAAAATTCACAATGATTTGGTTACATAATCTTCCAAGATAAATCGTAACACTTATCTCAAAATAGCATGGACAACTCTTAAATTATCAAATAGAAAATTAATTTACCTAATAACATATTCTCCATGATAGGTTAATAATTTCCATAAATACCCACATCTCTTTATATCCAAAAAAATATATATTCCTCCCAAAAATATTTATTTATTTCTCCAAAAATGAAATATCATAGTGTTATATTTTCCTAAGGCATATAATGTTCTCAAAATATCTATATTATTCCAAAATAACATGTATCAGACAATCAAAAAATCATTTTCCTACACTAAGGATGTCCATTCGATATATCATAAGTTCCAAAATTCAGCTAATTATGATTTCTTATAATTATTTAACTAAAAAAATAAGTCACACTAACCAGCGACATCATATAGGCTAGTGGTAGGCAATAAATCCTTGTTGCTCTTCATTTGTGGGAGATATTCACACAGCCTTGTCCAACGCAATGGGTTTTAACCCTTCAAATAATATTACATTTTTTTAAACTATATAATTCTTATAACATTCCCAAAATTCGATAAATTCATCCAAAATAAAAATTACATATTTTAACCTCAATGTATTTCTCATACCTCTCATTTTGAATCCCGAAATTAAATAGTCTCTGATTGCCTCAAATTCATTGATCATATGAACCATAATGGTTCTTTATAACAATATCCATAAAAGAAAATATAATTATTCCTTAATTAACATTACTATATAACAAAATTTGGGTTAAAAATACTATAATTCTTCTAATGTAATCTCATTATTAATAAATTTAACCATACAATCATCCATAGATCAAACATAACTATTAAATTCCTAAAATGTAGTAATATTAATCCGAAAACATTCACATGAAATTTTATTGATGAGTTTCCATCTTATTATTTTAATATTCATACCAAAAAATAAAGCCATGAATAGAGTCCTAATATTCAAAAATGTCATAACATGATCAAAGAAATAATCCAATCTTTTTATAGGAAAATTTCAGTTTCTTCACCTTCAATTGGAATTATATTAGGTATTGGTAAACATATATTTATATGGTCTTGCTAATTCCATTCTTTAAACTTCATTATATAACATATAATTTTCATAATGAAAATTCATGAAAAATTTGAAACATCCTATTTATCCCCAAAGAATGTTCTAATTTTCCTTTCATGGTGTCAAATGATCTTTTCCTTTTCTCCATTGTAGGTTATTACTTTATGACCATCATTACAACATCTATAACATCGTCCCATTCTTTTGAAACATTTTACTAGGTGTTTGATTCCACATCCTTTTCACATACGTTTGTTTAATATACAAAGTGTTATGAATATTACATAAAAATTTATAGGTATTCCTTTCTAGCATATATGATTCCTTATGAAAAATTACCAACGTACAGGTGGAAAAAGAAAAAATCCATATAGTTGGTAAATAATAACCATAGTAGTTCTCATTTAATCCAACATTTAATTTAGATGCTTATTCAGAAAACATCCATAGTTTGCTTCACATCCATTGCTACATTTGTGTCTTCATGATCCAACCATTTATGAAAAAAAATAGTTTGCGTGAGTATATCAGTAAAATCATCAGAAAATATTTTTCGGAGGATAAACACTATGATATTCTTATTCATCTTTTCATAACCTCAATCAATATACCTAAAATAACTATGAATCTTTCTAATATTTAAATATTTTCGTTTATATAAAACATTTCCCTTTTTCATAAACAACACCCTAAATTCTAATGTTTTCTAAAATAAAAAATGACCCCAAATACAAGGACTCAGCCTTAATCATTACATAATATTGAAGGAAGATGTTAATTTTTATTTATTTCACATTGATTATTTTTTAGGATTAGATAATTAAAGAATTATTTCATAACTCTTACATAACAACATACATATTTCAAGTAGAAAATTCTACTCACTATATTTTTTTCTCATAAAACAAAAAACCATTAAATGAAACATAACAACGTATGAAATTTAAACATTACGGATTTTTCATGAACTCATCCTTGACTCTGTTCTTCTTTATTTTCTTTGATGAACATTTAAAAACAAGGTAAGGGCATAAAAATCTCAGTAAGGGATATCTAAAGAATGAATTTTTTTAGTTTTGGGAAAACATGAAAACCATAAATACATTATCATAATATAATTCATTTAAAAATTAAGAAGTAGTAAATATACTTTACTGAATACTTGCTCATTGATTACCATTTTTTATAACCAAAATATTACCATAAATCCCATTTAAAAAACATATACCCTATAAATGTATGTTAGGAAACGATCATTCGTAAATGGAATTACCATACAGTCTACTTCCACATATATCACCAAATTTAATCACCATATGACTAACATTCATACCCAATGCATTGGAGGTTATAATGTGTCCACTAGTACATGGTTTATCATGCAACCACATGTATTTGGTTTATCACATAATAACACATATTTGGATTATCACGTAACCACCCATAAAATTTCTATGGGCCATAATATAATCATAAAACATAAAAAGGGAAAAATAACATTTTCACACTACAACTAAATAAGATAAATTTATGATATAAATATATTAATCCCATTTCCAAAACTATTTAAAACATTTAATAAAAAGAATTTATAATCAATGATTCCAAAACCACCTAGATATTTTTGAAATAAATGATCGTTTTAAAACATTCATGTACATATAAATAAATTATAGATACCCATTTATATATCATGGACATGAAATATAATTTTTTGAATTAATAAATTATATAATCAATTAAAATAATGTTTTACTTAAAGAGTCTCTTACCACTTGAGGAACACATGAATAAACTTCATCAAGGAATAAAATTAACAAAATAATAAATAGAATAAAAATACACTAATTCATGGTATAAATAGTCGATTGTTTTGTATATATAAATTAAAGGATTATAAATGTCGTAATAATAAGATATTCCCTAATATATGGAAATTTAGACATAATACCTTACCATGAATGTATCCTTATAATAAGGTTAAAATAATGACATAATTATGTATAAAATTTTAAATACACACAATGTATTTTAATTTTTAGTGTAAATTATTCTATTGTCTTTCACACATATTTTTTAAAAAACAAAACAAATAACATGTATATAAAACTCAATGAAATGATATTGAGAACATATTCCTCTTACAAAGATTATATAAATATATTAAAATTTATAAATGGGCAAATTATGTGTAGAAAAATTATATCCACAAAAATGGAATTGAAACTTGTAAAATAAATACCTAAAAAGGGATTCCCCACATAATCATGGCATAATAAGATCAATGAAGTGTGAATAAAATCCAATGAATGGAAATTATGTGTAGAGATTTCCTTAGAAAGAACATTTTGTTAATAAAATTGGTCGATTAACTAAATTCAATATAAATACTCATAATTAAAGAATAAATACAAGATATGATATCAAAATTTATTCTTTACATAATCATAGCATGGTTACCATGATTGGTGTTATGGGAAAAGGTAACAATTATCGTTTCATGATGCAGTAGTTCTCCTTACATAGAAAGTGTATGTTCGTATACATTCAATAGAGGTGTGTGTAAGTGTTGTTAGAAAAATTCTCATAAAAAATCACAATTTATTTATCATATTTGTGTTGTTATGAAATAAATTAATAAAGAAGATCATAGGGAGTGGTGAATGAAAATAGTTGAATGGAACTTGATAGAATATATTACCTCTAAATCACGTAACTTCTTTTCATTTGAGCAAAATGGATTTCTTGAATTGTCTTATAAAAATGTTAAGTATTCATAGAATAAGGGAATGATGGAGGGGGATTATTTTAGTAGATTTTGTAGGATACACGAGGTTTGACAGGTATGAATATGTTTGTAGAGTAGGTGGCCTTTTATAAGAGGGTGGAGAGGAACTTTCAGAATGTTTTGAAATAATAATTTATTTTAAAGTAAATTTATATTAAAAAATCATCCAAAACTAATTTAATTATGGGATAAGATTTTATTGTTTAGAATAACAATAATTTAATATATTTTATTCAAGTTTTTTATATTTTGTATCTTTTTATTTTTTTTATAACCCATATTTTACACTTTTTAATCATAGAGTGATATCATGTTATTAACATATTATGGGTTAGTTTAATTACTATAATAGGTAAAACGAACTACTAAAAAGTAATTTATAACATATTTTTAAATATCTAAACCATTTTGTGGAATATAATTATTTTAGAAATTTAAAATCATTTAATAAAAAATTTGATATTTTATGTTATGAATTATTTATATTTTTGACATTATTCATAGTTGACTTTTTTAGAAATATATAGCAATGTGATTCTATCAAAAAAACATTGAATAAATCCCAAAATTTCATATTAACCTAGAAAATTCTAGTATTATATTAATTATATAATATCATATTTATTTTAAAATTTATAATATCATTTATTAAAATCCTCTATTAATGAAGCAATCACTCTGTCATCATCGTGTCATAATTAATTTTTTTATTTAATGAAAAAAAATTATACATAAAATATGATGATGTAATAAATAATTTTATATTTCTAATTATTATTTATATTCTAAAGAATATCTTAGATAACCTCATATAAAATAAATTTATTAATAATATTAAGGTTTAAGTTATTTTTCACTTTATATTAAATTGTTTATTATAACATGTCAATATCAATCCCAATTGGCTCCCAAATGCCAGATGTTCTACCAAAGGATGATATTGGTCGGAAATAACTCATTTAGTATGATTAGGACATGTTTAATGGTAGTTTTATATTATTAAAATATTATTTTTTAACCTTTATTTACAAAAATATCACTTTAACCATGGTAAATAAAAATTATTACAGAAGATAATATTCATAATCCCAAAAAAAAATATGATACCTATTTACACAATTTTGATATTAAAATTCATATTATAGGATCCCACTATCTAAATTTAAAACATTTATATTTTTGTAATTAATTTGAAATAAATTCCCATTTTCAAAACAAGAATATGTTTTTTGAATGTAATACATTTTTTAATATTGGCATGTTTCTATGTTCAATTTAAAAGTTAAATTATATCCACTGAATAAATTGGATTAAATGAAAAAATAATAATACCATTATATTTTAAAAACTATTAAAATTAAAAGATAACTATATAAAGAAATTATATGAAACAAAATCATGAATTAAAATGCAGTGGTTTTCACTATTCATTAAAATATGATCTTTATTAGAAAAGTACCAAAATTGTAACCAATGAAAAATTTTATGTCCTTAATCTATAAAAGAAAACTATTTTTTCAAATAGAACATATAATTATTAAAAAAATATATTTAAAAAGGTTTCTTTATCAAAGGTGGTAAAATTAGCTTCCAAAAATATTAGAGTATATTATGATTAAAATTGGATTTATTCTAATTTTAGACCTCTAAATATTTTTGGATAAATTTAAAACATTTTACAAACATCTGTAATCAATTTTTTTTATGTTATGTTTATTACCTAAAATACAATGGCAATGAATTGAATAATATTTAAAATAATAATATTAATGATATTTTAGATTTCTGTATAACTCATTATTGTGTGAAATGTAAGATTAGAGTGAAGCCCAAAATTTCTTATTGAGTATAATATTATAAATAGTTTAATCTAAAACATAAAATTAATATATTATTCAAAAATATTAATATACAAGAATATTTATTATTCTATAAATACTCGGGTTGTTACAAACATAAGATGCCATGGGAAATTCAACCATGAAATAAATAGATATATTTACCCATTTCAAATATTATATTAGAAAGTATTTAGGTATTTCATTAAGTGTATTTAATTAACATTTATCCTCTTGAAAAGAATTAAATTTCTTTTTTTAATAGAAAATAGTATAGTTTAGTCCATCCCACAATTAATATTCCCAAATTCACTTGTACATCTTATTACTTCATTGATGAATAGAAGAGGTTGTGTTATGCAATTTGGTCAAGAATTCCATTTCATTCATTTTAATAAGTGTCACAAACAACATTTTAAATTTCTCAATTCACCTTCATTATCCGTTATAAATTCAAGAATCATTCGTTTAATTATTAGTTCCATTATTTCTTCAATGTCACAGTCCTCCATATAATATTTTTTTTTGTACCACACAACGATGACTATGATATTACCTGATAGAAAATAGATAATGTTCCATCATATATAATTTTTTTGAATCATTTATTAAATCATTTACCATCAAATAATGTACAAAATATACATTATAATTTAGTCACAAATCATCATATACATTTTTTTAATTATGTGGATGATAATTAATGATTCAATTGTAATACTTTATCATTTATTTCAATCATCACATTCTCATCATCAACTTTTTATCAATGAATATATTATTAAATATTTCCTAATCAGTATTCATTTATATATATACACTATAAATGTGATGGTTTAATATTTATAAATATTCAACACAATAATATGGTCTAGATTTTGAGGATTATAATTTACCTCCTGATATTTGAATTAACATGTAGAATGAGAAATTTAAAGATAAATCTTCACTAAAACACAACTTTGTACAAATAAATAATGAATAAATAATATTATAATTAACCATTTCATGATGTTATGGGAAAAACCTATATATTTGAATAATTTTATTTCAATTTCCTTGATAAAATCATAACACACATTCATCATGATGAATATAACTAAATTTTGATTTAGTGTTGTATATAGGATATATAACCAATGAAAATGTTAAAAAAACATTACTAAATAGTATTTATAGTGAAACTATTTTTATCACAAACATTAAATAGTATTGGATATTCATTATCCACTTTTTTATTTTTTTTATTCAACGGATATTCTATCCTAATAAATAGATTTACTAAGAAATAGAATCTCTATAAAACAGTTCATATTTACTTAATTTTTTAGATAGTTTTTTTTTATTTTATAAAAATAATATTTATATTTCATTCATGGTCTTCATGAATCTTATATTTTACAAAAATAAATTCAATTAAAATAACCACATACTTATATAAACTGCCTTGTGAAACTATTCTACTAATATCCATGAATATAGATGATACATTAGACCAACCAATGTGAATGAAAAAAAATACATAATGATATTTGTTGGTCTGATATTTCATATTTTTTATATCATTTTCCTTTAACATCAACAAAGAGTATATTTAAAATAGCACAATCATCAAAAAATAAATACACCTAAGAGTTGATCAATGAGACCCACTATATAAGGTAAATTATAATTGTTTTTAAAAGTTATGTTATTCAAGGATGTATAAAAAATGAAAATCCTCATTGAGTAGAATTTATTTTTAATTTTTCAAATATCCATAGCCCATGGTAAATTATTTGGATGAATAAAACCATATCAAGAAAATCATGTAACTTCTTTTTTTCATAAGTTATAAATTAGATCTTTTCTATGGTGGTTTTGTAATTATTGTAGCATTATCCACGTATCAAATTTAAAATTCCACCTACATATTCTTAAAAATAGAAGTAAATTTATTAAGAGATTCATCAATATATTAATATAAAATTGGATCATAAATAATAAAAATATTCATTATTTCCAATAATTTCTTATCTGTAAAAGTCACTCTAATCCTTATTTAATTTCCCATCATCTTAGTATGTTATCAGTGGTTTAAAATAATTATATATAATTTTTTTATATATTAAATTTCTCTTATTAAAAAAATTAAAATCCAATTTATACAAATATTAAAATAATACTGTAATATGTATAGTTCAATATGATTTTCAAGAAAAATTTGTCCCACTGATAACAATTTGATTATTTATATAAATCCTACTTTTTCTAATACATTAACTAACACATTTCAAAAAAAGTTATATATTCTATTAATTATTTGTCATAAATATTTTACATTTTATTTTCATATAAATATAAGAATTTGATGGTATAGGGTTAGAAAAGGAATCTGTATAATTAATATAAACTAAAACATAAATTTATAAAATTTAATAGATGATAGTATATAATTAGGTATCCACAAAATATTATTCTTTCAATCAATAAGATTTTCACCCTGTGTAACTAACATAATACTCTTATTATCATAATTACCTAAAAATTATTATAATTCACACATCTCACCAATGGTTGGCTATTTATTACCACATTAATGGTTTGTTCAAGTCTCATTTGTTTGATGCCATGATCCCTATGACGAAATTTACAACATTGATAACACTTTTTGGATCATATAACACATTCCATGTTACTAATTATATAATATTTATAAAATTTAATGATCGTATCTTTATAATTACTATCTGTGTTATTCTATATTACTATCAACCATTAAATAACTTTATAATTATTGTTGAGGAACATAACTCTTAGTAAACTCCATCAAAAAATTCTAATAATAATGACCATCATTCTCATAACATTTAAATTATACCATGGAAAATAATTTTTTTGAAAATTATTTAAATCCTGGGTAAAGTAGGTAAATTTAAATTTTAAAGTCTCAAATACAAATAATTATGAACCAGGTAAATCATGTAAAATTGGATTCATATGCTACAACTGATTACTCTTACATTTTCATAAATTCTAATTAAATTTTATACCTTATGAGATGACTAAAATAATGATATATTTCTCAATGAAAATATTCTTAAATATCAACCATTACATGGTATCATTATCATCTCTCTAGTGTATTAATAACTAATGGTACCCACCTGTGAACATCACCTTGAAAACAATCAAATGAACGAGTATCCTATCAATGTTTTTAATATCCAATGAATCATGTTAGTTTTTCTAGAACATTGATCAAAACATTGTGTACCAATAGATTTAAATTTACCATATAATCTGAATGTTGTTGCAACATAAAATGATGAAATATTAAAACACTCTTATATGATAAATTTTGATTCTGTATATCCTGGGAACCTATATTATTTATATCCCATGTATAATGATATATATGTCATGACCCCCTCACCAAAAAGTGTACCCCTCCTGGGACGGCAATGTGGAAAGGGAGATAATGACCCCCGAGTCCCGCCTCCAGTAGGCCCTGGGTTGGTGACTAGCATCGAGGGTATAATAAACACACAGATGGGAGGCATTACCCTCTAAGAGAACACATGCGGAAGATAGAGATAAGATAGACACCAACCAACTACAACTGAATTATAAAATAAACCCAAGTACATATATGAAACGCCATGCAAACATACTACAACTGAAAGGGGAAAACTATAAGTACCCTAAAGAAAGTTAAAACAGCAGCGATAACAAGCCCGAACAACTCATGCAACCCCAATCTAGTAAAACCCATCTTGATCTCAAACTTGCTCCAAGAGACCTGAAAAACAGTATGTATATACATAGGGTGAGTAAAACAATATACTCAGTAGGATCCTCCCTGAATCCTCTCGTGCAAAAGAATGAAAGCATGCTAAAGCACAGTGAACAACAAGTGAAACTAACTCGTCACCTAAACAGGTATACTAAGTTCCCAACCTCACCATGGCTACTCTCACCAAGTAACGCATACAAGAATATATCTTATAGTAAAGAATATCAAGGTTACCCCACTACTACTTCCCCACTTGTTTTCCGCTTTTCCCCAACGACATACATTCTATGCATCTATCTCCAAAGGCATACCCATATAAACTTTGGCTAAGCTCCACAATATGCACCTCATGCACCACAAAGTCTTAAAGCATACACCTGGGCTAAGCTCCACACCATCCTCACAACCAAAAGTAACCAGATAGGTTCCGGGAGCCACCACAGCTTGCATAACATGTATCATATGTCAGCTATTATACCTCAATCCATTACAGCCCATACTCCGAGTAAGGATCCTCAAGCCATCACAACCTATACACGTTTTACCTATAGTAGTCCATAGGATACTATATCCAGAATATATGTGTAGAAGTAACCACAAGCCATTACAGCCCTCTACACACATATATGGGGAAAACTAACCAATGTGAAAATAACACTAGTATCTAGCAAGAGAAGAGAGAGGGGTCAATGGGGGTAGTCATCCATTCATCCTCATACCGGAATGTTGGGGAAAACACCCCCAGGGCTCAGAATACCTAGGGTGTCAGTTTACCTTACCGACAGGGTCGAGTAGCGTATAAAAACACAAAAAGTACAGAATATATATAAATCACAACCACACTATGGGAATAACCTAGTCTTAGCCTCATCTTCATCTAACGTCTCTCAGACTCCGGGATGTTTTTTCTAAGACTATGCATCCTATAAGCACACAACCTGTTAAAGAACTTCATTAGGTTACTTCATTCCATTTTTCATCAATTCCACAGTACGTTAATTAATTCTTTTCACATTAATTAACCATGAAAAGAAACACATTTAATCATTCTTGGCATCACGTTCCAAATTTACTGTTCTTTTAAAGTTACAACATCACCATTAAATTCCAGGATCTCCTACCCCGTGGATTATCATCATTTAATCAAACTTTCATTTCAGAATTACTTTCCCACATTACCATAAATTTTAGAAAATCCCCCTAAGCTGCTAAACACAATGGGGCTCAACACGGTGAGTAGATATACTACCCGTCGAGTCTTTGCCTCCTGTAGCAAGTGTGTAGGCCCATTCTCTCTCAAGATGCTAAACACGGAATGTACGTGACATACCATGTGCGTCTTCACCCCTTTTAAAAGAAGGGTAAGGAATACTAGCTTCCTTGAGTAGTGGGGAAAACTAAATAAGATAAACAACCAAGAATCAAAAAAAATCCAACATTTACAGTCATCCCATTCCATCATCTCCAGTGTCCTCCCTAACACCCACATGCATAAACCGATGCATCTCGCCACTCTAGGCATAATCATTTGCCACAACCACAAGGCCTCCCTGCCTCCACATATCACAACACCCCTCCAGGGTCACATCACAACACAAGATATCACAGCACCCCTTCAGGGTCACAGCACAACACAAGCAGTAGGAAAACAACACATTACATAAAATGGGCTCTTGGTCCTTTAACAAGGCATCCGACCTTCAAACAACAAACACCAAAAATCACATCAAATGGGATTTTAGAACTAATTCACAACAATAGGGTATCTCTGAACACTTCATGGAACTCAATTAAGTTATTTAATCCATCTTGAATTGATAAATTCAATTCGTTGGTTCCAACATCATTAACCAATTCAGTAAGCTATCACAAAAGATTAAACATGCTTACTATGACAAATTTGATCAACATAAAATTAGAACAACTACAACAACAGCAACAACCAGATTTATTTACATGCCTCTTTATCTTTATCCAATTAATTATATATTAATTCTGGATTTATATTATTTATCAATTTTCATCAATAACAACATGCTAACAAGAAAGGCATATATATCACACTATCTAGAAAGTCAAGAGGCAAACCGTTATCACAGTACAAAGAAACAACATGTGATCAAGCCAATTATTGTAATTTGGTTCATGTATTTGATTAGGTCAATCCCATTGTGATCCAAAGGGCTAAATCAGGCTAACTCTATGATTTTACATAACAATTAGAGAAGACACAAATCCCATACCTCAAGGGTTTTTGAGGAAAACCACAACGGTCGATGAATGCCCAAGAAACCGGGTCGATTATCCACGAATCCTCCTTAGATCTCATCTCCTCTCACAACCAAGACCAATGATCATCACAAATGACATCTACATACCTAGATCTTCCCATAACAGACATAGATCTAAGAATACGAGAAAGAGGAAGAGTAGATCTAAGAAGATCTAAGAAACAAACCAAGAACGAGGAAGAACGACCACATACCTTAAGAAAACAGCTTCAATTCCTGAAGAGAAGCCCCCAGATCACCTCCAAAACGATTGGGATAGGTTCTTCCACAGTCAAGGAAAGGGAATCCAGAGTTAGGGCCGATTAGGGGTATAAATGAAGTGATTAAAGGAAAAACGAGTTAGATCCAAAATTTTAGGATCTAACTTTAAGTGGTCGCATGGTTAGTCTGCACGGTTTAACAAATCGTGTGCTAATCATGCTGTAGATTTTGCATTGAAAATCACTCCTCGCACAGTTAGTCCACACGGATAGACAAACCATGCACTAACCATGTGTTATCTACTACCCTCAAGACCAACCTTGCACGGTTTGGCCGCACGGTTTAGGCAAACCATGCGCCTCCCGTGCGAAGGCCAAAACACTTTAGATTTCCTTAAAAGTCCACCCAAACGCACCCCAAGCCACCATGACCTTCCAAATAACCTCCAACACCACATTTTCACAATGTAATGGACCAAAGACGTCCGGTACTTTAAAATATAACTATTACAAAAAATCTATTTACAATTTGATCCATCATATTCAACAGATTTTGGATTCATGTTTTCCTCTTGATAGAATCCTATTTTATATTCCCTATTTACTCTATGAAAACATATTTGAAACTAACATCTATTTGATGAAGAAACAATGTAATTAGGAAATGAAATGTATTTTACAAAAAACAGTAATTTATTATATCTCAATAGTATTATATTTAAAATATCTAAATGTCTAATATTGTCTAATTAGTATCACTAGTACTAACGATTCAGATCCAACTTTATAAAATTACTTAATATAAAGTCTAAATAGTATATTTATCTTTTGTATCGTTCCAAAAATTATTAATGTTTAGTGTTATGGAGAAATAGAAGACAAAACATACATAAAATTTTATAAATTAAAAATCAAACACATTGACCCAGTATCAACTTTTATCACAATATAAAAAAAATTCAATGAAATATAATTTGTTTTCAGGAAAAATATTTATTACATTCGTCTTTACTTCTTCTTTATTATTATAAGTACTTAAATACATCCGATGTTGGTATTTTTATTAATAGAAAATATTTCACCAAATCCATTAACAATTAAAGGATTCATAATGTTGTGAAAACAAAATGCATAAGTTAAAACCAAACTAAAACACTTTAGGGGGATAGCTAGTACAACTAAAAATATAATAAATATTAATAGTTGATGAAAATGACTTTACGAAGTCTGTGAAATTTTTTCCAACTACTGATATGTTTCTATGATTAATACTATTATGAAGAAGTATCCTGTAGTTGTGAAATAAATATGAGATATCCCTTAGAGTACTATAAAGACATTGAATTTATCAATAGAGATCCATGGAGTCATTTTACAACTAATGGGGAGATTAGAAATGTGAGTGTAACTACTTTAATCCCTTGATAATCATAGAAGCCTCATCCAGGAATGAGTCACCCTTCCCTAACAACATTCTCAATGTAAAAAAACCATTATAACCTTATGATCACAGAGAGACCAACCACCCCTCAATAAACCATTCATAATTGAACCATCAATCTTTAGTTAAACTCATGACTTTGGGGGTTCTAATTAAACAAATTTCAATTTGATAACACCATATATGGTTATATAGGGATACCAATTCAAGAAATTTGTATCCATTCCTAGGGAGAAATATTACCCTACATGAGAAGCATTATGATATCCATCACAAATGACGTCATCCAATATTTTAATTTAGTGATGGAGTTGGATAGTCCAATATATTTGACATTATTACTGGAATTCCATAAGATTTATAATCCATTAGTGTGTAGATTATCCATTGAACACCATTTGTGCACATAGTCCATTGAACCATTGAACTATGAATATAGAATGTATTCCCTATAAATCCCATGTACCTCTTGCAACATATCATCAATGAAGATGTTCTAGATATAGCCAGCCCAACCACACATAAATGAAATGTGGTAGGGTGAATCATTTATAGGTCTGAAATAGTAATAAAATTTTTAAAAATTACAATAGCCTTTCATAAAAATATATTAATATATGCCGAGATTACTATTTTAAGGGATTTAGAGGATGTTGTTTAGTTTTTTAGGGATTTCATTTAATTAAATTGCTTCTCCCCATGAATGATTACCATAATTATGCTATAAAATTCATTGATAAGCCTTTTCAGATATGTATCCCTATTTTTAGCCTATTAAAGCTACTAATAGGGGTCATTACTAATAATTTTACTATGAAACAAAACTAAAAGGTAAGGGTTAATGACCTCTTCGGTGAAGTAGTTGAAATATGTGTCTAGTAAGAATGAAATGTTAGGTATCCTGAAATCTAGAAAACCATTGTTTTTTCTAGACCGGTTATACATCCATAAAATGATCAACCATCTAGAAAAATCTTCCTTGAATGAATTTTATGATTAAAAATATATATGTATAGTTATATACCCACACTTTTAACATATCCCCATATGACTTCAAATAGATATCTATATTTTTTACATGGTGATCCTTGCCCATAATAGATTCCCCTACAACACATACTGATCTAGAATTTACTTTTAGGAAGAAAATGGAGTGTGAGAATCTCCTAATAATTAACACATCCTCTTTAACACTACTAGAATATCCATGCCATTAGGCCCTATGATACCTTCAATCTTCTTGAGCAATCCCTATTTATTTTCACTACGATTTTTAAATATTACAAAAATGGTATTATGGTCAATAATGGTTGAAAAGAAATAAATGGGGATAGAGGTTAAAAATCTATTTAAAATGATATTTATTTGTTAAAAAGAATGGAATTAATTCTTCCAATTGGTCAATAAAATAAATCATATAAAAATGGTTTTATCATGTTCCTTGACAATCATTCATGGATTCTCCAAACCTATTATCCATACTAAAAATACATCATTGAGACCATTAAACATTATCATTGGGAAGCCACTTGATTTAATTTGAGTTCCATTCATTGTTGTTGATCCATTGAATGTAAAAATCATCATTAATATAATGGAACTTGTAATCTAGGGCATTTTATTTCTCGTCATTGAAATTATATTAGGATATATTTTACTAGAAAATGTTTGAAGTTTTTTCCCCATGGATAATTCATATTTTTTACTAACATAAATGTTCTTATATTTTCATTATCTTTTGATACAGGTATAGATGAGCATGCAATAATATTAGGACCACCATTAATTCAATCATTACAGATATTATCATGCCTTCCAAATATTATTGATGTATAATGTTTTTTATTAACATGTTCTAGTTTTAATATAATATATAGATTTTTACCAGGTTATGTAGGCTTCCAATTTTCTATTCCATTTATATTATTGGACCCAAAATATATTTTTTGTGATTTTTTATTTTTTATAATCACTAATGTTTACTCATAATCCTTAATATTATTACATATACTATAAGAGGTCATTAATTTTCATTAAAATGTATTTATTGTATATGGATATACATTACCCATTAATCTCCTTATATGTACAATATATGGTCATGAATTTCTTTAAAAATCTGAATATATAACCTAATAAACATGATTGAGTTCTCATCACATTTCTCCTTATATACATGTGAATGTTTTTGACTAAATCATACACTACTCATGAATACAGGTTTATATAAAATATTTTTAAAAGTTATGTATGGTACCACATTCTTATAATATACATGATGTATATAATTAAATGATTTCATGTTCTTATTATTATATATTAGAAGAATTTTTACATCGTAATATTCCCATGAGAATCTATATTTTTTTAAGGTTCAATATATTTACTTTCACGATAATTTAATTTGTTATTTATTTTAATTATGCCTTATACAGTTGAATATTTTCAAATATTCAGTTTTAGTAACATAGTATTAAATGTAACAATAAAATGTTTTTTCAACTTGAAATGTATATAATTCAATAATAAAGGAATCAAATTATTTTACTTATTTTGTTTTATCATATATAGAGGTACAATGACATCAATGTAATTTTTTATAATTTTAATTCAGATGGATATTCTCTAAAATATTCTTCATGATTCCATATTATCATTCAAATTATTTGTGATATTTGTATCTAGTGTTATAGACGTTATCTCAATCTTTATATTTAATTTATCAATGTATAAAACCTTTATTGGGTGATTTATATATTCTAACAAATTTACATGGAAATAGATTTACATTTTATATGTTTTTTCATAGAAATTGGTGATTTAATTTTTCAATAATTTTAAATACTCTACAATTAATAATTAATATTCCCCACAAAATTTAATGAAAAATAACATTTACTATACTCACATAAAAAATTTCAGATTCTATAGATAAATAATGTCCACCATATATTCCACATTCTTCTTCATTATAATATTTTGAATATAGTATTTACATATCAATTGATATATTTTTGTTGATCCACTAGAGGCAGGACTGTTTCACATAAACATGGTTGTAATTTAAAAATCGTTTGCTTCACATTCCAAGACACATATTTTTTCATTATTATTATAAAATGATGTAACTATACATTCTTATTCCTCATGGATTATTTGATACATATTCATCAATAGAAATTCACAGTATTTTTCTTTTTTGTCATAGTAATGGTAGAAATATAATTCAAATATAATTCATAGAATTCATTTTTTCTATTAATGAAATTAAAATAATTAAATGTTAAAAATTTGGATGAAGATAATATAATCGAGCTAAAACTCCATTGATAATAATTATTATGAAAAATGTAATATATTCTCAATTCTGAGTGGCTGGGTGAATAAGTGATGGATATATTGTTAATAAATTATAAATATTTTTCACTTTTCTTCTAAGACACATATATGTATTAATTCATGTTTTCTCACTTAATTTTTATATTCTTGTAAATGAAGGAACAAAAAGAATGAAAGGAAAAAGTTTACAAGATTCAATATCAATAAGATTTGTTATCACTTATAATGAATGGTTGATACCAGAAAATTGGTTCTCCACAATAATGAAATATAAATATATTGGTTTGTATTAAAAGTTGTTTGTATTAGAAGTAATATTAATCCCATGCATGCAATCTATAATTTATTATGGGGGAATCAAAACAATATCGGTTTCCTAGGCTCAAGATATCCTAGTCTAATATCATATACTTATTATTCAATATACAACATATATAAATAGTATTAAACATTATAAAATACTTTATTCAAAAAATATAATCATCCCCTAATGTAATATATATAGAATTTCAATGTTCTACTCTATTAAACTTTACCATATCTTACTCTCATATGATCATGGAATCGATTCTTATTATTCTTCCCTCGTACAAAAATTAGTACACAAAAACATAATGATTTTCACTGATGAAACTTGACAACTAATTTTATAGTATTTTTTCAACATGTATTATTCCCTATTTCGTATTACCATTAATTGGATATAGTAAATTTCTACCACTACATCTTCACATCCATTTGAATCATATTCTAATAATATTTACTAGGCTATACTATTCGTATTTATATTGAACTTCTCAACTGAATATTATTTATCTAGAATTATTAATCTGATATTTTTTATAATAACATCATTATACAGTAACTCCCATATCAAGAAGGTACCTTATAATTAGATATGAAACCCCTTAATCTGATACACTATGTCTTGTAAATCAACATCTAATTCATTGAAAAAAAATTCTCATGATTCATAGTAACATCCTATCAACTTATAAAAGAAAAATATTCTATAAATATTCCTATTCCATTCTTGAATACATTACGAAAAAAATCTAATATAGTAAAATTTGATCAATAATAATAATTATATCTTTATACCCATTTATATTGGAATAAATTATCCCCAAATCAAGGGATAATTGGAAATATTAAATTTTAACTTCTTTCACCAATGAGAATTCTAGATCAAATAATTATATGATTGAACACTATTTTTTCCTTAATCTGACTGAACTACACATATTTGGATCTTTATCAATTGAAAACATAAATATTCTTTGAGAAATTCATTAAAACATTTCTATAATAAATTTTGATTCATTAATATTATTGGGGGTGTTGAATGACTAATAACGTATTATAAAAATTTAATACATTGCATTAAATTTTAATGTTTCTCAAACAATCTATTGTCACGTATTCATTTGAATTTATATATTTGGAAACACTCCCATTGGTGATCTACATAAATATACATACATTGAATTTATATGTTTCATCTATCAATACATCCTCATGATTCCACTAATGAAGACTTTAATGAGAAGGATATATTCAATTTCCCTACTTTAAATCTTTTTTAGAAGGCTCCACCTGTATTATTAGTTTGGTGGTCTATATATCAAATAATATATCTTCTTTAATATCAATAATTCATCTATATTATTTACATAAAAATATACAATAATATTAATCTCCTTCTAATGTAAATTGTTTTGATCAATTCAGTCCATGAGACTCAGACTGGGAATTATTTCCATTAAAATGGTCCACTCTATTTTACTAAAATATTATTTCATGAAAATTAATTATGAATTATGAATATATCTGAATAAACATCATAGTAGGTACATTTAATAACAAAACAACATTCAATGGTTTTCCTTCACATTAAAGATCCTTTTTGTCTTCTAATATTTAGAATAAAAAAAACTTATGATATAAAATCATTGAGGAATATATCACCTAGAATAGAGTAATTTTTTACTCTTTAAACTCAATTATTTTTATCATTTAAAAACGTTATTAATGTATCTCTACTATCTATCAAATGATAAACTCCATCTACATGAACCAGCATGATTACCTCAGTCTATTTATATAATTTTACCAAATTGATTATGATTACTTTTCTTTTAAGAAATTGTAAATAATACACATTAATCCCTGATCAATGCGACTTTTATCTCAATAAATTATCAGATCAAAAATCATCTATATAAATCTAATTTAAAATTTACATTGAAATATTTATTTAATTTGGAAATACGATGACACATAGTTAATCATTTGGTTCTAAAATCCCTCTAGTATCCTTTCTATGTTTATCTATAACAATTACAACTTCAAACAGTGGTTTCATCTTCATTATATTATTTAAGACTGTTTTTATCTAATAATAAACAAAAATGTTAGAGATAATAGTATCATCTCACAAATCATCATATAAAATTCAAAATTAGTTATCTTCTAGTTGATAATATATTCTAAATAAACCAAAATTGAGTACATTATTTTTATTTATCAATGATTACAATACAAGAGTACTTTTTCTCTTCTTCAATGAAAATAAATTCAACACAATTTTTAAAATAATATATGAAATTATAGTCTCTAATAAAAATCATCAATATTACATCTCCAATGATATAAAATTAATAAAATCATGGAATAATCAATTAAATACCATCTGAATTATTATTTACAACCATATCACCATGTTAATATTGGTGAGATAATTAAAATTCATTGATAACCATTGATATCAAAAACACACATAAAGTAATACAAAAACATATAATATGTGTGATTGAAGTAGTGAAAGTGTTATTATATAATTTTTAAGTTTAAAGTACTTGGTGTATGTGTTTGACCTTTGGGAATAGGTTTCATTTGAATCTATGTGAAAATTGAATATCCACATTATGGCAATGCTGATAAATCTGGACTGAAGTTATAACAATAAAGTGTTTTTCATACTATTATGTTTAAATAATTTTTGAATAAATTATATAATTATTTTAATTATTCATTAATTGATTAATAATTATGACCAACCATGGACTACTATTCAACCTATGATGAAATGAGTAACTAATATGAAATTGGATTGTGTTGATGAATTATATCATTTCTATAAAAATTATAACAATACAATATAAAGCTAAAAAATCAATGAACACCAATATGAAGGGGATACTTATGGTCGCGATTATGATTTTTTTGGTAAGATATTTACCTATTCGAAATGGAATGATACTTTCATTCCATGTGTAGTATCATAGACTTATGCGATTCATTCTTACATTTATATTTTTAATTTAAAAAATACCCCTAAGGAAATTTTAAAATAAATAAAAAAGAGGAAGACTATGATTTTTCAAATAACCTTTTTTGGGAATAATTTACTAAAACAGATGTTACATTTAAATGAGAACCTATACATGATGAAAAAGGATCTTGAAATAAGTGTTCCCTACAATAATGAATCTAGGTGATTTTCATAAAACTAAATGAAATAATATTCATTCAATATTAATATTATATATATAACCTAAAAATAATTAACACATTGTGTAGTGACATGGAGATTTTGGAAATGATACCGAACAATATAAAAGAATAATACTGATAAAAACCATTATTAAAAATTTCACAATGATGAGGATAAATATAAACATCTATAGATTATAGAAGGAGGATCATTAATTTATTATTGAAGAATCATTGGAAGGAATTTATTATTCATTGGATATGAGCTTATATCTTCTTTGTTATAGCGTAAGTATGAGTTCTCGATCACATACTTTTTTAATATTCCATTGATAATATGATGGGATAATTTCATGTGAGATTATAAACAGATCACAATAGGTTCTTATTCATCTTTAATTGGTAGTGAACGTCATTAACAAACAGTCTGTCTTCATTTCATTTTTTTCATTTCATAGTATCATCAAAGGAAGATGATAAAGAATCCTTAATGTAGAAGAAAATTTGAATAACTATAACCCCAAATACCCCTCCTTGTCATTTTGTATCACTCTTCATGTTATCATATTTTAATAGGTTTTTCAAATTCTAGTTTTCCAATACCATGTCCAAAAATGAGTAAAATTTCCGAAAATTATTTTACATATTCCCTCTCATCCTTCAATTCTACTTTAATTCAAAAACATTGATAAATTTTCTCTATTTTTTCTTTCTAAATAGTAATACTATATATATCTGATATCTTTATGATGTTCTATATTATGTTCATGGAATTTTAGTAACAACATAATGGTTCTCGAAATCGTATATCATAATCCATTTTAAAATCATTCATATTTGTTTTTATTTTTTATCTAATTATATTATGTCATTTTATATTTAATCATTATTTTATAAATTATTATCATTATAAAACCATCATATTTCTTTATAGTGAAAAAATATGTTCATATCTTTGAACTAATATATATAATTCCAAATATATAGAAGGTACATTTTTTAATGATTATATATTATTTTGGATATGGGGTATTTTTATATGGATTATTAATGATGATGTAAATGGTGGATTATAAATCTATTCCAAGGAGGTATAAAATCATATTTTAAAACATCACTTTTTTATTCAATCTTTTTGGTCTAAAATAAGTCTTTTTATGAAATTTTTTATCCTTGATGAATATGAAATTGGTATTTCACACCCCCAATATTTTTATAAGGTGTTTTTTAATTATTTATCAATTATAATACAATTTCAAAATATTATATTAATTCTCTTAATCTATAATAATATACATATTTGATGCATGCATAATTCCAAAAAAATGCTACAATCATTCCATAAATAATAATACATTTTAATATAATTTTAACAAATTATAGTTTATAATTTATTGGTATATATTAAATTTTATGGAAATATTATTTTATTATAATGAGAAAACATTATGATATATATCCTTTATTTAAAATTGAATCACTGATTAAAAAATATATTTGTTTATGTTGATCATTTTATTGGAATATAATGTCAGGTATTATTTATCCATTAACATTGTATGTTTATTGCAGTATAACTATTATGAGGAGGGTGTTTCGAAATAGATTATATACATTTTATGTAGGGATAATCCTAATCAATTAAATAAAATTTTGTTTTTTAGATTACTATTATCCAAATATATGAAAGTTCATTCTAACAGTGTCTTTTATGATTTTATGCCTTTTGTTTTTCGATTAGTTTTGTGGGAACTTTTAAATATGTTTATACGTATATAGTAGGAAACTACCAATAACAAAAGAATTATGATATATCCTACTATACATTTATTTGTTAATATTTTAGAAGGGAGTACACCTAAAATGTATGGGCTAGGCTACATATAGCAGTTCATTCGGACAAGTTACTTTTATCAGGGGGCATGGGATATGGCATATATATTCTATAACATTTACTAATGGTTTCCCATATGGTTACAATGCAACTATAATGGAGGTCTAGGTTTCTATTATAGGAGATTGGATGTGATGTTAATTTCATTTTTTGGGTGGATATATAATAGCTTCGTGTGGGGGGGGGTTGTGTAATGGGCCGGACCTCTCCGGCCTTTTCCTTGGTCGAAAAGAAGGTCATGAAGTCTTCTAAAGGGTAGAATGGGCTTATCCCACACTTTTCATAATTTTGTGACTACACGCAGTGTAGTGTGAGTACACGTTGTGTACCTCCATGCTGATTATACCCCATGTTGAAGCCATGTCCTTGTCGTGTGAAATAAATAAGTACACACCGTGAAGCCCATCCTACCCGCCATGTAGTGTCTCCCTGCATACGTGTTACCCTCAAACTGTGTGTTGACCAGTAAATGGTTGTGTGCCTTTTTAAAGCTGTGTACTTGCTATGTGAAATAAATAAGTACACGTCGTTTAGCCCATCCTACACAGCGTGTAGTGTCACCCCACATACGAAGCACCCTCATACTGTGTGTTGACCAGTCAACAGCCATGTGATGCGTTGAATTCCATGTTGGAAGCCGTGTGGTGGCTGTTTTGAATGGCTGAGTACACGCTGTGTACTAGTAAGTACACTCCGTGTAATTTAGTTTTTCTCTCCAATAAAATTATGGGGCCTCTCCTCCTTTTCATACCATTCCTCTCCTCGCCATTCCTTCGAGTAGAGCCCTCCCGAGAGACTCCAAATCTCCTTTCTTCTATAACTTCTTCGTTCAAGAACCGAATTACAATCCGTCAGCATCCACGAGATCATAACGATGAGGCTAAAATTATGAGCATGGACATGTTTTTTTCCCTAGGACCTTTCCTTCCCAACTTCCACCCGAGGTTTTTTCCGAGTTTGGAAGAAGCGATGAACGCTGATGGACATCTTCTAAAGTTGATCTGGGGGAGCATTGTGATAAGAACCTGTTGAGGTAAGGATTTTACATTCGTCTCTCAAATTTTTACATCATTAGGGATGGGTGTCCTCTTGCTTTCACGAGACATAGTTGAACCAGTTTAATGAATATAATAACTGGATTAATGAATAGGGATGGGTATGTTGTTATGTTTATCATTTGCTTATCCTTCTTATGTTTTGAATTCAATAGGCTTATGCCTACTAAAAATCATAGTTGTTAGGGGGCCTTTGGGTGTGCAATTAAATGTCTCCCTATCTTTCAAGACCATTTTTGTTGATGGAAACTTTGTGGAATATGGAAATTGGTTAATCATGTAATGTTGGATGATTAAATGAATAGCTGGAACCCTTGTGTGATCATCTCGGCTGAACAAAATGGAATAATGAACATGTGAGTGTTGGTTTGGTTACGTTCTGTGTGAAAGGGGGGTGAATCCTGGGTTATTATGAATAGGATGGGCAGCGGGGCTATGATAAAAGATATTAAAAAGGGAAATGATGTGGCACGATCCGGTTTTGTGATACAGTTGTAGAGATGTGGTTATAGTGGCAGCAAGGCTGCAGTTATGGGTTGTAAAATTAAAAGAAATTGGAAAGTTGATAAATGAACTGTGGGGAATGATAATGAATTAAATTCGAGAACAATCAATGGGGATTGTTTGATGATAAAAAGGTTGTTTTTGTGTTTCTTTTGTTCTATCTAACTTGATTTTTGGTTGGCAAGGTTTTTCTACGAAATGCTTGATCTTGTATGATAATTTTCCAGTAGTTAAGGAACTAATAAACTAATATTGTTGAAACATGAAAACCTAAATGGGGTTGGGAGTTTTTGTTGTGTGCATGCTTCATATTAGTAGTTCCAAGGCATGTGCTTAGTTTCTCTATTTAGAGGCCATAGGTTGGGCTGTGTGTTTGGAATACATATATGTTTCTATATCTTTGTGTATTATTGCACCCCACCCATGTTGAGAACCAAGTTCCGAACACTCCCATTTTATGTGAGAGGGTGTTTTTCCCCTTAGTTACTAGAAACATAATTCTCCTCTTCAATAGGATGTGATGGATTGAGGTGACCTTACACCTAAGTCTCTTCGGGTAGGTTTTGATTGGAGTGATTTTTTTATCCCAAGACACTTCGGGAAGGTTTACTGTTCTCAAGAATCTTTGGAATGTGGCCTAGGTGTGTTCGGGAGGGGATGTGATTTGTGGTTCTTGAGTCCCAGGTGTGTGCAGGAGGGATGTGTGGCTTTTGATGCCATGGTGTGTGCGGGCGAGAAGAGTGTGGTAGTGTCAGGATGTTCACCATTAGGAAGAGAAGCTCACTAGTGGGGGGGAATGGTTCGGGGTACCCAATACTCTTGTTATTATATACTACTAACTATTGCTTTGTGTTTTTGGTGAGCGTGGCTGGTGAGGTTGGGTGGATAGAATTCCTTGCTAGGTTTTGGTTTCTTCTATTTTTTCTCAAGGGACATTAGGATGTCTCCCCAGCTGTGCATGAGAGATTTAGGTTTCCCTACAATGTATACTTTTATTCTCACCCTATGTTTACTTTAAGGTTTCCATGAGGACTACCAGGGTCGTACGGGACCCTACAAGTCAGGACAGTTGGAGTTGTTGTAGTTTTTGTACCCTTGTTTCTTTTGGTATTGCACTTTTTGAGTCTTCTTGTACATGTAATTTGTTCAGAACTTTTTTAAACATGCATTTGTGATTGGTTTGGGTTTATTTTCATTTACTTGTTCTTTTTTATTTTGGTATTTGACTCATACTATTTCTTGATCTTAAATAATAAAAAAAGGGTAATGCCTCCCATATTTGTGAAAAATCATACCTTTGGTGCTAGTCGCCACTCCAGGGCCTACTGGAGGTAGGACTCGGGGGTAATTATCACCCTCTCACTGTTTCCAACTCAGGAGGGGCATCTTTAGTGGGAGGTGGTCGTGACAGAATGGTATTAGAGGTGATGGTTGAGAGATAGGATGGAGTCTAGAGTTAGGCACAGTGAGGATTTTACGGGATGGTAGGGAAACAGTGTTGGATGATCATGGTGTGTGACATAGGCCAGGGAATATCGGCAAGGACACGGGTTTTTAGGGCCCCCAATGACCCGTTTCAAGGACTCTGAGCCTACAGAATGGCCAGTTGAGACTACATTGATTGCAGGGTAGAGACCCTAGGGAAGTTACGTACATCATCATGTTTGTGATTTACTTGATTTGGGTGTTCTGGGAAAGAAATTGAAATAATGTGATAAAATGAATTCTTAATAAATTTCCTTACTACTTGGGCTTAGGTGATATTTATTTACCGTATAGTTATGGAACCTGGACGTCGTCCCCGGATGACTCGGACAGTCGAGGCCTAGTAGATTCAATTGGTCGATTAGTTGATGATTCACCGAGAGGAGGAGGATGATCAGTGGCTGAAGACTCTCTGTTCTTTCCAACGACAAACCCTCAATAATTATGAGGGCAGTACATCAGATATGGATACGGAGGGATGTTGTGAGGAGATAGTGATCACTTTTACATTAATCTATGCTCTGAGGGTGTACTGGGTTCCCCTAGCAGTCAGTTAGCTGAGAGGTGCGGTGCGTCAGTGGTGGACGCTCTACCTCGGGGAGAGGTCAGAGGTAGAGGTTTTGTGGGCTGACATTGAGAAGGAGTTCCGAGAAGAATTCTTTCTTCAATGATCAAGGAAGAGAAGAAGCAGGAGTTACTCTCCCTCAAGTAGGGGAGTATGTCAGCACGAGAATTGTGGATCAAGTTCAAAGATCACCTACGCTTTTCTCCGGATCTCTTTCCAGATGATGAGTCTCGGGCAAGATGTTTGGAGGAGGCGCTTCGTCCTTCGCTCTAGTATGTTGTCACCCCCCTTCACCCTTCTGAAGTACTTCTAATTACAGAAGAAGTAAGAGGTTGTAGAGAGGATGCACTCACAGGGAGGTTCACCATAACAGGGGATCCAGCCGGGTTCATCAAAGGGGAAGGCAGTCAGCAGTAGGTCTCCTCTGACAAGACCTTCCATATTCAGGCCAGTAGAAATCAGGCCCCAGTAGGTCCAGTTCTGATCTTCAGGTCCTCATCCCTTTCTCATGATCCCAGGACCAAAGTGTTTCTCTTGTGTAGTTTTTAGGCACATTCAGAGTCAGTGCCTAACCTGAGCTCAGTACGGTGGAGGTGGGCAGGTTCAGCGCCCGCCTCAGCAGCACCAGTTGCCGGGGAGGCCCTTCCATGAGTAGTAGGACCCTGCTCCTCCGAGGGAAGACTTTGCAGGAGGATTCCGACCTCTGGGTACTCCTCAGGAACCTCGACCAGGGTGTGGTTGGGTAGGTGGTCGACATCATAGATGCAGAAGAGCTGGGTGTGGACCGTTGCACGTAGTAGAGTTGGCATCTTCGGCGGGACCAGAGGTGGTGCGATGTACGATTTGTTTGTTCAGTACTCTCTTTTTTTCTTTGTTCGATTCAGAAGCTTCACACTCTTTTGTTGCACCCGGTCTAGCCCATGCTTTGGTTCTAGACGTAGAGAGACTTTTCATACCCCTGGTGCTGAGTACACCATTTGGAGTTCAAACCAGCGTATCTTGTGTTTTCCAGGGATGTGGGCTGATGTTGGGACCACATCGATCTAGTGGGGATCTTCTTTTTCTATAGATGCAACCATACGATGTCATTATAGGCATCAAATGGTTTTTTTCATTTAGTGTCGTTATCACTGATTCTGAAGAAGAGTCGTGTTCTCCGACGTGGATGGGCATCGTGTAGCTTTTGTTGGAGAGAGGAGTTGTCAGGTGGGAATTCGGCATGTGAAGCCTCTCCATTCCTTGTTAGGCGGGTTATTAGTGGTTTCAACTGATACAGAGATTATGGATGTCTCATAGGTTGTTGGGCAGTTCCTTGATGTTTTTTCCAATGAGGTTGTGACTCTACCCCCCCCCCCCCCCCCCCGATGTGACATTGAGTTCGGGATATACTTACAGCCTGGTTCCCATCCGATTTCGATGTCCCCTTATCGGATGGAACATTCGGAGTTTCGGGAGTTCTGGATTCAGATTGAAGACCTGATGGAGATGGATTTTGTTCGACCTAGAGTGTCACCATGGGGTGCTCCAGTTTTGTTTGTGAAGAATGCAAATGGTGGTCTCATGCTCTACTTAGACTACCGAAGGTTGAGACAGGTAACGATCAAGAACCATTACCCCCTTCCAAGTATAGATGATCACTTTTACTAGTTTAGGGTAGTAGGATGGTTTCCTATGAATGATCTACAATCTGGATATCATCAGCTAAGGATAAAGGACAATGACATCTCGAAGACGGCTTTCAGGTGCAGGTATGGGCACTTCAAGTTGGTAGTGATGTTGTTTGGAGTTACGAATGCACCAGCTATGTTCATGGGACTTATGAACCTTGTCTTCTGATTGTTTCTAGACCGGTTTGTCGTTGTGTTTATCGATGATATCCTGATCTACTCTAGATTAGAGGAGGATCACGTTGAGTATCTCAGGGTAGTCTTGGAAGTCCTTCGACACCACCAGTTTTATGGGAAATTGTCGAAGTGTGAGTTCTTGACGCAATAATTACACTTCCATGGGCACGTAGTATCTCAGCAAGGAGTGTATGTGGACCCATCGAAGGTGGAGGAAGTTGTTTCTTGGGAGGCACCCAATAGTGTGGCAGAAGTTCGTAGTTTCTTGGGGTTTTCAGGTTATTATCGGAGGTTCGTATCGGACTTTTAGCGATTTTATGGTCCATTGACAACTTTGACAAGGAAGGACCAGGTCTTGCTATAGAGCGAGCAGTGCCATAAATTTTTCGACTACCTGAAGGAGAAGTTGTTCAGTGCTCCAGTACTCAGGTTTCTAGAGGAAGGGATGTTTTATGGGGTGTTTTCTGAATCTTCATGCCTTTATTCGGGGTGCGTACTGATGAAGAAGAAGGGCCTGATCTGTTTGGGTCTAGGAAGTTGCGCCCTCACGAGCGTAACTATGCCACCCATGACCTAGATCATGCAGAAGTAGTATTAACACTGAAGTTTTAGCAACAATACCTCTTTTGGGAGCATTTTGTGGTTTTTTCAGATCACAATAGTTTACATTATATCTTCTCCCAGCGTGACCTGAACTTATGGCAGGAGAGATGGGTTGAGTTTCTCCAAGACTATGACTTCATGATCTCTTACACTGAAGGTAAGGGAAATGTTGTGGCTGATGCCTTGAGCAGGAAGTCGCATAAGTAAGTGGTTCGTGAATCCGTTGATGCTTGGAATGCAATGGGAGATTTGGCTGCCTTGCACTTGGATGCAAGCGTAGAGGGAGTTAGAGGCAGTTTGTTTCAGATGACGGTGCAGTCCTCAATGTTGTAGTAGGTGGAAGAGTCTCAGTGGGGAGACTACGAGGTAGAAGTAATGCGGGATCGTATCGATCAGGGAAATGCTCCAGAAGGATGGTCAGCGGACAGCCGACATAAAATTCTTTTTCATGGAAGTTTGTTTGTTCCGGAGGTGATTTGTGAGGTATTTCTCCATGACTTCCATAGCTCAGCCTTGGCGATACATCCAGGAGTTTCAAAAATGTACTGAGTCATGGGGAAATAGTTTTGGTGGCCTCGGGTGAAACGGGCGGTGGCGGAGTTTGTAGCCAAGTGCCTAGTGTGTTAGGAAGTAAAGGTCGGATACCGTGTTCCCAGTGGTTTGTCGTATCCTTTAGATATGATCGAGTGGAAGTGGGATGACATCTCAATGGTCTTCATCACAGGACTACCTAGAGCTTATGGTGGTTAAGATGCTATCTGGGTCGTGGTGGATCTACTGACGAAATCAGCTCACTTCTTAGCAATTAAGAAGTCATTCCTGGTGAGTACCTTAACACAGAGGTATGTAGATGAGGTGGTTTATTTCCATGGAGTTATGAAGACTATCTTATCATATCAGGATACTCGATTTACCTCACAAGTATAAAGGGGGTTATAGCATGATTTTGGCACCCAGCTATGCCTTAGCACTGCTTTCCACCACCAGTCTGATGGGCAGACAGAGCAGACTATCCAGACGTTGGAGGACCTGCTATAAGCATGCGTTCTGGATTTCAGAGGATCGTGGGTGAGACATTTTCCTTTAGTATAGTTTTCCTACAACAACAGCTTCCACTCTACTATTGTCATGGCACCGTTTGAGGATTTGTATAGAAGACCAAGTCATTCAGCCATTTGCTGGGCAGAGATTGGTGAGACAGGTGCTCTTGGGCTAGAGGTAGTACAGAGCACTACAGAGAAAGTTCAGCTTGTACGTGAGAAGATGAAAGTTGATCAGGACCGACAGAAGTCTTATGTTGATTTTCAGAGGAGGCCCTTGGAGTTAGAGGTGGTAGATCACATGTTCTTGACGTTTTCCCCTCGATGGGGGAATCATAGGTTTAGAAGGGGAGAAAGGTCTCCCCTAGGTTCATCGGACCTTTCGAGGTGATGAGGCAAGTCAGCGAGGTGGCATATCAGCTGTCCTTGCCACCTCAGTTTGAGAAGGTTCATGACATCTTCCAGATCTCCCAGCTTCATCAGTAATTACATGATGACTCTCACGTTATCGACTAGGGAGAGTTAGATATGGGATATGACGCAACTTTCGAGGAATGACCAGTCAGAATTGAGGATTGTAAAGATAAGGTGCTCTGTGGACAAACCAGCGCCTTGGTTCTAGTGTTGTGGATGAATGGAGGCATCGAGGAGAGCACTTGGGAGTGGGAGGCTCAGATGCACGCTCAGTACCCGGAGTTGTTTTCCCTTGTGTTTTTTTTGTTCTTCTAAGCTATGTTTTGGTGTAATACTATGTACCTTTGATATATGTAATGCTTGGATTGTCAGTTGTGAGACGTTTTGTTTCCTTGTTCTGTGGAAGTGTGTAACATGTCTGGATATGTGGGTAAAGGGGAAAACATGATACTTAATTGAGACACATTAATGTGTATGCGATTTAACCCATGGAGGTGAGTTAGTGCCGCCTAAAGCGGATAATATCTCGATAGGGGAGAAGGAATTCCTCAAGACATGTGCTTGGGCAGTGTGTTGGTTGTACGGTGTTGGGGGCAGATTAAGTTGGAAAAAATCATAATATATGGAATTGGGAAGACCCAATTCTTAATCAAGACGCATTAATGTGGATGCGATTAAACCCGTGTAGGTGAGTCAGTGCCACCTAAAGCAGATAATATCACGACAAAGGAGAAGGAATTCCTAACACCTATGATTAGGGTTGTTGGTTGGGTTCCTATTATAATGAGATACCTAAGAGGTATCTTGTTGGGTTCCTCTGGGGTGGTTTTGAGTTCTTGGGGTTGAGAATTTTTTAAGAGGTATCTGGTGTAATGGCTCGGACCTATACGGCCCTTTCCTTTGTCAAAAAGATTGGCATGAAGTGTTCTAGAGTGTATAATTGTCTTTTCCCACACTTTTCAGAATTTTGTGACTACACGTCGTGTAGTGTGAGTACACGCCGCGTACCACCTTTCCGAGTATACCACATTTTGAAGCCGAGTCCTTTCCATGTGAAATAAATAAGTACACACCGTGTAGCCCATCCTACATGCCGTGTAGTGTCTCCCTGCATACGCGTTACCCTCAAACCATGTGTTGACCAGTCAATGGTCGTGTTCCATGTTGAAGTTGTGTCCTTTCCATGTGAAATAAATAAGTACATCCCATGTATCCCATCGTACACGCCATGTAGTGTCTCCCCACGTACGCGTTCACCTCAAACCGTGTGTTTACCAGTCAACGGTCAAGTGTCGCGTTGAATGTCATGTTGGATGTCGTGTGGCGACCGTGTCGAATGGCCGAGTACACGTCGTGTACTACGAAGTACACACTGTGTACTTTATTTTTTATAACCTATAAGAGAAAGGGGCCTCTCCTCCTTTTCATACCATTCCTATCATCCCCATTCCTTCAAGCAGAGCCCTCCCAACAAACTCCAAATCTCCTTTCTTCAATAACTTCTTCGTCTGAGCTCCGATTTACGATCTGTCAACAGCCAAAAGATCATAACGACGAGGTGAAACTTCTGAGCTTAGAGCTGTTGTTTTTCTGTCGGCCGTTCCTTCCCATCATCCACCCAAGGTGGTTTTTTCCAGGTTTGACATAAGGGACAGATGTCGATGGATGTCTTCTAATGTTGATTTGGGGGAGCATTGTGATCAGAACTTGTTGAGGTGGGGATTTTACCTTCATCTCTATAATTTGTGCATCATGCGGGATGGGTGTCCTCTTTCATTCATGATACATAGTTGACCCAGTTTAATGAAGATAATAACTGGCTTAATGAACGAGGATGGGGAAGTTGTTATGTTTATCATTTTTTTATCCTTGTAATGTTGTGAATTGAATAGGATTATGCCTACTGAAAATCACGGTCATTGGGGGCCTTTCCTTGCGCAATTAAATGTCGCCACATCTTTCTAGACTGTTTTTGTGGATTGAAATTTTGTGGAATATGGAAATTGGTTAATCATGTAATGTTGGCCAATTAAATGAATATTTGGAACCCTAGTGTGATCACTACGGTTGAAAAAAATAGAATAATGAACATGTTGGTGTTGATTTGGTTATGTGGTGTGTTTAAATGGGGGGGTGAATCATGGGTTATTACGAATATGATGGGAAGAGGGGATGCGGTAAAATAAATAAATAATGGCAATGATGTGGAACGAGCCTTATTATGTGATACAGTTGTGGAGATGTGGTTATAGTGGCAGCATGGCTACAGTTATGGGTTGTGATATTAAAAAAAGTGGATAGTTGATAAATGAACTATGGGTAACGATAATTAATTAAACACGGGAACAATCAATGGCGATATTTTTATGATAAAAAGGTTGTTTTTGTGTTTCTTGTGTTCTATATAACTTGATTTTTGGTTGGCAGGGTTTTTCTACGAAACTATTGATCTAGTATGATAATTTTCCAATAGTTAAGAAACTAATAAACTAATACTATTAAAACATGAAAACCTAAATGGGGTTGGGATTATTTGTTGTGTCTACGCTTTGTAGTAGCAGTTCCGAGGAACGTTCTCAATTTCTCGGTTTAGAGGCCATAGGTTGGGATGTTTGATTGGTATACTTATATGTATCTATATCTTTGTGTTTTGTCGCACCCCACCCATGTTGAGAACCTAGAGCCGAACACTCCCATTTTATGGGAGATGGTGTTCTTCCCCATAGTTACTAGCTCCTTCCTGATGCTTCTTCCATAGGTTGTGATGGCTTGAGAAAATCCTACACCTATGTCTCTTCAGGTAGGTTTTGATTTGTGTGATATGTTTAGCCCAAGACTCTTCGGGAAGGTTTACTGTTCCCAAGAATCGTCAGGATGAGGCCCAGGTGTGTTTGGGCAGGGATGTGATTTGTGGTTTGTGAGGCCCAGGTGTTTTTGGGTAGGGATGTGATTTGGGGTTTGTGAGGCCCAGGTTTTGGTGAGCGAGATGTGTGGCTTTTGAGGCCCAGGTGTGTGCGAGTGGGAAGAGTGTGATAGCTTCAGGATGTTCGTCGTTCGGAAGAGAAACTAACTAGTGGGGGGGGAATGGTGTGGGGTTCCCAATACTCTTGTTCTTATATACTAATAAATGTTGCTTTGTGTTTTTGGTGAGCATGGCTGGTGAGTTTGGGTGGATAGAATTCATTTCTAGGTTTTGGTTTCTTCTGTTGTTCTCATGGGACATTAGGATGTCTCCACACCTATGCACAAGAGCTTTAGGTTTCCCTACTGATTAGACATGTATGATCACCCTACGTTTACATTCAGGTTTCCAGGAGGACTACCAGGGCCGTACGGGACCCTACTAGTTGGGACAGTTGGTGTTATTGCAGTTGTTGTACCCTTTTTTCTTTTGGTATTGTACATTTTTTAGTTTTCTTGTACTTTTACTTTTTTTAGAACTGTTTAAACATGCATATGGGATTGGTTTGGGTTTATTTTCATTTACTTATTCCTTTTTCTTTTGGTGTCTGACTCATCCCATTTCCCTATCTTAAATAATAATAAAAAGTTTAATGCCTCCCATATTTTTGAAAACTCATACCCTTGGTGCTAGTCGCCACTTTGGGGCCTACTGGAGGCGGGACTCGGGGTTCATTATATCCCTCTCACAATTTCCAGATCAGGAGGGGCATCATTGGTGGGAGGGGGTCATGATAGTTTGAGGGCATTTTTCCATTAAAAGTAATAATGCTCCATTATACAAGATAGAATATCATACATTGAGGTTAACAAAGTGGTTTTACCATATAAAATTATTTTCGTTGTTCCATAAAATATGAACACTATGATTTGTAAATTTTTGGGATTTTTAAAAGTTGTAACTATATTCAAGTTTCAGTTTTTCCCACATTCATCCCCTATCTCATGTGTTTTTAACTAGTGGTGTTTTAAGGAAGGGCACTCCATCACACTTATTTAATTCCATTCTCTATTTTACTTTATTTACATGTAAATTAAGATGTTGGTCGGTATCATTTAACAGTTACCATTTACATCTTATCATTCTATATGACCATGATGTCTCTATGATATTTGATCATATATATTCTTTATTTTTAAGTATGAGAAGTATTTAATATTCATTATTATGATTTTATTCTACTGTGAGGGAATCTCCTAATTCAATTTTTATTTCACAATTTAATAATAATTGTTAATGTGTGATTCCTTTTAGATGAAATAATAATATCAATATAAATTTTCATGTATTACATTTTATAAATTTTTTTGTTTTTTAAATTGTTGTATAATTAATTGTAGAGATATTTTATTACCATAATGTTAGTTAGATCAGGTATATTAATATTTTTTCACACAGAGAATATAATTTCCACATTCTAGTAATTTCATAATATATATTAATTATTTGAAAAAAGTGTTTTTTTAATGTGAGTCTCAAAAATATTATGGTCTTTTAATAGAGGATTCATATACTGTTGGTTTCAAATGGAATGTTTCATGTCAACAAAATGGGGTTTGATAATGCTGGGTGTGTATGGACTGTGTTAATTTATTTTATAGTCAAATGGTCGATTGGAGTGTGGGGAATGATTTATATAATATGGTTTCATAATATTGAAATATAATTGGGGTTTATAATAAATTGTTTTCAACGAAATTACTTTGACATGAATTTTTAAATTATATGATTTTTTTCTATTAATCTTGTTATAAAAGGATTATTAATTTTTTACAAATTATATGTTTATGTATTTTGATGAATTTAATCACCACCATTCATGTATTGTTAGATTTATAATATATTCCAAATGTTATTATTATGATTATTTATTTTCTCATGACTCTTAAGCATGGTTGATATGTTATAGTGTCTTTCATATGAGGTTGTAAAATTTTAAATGAGGTTTATATAAATATTTTGTTTTTATTGATTTTTATTATATCCATGTAAAATGATTCATTATCACAATGATTGTATAATATAATTGTATCATATGTATCTAATTATTATTTCTAGATTGATGTTATTTAATATTAATTCTCAATCACACGCTAGTACACAAAGAGTGTTACACCATCATTGGTGTTTATGTTATACATTGTGCCCATTTAGGGGTTTGTAGATGATGATTATATGAGTTTCAATGCGGGGTACAAGGATAAATTATTTTCTATGATACCAGATATAGTACCATTAATTTATATCCCACATAGTGTATTATGATACATCATAATTTTTAAAATCTTTTACGGTTTAAATTGATGAATAATTTATATCCCCTAATTTTCATTGACCATTGGACTATTATTATATGATTATTACAAATACATTATAAGTTGGAGATTAGGGGGATTTTTATGGTTATTTGTTTTTCACAATTTGTATGGTATACATTGGTATTTATCATAAAATTATATAAAAATATTTATTTATATAGGAATAAATTATTTTTAATATATTTTTTAGTATATAATTTTTAAAAATTTAAAAGAAATGGGGTTAATATTTATTGAGTATGTTGGAATCAATATTATTGTGGGTTAGAGGAGTTTTTTAAATATATTATCTCTATAATTTTCGGGTGAATATTGTTTATATTAAATAATAATACTTGGTTTTTTCATAGATGGGTTGTCCTATGGTTTTAAAAATGTCTTTTCTAATTTATGATTATTTTTTCCTTATATATGATCAATAAATATGATACATATATTATATTATATTTTTTTTCAAACTACAATATATGTAATTATTTAAAAGTGAAATTTCATAGACTGATTGGTGATATAATACTAGTTACATTTCACTCAGACCATGTATGTGAACTAAAATTTATGTGTGTATGCAGCATCATTTTCTTGTAAGATGTCATGTTTATATCATACATATTATTCATGGTGTTTTTTTGATGTGTTAGGATGTAATGAGATTCTCTTGGTCATATGGATGAGGATTGAGCAATATCGGATGAAGGTTTTTGGGAACATTCCTCAAATAGATCATAGAACCAGTATATTTTTGTATATTTTTATTAAAATATTTATTTCAATGTATATATATAAAGGATGTTTTATTCTATTTATGAATTAGTTTTTTTTTTGTTATCATATTTTTCATATTTAATATTTCTTAATTATTTTTTTTATTTAAATAAATTCCAAATGTATATATATTTAATCCATGATTCATAGTTGTTTCTACTACTATTTAATGTGTCATATTTGGGTGAAATAATTTGGTAATGACATGGTATTCTTCATGTAATTTTTTTTAAATATATGTGAATTTGACGAGTCTGCTAAAATTGACGGCACATCATTATGATGCCCAGAGTTCCCAGAATGAATTTAGGAACTTTTTATCGGGTACATTCAGTGAAAGTTTGATTGGGTTTTTATAACATTTGAACCGGTGCTGAGAATTTATATCTGAGGGCACCATTGAACTCGTAGCACCAGTATTCTCTTAAGGATACTCTCACCTCAACATTAGTTGGTCGAGTGAGAAAGTTACATTTTGGTTTTTTTGGGGAAATTATAATATAAAATATTCACATGTTTTATTTTATTTTATCTGAACAAAACCTCCATGTGGGAGTTAAAGTGTGGGGACCCCCCTACATTAACCTCTCATGAGAGGCTATGGTGGTGGGGCCCACTCGAACCTAACCTCCCACAAGAGGTTTTGTTGGTGGGGACCACTAGAGACTAAGCCACCTTTAATCAAGGGAAACCTCTCAACTCCCTCATAAATTAGGGAGATCCTCTTAACCTCCTCCACCATAATTGTGCCAATGCAAATGCAATTTATTGTGCCTACAATTCCTTAATCAATTTAAACCTTTTTGAATATTATGTCAATGACATAATAGATTTTATAATATATTATATTGGGCTACCTATTCATTTTTTTGAAAAGGAGGAAGGATCCATGGAGAGAAAAGCTCTTACCCATGAAAGAACATCACCATAGAAACTAGAGTGTGTTCCTCCTACGATGATCGACCACAACATCGACTTTTATTCTCATAGCTTCCTCCGATGTAGGATGTGTTTGTCTACAATGAATCATCGTCCTCTATCTCACACTAACATCGATGAACAATGAACAAGGTATGGGATTATAGTGACTGATTATATATTTTTTTCCCTGTAGTTCCCTTATAAGACAACGAACCCGTATCAACTTCAAACTAGTTGATCCGCATGTGTTTTCCTTTTGTAGGTTTTGGGATTATTCATTGAAGGGAGGTTTGTGTGCTTCATTTTTGTGAGACAAATGCTACCATCATAAATGCGGATGGTGCAGACCAAACCAACATGGCCTGACCCCAACGTCATTCTCTTTTACAGTGTTCTTCGAGACGGAGGATGGTGATAATGATGACTAAAGTGATGAAGGTAGATGTTGAGCCACCTACGGCCTCCGCGACCCGTGCCACCCTCGCGGCGATCCACGCTGTCGTCGGACGAACTGGCCACACCCTCTTACAGTTCCCATGCCGAACCACCCTCGTGGTCTCCGCCTTTCCGGCCGAGCATCCTCGGGCCAGGCTGAGCTGCACTAGGTGCCCCGTTCGCTGGCCGAACCGGCCCTGACATCTTGATCGAAGCGGCTACTGGTCATGCCAGCTTCACGAGCCACCCTGGTTGCGCCAGCCCACCGACCCCACGTCACCTCCAGGGGAACTAGGCCTGGACGCGTCGCGGCCTGGCCAGACCGCCTCAGTCTACCAACTTCCTGAGTCCCCAGTTGTGTCGCACCCCGGTCATTCCGCCCTGTCCCACCAGCTTCCTGAGCCTCGGTCGACATGGCCCCTTCCGCACTGCCCCTGTCCCATCTCGAGTTGTTCCCCGCGTCCCTCCAGGTCGGATCGGCCTCGCAGTTCTCTCCTGGTCCTCCCCGGTTTAACAGGCCCGCACCCACATGATTCCCCGACTACACCGGCCCCTCACGGTGCCCTCCGGGCCGAGCCGCCCTCACGCCGACCCATGGCCGGTCTGCTCCCTCATAATCATTCTGCACCCTCGCGTCCCTCTACGACCCCTTACAGCCTACTGGGCAGGGCCTAGTGGTTCGGGCCGATCCTAATGGGCTGGCCTGCCCAACGAGATGGGCCAGACCCAACGGGTATGTCCTGGTCAACCGGGACCGGGACAGCCCAAATTGGGCTGGGTAGGGTCGGTCCAACAAGGTCAGACCATAGTCGGGCCCACTATGACCCCTTTAATTTATTTTGGCCATTTCATTGGAACTAGGTGTCCGTTTAACTAACTGTTAGCGGCCCTGGTAATATTGGAGAATGAAAATCCCTTTCAGTATAATTCACTAGAGTTTTGGATGAATTTGAGATATGGTCAGGTTGGATCATGCACGAATCCAACCGGGCCACTAGGACTAAAAGGCTAGAAACTCACAGACCGGGTGTCTGATTGATGCTTCGCCTTTTGCATTGATACTCTATTGAAAAAGTGGGTCATTGAGACACTTTTTCAAGGGAAAACATGACAGTTTTATTATTTACTAGTAGATCATGGAGCAGATCCTTCTAGTGAAGAGTGAGCGGAGTTCATAGACCTAGTATCTAACAGAGACGTGACGAATACTGACTGTTTTACTCAGTGTGATTCTACTAGCCTGTGGGGGAACGCCTGGGTGTGAAGGAAGACCCAAGGTGGAGGAGCGGTTTTGGTGACATAGCAGACCCATTGTCCTCAAAAATAGTACTACCTCATCCATATATGAGTAGGAGAGCCTAAGTGTGGTAGCATACCTGTTGTGGGGAGCGCCTCTATATGATGTAGAAGACCCACTGTAATCGACATGAGGATTACCTCATCATCCCAAGGATAGTGGGAAGCACCTTTGTGTGATGCAGCAAGCCCACTGTACTAAATAGAGGATGCATTTTTCATCATATGAGGTTTTTATAATGTGTTGAGGAGGGAAATTGATACTACCCATAGACTAAAATCCTGGTTGAGTTAAGTTAGTTCTTTTGTGTTTTCCTCATGATTGAGATGCATTACATAATAACTTAGTTATATGTATGGGCATATACCTATGTTGGGTTATCTGTTGATTCCTTACCTTGGGGTTTATCCTTGGTGGATTAGTGGGACCTTGAGGTTCTAGGGGTCCCTACTGAGTATCGTTATACTCAACCTTGAATGGGTTATGTCTACACCCTGTAGTATTGGATGTAGATGATAGACATCACTGACTAAGGCTAAGAGTACTAGGACTGGACAGTACCCAGAGGTGGACCATACGATGAGTCGGTACACAGAGGAGACTGATGTATGTGGATTGTTGAGGAGGTTATCTATACCTACACTTCATGTAGGAATCCCATAGGATGACCCAACATATTTTTTTCCTTTCATCAGTTGTACTTGCACTACCAGTTCCTTGTACTTTACAATTAGGCTTGTATTTCTGGCCCCTTTTACTTTTCAACACTTTTTGGTTATACAGTTTAATTTGTATTTTTTATCCAACTGTGTTCTCTTTTGTGTGTTTTAACAGGTTATAAAGGCAATGTCTTCCCAATTTTAAGGAAACACGCTTTTGGTGGTAGTCACCAGCCCCTTGCCTAAGGAAGGGGGGCTTGGGGTAGTCAAGGCATGGGCCCTAGTGGAAGGGTTGTGATAAATTGGTATCATATGAGTCTGTTCCACCACAGAACATAGGAATATTATATTTTATGTGATTAATTAGTGCTAAGTGTAGTAAGTGTGGTTTTTAGTTCAGGGAGACCATTGTTGGTGCAGCGGCTAACGTATCCATACACCAGGACCCTGACATTTGATTTCTGACATATTTCATAAAACACATATTTTGTGGGTGTTTTCAAAAGTATTATTTATTTCATCTCACCAGGTCATCTCACCAGGTATACCTTTTTAACCATAGCATTTACGTTTCCTTTCAGGGTGTCTCTACGCAGACAGTCGGCTAGAGTACCGAGAGTCATATGCACTAATATCCCACCGAACTACGAGGCCTCGATGTAGGTCCCTCCACCAGTAGAGGAACCAGTGGAGGCCCGAGCGGTACCATTACCCATTGGGACAACGATGCCACCATCCCTAACAGTAGACGTTTCATGTCGCATGAGTGCGTTGCACGTGTTCCAGTGCCAGAGGCAACCTAGGTTATGTGGAGAGACGGACCCATAGGAAGCTTAGGATTGGATGGATGTTGTGGTGAGAGTTATTTGACAAATAGGGACTCCAGCCGACCTCATGGTGATACATACCGCCAGCCTTATACAAGAATAAAAGGTAATGTGGTGAAGCTTCATGCTCTAGGTCAACAATGAGGTGACACTTCTCTGTGAACACATCAAGATCCTGTTTTGGGAAGAGTTTTTTCCAGAGACTCTTTGTGAAGTGTGTATTTAGGAGTTACTTCATCTACATAAGGGTAGAATGGCTGTAGCTCAGTACTCAGGGAGGTTCATAGAACTCCCATTCTACTCCACCAATATGGTACGAGACCCATTCTTCAAGGCGCAAACCTTCAAGCATGCATTCAGGCAGGTGATCAGGGCTTCAGTGATCTCACTCAGCATCCTGACGTAGGTTGGGGTGTTAGAGAGATCCCTCTTAGTGGAGAGTTTCCTTGCTGAGAATTCTCAAGCAGAGAGATCCACCATTAGTCGAAACTTAGCAGAGTCATCTACAGCTAGCAACAAAAAGATGTCACACAGGTCTAAGTGGACTAAACCTACAGCTTCATGACCACATGGATCATTATCGGTTGTGTCGGGCACCCGCAATAGAGAAAGACATGCCAAGAGCAGGCAGTGTTACAAATTCGACAAGTAGGTTCACATAGCTCGTGAATACATGAACCACCTTTCTGATAATCAGCAGACAGTTGAAGGACCTCCTAGGAAGAGACATAAATTTGATCGAGGTGGTCCACAAGGAGAAAGCGGACGAGGCAGAGGACCTGTTCGTGCAACTGGTGTTGGATGATGATTCAGGTGTTACCTCCACCACCACCAAGAGGTCCACCCCAATCACAGGGAGTCGGTTGACAAGGGGGATATCATCTCCATGCAGGTAAGGAATACGATATTGGTGCTTCGGAGATGATTTGAGGTATGATCTGTGTCTACACTACCATAGATGCAATACTTATAGATGTTGGTTCTAATCATTATTTCATTTCCAGTACCCTCGTTCAAAGCACGATGATTTTGACGGTGTCGTTGGCTCAATCCTTACACATAGAGAGTCTTAGAGGAGCAGATTCGACGATTAAAAACTAGTGTTGGTAGTGTGAGCTTACTGTTGGAGGTGAGAGCGTTGGCTGGGATCTCATGTTAGCGGCGTCGAGGCCTTAAGACGATATCTTGGGTATCGTCTAGTTTTCTACAGTTTGTGCTCTGATTGACTGTATTAGGCACAATGTGCGGTGTGTCCACACAAATGGGACCATTTTTACCCACACCGGCGAAAAGGGAGCCTTTGCAGCACACGATGGTCTTACATGGAGGAGAGTGCAGCCGATCACTCATTAGTCGGCCATCCTTACCCTCAGAGTAGTTGATGTGGATAGTCTTAGTGATCCTGTAGTGGTGGACTAGTACACAAATGTATTCAATGATGATGTTGTAGGTCTAACCCCTCGCAGAGAGTTATAATTTTTCATTGACTTATACCTCAGTATGACACCAATATTTACACTAGCGTATCGGATGGCTCCCTCAGATCTTTACGAGCTGCGGGTACAGCTAAAGGACTTGCAGGGGAAGGGATTCATCTGACCCAATGGTTTTCCCTAGGCAACCCTGATTATGTTTTCCATGAAGGCGGATGGAATATTCAGGCTTTGTGTTGTCTATCGGTACCTGAACTAGGTTAACATGAAGAATAGGTACCCACTCTCGAGGATTTACAACCTCTTTGATCAGTTTAATGGAGCATGGTGGTTATCAATGATAGTCATCTGATTAGGCTATCACCAACTCAGTGTTCGAGATGAGGATGTGAAAAATACAGCCTTCAGATTTCATTATGGCCACTACGAGTCCTCGGTTATGCCATTCTGCATATCCAATGCTATAGTAGTGTTCTTGGAAATCATGAACAAGATCATTCATCCATACCTCTATCGCTTTGTCATAGTCTTCATCAATGACATTCTGATCTACTCGACTACAAAAGATAAGCATGCCCATCATTTGTAGGTAGTACTGGACACATTCCGAGAGCACCAACATTATGGTAAGCTCTCGAAGTGCCAGTTAAGGATCCAAGAGGTTCAATTTCGTGGAAATGTCATCTTGGATGTTGCATTTGCAGTAGATCCAACGTAGATTGAGGTGGTACTGGCTTGGGATCCACCCATGTGTGTGATGGAGGTATAGAGATTTCTGGGTTTGGATAGATACTACAAAAGGGTTGTGCCAGACATCTACAAAGTTGCAGCACCACTATCATTCTTGACTAATAAAGGGAAACACATCATTCTTTCATAGATTTGACATCAGAGTTTTCAGGAAATGCGGCAGAGGCTGAATAGTTCACCCATCCTGAGCCTTCCAGAGGAGGGTGTAGGGTATGTACTTTACTGCAATGCATGAGGGACCAGACACGTATTTGTTCCGATGGAGGAGCAATAAAGGATCACATATGGTTCTCTACTGGTGATACAACATGAGAAGAACTACACTACCCATGACCTGGTGTTAGAAGTAGTGATATTCGCCTTGAAGATGTGGGGACACTATCTGGTCGGCGAGTATTTTACTGTGTACTCTGATCGAAAGAGTCTTAGTTATATCTTCTCTCAGAAAGACCCGAACCTGAGACAACAACGATGGCTTGAGTTCCACAAGGACTATGATGTCAATATATTCTATACTCCATATAAGGGGAACGTTGTTGTAGAATCACTTAGTAAGAGGTCTGGTATACAGTTTCTAGGTGAGGCAACAGAGAAACTGGCATCTTTACACATATAAATTGTGGATAGAGATGGATAATCTTTCATTCAGTCTCTTACAGTCACTCCACACCTTCTTCAGCGAGTCAGGGAGGCGCCGCATGGAGATGCTGACTGCGATACATGACATGTCAAGATATCCATAGGACACGCACCTGATGGTTTTTCTAAAGGTGAGGAGCACATCAACATCATTAAAGGATGTTCCCTGGTACCAATGTCACTTTAGGAGGATGTTTTTATGTAGTTACACACATCCCCGCAAGAGGTAAATATAGTAGTGGTGAAGTTGTACCAGGATCTCTGATGACAACACTGGTGGCTGGGAATGAAGAAAGAAGTTGCAGAGTTTGTCTCTCAATGACTCACTTGTCAGCAAGTGAAGGTGGAGCATCAAGTACCAGATGTCTTGATTCAGCCTTTAGAGTTTCCATGGAGGATGTGGGATGGGATATCCATGGACATCGTGACAGGACATTAATTTGAATCCAAGGGACAAGAATTGATTTGCATGATCATCGACCGAATCACCAAGTCCTTCCAGTTCCTACCAATCAGATATCAGGGTTGAGTTGAGATCTTGGTATACCTCTATGTTCAGAAGATTGTTCGGCTACAGGGAGTACACATGATGATTGTCTCTGATTGTGATACACATTATACTTCTTGTCTATGGAAGGGTTTGCAGTTGTATTTTGGAACATAGATTCATTTGTGCACCACCTTCAATCCTCATATGGATGGCCAGACTGAGCAGACCATTCTAACCCTCATGGAAATGCTTCATGCATGTTTCCTCGACTTTAGACGCATTTGGGAGGATCAATTACCTTTGGTGGATTTCTTATACAACAACAAATATCACTCCACCATAGGGATGGAAGCTTTTGAAGTGTTATATGATCGACCTTATAGATCACCATTGTGTTGGACTGACCTAGGGGTTTCAGCACTAGTGGGACCTGAGTTGTTTCGAGCTACCCCAGAGAAAGTACAAATCACCCAGGAGTTGATATTGACTGCACAGAGTGGGAAGTAGTTTTATTATGATATGAGACAGAGACCTATGTATTTTGAGCATGGAGACCACATCTTTCTAGGTGTCTCACCTCAACAAGGTCTATATAGATTTGACCAATGCAACATGTTATCTTTGAGATTAATCATAACTTTTTAGGTCCTTAGCAGAGTTGATGAGATGTCTTATCTCTTAACTCTTCCACCTAAGTTGAACCGGGTGCACGGCATCTTCCACGTATCTCAACTGAGGAAATATGGTCATTACTCTTCTGACTTTATCGACCATGGAGAGATAGACGTCGACGATTGGGATGATTTTACGAAGGTTCCAATAGAGATTGAGGATTGACAGGAATGGGTCATTCATGGATGATCGATTCATTTGATACGCGATAGCTGGCAGCACATGAACCTCCAGGAGAGCACATGAGAATGGGAGGCTCTGATGCATACTCAGTACCCCACATGTTCCCTTACTTTGAGTTGTTCCTTACGGGAACGTAGATTCATGGGTTGGGGATAATTTAATGACCCTAAATTTTTAATGTAATTTTTTTAAAAAATATGTGGGAATTATATGAGTCTGCAAAAATTAATGGCGTGTGATTATGAGGCCCAGAGTGTCTTGAATGAATTTATGAACTTTTTATCAGGTATGTTCAGTGAAAGTTAGAGCTAGTTTTTATAACTTTTGAACCGGTGCTCGAATTGATATTTGAGGGCACCATTGAACTCGCAGCACTGGTATTCTCTAAAATAGACTCTGATCTCGATGAGAGTTGGTCGATGTAGAATTCAGTTTTTTTGTTTTTCATGAAAATAATAAAATAAAATAAACCCATGTTTTATTTTATTTTATCTTAACTAAACCTCCACATAGGAGTTGAAGTGTGAGGACCACCCGACCTTAACCTTCCATGAGAGGTTATGGTGGTGGGGACCACCTGGGACTAAACCCCCCCCCCCCCCATTTTAATGTGGGAAACCTCTCAAATCTCCCATAAATGTGGCATATCCTCTTAACAACCTCCACCTTAATTGTGCCAATGCACATGCCATTAATTGTGCCAACTATTTATTAATATTTTTATACCTTTTTGAATATTATGCCAACGAATTAATAGATTTAATAATCTATTATCATGGGATACATATTCTATCATTGGAAATGGAGGAATGATATTTTGAGAGAAAATCTATCGCTAATGAAATAACCTCTCCTTCGAACGAAGAGTGTGTTCCTCCTATGAAGAACGACTTAGACTTCAACTTTCATTCTTGAAGCTTCCTCCGACATAGGAAGTGTTCATCTACAACGAATCGAACTCTGCTTTTTCGCCCCAACATCAACGAACAATGAACCAGGTAGGGGATTTTTGGGATTGATTATATTTTTTCCCATGTTCTTCACTTCCAAAACATGGAATGTGGATCAACTTCTAACTAGTTGATCCCCTTATATTTTCCTTTTGTGGGTTTTTGGATTATTCGTTGTGGGAGGGCTTGTTATGATTTGTTCTTGTGATCCAAATGCTACCACCAAAAATCTGAAGGTTGCAGACCAAACCAACATGGCCTGACCCCACCACCATTCTCTTTTGTGGGGTTCTTCGAGATGCTGGAAGGTGAAAATGGTGATGAAAGTGATGAAGGCAACAGTCGCACCACCCGCGGTCTCTGTGACCCTCACCGCCCCCGTGGCATTCTGCGCAACCGCTGGCTGAAGTGATATTTCCCCCTCACTCTACCCCAGCCAAACAACCCCCGTGGTCTCCGCCCATCTAGGTGTGCCACCCCCGGCCGGGTTACACAGCCCTGGCCACGCCGTCCGCCAACTGAACCGGGCCCGGCCACCCTGGCCTCCCGGCCGAATCATCTTCCGGTCGTGCCGGCCTCTCGAGCCTTCCTAGACGCACCACTCCATGGACATGCCACCTCAGACTGAAGTATTTTCGAGCCCACGGTTATTCTGTTCCCCTAATGTGCCCCCTATCCCACCAGCTTCCCAAGCCCCTGCCGAACTGGCACAATCCGCGCTAGCCCAGCCCCGGGCCGTTCCTCCCTATGTAGTACCCCGCGACGCCCTCTTGAGCCACTTGGGTCACACCATCATGTGCCCTCGCTGTCACCCGACCGAACCAGACCCTCGTGGAGCCCTCCGGGCCGAGCCACCCCTATGCCGACTAGTGGCTTGTCCGCGCCCTCGTGGCCTGCTGGGCTAGGCCTAGTGGGCCAGGTCGAACCAAACGGACTGGCCCACACAAAGGGTTGGGCCATACCAAATAGGTCATGTCGGATCATCCCGGAATGGGTCATCCCAGACCAGAATGACCCAGACCAGCTCGGCCCAGAATTGGTTGGGCCAGGTCGGTTCAATTGGGTCAGACAGGACCCGAGTCCACAACGACCCCTATACATTCTTTTGGACATATCATTAGCATTAGGTGTCCATTTGATTATCTGTTAGTGGCCCTAGTAATCATGGAGCTTGGTGGTCCTGTAGAGTGCACCCCATTGGATTTTTGGGTATAGTTTTCATACGTTCAGGTGGGATCGTGCACAAATTCAACCGAGCCCCAAAGACTAAAAGGCTAATAACTCACATATCGGGCATCCAAATGACGCACCATTTTTTGCATTGAGACCCCTATGATGTGGAAGACCTTTGAGATACTTCTTCTTGGGACACCGTGACAATTGGATTATCGACCAGTATCTCGTGGAGACGATCCTTTCAGTGAAGAGCAAGCAGATCGCGGAGACATAGTAGATGGATGTGTCCTGACGACTACTGATCATTTGACTCAGAGTGATTCTACTATCCCAGTGGGGAGCGCCTGGGTGTGGCGGCAGACCCATGGTGGTGTATCACGCTTGGTGACGTGGTAGACCCATGGAACTCGACAGGAGGAGTATCTCAAAAGGCTACGAGAGGGAGCGCCTAGGAGTGGCGAGAGACCCGCGGTAGGGATCACGACTGTGTGATGCAGCAGACCCATGGTACTCGATAAGAGGAGTACTTAAGCAGTCCAAGGTTAGTGGGAAGTGTCTGTATGTGATGGGTTAGGCCCAATGTACTCAATATAGGAGGAGTTCTCCAGTAGCTGAGGTTTTGATAATGCGTTGGGGATTTTACATGATACTTCCCCTAGAATAAAATCTTGGTAGAGCTAAGTTAGTACTTTTGTGTTTTCCTCATGATTGATACGGATTACTTAATAATGTAAGTATATGTATGGGAATATAAATAAGTAGGGTTATCTGTTGATTCCTTACCTTGTGGTTTATCCTTGGTGGATTTGTGAGACCTTGAGGGTCTCGAGTTCCCTACTAATTATCGTTATAATCACCCCTGCACGGGCTATGCATGCTCCTTGTTTTGTTTGATGCAGACGATGGATAGCGCTGACTGAGGGTAGGAGTACTAAGAAAGGATGGTAACCATATGTGGACCATACGACGAGTCGGTACATGGATGTGACTGATAGACATTGAGTGCTGAGGAGGCTATCTGTACCTACCACTCAGGTAGGAATCCAAGAGGACGACCCAAAAGTTGTTTTTCCTTTAATCACTTGTACTTGTACTTCCAATTAATTGTACTTTACAGTTGGGATTGTATTTATATACCCTTTTACTTTTTAGAAATCTTTTAGTATACAGTTTACTTAGTGTTTTTTATCTAGTGGTGTACTTTATTGTGTACTTTTACATGTTATAAATTCAATACCTTCCCAGTTTTATGGAAATATTCCTTTGGTGCTAGTTGCCTGCCCATGTCCTATGGAAGGTGGGCTTGGGGTATTCACGACATGGGCACCAGGGGACGGTTCATATGAAATTTCTCTTGGAGTCCACATGTAAACATGAAAATATTTTGTATTGATGGGTATTTGGACCAACCTATTGGATTTTGGGATACCATGGAATGTTAATGAAGATGGTCCTATAATGATATTTCATCACATATGTTAATTTATTGAAGATTATATTTAATAAACTATGTTCGTGATGTTCACTCTTATTATTTAGAGGAGATGGGTAAACTATAGATATGCTGATTCATTATGAAGAAGGTCATATCATTAAATTTCATTACTTTTGGTAATTGAATAAATAACCTATAAATGGATTGAGTATTCTCACATTGAATAAAAAAAATTAAGTGAGAATGTGATTGTAATCTCTTGGATCGAGTCCCATTCTACAGTTCCTCAAGCCGGTATTCCACATGACCTCAGGCGCGTCTCCTCATATTCCAGATGATTCAGACTAGCAACATGGTTCTTGTGTGTTTTTCTTTGGGATACTATACCATCTTATATTTTAGTAAAATACAAACATATGTAAAAAAGTCATAGAAGAATCATATAAAATCATTATAATAAAAATATGACATGATATATCCATGTCAAGAAATAAAATAATCAACTTAATGGAAATCATGAAATGTCTATATATTAGTATCAACTGTCTAAAAAAGGAAACTGAATGTAAGAGGCTAGGGACTCCCAATCGACTCCTGAACCATGTCTAGTTCCCTCTTCCCTTCTCTATACACAATCATTATTTTGAACTAGGTCTTGTTCCCTTTTCTTGCCTTACAACAACAATGTGTATTAGGGTAATGATTGGACATCCAATGTAGGGTCTTATTACAACTTTGTAGGCCACGACCAAAAGTGCCTAAAACAATTCTAGTATGATCCAATGTATGATGTTGTAAAAGTTTTAAAAAATAAAACAGATAGAACAATTTTTATTTATCCAATTAACATTTATATAATAACATTACCTTTTAGGATCTCCAGGACAACCAATCAATAGTACTAACTTTGTCATGTGCCAGTGTCTGATCCATTTCGCATTTTCAATTAACAATTATTATGTAATAATATTTTATTTATAAACTCCTAGAAGTTACCATTGTATTAAATAAAGGAATGAAGGGATAACATCATGTCTACCACCATTGTTAGTATTTGGATAATTAGTCCCTATCTCAAAACCCTAAGGGTATTTTTTGAATAAGTACTTTTCCTATATAATAATAATTTCATGCTTGTCCTTGGGTTTAGGGCTTCATGTCTAGAACCCCTGTGGATATTTGACGAATCAGTCCATGTCCCACATGCCATTCATAAAAAAATTATATCATATATATCACATTATTCTTTGTTTAATCAACCTTATCCTTCCATCAATATTCTCATTAAAAAATTGATTAATTAATTCAACCATTAATTACGACATTTTTTTCCTTAAATTAAATATTATTTAATGAAATCTATCATTACAAAATTTATATAAATAATCCACCAATTAATTATTTAAAATATCCAAACTTATTAATCACCTTATGACCATTATTTAATTCCAAAATTGTTTAACTAAATCCTCATCAGAAAAAAATACTCTTAAATAATTTTATCAATTCATTATTCATGCTAACTAATTTTATCGCAAATTACCAAATATGAAAAAATAATTTACATACCCAATTAATAAATTGATTATATAAAAAATATAAATTATTAATTTCTCTATGATATTTATACCATTGTATAAACATCCACAAATTGAGCACTATGGGATTGGATTTCAGACCGCCTATCTAATATAAATTCTGATTCAAATGTTAAAAATTGAGGTATGGTTTGATCTCGTTTGAGGAAAAATAATGAATGCACTAATTCCTTAACAAACAAACGTCATCTACTAAAATATATGTTTGGATATTATCATATATAATTACCATTTTTATAATTATAATTGATATAAAATAAGAAACATATATATTTAAAATATTTAATATTTACAAAACAATCACCATTTTGTTTTCTTTTTCCATACACATTTTTAAAAAGAAATTTTATCAATGTGTTGAAAAATAGAGTTAATAAAATAAATTGAAAAAAAATAAACATTGTTGATGCACCAGGTTGAGTCGCACAACATAATTTCACTATAAGGGTGTGACACATCTAGTTTCTGTAGAGAAAGAAGAGGGGGTTGTGTCCGACCCAAGTGATAAATAATGGTGTTATGAAATGGTCAAGTCTAACTGGATCAACATCAAATGATTAATTTATATTAATCTCTAGGCCTCATATGGTTCATCCGATCAATAATTAAAAACTAATTTAAATCCCCTATTTTAACTAATAATAAATGATTGAGGGTCTTAATTTAAATCATTAATGCATTAGTGTATGAAATGGTAAAAAAAACATGAGAAATAATGCTTTTGGAAATATCCATACGAAAAAATGGAGGAATCACATTGAAGTAGATGGGATTAATGTTAAAAATGAAAATCAAATTATTTTAGTTAATTTCAGAAATTAATTTTTTTGACATAAATATTAAATAATTGTCACGACCCGCCTTCACCAAGATGAGGGAAGGGGTAGCATATTGCCAGACCCTTCTTTCTTTAAGTTGTAGGAGAGATAATGACCCCTGAGACCCGCCTTCATTAGGTCCCGGAGTGGCGACTAGCACCAAGGGTATAAAATCACACACAAGATGGAAGGTATTGCCCTTTTAAATTTAATAGGATTGATAGATAAGATAGTAAAACCCAATCAACACCAAAATCTGAAGGTAAAGTTAAATCCCAAAGTAAACCATTCCCAAATTCATGTTACAAAAGTAAAATCTAGAACGGTACAAGGAAACTACAAAGGTAATGTACCCAAAAGAAATGAAAAAGCAGCAACTGCAATGTCCCAACACCTGAGCTAGAATGACCATGTACGATCCCTGAAGTCTTCTAGGAATCCTAAAAGGAATTTTATATATGTATGGTGGGCATAGAAGTATACTCAGTAGGGAAAACAAAATAATCTCATGAACAAGTGGAGAGGCATTCTAATGACCTGTGGAAAAGAGACAACCAAAGAACCTAGCAAGAAAACTATCCACCCAAGCCTCCCCAAGGAACACTCACCAATAACGCAAGTCAAGTAAGGTATAGTAGTAGCTCATCGATGTTTGGGTACCCCGCACCACTTTCCCACTAGTTATTGAAGACATACTACTCATCGAACCAATCCCTCCATTCGCATTGCAGTCCCACTGCCACACCCGCCCGTACACACCTGGGCCACCACCACACATCCCACTCACAAACAACTGGGCCAAAACTGCCACGAATAACCATGCCCGCAAGCACCTGGGCCAGAACCACTACTTCCACGCCCAAGGACACCTGGGCCTCACCCCAAAGATTCTTGGGAACAACCATCCCGCACTCACCTGGGCCAACAACCAAAACTACCCTTCCCAAAGTTTCTTGGGCAAATAATGGACTTCAGGCCATCACATCCTGCCCGAATTATCATGGGTTATTCGGAAAAGGGAGCAAAAAAAGAGATAATAACCAGCCACATACATGAGTGTTGGAAAAAAACCCTCCCCCATGAAATGGGGGTGTTCGGCACTAAGTGCTCAACATGGGTGGGGCGCGAATAAGAAACGTAAAAACTACAGATATATGTATAGGTAACAATCACTCATCATAACCTAGGGTTCCAAAACCTAAGCACAAACACCCTTGTTACTATTCATTCATAAGAGAATAGAACATCACTCACGGCCATGCCACAACTCAGTCCCAAAAACCAATTCCCCATTTTATCCATTCTAATTTATACGTTCAAGGGATCCCATTTGGTGAATTCTACACTACTGGGCAACTAACAGGCATAACCACAACAAAGGAAAAGAGAAAAAACCAAACATCAATTCAAGCTTTCACACCCAGTTCTCTTGTGAAGTAACAACAATAATGGGATATATGAGATCCCTCAATGTTATGAAACCAAACCAAGCCTCAAGATACATCCCCACACCCTAAATGAAGTCAAAGTTAGATCCCTCCAAGTATTGGAACCAAATATGTCTTCAAGATACAACCCCACATCCCCAAAACCATGAACCAAAGATATGCCAATAGTATAAGATTACACCCAAATTCACATCACAAGCAGATCAACCACACATTTTCAGACTCACAACCAAGAGGATCTGATCCTCACCCACATCACCCTATAGGAAATCAAATATAACAACACACCTACTACAAAAACAGAGTAGAAAAACTTCCATGTTCAAGCACATCATTCATTATTTTCTTCTTTTGGTTGGTTAGCCGGGGTGACCACACATGGCTTTATGTTTACTGGGTATCCATTTAATCCACCGAGTTTACATGATTAACCAATTTCCAAGTTACATTAATTTAATCATCACATACGGAAAGGATTCATTATTGCACAAGGAAAGACCACCAACGACCATGATTTTTAGTGATCATAGCCCAACTGTTCACAACATAAGCATCAAAGAAGAGAATAAAAACAGAACAGCAACACATCATTCACATCCCTTACCTTCATTCTTTAAAGTCTGTTCGTTATCTTCATTAAGGTTTGGTTTCACCCACTCCCATAGAAACTGTAGCGTACCCACCCCACATGATCCATAGAATGGAGAGACTATGGAAAATACCTACCAGGTTGATCAAGGATCGAAGCTCTTCTCCATGTGCCAAGAATGATGGATGCACGACTTGCATGGGAGGAACGTCAGGGACTCCAAGGGCGAGTAGAAAATCTTCGGCAGAGGCGCACCACTTTCCTCGGAAAGGGAGACTCCAAATGCACCGGGAAGAAAAGGATATAGACCAACAGGAAGAATAATAAGAAATTCCCGTGTGATATATAGATAAGATACTATTATTACAGGATATGAGGATTTGAATGGAATTAAAGTCAAATCATAGTTCTCCACGCGGTTGGGTGGTAACACACAACATGATTAATTGTTATATAATTATCCCCATTAGAAAAGGTGCTAACAAGTGTGATTTTAAAGGATTTTATATAAACGGAGGGGCATGATACGCGGACACATAGCTGGGTCTGTTTGGGGTCTCCCTTGTAAGAACCCGGTTCTTATTTTAGAGGTATGTGCTTATTCATTTCCTTTTCCTTAAGTGTTTTAGAGAAAATATGGGAAATGGGGAAAAATCCTGAGTTTTGGAACTACACGCCATGTACATTATCCACACAACTTATACTTTTGGCCATGTTGGGATGAGTACACGGGGCGTGTAGCCATGTCAGCGGCGAAGGGTGTAGGAACCAACTACACGTCGTGTAGTGGTACCTTACATGCCGTGTAGTTAGTCGGCATGCTTGAATAGTAAGGCGGTGGAGTCGCCACTAGCTGGGAGATAGTACACATCGTGTACTTAGGAGTACATGTCGTGTACTCATGTCGACGGATGAACAGTGTGGCGGTGCCGCCAAATGAATATTTAGGTGAAGGGAGTACACGTCGTGTACTCAGAAGTACATATCGTGTACTTTGTTTTTTCAGATTAAAACAGGCAGTAGCCTCCTCATTTGGCAGAGGAGTCACTTGAGCCATTTTGGAGCCAAAGGAGGAGGCCAGATCTTTGAAGAACCACCGGGCATTCGTCTGGAATTCGATTCGGCTTCGGACGATCTCGTTGGAACTACACGGGTAATCCCTCTCCTCTCCTGGTACCATTATTACCAATTCTTCTCCTAATGTAAGTTATTTACATTTGAATGGGTTTTGTTCTTCATCATATCTACACCGTTATTGGGCGTTTTTGGAGTCAGCATTCGTGTATAACGCTCGTTGACGTATAAGGTAGGTGGCTTTGTGTTTGTTTTCCAATTGTCGTGCCTTTTTGTGCATTTTTGTTCCACAATCCCATGTTGGGGTGTCGTGTGGCTGAGGTCGTTGCTATATTTAATGACTAGAATTGCATATGTGATTAAATTGTGATAATAAAGTGCTGGTTCGGATCATTTCTTGTATCCGGAACCACCCCGGGGGTGTGTTCCACTGTTTAACCATTAAGCCAGGATACCCAAGGGTATGCCTTTAAAGTAGTAATTGTAGAATTTCCTTTAGATTAATTTCTTGTTTACTACTTGTTTACATGTTGGGCATGGCCTGATTACCTCTTTATCCTGAGGACGTTGTTGGGATTAGCCTGTGGGCACTGCACTGTTATCCCAAGGGCTGTAGTTATTTCGGCCTGAGGGCAACCTCTTCCATGCCTGTGGGCAGCTGATTTTGTGCCTGTGGGCGACACTACCTACACCTGAGGGAAAAAACTCTGTTATGCCTGAGGGCAGATTCTTGTGTTGGATACTCGTTACCCGAGGGCAGGAGTTTGCGTGTCTGAGGACACTAGTTGTTTACTAGAAATTCACTGTGGTGATTTCTGATATTAAATGGATAATAAAATGGAAATATAACTAGTAATGAGTTACTTTTGAGTACTTCTTACTTATTTGCATTTTACTGCTGTACACTATTGTTGTATGCTTACACGCAGTTGGGCACGGGCCTTTGGTGGGTGCCTACTGAGATATATTTCTCACACCCTGTTTGGGTCATCCTTTTCAGCCTAAACAGATTACGTTGCTGCAGGTGTAGATAGGGTCAAGACTACCTATATAGGTACTTCACTATTGCTGAGGAGTAGAAGGGCATGGGATCGAGCCTAGGCTCGTGATGCCGCTGCCAGCTGTTTACTTTACTTTTCTGTACTCTCCCTTATGTTGTACTGTATTGATGTATATCATGTTCTGGATAATTTATTAGAACTTGAAACATGTAGCATCATCATTTATATACTTTTGGTTGTATCCACTGTTGTAGTTTATTTAGTTGTGTATGTTTACTGCTTCCGCTGTCGTTGTATGTTTATTTTTTATTTCGTTGCGCTACACTTTGAAAAATGAGGGCATAGTTTCCCCACTATCAAACCTGGGCCCTCACTGCTAGTCGGCAGCCTCTGGCATTTGGGGATATGCACTTGAGGTCACGTGGCGAACCGGGCTCAGGGCACCCATTGCGTGGCACCCGGGTCCGGGATGTTACAAAGTGGTATTAGAGGGGTTCTTTTCTTTTGAATTGTTATTTGGAGCCGTAGTTAGGGATAGGAAAGAACGGTAGTTGGTAATAAGTTGTGCCCGGGCGTAGCTAACCTGTGTACAAGGAAAAGCCAGTCTACCTCGTATTTTTCATTCTTTTGATTTTGCAATTTACGGTTGATATTTTTTCACCGTTGGGTGACGCACTTTGATTGTGCTATTTATATTTTATCTGTGGATTCTATTTAGTTGCAACCCGATGAGATGAGGGTATGCCATCTCATGCATCATATAAGCACATGCTAGATATCACATGCCATGCATAGTTTCCATGCCATGTAGGTGCATTAGAAATTCGCATGTTGTTGTGATAGTTGTTGTGCTAATAAAGCATGCTGTTGTGATAGCTGCTTGATAAATACCTGGCTTGTGATATGATATGTTTGTTTGAGCTTGTTTATATAATGGATTCCAAACATTGGTTTTTGCGGAGTATGGGCCCCCATTGACCAGAATTTGGTGGATCATTGACTTTTATTGGTTATAACACATATAATATGTCAAACTTTGATTCGTGGGGAGTATGGGCCCTCACGGATCGGAATTTGACACTTAGGTGTTTGTTTTTAGTATTTTATGGGTTTTGGGGATGTTTCTGAGGCCGACTATCCAGAAAACCCAGAATACACGCCATATAGGATCTCATACACGCCCTGTGTGTTCTTCTGTTCGGGAAAAAAATTAACTTTTTGAGTACACGCCGTGTACCCAGAGTACACGCCGTGTAGTCTCTTCCAGTGTCACAAACCGTTTGGGCGGTGACACGGGGTAGGGAAGGGCTTGGGTAAAAGACACCGTGTAGTTTTTTGCACGTCATGTAGTGTGACTCGGATTCTGACCGTGTAACTAAAAACACGGGTCAGTGAACTCCTTGACAGGACATGTCGTGTCAATAATAGACACGCCATGTAGAGTGACCAGGGGACTCGGCCATGTAACTAACAACACGGGCCGGTGTCACCTCTCCTTGAACACACCGTTTACCAGTGGGACACGCCGTGTAGTCTTGTCCGAGGATAGACCGTGTGGCGTTAGCTGTGAGGCTGGGAAACGGGGTGTTGTACACACCGTGTGGAGTTAAGCCGAGTTGTCGGCCGTGTCACAGACGACACGGGTAGTTGAAAAATAACACCGTACATGCCGTGTAGATATTATACATGCCGTGTAGTTTTGTTGAACGAAAGCTGTGTGGCTTAGCCATGTAGAAGGACCCGTGCAGGGGAAGGGAAGTCAAGTACACGTCGTGTAGTCATTGTACACGCCGTGTAGTCTTGTTTTTTTAATTTTGAATGCCTTCTTCCTCTTTTTCCCTTTGTGGTTCCTTTGCTTTTCAGCCTTAATAATCATGAATCTGAGGCGTGCTTTTGACCTTTTAGTGTCATGCCGCCAAGACGACCATGAGTTGTTCTCCAGGAGAGCAGCGACGATTATACTCCGGAGATGGTGGGCCATGGGATACCAGTTGATCCTCCAGCAGAGCCAGATGCGGTGCCGGCTGTTATACTAGACATAGGCGCGGAGGCACAGTTCCGTGAAGGCTTATTGTGGTTCATGCAGACCTTTCATGGAGCACTGCAGGCTGCTACATCTATGGCTGAGCTGACGCGTATCTTCCAGCAGAAACATCAACCCACGTTTTTAGGGGATGGAAGACCATAGGCTGCTGAGTCTTGGATAGGATCAATGCAGACTATTTTCGAGCACTTGGAGACGCCTACAGGGAGGAGGGTCAAGATCGCGGCTTATATGCTACATGATTCTGCCAAGTGGTGGTGGGATGTTACCACCCATTCAGAGCATCATAGAGACATGGCGTGGGACGATTTTCATGCAGTCTTCTATAACTTATTCTTTCCCGAGACGCTGAGGGCAGATAGAGCTCGAGAGTTCAGGAATCTGCAGCAGGGCTCTATGTCGGTGATGGACTATTCTTCTCATTTTACGGATCTTCAGCGTTTTTCACCCGTGCTAGTGGGTTATGAGACGTTGAGAGCCATGCGTTTTGAGGATGGTCTTCAGTATGACATCCGAGCATTTGTTAATGTTTTCAAGTTGCCTACTGTACATGCAATTGTGAACCAGGCGCTGATTACAGAGAGGAACCTATGGGAATCTAGTGGTGTGTGCCAGGGCAGTTCATCACCAGTTACTAGTGTTATTTCTGCTGTAAAGAGGAAGAGACAGATGGACTTCACTCAGGGTAGCAGTACCAGTCAGAAGAATGCTTCAGGTGGCCAGGTTATGTGCTACCAGTGTGGTAGAGAGGGGCACAAGAGGCCGCAGTGTCCACGATACCCAGTGGAGTGCCGATCTTGCGGCAAGATGGGTCATCTACAGCGCTTTTGCAGGGCATTCCCACTAGCTAGTGATAGGGGTTCTATGCAGACTCCGCGTGCGGGGGTAGGACCAGAGACTTCTTACCAGTCTGGGAACTGGAATACATCAGGGCGTGCAGGAAGAAATGGTGGTCGTGGCCGTGGTAGCCAGACACCCGGATCACAGAGGCAGTAGGGCGGGATAGCTCAGGGTAGTCAGGCTGTGTCGCAGGGCCGCGACACTGGGCAGGTATACGCAGTGCAACAAACCCAGCAGGAGCAGGATCCCGGACCTTCTACAGTCATAGGTACTATTCTAGTAGCTTCTGTCTTGTCTTCAGTACTTTTTTATACGGGTGCTACTCATAGTTTCATATATGTACCCATTGTGGAGAGCCATGGGCTCGGTGTTTCTACTTATTCTGATATCATGACGCAAGACACTCTATTGGGGACTAGGATGGCTGGTGAGTGTCAGTGCAAGGAGTGCCCCCTTGATGTTGGAGGGTGTCACTTCCTTTGGGTCCTCTATGTCTTGGAGATGAGGAGCTATGATTTCATTCTTGGGATGGACTGGTTGGTTCCCTTTCGAGCCTTTGTAGACTCCTATCGTCGCAGGGTGAGTTTCACGTCACCAAGGGTGGAGATTTTCTATACAAGGGAGAATGGGATGTTCATGCGAGTCAAGCTAGACCAGAGCATCATGGGAGAGGTGGAGTCACAGCCCAGATTGTGAGTTTATATCTGGATGATCAGTGGACTTGTCAGATGGATTTCCCTCCTGTTTTTGATCGTTTTAGGGATGTCTTCTCGGACGAATTTTCAGGTCTACCTCCGGAGCGTGAGGTGGATTTCTCTATCAAGGTAGTTCCAGGAGCAGCACCGGTGTCCATTCCTCCTTATAGGATGGCCACGCCTGAGTTGCAGCAGCTCAAGAGGCAGTTAGAGGAGCTACAGGTGAAGGGTATTATCCGACCCAGTACTTCTCTTTGGGGTTCTCATATCCTTTTTGCGAAAAAGGCGGACGGTACCCTCAGACTTTGTGTAGATTATCGGAATCTGAACCTGTTGACAGCTACGAACCGATAACCCTTTCCAAGGATATATGATCGGTTTGTTCAGCATCATGGAGCACGAGTGTTCTCGAAGATTGACATGAGATCCGGATATCATCAGTTGCGCATGAGACCATCGGATATACCACTTACAGCTTTTCAGAGAAGATATGGTCTGTATGAGTACTTGGTTATGCCGTTTGGACTCACGAATGTGCCAGCAGTTTTCATGGCTCTGATGAATTGTGTGTTCCATCCATATTTTGATTCCTTTGTGGTTGTATTTTTGGACGACATCTTGTTGTACTCTCACACTCGACACAACCATGCCACCCATCTTGAGATCGTATTGAGTACACTAAGAGAGCATCGGCTATATGCTAAGCTCTCAAAGTGCCACTTTTGGATGGACCGGATTCACTTCCTGGGTCACATTATCTCAAAGGAAGGAGTTGCAGTAGACCCAGAGAAGGTGGGAGCAGTAGTTTCTTGGGAGAATCCTAAGAAAGTGTTTGAGATATGGAGTTTCTTAGGGCTGTCTGGTTACTACAAGCGCTTCATACAGGACTTCTCCCGCTTAGCAGCATTGTTGACATGTCTGACTAAGAAGGGTGTGATGTTCGTATGGTCAAAAGCTTGCAAGACAGCTTTTTAGGACTTGAAGTGAAAGCTGACATCAGCACCAATTCTGATACTCCCAGAGCAGGGGAAGAGCTATATAGTCTACGTTTATGCATCAGGGATTGGGCTGGGAGGAATTTTGATGCAGGGAGACCGAGTTTTTCCTTATGGGTCTCGGTAGTTGAGGCCACATGAGAGAAATTACTCGACGCATGATCTCGAGTTGGATGCAGTTGTTCATGCGTTGCGCTGTTGGAGACATTATCTGTTGGGAGAGGATTTTGTGGTTTACACCGACCATAAAAGCCTCAAGTGTATCTTTACTCAGCGTGACCTGAATCTGAGGCAGAGGAGGTGGGTTGAGTACCTACAGTCCTTCGATTTTGATCTTGCATATACACCTCGTAAAGGTAATAGAGTAGCTGATGCACTGAGCAGGAAGACTCAGATACAGGCAGTGCAGGAGGCCAATGGTGAGTGGCAGCTCATGGATTTGTTCTCTGAAATGAATCTGGAGGTGCATGACAGTCAGGGGCAGACTTATCTTTCCTTGTTAGTTGTGACTTCTACCCTCCTATACGGAGTGAGGATGAGGCAGCTATCAGTTTCAGAAGGCCTATTTCTATAGGAGTAGGTGCCAAGTGAGGACCCTCCTCCCAGTTGGACGATAGGCGATGATGAGGTCCTGCATTTCCATGGACGAGTGTGGGTTCCAGGGGATATACATGAGGAGCTGATGCGGGAGTTTCATGCTTCAGCTTGGGCAGTTCATCCCGGGATTACCAAGATGTACCATGACATGAGACATCAGTACTAGTGGTCGGGTATGAAGGGAGAGATAGCTGGTTTCGTTACAAGGTGTTTCACCTGTCAGCAGGTGAAGGTGGAGCACCAAAGGCCAGCTAGGCTATTACAGCAGTTTCCCATTCGAGAGTGGAAATGGGATGATGTCGTGATGGATTTCGTGATGGGATTGCCGAGGTCACATCGAGGCAATGACGCCGTGTGGTTTGTTGTGGACAGACTCACGAAGGTATCTCACTTATTGCCAATCAAGGAGACCTTCGGTGTGGACGACCTCAGGAGGCTGTATATCCAAGATATCGTACGTCTTCATGGGGTCCCTCATTCTATCGTTTCAAATAGGGACACCCTCTTTACATCTCATTTCTGGCAGAGTTTTTAGAGGGCGCTAGGTACACAGGTGCTTCTGAGCACAACATACCACCCTCAGACAGATGGCCAGTCAGAGTGGATGATATAGGTGCTAGAGGACATGCTGCGCCCATGCATCCTAGTCTTTGGGGACTCTTGGGAGAAGCATATACCCTTAGTCGAGTTTTCCTATAACAATAGTTTTTAGGCGACTATTGAGATGACACCATTCGAGGCTTTATATGGTAAGCCATGCCGATCACCTTTGTTCTGGTTAGAGGCAGGTGAGGCAGCATTACCGGGGCCACAGCTCGTGCAGGAGACATCTGAGCAGGTCCGGTTGATTCAGAAGTGGATGGATACCGTGCAGTCTCATCCGAAGTCTTATGTTGATCGCCGCAGACGACCTTTGGAGTTCATGGTCGGGGATCAGGTTTTTCTGCATGTTTCTCCGAGGCTGGGACACAAGCGGATCAGGAGATAGGGTAAGCATTCACCGAGGTATGTGGGGCCATTTGAGATTTTGGAGAGAGTGAGGTTGGTTTCTTTTTTGTTGTAGTTACCGCAGCGGTACCGATCCATTCATGATGTCTTCCAAGTGTCTCAGTTGCATCGCTACCATTCAGACTCGTCTCACACCTTTCACCCTGAGGAGGTTGAGATTTAGCATGATTCGTCCTTTGAGGAGCATCTGATTCTTATCATGGACAGGAGCACGAAAGTTCTCCGATCTCTTTCAGTTCCTCTCGTACGGGTGCTATGGCAGCATGGCCGAGTGCAGGACGAGACCTGGGAGCGGGAGGCCGACGTACATGCTCAGTGGCCACAGCAGTTCTGTGCTTTATCTTCACCACCCTTGTAAGGGCAATTCGGGAACGAATTTATATAGGGGGGGGGAGTTTTTAAGAACTCAGTTCTTATTTTAGAGGTACGGGATTCTTCATTTCCTTTTCCTTAAGTATTTTTGAGAAAATATGGAAAATGGGGAAAAATCCAGAATTTTGGAACTACACGCCGTGTACTTTATCCACACATCGTGTACTTTTGGATGTGTTGGGATGAGTACATGGGGCGTGTAGCCATGCCAGTGACGAAGGCTGTAGGAATCGACTACACGCCGTGTAGTGGTACCTTACACGCCGTGTAGTCAGTCAGTAGGCTTGAATAGTAAGGCGGTGGAGTCGCCGCTAGCTGGGCGACAGTACATGCCATGTACTTAAGAGTAAATGACGTGTACTCATGTCGACAGATGAAGAGTGTGGCAGTGCCGCCAAATGAACTATTAAATGAAGGGAGTACACACTGTGTACTCAGAAGTACACACCGTGCACTTTGTTTTTTCGGCTTAAAATAGGCAGTAGCCTCCTCATTTGGCAGAGGAGGCACTTGAGCCATTTTGGAGCCAAAGGAGGAGGCCTAATATTTGAAGATCCACCGGGTGTTCGTCTGGAATCCGATTCGGCTTCGGACGATCTCATTGGAACCGCACGGGTAAGACCTCTCCTCTCCTGGTACCATTCTTACCAATTCTTCTCCTAACGTATGTTATTTATGTTTGAATGGGTTTTGTTCTTCGTCAGGTCTACGCCGTTCTTGGTCATTTCTAGAGTCAGCATTCGTGTATAAAGCTCATTGACGTATAAAGAAGGTGGCTTTGTGTTTATTTTCAAACTATCGTGCGTTTTTGTGCGTTTTTGTGCCACGAACCAATGTTGGGGTGTCGTTTGGCTGAGGTCGTTGCTATATTTAATTCCTAGAATTTCATATGTGATTAAATTGTGATAATAAAATTCTGGTTGGGATCATTGCTTGGATCCAGAACCACCCCGGGGGTGTGTTCCTTAGTTTAGCCGTTTGGCCAGGATACCTGAAGGTATGCATTTAAAGTAGTAATTGTAGATTTTCCTTGAAAGGAATTTCTTTTTTACTACTTGTTTACATGTTGGGCATGGCCCAGTTACCTGTTTAGCCTAAGGGTGTTGTAGTGGTTAGCCTGTGGGCACTGCACTGTTAGCCCGAGGGCTGTAGTTATTTCGGCTTGAGGGAAACTTATTCCATGCCTGTGGGCAGTTGATTATGTCCCTGTGGGCGACACTACCTACACCTGAGGGAAAAACTCTTTTATGCCTGAGGGTAGATTCTTATGTTGGATACTCGTTACCCGAGGGTTGGAGTTTACGTGTCTGAGGACACTAGTTGTTTACTATAAATGCACTGTGATGATTTCTGATATTAAATGGATTAAATGGATAATAAAATGGAAATATAACTGGTAATGAGTTACTTTTGAGTACTGCTTACTTATTTTCATTTCACTATTGCACACTATTTTTGCATGCTTACACGCAGTTGGGCATGGGCTTTTGGTGGGTGCCTACTGAGATATATTTCTCACACCCTATTTGGGTCACGCTTTTCGGACCAAACAGATTACGTTGCTACAGGTGTAGATAGGGGAAAGAGTCCCTATACAGGTACTTGACTGTTCCTGAGGAGTAGGAGGGCATGGGACCGAGCCTAGGCTCGCGATGCCACTGCCAAATGTTTACTTTGCTTTGTTGTACTCTCCCTTCTGATGTATTGTATTGATGTATAACATCTTCTGGCTGTTTTCTTAGAACGTGAAACATGTAGAATCATCATTTATATACTGTTGGTTGTATCCTCTGTTGTAGTTTATTCATTTGTGTATGTTTACTACTTTCGCTGTCATTGTATGTTTATTTTTTATTCCGTTGCACTACAATTTGACAAATGATGGCATAGTTTCCCCACTATAGGACCTGGGCACTCGCTGCTTGTCGGCAGCCTTTGGTATTTGGGGAAATGTGCTTGAGGTCACGTGGAGAACCGGGCTCGGGGCACCTGTTGCGTGGAAACCTGGTCCGGGACGTTACATCCCCACCCTTATAAATTTAAACATTAATTAAGGTCTTAAAAACGTCCTAGAAACACTCCCTAAAAAGGTTAAAAAGGGCCTTAATTTGTTGTTACGGGAGAAACTGTAGAAGAAAAACCTGACAAGACCTGGTGGCACCGATTTTTCCACACACACCGATCGGTCGCACCGACCGGTGAGGCACCAATCGGTGAAACAATAATCATGTCCCACCAATCGGTGGGGCACTAATCACGTCACACCGATCATGGGCACACCGATTGGTCGCACGTCGATTGGTCGGACACCAATCAGTCGCACACCGATCGGGCACACACCGATCGGTCGCACGCCGATCGGCCACTCATCGATCGGTCTCACCCACCGAGATTCCACCCTTGGGATCTAGATTTTAGAAATGGGGTGGACCATGAGGGTTGGTCCATCACATCAGATACCTCTCAAACTATTCTCACCCTCGAGAATTAAAACCCATCCAGAAGAAAAGAGAGGGTCCGAACATCCTCCTCGAATGATACCTCTCAGGAATGAACCTCATCGAAATCTATAAACACTTATTCATCAAGAAACCATGCAACATTTAGGGGTTAATCTGTCCATTCATGTGGGTTAGGGAGTTTATTATTACATGTCAAGATACTATACGCTTGGGGTGGCACTGCCTCAGCCACACGAGTTTTATCGCATCCACCTTTAGGCGTCTTGATTAGGGATCGGGTCCTCCCCTCCCCGCAGTCAGGACCTTTCACAAGAATCTAGAGAATAAGGAAAACAATAAATTACATAGTTAACATGGTAAAGTAGTCCACCACAAATAAGTACAAAAAATGGGATAAAATGTAAAACATCTCTGGGTACTGGTTAAGCATCTGCATCTCCTATTCCCAGGTACTTTCTTCGAGCCTGCCTTGCCTCCACAACACACAAACCAAAGGTATGGTTCATCCTCGGAGTAGATTCTCCTCATGATCATCGATTCTCACATGTCTTTCCATAAAGGTCACATCATCCTCGATATCCAGCTTTCCCTAGTCGAGGACGTGTGAATCGTCGTGTATATACTATCGGATTTGCGACACATGGAATAAGTCATGTATATTCAGTAGAGACGATGGTAGTTCTAGCTGATAAGCCACTTCTATGACCTGCCACAACACTTTGAAGTGTCCAATGAATCTTAGAGAATACTTACTCTCCCTACCGATCCTCTGTTGTCCACGCCGAGGGGAGACCTTCAAGAACACGTGGTCCCCGACCCTGAACTCCAAGGGTCTCCTCCTATGATCGGCATATGACTTATTTAGGTCTTGTTCCGCCTTCATCCCCTCCCGTATAAGCTAAACCTTTTTCGTCATGCTATGTACCACTTCCGGGGAAAAAACACTTGTTTCCCCATCCTCAGTCCAGCACACGGGTGAGTGACATGGCCTTCCATACAAGGCTTCTAATAGAGCCATCCCAATGGTAGAGTAATAGATATTATTGTAGGAAAACTCTACCAAAGGAAAGTGTCGCACCCACGATCCCCCAAAATCCAGAATACATGATTGTAACATGTCCTACATTGTCTGGATAGTACGCTCTGTTTGTTCATCTGTCTGTGGGTGGAAAGCAGTGATAAGATGTAGCTGGGTGTCAAAAGCATGCTACAATCCTCTCCAGAGTTGTGAGGTAAATCGTGCATCCATATCTGAGACTATGGATGTTGGAACTCCATGAAACTGAACCACCTCATCCACATAACTCTGTGCTAAGGCATCAACTTTTCCTAAATCCTTGATCACCAGAATGTGAGCCAATTTCGTCAACCGGTACACCACTACCCAGATAGCATCGTAGCCTCCTTGAACCTTGGGAAACCCTATGAAAAAATCCATCGAGATGTCATCCCACATCCACTTGGGGACATCTATAGGTTCAAGCAGACCGCCAAGAACATGGTGTTCAGCCTTCACATGTTGACACACTAGGCACTTAGCCACGAACTCTGCCACCACCCACTTTACCCCGAGCCACCAGAACTGACCCTTCAATTCGTGGTACATCATGGAGAAAACTGGTTGCACTGCTAGGGGTGAGTTTTGGAACTCACTAAGAACTCTCTCGCGCAACTCCTCTAGAACAAATTGCTTTCCTTGGAAAAGCACTAGATTCCGACCATCCATCGTCCACCCTTCCGGAGCATCCCCTTGGTTAACCTGGTCACACATCACTTCACTTTCTGAGTCTCCCCATTGGGACTCCTCTACCTGCAGCAACATGGAAGACTTCACTGTCATCTCATACAGGCAACCTCTACCACTATCCATCCTTGTATCCAAGTGCAGGGAAGCCAACTCCTCCATCGCCTTTCGAGCATCTGCCGACTTCCAAACTGCATCCTTCTGTGACTTTCTCCTCAAGAAATCAGCCACCACATTCCCCTTTCCTAAGGTATAGGAAATCTATAAGTCGTAAAACTAAATGAACTCCATCCTCCTTTGTTTCCGTAAGTTCAGGTACCGCTGGGAGATAATATACGCCAAGCATTTGTGATCTGTGAAGACCACAAATCGCTCCCCGATGAGGTAATGCCACCACAACTTTAGCACGAAAATGACTGTTGCAAGATTCAGATCGTGGGTGGCATAATTACGTTCATGAGGACGTAACATCCTAGACCCATAAGGGATCACCCCTTTTCATTGCATCAGCACACACCCAAGGCCTAGTCTTGAAGCATCCCAGAACACCTCATACGTCGTCCCTTCTTCTGGAAACCACAGCATTGGGGAACTCACCAACTTCTCCTTCAGATAGCTGAAGGCTGCTCCACACTTCCCACTACACACAAAATCCTGGTCCTTCTTGGTCAAGGCTATCAAAGGTTATGAAACATAGGTGATGTTGGTAATGAACCTGTTATATTAACCTACAAGACCTAGGAAACTATGAACTTCTATCACACTCTTGGGTGATTCCCAAGAAACAATCGTCTCGACCTTCGATGGGTCCACTACTATTTCCTACTCAGACCCTACATGCCCAAGTAAATGCACCTCTAACATCTAGAACATGCACTTGGACAACATCCCACAGAGCTGGTGTTGTCGGAGGACTTCTAAAACCATCCTCAAGTGCTCGTCGTTATCCTCCTCTGATCTTGAATAGATCAGGAAGTCGTCAATGAACACCACTACGAACCAATCCAGGTATTCCCAGAAGATGGAGTTCATGAGTCTCATGAACACAGCTGGAGCGTTTGTAACACCAAATGACATGACTACAAACTCAAAGTGCCCATATCTACACCTGAAGGCAGTCTTGGAGATATCACCCTCTTTCACCCTCACTTGGTGATATCCAAACCAAAGACTGATCTTCGGGAACCAACCTGCTCCACTCACCTGATCAAAGAGATCCTTTATCCTCGGGAGAGGTAAGCGATTCATAACCATCTCCTAATTCAGCTTCATGTAATATATGCACAGTATTATACCACCATCTTCCTTCTTCATAATCAATACAGGAGCACCCTATGGTGACACACTTGGTCGAACAAAGCCCTTCTTCATCCGATTGAATTATGGATCTGCAACTCTTGAAACTCGGAATGTGCCATCCGGTAGGGAGACATTGAAATCGGACGGGCACCAGGTTGTAAGTCTATCCAGAACTGAACATCATGCCGAGGGGGTGGAGTCACCACCTCTTCAGGTAAGTCATCCATGAACTCACTGACGATCCCTGGGACATCCACCATCTCTGCATCCACCGACTCCATTGCTAGTTCTGCTAACAAGGAACGAAGGTTCTCCTCTCGCCTATTGCTTTTATGGAAACCCCGCTAGCCGATGAATGTTACACATCATCCACCCAAATTTGAAAACACAACCCTTACATGGAAGCAGTTAATGACGGCACATATAGAGAACAACCAGTCAATTCCTAGGATGGCATCATATGGATTTATCTGCAACATTAGAAGATCCATGACTGACTGATGAGACCCCATCATCAATCTACACCCTCAGTAAACATAAAACAAGTCGGTCTGACCTCCGACTAGTGTGTTCAGCACTAGGGGAACTAAAAGTCTCTCAGCATCTAAACCCAGAGCATAGGACAGACTGGGTGCAATAAAGGATTGTGAAGATCCTCTATCGAACAAGGCATAAGAAAGGGTACTAAACAAGGTGATCATACCTTGAACGACCTCTGATATTTATGGGATAGCTGCCTCCCTGGCATGCAACTTCCCGCGCCCAGCCTCTCTAACTCTCAGCTATTGACCGCCTCCCCGACCACGCCCCCATCGAGGGACCTGAGGAGCACCCTCAGGTTGGACTCCTCTTGCAACATTCTCCCTTGGAGTAGAGGGAGCTCACTATCCCTACTGCTGCTGAATAGGCATGGCTAGAAACTGATGCAGCTGGGGCGGGTTCCGCACTGGTCCACCCCCACTGTTTTGCACTCTGTCTGGGCACTGATTCCAAAGGATCCCATGGCTCCCATAGACGAAGCACCTTGGTCCTAGGCTCAAAAGGAATGGGTGAGGACTGGGGGATCAGAACTCGAACTACTAAGGCCTGCTTCCGGCTAGTCGAAACCTAGAGGGTCCTGATGCTGGAGGCCTACTACTAACAACCTTCCCCTTTGATGAGCCCCACTGGATACCCTCTCATAATACACCTCCCAGTGTGTGAATTCTCTCCACCACTTAATTTTCTTCTGGACCTCTAAGTAGGTCAGTAAGGTGAAGGGAGTAACAACATAATGAAGTGAAGGTTGAAGTGCCTCATCCAAATGCCTCGCCCGAGACTCCTCTTCGGGATAGAGGTCTGGAGCAATGCAGAGGAGATCCTTGAACTTGATCCCCAAATCTCTTACTAACATTCTCCCCTACTGGAGGGAGAGAAACTTCTACCTCTTTTCAGACTTCTTCATGGAAGAGAGGAATTCCACCCATAACACCTTCTAGAAGTCAGCCCACACAACCTCAACCTCCTTCTCTTCCCTATGATAAAGCGTCCACCACATACGCGCTGCTCCCCACATATGGCTGATGTCCATAGGATCCCAGTACTCCATCGGAGCCTGTATCAAGATGAAATATATCACTAGATCATCAAGCCAATTCGGCGTCTTCATATCTGAGATACTATCATCGTACTTTCTGAGGGTCTACTGCTGAAAGGCACGAAGTGTCCTCTACCACTTATCATCCTCCTCCTCTCAGTCAACCCTCTTTTGATCAGCCAAAACAACCTATGGGTCCTTTTTCATCTACACCACTCGTGGTCGTCTCCCAGGTGCCATAGCTGCAAGGTAAACAAGGAATTCCTAAGCCTGAGTAGTGTAGAAGATTCATGTTTTCTTAGAATTTTTTTCATTTTAAATTCCAAAATACCCATGAAACACAATAACAAAAGTCATTATGATTCATGTACCTTCCCTAGGGACTCGACCCTATGAGCAGTGTAGCCTCACTTGGCCGTTCGGTAGGTCCATAGTCCTTGCATTGAATCATAGGGGGCCCTAAAATCCTGTGTCCTAGCTGGTCTTACTTGTCTAATTTCATGCACCAAGAACACCCGACAGTATTTCCCTACCATCCCATAAAATCCTCACTATGCCTATCTCCAGACTCCATCCTATCTTTCAACTCAACCCGCCTCAGATACCATTATGTCACGACCCACCTTCACCAAGATGAGGGAAGGGCAGTAGATTGTCAGACCCTTCTGTCTTCATGTTAAAGAAGAGATAATGACACCAGAGACCCACCTTCAATAGTTCTCAAAGTGGCGACTAGAACCAAGGGTATATAATCATAAAAAATATGGAAGGCATTACCCTTTTTTTAATAGGATCGGGAGATAAGATAGTAAATCCCAAAAAACACCAAAAGCTGAAGGTAATTGTAAAACCAAAAGTAAACCATCCCCAAATCCATGTTACAAAAGTAAAAGCCAGAAAGGTTCAAGGAAACAACAAATGTGATATACCCAAAAGAAATGAAAAATCAGCAACTGTAATGTCCCAACGCCTGAGCTAGAACGACCTTGCACGCTCCCTGAAGTACTCCGGGAAACCTGAAAGCAGTTTTATATACGTAGAGTTAGCATACAAGTATACTCCGTAGGGAAAAACAAAGATTCTTGTGCACAAGTGGAGAGACATTCTAATGCCCGGTGAGAAAAGAGACATCCAAAGCACCTAGAATGGAAAAAATTCCACCCAAGCCTCACTATGGAACACTTCTCATTAACACAATTCAAGTAAGGTATAGTAATAGCCCATCGATGTTTGTGTACCCCGCGCCACTTTCCCACTGGTTATTGAAAACATCCTATGCATCGAACCAATCTCGCCATTCTCATCGCAGTCCCACTACCACACCCTCCTGCACCAACCTGGGCCACAACCACACATCCCTCCTGCAAACACCTAGGCCACAACCACCACGCGTAACCATGCCCAACACACCTAGTCCAGAATGACTACTGCCACACCTGAAGACACCAGGGCCTCATCCCGAAGATTATTGGGAACAACATTCCCATACACACCTCGTCCAACCACAAAAAATACCCTTCCTGTAGATTCTTGGGATAATAATGGACTTTAAGCCATCATATCCTGTCCGAAGAGTCTTGGGCTATATGGGAAAGGGAGCAGAACAGGAGATAATAAATAGCCACTCAAAGAAGTTTTGGGAGAAACAACCACCCCCCTGAAATGGGGGTGTTCATCACTGAGTGATCAAATTGGGTTGGGAATGAATAAGAAACGTAAAAACTACAGATATATGTATAGGTATGAAGCACTCATCCCAAACTATGGTTCCAAAACCTAAGCACAAACACCCTTATTACTATTCATTCATAAAATAACAACACATCACTCGCAACCAAGTGAGAACTAATTCCCAAAACCAATTCCCCATATTAACCATTATTGTTTACACATTCATGTGATCCCATTAGGTTAATTCTACACTATTGGGAAACTAACAGGAATAACCACAAGCCAGGAAAAGAGAAACAGTCAAACAACAATTCATGCATTCACACCTGGTTCTCTTGTGAAGTCAGAACAACAAAGGGGTATGTCAGATCCCTCAAAGTACTGTAACCAAACCAATCCTCAAGATACATACCCACACCATAAAATAAGTTAAAGTGAGATCCATCCAAGTATTGGAACCAAATCAGTCTTTAAGACACAACCCCACATCCCCAAAACCATGAACCAACGATATGCCAATAGTAAAGGATTCCACCCCAATTTGTATCACAAGAAGAGAATCTACACAGTTTCAGACTCACAACCAAGATTATCCCATCCTCACCCACATCACCACCCCCCCCCCCCATAGGCAATCAAACAGAACAACACACCTATTACCAGAACAGAGTAGGGAAACTTCCAGGTTCAAGAACATCATTCATTATTTTGTTGTTTCTGTTGGTTAGTTGGGGTGACCACACAAGGCTTTATGTTTACTGGTTATCCATTTAATCCACCGAGTTTACGTGATTAACCAATTTCCTAGTTACAGTCATTTAATCATCATAGAAGTCAAGGGTTCATTAGTGCGCAAGTAAAGATCACCATCGGTCATGATTTTTGAGAGCATAGCCCAACAGTTCACAACATAAGCATCAAGGAAGAGACGAAAAACATAATATCAACACATCATTCACAACCCTTCCCTTCATTATTTAAAGTCCATTTGTTATCTTCATTAAGGTTTGGTTTCATCCACTCCCATAGAGAAAGCAGTGTACCCACCCCACGTGATACACAGAAAGGAGAGACGAAGGAAAATTCCTACCTGGTTGAACAAGGATCGAAGCTCTTCTCCATGCACCAAGGATGGGGGATGCACGAATTGCAGGGGAGAAACGTCGGGGACACCAAGGGCGAGCAGAAAAGATTTGGCACAGGCGCACCACTTTCATTAGAAAGGGAGACTCCAAACGCACTTGGAAGAGAAGGAGGCCATCCAAAAGGAAGAAAAAAGAATAAATCCTCGTGTGATATATAGATAAGATCTCATTGTTACGGGATATGGGGATTTTAATGGACTTAATGTTGGATTGTGGTTCCCCATGCTGTTGGGTGGTTACACATGACAAGATTAATTGTTATTTAATGATCCCCATCGAAAAAGGTGGTAACTGCTGTGATTTTAATGGATTTTATATAAACGTAGGGGCACGATACGCGGATACAAAGCTGGGTCTGTTGGGGGTCACCCCACCCTTAAGAAATTAAACATTGATTAAGGGCATAAAAATTTCCTTGAACCACTCCCAAAATGGTTTAAAAGGGACTTAAAGTGGAGTTATGGGAGAAACTGCAGAAGACAAACCTGACTAGGCTGGGTGGCACTGATCGCGCCACACACACTGATCGGTCACACCGATCAGTGGGGCATAGATTGGTGACACACTGATCATGTCACACACCAATTTGGGGGGCCCCGATTGGTGACACACTGATCATGTCACACTAGTCGGTGGGGAACCGATCACATCACACTGATCGGTCGCACGCCGATCGGTCGCACACCGATCAGTCGCACGCTGATCGGTCACACACCGGTCAGTCTCACCCACCGAGACGCCACCCTTAGGATCCAAATTTTGGAAAAGTGGTGGACCATGAGGGCCTATACCATCACAATAATATCAAATTTACATTTCACATATTATTTATACATCCTCTAGGGTAAAAATCCCATTTCGTAAACATCAGTTGTCTTTATTTTCTCATTCGATGCACATTTTGTGAGTTAATAATGATTTATTCTTAAAAATGGAATAATTAATTTATTAAAATACCAGGATTATTTTATGCCAACGAGAAATACAAATTCACAACACATAAAATGGTATACCTTGTGTATGGTAAACACCGAGTTTTAGATCTAATATGAGTCTCAGATCATATATATGAAGATCCATTTAGTGTTATTAAATTTTATTGAATAAATTCTCTGCACTAGCTAAAATATAATTAATATTTTTATATCACATTCATCATGGTTTTTCAGGCCTCAGCAACTCACATTAATTAGTGTATTACTAAAAAAACAATCCATTAAAATAATCCAATGATTAACTAGGAATTGTTTATTATGTAATGCCTTTATGATTTTATTATGTTGTTTCACAAATATAACATTTTTTCAAATAAATTTTTTAACTTCTATTAATATAAAAACTGAATAGAAAACATACCTAACAAAATTATAATATTGAAATCTCCCCACTTTATAATAGCTCATCCCCAAGTTGAACTCCCAATCCTCTTTATGATTCTGATCCAAAAAGATCAGGCCACTGAGCCCACATATTTTCCTCCCTTTCATGTGACTCATCTTACACACGTCAATTCTTCCAAATGATAAAAACTATCGGTACAATATTTCACCTCAAAAACATCCCACTGTGACCCGACACACATATAAGATACTCTTTAAAGGATTCTTCTTTCTCAATCCTTAATTCATACACATCAATTACATGACATGGGATGGGGTTATATCTTCATAGTTGTGATTCATGTATAACATCATGTAGAGAAATATATTTCCATATAATGGCCAATTTGTATGATACTAACCTGATTCTCTTCATGATCTCAAAAGGTTCATCAAACCTGTGTGGAAACATTCCTACACTATGTATCCAGTGATGACCCAACCAAGGATACACCTAGGGAAATACATTATAATCCTCTATAAACTATATGTCTTCTATTTTTCTATCAGTGTATGAATTTTTCCTACTTTGAACTATATTCAATCATTTTTATATGAGCTGAACCTTCTCCATCACCTCATGTACAACACTCGATCCCCAAAACACTAACCCACCTACTTCCATACATCATAGTGGTTATCAAAATGGACTACCATCAAGATCCTTGTACGCTTCCACCTGAATTGTTTTCTAGCAACTACTTTTATAGAAAAAACCCACTAATTACAAGTGTTTTTTCACATTACCCATCGATTTCTGTATCACATGCTATTATCATATCCTCAATCACATGTACATTACGCCCTAATTGTCCATCTATTTGTGGGTTGGAACCCATAATAAATAAAACATGTGTTCCAAGTGCCTTTTGTATGCCTTTTCCAAAGTGTGATGTATATTGTGAATCATGATATGAAACTATAGTTCATGGGACCCCTTGGAAACAAACTATCCTCCATACATATAACACTCCAAATTTCTATAATGTAATGGTTTAACATATCGACATGAAATGCACTATCTTTTTTAGTTGATATAGTGATACAAATAGATCCATTCTTCCAAAGATTATTTCGATGACCCGTAACAAATTCCATAGCCACATCATCCAACTTCCATTTTGAAATGGTAAAATGTTTTAGTAAACCTAAAGGTCATTGATATTCTACCTTCACCATATAAGAGATGAAGCATCATATCATGAACCCTACTGTATCCTTATTCACAACTTAATAAATTTAGGAAAAAAATATCACATCAGAAAACAAGTGCATCACCCAATGTGAAATAAATTCAATTATAATGACAAGCAATAATAACTGAAATCCCACCCTGAGTTCTTGGGTTTTCCCATGTACATGGGTTTGAAACTCCAATGCACGATCTCATAATCATGCATTTAATTTACCAAGTCTCCTATATACCCATACCAAATTAGAATGAAAAAATAATAACAAATAAAAATTAATTTGATACCACATTGTAACATCTAAGCCCGTGTTCCACACAATGGTGCCCAATGTTGGTTCGCCACATGACCTCAAGCGTGTCTCCCCATATGCCGGAGGCTGCGAAATAGTAGTTAGGGTCTGGTAATTTAGACGTGAGAAGACTATTCCCAATATTATAAGAGTAAAATACAAAAATAATTGAACAATATATATTTGATTCTTATATTATCATACCCGTACAAATGTATCATTAAATAACCAGTATAGAAAATAAAATACTCAAATAAAAGGATAACATGCAATGTCTATTTTTTGTATCAAGTGTCTTAAAAATGGAAAAATATGTAAGAGGATAAATAATCCCATATAGGGCTCAAACGTTGTCTTGTTCCCTCAACAACGATCCAACCCTAATCATAAATCTAAACCAGTGCTCTTACTGTTGTCCTATCCTACAACAACAAATTCTATTCGGTACCGATCAAGCAACCTGAGTATGGTGTGAGTAGAACTCAATAGGCCACCACCATCCTTTTCTTAAACCACTCCAGAAAGAATTAGTGTATGTAGTTATATATTTAATAAAAAGTAAGGGAATAGTAAAAATATTTTATATTTCTCCAATTAACCATTATTTAATCACTTAAACTTCTCGGTTCTCGAGGACACCCAAACCACAATAATTGTTTCGGCCCATGTGAGAGTCTGATCAATTTCCCATGTTAAATTCAAAATTATTATGTCACAATATTCAATTTATAAACATCCAAAAGACACCATAGTATAAAATAAATGAAGGAGTGTATAACATCATGTATAGCACCCTTTTGAGCATTTGGAGTATCAGTCCATGTCTTACAACCACATGTGTATTTAGAGAGTCAGTCCATGCCCCAAAACAATATTCATGCATTCCACTGGGTTTAAAGCTCCATGCCTAGAACCATTTTGGGTAGTTGGATAATCATTCCTTGTCCGACAACCCATTCCCAATCAAATATTTTATTACATATACCACATTATACATTGTTTACTCATCCATAACCTTCCATCACAATTATCATTCAAAATAATAATTAGTAAATTCAACCAATAATCATAGAAATATATTTATTAATTCAAATATTATTTAACTGAATCCACCAACATAAAAATCCATATAACAATGGAAACAATTAATTATTTAAAAAAACGAAACTAATTTATCACATTATGAACAATAATTAATTCCAAAATTTGTTAACCAAATCCATCATATTTGAAATACTTTTAATTAATTTTATCAACTAAATATTCATGAAAACCTACTCTATTAAAAAATCCAAACATTACCAAATTAATTAACCTCCCAAATTAAATAATTGATTATATAAAAAACTCAATTATTATTGGTGTCATGATATTTGTACAATTACATACACAAAAACAAATCGAAACTATATGATTGGATTTCAGACCAGCTAGATTATTTCAAATATGATTCGCATGTTAAAAATCGTGGTATGGGTTGATTAGGTTCAAGTGAAAATGAAGAATAGACTAATTCACTAAATACACACCTTATCTGATGATAAATATCATATGATAATGTAATATATAATTAAAAAAATTATAAGTATATTTGATATAAAAGATGAGAAATTTATACTTTTAAAAAAATTATTATTTATAAAGCAATACTTCCTTTAAATTTTTTTTTCATTCACTTTTTTTAAAAAATAAATTTAATAATGAGATAGAAAAATTGATTAAAAAAAGGTAATTTATAAAATAATATAAACAAGGTTGGTGCACCAGGTGGAGGTACAAAATAGAATGGCACTACAAGGTTGTGGTGCACTCAGTTTCTGTGGAGGAATAAGAGGATGGCTCAACCTACTGAAGTGACAACTGACGGTGTTCACAAACAACAATATCTAACCAGATCAATGACAAATAGTTCATTTCAATGTAAATTTATGCATTATATGTTTCACCTACTCAGGAATTAAAACATTATTGTAATCCACCATTTCAACTGAAATTTTTTTATATTGTTTTTTTTTTGAATTTCCTGATTAAAGCATTGGTGTTTAAAATAGTAAAAAGATCTTGAGAAATTACTCTTTTACAATACTCCGTGAATCAAAAAAGGTGGTATCCCATTGAAGAATATGTCCTTAATGTTAAAAACTATAATACATTATTTTAATTAATATAATAAATTAATTATTTAACATAAATATAAATTAATATCAAACATCAGATGCACGTTTAATTTATTCCCCATCAAGGTTAAACTCCCCCATTCCAAACACAATGGTGGACTCTAATTTCTCGAATGATGGATGGTTTTTGAGTTATTAATGATTTATTATTTAAAATTATAATAAATAAATATTTATGTTAAAAGGGTTATTTTTTCTAGTGTGGTATCCAAATGATGGAAACATATAATGTTTATACTGTGTATGTGGTTAAAACAACATTTTAGATCTAATAGGGGTCTCAGTACATTCATAAGATGATCTCTTTACGATATATTCAATTATTTTTAATAAAATTTCTTGTGTTTATTTAAATATTATTAATATTTTTATATCGCCTTTGTTGAGGCTTTTCAGGACTCAGTAACTCATACTACTCAGAGTCTTACTCCAAAAAATACATTAAAATAATACATTGTTTAACTATGTATTGTTTCTTATGTAAATAAGTTATGTTTATATTATATTTTATCACCTGTAATTCAATTTTTTCACATAATGTATTTGTAATCAATAAAAAACCCAAAGGAAAACATAACTTAAAAAATAGAATATTATTGTAATTGATTTTAGAAATATATCTGTAGCTTTTACATGATTATCATTTTTCCTATCAAATTTGTTGCTAGATCATGATTATTTCCACCTCTGGTTTGGTTTCGTTATTTATAATCCTTAGTTATGGGACTTTTTTAGTTGATTCGTGATCTTTGGAAAAAAATTAGAACATCACTTGTAATTTATTAACATAATTGAATAGGATTTTAGTTGGTTATAATGATTTTCCTCCTCTTATGTTATTTTTGGGTACATTATATTCACAATAAAATTATGATTTAATGAAAAATTAAATCGTTTGAAAATATTTTATAGGGAATTTTCTATAAAAATTATTTGATTTTCATGAAATATTTTCAAATTTATTTTTTCCATTAAGTATTTAGTAAATTGATATGGGTTTAAAAATATTAAATGGATTAAAATGAAAAACAAGAGGTTTTAGAAATTATTCAAATTATTGGGGAGTTTAGAAATATAGGATATATTTTAAAACACATATGTGATTTATTTTTTCAAAAGGAATTTTTTTGATAGTTTTTTGTTCTTTATATTTGTAAACTATGATTTGAAAATTTCTTCTACTAGAGTTGGATATGTTATAAATGAGGTTTTGGAACGAAATTTTTCCAAATTATTGGTTAAAAGTGTATTTGAACAGATTTTAAATATTGGATGTTTGATGAGATTTTACAAAATTCAACTATTTGAGTTCATGTTTTTTATTTATTTAACATAATTATACTAAAAGTGTTTGATAAGTGGAATAGTGTATCTATAGGGGTATTCCATTCCTTGACATAGGAAATTCCCAAAATATGAATGGAGTTTTAGTTGTTTTCTTTTTCTCATGCTAGTTTTGTGAATGACCATTGATGAATTTCAAGGCAATGTTTTCTTTGTTGAATTATTTTATAACCATATAATTTGATAAAGGATGTCATGGTTAGGTGATTATGGATAAGATAGTCTTATACAATTACTGATCACCAATTTTTTTTGTATTTTCATGTGATATTTGAATTTTGGATTCCATAAAGTAGAGTTCATAGTAGTTGTGATATTGAGCTGGCTATAAATTGATTCATTCATTGGATTAATTTTTTTTTGATTTATAGATAAATGTGTAAAGGGTAATTTCATTAACGATGATATTTTGGGGCCTCTTGTATTTGATTTCCAATATTACTTTTTAAATGATACATATTCAAGAGATTTGGTTCAATTGATTAGAAATTGGAAACTCAAGTGTGTAAGCATGGATAACTAGATTGTACATGATACCTATTATAACATGAGTGATAATGGGTTTGGATATTTAGTAATTATTATCATGATATGGTGTTCCATGTTTTTGACCCTAAAAAACCCATTCATTTAGATTTATTAAAAAATTAGGAACCATTCTAATTCTTTCTACGATATATCATAAATGATACAAGATTTTTATATTTTTTAAGAGGTAATTTTGGTGTCCGGATAATGTGATATTCATATATTTAATTGTTTTATGTTCTTCCATAATTTTTAGGGTTTTATTTATATTTTTGAGGATGATCCAATATTTATGATTTTGATCATTGTTTCGATAAATTTAATATTTCCCTTATTGATCTAATTGATCTTGGTTGTTTTAGTTATTTTCATATTTTAGAAGAATTTTCATATGGCTTTATATAATTTTATATTAATACTAATTTATTAGGACACCTATGTTGGGTCATCAAAATCATGGATATTTGAGTAGAATTGATTTTATTTTGGCTATTCTTGAGACTAAAATGTTGATATGTTAGTGGATTTATTATATGGTTTTTTAGGAATTTTAATGTATTGTGTTCCATACTATTGCAAAAATTCATATGTTTTTTTCTCACTCAACAATTTTTTTGTCTATTTTTTGTGTTTTTTTTTCACTTTTTATACTACTAGAAGTGACATTCAAAGATTTCAATGTGTCATAGTGTGTATAATTGTGACACTCTAATCTCACAATATTTTTTATTTAATATATATTCTAAACATTTTGTAATTATAAGGTTTTTATAAATTGGTAATGCTTTTAATGGTCCCCAACAATTTTAGAATGAGTCATTAGAAGGCCAAACCATTTACTAACAATATTATTTAATATCCTGACACCCATTATTATATTTATTTTTTATAAGATGACAAAATACTCTAGAGGGTATTTTCTATCATGTCTACATCAGTTTGTAACATGATTTTCACTATGGAGCACAGGATATGTCATTGATGGATTAGATATTAATTATATGTATTTCGCTCTATGGTCCAAGCGACTATATCATGATGTAGGGGTTGTGCTATATGATATTTCTTTATGGTTTATTAATTTAGTTGTCAGGGTAGATGTTCTCTAATGTCACAGGTTATACGGTGATCTTGTTAATTCTAACTCGTGTATAATTATGTTGTACATTGGATGCATTAGCATATATGGATCTATTATAAGGTAAATATATTGGAATTCCAATTCTTCATCTTAGAATTTAATTACATAGTTATTAATTTTTTTGTTTTTAATATTTATCTACAATAATCATTTTGGGCGGTTTTCCACTTTCTTCCACACACCAACGAGTATTGGAAAATGAGTAACCAAAGGTACATCTCAACAACTATTTACATAGAAACCAATACCTTGTTCTTTAAATTCTAATAAAAATAATAGGTTGTTTACTCTATTTTCACATCTATTTTCTTCCTTCATCATTTATCCATGACATTCCATTATCATGGAAACCCTATGATCCTTATGGAGTTATATTTGTATTATATAGATTCTAATAATGAATAATTTGATATTTATGTATTTATATGGAAATCACCTTTTATATTTTGGGTTTCTCTATTGAATGATAATATTAACTATATGATTTCTCTAGGATGATTTATGTTTTTATGTAATAATTCCATTGTATTACATGTAATGAATGTCTTGTGTATTTAAATTTCATTATTATTAATTATAGATATATGTGTTATCCATAATGAATGTTAAAATTCTATTATAAATGGTTTTTTATTATTTTCATATAAGTAACACATTCCATGTGTTTGAAAAAAATACATGAAATACTCATTATAGGGGTCAAAATGTGTTTAATTGATATTTGAAATCATATTTTTTTCTTTATAGGAAATGTATATCCACTATATGTTTTTTCATAGATTGTTTCATTATTATAAATGGACTATGTTAAAAATTATTATGTATGGACCATGTCACATAGTTTTTAATGATTATTGGTCTTATGGTGTTTTGAAAATAATAACCTGAAAAGAGTTTGATCACATAGTGATTTCAATGTGTGTGCAGTAAATACTATTATAAAGACATTTTAAATGAAGGAAAAATTCATTGAAGCCAAAATATATTATTAAATAAATGTTTGGAATTTTATAAATGACTTTTCTATTGATTGTGAGACCCTCACTAACCCCATATATTGTAGTTATTGATTTTTACTATGGCTTAGATAAGAATTTTTATATTTATTTTCATGTGATGTGTAGATATGATTCGAATGAATGGGGTTATTTTTTGTGATGGTTTACGATGTGAGTGGTGTAAATATAAATATTGTTGATATTGATTTTAATTTTCTGGCCAAATTTCTGTATTTCAATCTCACCTCCTTTTTGTATACCATTGGATAATAGGATTATATGAAGAATTCAGAGATTTTTGTTCTACTAGGACAGTTTGTAGTGACAAGATGGGGCCTTTATGGGGATTAACCCACATAAACGTTTGTTCTACACCAGGAGTCCCCTAGGAGAGGTGGAAATGATTATTTTCCCATTTTTACTTGTGGAAATATATCTATACAATTTAAATGATTCATGGTCCAATATAATTTGGGTTATATCAATAAGTGTTTTGATGATATTTGATGCTTTATGTATGTTCTTGGGAATTTTACCCCATGCATTTATTGTTTCAACTCGCTTCCAATGACCACTTGAAAAAATTTTGTTAGTTGTTATTCGATTATTTTTCATCGTTGACAACATAGAGCATGTGATGATTATATTTTTCTTTAGTATTATATGTGTTCATATTTAAATTATTTCAAAATATATTGGATAAAGGTCATATATAATTTAATGTTATAATTATTTTGGATGAAATTTTATAGAAATGATTTTGATTAAATAGGGATAAATGTTTTGGATTTGACTTTATATGTTTTGAAATAACTCTATTGATTTATTATAGGAAATATATTTAAATGTATTTTTACAATTTTTTGATTAAACATATGATTTTAAACAATGTGTGGCGATTTTTTCATATCCTTGAAATATTTTAATATAAAATCATGCCAAAAATTATATTATTTAATTATTTTAAATGTTATTGTTGAAATTTAAAAAACATATTTTTCATATGTTGGGCTTAATCTATTAATTATGTAGTTCCATTGGAAATGAAATTTATAGAATCCATGGTGGGATATTTCACTGAATGATTCACTAACACCATTCATAATCATAACTTGTTGGGTGTATATGCATATTTTATATTTCCTTTTCTGGTCTATGAATATATCCTACTTTTTATAAAGTTCAATTATTGGAAATATTATGCAGTGTTGAGTGATAATGGGTCATGTATAGGTTGTTGGATTTATTTGAAATGAATTTTAATTTTCAGATAGTTTATTAGTCAGATTCAAAAAATATTTCATTTAATTTTATGGATTTATCTATTTATTACTTGGATTCGAATATCAAATGTTATATTAAATAAATGAGTTGGTTATTTATTTCTGATGTTCCATGATAGGAATTTTTTAAAATATATTATATTTATTTCATTAATTTAGGTGGATGATATATGTATGTATAAGTTATTATATAATATCGATAGCTTTGACCACTAACTTATATTTATATATAAGGGAGATATCATGCAATATTTTTTTTCCATTAGACATGGGATATAGTTTTCAGCCTAAGGGGATTAAGAATTCCCTTCAAGATGATTGTTGTTCATTGTCGAGTAATAATGAAAATCATACCAGATAAGTTCAATAAATTTATAAACGGTATCTTAGAATGAGGGTTGGAAATATAGTATGGATTTTCAGAATTATGTATTCCATCAGTATGAGATTTTTTATTCGATTTCATACAGATTATGATTTTACATTATTCTATTTTCCATTTAATATTTTAATATTTTTAACTATTATACGATATTTTTTAATAATTTATTACTACATGTTTTGTATGAAAAAATTTATTTTTTGATATATTCAGATTTACACTTCCCCGTAGTTACCATATGAGTTAGCCAATTCAAATTAAATCAATATTTATATAAGGAACTATGATGATAATTATATGTTACATAAGGAAGAAATATTTGAAATAATAATATTTTATTTATTAATAATTATTAATTAATATTTTAATTTAATATGATGAATATTTGTATACTAATTCTATTAAGACTATTAGAATAATACGTTCCATATAATGGGATTTTTAGTATTCATTTATATATAAAAAACAATTAGATCATTGTATTTGTATTCTTATTTATTTTAATTTGCAATGGATTGTGTTTAATAAAATCAATAAGAATTAAATTTTGACGAAATTTTTTTAAAAAAAATGTATTTTACATACCCTTCTGAATTTCTATAAACCTTCCATCAGTATGTGACATAATTTTTAAAAATTTTATTAGAGATAAATAATTTCATTCCATATTATCAGTGTCATTAGTGAACTAATTTTATATATTCATTTGTTTAGAAATAATTAATAATGGGGGGAAGGTAATTTATTTGAACACCAATAATAGTAAAATAATTGTTTTATTATATAATTTAATTCAAATGGGGGTTTTGTTTTATCATATAATTTATCTGTTATAGAAGATGTAATATTTAATAAAAAAGTTATTCCCTAGTGAAGAACCTTGCCTAGAATCCCAGATCCACATACTTGGCTCATTACATTGGAAAAATGAAAACGATTTCATATCGCAAAGGACCAAATAGTTTATTAGTTTTCAAAAACTAAATAGAACCATATGTTTTAAATGAAATCATTAATGGGAAAAAAACATAAAAACACCATTAGAAAAATCAATAAGTCCAATATTATCACTAAAATAATTAATAAAATATATTATCACATTTTAAGGAATAACACAAGAAATTAGTGACCTCACAGGCTATGTAAGAGTAAATAATATAGTAGAATATATAAAAACCATAAATAATAAGTCATTGTGATTAACTGAAACACACACCAACAAAATATTATCTTCAGTATAGTATGGATGGAATAAAAGGAGAATAAATAAATAAATATAATTAATCACATTAACTATAAACATGGTTGTTATAATATATGAATAACCACATGATTTATCAATTTAAATTTTTATAATGTGGTAAATCATAATTTCATACATCATAAACATATCCTCAATGGATTGTCGAATAAGTATTTAGAAATGGGTAGGGCTTCGACTAAAAGCCCTTCTTGTTTGTTTAATTATACCGATTGTTGCATGTTGGGGATATTGTGGGACCCAACAATCATTTACTAAGTCCAATGAATTACTCATATGTATAATAATATGATATATATAAATCAATGTTTCTCATACAATTTTGAAATAATTTTATCATAATTAAAGAAGAAAAATTTCTAATAATATGTTAGAAAAAATCATGAGAAAAAAACACTTTTACTTTGGATAGAATATTTTTGTTCAAAAATACATTTTATTTGTCATGAAATCATATTTAAAACATTAATAAAACAAAAATAAAATAAAATATAAGGACAATAAAATAATTTTTCAAACATAATGGAGAATAATAATGAAAATTTAAAAAGAAAAATGCATATTTTTTTATAAAATAAAATAATATAGTTTTTTAATTTAAAAAAAATGGAATTCAACAAAGTATTTGTTTATTAAAATAAATTATATAGTGTACTCAAAAATGGGTATGAAATTAGAAAGCATATTTAAATCAGGATTTTTTTCCTAATGAATTGAAAAGAGAACCTTATAAACACATATTATCCAATATATCATATATGAAATGATCTTTATATTTTATTTTGTAACATATACATATAATATTGATTAATTATATAAATATAAGTAAAAATGATGTTGGTCTGTAGAGATAAAAATTGTATCGCAAATGCAAAAATGATCCTTGGGAAGAAACTCTTAACTTGTGTATGAATCTGTATTGAAATTGTACATAACATACCTGATAATACAATTTAACCAATCAGATAATTAATTATGAATATTTTATACGTTTATTTTAGTTGGAACAATTCCTATAATGTAATTTACATACTTTTTGATACATTGTATGATTATGTTTTATCGTTCAGAAATGTTTGATTCCATCATTTTCATGATTAGATCACTTGTATACATATATGAAAGATCTACGAAAGTGAAATAAATATCCATAAATGTTTTTATATGTTATTAATTAACAATTATAATACTATATTGTTTTATAATACAATTTTTAATTTTGGGTGAGGATGAATCATTAAATAATATTTTATTTATAATCATTTATATTATTTTTAGCGGGTTTCTGATCATCGTGAACATGTTTTCTATTACTAGATAATATAATTTTTATATAAATAATCATTAACAATAAATAACATATAATATGAATAATGAAATATTGTTTAATACTTATATTTTTTATAACCATCATTGGAGAAGGTAATGGAAAATGAAGTCACATCATCCATGAAGGTGGAAAATCAGCACATCACGTATGATGTTTGGATTTTTTAATAAATTGTAAAAGAGAAGGGGGTTGATGATGGATAATGCAATTAAATAATAATATTAAATTATATTTATGATACTATATTAATAATTAATTTTTTACATATGAGGAGTGGATAGATTAAGAAGAAAAAAAATTAAAAAAATTGAATGAAAATCAAAACGGGTTTTCCTCTAGAGATCTCTTCTTTGAGAACATCTTTAAGGAAATTAGAAATGGATATATTGTCATCCCATAAAGAATATATCATTAGGTATATATTCATTATAATAAATCAGAAGAATATAATAATGATTAAAGGCTTTTTATGTGTGTGGAGAAGGGGTGATTAGGGTGGAAATTATAGTTGAAGAGAGTAATATGTTTTAATATTTTGTACATTTGGTTAATATTTTTATCTAGAAATTGAATATATTCTGAAATATGAAAAAATATATTTATATAATGCCAGATATTTTAATTTCACGGGCTTATATCCACCATACATAATCTATTACTCAATAAATAATGTTTTTGTTTAATACCGTGAAGTATTGTATTTGACTATTCACCAAAAATTCATCAATTTTTAAAATTTACAATTATTTAAAACAAATCATTGTTTGATGTTAAAAATTAAAAAATTAACTCCACTTTTTAAATATAATTTTATAATAATTTTAATTTTGAATTTTAAATATAAACAAAATTTATTTAAAAAATACATATTGTAATATTATAATCAATTTAATGGAACTTTGAAAAAATAATTAAGGTTGCATATAATTATCTTATAATCATATTACAAAAAAATAACTATTTATGAATATATTACATTAAAATAAAAAAAAATTATTAATTATTTTAATTTTAATTTTATTTACAAAAAAATTAATTGATAATAAATAATGATACAAAATTTAACATTTCTAGAAAATTCATATACCTTTGCTTGGATATAAATATGTTATATTTTAATTCATAAGATACATATATTTTATATAATCTTTTTTATGTTAGTTTAATATTTGAATAATAAATATGGTATTAATTATTACTAAATTAAAATTTTATAAAAATTAGAGTTTTCACTATTCACTGGAAAATAAATATTTCCAGAAAAATAATAAAATTTCATATTAAGATAATTTTGAAATTATCTTTCTGAAAATGATATTAGCATTAATATGTAGAATTAATAAATGTATGAAAAATAATTTTCAAAAAAATTCTATATTATATGGTGTAAAACATCATTTTTAATCATAGAGAACTTTAATGTGTAAAATTGGATTCATTCTTATATTATCCCTATAAAACTGTTTGGATGAATGTAAAAATTATTTTTTAGATATTTAATATAAAAATTTCATAATTTTTTAATTACCATTCATTCTAATTAATTTAGGGGAATGTTTTCATATATCATTTTATCTTAATGATATTTTCTTGTATATAACTATTCATTTATGTTTGGTGTTGTTTGAAACATATTTTGTTGATGAAATAAAACTTAAAAAATAAATAAGATAAAATATTGGTGTTTTACATTCTCCAATCATTCAATAAACTTCATCCTTAGAATTGGAAATTGTTTATAAAAATTTAATGGTTTAGAATAAAAAATAAAATTTTGAAAACACATATTGGAAAAAGGGTTAACAAAAATAAAATCATAATATGAGAGAAATGTAAATATAATGTTCACAGAAAATAGGGGTTTCTAGGGGAAATAATTTATCTAAAGAAATAAATTGGGCATTGAAGATTAATTTCAGTATCATGTTCTCTTGGAGAGTGATAAAGGACATGTTCAATAAAAAATAAACCAGAAAAAACTATACTTCTTTTTATGGGTTAAAAGGATATTGATTTATTTTAAATTGAATTAAGAGGATAATGTTTCGGTTCAAAAACCAATTTCTCAAAGGTGATAGATTCAATTATTTTTTTTATACAGACATTGTGAAATAGACATTTTTAATTAAAATATAACTCATAAGAATAATCTCATCCTTTGGTTTTGCATTGATATATTTTTACTTCATCCCTTATAATTGGAAATGAATATTCGAGATGATTTGTTTATGTTGTAAGAATTCTTAATGAATCGTATGTTCCTTTGTAATTTCGTTGACCATCAAAAGCATATTCAAACAAAAAAAGAAGGAATGTGTTATTAATGAACAAAAAATTTCAAATATTCTCTTTATACATTTTACATGTAGGAATCCATAATAGTTTATAAAACTATTATCTACTCCTTAAACAAAAACAAAATTATGAGGAAGGTCACTAAATTTTAAAAATATATTAAGCATAATATTTCCAAAAATAATGTATCTTTTATTATAATAGACTAAATATATTAATAAATTAATATACATTAAAACATTATGAAACATTAATCCACATACATATAAAATATGAGTTTTTTCATAAATACAAACTTATAATAATTACAACATAACATAAAACATCATATCACTACCCACATTTATGGTTACTAATACATTCCCACAAAAAACTATTTAATATTATAACAATATTAATCACATATTTGGTGTTATATATCGTAATTCACATGTAATAAATATGATCAATATTCAATAAAATCCCTTATCTTGTTTACTGGGGTTATTCGGTTCATGCAACTATTTCATTAATGAATTAGTATTATATTATATTCTTTATATATATAATTATTGTTATAAAAATAATTATTAATAAAATAATAAAATAAAATAATTCTAGTACATTAACATAATAATATTATTCAATAATAATAATTTATAGTAGTAGAATAAGATTTAATTTTATCTATTTTACACTTTCATTGTATATTCCTTTGCCATTTGAGTTATTATTTTGAGTAGTGTCTCATATCCTTTCATTTCATGCCCTAAAAATTGTAATATTCAATCATTTCGTTGCAATCCTGATTATGGTGGACTTTTTCTCTATTCATGGAGCAATCTCATTTTCCTATTATGCATTTTCCAATGTTATTTATTCTATAATTACCAAATTTGGGATCATACTATGATACCTTATCGCCTTTATGTACTTATTTCTATTAATCATATTGTATTGTATCTTACAATTAAAGAAAAATGAATTAGACAATTCATTCTCCTTGTATTTTTAACATGATATTAGTTTCTCATATGATAAAAATTTATGGGTGAGTACATCTATTTAAAAGTAAGGATTAATCCCATCGAAGAAATGTTCATTTGTAATATGGAGATTATAAGGATTATTTTTGTTCACATTCCTTCTTCTAGGATCCATTTAAAAAAATATAATACACTAGATTAGATCACAACATTATGAATAATAATGTATAATCACAAAACTAGTGAAAGACATTACATAGATTGAATATTTTATGTCTAGGTAATCTCATAATCATAAAAAAAGTTTCCTTGGGGATATTTTTACTATTAAATACCACATATTAGTTTTTAATGGCAATGTGAATTATTCTATGAATATCGACTGATAGTGTGAGTCCATATGCATATTATGGCTCTATGTCATGTACCATGTTAAAACATGTCTATCCCAACACACCCTGTCAGATATGATACCCACATGTACATCTTTTCTAGAACCACATCGATATATAGTATCCAAAATGGGATGTATTGCTACAAAAACCCACATAATCTATGACATAAAAAATTATTTTATGTTATTATATACATATCATCAATGTCTATATTAGGGTAATGATCCCTAATATATTCATTATAAATATACATTACAAAACGTAAACTAAAATTTATCTAATAACAACTATATAGTCCACGATCATAGTAGCCCAAAGATGTTGCCCAAATTAGTTACACTAGTATAATGAAGAAGTTTCCTCCTACTAATGGACATGTGATTTTTTAATATTTAGAAATCAAGATACCAACATAAGGTTTAAAATACTACATTAAAGAAAAATTTCATAGATACACCATTAGAAACTACCATAAGACTTAAATTGTCTATAGCTTCCATTTATAAAATACATAATCACATACTAGGGAAATATATAACCTAAGAAGGGGGAGATATACCATTCTTAGTAATGGTAAAAAATATAACTAAACCTATAATAAAAATAAAAATAAATAATTTTCAATAACTGGAAGGAATTCTAATAATATTATCATGAAAAAATATGGACGAAAAAAAATTATTAATAAATTATTCCCTATAAATAATCACATGAAACATTACCGTCAATATGATTCTAGAAAAATAATCAAATTATTTATCAATTACTAATAACATAATGACAGAATTCATAATATATGTCATTATAATCATATCCTCATTGCCTCAACCAATAACTCAACATAAATGGGAACATCCTTTTTCGAAACGCTTTATTATTTGTCTCATTATACCTACCTATTCATCGAGTGGGTAGATCAGACCCCACCCATCACATAACATGTACAATGAATTCGTTATATTTCTAATAAAATTAAATCATTAAATAAATGTTTTTCATAAAATATAGATATATTTTTATCCTTATAATAAATGAAAATACACTAATAAAATCATTGATAAATTATCTTTACATATACCCTTTTACTTTGGATGGAAGTTCTCTTTTGGAAAATCATTTGTATTTGACATAAAATCAGAATTTAAACATTATTATTCCTAAAAATTATAGTATGATTGATTAAATATTGTTCTATTCAGAAATTATGTCTAACTAAAGTGAAAACATAAATTTTTTTTGGAATAATTATAATTGATCATTATTAATGAAATTTAACGGACAATATTAAAGTGTATTTAAAATTTAAAGTAGAAAAAAAATAGAAAATGAATTAGGATAGTTTTTCAGTTTTAAAGACTTATTTTATAATAATATTTGTGGTTTCATGAATATTATTTATTGTACTCAGTAATAGTTAAGAAAATTCAATTTTCCCACAAATGATACATGATTGTCTAAAGGATTTGATAAGGAACGCAAATAAAACATGTATTTCACCATCAATGAAAGATGAAATGATCATGATATTTGAATTTATAATGTAAAAAAGAATTTATAAGAATTATATTAAATTAATGAAAAATTAAATTAGTTTAATGATTTTGTAATCTTTACCCATATGGAAAATGGAGGTTTAGGAAAGAAACCCTCACAATATGTCTAATAGTGTAATACAATTGTACTTATCATCCAGGAAAATTAAATAAAATCCATTAATTAAATAAATAAGATAAATTTATAAATTTATATTATTCGTTATAATTTTATTATGTTTATATGTGGAATTTTTGATGTGATATAAGATTTAATTTCTTCATTCAGATATGTTCATTTCCTTGGTTTTCATGATTCATTCAATTGTATATATTTAAAAAACATCATGCGAAATAGAAACCAATAACCAAAATGGAAGTTATGTAATAATTAATATAATAATGAAAATAAATATTTATAAATAAAATTTGGTTATTTTGGGTTATTATGAATTATTAGGTAACACGTCAGCGACAAGCACTTAGATTGTTGGTTTTTTATCTATCCAAATGAACTATTTTTATATTATTATCTAATATATTGTATATATAATAGTTTTAGAAGACAAAATAATATAGTATATGTTTAAAAAATTATGTTTTAACAAAAATAATTGTTTTAAAACCATCCTTGAATGTGGTAATGGAAATTTAAATATTATCATACATGATGGTGGTAACATGGTACATCATAGATGATGTCAACATTTTTAGAATAAATTAAATAGTGGAATGGGTTTGAGGATGGAAAATCCATTCAAATAATAACATTATATTATATGTAATATAATTTTGTTATGATTAATTATTTGATATAATAGGTATGTATAGAATAAGAAAAAAAATTAAATGAAATAGTAAGAGAACAAAAATGGGGCTATGGCATAAATATTCTTCTCCTGAACCACCATAAGGGATATAGAAATTGTCATTAGAAGAGACCATAAATACCAAAACGCATTGGAGAGGATTGGGATTGTAAATGGTAGTAACATAATCAATCATCATGGCTTTAGAAATGTGACTTCAAAGGGTGTTATTTAATGGGGAGGAGAAGAGTGGTTTGATTATTTTATTCATTTTTTTAATATTGTTGGCTCACGACAATGAATAGTTTTCTAATTATACCAAAATAAAAATTAATCCAATTAATAAGAGTATGATATTTTATTAATAAATCATCCATAATAATCTATGACTAAATAAATTGAGATTTTGATAAATACCATAAATTATTATATTTCACATTTCACAAAAAAATCAAATATATTTGAGAATTCCCAAAAATTCCTACTATTATTTGTTTGACATTTAAAATTAATAATATAAATAAATTTTATTATACAATTCATCTAATTTTGAAAATTTTAATTTTTAAATTAAATCATCATTTTCTCAAAAAGAACATGTTTAAATTTTATAATCGATTTAATGAAAAACTCAATATTTAAATAATATATTATAGAATTTTCATATGATTATAAGGAAATTATATAAGGATTTATGAATATATTTCAGGAAAATAATTTTCAATTTAAAATATTAAATTAATTATAAAATTATTTATAAACATTTAAGATTAATAATGATACTAGTACTACATTAATCATTTCTAAAAGATTCATTTACCTATTCTATATCATCAATATTTTACATTTTTATTCATAATATAAAATAATTATATATGAATGTTTATATATAAAGCTAACATTAAGAAACAAATACAATGTTACATATACATAATATTGTAGAACTATAAAAATCATGATTTTCCACTATTGAGTGGGAAATAAATATTTCTTGAAATTGGAAGAAAATTTTACCTTGAGATAATTTTTACATTCCACTTTTAAAAATGATGTTTATTTTTATATATATTATTTGTATCGTAAAAAATTAATTTTAGTACTTGTGTTCTATTAAAATACCTTAACACTACATTTCAAAAAATTTATTCATTTATTGAATAAAATTTGATTAATTCTTCTCTAATACATATAAAATTAGTTAGGTTAAAGTAAAAACTTTTTATTATATAAATGTAATATATGAATTTCATATTTTATTAATAGTATTCACTTATTATATTTTAATAACTGTGTTAGAAAGGTAATTTTAGAAGAACTATATTTAATTCAATATCCATGTTCATTTATGCATGATATCTTGTGAAACATATAGTGTCTTTGAAATTAAATATAAAAAAAATACATACCAAAAAATATTAGGGTGTAACATTCTACCCTCCTTAAATAATTTGTGACCTCAAAATCTGAAATTTTAAATGAAAAATTAATGTTTGATACACTAAAATACATTTATGTGAAACCCATATTGGAAATATGGTTTAAAAAATATCCTCTTTATAAAATGGATTTATAAAAGAAAATGTTCTCAAAAAACATGGATTTCATATAGAAAATCTTCATTGAAAAGTGATAAAATGTGAATGGAAGATAAATCTAAATATAAAGTTATTATATAGAGTTATTGAGTATGCGTTAATTATAAATATATCCATTATATAAACATAGATCTTGTGAACAGAATAAAGAGAATTGATTTATCAAAACTAAAATAAAATGTAAAATGAATTTTTTATCAAGTATTTTAACTAATATTATGGAATTCTTTTAATATACATATAGAACACTGTATAATAAACAAATTTTATTAAAATCATGTCAGACGAATAATAAAATAATTTGGATTTCCATTTATATATCATTAATTCAACCATTACACTAGAAATGAATTTTCAATATTAATTATTCTTCTTCAAAGAACTTATAATGATTATATGGTCCTTATATCATTTCATTGTTGTTTTAAATATTTACTAAAACAATAATGGTTGAAATATATTATTCATTATTAATAATTACAATGGTTAATTTGATTTATTCATTAACTAGTTAATTTTATGAATCATCTAAAACATATATATCCACATTCAAAGGCCGTAAATTTAGATGGAATGTCACTAAATTTCTATAATAAATATAAAATTATATTCCCAAATTATTATAACTTTTTATTATAAGACACCAAATATATGAATATCTTAATCTATTTTAATCATTTTTAAAACATACATTTTTATGGACCTAATCTTGGCGTACAAGAACATTACATAAATATTTTCACAATACTTAATACATTACACAAAATTAAATTATTTAACATATTACATTAGTGACATTAGAAACATGGAACACATTATTATAATTTTGTGAATGATATTAAACTTCCCCCATAAATACTTTCCCCTTTACATTTCCAATATTAAATCATTCATTATATATTAGGAAAAGAAAACATATTAAAAGTGTCATCTATGATTCTCCGTAAGTATAATCTTGGAAAAAATCAAATAAAATGTAAACATACATATATAATAACGTGAACATGACATTTGAAAATTATACCTTTTATAACATATATGAAAATATTGATTCATTAAATAAATTTTTTTATTTAATAATCCCAAAATCATTATGTAAAATGAGATAAGATAAAACATCATTTTTATAAAACATATAATTAATGAAAACAAATAATCAATGAAAATAATTACAATATTATCCAAGGATCATTACTAAATCCATCAAAGTGAAAAATGTCCTTTATTGAACAATGTTCAGTCCTAATTCAATCCTTGTATTACTGAACCCATATTATTTATCATTCCAGATAGTTGTGATAAGATGTCATTTATTATTCTTGTCCTTCCTTTATCTTGTGATATAATCATCACCCAATGCATTGAATTTGGTATAGTTCCCAACATTCATATAATGAAATAAATCTTATTTGTTCTTCAAAAATACTTACCATTCATCATATCATAACCTATAGAATAAAATTACTTTATTATACATCATTCCATCAAAAAAAAAATCCATGTAAAACAAATGGATCTCCTAAATACATTTCTATCAGAAAAATAATAAAAAAATAAAAATGATAGGGACATTATACTAGAAAATAGTCCTATAAAATAATTCCACCATAGATTGAAAATAATTTTGAGAAAATTCATGAATTTTATTTTGGATGATAATATCATTTATTCATCAAAAAAATTTCGTTCTAAAATTGAACAAATTATTTTAAAAATAATATTTTACATGAAAATATAATTTAAATATTATAAAGTATGATTCAGCGAAATAAAGCATCATGAAAATTTAAAAATTATGTACAAGTCTTATTAGATAATGGTAAACATTATTCATGTACATTTTTTGGATAAGAAAAAAAATACCTCGTATAAAAAATGAAAAAAATATTATTTTACAATATTTAATAAAATTTCAACATTGAGTATTATTATAATTAAAATTATATAGAAAAATAGATATAATACTTTAAGAAAAATAAATATGAATCATAGACTTGTCAGATAAATACAACCTAGAATAAACATATGTATAGAAAATATCTAGCGGTAATTACATTTCAAAATTATCCATTACATTAGGTCTGATATCATTTGTATGTATATAGACCTTGTCTCTTTGGCATGGTCCCTTTAAATATCCTCCTAATGCACTATATATTGTACTATTAGAAGAAACGAACCTCTAAAATTTCACATGGTCATTTTTTAATGGAAATGGCCTTAGGATAACTGATCCTAAAGGCTCAAGGATTTGTGATGAAAGGATAGAGTATGCTCCCTTTTTTAATTTTAGTTTGGAAAATTTTAGAACATCCAAAAATATTAATTTATTATAAAATGAAACCAAATTCAAAAACATAAAAAATGATTTCAATGATTATATGAGATAATATTGTAATCTCTTCGGACAGTATATTTTATTAAAATTTTTCTACAAATATAATCCTTAACATTTAAATTAACACATTGATATTCTATTAAATTTTAATTTAAGAACCCAAATCTTCCTTTTAGTTATTGATCTTTCATTCTGGTTGTTTTAGAAAAAAGTGGAGTTTTTGGAAATTTTATGAGTATACTCTATGTAACCGGTTGTCGTTGGTAACTGTGTGCTGGCCATGTAACGGTTGAGGACATGGATATGTGTGGTGATATAAAGTCCTACTAATGTGGAGCCTAGTAATGGAAATTAAATGCCTTGTACATATTTTTTATTTCATTAATCTAACTGATGCCACGTCTCATTCATAAATATACCTTCTTCTCAACTCCCTCGTCAAGGAGAGACTGAGGCTGACATATATTTTCTAATCCCCCACCTTGTCGTATGATCTCTAACTCAACCTTTGTAGATTATGTTGGAATCGCCATGATAAGAACATCCTTCTTCTAGATCCATATTTCCTAATTTAACATCTTTTCTGAGATATCCAGGGTTGACAATTTTCAAATTTTTTGTAGATCTACATCATTAAAGGTTGATTTGTGGCTTGAGGTTCATGTATATTGTTCATACAACATAGACGTAGGTGGTTCATGCCTTTCCATAGTTAATCATTGAATATTATGTGAAAAAGTTCCCAATAACCTAGAATGGGTTACTATGCCTTTAGAGAATTTAACCCTTTCAATGTCTGATATTCCTTGATTTGTTGATTTAGGCATCATGTTTGTGAATAGGGTTAATTTCCATGTTGTTGATTTGTTTTCCCATGTTTCATTTGATGTTAGTCGTTGGGTCAAGAATTTATTGGTAGGATTATTGATTTTCCATTCCTTGTGCTGTTATGATGGATTGATACTATATGAAATTCTTATGTTATGATATCTAACTATTATAAAAGTAGTACATCAAGGTTCAAAATGGATATTTATTATCAAATGTCCACGATTTCATTACATGGGGTTGTGGGAACCTGGTATGGTGGGACAATAGGGGAAATTGACATTGAGGTCTTTCCCATAGTGTTTGTTATAATTATCAGACAATGGGACCATAAGGGGTATTGACATTGAGTGCTCCCTCAGAGTGTCCATAGTTCCGTTACCAGACCACTAGAGTAATTGATGTTGAGTGATTCCTCTATGTTTTTTTAGTTTACCATTAAAAGACTATATGGGAATTTCCAAGGGTTTCATTCTTAGAGAGTCTTTTTTAACATGAGACAAATGGGGTATATTGTGTGATCTATCCTAGAGTGTCATTATATCCTTCAAGTAAATTAAATTAAAAGGTTTACACTTTGATAACTACCTATAGTGTTTCATGAGATATTTGGCTAAACAAGATGAGATAGGCTGTGAGACATTCCAAGAGGGTTCTTTGTTTTTTTGTTTGGATTGCTAAATTGTTAAATTTAAAGGATGAAATTTAAAATGTAGGACTGTTTACATTTGAGTAATTCCATGTTTATTACTTCATTTTAGATATTGACTTAAATATATATATTCACTATCTGTTAGGCACATATCTTTGGGTGGTTATGTATTGTGATTCGTCTCACACCCTATTTGGGTCATGCTTATTGACCTAAACAGATTATATTGTTGCGGTTATAGAAAAATGATAAACACCCTTATACCTCAAGTTCTTGATTGAGGTGGATATGAAGAGAATGGGACCAAGATGAGGCTTGAGATTCAGCTGTTTTTTTCTTTTTACAATGGTTTAGTACTGTACTCTAGTATTGTGACCTGATTTATCAACTTTCCTAGACATATGTGACATGAATCCTTGAAATATGTTCTCTGGTTGATTATTACATTCATTCTTCTGATGTTTTATTGTATCATATTATTACTGCCTCTACTATTGTATTCTATTATTATATTTTTATTTCCACTACAGTACACTTCCAATGAGGGCAAAATTTTCTCAATTTCACATTAATAGTTCTCACTGCTAGTCGGAAGACTCATGAGTTTGGTTAACTATGCTTGAGGCCATGTGACCAACTGGGTACGGGGCACCTCAGGGTGTCACTCAAAACAGGGACATTACAAAGTGGTATCAAATGAGGTTCTGATCTTATAGACATACTACATGGAGCTTATAACCATTGATTGGACACAATAGCTATTTGGTAATAAGATGTTCCTGGGAGTAGCTAACTCGTGTATAGGGGAAATTAAATTGTCCTCATATATTAAAATTTTATTAGTTTTTCTATAGTTAAATTTTATTTGATTTCACTATTGGGTGATTCACATGTTTTGTGTAGTTATCATTGGTGTTATTGAGGTTTTATTTTTTTTGCAACTCGATGGATGATGGTCTTCCATCACAAGCATCATATATTCCCCTACTAGAAATCACATGTCCTTTATTTTTCCTTGAAATTTAGGGTGCATTATCAATTTCATGTGGCTTTGAAAGATATTGTTCTAAGTATGAATGTTGTTGTTGTAGATTCCATGGTAGAATACCTTCTACATAATAGTGTATTGAGTTGTGTATGTTTTTGTTTGAATGAACGCCAAAATTTTCTCCTTGTGGTGTTATGGTCTCTCACATATCATTATTTGGTGGACAATTTCCATGTTATTCCTTGTATATAACATGTATTATATTCAACACTTTTATTTTCATGGAGAATGGGCCCTCACATATCAGAATTTGACACTTTAATATTCATCTTAGTATTTTTATGGGTTTCAGAGTACTTTGTGTTGTTTAATGTTTTGAAAAAACCAAAATACACAGCGTTTAATGAAAAATACATGCCATGTATCATAATTTTTTGGATTGAAGTATTTTCCATAAAAAACGCCGTGTAAATCATGTACATGTCGTGTAGTCTCAAACAGTGTTACTACCTATGTGGGAAGAGACACGGGGTTGGGAAATCATTGGAGGAATATTTTGTGTACCATAAATACATGTCCTATGTATGGACCATGTCTTCAAAAGTGTGACTAAGTACAAGGGTGGTTGATAGGCCGTTATACACACTGTGTATGGCACAAACACATCGTGTAGAGTTAGTCGTGTAACCGCCTCTGTGACTAACAACATGGGTCGGTGAAGATCTTCTAGTACACACCATGTCTCGAACAAAAAAGCCATGTAACATTTTCCCCGGAGAACAGTGTGGGTTAGTCATTTAGAAGAACTCCATTAGGGGGACATGATTCATGTGCACGCCATGTCATAAAATTACACGACATTTGTTTTGGGTGTTACATGATTAGGGTATTCTAGAGGACACAACTAGGGGAAGGATTAAGGGACCATTCCGTGTAGGGTTAATACACTCTACGTATCCATGTTTTGAAAATATGATTTATTTATTTTCAATGTTCACATCATACACTTCTATATTGTAGTTATTGATAATCTTGATTTAAGGTGTGAACATTACCTTATTTAGACATGCAACCAGTACGTCCTTCAATTGTACGCCACACACAGTGCAGTGATCAGACACCAGATACGAATGATCAGGGACCAGTAGCAGATCATCCCATTATGCCCGTCTTGGAACCAACCATTATCCTGGATATCTGTGCTAATGCAGATTTCCAAGATGGATTTATGAGGATGATGCAGACATTCCAGGGAGCACTACCTCAAGCCCCGTCAATGGCAGAATTGACGTCGGACTTTTAGCATTTTCATCCTCCAACATTCTTAGGGGTTGGAGGACCTCAGGCCACAAATTCATGTCTAGAAGCCACACTGACAATCTTCAAGCATCTGTAGTTGCCTACGTAGTGGAGGGTCAAGGTAACTATATATGTGGTTCGATATTCCACCATGAGATGGTGGGATCTGATCTCACATGCGAAATGTGAGTAGGTTATGGCTTGGGATGAGTTACAGCGTACCATCTATTATTTATTCTACATAGATCCCTTGGGGTATGATCGAGCCTGATTTTTCATGATTTTGGACTAGGGTACTCATTCGGTCATTCTGTATTCTTCTTTCTACACAATAGTACAATTCTTTACCCCCTTTATAAGGGATATTAGTTATTCTGAGAAAGGAAGTTTGAAGATGGTCTAAGGCAAGACATTCGGACTCATATGAACATATTATGACTAATTGTTGTATTTCAATCACCAATTAGGTACTAATCATAGAGTGAAACATAGGTAATTTTGGACCTGTGGTCTAGGGAGTATCAACATCTAGAGTTGGTTTGTCACTATATGATAGTAGGAAGCACCATAGGGATTATACACATGATGAAACGAGTAGATGAGATGAACCTTTATGTAGCCAAGTCATATGAAAATAGTGTAGAATGGGCGGGCATACGAGGCTACATTTCTGGAGAGAATCAGTGGATTGCTGATCTCACAGCAAGATGGTTCATCTTCAGCACTTTTTCCAGTTTTTATCTACAGCTGTAGGTGACAGGGGTTCTACTATGAATCTGCATTCAGGAGAAACACCACAAGTTTTTCTTCAGTCAGGGAACTATAGTTCATCTGGCCGTTTGGGCTGAGGTGGAGGTCGTGGCCATGGTAGCTAGTTTGTAGGAATTTATCAACCACAATGTCCTTCAGATCAGGGTTGATAGTGTGGGTCACATGGTTTTGGAATATGCCAGATGTTTTCAAGGGAGAAGACCCTACAAAAGTAGGATCCAAGACCCTCTATAGTTCGAGTTTCATCTAACTCGCATTAGTTTTAGATAATTATTTTTATGATAAAGTGGTGAACCATATTGTTTTTAACTGTTGTTGTTGCGGAGAACATTGAGCACTATAACATTTCTTCTGCTGATGTCTTCACACTGGATACTCTTTTGGGGACAAGAATGACTAGTGTATGTCAGTACAAATAGTTCCCTCTTGGGGTTGGTTGGTGCCACTTCTTATGGGACCTATATGTCCTTGATATGACATTCAATGATGTCATTCTCAGATTATAATTTTTAGTTACCTTCAAATATATTGTTGATTTCAATTGTTGTAGGCTGAGTTTCACATCAGAAGATGGTGGTTTGTTTTTAGACAAAGGATAATGGGATGTCCAGGTGAGCAGAGCTGGACCCAAGCCTCATGGGTTATGAGGAGTTATAGCCCATATTTCAAGTCTTTTTATTGATGATCTGGAGAAATCATAGGTAGACCTTCCACTAGTGGTGGATCATTTTAGGGATGTCTTTGCAAATGAAATTTTATATTTTCTTCTGGAGATAGAGGTAAACATATCTATTGAGCTCTATCTAGGAGTGAAAATAGTGTCCATTCCTCCATGTAGGATCGCTAAACCAGAGTTACAGGAGCTCAAGAATTAGTTGAAGGAGTTCAATACTAAGGGTTTCATCCAAACCAGTACTTATTGTTGGGTTTCTCCTATCCTATTTTTGAAGAAGGAAGACTGTTCCCTTCTACTTTGTGTAGATTATCGGATGTTGAACCAGGTGATGGTCAAGAACCAATATCTCATTCCGAGGTTAATGATATCTTTGACAAGCATCAAGGATCCTATGTGTTATAGAATATTTACATGATATCCATTTATCATCAGTTTCATATTATTCTCTTAGATATACCTGTTACAGTCCTTTAGAGAATGCATGATCTATAGGTGTATGTGTTTATGTCATTCGTCCTCACGAACACGCCTGTAATTTTCCTAGCTCTGATTAACTAATTGTTCTATCCATACATGGATTCTTTTGGGGTAGTCTTCATGGATGACATATTGTGTACTCTAACACTCAATACGATCATGCCACATATCATGATATCATTTTGAATACACTTAGATAGAATAAGTTATATTCTAACATCAAAAAATGACACTTTCGGATGGACCAAATTCACTTATTGGGTCACGTTATCTCCGAGACAGAAGTATATTTAGACCCAAAGAATGTTATACTAGTAGTATATTGTGAGTATTAGTAGAAATTATTTGAATAATGATGATTTATAAGGATGGATGGATACTATAGATGTTTCATTCATGACTTTTCATGCATTTATGTTCCACTGATAGGAAAGACTACTAAGGGAGGGATGTACTTATTGGCCGATTCTAGTGGGTCAGCATTTCAAGAGCTGAAGGGGAGGATTTCATCAGCACCGATTATAGTATTTTCAGAGCTAGGACATACCAATAATGTCTACTATGTTGTATCAGGTATCGGGCTAGGATCAGTGCCTATGTAGGGAGAAGGAGTTGTGGCATACGGGTCTCAACGGTCGAGGCCGCATTAAAGTAATTACCTGACACACAATCTTGAGTTGGATATAGTAGTTCATGCTTTACATTGTATGAGATATTTCCTACTGGGAGAACATTTTGTTGTTTTCACAGATCAAAAATGTCTCAAGTCCATCTTTACACTTCGTGACCTAAATTTGAGACTACAAAGGTGGGTTGTGTGCCTTTAGTCCTTCGGCTTTGAGATTACCTATATACCTATGTAGGGTAGCAATGTGGCTGATGTCTTGCACATGAGGACTCTGATAAATTTAGTTCTGGAGGACCACAGTGAGTCTCAGCTTATATATTTGTTCTCTATGATTCATATGGAGGTGCAGAAAGATAGTGGCATGTGATTCTTTCTTTTGTAGTGGTTATATCTACACTACATGATCGAGTGCGGATGTGTAAACTATCATATGATGAAAGAATAGTTATATGGGAGAGTGTGACAGGAGAGGACCCTATATCTTGATGGACTATAAGAGAGAATGAGATATTGTGTTTTCATGGGAGTGTATGGGTGTTTGCTAACATACGTGAGGAGATGATGCAGGACATTCATTCCTCGGTTTGGGAAGTTCATCCTGGTGTAACCATGATGTATTGTTATATGCACTGTCAGTATTGGTTTCCATGTATGATTAGATATGTTGATGTCTTTTTGAGGTGGTGTTCCATCTATTAGAAGGTGATGGTGGATAATTAGTGACCAATAGGTATTTTGCAGCAATTACCCATTCCTGAGTGGATGTTTAATGATGTCATGATGGAATTTGGGATAAGTTTACCAAGGACACCTTGAGGGAGTGATGCAGTATGGGATTTCATTGATATAATCACAATGATTTCTCACTTATTTTCTAAAAAAATATCTTCAATGTTGATGAACGGGGACGGTTTTATATTTGAGAGATTGTATGTTTATATGGATTTATTTATTCCATTGTTTTAGATTGGGACTCACGTTAACATTCTCGGGATTGGAAGGGACTACAGAGGTCTTTGGTTACACATGTACTTCGGAGTACATCATACTACCCCCCAAAAAGTTGATCAGTGTGAGCATACAATACAGGTGATAATGAAAATGATTGAAGAATAAATTTTATAATCTGGAGGTTCATGCTAGAAGCATATACCTATTATCGAGTTTTCCTAAAATAATTGTTCTAAATAATCTTTTTGGATGACACCTTATGCAGATTTGTATGGTAGGCCATTCAGATCACCATAATGATACCAGGAGGAAAGAGATGACGGTATGATGGGACCTCATATTGTTTTGGAGACCACAGAGTAGATAGAGTTGATTCAGTAGAGAATTGTTATTATAAAGTCACAATAGGTGTCTTATGTTGTTCGACAGAGACGACCCCTAGAGTTCGAGGTCAGAGATCTTGTTTTCCTAGGTGTCACACCGAGGATGAAACATAGGAGGACTAGGTGACAGGGTAAAGATTCTCTGATATATGTTGGACCATTTGAGGTTTTAGAGGTAGTCAGTCTGGTTTCCTATTAGATGTGATTACCTTATAGATACAGTGTTATGAACGACGTATTCCATGTTTCATATATACGATGTTACTTCTCAGACCTATATCATGTCTTCTAACCTGATGAGGATGAGATAGAGGTGGATGCATCGTTTGAGGAGCATCCTATTTAGATAGATGATCGTTGTGGGAAATTTTTCTATGGTTGGTCCCTTCATATGGTATGAGTGGTAGCACAGGTGAGTACATGTTGAGACCTTGGATAGGGAGGTTGACGTACGTTCACATTGGCCGGAGCTATTCGAGGAATTCTCTTCTATACTGCCTTTCAAGGGAAATTTGTGCACGAATTTCTTTAAGGAGGAATGTTTTTAAGTACTCAGATCTTACATTCAGTTATGGTTCTATTTTTCTTGTAGTTATTGAGAATAAAAAGAATATTTTTTAAAATTTCATTAGTACGAGCTTTGTACTTATAAGTACACATCATGTACCAAGTTGTCATGGGTAGCCATTTAGCAGCAAAGCACAATGTCTTGTGGGGTGACCTAGAGGCCGCCTAAAGAAAGGCCTGATAATGACAAGTATACGCCATGTTGTTTTAATGAAAATTCCGTGTAAATTTGTTTTTTATTTCATTAATCAGATAAGGGTTCGCATGTCTTTCATATATATAACTTCTTCTATACTCATCTCATCCAAGACAGACTGAGGCCAACAGATCTTCTCTGAACCCCCAAACCGTCATTCATTATCCTGATCAATTGTCATTGATTGCATTGGAATCTTTATTGTATGATCTTCCTTAATATATATCCTCATTTTATAATTTCTCCTCATTCATGAGATATCCTTGGTTGAGAATTTTAGTAGTTATTGTAGATCATGGGAATTTTATGGAGATTCAAGGCATGAGGTTCACGTATATCATTCTTACAACAAAGATTAAGGTGGGTTGTTCCTATTCATAGTTAGTCTTAGAATATTATCTAAAAAATTGACTAATTCCCCATAATAGGGTATAGCTCATCTAGGGAATTGAACCCTATTAATGCATTCAATTCCCTGACTGCTTGATTTAGGTATCTTGTTTGAGAATAGTGTTAATTTCCATGCTATGGATTTGATTTCCCATGTTTGATTAGATGTTGGATGTTGGGTTTAGAATTTATTGTTAGGCTGATTTTTTACCCTGCCTAGTACTTCTTGGACGAAGTGTTAATATATTAAATTCTTGTGTTATTATTTTTAGCTATTATCCATGTATACCTATGTGGTTCACTTAGGCTACTGATTATTATTTTTGCACAATAACTTTACACAGGGATGCGGGAATATGCAGTAGTGGGACCATAGGGGAAATTGAAGTTGAGATATTTCCTAGAGCTTCTGTTATAATTATCACACTGTGAGACAAAATGTGGGATTGGCGTTGAGTGATCCCTCAGAGTGTCTATAGTTCTATTATGAGACAACTAGAGGAATTGACATTGAGTGGTTCCTCAGAGTGTCTGTAGTTTACCATTAAAAGACTATAGGGGGAATTGGTGGTGAGTGATTCCTTAGAGAGTCTTTTTTTACACGATACCAAAAGGGTAGACTATGTAAGCTATCTTTGAGGATCGTTATATCCTTCTTGTAAATTTAACCAGAGGGGTTATGTTGTGAGAACAACAGAAAATGTTACTTGAGATCATTGGCTAAATCATAGGGGATAAGATGTGAGAACTTCTTAGAGGGTTTCTTATATTTGTGTATGGTTGATTAAATTGTTAAATGTAAATAATGTAATTGAAACTGTATGACTATTTACATTTTTTAATTACATGAATATTTCTTTATTTTACTTATTTAATACCATATATATATTCACTAACTATTAGGCACAGATACTTAGGTGGTTACCTATTGGGATTCTGATCAAACCCTATTTCGGTCATGATTTTGGGCCAAAATAGATAATATTGTTATAGGTATAGATATGGGAAAACTCCCCTGCACATCAGGTATAAGGCCCCGGCCTTAAACCTTACTTAATATTGAATTAAATGAATAATTCACATTGAGGATCTTTTCAGGTTTAGAGTCTTAGAGAATTAGGACATAACTATTACATCTCAAAAGATTACAAAGTAGAAACTTTTACTAAGTTTCCATAAAATAAAAACTCTTAAAAAGAAACATGTCCAGTTCCATGTTTTAGGTTGCATGACTTTCCCTTGATCCCATCCTTGACCCTATTCCACGTTAAGTCCTATGAAAATCATTTCAAAAACTTGGGATGAGCATAAAAAGCTCAGTAAGGGATACACAAAGAATGAAAACTGTTAGTTTTTCAAAACAACAAGTAAACCATGTATACTTTATCAAAGTAATACTTTTCACCTTTTCGAAGTAGTAAAAACTCTTCACTGAATAAAATTTCATTACTTAACCTTCTGTAACCAAAAGATTACCATAAAACCCATATAAAGATCACATAACATATAAAGGTAACTTGGGACATAAACATACTTAAGTAGAATAACCATAAGGTCGACTTCCACACATATCACTTAATAGAATAGCCATTCGGCCAACTTCCATACATACTTAATGGAATAGACATACGGGCGACTTCCATACCCAATGCAATTGAGGTTATAACGTAACCTCCCATCCTGGTATTCATGTCACCACCCGTCATATGGTTTATCATGTAACCACCCGTAAAATGTCCAAGTACCATAATAAAATTATAACACATAAAACCAATATAAAGGAATGATAACATTTCCACATTTCAATCACAATATATAATTTAAATATATTGACAAAATAGAATCCTTTATCAAAACCATTTTCAATACCAAAATACATAAAAGAGTATATGGTATTTATTTTATTTTAAAAACATTACGGCTTGTTGAGGAAGTCAAAGATCAAATAATACTCGCGGTGGCGGAAAAGGTCATTGTCACAGCGTATGTTAAAAGAAACATTCCTTTTTGTCGTTTTGTAAAACTCTTCATAAAAAAAGATTTCTTTTGTATAAAAGTAAAATTCGAAGGGTTTTATACACCGTATAAAAGAAATTTGTGTATAAAACGAAATATGCCTCAATGAAAGGAGACTGAGACGAAGTCCCTTACAAAGACGGTATCCTTGGTTTAAAGATAAATCAATTACATAATTATGTGTGACAAATGAATACACCAAATATAAGTGGATATTAAGTGTAAAAAAATCAGAGTTTATTCACACATATTCATAGAACGACATATTCAAGGAGTATAAGTTTATCCCAAAGAATCAAATTTGTGTTAAGAAGTTCCCTTGAAAAAATTTGACAGCCTAATGGCATCACTACAAAATTCAGAAAATGAGTTGATGAGAGATAAAAAAAGGTATCTCATCACATGGAAATAAAATTTAAGTCAATAAGGATATAAAAGAACATATCCCAACATAATAGTATGTGAATTAAAAGACATAACAAAATAAGTCTTTAAAAAAGAGGAGGGTGAAAGGTTCCCTTACCAACATGGGTATCTTTGGAAACATACACCCCGTGAAAGAAGGACAACAAAACATTGATGTAAATAATCATAAATGAAAGTATATTAAACAATGAGTAAAATAATGGGCAGTACATACACCACTTAAAGGAAATTGTGGAAAATGTCTCATAAATCTCATAGGAATAAAAGTGAGATGAATAATCCCTTACGAAAACTCGACAGCCTAACGACGCCACATAAAACTTACAAAAATGGATTGATGAGATCAAATAGGCTATATCATCAATTTAACATAAAGTTTATAGAAATAGTAATATAAAATAACATCACCCAACATAACAAAGAGTAGATTTAAATAAGTGACATAAAGGAGAGTACTTGAAAAGAAAGAGAGAGGTTAGATCTCTTGCGAAAATCTGGCAGCCTAACGGTGCCACTCAAAACTTCCAAAATGGATTGATGGGAGAGAATAGATTCTCTCATCATATGAACATAAAAATTACAGTAAGATTAATATAAAATAACATCCCAATAACAAGAAAGATTATCTTTAAAAGGAATGACATAAAAGAGCGTACTTAAAAAGAAAGAGAGGGGTAGGATCCCTTACCTTGGGTCCGACTTGACTCGATAGTTCATTAATCTCTTGAATAATAAACTTGAGTTAATTTATACATGCTTAAGAATATATTTCATGTTAATTATTCCTTTTATATCAATTATTTACATGTTATAAACATTATGTAATCATTTAAGTTAATAATGTTTGTTTTGTCGATATTTGGTTTTTAAGTCAAAAGTGGACTTCTTGTAAATACATGTTGTTTGTGTGGTCAAAGGTTCTTTATATCCAGAATGACATTCATGATTTGGATATAATATATATCATATATATCCAGCATATACATGTATTTATAATATTACATAATCATTTAGAGGTAAGAAATGAAATGCACCGTTCATGGAGACGGTAAGCCGTACGTACGCATGAACGCTACTTTCATTTCTTTGTCATATTAATGGAATTAAAACTAAATGAGAGATGTGTATATTTTTAATTCCAGAATTATATTCATCCTTTATATTTATCATACATCATATATATCCATTATATATACTTATAATAGTACATTACATTTGAGGATAAGAAATGAAATGCACCGTTCATGGAGACGGTAAGTCGTACGTACGCATGAATACTATTTTCATTTCTATGTCATAATTTAATGGAAAGAAGTAATAATGATATAGAGGTATATTATAATTACAGTATAAAATCATATATAATAACTTTAAATCCATCCTTTATATGTCCCACATATGGCATTAACGAATCAAATCACTTTGAGGGGGCGGTAGTCCGCACTTCCTAAAATAAAATTATCGTGTTTACCCACAATGGAAACCATAAAGGTATACCACAAATGAAAAATACATAAGCATAAGGAAAACATAAACATAATATATATCATATATAAATATAGTTACATCTTAATTTCCACCTTTTAAGGTGTTATATGAGTGTTGAACAATTATAGTTTCGTGAGGCAGAAATTCGCCATCCACAGAAACAGTATGTTCTTTAACCATTATATGAAGGTGTGTGTAATTGTAGCTCGAATAATTATTATAAAAACATAATAGTATATTGAATATACTGTAGATGTTACAAAAGAAATGAATAAAAAGAGTTTAGGGGGTTGGAGAAGCAAACTAAAACAAAAAGAGCACAAGTGAAGACGTTACCTTAAAATTGGGTAACTCCATTTGGTTTGAACCAAAAGGGTTTCATGAAGAGATTACTGCCTAAGTTAAGGCTTCTAGGATGAGTATAGGGATGTGGAGAGACAAAATGATCAGAGCATGGCCGAACCAAAGGTTTGAGAGGTGTGGGTAAGGTGGTAGAGGTGGGGGCCTTTTATAAGAGGAGAGGATGGGAACTCTTGGAAAAAATATAAAATGTTACTTTATTTTCAAATGGTTCTCGGATTTTAATGGTCCCAAATTGATGTGTTTCAAGGATAAGGTGACAAGGGTTAAAAATACACCCATAAAATAGATTTTTTACATGTTTAGGTCCTAGATTTTTCATTATCTTTCCATTTTATTTAAATCGTTAAATAATGAGGTCATCGCTGCATCCTCATGATGTCATACGGAATTTAATTTATTTAATGTCTAAAAATTATTAAAAAAAATAATATGATGTATTAAATCTATTTATCTTTCCAATGACTATCTATAGTCAAAATTCTGACTTGTATTACCACATGTAAAAATTGTTTTAGTAAAAAAAATCATGTTTGTGACATTTTTATTTTAACTTTAAATAAAATGCATAAATGTCATTATCAAACCCAAGTGGCTCCATGGGGTACCAAAAATAGTCCAATGGGTTGTCTTGGTCGTCCATAACTCATAAAATAGAGTTATGAAAAGTTTCAATATATTTTCATTTTATTATAATATCATTTTTACCTTAAATAACACTAATTACCTCTAATCGCGATTAATAAAACATAAAAGTTACTTTTCATCAAAAATTATTTTCATCCCATTGAACCAAATTTTACTTAACAATTAAAATCATTTAAATTGTATTTTTTAAATTCAAATCATAGAAGTGGTAAAGTCCCATTTAAACGAAAAATCAAATTTTGTAACCACCACTTTGTGGTTTCACTATTCATCAAAAATTGATGTTTTTCAGAAAAATACAAAAAATTCACCCTAAGCTATATTTGATATTCTGAATTAAAAAATGATGTCTATTTTACCAAATTCATAACATATAAGTTGCATTAATTAATTTTATAATTAAATCCCATTGTTAAAACAAATAGCGTGTTTTTATGAAACAATATCTTTCAAAAGATTGACACTCGTTTATGTCCAATCTTAATGTGATATTAATTACAATGACCACCATTGGATTAAATGGTAAAAATATATTCTATTTAAACTTTAAGAACCAATTAAAAAGATAGTCTAATAATATAAATAAATTAGATTAAAAAGATGTTTTGAATTAAAATACAACATTTTTCACTATTCATTAAAATTTGAACTTTTTTGGAAAAATACCAAAAATTACACAAAGTAAATTTTGATGTCCCGATTATAAAGAAGAATTTTATTTTGTCAAATATAACACATAAAATTTTTAAAAAGTTGATTTAAAAGTGGTTCTCCATCAAAAGGCAGTTAATAGACCTTTTAATGAATATTAGACTGTCTACGCTTAAAATTGGATTCATTCGCATTTTTAATCCTCTATCATTTATTGTAAAGAGTAAAAATATTTGACAAACATATATAATCATTTTTTAGTTATTTCTATTCATTCATTACATTACAACGGCTAGGCATTAACTACCATTTAAAATAATATTATTTTATTATTAGAGTGCAACGTAAGATTCCCAAGAAACTCGTTGTTGCGTATTGGGTACGCCATCGAGCATAGCATCCCCTTTAATGTAATATTAATATTTTATTCACAAATATGGATAAATATAAAAATGTCATATTATTTATTTACCTGGGGTGTTACATCCTTCCCCCCTTTTGGGAATTGCGTCCTCGCAATTTTAAAATTGGGCTTGGAAATATCCTTGAATGTCCCACATCGGAACAAGAGTCGGTTAAACAATAACTTTAAAATAAAGAAAGATAAGTACAGAGGTCACCCGAGTTAACCCATACTAGGATTCCAAGTATGAAAATATGGACATGGAATAAAAAAACAAAGGGTCATGTTCTGATGGAGAGTGATAGTAAACACGTCTAGGAGAAAGTTAACCATAAGAAAATCACAAACTTGTGATGGGTTAAACGGTATTCGATTCCCCAGTAGGAAAAGTTAACAGACAACATTTTTGTTTTAAGTTACTTTTCATTGAGGAATTTATTTTTGATCTTAACTAAATCATAATAAAACATACTTACTTGTCATGTAGACTTTCAGCTTTTATTAGATTCCTTAATCAAACTCATATTTTCTCCAAAAGACGAGTATTTAGGAAGACTTGTTTTCATTAAGAGTACTATAATCAATTTCTAGAGAATCACCTAATCCACAAAATAGAACTATATACTTCCCATGTCTTTAGACTCTAACCAAAACCAAAAAGGTTAGTACAAGATCAGATAATCCAGAAAAGGATAACCCTTTATAAAAAGAAAATCTATTTTTAATCTCCAAAATTTTCCCAACAAAACCCAAAGTTCAACGAGGACCATTCGATAAACAATTTTTCCATTAAATTATTCAAAGTAAACCAAACTAAGATTGAATCCCAAATATTTGAAGGATTTAGTCACATAGTCTTCCAAGTTAAGTCGTAGCATTTATCTCCAAACTAACATCAGTTTCTCTTAAAGTCTCGCATTGAAAAGTAATTAACCTAATCACATATCCTCCATGATAAGTTAATCATTTTCATAAAAACCCAAAATCAACTTAATATTAATTCATAAAGTCACCTAACTAAAAATAATAAGTCATACTAACCATGGACTTCATGTAGTCTAGTGGTAGGTGATAAATACCCATTGCACTTTGGTTGTGGGTTCGATTCCCGCAGCTTTGTCCGACGCAACGGGTTGTCACACGGTCTGCGTGTTATCCTTTTTCCAAAACTACATAATTCTTAAAACATTCCCCAATAACGAGATAAAATCTTCAAAAATAACCATAATGTAATTTAACCTCAATTTTATCTCATGACTTTCACTTTCCATTATTACATATAGTAACCCATAATTACCTCAAAAGTAAGGATCATATAAACCCAAATGGTTCTTTATAACTATGTCCACAAAAGAACAGATTACTATTCTTTGAATAAAATTTTCATATATCAAGCATCAGTGTTACACATACTATAAAAAGTCTTCTAATGTACCCCATCATCAAAAGAGACTTAATACTCATAATAATTTTACCATAACTCTTGAAGCCCTTATATGTTGACTTCTTACTCATTCAACATTCTTCATGATCTATTAACCATTCCTTTCCAACTTATTCTGAAATACTTCTTTCCTACAAACAAAATCATGAATCATATCCTAAGATTCCAAAATAGGAAAACAAAAGTTGAGAAATAATCCATACCTTTTATCGGCCATTTTCTGTTTCTTCATCCCCAATCGGAATGGCATTAAGTATTGGTAAACGAATATTTGTACGATCTTGGTGATCCCATTCCCAAAACTTCTTCATAGGACATGTGTTTTCATAATGACAATTCACACCACATTTAAAACATTCAATTGATCCCTCAGAAATAACTTCTTTCCCTTTCCTCGAGTCAACTGGGTGCTTCCTTTTTCCATGGTAGGTTCTTGCTTTATGACCTTCATTTCCACATCTATAGCATATATTTGTCCCTTTGAAACATTTTCCTAGGTGTTTCTTTCCACATCTATGACACATAGGTTTTTGAACACACATACCTTTATGATTATTACCTGTAGTTCTGTAGGGATTTGTTTCTCGCATATATGATGCCTTGTAGAAATCACCAAGGTTTAGGTGGTCAATCATGACTCCAGATAGTTGGTTGAGGATAAACACAAGAGTTCTCATTGCAGCTCCCATATCATTCAGTTGCTCGCTCAGAAAACTGTCACGGTTTCCTTCACATCCACCATTACTTTGGTGCCTGCTAGATCCAGCCATTTACTAAAACCAAAAGGGTTAGTGTGAGTATATCAAAAAAACCATCATGTACTAAAGAGGAAGATAAACACTAAGATAAACTTACTCATTCACTTTATATAAAACTAGGACTGTTTATGAAATCCTAACCATTATGGTCATGTCACTTATGCTTAAAGAATACCCTAACCTCTAAAGTTATCTAAACCGACCATTGATACCAACTATAAGGCCACGACCTTAAACCTTACTTAATATTGAATTAAATGAATAATTCACATTGAGGATCTTTTCAGGTTTAGAGTCTTAGAGAATTAGGACATAACTATTACATCTCAAAATATTACAAAGTAGAAACTTTTACTAAGTTTCCATAAAATAAAAACTCTTAAAAAGAAACTTGTCCAGTTCCATGTTTTAGGTTGCATGGCTTTCCCTTGATCACATCCTTGACCCTATTCCACATTATGTCCTGTGAAAAACATTTCAAAAACTTGGGATGAGCATAAAAAGCTCAGTAAGGGATACACAAAGAATGAAAACTGTTAGTTTTTCAAAACAACAAGTAAACCATGTATACTTTATCAAAGTAAAACTTTTCACCTTTTCGAAGTCGTAAAAACTCTTCACTGAATAAAATTTCATTACTTACCCTTCTGTAACCAAAATATTACCATAAAACCCATATAAAGATCACATAACATATAAAGGTAATATGGGACATAAACATACTTAAGTAGAATAACCATAAGGTCGACTTCCACACATATCACTTAATGGAATAGCCATTCGGCCAACTTCCATACATACTTAATGGAATATCCATATGGCTGACTTCTATACCCAATGCATTGGAGGTTATAACGTAACCACCCATCCTGGTATTCACGGCACCACCCGTCATATGGTTTATCACATAACCACCCGTAAAATGTCTAAGTACCATTATAAAATTATAACACATAAAACCAATATAAAGGAATGATAACATTTCCACATTTCAATCACAATATATCATTTAAATATATTGACAAAATAGAATCTTTTATCAAAACCATTTTCAATACCAAAATACATAAAAGATTATATGGTATTTATTTTATTTTAAAAACATTACGGCTTGTTGAGGAAGCCAAAGATCAAATAATACTCGCAGCGGCGGAAAAGGTCATTGTCACCGCGTACGTTAAAAGAAACATTCCTTTTTGTTGTTTTGTAAAAAGCTTCGTAGAAAAAGATTCCTTTTGTATAAAAGTAAAATTCAAAGGGTTTTATACACCGTATAAAATAAAGTTGTGTATAAAACGAAATATGCCTCAATGAAAGGAGATTGAGACGAAGTCCCTTACAAAGACGGTATCCTTGGTTTAAGGATAAATCAATTACATAATTATGTGTGACAAACGAATACAGCAAATATAAGTGGATATTAAGTGTAAAAAAATCAGAGGTTATTCACACACATTAATAGAACGACATATTCAAGGAGTATATGTTTATCCCAAAGAACCAAATTTGGGTTAAGAAGTTCCCTTGCAAAAATTTGACAGCCTAATGGCGTCACTACAAAATTCAGAAAATGAGTTGATGAGAGATAAAAAATGGTATCTCATCACATGGAAATAAAATTTAAATCAATAAGGATATATAATAACATATCCCAACATAATAGTATGTGAATTAAAAGACATAACAAAATAAGTCTTTTAAAAAGAGGAGGGTGAAAGGTTCCCTTACCGACATGGGTATCTTTCGAAACATACACCCCGAGAAAGAAGGACAATACAACATTGATATAAATACTAAAAAATGAAATTATATTACACAATGAGTAAAATAATGGTCATTAAATACACCACTGAAAGGAAATTGTGGCAAATGTAGAATAAATCTCACGGGAATAAAAGTGAGATGAAAAATCCCTGACGAAAACTCGACAGCCTAACGGCGCCACATAAAACTTACAAAAATGGATTGATGAGATCAAATAGGGTATCTCATCAAATTAACATAAAGTTTATAGAAATAGGAATATTAAAGAACATCCCACAACATAACAAAGCGGAGCTTAAAAAAGGTGACATAAAGGAGAGTACTTAAAAAGAAAGAGAGAGGTTAGATCTCTTGCGAAAATTCGGCAGCCTAACGGCGCCACTCAAAACTTCCAAAATGGATTAATGAGAGAGAATAGAGTCTCTAATAATATGAACATTAAAATTACAGTAAGATTAATATAAAATAACATCCCAATAACAATAAAGATTATCTTTAAAAGGAATGACATAAAATAGTGTACTTAAAAAGAAAGAGAGGAGTAGGATCCCTTACCTCGGGTCCGACTTGACTCGATCGTTCTTTAATCTCCTGAATAATAAACTTGAGTTAATTTCTACTTCCTTAAGAAAATTTTTCAAGTCAATTATTCCTTTAATATCAATTCTTTACATGTTATAAACATTATGTAATCATTTAAGTTAATAATGTTTGTTTTGTCGATATTTGGTTCTTAAGTCAAATGTGGACTTCTTGCAATTACATGTTGTTCGTGTGGTCAAAGGTTCTTTATATCCAGAATGACATTCCTGATTTTGATATCATATATATCATATATATTCAGTATATACATGTATTTATAATATTACATAATCATTTAGAGGTAATAAATGAAATTCACCGTTCATGGAGACCGTAAGTCGTACGTACGCATGAATGCTACTTTTATTTCTTTTTCATATTAATGGAATTAAAACTAAATGAGAGATGTGTATAATTTTAATTCCAGAATTATATTCATCCTTTATATGTATAATACATCATATATATCCATTATATGTACTTATAATAGTACTTTACATTTGAGGATAAGAAATGAAATGCACCGTTCATGGAGATGGTAAGCCGTACGTATGCATGAACGCTACATTCATTTCTATCTCATAATTTAATGGAAAGAAGTAATAATGATATAGAGGTATATTATAATTCCAGTATAAAATCATATATAATAAATTTAAATCCATCCTTTATACGTCCCACATATGGCATTAACGAATCAAATCACTTTGAGGGGGTGGTAGTCCGCACTTCCTAAAATGAAATTATCATGTTTACCCACAATGGAAACCATAAAGGTATACCACAAATGAAAAATATAGAAGCATAAGGAAAACATAAACATAATATATATCATATATAAATAGAGTGACATCTTAATTTCCACCTTTGAAGGTGTTATATGAGTGTTGAACAATCATCGTTTCGTGAGGCAGAAATTCACCATCCACAGAAACAGTATGTTCTTTAACCATTAGATGAAGGTGTGTGTAAGTGTATCTCTAATAATTATTATAACAACATACTAGTATATTAAATATACTGGAGTTTTTACAGAAGAAATGAATAAAAAGAGTTTAGGGGGTTGCAGAAGCAAAATAAAACAAAAGAGCACAAGTGAAGATGTTACCTTAAAATTGGGTAACTCCTTTTGGTTTGAACCAAAAGGGTTTCTTAAAGAGATTCCTACCTAAGTTAAGGATTCTAGGATGAGGATAGGGATTTTGAGAGACAAAATGATCAGAGAATAGCCGAACCAAAGGTTTGAGAGGTGTGGGTAAGGTGGTAGAGGTGGGGGCCTTTTATAAGAGGAGAGGAGAGGCACTCTTGGAAAAAAATATAAAATGTTACTTTATTTTCAAATGGTTTTCGGATTTTAATGGTCCCACATTGATGTGTTTCTAGTATAAGGTGATAAGGGTTAGAAATACACCCATACAATAGGTTTTTTACATGTTTAGGTCCTAGATTTTTCATTATCTTTCCATTTTATTTAAATCGTTAAATAATGAGGTCATCGCTGCATCATCATGATGTCATAAAGAATTTAATTTATATAATGTCTAAAAATTATAAAAAAAATACTATGATGTAGGAAATATTTTTAGCATTCCAATTACTATTTATAGTCAAAATTATTACTTGTATAACTACATGTAAAAATTGTTTTAGTAAAACAAATCATGTTTGTGACATTTTTATTTTAACTTTAAATAAAAGGCATAAATGTCATTATCAAACCCAAGTGGCTCCATGGGGTACCAAAAAACATCCCATGGGTTGTATTGGTCGGCCATAACTCATCCAATAGGGTTAGGACAAGTGTCAATATATTTTCATTTTATTATAATATCATTTTTACCTTAAATCACACTAATTACCTTTAATCGCGATTAATAAATCTTAAAAGTTAATTTTCATCAAAAATTATTTTCATCCCATTGAACCAAATTTTACATAACAATTAATATCATTTAAATTTTATTTTTGAAATTCAAATCATAGAAGTGGTAATGTCCCATTTAAACGAAAAATCAAATTTTGTAACCACCACTTTGTGGTTTCACTATTCATCAAAAATTGATGTTTTTCAGAAAAATACCAAAAATTCACCCTAAGATATATTTGATATTCCGAATTCAAAAATGATGTCTACTTTACCAAATTCATAACATATAAGTTTAATTAACTAATTTTATAATTAAATCCTTTTGTTAAGACAAATAGCGTGTTTTTATGAAACAATATCTTTCAAAAGATTGACACTCGTTTATGTCCAATATTAAAGTGATATTAATTACAATGACCACCATTGGATTAAATGGTAAAAATATATTCCATTTACACTTTAGAACCAATTTAAAAGATAATCTAATAATATAAATAAATTAGATTAAAACGGGGTTTTGAATTAAAATACAACATTTTTCACTATTCATTAAAATTTGAACTTTTTCGGAAAAATACCAAAAATTACACAAAGTAAATTTTGATGTCCCTATTATAAAGAAGAATTTTATTTTGTCAAATATAACACATAAAATTGTCAAAAAGTGGATTTAAAAGAGGTTCTCCATCAAAAGGCGGTTAATCGACCTTTTAAAGAATATTAGACTGTCTACGCTTAAAATTGGATTCATTCGCATTTTTAATCCTCTATCATTTATTGTAAAGAGTAAAAATATTTTACAAACATATATAATCATTTTTTAGTCAGTTATGTTCATTCCGGCCATTATAATATCTAGGCATTAACTAACATTTAAAATAATATTATTTTATTATTAGAGTGCAACGTAAGATTCACAAGAAACTCGTTGTTGTGTATTGGGTACGCCATCGATCATAGCATCCCCTTTAAAGTAATATTAATATTTTATTCACAAATATGGATAAATATAAAAATGTCATATTCTTTATTTACCTGGGGTGTTACATCAGGTTCATGATTGTTGTAGGGAAGGAGATTATGGGACAAAGCTGTGGCATATAATTTTGATGGAGTTTATTTGTTTTCATTTTACTTTGGATTAGTATTTTTTTCTAGTATTGTGAAATTTTTGGCTTGTTTCTGATATATATGTGACATGCATAATTTATATATGTGATATTGCTGATAATTACATTTAGCCTTCTACAGTGTGCGTGTTACATTTTTTCAGTTCTTACATTATAGTATACTATTTTTATCTTTTTCATTCTAATGCACTTTTCTGCCAATGAGGGAATAGTTTCCCCAGTATCACTTTGCGGGCCCTTGCTGCTTTTTTGTAGCATCTGGCATTTTGGGAAATGCTCATGAGGCCATGTGACCAACCTAGTTTAGGGCACCTTTGGGTGGCTCCCAAAACTAGGACGTTACATTTAAATTTCATAACAAATATATAAATGTTAAAATGGATCAATATTTACAAATTTGAATTCAATTAGAACATAAATAAACAAAAAATAAAAGACTATACAATATCATAATTATTTAATATTTTTTAAAAAAATTGTGATGATTTTTAAATAATTTAATAAGTCATTTTTGTTGAAACCTATCATTACTACTAATTTTAAAACCTTTAAATATTTAGATATTAAAAAAATAAAGATAAAATATTATCCTAGCCAGTAAATATTTTCATATATCCCTAATGGGGTTAATATAATTTATAAAATCAATTTGATATATTAATTTTCAGATATTATATTTATTTTCTTATTTTTTAAAAACATATTTTTATATTTTCATAAATAAATTAATTACTACATCGGTGTTGTAAATTTTTTTAATATACATCAAGGATGAGTTAAAATTAAAAATAATTTAATTGGATGAAGATATATCCTCTATATTTAATGAGAATACTTATTGTTGATTATATATTCTATAAAATTTTATATAAAAAGTTATATATTTATTAAAACATGAATATTAAATATTTAGCATTGCTTTTGAAAAAATATTATATGTGTCATAATCTATTTAATTTGGATCCAAATGGTGAATTGTTATATTATTGGATGATTTTAGCTGAAATAAACTCAAAAAGAAAAAATAATGGGTCATGTTTTTTGTTCTGTAATTATTTATAATCATTTTAATAAAACTTATTTTCTTGATATTTCTTCAATTTAATAATTTTCGAACAATTAATGTATAAGAATTTAATATAATTATTTAATTCATAAATATAGAAATAAATTACCATGTTAAAGTAAAATATTTTATCTTCAAAATGAGGATTTATAGTAGAACCAAACTTATATATCATCTTATATAAAAATGATATATTTTTCAATAGTTGAATAGAAAATATTTAAATTTTCAACAAATAAAATATATTGAATGACCTAATCTCATCCATGTGGCTTCCAACGGATACCATTTTGGTAAAATGATGTTTTAGGTTGAAAAAAACTATTTAAATTATATTATAACATGTTTTTAAGACATTTAATAATATAATATTTAACTTTAATTACCTGCTTTACCTTCAAACCGAATTAATAAAAAAATTCTATAGTTAATATTAATTATTCCCAATAATAAAAGATATATATTTACATTATTTGGAACCCACTAATTCCAATTATGGAATACATTTATGAAAATTTAAAACACATAACTTTCTTTAATTAATTTAAAATTATTCATGTCGTGGAAATAAGAAAATAGGTATTAAATGCTAAAACATGCAAAAGATTGAAAAAGTTTTACAACTAAATTCTATATAAAATTAATTTCAATGAACTAAATTATATTAAATGATAAAAATATAATATTTTATTGCATTAAAACCATTATAATATTTAATTTAACTCTATAAATAGGTTTTAAACCAAATTAGTTTTCAATTAAAATACATTATTTATTATTATTCATCAAAAAATGAAACTCCTTCGAAAATAAAAAAATTTATCCAATAGTGAATTTTAATACTCACCTTTATAATATAAAGTTTATTTTTTCAAATATAATATTACAATTTATCAAAAAAATAATTTAAAATGGGTTTTCCATCAAAAGGTGATAAAACCATATTTTTTCAAAATGTACTTCTTTTATCTGAAAAATTCAATATGTTCATATATCATGTTTATATAAAATATAATATGAATTCTAAAATTTATATTCAATATATCACATTGTTGTGTCATTAATAAAATCAATAAATGGTGATTTTATTAGTTTATACACTAACATACATTCATTTAAATAGATGTTTAGATGATTGATAATATTGTTCATATATTCAATTTTAATGACTATAATATAAGGTAAAATATTAATATTTAGATGTACTCTTAAAATAGATCATGTTAGAAATAAATTATATCATAATAACTTAAAATTATTTTTCACACCAACCAAGAATACTATTACGTATACAACAAGCTAATTAGGTGTAGTGTGTAGTGAAAACTTCTCTTTGTGTTCTGTGTAAAATAATAAATCAAATAAATTTAGAATAATATATATCATAAAATTTTTGGGGTGGAATATTATACCCCACTAAAATTAATTTCTCCATATAAATTCATATTTCTTATAAAATTAATAATAAATTGATGTTTCTTTCATAGAACCCCGCATCATAAAAATGAAGTCTAAAACACCCTTTTACAAATGAATAGTTGGAATATAACATTCACCCAATGTAAATAATGACTATATTTCAACTTAGGAGAACATAGGTGAGTATTTGTGCATTGATGAAAATCCTAATGAGTCATAGTGACTGGTATAGATCACATACCAAAATAATATTGGTGATCCATAGAATTTGAACAAAAACAAATTCCAAAACTAAATAAGAATGAAACATGTCATTGATATCATCAAAACTGATGATTATAAGACACCCTTTTACTTCATAGACCCTTTTCATAATGTTGAATAATATTCATGAGAAGATATACTTACTATATTTCTACACAATCTCACTATTGGTCATTCCGTAACCAAATTCCACATCATCTCTTATTCAAAGAAATGATGATGAATTTTTCATTTCTTATGCATTATCATATCATTAGATCCCAAAAAAGATTTATAGGTAATTAAATATGTCTTTATCACAAAAAAATATTATAACAAGTCATTGAATATTCATAAGTCCTCCAATGAATAGAAAATAATTATTTATAACAAACATAATTCAATGTTTAACACAAACATTAAATAAATGGATAAATTTACATTCCATTCAACAATAGAAATATTAAAACAAAAGAAATAGAATAACTAAATAGACATAAATTTTTTCTCAAATATATCATATGGAATCTCTTGTTTCTCACATACCAAACATTTTAATCCCTTCATCGTGTATTTTCTTGATACATTGTAATAACATTAATTACTATATAACTATATTGATATAATGCATTCTTTCAAAAATTATGTCATTAAACATAGCATAAAACCTAAAAAATCTATAGAATCATTACATTATATCATAAATCACTTTTTCTTCATGTTTTCTTCTGGTCATTAATACTATCAAACATCTATTTATTTCCTTATCTCAACATTATGCACATATTAAGTATTATCCTTCCCTTAACTATTTTCCAGAAATATATAAATCACATTTAATGGTTACCATTACCACTCATCATATACAGTTGAATACATTGGGAAACCCAATAATGGACAATTATTTATATATTTAATTTTTCCATAATACCATAAAAGTGATTCTGCAATAATATTGTGGAATCACATTACATAAACACTCAATCATTCCACCACATAACTTCTATACTCTATATCACAAATATTGATCTCATAAAATTTCATTTTTGTTATGACTTAATAGATTTTGGATATCGATAATCATTGATAACACTTGGATTTGGGTTTGGTGATCGTAATGACCTATTTCATTACACAAGTAGAATTGAAGTGTGGAGGTGAAATCTATGTGTCCTTTTATCTATTCTCATAATCAAATATCTTTTTTACATTACATTAGAAATCGACAACACGATGACCATATATTCCAACAATATGATTTTTGTAGTCCCATTAAGACAATATCCACCATGCATAATTGAAAAAATTGATAATAAGGAAACTGTCATCTTATTTTAACTATTGTTTTGAGATATTACCTTAAAATCATTCTTTTTCTTGTCAAACCCATGAGATTTATATTTAAAACTAATTCCATTTATGTCATGATAACACAATTCACAATCACATCATAGATAATAATGCCTCTAATGGATAATACCTTTCAAAGTATCAGTTTGAAGCCACTAATGAATTGATAATATATTTTTTCTGGTTGGATTATATTTCCAGATTACATCCTATCAAGTCTTGTAAATGTTTCAATATATATAAAAATATATTAATCATACTTTTTAATGAAATTTAATAACTCCCTTACAATATTTTTATGATGAATATGAGTACTGTACTTATAAAAAAATAAGTTCTTTAACTCATCCCATTCTAAGGAATCAATTTAATACTACTTCCTTGTATAATTAATTATAGTTCACCACTGGTCTTATTCTCCATATATAGTATAAAATACCAATTTATATATTTTCTTTTTCCCAATAGTGGATGACATAAAATAACATTTCAATTTTAATGATTCATTTTTCTACAATATGTCGATCCGATGACCCACTGAAACAAGGTGGAAATTTCCCCATGAAAGACATTGCATAATGTCATTCCTTACTTAGCACATTTAGATGTCAATAATTATTCATAGATTTTATAAGTATGGTTATATGATATTTCATTCCATCTCTACAATGACCTTATCTCTCTAATAATTAAAATTCCATAAATATAGAGAAATACCTAAACATTAAAAAAACATATTCCCATCTATTGTAGTAGGTATAGACCCTTTGGAAACATGGAAACATAAATAGTGGTATATATATGAACTACATCATCTCTCACTAGGTTCTTCTTTAGAAGAACCATTCATTGGATTTTTATTATTACCAAGGGGAAATGAAGCATAAAAGGAGTGATCTCAAATATTCCGAAAGGGTAATCAATTGAGACATTTAAGAATAAATAGGATAATATGTGTATGGGAATGTTATCATGAAAATAGAAGATCATACACAACATATCAGAGAACATAAAATATATTGTGGTATAATGAATGGAATTTCATGGGATGGGAATCATAATGAAATAGATAACATAATCCATGAAATCATAATGTAAAACATTTAATTGTGGTAAAACCAAAATCATATAATGACTTCCATAGTTTCCAAGGAATTACTTCTAAAACAATCATAATAATTTGGGTTCACTACCTATACCATAACAGTAAGCATAGTATCCTCACATGGCCATATTATTAGCATGATTTCACTACTTATACAATCATAGTAGTTAAGGATAACTCCCATGTCCATCGTAGTAGTCAAGTTTCACTTCCAATATGATCTTAGTTTATCTCATGATATTTAAATCTTTACCGAATGAAATTACAAGAGATATAAGTCCCTCCCATCACATAAATAATTCATTCATACATGTAAAAAAATATCATAAATAATCATATCATAGCCCATGAATTGAAATGGGTTTCATAAAAATTTAAAACTATAGTAACATGTGGAAAGAGAATGGTTTCATAATCATTTAATCATAAGCATAAATTGTACAAGTGTAATGAATTTCGTATACATATGACCTAGGAAGTAGAAATGTGTTTCATAATGGCCATTAAATTATTAATATCCCATTAATAAAAAGGGTCTAAAAAATTCAATTATATTATAATGATTATCATCAATAGGTGACATCCTTGATGGAAAATTATTTCGAAATATCTTTTAATACTTTTCTTGAGGAATATATCCATTCAAGTTTGAAAATGTTTTTTTGAAACCTAAAAATATTTGAAATTATTTTTCATAGAAAATAACATAAAAAATTATAATCAAATCATGAAATCATTATGAAAACTTCATTTTATGAAAACTAAAAAAAATAAGCAATAAAATATTTCAAAAACATTTTTTTTTAATTCACATTGAAAACTTATAAATTGTCTGAAAATATTTTGAAATACAATGTAATTGAAAACATATAAAAAAGAATGAAAAATTTTTAAATACCATTTTATATTTAAAATATCTTTTAATAATGTTTTATAAAATATTTACCATTTAAATATGAATTGGGAGGTTGGATGAAATCACTATGGGCAAAACAGTACAAATCCTACAAGGTTAAAGAGACATTCCTTTTATACAATATAATTTTTTAAAAAATTTACTTATATAGAAAGATACAATAATATTCAATTGAAGTTATTATTATAACACAAAAGTTAAAATTTCTATTTATATATAACTAAAAAATTTATATATTTCTTGGAAATCCTTTTTTTTAACATAGATTTCTGACCAAAAAGATAGAAAAGTTAGGATTTCTTAAAAACGCTTAATTAATATCTTACATAACAATAAGAATCTAATGGTACCAATATATGAATATATAATTAAATCCTAATGTATAAGAAAAGTATTTAATTTCATGAGATAAGGGTTATAAGACTTCCTCAATGGAAGCATATACATAAACAACCAGGAAAAAAACCATGAGATTCTCCCAATAATGTTTTATAATAGGGTAAATTGGGATAATACTCTCCATGTAAGAAATGAAATTTCAGTAAACTAAATAAATAATAAATAATGGAGATTAATTACATAAAATGTTAATTTATGTATATAAACCTAGATCAAGAGTACATGTGATTAATAAAAACATGAGTCTCAAAGAAGGAAAATTGATACCTAACTTTTTGTTAATTTGGTAAATTTTGAAATATATACCCCTTGAAATAAGGACTATAAAATGGATATGTTAATACCCTTTAATGTAATTATATGATACATAAAATATAATCATGGGAAATATATACACCATATAAAATGAATGACTGGTTAACAAAATATGTATCTCACATAATTTATAAGTGAGATTAAATCCTCTAAACTTGCATCTTGACTATCTACATAGTATTATAATATTACTATGTAATAAATATAAGTTTATTACCAATACTATATAAGAAAAATATTATCATATATATTTCCATATATGGTTTTATTAAGACCCTATATTACCATGTTTTTAATGATCTTATATTATTGTTTCACTTCGGCTAATATTCTCTTTGTTCTTGTCATGCATCCTAACATGTCATGTCATTTTTCCTTATACTTATGTAATTAAGAATGAATATAGATAATGAAATTAATATATTTTATATAAATTAAATATATATTATAGTAAGGTATACAATAATTATTTATTAAATGGAATACATTGTTCATTGATACAGTTAGCTGTACGTACACATGAACATTGTTTCCCTTATTATTGTCTTGGTGAATGAAATAACAAAAATGAAATATGTATATTTATATATATTTATTTATATATAATTATAAATTTATAATAAATATATTATATATACCATATAATTTCACCAATACCATCCTTAATACATTTCAGGTGATGTGTGAATTAATCACATCGATTTGAGAGATGTTAGTCCACAATTCCTCAAACGAGACAATCATATTATCTCCGAATTAAATGAATAGATATGTGTCTTGTAAATAGAATAAAAATATTAAATTAAAAATAAATAAAATATGTTACATATATAAATATAGTTTCCATCATAATTTTCACAAGGATCGGTGGTAATGACTAAATGTACAATCATTGTTTCGTGAGGTAATAGCTAACCATACTAAGTAACAGTGTGTTCGATATACATTACATGGAGGTTTGTGTATGTTTAGGTAAAAATAATTTCATAAAATATTCCATGTATATAATGGATAATTATATTATTTCACAACAATTTAATAAATATGTTGGAGGGGGCGATGAATGAAAATTGTGGAAAGGATGTTGAGAGATGATGATACCTTTTAATCAGGTAACTCATTTTGGTTTACACCAATGGGATTATATCAGAAGAATTATTACCAAATAGAGGACTCAAGGACTGATTTAGGATGTTTGGGAGGCAACATGGTTAGATCATAGTTGAACATAAATATTTTTATAGGTGTGAGGAATATGAAGTGGTGGTGGCCTTTTACAGTGGAAGATGAGTCTCACTCTTGTAAAAATTTGATGTCATAATTAAACCCACATTTATCATGTTTATATTGGATAAACTAATGTAAAACGGTCACCCAAATTGAATTTATGGTCAAAATAAGGCCATACCATTGGTTTTGGACATGTTTCTAGGTCGTTTTGGTCTTAAATTTATCATTTAGAACTTTGTTAAACTAGTTTTTCTCTTAACTGGTGTAACTAATTTTAATTACATTTACATTAATTGTTGGTCAGATATATTATTTACCATATTTGACATTATAAATTATTATTATTGCAAATATTTAATCCTTTTTTAAAATATCTAATCACTTATGGGGTTGATTTTTTTTAAAATGAATCAGACAGTCTGGATGACACTAAATTTCTTTAGATTAAAAATGATCAAAAAATAGCTATGATTTTATATCAAATTTCATTATGAAAATGGATTCAATGAACAATCATCGATTAATTGGGAAACATATACTCTAACTAAACAGATAAACCATTTAAAAATATAATTTAACAATATAAAAAATAAAATAAAAATACGTTTTGAAAAAATATCAAGTATTTTTAACAATTCATTAAATGATGAAAACGTTTATAAAAACCAAAAAGTTATCATATATTTATTTTTATGTTTCTATTATAAATTTAATTCTTATTTATAAATATTAAATCAATATAAGTTTAATAAATTTAATTGTAATTTGGTTCTCTATTAAATGGGATAAAAAATTCGATAATAAAAATAAAGGTTTTTAAAGAATAATATTATGTTTGTTTATATATTATGTATATAAAATATATATGATAAATATCAAAAATATTTCATTAAATATATAATAAATATATTATATTAATATCACTAACAAAATTTAATTAATTTAATTAACTACATTAAAATATATTTTTTTATTATAATGATATTTTCCAATATATTATGTAAGTTTTCATATTCATTTATAATTAATTGTCAACATATGAATTCAATATTTATTTACTAAACCACATATTTTAGTACTTTATTCAATAATATTAATATCCATCAAAATAATGGATATTTTATATTTATTTATAAAAATACTTCTAATAACATATAATAGTTTGGATACACACGGTCTATCATAATACGCAATCTATTAAGGATGTTCAATATGTGTGTAACATACACTAACCTTGTTATTCCATGTACCATATGCCATGTTGGTATTCTCTATAACATACACCAATATGGGATAGCGTGTATCATATTCCAGGTTGAGATTTCATGTTACATATGACAAGTTGGATCTATATGAATGGAATGATTTACATAGTGGAAAGATATTTTCAATGTTGTGTGAAATAAATAATATCAAAATAATTATTTAATTTGAAAAAATAAATCACCAAAATCTCAGGATGTTACATTCTAACACATTAAATTGAATTTCACCCTTGAAATTCATTAGGGTTTCTAAAATGTTTTAAAATTTATAGCTTCATTCATATAAACCCAAATCATAAAAATTTATTCTTAAACATCCCATAAAAGGGAAACTCATAATGATAAATTTTAAACATTATAACATATAATTGGGGTTACAAATAAGAGAACATATGTTGGGATTGATCAAAGGGCATGTAGGAAAAGCATAAATATTTATATGTATTTATTGAGGACATTAATAACAAACAACTGATTGATTAATGAAAATTTGAGAGCCTCAAATTAATAAATCTTATGTGATATAAAAGGCTATTAGATCATCAAAAATTAATTTATTAGGATACCAATTTTTTATAACCTTCAGAATCATCTGTAATTCAAGATAAATTTATGTTAACATATTTTAAATCTATTGTTGTTCCTTGGAAATTTCCAAATACATCAATTTCCTCATGCAATGAATGTCATAAAACTAAAATTGATGAATAAATCATTAAAATAAAATTTAATAGTTCTTAATGCCTATAAAAATGAAAAATTCTAAATATTTTTAAATTTAAAATCATCATGCATAAACAGAAAATGTAAAAGTACTGATTCATCAAAAATATATATTCATTAAAAATAAATATGCATTATCCTAGACATCAGGTAGGACTGCGGTGGGTGAGTATCCTTTATCATCCCCCATTCATGGGTTCATGTCCCATGTCATTACTAGACATGATTTAATTCACCCAACATACATTATGAATTTTTTCAAAAATATAAAATACTGAAATTATTTAAATAAGTTTAATCTCCAAATAACCTTTGATCCCATTTTTTCAATACAAAATCAGTGAATAAATACTTCCTATAACATTTAACATAATACTTTCATTAATGGTTAACCGTATAACCAATCTCAAATATGAAAATACAATACCCTAGAAACAATGTCAAAAAATAATTTAAAAAAATTATTCCACACTATATCAAAATGTTTTTTTGTAATAAATTCCCAAACATATTAATGACTTCATCATATATTACAATAAAACCACTTATAAAACATGCATGCTTCCTCATTCCAAACTACATTGGATTTACTCCTTAAATACAAATATTTTTGAAATCTTCATCATTGATACAATAAATAACCTATAAAAAATTCCTTACATAGTTCCAAGGAAATAAATAATTTCCAAATTACATATTCATATCCCATGTATATTTATACAAACAACATTTTTGTATCACATAGACGTATTATTTGTTACCTTCCCTTAGTCAAAATATCATCCCACCATTAAATAATTTCACCAGTTCAGTATAAAAAGTTAAATACTGTGTAAAAAAATCATATTTATAACCTCTCTTTTATATTTCATCATTAACAACTTTTTATTCTATATACATTAATAATTACATTACATCACATCAACCTTAATCCATTATCAATAGTATATTTTCCTTTGACATTTCATCCATAGTCTCATCATCATCTCCAATGTATCCATTACTTTCACCAACTTGTTTATTTTATCTAAGAACATTTTTGTTCATACATTGGGTTTCATAATGACAATTTTCTCCACACATAAAACACATAGCCATCAGTTAAGACTTGGGGATGCTAAAATTCATATCATTTTCATTAACAAAAATCTATATTTTCCCTTGGATTCACTTACATGGTGAGATTATCATCCATAATCAAATGATCATTTTAATTCAGATAAGAGATTAAATTAGGGTGTTCATTCAAAATTGATAAATTAATGAAAATGAATCTTATTTACTAAATGTTGCCTATTTCCCATACTCTCAGAAAAATTATTGTTTCTCTTCATTGGTGAGTCTGAGAGTTGGTTAAGGTAATCATTGTAAGTTATTTTATGTGAAATATTATTATGAATGATCATGAAAACATTCACTCCATTGAGCATCCCACCTAAACTAAAATTATAAAATCATCCATCAGATTCAACATTATTCCAGTTACTTCCAGATCCTCGCTTTATTGAAAATTTATATTCATAGTGTGAGCATTACTTTTCATAGAAAAAAACACATAGTCATGAAAACAATTACTTATAAGATTACTAAAACATAACACATTCCCTAATATCTGACAAAATAATTTTATACTATGTCATTCATAGATAATTTATATCTAAACCCTTCATGATGGGTTATGGATACTTTTTGAATTCCTAAAGCATATCCCCTAAGAGTGTCAAACTAGGTGTGCGGCAAGGCCAATGGTCATGTACAAGATTACCCTGAGTCACGCCTGAAACATATTGTCAGATTTTTGACCTATCTCAAATGATGTGATAGATTGACTTCCACTTGTAGTATATAGGCGTGGGTGTATTCCTAGGAATCCACTCACCCTATCCTTAACTAAAATTATACGATATTTTCCTAAACAATAACTAAACCATACACTTATCCATAGAGATATACTTAGATATAACCATAGAAATATTCCTAGAGTTCTCACCAATGTTATCTCATTTTTAGTTTCCCAAGGTTAACTATACATTTTCTCTGATACCAACTACAGAGACAATCTCTTTTTAATATCTAATATTACATAAAATTTATAGAAAACTGAACCATTATTAAAATAGACAACCAAAGATTGTAGTGGGTATAGTTCATTATGAAACATGGTAACATAATCACTAGTACAGATGTGAGCTACATCATCTACCCAAAGTTTCTTCATGAATAGAACCCATCATCGACATATAAATCATTGTATATATCATCATAACTTGGGAGAGAAGAAACATAAAAGGGGTGAGCTCAAACGAACAGTAAGGGTAATCATGTGTGGCATGCAAGCATCAACAAGATCATAAGGGTAAGGGAATGTGATCCTGAAAAAATAATATCATACACTTTATATCAAAAAGCATAAAACAGATTAGGGAATAAAAAATGAACATACATAAGAAATCAATCATAATAAAATATAGAGGATAATTCATGAATTATTAATGAAAAATGTATAATTGTTCAAAACACATTAGCATATAATGATTTATATAGTACTTAAGGAATCACTCCCAGGACCATCTTAGTATTATGGTTTCACTCAACATATTATCATTGTAGTCATAGTTACCTCCCAAGGACATCACAGTAGCATGATTTCACTCCTCAAACCATTGTAGTAGTCATGGTTCATTTACGTGGATATAATTGTAGTCAAGGATCATACCCAATACAATAATAGTTAACTCTTGATATATAAATCTATACCCACTGCATTGGAGGGAGACTTGGGTCCCACAAATATCATAATTAATCCATTCATATATGTTCCACAAGATCAAAAATTATCTTATAATAACCCATGAAATGAAAGGGGAAACATAAACATGTAATTATATAATAACTTCTGTAAAGGGATAGGTTTCATAATCAATTAGTCTAATGAATAACATATGAAAGAATAACAGATTTCATTTACATATTACACATGAAGGAGATATTGGTTTCATAAAGTCTATGATATAATTATGAAACCAATTTTTAGAAAGTATTTGAATTGAAAAAATCCTATTATCATTACTAACATAAATATATGTCATCTTAGATAGAATGTAATATTAAAATTTCTTATAAAAAAGTTCAATAGTGGAATATTTCTTCTAGTATTAAAAATAATTTTTATACATAAATCAATTTGTAAATGCAATTTTTAAAAATTGTCATGAAAACTTAAAAATATGGAATGAAATAATTTTGGAAACCATTTAAAATGAAGAAATAAAAATATTCTTCCAAACATTTTTGAATCATTTTCTTCTGAAACACACTAAAGACATATAAAATGAGCATTAAAACATTTTGAAAATAATTGTTCATGAATTCATATAAATGAAGCTTGAATAAATTTTGAAAACCATTTTCTCTTGAATATCTAATTCATAAATATTTTCATAAATATTTACCATTTAAAATGGAAAAGGGATATTTTAAGTAATAACAGTGTGTAAATCTATACATGTCATGCGAGGTCAAAATAACATTCCTTTTTCATAGTAAAATTTGTTAGAAATGTTCCTTGGTCAGAAAGTGTTAGTGATATTAATCTGAAGAGATTTATAAAAAAATAAAAGGCTAAATGGGTTCAATTAGAAATTATAATAGAATGGTATAATATTCTTATAATATTATATTTTAAAAAATCTTCATTACTGACAGAAAATAGTTAAATGTCAGGATTTAATAAACACACTATATTTATATCTGATATACAAAAAAATTAAAAAATGGGACCAATAAATTTATATCATATGAATAAAAAAGTATTCCAAATTTCATTAATGTCTCGAATGATAGGATATAGTATTTCATAAAAAAATGTAAAAAAAACATAAATAATGTAAAAAATGATGTGATTGTCTCAATATACTCTTATAACAAAGAAACATGAGATCATACCCACAATTTAATATAGAAAATTACATGAATCATAATATACATTAACAAATGGATATTCATGGAATAACATGTAATGTGGATGTATACACACTTCAACTAATTCTTTAGCTGTATAACAAAAAGATGAATCTCAATGAAGGAAAATTGTGAAAAAATTATTTTACAGATTTCATATTACTTGAAAGTTAAACCCCATGAAAGCAGGATCATAGAGTGAAAATTTCAATACCCATTAATTTTATTATATTATTTTTATAATAAAATCATGGTTAGTAAATACATTACACCAATAGAAAGAGTTTTGAATATTACATATACAATATAAAAATTAAAAGTCAGATGAAATCCACTTACATTGTGTCTCGATTCTCTCTGTCCTCATACAAGAGTATTGTAAATTAAATATAATTTTATATTATATATTCTAAATATAAATTATATTATATCTATTACCATATATGTTTTGATTTTTACCTTATATTACTCATTTATAAACAATCCAATGTTATGGTTTCACTTTGGGTAATATATAATTTGATCTTCACATGTTTATAAACTTGATAAATTATTTGTCCTTATAATTTTATAATGATTCAAAAATTATTATAATGATATAAATATATTTTATATCTAGTATATGAATATTTTAACCATCTATAGTATAATCAATTAAAAACAGAATACACTATTCATGGTGATGGTAAGTTGTACGTATGCATGAAAGTAGTTTCAGTCATTATTGTCATATTGAATGGAAGAAAAAATAATGATATATACATATATATATATATATAATTATTCAAGAATAATGAATATATCATAAATATAACATAATTTAACTAAACTCATACTTAATACATTCCATGTGGTGTTTGAATGAATCACATCACTTTGTGTGGGTGGTAGTCCACGCTTCCTCAAACGAGATTATCGTAATAACACCAAATAAAGATTAAATAGTTATTTCATGTAAAATGAAAGAATATGAATTATTAAATAATAAATATACTATATGAAATATATAAATTGATTTTCCATCACAATAGAAACTATGATTGCTAGTAATGAAGAAATTAACAATCATCATTTCTTGACATAGAAGAGTACTATACACAGAAATAGTTAGTTTGACATCCATTACATGGAGTTGAGTGTAATTATATGTATAAATATTTCTATAAAAACATCCTATAATATGTATTATAGTGTTTTATTCACCTAATAATTTAATAAAAAGAGTGGGGGTGGAGACGAAATTAATGTAAAAGAGCTTGAGAGAATATTTTACCTCTTAATCGGGTAAATCCAACCATGTTTTTCGTGTTCCATGTGTATAAAATAATTGAAAAATTTGGATCATATTTATTGAAGATCATAAATATTCCCAAATAATTTGTGATGGACATTTGATTAGGTATTTTGGGGTCTTAAATTTAATGTTTTCAAATTTATTTAACTAAATTTTCTCTTAACCGATGTTGTGAATTTTATTTACATTCACTAATATTATTGGTCAAAATCAAAATTTACAATGATTTACATTATAAATAGTCAAAATTCCTAATATGGAATCCATTTTCCATATTTTAATTACAAATGTGGCTGAAATTAATTTGAAATTAATCTCACAGTCTGGACGAAATTGTGGGTTTTTAATGTATAAATGATCAAATGATTGATATGTTTTTATATCCAATTTTAATGTAAAATTGGTTCCAATGAAATTAAATGTCTTAATAAGTTAAAATTATATATATAAAAACTATTATTAAATTTAAAATTTAAATTTATATATTAATAAAATAAATGAAAAATAAGTTTTAAAATAAAATCATATATTTTAACTATTCATTAAAAGAAAAATATGTTGATAAAAATTAAAAAAAGTTATGTAATTTTTATTTTTTAAAAAAATAAAATTATTATTTTGACATATTATATTTATAATTTTTAAAAAAAAATTATTTAATGTTGGTTCCCCATTAAAAGGAAGTAAAATGCCACAAAAAAATGTAAAGTTTTTATACATAATACTGGGATTCTTATTATATTATGTATATCAAATAAATTGGATAAATAAAAAAAATATTTGATTGAATATATAAAATATGAATCACATTTTTATTACATTCCTATTTTAATTAATTTAATTTTCTAGGATAAAATATTTTTTTTACTATAATGATATTTTCCAATATATCATGTTCCTTTTCATATTCATCTATAATTAATTGGTAGCCTATTAATTCATTTTTTATTTTGTAAACCAAATATTTTAGATATTTATTAAATAATATTTGTATCTTTTATCCTAATGTTTAATTTATATCTCATTATAAAAATATTTATAATAATATATTATAGTTAGGTTACACTCGATCTTGCATGATGCACAGGCCTCAAGGGATGTTAGTCTTCTGTGTAACGTATGTTAACCTTATTGTTATGTGTAATATATTCTACATTTGGATTACATTTAACATACACTAAGATGGGATTTCATGTAATATATTCCATGTTAGGATTTCATACTACATATAAAAAGTTGGATCTATGTAAATTGAATGATTGTCATAATGAAAAGTTTATTTTACATTTCCATGAAATGAATATGATCAAATATTAAATTAATTCAAAAAAATCATACAAAAACTCTGAGTGTCACATTCTACTCCATTAAAATAAATTTCACCTATAAAATTCATTGGGAAATCAAATGTTTAATATTTGGTAGTTTAATTCCTATAAACCCACATCATAAAAATTGATACTAAAAAATCTCTTAAAAGGTAAATATGCAATCGTAATGGTTACCCCAAGTAACATAGAAATTGATTTACACATATAAGAACATAGTTGGGAGTGAAAATTAGACATGGATGAAATGGGTAAATATTTGTAGGGAGATATTGAGGTCATCAATCACAAACACATGATTTTTCAATGGAAAATTACGGGCCTCAATGTATTTAATATATTTTTATTTATAAGGTCATTAGGTCAATGATAATTAATGTATTAGTATAATTTTTTTTGAATTTTATAATGATGAGTAACTCATTATAAATTTCAATAAAAAAATTTCATTCTTGGGTTGTCGTTTGAAAATTTTATAATACAACCATTACCTCAAGGAATGAATGTCAAGAAATAAATTATAATGAATAATGCACAGAAATATGCTTTTAACAAATAATAAGGCCCGCAAAATAATGAAAAGGTATAACTATTATTATATTGAAAATCTATTTAAAAATAATAATAAAATTTAACATTCATGATTCATAAAAAATATATATTAATTACCAAAAAATATAACAAAACAATGAAATATCATAGGACAATTGTTGGTGTGAAACCCTTATTGTCCTTCGATCATAAGATCAAGACCCCCAACATTACCAGACATTATTAATTATCACCCTTCATATATGATGTCCATTTAAAAAAAATATGGACATTGCTGAAAGAAGGTTAATCAATAAATGCCCTTTGAACCTCGATTTTCTATAAAAACCCAATGCACAAATACATCCTCCAATGTTTAACACAATAATTTAATGAACACTTAATCTTATAACCCTTCTCGAATTTGAGAATCCAAATTTTTATTAAGTGTTCAACAAAATCATCTTATCATTGATTCTCTTGTATTTCAAAATATCTATCTTGTTTTCTCCATTAGAAACATGTGAATACCCTAATCAATTATTACATAGTTCCAACGTAATAAATAATATCCAATTTACATATTCATATCCTATGAATAATTATCCGTAATAAATTATATTATCATAGAGAATATATTAAATTTTATTATACGTTATTCAAAATTTCATCCAGTCATTAAATCACTCAACACGTATAATATAAACTTCTAAATTTTGAGTATAAAAACATAATAAAGATCATCCTTGTATATTTCATCATTCTCATTTTTTTAATCCAAATACATAAATAATTATATTAATTCATCCATAATAGATTAACAATAATAAAAATTTCTTTTTACATTTAATCCATAGTATCATCATCATTTAAAATGTATACATTACATGAACCACCATACTCATTATCTCTAGGAACATTCTTATTGGTACATTGGGTTGCATATTGACAATTTTCAACACACATAAAACAATAGACATTTGACGTTGACTTTTGGATGCCGAAATTCCTATCTATTTTGTTAACTAAAATCTTTATTTTTCCCATGTAGTCATTTGCATTGTGTATATCATTTCCAAAGTAAAACCACATTATTGATCCTCAATGACATTAAATTATGCAATACATTCAACATTCTTTACAAAAAAAATGTTTGTTTTTTACTCCATAGTCTTCATTAACCAAACTCTCAGTGAACTACATCTTTATCTTCCTTGAAGACTCTAAGAGTTTGTTTATGTAAACATTGTTAATCATGTTCTTTGAAAAAATATTTGAAACGATAGCGACATATCTCGCTCTATTGGTCATCCCACTTAACTTCTCATCAAAAAAATATTCCATCACATTCAAAATTTATCATGTTCTAATGGTTCCCTCTATTTATTAAAACTAGATGCATAGTGTGTGGATTACTTATTATAGAATAAAACCACATAGTCATGAAAATAATTACATATAGGATGTCTAAATCATAACACCCTCCAAAATATATGACACCTTAGTTTTAGCATATGTTATTCATATTTAAATTATATCAAAATCCTTAATGTTGGTTCATGAAGAGTTTGAGGATTCCCAAAGTATATTCTTAGGAGTGTCAAACCGTTTGCCCAGTAAGGCCCATTTTCGTGTACTATATTACCCTGAGTAAAGCCTGAAGCATCTTTTCGGAGTTGTTACCGCAAGTTAAATCTATTCCAGATCCACATACATGTGTACTATCAAAAAATGGATGTATTCCTATGAACCCACTCACTCATTCCTTCACCAAAATTCTAGGACATTTTTTGAAACATTAACTCATCATTACACTTATCCATTGATTCATACCGAGATATATCCTTAGAAATATATATAGGATTCTATATAATGATTTATATTATTAATTTACATATGATAACTATTTTTTTATATAATACCAACTATAGAGACCCTCGATTTTCAATCATTTACATTAAATATCATTTGCATCATACTTAAACATTAGAAAAATAGACACACAAGGATCATAGTTGGTATTATGCCTTTGGAAGCATGGGAACATAAACACTAGTTCATATGATAGATACGAAATATCACACTAGCTTATTATTTATTATAACCCTTCATAGTCTTATAAAACTTTGTTAATATCATCATAAATTAAGGGAAAGTAAAAAAATAAAAGGGTTGAGATAAAATTCCTTCTGAGGGTTAACAATGGAGACATATAAGAATTAGCATGATCATAAAGGTACGATAATGTTATCATAAAAATAGAATATCATACCCTTCATTTAAATGAAAAAAACATAGATTATTGAAAAAAATGACAGTTCATAAACATAAATCATAATTAAATAGTGAGCACAATCCGTGAAAGCATAATGAAAAATATTGATTTATGGAAGACACATAACCATATAATGATATAAATAGTATTTATGAAATCACTAACAATTCCATCTTAGTAGTATGGTTTCACTCCCCATATAATCATTATATCCATGGTTCCATCCCAATAACATCATAGTAGCATTAGTTCACTCTTCATACCATCTTTGTTGTCATGGTTCACTCCCATTTCCATTAAAGTAGTAAAGGATCACTACCAATGCCATATTAGTATATCTCATGAGATATAAATAAATTCACAATGCATTTTAGTGATATATGGGACCCACAAATCACATAATGAAACAATGCATACATGTGCCACAAAATAAAAAATAATCATATCATAACACATGAAATGAAATAGGTATCATAAACCTGTATACATATCATAACTTCTGGAAAGACACATGTTTTATAATGATTTAATCATAAGCATAACATGTGATAGAGTAATAGATTTTATATAAATATACTCCATGAAGGATAAATTAGTTTCATAATGTCCATGACATTAAGCATAGCCCATTCATAGAATGGACCTGAATGGAATAATTTGATTATCATGATTAACATCAATAAATGTTATATGAGATGAAATGTAATTTGGAAATATTGTTAAAAAAATTATTGATTATATTATCCTTTCTTATTTGAAAAATGATTTTTAATACATAATATAAATTGGAAATATTTTTTGATAGTAAATATCATGAAAACATATAAGAAAAGAATAAAATAATTATGAAACCCATTTTCCTAGAAAAAATATTCATCAAAACATTTTAAAAATAATTTCCATCTAAAACACTTTTAATGCATATAAAATGAGATTAAAATCACATTGAAAATATTTGTACTTGAAATCATATAAATTAATAAGGAAATAATTTTGAAAACTATATTTTCTTGAAAAAACATTTTCAAAAATATTTTCATAAATATTATCTTTTTAAAAATGTAGTTGGAGCTTCGAAGAAACAATAACAACTATATTAGTACATGTCATATGATGTAAAAATAACATTAATTGTAATGGTAAAGAACGTTAGAAAAATTACATATTTGTAAATTGGCAAAAATATTAGTTTGAATTTATTGGAAAATGAAAATAAATGGAAAAATATATTTTAGAGATTATAAGAGAATTCTATAATATTTTCATGAAATATTATTTTAGAAAACATAGATTTCTGGATAAAATGGTGTCTTAGCCAAGCAGTCAAAAAACACATTCTTACTATAATATTTTAAAATGAGTAAAAAATTGAACCAATACATTAATAATTTCTGAATAAATCAAAGCAGTATAATATTCATTGATGTCTTGAATGATAGGTTATATGATTTCATCATTGGAATCAAAGACATAATCAATCATAAAAAATGATGTGATTGTCTCAACAAACTCTTATTACTTAGTAACATGAGATAATTCTCACCATGTAATAAAGAAAAATTACATGAAGCATAGTATGTACTAAAAATGATATTCATGATATAAGAGGTAAACTCTATGTATATACACTTAAAATAATAGTTATGTGCATAACCAAAAATATGAGTCCCAAAGAAGAAAAATTGAGACAAAAATATTTTACCGATTTGATAACAAGTGAAGGATGAACTCAATGATCGATGGATCATAAAATGGAAATGTAAATTCAAATTAATTTAATTATATTATAAATATAATTAATTAATTTTCGGTAAATAAACCACACTAAAGGAATGAGTTTTGAACATTACATGTATCTCGATGAAATTAAATGTGAGATTAAATGAACTTACATCGTGTCTTGACTATATTCGTACTTGTAAAATCATTGTAATAAATATTTTACTGTAAAATAGTTTTTTTCACTATTACAATATATGGTTTCATTATGACATTATATTAATCTCTTACTAATGATTCTATTTCCATGTTTGACATGGTTTAACATTCGCATTGTGCATCCCTTGTCTCTTAACATGATATATTATAATGCCCCAACCCTAGAATCCCAGAGACGGTGCATTATTACATATCATTGACATGATCACAAAAGATCATGCCTCGAAAGACTGATTAGTTTAGTATCCTTGGAAGCACTAAATACTGTCATAAGGTTTACATTACATCATAAAATGGAAAACTACAACGACATTATTTCCATGGAAAAAACTGAGATCCCATAGACTATCAATGCAGGTCAGTCATAATATAATTCTTCTTATCCTGGGAAAAATAAATCATAGAACGGGGTGAGCTCAGATGATCAGTGTGGATAACAATATATTGGAAATATTGATAAATAAACATAAACATTTAAGGTAATGTATAAGACTAAGAAAATACTTTTAAGCTTGAACCTAAGCATAATATGGAAATGATAAAATCAAATAATTCCATTTACATATTCACATGGATATTCTACTAGTCAAATAATCACATGTAATATCAATATCCACCTTCATAATAATAGAATGCATAATGTCAAACTTTCATAATCACATAGTCATGGCCTTGTGCCAAGACTACAAATAAGATTTTTTCAAGGCCTTGTACCAAGACACTAGTATGCCTCATGAGTCCTACTGATGAATCGAGGAGCTATAGGTGGCTACACCGGTCACTTACTAATTCCAATGAATTCTTCATGTGAAAAGGTTTAAACATAACAAAAACATTCATTTTAAAACTAGAATATGAAATGTCAATACTTTATCCCTAAATAATGAATGGTGTTAAAATTACACATCCACTGTCAAACATATCTCAAAAACCTTCAATACAATATGGATGTTTCATATCATAATAAATCAACTTCAAATATGCGTAAAATCCATCAAAGGATATTGACATAGACGAAATCAAAACATTTTTTAGAGAAATATCACTTTCTATTTTGAAATCTTTTAAATGTAACATATTTATAAAGAAAAAATTTATTATTAAAAAATTCTTATATGATTGTAACTGATGGTTTGATGATGTTATAACGACGTAAAATAGCCACACCTATCATAAATGTTAAAAAAACATTCTTCTCATAATTTTTTTGAAAAGGTGATAAAGTACCTAGTTGTAAAATGACAAATATATTCCTTTCAAACCATTTTATAAAAATTAAAACAAGGGTATAAATGAATTTAATCCATAGTCTAGTAAATTGTATAAATTTTTTGGAATAAATTCTTAAGAAACCTGGATGTGGATGATAAAGTGGTCCCACTAGATAAATATGTAAAAAAACCTCAGATAATAAAGATATTGTGAAATTATCCCTTACCTTGTAATTTTCCATGGTAGAGTGTAGGTTAACCTCCTGTATAATGGTGAAATAATTGTTATTAAATGACACAAGAATTATATACAATAATATTATATCATATGTGATCTTTTAACATTGCTTTGTTAATAATATATTAGTATTATAGTCTTTTTGGGTGTTAATTAATTCGTTTTCCTTTATATGATTTGTTACGTAAGTAATGTTTGTAACAAATATGATGTATCTTATTCATATTCCAAATTATATTAAGTCTTTAAACATTATTTTTAATCATCTAATAGAAATTATTCATTAATGGATACGATGGGGAATGAATGTCATCGCGTTCATGGAGACGTTTATTCGTACGTACACACCAGCGAAAATAATATATAATTGGATGGTATATCATATATACAGAATCATTATCATGTTATATTTATTATTTACATCAATTACACATCATTTTTATACCCATACAAATAATAATGTATTGAATAACATGTACACCATGACGTGGAGACGGTAAGTCCTACGTATACACGTATAGTGACATTTCATTCAAAGGAAGGAGAGATTAATGAATAAGGTTGTACAATATTTATAATAACATCACATTATATATAATATACAAGAGTTATTATTTTCGAATGTAAAACAACAAAGAAAGTGGAAGTTGAGGATGAAAGGAACTTGAAAGAGGTGATGAAATATTTATCTCTTCTTTGGGTTCTTCCTTTTGATTTGATCGAAAGGGCTCCATAGGATGGATTTCTGACTAAAGGAATGCATCTAGAATTAAGGGAGGACAGTTGAGAGGGTATTTGGGCTAGGTTTTGCCGAGCCAAAAGGCATTTAAGATTTGAATTTAATGGAAGGGGGGGTGCCCTTTTATAAGAAGGGTGAGAGGCACCTTAGGAAAATCTAGAAATATTATTTTATAATAAAATCATTTTCAGTTTCTAATATTATAAAAATGGATTATATATAGGATAATATTGGAATGGGTCAAAATATCTCAACCAATAGTTTTTAGATAGGTTCAGGTAAATATATTAACCTTAATAATCATACAATAATCTTCCAAAAGAACCCCCAAGTGGTTAATTAATGATACAAATATCATTATATAAGTATTTTGGCCAATCCTTAGATTGGTATGAATAGAATATCAATTAATAATATAATATTTGTTTTAAAAACTCTTTAATTCCATTTTTGACACTATTTGGTATTTTGTTTTTAAAAAATTCATAACATCATTATTAATCCGAAAAAAAATTCATCTAAGAAATCCTATCATGTGATTTTATCCGAAAAATTATTTTAATTAAACGTATGTCTCAAATTAAATTTCGTTCAATATTTATAATATCAATTACTATTATATTTTTTTTAATTGGGAAATTAATGCATTATCAATGTGTCACAACTAAATTGAATTATATAATTTTTAAAAATTAAAAATAATATACCATTATGTAAGAAACATTTTTATCAATAAAATGAATTTTTATTGTTGAATTTATCTTATGTGTAACCCAATATTAAAAAAGTTTTAGTTATTAAACTTTGAATATCACACTTTTGAGTATTCTTTAAATTAAATAATAATAAATGTCCTAATCATATCCAAGTGTACCTGAAGGATAATATTTTATTCCTAAGGTTTTTTTGGTCGAATTACACTTATATAATAAAATTATATCTTCTGTTATTGTAATAATAATATCATTTTTAACCTTCATTTCCCTATTTACATTTAACCGTGGTTAATAAAAGTAAAAAGTAACTATTCACCAAAAATTAATTTCATCTTATTTATCTACATTTTACTTATTGATATCTACTGTGTCTATAATATTTTGGAAATTAACTCATAGAAGCGGTAAAATTATGTTTTATGTAAATTTATAAATTCTCCTAGGAGGTGGGTAAAAGATGGAAAAAGGATCAATAAAATTGTTTTATACAGACAATTATTATAAACTAACTCCAATGAATTGCATAGAAATTATATTGGTATTATGTATCTATTTTGACATAAATAAATTTAAATAAAATATATAATTATTTAAAAAATCGTTTTTTAATTATAACTCAGTGTTTTTGACTATTAATCAACAAATTAATGTTTTCAGAAAAATAAAAAAAATTCACCCTATGCTAATTTTGATATTCCGAATACAAAAATGAGGTCCATCTTGATTGATAAAATTTATAAAATTTCAGAAAGTGAGTATTACTATTCATAATGGCTAGTTTGATTTGTTGTGGTGTGTTATAACTCGAAGTTGACTAAAACACACGCTTTTGTATTATTCAAAGAGAAGCGTACCATGGAAGCTTTGGGTATTAGATTCTCCCCTCCTTAAAATAAATTCTTCCTAGAAATTTCTATAATATTACCACATAAAAATACTCAGGTGGTCCTTAATCATATGTTCCTTAGGTTCCCATGTTTCTTCTTCCATCTTATGGTTTCTCCACATAACATTCACAAGACAAGTCGTCTAGTTTATCAACACTTGTTCTCTTGTAAAAAGAACCTTGAAAGGATCATCGAAATAAGACAAATCAGGTTACATATCAAATTCCTTATAGGTGTGTACATGCATTAGGTTGGGCATGTATTTTCTCAATAGTGATATGTGGAATATATCGTGAACTTTCGAGAGACTTGGATGCATTTCTAAATGGTACTCTATAAAAAAATTCGTTCTATAATTTCAAAAGGTCTGATGTACCTGGGACTCAATTTTCCCTTCTTAGTGAAACGTATAACACCCTTCAATGGAGACACCTTCAAGAAAACATGATCTCCTACCTGAAATTCCAAATTCTTCCTTCCGTTAATGACATATCTCTTCTGCTTACTTTGAGCTACTTTGATGTGGGATAGTATTACCTTCACCTTTTCCATCATTTCCTCCACATGTTCTAGGATTATGAGTTTTCTTTCCCAAACATCATCCCAACAGGTTGGTGTGTGACATCTCTTTCCATATAACACATCATATGGTGCCATATGAAAACTTTAATGGAAGCTATTATTATAGGAAAATTATACTGGGGGTAAATATTCATCCAACATACCTTGAAAGTCATATGATCAAGATCTAAACATGTCTTTTAAGGCTTTAATAGTTCTTTCTGATGTTCCATTACTTTGCGGGTGGTAGCTAGTGCTCAAACGAAGCTCAGTATCCAGTAATTTCTGAAAAATTTTACCGAATCATGATATAATACTCGGATAACGATTAGAAACAATTGATATTGGATCTCCATGAAGTCTCACAACTTTATTAATATATAGTCTTTCTATATGTTCAAGTGGTAAATATTCTCTTATACCACAAAAATGTGTTGACTTTGTAAGACGATAAAAAATAACTCATATTGCATCGTTCCTTCTAGGATTCTTTGGTATCCCCCTGACAAAGTCCATCATGATATCATCCCATTTCTTCTCAATTGTGGGAAGAGGTTGCATGACTCTTCCAGGCTGTTGCCTCCCAGCTTTCAGTTGTTGAAAAACCATACATCTTGACACAAAATCAACAATCTCCCTCTTCATGTTGTCCGACCAAAAATGTTTCTTCAAATATCTATACATTTTGGTGATTATAGGGTTTATAGAGATATTAGAGATATGCGCATCATCCAATATTTATCTTTTTAGATCAGGTATTTCAGGAACACAAAGTATCTTCCCAAATATCAGTATTTCTTTTTCATATACGAAGTCACTCAATCTCTCATCATTCATATCTTTAATCTTCTTTTAAAACTCCTCATCATCAACCATAGAACTTTTTATACTTTCTAATAATTATGGTTTTGAAACCATTTGAAAAAGGATTAATTTTTTACCTTCCATAATTATTCCCATATCAATCTTTACTAAATCCCTAAAAATAGGTTACTTTTCAACACTCATCTTTTTCAAAACTCCATAATATTTTTTTCTCAAAGCATTTACCACCTTATTTTCCTTCCATGGGTTGTATTGTATAGTGCAATAAAATTCTTGGTGTAGTTAAGTCCATCTCTTTTGCCTCATGTTGAGTTCTTTTCTTGAGAAAATATACTTCAAACTCTTGTGATCAGTTTATATCTCCCATTTTTCACCATAGAGATAATGTATCCATATCTTCAAAGCAAAGATTACAGTTGCTAACTCAAGATCCTGAGTAGGTTAGTATTGATCAGGAATATTTAGCTGTTGTGATGAGTATGCAATAACCCTATCATTTTTCATAAGGACACAACAAAGTCCTTTTTTGATGCATCGCTATAAATAAAAAACCCATCATTCTCCGATGGTAGAGTCTATATAGGAGCATTGACTAATCATCTCTTGATTTCTTCAAAACATTCTTCGCACTCTTTTGTCCAAAAATGTTTAACCCATTTTCATGTGAGATTTGTTAATGTGTTAGCCAACCGGGAAAAATTCCTGGACGAAACCCCGATAATACCTATTAAAACAATAAAACCGCGTACCTCAGTTGTACTCATAGGTGCTAGCCAATCTTGGATTTCCATGGTCTTAGAAGGGTAAATAGATATTCCATCCTTAGAGACAATATGGCCAAGAAAATAAATCTCTTGAACCCAGTATTCACACTTGCTAAACATCCCATATAAATCTTGTCTTTTATGAGTCATCAAGATAATGCGCAAGTAATTTTCATGATTTTAAAGTATTTTGGAGTATAACAATATATCATCAATAAATACCACTATAAATTCATCAAGATATTCCATGAAAACTCTATTCATTACATCTAAGAAGGCATAGGTTGCATTAGTCAATCAAAAAGGCATTATTGTAAACTCGTAATGCCTGTACCCAGTTCGAAGTGATGTTTTCGGAATGTTTTCCTTCTTCACACACAACTGATGATATCCAGATCGATGGTAAATCTTTGAAAAGTATGGATATCCATGAAGTTGGTCAAATAAATTATCAATGTGAGGTAGATGATACTTTTTCATTATTTTTATTTCATTGATCTCCCTGTATTCAATGAACTACCTCATAGATCCATCTTTCTTCATAACAAAAAGGACAAGGGATCCCCATGGAAAACACTAGGGAGAATAAATCCATTATTACTCAATTCCTATAATTGTTCCTTTAGTTCCACTAATTACATAGTGTAATTTATATAATGGGTCTTTGATACGGTCTTTTAACCAGGAATTAAATCAATGGAAAACTCAATTTCTCGTTATGGAGGATGTCTAGGAAAATCCTCTGGAAACCCATCCATATATTCTTGCATAATAGGTACATCATCCCTTTGAACATTATTTTCCTCACACATATTTATTTCAATCTCTTTTCCCCAATAATATAATTTATTAGAGCCACTGGGGGCGTATCTAGATAAGAATCATGTGGTGACATTTCTGGTCTAAAGATTATGTACTCCTCATCATCCTCAAAAATTATGACCTCAATCTTCTTACAATAAATTTTTTCATCATGTTCTGAAAGCCAATCCATACCAAGGATTATATCAAATTCAATCATTAGTATGATTATGATATAAACAGATAAAGAACATTTATATTCCCTAATGGGGACAAATTCCCAAATCATTGTTGCAATGATACTACCCTTAAGGGTTTTGACTGAAAACTCCCTTGTCAAATAAAATTGAAAATATGTAATTTTCAATGAAAATTGGGAAGATATGAAAAATTCAACAATCCAAAATCAAAAAAAAAGAATTTTCTAAACATGAGGAAACCATTAAATTACCTTCCACCACATCTTTTAGAGCTTCAACCTCAGTAGTAGTGATGGCATAAGCTTGGTCTTGATCCCTTGGCCTTTTCTGTGGTATGTTCCCATGACACTTATGGAATTCATTTTCAAAATTCCACTTTTCCCTAAAATTTTAGTATTAAACATTGACATCCTATTTCTTCCTCTTGAAATCACGAACATGGTGGAATTTTTCACCTCACTTGTAATAGACTCTAATTCCCTTCAAACAAGTACCAAGGTGTTTCTTCCAAAGTTTACTACAGGATGGATATTCAACATTTACCTTCTTCACCTTATTTAAATTTCCATAGTTTTCAGTATATCTATTCTTCTCTTGCATTGATTTAAAGTGGTAGGATATAGAAAAAAATTCCTCCTTGATTGCACATGAGACGATATCTTCTTACAACGAGAAGGATTGTGGGACTAATGATCGATGGAAAATGGTTCTAACCCATGAATGAAATTATCGGTCTTATTTCTTGGATTATGTATATAATCTGCAACATGCCTTGCTATCCTTGTAAATTTAGCTTCATACATTTCGACATTATCATCCTTTTATTGCCTCAGACTCAAAAATTGTCTTTCCAAATCTCATCGATGGTCATGAGGAAATTATTTTTCTAAAAAATAATTAAACTACCTCCTTTCCATATTTTATACTTTATCATTATCCTTTGTGTTTTTAATCAATGACCACCATTTATCATCATCTCCATTGAGGTGGTAAACTACCATGACATCTTTTTCTCTTTCACTACTCCACAAGGCATAGAATATTTTCTATAAATATTTTATCCATTTCTCTACTACTAGTGGATTTGTACCCCCATTGAATGTTGGTGGATTTTCCTCATGAAGAGATCTAACATTTATCCTCCTTGTTGTGGATTAGGGTGCTCCATACGGGTATTTTATTATTAATAACCTTGTTGATTTGTTCTAATATGGTGATTATCTGATCAGAAATAGTTTCATTACCAGCTAAACTATAATTACCTTTAGTAGGAGGGAAATCCCTACATGGAGTGTTTTCATTGATATGGTTTCCATTCCTTCCACTAGTCACCATTTCTAAATAATGGCATAAAATTGATTAGTTTATGAATCGAAATACATAATTCCTAACTTGTAAAACATTTATCTTAAATTGAAATGTTTATGGGTATAATCAATAATAATAAAAAATATTTTCATTGAGGAATTATATACTCATAAATCCTTCATAATATTTTTTAAATAAAATGAGAATTATCATCAGAATATCCAGTGGGAGTGTCGTAACCAAGAGTGCAGCAAGGCATGTTGTCATGAACCAGTTCACCTTCATGTCTAGCTTAAAGCTGTGTTTTCATGTTTTACCCCTAAGTACATATTTTCCAGAGCCGCCTCAACTTTCTCATATCTAGACAGGGATGTATTCCTTTGAAAACTCACAAAATCTCTACATTTCCAAAATTCTTGGAAGTTCTTCAATACTAATCTTCAAAGTCTATCTTTGGGTATGTGCTCTAATCAGAGATTATATGAATCTATTTTCCAAGGATTGTACTAAAAATTCCACTAATACCACTATAACGCCCCAACTCCATAAGCCTAGAGTCAGTGCATTATTACATATCATTAGAATGATCACAAAAGATCAAGTCTCGAATGACCAGTTTTATTAGTAGCCTTGAAAGTACTAGATACATTAATAATGTTTACATTACATTATAAAATAGAAAACTACAAAAAAATGTTTCCGTGGACAAAAATGAGATCCCATATATTATCTCTACAGGTTATCATAATATACATCTTCTTATCTAGGGAAAAATAATACATAGAAAGGGGTGAGCTCAGATGCTCAGTAAGGATAACAATATAGCGGAAACTTTCATAAATAAGCATAAACATTTAAGTCAATGTATAAGACTAAATAAAAATCCTTTTAAACAATAACTAAAGCATAATATAGGAAAGATAAAATAAAAGAATTCCATTTAATTATTCACATGGATACTCTACTAGTCGAATAATCACATGCAATATCAATATCCACTTTAATAACGATGGAATACAAAATGCCAGACTTTCCTAACCAAAATGTTAAGGCCTTGTTCCAAGGCTACAAATTATATTTTGTCAAGGAATTGTGACAAGACACTATTTTGACTCATGGGGCCTACAGATGCATCGAGAAGATATAGCAGGCTCCACCCATAACTTTCTTTTGTCCAATGCATTCCTTATATGAAAAGGTTTAAACATAACATAAACATTCATATTAAGAATATCATATGAAATGTTAATACATTATCCATAAAACATGAATGGTGTAAAAATAACATAACAAAATCAAAACATATCACAAAACCATCAATAAAATATGGACTTTTGGTATCATAATAAATCAAATTAAAATAATCATAAAATCAATCAGTGGATGTCGACATAGATGGAATCAAAACCATTTTTAGAGAAATATGTATTTCTATTTTGAGATAATTTAGGAGTCACATAATTATAGAGAAATCATTTAATTGTAAAATATTTATATAAGCTTCTAAGGGACGCCTTGATGTTGTTATAATAGAGGAAAATATCAACACCCGCCATATAAGTTAAAAGAAAATGTTTACCTTAATTTTCTTGAAAAGTTCATAAATTACTTTGTTGGAAAACGACAGAAAGATTCCTTTCAAACAATTTTATAAAAAGTCAAACATGGTTATAAATGACATAAAAACATAGTCTAGTAAATAGTCAAAAAAAATTGGAATTCATTTCTATGAAACGTGGATGTGGATTATAAAGAGGCCCTAGTGGATACTTACGTAAAAACAACCTTAGATAATAAAGAGAATGTGAAATTAACCCTTACCTTGTAATTTTTCATGATATATGGTAGGTCAAACACCTGTATAATGGTTAAATAATTGTTATTAAATTATTAAAGATTCATATACATTAATATGATATCATATATGATCATTTAACGTAGCTTAGTTAATAATATATTAGTATTATAGTTGTTTCAGATGTTAACTGATTTGTTTTCCTTTATATGATTTGTTACATAAGTAATGTTTGTTATGGATAGGATATATCTTATTCATATTCAGAATTATATTAAGTCTCTAAACATTATTTATAATCATCTAATGAAAATTATTATTGAATGGATACAATGGGGAATGAATCTCATCGCATTCGTAGAGATAGTAATATGTACGTATTCACAAGCAACAATAATATATAACAGGATGGTATAACATATATATATAGAATCATTATCATGTTATATTTATTATTTACATAAATTACACATTATTATCATAAACATCCAAATAATAATGTATTGAATAACAATTTCACCGTGCCGTGGAGATGGTATGTCATACGTAGACATGTATGGTGAAATGTCATTAAAAAGATGGATAAATTAACAAATATAGTTAAACCATATTTATAATAACATCACAGTATACCAAATATAATAGAGTAATTTTTTTAGAATGGAAACAACAATGAATGAGGAAGTGGAAGAAGAAAGGAAAATGAAAGAGGTGATGAAATATTTACCACTTCTTCGGGTTATTCAATTTGAATAGATCAAAAGGGATCCATAGGATGGATTTCTGACTAAACGAGGGACACTTGGATGAAGGGAGGATAGTTGATAGGGTATTTGGGTAGGGTTTGGCCAAGCCAAAAGTATATTAAGGTGTTAATTTTAGGGAATGGGGAGTGCCCTTTTATAAGTGGGGTGAATGGAACCTCATGAAAATATTGAAATATTATTTTATAATTAAATCATTTTTGGTTTATAATTGCTCCAAAATATATTATTTAAAGTCTAAGGTGGTAATGGGTCAGGAAAACACTCAACCAATATCTTTTAGACTTTTTTGGGTCCCTATATAATGCTTATCTTTTAGATTTAACTCTAAGTTATATAGTTTGACATTTACGATGTCTCTTTGTATTTTTATATTATATTGTTAATTAACTTACTATAAACTTCAAAGCGAACCCCAAGTGGTTCAATAATGATACACCTATCATTATATAGGTCTTTTGACCAATCCATATATTTTTAGGAATAGAATATAAATTATTTATATAATATTTTTTAAAAAACTATTGTATGTCATTTTTGAAACAGTTTAATGATAAAAAAAATTATAAATAAAATACCATTATGTAGGAAATATTTTTAGCTTTTTAATGACTACTTATTGTATAATTTATCTTATGTGTAACTCTATATGAATAATGGTTTAGTTATTAATACTTTAATTTAACACTTTTAACACTTCTTTGAATTAAATATTAATAAATGTCTTAATCTAATCCAAGTGGACCTAAAAAATAATATTTTATTCCTAAGTTTGTTTTGGTTAATTAAACTTATCAAATAGAATGAGTACATGTGTTAGTGTAATAATAATATCATTTTCCCTTTAATTATCATATTTACATATAATAGTGGTAAATAAAATTAAAAAGTTACTATTCACAAAAAAAATTGTTTTTATCTTTTTGAACCACATTTTACTTACTGATATAAAATGTGCCTCTCGGATTTTTGAAATTCAACTCACAGAAGTGGTAAAATTAAGTTTTATATAAATTTGCAAATGCTCCATGGAGGAGGGTAAAAGATGGTAAAAAGATCAATTAAATTTTTATATATAAAACATTATTACAAAATAACTGCAATGAATTACATTGAACATATATAGGTATTATGTATCTATTTTGACCTAAATTAAATTTAAAAAAAATTGGTTTTAAACCTTTACTCAGTGTTTTTCACTATTCATCAAAAATTGAGTGTTTTATGAAAAATAAAAAAATATTCAACCTAAGATAATTTTGATATTCCAAATCCAAAAATGAAATTCATTTTGAATGATAAAATTTATAAAATTTCAATAATTTGGTATTACTATTCATAACGACTACTTTGATTGGTTGTGCTATGTTAGAACTCGATGTTCCATACAACACACGCTATTGTATTATTCAATGAGTAGTGTACCATGGAAGCTTGAGGTGTTACATATATCATTGGTCCATAAACGTATAACATAATTAAAGAATGTATATAATTATAAAAATATCATTAATATAAAATATATGAATATTATTATAATCTATTTTATAATTAATTTCAAAATGAAATACAATGATCAGGAAGACAGTAAGCGGTATGTAACCATGAATGTTGTTTCTGTCTTTATTTCCCTATTGTAATAAATAATGAAATCTCATATATATAAATTTATGTACATATATATACAATTCTTCAAGTATAATGACTATATCATATATATATATATAATATTCACATAACCTATACATAATACATTCCATTTGGTGTGTGAATGAGTCACATCACTTTGAAGGGGCAATAGTCCAGATATCCTAAAACGATATTATTATATTAATATGAAATGAAGAGGAATAATATATTTGTAGTAAATTGAATAAATAATATTAGATAAATAATAAATATAATATATGAAAAATATAAATATACATTCAATAATAATGGAAATAATGAATTCTAGTAATGAAATAAATAATCAATCATCATTTATTTTGAGTTTAGATCACTAAACACAGAAACTGTAAATGTGATATCCATTAAAAGATTGGTTGTGTAATTTTAGGTTCTAATATTTTCTAAAAAAATTATTTTATTTAATATATTGGTTATATCAACCATTAATGGAATAAAGATAGTGGAGATGTGAAGAATGAAAATAATGGGAAGGATCTTAAGAGAAGATGTTACCTCTTAATCGATTAACTCTTTATAGTTTATTCTTAAAGGAATCATTGATAATATTTTTGAAATAGGTAGGAATTATGCTCAAAGGTGGGATTATTAACGAACTAATTACACAGATCTTAGGAGAACATAAAATCATTGGGCGGTATGAGGAATTTGTAGATGCAGTTTCCTTTTATAGTGGTGGATGAGTAACACTCTTGTAAAATTTTGAAGAGAACCCATGTTTGTCTTGATTTAAGTGGATAAATTAATATAAAATGTTATATAAAATTGTTAACAGGATCTAAATATTTGAATTATGTTTTTTGGACTATTTGAAGGTATTTTGGGTCTTAAATTTATGATTTAGTACATTATAAACTTAATTTTTCTATTAACTGGTGTAAGGAATTTTAATTTCATTCATTAATACTTTATGTTAAAAAAACAGGACCATATTAGAAATTATAAATTATTTGTATTCCCATTATGGTATCCTTTTTTCAAATTATAACCATGGATGTGGAAAAATTATTTTAAATTTAATCTCATTATTTGGACGTTACTTTTTGTTTTTAAAGGACTGATTTTCAAATGATTGCTATATTTTTAAATCCAATTTCAATTTGAAATTGGTTCCAAAATCATTAATTGGATTAATTGGTAAAAATATTATCTAAACAAACTATTAGACCATTAAAATTTTAAATTATTAATAAATTATAATAAAAATCATTTTTAAAATAAAATTTAGTATTTTTAACTATTAGATAAAAGATTAAACCTTTTCATACAAATAAGAAAAATATATTTTAAAATAAAAATTATTTTTTGATTCCAAATATATTTCTTATTTTGAATTATTAAATATATAAAATTTCCAAAACAATTTATTAAATATGGGTTCACCATTAAAAGGTGGTAAAATGCATTAAAAAATATTGGTTTTTTAATCATAATATTAGTTTTTTATACCATATCTCAACCAAATACACTTGGTAAATAGAACAATTATTTGATTGATTATATAAAAATATGAGTAAAATTATTTTCACATAAAAATGGTAATTAATTTAATGATCTATGTCAAAATAACTTTTTGACTATAATTATATTTTCAATTATATTCAATTGGTTTAATGTTCATTTATATTTAATTGGTAACCAATGAATTTATCATGTATTTTTGTAAACCACATATTTTAATAAATTATTCAATACTATTCATATCTATAAACTTAAGATATAGGTTTTATATAATTATAATAATATTTTTAATGATATATTATAGTTAGGATACAGTCGGTCTTGTGTGTTACCAAGCAATCGATGAAGATCAATCATACATGTAACATACACTAAAATTTTTGTTCTATATAACATACAAGAAGTTGTTGTTTCATGTAGCAGATTACAATATGGGATTTCTTGAAACATATGAATTGTTCAGATTGTATGTAGAATATTTCAATTTGGATCATAGTGAATGTAATTTTTCACTTAGTGAAAAGCTATTATATGAGTTCCGTGAAATGAATAATATTAAAAGCCAAAACTATTTCAAAAAAAACATCAAAATTATCTTCAGTTGTTACAATCTACCATAAAATATGGTTGTCCATGATAACAATAATTATATTTCCCATTGCATTCATCAATAATGTAGTTCTTTTTGGATCCCACCTTTGTTTAAACCTCATAATTAATAATATGAGATGAAAAAATTATTATTGGAAAACAAAATAATCAGGGGTAGGTACTATAAATCTCTATCATCTTTGGTTATTTCATAGTTTAACCATTATCATTACCAATGTTTAAGGATTGTAACCTATTTTTTGAATTATTATTTAGTCAACCCCTACACACATCCTTAGAAATATTTCACATTATGTAAATAATGTATTATAATTTTAGATTAAAATGGTTGACATAACCTTGTCTCTAAGAAAAACTATAATGAACTAAGCTTGACGTACAAGGATATTATATTACTTTTTCATAATATATAATACATTAAACAAAAAAATTCCAAAATATTATATTATTTTAGATCATTTGAAAACATACAGTACATTAATATAATGTGGTGAAAGATATCAAAAATCTCTCTTAAAGATCATCACCTATAATTTTCATACCTAAAACCTTTCATTGTATAATGGGAAATGAGAATATTTGAAAAGGGTGGGATCAGACGCTTAGTATTCATAAAAATGAATATATCCAATAGAACATCAACATAATAATGTTATAACATTAACATAACTTTTTAAAATCATACCATGTACAACATATATCAAAATACATAGTCATGGAAGAAATCATGGGAGTTCATAATTCATGAATAATAATGTAGCATGAGCCATGAGAAAATAACATTGGCATAAAACATGGAATTTTGGAAAACATATAAGTATAGAATATCATTTCCATATTATCCTTGGATTATTAAAAAGACCATCATATTAGATAAAGTCCTTTACTAAACAGATATCACTCCTCATTTCAACCCTGTATTACTAAACAAGTTTTACATACCATTATAGCACTATTTTAAATAACAAGGATCATTTTATATTGTAGTCATTTCAACCTCTTTAGATATAAAAAATTCCCAATGCATTAGAGAGAGATATACTCCCCATCCATATCATAAGGAAATATTTCTTACATATTGCACATGAAAATAATTTATTCATCATATCATAATATACGGAATAAAATGGCTTTCATAAACATCATTATATAATATCATAACCCCTGTAAAAAAATGGAAATCATAAATAGCATTCCCTTGTAAATATAATCATTCCATCTGAATAATTTGTATATTATACATGAATCATAAACCTATTGAATAATTATAATTTAGATGGAAAATAAGAATTATAGAATACTAGGAATTAATTATAGTGGAAAATATAATTTCATCATAATTTTTTTTCATCTCAATATGCAAGAAAATTTTAATAGAAAAGAATATATATATAAATAACCTTGAAATATTGTAATGGAAACTTCATGGAAATAAAGATATATGAAAATGAAAAAAATAAAAATGTTTATTATATAAATGAAATCATTTTTCTCAAACATTTTTCTGAGAATTCAAAATGTAACTAATATAAAAAATGATAAATGATTTCATTCATAACATTTATTAATAATTTAGTAATGGGTAATATTGACTTTTAGCAACGTTATATTGGTATATATAATATTCTATAATACATATTTTGAAGACATGGACATGGATGATAAGTTTAACTCAATAAATACTTATATATAAACAATATTGGAACATAATGATATTGGAAAATTATCCCTTACCTTAGCTACGATATCATTTTTATGTATTTGAACCTCATCCCCTTCAACAGGTTCCGTATAAATCACCTCATAAAGCACTATACGGAGACATTATATAGGACCAAATCCTTTATAATTCCACTATGGAAGATTATAATGGATAATGGTACGAAATAGCTTTTAATGAAGGCTCAATGAGTTGTTGATAAATGAGGGAGTATGTGACAATTTATAATTTAGGTGAGAGTCAATTTTGGAACCTCTAATATGATTATCATAAAATAAAATCAAACCATATAAAAAACCTACAAAAATTCCTAGATTCAAATTTGAGATTAATATGAATTTAAGAACATCCTCAAAAATTTAACTAGTTTTCTAATCAATTTAAACCTTCTCGTATTAATTAAAAATTAGTAATTTTATTAAATATTTTCTTAAGCATCATATATTTCAATAGTAAAGGTTAAACTATTTACTTATTGGATTATATTTGACCAAAAATTAAAAATATAGAATAGATTATAACATATAATAATTATTTATCATTTTCAATTAATTTATTATAATTTTAAAATAATTAATTGGAATATTTGATAGAAAAATATCATTGGTAACAATTTTTACATTATTATTTTCTTGGAAATTTAAAAATAACAAGATAATATGGTATCCACAATTCAATTATATTATTATACCCCTAAGGGGGAAAGGTCACCAAATAAATTCATTTGATATATTAATTATCCAAAATTATATTTATTTTATTATTTTTATAACATTATTTTGATACATTTGCTGATAAAATAATTAGTACGTCAATTTTGATTAATTAATTAATATACATATTTGTTCAAATGAGATTAACAATAAAATAATATTAAGATGATATAACATCTATATTTCATAATAATAACTATAGTTGAATATAGATTCTGGAAAATCCGACCTAAATTTTTTTTATTTATTAGATCATAAATATGAAACATTAATAATACATTTAAAAAATATTATAAGTGTTATAATAAATTAAATGTGTCCAAAAATTGGAAATATGCAACATCTATGATGAGTATGGTCAATATATACTGGACCAATAATATTGGGTCATGATTTTTGATATCTTAATATTTAATATAATATTAATATATTTTATTTTATTAATTTCTCATCAAATAAAAAATTCATTTATCATCAATATATGGGCCTTTAATGTAATTCTTTATTTCCAAAAAATTACATATGAATTACCATGTTAAATTGAAATAATTTTTATTATAAATAAGTATTTATTGTTGAATGTATCTTATTTAAACCTTATATTAACAAATATTTTTTAGTATTTTTGAATGACATATACATCCCATTAAAGAAATATAATAAATATCCTAATCTCATACATGTGGATTCTTAATGTTACCATTTCAATCCAAGGATTACATAGTTAAAGAAACTCACATGATGATATTATGATTAGTGTTTTGGTAAATTTAAGATATTATTTTTACATTTAATTACCTAATTTACAAATTTTTTTGTATTAAAAAAAATTACTAATGTCATTATCCATAATGAATAGAAAAAAAATATATTAAAAAATTGAACCACTAATTCAATTTATGGAATACATTTTTAGAAATTAAACACAGTAATGTAGTGTTAAATAATTTAAAATTAATCCCTTTGTCAAATTTAGAAAATATAAAAGTTAAAACATGTAATATGTTGAAATGTTATTACATATATATTAATGGTAAAATTATTGAAAAATATAATTATTATACTAATGAATAAAAATATAATCCAATTATAATTTTGAATAAATCAAATATTTAATTATCTCCTGATAAAAAAATTTACCAGACATACATTTTCAGTTAATATGAATTACTTTTATATTATTCATAAAAATGATAAACATATCAGAAAAATAGAAAAAATTCAACCAATGTGAATTTTTATACTCCTCTTCCAATAATGAAGTTTTTATTGTGAAATATAATATATATATAAGTGTAAAACTATTTATTTAATATGGTTGTTCCATCAAAAGGCAGAAAAACATCATTTTTTTTAAAAGAACACAATTTTTATCTAAAAATTGAATTTTTATTTTATCATTTTTTGGAAAAATATAAGATGAATTTTAAACATTATATTGAATATAATAAATATATATTTCATTTATTGAATACGTAAATGGTGAATTTATTATTTTATAAACTCACTAATTTGATTTGAAATAGATTTTCAGACGAATGATAATAATGTTTATAACCACCACTGTAATGACTAGTCGATAAGAGAAACTAATATTTCATAGTTATATAGGTAAACATGGTATTTAATGAAAATAATCCAATAAAAATCCAATTATATTGTTTGAAACACCATCGAAGTTCAATGTGGTGTATACTGCAAGATGAGTTAGTCTAGTGTGTATAGAATTTTTAATAGGTTGTAATGTACAACACAAGTCCTAAATGAAATATAAATGAATCTTCCTAATACAAATAATATAGTGTTACACATTCAATAAAAAGTAACAACATAGGTTTTTTATAAATAGAAACATCAAATAATTCTAGAATAACACAAACTGTCATGTCATATACCACCTTCATGGTTGACAATAATATACTGTAAACATCTATTTATTACAATGTCAATATAAATATCATATTTAGGGTTATCATTCACATGTCATGTTTTTTCAAGAATTTCAGTATAAAATAGGGTGAGTTCTATTTATTACTAGTTATATTAATCGCATGCTTCCATTAATTAATGAAAATGTATTGTAGTACAATCCTTATATATCAAATGATTCTTGTAACAAAATAATTATTGATAAAATACTCAAATAAAATATTTCCTAAATCTAAAAACATGCATTTTAATCATTCCACTTCATCTATGTATGTATATTAAGGATTAATATGATTTATTTTATTCTTTATGTGTATATTACATTAACAATTGAGGCATTGATTGACCTAGTGACACATATACTTGCAGTTGATTCACAAACAATTGGAATGTTCATTCATTTCCATAAAATCAAAAGTAAATTTTCCTTTTTCTCTACACATGATGAAAAATAATTTTCTTCTTAATAATTTGAAATGATTTTTTATTCAAAAATTATTAAATATGGGAATATATTTCATTTTCTCCTCCCCTTTTTCACTTTTCATGATTACCTATTATTCTATTGCATCACATTGAATCCATAGGTCATGGATAATTCATTAAAAATCTTGTTAGATTATAATATTATTTTCATGTATGATAAGAATTTTTGGAAGAGTATATCCCAAGGAATGACTGTACTAATCCCCTCAATGAAACGTTCATTCATATTCATTGTATTATGTAAATTGTCATGGAAGTCGTTATTTCTCATATGAGGAATTTCTTAATAATGTTATTCTCTAGATTAGTTCAGTAAATTATGAATCATAATGTATAATCCCCATACTGTTTAAATACTTATATTAATTCGATAAATCTTTGTGTAGGTAATTTGTTATACAAAAAAATTGTTTCTCTCGGGACATATAAACTATTAAATCCATCATATTTGTTATTAAATAAAATTGGAATTATGATAAAAATATCCGAATTGAGATTGAAATTAGGGGTCAAGTAAGTCTTGAATTCATGTACCATGCTCTACCGAGTTATGCTCGATCAATACACCTTATCAATTTGGTTACCCTAGGTAAATTTCTACCAAAACCATGTATACTTGTATAATCATATAGTTAAGTATTTTTTGGTAGAAAAACATAATATATAACACAAAAAATTATAAAATGTACTTTTATGGTAATTATCAAAGTCTATCAGAGAAATTTGTCCCCTAATTATGGTTTTCTGAATCTAATATTTATATTTTCTACTAATATTTTTCTCATTCAATGTAAAAAGAACCCCAACCATAGTATCACTTATTTAGTCAGGTAATTAATTACAGTTGTACTCTGAAAAACCTTTTTCATCCCATTGGACTGAATAATTTTGTATGTTTGTAAAATATACAAAAGTATGTCTTACAATTCAACATTCATGAAAAAAATATAAACATCATTGAAAACATCCATATGTCATAAAGTATCCCTGAATTTCATTCATAAAATAAATTTTCACAACATTGGGGAAGAAAATAAGAAATAAAAAAGTCATAAGTTAATATGAGCTGTAATGGTAAACAATAAATTGGATGATATCATAAATATTATAATAAATTAATGTTTAATAAATGAATCACATTCTAAAAAAACATAATCTTGAGCATAATACAGCTGGGATAAAATCAGAATAAATAGTTCCATATAAATAATAACATGAAATATTACCATGGATATTCTACAAGGTGAATAGTCAATTGTTATATCAATTACTAATATAAAAATTGGTGAATTTATAACTTGTAACACCATAATCATTCCATTATGGTCTCTGCCAATATATCTACATAAATTAAATGGTCTTAGCCAAAAACATTTTCAAATTTCTCATACGAATCCTACTAATGCATTGAGGGGATATAAAGGTCACACAAGTCACATACTAAGTTCAATAAATTCAGTATATTTCTAATAAAAATATATATTAATATAAATCTTACTCAAAATAATTTTAAATTTTTGAATCATTATCATACATGAAAATACAATACTAAAATCATTGATAAATTCTTGAGAGAAATATACATTTACAATAGAGAGAATATTTATTTTGGTATGTAAATTCTATATTTGCTAAAATTTCATATTACACCTGATTATACATGAAGTAAATATAGGGAAAATGAAATTATTTTGTAAGAATAAATTATTTCCTTCTAAAGTGAAAACTAGTAATATGTACTTTATGAAACATTAGAAATAATCTGCTTTAGTGAAATTTAAGGGTGTATATTAATGATCCATTAAAAGTAAAAAATGAACAATTTATTTCATAATATGAAATAAAATAATTTTTAATGAAAAAATAATTATTTTAAAAAAAATTGTGCTTTAAAATTATTGAGGAGTGTACTCAAAGATAGATATTAAATTGGAATGTTCTATTAAAACGAGCTTCTTTATGTGGTTGAATTGCTATGAGAACATTATAAAACATGTATAATACAATAAAATAAAATGGAATGATAAAGATTTATGATTTTGGAACACATAATATTATTTATAATAATTATTTAAATATAATTAAAAATTGCATTATCGTATGGAGGGAGAAAGCATAATCTGAATGGAAAATAGATGTTTGGGATAAAACACATACCTTATGTTCAAAAGTGTTCTGAAAATGTACATGGAGTTCTAATAAATCAATATAAAACCATTAATCAATTAATTAATAAACTTTTATAATTGTATTTTAATGTCAAGAATTTATTTATTTTAATTCATGGCCATTTTGATGTGTTATACAGATCAATCTTGACTTTCATAATTGTTTGTTTCTGTCATTTTCACAATTTCTTCACATGTATGCATATTCAAAATATAATGTAAAATGTAAAAAAATATAATGAATTAAAGTTAAAAATTATTAATTAACATCCAAAATATTAAATGGTTATATTTGTAATTATTTATTTTGGTTTAGGTGGAATAAAAAAATAAGACGTTAATGATAATTGTTTAGAATATTAATGGCTATTTAGGATCCTTATGAACGAGTTTATTCATATTATCTAAGATCATATATATATAAACATATATATATTTTTATACTGGTTTTAAAACACAAAATATCTTATATAATTTATAATATAATTTGGATTAACCATAATAAGGTTTTTATAATGATCCTTGAAAGGGGTAATGTAAAATGAAGTCACATCACCCCCGATAGCAGTAAATTTGTGCATCACAATTGATGTGTTCATTTTTATGATAAATGATATATGAGAAGGGATATGATGATTTATCGTCTATTTAAATAAGACAATTCTATATATATAAGATATTGGAGTTATCTTTCATGTTTTTACAGAAGAGGTTTAGATAATATAAGAAAAAATTAAATTAATATAAATTTATTTATTAAAAAAAGGGTTTAGCTCTTGGATTCATCAACAGGGGAACGTCTTTAAGGAATATCGAAATGGTTTTTTGGTGAGACAAAAAAGTCCAAAATTTTAGGTAGAGGTTAGGAAGAGGAAATTGTTTGATTATAACCAAGATTCATGGATTTTGGAAGTGTGAGTAGAAGGGTTAGTACTTATAGTGTGGGATGTGAGTGTTTTTTTATATTTTATTCATTTAATAATTATTATTACTAAATAAAATGAAATTTTTATGAATTATCACAAAATATATGAAAATAAATAAGGATATTTAGAGACATTGGGCTTAAATCACCCATACATAATCTATGACTCGATAAATATAGTATTTGTTAAATACCATAAATTTCTGTATTTCACTATTGAAAAAAATTCAACTATTTCAAAAAAAATATATGAACAATATTCAGCCTAACCATTTTAAAAAAAATTGAAATAAAATATTCATTAAATTTTTTGGTAATAATATTCTAAATATGACAAATTGAATATTTATAATTAATCATCATATTCTGAAAAAATGATTTTAATACTATCCTCAATTAAAGGAAGCCTTCAGAAATTAATTAGGGTCTCATTAGATTATCATATAATCAAAAGGGAAAATAGTAATGATTTTTGAATCCATTTAATGAGGGTAAATTTTATTATAAATAACTATTTTAATTAAAAAAAAGTATATAATCATTCATATTTCACAAAAAATTGAATAATTAATTTGTAATTTCTAAAACATTCAATTTCACAGTCCTTATATAAATATATTATATTTTCATTAATTGGATAAATAAACTTATTTTACACATTCATAGGTGATATTACTATTCGAATAATAATTATACTATTATTTATATTGAAAATTATTGTTTTAAAAAATAGTGATTTTCTGCTACTCACTAGAATGTAAATATTGTCAAAAAAATAACACAATTTGACCCAAAGAAAATTTTTAAATGAAAATTTTAAAAAATATTTTGATATAGATATATAGTATTTATAAAACATTTATTATTTAATTTTAATAATATACTCCATTAAAATATTTTGAAACTATTATTACAAAAATATATCATTTTAATGCATAAAATTGGGTTCATCCTTATATTATTCCTATAAAATATTTTTAATGATTATAAAATTATTTTACTATATTGATAATATATAAATTCCATAATATGGTTATTACTATTCATTCTATATAATTTTATGGATATGTTATGATGACCTATTTTACAAAACAAAGTTTATTTGTATATCATTATTCGTTTATGCATGGTGTCGTGTAATGTGAGTATAATCAAAGATATAAAATTGAAAAGGATAAATTATATAAAATATAGTTGTTTTAAATTGTTTGATTCTAAGAAAAAATTCATCATAATTTGAAATTTTATTTAAAAAACCAACGGTCGATACTTCAAAATTCCTTTGTGGGAAATCCACATCTGAAATTGTGTTACAAAAAAATTATCTAAATTAGAGGGAGAGGGAAAATCAATGTTCACCACTAAACATGTATTTCAAGTACAAAATAAATAGTGGAATAAAATAACATGTACATGGAGGAGAAATATAAATATCGCATTTTGAGGAATGTGATAGATAAAAAGGTCATTAGAACAGTAACCATATAAAAAACATTAATAGTTTGATTAGTTCGAAGACCATTATTTCACATACTTAAAAGTGAACTGATATCATTTTTTATCCAATATATGTTTCTTATTGATATGGTATTCCTTTAATATTCATATAAAAATCATTTAATGTAATCATATTTGATTAATTTCTATTCTATAGGCGTAATATAATCTTTTTTTGTGCTTTGATCAATTTTCAATTCATCTCCTTCATCAATAAAGCAATGTTCAAGATGATGTTTTTACACCAGAATCACTATTAATGAATAATAAAGTCCATAATTCATTCCTTAAAAAATTAAATGTTTACATAAAATAATAAGATTATAATTACTTATTAATGAAGAATAATTTCCAATGTTTATCTTTATATATTCCCCATGTAATTAATCATAAGACTAATATAAAACTTGTATATCCACATTTAATGATTGTAAAATTTAGTTGCATTGTAACTAAATATTCCTAATCAACTTATCCTAATATTCACAAAATAATATACATTTTATTTTCACACAAAATATATATGAATGCCTTAATCTCCCATAAACTATATCGAAATTTCATTTATTTGGAAGTAAAATATCAGGTTGTCAATAATCCAAACATCTAATAATTACAATATAACATAAACCATCTTATTACTAACCACCATCATGGACACAAATACTATCCCATAATAATTTATTAAATATTATCTAAACGTAAGGAAAATAGTTATGGTTATCATTCCCAATACATGTTTTTTTAAGATCATCTTTATATATCATAATAATTTTGATTGATTAATTGTGTTATTCATCGCATGCATACAATTCCTTAAATAACAAGTATTGTAGTATTATACATATATATACAAGAATCAACAAGACCAATGGAGTATTTATAAAATATTCAAGTAATATTTTTCATGAATCCTAACTGAGACATATTAATCAATCCTCTTCCTCTATCGTAATTGCATATCCTTGACCATGATCTATTTTCCACTTTTTTTGTATATTCCTCAGATATGTTATACATTGAATTTCATAGGGTCCCAAATCATTGTAGTTGAAGCACTGAACATAGGAAAAAATTAATTTCTATAAGGTCATGTGTATGGTGGCCTTTTTTACACAAATGAAGAAAACTCATTTTCTTCTTAACCATTTACCAAGGTGTTTCAATCAATAATTATCACATGTGGGAAAATACATATATATCTTCTTCCAATTATATATATTTTTTCCATTATTCCAATTATTATATTGTATATATTTAAAGCCATCTAAATTAATAAATTTATTCTATATCTTGTTGTAATAGGATATTATTTCTTCGTTGGATGATAATATTTGTGAGAATAATTTTCTTTGTAAAATTTTTTAATCCCATCAGTGATACGGTCATTCATACTCCTTATATATTCAGTGTTGATGTAGTTCAAATTCCTTCTACTATGGTCTATTTCTAAAAAATTTCATCCACAATATTATATAATTATATTATGAAACAAAATATATAAACCCCAAAATACATAAATATACAACATAAATTGAAAAGTTTATTCATATCTAATCTCATAATCATAAGAAGGGATTCATTTATGAAATATTTTCTATTAAATCCATCATAATGGTTTGTAAGGAAACATTTGAGTTATGGTATGAATATCCTCTAACAGTGTCAAACCATGTGCATGGTAAGGCATGTTGTCATGTACTAGGTTATGTCGATTCAGTCTTGACACACCTTGTCCAATTTTTTACCACTAGGTATAACTATTTTAGAACTACATCCACTTGTATTATCCATATAGGTTTTTATTTCAATAATGTCACATATAATCTATACCTAACCTATATTGAATGATGTTTTTATCCAATACTCAATACTATTCAATGGATTATATTCCCTAATAAATGGTTTCTAAATTTATTTTCCAAAATTTCTACTAATCTTTCTCTTGTATGAACTATAATTTAACCAACCCTAGTAGCGAAAAGATGATTCTTTTTATCATTAAATTGGTACTATGAACAATATATTATATCCTAAAAGACAAAATAGTTTAGTATTATTTGCAAAAAGATAAAATCGTAAGTTCTACATTATAACATTAATGGAAAAAAACATATCACCTCCATTGGAAATGACCATATGTCATTGATTATCAATACAAATCAATCATAAAATACATATTCACATCCTCAAAAAGAATTAAAGAATTAAAAAGGGTCATCTTATATTCTTAGTAAGGGTGAAAAATATAGATCATGCTACCATATTCATAATCAGTGACCAATTATTGATAACTAAATCACATGCTAATAAAAAATTGTCCTGAGCATTATATTGTAAGATTAAAATATTTATAAATAATACCTTATATATAATCCATTGAAACTTCACCATTAATATTCTACTAGTCAAATAATCACATGATTTATCAATTATAATGAACAGAATGTAGTGATTCATAACTCAATACATCATAAAAATAACATAAATACTTAGAAAATAAGTTTATATAAATTCTTATGGCCTCAACCAAAACGTGTTCTAGTATGTCTAATGAGACCTAACGATAAATCATTAATCCATAAAAGACCTGAACCCTCACATAAAAAGTCTAATTCATTCATATAATTTATAATAAAAAATTTATCATTAAATCAGATTCTTTTATTCCATATTTAAATATTTTAATCACAATAAAACATTAAAAAAATATAATAAAACATGGATAAATTTTTAACTAAAATATCCTTTTACATTATGATGATGATTTCTTTTGGAAAATAGTTTTTATTTTTTATAAAATCATATCGTGAAGATTTATATCCCTAATAATAAAATATAAACAATTTTTTTTAAATGGTTGGGGCCGAAGCCTCATTTTATTATTAAAGAAAATCAAATACCTCTTTTAACCGGGTAGAGGGAGACCCATTACATAGCCCGAAGGCCCAGTGGGCTTATAGCCCATTACATAGCCCGTAGGCCCAATTGTTTGGCCTAATTTCCATTCCGTGAAAAGTAACCTGGCAGCTACAGTACCCACAAAGTACCGCTGATGCTATAGTTCCCTATCGCCGCTACAGTGCCTACCAATCTACAGTGTCGCCTCTTCTACAGTACTGCTATAGTAACCTGCGCCCAATAAAATATAGACGATGAAATTAGGTTGTATACCTGAATGATTTCCATCTCATCAGAAATAATGTAAAAATAGTTTGTATGAGAATTTATATTTGAGCATCTTTAGTGTGATTGAATTGAAAATATTAAAGAACATTTAAATATGAAAAGGGAGAAATTGTTTGCATAAAATGAAATAAAAATGTTTTTTATGATAAAAATATTAATTTCCAAAAAATATTTGTGGATTAAAATATATTTTGGAGTGTAATTGATATTGTGTATTATATACAAAAGTTCCATTAAATCGAGCTTTATTATTGGGAGGAATTGAAAATTGAACACTGTAATACATTTATTCTCCAATAAATGGAATATTAAATGATCAGGATATATGATTTTGTAACATATAAAAATAATATATAATAATCATATTATAATAATAATAAAATTCCATTTCGTTAAGTAGAGGGAATGTGAAACATGAATGTAAATTGGGTGTTCTAGAAAAACACTTAACTTTTGTCAGAATGATTCTAATATTATACTTTTCATTTTGATAATGAAATGAAATACACTAATTAAATAATTCATAACCCAATATTATTCTATATTAATTTTTGATAATGTTCGGATATTCTTTTAAGGATTTTTTGATTAGTTATAACATTCATTTTCATTGTTCAAATGTTTGTGTTTACTTTATTTAAATTATTGGGTCATTTTTATATATATAGACTAAATATAATGTGAAAAAAATAAATAACCAGTATTTAAGTTATATGTTATTAATTAACATAAAAAAACATAATGTATAAAAAATTCATTTGGTTATTTTGGCGGATGATGATTCATTAGAATTGAAGATTTTAATAATTGTTTAGATTATTTCTGGATGTTTTTCCATAGTCATGATCAAGTTTTGTCTTATTATATAACATCACACACACTCACATGTATATATACATGTTACATAACACTAAATAACATATAAAATTTTATTATAAAATATGGCTTACTCATAGTATTTCATTTATAAAAATATAGAATGTAGTAGTGAATAATGAAGTATCATCATCGATGATAGTGTAAAATCCTCACTCACAGATGCTATTTTAATTTTTAGAGTAAAAGGGATAGGAGAAAGAGATTGAAGTTGAATTTTGGTGAGTCCAAAAAGACATTAATATTGTATAGAGGATTGGGATTGGGAATTGCTAAAAAATAAGGAAACATCAAGGCATTGGATGTGTGAGTAAAATTATAGGCAGAGGTGGTATTTGTAAAAGAGCATAGGAGTGTTTTTTAATATTTTATTCACTTATATATTATTTTTGGATAATAAAAAATGAATAGTTTTCCAATTATCACCAATTATATTAAAATAAATAACTTTTTTCTATATTTTGGAAAATTTTATCATCCATACATCATATATGACTCAATAAATAATGTATTCTTTAAATATAGTAAATTATTGTCTTTCACTATTCAAAATACTTTCATCTATTTTATAAAAATTCCCAAAGTTTTCCTATATAATTTTTATACATTCTAGAATTAAAAAATGAACTACATTTTATGAAAATAAAATACTAATTATGATAATATTAATATCTAAATAATGTTATCATTTACATAGAAATTAGATTTTAATATTATAATATTTTTTATGACACCGTATAATATTAAATAATTTCTTTTAAAATCATCATATAATCATAAGAAAAAAATGAAATGACTTATGAATCCATTACAGGAAAATAAATTTTCATTTAAATATTTATTTTATTTATCAAATTTTTATTAGTAATATATTTTACAAAAAAAATACCAATAATTAATTTTGCATTGGAAAACATTCATTTACTTATTCCATGATAGAAATATATTATATTTTCATTCATAAGATAACAATATTTTATTTAGACATTAATAGGTGAAGATAATATTCAAATAATAACTATACTTTTAATTATAAAGAATATAATTGTTTTATAAAAATTAGGATATCCCACTACTCACTAGAATAAAAATATTTTCAAAAAAATAAGATTACAGCCTAATATAATTTTTAAATTACAACATTAAATTTTTTTTATTTGTATAAATGTAATTTATAAATTTTTCAAAATTTAGTTTTAAAAAAACACAATCACTAAAATTTCATAAAACTACCTTTGAAAAAATATTTCAAATTAATGCATTAAAAATATTCAATATTATATTTTTCTTATAAAATAATATTATAGATCTAAAAAAATTAATTAAATAAGTAATATATAAATTTCATAATGTGGCCAATGTTATTCTTTTCGTGTAATTTAACAGATTGTTTATAATGATCGTTTTAATATAATGACATTTAATTAGATATCATTGTTTATTTAATATTGGTGTCATGCAAAATATATGTGGTCAATGTTATTATATTAAACAATATATATAACATAAAATCTAGAAGTGTTACATTAACTGATCAATCAAAAATTAGTTTCATCACAATTTTAAATTTTATATTAAAATTCTATGTTAGATACATAAAAATTAATTTTTGGAAATAACAAATTTTATATTTGGATAACAAAATATCATCTTAATAAGAGGGATATAGAAAAGAAAATGTCACCACAAAATATGGATTTTATGAATGAAAACCTTATTGGAATGAAATATCATGGAAATGGAATATAAATATATATATTATGTACTGATGGATTTTTATTGAGAACATGGTCATTAGAACAATAACCATAAAATATCGATAAATAATTTGATCAGTTAAAACATAATAGATTTCTTAGAAAGAAAAAAAATCTGATATCATTTTTTTCTAATATATATTTCATAAAGTTGTGGGATTTATATTCCATTCATATATCCACATAGAAAAATAATAATCATTGATTAATTTCCATTTCATAAAATATAATCAACCTTATTTTGTGCATTGATCTATTTTGACTCTTTCCCCTACAATTAGAACGGAATGTTCATGTGGAATTTTTCACATCTGATGACCTTTAAATGAATATTATGGTCCTTAATTAAATAATTATACCACTAAAAACTTACACAAACCAATATGTTTAGCAGAATTTATTCATAAAGAATAATTTTCAATGATTATATTTATCCATTTCACATGTAGTTAATCTTATCACTCAACTAAAACATGTATATAAAAATTAAATGACCATAAATTTAGAAGGAAGGTCACTATATTTCCAAATTCAACATAACGTAATATTCCATAGATAATGTAATTTTTATTTCATAAAAAAATGAATACCTTAATCTCCATTATACATTAGGAAACATGCATGATTCAAAAACTAAAAACAAAGGATGTCCGAAAATCCCAACATCTTACAATTCCAAAGTAATATGAACCATCATATCAATAATAACATTCATGGTCACCAATAATATCGTATAAAATCTATTTATTATTATTAAATCATAAGAAAATTATTTATGGTAATCTTTCCCAAGTTATCTGCTTTCAATAAAATTGATATAAAAGGGAATCACTTCTCTTGATTACTGGTGTTATTCAACAATGACTTCCAATTCCATAAATATGAAGTATTGCATTATAATCTGTGTATATCAAATAATTATAAAAATAATAATTACACATAAAATACACAAATAATATAATTAATTAATCCAAATTTAATTTTATTAGTCAATCATATTCTTCAATGGTATTATCAATCACTTTATTATGATCTATACTCAAAAAAATTTTATATTCATTTTAGACATGAGACAATTATATGAATAATGTCTAATAAAATTTTTATTTAAGAATTAAACATTGGAAGAAAATTACATTCCCTAAAATCATTTCTATGGTGGACTTTTCCAACACACAAGAAGAAAAATACTTTTCCCTTTAAGAATTTACCATGGAGTTTCCTTCCAAAACAATCACAAGTGGAAAAATACATGTATACCTTCTTTTCATAATCAATATTTATTATATTATTCCCATTATTCTCATAAATCGTTTTGATTCCATAATTAAAGAATATAAATGTCAGGAATTTTTTAGAAACTATTTACGAAAACTCCAATACTAGGTGTTATGATAGTGTGAGATTTTAAATCTCAGTGTACCCGAAAGAGTTATTTTGGTAAAATGTTAGGTTTTTAAAGCATGCAATATAATGTTTTTTAAGAAAAAGTGAAAAACCTTTTGAAATGGTTCTCGTATCAGATATCAGAGGGCACTGTTGAGTCCATATTTTTTCCTTTACCATAGGAGAGGGATAACATCAACCGATATAGGCTAGATCTGAAAGATAATTTTTGGACTTAACCGTAAAAAAAATTATTAATTAAAAATTAGTTAATTTTAAAATACTAATAAATCATTAAAGGGTACTCGTATTTGAAATCTAATACCACCTTTGAGATTATTATTTTGTGTTTTTCCTATGTGTGACATAAAAATTGAAATCAAGGGGTATCTATGGAAAAACCTGAAAAGGATATAATCATCATTAAATAATATAAAGATTAATTAGTTTGTCGGTGCATTGAAATATTCCATTAAATAGTTATATAGGAATAAATCCCAGTGATAGTCTTATAACCCTGAGAATATTGTTGAATATCTAGGGAGTTATTAGAGAATTAATCCCCCCAAATGAAAAAAGGTGAATTTGACATTAGATCATGGATCATTAGGCCAACAAACATGGAGGTTCTCTTTAATGGAAGTGACAGATCTATTCCCCACCAATGACTATTAATAAATAGAGTTAGAGAATTTAATATCTTTATTATATTCAACACCATTATTATATTCAACGATAAAAATTTACCCAACCATCAAAAATGTTGATCAATGGTTTGATTATTCTTTTATAATGTTAAATTGATGTAGGGATTATTGGTATAAATATCATTATGATTATAATTGTATTAATTATTTGTTCTCAATTGAAAGAGACTAGTCCAACATAACCAAAAGATGAGTTTCATTTCATTGGGTGTTATCTTAATTTCCCCCTCCCTCAATCTTGGCGTTCTTCACTGATGGACCCTCGTGGTCGTGGATTGAGTTTTCGGTAGGATACAAACATTATCGGACCCCTTCATCAGTGTCTAGGAAATGCGAAGGGAAAATAGATGAAGTACACAACCCAAGGATAGTCGGCACACCTTTATTTTGAGATACAGATAACTGAAGGCGAATCAGTGGCCTTTAAAAGTGTCTACTTATGGTGTTCATTAGTGTGTGTGGCTAATAGTGATGAACTACAGGTGGTGACCGGTGGAGATGAAACATGGATTAGTGGAGCCTTTTTTCTATGGGATGTGTCATCTACTATGGCCGAGATTCTGAGGGGTGATGCGGTGCGGAGACACCCCTAACATGGTGGAATGATTTTGTGAATTGGGACCTCGGGATATGGAAGACTACATCATCTTCCCACATGGATGCTGACAGGAGTGACCCACGGTGGCAGCCACCTGAAACTCCACCATGAGAGCCGCATGTGGTGAGAAGGCCAACCAACACGATGCGGTATGGGAAAGGTGGATTGGGTTTCACCAACTCCCTCGTAGGTTGGGCCAATTTGGAGCAAACTAGGTCGGATTAGTTTTCCATGACTAGGATAGGATGGGATTGAATGATCGAGATTGGTAGGCTGACATGAGTAGCCAGACGGGTCGGGTCAGACCAAGATCAGGCTCGGGTCAGACCTTTTTAGTAATGTATGAATAAAATTCAAACTATATGTCTGTTTGACATGTCAATTGCATTATTGGGACCATTTCAATGAGATGGAATATTTGAGATACTAAAAGTGATCTTTTATGTCGTTTTACAACTTAATTCCTTTAGTATTACGTTCTCCTACAACAAGCACTTTATAAGCTGAATAATGTGGTTGGCTATGACATAGTGACTATGTGATTTGAGGGCTGAATAAAACTAATGATGATCCATGTGCCATTGATGATATGTGTTCCATGGATGCTTCATGATCCATCGACGCTTTGTGTGCCATCGATGCACCATGTGCCATTGACGATTCATGCGCCATCAACCTTCTCTGATCCATAGACACTTCGTGCACTATCAACCCTCTATGTGCCATCGACACATTGTGAGTCATGTAAAGTGGGAGATCTATGGACTAAAACTATAAAATAACACTATGTGTACATTACACCGATACTTGTATGATATTACTGTATTGAATATACGCCATATATTTCATTTTTGTATTCATCATGTATTTATTTTTGGCACACATATTTTATTTCATTATGGTATAAAACATTTATTTCTTTATGGTGTTATTTCATTTTGTTCTTAAATTGTTTTCCTTCGTTGTGTTTCTTAATGGTATTTTTTTGTGGTGTTTTTTATGGGTGTTACATTGTGGTGTTCTTTTATAGGGTTCCTTGCTGGTTTCCTTAGTGGTTTATTTGGTGGTTCTCATTTGTGGAGTTCCTCTATGGTGTTACTTAGTGTTATTCCTTTGTGGTTTTTCTTTATGTTGTTTTGTTGTGGTGTTCCTTCATGGTGTTCCTTTGTGGTGCTCCTTAGTGGACTTCATACATTGTGTTCTTTGTATGGTTCCATAGTGGTGTTTTTAGTAGGGTTTCTTCTTGATGTTCCTTTGTGATGTTCCTTCATGGCATTCCTTCTTGATATTCCATAGTGGTGTCCCTTAGAGGTGTTACTTCATAGTGTTACTTGGTTGGGATCCTTTGTGTGTTCCTTCTTGGTGTCCATTAATGGTGTTTCTTAGTGGTATTTCATAGTGGTTCTCCTTTGTCGTATCCCTTAGTGGTACTCCTTTTTTGTTTTCCTTCAAGGTGTTCCTTAGTTTTGTTCCCTCGTGGTGTTCCATTGTGGTGTTTCATCATGGTATTTCATAGGGGAGTTCCATAGTGGTGATCTCATTCGGCTTCCATTAGTTTCCCTTGTATCTACCTTCCATGTAAGGTTGTCTATGAATGGGCTTTAGGAACGTGGGCATTCACTTTTACAAAATCTTACATTTGGTGGGGTTTTATTCTAGATATGTTCACATTCCAGTTTTCTACTATTGTACAATATTGTCGGTATAATATTGATATGCACGATTTTTTACATATTATATATACCTTTCATCATTTTTAGCATTGATATGGGTGCTTGTGTGAAGGTACATTGGAAAATTCCTACCACTTGTAGGATATTCCTACTTTTTGTTATTTTCCTGCCCACAGTCTTTTAGTGGTGAGAATAGGGTAGTCAAAACCAAGGGCTATATCGGGAGTTTCATTATAGAGTGGTATCAAAGTAGGTCGATTCGACATATGAACATGGAGTCTTTGAGATCATTATAGGGAAAAAGTGTTAGGTGTTTTGAGTTTAGATTTCAGGATAGGGAATCTAATGTTGGTGTGGTGGTCATCATATCCATTCAGATGGAATCTGAATTCTGATTTCAGATGGGATACATGAAAAAACCAGTGGTAGGGATGTTAATATTACATGTAACAAATAAGACATGGGTGTGTTAGCATGTCCTTCATGAGTCATCCCACCATTTATGTTGTATTAATAGTGGTTCATCTAGATCTGTTATAGGATGCCTCAATGAAGACATCCCATAAGGATTCTGATGCCATATCATAAAGATTATCCATCTAGCGGTGATGCTTCTGTACATGGACTAGTACCAGATATAGCACTTTTGGGTGGTGTACCATCGATACCACCACCTGTTGAGTATCAGTTACCTCCATCAAAACTAATAGAGGATGCGTGCATGTTTCATACATTTCTTGAGTTCTAGAGGAATCGAACTACCATTTTTTGGGGTGAGATAGACCCGTAGGTAGATGAGGATTGGTTGGAGCCATGTACTCATCTCTAACTCCTTCAGAGGATGCCGACTAAGAAGATGGATGTATTTATAAATATTATTCTTAATGGTCCAGTGGCGTGATAGTGGAGCTTTGTGATCCACACACATGATGAGGATACTTTTCTATGTAAAAATTATTAGATCATTTTGAGTGGGTAGTTAACATCTTATAATCTATGTTATGTGTGTGTTCAAGAGATTCTACAAGTGCGATATTTTGATGTGTTGGAATCTGAGTATTAATCGAGGTATACCGACAAATCAATGTACTTTATGGATGTGATATATGTCCATCACATTATTGCATAGACACTTGATCAATTTATAAATAGTGACATCTAATTTAGTGTTATCTCTTTATGTATTCATAAATATTCATGGATTATAGGGTGAAGTCATGGGGATAAGATTCCCTTTGTTGAAAAAATACATCTGGTGATATGCAGTAGTGGGAATGTAGGATCAGACTAATCCTCAATGTGGATGATGTGGAAGAGGAGATTGGAGAGAATTAGGTTGTGGTATACATTTCCTCATGTCACCGCCACCACACCCACATGGTCCTTAGTAGGCGTATGGAGAAAGAGGACATATGAGGGGGAGGCTTCATGTGGTCAAAACATACAAACCATGGGCTCCTAGAATGAGATGTGGTATGATCATTATCTATTCTATCTTAGCTACTGTTTTCATAGACACATGTTTCAATCATTGTTATCTCTCCATTAACCTTGTTTGAGAGATTGAGATTTTAGTGGAACCATTGACTAGATCCTTATTCATAGTCTCTATTGGGGGAATATTCAACAATAACACAATAGTTTCAATATTTTACCAATAATCTATAGAGAAAGATTTTTAGTTGGGATCACTTTGTGGAAGTTTAATGTCCATACGACATCAATCATAGAATAGAATGGTTACATACAGTTCATAATCAGATTGACTCTTTTAGTTGAATAATGTGGAGTATCCACAATGGTGGAATGATTTATTCTATGTTGGTGGAATAGAAACATATGCAACACAAAAGGGACTCACAAAAAACAAGGGTGAAACCAATTTCACATCAATTGGCTTGACCGACCCTTGATGTATTGGTCATTATGAGAAATTAGTTTCTTATAGAGTAGGGAAAGTTGATTTGGATCCACAAAAGGATGAGACATACGCATTGGGTAGAGTTACTCTAGGATTATGGCATTGAAATTTTCTCTACTACTAGAATGTGGAGTGAGGTAAAATATTCTCTATATGTAATATCTAATTAGGGGTTGCAGAACATAAATTTAAATCAGTTTTACTTGTTGTAATTATCATTTTTTTATGGTGGTGGAACTACATACCTAAAATCAATGGGCTTCACCCCTCCACTCATACATAATCTCATGGAGGAACAAATCAGAGATATCTACTTTGATATTATATGTTCCCATATGTCCATATCATATTTCTGTGATGGTTATCGAAAAAGTAGGGATCAAATTGTTCTTTTCAAAGTGTTATCAATAATAAATGGGGTATTAGAGGAGGATATTTTTATAGTGTTCCTTATATCCCATTTACAGGTACATCACGCTATGGAGAATATGTATCAGGACCAATGACATCGGTATTGGTGGGACATGATAAATAAATGAGTTTCATAACATGCCTCTCGATCTCTCACTTGTAATCAAGTGAAGGCCAAACAGTAGGCTCCAGAAGGCATGACCCAAACCATTGAGGTATTTGAGTTGAAATGGGAGGGGATCTAGAGGGAATTCATAACAGCATTTCCACCTACTTCTAGGGGACACAATAATATCAGGGTGATAGTAGACCATGTAACTATGTTGGACAACCTACTAACTATCTAGAAGAATAGTTATAGAGGAAGAATCCTCCTAAGAAATTGATTATGGATCGAAGATTAGATCATGGATCGTCACTCCTATAGTGTTGGAGGAAATTTCCAATGAACATGACACAAAAATTACTCATTAATGACCAATCCAAACATGAGTTTGTGAATTTAATTTCTTCCTGATTTTCTTTCCCATTCATAAATTCAATAACAAACATGGATAAATCAACAGACATGATGATCTGTGCTTCGATCATTTTTGTACTATGGATAATTGTTGCAGTTTATGTGTTGTGATATATCATTATCAATATCAATGTATAAATTCAACATTTTTATGTGAATAAGTCTATGATTATTTGAACCAAGGCATAGGTTTGTTCCTCCAGGCATTCATGTGCTTTCTCCCCCATGATATTAATGTTCTCCAACATAGGACCCACATGGTCGGGTTTGGATATGTAAATAGGTAACAAACGTGGTAATACCTTTAGATTTGGGGCATGAAAAAGAGAAGGATAGATCAATGATGTACGCGATCCATGAATTTCCCGTGCACATTTGGTTTGAGAAACAAGGTATTGGACAAGAAATGGTGTCCCACGGAAGGGGCCACTATAGTACTGGAACTTGAGGCCAGTAATGGCACATGGATGTGACCTTGTGTGGGTGAAGAAGATAAAGAACATATTTTGGAGGTGTCTAGCTAGGCTAAAACATGGCTTAGTGGAGCTACATTGGAGAGAGAGGTGGCAGCAGTGTAACACAGATGTCTGTGTCGACCGGGACACGGTGGGGTGTCGTGGGGCGGCGAGACCCCATGAATCGGTGGTATTCCATAGGGATGTAGGAAACTAGGACATGGTTTTCTATCACATACACCCATTTGGTTTCTATTGGTAGAGACCCACAGTGGAAACCCAATTAACCGCAGCCATGTAGACCCCATTCGGACTGAAGGTCATCCTGCATGACGCGGGCCTGACAAAGTAGAATGTGGCTCTCTAGTGGCCCAAAATTCAAGGTCAGTTTTAAAATAACATGGTTTGGAGAGTTTTTTCATACTGGATTGGAATGGGTCATCACGTCCAGGTCAGGTTAGCCGGCAGGTCAGTTCGGATGCATACCAGAGTCGAGTCCAGCCTTTTTATTAAAATAGTTGTATAATTCTAACCATGTGTTCATTTCACATGTCGTTTGCAACGTTGGGATACTTTAGATCTGGTGTTCCATTTTATATATTATAAGTTCGTTTTTTGGGTGTTTTTTTATGACTTAATGGTTTGAGTTGTATGTTCTATTTGAACAAATACTTTACGCATGGAATCATGTCGATGGTTGTGACATAGTCACTACGTGACATGGGGGCTGCATTACACATCAACACTCAATGTACCATTGATTCCCTATATAAAATTAATAGTATATGATATATTAATAATTTTTGAACCATTGACTCTCCAGGAACCATCGATGCTTCGTTCACAATTGATGCTCCATGTTTCATCGATGTTGTATATTTCATTGATGCTCCATGCACCATCGAACCATAATGATTCATTTAAACTAGGATATCTATTGACTACAACTATAGAATCCTTATCATCATGATTTTTAATGATACTTGTTTGATGAAACCATATTTAATGTACATCGTGTAATTATTTAACGTATACTTTTTGTGTTTCATTATGGTATACATTATGAATTTCATTATGGTATACTTCATGTATTTATTTGAGGCATTCCATCTATTGGTTTCATAGTGTTGTTCCATCATGGTGATCCTTTTTAGTTTTCCTTAGTGTTGTTCCTTTGTGGTGTTCCTTCATGGTGTTCCTTAGTGGTGTTCCATGGTGGTGTTTATTTATGGTTTACTGACGTGGTTTTCCATAACGTTGTTCATTAGTTGTGTGCCTCTGTGGCATTTTTTAGGGGTGTTCCTTCATGGTTTTACATATTTATGTTTCCTAGTTGCGTTCCTTAGTGTTTTTTCACAATGGTTTTCCTTAGATGTGTTTCATCGTATTGTTCATTTTTGGTGTTCCTTTTGGGTTTTCCTAAGTTTTGTTCCTAAATGGTTTTCCTTGTAGGTGTCCCTTAGGGGTGTTCCTTTATTGTGTTATTTTATGGTGTCCATTTGTGGTGTTCCTCTTTGGTTTTATATAGTGGTGTTTTATCATGGTGACCCTTATTGTTTTTAAAAAGTGGTGTTCCTTTACGGTGTTCCTTCGTGTAGATCATTCATGGTGTTCCTTAGTAGTGTTTTGTAGTGGTGTTCTATAGTGGTGTTTATTAGTGGTGTTCCTTTGTGCATTTCCTTTGTTTTCTCCCATCATTGTCTTCCTCAGTGGTATTCTTACATGGTGTTCCTTTTTTGAGTTTCTTCATGGTGTTCCTTCTTCATGTTCTTTAGTGGTGTTCCATAGTGATGTTTATTCATGGTTTTCTTTTATAGTTTTCCTTAGTTGGGTTCTTTCATAGCCTTCCATTGTGGAATTACATTGTATATTCATATGTATTATATTTCATTTCTAATTTGGGGTTTTCTAGTGAATAATGTTTTACTCACCACTACATGGGAACATCCCACTTGTGGCGTGTATTCTATAGATGATGACGCTTTGATGGAGCCCAAGGTAGATTATGACCAAGTGGTTATATGAGATACATGAAATTTTAGGTGAGCTCATGTGGCTTCTGACGGTTGTTCCTATATTTACCCACCAGGTAGGGTATTCTATGGATGAACATCACAAGCTTGGGGGTTCACATTTATAGACTCTTACTTTTTGTGGTTATATCTGACCCTTTTTAATTTCCAGTTTTCTAATATCATACTATATTAATGGAATATTAGTTGAAAACATGCTTGGGTACATAGTGTTTTAAGATTTCATCATTTGCGGAAAGTATATTTTTTAATCAATATAGGTTCATTAGAAAATGCATCCCATTTTATATATATGTATAATCAGTGCTTGTTTCATGAACCTGGCCTATTCGAGGTGGTCTTGGTGTGGAAATCACATGGGCCCCTCTTGGATGAGACATGACACAATATTACATGGATAATACATTCTAAATTTTTTTATGATAGGACAATATTTCTTCAAATGTGGAGAATATTTTGCAGACTACATCCCTTCGAAAGTCTTACTGAAACCCATAAGAGAAACATTCATTCATAATACTTGGATTAGTTGTATTGATGAAATTACCATTCCTTCCACTAAATTCCATTTTTATACAATTAGATCCACTATGTTATATCAACAAATTATAAAAAACGTAATGTTTAATCCCAAAAATGGTGAAATACATAACATAAATTTTAAAATTAAAGTGTTTGAAATAACATAATAACATGTATCATTTAATTGGTGACTTATTTTCTATTAAATCCATCATATTGGTTTGTAAATAATATATTGAATTATGTAATGCATATCCTCATAGAGTGTCAAATCAGGTGAGAGTTAAGTCCTTTAGTATTGTATAAGGTTTTGTTGAGTCAGGCCTAACCCAACTTATCGGATTTGTTACCCCAAAGTACATATATACATGAACCACATAAAATTGAAGTATCCATTCATGTTAGTATTTCTTATAAGACCCATATAATCAATAACATACCAAAATTCAAGGATGTTTTATGCTTATACTCAATTTCCATCATAGGGTTATGTTCCTTAATATGTTATTTTTAAATTTAATTTCCAAAATTTATACTAAACCTAGTCTGATACCATCAGTAAAGACCTTACCCTAGAAGAAAAATGGTATGTTCATTAATTAATTACATTGTCATTATGATCAATTTTTTTCATACCAAAGGGTTTAATTGTTTATTGGTATTGGAAAACAAGATACAAACATAAGTTTTAGATTACATATTTATTGGATATAGAACATAGTATATATATTTGAAACATCCTTAAATACTATATTATCCCTCCATGTTATTCATAATATACATCTTTCCATCCATGAGAAAAAAATAAAACATAAGTATAGTGGAGTATCAAATGCATTATAAGGGTAAACAATACATAATAATATAAAATAAACATAATCAACGAAAACATGTTAATAATTGAAACACATGCCACGAAAACATAATTTTTGGCATTGTATGAGAGGAATAAATGCTTCATAATTAATTCAATATAAATAATCCCAAAAATCATAACCATGGATATTGTACTAGTCAAATAATATCTTGAATTTTCAATTAAAAATATTTTAATATCTGAATGTATAATTCCATCCATCATAAAAATAACATCAAGTGATCTACTAATAAGTCTTCATAAATTGGTCTCGCCACAACCAAAACATATTCTAGTTTATTTCCTGAGGAAAACCGATGCATTAAAGGGTTGTTATAGGCCCAACCCATAATCTAATATGTCCTATGAATTAAACATATTTCTATTAAATATTATTCATGAAATTAAAGTGTCAAATTCCAATTATAAATATATGAATCATATTCATAGTTGAAAATACTCTACTAAAATCATTGATAAATTCTTTAGAGAAATATCCATTTACATTTGGATGTTGAGTTATTCCGGAAAATAGTTTTTTTTCTAAAATCGTATTATAAACATTAATATTTCTAATAATAAAATATAAGGATAGTGAAATTATTTTTTATGTGTAAATTACTTCCAAATAATGTGAAATCATTTAAAATTGTTTTTAAGAAACATTATAAATTAACCTCTTTAGTGAGTTTTAAGCGATAATATTAAGGATTACATAAAATATATAAAGGTCAAATTCATTTCATGTAATGATATAAGATTTTTTTACATGAAAAAAACTAATTTCATAAAACTATCAATATCTTAAAATAGATTATAGAGTGTACAAAATAATGTGTATAATATGAGAAGGATCCATTTAAAATAGCTTTTATATCATGTGTAATTAAAAAAGGAACATTATAAAACATGTATTCCACTATAATATAATAATGAACTAATCAGTATATAAGAGTATGTGACATATAAAAAGAATTTAGAATAAGTTTTAAAATAATAATAAACAATTTTATTGGGTCAAAGTGATAGAATGTGTAACCTAAATAGATAATGAAGGTTTTGAAAAAACTATTACCTTATGTCTAAAAGTATTTTTACATGTACTTATTATCATAAATAATTAAATTAAATCTATTAATTAATTAAAAACACTTTTTAATTTTTTTTTTTATTTATTATAACTTTAGGGTGTTCATTTATGTCCTTTTTGATGAGTTACAACATTTAATTTCATTTTTTGGAAGTGTTTGTTTCCCTAATTATCATTATTGAGTCATTTATATATGTATATAAAAGATCAGGTGAAATTTAAATAAATATCCAAAATTGTTGTTATATGTTTTTAACGAACTTCCAAAAGATTAAATAGTAATAAAATTTATTTCATTATGGTGATGATGAATTGTTCGGTAATATTTTAGTTCTAATTGTTAAGATTATTTTTGAATGTTTTTCGATAGTCACCAAATATTATTGTCTTATTATATAATATAATGTATATATACTAGTTATTTAATAACATTCAAATTATAATATTTATAGTAAAATATTTATTATCTATAGTAATTGTTTTATATCCTACCATTATGGTATTATTTGAAATTGAATTTGCAACATCCATGTTGGTGGTAAATCGGCACATCACATGAAATCATTTAATATTGAAAATAAAAGGTAAGTGATAAGGGGTTCGATGACGGGTCATCCCTTGAAATAATGAAATTATAGTACTTATAATTCATTTATATTATCATTTTTTAAATAAGTGTTTAGGATATTATAACAGGAAAATAAATAATAATAAATAGAAAGAGAAGGAAAAATGGGTTACCTCATAATTTCTCTTCCTTGAAAACCACCTTTTGGGAAATCAAAATGGTCTTTTGATGAGAACATAAATATTAAAACCTGTGATAGAGGTTTAGTATATGAAATTGGAAGTATATAATCTTGATTCAATGATTTTTATGAGTCAGGAGAAGGGGTGGAGAGTGGAATTATTTATAGTGGAGGAGATGAGTATTTTTTGAATATTTGTTTAATTTAATTAATATTTTGGCTCAAGATAATTAATATTTTGACCATTATAACAAAATATATTAAAATAAGGATTTTTATTTTGATGTTATGGTCTTAAATCATTCATAATTTATCAATCACTCAATATATCCAATATTTGTGGAATTTCATAAATTACAATATTCCACTATTCACCTAACATTCAACTATTTGAAAAGGTACAAAACATTAACCCTAATAATTATTTCAAATTTTATATTTAAAAAATATAGTAAATTTTATAAAAAATATTTTCTAAATATGATATTTTTAATTATTAATTAAAATCTTTATTTACTAAAAATTCATGTTTTTAATATTATATTCGATTTAATGAAAATTTTAGAAATTAATTAAGGTATAATACTATTGTTGTACAAAAACATGAAAAAAAATATTTATTTATGAATAATTTTTATGAAATTAAATTCTATTTCAAATTGTAAATTTAATTATAAAATAGATCATAAACATTTTTGTTTCACTAAAATAACGGTACACAATTTAACATTTCTAAAACATTCATTTAATTATTACATAATATAATGGGTTTTTACATTATACAATCCATAAATAAAATTTTTCCCCTTAATTTTAAATTGGACATAAAAAATTAATGGTTGCTACATCAAAAATCTAATGTGGAAAACCCACATCAGAAATACGGATTATAAAATTATCTTTACAGTTGGGAAAGAGAAAAGTGTAGGTCACAAAAACCTATGATTTCTTGTTGGAAATCATTAGATGAAAATCATAACATGGAAATGGAATATAAATAAAATTATCATGTTATTTGGGATAATTATATAAAATATATTCATTAGAATGTTATCCTAAAAACATTGTTTATTTTTATAGGTAAAAAGATTATTGATTTCTCATAATGAAATCAAAACAGAAAAAAAATTGGTTCCAAAAAATTTATCCTAAGGTTGAGGTATCCTTTTAATATTCATATAATCAAATAAGAAAATAATATTATTATATTACATTCTATGTCATAATAATAATATATTTCTTTGGAGGTGCTCTGATATATTTTCACTTTTTTCAATTATAACTTGAAATAAATTTTAAATATGTATTTTTCACTCTTGAATCACATTAGAAGAATCATATAGTATATAATTCATTACTAATGGCATTAAATGTTTACTAAAACCAATATGGCTATTGTATGTTTTTAATTAACAATAATCTATAAATCTTATCATGATCTATTACACATGTTTTTAATCTTACGACTCATTGAAAACATCTCTGTCCACATTCAATGAACATAAATTTTGATGAAAGGTCACTGAAATTACAATATCAACATAATATAATATCTCCAAAATAATTTTGCATTTATTTTAAAGCAAAAAATAAATGAATATATTTATACCATTTAAAAAATTATGAAACATGCATTATTCCAAAAGTAAAATCTCATGTTGCCCATAAATCTAAACATCTGATAATTCCTGTATAAAATAAATTATAATATCACTAACAAACTTCATGGTCAAAAAATAAATCCCATAATCATGTATTGAATACTATCATTATATAAAGAATATATTTAGTATTATACTTCATAATAAATGTGCTTTCATGGATATCAATATAAAAAATAATCACTTATCTTGATTACTGGATCTATTCATCACATGTTTCCAATTATTTATAGAGAATGTACAATAGTATAATAATTATCTATATCATTATTCATTTAAGAAAGTAATTATTGATAAAATACTCAAATAAATTATTTTTTTAGACCCATCACTAGAATTTTAATTAATACTATTCTTCAATGGTAGTATCCCAATATTGACTATCATCCATTTTCCTTTATTGGTGTGTATTCCATTGAAACTAGAGACATTGATTTTCATAGTGTCCCATATACTTGTATTTCAATAATATGAAATTATTTCCATTCATTATAGTCATTATTATATGGGACTTTTTATCAATACATGAAGGAAGCTCAATTTCCTATTTAGAATTTTAAATAGTGTTTCCATCTAGAAATATCACATGTGGGAAAATATTTTTTTACTTTTTCACATTTATATTTATTTATTCAAGATTTCATATTCCTCCCCTTCATCCATTTTAATCCAAAATACATGGTTAGTTGATTATATATATTTTTAAAATAATTTATTTCTTCATATAATGAGATTATTTGGGAGTCTACTTTTTTTAAGACTACTTTAAACACATTTATGAAATAAACATTCTTACTATATGGATTTTGTACATTGATGTGGTTTCCATTACATATTATAGGAACAATTTCAAAAAAAATCATACTACATATTAAATTATTAAATAATTAATGATAATTAGTAATCCCAATATAAGTGAAATGCATACCATAAATGGAAAAATTATGTGTAGCTAATCTCATAATCATAAACATGTATTTGTTGGGAACAAATTTACTATTAAATCCATCAAATTTTTTATATAGGTAATTTGTATTATGTTAAGAATATCCCTCGCTAGTTTCAAGTTATTAGTGTAGAAAAGACCATTATAGGGTACTAGGTTATATCGAGTCAGGTCTCATGCAACTTTTCTTAGCTGTTACCCCTAGGTATATATATGCCAAAACCACATCATCATGTGAAGTCTAGATAAAGATTTATTTATAGAAATACCCAAATAATATATTCCTCACCAAAATTATATTATTTTCTTACATGCTTATCCATAAAGTCTAACATTGGGTTATTTTACCTAATCTAGGTTTTATAAAACTAATTCAATGTATCTATTAAACAGTCTTTGATCAAAATTTTAATGACCCTGATCTCATTATCCCAGAGTTGGTACTTTAATTCATTAAATTGGTACTATTATCATGTTTTTCCATCCATATGGTTTGAGGTGTTTAGTAGTTTAGGAAATTAAGATAAAAAAATATGTATTACATTACAAAATTACAAGAAAAAATTAACCCAAAAATAATGATGAATAATAAGGGTTAATAATAAGGGTAAACTTGAGTGTTACCATTATCCAAACTAGTCAATTACAAAATACATATTTTTACCAGAAGATAAAATTTGAACATAAAAAAGGGTGACATTTGATGCTAAAAAATGTTACAAAATATGGTAGAATATATTATAATCCAAAAAATTATTAAAAGATTAATTAATGAACATTTTCAATCCAAACAAAATCTCGAGCATAATATGGAAGGGATAAAAGTTGAAAATATTATTACATGTAAATAACCACAGGAAACAATACGATTGATATTATACTAGAAGAATAATAACATGATTTATCAATTAATAATATCATAATTAATGAATTAAAATTATATAAATCATAAATATACCATCAAGGTCTCATACCGGGACTACAAATAAATGGGTATATTCTCAGCCAAAACATGTACTAATTTGTCTAAAAATGCCTACCAATGCATTGATGGGATGTAGTGGGAACCATACAACATAATATTTCTAATTCCTTAATTACATTTCAAATATAAAGATATAATTAAATCATTGTGTCCCACACAAATTTTTAATCACAATCATTGATTAAAATCATCTAATAAATTTGTTGATAAATTCATGAGAGAAATAATTTATTAGTTTTAAAAGAAGTTTTCTTTTTGAAAATCATTGGTATTTATCTTAAAATATGTTTATAAAAAATATTAAACCAAAAAATAATATATAAGTAAAATATAATTTTATTTCATTAATTAATTATGTTCAATGTATGATGAGTCATTTATAATGAGTTTTCAATATTCTTTATGAATGAGTGTCTTTTGTTCTTTTTAAGGAAGAAAATTAAAGACTATTTAATAAGAAAAAATGCTCAACCATTTGCATGAAATGAAATAATATATATTTTATGGGTAAAAATATTTATTTCATACAAAATATTATTTATTAAATTAAATAATGTAGTGTTATAAAAAATGGGTAAAAAATAGTAATGTTCTCGTAAATGGGGCTTGCTTGTCAGGAAGAATTGAAAATATAACATTATCAATCTTGTATTGTACAATGAATGAAAGAAAAAAAATTATCTAGATTAATCTATATCAAATATTATAAAAAAAATTATAAAAAATATAAAAAAAATAATGAAAAATTACATTTGGATAAATAGTTAGAAAGCGTAACATGAATTAAAAAAAATAGGGAGGACACCCTTACCTAATCTATTAAAACATTCTCCATGTTTACATAGAATCCGGAATAATACAATTAAATATATTAATTATTTAACTAATTAAATATTATTCCAGTATTTTTTATTATAATTCAATTACGTTAGTTTATTTCTTTTTTTTATATGTTATAAGATTCTATTTCGTCATTTGGATGTGCTTGATTCCTTGGATTTCACAGTTGCTTCACATCTATACATATATGAATGGTCATCTAAAATGGAAATAAATATCCATAATTTATGTTATATGTTATTAATGAAAATATAAAATAATAAATGGTTATATATGTAATTTTTTTGGTGACATTAAATCAATAGATAATACGTTAATGATAATCATTTAGATTATTTTCGACTATTTTTTTATCATGAGGAACTAGTTTTTTTATTGGAAACTTTCTAGTATATATACTGCTTCCAAAAAACTATATAACTTATAATATATATAATAAAATATGTTTTACCATAATAATGGTATTAGGACCTACCTTCAAAGAGGTAATGGATAATTAAGGTGCATAACCGCTAATAGTGGTAAATCGACACAGCATGGCCATTGTTTTAATTTTTAGAATAAAATGTAGTAGATTAGGGGTTTGATGATGGATCTAAAATTTTCACAATAAAATTCCCATATATTTATGTTACAAGTGTTATCATGAATCATTTTAAATAATAGGTAAGGGTTTAATAAAGAGAAAATAAATTAAAAGAAAATGATAGGGAATTAAATAGGGTTTACCTCTTGAATTCTTTACCTTGAGAACCGACATGAGTGATATATAAATAGTCTATTTGTTAGACTAGCTTGACAAGAACATGGTGTACACGTCTAAGACAAGAAAACAGAAAGAATATAAGAAATCATTAAGCCTTTGGTTGTGTGAGGATAAGGGGTGGTGAGTGGTGGTATTTATACTAGAGTAGAGCAGTGTTTTTCAATATTTTAATCAATTTATTTTTATTTTTTCTCATGTATAATAATAATTTAAGAAATATAACATATTATAAAAATATAATTAACGAGTTTTCGATATTATTGGATTATATTTTCCATATCATCTATCAATAAATAAATATAATAATATTTAAATGATATAAATTATTATACATAACTAACCACCAAAATTCAATGATTTTATAAATATACCCAAAACTAATCCAAACCAAATTTTAACAAAGAGAAGTAAAAAATCATTCAATTTTCTGAAAACAGTTGTCTATTTATGAGAATTTAAATTTTTAAATAAATAATTGTTTAAATGAAAAATACAAATTATAATATTATAGTAAATTTAATGACACTTTATAAAGTAAATGATATCTCATTAAATTATATTATAATCATAATATAAAAAATAATGATATATGAATCCATTTCATGAAAGTAAATTTTCTTTTAAAAATTTAATTTAATAAAAAAAATAAGAATAAACATTTTTGTTTTATAAAAAATACCATTATTTAATTTATCATTTCTAAAACATTCGTTTACTTATTACATATATAAAAATTATATTTTAATTATAATGATACATGAAATATTATTCTCACATTAATATATGAGATTAATATATATATCATAAATATCTCATTATTTATAATGAAAATGTATGTTTTGTAAAAATAAGAATTTTTGACTATTAACTAAAAAGTAAATTTATTCATAAAAATCAAAAAAAAATCAACTCATGCTAATTTTTACATTGTGATTATAAATATTAAATTTATTATGATGTATAAAATTTATAAAAATGTAAAATTTAGATTTAAATTAATTACTCTATTTAAATGTGGTAAAAATAAATTTAGAAAAATATTTCCTTTTAATTCCCAAAATTGGATTCATTCAATTCATTTGCCTATAAAACTGTTTGTATTATTGAAAAAATAATTTTTGAAATATATTTTATACAAATTTCATATTTTTTTAATAATATTATTTCATTCTTATTTACAGGCTAGATTATAATGATCATATTAAAATAATGATATTTAATTGTATTTTATTGTTTGTTTAATTTAGTTGTTAGGTGATACAGATGATGTTGAAAAAAATTAAATTTAAGGTTATAAATAAATAAAATAATTGGGTGTTAAATCCCTCATAAAATAACATATTTCATGTAAAAAGTATAACAATGATGGAAAATTTCATAAGTAAGAAACCACTATCATTGAAATTAGAAAAAAATCCATTTATTATAGGTTAATAATAATTTATATAGTTATAATATTCATGTCATTAGGATATATACGATGATATAATATTATGATGCCAATATTTTATTTTAATAGAGATAATTATATTGTTGACTATTGATTTAAAATGCTATGTATGTGTAAAAAATAGAAAACATGTAATGAAATATTTTATATAGATATTCCCTGAATGGTAGTTATCATCATAGTGATGATTTGATATGGAGAATAAAATCCTAAATTAAAGAAAACCTGATAAAGAAAATATTTTTCTATTTAATGAAAACATTATATTCTTAGTAAGACATGCTATGGATTATGTACAAAATCATAATAGGGAAAAGTTTTTATTAATAAAAAATATTTAATTGATTGAGTCTCTAAAAAAAATTAATGAGGTGATATAGGAAATTAATTTCAATATACATAAGTTTGAAAATAGTTCTAATTTTTTCAATAGAAATCAACTGTATAATAGGATTATAAATTACAATATAGTAATAAATATACTGAAATAAAAAAAGGGGGTGTGTAAAATATCCATAATTAAACAAATTTTGAGAAGAATGAACTTTTAGGTCCATGATGTGGTTAGATTGTAACTTTTTTGTCTAGAGATATAGGCCATTCAAATCAATAGTGTAATGGAAGGGGATAATAAAATAATATCAAATTATTTAATAAAAATTAAATAGAAACAATTCTAATAAATGTTCCATGTAACAAAATAATATACAATAGAAGAGGGAATAAAATATGGAAATGGGTTGTAAAATTATAAAAGGAAAATTAGAAAACATGTATACGGTCATTTCAACATAGATCATTTTTTAATAAGAAGGTGGAATGGCATTACATTAAATAATGAGACACAATAAGTATGCCATTGTCTTGAAATAAATTTCAAAGGTCATTGATACTTGTGGGTGGATATTTTCCATTTAAGAATTAAATAAATAATTCTTCTTGCTATAACCAAATAAAAAAACTACAAGATGCATGGTAAAAATGAAAGACAATATAATAATTTCATTTATAGGAAAAAAATTCAAATTAGTACCACAAATGGTTACTATAAGATAACCATGTCTGGAGTGGAAGGAAATAGGAACAACAGTACTCAATGAAACCATAACTCTAAAGATACAACTATTCTCCATGCTCGACTATAGAAAACAACCCAGGTATCATGAAGTTCTCCTAAATATGTTTGATACATTACCATTTCCCATGTACCAAAAAATAATATCTTAAAAAATAATGAAATTTTAAAATAAGTGTTAAGTAATGAAATGAATTAGATTTTCTCAAATGAATACCCTATACACACTCTAGTAGTATATAACTATTATCACAATTTAAAAAAATAATTAAAATAAAATAACTCGAAATGGTTTATTAGACAACAAAAAATACTTCTATAAAATATAAAATACAAACCAAAACCATGTTCCCTAAATGAAACCATGTATGTTCGTCAAGAACATTCCACCATTCCAATTTTTTCATAACAAATAATAAACTACTTATCCACACATGTACACTTGAATTCATCTTTATAATATTTACATACTCGTGAGTATTTTATCATATATATATAATTTCATCAAAAGTTAATTAAATTTCATGTCCCTCTACATTATAGGCACTGAGCATAAGGCCATATTACAACCAGACCACATAATTCAATATGAACACACAACACAATATACTCCCAATAACCATACCAAAACAATAATGATAAACCTATTTCAATAATAAAAACATTTCAATTCCAACACCATTTCAATACCAAAACCATTTCAATAATACTATAATTTTATTGGATTCCATTTTACATAAATGAAACCAAGAAAATATTTTAAATTAATTCTTTTGAAATCAGACATCAATGAACATTGCAAAACAATTCAACCTTTCCCAAAATATCTATAAACCATGAAAATTGATGTTTTCTAATATGATTTAAACAATAGTTTCATGATAATTTTAAATACAATTATAAATTTGAAACTAATAAAAATAGTTCTATAAATACGCGTCTAGCGTTAAACCACATAACTCTATAATTTACAAAAAATTATAAAAGACATTAAAAAATCGACAAAACGAGACTAAATCTTGATACACCACCTTAGATCACTTCAACTATCATTAAAAAAAGTCAAATATAATCATATATGAAATAAAATATCTTATATATATCCACGTATGAAATATATATAATAAAACAAAATATATATAGAATTATATCTAAACAAAACCACAATGATAAAAAAAAGAACAATCACATACAATAAAAACCTGGCGTTATATCAGTAATACATGATTTAAAATTTCCTCCAGATTAATGCAACAAGCTTCCTTAGCCTTTGGGAAGAGAGAATCCTGAGTCTGTGTCGCATAAGCGGAAATCCAAGGTAGTTACAAACCTAAATGTGTGAGATCCTAATTTTTAGGATCTCCCATTTAACATGTTCACAATTAGATGCATGGTTTGGAAAAACAATGTGCTAACCTTGCACCAGCCACTGCCTCAACTGTGAACAAAAAATAGTTTGATTGAATAGTTTCCCTAAAGTGCCCCAATCATTCCAAATACCAATGTCTCAAGTATCATGTTTTCTTCTATGATTTTTTACATTTTGGAAACATCATGCGGAGCCTGTATGTCTTACCTTTTTACACAGTTCCATTATTCATGGTTTCTTGTAGGTGTATCATGTATTCCCCAATCAATAAACCATTATAACTACAGCAAAAAACTCCAACATTATCCAAAATCCCCCAAACATCTCAAATATACATTATATAATTTAATAATAAAAATAATGTTTTACATACATGAAACCAGGGGATAAACTCTCTACCCACCATTCTCCATTCCTTCCTCAGAATGTAAAAAACCATCATCTAGATGAAATAGTTCTAGTATTTTCCTTTAATTTACATCCCCCATCAAGTGACTCTTCCAGTATCTTACCATGTTATGATAAAACTAGAACTAGACCTATGCTATTTTTTAATGGAAGTTATTCACTTGCCTACCCAAAATCCACAGAGGGATATGTATAAATTGAGCAACTGGCTCTTGTTCAATATGATCCCTTTGAATCTCATAGTTATGATCATGTTGATACATTTTAAAATACTATTCATAAAACTCATTATGCACATCAATAAAACATTTTTACAATGCTATATTTTATTCCACCTCACCAACCATTTCATGTGTAACATCCCAGGTAAATAATGAATATAAAATTTTCATATTTATTAATATTTTTGAATTAAATATTAATTTTAATTTATTGTGGATTAAATATATTATAGTGTAATCAACATGAAACAATGTATTTTTCCAAAATCATTCATTATACACTATTTTGTGTTATACCAAAAAATAATATATTATTACTATTATTTTAAATGTTATTTATGGACTAGCCATTTTTAGGCAGGAATGAATATAACTAAATAACATACTACTATACATGTTTTAAAATTTTCATTACATGTATCCCATAAATTTAAGAGGATTAAAATAAGAAATAATCTTATTTTATGTATGAAATATGCTAATATTTATTAAAAGGCCGGTTTACCACATTTTGATGGAGAACTCGTTTTATATCTTGTTTTTTTCTTTTATTTTTCCTATATGAAAAAATAAAAAATTTATTTATAAGTTGGAAATCAAAATTTATATTGGATGATGTTTAGGTTTTTTATAATAATGATGATTTTAATAGAATAGAGAAAAATAATAAATTTTAATTCAAAGCTGCATTTTAATCAAATCTATTTATATATATAGACTATACTTTTAATTTATTTTATTATGTAATTGGATTATATTTTTACAATTTAGTATAATTTTTTTCATTTTATGTAATTTAACAATTAAATAATAGATAATAACATGTCACACTTTTGGTAGTTTTTACTTCTTAGAAACACACGATTTGGTTTTGAAAATAATTATTATTTTTAAATTAATATATGCCAATTATGTGTTTTAAATTTGGAAATTAGGATTAAATATCGTGAATCATGAGGTCAAAATTTTTTAAATTAGTAACATATATTTTTATACATTATGAATATAAAATTCAGTAAATATTTTATTTATCATGGTTAACGAGTAAATCTAGTAAACGTGTATAATAAAATAAAATAATATTATATTAAATTACCCTTACACTTGTCATAACCATACTGTATGAGATATGTCTAATCATGGGAATCCACTGGTGTATTTTATGACACCATGGAGCCACTTATGTATGAAAATGAAATTTAATTACTTTTAATTCATAGTTAAAGAAAATATAATCAAATAATGTATCTTTTAGTAAAACTATTAATATATGTGATTATATAAGTGATAGATTATACTATAATTATTTATTTGAAATATAAAAATATATCCTATATCATGGTAATTTATTTATAATTTTTGGAATCAAATAAATAAATTTAATTATGACATAATCATGATGTAGTTATTGCTTTATTAATAACAGATTAAAATAAATGATATTATAAATGTTAAAATAAATGTAATTTTGATATTTTTATGTAATAATTTTTTTTTGGAAAATAAATACATGTTATATTTTTATTAATTTTGTTTTTTATGTAATCTAGAATTTATGGATTTTTTAAAACGTCATCATATGAGATGTGTCAAAAATTGACATAAATCATATTTTAAATTATAAAATATTTTTATAATTATTATAAAATTTCAAAAAAAACTAATATTCTTACAAGTAGTTAACATAAGTCATATTTGTTACTATTATATCTTAAATTGTATATTTTTTATATTTTGGTAAATATTTTGATTCTAATAGTGTTAAATTCTAGATAAAAATATTAGAGTAAAAAAGGGTTAAATAAAAAAGTTAAGGATTAAAAAATCACCAAAACCTATATAATTATTATTGGATGATTTTAACTATACTTATATTCATATTTTCATATAATAAAAAAGTATTTTGACCCATTTTTAATTGAAATATATTTTAGAATAAAATAATAATTCAAGATATTCATTAAGTGCCCCTCCTCACTCTTATAAAAGTCTACCAACTCTTACCATTATGCACACCACTAATTCCCCCTAAGATTGTCCAAAATATGCCCAATTAAACACTAAAAATCCCCATTGTTATTATAGAATCCTTAACATGGGATGAAGGAAATAAAATTATTCTATTTAGCTTAAATCAAAAAAAATTACCCGATTTGAGGTAATGTCTTCTCTCAAGATTGTTTAATTTATTTTCCCTACTACAACCCTAAAAACACTATTGATTCAATTATTTTATAAAAACATGTATATTAATTATACTAGGCTGTTTTTATTCGATATACCTAAAATAATCTTACACACACCTCCATCTAATGGATTTATAGCATACAATTTTTGTGAAAAGCGAACTACTGCCTCGCAAAATGATGATTTTTCTATTATATCGTACAAACTATTAGGGTCAGAATTATTATAGAAATAAATTTATATTTGGTATATATTATATTTATACATATTAATTTTTCATTTATAGTATAACATGTTTCTTTCAATAATACTTAAATATGATAATTTCATTTGAGGAAGGGCGGACTACCGCCCCCTCAAAGTGATATGACTCATTCATGATTTATATGGAACATATAAAGGATAGAATTAATGACCTTATGTAACATATATAACATAGATATTATACTGAAATTATTATATGACCCTTTATCATTTCTTTAAATATGAAAAAGTGATTAAAGTAGTGTTTATGCATACATACGACATAAAGTCTCAATGAATAGCACATTACATTTATTATCTCCCAATTTTATTTAAAATTATAAATACATATATATAGTTGATATTTATAATATATATGTCTATATTATGAATATCATTTTGTAAATTATATAATTTTTACCCCATGTACAATTAGTAATTATAACAACTTCATTTTTTACTCAACTACCAAATATCGACTAAACGACCAGTATTAACATAAATAATAATGTAATGTTAATAACAAGGTAATAACTGATATAAATGTAATAATAATCTTTATAATGGTTCTGAAGAATGTATAAATTAACATAATTATATTATTCAGAATTAAAAAAAATTTACGTGACATGTCAGACTCATGGAAAGAGACGTCGTCACAATCTTCTTTTATTGAGGCATATTTTTATTTATACATGACATTATTTAATACGGTGTATAAACCCCTTGAATTTGTATTTCAATCAAAGGGAATAATTTTTCTAGGAACAATTTTACTATACAAAAAATGGAATGCTTGTTTTTATCATATATAATGATAACGACCTTTCTGCCGTCTTGAGCATTATTTGATATATGGGTTTCATAACATGCTGAAAAGTTTTTTTAAAGAAAAAAAATAAAAACTGTATAAATATTTTACATGTTATGTTATTTAAATTGATTTTGAGGATGGATTTATTATTTCAAAATATTGAAATGGTATATTTTTATATCAATGTGGAAATGTTATCATTCATTTATGCTTGTGAAATGTGTTGTGATTACGTTACGTTTATTGGGAATTGTTTATGTATACGTGTTTTTTTGTCATATACCAAGGGAGAGTGAGACCAAGATAGATCTCCAATTCATTAGGTAATGTCACCTAGGTAATAATTAATTTTTCTCATAATATATTTATGGAATATACTCTGATATTTTTAAAAATGTAACTCTTTATGTTGTTGTGAAAGCTAAAATGTAAGTATGGTTTGGATGACAGAAGTTACGCTTATCATTTATGATTACTATGTGTTATTCATATATCATAGGATTTCTTGAGGTATGTTAAAGAGATTGTTCTTTGTAAATATTTATGGACTTTTTTTGTTCTTCTTTTTATTTTCCTTACTGAGATTTTTATACACTTCTAATGTTTTTGAAATGTATTTCACATGATTTAAAGGTGAATAGGGATAATGACGGGATCAAGGAAAAAATGTGACATTTAAGAATGAAATGAAACCAAGTTCTATTTTTAAAAATATTTATTCTATGATATAATTTATTCTTAGTATAAGTGGGTATATAGAAGAGAAAGATAAAAGAAGTATTTAAGAATATATATATCAAGAAAACAAATATTCTATTATTTATGGAGTTTTGATATTGTTAATTTTTTTGGATAGATTATAAGTGTCTAAATTGTAATTGTTGATATATAATTTAATATTTACATCTTATTTCTCTCATATTATACACCTTAATAGATATTTAATGTGAATTATTTACATAATTTTAAATTAAGTAATGTTTATGTTTGGTGCCTTATAGATTTTATCAGAGGTCAGTTTAAACGTCATTAAAAGGTAGGATATTGTTAAATTAATATTTATAAATTAATTTATGGTATGATTATAATGATTTAGAATTTAAATATTACCAGTTTTAATCACCTAAGATATTTCTATATTCATAATTGTTTTCCACATATTAAATAAGGAAGTTATTATTTGATAACATTAAGAGGAAAACAACCTTCCAAATAAACACCCTTAGATGGTCGGAATCTAAACTGAATAAGTTGTTACAATGATGGAACAGTATAATTAAGCTATAATTGGTGAGGGTATCCATGCAAGAGATTTGCTAGATCAACCACAAAAGAACATTTATGTAGTAGAGCATTTCATGAGACAACTTCTCCCATTATTCAGTGGGTCATCTTACATTGTGCTAGATAAGGGTGGATTAAGTTACTAGAAATGATTTGTGATGTAATGCGTCATTAAGAACATCAATAAGATAGTCTTTTTGTTTACTGTTTTGATGGTGGAGCTGATCAGTGGTGGTATATGGTTAAAAATTTGTATGATAGTTATGAGATTGATGGTCTTTATTTGAAATAAGTCAATAGTTTCTTTCTTGAGAAATAATTTTATATGTAGGTCAGTCTTTGGATTTAATAACTATTCTTGCAATTCAAGAAGGATGATGACTCAGTGGCAACTTATGAAGAAAAATTCACTCGACTATAAGGTATGGTCAAAATTTCATACTATAATTGGATTGTAAAATAAATCATTTTTACATAAGATTAAATCTAAATTATCTATGGGAATTAGCTTCTCATGAGTATAATATTTAGGAAATTATTTTTTGATGTAAAAATAAGGTGGAAATGGAGATTTCGGATGATCAGGTGTGCTTTGAAAAAAAACAGAATAAGTGGTCGATGTGGAAGAGGAAAGCAAATCACTCTTCAAAAAATCCAGCTGGTAAGAATCATAAGTTTACATTTATTGAAAATTTTGGTAAAATCACACTCGGCAATGCCTTTTGAATTCTGGTATATGCTACTAATGTGGTAAAATGCTACATCATGCTCATAATTTCACGGAAAATGATCATGGTAATGGTACAACCAAATATGATTTATAGTTAGTAATGGTTTTAAGTGAAATGGAATGGGTCATTATGAAAATGAGTGTCCTACGAAGAACTCAAATTATGGAATGTTGCCAGATTTCAAGCATAAAAGAGTGATGAAATCCTTTGAAACTATTTTAGTAGACATTGGTCCATAAAATGATGTTGAATTAGGTACATTGATTGTCTATTCAGATTATTCCAATGTTTTTTTTTACTCATGGTCTACAAATTTTTTCATTCCAGATAAATTTTTTAGAAAATTCAGAATTCCATCTCAATATATGAATCCTAAACATATGGTAGTAAGACAAGGAGGGAATTTTGAGAAAAAAAATTATTAGAACATTTTTTTCATTATCTATGTAATGAATCTACCTGTAGAAATTATTATTTTCCTATAGTATAGTTTGATGTTATTTTGGGTATGGATTGGATAACTTTTCATCATGCTAAGATTGACTACAGAGCTAAAAAGGTTTATTTTCATAAAGAATTTCAGTTTGTGAACAAGGATGAAACCATACATTTGATAACATATTGGGAAGATGAGAAATTAGTAAAATATGAAAATGAATGATACCTATCACTTGTTATTGAAAACAAACAAACAGTTAAAATTAATGATTTTCAGAAGAAACTGTTTATATTGATGTTTTTTCTTATGATTTTATTGGTATAATAAATGATCAAGAAGTTGAATTTATAGTTTATTATGTTTCTATGGCTATTCTAATTTTAATATCCCCTTATTGAATGGCTCAAATTAAACATTTCTAGTTAATGATGAAATTTAAAGAGTTATTAGATAAAAGATACATTAAACCAAGAACATCACCTTGGGGTGCTCCTATCGTGTTTGTAATAAAGAAATATTGTTCAATGATATTATGATTTTATTATAGAGACTTGAATTACATAACCGTTAAGAATAAGTATCCTTTTCCTCATATCAATTATTTGATTGATCAGCTTCAAGGTGCTCAGTATTTTTCGAATATTGACATGATATTAGGGTACCATCAATTAAAATTAATGGAATAAGACGTTACAAAGACCATGTTTAATTCTATATTTTTCCATTATTAATTTGTAGTTATGCCTTTGGAATTAACCAACACACATGTTCTATTCATTGATCAGATGAATAGAATATGCCGTGAGTTCTTGGATATTTTTTTGGTTGTGTTTATTGAGGAAATTTTGGTATATTCAAAAACTTTAGTGGAACATGAAATTAATTTTAAGGGTGGTCTTTCAATCCTTAAAAGAATCAAAAGAATATGGGAAATTCAGAAACATTAATTTTTGGTTACTAAAAATTACATTTCTTGGTCACATTGTTTCTAAAGATGGTATAATTGTTGATCCTACTAAAAAATGTTGATGAAGAATGGCCAAGGCCTAAAAATATAAATGAGATCCAATGATTTTTTGGTTTTGAAGGATATTACAGGGGGATTGTTGAAAATCATTCATTTTAATATAGCCCAAGTACTATGTTAACTCAAAATGTGGTATGTTCATCTAGAAAAAAAAAATTGATGATAGATTTCAGGAATTGAAATAAAGAATAGTGAAAGTTCTAGTTTTGCAATTACCTTTCGGAGATAATGAATTTTTTATCTACAGTGATGCTCAATTGAAAGTACTTGGTTGTTTCCTAATGGATAATGTTCAGGTAATTGATTATGATTCATGTCAGTTGATAACAAATGAGTTAAATTACCTTACACAGAATTTTCAATAAGCTCCAATGGTTTTCCATTAAAAATTTTGAGGACTAATTTGTATAGTGAAAAGTGTGAAATATATATTGATCATAAATGTTTGAATTATATATTCAATTATAAATAATTAATAATGAGACCAAGGAGATGGATAAAATTAATAAAGGATTATTATTTCATGATCCATTACCATAAATGAATTTATAATAAAGTGGCTAATGGTTTGAGTCAAAAATTTAACACTACATTAACTATGCTATATTTGGAATGAGATCCTATGGATTTTAATTTGATGAATTTTGTAATGGAAGTTGTTGGTGTAATGAAATCCTCTATTTTGTTTCAGGTTTTAGTGAAATCATCTCTATCAGATTCAATAAACAAAGCGTAGAAAAATGACAATGATCTCTAGAAAAGGGATGAATTGGTTTAGAAGGGTTAGTTACATGAACATAACATTGATAAATATTTTGTTTTTAGGTTCAGAAAAAGGTAAAATGTTCCTTACAATTCACAATTTAAGATAGAGTTGTTATGTGAAGTTCATAGTTTACCATTTTATTTCATTCAAGAGGCACTAAACTATACAACGATCTTCTAGATTATTACTGGTGGCATGGAATGAAAGTAGGGATTACTAACGTTATTTTGATATATTTAACATGACTATAGGTTAATGTAGAATGAAATTTACTGAATTAAATTCTTTATCCATTTGCAATGCCAGAGTGGAAATGGGAAAATTTTTCAATAGTTTTTGTTGTGGGGTTACCTAATACTTATTGAGGAAACAATTCAATTAGGGTAATGTATTATCTATTGACTAAATATGCTCATTTTCTTCCAATTTTATATACTCAACCTTTAGATCAACTTTATCAATTGTATATTAAAGAGATAGTCAGGTTACAGGGATTTACCCTCTTCAGTGTATCTTATCGTGATCCGAGATTCACTTATAAATTTGGGAAAGGCCTTTAGAAGTCGTTTGGTACTGAGTTAAATTTCAATACATCTTTTCATCTACAATTATATGGGATGTCAGAAAGATCAATTCAATCCATGTAATATATAGTACATTATTGTTCAATGTATTACCAGGGTAGTTGGTACAAACATCATTCTTTGGTTAAGTTTATTTATAATAAAATTTTTCATTCCATTATACAGATGGAACCATTTGATGCATTATATGGAAAGAGGTTTCAAACTCTATCTTCTTAGGATGAAATAGGTGAAAGAATGTTGATGGGACCAAAATTGGTAAAATAGATGGGTGGAAAAGATCAGTTGATACCAATGAAGTAGAGAATAACTAAGATATGGCAGAAACGTTATGTGGATAACTGGATGAAGTATCTTTCTTTTGAGGTTGGTGATTATGTATTTCGCAATGTTTCTCTATGGAAAAGTGTGATTCATTTTGAAATGTAGTGAAATCTGAGTTCGAGGTATATAGGAACCTTTGAAATCATGATGAATGTTGGATCACATTCAGACAAAGTGGATTTACATACATGTTTATCCTAGGTACACAATGCTTTTCACATTTAAATGTTGATAATGTGTATGACAGATCCATCTCATGTTTTGAGTACATAGGTAGTTCAATTGAAAGACAATACATCTTACGATGAATAACCAGTCCAGAATCATTACCGCGGATTGAATGTGTAGTGGAATAAGGTATTAAAATAATAAATTATATTGTGGAAACACTATATGGTGGAAGAGTCATCATAGGAATATGAAAATTCTATAAGGGATAAATACCCCCACTTATTTTATATGTGAATATAATTGAGGGGACGCAATTACCAATGGGGGAGTGATGTAATATCCCTAGTAAATTATGAAAATAAAATTTTAATATTTATTATTATTTGTAAATTAAATATTAATCATAATATTAAAGGCGATGTTATATCTGATTTTTTACTCCCCATGCGGGAACATATTTCTCTGAAATATTACATCGTACACAATGTTGAATTTTACCAAAAAATAATATATTAGTATTATTATTTTAAATGGTAGTTAAGGCCTATCTATTTTATTTGGAGGAATAAACAAAACATAAAAAATATTACTATTAATGGTGGTTAAATGTATTTGCATTTATCCGATAAATTTTAGAGGCTTAAAATAAAAAATAACATGATTTTATACATGAAATACACTAATATTCTTAAAATGGTAATTTTACCACCTTTTGATGGAAAACCCGATTTAAATCTAGTTTTTTCGCTATTGTGTACCAAATTTTACAAGATAAAATTATTCTTTAGAATAGTGGCATCAAAATTAACATTGGATGAAATTTTGGACTTTTCTAATATTGTTAATTTTTTTAATGAATAGTGAAAAATAATGCATTTTAATTCAAAACTACCCATTAATCTAATTTATTAATACAAATAGATTGTAATATTAATTGGTTTGAACTATAATTGGATTAAAAATTTACCATTTAATCCAATATTATTCATTTTTTGTAATATAACAGTTCAAATGGATGTAAACCCAAGTCAATCTTTTGTTTTAAGTATTAAAAAAATAAGATTATTGGTTTGGACAATTGTAACTAATTTTAGATTAAATTTTTCCAATTCTGTTTTTTAAATTTGGAAAAATGGATTCCATATATTGAATCATGAGATCAAAATTGTGTAAATAGGTATCATCTAATTTTAGAAATTATGAATAGTATCTTCAATGAATATTTTATTTAATACGGTTAAAGAGTAATTCTAGTAAGTAAGTGTAAATAATTAGTCTTATAATAATATTGAATAACACTTACATTTGTCCTAACCCTATTGGATGAGACATTTCCGACCATGGGCATCCTTGGGTCAATTTTAGGAGCCCATGGAGCCACTTGTGTTTAAAATGACATCTAATTAATTTTTATTTAATGTTATGGAAAATATAACCTAAATATATATCTTTTAGTAATAAAATTTCTTACAGTGTTATATAAGTGATCTATTAGACTATAAATATTCATTTGAAATTTAAAACTACTTCCTATTTCATGGTATTTTATTTATAAATTTTATACCTAAAATAAATAAATTTAAATATGACACAATGATGATGCAATGATTTTATCATTAATAAAGGATTCTAATAAATGATAATGTAAATGTTAAAAAAAATTAATTTTGTTATTTTGATGTCATCCACAAATATTTTGGATGATAAATACTTGGTATATATTTATTAATGAAGTTATTTCGATGTAATTAATTTGTTATGGATTTTTAAATAAAATACATGATATGAATATTGTCAAAATTAACATAATTCATATTTTAAAATATAAGATATTTTATTAAAAATTATAAAATTACAAAAAAAATACTATGTTTGGTCCAATTGGTTATCATAAGTCTAAAATTCTATTATTTAATATAGAATTATTTATTTTTCATGTTTTTGTAACTATTTTGATTCACATAGTGTTATATTCATGATAAAACGGTAAGAGTTAAAAAATTAAATAAAAATGATAAGGATTAGAATATATCCAAATAGGTCTAATTATTTTTTGATTATTTTATTCAGAGTTATATTTATCTTATCTTATAACTACCTTAATTTTGACTCATTTATTATCGAAATATAATTTATAATAAAATAATAATTCATGATATTCTTCATGTACCCTACTCACTATTATAATAGACCACCAACTCTGACTCTTGCTCAATCCACTCAAGCCCCCATGAAACACCCATCCTTGTCCAAAATATGTTTCCAAAAACCATTTATTTTTCCTAGATTCCTTACCTAGGGCATAGGGAAATTCAAGAAGGCCATTATATTTAATCAAAAGAAGTTACCCGATTTGAGGAAATGTCTTCTCTCAAGCTTCATTCATTTATCTTTCCAAATCCAACATCATTAAATCTATTTATTAAATTATTTTATAAAAAATTATTATATTAAATATTATAGTATTTTTTTATTCCATGTATAAATATTAAAATATTCACACCACCAATTAATAGATTTAGAACATATTGTTTCTCAGGATGGTGAAATAATTTCTCACAAAATGATGATTGTTCAATTTTCTCCTACCACATATCATGGTGAACATTAGGATGTAAATATATTTATATATTGTATATATTATATTTATATTGTCTCTATTCTTTGAAATTTTATATTTAGAGAATATTTTTATTCTTCCACAACAACTAAATACGATAATTTCATTTTAGGAAGTGCGAACTACATCCCACTCAATGTGATATGACATGTTCATTCTATGAATTGATAATATAAAATATGGAATTAATGACCATGTGTAAACTATATTACATAGATATTATACATGGATTATAATATACATATTTATGATGTATTTATTATTCCTTTAAATATGATAATGAAATGAATGTATCATTCATGCTTATGTAAGGATTTCCATCTCCATGAACTGTTCAATTAATTTTATATCTCAATATGTTATGTATTATTATAAAAATATATATATACGAGATATTGCATATATATATATATATATCTGTGTGTGTGTGTGTGTAAATAATTAATATCATTTTGGAGATAATGAATTTTTGACCCCATGGACAATTTCTAATTATAAGAAATTCATTTTTTACTCAAGTACCAAATATTGAAAAAATGAATTATATTTAAATATATAATTATTAAATGTTTATAATGTGGAAATAAGCGATATAATAAGAATAATAAAATTTAATATTGTTATGAATCAAGTAAAAATTGAAACATGATTATTATTTTTGGAAGATAAAGGTACTTAAGTGACAAGTCGTAATCAATGTAAGGGACATCATCTAAATCTTCTTTCAATTAGGCATATTTTAATTTATACCTGATTTCATTTATAGGTTATATAAACCCCTAATACATTTAATTTCAATAAAAGGACTCTTTTTTCTTCAAATAGTTTTTCTATACAAAAAAAAGGAATGATTCTATTTAACGTATGCGGTGACGATGTCCTTTCCACCACAACGAATATTTTTTGATATTTGGATTCCATAACATGAAATAATGTTTCTAAAAGGAAAATAAATACCATATAATCTTTTTAATATTTTGGTATTAAAAATGGTTTTTATAATGGATTGATTATGACAAAATATTGATATGATATATTGTGATTTCAATGAGGAAATGTTATCTTCCCGTTATTCTTGTGTAATGTGTTATGATTATGTTATGGTTATTGGGAATTGTTTAAGTATATAGGTGGTTCTGTGATAATCCTATGGTGGGTGAGCCCAAGATAGTGCTCCAATTCAATGGATAATGTGATAGAGGTAGACGTTAATGTTTCTCCTAACAGATTTATGGAATATACTATGATGGGTATTTCAAATGTAACTCCCTTTATTTTTGTGAATGATAAAATGTATGTATTATATATATTCCACAAGATACCATTATGATTTATGATTTCTATGTGTTATTCATAAATCGTATAATTTCTTGAGGTATGTTAAATAACTTTTGTTTAGTTCATATTAATGGAAAAATGTTTTCATTATTTATTTTATAACTCTTACCGGGATTTTTATTCTAATACCATGTTTTTTAAAATTACTTCCAAAGTATTTAAAGGTGAATAGAGATTAGGATGGGATCAAGAAAAAATTATAATATTTATCCATGTAACGATACCATTTTCGAATTTTAGTACTTTTTATTTTATAAAAAATGAATATTTAGCATAAGTGGGTATAATGTAGGGTAGAAGAATATAATTATTCAAGATGATTTATATCAAGAAAAGAAATATTGTTTGATTTATGTAATTTTATTAATTTGAAAATATTTGGATAGATTAGAGGTGTCGACATTGAAATTTTAGATATATCATGTAATAATTACAACATAATTTACTAAAACAATACACCTGAAAAGATCCTCAATTTTAATTATTATGTTAATTAAGAATTATTTAATGTTTAACTCTAGGTCCTTATGTCATAGAAGTTAAAAGATCTTATGTATCATCGAGATAACATTACCTTCATTCCAAAATGATGATTTTCAACCCTTGTACATTTCATCATGAATAGATGATCACTCACTGGGAATTAAAATGACCGACCAACAGATGATTTTTTAAAACTATGAGGTGTATCCATACATTTACTGATCAACTAAATCTTATCTGATGTTTCTTAGACAATAATTTTACCAAATAGATAAGTCTCACCTATTTCCACCCTAAAAAGTGGAGAAAAACAAGAATTCTCAAATAATTATTCAAAAAAATCCATTATTATTGAGTCCTGGTAAATATTTTTATGTGATAACTCCACTAAAATCACATTCTCATACCATTATACACCATAATCCATTACATAAGCCCATATTGTGTCATCCAAAATTTGATCAATCCTTTCAGATTTCTCATTTGACTGAGGATGACTTTTCATACTCATTGTGTACCCATAATGAAGGGATGCCTTTATGGATTTCCCGAAATGATAGGTTAACCTTAGATCTCTGTCTAACACTATTGAAACTTGTTTTCCATTCCTTAATACCACTTTTGAGATATTGTTTTGTACATGAAATCCATCATATGATATTCAAATAATTGAATGAAATGGGACGACTTTTTGAGACAATCTACTACAACCAAAAAGGAATCATTTTTTAAACTATTATTGGGAGGCCATCTACCCAATCCATAGCTATGTTTTCTCATTTCCAAACGAGAATAAGAAAATATTACAACATACCAATGGGTCATTGATTCTCTGCATTAACCTACTAACATGTCAATCCTTCTAGACAAACTCATCAACATTTCTTTTAATACTATTCCACTAGAACAATGAATTCAAATACATATATACCTTATATATTCAAGGACTAATAGACCAGCATTAATCCTGGTAATCATGAAGAAGATTATACTGATAAGACATTACTACAACCATCCAATTTTAGCACCATAACTCTAAACTCACCTACAAAAACCAACCCTAAATAGATTCCCCACCATTGAGACATAAAATCATTAGAACATGTTCTGTAAAAGATATTAGTTCCTATTTATCCATGTTCACCAAATCAATAACAAAATAGTATAGAAAAAAAATACTACAACCTCACCTTAGTCATTATATTATATGTTCATGTTTTCTATCAATAACATCAATATCCACTAATTTTAAGCCTATTTTTACAATTGTGAATAATGATTTTTACATAATACATCTGCCACTAAATTTCATTTATTCAATGTATATATCATTTTAAAGTCAAACATTTGGAGGTAAACCATCAATATTATTTTTTTTAGGATAAAATATGATTATGATAAAATATTCATCATGCTATTTTGATATGGAAACATAGTAATGTTTTTTCCAAATAGATAATGACGCCATGTTTTCAATGAAAGACTGTAGTAGCTAACTCCAAATCATCACATGATGTTATTCTCATGAAACCATAAATGGGTTGTTAAATAAAAAACATCATGATATCCTTAAATGAGAAGACACCCAAACCCAGATCTTGAAGCACCACAATACACCACATACCCTTGTCCCTATTCTAGACAAATTAATATTCGTTCGTATTTTAGGAGAATAATAAGATATTGAATAGAATCCGGGCATTCCTAGTCCAATTGTAAATGTACATTCTTTATTTTCAGTATTTCCATGGGCATATCTAATTAAGAAAAATTATACCAAAATCGTTAATGATAACTAGCCATACCAATGAAACTCTATATCTCAATGAATTTACTTGGTGGTTTCCATGAGATAAAAACATATATCTTCTGCAGATCCGCAGAAACAAAATATTTTTTATAAATTTCAGGGCCAATAAAATGTACCTCATGTATGAAAAATTACACTTTATTATTTAGGAAATCAATCAGCAAATTGTCAATATTCCCATCATTTTCTCCAATTGTTTGTTCCTAATCATACCATGTACATGACTATAATATAATGTCATCCTCAAACACCACAAAATTAATCCACATATCACTGAAATATCTAATTAATAAAATCAATAATGACTAATGGTGCATCCGTACAACCATAAAAATTTCCACATTCTCATAACGGCCATTTCTTCTTTTGAAAACTCACATCAAAATATCCCCCATTTGAACGCATAATTGGTGATATCCATTACGATGGTCAATAATAGAGAACCACTAATAACCCATAAAATGAAAAAATATATCATCAATGTGCATTAGTGGATACCTATTTATAATTGAGACATGGTCAAATGTTTGATAATCTAAAAAAAATTAAAAGTTCCATCTGTATTTTTTATAAACAACACTAGTGATACCCACAGAGATATGAATGGTGGAATGAACCATTATCATTTCGGATATTTCAAATAAAAATTCTATTAAATCTATTGGTTCCATATGATAAGACAGAAGGGATATAATAATTTTTCAACTAAAGATATCACTTGTAAAATCCATTTCTATAATTGGTGGAAATCCTAAGTAAGTTTATAGAAACACATCTAGAAAATGATCCTGAAATACTGAAAAAACATTTTACATACATAACATCTATCAATTGAAAATTCAATACTATAAAATTGTACAGTATCATTCAATCTATTAGTTCCATCAAGAATTCCTCACCCTCTTTTACATTCTAGTATCTTTGAATGAGATTATAGATGCTATATTTAATTGAAAAACTAACCCTTCAAGAATAATAATCGATACGAGCCTTATAAATTGTCTTCCAATCCATGGAAAAGAATATATAAAAAAACCATCACTACAATGGAGAAATCCTATTTTAGATTGGCTCTATGAACCATTATAGAAAATTATCTACACCGAAAGGATTAATTTTATATTTGACCATGAGGAATTTAATGAATAACCATATAAGTCATCATATCCTGTTGTAAACTCAACAAGTAAATAACCTGAAAAGAAATAATCGAAATGCATGTATCCATATAAAAAACACTTAAATAATGGTAAAATTAAATAAATGTATACCTCTCACAAACAATGGTCCAGATTGAAAAAACACAGTAACCATCATTGCTTCATATAATTTAATCACTGATAAAAATTTCTCCTAGTTTCCATTATGATATTGTAATTCCTAATGAGTTGTGGTATGCCATGAATGACCATGTCTACCATTTTTCTGTTGACAGGAATGATTCTTTTATGCTCACCCCATTGAAGCATATCATGATTGAAACACCTGAGAGGCATTATTTACACATGAACTCAAAGCCCTGTGATAATAAACTTGATGATGTCACATATTATTGAAATTATTGGATGGATTTGGTGGTTCTATACACTCTCAATTAATGTGGTCGATTGAACCACTTCGGTTTAATCCATATTTATTTGTGTGTATAATAGAAAGATTCAAGGATCAAACTATATGATTTTAATTAATGCTCCCACCTTGGAAATATGATTCCCTCTTCTACATTATTCTAGTATTAGTGTTCCCACTATTTCAGGTGGGTATTAATATGCTTCCTCCTCACATATCTATTGAGATGTACCATTGAACTGTCATCGCTCTATGAACTATATCTTTATAATCTATAATACAAAGTGTAACAATATTATATTTATTTTTCTTGGCTGAGCACCAATTCAATGAGGTGTGCCTTCGGAGTTTCACTAACATAAATCTCTAGTGAAAATATCAACAAATTATTCAATTTATCTACAAATTTTGTGGTAGAGTGATTTTCCTACATCAAACTTATAATCCAATCATTCATTGAATTATGAAAATACGATGATATAATAATTTTAAAAAATGATCCTAAAAACCATCTAAACCACGATCATGGTTTAATTTATCCATAATTGATAAATACAACCACCGGTATGAAATATATTCTATAATACATGTCACCATCATGACATTAATTTGTCCTAGTGTATCGATGAAATAAAAGATATGATTTATAATATTCATCTTCAACTCTACATTTTCTATTTCTGAATCACCCTAACAAATGGGGGATTATTCATCTTGAATTGGACTAAATGATCCACTAGAAATTGAAAATCTTACCTATTACTATTTTCCTCAACCTGGATAGGATAGAGAATACTCAAAACCATTCATTTGTTCACCTATGGGTTAAATGAAACAATGTTATTAGATTCATATTCATGTTGTTTTCTATAACACCTATTGGGATCTATTTTATAGAAACACTACAAATTACACATGTCTCATAATCAAGAAATATAAGACTAATAAATATCAAATTCTACCACATAATACTATCACAATAAGGCTTTCCAAAAGTAAAAATTTTCCATGTTCACCGTTTTTATGGGAAAATCTATACTTTATTTACAAAATCAACCCATTATAAAAATACCACTATGATTCAAGTTTTCAAAATGTTTCATTTGAAATCAAGAATAAAATATTCAAAAAATCATTATAATGTGTCAAATACTTACTCAAAATGAGATATGCACTCCTAGTATGAATTTATTTAAACAATGTGTGTCATTCTTGACACATTAACGAAACCCATGATAATGTTCTTCCAAATACTATATGTCTCTCAAAAACACTTAGGTCACAAACACCATAGTTACTTGGCTTTAAACATCATAATCATAGTTATTCCTTTTAAAAATAAATATTCCAAGTTTTAACAATCATACTAATTTATATGATCCTTACTGAAGGAATAGATTAGAATGAATACATCTCCATGACCAACAACCAATACCATGTCAATGAATAAGAAATAATAACACTTATTACAAAAAGATATTTGAAACGGACGAAGATTATACATCTTGTTACATACAACTACTTTCCTTTGGGTTCAGAAGGTTGAAGAACATTACTCAACCTTAAGAGACATCCCCAAGACACCAAAGTCTGTCCAAAAAATCTGAAGGGAATCAGTAAATGTTGGTGACTTATTTCCATTTATGAATAAATAACAATTCAAAAAAAACATATGAAAATAAGCTACATCATGTTGCATGATAAAATTAAAAGAAAAATAAATATTATCATTTATATCAAAAACATCTCCAATGATTACAATAGCGGAAGATTAAAAAATAAAGAAGTTCACATCACAAGACTACAAGACCAAAACAATCAAAGACAATTGTAACTCCAAAGTATAAATTGTGTTATTTTCTCCACTCCACACAATATCCCAAGTATCATGAATTACATTCAATGTTGGGTGATACATTACCTTTTCTAATTTATTAATAAAAATAATCATTAAATTTACTAGTAGACCAAACCAGGGGTGATTATTTAAGATTATTATATTTTTTGGAATTATTTACCTACTAAAGACCCTTAGATAGATCTAGTTATAACATTTTATAAAACAATTTGTTATTTTTTTAAATAGAAACATGAAATAGTTTGTCGCACAACCAAAAATACTTCTATAAAAATTGTTATCTAATAAAAAATTATGTTCAATGAATGAAACCAATGAGGTATTTGAAATAATTCTATATTCCCATTTCTAGCATAAATTATTTTAATCCATATATCCAAAAATTTATACATGCATGTATTATTTTGAACGTTCCATACTCATGAGTGGGTTTTCATAAGTATACCTTATTGTACCATGTTAATTAAAACCGTTGTTTCATTACCCCTTTGTAACCAAACACATGTTCATATTTAAATCAAATTCAATCAGATCACACAACACCTTGTATGTCCAACAACAATTCCAATACAATCATATCCAGTCTATATCAATTCCTAAACCATTTCAAATCCAATACCATTAAAATGAAAAAACCATTTCAACAAAATATCATTTTTATTAAAGACTATTTTCCATAAATCAAACTAAAAAACTAATTTAATATATATATTTTAAAATTTTTTATCAAATCACATTGAAAAAAAATTCCACACAAATCCACGAACCATCACTAGAGAGGCTTTGTACCAATCATTGCACAACAATTTCACAACAAATACCAATATATTTTATTTGTTTGAAACTAATAATAATTGATATAGAATGAGATGTTAAAAGTGAATACACCTACATGGGGAAATTGATATTAATGATAAATGCCATAAAAAGCGTCAATGAAACCAGGTTAAATCTCAAAAACCCCCACCTTATATCTCTTATCCTATCATCAAAAAATGAAAATATAATCATATTTGGGATCAAATTTCAAAACTAAGTCTACATAAAACATATATATATTAAACATAAAGTTATAAATTTTTAGATATTGGGATACCCACCAAGAAAAACAAATATTGATAAATTATTGTGAGAATACAACTTCAAATCACCATGATATGCCATTAGATTGCCTCCAAAATGATGGGATAAGCTTCCTTTTAATTTTTTATGAGATAATTTTATATTTATGTATACATAAGAGGCAAGAAATTAGAGTTATAGAATACAACATTTGAGTTCCACAATTTTATGATATCACTATCAACTAGTGAAATGTTACACACTAGGCGAGGTTAACCGTGTGTTAACTATGTTCTAACCACTATAATAATGATGAAGCTCAAATGGTTGGATCAAAATGTTTCCAAACAATCCACCAATAGTTTCAAATAACACTACATCATGTATCATATAATTTAATAGGATTTCACACTATTTTTACAACCTGTCTATAGTTTGTGTGCCTTACTATTATTCTATGTCCCACTGTTCATGGTTCCCTACTAGTGTTTCATTGTTTTCCAAAACCATTCATTAATTGATATCCTTTATAATATATTATCCAAACTCTCCCAAAACATCACCCATATAAGTTATATACGTAAAAGCTTAATGAAATGGTTACTTGCGAGAAACCAAGGGTTCTACAATTAAAAAAATATATATAATCATAAAATGAATGTATACTGATAAATTATTTTATTACATATGTTGAAATTTTATTTAATCCATTATTTATACAAATAATTAATAACAACCTGAAAAATTATGGAATGGATTATTTGTAAAGAAATGATAGAAAAATATAATTTTGAAAAAATATTTTTTCTTATCTGATTAAAATATCATTGGGTATCATGTAGATATAATCATAGTAAATTAAGTAATGATTCACATTAAAATAATTAAAAGTAATGAAGAATTATTATAATATATTGTGTATATATTATAATAAGAGAATTAAATTATAATTTTTGTATATTGGCATTGAAACCCATATCATTGTGGATGATATTTCAAATTCCATGTCTAATTATGAACCATTGTGGAAAGATATTCTTATTAATATTTACCAAATAAAAAAATATAAAATTCATTCAATTAATGAATATTATTTCCATTGAAAAAACTGTATATGATTTTGAATAATTAACTTATATACTCATTGAGGAATTAGAATAAAATCCACCTAATAACAAAATAAGATTCTCCAATGACTATATCCATAATTAGATACCCATATTTGATCCACCATAATGTATGTATTAAATAGAATTAGTGAAAATAAATAATATTATAAATGTGTTTTGGGCTTAAATATTCATTCTTTCAGAATTCACACATTAAAAATATCCTAAATTATTTTTTTGAAGAAAGGTTGTTCATTGAGGTGGTGGATCAATTATATGGAAATCAGTAACATTCATGTTAAAAATAAGTTCACTTTAGTAAGAATTCATGATTTTTTTATCAACATAAAAGTGTACATCATTTCATAAGAATAATAATTCATTTATTTTATCATCAGGTAAATGTAGAGAAAGATGATATATAATAGGAAAATTTGTGTATGGTGTATAGACATTATGAATTCATATTTATTAATTTTCATATAAAAAACACTATCATTGTTTATTTATGTATTTAATTGGGAATTAATGAATAATAATGAAAAATTTTATTTTTTATTTATTATTAAAATATTTATTCAATATAAATTCTTAAAATATAATGTAAACCATTTATATATTATTAATTAGTCTCCCAAAAGGTAACATTTATATTGGAAGATCGTTAATTGTGATTTTTTTAAACAACGGTTTTTTCATGGAGATATTGCATCAAGAATTTGATATTTGTAAAAAATTTAAAGATTAATTTAGTAAACTAATGTGATGAATAAACATATATTCTTAGTTTTGTTAAATAACTATTTATTATATTGGTTTTTCTGAATAATTTACCCTATTACATAGGAAATATCTTGATTATTTCATGTAGTGGCATCAAATTTACATAGATAATGAAATGTCGGGAATTGTTTTTTAGAAACTATTTAAAAAATTAATATGTACAAGCCTATTATAAATTACACAATGGTTAAGAGACTAAATATATATACATAAATATATGAAATAAATTTCACTGGTTATTCCTTATAAAAAATTTAATATTTATTGTTACAAATAAATGAAACTGTTATTCCTTGATCAATAGTATAAATATCATAATATTTAGAAGGTTTATATATTCACTAATTTTGTGATGTAGATAATTTATATTTTAATTGAAGAATTTAAAATAAATAGAGATCATATTAGTTGATGTTAATAATCACACAAAATGATGTCAACAATAGACAAATGAAATGTATGCAATTAATGATGGAATATAAATATAAAATACATTAGCACCCTAAATGTTAGAGAAGGGATTTTTTGTGAAAGATTTATCATGTAGTTATATCCATGATATGTATATTTGATGATCTAATTAATATGGTTTTAGTAATGATTGATATGAAGGTTACTATTTTTTACGAACCAACATTTAATATCATTGTAAATACACAAACATCATTACTAAAGATGAAAATGAAATCCCAACATGGTGGAAAATAAATTTGATAGATGATTGAGTCCATGAATAAAGGACAATTGATGAAAACCATAATGAAAATAATGTTTTATTTTTAGAGTGACACTAAATATACCATAAGTTTGTTATATTATGTGATAATTGATAGATTAAGTACATAGCTCATATTTTTTTATACACACTACATGTGAAAAAACATAGAAATACATAAGATAATTTTTTTTTGGGGAGAACATAATGTGGGAAATTCTGAACTATTTGAAATGATAATTGGTGCACCAATATGGGATGTTTGAGATATAATGTATTAACTTTTTGTTATTTACATTTTGTATACAAAGTAGTAAAAATGAAATTTTTATTACTTATATTGTTTTTTTGATTCATGTGACAAAAAATTTGAATAAATAAATAACTTTTACTTTTTAATTCCACACACTATTAACTATTTCAGTGTAATTATTGAGGATATTCTCTTGAAAAAACATATTTGTCACTATAGGATTATATTTTTTGTCTTTTTAGTGAAACTATAATTATTTTATTTGATTAGGTCCCCTTTTTAAAATTTAAATTGTCAATTATTCATCACAATTATATATAAATTAATATGTATTTGAACATAGTCTATCATCTTCAATCTATTGGGAATTTTGAATTGAGTTAGTAAATATTAATTTACTTTTAATTTTCATGATAATTCAAAATCCATATATCGTAGAACATGTATAGAACTCATGAATAATTATTTATATGAATAAGTTTCGTTTTATTATACATATTGAGTCATATGAATCATTTTATGGGAACATATTTCATCCTACAAACTATAAAAATAGTTTTTGGGAACGAAGGATTGATGTTATTGAAAACAAATACTGAGGAAATAGAGTGTGTGTGATGTAAAATTTCATATTAAGATGGATAAAAATAAATATAGAACTATGTTGATAATCTGAGGAAATATTTATAATTGGACCTAGGGGGAAATTTATTCATTAATGTATTTAAGTTTAATGGAGTAATAATGTTTGGTCTAATAGGAAATGACTATGGTATTATAGAATATTTTATATATGATAAATATATTGATTTGTATATTATCGGTATGATACCCATCCACATACATTGAAGTGAATTCTATTTTTTTCAACAGTAATAATGTACCACATGTCATTCATAATTGTAGTACTTTCAATAGAATAGTTGATCTGGATTCTAACATATCCTATATTAAAGAGAATATACAAAATCATGATATTGTTGAGTATTTTTGCGAGTTTTTTGAAGCTTTAAAAAATAATTACTCATATTCGATAATATATATATATACACTACGTTTCAAATATGAAATTATTAAAAGGAGAGAATAGAAGACCTATGATTTTACTATAGTTGCTTAATAGTTCATTATTATAACCATTAACCATTACGAGTTTTACTATTTACCCATAATAGTAATACATAAGAAAAATATATGTTCACAATAATGTATGGATCTGCAACACATATTGTATAAATATGGGAAAAATAAAACATTATGGAACACTAGAGGATCTGATTCAATAAAAAATAACAAAAATAAATGATATATTATTATCATAAAAAAATTAAGAAATATATTATAAAATGTTAAAACATATAGATGAAGATGATTATCATAGTGGTTTGTATGAAGTAATTTTATTTGAAAAAAATAAGACACATCAAATCTTATCATTATGATTACAAGTGTTGGAATAGATAGAGAACATATATTATATTAACGAGAACTTGATATTTAAATTGAATTTCTATATAAAAGTGTATAATATAAATTTTAACTGTGTATTCCATAATAAAAAATAATGTGTATTATGGAATGAATAGTAACATAAATTATTAAATACATTTTATGATAAAACTATTAAATATATAAAAATAATATTAAATTTTTTTCACTAAATGCATGACTTTGACAAGAATCAACAGTATTATAAATAATAAAAATTTCAAATATATCGAAAATTCATTTAAAAAATTTGAATGAAATTTTACATCCTAATTTTCAAATTTTCCAGTTTTAATTTTTTCTTAATTTAATTAATGGGTACTTTTATTATTCGATAAGTATTACAATCATTAACAAAAATTATTATAAATTATTTAGTTGGTAAATATTTTTTATTATTTATTATAAATTAATCAATGACCAATAATATGAATATTTTTTTATGAAATGTTATATAATGTGTTAAAATAAATCTGTATATTAATAATGGACTATTGAATGGAAAAAATTAAAGTACTTATTTAAGTACAATTCAATTGAAAAAAATGAAATTTCTAAATAAAAAATAATGTAAAAAATCGATTTATTTACCCAAAAAAATAAATTTCAATACTCATTCTATAAATGTAAAATTGATTTAAGTAAAAAAAAGGAGAGCCACATCTAATACATTTTCCAAAACCTGTATTTTCAAAAACTATGACCAATTTATTTTTTTTAAAATATACTAACATTATCTATTAAAAAACCAACTATCCAACCTTTCCACGTTAAAATAAAACCACTAATAATAGATATATTAATAATATTTATGTTTATAATCCACCCAAAGAACTCTTAATGATCTATGGATTTCATTATAATGTTTATGGAAGATGCATATCATGGTAATGTATCTTAATATCTTATTTTAGAGTCCGTTATACAATCCACTAAAATTAATTAAATTTATTTATCATATATATACATATTAAATTACATAATATTTATTCTAATTTTGAATATATATTATTTGTATCTGTTATTGAAAATCTCCTGATGTTATCATAACAAAAAAATAATCCAGTGGTGATGAGATGTATCTATGGTATTTTTCTTATATATCATTATGAAAGTGAATCTTTTTAAGGATGATTCAAATATTTACCAAGGAGCTTATAATGGGTTTGAAGAGTATAAAGTGTTATTTTGGAATATGTTTTTTAGTAATGATTCTAAACCTATAAGGTTTTATATTTTTAGTATTTTTCAGAGTAATGCATTTCAAATACGCATGTCCATTCTTCGTCATAAGTATTTATGATTTTATACCAGTGATTTGGTGTTTTTCTATTAAAAAAAATTATATTAATTAGTTTATCATTATTTATATCATTATCTAAGAAATATATCATACCTTATTAATCTATTGTGATCACATTGATAATAAAACATTCATTTCCTATATTAATATTTGATATATTATAATTTTATTGATGGATATTGAACTGCATATAAATATTATTCGATGTACATTTGATCACATTATGATTAATATATATTTAAATATATATATATATATATATATATTATTTATATATAGTAAACTAATGAAATATTATCCATCATTATATATGATGTTCCTACATAATCATTTCAATATTTGTTTTCCCCATTTTATTCATATAATATATGCATATGACTTTTTATGTGATGGGTGGAGCCCAAAATTATATAATCAATTCTGAATTCAATAGGTCTAATGACACAATCAATCTTTTTAATTTGTGGTATAATATATCATTTATTTATTATTTCTTGCAATGAGTCGCTAATTGTTATATTAAGTTGTTGGACCTTAATATTTTTTTCATTGTGTAATTACTTATCAGTGTCATTATGATTATTTATTTTCCTTTTATCTTATCATGAGAAATATTATTCTCATGGTACGGGTTTTATCGTATTATATGAATATTAATTATTTTTATATTATAAATAAATTTTTATTTTCATGAATGCTTCCATATTACACTACCCCTAATTGAACGCCCATGCTCACCCCTTCAAATTGGTTCTCATTTTCTCATGTGAAGAATCAAAATAAAAATATCAAAATAATTATAATTATAGAAAAATAAATTTTTTTTGTATTGTATAAATGTACTTCACATATCCATTGTAATGTGGTCATGAGTTATGTATCTAGTTTTATAAGAATATTAAACTTTTGGGTAACGTATAAAGTGATATCTTATTTTTTTTACCACTGTAAAAAAATTATATTTATTGTTATGTTTAGGGTTGTAACAACATAGTTACATTTTATTTATTGTAACAATTCCATGTCTTGAAATTGATTCAAATTGACTTTTACCTATTGGAATTCTGTATAATGACCTAGTAAATCGTAAAAAATTATATAGCTCCCATAAATTGTTCTAGGAATTTTTATTAATGTGTGTGTGTATGTAATGAAAATATTTAAATATTTTATAATTTAATAATATTTAAAAATAAATACACCCCAAATATCAACATCCATACCTCCTTATTAAAAATATCATATTCCAATTATAAAAAACTACAAATTCTCAATATAGATCTCATAAATGATTTTTATTAGTGCAATAATCCATGTAATTGTTATAAAACATAAGCCCACAAAACGAATAATAAAATATTACTTATAAGGTTTAATATCCTCTAACATGATTTATAAAATCATATATATCTATGGTGAATTCATCTCTGTATAGTTCATTCGTAGGGGGGAATTTACTCCCATAATAATAACAAATCTGATTGTCATGCTTGGTTAATATAACCTAAAAAATTAATTTTCATTAGTTGTTATTAATATATATATAGCTAAATATGGGATTACACACCATATTTACAGACAAGTATCAATAATTCAAAATCATTGAATAAATTTTTAATGTATACAAACTAATATTTTTGTCCATAGGAATGTGATTATAAATAAAAATATTTTCATTACATAAAAATGAGTATACAAACACTTTTTAATAACAATTTCCGAATTCACCAAGATTGTATAAAGTATCAAAAACATTTGAACATGTATATTATTAGGGAAAACAATTAATCAAATTATATTAAAATTATTCATAATGTATCCTGAATAAAAAAAATATAAAAAAATAAATAATTTCCATCAATGAATTTATAGGGTTAGAGAAAAATGGAAATCATAGTGTATCTCCCATGGGAATTACAAAATCCTTAGAAACCCAATATTAACATTCTTAGTATTTTCAAAATATATAACATCGATTATACTATCAATACACTGGTTACTCGAAGATATTAATGTAACTAAAAAATTAATGGACTTCACAATAACAAGATAATTCTACCACCAAAAAATAATCATTGACATTTCATGATATTTAATTAAATCCAATATAAATAATTACTCCATAATAAATATATATATATATAAAATTTAAAAATATGAAAAAATAATAAATTTGAAACAAATTAATACCCAAAAAATGTAAAATGATGATATACCCCTATAAAATTAATATTTTAGATAACTATTTTCCACAAATATGCTCTAAATAATTTTGTAGTCATAGTATACCAAAAACTTTTTATGAAGAGAATACTAAATATAAATTAAAAATTCAATAAAAAATTACCTTTCCCTAAAAGAATCACTGTACTAGTGGTTTATCCAATGTTTCAATGTATTAAAACAATTAAATTTAATTATTCTACCAAAATTCATGATTTATTAGCGAGGGAAAAGAAAAAAAAATTGAAAAATTAAATTATTTTAGATATAAATCTATCAAATTATGGAAAAATTTCATTATACATATATTCTATAGCATCAGTTTATGACACTCTATATTAAGACAATATATCAAAAATCAAGATACATATTAACTGAATATTATTATTTGTTTATAAAATTGATATTAATTTTTAATATCATTGTAAAGGCATGAATATCCATTTTATTATAAGTTGTTCAATTAAAAAAATATGTTTATACTGAATAATAAAATTAAGCATCACATTAAAATATCCCATTATACACAGATGCCCAAAATAATAATATATCATAGTTACAGTTGTAGATAATGATTGAAAATATTCTATTTTCATCAAAAGTTATCGTATAATTATATGAAATAATGATATAACAAAATAAAATAATAATAATCTAATTTTATTAAAAAAATTGATTTACATAACTGTTTATATAAAAACATATAAGAAATAATCCAGGGATAATTTACATATTAAATTAAAATTTCATGTGTATTTAAAAGTATATATCGTATAAAATAATTTATGAAAACACTAAATATATATATTTTTTAAAATTATTAATTTTTATCATATCTTTTTAAAATAATTTATTATGAAACTTTCATGGTAAATAATAATGCATAAGGGTTACAAAAAACTTACATGAATATCCTAGTACAAGTACATCTTATTATCATAAAAAATATTTACTGTAAATTAATATATACGATTCTAAATATTAATAAAATAAAAATACCAAAATATACTCTCAATATAATCATTTATACATTCTACGAAGAATTATATATATAATGATGAAAATATAATAATCCAAAAGAAATAAATTTATATTTAGTAAATGAAAATATTAAAAACAATAATAATAAAAAAGAAACTAAAAAATCATTTCCCAAGAGATGAAATAATCAAATTATGGACTCCAAAAAAACATATAAATATATTCACTGCTATTTTATATATTTCATGAAATCATAATTTCCATACCTATGAAACCAAAACAAAAATAAGTTGGTATAAATCAAATGGATAAATAAAATAAAATATAATATTATGTATCTTAGTTAAATTATTCAACATAAAACTAAAATTATAAGGTAAATATAAAAATTCAGGGTAATAGGAAAAGGTATAGACTCTCTCCCCTGGTGAATTTCACTTTTGGATAAAATAATTAGGAAAGATTATTTAAATGGGATGTACGGAAAATTCCATTAAAATGATGTTATTAAACTAGAATCAGACTAGAAATGGTAGAATTTTTTAACCTTTATTTTATTAAGTGGAGGATGCTCAGTCTATAGTAACCTCAAGAATACACAAAATTTATTAGTCTATTAATTTTCAAACAACACCATCACCCCTACTAAATCTATTACGATTCACTTTGGATTATATAATTGCAGAGACCCGTAAAATTCATGGGAAATTTTTTCTTAATTTTATTTGGGATTTTACAAGAATGCGGTTTCTGATGGCACTTGATTTCGAGGCCCGGTGTACCCGGAATTTCTATCTGAAGTTTAGCTCGGGTACGTTCAGTGAACGAATGAGCAGGTTTTTATAACTTTTGAACTGGTGCTCGGAATCAAATTCCAAGGGCACCGATGGATTCCCAGTGCCGGTAATTGCTTAGGAACACCTTTTCCGGAGTTACTTTTACACGGGAGAAGTTGTTAAAATTTTGTGGAAGTTTAAATAAAAATTGAGCTACAATTTTTATTTTTTTTCTAAGTGGTTAAAACCTTTGAGTGGAAGTTGGGGGAAACCACCCAACTTACCATGGGAGGTTATGATGGTGGTGGGGCCCACACGAACCCCACCCAATCATATTCCCTAACTCCTTCAACTCACCATTAAAGTTGATAACTTATGTTAATTAATTAGGTGAGTTTAATTTGCATGTTTGAATTCAAATGCATAAGTCTTGTTAATAAAATAAGGGAAGTACTTATTTTTTTTGGTTGAAATATTGTTGTGTGAGTCTTTAGGGGAAAAGGAAAAGCTCTTGAAGTTCTTCTTCCTCGACGAAGAATGCGAAGAACGCAAAGAACGCCGACCTCCGACGAAAGGTCGACAAGAACGCTGGATCCTCGGAGATCGACGACGCGACGCCGATGTATCATTTCTCCATGACGCGACTCTCTCCTTCTGCGATGTCTTCTTCCATGACGGTTATTTCTATGATGAACCCTCACTCACAAAATTCGAAGAGGTAGGGGTGTTATGCATTTCTATTAGTGAATTTCTTTCATCATCATTCCTCGTACAATTGGACCAGTTGTTATCAGATAACGGGAGGGGGTCGGACCGCACAAACATGGCCGACCCTCCTCCCCTTTTTCTCTTGTCTACCTTGTGGTGGAATGGAACGAGTATTCCATGGTGTTATCGCACCATGAGGGGTCATGCAGTAAGGAATGAACGGCGTCGTCGCGCCGCGCTGTTTAATCGAGCAAGATCGATGCGCCGTCGCGCCGTGCTGGAGAACACCGAAGGCACCGCGGCCGGAGCGGGGCCACAACGGAGGGGCGCGGCGCCATCGCAAAGCACTGGGCAGACCAAGCCCATGGCTATAGGCCGCGGCGGATCAGGGACCGGCGGCCGGTTCCGGGCCACCAGCATCGGAGCAGGGGGACCGGCTATCTCCGGTCCCGTGGCGGCAACAGTCGACCGGCCGGAGTGGGCCGGCCGGACAAGGGGAAGAGCTGGGGGTTATGACCCTCGGTTGGCCAGATTGAGTTCCCCCCCCCCCCATCATGGGGGTCGTTGTTACGAAACAGTGGGCAGGCTCCCCCTCCCCCCCCCATCTGCTCGGCCGAAACGTCTGAGCCACCTGGCTAGCACCAGCACGCCGGGCCGGCTGCCCAGGCCGGACCGCCAGGTCGGGCCGCCAGGCAGGTCCGCGCCAGTCGGGCTGAGCTGCGCCCAATTGGGCCAGACCCAGACCTGGGACGGGTCGACCTGGTTTGGGCCGACTCAAAGGGTATCGGGCCGGGTCGGACCGGGCCTGAACCCCCTAATACTGGACTTATCATTTTTTGACCATAACATGGGCTGCAAACCTCGGATCGACGCACCATCAACTGCGATGCGATCCTTGGATCGAGACGGTCATTTCAATATATCGCACTCATGTTTTCGAAGGACTTTGGTTTTGGCCGGGATGGTTCATACATGAAACCAACCGGGCCCTCGGAGCGGAAACCCTTATAACTTGAGCTCCGGACTTCCGAATAACGTGCCATCGACTTTGTTGGATTTATCTATGTGAGACAGACATTTTGAACTACTCCACTTGAGGTCTGGATGCAGTTGGAGTACGTTTGGGTTGGTTTTTCTTAAAAACCAACCGGGCCCCTGGGACGAAAAGACCAATAACTCTCAGATAGGGCGTCCGATTGACGCGTCGTCTGTGACGTTGAGTTCCTGTTGACAATACGGAACTTTTGGATACATAAACTCTAGACTATGTGTCAGTTGATGTATCAGCCCTTCGGCTCGTGGAGAATACCCTTCCGAATGAGCTTGCTTTGTGCGGGAACCCTAGAGATGGCTTCGATTGCGACGATGATGACGACTGTGCAGAAATCCTCCGTGGATTCGGCGACGACGACTACAGCACTTAGCGATCCTCCGTGGATCAGTGCTACCGATCATGTGTGGGTCAGATCCTGTGTGGGTCAGTGCTCAGTGGTCCTATGTGGGCCAGCGCCTACAGATCCTGTGTGGGTCTGATCCTGTGTGGGTCATTGCGGGGGTTAGTTACATATCGGTCCTTTGTGGGTCATTGTGGGGGTTAGTACCTATCGATCATGTGTGGGTCCGACGGCTTCAATGAATCAGTGGCTACATCTGATCATCTCTATCGTCTTACGAAGAAGTATACCTATGTGAGCTGAATCTTGACATTCAATCCTTATATTCGATAAGATTGACTTGATATCCTGTGTGGATTACGTTTTGCTTTCCTGTGTGGATTGGGTTGTGATTTCTTGTGTGGACTGGGTTTTACATGAGCTCAGATGTTGGAGCCGAACGATAATTGATGACTTAGGTATATGTATGGGAATATACCTAAGTAGTGTCGGATGTTACTTTGTGTTTGTATCTTTCCTCTGTGGTTTATCCTTTGTGGATTCTGGGAGACCTTAGGGGGTCTTGGGGTCCCTACTGAGTATCTTATACTCACCCCTGCACGGGCTATGCCCGCACTACGTTGTGTTGGTTGCAGACGACGGACAGGGATGATCGTGGTTGGGGCACGAGGATCAGGTCGGTACCTGGAGGTGGATCACTGGGTGGGGGGTACTCGGAGCAGACGGCTGGACCCAAGGAGCTGTGGAGGCTATCTGTACCCACCCTTCAGGTGGGACTTCCAGTGGACGGCTCGAGGTTGCGGCATTACTTTCAGTTGTTGTTTCCCCTTTCTAGTTGTACTTTACTTTCAGTTTGGGTTTTTATATTGTCCCACTTACTTTTCCGCACTTACTATTGTACCCAGTTTTTACATAGTGTTTACTTCTTATTTCTTGCTATGTGGCTTTGTTTACTTTACAAAGGAAATGCCTTCCCTTTTTACCGGGAATTAGGCCTTGGTGCTAGTCGCCAGCCCCTGGCCTATGGAAGGCGGGCCTGGGGTAGTCACGGCATGGGCCCTGAGGAAGGGTCGTGACAAATTGGTATTAGAAGAGTTCGGTTCTACCGCAGAACTCTGAACTCTGATCTTTCTCTATGTGAAGCAATAATGTTAAGATTATTGAGTGTGGTTATCAGTCCAGGGAGTCCAGTGTTGGTTCGGCGGCCGCCGTATCCGTACACCCGGATCCTGACTTCTGATTTCCGACTTAATGCACGATAACATTGATTGCATTTGTGTTTCAAGTTTTCTTTGTGATTACTTTGCGTCAGCTCACCAGGTATACTGTTTGACCGTGGCGCACCTGTTTCTTTTTAGGATGGCCCCACGACGGTAGCCAGCTAGGGTTCTGAGCATTGCGTGTGACGACAGCCCACCGAGTGACGAGGCCTAGGTACAGGGCCCTTTGATAGTAGAGGCACCGACGATACCTCTACCCGCCGAGCCACCGATGCAACCAGCCCCAGCCGCTGACGATGCACGTCGCCTTACTGCACTGCACGAGTTTCAGCGTCAGCGACCGCCCAGGATTCATGGGGAGACGGACCCTCAGGCAGCCGAGGATTGGCTGGAGGAAGTTGTACGGGTTTTCAGGTTAGTGAGGACACCAGCAGACCTCATGGTGATCCTCGCAGTGAGCATACTGCACGCCGCAGCAGGCAGATGGTGGAGCTTGATGCTCCAGGTGCACGACGAGGCATCTCTTCTCTGGATGGACTTTGAGAGCCTCTTCTGCTCGGAGTTCTTCCCAGCCACCCTCCTTGCAGTGCGCATCTAGGAGCTTCTTCAGCTGCGGCAGGGCAGCTTGACGGTCGCCCAGTACTGGGAAATATTTACCGATCTCTCGGGCTACTCGACAGACATGGTACGGGACACATTCTTCCGGGCCTAGACCTTTGAGTAGGGATTGAGGCATCAGATCAGGGCATCGCTGATCTCTCTCAGCATTCCAACACAGGAAGGGGTACTGGAGCGATCCCTTCTGTTCGAGAGCTTCCTTACTGAGCCTACATCAGTAGCGAGACCTACCGTAGGGCGGCACATAGTAGAGTCTTCAACAGCAGGCAGTCGACGGATGACTCATGGATCCAGGAAGACCAGACCCTATGGCGGATGATCTCAGGACACTGTCTCAGTAGTGTGGGGCACACAACGTGGAGCCAGTCTTTCGAGAGGCAGACAGTGCTATGCATGCGGAGGGCAAGGCCACATGGCTCGTGACTGCCCGACCCGCTGTGCAGAGGAGCACCAGACGGTTGAGGGACCACCAAGGTAGAGGCATAAGGTCGATCATGGCGGTCCGCAGGGAGCAGTTGGACGAGGCAGAGGAGCTAGCCAAGCAGCAGGTGGTGGGTGACGCTTTGAGGCTCTACCACCACCACCACCAGGAGGTTGACCCCGACCACAAGGAGCTAGTAGGTAGAGACAGGCACAGCTTCAAGTAGTGGAGGCCTATGACCACGGTGCGCCCGAGATGATTTTAGGTACTATATGTGTCTATTCAACCCTTGTTGTAGTTCTTATAGACACAGGAGCGAGTCATTTCTTCATAGTCGCAGCCCTTATTCAGAGCTCGGAGATTCTGACGGATCCATTGGCTCGATCCTTACGGCTAGAGATTCCTACAGGAGAAGACTCGACAATTACACACTAGTGCCGGCAGTGTGAGCTTACTCTAGGAGGTGAGAGCTTCGGCTGGGATCTACTTGTAGTGGCGTCAAGGCCTTACGACGTCATCTTGGGCATGGATTGGTTATCTACAGTACATGATCAGATTGACTGTATTAGGCGCAAGGTGCGGTGTGTACGTACCGACGGGAGAAGGTTCACCTTCACTAGAGAGAAGGAAGCCTTTGCAGCATAGGATAGACTCTCGCAGAGGAGAGGACATCCCATCACTCAACAGTTGGATAGCCTCATCCTAGGAGCATTTGACGTGCGGAGTCCTGGTTTTCCTCCATTGGTGCATCAATATGCGGACGTTTTCCCCGACGACGTTCCAGGACTACCTCCTCGCAGAGAGGTATACTTTTATATTGACAGGTACCCTGGGATAGCCCCGATATCCACTCCAGTATATCGGATGGCCCCCGCTGAGCTTCGAGAGCTACGAGTACAGTTCGAGGACTTGCAAGGCAAGGGATTCATACGACCTAGTGTTTCACCCTGGGCTTTCCCGATATTGTTTTCCAAGAAGGAGGACGGGAGCTTGTGACTTTGTGTCGACTATCATCGCCTGAACCAGGTGACCGTGAGGAACAAGTATCTGCTACCAAGGATTGACAACCTCTTCGATCATCTCAAGGGAGCACAGTGGTTCTCAAATATAGACCTTAGGTCAGGCTATCACCAGCTCAGAGTTCGGGACGAGGACGTGCAGAAGACGGCCTTCAGGTATCGGTATGGCCACTATGAGTTCTCGGTTATGCCATTCGGCGTAACAAATGCTCTAGAAGTGTTCATGGCCCTCATGAACAGGATCTTTCAGCCATACCTTGATCGATTTGTTGTGGTCTTCATCGATGACATTTTGATATACTCGACCACTGAGGAGGAGCACACCTACCACTTGCGGGTTGTACTAGACACACTCCGAGAGCACCAGCTTTATGTAAAGCTCTCGAAGTGTCAGTTCTGGATACGTGAGGTCCACTTCTTGGGACACGCCATCTCTGAGGCGGGAGTTGTGGTGGATCCTGTGAAGATCGAGGCAGTGCTAGCTTGGGAGCCACCCAGGAGCGTGACGGAGGTGCGGAGTTTCGTGGGGCTAGCTGGGTACTACCGGAGATTCATTCCAGACTTATCCAAAGTTTCATCACCACTCTAAGCTTTGATGAAGAAGGGGAAAGCCTTTATGTGGTCAGACAGATGTCAGCAGAGCTTCCAGGAGCTGAGACAGACATTGACCAGCGCGCCTATCATGAGTCTACCGGAGGAGGGAGTTGGGTACGTAGTTTACTGCGATGCATCAGGGACTGGACTCGGATGTGTCTTGATGCAGGAGCGGGTTGTGATCGCCTACAGATCACGTCAGTTGAGGTAGCATGAGCAGAACTATGCTACCCATGACCTGTAATTAGCAGCAGTGGTCTTCACTCTGAAGACATGGCGACACTATCTGATGGGCGAGCGCTTGACAGTCTATTCTGACCATTAGAGTCTCAGGTACATCTTCTCACAGAAGGACCTGAACCTGAGATAGCGGTGATGGCTCGAGTTCTTCCAGGACTATGACTTTGAGATAGTCTATACTCCGGGATATGGGAACGTGGTAGCCGATGCTCTCAGCAGGAGGATGGGCATTCAGCTACTTGGGGAGGCGACAGAGCAGCTAGCAGCTTTGAAGATATCCTTCGTGGATAGAGATGAATCAGCCTTCCTTCAGTCACTCATAGTCACTCCTCCACTACTGCAGCGGGCCATAGAGGCACAACGTGGGGATGCCGATTGTGAGACACGGCGTGTGCAGATATCCTCAGGAAAGGAACCTGATTGATTCTCCATGGGATGAGAGCACGACGTCCTTTTCAGAGGATGTACCTTGGTACCAGTTGCTTTACGGGAGGAGATGCTAAAAGAATTTTACACTTCCCCTTTGGCGGTACATCCTGGAGTGGAGAAGATGTACCAGGATCTCAGACAATAGCACTGGTGGACGGGCATGAAGAAGGTTGTGGCAGAGTTCATTTCTCGATGCCTCACCTGCCAGCAGGATAAGGCCGATCACCAGGTACCAGCAGGCTTGGTACAGCCCTTGGAGGTTCCAGAGTGGAAGTGTGACGCAATATCTATGGACTTCATGATTGGACATCCACGCACTTCCAGAGGTCACGACTCCATTTGGGTGATTGTCGACCGACTCACCAAGTTGGCTCACTTCTTACCCATCAGAGAGAAGGGCTCAGTGGAGAGTTTGGGACGTCTCTACGTTCGAGATATTGTACGGGTTCATGGTTTTCCATCATCCATCGTCTCTGATCGAGATGCTCGCTTTACTTACCAGCTTTGGAAGGGGTTGCAGGAGGCATTCGGGACGCAGCTACGTCATAGCACCGCCTTTCACCCCCAGACAGATGGTCAGACGAAGAGGACCATTCAGAACCTCGAGGACATGCTCCGTTCATGTGTCCTCGACTTTGGTCGTAGATGGGAGGACCACCTACCCTTGGTGGAGTTAAAGTACAAAAACATCTACGACTCCACCATCAAGATGGCACCATACGAGGCGTTGTACGGCCGACCTTTCAGATCTCCTCTGTGCTGGACAGACCCTGGGGAGTCAGCACTTGTGGGACCGGAGATGGTCCAGGCCACGACGGAGAAGGTCCAGGTCATCCAGGAGCGGATGAGGACAGCTCAGAGCCGGCAGAAGTCTTATGCTGACAGGAGGTAGAGGCCACTAGAGTTCGAGGATGGAGACCACGTCTTCTTGCGGGTCTCACCTCGACGTGGACTAAGGAGATTTGGCCCAGGTGGAAAGTTGCCTCCACGCTTAATCGTACCATTCCAGGTCCTCAGCAGGATTGACGAGGTGGATTATCGCCTGGCTCTACCACCTCAGTTGCACCGAGTGCACGACGTCTTCCGCGTATCCCAGATAAGGAGATACATGCACGACCCGGCGCATATCATTGACCATGGGGAGATAGACATAGATGATGGGGTGACTTTTGCGGAGATCTCAGTGGAGATCAAGGATTGACAGGAGAGGGTCCTACGTGGACGGTCAATTACTCTAATGTGCATCAGATGGCAGCACGGGAACCTGCAGGAGAGCACTTGGGAGTGCGAGGCTCAGATGCGTGCATAGTACCCACATTTATTCCCCTTGTTTTTTATGTATCTTTACGGGGACGTAAATCCCTGATGTGGAAGTAAAGTAAAGACCCGTAAAATTCAAGGGAAATTTTTTCTTAATTTTTTTTGGGATTTTACAAGAATTCTGTTTCTGACAGCACTTGATTCTGAGGCCCGGTGTGCCCGAAATTTCTATCTGAAGTTTAGCTTGGGTACGTTCAGTGAACGAACGAGCGGGTTTTTCTAACTTTTGAACCAGTGCTCAGAATCGAATTCTGAGGGCACCGATGGATTCGCAGCACTGGTAATTTCTTAGGAACACCTTTTCCAAAGTTGTGTTTATACGGGAGAAGTTGTTAAAATTTTGTGGAAGTTTAAATAAAAATTGAGCTATAATTTTTATTTTTTCTTTCTAAGTGGTTAAAACCTTTGAGTGGAAGTTGGGGGAAACCACCCAACTTCCCATGGGAGGTTATAAGGGTGGTGGGGCCCACACGAACCCCACCCCTTCATATTCCCTAACTCTTTCAACTCACCAATAAAGTTGATAACTTATGTTAATTAATTAGGTGATTTTAATTGGAATGTTTGAATTCAACTGCTTAAGTCTTGTTAATAAAATAATGGAAGTACTTTTTTTATTTGGTTGAAATCATGTTGTGTGAGTCTTTGGAAGAAAAGGAAAAGCTCTTGAAGTTCTTCTTCCTCGACGAAGAACGCGAAGAACGCGAAGAACACCGACCTCCGACGAAGGTCGACAAGAATGCCGGATCCTCGGGGATTGACGACGCGACGCCGACGAATAATTTCTCCGCGATGTGACTCTCTCCTTCCACGACGTCTTCTTCCACGATGGTTATTTCTGCGACGAACCCTCGCTCAACGAATTCGACGAGGTAGGGGTTTTATGCATTTCTATTCATGAATTTCTTCCGTCATCATTCCTCGTACAATTGGACCACTTGTTATCAGATAACGGGAGGGGGCCGGACCGCACAAACACGGCCGACCCTCCTCCCCTTTTTCACTTGTCTACATTGTGGTGGAATGGAACGAGGATGGAGTGGTTCCGTCGCACCGCGCAGGGTCATGCGGCAAGGAATGCGTGGTGCCGTCGCGCCGCGCCGTTGAATCAAGCAAGATCGTGGCGCCGTTGTGCTGCGCCGGAGAACCCCGAAGGCACTGCGGCCATAGTGGGGCCGTGGAGGAGGGGCGCGGTGCCATCGTGACGTGCCGGGTAGACCAAGTTCGCGGCGGAGCAGGGACCGGCGGCCGGTTCTGGGCCGCCAACATTGGAGCAGGGGGACCGGTCATCGCTGGTCCCGTGGCGGCAACAGCCGGCCGGAGCGGGCCGGCCGGACAGAGGAAGATTCGGGGGTTACGACCCCCGGCTGGCCAGAGTGAGCTCCCCCCCCCATCATGGGGGTCATGGTTACGAAACAGGGGGGTAGGCCCCTCCCCCCCCCCATCCGCTCGGCCGAAACGGTCGAGCCACTTGGCGAGCGCCAGAGCGCCGGGCCGCGCCAGCCAGGATGGGCCGCACCAGCCGGGCCATGCCGCGCCCAAGCGGGCCGGACCCAGACCTGGGATGGGTCGACCTAGTTCGGGCCGACCCAGAGGGTATCGGGCCGGGTCGGACCGGGCCCGAACCCCCTAATACTGGACTTTTCGGTCTTTTTCCCATAACATGGGCTGTAGACCTCCGATCAACGCACCGTCAACTGCGATGCGATCTTTGGATCGAGATGGTTGTTTCGGTATATCGCACTTAAGTTTTGAAAGGACTTTGGGTTCGGCCGGTTTGGTTCGTACACGAAACCAACCGGGCCCTCAGAGCGGAAACGCTTATAACTTGAGCTCCGGACATCCAAATGATGTGTCGTCAACTTTGTTGGATTCCTCTAAGTGAGACAGACCTTTTAACTTAATCCTCTCAATGTTTGGATGCTGTTAGAGTACGGTCGGGTTGGTTTTGACTTAAAAACCAATCGGGACCCTGGGAAGAAAAGGCCAATAACTCTCAGACCAGGCATCTGATTAACGCATCGTCTGTGATATTGAGTTCATGTTGGGAATACGGAACTTTTGGATACATCAACTATGGACTATGTGTCAGTTGATGTAACAGCCATTCGGCTCGTGGAGCAGACCCTTCCGAACGAGCTTGCTTTGTGCGGGAACCCTAGAGCTGGCTCAGACTGCGATGACGATGACGACTGTGCAGAAATCCTCTGTGGATTCGGCGGCGAAGACTACAACACTCAGTGATCCTGCGTGGATCAGTGCTACCAATCCTGTATGGGTCAGATCCTGTGTGGGTCAGCGCTCAGCGGTCCTGTGTGTGCCAGCGCCTACAGATCCTGTGTGGGTCTGATCCTGTGTGGTTCATTACGGGGGTTAGTTACCTATCGATTCTGTGTGGGTCATTGCAGGGGTTAGTACCTATCGATCATGTGTGGGCCCGACAACTTATATGAATCAGTGGCTACATCTGATCATCTCTATCTTCTTACAAAAAAGTATACCTGTGTGAGATGAATCTTGACTTTCAATCCTTATCTTCGATAAGATTGACTTGATATCCTGTGTGGATTACGTTTTGCTTTCTTGTGTGGATTGGGTTGTGATTTATTGTGTGGACTGGGTTGTACTTGAGCTCGGATGTTGGAGCCGAACGTGAATTGATGACTTAGGTATATGTATGGGCATATACCTAAGTAGTTACGGATGTTACTTCATGTTTGTATCTTTCCTTTGTGGTTTATCCTTTGTGGATTCTGGGAGACCTTCGGGGGTCTCGGGGTCCCTACTGAGTAGCTTATACTCACCACTGCACGGGCTATGCCCGCACTAGGTTGTGTTTGTTGCAGACGATGGACAGCGCTGATCATGGTTGAGGCACGAGGAGCAGGTCGGTACCCGGAGGAGGATCACTGGGCGAGGCGTACTCGGAGCAGACGGCTAGACCCGAGGAGCTATGGAGGATATCTGTACCCACCCTTTAGGTGGGACTTCCAGTGGACGGCTCGAGGCTACGGCTTTACTTTCAGTTGTTGTTTCCCCTTTCCAGTTGTACTTTACTTTCAGTTTGGGTTTTTATACTGGCCCACTTACTTTTCCGCACTTTCCGTTGTACCCAGTTTTTACTTAGTGTTTACTTCTGCTTGCTTTCTCTATGGGTTTGTTTACTTTACAAAGGCAATGTCTTCCCTTTTTACCAGGAATTACACCTTGGTGCTAGTTGCCAGCCCTTGGCCTATGGAAGGCAGGCTTGGGGTAGTCGTGGCACGGGCCCCGAGGACGGGTCGTGACAATAATATCCTATCATCCTCGATCCCCATAGATCATGATGATTGTTCCTTAGTTTTTACTCATCTAAAAATATCATAATCAATAGATAAGTCATTTTAAAATACCATAAAAGGATAAAAAGATTAAAAAGTACCGAAGAGATTAAAATATTATTTAAATTAAATATTATAATCATAATATAATATTGGAATTTACAACTTTTCAGTATAAACATATCAAAATAAATTTATAGCCTTTTCATATTATAATTTATATATCATTGTGTTATAGTAAATGGATAGTGTTATATGGAAGAAAAATTACAATTACTAATAATTTAGTTCTTTAACATTACATAAATTATTATTAAGGTTATTTAAAAATAAACTATCAACTGACTCCAACAAACAAATGGTTAAAGTTTTATGATCATTAATCCTACCCCATTTCAAATTTAAACCATCAAAATAATTTTATCATTATCATTTCTCATAATTTTTTAGATTTTTCTAATGTAGATATGAATATGGATTAATGTTTTTATTGATAATATGTGGATGATGAAAATATATTATTATAGGAATTGGTCTACTCTCTTTTGAGCCAATTGGAGTCTTAGAAAACTTTTTTCCATAGTATTTGTAGTATGTATGGTTTTAGGGATGGTTAATTTATCATAGTTGATTATGTTTTTAAATGGGTTTAGAGCTATGTATATTTGGATAAAAATGATTCAAACTAAGGGAATGTTTTCTAGACCATTTATATTTCATATATGTAATTGAATGGTTTTAATAAGATGGTAGTATACTACATGAAATAGTATTAATGATGATGCGTTAATGGGATTTTAGTATTTATAATAAATAATTTTATTTCATGTAATATATAATTATATTTGAAAGATATAGGCAAGGGATAAATTGTTCATTATAGATTTAGTTAATAATCTTCTATAAACGTTATTTTATTAAATTTGATAAATTTTATTATAGTGATTATTTACTGATTAAGTAATGGTTCGTAGATTTCAAATAAGTTATCATAATGAGTTAGGCATAATATTTTAATATGACGATTACCATGTAATGGATTTTTGAATAATGAGGGAATAATATGAATTAATATTCATGAAGAATATTTTTTTAGATTTCCTTATTAGATGATTAGTGAAATGAGAAAATATAAGGGGGATGATGTGATGATTTATTATATTCATTAAAATAGTTTTAATTATTTTATATATGATTTGGATATAACCACATATTCATCCTAATTAAATTTGAACTCATTGTGTTTTCAATGATGATAATCATGCCCAAAAATTAGTATATCATGGGATTAAAATAAATTTTTATTTGATAGAAAATGAGAAAATAGAAATTGTTTTGAATATATAAGAAATAAAAATGAATTATTTCTATATCTATTAAATACAATGATGATAAATACATTTTTTTCATTCCATGATATAATTTTTTAAAATCATAAACTCAATTTTGGAGTAAAAAAACTCACTCATTAGTTAAATTAAGATAATCTATACTAAGAGGGTTGGATAAAACAACTGAACATCTGTTGTAATATTTATAAATTATTATTCACTTCAGTACCAACCAATTATATTTCATTGATAATATCACTTAAAATACTCATTTAATACATATTTGTATAATATTAATCTGAAGCCAAATAATCCAAATTCATTATATATACTCATTTCATAGTCAAATTATATTTTTATTCATTGAAAATTTTATTTTTTATGTGGATCATAATTATTGTAGATGGGTAGATTAAAAAATTCAGATTCCATTCATTTATTATTACAATATAATGTATAATTCCTATATTGATCTTCTTAGTTCTATAGTGGAAATAATTTAATATAATAATTAGAATTAATTTAAAAATAATTGATGAATCCCATATTACAAGTTCATGCTATATTTTCCCTTTCCATATTTAAATAAAATATCACACTCAAGTGAGGTATAGTGGAATATCCATATTAGTCATGTAGCACATAAGAATAAATTGATGAGTTTTTAGTCATTATAAATTGTTTTCCATTATTTATCATCAATCGGTATAATTGGGAACCCTAGATTTAGACAAATACTGAAAACCATATTTGATGTTTTATATGAAAAATTATTAATACAAAAACAAAAAATTATATTTTTAAAACTATGATAATTAATTTATAAGGAAAAATATATATTTGTGAAGGAAATGATTGGAATAATAAATTATATTTCAAATATTCATGAGGTATTATCTAAAGTATATATCACCTATACAGAGTAATACCATATGTCTGAGTGAAAAATTGTAGACATTGAATATTCTTTAATGAGTATATTTATGGAAATTATTTAGATTTATATTGAGGATATGAGGTTTTAGAACTAGAACATTATTTTTTATGGAATTCTGAGGTTTCGTTTTCATTCAGTGAGGGAGTTACTGAAATATTTCATCACTTTTATAGATAATTTCACCCAAAGGATACCAAATAATATAATGTTTCCAAATTAAAATATAATTGGGCATTAATTGAGAGAGATTTTGGTATTTTAATTTTTTTTCATTACCTATAAATTTCTAATAAATGTGATTTCTTTATTGTGACACTTTATAATTTCATCATGTATAGATTAATGGATTTGATGGTATCAATACATGTTATGAAAATTCAGCACTCTGATGTTTAATTCCATATAGGGTCTTATGAATATTATAAATTTTTATTATATATTAAACAATTCATAATACCTAAAAAATGAAATTTAACACAAACTACTCCTAGTGGAACATATTTATGATTTATTGGGTTCATACAAAGATCATCTATAATTGTGAAAAATTGATTACTACTGGGTTCTTTTAAAGACTAAATATTATTATGTTAGCGTTATTAAAATTAATATATACATATCATCTTTTAATAAATGACTTATTTATTTATATTATATACGTTTTTATGAAATATTTTGAATTTTTAGGGATATTGGTATAATAAAAAATATCACATTGAAATATTACCTAAAAATTGTGATCAATTATTATTTTTTATATGATGACATTTAAAACATTGTATGAAATGTAATTTCAATCACCATGTTTTATATAATGGTAGCTGAAATTATTTTCAAAGATATAATGGGAGAAATATTTTAGAATCATATTTTTCAAATTGTGAAAAAAAATTATATTTCATTGAATCTGAATGAACCATATATGATTTTTTAGAAATGTGTTATGTAACATATTATCAAGTATAATGAATTAATTATAGTGAAACATAAATATGAATATTATTATATTTAAAATTGCTGAAATATATTCCATAATATAATGGAATGTTTTATATAATTTTTAATATTTGTATGGTGTTATATTATCTAGATATTTATTCTAGATAGAAGTAACATTAATAATTTTTCAAAGGATTATAATTTTGATTCACATAATCAAACTAGTCACATTTAATCATTTACTATAATTTTTAAATTAATTAACAATATATTCATGGAAATTGAAATATGTATTTATTTATAATTGACCCAAAATTATTCATGGTAAGCATTTATATTGATTTTATGTGTTAGTTCATAATGTTTAGTTTCAAGATAATTCAATGGGACTATTTGAAATAATAAATCTAAGAAAATGAAATATATTTTCTAGAAGTATGATTATTGTAATTATTAAGACATGAAGTATCCTGGTACGTATAATTATTACACACCAACAGTTTTTTAATTTTTTACTTATTGATTAATTCAATTATGTTTTTGGTAAAATGTCAAATATATTAGAAATTTAATTTCCATGGATATTTTATTGTTATTATATGTAAAATTATATAAAAATTAGAATAAAATAATTCTATTTAAATAATATATAATCATGTGTATGCCTAGATTAATTTAACAATTTTTTATCTTAGTTGGTGAATCATGAATATTATTTAACAAATTTAACAACTTATATTAAATTATCTAATTTTAATATTTCATTATCTTAAATGACTAATGCATAGAGTCGTAAATAAATAAGCATATTTGAAGAGATAACATTAACACTATAATCTATTTATTTTAAGTTCACTATTATAGTAAATCATGTTTTTTGCAGACATAAGGACTCAACCATGAACATTACATAATCATGGGTTTTATGAAAATAATTAATTCTCTTAAATTGGAGGATCATTTTATATTATTATATAATTTAGTAAAAATTTACTGATAACAACACCATATATAAAGTAGAAACATCTAAAAATTATCCATTTTGAATTAATATAAAACATTAAAAATAATTAATGTTTATATTAAATGGATAATGTTAATGAATTTAAACATGATATATTATTTTCCTTTAACCATCCATAAATAATCTGTAGAATATTTTCAAAATGGTGGATGATCATAGAAATCTTTGTATGGTACAAAGAAATAGAAATATTCTTGTCAATTGTAAAACATGATAACTCATGACATGATTACCATTATCTCAATATTCTCTGAGTGAATGTAATAAAACCATTCTGAATAAAAATCACAAACACAATTTTTTCAATTGAAATTTTTAAAACTCATATCTAGTAAAATAATAAATCCTTTTTGGAAACAAAGATCATTATATTCATAAGAAATTTCTACTGATGTTAGGAATAAATGGAGCCACCATAATTACTAGGTGAAACCCAATCATAGATACCTCCCCTTTTAATTTTTACACAAGGATCATTAACTAATTAAATTATAATGTGTAAAGGGAAATCTATTTTTTATTCAATATCAATATTGATTAGTTGTATTTGGGTTCACTGAAAGTACAAGATATGTTTATCTCTCCTGAAGTTATTTGGAAACACCCAATGTATAAGCTATATCAAAAATTCCCATAGTGATCTATGCACACACATTGTAAAAACTATATCAAGATCACCCATGAGATATAATGTGGACAAGGTAACGTGTCATAAATAATTGTTTTCAATTATTTACATTTCAACTTATATCATTTGGAAAAATATTTTAAACAATTGGAAAAACACATTATAATATCATAAAACAATTTCATTTAAAACCAAATTTTCAATAACAAAAATACCAAGAGAAATTGAAATATAGTTTTTTATTGAATAAATAAAAAATTAATGAAAATGAATCCAAACATAAAATAAGGGTTATGGTGTGGAATAATTTTTATACAATATATGTTAAGATATAAATTCTCATGGTCATTTCTAATTCATCTAAAAATAATCATTGAAATTATAACTTCTAATAACCTTTAAATGAATGTCAACAGAGACATAAAATTTCTTTTATAAAATTCATGTAAATATAATATCATTAATATGAAAATTATAATAAAATTTTAATGATGGAAAGTTTTTTTAAAATTAAATCATAATGAAATTTAAAAATGAGGTATATTATAAATTGTCCAATACATTTTTTTTATACATGTCTTATGTGTTCCTTATTTTCCTCTTTTGTATTCCACCTCATTAGGATTATACATACATGATTTATATATAGGAATTCTAATCCAACCATTGAATATAGTATCCATGGAGGGAAATATGAAAGGGTTTGTGAAATGATTTTATAATCGAAAATTATATGTGTGTAATAATATGATCAGAGTTGGGTGGAATTTTATATATGGGGATAAAAAACAATTCGATTTTTTTTAAATAAAATGTTGTACCATCATTTTTCAGAAACTGAAATGCTCAAGAATAGAGAATTATATAGCAATTTATAATATATGGTGGAAATATATACTGAAAATAGAATTTATAAAATTATTTAGGTCTTTTAAACCAATATTAATTTAGTTTTACCACTCATTAAACAAGTTTCACTATATCTTCTTTAAATGATTTTTTTTCTTTTCACTAATCACTATGTCGAAAAATATTATGTATTTATTATAAAATAAAAATTATACCAATTACATATATTGAATAAATTTTATCATTTTCAATATATAATAATATAATAAATTAATTTAAAATAAATCCAATTGATGTGATGATGATGAAGTTCATAAATGAACATAATTTTTAATCATATGATTATTACATACATGCTCTAAGAATAGTAATCCTTATTAAGTTATTTTAAATTAATATTTATTGATAAATATATTATTAATTAAATTATTACTTACATCATTAGGGGAAATTTAATTTTGTTGAAATGTAGACATAATATGAACAGAAAAAATGATTCCAAAAAAAACCAAATAATTTATTATAATAAAATAATGTTTACATGTGACTTAATATGATTAATTTCATTAAATATGAATAAATAATACATATTTAAAATTAATTAAATTATATACCCAAATGTTACTTTTTAATTAATTATTTTTTTAATAATAAAAGATACATTAAATAATTATTATTTTCAATATTCACAAAAAATCAACATTTTCCAAAAAAAATCATAGAATTTCACCCCTAGTATTTTTAGACTATATAATTTTAATTAATTAGGATTATATAATTAAATAAAATATAAAAATTTTCATCAAATTAATTATAATATTATGCAATGAAATATAGTATAAATAATTTTTGAAAAATAATATTTTTGGATGAATAAAATGACTTTAACGAAAACTATATATTAATTTCATAATAATATGAAAAAAATTATATTTAGTTGTAAATTTTTATATTTTTAAATCATAATATAGAATATCCAATTCATACCCACAAATTTATTGGTCAATATTTAATGGGAATATATTTCTTGGGACATTTAAGTACGGTTTTTTGTTCCAATTAGAATGTCAAGCAAAGTTATCATTTTTCAATCGTAGGTTGTTACATTACAAAGAGATTTAGGAAACAATGTCCTATATATTTCGTGTTAAAGTCTACAAACAATGTTTTAATATTTCAAAATACTCTTGTTTATGTCACACATTTAAAAATGGGTAAAACATATTCTACTAAAAATTAATGATCGGGATGTGTGAAGGTCATATGGAATAATGAAAAACTATGTTTCTATATAGAATAACATTTTTTTGTAATTGAGGGTATAGAGATATAATAAAAGAATAATTCCAATATAATGATGATGAGTGTTATATATCATTAGTCATAAGAAATTGAATAATCAAGTGGAAGATAACATCCAAAAGAATATAACCCATGGTGTGCAAAAATACCATGAGGTCATCGAAAATAATGTTAAAAGGATAACATCTTCATTTTAAAGAAATTTTTCATAAATTTATATACTTTTTTCCTATATATATTAAGAAAAAACTATTAATATACATACATGAAAATTATAATGTCAAAAATTAATCAATTTAATCAAAAATATTATTTTTTCTCAAAACGATGAGTATTGACGATTATTTTTTATGATACAAAAACTAAAATCAACATATAATGTATCAAATAATCGACAAATGGATAACCGTGTAATCATAATCTATTTATACATTTACCAATAAGAAAATTATAGTCACAATATAATATGTTCCACCAATTAAATGAACTCTAATAAAATGATATGGAAAATAATATTCCAATACATAAATGATAACACCCAAATATTGTCTTAGATAATTCAATAAACAATTATCCTTATACTTACAAAAAAAATTTCTAATTATGATTGCAATCCAAAAAATAGATGGGTTGGATAAAATATCCATCCAATATTTATTTAACATTTATTTCTAGATAACACATATCGTATTTAAATCTCATGCCAAAAATTTTATTTTCCTAAATCAAATAGTATACATGATATAAAAATCAATCCCATAGGTAAAATGAATCACATAAAATCAATTATAGAATCAAATATTTTTCCGAAAAATAATTCTACAATTATTCCTCAAATAAAATTCCATATTTCATAGTCTACCCTAACTATATAAGGATACCAAAATTTTGAACATCACCTGAAATAACATTAATATCATGATTATCAAATCACTTTAAAAACCATTGCCTTCTATTTGATAAAATATACTTTTTCAAAATAAACATAAATATTATATATATAATATTTAACCCAAATTAATTATGTCATACTTATGGGGACATCACAAAGGATAGTGTAAAATATGTTACAATTTGTCACTCTTTTGTTATGGGTTCAATCCACACTATATTTTCAGATTATATAGTTTTTCATTTTTCCAATACAGTACTAATATAATTCATATTAAATTTCAAAAATATATGTAGATAACCCCAAAAAATAAAATCAATCAAAATTATATCTTATAAACCGTAAATTTCATCAATACCATTATACACATTTTCATGAAATTAAAAGGGCATTATTCAATTCATAACAGTTTCACTTGTTAAATATAAGGACACATATACCTTCAACATCTATCAATACTCAACAAATTCTACTAAAAGTACTACTATCTTATGAATAATAATAATATTACTAAAGAAATTAAAATATAATTATCCCTAAATATACCAATAAATAATAAATAATTAATACAAATTTGTAGACACCTTAATCACTCAATATTATTTAGAAAAAATTAATAATTATTATCCATGTAATTAAATAGTATATCCTTCCCAAAAAAATATTAATATCATAATAATATTCAAAAATTAAATTAAATAATCGAATATATAATCTATATATTTCATTTTCCAATTTTGATTTCAAAAAATTTAACTATAAAGGATTTACGAATTTAAAGACATTTACATGTAAAATCGTTCTAATCCTTTGTAGATAATTCCACATAGGACAACGATTTTATTATATCCCATACTACACTCTTTTAAAACATTAAATTTATATCATGGGAATATTTTTATTTAGATTCATTTTGTTTACAAAATTATTCTATTTTAATTTGAATATTATTACTTTATTCTCATAACTGAATATGAGAGATCATCCCAATATCATATGGAAATTTACTAGCTATTTCATCTCATTTTCATGACACATTTGATATTTAATATTTTTTTATGATTGTCACATAAACCTACAGGTAGTTTCATTAATGTTTAGATTTTTCTATTTGTAAACTCACCTAGGATCATGATGATTATAATTACTTATGTTATCTAATTATGAATAACAAAAATGTTTTTCTTAATATTTCTCTTTCAATTCAATTACTCATTCCAAAAAACATCATATTTTACTTAAAATCCATTATTAATTTCTTTTTTTATGGATCCAACCATATAGTAAATAAAATATGGTTAGTATCATAGTATAGAATAAACCCCAATAAGATAATATTTCTAGAGGATAAATTAAAATTATACCATATCCATGAAATCCATAATTCAAATCACTATATTTATTAAATGTACCATCATTGCACATATATAACTAACCCTTGTTGATTTAGATTATTTTTATTCTAATATCAAATCATATCCAAACCTGTAATTATATCTAAATCATTCCTCTAATACTACTTTTAAGAATCTAGTATTAATAATTATACAATCATGATATATATGTCAATAATTCATTATGATACATTTCAGGATATTCCAATGATTTTATTTTTATAGAGTTATGTTATATGTAATAAAAATGAAAATCATGTAATAAAATGTATACACTTCACATTAATATCAATTTTACCCAAAATATAAAACATTAAAAGTTAAAAATATATTTTCATTATGAACATAAAAGAACTAATGTAGGCAACATATTTTCAATTATGTGACCTCAAAACCAATGAATAACATTTTAAAAACATTGTATTAGATGAATATCTCAGTAAAGTACAAAAATGAAGGAAATCCATTCATATAGCAAGTGACATGAAAAAACAAGAAATGTTTACCTATACCTCAATTTTCATTGAGTGATTGAAATAAATTATTTCCACATGAAATTAAAAAACCATTTAATGAATGTAAATATTATAAATTACATAAAAATAAAAACAAATATTTTAGATACATAAAGAATAATATTCACAACCCATTATAGGTATATGTCCAACTAAACTATATCCCTGTAAAATTTAATGGAGAAACCCTATAGTATCTATATCATTATTCCAATTAGCATAAGAAAAATTAGTCAATCTAATGGAATGTTATAATATGGATCACCCATCATATAATCTATATCATGATTTTATAAAGTATTAACGGTTCACCGATTATATAATCTATATCGTTCTCAAAAGAAAATGTCAGGGAAGACACCATAATATAATATATATCTATGTCCCAGGTTCTATTTAATCACACCCATCATAAAAGCTATATTGGTGTCACCTATGAGATATAATGTGGATCATGTAAAATATCACAAATAAAACTATTTATACAAGAACCAATCAATATAGGACCATTAAAAAAACACTTTTTAACCTATATTAAAACCATATTTAGATATCAATGTAAAATCTTCTTTTAAAGAATAATTTTTATTTTTAAAATACAATGAAATATAGAAACATTTATTTACATTAATGAAATATGAAATCATGTAATGAATGTAAAACGTCATGTAATTTCCATATCATTTAGAAAAGTAATTTTCAAATTATATAATAAAATAGAAGATTTTATTAATCTATTTTAATGGTTGTTAAAAGATTTTGTAAAAAAGGTTCATTTTGAAAACAATTAAATGAATTTTTTAAGGAACATACAATTTCATTAATAAAATATTCATTATTATATAATTATATTTATAAAAAAAATTTAAAAACATAGAAATGTAATATATATTTTTTGATAAATATGTCTTAAATCATTAATAATGTTGTTTTATTTTAAATTTTCCCTTAACATGAGTATTATTTGTCACAGGTAATACTTATCTTAATCTTTTAAAGACTACCACAATATGACTATAAATAAAGACTACAAAGGATTATTTTATGATCCAAAAAGGTATATCATGACACCTGGATAAAATTAAAGAAGGGATTTGGGATAGTCATGGATTATCCAAAAATCATAGAACATGTGTATATGGGAGGATATAGGATTTCCTTTTATATGTGGGGAGAGAACATATTTGGAATTTCTATTAATAAAATATTAAACACATGTTTTAGACATTAAAAATGGATCCCAAATGGAACATTAATGATCCATAGATGAGATGAGGTCATAATATATCTATAAAGTCATCTTTCAATAGGTTATTTTTCATTTTTTACACTTAAATTTTTAGATTACACATGGTAATACCTTTTATAACTTAGTCACTGTAAAATATTTTTTTATTTTCACCATTAATTATAAAAATAATAATTTTAACATATTATATAATATAAAATATTCTTATTTAACAAATATAATTCATTATATAATATTCAACATTGTAAATAGAAAATATTTAATTTAAAATATAAATCTAAAATGAGATGAAAAATATATTTCATGAAAAGTATTCTTTTCAAGAATAAGACGATTTTATATTTACTATATAAGAATTAATAATTATTTCAAAAAACTAAATTTCAATATAAATGTGTATATATATTATATATAATTTCTATCTGAATTAATCATCAACAGGGGTAATTTTAAATAATTAATTTGGCGTCACATTATGCATGTTAAAATATTTTTGAGAAAAAAGAAATTTAAGACGAAAAATAAAAATATACTTAAAATATATATAAAGTTTATTCTGATGAAATTGATTATATTCAATGGAACTGAGAATACTTTTTTTATTTGAAAAAATATTACAATCATAATGGGACTATAATGTTATTTTTTAATTAAATGAATTAAACATCATACGAAAATCAATATTTTTACTATTAACAAAAAAATAATTTTCATCCCAACAAATAAAAATTAACCCTATTTATTTTTTATTTTTTTTATTGAAAAAATTATATTAATATTATGAAATAAATTTTCAAAATGTTATAGTATTTAATTAAAATACCGTTCTTCAAAAACCACTAAAATTCATTTTTGATGATATTTCATTGGATGATTAAAATATGTTTATTACTAATTGAGCACTTATTTCTAATTAAATTATAAATAATTCTATGAATAATATAAAATATATATGTATTTCAGAAAAAAAAAATATTTATAGTCATATAGACGAATTTAAAATCTGTGTAAATTGAGTTATATATTTTCTGGGCCATTTATTCTCATTACGGTGTGTCATATACAAAATAGGAAAAATTTTATTATTGTTAAATATATTAGTGATATATTATATCTTTCATAATAAATTATTATATAAAATAATTTTTTTCTTCTTCTATAAAACCCATCCTATTAAAATTTAGTTAACATTGTACATATAAAGTGTTTTTTTTATTAATTTTCCTTAGAGGTAAAAATAGAGTACAATTTCATTCCTGAACAACAATGATATAAGATTTATTCAATAATTAATAAAAATTAATCAATTTATTACTCAATGTTTGATTTAAAAATTATATTTAAAATAAAAAATATTTTCTAGTTATTCTTTTTAAATGAAACACAATATTTTTATTATTCATTCATTTCCTCAATAATTAATATTTTATTTTTAAAAAATTAACATGTTTTCTTCTGAGGATATAATGCTAATTATTACATTATAATTATAATAAATAATTGTAATATGACAAAATAAATAAATTTATTATTTATAAAATTTCAATAACTAAACAAAATTTATTATTACATCTTCTTTGAATGATTATATTTAATAAAAACCATTAATATGAATCAATGTTTATATAAATATGAAAAATGATATGAGTTTAATTACCTATATACATTATAAATAAAATACTTATATGAAACATTTTCATTGGTGATTTGTCTATCTCCATTGTAAATACATTAAATTCTCTATAGATTTTGATGTTTTCTTATTCTAATTGAATGATCATCTATAATAGTTGATAGTGATTTTATTTTACACATAGAATATGACTTATATGGTTTTCCAATATTTCGAACACATATGTGGTGCCCATGGTTGGGGGTATAATTTTTATTTTAAATAAGTAATATATATTGGATTTCCCAATAATTGTTATGCTAGAAAACCAATGTAAAATAAAATTGGAATTTAAATATTTTTTTTTTGAATATTTATTTTATAAACCCAAAATTTGGTAGATTATTTGATTTTATTAATATAATATAATGAAAATTATGATTTTTCAATTATTTGTATTTAAAATCCATAACAAAATAAATTAATTTTAGGAATTTACAATCCATGGACTATTATTATTCATTTTGATTATAGTTACATTATTTCATACAACAATAAAAATTATTTGAATTGTGATATCCTTATTATAATAAATATTAATATTTGTTGGGGTATCATCCCACATAAATAAATGAACTTTGATAGTTATATTATTGAAAATATCTTTGAAAAATTTATTCATAGGATTTTATTATCGAAATTGATTCAAGTGATTTATGTAATCATTATTGGTTATAATTTATATAATTATTTATTTGTATATTTATATGAACTCCATAAATAAATATGTATTTGATATTATATAAAATTTGTTAAAAATAGATAATTAAATTTATTTTCAATGAAATAAAAAACATATCCCATGTACAGTGTAATGATTTTCTAATATAGCCAGATTCTACAAAGTTATTACCCATATACTACATTCATTCATAATATTGCTATATAATCAATAAATGTAATGATTTATGTAGTGAAATAATATACACCATAATTAATTAATTGATGAAGATATATGAGGGAGATGAAATGATTGAAATAATGGTTTTGAACCACTTGGATTGGGATTTTCATTTATTTAATTTGAGGAATGAGTAGAATGTGATTTTGACAATATTATTTTCTCTATATCGGCTTTGTTTTTGTAAGGATTAATTAGTTAATCAATTATTATGTAATAAATTTATATAAGTTTTCCAATATTTAATTTTGTTTGTGATTTTTAATAAATGATCTTTATTTATAAAATTTTATGATATTGAGTTTAGGTATTATTGTCATTATCTCATTATTCCATGTGATTATTTATATTTATGTTTCTGATTATAAAATTTTATTATCTACATCAAATGAAACTCGTTAATTAAATTCAATCCTTTTTATTTATATAGATGACCAGAAATACATTAATTATAATATATTTAAAACACAATAGTTAAAAAACATTTAATGAAATCTTACATTGTTCATATATTTGATCGATAATTCATTATCTTCCATTTTCTTATTTTCAATAAGTCTTGAATTTTTTTATAGTCTCTATGGATTTTTTAAATTCATATTCATACATTTTTTTATTTTTTAAAAAAATTAAGGAATATTCATATCATTTTATATATGAGTTACTTTTGATAGTTTAATGAAATTTTGGAAGGGATATCTATTTTGACATACATGAAATCAACTAATTCATTTAGTTGCATATTCTTACAATAGTTGCATTCAATGTTGAATTCTAACTAGACCTTATAAATATATCTATAGTATAAAGTGTATAAATCCATTGTAATGAGATATTGATGGAGAAAAAAATCAATTTGTACTTGAGATGGTTGAGGAAATTTCATACAATGTTATATCTATTCAATATTACATCCAGGCTAATCAATGTCGACAAAAAGTTTTTGATGAAAATCACTAGGGATATATGAAATTTAAAATTGGTGAAATGGAATATCTATGAGTTTTGTAAAAACATATGTTTATAAAATTAAGAAATAATGTAAAAATGAGACCATTGTATATTGGCCACAGTGAGATTCAAAATTGAGTAGGGATTTTAGATTATTACATTGAGTTTCTACTAAACCACTCTGAAGTTAATATGCCTCTAAAAATGAAGTACATACCTAGTCTATCAAATGTAAATAAAAGGTTTTATAACTAGTTAATGATGTTTAATATGATCTAAAATATATAGAAATTTTGGATTGTAGAGATATATTGATTCAGAATAAGACTAATCCACTAGATAATTTTTTGTGGAATTATTTAAAATTAAAAAAACATACTTGGGGATCCAAGGATGAGATAAAATATATATATAATCATTTGAAATTATGAAAAAAATATAATTTTGCAAAAAATTATTTTTCAGGGGTAGAATGAAATAACCCAACATTTCATTATATTTTTTTCAAATATGATTTATTTCATTGTTATCCTTCTCTACATACAACGCTCAGTTTAAAAGATCCATGTTGTACAATTTAAATATTATTTTTTAACATCCATGTTTCAAAATTGACATTGAATCCGTACGCAAGAATAGGAATAATTATAATATATATAAATAATATTTTTCAATAATGTATAATATTAATTAAATGGTTGTAAAATGGTTAGAAATTAATACAATATTGATTGATAATAAACAATGACGTATTTACGAAATTTATTTTTTTTATCCTCATAATTTGTTTTTATAAATTAGATTAATATTTATTGGTAATTGTTTTATTAAATTACAATATAGTATATTTAATTTTTTTATTTTCATATAATGCTTTTCTAGGAAAGGAATATGAATAAATAAAACTAAATACTAAATGTTCACATTTTTTAAAAAATAGTTTTTGATGTGTTTTACATGATTCTTTTAAAATGGGTATTATATATATAAATATATATGAATTGAATCATGAAAAATGGATATCATATTTTCAATAAATTTCATAAAATTTTGTAAATAAGTCCCTACAAATTTTTCACATTATAAATTGTTACATTTGTAAACATTTTACAACTAGGTATGGGTAAAGTATATGAAACAACATTAATTTTTTTAGGATAAGGATTCAAAAATTCAGTAACACATCCCTTTATCATATTATATTATTTTATTTGAATATTTACATTCCATTTCCAAGAAAATAGTCCCCTTGTTTGAATTTTTTTTACTATTACCTTTAAATTATATTAAAAATAATATTTACAAAATGTCACTATCATTGATTTCATATCACTAAATTTTTTAAATAATAATAATAAGTGGTGATGATTATTAATAAATGGTTATTTATAAAATAATTTAATTTTATATATCATTGTAATTTATTTAAAGTACAATATGATTCAATAATTACAATAAACCCATACAGAAATGCAAAACATAGTTTGTTCAATTCCTGGAAAAATAATAAATGACTTCAAAATTATTAAATGTTATATAATATTAGAGAATTATTATTTTACATGAGTATTTTAGATAAATAAAATATAGTAGTAATTCATTAATGGTTTATATTATAATCAATTTTATTTTATTGTATTGTCATATTCAATTAAAATAAAGAATTCCAAATATGATAATAGGATAACTTAAAATAAAAAATATTTTATTGAATGGTTTAATATTCTTAAAATTAAATGATACAAAAAAATTAATGTGATATGGATGATCATATCATTAATTTTATATTTATCAGTCACAATCACTTTTATGATAATATTATTAAACCATGATGTTTAAATAATCATTTTTATCTGGAAAATTTTAAGATAGGATTAATGGGAAATAAAACAAAGAGAAAATAGTGAAATAATGAATCAAACTATTAAATATTTATTATATGAGATTATTTATGATTATAAATTTCTTTGGGTTTAATTATAATAATTATTTTTCACTTTTAATGGAAAATAATTTGTATTAGTTTTTCACTATGAAATTCCATGAGTGCCCCTCCAATCAAATATAAAATTGATCATTTATCAATGATTATGGACATTGTTTAAGGATTTTAGCTCTGCAATATATAATATAATACCTTAACATGATCCATTATGATTTTCAAGAGATTATATTTTTCAAAAAGGCCATCATTTCATCGCTTATAGTGAAAGACACAAGTTTTTTGTCAATAATGATGTTTATCACTTAACTGAACATATTCAATTTTACCTATTCTTATACATACTAAAAATAAATGGTACTTATTATGAAATAATTCATTATGTATCATAAGTTAAATTAACTGTAATTATGATGATGGATCTACCAATATTCACCTCTATCAAATATTTTAAATAATAATAATTTTTCTTTTGTATACGTGGGAACTACCACCTCAAAAAACTGATGTGATTCGTTTTTCATTTCTAATTTATATTATTTGGTATTAAATATAAATTTCATGAATATATATTCTATAAATTTTATATTAATTAATCTTTAAAGAATAATTTTTATTTACTAATATTTTCTTCCATTCATCCTAAAATTAAAAGATTGTTCATACATATTTATGAAATACTGTCTACTTGAATGGTCTAAGTCAATTTTTTATTTTTAAATTTAGTTGAAGAGAAAAAAAAATATAACAATATAATTATTTTATATGATTTGTATATAAAGGTAAAAAATTTCTTTATGGTGGAATTATTTTAAATTTATAATAATTGGGACTGCCATACCGAAGCAGACAAGAAATAAAAAGTATTTAACACTTCAAATAATTTATTTAATTATGAATTTTTAATAAAATTTGATAAAATATTATATGTAAACAATAAAATGAATGATTTATATGATTAAGTTTCAAGAAGGAATTTATTATTAATTTATATTTATTACATAGGACGTTTTAATGTGTATAATAAATTATAAGACACAAAGTCCAGTATTTATCTTACAATCTCCATATTTATTAATAATATATATTATTTTGTTGGTACAGATATCTAATCATGAATAAACTCTCATAGATTTTATGAATTTAACTTTAAATTATTAATTTTATAAATATTATAGGATTCAATTTAATTTTTCATTCTAAAAGTGGTTATGAATATGAAAAAATTGATTTCATTGAAAAATGGAATTATTTATCAGTTTTTTCAAGAATCGTTTTCCCTCAATTTACTAGTTGAAAAAAATAATTAATTTTTTCAAAATACATCCCTTATTTTTAATATTATTTTCAAACATGTATTAATATTTATGCATTTGACTAAAGTTAATCCACATGAATTTTTCTAAATGAAGCGATTTTAACTTTTTAATGATATTAGGAAAATAATATTCTTAAAAAACTTACATAAATAGAATAAAAAACCTTCATTAACATGAAATACATAAATAATTATTTGTAAATTATTATAGGATCTTATAAGAGAGAAAAAATTCATAAAATTTTGTTATATTTTCAGTTATCCAAATAGTGCTTTAATTCTGAATAATGTATTTTTCTCTAGAAATCTACCTATGATATTTTAAAGGAAATTATCATTCAATAAAAAATACATTTATATTATATATTCACTGATATGGATATGACCCAATAGTGTCATGAACTATTTTAAATTTTACAGAGTGTGATAATGCTGATTTAAGGTTGACTCAAAGAAACATGTTTCATTCCCAAAAGTTCATTTATTAATGATGAAACCATGATAAAACCAATTTCATTCTAATGTATTCAACAATTATTGAATAAATAAATCTTAATTAAAACCATTTATTTTCATTTACTTATGATATTATGAATGTTTTATTCTTTTATTGGATACATATATTTTTTTATTATATTACATGGGGACCTGAAATTATATTTAAGACTAATATAATGTTTAATTATGGATACATAATGATATATAGATGTCTAAAATGGGGAGAGATCCTAGTATTATAATGGAATTTTTCCATTATGATAGTCTTTGGAGTGAACCTTAACTATTAATATGAAAATATGTGTAGTGATCACAATTCACTATAATTACCTTTGACGTGAGACTTTATTAGAGAAATATTTTTCTATTATCATATATATGAATCAACATTATTTCATATATCAATTCTATACTCTCATGTAACATTTTTTTTGATTCTTTTCTAATTCATGTCTTATTACATTAAAATATTTATTTCATGACTAATGATTACCACATATGATATCCATGTCATATTTTTTAGAAATTATTTTCTTATTATCATACCCATAAACTCATGTTATGATAAAGTGATCATTATGATCATGCTTGTTTTCCATTAAAAATAATCTAAGATAACTTTTTTTATTTCTATTGGTTGTGATGAATTTTTTTTGTATATGATGTGTCTAATTTTAATTGTAGTTATCAATAACATAGTTTTAGATGCTCTTTGTCTCATATAAAAATATTTCTTATGTAACCACGCATCCACTAACAATAAACTTATACAATTATATTCTTACTATTTACATTATATACTAAAAATTAATCTAATAATATGTAATATCATTATATTGAATGAATTTGTCCCTATATATCCTCACATATACAAAATAGTCCAACAAATTTTGAAATTATACTGATTTATTTTTCTTTTTCATATAAACCATTATAATAATCATTCCCCATTGATAAATATAATCATATGGTATCAAAAAAATGTATTCTTATGTATATAACTTTATCCTCTATGTTTCACCATGTCATATATGTATTTAAGAATGAAATTTCTATAATCATTATTCAATTATAGGTTTTAAACATCCACTAATGAAAATATATATCCTCATCTCTATTATTGAGGTAGAAATTATTTTATTGAATAATACCTTACTCAAATTTACATAATCATTTCATAAGATAGTACAATTATTTTTCAATATGTATGATATTCCCATTATCGTAAAATTGAATTATGAAAGGTATATTGTTCTGATTGTCTTTAAAAATAATAAATTTTCTACATAATTCTTAAAAATACTTTACATTTACTAAAATCATTTAAATTTAATAATTCATCATATTAAAATGATATAATAAATTCTTGTTATATATAATATTAATAAAAAAGAAAAATATTTCGATCACATGAAAAGTAAACCTACTATCATGAATCCCAACTCTTTTTGGGTACAATAATTTCAATGAAATATCTTTTACTACATCCATATAAACTTATTTCTAACTAATCCATGTATGATGTATCCCTTTTATTCATATTTTATATGGTTTTTCATCTTTTGTTTATGAGGTATCATCCTCATCTTGAAATTAATTTTATTTATTTTCCATTTTTAATTTCATAGAATATTTATTTAGTTGGTTCATAAAACCACATTGAATCAGACATTGAATATTAATTCTCAATCATAATAATAATTATAATATTTTTTCACATCCTTTTCTTAGTAAAAATTATCCATCTAGAAATACAAAAAAAATAATTATTTCATTTTTTATGTATTCACCACTCATGTTTCTTAATATAAATATTCTAAAAAGAAATTTTTTTTCGGTATGTGTATTTTTTCCAATAAATTACCCCATAATTGTAGTTTTTTATTATGTGTATTTATTGAATTTACAATTAATATTTTTTTTTAAGAATTATTCTACATTATAGATGTTTTAGCATGTGACTAAAAATCCAACCTGAGTATCTTTTGATTAAAATATATCCCAACACTATTTTTTACTTTTTGAAGAGATATTTATCATTATAGGAAATACTCCCAAACATTTTAATGATATTTATACTTTTACATTACCTTTTACATTTCATTCATAATCCACCATCCTAATTTTATCCTAGGTGTCATTTTGATTTCATAATCCTCGGAGATTCAACCCATATTGTCTGAAATTTCCTTCATGTTCCTAGTTATATATCACTATGTATTCCAAAATGTTGTTATAAAATCAATGATCTAATACTAATCACCCAATTATATATTAAGATCATTTATTTTTTAATAATTTTATTTATTAACAAATATAATCCTTTTAATATCGGCATTCGAATCACCATTATCCACCTCTTTCTTTATCCAGTGTTTTGAGTCTTTTACAAGTCTATTAGATTTTGTTTTTACCATTATATATATATTTTAAATCCATTAAATCATATGAACTCTCATCAGGTATTAAAAACAATCAATATTATCCTCATATTGATATCATTTCTCCTTAGTTATTGGTTTTTATAATACCACCAAACGAACATCTTTAATTAGGACATTACAATGCATAATTTCATCTATATTCATGTTCTATGAATTTAATTTGTCTTTTAAAATAATATATGTATTCATAATTAAATTAATCAATATACTACTCATAAAAATCACATAATTATAAGTTTTAATTGCCTGTGAAACATCCTCTTCTTCATCATTTATCATCACAGGAAATAGAGAAGAAATATCCCAAAACATTCCACATAGAAAGGATTCTAATAGTGTCAACCCATTGATCATTCATTTAAATGTTTTAATATTTTTTTTATATATGAAATGATTTCATTTATGAATATTTATTCTGGATAAAATATTATTGTATTATTTACAAGCAGAAATTTCACATCATTTGATTTCTTATTTTCTTCTGAATTATATTAATTAGTAATAGTATATTATAAAATTAGATTATTATAATGTATATAAATTGAATCATTTGTTGTATCCTTTTATTTATTACATAAAAATAGTAGATTCAAATTACAAATCATTATTATATGTATATTCATTATATTTTTATATCATATAGGATTAATATAGGTCCACACATGTCCCCCAACCAAAACATTTACCTGAATAAGGAATAAATCATTAGATTAATATTTTCATATCATAAAAATACTTCATTATTCTATAAATCCTATAAATATTCATTATATATTTTATGGTTACCATTATTAATAATGATAATAATCTACCACATTACAGTAAATTATTTAGACAACATCACCATCATGTATATTATCTTAAAAAAATCCTCTACTGATGCATCATGTAATACATAAATTATTGTAAAGGAAAAAAATAAAACCTAATCAAGGAATACCATTTTCAGAAATTGTTGTTATGTATTATTAAATGTTTTTTAGTGTCAATTAATTATTATAGAATTATATTGATCCCTTACAGGATGTTACAAAACATGAATGTTGAGATTAAGGAACTAATTAGTTTTTCATGGAAAATCTCACACAAAAACATCAGATAGTAGCAGCCATATATTGGAGTAATATTTATATAACCAACGGTAATTTTATAAAATATATTTTCCAAAAAAAATTATTGGTTTATCAAATTATACCACCACTAATTAATTATTCATGATTTTTATAAAAAAAATTACTATTTGTTAGATGATATATAAAAAACATTCAATAAAATTAAAATAATATTTATGCACACCCTTTCATCCTCCCTTATTTGTTCAATACTTAATCCCTTTCAACCCTCCTAATCTCCCATAATATAACATTTTTTTTCATCCTTCTATCCATGATTTCTCTGACATACATTGACCAACAAACAAATTATTCCCCTACTAATGACCCTCCGATATAATGATCACATATCGATGCATGTCTGATGATATACCCCCAGAAATGATGACATTCAGTTTAAACCCTCTGTTATAAACATCCCCAAATTGAAGCTCAGATGATATATTCCCCTTAAAATGAATTCCCATTTATTGTAATTTCATACACACATATGGGTAATAATAGGTCCATATATATATAAGGATTTTATAGAATTAAAAGGTTCCCATTAAATTTCATGCACAAAATTTGTAGTTAAATATATATATTTCCAATACTGGCATAATTTTATTAATAATCTACATGGTACACCTTGATGGTGAACAAGGATAAAGGCATGTCTTGTTTAAAAATAATTATAGTAACATATACGTACCAAATAATCAAATATGACATGTAAAAATCCCATAAAATAGACCCAAGAAGGGGAATAACTGTATTTAGCATACCCAATTAATTATTTACATTACTGAATAAATAATTATACACTATTATATGTAATTCATCCATTAAATTACCTCTGAAGTTCATTTTTTCCATTTTTAAACATGGATAATTTATGTACAATTCAATCAATTAATGCTGTAGAGAATGGTAGAAATATCATTTTAAAAAGAAAATAATAAAGAATAATAATATTGTTATCAATAAGTAATAAGTATTTTATAATGGCCACTATATGATTTTTGGAAAAATAATTATACTTTTTTATATTGGCAGTCTAGTTTTGAATATTAAGAACTACGGTGTAAACCATCTAAAATTTATTATTTAAAAATTATTAAATTTTTTATTAATATATGAAATAATAATTTTTGAGGACCATCTATTATATTCCATTATATTGAGTTTAATTTTTTTATTATTCTTGTTAATATAAAATTTAATGAAATCACTATACTAGTCAAATTACATGAACATAACAAAATGATAAATTTATTATTCTCATTATAACATAAATTATTTTACACATCATATAATGATACATTTAGATATATTTTGACATGCATATGGTGTAACATGATAAATTTGATGTCCTGAGAAATATTATGATCCTCCCATATGGTGTTATTAATAATACATGAAATTTAAAATATATATGGATTTAAAATTTTGTAATAGTCTGTCCTTATCAATATTAAAGATCCTTAATTGTTAATAAACCCTATATGGGTTAATGTAGAGTTTGGATAAAAAAGGTAAATGTCTCATTTATGTTCATAAATAAATTTGTTTTAAAGTCCTGGAAATTTTGTGGAATTTTTTTTAAATACATGGGATTTTTTACGAGTCTGCGAAAATTTACGACGCTTGATTCCGAGGCCCGAGGTGCCCGTAATCAATTTCTGAAGTTTTGTTCGGGTACATTCAGTAAATGTATAAGTGGGTTTTAATAAATTTTGATCCAGTTCTTGGAACTGAAATCCAAGGGCACCGTTGAACTAACAACGGCAATATTCGCTTAAGAGGACTTTTTCTTCGACGGCAGAGAGTCGGGGATAAAAGTTTGTTTTTGGGTTTTCTTAAAAAATTAATAAAATAACGTGTAAAACATTATTATATTTTTTAGCCGCCATGTGAGTGCGGGTATTTGGATCCTCCACTTGGGAGTTTATGGTGGGATCGCCTCACCCCAGCCTTCTATGAGAGGTTATGGTGGTGGGGCCCACCTAAGCATAACCTCCCATGGTAGGATAATTAAGGCGGGGACCACCTGACCCCTATTGATGGGAGAGAATGAAACCTCTAAACTCCCCCTCATTAATGAGGGATGACCTCTTGACATCCTATATGAAATTAATTGCACCAACGCACATGCTAATTAACTGTGCCAACACACATGCCAATTAATTGTGCCAACATGTGTGCCAATTAATTGCACCAATGCCCATGCTAAGTAATTGTGCCCACACATGTGCCAATTAATTGTGTCAGTGCATGTGACAATTAACTGCGCCAACACATGTGATTTTATTAAGGGGTGTTTATTTCTCCATTTGAATTGCATTCCAACTATATAATAATAGAAAACATATTATTTTTATTTGGTTGGCATTCTCTTTTGGTGGAACGGAGAAAGATTTAGGCTAGGGAGAACATTTCTTACAATGAAAAATGTGACAAACATGATGAATGAGAAGAATGTCGGCGACTCTATTTCTTCTTCGAATTCTTCCCCGCCCCCCTACTGATCAACCCTCCACAACGTCTTCAACGAACCGATGCAGTTTAGAATTTGGGATGTGCGGTGGATGCGAAGAACAAAGGTCCACTCCGTCATCATTTCGTGACTCCATCAACAAAAGTCAATCAACGACCAGTGAATCAAAAGGTAGGGGGTTTACCTTAAGAAGTATTCCTTTTTTTGCTCATCTTATTTTGAAAGGAATCATTGTAATGTTTTGTGATTAAATTGTTGTTCATTGTACCTTTGATGAACTAACTGCAATAACAATAAACACAGAGAGTTTTGTCCATCCCCACACGTCCCGACACCCTCTGTCGATCTTTTATTGTGGTGTTCTTCGAAGCGGTAACGAGGCGACGAAGATGGAGAACAAAGGTCGTGCCCCAGTGGCCACTGCGAATCTCGCCTCGGCATCCCGCACCCCCTACCCATGCGACGCCCCTCTCCGCGCCACCTTCCTGCACGCCACGGCACCCTCGCGCAGCCTACCCACCTGCCACCGCACCCCGCACCGCCTACCCGCGCACCACCACGCCCCGAACCGCCTGCCAGGTGCCCTAGCTCCCTGCCTGGTGCCCTCATGGCCCCTGGCTGCTGCCTTTCCGGCGCCCTGACCGCACGCCCCATCACACTATCCCAACACGCTACCAGGAACCCCGACGCCCTGTCTGGTGCCCCTGCGGCCCCAATGTCGCACCCTACTCGGTGCACCCGCGGCCCACCTGGGGTCCATCCAGCCTACCCACGCCCCTTGTGGCCTGCCGTTGGCCTCCCAAATTCCACCCTCACAACCCGCACCCCTTGCAGCGTTAGCCGAACCGGCCCCGAACTTCGGGCCAAGCAGGCTGCGTGGCAGCATCCGGGCTGAACTTCCCTCATATTCTGTTGGGTCGGGCCCAACAGATGGGGCCTAACATAGCGGGATGACCCACCCATCAGGTTGAGTCAGAACCATCGGGTCTGTCTGGGTTGACCCAGACCGGGTCGTCTTAGATTGGGTAGGGCTGAGTCGGTCTGACCGGGTCGGACCGCAACCGGGCCTACTACTGACCCTTTGTTTCTTTGGCCATATTTTTGGCACCAGGTGCCCGTTTGATGAACCGTTAGCAGCGCTGATAATATCGATGAGAGGTGATCCCTTCGAGTGTACCCCACTAATGTTCGAGGTATATTTGAGATATGGATGGGTTGGTTTGTACACGAATCCAATAGGGCGCCCCCCAAGATTAAAAAGGCTAATAACTCATAGACTGGGCATCCGAATGATGCGTCGTTAGTTGCATTGAGACCCTAATGATGTGGTAGTCCTTTGCGATTCTTCTATGTGAGACATCGTGACACTTGATGTATCTACTTGTATCTCATGGAACGGACCCTCCCGATGATGAGCGAGCAGATTATAGAGACCTCGTAGCTTTCTAAGTCTTGATGAGTACTGAACAATCAACTCGGAGTGATTCGGATGGCTCATTGGGGAGCGCTTGGTTGTAGCAGTAGACCCACAATAGAGGAGTGCTTTATTGTAGTGGTAGACCCAAGGTACTCGACAGAAGAGTACCTCGGTAGGCTATGAGGGGGGTGTTTGCTTGTAGTGGCAGAACCATGGTGGGGAGAGCCTCTGTGTGAGTGAGGAAAACCCACAGTACACGATAGGTGGAGTACCTCATCAATACAAGGATAGTGGGAAGTGATTGGTTGTAGCGGTAGGCCCACTGTACTTGACAGAGGAGGAGTTCTCCAACAGCCATGGTTTGGACATCATGAATAAAAATACTGGTTTGAGGTGAGTCAATGAATTTTGTGTTTTCCACATGATTAATATGTGTTACTTGATAACTTATGTATATTTATGGTCATATACCTATGTAATGGTTATATGTTGATTTCAAACATTGTGATTTATCCTTGTTGGATTTTTTGAGACATTGAGGGTCTCTGGGTCCCTACTGAGTATCGTTATACTCACCCCTACACGGGCTATACCTATACGTTGTTGTGTTGGATGCAGACGATGAACAACGCTGACAGAGGCGAGAGTTCCAGGACTAGACGGTACCTGGAGGTTGATCTTATGACGAGTCGGTACATATAGGATTCTGACGGACGTGGAGTGCTGAGGTGGCCATCTATACCTACCATTCAGGTAGGATCCTCAGAGGATGATCCAGAAGTTTCTCATTACCTTTCAGTTGATTATCCCTTTTTTCTGTTGTATTTGTACTTTACAGTTGGTCATGTATTTCTAGCCCCTTTTACTTTCTATCACACTTTTTGTATATAGTTTTTATTTAGTGTTTTACTACCAGTTTTTTACAATGATGTGTTTATTTAGTGTTATAAGGAAATGCCTTCCCGGTTTAGGGATTTTTTCCTTTGGTTCTTGTTGTCGGCCCCTGGCCTATGGAAGTTGGGTTTGGATTAGTTACGACATGGGCCCTGGGGGACAAGTCATGAAAAATTGGTATCAAAGGAGTCGGTTCTACTGCAGAAAATAGGACACTGATATTTATTTTCTATGAAGCAATATTTTTAAGGGTACTATGTGTGGTTTTCAGTTCAAGGAATCCAGTGTTGGTGCGGACGGCTAACATATGCATACTCCAGGACACTGACTTCTGATTTATGAAATAGTGCACGAAAACACTTATTGCGTGTTGTTTCCAATTTTTTTTAATTCAGCTCAACCATGTCTGCTCAACAGGTATAGTATTTTGACCATGTCACATCTGTTTATTTCATGATGCCTCCCCGTGGATGACCAGTGAGAGCCCCGAGAGTATTACACACTGATAGCTTGCCGAGTGATGAGGCCTTAGTGCAGGGACCACTTCTAGTTGACACACCAACGGAGCCACCGGAGGTACCACTCCTCATTGGGCCACCAAACCCACCAGGCCCAACAGCATATGATGTACACCGCTTGAGAGCATTGAACGAGTTACAGCACCAGTGGAACCAATGTTCCGTGGGGAGAAGGACCCATAGGCGGTTGAGGAATGGCTGGAGGATGTGGGGAGAGTCTTGAGGCTAGTAAGGACACTAGCAGATTTCATGGTGATCCTTACTGCCAGCCACCATTAGGCAGCAGTATGAAGATGGTAGAGACTGATTCTCCCAATACATGATGAGGTGACACTTCTTTTTGGCAGACTTTCAGAGCCTATTACGGGAAGAATTAGTCTCAACCACACTTCGAGAGGTGGGGATACAAGAGCTACTGCATCTATAGTAGGGTAGCATAATGGTGTCACAGTACTCAGCAAGGTTCAACGACCTCTCGTGCTACTCCATTGATATGGTATGATACATGTTCTTTAGGGCATGGAACATCGAGCAGGGGATCAGGCGAGAGATCAGAGCTCCAATGATCTAATATAGCATCCCGACGTAGGCGGGGGTGTTGGAGTGAGCCCTCCTACTAAAGAGTTTCTGTGCTGAGTAGTCTCCAGCAGTGAGACCCACCACTAGCCTACATGTAGTAGAGTCTTCTATAGCAGGCAATACACAGATTATGAAGAGGATCAAGAGGACCAGACCTACTGGTGGTCGATTGCATGACGCAGGATCGGAAGTGCGAGGCACCCTAGTTGGAGAAAGACCTTCCCAGATCAGGCAATGTTACTCATGCAGGTTGATAGGGTCACATGGCTCGTGACTATCCGACCCTGCACACGGACGGTCAGCAGACAATTGAGGGACCTCCCAGGCAGAGGAAAAGTTTCAATCTAGGTGGTTCACAAGTAGGAGGCGGACGTGGCAGAGGAGATGGACCTGTAGCTGGCGGTGGACGACACCACCACCCGGAGGTCCGTGCCGACTGCAGGGAGCTGGTGGAAAGGGGAGAGCTCAGCTTAATGATGTTCAAGAATATGACCACGGTTCTTCGGAGATGATTAGAGGTACGATATGTGTCTATTCCACCTTATTTTCAGTTCTTATAGACACAGGTTCCAGTCACTATTTAATTACCACATCCATTGTTCTGATCATGAAGATTCTGAAAGAGCCGTTAGTTCGATCTTTATGGCTAGAGACACCTACGGGAGCTGATTCGATGATTATGCACTGGTGCCTGCAGTGCGATCTCACTCTAGGAGGTGAGAGGTTTGGCTGTGATCTCCTAGTTGTGTCATCGAGGCCTTACGACGTCATCTTGGGTATGGACTAGTTATCTACAGTCCATGCTGAGATTGATTGTATTAGGTAAAAAGTACTCTCTGTCTGGATGGATGGGACTAGGTTTACCTTCAACGGTGAGAATGGAACCTTTGCAGCACAAGACAGACTTACTCGGAGGAGGGTGCAGCCAATCACTCACCATGTGGCTTTCCTTGCCCTCAGAGCATTAGATCTGAAGAGTCTGGCATATCCTGTAGTAGTGGACAAGTATGCCGATTTTTTCCCTGGCGATGTATAGGACTACCTCCTCACAGAGAGGTGGACTAATATATTGAATATTACCCTTAGTTGACATTGATATCTACTCTAGCATATCGGATGGCTCCCACTAAGCTTCGCAAGTTGCAGGTACAGGTAGAGGTCTTGCAATTGAAGGGTTTCATCCAGCCCAGTGTTTCTCCCTGGGAAGCCCCAATTTTTTTCCAAGAAGGCGGGCGGGAGCTTGAGGATCTATGTCGACTATTGTCACCTGAACCAGGTGACAGTGAAGAACAAGTACCAACTTTCGAGGATTGGTGACCTCTTCGATCAGCAAAAGGCATCTTAGTGGTTCTCGAAGATAGACCTCAGATCAGGCTATCACAAAGTTACATTTTGAGACAAGGATGTGCAGAAGACGACCTTCAGGTGTCATTATGGCCACTACGAGTTCTTGGTAATGCCTTTCGGCATAATCAATGCTCCAGAAGTGTTCATCAGTCTCATGAATAGGATCCTCCTGCCTTACCATGATCACTTTGTCATAGTCTTAATCGTTGACATTCAGATTCACTCGACTATTGAGGAGGATCATGCCTACCATTTCTGGGTAGTACTAGACACACTCTGAGAGCACCAGATTTATGGTAAGATCGTAGTGTAATAGTTCTGAATTCAAGAGGATCAGTTATTGGGACACGTCATCTTGGAGGCTGGAGTCACAGTGGACCCGGAAAATATCGAGGAGGTACTTTCTTGGGAGCCACAGAGGAGTGTGACGGAGGTACAGAGTTTCCTGGTTTGGGAAGGGTTCTATCATAAATTCGTTCCAGACTTCTCCAGGGTCGCAGCACCACTATCAGCCTTGTCGTTGAAGGGGAAAGCGTTCGTGTGGTCGTAAAGATGCCATCAGATCTTTCAGGAGCTGAGGTCATGGCTGACTAGTGCCCCCCATCTTGAGACTTCCAAGGGAAGGCGTACGGTACGTAGTTCGCTGTGACACATTGGGGACTGGACATCGGTGTGTCCTGATGCAGGAGCGAGCGGTGATCGCATATGGTTCTTGGAATCTGATACAGAACAAGCAGAACTATGCTACCCCTGACCTTGAGTAAGCAGCAGTGGTCTTAGCCTTGAAGATGTGGTGGCACTATCTGATGGGAAAACATTTTACCATTTACTTTGATCAAAAGAGTCTCAGGTATATCTTCTCTTCGAATGAACTGAACCTGAGAGAACGGCATGTTCTTGAGTTTCTCCAAGATTGTGACTTCGAGATAGTCTGTACTCCTTGGAAGGGGAACATTTATGCGGATGCACTCAGCAGGATGTCTGGTATTCAACTGCTAGGAGAGGTGACAGAGCAGCTGGCTGCCTTACAGATATATTTTATTGATAGTGATGAAGTAGCCTATCTAAAGCCACTCCTCCCCTTCTTCAGTGACTCAGGGAGGCGCAGTGCAGGGACGTAGACTGTGAGACATGACGTGATCATATATCAATAGGGCAGACACCTGATGGATTTTATGAAGGTGGGGAGCACATCACCCTCTTTAAAGGACATTCCATGTTACTAGTGGCACTTCAAGAGGAAGTATTGAGGGAGTTCCACACTTCCCCTCTAGAGGTACATCCAGGAGTGGCGAAGATTTATCAGAACCTCCGACGACTGCACGGGTCACCAGTTATGAAGAAGTCGGTAGAGGAGTATGTCTCACGATGCCTCACTTGTCAGCAAGGGAAGGTAGAGCACCAGGTACCTGGAGGCTTGGATCTGCCCTTAAAAATACCATAATGGAAGTGGGATGGGATATCCATGGACTTCGTGACGGGTCGTCCATATACATCTAGGAGTCACGATTCGATTTGGGTTATTTTCGACCAACTCACCATGTCGGCCCACTTCCTATCGATTAGAGACCAGGGCTTAGTAAAGAGTTTGTGATGCATCTATGTACAAGAGATTGTGTGTTTCCATGGATTACCTACTTCTATTGTCTTTGCTCATGATGCATGGTTTACCTACCAACTATGAAAGGGGTTGTAGGAGGCATTCAGGCCACAACATCGTTTGAGCATGACCTTCCATCCTCAGATGGATGGTCAGACTGAGCGGACCATTCAGACACTCGAGGACATGCTCTGTGCATGAGTACTCAACTTTGTTCATAGCTGGGTGGATCATCTAACTTTGGTGGAGCTTGCGTACAAGAACCTCTATCACTCGAACATCAGCATGGAACCTTTTGAGGCCTTGTATGAGCGACATTACAGATCACCCTTGTGATGGAAATACCCTGGGGAGTAAGCCCTAGTGGGACCAGAGATTGTAAGAGCTACCCCGGTGAAGGTTCAGATCATCCATGAGCGGATGAAGACTGCACAGATCAGACAGAAGTAATATGATGATAGGAGATGGAGACCTCTAGAGTTCAAGGATGGCGACCACATCTTCCTATGGGTCTGACCTCAACGAGGTCTAAAGAGATTTGGTCGAGGAGGAAAGTTATATCTAAGGTTAATTGGACCTTTCTAGGTCCTCAGCAGAGTAGGCGAGGTGGATTACCACCTAGCTCTTCCACCTCTATTGCACCGGGTTCATGACGTCTTCCACATATATCAACTGAGGAGATATGTGCATGACCCCTCTCACATCATCGACTATGGGGAGCTGGATATCAATGATGGGGAGAATTTCACAGAGGTTCCAGTGCAGATTGAGGATCGACAGGAGTGGGTCCTATGTGGACGGTTGATTCCTTTGGTGCACATTTGTTGGCAGAAAAGGGAAACGCCAGGAGAGCACATAGGAGTGGGAGGCTCAAATGCATGCTCACTACCCCCATTTTTTCCTTAGTGTGAGTTGTATCTTACAAGGACGTAAATTCCTAAGGTGGGGAGAATGTAATGACCCGAAAATTCTGTGCAAAATTTTTACATTTAATACATGGTATTTTTTATGAGTCTTAAAAAATTTACGGCACTTGATTCTGAGGCTCGGTGTGCGCGGAATCAATTTCTGATGTTTTGTTCGGCTACATTCAGTAAAAATACATGCGGGTATTTTATAACTTTTGAGCAGGTGCTTAGAACTGAAATCTGAGGTTACTTTTAAACTTGCAGTGTTGGTATTCGTTTAAGAAGGCTTTCACATTGATGGTAGAGAGTCAAGGATAAACGTTAGTTTTTGGGGTTTCTTAAATAAATAATAAAATAAATTGTAACACTTTATTTTATTTTATTGAGCCACCATGTGAGTGCAGGTAGTTGGAACCACCACTTGGGAGTTGATGGTGGGACCGCCACACCCCAACCTCGCATGAGAGGATAATTGAGGTGGGGACCACTTGACCCCTATCGATTGTAAATGAGGAAACCTCTCCACTCCCCCTCATTAATGAGGGAGGACCTCTTGTCCTCCTCTACATAATTAATTATTCCATCACACATGCCAATTAATTGTTCCAATGCATGTTCCAATTAACTATGCCAACAAGCATGCCAATTAATTGTGCCAAAGCCCATGCCAATTAATTGTTCCTGCGCATGTGCCATTTAAATGTGCCAACGCGCGTGCCAATTAACTGTGCCAACACATGTGATTTAATTAAGGGGAATATTATTATTTGTTTGAATTTCATGCCAACAATAATATAATAGACAACATATTATTTTTATTTGGTTGGCATTCTCTTTTGGTGGAATGGAGGAATAGGAGATCTAGGGAGAACCTTTCTTCCAATGAAGAACACGAAGAACGCGAAGAACGCGATGAACGCCGGCGATGCTCTTTCTTCTTCGAATTCTTCCCCATCCACCTACCGATCAACCCTCTACAATGTCTTCAATGAACCGACGTAGCTTGGAATTGAGGACGTGCGGTGGATGCGACGAGTGACGGTCTCCTCCATCCTCCTTTCGTGACTCCTTCAACAAACATCAATCAATGACCGTCGAATCAAATGGTAGGGGGTTTACCTTATGAAGTAATTATTTTCTTTTATAATATTCTTTTGAATGGAATCTTTGCAATGTTTTGTGATTAAATTGTTGCTCATCGTACATTTGATGATCCTACTGCTATCACTTTAAACGCTGAGGGTTCGGGCCAACCTCACATGGCCCGAAACCCTCTATCGATCTTTCCTTGTGGTGTTCTTCAAAGTGGAAACGAGGAAATGAAGATGGTGAACAAAGGTCGCGTGACCTACGGCCTCCACGGATCGCGCCACCACACCCCATGCCGCCTTCCCATGCGCTGCCTTCCCGTCACCCCGGTGTGCTGCTCGCACCCTGGAACCCTACCCGGCACTCCCGTGGCCCCCATCCGCAGTCTGCCTGGTGCCCTGCCGCCCTGCCAGCGTGCCCCAGCGCGCTTCCATGGTGCGCTCCCCCCCACGCCCCCCCCCCCCCTTACGCACCCTTCTCGGTGCACCTACGTCCTGCAAGGTGTCCATCCGGCCTGACTACACCCCATGCGACCTCCCGCTGACCTCCCGACAGCTGACCTCCCAAGTTGCGCCCCTCACGGTGTTGGATGAATGGGCCGCATCCTTCGGGTGTAGCCGCCTGTGTAGCAGCATCCAGGCCAAACCACCCTCGTAGTCCCGTGGGCCGGGCCCAGCGGACTAGGATTAACTTAGCTCACTGACCCACCCAACGGGTCGGGTCAGACCCATCAGGTCTGCCCGAGTTGACCCAGACTAGGTCGGCTCAGACTAGGTTGGGCCGAGTCAGTCTGACCAGGTCAGACAATACCCGGGCCCACTACCGACCATTTTCTACTTTGGCTATATCATTGGAACCAGACATCTGTTTGAAGAACTGTTAGTGGCACTGGTAATCTCGATGAGAGACATTCCCTTAATGTATACCCCACTGGAGTTTGGGGTATAGTTGAGATACAGCCGGGTTGGTTCATACACGAATCCAACCGGGAACTGGACTAAAAAGGCTAATAACTCACAGACCTGGCGTCTGATTGACGCGCCATCAGTTGCGTTGAGACCCCTATGACATGGCGGTCCTTTGTGATACTTCAACATGAGACTTACTAACACTTGGAGTATCGACTTATAGCTCAGGGAGAGGACCCTCCCAGTGACGAGCGTGTAGATGGTAGAGTCCTAGTCACTGGATGTGAAATGACGACTACAGACCATTCGACTCAGAGTGATTAGGATGGCCTAGTTGGGAGTGCTTGGTTGTAGCAGTAGGCCTACAATATAGGATCGCTTGGATGTAGCAGCAGACCCATGGTACTCGACAGAAGGAGTACCTCTGTAGGCTATGAGGAGGAGCGCTTGGTTGTAGCTAAAGACCCATGGTGGGGAGCGCCTCTGTGTGAGCGCGGAAGACCCATAGTACTCGACAGGTGTTGTACCTCAGTAGTCCAAGGATAGTGGGAAGTTCTTGGTTATAGCGTTGTGAACACTGTACTCGATATAGGAGGAGTTCTCCAATAGTCATGGTTTCGACATCGTGAATAAAAATCCTTGTTTCAGTTGAGTCAATTACTTTTGTGTTTTACTCATGATTGAGATTGGTTGCATGATATCATAGCTATATGTATGGGCATATACCTAAGTAATGGTTATCCGTTGATTTCATACTTTTCGATTTATCATTTTTGGATTTTGTGAGACCTTGAGGGTCTTGGGGTCTCTACTGAGTATCGTTATACTCACCCCTGCATGGGATATGCCCCCACCTCGTTGTGTTGGATGCAGATGATGGACATCGCTGACGAAGGCGAGAGCTCCAGGGCTGGATGGTACCCGGAGGAGGATCTTTTGATGAGTCAGTAAACAGAGGAGTCTGATAGACGTGGAGTGCTGAGGTGGCCATCTGTACCAACCCTTTAGGTAGGAACCCTAGAAGATGATCTAGGAGCTGCTCTTTACCTTTCAGCTTTTTGTCACTTTTTTTCAGTTTTACTTGTACTTTACCGTTGGGATTGTATTTCTGGCCCCATTTACTTTCCAGCACACTTTTTGTATACAGTTTTTACTGAGTGTTTAGCTTCCAATTGTGTACTCTGATGTGTTTATTTAATGTTATAATGGCAATGCCTTCCTAGTTTAAGGATTTTCGCCTTTGGTTCTTGTCGCCAGTCCCTGGTCTTTGAAAGTAAGGCTTGGGGTAGTTACAAAACTAGCACCGGGGGATGGGTTGTGACATATATATTCCTTTTTCCCTCTTCCTTCATATTAGTACATGAAATATAAACTCAACATAATTCCTAGAAGATAATTGTGTCCGAATAAGAGTTTTAATATCCATAAATGTGTAGAATTTTTTTTATAATTTTAAATGTTTAATAATTCCAATTAGTACTAATATATATATATATATAATACATGATAATATAATTTTAATTACAAAAATATAAGCAAGTAAATAAATTCATATAAACATAATGATTATTTTAGCCATGAGAATATGTGACACTTAAAATATAAAATAATAATTTTTAAATATAAAATTGTCATAAGGAAATATTTATTTCACCAATTAGAATATAAATGAAATTACTTTTCATTTACTTGTTGTATGGGTGGAACCGGTGTAAGATAAAACAAAAAATCAAAAAGTCTCTTAATGGGCACATTTTCAAATCATATATTTGTTTTAAAGATTTTATATTTTATTCTCCATTAATATTCTAGTTAAACAAAGTAATATGAATAAGAAAACTACATAATGATTTTATTTGATATTAAATATCTCCTAATGTTTCCTATGACCCACCTAATACGCATTCAGTTACAATTTATATACTCCAAACTTTCGTTATTCGTTAAATTCCAATGTCTGATTCCACTTGGTATACTCCAATATTCTTTAGGAACTCTCTCTAATAACATTATGATTCATTCACCTCTAATGATGTAATAGGAATTATATTGAGTGGGATATTTTTTTTATCTATGATGAAAATGTAACTCTTTAATTAATTAAAATAACTCCCAATGATGATTTATTACATTTATATTATTATTTTAAATATATTTAATTTTATAAATGAATTATTAAAATTATTATTTATATTTAAATAATTAATATAATTTCCACTTTTCTTGAAAATCTAATTTTCGACAAATGGATTGTCATAACGCTTGATAGATTTTGTATTAAATTATAATCATCCACTTCTGTGAATTTAATTTTTCAAAATGAAATCCATATTTACATTCGTAAAAATTTATAATATTTATGTATTTAAATATATGTTTTTATCATTGTAAATAATTAATGTGGTAAAAAATATTTTTCTTGGTTATTGATAAAACATGTTTATCATGGTTTAATAGAAAAATGTTAAGGTTTAAGATGACTAAAAAACATGTAAAAATCTCATTTTTAAAAATATTGTTACTTTATAACTTATTATGAATGATAATTATCTATTTTATATCATTTTTTTAATATTAAGATATGTGTATCTTTTTTTCCATTCAAAAAGTCCAATTGTGTCATATCCCATCTTATAAACGGGTTTTCACTCACATCTACACGTCACACATTAATAACCATTTCTATCATCCAAAACCTAAAAAACAGCTTCCTTAAATCAATAAAAATTTCATACTATCATGTTTTATATTATTAATCCAATCTAGAAAAAAAAATATGTGTAATCCTAAAGAATTTATCCAATGAATAAGTATAGTTTATAACTAAACGTTTTCATTTTATATATTTTTATAAATTTTAAAATATAATATAAAATAAATAAAATAATAGATATTTTATTTTTAATATAATATTATTTTCTACGTTAATATTATAACTTATATAAATATCCACTTCAATCATATTGATATATAATCTATCAAAAGTGTGTGGTATAGATCGCCACCAAGCCAACTGATGATATTCGTTTTTTATATCCACCCTTCAATGAGGTATTTAATGATGGAATTAATTTTTATATTTTATATTTCTGATATTATTATACTTATTCAATTATAATATCAAATATATATTCTTACATTCAATTATTTTTAAATAATATAACATCACATGTGTTGAAGAATGGAAACATTCATGCAATGAAATGTGATTCATTTTTCAGTTACTCATTACATGGAAGGTAAAAATAATAAATATAATGAATATATGTGATTTATATGAAATATTAACTAATATAAAATATAGATATACTATTTATATTCATTTCCTTCCATCCATTTAAATAATGGGAATATCATTCATATGTACATATGAATTATCATCTCCGTGAATGGTGTATTTCTTTTTTAATATTAATCATTTTTGGATAAATATATATAAATATATTAGTAATATATATGATACTTAAAAAAATATTTATTGTTTTAGACATTATGTTACCATAATCAAGTTAACACTTCATATAATTCGAAATAAAAACAAACATGAAAAACAATGTAGTTATTAACTACAATGAATTTTTTAGAAAAAATTGTTAACAAACATGTAATATAAGTATATTAGTAAATAATATATGGTAATATATATATATATATGTGGATCTATAATAGATTAATAATAAACATATTTATATTATTCAATGTGATTGAATATGTATGTTTGAAATTGAGACATAATGTAATGGATATTGCCTCAATTTGTCTTCATTGGGACATTTGTTATGTTTTTCACTTATCTTATTTAATGAGGTGTATATAAAACTTATTCAAAATGTTATATTTGGATAATTTTAATCCTGATAAATATAGTATCATTTTTTTATTATTTCATTTTAATATGATTAAAATTATACCAAAGTGGTAGAGGTTTGATGTCAGAATCTCATTGTTTATCGGGATTGTTTAGGAATAATATTTTAATGAATAAATAATATAATATATTCCTCATGAACATAATTATTTTTATTATCTTAAAGATATTTATTTTGAATATAAGTTTAAATTTTTTACTCTCATAATGTACCAAATAATTCAATGTAATGTTTCTAATTAATATTTTCTTTCATTCTCTCTTAAGTCGAAGCCCATTTTTCATCGATATCCAGGATTTCTAAAAAAATATATATTTTTTAATGATTCAGTATTATAGATCATTTATATATATAACTATTTTTGAAATATTAAAAAAATTCATAAAATGATTCTTTATTTCATTTTATGGAGAATTCCAATTTTTATATTATTGAAAATATAAATAGAAAAATTGTTTTAACATGTACGACATGATCAAAATATCCATCCATCATGACAAATCAATATTTTATAACAATGATTATAATGTTAAAATGTTATATTCCATGAAAATTATTTTCACAATGTATTTTGAACATTTATATTTACAAATTTTATTTTCAAAATTAAACGATTATTTCCTCGTATAAAAATTCAATGTATTCATTCAAAATCATTTTCCAAATATTATGAAATAAATTGATATTAGATATTATTTCATAGGGATATGATTCATTAATACCATCATTATTTACTTATTTGTTGGATTATGATTATGAGGAAAGATACCCATTAACCCCAAGCTTTTTTGAATGGTTATACAATGAGTAAAAGAGAAATTTTAAAGAAAAAAATTATTTTCATGGGTTATAGTATAACCAAAGATGATGGTTATGTTATATCCAATTATATTGGCTACATTACGTTCGAGGATAGATGTTATGTTATAACCAATTATTGTGTTCAAATTATAATCAAGGTTGTGTGGGAACAATATCTCTATCCAATTAATTGGATAATTAATTTTTATTCGTACTCCATATTAGTTGTCTATAAGTAATGGGTGGACCTAATTTCATATCCATAGGGTTATAAAGGTCCAAATTTCGTTTCCTTACCAAAATGAATGATCTTTTTTAAATTTATATATTTTGGAAATCTTATATTATTATTTGTATTCCATAAATAAATATATATGTCCAAGGTAATTATACGATGTTTTTTGTATATTGATTCCTATATTATTCATGTTATCTGAATATCTATGGTTTTTTCCATGAATCATGTTTATAAAATTTTAAATTTAGGGTTTTAATTTTTTAAATTTTTTCCTCATGTTCAGATATCATTATGATCATTTTTTTATTTGATCATACATATATACCTTATTTTAACATAAAATAAATTTAATCTCATCCATTTATAATTTTTATATATATAGAATTACATGATTTGTATGATGATTGATATACAATGTTATGATAATGGAAATACTGACCCACATGATAAAAATGGATAATTTTATTTTATGTTTTACAATGTAACGTTATATTCAGGTATGTATCTAATTTACTAGTAAAATGATAATATTATAACCTTATGGGTGTCATCAATTGAATCTTCTTCTATTGTAAACAGATAATAATAGCATATAGGATAATAGGGTTTGGTTCTTTACAGTTGGAATCAAAAAAAAATTAGTAGAAAACTGGGGAACTATGTTTTTGAAAAGAATATTTTAAAGAACAAAACCCTATTACAAAATTTGAGGATATTTATAATTACAAGATAACACTAGAATTTTTTATTAAAGAATATATTATCTGGTATACCCAGAAATACACCCATGTATTGAAAATAATTATGGATGTGGTTTTGGAACAGATGTACCTAGGGTAGTAAATTTGAAATAGGCTCATCTAGCATCACTAATGAGATAACTAGTACAAAAAATTCATCTAACTACAGTCTTGGGTTGACAATCCTAAGGGATATGAATTTTTTAATTTATATATTTTATAAAAATCATCATGATGGATTTGAATAAATGATATCCATGAATAACATAGGATAATTATAAGGTGTATTATTTTTAATAGAATATATCAAGATATATACATATTATAAGTTATTCTTCATGATAATGAGGATCCCTATAATAATTACTTATTCTCACATAATGCCTTTTTTACTTTTAGTTGATGGTAGTAACCCGAAGGAAATGGGTTATCATTGTATGTGATAGATGATTTTTATGAAAACAAAATTAGTATGATGACTATAGTAAAGTATATATTTATTATTCCAAATATTTTATTACGACATATGATTTACAACATTCATGTAATATATCTCTCAATCTCAGCCAATAATAAAAGGATATAGTTAATCGAGAGATCTGGTGGTGGAGACTATGGAGGAATGATGATTTTATTTCCTATATTTTTAGATTGTGGGAATAATCACTCAAGGAAATGACCCAATGGGAAGAAAATATTATTTCTGTATGAGTTCAATTAAAAAAATGAAATTTACATGTAAGCTAGTGAATTTAAATAATGGGTTTCCTAGGGATACATTAATTGTAAACTGTTTTTAATGTGGAATATATGAAAATAATGAAATATATTTCCATGTCTGAGTGATAAATAATTGTAAGATAAATGATTCCCTTGTAATTGTTTTTCCATTGAGGATGAAAATAATATAATGGTTATTTGAAATGATGACGTTATAATGGAATTATTTGAAGAAACCTAGATAATGGTTTGGGAATAATGTGTTATGATTAAGGTCATTATGTTTTGATTCATCAATTTTGGTTTAGAATTATGTTATCAATTATATTCTCATTTTATGAATCACAAATTTAAATGGGTCTTACTACAATACATTTTTATTATAGATTTTGAGGCATAACATGAGTAGTTCTAATTACCAATATTTGATGTTTAAATTTTTTGAAGACAAATTATTGAAGGAAGATATCCCATAATGAATTCCCAATATTAGGAGAATACTAATAATGATTTTTTATGGTATTCCATTGGTAACATCGAGATTGATTACTGATAGTATTTATTGTATTATATTTTCCAAAATTTGTTTCATTTTTTGTTTTATATAATATGATCCATAATATGAGATTTTGTTAAATGAATATGGAGAGAATTAATTACATGAAGTGTACACTTTATTCGTTAAATTTTTATAGTGTAGAATGTATTCAAATGTTTGGATTGTGACATTGTGGTCAATAATATATTATTTACGGATTATAATTTCAGGTTCATTTTTGAAATTTTGTGAACTTTGTTCTAAATTTCGGGGCATTAAATTTTGATTGACATATTTTGGATTGGAATTAAGGTTAAATATTTAAGGATTGTTGGAATTTGAACATTGGTTGTTATTAGATACATGTTAAAAATGATTTTGTTTTTCCTTAATATATATTGACATGGGAAATATATTCATTTCATATATGGAATTCAAGTGGAACGATTGAATTTGGATTCAGTGAATCATGCTTGATAAATTCATCTTAGTGCACTTAATTTGGAGAAACAGATTACATTGTTGGGGGAATTGATTCAAGGATGAATTTTGAATTTCCATGTGTTATTAATTCAATATAGACAGTAAAGAAATTTATTATCTTTATAAAATGGATCTTTAAAAATGATATTATAGTACCTTCATTTTTTATGTATCAATGACCATATTTACAGCTTAACGATTTTTGTTTTTCAGGTCCTTAAAATTTAATTTATCATTCACTTTCCTTTAATGAATGGTCTTTATCCCATTTCATGACTATTTATAGTTTTCCTATATTTTTATATTTTCATTTTCAAATATTTTTCACACTTGGGACAATATTTATGTTCAATTCCAGATTACCATTGTATTTTCCATTGTATTTTATCAAGAATATGTTTAGATAACCATTTTATAATGTGCTTTTTTAAATAAAAACATTTATAAATGTTAGACCCATGATTACTGAGATCATATTTAAATTGAATGAATGAACATTATTAAAGATGTGGAGAATTTGACACCTCAATATTTTGAAAATGATTCTGATGTTTGATTGAGTAAGTAACATATCTAATTATGCTTATATGTGAATGAAACATCCTAATGTATTACAATATATATCGTTTAAAATAAATTCAAAAACATTGAATTCATACCGAATTTGTGAACACATTTTTAAATAATTCATAAAATAGAATATAGTTATAACCGAGTATTAAATTAGAGTGTAATAATTATAATAAATAAAATAATAAAATTATTAAGATGACACGTGTATAATTAAATTTCATGGTTATTAAATATGTATAATGGAAAATTAAAATCAAATGTACGAAAATGTAATGTCACATGAAAATACTATATTTCAAAATATAGGATCCATCCCACTTTGCACATATATTTTAAAAATATTTTTTTTCCAAAATGTAATAATTTAATTGGATATGTTTACATAATTCTAGAAATAATAATTTCAAAATTAAATAATGGTGATATATTTTTGTACTAAATTATTGATTCTTCAAAGAGTATTGAAAAATTAGTATTTTTGTAAAACTGTCATTTATTTTTACTAAATTAGATATTTTAGAACTATTATTTTTATTTAAATAAAATAAAAAATTATAATATTTATTCTTCATATATATTTTATCTAATTTATATCAATATTAATAATCCTTATAGTATATTTTGGTATAATTTTATAATTATTCATAAAAACACTGTTTTCAAAAAACTTATCTAATTTGTATTATGATTATTAATTTTAATTAATTAATGTAACCCATATTTAGTAATTTTAAAATGAAATTCATGTTTTATAATTATTTATTTAACTTTAATCTATATAATTATTATTTTTCTTCATACAGATAATATATCATCATCATTTCTATGGAAAATGCATTTTTAGATAATTTCTTTTTATCCCTCTTGTGGGAATTTATTGTAAATTTTATTCTACATCTTTTTTTAATTGAATTGGGATTATGGGATTTAATATTTTAGAACATAACAATTTGTATTAAGTATTATTTTAGACATAATTCATTTTCCTAAAAAATATCAAAAAAAATTGATATGGTTAATGTAAAAATTGGGTTATAAGGGGTTAAACTAAAAATATAAGTTTTAAAATGAACTAAAAATATGTCTAAATATCATTTTATTGCAATATTTTTATCACAGTGAATATAAGGATCTTAACTAATCTGTTTTGGATCATTTTGGATTTTAAAAAACATCGTTACCATTTTTATTCAAAAGAAATGTATATATGTCCCATCCCCCACATATAAAATTAAACCCCCAATCTTCATCTATTATCAAGTTAAAATACCATTGTTTTGGTCGTTACAAACCCAAATTATAATCCATACACAACTCTTGACATACTAGAGGCCTTGGTTGGGATATAATATTAACAAACAAACATAAGCCCACTAGACAGGCCACATTAGTCAACCCATTATAGAAAGTAACAAAACAAAAATAAAACGGGTCTTGAATATTAAAAATAAACCTAATATAAAATTTAGAAAAGAAATAACCAGAGGAAAAACAAGTTCCATAATTCTAAAGATAACATAATGATCTATACAAGATTTAATTAGACAATACCATTTGTTTGTATGGTTCATTCTTTCACCTTCATACTCAAATATTGATATGAAGAAAACGATGAAAGAGAAGCTGACATGATACACAATGACCTTCCAATTACCTGTATCCCAAGAAAAAACATCTAAATCTTACTAGATTAAAAATTAGTGTTTTCCCAGAAGACTGAGTAGAATAGCACACAATAATCTATACATGTTCCAATACCAATAATACACAATTAATATTTTTTATAAAAAACATACTTATAAATGACTTTCAAAAATATAATGAACTTAAAAACTATCAATCGATATTAAATAAATTAATTACATATTTATAATATATAGGATGATTTTATGTATAAAATAAAATATGAAAACATAACATGTGAGAAAATATCCTGGAAATAAACTATGATGTAATAAACAAACGAGAAATGAAAAATAAACGTCCTAATTGGGAAGAAACCTATGGAAGATTATTTACTTGATATATAAATTATCATTTAATATCCTAAATTTTAGATACAACCATTTAGAAGATCATCAAAATTCCATCGATATCCCAAAACAACCCCTAATAGTGCCACACATACAAAGAATGTCTTATCTCATTCCTAATAATGACATTGTTCCTGATATCATGTAATTGTAAATTTAAAATTTCAAATAACATTATAAAATTGTTTAATAAATATTAAACCCCAATCCAATCATTATTTAGTTTTGAATACCCATTTGCAAATCATGTAAAAAATTAATGGAAAACGCATTAAAAATAACTATTCATAGCCTTTCAAATTCAACACTTGCATTCATATATCGAAATCCAATGTAATTTAAATGAACATATAAAAAACATGAATTAAAACCAATTTAATAGATTAAACTACCGCATGAATGATGAATTCCTAACATACATAAAAAATGGGTAATAGAAAAGAACATATTTTTAGTTGAAAGGAATGGAATGAGAAGAAACCAAAATGGATTGATAGAAATTAGTATTCAATCGTGAATATATAACACAGAGAAAACCAAAATCAAGGTAAATGATGAACCAGAAAGATAACAAACCTGTAGAGATGAATCATAACAGCCATGATGAAAAAAATTAGGAAAAAATGATCTAGATGGAGGGTATGTTATTGAAATCACCCAAAATTTCATAGGGAATATCTATGTTGGTAGAGGGGATTTCCACAGATGAATGAAATGTGATTCATCCGTGCATCACAGAAAAATAATAATTCCACCAGAATTACATGAAGTGGGAAAATGTTTCATGAAATATAAAACCTGAAATCCTCCTATCCCTAGAAATGAGTCACCATTTTATAAAATCAAAATGGAAACCACTACATGATATTAATTCCAATTATAAAAAATTTCACCTTTCATGCTGTTATTTAAATTCATGACTACTTCCTGGTGAAAAATATATAAAATTTAATCCCATTACACAGTGTGTTTTGTTTTTTGAAAACAAGAGGAAATCTCCTTTATTAAGAAAGAAGAAAATAAAAACCCCATTTATAGGAAATTTGTAAGTGGAAAACCCAATAGAAACCACAAACTAAATGAAGAAAAATTATTAACATTAATGATCGAAAACCACAAAGACAAAAAAAAACAAAAACATGTCTAGGGAAAATAACCACACTACCACTATGGAGAAGCATTGTATTACTGAACCGAGTCTTGAGGGAGTGCATAGGCTCATGTATATCATGTCCACATGAAAGTGGGAGGAAAACCACAAAAACAATATGGATAAGACCTCTATCTCCCATAAAAAAATGTTAATGTCATCATCACCTACTAGATGATTTCCCAGGGACATCGAATAGCCAGAGATAAACCAGCTAATTCATCCATGATAGTATCATGAATCCAAGAATCATCTCTCTCTTGTGACAGGAGAAATTCCTCAAGAACCAAGCCACCACAGCTCATCGAACTCTAGAAATATGCTCAACAAATAAAAATATACCAAACAAGAACATAAAAAACTAAGACATATCCAGAATGGAAACAAATCAAACTTGTATAAAAGAAATAAAACTACATTTATCCCTTTTGAAAAATTTGGATGACATCCTCTAGAATTTGATCAGGCCATGAATGGTTACCCAATAAGCTCAATTGTTAGCAAGACTACCAGCCATAGCATTTCCCTATCTAAAACACGGGTATTAATAATGTCAATAGATGAAGGAAACTAAAAACAATTAATACATCTAATCATAAGCCTCCTAGAGATATGTGTGGAAGAAGATCTAATTCTATGAACTACTATGGTGGAATCACACTCCAACCATATCCTATTCAAACCCTCCTGCATAGCATGATCTATAGAAGAAATGACTATTAACATCATACCCTCAATATTGGAGACAATACCAGAAGATCCAAAATAAAAACCCAAAACATCACAAAATTTTGTTAACAAAAGAAAAACAATAACCTGAAGGACCCGTATTTCCTCTGGAAGAGACATCAGTATTAATTTAAATCCAAACTAAAAAAGGAGGGTGCCAAAAAACTTCCCTAGTACTTAATAGTGGCCGAAAATTTACATCAACCATGATTCACCTATGAATGGAAAAATCATGCACCGAGTTGTTACAATAAACATTGCAAGCAAGATTTACATTTTTCAAGACATAAACAATTCAATCAAGGATTTCCAAAGGGATGAAACAAACTCCGCCATGAAGACCGTTGTGTCTCTCCATCAACTGGGAATGAAAAAGTTCAGCAGCAGTATCCTAGAAAATAATCAATATCATATGAGATAAAGGAAGGTAGAACATACCTTCAAGAATGTCTTAGACAATAGAAAAATTCTATATTTTAACCTCAAAAATATCATAAATTGGCTTTCACATAGAGGCTACTGTAACGCAACTGAGAAACATGTGATTCATGCCCTCTCTATGCTGATGACAGAGAATAAAAACAAAAAAAAAGAGAAATATCACAAACTAATAAATAGGAAATAGTACATGAAGGAGGAATGAATCCCATGTTAATCATCCCAATCCAATATAAACCTAACACGTTAGTATTTTTACGAGTGTATAAGTATTTAGAGGTGATAATACTATAGTGGTGCGGTTCCCAGATCCAGAAATTACCAATAGAGGAAAAATAATATTTATTAATAACATGTTTAACATGGACATGGACAAAAAAGTAGTCAAATAATTGATCCTTAATAGAAACATAATGATCCAGGTTTGAAGTATCATGACTAAGATAATAAAAATGAGTAACACCGGTACAATTATCATTCCATAAAATTAGAGAATAATTCTAAGAGAAAAACCATCTTGCATCAACATCAATAAGTGAACAAGCATATATAAAAGAAGACCAAATAGAGGAATCAGTGTAATTTATGTTCAAATTTTGATATTCATAAGGAATATGGACCTTCTCCATGGGGTTGGAACATATGACTTCACATAATGGAAAAAACGCGCTCCCAGCGCACCTCCTGTTCTAATTTTTTTTTACGATTGCTGGTGGCTCTCATGCTACTCCGGTTATGACGAGGGCACCGATTGCTGATCCACCAGCACCTCCACCTCCCTCGATTGGTGGGGTTTGGGGCGCGGGGTCTAGCACGTGTCCTGGGCCTTCCTTCAGTGATGTTCTCTGTCGTTCGTCGCCAGCCTCCAGGGTCTCTCGGTTTCGGATTTTTTTTTGTTTACGTTTTTAAAAAAAAAAATTGCCAGAAAACGGTTCCGGCAAAACAAATTTTAAAACTGAACCTCAAAGGCGGCATCCCGGATGCCGCCTTTGCATTTTGGGGCAAGGCGGCATCTGCGATGCCGCCTTTGCGCTGCGGGTGAAAGGCGGCATCGCGGATGCCGCCTTTCTCTTAAAAATATATATTTTTATTTTTTAATTACATTTATTCATTATAATTTTTAATTACATTTATTCATTATAATTTTTAATTATTAATTAGTAATTATTAATAATTAAATATGTCATAATTAATTAGTTAATTAGTAATATTATCATTAATTATATAATAATTAATTATTAATATAATTATTACATATATAATAAATATTTAGTTAATTAGAAATACAATTAATAATTCTAACTAATTAATTAGTAATTAATAATTATTAATTAGCTAATTAGTAATATAAATATTTATTATAATTATTCATTATAATTAGTAATTAGTAATTAATAATTATTAATAAGTAATTAGTAATTATTAATTAGTAAATTAGTAATATAAATATTAATTATAGCTATTCATAAAATTATTAATTATTAATTATTACTCATTAATTATTACTTATATAATAAATAATTAGTTAATTATTAATATAACTATTAATTATATAATAATTAATTAGTTAATTAGTAATATAATTATAATCTTTCAAAGTCACGTACTTGAAACATTTTTAAGTTTCAAGTAGGCGGTTTTGAAAGATTATAAATTATTTTTCATTAACATTTTTTTGTAAATTGCTTTTGTTTTAAACTATTTTTTATATGTTTAATCCATGTTTTAAGTTTCATTTATGTTGGTCTTATAGTTTATCTTTTATTGTATTTCAAAGTGACGTACTTGAAAAATTTTAAGTTTCAAGTATGCGGTTTTGAAAGCTTATAAATTTCTTTTCATCAACTTTTTTTTGGAAATTTCTTTTGTTTTCAACTATTTATTATATGTTTAATCAATGTTTAAAGTTTCAATTATATTCGTTTTATAGTTTATATTTTACAGTCTTTCAAAGTCACGTCCTTGAAACATTTTTAAGTTTCAAGTAGGCGGTTTTGAAATCTTATAAATTATTTTTCATTAACATTTTTTTGTAAATTGCTTTTGTTTTAAACTATTTTTTATATGTTTAATCCATGTTTTAAGTTTCATTTATATTGGTCTTCTATTTTATGTTTTATGGTCTTTCAAAGTCACGTACTTGAAAAAATTTTAGTTTCAAGTATGCGGTTTTGAAAGCTTATAAATTTCTTTTCATCAACTTTTTTTTGGAAATTTCTTTTGTTTTCAACTATTTATTATATGTTTAATCAATGTTTAAAGTTTCAATTATATTCGTTTTATAGTTTATATTTTACAGTCTTTCAAAGTCACGTCCTTGAAACATTTTTAAGTTTCAAGTAGGCGGTTTTGAAAGCTTATAAATTATTTTTCATTAACATTTTTTTGTAAATTGCTTTTGTTTTAAACTATTTTTTATATGTTTAATCCATGTTTTAAGTTTCATTTATATTGGTCTTCTATTTTATGTTTTATGGTCTTTCAAAGTCACGTACTTGAAAAATTTTTAGTTTCAAGTATGCGGTTTTGAAAGCTTATAAATTTCTTTTCATCAACTTTTTTTTGGAAATTTCTTTTGTTTTCAACTATTTATTATATTTTTAATCAATGTTTAAAGTTTCAATTATATTCGTTTTATAGTTTATATTTTACAGTCTTTCAAAGTCACGTACTTGAAACATTTTTAAGTTTCAAGTAGGCGGTTTTGAAAGCTTATAAATTATTTTTCATTAACATTTTTTTGTAAATTGCTTTTGTTTTAAACTATTTTTTATATGTTTAATCCATGTTTTAAGTTTCATTTATATTGGTCTTCTATTTTATGTTTTATGGTCTTTCAAAGTCACGTACTTGAAAAATTTTAAGTTTCAAGTATGCGGTTTTGAAAGCTTATAAATTTCTTTTCATCAACTTTTTTTTGGAAATTTCTTTTTTTTTCAACTATTTATTATATGTTTAATCAATGTTTAAAGTTTCAATTATATTCGTTTTATAGTTTATATTTTACAGTCTTTCAAAGTCACGTACTTGAAACATTTTTAAGTTTCAAGTAGGCGGTTTTGAAAGCTTATAAATTATTTTTCATTAACATTTTTTTGTAAATTGCTTTTGTTTTAAACTATTTTTTATATGTTTAATTCATGTTTTAAGTTTCATTTATATTGGTCTTCTATTTTATGTTTTATGGTCTTTCAAAGTCTCGTACTTGAAACAGAATCCCACATCGGAAATGCAGAATCTACTGCACAGTAAAGATAGAACCTGAATTCCACATCGAAAATGCAGAATGATTTTCAGGGCAAACCCTCTTATAATGAATAATTATAATAAATATTTATATTACTGGTTAACTAATTAATAATTACTAATTACTAATTAATTAGTTATAATTATTAATTATATTTCTAATTAACTAAGTATTTATTATATATGTAATAATTAAGTATTATATAATTGATAATTTTATTACTAATTAACTAATTAGTTATTATATAATTAACGATTAATAAACACTAATTACCAAATTACAAATTATATACTAATTAATTAGTTATTTCGTAATATAAATATTAATTATATACTAATTAAATAGTTAATTAGTAATAGAATTATTAATTATATAATCTGTAATTAGGTAATTAGTAATTATTAATGTTTTATTATTATGTTCGTATGGTTATATAAATATATATAAATAAAACCTAATTTACCCCCTCCTGAGATTCCACTCTGACCAACAAGTAAAAATAGTATTTTGATTTCAGTACACATAAAACATGTAAACAATAATGTACAATCAATGCATATGTCTGTGGCGAGGAGATTCTGTCCCACATGGTGGTCTGCGAATAGGACGTCCGCGTCGAGTGCGCAGTGGAGTCTGATGACCTGGAGAAGGCTGATCCTCGGGCACTGAAACGTCGACTGTCGCATCCTCCATCTGTGTGTCAGTTGGAGGAGCTGTCAACTGCATCTCGTACTGCCATCCAGATCCTTCTCCCACTAGGGTGGTAGAAGGACCTGCCTCCATCGCAGAGGGGAACGAAGCCTGTGATGGAGCTATACCCCAAGACGACGACGGCTCTAGAATCCAAGGCTGGGAAGGATCTGGAACCCAAGATGGAGAGAACTGCGGATATCCTGTCAGGAAAGACGGATCCCATGCCACCTGAGGCACATCCTGAATAGGCTGATCCTGGACTACTAGAGGCCCGACCTCTGCCTGTGGAACAGGCGATGCCTCACGTGCAGCACGACGCTGTCTACGTCGCCGTGGTCGTGGCTCCTCAGCACCAGCAGCAGCTGGAGGATGTTCCTCTGGGGCAGGAACCTCCTGTCTCCGAGCCAGACGCGTGAAGATGCTCTCAGAAAACGCATGAAAAGATGCCCTCGCCTCCAGCGCTGTAGCATGGACGGCTGCCCGGCTAAAGACCCCCTCCTCCTCTTCATCGCTCATGCGAACAAGCTGCTCTGTGTGACTTCCCTGTAAATAGATTCAAATGGAATTAGAAAATAATTCAATAAACAAAGTAATAGGAATTTATTAACTTACCATCCTCTGCATCTCTATGCCAGCTTGGGTAAGATACAGTATAGATTTTAGTCTATACCAGGGCGCATAGTCAACCTGCTCTGAAAGAGAGAATCGATTTGTAGGAACACCTTGAATACGTAACTCTGCACGTCTGTGCCAGCAGTCGATAAAACTCGCATGTACTTGGGACCAGTCATCATCCTGCCTCCCTGTCAGCTTCATCCCATGAAGCTTGTCTGTCTGTCTAGATGGTAATGGAATCGGCTGAGTACGAAAAAATTGGCGCATGACCCTGTCAGGCTGCTGCCACTCAATAATATGAAAGTGAATGAGGGGCACTACAGCCATAGCATCCTCAAGACCAACAGTGCAGTATGCTGGCAACTGGTCCATAATACTCCAGTATGGAAGCCATGAAATCTGAAATGACAAGTGATTTTGTCAAAAAAAACACCCAACTAAAAACCAAAATTGATGTTATTATTAAAAATGTTAGACAGTGATAGATTGTATATACATACCTGATCAGGTAAGAGACAGTCCAACTATAGCCGATATACGCCCAAATGCTGTCTCGGAACCACGTCGAAATTGTGTCGCTGACACCACCTGTAAAATACAACGATAATGACAAATAATGAGAAATTATAGTCAATAACTCATAGTAGAATAAAAAACCAATAGAAATGACTTATCATACCAGCGTCCACGCGGAGCGTCATGCAGCACCTCCATCTCGACCGGTGGACCAGCAAGGTCAGGGCGGAATGATGGGATGCGCTCCCATGCCCACATCTGAATAAGGATGACGCATCCTCCAAGACCTGTACGGTCCCTATGGGATAGTCTGCATAATGATCTGTACGTGTATGCCAAGCAGGCTGATCCCCAACTGTACGTCCCAGCCCGATCAAAGTCCTCTAGTAGGGGTAGATACATCATATGCACGTGCATCCCCGAGTGATCAGTACACATGGTCCCACCAATGAGTCGTAAGATATATGCACGGGCGTAACGCATGACGGTCTGCTCATCATCATCATCCTGTAAATGTGGAATCTGCGACTCCAACCAACGCATAGATATGGACGATCCATCTGTAGCCCTACGGTCGGACAAAATATCAACGCCTAACAAGCGTTGAGCAAGGTCTGGCCAAGCTGCACGAGTGGGTCCAATAACGGGTCTCCCCTGGATAGGAAGACTGAGAAGAACTGCGACATCCTCGAGGGTGATGGTCATCTCCCCCTCAGGCAAGTGGAATGTGTGTGTCTCTGGTCTCCATCTCTCAACGAGGGCAGCAAGTAGGTAATGATCTACAAATGTGAAATCTGATACGGCAAGGCCATAGAAGCCAGCACGGCGCAAGTAAGGTCTAATGGCATGTGGAGGCTCCATGTGATGAAAATGGTGCGCTCGACGCACCTTCACAAATCGATCTGGATGACCCTCTAACACGGCCTGCGAAATATGGGTAGGCTGCTGAGTGAGTAGTATGGTATCATCCATCTGCATATAAACAAAGAAAATGAGTCGTAAGTGTAAAATGTAAATATAACATTAATGGGTTAACTGACATACACATTTCAATATGGGTTAAGTGTTCCGCTTTCGGAGTTTTGAAATAAATTCTATTATTTCATATTCAAAGTTATTTCTTGAAAGCATGAATATTAATATGAAATAAGTTATGTTATCTAAAATATTGAGTCTTGAATTTGGTTACACATATTTTGGGGGAGCTTTGTGATTAACTACTTATGGATTGGATTAAGATAAACCATGTCAATTAGTAATGATGTTTTTAGAATTTATCTAATTGTATGTATTCAATATCTTATGCTAATTATTATGATACTATAAATTTGTTATAGAACAGTTTTCTAAAATATCCTGCATGTTTAGATTGGAGTTTAGGTTGGAGGGTTTAGGGTTAAAATTTTTAATATTAACGTCCGGGAAACATGTTAATGGGTTAACTGACATACACATTTCAATATGGGTTAAGTGTTCCGCTTTCGGAGTTTTGAAATAAATTCTATTATTTCATATTCAAAGTTATTTCTTGAAAGCATGAATATTAATATGAAATAAGTTATGTTATCTAAAATATTGAGTCTTGAATTTGGTTACACATATTTTGGGGGAGCTTTGTGATTAACTACTTATGGATTGGATTAAGATAAACCATGTCAATTAGTAATGATGTTTTTAGAATTTATCTAATTGTATGTATTCAATATCTTATACTAATTATTATGATACTATAAATTTGTTATAGAACAGTTTGCTAAAATATCCTGCATGTTTAGATTGGGGTTTAGGTTGGAGGGTTTAGGGTTAAAATTTTTAATATTAACGTCCAGGAAACATGTTAATGGGTTAACTGACATACACTTTTCAATATGGGTTAAGTGTTCCGCTTTCGGAGTTTTGAAATAAATTCTATTATTTTATATTTAAAGTTATTTCTTGAAAGCATGAATATTAATGTGAAATAAGTTATGTTATCTAAAATATTGAGTCTTGAATTTGGTTACACATATTTTGGGGGAGCTTTGTGATTAACTACTTATGGATTGGATTAAGATAAACCATGTCAATTAGTAATGATGTTTTTAGAATTTATCTAATTGTATGTATTCAATATCTTATGCTAATTATTATGATACTATAAATTTGTTATAGAACAGTTTGCTAAAATATCCTGCATGTTTAGATTGGGGGTTAGGTTGGAGGGGTTAGGGTTAAAATTTTTAATATTAACGTCCAGGAAACATGTTAATGGGTTAACTGACATACACTTTTCAATATGGGTTAAGTGTTCCGCTTTCGGAGTTTTGAAATAAATTCTATTATTTTATATTTAAAGTTATTTCTTGAAAGCATGAATATTAATGTGAAATAAGTTATGTTATCTAAAATATTGAGTCTTGAATTTGGTTACACATATTTTGGGGTATCTTTGTGATTAACTACTTATGGATTGGATTAAGATAAACCATGTCAATTAGTAATGATGTTTTTAGAATTTATCTAATTTTATGTATTCAATATCTTATGCTAATTATTATGATACTATAAATTTGTTATAGAACAGTTTTCTAAAAAAGAGATAACAACATTTAGTTCACAATATGGGAATGTCACAATGAAGACAATACATCATTATGAATGAGACTGTGAAGTCGACCCAACAACGTTAGGGCATCGCTTCCGGTTATGACCTTCTTTATGACATATTGTGCATCGCAAACTCTGCCCTTGTTCTTGAGGCCAGTCCATCTCATTACGCATCCTACTCGCCTTTGGTCTCCCACGAGGACGTAACCGATTCATGTCAGGTATCACTATCGGCTGGCCTTCAGGCATTGGGAAATAACGATACTCCCCAATAGGTGTCCATGGTGCAGCATAACAGTTGGCAATGATATCCATCTGGTACACTGGATCAACATATGCTTCCCATGAGATGTTCACAGAGGCACATGCTGCGATGACGTGTGTACATGGAAACCGTAAGGCCTGAAATTTTCCACATTGACATTGCCTTGTTTCCAGTAATACCACCATTTTTTCACCGACGTGATTTGTGATGGGGTCTGAACGCTCTTGAACTTCAAATCGGGAATCTTCTCTTCGAAATAGACATACGTGATAACCAGAAGCTTCTTCAATATTTTTTTCAATCTCTCGTTGAAAGTGTATTCCATATCTTATCCCTTGATGTATTCTGTCTGATGCTAGTTTTTGTCTATCCACAAAGTACTTCACGCATCGATATAATGTCTCCTGAACTAATGCGGTTATAGGTAGCTTGCGAAGTCCTTTGAAGATACCATTGATGCACTCCACAATGTTTGTCGTCATGTGTTCGTACCTCTTTCCCCCGTCGTATGCCAATGTCCATTTCTCTTTTGGAATCCGCATCATATAATCATAAACTTCTTGATTAGCCTGACGAATTTGTTCAAAACGTTCTTCAAATCGTCGTTGGTCCGACTCATATGCTACAAAACGTAGATGATATTTCACATAAATTGATTTTATATTTATATTGAAACAGTAAAACAGAATGAATAAAATACGTACCAAGCCTCGTGATTGCCTTCTTCATCGGTTCGTTGTGGAATTTTTTATGTACATTGCTAGCAATGTGTCTAATGCAGAACCGATGATGTGCATTTGGGTATCTCCATGTATCAGGATCTGCATTGATTGCCTCATTAATTGCTCGATGACGATCAGATATCAAACAAACTCCCTGAATGTTGGTGAAATGGTTGCTGATACATGCCAGAAACCAACTCCATGATTCATAGTTTTCTTTCTCTACAATGGCAAAGGCAAGCGGAAGAGGTGAACGGTTTCCATCTTGGGTTGCCGCAATCAACAATACGCCCTTGTATTTTCCATACAGAAATGTTCCATCAATCTGAATAAATTGTTTGCAAAAACGAAATGCAGAGATACAAGGAAGGAATGCCCAGAACAACCGATGAAATTGAACACGAGATGGATCAAGTCGATTATCAGGAGACACATGTTCGTTTGTATCCAGATGGAAGACAACTTGGTTATGATGCCTCAGTATGGCTAGCAATTGCGGCAATACTCGATATGAGTCATCCCAATCACCATATACCTTCACAATTGCCTTCTGTTTCGCCATCCATGCCTTATTATAGGAAATCTTATAACCGAATGTCTGTAGAATCCTCTCTTGCACAAGGGATATTGGAACATCTTGGCATGTCCTAATCATCTCAACAACAATAGATGACACAAATTCTGCATCCAATGAAGTATGATCTTGTGTGAGACTTGGCTGAACGCAACTATGAGCCGCCTCAATCCTTGAGATTCTCCAACCTCCAAAGGTAATGTCTGGAATAGCCCTTAAGCGAAATCTACAATCATCCCCATACTTCACGCACCGTATAACATATTTACTACGGCATGATTCGTGAACTACATTGTTGAAGTTTCTCTCAATATGAAATCTCTTTAACGTGCTTTTTAAGGCATCTTTACTGGGAAAATTCCTTCCAATATATAAGGTTTTGTCCACCTCACTAAACCTATCTGGTACAACTCCAGGGAACTCAGTTGCCGGTGTGAGAACAGTATTATCGAATTCAGGCACACGTGTCATTGCTTCTGACCAAGATGAAAATAATGGTGGATGATTTATTGACCGAGGTTGATGTACAACAACTGCATTTCTCAAAACCTCCTCTCTATCTTTTGTTGGTCCCTCCTCATCAGCACTGTTGTCGCCATCCGATCCATCATTACGAAACTCCTCATCAGAAGTCGGATTGACATGTATATCCGGAAGATCATTTAGGTTGTCCTCTTCTGCTGCATCATTTGGAATAGGCTCAATGTCATGAGGTAGACTGTCTTCAACCACTCTTGTATTTCTACGTCTTTGTACAAATGGACGTTGTTGTTGTACAGTAGCAACAACAACGTATAACTCCATCATGGTACCATCTAACCGTTGAGAAAATAAATTAACTGCTTGGACCCACTGCGCATCAGCAACCAATGGACAAGCTATATGCCACATTGTTGTTGGAAATTGCAAATGTCTATAGCTCATAGACATTATCTCTTGATCGGGTCCCAAATTTAAGGAAACATGAATTCTCTCTTGAAGGTCACTTATGGTAACACAATCCACTGTACTAACCACCGTAATTGGTTGTGTACTGTAAGAAGCTCCTTGCTCAGTTTGAATAATCTCCCCATAACAGTACACACAGGCATACATGGCTCTCTACGTCAAAAATGTGTTATTTCATCAAAATTATGATAGTATAACAAAATATTAACAATTATGTTTGACGATATGATGTTTATTATAATGTAATTTTATTGCGCCTTTCTATACCATAAACTATGCTACTGATGTTTCACCATATGATATTTATTAGAATGTAATTTTAGAGCGCCTTTTTATTTAGTTTGTTTGTTCTTCTTCATTTCACTTTATATGTTCATTAGTATCGTTAGTTAATCATTATATGAATTCATGTTTTAATCCTATGTTATTTATTAATTATTCTAAAATTAACTAATAATAACTAATCGTTAATTATTCTATTATTCTATAATTAACTAATAATAACTTTAATTTGTTAATTCTTATGTCCTTATTTGATTCTATAACATTATACTTATCATTTATCATTGATAAATATACAGATCATTAGTATCGTTAGCTAATCATTATATGAATTCATGTTTTAATCCTATGTTATTTATTAATTATTCTAAAATTAACTAATAACAACTAATCATTAATTATTCTATTATTTTATAATTAACTAATAATAACTTTAATTCGTTAATTCTTATATCCTTATTTCATTCTATAAAATTATATATATCATTTATCATTGATACATATACTGATTTGCTTTTTCTTCTCTTAGAAATTTTAGTAGTTTATAAAGAAAATATGAATCATCTTAAGCATATTCCCCGGGAGTGTCAAACCAGGATGCAGCAAGGCCCGTTATCGTGCACCAGTTCCCGTTCGAGTCTAGCTCGAAGCGGTGTTTTCGGGTTTTACCCCTATGTACATCTGTGCCAGAGCCACATCCACTTGTTTGTATCCAGACAGGAATTTAATTGCGTAGATAACCACATAATCTTTAAGCTACCAAAATTTCTAAATACTTAATCTTAAGTTAATCTTAAGTTAATCTATACTACCTAACAGTAATTATTTAAAACTATATATAACTAATTAAAAAAACTAAATAACCAAATATTAAGAACTACCTAAACTGCTTAACAAATGAAAGATTTAAAACTAAACAAAATTAAATTAATTAAATAAAAACATTAAATTAAATAAAGAAACATACCTCTAAATGAAGCTTCGTAAAAACTCGCACAGCAAAAAAAAATTTAGAGAGAGAGAGAGCAAATTGGAGAGAGAGGTTGCAATGAAGAAGTGAGGAGAGGGGGGGGGGTGGCCGCCCTTTTATAGGGACTTCAGGCAAAGGCGGCATCGCGGAAGCCGCCTTTCGCCTCTGCGTATGGCCAAAGGCGGCTTCGGCGATGCCGCCTTTCGCCTTACCCTGAGCCGAAAGGCGGCCTCCTCCCGGCCGCCTTTGCCATGTCATTGATCCGGGCCAAAGGCGGCGCGGGGGAGCAAAGGCGGCATCGCAGATGCCGCCTTTGTGCGCTAATACAAAGGCGGCATCGCAGATGCCGCCTTTGTAGCGTATTTTTAAAAAAAAATTTGACCTAGGCCGTTTTTCAGAAAATTTTTTTCAGAAAAACGTAAAAAAAAAAAAAAATCCCTCGGTTTCCCACTGTTCCTCTCGATCTATTTTTTTTTTTTTTAGATGGTTTCTGCCCTATTCTCTCAGCATCCTTCTCTTTAATTGATGAAGCCTCCGAGCAGCTGAAGTGGAATATAGTGGCGATATTCAGCTTTGAAAATCCCAAATTTTCCGTGTTCCGTGAGCGTGTGGGTTCCCGAGATCTTGATTTTCCGGGCAAGGTGTCTGTGCTGAATCACAAAGATTTCTGCGTTGTTCTGGCTTCGGATAAGGACTTCTTAAAATCCTTTTGCTCAAGTTCCCATTTGTTCAGACGATTGCGCTAATGTCTGTTTAGATTGTCTATCACGACGCATCTTGGTCAGGATTTCTCAAAAGCTGCGGCCTGGATCTCCCTTTCGGGGATCCCACTCCCCTTCCAGAATATATCTTTCTTGCGGGGGATAGGGGGTTTGCTTGGGTGTTTTCTTTTCACAGAAAATCGTACCCTTCATCTTGAGGCGGTGGAGGAGGCTCAGATCTATGTTGAAATGAACCTTTTCCTCCCTCTCCCGCCTTGTATCATTATTTGGGTGGCAGGCTAGAAGGACTGGTCTCAGGTGTTGGTGTACCCTGCGCCTCCCCACTTCTGCTCGCACTGCATGCTTCAAGGGCACTCACGGTCGATCTGTTGTTGAATTCATCATAACCATTTTGATCGGGCTCCAGAGCAGGCACCGAGGTGCGATGCATTTTCCACTTCTCCAAAAAGAGGCATGTCCCTGTTTGTCCGTAATGGCACAGGGGAATGCCCCAAGGGGAAGATGGTGACCACTACTACCACTCCACTTTCGGGGTCCTATGCGACGACCAAGGAGGTTTTTCAACTGGAAATGGCATGTTCGTCTTGCACAACATTAGTGACTTTTGTCTCTTCTCGTGTTACCGCATCTCGCTTCTCAGATCAGAACCCCGCTGGTGCCAACTCTTCTGGTCCCCTCTTCGAGATGCAGTCCATCGGTATTTGTGGAGCCTGAGGTCCCTGGAATGCTGGTCTGGGAAGCTTTAGGAGGAGTATCTACTCACCTTCAAAATGGTTTGTTCTAGGCGGAGGAGGGAGTGGCAGTCCTTCCAGGCTTGGCGCGGATTTCACCTCCTCAAATGGAAAGTCTACCACAGCGGCAACAAAATAATGTTGTGGTCGAGTTCAATGGGGATCAAAATGAAGAAGGGTCTGTGTTCACCGGATCCACGTGTTCATCTCCTTCCCATGCAGGTAATGTGTCTCCGAGAATTTTGATCCACTTAGACCGGACTTCACCAACACCGGGGGTCTCATCAGTGTGGGAGGGAGTATGCACCAGATCATAGTCTAATCTTAAGTCTATTGTAGTGATGTCTCCATTGCAGCAGGGCCATTCATTGGGGGCCAAAGCCAGACACAACCGCTGTCAATGATCTCAATCCTCTTGTGGAACACCAGGGGTCTCGATGCCAGGGTAAAGACATACTTATTAGCCAATGAGATATGGAATAATTTTGGATCTCTTGTTGCAGTCCTGGAACCGATGAATGGATCTGAAAAAATTGATGATTTTTCTGGTAGAATGAGGGTGCATCACCGGATGCACGCCAGCACAACGATTTGGAATATTTGGCTTTTCTGGAAACAGAATCTCAATGTAGATTTAATTGAATCCTCTGACAAGTTCATCACTAAAAAGGTTACCTCAGGACCACATTGTTTATTTTTCTCTTTCATTTATGACAAATGTGACATGCGGGCCCGAAAACCTCTCTGGAGTGATCTGCACCCTTTTACTCTAGGGACTTATTCATGGTTTCTAGGGGGAGAAATTAAAATTGTGACTGACCCTCGAGAGAAGAAAAGGGAGGGATCGTTTCCCCGTATAGCGAGCCAAGACTTCAAGAGTTTCATGAAAAGAAATGGGTTGAAGGATCTGGAATATGTTGGTCACCACTTCACCAGGTACAACAACTAGAGGGGAAGGAAACAGACATGAAGCAGGCTAGACTGCTGCTTAGCCATCTGGGAATCCATCTCTTCCTATCCTAATTTGAAGGTTGAGCATCTGCCTCTCAGTTTTTCCGATCACTCTCCGATACGTTTTACTATGTCTTCTAGGGGTGACCAGGAGGAAAAATTCTCTTTCTCACATTTTTTGGTGGAGAATTCGGACATCCAGCATATTGTTTAGGATTCATGGGGTAGATCAGCACACGGACAAGGGTGGACATGACTCCGTAATAAACTCAGAAGGCTCAAGGCGGACCTCCAGTCTTGGGTTTGAAGCAAGCCTCATAGAGGTCAGGACATGGCTAAGATCAATGCTGAAATTGAGATGCTGGAGGCAATCCTTGAGAGTATTTGGGATGAGGGGACCTTTGCTGAGCATACCAATAGGAAGAACTTCATTGCTCACATGCTTTTTAGCTAGGAATGGCAGGCTAGGGAGAGGTCTAGGGTCAAATGGCTACGTGAAGGTGGCCGCAACTATGGATTTTTTCATTCTTGTATTAAGGAAAGGAGACGCTTTAGTTGGCCAAACATTCGTATGGTGGATGATTCTTATTCCAATGATCCATATAGTGTTGGAAGGAAGGCTAAATATTTTTTCATGCAACAGCTTCCTGAACCCAAACCAAACCTGCAAAATGGTTACCCGAGAGAGAATGTTGAGTTTTTTGATGGAATTCCTTACATGATCACTAGAAACGTGAGTAAAGGGTTAGAATCCATTTTGACCGAGATCGATATTAGGGAGGCAGTATGGTCACATAACCCAGAGAATTCCCTGGGACCGGACGGATTTTCAGGGTCTTTTTATAGGACCTTTTGGGATTTGATTAAGATGGAGCTAGTGCAAGCTATCCATGATTTCATTAAATGGGGTCATCTCCCTCGTGCTTCATGTGCCCACTAAAATGGTGATGCTAACCAAGATTATGAACCCTCACTCTCATCAACAATATAGGCCAATTTTCATGTGCAACTTCTCATACAATGTTTTGTCTTGCATCCTCAATAGAAGATTAGCCATTCTTCTGCCCAGCTGGATTTCAGAAGTGCAACATGGGTTTATCAAGGGGCCGTCTATCCTGGGTGTTATCGGGGTGGCTGAAGAGATTATTGGGTATATTAACCTGAAATCCTTTGGCTCAAATATTGCTATCATGCTTGACATGAACAATGCTTATGATAGGTTGGAGTGAAATTTTATCATGAGGGTCCTCTCCAAGATGGGATTCTCTACTTGGGTTATTGGTCTCTTGTTCCGATGCTTCATCTCGACCTAGATTTTGATATCTTTCATGGGAAAGAAATATGGGTTTTAATGATGGTTTGAAGATTGAGGCAAGGTGATCCACTCCCTCCTACTCGTTATAATGACACATGATTCTCTTATAAGGTATATCAATAAAGGTATTATGACTGGATTCATTCTCCCTTATCGATCCAGATTTCAGTCCAACAGGATCTCTCACTTAATGTTTGCTGATGATACAATTTGTTTCATAATGGATGTAATTGTTCCATCAGCGGCATTAACACCATCCTCGAGGAGTATTGTAAATGGAGTGGTAAAGGGGGAGCAAGGAGAAAATCAACCTTTTTATTTCTAGAAGATGCACTGAAAGAACGGTGGGATTATGGAAATAAATTTGGGTATAAGGGTGAGATTATGGAGTATATGGGTGCACCGATTTCCCATAGGAAGCCACGGGTCCAGTATTTTCGACAAGGTGATTGGGAAAATAAAAGGCCAAATTCTTAACTGGAAAAATCGTTTTTTATCCTTCACAGGTCGAATTTCCCTAATCAATAGTGAGTTGTCCTATATTCTCATGCTTGTTCTCTCTGCGATCACGGTCCCTAAGGGTGTTATGTCACAAATGGACATGTTGCTGGCCTTTTTGTTGTTGGATGCACAAATTGATGGAAGACACCTTTGGGCAACATGAGAAAATCTTGCAAGACCATTTTGCGAAGGGTGGGATTAATGTCAAAAGTGTAGCAGGGCCTATGGAGGATCTTAATTCTAAACTCGCTTGGGAGGTGGTTGAAGGGATGAATGTCGGGGGAAAACTAGGAAGCTTAGATACGGGGGTGGGTGGCAAAATCAATGTGGAAAATCATCGGTAACCTGAATCATGATTTAACCGCATCTGCTGAAGATTCAACATGAATCACGCTGGATTGTGGGGATATGCGACATAAACCTTTGGTAGTGCAACTGTGTTGGTTCAGAGCTGGGTTTTCATGGATGCCCCGCTCCGGACATCATTTTCATACAAGCGATGACCCACCACAGCTTCATGTATGCCATCCTGGACAGAGATCAATGATCTGTGTTTGATGCTATCATCATGAGCCCTGATCCGGATTGATGTGTCTTCACACGATCACCATCAGGTATCTTCTCGACCAAAGCATATCATGATTATAGCATCCCGCCTTTTTATCACATAAACTTTCATTACATTTTACAAAACCGGGGATCTTTAAGGTTTAATGTCTTGGAAACCAGGAACTTTAAACATGAAAACATAAAAGATTCTTCTTAAACACTTGAAAGACTTCTCCTCATGTTCATCCTAGGTTCATTACTGCATCTCATAACCTGTGGACATACATCAAAAGGAAGGGTGAGTAGAAGGCCCAGTAAGGGAAACAAGAGAAACATTTTACATGTGAACTTGAGATACTTCAATAAGGTCATGAAAGGAACATTAAGGCATGAAAAAGAAATCACGAGGCATATCATAATAAAAATAGAATTTTTCATAACTTGAAGATGTGGCTGCATTATTTAATATTGACAATCATTTCGTTTCACCAAGGTCCATCCCCAAGGTGTCATTAAAAATTACCAAGGTTATTTACCAAGGTATCAGTCTAAAAGCCATCTCTAGAGATTAAGTCTTTACCCAATGCATTGGAGCGCTATCTGGGCGCACCCTTGACATGTATTTATTATCATGTGAGCCACACATATCATCATCAATCATTTCATAAACAACCCATATAGCATAAAAGAAATGAGTTTCATTTCATAATCATAACGTTTTAAAAACTACTTTAAAGACATGATCTTTATGTCACTTTAAACCCACGGAAAGGGAAAACGGGTTTCATGTATGTAAATCCCAGAATTTAAAATAGAACATTTCGATATATATGTGAATACCCCTGTAGAAATAAGAGCTTTGAGTATTCACTTAATAACATAAAATAATTTTGAGATAAAAGAGAGGCATTTTGAGACGAAAATTCTGCAGCATAATGACTATGTTTCGGGGTTTTAGAAAACATTGAAAAGAGAGGGGACATGGGTCAAACATTCATAAATGACCCATAAAATAGTAGGGGAACAAAATATAAAGTATTTAAGAACATGGTAATGAAATTTGAATGATATACCATTTGAAACGAAGAACTTGAAAGGAAGACAAAAAAAAATAAGATTTCTCTTATGAGATTTCGGCAGCTTAACGGTGTCACTTAAAATTTCCAAAAATGGATTGACGAGATCAAATAGGGTCTCTCATCATATGAACATAAATGATCAGTACGATAGATATAGAGATCATACCCCAACATAATAAAAAGGAACTTGAAAGACTTGACATGAAAATAGATCTTGAAAATGAGAAGGGTGAAGAAGCCCTTAGAAATTCGACAGCCTAAAAGCGTCACTTAAACTTCAACAAAAATGAATTGATGAGATCAAATAGGGTCTCTCATCATATGAACATTAATGATCAATATGATAGATATAGAGATCATACCCCAACATAATAAAAAGGAACTTGAAAGACTTGACATGAAAATAAATCTTGAAAATGAGAAGGGTGAAAGAACCACTTAAAAATTCGGCAGCCTAACGGCGCCACTTAAAACTTCAAAATACTGAATTGAAGACATCAAATGGGGTCCCTCATCATATGATCATAAAAGATCAGTATGATAAATTTAGAGATCATACCCCAATATAACAAAAAGTAACTTGAAAGAATTGACATGAAAGTAGAACTTCAAAACGAGAAGGGTGAAGAACCACTTAAAAATTCAGCAGCCTAACGGCGCCACTTAAAACTTCAAAATACTGAATTGAAGAGATCAAATGGGGTCTATCATCATATGATCATAAAAGATCAGTATGATAAATTTAGAGATCATACCCTAACATAACAAAAAGGAACTTGAAAGAATTGACATGAAAGTAGAACTTCAAAACGAGAAGGGTGAAGAACCACTTAAAAATTCGGCAGCCTAACGGCGCCACTTAAAACTTTAAAATACTGAATTGAAGAAATCAGATGGGGTCTCTCATCATATGATCATAAAAGATCAGTATGATAAATTTAGATATCATACCCCAAAATAATAAAAAGGAACTTGAAATACTTTAAATGAAAATAGATCTTGTAAAATGAGAAGGGAGAAAGAATCCGTTACAAAAATTTCGGCAGCCTAACGGCACCACTTAAAACTTCATAAAACGAAATAATGAGAGTAAGAGGGGATCTCTCATTTTGTGAACATGAAAAGGGAAGTAAGAGGAGTATAAAAGAACACCCTTTAACATAAGAACATGGAGCATAAAAGAAATTACATAAAATAGATTTCTTGAAAAGAAAGAGAGAGATCAGATCCCTTACCTTAAAACGCAACTCTTAAAACTCAAAGGTTGGGACCTTGAGGGCTTGGGGGAATCTTGGGAGGACTCCTTGGGAGGTAATGAGACCAGAACTTCGTTGGGGGAGAGTGGGTAGTCGAATGGATGAGAGGATGGCTTGATATTTATAGGGAAAGTGAGGGGACAAGACATTAATGGCCAAGAGACACCTCATTAGTGGTTTTGGCAAAACCATGGGCTTGCCCATGGTATTTGCCCATGGTATTGGCCACTTGGGACACCTCATACCCTATATTACTATTCATAAGTCGATCATATTGATTACATACTTAATACATCATTTAATGATGTCATTAAACACCCATAACTTAAAAACTGTATTTTCACTATTCATCGAAAATTCAACTTTCTCAGAATAATCCCAAAATTTCACATTAACCAAATATCAATGCTTTGATTTCAAAAATAAACTCCATTTTATAAATATAATTTTCTAAATATTTTTAATTTATTTTTTAAATAAATACACTTCACTGAAAATTCATTTTTTCAGAAAAAACCCCAAAAATTACCATAACATAATATCGGTGCTCTGAGTTCAAAAATGAAATCCATTTTATAAAAATAATTTTTTAAAATATTTTTAATTTAATTTTTAATTAAAAAACACTATTCACTCGAAAAAACTAATACCTGAATAATAATTTATGAAATCGTTATTTAACCATTTTATTGAATCACATTACTTAATCAAGGTGCCTATATTATATTAATACTTTCTTTAAGTGAGATTACTAATCCATTTGAACACATTACTAATCCTAATCATAAAATCACTATTCATAATTTACTATTCATCAAAAATTAAGTTGATCTTATTAGACTCTAAATTTCGTACTGAGCATAATTATAGAAGACCATTTTTTGAATATCATTACACATTTCTAATTATTTAAGGTTTACATAAACATTTTTAAAATATCCTCTTTCTAAAATTCATAAAAAATATGCATACTATATTTATCCGGTCATTTAAAAATTCTTAAACTTCATCATAAGAAGAAATCCCAATTTTTTTATTTAAAACAAAGGATTACACAAGGCAGTTACGGTCTCCTTACATAGCCCCTTATCACACCAGCATATGACCTAAGTGTAAGGTGTGCTATGGGTAGAGAATCTGAGGGAGGCTCGACTAACATCGCACGCGTAGTAATTTCTATCAGTTTGAACTTCTCGCAAAGGTGATTCCATTCTAGCTTCACACGATGAAGTTCGGCTTGAGTTTGGTCCATAGAAAAGCCCAGTGGTGCTACCTCCTTCCCAAGTTCTGTAAGATGGGCTTCGATCGGTCCAAGATTACTAGGTGAGGCCATCGAATCCTCTTTCTATAATAATTAACAGATTACTTGTATTTAGAGACAATAATCAAAACGTTTAGTTTCTAGGGGTCATATTGACCAATGGTCATATAACAGTCAAAACCCAATGGTCTCATTTTAATTATACTCATGTTATCAAATGGAACATTTTTGTTGAGTATAAAAAACAAAATAAAATAACACATAAAATTAGAAAACAAGATTTATTCAAAATTTCGGGTCGTTACAATGATCTACAGATGATATAACATAACCGGATGGAATAGAGTAATGTGCTATGGATTAAAGAACATCCGTCAAAAATCAACTTCTCGGTTTGGAGAGTGCGGCATAATGAGCTTCCAACCAATGCTTACATTATGCGCTTGGGTGTGAATCTTGAATTGAAGTGCATCTGCTGTAGGGTGCCGAAAACTTAAGACACTAGGAACCTTTTATTCAAAATAAACTGGGCTAAAATGGAGTGGCAGGCTTTTTGAATTGTTATAGGATCGTCTCTACATTGGGATTCAACTACTGACTTCTTTAGCTAATGGTTCCTGGGTGCAACAGTTAATGTTCCGGAGATAACGACGTGTGCCATTATATTTGTAGCTGGATTTTGGTGTATTTGGAGAGAGCGGAATGGGGCCCATCACCAGGGCTCTGCAGGTACTGGTACGGGCCTTGTGACCAAGACTAGAAGCACCCTCATTGATTTAACCCGAGTATATAGAAAATGTGTTACAGGACCATCCATTAGTCACCTTATCCCAAGCACTTATGCATCTGGTGTCTCCATCAATAGGTCGGGTAGGTGGGTTCGGTGGCACCCCCATTCTAAGGGACTTAAAATGAACACTCATGGCTCTTGAATTTCGGGTCAAATGAATGGTGGAGGGGTGATACGAGATATAGGAGGCTCTGTGGTTACGGTTTTTTTCGATTACATTGGATCTGGAAGTTCTATTCAGGCAGAGGCGCATGCCCTCCTCACTGGGATTAATTTGTGTAATCAGAAGAATATCCAACTAGCAGCGGTGGAAACCGATTTGAGGGCCCTCTTTAATGCGCTTAGCAGTCACGGGTCTATGCCATAGTCTATTGAGTATACCATTCGATGGTGCAAATAGTTTCTGAACAACCACATTGATATCTCTCATACATGGCATGAAGGCAACACCGTTGCGGACCTCCTGGCCTCCTATGCAACTCCAGAAGAACAAATTTCAAGTTTTGTGAGCACTGGGTCTCTCCCCATGGATGTAGTGAATCTGGTGCATGTAGACGCTCTAGGTCTTCACCATTTCAGGCCACCATAATTCCTGTAATAATTTTTTTCTTGATTTCTCCCCTGTATCTTGAGAAAATCAATAAACAATTATTTTTCAGTCTACGGAATCTGGACATTAGGAAGGATGTAGCTTCTGATTTATCATTTACTAATTTCTAAACAAAAGAAACTTGAAGGCTTGATTAAAAAGACTGAGATTTTTGATACCTAGTGCCCCCGTATCAAATTATTTGAAACAAGTGTTCCAAGGAACAATTACCCATCTTTATTCAAAAATACTACATGTCCATATATTGTTTTTAATGGCCACATTAAAAGGTTTAATAGGGGAAGTAATCCAGTTATAATCCAAAATGGAATAATCAAAATTATAAAAAAAAACTTTAACAAACAAACACGAGCATACATAGAATGGGAATTTCCATTCAAGGAAGCAAACATATACTTGATCTTACTAATAGCCCTAGAAAAATAACAAGAATTTGGATGACCCTAGAAAATAAGAACACAAAGATAAGTAAAAGGAAGATAACCTTCCTTATTCATCAAATCAGTGATGATTTCTGATTTACTAATTTGAGAAATATTTCTAACAAAATAGAAAAAGGAGTTACTCCAACTAACTGGTTGCCTAGAAATATGCTTATAATGCATAAGAATTTTCATAATATTCTTGATATTTCATTTATCCCCTTGAGTGAAGAGGATAATATCATCAGCATAAAGGAGATGAGTAGGAGAAAATGAAACACGACCAGCACCAATAGCCTTTTTCATTCCATTCTTAGCCATAAGGGAAAAATATACTATGATAATCTTATGAAATAGAAATTATAATTGCAGAATGAGGATCACCTTGCCTAACTCCTATAGAACAAGAGATGTATCCCTATGGGGATCTGTTTATAAGAACTGAGATACGAGCATATGTACAAATAATCATAATCTAATTAATGAAAGTGTCATCAAAACCAAACATTTAATGAATTTTAAATATAAAACCCCATTCCATTGAATCCAAATCATTAACAATGTCTAATTTAATGGAAATTTTCCCACCTTGAATAGGCTTTTTATGGAGATTGACACACTCCAAAGCTATAATAATACAATATTGATTGGACCATCCTTTGATGAAACCAAATTGAATATAATAAACAATTCGATTAGAGATGGGAGAATGAATACTAACAAGGATCTATTTAATAAAATTTTATAAAAAATTGAAAAGAGTAACATGCATAAATATGTGTATCTTGGTAGCACTTTAAATCATTTGAATTAAAGAAAGTAATTGAGAATTTAATCATTATAAACGATGTCCCCCTTTGAAAAAATGATGAACATGGTTTCCATCATCATCGCCAATGATCTCTCAATAATTATGAAAAAAGAAATTGTGAAATCCATCATTACCTCAGGAGCTTCCCAGCCTAAGACTGAAAATCACAACATTGATTTCTAGTTCCAAACAAATGTGGGAAAGTCTAGTATTATCCTCCTGATTTAACATTTTCTATATGGGGTCGGGGGGAATTATAGATGACCCCTTAAAGAGATATTCATAATACAAAATATTGTGATTTGAAAGGCCCTATATATTATAAAACATTTGATCTCCCCTTTTTAGCAATGCTTGTGGCTTGAAAATTAACAAAACTCATTGAATGTTTTTAAATAATTTTGTATTTCTATCCCCATCCATGAGCCAGTTTTTTTGTGTAAAGCTTTTTTACCTAGAATCTTTAATATTGATAAAATTAATGATTTTAAATGTCATCTCAGATTCCAAAGAAACACCACTAGAGAAATCATCATGGGTACACTACTCCTGGAATGACCGAAGATAGGATTCGAGATTGGAAATGTCCATTATAAGATAACTGGAACTATCCTTAATCCAACGTTTATGATTTCCCTTTATGATCATTAGTTTAAGAATACAAGATAAAATATTCTTCTTAAAACTTACCGAACCCCAAACATCTTCACATTCAAGAATACCAACCCATGCTTTATTAAATATAAAAGGAAATGGATATTTGTAAATCTTTATTGATAGTTCAATCATGATAGTATGATGATTAAAGTTAAGCCGAGATGAAGACATACAAGAAATATAATCCAAAGAACATAAAGAAATGTGATTAACAAAAGCCTTATCAATCTTAATATCCACCTAGCTATTAAGGGGCCTTCTATACTAAGTTAACATATCCCAAAAAATATTTACATCAATAAACTCATTTTGTTCTATACAACACTTAAATTTCCTAGACGAAATAGAATAATTAATGGGACCCATTTTTTCATCAGAATTAATAATCGTATAAAAATCACCAATACTGATCCATGGATCATTAATACTACTTCTAAGAGAACCAAATTCATCCCAAATAGATCTTCGATGTTGATAACAATTTCTATCATAAATAAATTAACAAACCTTCTATATAACAAAATCATAAATGGAGAAAGTAACATGATTATTGCTTGAACCGACCAATAGGGGATCTGAAAGAGACGAATGAGCCAAGACCCAATGATTTCTTGACCTCCAAAAAAATATTGGTCAAACATAGTAAAGTGAAACCCATATTGTCTAATATAGAAATAAAATTATAGAAAACTATTTTGGGCTCAACAATATTCATTAAAATAGGTCTTTGAAGCCTAATATGATACTTAAGAGGCCTGATTATGGCATCATTATCCAAGCCTTAGAAATTCCAAAAATTAATCCTCATTTGAAGCTCAGATTGGGGTGGACCACTCCCCCCTCTTATAGACATCTCCCTCAATCATTTTAGAAAATTTAAGAGGTATCCCTACATTTTTCTTAGGTAACATGGGATTTTTAATTAGACTAGTGATGTGTAAAACTAATTTTCACTATTTTTCCTTTTCTTGAGTAGAACTCAAACAATCATAGTTTTGAGAAGAAGTAAATGAAGAATCATTTATTTCAGATTCAGATTCACTAGTAACATAGATTTCCTAACTTTCTGTATCAGGAATGTCAATATTTTTCTTTCTAGTATCAATAAGACCAACCTGTAATTGCTCTAGGGGGCATGTTTAAAGAATCATAATTTCTAGGGGAAATGATATCCTCTTCTCTGGATAAGTCTAACAACACTTTGTTGGTTTTTGAAGTAGAGACAACATCTATAATTCTAGATATAATCAGGTTTTCAGGAGGGGAATTAAGTTCCATATGGAGTTCTACAAGGGACCTAAAAGGATGCAGACATAATACAAAGTCTATAATATCCTTATAAATATAGGTGAAGAATGATTATTCTACCAAATTATGTTTTAAACTATATAAAGATTTATTTATAACTTGAGAGATCCCTAAAAAAATCACACTGTCTTAAAAAACACTACCAGATTACAATGGGAGAGAATGAAAAAAGGGATCAGAAAGAGAATTATATTCTTCTTCAATAATATCATCCCATAATTTGTATAGGGTGACTCTCAAAGTGGTAAGAAGAGAAAATTTGGATCTTTCTTCATCGGATTCATAGCAATTACCAAATAAGGGGAAAGTTCATTTATTTTTCTATAAAATATATCATCATTTAAATCGTTTACTTTTGAAGGAACCCTATTTTTCTTTTGAATCACCCTACAAGATTCAATTGAATGTCTTAGAATTATGCGGAAATCACCGAATGGGTGAATTCACTCAAACTCAAACTTGACACCAATTCTACAGTCATTTGCAATAGAAAAGTGGGATTTTACCATTCAAAAGACAAATTAACATCTACTGAAGTTATATCATAAAGAAATAAATCTCCTTCCACTGTTCTTTGATCCAACTTTAGAGGGGAGACCAAAAAGAAGCAAGCTCATTTAAAATTTTCAGATTCCATTATTCTATATTTAGACCGTGACGCCTGATCCAACTTCGGAAATAAGACTAATTTTGATTAAAATGGTCAAAATTAAAATTCCCTTAAGTGATTCAAAATAGACCATGATTAAGATAAGGGGTTCCTATAGTCTGATCCATTCACATGTCATCAACATTCTGAAAAACAAAATGTAAATACCACATACCAATTAGAAAGAGTTTTGATGCCCTTATACACCAAAAAATATATCTTTGTTGCTTGATGTCAGCATAAGTCCAAGGGTTATCCCCCTTGAGTGTATTATTTTACCTTAAAGAAAGAATTTTTAAAGTATAAAATGATGTTTCAAGGAATATGGATCTGTTACCACCAAGAAAGAACCATCTTCCAATTTTTTGATATAAGATGAATTAGAGGTATCTGATTTTACAAGGTCTTGAAAACCTGATAGGGATTCTGTGAATGAATATCCAACTTTTCTAAGAAAAGTAGAATCAAAATACCATTAGATGAAGAACTTAGGGCACCATTTATGGAAAAGTCGTATTCTTGATTGACCGAAACCATTCTCAAGTGGAAGTGATGAATCTATGAAATATTCCATTACTATGAAGAAAAATTTCCTCACTTATCTTCTTATAAAGATGTCATCTCTCTCATATAGAAAAAAGTTTATTACACGGTGATTAAATTTCTAGAAGATAGAAGAAATCCCTTAATTGGATAGGGAAACCCAAACCAAAATGGGATCAAAAAACATAACCAAAATAATGAACAAGGGAGTATATAAAAGGTGTAACAAAATGTCATAATCTCTCCTCTATTGAAGCATTCTACCCCCACCCACAATGTCATCAAGATCACACATCCCAAAAACATTAAGGCCACTACTACCTCATAATCAATTCCCACTCCAACATCTTGTAGGTATCCCATAAGAACTTCCACAATAACCAAACCAGAGGAATCATTTTACCATGATGTACTTTGTATTAGATATCTATAACATGAACATGTTACTGAACCATATTGGTGTTAGTCTCAAAATCAATATCATATCTTCCTATAACTACCAGGATCATTGTGAAACATTAATTAACAATATATTAAAAAAATAACACATAATAAAACCCCAATAATTGTTAATTCTTGAGTCTATGGGAATTAAGTACATATCATACCATTTTGATCATGGAATAAAACAATTTTATTAAAAACATTGTTATCATACATGAAAATTAGATGAATTTAAAATCTACATAATATAACATGGAGAAAAACATATTAAAGGGGTGGGATATAAAGACCATTATTGGAATAAAACTAGAATAAGGTTATATATGTTAGAAAATAGGTATATCGATGGGAGTTAAAAACGGTTTTAAGCATAAAAATTAACAATGAGACGTGATATATCTTGATATTCATAACATGGAATATATGGAAACCACTTAAAACAATGCATCATAATCATAGATCATGTCTAATCCAACAATACATCATGTTGGGAAATGTACTATAATGGAATATGGTTCACTCATTGTCCAAACATGATGTCTCTTGGGGCTAAACATTACCCACTACATTGGATCACTATATAATTATAGAACACATGTCACATTCATTTAATTATCATGCTTAAATGTACCACATTGATCCAAAAAAACCATTTAATTAATCATAAAAATTTATTCCACTATCTAGGTGTGTGAAATACATAATTGTAACTCAACAACTCAAAATTATTTGTGAAAAAATATTAACACCCATTATATTAAAAGGTTTTTTTTACTAAATAGTTGGTTTTGACATGGAATATCATGGTTCAATTTTTCAATCATAACGACGTCAATTAAATATTCATATAAATGGTTTGATGAATTATAAAGGGGTCTATTGACACATAGACATAAAATTAAATGAAATAGGTATATGTAAAAACATATCAAAACATTATAATTTTAGAAATATAATGTATAAGGTAATTAAGAATCAATAATAATGAATTGAATCCTAACTATATTTCATCGGGATAATATGTGAACATAAAGGATTGTGGAATGATTAGTGAGAGTGAAAAGGGAATTTCATAATTTATACACTGAATTGAAATTAAGGGGAATATGTATTTATATATCTCATCCTTCATAAATGGAATTTAGTAGACATAAAAAAAGTGCTTGAATGATAATTACAAAAGTCAAATCCCTTACATGAGTGTGCGACTCCAAATTCATGGGAGGTGCTTTTTAATAACATGGGGTCACCTTGGGATTACTATATAGAGTGTAGGTATGTGAATGGAAATTATAAAACTAGTTTCATTAAATAAAAATGGGGGCATGAGTTGTATGATATTGTAAAAGAGAGGGATTTTATTCTTATTTATGTTTTGGACAATATATAGTAAAAAATCCTAGAATAAAAACCATCCCATGGGTTTTCCCCTTGTTTCAATGAAATGTGATATTTTTTCATTATTTTATCTGTCCAATGGAGGTACATAATAAAATAATATCCTTTATTGTATTTAAACATCGCTATTGGGTTATTATGATGTCATAACACACAATGTATATTTATATTGTATTTAATTTTTTACTCAAAAATGTGATTGACTAATTTTTTTTAAAATTTCAATATTGGATAATTTTTAAACTATGAGTCCAAAAAATAATATTCATTTTTTCTAAAAAATTGTCTATATATTTTAGTTTTCACATTTAATATACTAAACGAAATTTGTTTAAAATGATTCTTTTATGAAAATAATAGTTTTTGAATATTTATACAAAAACACATTTGACATCATAAATTTTTTAAGATCATTTATATTTAATAAAAAATATTTTATGAAAATATTATTTTGAAATTTAATTTATTTCCAAAAAAAATTATCAAAATACATTCCTTAATTTAATTTTAATATTAAACAAATAAATATTATTTCGGTTTTATTGAATTAGAATAAAAAACATTTATATAGTAACAATAATATAATGTAAATATATTTATTAGTTTATAAAAATAATAAACATACTCATATTGATTTGTTCTTGATACATATCCCTTTAATACTGTTGACCTCACCTGTTTTGATAATCTCAATCATGTATTCATATGTGTTGAAAATCCCAATTATGTTTTCAATCTCTATGATATTTTTAAGTATCATTGATCTATACTTTAATTCTTTCAAATCTGTGATCAAACCAATAATAATTTTTAAAATAGTCTTTGGAATATGTTAATCCTCTTTTATCCATGTTCATACAAGTTATAAATTGATTCTAACCCAATCGGATGTGTTCTGCATAAAACAGATAAGTAATCTGCCTATAGCTACTGATAAAGAGCTACCGGTACCTAGTCTACCGATAGACTTAGTCTACCGACAGACAGCTACCGATAGACTTAACACAGAGCTACCGATATACATAACACAGAGCTACCGATGTACTTATAAATGTAAGCTACTGACTTACAGACAGCTACCGATACAAACATAGAGCTACCGGTGTAAGTATAAATAGCTACCGATGGAATAAGAGTCACCGATAGACGAAGCCACTGACAGACTCACAGCTACCGATACCGACGCATGGAGCTACCGACGCATGGAGCTACCGACGCATGGAGATACCGACGCATGGAGCTACCGACGCATGGAGCTACCGATAAACAAAGTCACCGATACAAGCATGTACCAACCGACGCATAGAGCCACCGATAGAGTCAAAGCAACTAATGAAATTGAGCTACCGATGTTCAAGCTACCGATATCCAAGCTACCGATGCTGATTATCTACCGATCACTCGACTCACTATTTGAATTTATTTATTTCCTATATTTAATCTATCTAACGGTCATATCATGTACATTTTAATGATTTTTCAAATATCTGATAAAGGTTGTCGGATGTCAGGAACCCGTACCTCGTACCTGCAGAAAGGAAATCTTTTCTGTCTCCTGTTGCACGTGACATAAATACAAGAAGACTCTGCTGAAGAGAAAAGAAACAACACACACAGAGACAAGACATACGACATACTCAAGAAGAGCTCTGTGCATTCAAGAAGAATCAAGCAAGACAGAATCACATATACAATCAAGCCTACTCAAGAAGAGTCCTGGAGCATACAAAAGAATATCGAAGAGCTTCATCGACTACATCTCACTGTTTGTGAACCTGGAGCATACGACACTCTGTTTCTCAAACAGAAACGAGAAGAGGACTCAGACTCACTTCTGATCGAATCAAAAGGAGTCCAGAGCTACACTGAAATCACCAGAACCACTTCTAAACTCTACATCTCCTGTTCTGTGATTTATTATTATACTTTTCGAGCAGTGTGTGTTATCTTCTGTATCTAACACATACACTATCTCCTGTACTCAAACTGAAGGATTTGTAAATCCTTACCAAACTCTTTCATTCCTTCTTTCCCACGAATAACAGTGGTAGAGGTCGTGTGTGACCTGGACAGCTGGTTGCTGTTGTACTGTTTCCCACGAAGAACAGTGGTAGAGGTCTTGGACCTGGACAGTTGTAAACTGTTGAACCCCAATCCAGGGTGTGGATCATTTTTATATAAACTTTTGAGAGGACTAAGTCTCGGCTTGAGACTGAACCTCTTGGTTACATTTGTTGTGCCATCTCTTTCAAAGTTTTTATTCTGCTGCTAATCACTTTAAAACCAATACTGTTTTAAAATTTACTTTGATAATTAAATTAGCAAGTGTTTATGTTAAGTGTAGATTAGTAAGTTAGTTTCAAAAGATAATCACACACTCCTGTGTTGATTAACTGGGAATTAATCAATCCCTTGAGAATCTGACAGAACCTCAACTTTAATATAAATTCACTACAGTTTAATTTATTATTTTATTTTGGGGTCTTTAAGACACTATTTTTAAATACAGAAATTTTAATTGGTACTCAATTCACCCCCCTCTTAAGTAAACCACTCCGACCAACACTTGGTATCAAAGGATTGAAAATACTTTCTAACCGTACTCTGCTTTTGAACTGTGATTTTAGTTGTATTTTAAAGTTCTTAAAATTTCTGTTATATCTAAATTTTTATCTCTTTAAAATTTTCTCATCATGGACAGTAGACTTGAGGGTGCTGCTACTAACCGACCACCTTTCTTCAATGGAACTAATTATGCTCAGTGGAAACAGAAAATGAAAATCCATCTAGAAAGCATAGGTTTTGATATTTGGACTGCTATTGAATCAGAATACAAAATTCCTACTACTGCTAGATCTACTTGGGATGAACCTATAAAGACTGCTTACAATAACAACTGTAAAGCTATGAATGCCTTGTACTGTGCTCTAGGAGATGAAGAGTTTAATAGAATTTCTGCTCGTAAAACTTCTTTTGAAATTTGGGATACCTTAGCTGTTTCTCATGAAGGAACAACGAATGTTAAAGAAATGAGATTGAACACTTATACTATCAAGTATGATAATTTTAAAATGAATCCTGACGAACCCATTTCTGACATGTATCTCAGGTTCAATGAAATTGTCAATACAATGATCTCGCTGGGAAAAGATGTCTCATCGAAGGAACAAATTATGAGAATTTTGAGATGTCTACCTGATAGATGGAGAGGCACATCTGTCTCAATCAGGGAATCATGTGACATTGCTGCTCTACCTGTCAAGGAACTAATTGGAAAGCTGATGATGTATGAAGAAGAGCTTAAAGTGAATAAAGAAGAAGAAAATGAACCTCCAAGAAAGTCTGTCGCTTTCAAATCCTCAACTTCAAAGAATAAGGACAAAGAAAAGCTTCAAGCTGTAGTTGAATGTTCAAGCTATGAAGACAGTGAAAGTGATTCTGACAGTGATGCTGAGATGGCTCACATTGCTAGAAGATTTAAGAAATTTTATAGGAAAAAGAAGTTCTTCAGAAAAACAAATTATAAGGGTAAGTATGATCACCAATGCAAATGGAAAAAGGATTGGAAGAAGAATGAAAAATCAGATGATGTTGTCTGCTATGAGTGCAAGAGAAAAGGACACATTAAAGCCGACTGTCCAAAGCTGAAGTATAAAAAGAAATATGAATATAAGAAAAATAAGTTTAAGAAAGCCATGAAGTCTACTTGGAGTGCTTCAGAAGACAGCACAAGTGAAGCTGAATCTTCAGACTCTGAAAGGAATCGAGCAAACATGTGCTTTATGACAAACACTTCTCAGGTAACTGCTGAAACTCCTGCTTTAAATTATTACTCTGGAGATAATGCAGAATCTGATTCTGATTCTGGAACAATGTCTAAAAATGAATTGTTTGAGTACTGTGATATGCTGGAAGAGACATGTAATGAACTTAAGGATAAATACAAGTCATTAAAGAAACAACATGCTCTCACCACTACAGTTAACACCGAACTCACTATTGAAAAAGAGAAGAATGCTCAGTTTCTTAAAGAAAACACTGAACTGAAACTATCTAATGAGGAACTCAAGAAAGACTTAGAGAAGTTCACCAATGGAAAAAATACTCTAACACAGATGCTAGGAAAGCAAATAGCACCTAAATATTCTACTGGTATAGGATACCAACCTGGACAAAGGAAAATTTCCAAAACTAGATTCATTTCTAAATCTGGACAGAATGAAGGTAATTCTGGAACTTCATATGCTTCAACCAGTTATATACATAGCTATGGATATAATAAAGTTTATCTTTCAAAGCATGTCAATTCTACAAATTATATGAGACCCATTAGACAAATATGGGTACCTAAAGTGTTATTGGCTAACCTGTCTGGACCCAAGAAAATCTTGGTACCAAAATCATCTCCCATCTAAATCTGTTTTGTAGGGAACTTGCTTAAAGAGCTCCTGTAAAGAGACCTGTTATTTGGACAGTGGATGTTCAAGACATATGTCAGGATACTTCTCTTATTTTAAGAGTTTAATAAAAGTTGATGGAGGCTTTGTCACCTTTGGTGATAACTCTAAAGGAAAAATCATCGGCCTAGGCCAGATTGGTAACACTGATTCAATTTTGATCTCTAAAGTTTTATTTGTTGATGGCCTTAAATACAATTTATTAAGTATTTCTCAGTTATGTGATGATGGTTTTCCTGTTAAATTTGAAAATGATTCTTGCAATGTTTTTAATTCTAAGAATGTTTTGGTATTTTCTGCCTTAAGAAATGAAAATGTTTATGCTGTTAATCTGAATTCTTTAGCTAAGAAGAATATTACTTGTTTGAATGCTTTTCATAAAGAATCTTGGCTATGGCACAGAAGATTGGGACATTGCAACATTCACTCACTTAGAAAACTCTCTAGAAAAAACCTAGTTAGAGACCTACCTAAATTAGAATTCCCAAATGATAGAGTGTGTAACCCCTGTCAAAAGGGAAAACAACACAAAGTTTCTTTTAAATCAAAGAAAGAAGTTTCGACTTCTCAACCACTTGAATTGGTTCACATGGATTTGTTTGGACCATCAAGATTTTCTAGTTTAAATGGGAAGAACTATGTTTATGTTTTTGTAGATGACTTTTCTAGATATACTTGGGTATATTTTCTAGCTCACAAAAGTGAAGCTTGTTCTTCTTTTGTTAAATACTCTAAATCTGTAGAGAACCTTAGTGGACTTAAGATTAAAACTTTGAGGAGTGATCATGGTCGTGAGTTTGAAAATCAAGATTTTGAATCTTATTGCTCACACAATAGCTATACTTATAACTTTTCTGCCCCTAGAACACCCCAACAGAATGGTGTAGTAGAAAGAAGAAACCAAACCCTTCAAGAAATTGCTAGAACCATGCTCAATGAATATGATCTGCCTATTTATTTTTGGGCTGAAGCTGTAAATACAGCTTGTTATGTCATTAATAGAGTCTTAATCAGACCTGTTCTTAAGAAAACCCCTTATGAATTGTGGAACAATAGAAAGCCTAAGGTTAATTACTTTAAAGTTTTTGGTTGCAAAGTATTTATTCTAAATACTAAAGATAATCTGGATAAGTTTGCTTCCAAAAGTGATGAAGGAATTTTTCTGGGTTACTCTATTTCAAGTAAAGCCTATAGAGTATTCAATAAGAAAACCAAATGTGTGGAAGAATCTGTTCACATAAAATTTGATGAAACTGATCCACATGAGCCTAAAACCTCTCTTGAGAATCTTGAAGAAGATTTGTCTATTCTGGACCTTATTGATAAATCTAAAGAACCTGTTATAAAAGTATCCAGTTCTGGACTTTTTCCAGAATCTTCTTCTGTTGAACCCGAACCTATAGATGAACCTGAAATTTCTAGTCCAACCTTTACCAGATCAACGAAGATTCTAAAGAATCATCCTTTAGAAGCTGTTGTTGGTAATCTTGATAGAGGAACACAAACTAGAGCTTCTCTAAGAAACCAGGTTGAACATCAAGCTTTTCTTTCACAGCTAGAACCCAAAAATATCAATGATGCTATCAATGATGAATTCTGGGTAATAGCTATGCAGGAAGAATTAAATCAGTTTGAAAGAAACAAAGTCTGGGAATTAGTTAACAGACCTAAGGACACTTTGACAATAGGCACAAAATGGGTTTTTAGAAATAAAGTAGATGAATCTGGAAATATAGTTAGAAACAAAGCTAGACTAGTTGCACAAGCATATAGTCAAGAAGAGAGTATAGACTATGAGGAAACTTTTGCACCTATAGCTATACTAGAAGCCATTAGGATCTTACTTGCATATGCTGCACATCTGGATTTCAAGTTATATCAAATGGATGTGAAAAGTGCATTTCTAAATGGTTTTATAATTGAAGATGTTTTTGTAGAACAACCACCTGGATTTACTAACCCCCATTTTCCAAATCAAGTTTTTAAACTTTCTAAAGCTTTGTATGGTTTAAAACAAGCTCCAAGAGCTTGGTATGATAGACTTAGCAATTTCCTTATTTCAAATGGTTTTACTAAAGGGATTGCTGATCCAACTCTTTTCATTAAAAGAATTTCTAAAGATGTTTTAGTTGTACAAATATATGTTGATGATATTATTTTTGGATCTTCTAAACACTCTTTATGTACTGATTTTTCAAAAAGTATGCAAAATGAATTTGAAATGAGCTTAATGGGAGAGCTTAAGTACTTTATTGGATTTCAAGTATTTCAAAATGAAAATGGTATTATTCTGAATCAAAGTAAATATACAAAGGATCTTTTAAAACGTTTTGGTCTGGATAGTATCAAGGAAAGTGAAACTCCTATGAGTACTACCTGTAAATTGGATGCAGATGAAACTGGGAAACCAGTTGATCAAACAAATTACAGAGGTATGATTGGTAGTTTACTTTATCTTACTGCTAGTCGACCTGATATTATGTTTAGTGTGTGTATGTGTGCTAGATTTCAAGCTAATCCAAAAGAATCTCATTTGCTTGCTGTTAAAAGAATTTTTAAATATCTCAAACACACGGTTAACTTAGGTTTGTTTTACCCAAAAGGACAATCCTTTGACTTAATGAGTTATTCAGATGCTGACTTTGCTGGTTATAAGTTAGATAGAAAAAGCACATCAGGAACATGTCATTTGCTTGGAAAATCCTTAGTTTCTTGGTGTAGTAAGAAACAGAACTCAGTTGCATTATCTACTGCCGAAGCAGAATATATAGCTGCTGGTAGTTGCTGTGCACAAATTCTGTGGATGAAACACACTCTTCTGGACTATGGATATGTTTTTAAACATATTTCAATCAAATGTGATAACACCAGTGCAATAAAAATCTCTAAAAATCCTGTATCTCACTCTAGAACCAAACACATAGATGTAAGACACCATTTCCTAAGAGATCACTATCAAAAAGGTGATATTTCTCTTGAATTTATTGGCACTGAACATCAATTGGCTGATATTTTCACTAAACCTTTAAGTTCGGATAGGGTAAGTTACATAAGACACGAATTGGGAATGTTTAATCACAACTGGTGTGAAAATCCTCACTGATGTGAAAATTCTCACCGATGTGAAATCCTCACTGATGTGAAAATTCTCACCGATGTGAAATTATCACTGATGTGAAATTCTCACCGATGTGAAATTCTCACTGATGTGAAATTCTCACCGATGTGAAATTATCACTGATGTGAAATTCTCACCGATGTGAAATTCTCACCGATGTGAAAATCCTCACCGATGTACAATTCTCACCGATTTGTTTCTCTCACCGATGATTAACTCACACCGATGCAATGTTTTAAAACTTCTGTCTGCCGCCAAGAATACGAATCATTTTATTTTATTTTATTACTCTATTTTAGTCATTTATTTGGAATTCCTAAATGATAAAACTCAGTCTAAGCCACTTCTTATCTTACCGAGCTCAAAATCTCTCACCTTCGAACCTTAGATCCCAAATCGGCCAAGAACCCTAAACCCGCAATGGAAAAAACTAAGCTTCTTATCGTCAGAGATGAAAGTGCAGAACCAAACGCTAAGAAGCAGAAGACACAGCATAAAACCAGTGTTAGTGAAGTCAGAACTAGATCGGGAAGGCGACCAGTGAATCCTCACTTGCAGAATAGAGACATAGTAATCGAGAAGGAACTGTGCGTGGAATGGCTACTGCCGAGAAAATCGTTAGTACTCGAGATTCTGGAGGACCAGAAATGGGTGGATTGTTTTTCGAATAACAATGGCCCATAGTACCCAAAGTTGGTAAAACAGTTCTATGAGTTTGTAACCTTTGAGAAGTCTGAAAATGAGAATCGGGTAAGCTCTTTTGTAAATGGAAAAGAGATGTCTTTTTATTCAGTAGAGTGGGCTGAGAGTTTAAAAGTACCACATGAAGGTGTCTCTGGGTATGTATCAAGAGCAATGCCACCTAGCAGTGACATCTTTGATTATTAAACCGCCTTAAAAGAGTTGACTGGTAATGGAAATCAAAGGCAAGTGGTTGCTGCTGAAATGGATGGAGAGAATCGACTGCTTTTCAAGTTTGTTCAGCATTTGTTGATACCGAGGCGAGGAGATTTTTCAAATCTGAGATATCAAGATATCTATCTTCTTCATTTGCTAAGACATGGTGTGAAGATCAATCTGTGCAGATTGTTGATGCTTCAAATGGAAGACATGATTAGACCAAAGTCAAAGACTAATGCTTTGTTCTTTGCAAAGCTGATTTCAGTAATGATAAAAGTGAAAGGAATAGCTGAGTCTCAGGATGAGACAGTTGTAGTCAAGAACAATTTCTGCATCACCTCGACTGTTTGTAAGTACATGAAAATTAACTGGAACCCATGGAAGGGAGAATGGGTCAGTGATGATCAGAAGATATATGATAGGTTTAATCCTGTGGATCATCCCTCAAGACCAAAGGATATGAGAGATCCGAGTCTGAGACCTGATGAAGAGGAACCTGTTTATAGTGATGAAACATAAGAAGAAGAAGAAACTCCCATGGATGTTGGAGGAGATCCAGACTTTCCCCCTAGTCCTGTTGCAGAATTGGTCTATTCTAGGAAAGGAAAGATAGAGGAAATTGTGTCTACTCATGAGGAAGACCAGTCTGTACCTCACCAAGAAGAAGAGGAAAAGGAGAATGTATCTGAATTTTCTGCTTCTGGTAGTTTAAGTATGAGTCCTTTGATTGGAAGTTCAGCTATGCCGATTGCTGAAATAGAAAGAGATACAGAAGAAGCTGTACCTGTATCAGAAGATCTTCTAGATGCTGCACCTGTGGAACTTGTAGTAGAAGATTCTGATGAAGAGAATCCAGCACTGAATGCTGTTGTGATACATGAGAATGCACCCATTGAGGGGGAGCATCAATCTATTCTTGGAAATGTTACAGTAGCTGTTGAGCTTGGAGACTGGGTAGAAGACCCAGGGTTTATAGTCTGTGGATTGGATTATCCGGATTCAGATAATGAGATGTCTGTGAATAGACCGAAGACCAATTATGATCTTGCTTCTGAGTTGTTGCCAGATGATGTGGTCAGATTTCATGATCTGAATAAGCTGAAAGAGGACCTCAAAACCAGTTTTTTTGAAGAAGTGAAGTTAATGGAAACCTCCCTTGCATCCTCAATTAATTCCATAATGACTGATTCTGTAGTTAGTTTGGCCTCAGTAAGGAGACCTGCTGCAGTCGTCTCAAATGATTTTGTCTCTAAATCTAATCTTGAATCCATGAAGAATGAGCTGAAAGAATCATTCAGTGCATCAGTTGCTGAGATGAAGCAAAGCTTTTATGAAGAAATGAAAATGTTAGAGAGATCCTTCGAGCTATCTCTGGCTTGTAATTTATCTTCTTTTATGTCTGAGCTTATGGAAGAAGTGAAAGAGTTCCAGACTCAGTCTTCTAGGATCGAAGCAGATCTTGAAGCTCTCAAGACAACAGTTACTGCTTTAGACTCTTATATGAGCTCCAAGTCTCAAGCTGACAAGGACTTAGCTTATGTGAAGAGTGTAGTAAGCCAGTTTGTCTCGGTGTTTGAAAGTTTCAAAACCTCAGTGAAGGATCATGTTCAATTACAAGACTCTCAAGTTCAAAGCCTAATCAGTGGTTTGTCTAAGAGTTTCAAAGAAACTGTTTCCTTCTCTCTTGGCCCTCTCACATCCAAACTATCAGTTGACCTGAATCAAGTTCGAGCAATGTTGAAGGAGGAGATTGGTTCTATTTCAACCAGTGGCTCTGTGGACTCATCAGAGTTGAGCCGAGTGGTGCTTTCTACAAGAGATTCTTCCAGAGAAATAATGAAGATTGTTTAAGATTATGTGAGAGAAGCCTCTGCCTCTCAGGAAGCCATAAAGAGCAAAGTGGACTACTACTTCACCAAAATTTTCACCAAGTATCAACTCGAACACCACTTCAAGATGATGTTGGAAAACATGAAGCTACCACCAGTCACTCAAGCTTTCAGAGAACAAGTGAGCAAGCTAAGAGACCTGACTCCTGCCTTAGAGAAATTCATGGAGAACAAAGATGATTTCATCTCTGCTAGGGAAAGAGGAGGAGGAATTATTATGGATTTTAGAAATCTATTGCTGCCCTTCTTGCATGTTGATGCCAGACCAGTCATCATACCTCCTGCTTTGCCTGCTTCTACCTCAGCTGCTTCCACAGTCCAGCTGACTCCTGCTCAAGCTATTCGAAGCCTCACACCAATGATCACCCAGAGATCTTCAACCTACAGGCCTGACTCTGTGTCAGTGGCCCAGCCTCCTTTGATCTTTTCTGGTATTCCAAAACCTTCACCTACATCCTCACCACCCGAGCCTTCTTCTGATCCCAAAGGGAAATCTCACGTGGAAGATGAGGATTGATCCAGTGGCCAGGATTTTTGATAGGAATTCCTTTGTATTCTGTTTTTGTACTTTTTGACTACTCTAATACAGAAGAACTCTTTTTACTTCTCATGTTTTATTTGTCTCCTATTAATGCTTTCCCACTTTTTGATTATCACAAAGGGGGAGAAACATTTTATGAGAGAATGATAAATATTTTCAATGGAGAAAAATAAGGAATAAGGGGAGACACATTACTTTTTTTTTTCTTTTCATTTTTACCTCTGGTACCTTATGTCTATTTAGTACCTTATGATTGTTACCTCTGATAACTTATGTCTATATCATACTATTTCTATTATCTCTGATGCTGTTTTCAATGAGAAAATTGAATTCAATATTATACTCTTTACTATTATATTTTCACTATGTTAAATGCCCATATCATAAATTGTGATTATCAAAAAGGGGGAGATTGTTGACCTCACCTGTTTTGATAATCTCAATCATGTATTCATATGTGTTGAAAATCCCAATTATGTTTTCAATCTCTATGATATTTTTAAGTATCATTGATCTATACTTTAATTCTTTCAAATCTGTGATCAAACCAATAATAATTTTTAAAATAGTCTTTGGAATATGTTAATCCTCTTTTATCCATGTTCATACAAGTTATAAATTGATTCTAACCCAATCGGATGTGTTCTGCATAAAACAGATAAGTAATCTGCCTATAGCTACTGATAAAGAGCTACCGGTACCTAGTCTACCGATAGACTTAGTCTACCGACAGACAGCTACCGATAGACTTAACACAGAGCTACCGATATACATAACACAGAGCTACCGATGTACTTATAAATGTAAGCTACTGACTTATAGACAGCTACCGATACAAACATAGAGCTACCAGTGTAAGTATAAATAGCTACCGATGGAATAAGAGTCACCGATAGACGAATCCACTGACAGACTCACAGCTACCGATACTGACGCATGGAGCTACCGACGCATGGAGCTACCGACGCATGGAGCTACCGACGCATGGAGCTACTGATAAACAAAGTCACCGATACAAGCATGTACCAACCGACGCCTAGAGCCACCGATAGAGTCAAAGCAACTAATGAAATTGAGCTACCGATGTTCAAGCTACCGATGTCCAAGCTACCGATGCTGATTATCTACTGATCACTCGACTCACTGTTTGAATTTCATTATTTCCTATATTTAATCTATCTAACGGTCATATCATGTACATTTTAATGATTTGTCAAATATCTGATAAAGGTTGTCGGATGTCAGGAACCCGTACCTCGTACCTACAGAAAGGAAATCTTTTCTGTCTCCTGTTGCACGTGACATAAATACAAGAAGACTCTGCTGAAGAGAAAAGAAACAACACACACAGAGACAAGACATACGACATACTCAAGAAGAGCTCTGTGAATTCAAGAAGAATCAAGCAAGACAGAATCACATATACACTCAAGACTACTCAAGTAGAGTCCTGAAGCATACAAAAGAATATCGAAGAGCTTCATCGACTACATCTCACTGTCTGTGAACCTGGAGCTTACGACACTCTGTTTCTCAAACAGAAACGAGAAGAGGACTCAGACTCACTTCTGATCGAATCAAAAGGAGTCCAGAGCTACACTGAAATCACCAGAACCACTTCTAAACTCTACATCTCCTGTTCTGTGATTTATTATTATACTTTTCGAGCAGTGTGTGTTATCTGCTGTATCTAACACATACACTGTCTCCTGTACTCAAACTGAAGGATTTGTAAATCCTTACCAAACTCTTTCATTCCTTCTTTCCCACGAATAACAGTGGTAGAGGTCGTGTGTGACCTGGACAGCTGGTTGCTGTTGTACTGTTTCCCACGAAGAACAGTGGTAGAGGTCTTGGACCTGGACAGTTGTAAACTGTTGAACCCCGATCCAGGGTGTGGATCAATTTTATATAAACTTTTGAGAGGACTAAGTCTCGGCTTGAGACTGAACCTCTTGGTTACATTTGTTGTTCCATCTCTTTCAAAGTTTTTATTCCGCTGCTAATCACTTTAAAACCAATACTGTTTTAAAAGTTACTTTGATAATTAAATTAGAAAGTGTTTATGTTAAGTGTAGATTAGTAAGTTAGTTTCAAAAGATAATCACACACTCCTGTGTTGATTAACTGGGAATTAATCAATCCCTTGAGAATCTGACAGAACCTCAACTTTAATATAAATTCACTATAGTTTAATTTATTATTTTATTTGGGGGTCTTTAAGACACTGTTTTTAAATACAAAAATTTTAATTGGTACTCAATTCACCACCCTCTTGAGTAAACCACTCCGACCAACAAATACATTTTAAAACCCATAGGGCATAATATTTTGAGTATGGGACTTCTATGTGGTCATTTGGAGAACATGGTTTGGGTCTTGATCTCAAATTTCTTGAAATCCTCCCATAAATGATTTCATACATGCTTATGTTATTTGATCTCAACATCAGATTGGTCAAGGAAATATATGATTGATTCTATCCCTCCCTGATGCGTTGATAAATGAGATTCATAGGGTACAATTCTATTAGATGAGGAAATCACTTTCATTTTCTATGTCAGTTGGATTTATTGAAATAATATACTTATACTAATCACGTAATCACTATTAAATTGATATATAATCAAAAGTAATTAATCCTTATGTTCATTTAAATATGATATGATACATTAAATCCAAATATGTAAATGTTTTTTCTATAACCATATTACATAGTAAGACATTTAAATAAATTACAAGGGGAATTTTATTTATTGTAGTTTGAGCCATTAAAATCTCATCCATTAAGAAAATATTCACCAAATATTTTATTTTCACACCATAATAAATATGTGCAATTGTATTTCATCACATCCTTCGGTTCCTATTATTATGTTTCAAATTTTTGGCTTCCACACAATCATTTGGTAAGGGGAATTTTCTTTTTTTAAAGAACATTTTCTCTATAATTTAAGATCACCACCTGCTTCTCTTCGTAGGATTGATCATTCTCATATAGAAAAACCTAAATATTTATTACATGTGAGGGGTCAAGAATTTATTTACTTGAGAGGGATACATGGAATATGTCATGTATTTTAGATTGGTTTGGTCAGAGTGAAAGTAAATAGGACACCTCTTTAATGCGATCATTGATATCAAAATGGGTAATATATCATTGAAAAATATTTCCACTCATTCAAAATATCATCAAATTCGTCCATGGAGATATTTAGAAGTATAAACTTTTTCCAACATCAAAATATATGTCTTGTGGATAATTGTGAGCATTGTGCTTTTGTTGAAATGAGTAGTCATGAATTGATGTTGAATGGTTTTAACCATTCCCACCATTTCCTTAAAAATTTAATGACATAGATGTTTTTGTTCCACAACCTCACCCTTGAAAGATGTTGTTATTCACTATTTCCCACAAACATCTTCATAAGGATCAATTTGGATACTTGAGTTGTAACTATTTTTCTCAGATAATTTGATCGGGGGAAGATGTTGGTCTAATTATCCTTTGAAGTCAACTGATCATGATCTCAGTATGAACTCAAGTGTCTAGAGAGTATTATTAGATTGGACATCATTTTTATGTTAATAAGACATTATTAAGATCAACTAAATGTTTATAGATTGTTGGATACATGTATATAACATAGAGATAAACTGCAAATCTATATTAGAAATAATTGATATCAATACCCCATGATGACATTCAACTTCTCTGATGTATATCTGAGGATGTTGACGTCGGGAAAATTTCACTTGAATTTTGATTAATTAAGATGTATTTGAAAGGAAATCCATGCTATCTTATATTTAATTGTTTCCCCTAGATGTAGTCAGTTATATAGTGAAAAAGGCCATGGTGATATATTCACATTTCTATAAAGGTATGGGTATTGATTAAATCATCCCATCAGACTTCTTCCTTTAATCCATCAATTAATGACATTCTAGATAGATTGATGTATATTTTGTTATATAATTCTCCATATTTCACCCCATGTTGTAACCTCTAGGATATTGATACATATTTTTTCTTCCTGGTAGAATAAAAAAATTCAAACTATGCGCATTATACAATAGTTCTTTATATAGTTCAGGATTTTACGGTGCATATAGTCTAGACAGAAAGCATAAAACATATTCTTCAATAACTCTGAAATCTGAGAATTTCAATTTTCTTATATTAACCACATTCTTCAGAATAAACTCCTAAATTAATTGAGAATCCATTGTCCATTCCAAAAGAGATGATAGAAAAATCATTTGAGAAAGGATTGAAGTTTGTCATTAAATTATGATTTCCCTATCTATCCTTTGAAAATCTGAGAAGATTGGATCCCTCCCAATTATAATAAATGGTATATTTCTAGATTATTTCTACATTGAGAATCCACCACAATGCTATTTTTCCCATAATGATTGTGAGTTCATTTGTCATTTTCCTTGATCAGCTCATGCCATCATTGTTGGACCATATTTATGTCATTTTGTGTGTATATATATTTGAGTAATTTTTTAACAATATATATTCCAAACATATCCCTAAAGTGTTAATTTATTAATATATTAATAGTCAATATTACTTCAACAAAACCATATCATTTTGGGGTATTTCAATTTTATAACATTCAACTACCATGAATCAGAAGCTTTGAACTTTTCATTATCCATTAACACACATCCCAATACCTTTTTTGAATCACTGTTGAATGCCATGATGATTTACATACATTTGGATAGTGTTACTATTGGTGTACTTTTATTCTTATTTTTCAGAACCTCAATGATCTATTCATATTCAACCTTCCAAGAAAACCGCACTCCCTTCAGAGTTTTCTTGGATAAAGGGTTTCAAAATAGTAATAAATGTCTCACAAATTGGTTTTAATGTCTACATAAATGAAGGAAACTATGGATATGTATCATATATTATGATCTCATCATTCCATCAATTGTATTTCTCATTAAAGTGACCTATGTTATACCATTGTTTTGATGATATTCCCAATGAAAGAAACATCAATAAAATAGAAATATAATTTGATGTACATGGAATAAATCATCTCCATTCACCAGGTCTATCGCATAGTTCATAGATACTACTCATGAACCTCCTTGGTTTTGAGGTATATTATAATATCATAGATAAATACTACCATAAATTTAATGAGATAATCTCTAAAGAATGTATTCATTATATAGATAAGTGTATATCTTGTATACATTTTAGAATGTTGTAAAATGTTGATTACTGGATTTAAAGGAATAGTATTACTAATTTTGGAATGAATTGAGTTGTATTATATTTATTATTGGAAAGGATTACTATGTGAAAAAAATAAATGGGGTGAAAATATTGCCAAATGACCCTTTAAGACACTTTGATTCAATCATGGAGCGACATCAAATATTTGAGGGAAATGTAATATGGAAACTCTGGAAAACACTTTTACAAGTTGTGTACAACATGTTCAAGTTGTGAATTCATAAGAGAAGAAAGCCTCTATTAGACAAGTTGTGAAGATTTAACATGTTGTGAGTGACTAGTACACATTTTATACAACAAGTACACACCGTGATGATAGTCAAACATAAAAATTAATGTAAGTGATATTTGGAAGATTCACGTGGATGTAGAGTTGACGCAACCAAGGTATAGGCGACATGTAGTCCATGTACATGTCGTATCAGATGTAAAATTTTCAAAAATGTATCTGAAATCTGAACATGCATTATGAGTATTCAAAAAGTTTAGATCGAAATTAAAGATCATGTACCTTCAATACACGTTGTGACTTGAGATGGGTAAAACACTTTTAGTGAATATAAATAAATTTCATGGCTTCACCTCTGGAGCATTCTGGATTTGGAAGATGTCCAATGCATGGTGCGATGCTGATACTCAATTTTGGCGTTTCCCTTAATTTTTTTTCTTGTTCCCTCAAAAAAATATCATTACTAGGATGAGTGGATAATCCTTCATTGTACTAGGGTGATGTAACTGAAGGGGGAAGGTGCATTTTATATGACCCTTTTTCTTATTTGTGTATTTGGTTTGGGTAATTTCATTCTTCAAAAATCAAATACCTTTATTTTTAATTTATTATGGCCATCATTAATCGAATAAAAAAGGGGAATTAAAATTGGGCAACTGACTACTTAAAAGACAACATGACCATTGTTGTATTTAGGGGAAATATTGTTTAAAATTGGTTTCAGTACATACACCATTAGACAACACCCTAAACTGTTGTACCACAATAAGTAAGGGATTAAATCATTAAGAAGGTGATTCTGTGGCCATTGGATCCATCTCATCATGACTCTGAAACCGATGATGAATCAATCAATTAGCTTTCTAAAATCCAATTGCATCTGATCCTTGAAATTACATTACCTTAGCATTATTTCCAATATTGATCTCAATCTAATCAATCAACTTACTTTTATAAGATCACTCTCATTCAATCTTCTCCAATATATTTCTATGAATACTAAAATAAATCATTTGAAATTATAAATAAAATAATTTGAGCCTCCCTATGGATATACATCGAACTTCATGCCTACTAAAATTTTAATTCATTGAGTATCATATTTTGAGTTTTACAAATAATTATTTTCATAGATCCATAGGGAACTAAATACTTCATATGGGTGATATCTTAATTCCATGAAGATTTGTAGTGAATTATTGAGTCCAAATGGAATTGATATTAACTCATCATACATGTAACTTGTATAATAAGTGTTCTTTAGGATGTCCTCTATTTTTAACCTATCATGGTAATATCCTAACCATATATCCATCATATAGTAGTATTGTGCTAAATATATTTGATTTAACAAGTCATCAATTCATCGAAGAGGATAAGTTTTCGTCATCATGATTTTGTTGAGCTCGTGATAATTAATGCAATGAAGAATTTTACCATCCTTCTTTTGGATAAAGAGTACTGGTTCACTTCTTATTGAAGAACATGGATGTATGAAACATTTATAAAGATTCACAAGTAGATGATTATTTATCTCTTAATTTTACATAACATATATTATATATATATTCTTGAAATATGGAAACCCCAAAGGTATAATATCGATTGAAAATTCAACCTATCAGCGAAGAGGAAGACCACAAAATTCTTTTGGAAAAACATCATTATATATCATCATAATATGCAAGTCTTAATTGATGGTTCTTTTCATAGAATGACTAATTTTAAGAAGACACATTTTGAGATTAGGAAATAATATCTATGAATGATATGATACATCTAAAGAAGATTCATTCCCCTCCTTGAACTTGTAAATAATTGAAAGACAATACACAATATGAAGAGTGATTTCTCTTTTGTAGAAATTTATATTTGTTGGATAGATGGAAATCCATTCCATTCTATGATTTATATAAAATTAAACCATAGGGAGTATAATTTTACAATCATTAAGAAAATTTTCTAAATCTTCAACATGTGATAAATAATTAGAGAATAATTAAATAATGATATTAAATCATATCAGTTGGTGAGTCAATTTTCAGAGAAAAGGTACAAGATATGCCAATAGAGAATGAATTGAAATAAAAAATGACATACACAATTATTGTGTAAAGGTTACATTCACTAAAATTTTCATGATCAATCACATCATAAGACTATATATTTTCATTGTTATTGGGCATTATTGATGCTCATAATTATTCTCATTCCTTGGAATATATAATTTTCTTGGTTAATTCCAAAATTCACCATAGTTATGATATTGAACTGAATTATGTAAAATAGACTAAACATTAATTACATCCATCACCATAATCATTTTTTCACAGTAAATTGATTCTTAATTCTTTCTCATTACATAAATAATCCATCTCATAGTACCTTAGATAAACTACCCTTGGTTCCACTTTCAACACTTAATGAGAAAAATAAAATTGAGCCTTCATTATCTTATCAAATTTATCAGACCAGCATCCATGAAATTCTAAGATCCTATTCCTTTATTAATTTAGGAATTTATTAATGGCCTAGTTGGTAATCATGTTTTTTGATAGATGGTTTGGCATAAACAATATATTTCCTACTTGATATGCCATCAGATATTGAATCATTTTTGACCAGTCATTACCTAGTCCCTTACATTGGTTCTTTGCCTGATCCATATTACTTTTAGAAAATGGATAGAATATATAAACAATTAGGGATGATTATTATGAAATATTAAACACATAAATGGGAATCCAATGAAATTAATTGGATAATATAGAATTATATTTAATTATTATCTTATGAATTTCTAAGATTGCATCTATGATACATCTTGTACATTTCATTACATATACACTTTGGTAAAAAATATTATTCCATAAATAATGTTTCATAATGTGCATATTAATATATAAATACTAATACTCCTGGTGTTTTAACCCTATGTACATCTGTTCCAGTACCACAAACACTTATAACATCCAGATATGGATGTATTTTCATAATAAAAAACTTATTCAATACATACCAATATTTAAGGATTTTTCCTATACATATTATTAATCATAATACTTTTCATAAGATTTTTCTAAACCTAATAACATAAATAAATGATCTTTTTTCGTTCTAACTATAGAAACTGCAGATGATGTTACACATTTATTCATGATTTCTTACAAAAAATTAAAAATAATAATAAAAAGAATCAAATTGATATGTATAGAAAAATTGGGAATAAGATACATATAATAATCTCTAGAACATGTGATAGAATAACATTTAAAAAAATCCTTAACATTCTGTTAAATTTCCACGCCTTTTAAAATATAACTGGATATCTTATGGGTAAACATGAAAATGGGGTGAGCTATAAGGCCCATTAAGAGAATTAAGATTAAATCAGGTGATAAATTTTTTAAATTGGGAATACTAATCACGAATAATATTGTAGTAATTATAAACATGAAAAATGTAAAATTATATATCATGATAATCCTAACACATAATATGTCAAAATAATAAACACATTTTATCATAAACAATGGTAAAGCCTAAACTACCAACAAATCATGGTGGAAAAATTCTCATAAACAAAACAGTTTTAATATATGTCCCAATATGATGTCTCAATAGAGTAAACAATACCCAATGCATTGGAGCCCAATATAATTCTTATCACACCCATCATATTAATTTAATTTACATTTTTAAATTTTCCATAGAGATCAAAAAACACGGGTTCATTCATCATAAAAATTTATTCCAAAATCAAGGAGAGTAGAATAAATAAATGAAAATCCCCGATCAAATTTTATAAGTGCATAAAGGTGAACATAATTGATAAAAAATGGGATTGGTATTCACTATATAATTGATTTGGAATGAAAAATCATGGTGACCTTTTGGCAACATAAGGGTGTCTCTTAATGATTAATAAAAAGTGGACGATGAAAGAGAAATGGGTATCTAATCACATAGAAATAAAATGGGAAGTAATATGGTAATGTAAAAACATATCCCAAAATTAGAAATTTGTAAATAGAATGTATTAGGTAATAAATAAAATTAAATAATGAAAATAATCCTAACTATATTACAGGATTATATTGGGTGGACATAATAGATCATAATAAGATTAGTGAGAGAGAGAATGTGATATAATCATTTTTAAATTAAATATAATTGTAGGGGTTAATAAAGAACATATCCAAACTCATAAAAATGGAATTTAAGAGACATAACATAAATGATGTTCTTGAATGGAAATCATTGGAGAGAAATTTCACACCTTAGTGCGTGACTCTAAATGATTGGGAAGAGATTCTTAAGAATACGGGGTTTCCTTTAGAAGTCATCAGAGAGTAGAGGATAGATAATTCACAATCTTAAAAGAGTTTTAATGATGGGAAATGGGTTATTTTGTGGGTTTATATAGGGAAAGAGGGGGATTTATTTATTATATAGTTTTTGGACACTACATAATAAAATAAACACCATTCCAAACCATCCCATTTGTTTCCCCCATAGTTTCTTCCAAATTTGTCTATTTTTTAATATTTTATTTGAATAAATTATATGAATAATAAATTATCTCCCTTTATTATATGTAGGTGAGTGACACTCTTAAGGAAATGATTTGAAAACCATAAAATATACCAACAGTTTTGAAGGATTTGTAATAGATGTGTAGAACTGATAAAAAAAATTAAAAACACATTATTTGAAAGGAAACATATATAGTAAAACGTGGATACCATTTATAATATTTATTACACCCCTTTTGATTTATTATAATTTCTTTAAAAAAAAGTATATATATATATATATGATATATAATTTTTCCTAAATTTTTTGATTATATCATAAAATAATAAAAAATTCAACATTTGATAATTTCGTCATATTGATTCAAAAAATAATATTCATCTTATTTAAATAGATTTTAATATTAGTGAGTTTATACATTATATTTAATAATAGAAATTTTTGGAAAATGAATGTTTCTTTTGGGTAGAATAAATTTTTGAATCCTTTTAAGAAATATACATACGACTTCCTCAAAATAATATGATCATTTATATTTAATAAAAAATATTTGATATTAATATTTTAATAAAATATTATTTTTTTAAAATAATTATTTATTTAATCAAAATAAATTCATTATTTATACATTAATATTACCCAAAAAATATAATTTTTTTATTATTTAATCTAAATAAATAACATTTTTAATGTTACAAAATAGGACAAAAATATATTTATTATTATATTAAAAAAAACGTAAATAATCAAATTTATAGGGTCATGGAAAAAATCCATTTAATACCCAAATTTTTTTCCTATGGGTAAGGTTCATGGTGGCAGGACATGAATGGGGTGGTTTGGTGAATATGGCTTCGACTGTGATCTCAATGTCCTTGAACTTCTACCATAAATGGTTTCACTAAGGATTAAGTTTCTTGATCTCATCATGGGATTGTTCAATGAAAAATTCTAGATATTCAATCTACCTTTAAAGTCATGATAAATGATCTTCATATGCTACTATCTATCTAAGTACATCATAAATTTATTTGTGTTTGTTGGATTATGGAAATTAAAGAAATTATTCAAATCATCTGATCACAGTTCAATGGATATATAATCAATTGAAATGATTCATAATGGATAATTAAATATTATAGAATTAAATAACTAAAATAAGTTCATATGGTTTCAATAATTATATTATATAATATGACATTTAAATAAATTACAAGGATAATTTCAATTATAACAGTTCTAGTCATAAAATATGACAGTTATTCATAACATTCACCCAATTCAACTTTCAGTAGTCAATGAAAATGCTAAGACTCTCATTTGCCTTATTTGAAAAGAAAAATGGCCAAGATTATGATGATACACTAGTAAGAATAAATCATTAACAAATATGTCCCAAGTATGAACTATATGTTACACAACACAACGGGTTCCATTCTATAGGATGGAAAATAATGGAATCATATTAAGGAGAATTTCAAATGTAATCTTAGCCTCTCTCAACTGTGGGGGACCAGAAAAATAATTTATAAATACATCTGTGTACACTGATCATATAATGGGTATTTATCTTCCCAAACAAGATTTAGGTACTTCATGAATCATCTCAAAAAATTGGAAAGATAATACCCCATCATAGGTAAAAAAGGGCCTATACCTTCACAACCTAGAGTAAAACTCACCTTAATAAAGAAGATTGAAACCATTAAATGATATAAAAAAATAAATTGATGATAATAGTATATATGGTTCATAACACTGATTATCATGTCCATGCCAATGATCAAGTATAAGATTTCAATATTGAAAACTAAAAAGTAACACACCACCCCTAGTTTTCTATCAGTACCCAACATTTAGTGCATTTAAAACCTTGAACAAAACCCTTTACCAATGGATGGAAAATATACAACAAGAATGGAATAATATAAAAATTCAAACCCAACCAGTCTATTAACATTGATGAAGAAAAAAATATCACATTTATAAAATAAATCTTGCACAATATTAGACCTAATAAACACAATAACTCTAACAGTATCCATCCATGCTTCATATTTTTATAGAACACACTCTTTCAAAAAAATCAATCTAGTCATAGAAACCTAAAAATTCCCCAGGGATTGGGGATAATATCCACCACCCATGGAATCATCAACACATTCATGAGAACGCATTGTGAGATCAGATCCAACATTATAGTCCTATGATATTTAATTCAAAACAATGCCTTAAGAGAAAATATTTTCCAAAAATATTAGATGTTTTACTGGGCATTATAAAGTTACATTATTTATGAAAATACTTTACACATAGATTGAATAATAATAATTATTGTCCTGATGAATCCCCCAAACCTAGTTTGGTAGAAAACAAACCACACCAGAGTATCCTTTTCGGGAAAAAAGAGACACCATATGCAACAACTACACCAACCGATGCTCCACCCAAACCTGTCTTTCCATATATGCCTACTTCATCACAATATTAATTTTCAAATACATCCAAAAAGGGATAAAGGAACATGATTATCAACCCTGACTGAATAAATATAATCAATACCAAATAAATCTTCTATGAAAATATGTACTCATCTGAAACATGATCTGATACTAGATACACGAGCTATGAAAAATATTTAGAATAAATTTGACTGGTATGAACCCCATACTCAAATGTTTTTAGAAAATAGATCTTTAATTCATTTAAAAATTTATAGAAAAATTATGGATAAACAATTTCATGATTGAAGTACATGTGTTTTACCTATTCAAATTACACTTCCTGGTAGATTGCAACAACATCATTCATTGTCCCTTGATCATGTATGTGGAAGAACCCACCATATATTCCATATTTTCTTCAATAGGTTAGTGATATTCTCAATAAAATCATATAATCTTCATATTGCTAGGGTACCAGGTCACCATGGAAAAAAGGTGTTTGTTAATTGGTGATTTCAGGGTCATGGTCTACTACACATCCTGATTTTCTAAAATGAAATTAACCTAGATTATGTATTGTATAGATTAAAGATTTCATCAAGTAAGCTTCCAGTAGAGGATTAAACTAATGATCTATGCTTATAAATTACAATATCTTATTTTTATGATAAATTAATGGGGGAAATATCTAAAAACCACAAGAAAATAAGAAAACTATTATTATGATAATTTGAAAATCAAAGTACCAAATTCAAGTTTCTATATCAAATCCATATAAAAATAATAATTTTAATAAAATAAAAATTATTCCAATAAAAATACCTCAATTAATTACTAAAAAGGTAAATTTAAATAATATTCCCACATATTTAATCCAAATGACATCAAACACTATGTAAAAAACCTGAAAAAACAATTCAAATCCAATAATGTTATGTTATATTTAGTCATAGAAGTGAGAACTCCATGACCATTTTTTTCTGACACTACCCAAATTTAGACAGCACTATCCTCTATCAACACAAGACGTAGAATAAAACTCAGGAATCATAAACTCCCATCACTCTATTCATCCCTCTTATGGAAGATTGTAATTAACCACCCTTATTCCATTATACATACCACCTGATCCGACCCATTACATAAAGGCATAACAAAATCAATTGAAACAAGTCATTAATATAAAAAAACAATACATAAAAAAAGTGTGTAAATTGGAATCAATTGAGATACAACTAGATCAATATGACCCATTCCAATAGGCTAAACCTTAAAAGTATGAATTAGATAAGACAACATGTCTCCATGCGACAAATTGTATCCTCTAAACTATCATCCCACTATGAAAATAAACATTAAATAGAATCAAATATAATATAATATTCCATTACCATAACAAGAATCTCATAATGAAACGTTTAAATTGATATAGAGAGAAACATTGGGTGTGATAATAAGGACTAGTAGGACACAACCAAAGAATCCATATAAGTTACAATATCATGAATGAACAATCTCTAAAATTAAAAAAACGATTTTTAATGAATTTTATAAAATAATAAAATATTTAAAAATTCTATTGATTAATAATAAAATAATATCATATTAACCAAATATGAAGATATTTTAGACATAAAATAAAACTAGATAACTATACATGTGAAAAAATATATAGGAAATAAGCAATCATGTGATTAAAAAATTAAAAATTACAAATCATAATTCTTATTAGGATCCAACCTATGGGATAATATATACTAGACATATAAAGAAACCTATACCAATACAAATGTTAAATTTCGAGAATATCTAGTCCATCCATAGTCCATCGATATCATGAAACAACCCTTAGTAGTTCCACACATAGAAAGGATTCCAATGTTTCTTTGTATATGAACAAAAAGTTCTTTTTGATATATGTTTTTCTAATAATCTTTAAAAAATGATCAAAATTTATAAAATAAATTCAAATATAATCCAATCCTATTCAAGGTTTGAAAACACATTTAAATATTAAAAAAATTATAATTCAATTACACATGAAACATGAATTATTCCATTTTAATTTCAATTCATGTATTTTAATTGGAAAATCCATTGAAATTTCAATTAAAATATATGGAACTTAAAATTGAAAGCAAATACATAGACACACCTACATCAAGAATGAAGAAAATTTGACTACCATCGACAATAAGGATTATAAAACCACAAATTGACCATTAAATGAAAGATTATACTAGAGGATTATAAATGATTACAGGAAATCACAATATAAACTGGAAAATATAAAAGAAATTCATCCTTTATCATAATCTACAATGATCCAAAATGACTTATTACTCCTATAGATAATGTGAATTGAACTCAATGATCATATGTCGAAAAAATGATCCAGAAAGAGGTGGGAACCCCAGAGTCACCAAAATAATCTAAAGAAGCTCTAGGTTGAATGAGTGATTGTTGTGTTTGAATGAAATTAAAATTATCCATTTGACACACTCTTAACTGTAATCCTCATGAATTAAACAGTGTGTGACCCTAGCTTACGTCGGGTAACTCAAAAAGGGGAAATACATGGAAAATCATGTAACCATTTTATAAAATAATTATTGTAACCATTAAGTTATATTAATTAAAATTAAATAGTGGGTAACTGTTTACACTATACACATAATTCAAAAATTTTACAAGGTAAAAAATACACATCATTTAGGTCCATTATACATTGATAAATTCCATAGAAGACAACCAAAAACCAATAATTTCATAGAATCTAAAAAACAAAAAAGTGAATGAAAAACCAAAATAAATGATTGAACAAGTAATTACCTCAATGTAATAACAAAATTTTAATGAAATCTGTTATAGAAATTATTTATGTTAATCATAAAGATGTATTCTGAATAAGAGATAATGATTTTGATAATGTGTTTTCACTTTACTTATTCGTATAACTCCTTAACATATTCAAAAAACATTATAAAATAATGACACATTTATCATACATATAATTTTTTTATTTCAATGGAATAATCTATATCAATCTATTCTTATGTATAATTGGAAATGTAAAAATCCATACTATAAACAACGTACTACTGGCTCATGAACTAACGATATTCAATTTCCATCAACTACATTAATGGACGGATAAAACTATGTATTTAACGATTATATATGGTATTGATGTTTTTTTTATTTTTATATAATTATAATCTAACATATATCTTCATAAATTCTATTTATTTTGAATATGATAATTTTAAGCATGTATACAATGAAATATCACCTCATGATTAGATGTGAATCATTTTTTTGTAATTCTTTAAATAGAAGATAATAAGGATTGTTTGAATTAATATATTTGATATTTATGAAATAATTATTACTATTTAAAAGAGATATATATTTTTATATTCCTTCTTTTCCATTAGTTGAATAAATGGAAACATCATTCATGCATACATACTGTATATACTCTCCATGAATGATGTACATTATATTGTCTCGATAACATTAATGGGTGACCATAAATACATATTTTCATAAAATAAATTTTAGTTATATCATGTTTTGCATTATATATATGTTGAAATATTGATAATATTAAAATGACTAAAAATACCAAATCCATAAATACCTGAAATTCAAAGTAGTAAATTATAAATTAAATTAAATATATTATTAAGGTTATAGATTATATGTATATGAAACCAATTCATATTATAAAGTAGGTTATAATGTTTATGATGGAATTAGATACTTATTAAATGTTATTTTGTCTCAAATTATCTTTATAAGGACACATATTATGCAATTCATTTAATTCCACCACCCCAGAAGCCTCTATAGATAGTTCATAGCGATAGTGTTCTATATGACCACAATTTCTCCACCGTGTATGCCAATGTTCGAAGACTAAAAATTAGAGTCTAATGTGTTATGGGGGGAGACTATACCCACATTATCAGAGTAATCCACAATAGATAATAATATCAAAAAAGGAAACAATATAATCAACAAATATTTAGCACTAAATATTTCCCAAAACTAGGTACAATCAAACAAAAAAATAATAAATATGTTCTATCATTTTTTTAAGTGTAAAGTGTATGTAACAAAGAAAATTAATATATACTAATGAAACAAAATAATGGTTCCTAAAAATAGGTCTAATTCTCCCATCCATGTATATCCCATGGCCAATCAAAAGTCTAGTGTAAGGTCTTTACATGTGTCATAAACTACATGTAGGAAGTCAACTCAAGTACCCAATGATGTCTTAAGCATGGAGTGAGTAAAAATAAGTAGGATACCACCAACATTGTCTAAAAAATACACACTCTAAATAGATATTGAATCTATTACTACCTATAAAATTATAATAAATATAAATTTGTATTTGATTAGATAAAAAAGTTCAATTAAATTATTTTCATATTTTTTCCATGGGATAGGAATTATCATTAATCACTCAATGAAATATAACGGTCAACCTCAGTGCATAAGAGTATAGGTTAAGTTCAATATCACACTATGTAAATCATTTAACATGTAATTAAAAAACACATACTATTACTACTTATTCAAGTTAGCCTAATCAAATTCAACCATTATGGGAATGTATCCTCAGTCTGACTCACTAAGCCGCTAATTATAGGGTCAAATTAAAGAGCATCATTCCAACCTATATTGTGGGAATAAAACTTGAAATCAATGCCCCACATATGAACTAGACCTGTATAGATGTTTCGTTAATCATTTTACACATATATAACATCAGAAATCATACTCAATGAACACTCATAACATTTACAATAAACAATTAAATAAAAAACATAAGTCATATTCATGAGTAAACCATAAATAAATTTTCAATTTTCAATTTCTAACTCATTAAGACATTATCATCATTTCAGAAACACTTTTATTCCATGTTATCAATTACAAACTATTAACATAAATTTATATCCAAAATTCATTTTTTTAAAAATTAGACAAAACTCTCATATTTTTTTTTCCAGAAAACCCATGTTAACATGATAATCATAGATATCATTGGTTTAATCTCATAGGGTATCTAATTTCACATTCACATTCCCAAAAACATTTTCAGGAACAATTAACACCCTGTGGGGGCCTCTTTTCAAGCCCAGTCATCCTCAATGCATCCAAAGGGGCCATGATTATTTAATTTCATCATTTAACCAACCATTTTATAAATTTCTCTATTGTCAAAAAATAAAAATAGGGAGAATCCAATACCCCATACACATAAACCTATACCAACATAAAGTCATTGAAATATAACATGTTGACCACTTAACATTATTCCAAAGACCGACACATTCATAACCTCTACCTTTGATTCATTTTTGAACCCCCTTGATTAACCAATATTGGATATAGTACAAAAATATGGTTATAATGATTCAATTTAATAATAATAACTACACAGTACCTTATCTAATAAAAGAACGATGAGGATTTTTATACTCACCATAAGACTTGATTCAAAAACAACGATGCTAGAAAATGCATCAAAATGAAGGAGTCAAATATGTGGGAATTAATGAGAGATTTGGTTTGTCACTCATTCTGGTGAAGGAGAAATAGAGATGAAAATGGGGTAAAGGTCCATAAATATACAGGGGGTGGTAAAAACACAACATAAATGGGGAACAATGTTTGGCTACATGGTTGGCCCAAATATGTTCCAACCACGTGCAACCTCTATCTAATAGTGGCAAGGATTCCCAGTTACCTGGGAAGCCTACATGGTATGAAAATTTTTGCAATGAACATTCTTGATGGCTCTCTAATGACATTCACTATTTTTATTTCCCCTTATCATGGTTTCTTAAAACTGTTCTCCCCTCCCAAAGGAATTCAATGTTTTGTTGCACGGTTACTAAAATCTATGCACCAAATGTGAAACATGAACTAGATGACCCTATTCTCCCATACTTTTGGATCCCAAACCCCTAGAACACCCGTATTACTCCATATATAATTAAAAAATTACTCTAACCAAAATAATGATAATTAATACAAATCCTAAACAGCATCACACCCCATGTTAGTCCAAGAACATAAAACATCCCCAAATAATAACATCTCATCCAAGAGTAAAAGGCTCATATATAATTCAGATTTCATGGTAAAAGGACCTATCCAATTTTCTCAAATATCTATATCACTCTACCATGTTTTATTTTAATCACTACCATTGTACCAAAAACCCCGACCCAATGTAATAATAAAGCAACACAATACATTCTTAATATGATATAATATCTGAAATTGGTTCTCAGAAAAAGATAAATCATCCTTAATCACAAAATTATCATCATCAAACACATGATATGGGTTCGAGAAAACAATATTCATTAATCATTTACTATATATACCAATTCCAAAATCAAATTAATTGAACAAACATAATATTTAAATTTTTTTATTAAACCAAATAAATAATTTATCTTTATACCTTAACCAATTAAAATAGTTACTATTTTCAATTCATGACTCAAAAACACATTATCATTATATAAAATGACCCATTACTCTATGTTATAAATTAAAAATTCTGAATTTTTTTTTCATTAAACAATTCTTATTTACCAAACATTAAAAAAATCCTAATTTTATGTCATAGAACGTTTGTTAACATTCAAATCCATATAGTTTTTTGTTTTATCTAATAGAAACATTACATTCATATTCAATTAGCCAAACCTATTCTCATGATTAAATAACACCCCATTGGTGGACTCTTTCCTAAAATAGTCATCCTAAATCCATCCCACCTAATAATGAAGGGTTTGGTTTATCATTTAATAAAAAGTTTTACAATTTTTCAATATTGGTATCAAAATAAAAATATGTAGAAAACAATAACAGAAATACATAAAAAAACCAACATAAATTTTGTGGAATACAAATTATAGACAACCTAACTCATTGTTGATAATGAATGCTCTCTTAATGCATACCATTGATGTGGATTTGAATACCCCTAAATGACCCATTAAAAGATAAAAAATGAAATGATGGTATTAGGGATTATGAATAAGAATAACAAATACAAGAGACATAATATAGAAATTTGAAGGTTGTATAGTGGTAGACTGACCCAGAGTTTATATTCTCAACCAATGGAGCTCCAAACATCTAATATAAGAATACGATATACACATAGAAGGTGTTAGAATATTTTTTTATTGCCATTTATCATGGAGGAGAAATTACGTAGAAAATTGGGTTACATTTCATAAATAATGTTGGGGGAAATTTTTAAAAAACCACATTTAAAATTGTTCATGGTTTGGTCACACGGTTTTCCAACCATGTACCATCAATGAACCAACAAGTGTACAAAAGGGGGCTTGGCCACACGGTTACCAGGGAATCCTAAATGGTTCAAAAAATTTTCTTTAACCATGTGCGATGGATCCATATAATCCCAAATAGTTTGTTCATCCCCCTTTCATGGTTTCATAAAACCATGCACCCCACCTCTTGGAATACAAGATTTCATAGAAGAGTTATGGATGACTATGCACTAACTATGAAATATGAAATATATTGAACTATTCTCCATTATTTTTGTGTATCTAACCCCATAACACCCCCAATATTCATCATTTACTCGATAAATATTCATTAATCCAAAATATATGGACATAATTCCTAATATAAACTAAATTACCTCAATGATGTTCATGATCTTATAATTCCCATATCTCCATTTATGAGGTGAATATACATCCCCATTGACTTGTTATATCATGAATTTCATTAGGATCATGATATTGAGGATTTAATTTAATGATATTATTTCATGATGATAAGAATTAAATATTAACCAAATTAGTAAGGTCCCATGATACAATCTCATTGTCTAGGATGATTGTATATAATTTTGCTTATTAAGATAAAATATTTCAAGAGATTACACATAAACTTCATAAATTATCTTATCATACTATTATTTCATCATAATACATGTTTTCCACTAACTTTTATCTTATTATGTAATAAAAATTGAAAATTAATTTTTTAGGAAAATGTAATCCATTTCACTCATCAGATGAGAACCCTTTTTTTCTTCGATATCCATGTATTATAACATTTTATTAAATAATTTTTTAATATATTGTTTTTAAATTCTTTAGGGTAATTATTAAATATAATTAATCATTTGAAATAAAAATTAAAAATAGAATCATGGTATTTTCCAAACACGGTTAATTTTTCTTTTACTATAAATTTTATTGATATCATTGTTTAATCCACTTCGCCATGAATGAAATTTCCATCCTTCATGAACAATTAATGGTTAAAAATATATTTTATAATTTTAAAAGATTATTTTTTTGTGGAAATTATTTTCACATTGATTTTTGAAATTTTAGTTATAAATTAGACATTTTAAAAGTGAAAAGGATATTTTCCTCATTAAATTTTCTTACTGATAATTCAAATTCAAATTCCATATAAGATGACGTCCTCTATTGTCACATAATATTGATAGGTTATATGATAAAATAATTCCATCATAAATATATTTCTAGGTGTTTTATGATTATGATATTAATATATTAATGAAATCCATTCAGTTTCAATGATATTTCCTATGAATAAATTGTGAAATATTTATGAAACTAGTGTAATTTTATGGTTTTAAAATGATGAATGTTTTATGATATTGTTTATCTTGTATGAATTGTTTTACATATTTGATTACTGTAATGTTATAACTATATTTATTTTTTATGTTATATCGAGGAATTTTGTTTAAATTATAACCCAAGACCATGGTTACATTGTAATAAAGGGTGGTTGTTATGTAATAAAAATGTATGGTATTTACATCATGACAAAGGATGATGGTAATTTTATAACAAATGAATGTGGTCAAATTTTATCGAATTATTGGTGGGTCCTATATCTTCCACCATTTTATTAGGTAATAATATGTTATATTTGAACATAAATTCATTTTCACTCATTTAATAAAGGACTTACATTCATGTACATTTAAATATAGAAGGGATTGAGTTAATGTACTTAATAAAATGGATAAACATATTTATATTTATAAATGTTAAGATTTTTTATTTTTATGTGTTTGAAACAAATATATTTCTTATTTCAAGGATAGGATTTCATAGAGTATGTCCCTTGATTCCATTATGATTAATGTGTTATGAACACTCAAAAATTATTTCCCGACTCAAGATAATGATCAATGATCTATATGTTATAATGTATAATTTTTTTACTTATGTTATCAAACACTTATGTAATTTTTTATATGTTATCATTGTTTTCTCTCAAGTTTAGCGATACTAAATAATGGTCCACAAAACTTTCTTACCTTTCATTCTTGAGGGTGCCATGATTTTTATTATGATTGATATGCATGGTCATTCTAGAGGAAATAATGATACACACCAATAATATTGTGTGTTTTATATTATGTTTTCAATTATAATTTTAAATTCATATATGTATCATGTTTATGAAAAATATCATACTTCTTGGACCTTTGTGTTGGGATTATTTGTACAATATTTCAATGTAATAAATTGAGTTGTGACTATGGGCTAGTAAGGTCAGGGTCTTTATAGATGGTATAAGAAAAGGTTTAGTAGAATCCTTGGTAAATAGATTTTGGAAAAGTTATATTAGAGAAAATAACCCTATGATTGTGATTGATGATATGTCTATACATAATAACATAATGATGGTTTAGTATAGTCTATATTTTGTAATTTTCCTAGAAATGCATCACGATCAAGAATCTTCAAGTTGATGTGATTCATGAAGAGATATTCTAAGAAATAATTAATCTAAAAAAATAATTTGATGCTTAACTTGATTGTTATATGGTACATTACAAAAGTATTTACAGTGATTTTTTTAATGTATTAGGGGATATGTATGGTTAATTTAATATTTATTTTTATAAAATCATGATTGATTTGAAAATATGATGGCCATGAGTGACCAAAGAATATCTGAAGGTTTTATTGATGGAAAATATTGTCTCATGAATAATATTTTTTATTGGTTAATCTTCATGGATATATGGTTCCCCAATATGACTAACTCTACTCATAAAATTATTATTTATTTATTTTTCAATAGAGAAAACATTAATAAACTAGGTAAATATTAAATTTTATTGAAAACATATTAATGAGAATCCATTTGGGATGATCATAGTAGTAAAGGATATTTTGATTATGCCTTATATAATCAACCGATCTAGATACCCTCTAAATACTGAACCTGAATTGATCTGTCAAATAGAAGAAGGGAGTTCTTGACCGCCATGGGCTAGAAACTATCACTCAGGAATCAACCAATATTAAATGTGAATGAATTCATCCACCCAAAGGAATAATATTGGAAAACATACATATATAAGTGGGAAACATCATAAGGTGAAAATATATTCCATGAAACATAGACAATAGAGGATTAGATACAACTACTAATAGTGTAAAAACATCTCTAAGATGAATGGATAGTAGAAAATGATAAAATATTAAAATATACGCTTATAGATCAATTTCAAATTCAGTGAAAAAAATAAAACCATCTCAATACTATATACTAAAATATATCTAACTGAAAACCCCACATCACCATGGTGGAACCTTGAATAGCCGTACATTGAAATACATAACATGGCCCACACACCCCTGAATGGATGCACATAGTGTGAGATAAAAACATAGTAAGATTATACTAATCATGTAATCACTATTAAATTGATATATAATCAAAAGTAATTAATCATTATGTTCATTTAAATATAATATGATACATTAAATCCAAACATGTAAATGTTTTTTCTATAACCATATTACATAGTAAGACATTTAAATAAATTACAAGGGGAATTTTATTTATTGTAGTTTGAGCCATTAAAATCTCATCCATTAAGAAAATATTCACCAAATATTTTATTTTCCCACCATAATAAAGATGTGCAATTGTATTTCATCACATCCTTCAGTTCCTATTATTATATTTCAAATGTTGGGCTTCCACACAATCCTTTGTTAAGGGGAATTTACTTCTTTTAAATAACATTTTCTCTACAATCTAAGATCACCACCAGCTTCTCTTCATAGGATTGATAATTCTCATATGGAACAACCTATATATTTATTACATGTGATGGGTCAAGAATGTATTTACTTGAGAGGGATACATGGAATATTTAATGTATTTTAGATTGGTTTGGTCAGAGTGAAAGTAAATAGGACACCTCTTTGATGCGATCATTGATCTCAAAATGGGTAATGTATCATTGAATAAGATTTCCACTCATTCAAAATATCATAACATTCGTCCATGGAGATATGTAGAAGTATAAACTTTTTCCAACATCAAAATATTTGTCATGTGGATAATTGTGAGCATTGGGATTTTTTTGAAATGAGTAGTCATTAATTGATGTTGAATGGTTTTAACCATTCCCACCATTTCCTTGACAATTTAATGACATAGATGTTTTTGTTCCACAACCTCACACTTGAAATATGTTTTTATTCACCATTTCCCATAAACATCTTTATAAGGATCAATTTTGATACTTGAGTTGTAACTATTTCCGTCAGATAATTTGATCCAGGGAAGATGTTGGTCTGATTATCCTTTGAAGTCAACTGATCATGATCTCAGTATGACCTCAAGTGTCTAGAGAGTATTATTAGATTGGACATCATTTTTATGTTAATAATTCATTATTAAGATCAACTAAATGTTTATATATTGTTGGATACATGTATATAACATAGAGACAAACTGTAAATCTACATTAGAAATAATTGATATCAGTACTCCACGATGACATTCAACTTCTCTGATGTATATCTGAGGATGTTGATGTCGGGAAAATTTCACTTGAATTTTGATTAATTAAGATGTATTTGAAAGGAAATACATGCTAACCTATATTGAATTGTTTCCCCTAGATATAGTGAGTTATATAGTGACAAAGTCCATGATGATATATTCACATTTCTATAACGGTATGGGTATTGATTAAATCATCCCATCAGACTTCTTCCTTTAAGCCTTCAATTAATGACATGCTAGATAGATTGATGTATATTTGGTTATATAATTCTTCATATTTCACCCCATGTTGTACCCTCTAGGATATTGATACATATTTTTTCTTCCTGGTAGAATAAAAAAATTCAAACTATGTGCATTATACAATAGTTCCTCATATAGTTTACGATTTTACGGTGCATATAGTCTAGACAAAAATCATAAAACTTATTCTTCAATAACTCTGAAATATGAGAAATTTAACTTTTCTTATATTACCCACATTATTCAAAATAAACTCCTAAATCATTTGAGAATCTATTGTCCATTCCAAAAGAGATGATAGAGAAATCATTTGATAAAGGATTGAAGTTTGTACTTTAATTATGATTTCCCTATCCATCCTTTGAAAATCTGAGAAGATTGGATCCCTCCCAATTATAATAAATGATAGATTTCTAGATTATTTCTACATTTACCATCCACCACTATGTTATTTTTCCCATGATGATAGTGAGTTCATTTGTCATTTTTCATGATCATCTCATACCATCATTATTGGACCATATTTATCTCATTTTGTGTGTATATATATTTGAGTAATTTTTTAACAATATATATTCCAAACATATCCCTAAAGTGTTAATGTATTAATATATTAATAGTCAATATTACTTCAACATAAACCATATCATTTTGGTGTATTTCTATTTTATAACATTCATCTACCATGAATCAGAAGCTTTGAACTTTTCATTATCCATTAACACACATCCCAATACCTTTTTTGAATCACTGTTGAATTCCATGATGATTTATATACATTTGGAGAGTGTTACTATTGGTTTAATATTATTATTCTTATTTAGAACCACAATGATCTATTCACATTCAACCTTCCAAGAAAACCGCACTCCCTTAAGAGTTTTCTTGGAAAAAGGGTTTAAAAATAGTAATAAATGTCTCAAAAATTGGTTTTAATGTCTACATAAATGATGGAAACTATGGATATATATCATAGATGATGATCTCATCATTCCATCAATTTTTTTTTCATTAAATTGACCTATGTTATACCATTGTTTAGATGATATTCCCAATGAAAGAAACATCAATCAAATAGAAATATCATTTGATGTGCATGGCATAAATAATCTCCATTCACCAGGTCTGTCGCATAGTGCATAGATACTACTCATGAACCTCCTTGGTTTGGAGGTATATTATAATATCATAGATAAATACTACCATAAATTTAATGAGATAATCTCTGAATAATGTATTCATTATATAGATAAGTGTATATCTTGCATACATTTTAGAATGTTGTAAAGTGTTGATTACTGGATTTAAAGGAATAATATTACTAATTTTGGAATGAACTGAGTTGTATTATATTTATTATTGGAAAGGATTACTATGTGAAAAAAAAGAAATGGGGTGAAAATATTGCCAAATGACCCTTTAAGACACTTCGATTCAATCATGGAGCGACATCAAATATTTGAGGGAAAGGTAATATGGAAATTCTGGAAAACACTTTTACAAGTTGTGTACAACATGTTCACGTTGTGAATTCATAAGAGAATAAATCCTCTATTAGACAAGCTTTGAATATTTAACATGTTGTGAGTGACTAGTACACATTTTATACAACAAGTACACACCGTGATGATAGTCAAAAATAAAAATTAATGTAAGTGATATTTGGAAGATTCACGTGGATTTAGAGTTGACAAAACCAAGGTATATGTGACGTGTAGTCCATGTATATGTCATATCAGAGGTAAAATTTCCAAAAATGTATCTGAAATATGAACATGCATCATGAGGATTCACAAAGTTTAGATCGAAATTACAGATCGTGTACCTTCAATACACGTCGTGAAGTGCGATGGGTAGAACACTTTTAGTGCATATAAATAAATCTCGTGGCTTCACCTCTGGAGAATTCTGGATTTGGAAGATGTCCAATGCATGGTGCGATGCCGATACTCAATTTTGGTGTTTCCCTTTATTTTTTTTCTTGTTCCCTCAAAAAAATATCATTACTAGGATGAGTGGATAATCCTTCATTGTACTAGGGTGATGTAACTGAAGGGGGAAGGTTCATTGTATTTGACTCTTTTTCTTATTTGTGTATTTGGTTTGTGTAATTTCATTCTTCAAACATCAAATACCTTTATTTTTAATTTATTGTGGCCATAATTAATTGAATAAAAAAGGGGAATTTAAATTGGGCAACTGGCTACTTAAAAGACAACATGACCATTGTTTTCATTAGGGGAAATCTTGTTTAGAATTGGTTTCAGTACATACACCATTAGACAACACCCTAAACTGTTTTACCATGAGAAGTAAGGGATTAAATCATTAAGAATGTGATTCTATGGCCATTGGATCCATCTCATCATGACTCTGACACCAATGATGAATCAATCAATTAGATTTTTAAAATCCAATTGATTATGATCCTTGAAATTACATTACCTCAGCATTATTTCCAATATTGATCTCAATCGAATCAATCAACTTACTTTTATAAGATCATTCCCATTCAATCTTCTCCAATATATTTCTCTGAATATTAAAATAAATCATTTGAAATTATAAATAAATTAATTTGAGGCTCCCTATGGATAGACATCGAACTTCATGCCTACTAAATTTTTAATTAACTGAGTATCATATTTTAAATTTTACAAATAATTATTTTCATAGATCCATAGGGAACTAAATACTTCATATGGGTGATATCTTAATTCCATAAATATTTTTAGTGAATTATTGAGTCTAAATGGAATTGATATTAACTCATCGTACATGTAACTTGTATAAAAAGTGTTCTTAAGGATATCATCTATTTTTAACCTATAATGGTAATATACTGACCATATATCCACCATATAGTAGTATTGTGCTAAATATATTTGATTTAACAAGTCATCAATTCATGGAAGAGGATAAGTTTTTGTTATCCTGATTTTGTTGAGCTCGTGAGAATTAATGAAATGGAGAATTTTACCATCCTTATTTTGGATAAAGAGTACTGGTGCACTTCTTAGTGAAGAACATGGATGTATGAAACATTTTTAAAGATTCACATGTAGATGATTATTTATCTCTTAATTTTACATAACATACATTATATATATATATTCTTGAAATATGGAAACCCCAAAGTTATAATATCGATTGAAAATTCAACCTATCAGCAAAAAGGAAGACCACAAAATTCTTTTGGAAACACATCATTATATAACCTCATAATATTCAAGTCTTCATTGATGGTTCTTTTCATAGAATGACTAATTTTAAGAAGACACATTTTCAGATTAGGAAATATTATCTATAAATGATTTGATACATCTAAAGAAGATTCATTCCCCTCATTGCACTTGTAAATAATTGAAAGACAATACACAATATGGAGAGTGATATCTCTTTGGTAGAAATTTATATTTTTTTGATAGATTGAAATCCATTCCATTCCCTGCTTTCCATAAAATTACACCATAGGGAGTCTAATTTTACAATCATTAAGAAAATTTTCTAAATCTTCAACATGTGATAAATAATCATAGAATGATTCAGTAATGATATTAAATCATATCATTTGGTGAGTCAATTTTTAGAGAAAAGGTACAAGATATGCCAATAGAGAATGAATTGAAATAAAAAATGACATACACAATTATTTTGTAAAGGATACATTCACTTCAATTTTCATGATCAATCACATCATAAGACTATATGTTTTCATTGTTATTGGGCATTATTGATGCTCATCATTATTGTCATCCCTTGGAATATATAATTTTCTTGGGTAATTCCAAAATTCACCATACTTATGATATTGAACTGAATTATGTACAATAGACTAAACATCAATTACATCCATCACCATAATCATTTTTTTTCACAGTAAATTGATGCTTAATTCTTTATCATTACATAAATAACCCATCTCATAGTACCTATGATAAATTATCCTTGGTTCCACTTTCGACACTTAATGAACAAAAGAAAATTGAGCCTTCGTTCTCTTATCAAATTTATCAGACCAGCATCCATGAGATTCGAAGATCCTCTTCCTGTATTAATTTAGGAATTTATTAATGTTCTAGTTGGTAATCATGTTTTTTGATAGATGGTTTGGCATAAAAAATATATTTTCTACTTGATATTCCATCAGATATTGAATCATTTTTGATCAGTCATTACATAGTCCCTTACATTGGTTATTTTCCAGATCCATATTACTTTTAGAAAATGGATAGAATAAATTAACAATTAGGGATGATTATATGAAATATTAAACACATAAATGGGAATACAATGAAATTAATTGGATAATATATGAATTATATTTAATTATTATCTTATGAATTTCTAAGATTTCATCTATGATACATCTTGTACATTTCATTACATATAAACTTTGATAAAAAATATTATTCCATAAATAATGTTTCATAATGTGCATATTAATATAGAAATTCTAATACTCCTGGTGTTTTACCCTATGTACATCTGTTCCAGTACCACAAACACTTATAGCATCTAGATATGGATGTTTTTTCATAATAAAAAACTTATTCAATACATACCAATATTTAAGGATTTTTTCCTATACATATTATTAATCATAAGACTTTTCATAAGATTTTTATAAACCTAATAACATAAATAAATAATCTTTTTTCGTTCTAACTATAGAAACTGCAGATGATGTTACACATTTATTCACGATTTCTTACAAAAAATTAAAAATAATAAAAACAAGAAACAAATTGATATGTATAGAGAAACTAGGAATAAGATAAATATAATAATCTCTAGAACATGTGATAGAACAAAATTAAAGAAAAATCCTTAACATTCTGTTAAAATTCCATGCCTTTTAAAATATAACTGGATATCTTATGGGAAAACATGAGAATGGGGTGAGCTATAAGTCCCATTAAGGGAATTAAGATTGAATCAGGTGATACATTTTTTAAATTAGGAATAATAATCACGAATAATATTGTAGTAATTATAACCAGGAAAAATGTGAAATTATATATCATGATAATCCTAACACATAATATGTCAAAATAATAAACACATTTTATCATAAACAATGGTTAATCCTAAACTACCAACAAATCATGGTGGAAAAATTCTCATAATCAAAACAGTTTTAATATATGTACCAATATGATGTCTCATTAGAGTAAAAAATACCCAATGATTTGGAGCCCAATATAATTCTTATCACACCCATCATATTAATTTAATTTCCATTTTTAAAGTTTCCATAGAGATAAAAAAACATGGGTTCATTCATCATAAAAAATTATTCCAAAATCAAGGTGAGTAGAATAAATAAATGAAAATCCCCGATCAAATTTTATAAGTGCATAAAGGTGAACATAATTGATAGGAAATGGTATTGGTATTCACTATATAATCTATTTGGCATGAAAAATCATGGTGACCTTTTGGAAGCATAAGGGTGTCTCTTAATGATTAATAAAAAGTGGACAATGATAGAGAAATGGGTATCTAATCACATATAAATAAAATGGGAAGTAATATGGTAATGTAAAAACATATCCCAAAATTAGAAATTTTTAAATAGAATGTATAAGGTAATAAAAAAAATTAAATAATGAAAATAATCCTAACTATATTTCGGGATTATATTGGGTGGACATAACAGATCACAATAATATTAGTAAGAGAGAGGATGTTATATAATCATTTTTAAATTAAATTGAATTGTAGGGGTTAATGAAGAACATATCAAAACACATAAAAATTGAATTTAAGAGACATAACATAAATGATGTTCTTGAATGGAAATCATTGGATAGAAAATTCACACCTTAGTGCGTGACTCTAAATGATTGGGAAGGGATTCATGAGAACATAGGGGTTCCTTTAGAAGTCACCAGAGAGTGGAGGATAGATAATGCACAATCTTAAAAGAGTTTTAATGATGGGAAATATGTTATTTGGTGGGTTTATATAGGGAAATATGGGGATTTATTTATTATATAGTTTTTGGACACTACATAATAAAATAAACACCATTCCAACCCTTCCCATTTGTTTCTCCCAGAGTTTCTTCAAAATTTGCCTATTTTTTAATATTTTATTTGAATAGATTATATGAATAATAAATTATCTCCCTTTATTATGTGTAGGTGAGCGACACTCTTTAGGAAATGATTTGAAAACCATAAAATATACCAACAGTTTTGAAGGATTCATAATAGATGTGTAGAACTAATAAAAAAAATAAAAACACATTATTTTAAAGGAAACATCTATATTAATACATGGATACCATTTATAATATTTATTACAACCCTTTTGGTTTATTATAATTTCTTTAAAAAAAGTATATATATATGATATATAAATTTTCCTAAATTTTTTGATTATCTCATAAAATAATAAAAAATTCAACATTTGATAATTTAGTCATATTGATTCAAAAAATAATATTCATCTTATATACACAGATTTTAATATTAGTGAATTTATACATTATATTTAATAATAGAAATTTTTGGAAAATGAATGGTTTTTTTGGGTAGAATAAATTTTTGAATCCTTTTAAAAAATATACATATGACTTCCTCAAAATAATATGATCATTTTTATTTAATAAAAAATATTTGATATTAATATTTCAATATAATATTATTTGTTTAAAATAATTTTTTAATTAATCAAAATAAATTCATTATTTATACATTAATATTACCCAAAAAAATAATTTTTGTATTATTGAATCTAAATAAATAACATTTTTAATGTAACAAAATAGGACAAAAATATATTTATTATTATATTCAAAAAAGTGTAAATACTCAAATTTCTAGGGTTATGGTACACATCCATTTAATACCCAAAATTGTTTCCTATCGGTAAGGTTCATGGTGGCAGGACATGAATGGGGTGGTTTGGTGAATATTGCTTCGACCGTGATCTCAATGTCCTTGAACTTCTACCGTAAATGGTTTCACTAAGGATTCAGTTTCTTGATCTCATTATGGGACTGTTCAATGAAAAATTATAGATATTCAATATACCTTTGAAGCTATGATAAATGATCTTCATATTCTACTATCTATATAAATAAATCACAAATTTATTTGTGTTAGTTGGATTATGGAAATTAAAGAAATTATTCAAATCATCTGATCACAGTTCAATGGATATATAATCAATTGAAATGATTCATAATGGTTAATTAAATATTATAGAATTAAATAAATAAAATAAGTTCATATGGTTTCAATAATTATATTATATAATATGACATTTAAATAAATTAAAAGGATAATTTCAATTATAACAGTTCTGGTCATTAAATATGACATTTATTCATAACATTCACCCAATTCAACTTTCAGTAGTCAACGAAAACGCTACGAATCTCATTTGCCTTATTTGAAAAGATAAATGGACAAGATTATGATGATACACTAGTAAGAATAAATCATTAACAAATATGTCCATAGTATGAACTATACGTTACACCAACACAACAGTTTCCATTCTATAGGATGGAAAATAATGGAATTATATCAAGGAGAATGTCAAATGTAATCTCAACCTCTCTCAACTATGGGGGATCCAAAAAATAATTTATAAATACATATGTGTACATTGATCATATAATGGATATTTATCTTCCCAAACAAGATTTAGGTACTTCATGAATCATCTCAAAAAATTGGAAAGATAATACCCCATCATAGGTAAAAAAAGGTCCTATACCTTCACAACCTAGAGTAAAACTCACCCTAATAAAGAAGATTGAAACCATTAGATGATATAAAAAATAAATTGATGATAATAGTATATATGGTTCATAACACTGATTATCATGTCCATGCCAATGATCAAGTATACGATTTCAATATTCAAAACTAAAAAGTACCACACCACCCCCTAGTTTTCTATCAGTACCCAACATTTAATGCATTTAAAACCATGAAAAAACCCCTTTACCAATGGATGGGAAATATCCAAAAAGAATGGAATAATATCAAAATTCCAACCCAACCAGTCTATTAACATTGATGAAAAAATTATCCCATCTATCAAACAAATCATGCACAATATTAGACCTAATAAACACAATAAATCTAACAGTATCCATCCATGCTTCATATTTTTATGGAACACACTCTTTAAAAAAATAAATCTAGTCATAGAAACCTAATAATTCCCCATGGATTGAGGATAATATCCACCACCCATGGAATCATCAACACATTCATGAGAACACATTGTGAGATCATATCCAACATTATAGTCCTATGATATTTAATTCAAAACAATGCCTTAAAAGAAAATATTTTCCAAAAATATTAGAAGTTTTACTGGGCATTATAAAGTTACATTATTTATGAAAATACTTTACACATAGATTGAATAATTTTTATTATTGTCCTGATGAATCCCCCAAACCCAGTCTGGTGGAAAACAAACCACACCAGAGTATCCTTTTCGGAAAAAAAGAGACACCATAGGCAACTACTACACCAAACGATACTCCACCCAAACCTGTATTTCCATATATGCCAACTTCATCCCAATATTAATTGTCAAATACATCCAAAAAGGGCTAAAGGAACATGATTATCAACCCTGACTGAATAAATATAATCAATACCAAATAAATCTTCTATGAAAATATGTACTCATTTGAAACATGATCTGATACTAGATACACGAGCTCTGAAAAATATGTAGAATACATTTGAATGGTATGAAACCCATACCCAAATGTTATTATCAAATGGATCTTTAATTCATTTAAAAATTTATAGAAAAATTATGGATAAACAATTTCATGATTTAAGTACATGTGTTTTATCTATTCAAATTACAGTTCCTGGTAGATTGCAATAACATCATTCATTGTCCCTCGATCATGTATGTGGAAAAACCCACCATATATTCCATATCTTCCTCAAGAAGTTAGTGATATTCTCAATATTCTCATATAATCTTCATATTTCTAGGGTGTCAGGTCACCATGGACAAAAGGTGTTTGTTAATTGGTGATTTCAGGGTCACGGTCTACTATACATCCCGATTTTCTAAAACGCAATTAACCTAGATTATGAATTGTATAGATTAAAGATTTCATCAAGTAAGCTTCCACCAGAGGATTCAACTAATGATATATTCTTATAAATTAATATATCTTATTTGTATGATAAATTAATGGGGGAAATATCTAAAAACCACAAGAAAATAAGAAAACTATTATTATGATAAATCTAAAATCAAAGTACCAAATTCAGGTTTCTATATCAAATCCATATAAAAATAATAATTTTAATAAAATAAAAATTATTCCAATCAAAACACCTCAATTAATTACTAAAAAGGTAAATTTAAATAATATTCCCACATATTTAATCAGAATGACATTAAACACTATGTAAAAAACCTGGAAAAAAAATTCAAATCCAATCATGTTATGTTATATTCAGTCATGGAAGTGAGAACTCCATGACCATTTTTTTCTCACACTACCCAAATTTAGACAACACTATCTTCTTTCAGCACAAGACATATAATAAAACTCAGGCATCATAAACACCCACCACTCTATTCATCCCTCTTATGGAAAATTGTAATTAACCACCCTTATTCCATTATACATACCACCTAATCCGGCCCATTGCATAAAGGCATAACAAACTCAATTGAAACAAGTCATTAATATAAAAAAACAATACATACAAAAAGACTATAAATTAGAATCAATTGAAATACAACCATATCAATATGACCCATTCCAATAGGATAAACCTTAAAAGTATGAATCAGATAAGACAACATGTCTCCATGTGACAAATTGTATCCTCTAAACTATCATCCCACTATGAACATAACCATTAAATAGAATAAAATATAATATATTATTCCCTTACCATAATAAGAATCTCATAATGAAACCTTTAAATTGATACAGAGAAAAACATAGGGTGTGAGAATAAGGACTAATAGGACACAAACAAGGAATCTATATAAGTTACAATATCACGAATGAACAATCTGTAAAATTAAAAAATCGATTTTTAATGATTTTTATAAAATAATAAAATATATAAAAATTCTATTTATTAACAATAAAATAATATCATATTAACCAAATATGAAGATATTTTAGACATAAAATAAAACTAGATAACTATACATGTGAGAAAATATCTAGGAAATAAGCAATCATGTGATTAAAAAAAATTAGAAATTACAAATCATAATTCTTATTAGGATCCAACCTATGGGAAAATATATACTAGACATATAAAGAAACCTATAAAAATCCAAATTTTTAATTTCTAGAATATCTAGTCCATCCATAGTCCATTGATATCATGAAACAACCCTTATTAGTTCCACACATATAAAGGATTCCAATGTTTCTTTGTATATAAACCCAAAGTTCTTTTTGATATTTTTTTTCAAATAATCTTTAAAAAAATGATCAAAATTTATAAAATAAATTCATATATAATCCAATCCTATTAAAGGTTTGAAAACACATTTAAATATTAAAAAAATTCTAATTCAATTACACATGAAACATTAATTATTCCATTTTAATTTCAATTCATGTATTTTAATTGGAAAATCCATTTAAATTTCAATGAAAATATAAGGAACTTAGAATTTAAAGAAAACACATAGATACACCTACATCAAGAATGAAGAAAATTTGACTACCATCGACAATAGGGATTATAAAACCACAAATTGACCATTGAATGAAAGTTTCTACTAGAGGACTACAAATGATTACATGAAATCACAATATAAACTTGAAAATATAAAAGAAATTCATCCTTAATCATAATCTACAATGATCCAAAATGGATTCTTAATCCTATAGTTAAAGTGAATTTAAATCAATGATCAAATGTTGAAAAAATGATCCAGAAAGAGGTGGGAACCCCAAAGTCACCAAAATAATCTAAAGAAGCTCTAGGTTGAATGAGTGATTACTGTGTTTGAATGAAATTAAAATTATCCATTTGACACACTTCTAACTGTAATCCTCATGAATTAAACAGTGTGTGACCCTAGCTTATGTCGGGTAACTCACAAAGGGGAAATACATGGAAAATCATGTAACCATTTTATAAAATAATTATTGTAACCATTATGTTATGTTAATTACAATTAAATAGTGGGTAATAGTTTACACTATACACATAATTCACAAATTTTACAAGGTGAAAAATACACATCATTTAGGTCCATTACACATTGATAAATTCCATAGAAGACAACCAAAAACAAATAATTTCATAGAATCTACAAAACAAAAAAGTGAATGAAAAACCAAAATAAATGATTGAACAAGGAATTACCTCAATGTAGTAATAAAATATTAATGAAATCCATTATAAAAAGTATTTATGTTAATCATAAAGAGGTATTATGAATAAGAGATAATGATTTTGATAATGTGTTTTCACTTTACTTATTCTTATAACTCCTTAACATATTCAAAAAAAATTATAAAATAATGACACATTTATCATACATATAATTTTTTTTATTTAAATGGAATAATCTATATCAATATCTTCTTATTTATAATTGGAAATGTAAAAATCCATACTATAAACAACGTACTACTGGCTCATGAACTAATGATATTCAATTTCCATCAAATACATTAATAGATGGATAAAATTATGGATTTAACGATTATATATGGTATTGATGTTTTTTTATTTTTATATAATTATAATCTAACAAATATCTTCTTAAATTCTATTTATTTTGAATATGATAATTTTAAGCATGTGTACGATGAAATATCACCTCATGAATAGATGTGAATCATTTTTTTGTAATTCTTTAAATGGAAGATAATAAGGATTTTTTGAATTAATATATTTTATATTTATGAAATCATTATTACTATTTAAAAGAGATATGTATTTTTATATTCCTTCTCTTCTATTAGTTGAATAAATGGAAACATCATTCATTCATACATACTGCATATACTCTCCATGAATGATGTACATTATATTATCTCGATAACATTAATCAGTGACCATAAATACATATATTCATAATATAAATTTTAGTTATATCATGTTTTACAATATATATATGTTGAAATATTGATAAAATTAAAATGACTAAAAATACCACATCCATAAATACCAGAAATTCAAAGTAGTAAATTATAAATTAAATGAAATATATTTTTAAGGTTATAGATTATATGTATACGAAACCAATAAATATTATAACCTAGGTTATAATGTTTATGATTGAATTAGATACTTATGGAATGTTATTTTGTCTCAAATTATCTTTATAGTGACATGTGTTATGCAATTCATTTAATTCCCCCACCCCAGAAGCCTCTATAGACAGTTCATAGTGATAGTGTTCCATATGAACAGAATTTCTCCACCGTGTATGACAATGTTAGAAGACTAAAAATTAGAGTCTAATGTGATATGGGGGGAGACTATACCCACATTATTAGATTAATCCACAACAGATAATAATATCAAAAAAGGAAACAATATAATCAACAAATATGAAGCACTAAATATTTCCCAAAACTAGGTACAATCAAACAAGAAAATAATAAATATGTTATATCATTTTTAAATTGTAAAGTGTATGGAACAAAGAAAATTAATATATACTAATGAAAAAAAATAATGGTTACTAACAATAGGACTAATTCTCCCATCCATGTATATCCCATGGCCAATCAACAATCTAGTGTAGGGTCTTTATATGTGTCATAAACTACATGTAGGAAGTCAAATTGAGTACCCAATGATGTCCTAAGCTTGGTGTGAGTACAAATAAGTAGGCTACCACCAACATTGTCTAAAAAATACACACTCTAAATAGATATTGAATCGAGTACTACCTAAAAAATTATAATAAATATAAATTTGTATTTGATTAGATAACAAATTTCAATTAAACTATTTTCATATTTGTTACCATGGGATAGGAATTATCATTAATCACTCAACGAAATATAACTGTCAACCTCAGTGCATAAGAGTATAGGTTAAGTTCCATATCACACTATGTAAATCATTTAACATGAAATTACAAAACACATACCATTACTCCTTATTCAAGTTAGCCTAATCAAATTCAACCATTATGGGAATATATCCTCAGTCCGACTCACTAACCTGCTACTTATAGGGTCAAATTAAAGAGAATCATTCCAACCTATATTGTAGGAATAAAACTTGAAATCAATTCCCCACATACGAACTAGACCTATGAAGATTCTTCGTTAATAATTTTACACATATACAACATCAGAAATCATACTCAATGAACACTCATAACATTTACAATAAACAATTAAATCAAAAACATAAGTCATATTCATGAGTAAACCATAAACACATTTAAAATTTTCAATTCCTAACTCATTAAGAAATTATCTTCATTTCAGAAACACTTTTATTCCATGTTATCAATTACACACTATTAACATAAATTTGTATCCAAAATTCATTTTTTAAAAAATTAGACAAAACTCTGATATATTTTATTTCAGAAAACCCATGTTAAGATGATAATAATAGATATCATTGGTTTAATCTCATAGGGTATCTAATTTCACATTCACATTCCCAAGCACATTGTCATGAATAATTAACACCCTATGGGGGGCCTCTTTTCAAGCCCATTCATCCTCAATGCATCCAAAGGGGCCATGATTATTAAATATCATCATTTAACCAACCATTTTATAAATTTATATATTGTCAAAAAATAAAAATAGGGAGAATCCAATACCCCATACACATACACCTATACCAACATAAAGTCATTGATATATAACATGTTGACCACGTAACATGATTCCAATGACAGAAACATTCATAACCTCTACCTTTGATTCATTTTTAAACCCCCATGATTAACCAACATTGGATACAGTACAAAAATATGGTTATAATGATTCAATTTAATAATAATAACTACACAATTCCTTATCTAATAAAATATCGATGAGGATTTTTATACTCACCATAAGAATTGATTCGCAAACAATGATGCTAGAAAATGCATCGAAATGAAGGAGTCAAATATGTGGGAATTAATGGGAGATTTGGTTCGTCATTCATTCTGGTGAAGGAGAAATAGAGATGAAAATGGGGTAAAGGTCCATAAATATATAGGGGGTGGTAAAAACCCAACATAAATGGGGAACAATGTTTGGCTACATGGTTGGCCCAAATATGTTCCAACCACGTGCAACCTCTATCTAATAGTGGAAAGGATGCACAGTTACGTGGGAAGCCTACATGGTATGAAAAATTGTGTAATGAACATTCTTGATGGATCTTTAATGACATTCACATTTTTTCTTTCCCCCTATCATGGTTTCTCAAAACTGTTCTCCCCTCCCAAAGGAATTCAATGTTTTGGTGCACGGTTACTACAAACCATGCACTAAATATGAAATATGAACTCGATGAACCTATTCTCCCATACTTTTGGATCCCAAACCCCTAGAACACCTGTATTACTCCATATATAATTAAAAAATTACTCTAACCAAAATAATGATAATCAATAAAAATCTTAAATATCATCAACCCCATGTTAGTCCAAGAACATACAACATCCCCAAATAATAACATCTCATCCAAGAGCAAAAGGCTCATATATAATTGAGATTGCAAAGCAAAAGGACCTGTCCAAAATCAAAGTCATTGAACAAACATAATATTTAAAATTTATTATTAAACCGAATAAATAATTTATCCTTATTCCTTAACCAATTAAAATAGTTACTATTTTCAATTCATGACTCAAAAACACATTATCATTATATCAAATGACCAATTACTCCACGTTATAAATTAATAATTGTGAAGAACAATTTCATTAAACAATTATTGTTTACCAAACATTAAAAAAATATCCAAATTTTATTTCATAGAACGTTTGTTAACATTAAAATCCTTACAGTTTTTGGATTTATCTAATAGAAACATTACATTCATATTCAATTATCCAAACCTATGCTCATGATTAACTAACACCCCATTGGTGGACTCTTTCCTAACATAGTCATCCTAAATCCATCGCACCTAATAATAAAGGGTTTGGATCATCATTTAATAAAATGTTTTACCATTGTTCAATATTGGTATCAAAATAAAAATATGGAGAAACCAATAACAGAAACACATAAAAAAACCAACATAAATTTTGTGGAATAAAAATTATAGACAACCTACCTCAATGTTGATGATGAATGCTCACTTAATCCATACTATTGATGTGGATTTGAATACCCCTCAATGAACCATTAAAAGATCAAAAATGAAATGATGGTATTAGGGATTATGAATAAGAATTACAAATACAGGAGACCTAATATAGAAAATTGAAGTATGTATAGTGGTAGACTGACCCTGAGTTTATATTCTCAACCAATGGAGCTCCAAACATCTAATATAAGAATATGATATACACATAGAAGGTGTTAGAATATTTTTTCATTGTCATTTATCTTTGAGGAGAAATTATGTAGAAAATTGGGTTACATTTCATAAATAATGTTGGGGGAAATTTTTAAAAAACCAAATTTAAAATTGTTCATGGTTTGGTCACACGGTTTGCTAACCATGTGCCAACAATGAACCAACAAGTGTCCAAAATGGGGCTTGGCCACACGGTTACCAGGGAATCCCAAATGGTTCAAAAAATTTTCTTTAACCGTGTGGGATGGATCCATACAATCCCAAATAGTTTATTCATCCCCCTTTCCTGGTTTTATAAAACCATGCACCCCACTTCTTGGAATACAAGATTTCATAGAAGAGTTATGGCTGACTATGCACTAACTATGAAATATGCAATTTATTGAACTATTCTCCATTATTTTTGTGTATCTAACCCCATAACACCCGCAATATTCATCATTTACTCAATAACTATTCATTAATCCAAAATATATGGAAATAATTCATAATATAAAATAAATTTCCTCAATGATTTTCATGATCTTATAATTCCCATATCTCCATTTATGAGGTGAATATACATCCCCATTGACTTGTTATATCATGAATTTCATTAGGATCATGATATTGAGGATTTAATTTAATGATATTATTTCATGATGATAAGAATTAAATATTAACCAAATTAGTAAGGTCCCATGATACAATCTCATTGTCTAGGATGATTGTATATTATTTTTCTTATTAAGATGATATATTTAAACAGATTACACATCAAATTCATGAATTATCTTATCATACTATTATTTAATCATAATACATGTTTTCCACTAACTTTTATCTTATTATGTAATAAAAATTGAAAATTAATTTTTTAGGAAAATGTAATACATTTCAATCGTCAGATGAGAACCCTTTTTTCTTCGATAACCATGTATTATAACATTTAATTAAATAATTTTCTAATATATTGTTTTTAAATTTTTTAAGGTCATTATTAAATATAATTTATCATTTAAAATAAAAATTAAAAATAGAATCATGATATTTTCCAAACATGGTGAAATTTTCTTTTACTATAAATGTTATTGATATCATTGTTTAATCAAATTCACCATGAATGAAATTTCCATCCTTCATGAAAAATTAATGGTTTAAAAGATATTTTAGAATTTTAAAAGCTTATTTTTCTGTGGAAATTATTTTCACATTGATTTGTGAAATTTTAGTTATAAATTAGACATTTTAAAAGTGAAAAGGATATTTTCCTCATTAAATTTTCTTACTGATAATTCAAATTCATATTCCATATAAGATGAATTCCTCTAATGTCACATAATATTGATAGGTTATATGATAAAATAATTCCATCATAAATATATTTCTAGGTGTTTTATGATTATGATATTAATAAATTAATGAAATCTATTCAGTTTCAACGATATTTTCTATGAATAAATTGTGAAATATTTATGAAACTAGTGTACTTTTATGGTTTTAATATGATAAATGTTTTATGATATTGTTTCTCTTGTATGAATTTTTTTTACGTATTTGATTGTTGTAATATTATAAATATATTTATTTGTAATGTTATATTGAGGAATTTGGTTTAAATTATACCCCAAGACCATGGTTACATTGTAATAAAGGGTGGTTGTTATGTTATAAAAATGTATGGTATTTACATCATGACAAAGGATGATGATAATTTTATAACAAATGAATGTGGTCAAATTTTATCGAAGTATTGGTGGGTCCTATATCTTCCACCATTTTATTGTGTAATAATATTTTATATTTGAACATAAATTCATTTTTACTCGTTTAAGAAAGGACTTACATTCATGTACATATAAATATAGAAGGGATTGAGTTAATGTACTTAATAAAATGGCTAAACATATTTATATTTATAAATGTTCACTTTTTTATATATTTATGAGTTTGAAAAAAATATATTTCTTATTTCAAGGATAGGATTTCATAGAGTATATCCCTTGACTCCATTATGATTAATGTGTTATGAACACTCAAAAATTATTTCACGACTTAAGCTAATGATGAATGATCTGTATGTTATAATGTATAATTTTTTTTAATTATGTTATCGAACACTTATGTAATTTTTTTATGTTATCATTTTTTTCTCTCAAGTTTAGCGATACTAAATAATGGTACACAACACTTTCTTACCTTTCATTCTTGAGGATTCCATGATTTGTATTATGATTGATATGCATGGTCATTCTAGAGGAAATAATGATGCACACTAATAATATAGTGTGTTTTATATTATGTTTTCAATTGTAATTTTAAATTCATATATGTATCATGTTTATGAAAAATATCATACTTTTTGGACCTTTGTGTTGGGATTATTTGTACAATATTCCAATGTAATAAATTGAGTTGTGACTATGGGATAGTAAGGTTAGGGTCTTTATAGATGGTATAAGAAAATATTTAGTAGAATCCTTGGTAAATAGAATTTGGAAAAGTTATATTAGAGAACATAACCCTATCATTTTGATTGATGATATGTCTATATATAATAACATATTGATGGTTTAGTATGGTTTATATTTTGTAATTTTCCTAGAAATGCATCATGATCAAGATTCTTCTAGTTGATGTGATTCACGAAGAGATATTCCAAGAAATAATTACTCCAAATAAATCATTTGATGCTTAACTTGATTGTTATAGGGTACATTAAAAAAGTATTTACAGTGATTTTTTTAATGTATTGGGGGATATGTAGGGTCACTACTGGAAAATGGGTCTATACCCACGGTTCTACATAAAACCGTGGGTATAGGCCCCCCCTATACCCACGGTTTTGGGAACCGTGGGTATAGGGATAGTATTGGGACCTATACCCATGGTTCTCCAAAACCGTGGGTATAGGTCCCCTTTACCCACGGTTCTTGGCAAAACCGTGGGTATAGGTTTTTTTTGAAGACCTATACCCACGGTTTTGCCAAAACCGTGGGTATAGATTTTGTTCTACAGACCTATACCCACGGTTTGTGAAAACCGTGGGTATAGGTGGTATATTTTTCAAAGACCTATACCCACGGTTTGTCAAAACCGTGGGTATTTCGTTCCCGCGTTATGGCGGGAACGAAAAATTACGCGGGACCGAATTTTTTTTGGGTGAAAAGACGATATGAAATAATATAAATATAGGGATATCAAATATTAAAACGCATAAAATATTTAGGTCAGTTGGTCAGTTCCTGAAATCCCTTAGCACAGGTCTCGGGTTCGAAATCCTGCTCATTGTTTTTTTTTCGATTGTAGCAGATATATTATTATAAGAATGCAAAATTATAACCATATATCAATTGAGTTGTCAGCTCAGTTGGTCGCAGTTACTGTCCAGCGGATGGGAAGCGCGGGTTCAAAACCCGGAAGCCTTTTCTTTTCCATTATAACTGTTATATTAATATATTAAAATAAAATTATCAATATATTACAATAACGGCGATAGGCTGGTTGGTCGCTTGGTGCGCGCGAGACTTGTTTGCGGAGGCGCGGGATCGAATCCCCGAAGCCGCGTTTTTTTCTTTTTTTTAAATGAATATATTTCCCACGGTTTTCAAACCGTGGGGAAAGTGCCTGCCACGCTGTACATCGTGGTGTTGCTGTGTGACACGCCTATACCCACGGTTCTACCAAACCGTGGGTATAGGTCAAGACCCCTATACCGACGCCATTCCAGCCCACGGTTCCCAAAACCGTGGGTATAGCCTATACCCACGGTTTTGGGGGCTATACCCACGGTTTTGAACCGTGGGTATAGGCCTTTTTTCCAGTAGTGGGTTAATTTAATATTTATTTTTAAAAAATCATGATTGATTTGAAAATATGATGTCCATGAGTGACCAAGGAAAATCTGAAGGTTTTATTGATGGAAAATATTGTCTCGTGAATAATATTTTTTATTGGTTAATCTTCATGGATATATGGTTTCCCAATATGACTACATCTACTCATAAAATTATTATTTATTTTTTTTCAATAGAGAAAACATTAATGAACTAGGTAAATATTTAATTTTATTTAAAACATATTAATAAGAATCCATTTGGTATGATCACAGTAGTAAAGGATATTTTGATTATGCCTTATATAATCAATCGATCTAGATACCCTCTAAATACTAGAACCTGAATTGATTTGTCAAATGGAAGAAGGGAGTTCTTGACCGCCATGGTCTAGAAACTATCACTCGGAAATCAACCAATATTAAATGTGAATGAATTCAGCCACCCCAAGGAATTATATTGGAAAACATACATATATAAGTGGGAAACATCATAAGGTGAAAATATATTCCATGAAATATAGACAATAGAGGATTAGATACAACTACTAATAGTGTAAAAACATCTCTAAGATGAATGGATAGTAGAAAATGAAAAAAAATTAAAATATACGCTTATAGATCAATTTCAAATTCGGTGAAAAAAATAAAACCATCTCAACACTATCTACTCAAATATATCTAATTGAAAACCTCACATAATCACTGTGGAACCTTGTATAACCGTACATTGAAATACATAACATGGACCACACACCCCTGAATGGATGCACATAGTGTGAGATAAAAACGTAGTAGGATTGAAAGCGCAGCCGATTGTCGGCTATCGACCATTCAGGGTTCCGGTGCTCTGCTAATGTGTATAGCAGCACTCAGGTCGAATCCTCGGCGATGGTACAATTTTTTATAGTTGATTGTTTTTTATTTGTGCTTTGATTTGGGGGTTTGTTTGCAGAGCTTTAATTGAAATGATTGATTGATTAATATTGATTTAACAATTTGATAAATATTGGGGTGAGTTCATCATTAGGTAGTTAAGCTTGTGATATCCTTGAGTTTTGATTTATATTGCATTAAATTAACACCCATGTCACAAGTTGACATTGATTGGAATTCCCAAGTGTTAAGGATTTAATCCAAGCCTTGACTTAACTCAGGGTTCTAATCTTAATCATATCTTGTTTATGGTAGCATATTTATGGTTCCAATAATCCATGTAAACCTCATGTTAAACAAAACAAGTCATTAATCCATGACATGCTAAGTCCAACATATGCAATGTTAATTCAAAGAATACACATCGAGCAAAAGCTCTCCATCGCTTAACATACCTAAATTATAACACAACCCAATGAGAGATTTACTCAGCCATTAGGATGGTTATTAATCTGGTAGGGATGTTTATAGTATTAGGGTATGAGAAGAAGAGGAAGAAGAATTGAACAAGAAAAGAGTGGTGTGTCGAACACACACACGAACTACAAAGAACGTGAATGGAACACGTGTTTTGATTGAATAAGAAATCACTTAAAGGAAATGGTTTTAAGATTGATTTTTAACAATTAAAAAACTATTAATATTAAACTACAGAATTTTTATGATAATCATAAGTGATGAAGGAGAAACTTTCATTAAAACTCAAAAGAAATTACAAGTACACTAAAACAATTACAAAGGAAAGAGCATGAAATAAATGGAATGAAATGAAGGAGGAAAGGTTTCTCAAGTGAAAACATGAGTATGTAAGATCCTCCCAAGACCTTGGAAATGACTTGGTCGTGCCAATATATCCTCCTAAGTGCCAAAGTGCCAACCTCTTGCAAGGAGAAGAGGGGAGTGTATTTATAGCCAAAGGTAGTGGACTGTTTTCATTCCCAAACTGCCCCTCAAGTTGGCCCGCCAATTTGACCTTTCAGACAGCTTAATCTCGAGAGATATTTTTATTCAATATTGTAGATATGGATGTTTAATAGTCACCTTAAATATTTGGCTGTCATTGTACTTTTGTGGCAAAGGTTATGGCCGGATTACTAAAACCTTTTTCTACTGTCCAATTTTATTCAGAAAGTTTCCATGGCCTAAATGTGAATGAATTTATGGCTATGGATATGCCTTCAAATCCGAACCATTTATTCTGGAGAGTTGATTATCCATATCTTAGCTTTCACACCACAAAATATTAGCTTCTTTGGACAAGTGGATAAGTTGAAAAGTCAAGAATGGTGGGCTGATTTAAAATCCCGGACAGAATGGTGGGCTTGATTTCAATGGATCCATTGGGCCCCAAAATGGTAGTGTTGTGCCTTTAAATTTTAATCCATGACTCCTTAGGAAATTACCAAGCTTGAAAAAGAATATCCACTCATTTGGGCTAGGAAATTGAGCCCAGTAATGAAATCTTCAAGGCTGGTCCAGAAATTAGGCAGATCCGGTGAGTCATCTTGTGTGGTCCATATGGCCCTTCAAATGGCCGACTTAGCCAATGCTCCAGTTGAGTGATTTGTAGGAAATTGAATTTAGAACCATACAAGACAATACTCACACAATTTGGATTAGTAGGGTGAGAGTTATATTTAAAATACTAAACAGACATGAATCTGTATTATTCGAAACAATACTCCAAAATAATATTTAATATTAAAGCATGAGTATTTCACATAAGTTATGCACATTTAATTGGAAATCAGTAGAGGGAGTATATAAAATGATATTAATAAATGAATAACATCAACTCCCCCACACTTAATATTGTGCATGTCCTCATGTGCAACAAACACAAAAGAAAATCAAAACAAAACCATATTCATTCACCAACAAATATTAAAATTTTGTTTTCACCAATCAGGGGAGATTTAGACTATTTCACTCATCCATATTGAATTCCATCACAAATTTGGTTCACAATAATGCATCAGAAACAATTCATTTTTTCATGTTCAAGGTTTGAATTGGAAAATGTAGGCACTCAAAACTTACTCCTCTCAAGATGATAAAAATGTATTTTAGGAGGTTCACTCATTCACCAACAAAAAGTGAAAATCAAGAGTTTGTAAGAGCTCTCAGCTTCCATTCCCAAATATAATGTGTACAAGAATCAAGAGGTCTTTTAAGGGGTTTTTTCAGTGGCTATGGGACTATAGGTATATAATGTCCAAAGGAAAAGAGGGGTTAAAAACACCAACATGGAAAAATCAATGCACATTTTTTTTTGAAATTTGATTTGAAAGGAAATAGAAACACATATTTACAAGGGCATGAATGTGTGATGAATGAAAAGTGAGGTAGATAAGAAATGGAATAGGGTGAGATGATGGAATATCTACAACATGGAAGACTTCCAATAATGACACAATACAAGATGATTCAAGTGTTCTTTTTTTTCTTTCTCTTTTTCTCTTTTTTTTCGAAAGTTGTGCTTGAAACAAGTCTCACAGTCATCTCCCAACCCATGCTTGATCTTCTCATGAAACTAATTTTAGTAGTTATAACACGATCAAAGGATGATGATGAATGATTTTTGACCCACCCAAGACACAACCCATTCCTTTTTTTTTCATTTTTTTTAATATAATTTTTTTTTTCATTTTTTTGAACACTTTTCAATGACTTTTGTACAAATGAAAATTACAAATATACACCCCAAAGATCACAGAATTACAACCTCTCCCCCACACTTGAATGGATTCTTGCCCTCAAGCATATGATGACACATTGGAAATCAATGAAAGTACGCCCAAAAATGAAGTCCGTTCCCCCCACACTTAAATTTCAATAAATTGTACAATGAAAATCCATGAAGATGTTGGGTGGGACAAGGTATTAGGCTTGTAATGTTGCTATCAAAAGAAAGGTTTTCATAGGCTCAAAGGGGATTTCAAAATTAGGATCAATGTAAGGGTAACAAGAGGCTATTTGGCTATTCTGATTCTCATGTGGCTTAGAAAATGCCTCTATCATATTAATGCACACAAAAGATGGAAATTCAGCTCGAAGGTCCACAAACTCAAGACTCACAATATGTGGTGAAGACACACAATGAAAAAGATGGCCATAGATGACCTTGGCATGAAGTCTAATGTTATTCCTCACGGTAGGGGAGAATCATTTTCCACCAAAAATTGTTCATTCAAAATGTTTGTTATTGACACAAAATTTTTTACCCAAGTTTGAGATATAAATTCAATATATTTGAGTTGAAAAAAATCCTTTTGACTCCCCAAAATGGTTGGACATAATTTCAATATTGGATGATGAGTAATTATGACACCCTTTTTTTTAATTTTCATTTTTTTTAATTTTTTTTATTATTTTATTTTTAATGACACATCCACACAAAAGAGAAAATAGAAAAAAGGTTGTGGAAGAATGTTGTAAAAAAAATGAGAGGGAGAGAGGAAGAAGAAGAAATAGAGAGAAGAAGAGATGGAAGAGAGATTGAGAGAGAGAGAGTTAAAGGGAAAGAGGTGCCCCTGGTTTGGATTTGGTTGGTCGCCGTTTCCATCTAGTGGTGGGTCAATGGAAGTCGATGTGGAACCTGAAGTTAATGGCCTCTCATGGTGATGCTTTAACCGGTGTCCATTTACCGTGAATGTTCTTTTTGAAGAAGGGTCTTGGATTTTCACTGCACCAAATGGGTAAACATTAGTAATAATAAAAGGTCCATCCCAACGAGAATTGAGCTTACCTGGGTGAAGTCGAAATCGAGAATTGAAGAGAATTACCTTTTCACCTTCATGAAATACCTTTTGAAGAATGTGCTTGTCATGGAGTGACTTTGCCTTTTCTTTGTAGAGAATGGAGTTCTTATACGAATCGAGTCAAAGCTCCTCCAATTCAGTGAATTGCAACAATATTTCTTCACCAGATTTTTCACAATCAAAATTACAGGTTTTCACAGCCCAAAAAGACTTATGTTGGATTTCAACTGGTAAGTGACACGCTTTACCAAAAACTAGCCTAAAAGGAGACATCCCAATGGGTGTTTTATAGGCAGTTCGATAAGCCCAAAGTGCTTCACCAAGTCTTTTAGGCCAGTCTTTTCTGGTGGGTTTTACAATTCTCTCAAGCACTCTTTCCACTTCTCTATTAGAAAGTTCAGCCATTCCATTTGTTTGGGGGTGATATGCAGTTGAAGTTTTATGTACAACCCCATTATTTTTCAAAAGTGACCCCATGGTTCTATTACAGAAATGAGTTCCTAAGTCACTTATCAAAGCACGTGGTGTTCCGAATCGATGGAAGATATGGGTTTTGAGGAACTCACTCACAGTTTGAGCATTATCTTTCCTAGTGGGTTTGGCCTCGAACCAACTAGAAACATAATCAAAAGCAAGGAGAATGTATGAGAATCCATTGGAAGGGGGAAATGGTCCCATGAAATCAATACCCCAAACATCGAAGATTTTACAAAAGATTAAGGGCTTTTGGGGAATTTCGTTTCTTTTGGAAATTGTGCCAAACTTTTGGCAAGTGGGACATGATTGACAGAACTCGTGTGAGTCCTTGAATAGTGAAGTCCAAAAGAATCTAGAATCTAGGACCTTTTGAGAAGTCCTTTGTGGTCCAAAGTGGCCACCTCCAGGCATTGAGTGGCCGAATTCCAAGATGGAGGATTGTTCAGTTTCATCAACACATCTCCTAATTACCATGTCAGCCCCAGTTTTACAAAGTTTATTATCTTCCCAAAAATAATGCTTTGAATCACTTTTCAACTTTTCTTTTTGTTCTTTTGAAAAATATTCGGGGAAAACACCAGAAACCAAGTAATTTACAATTGGGGCATACCATGGTAACTTTGGAGTGAGAGATGAGAGGTGTTCAGTTGGAAATTCCGGATCAATTATTTCAGAATGAGAAGAATTAGAAATTATACTCAGGTGGTCAGCCACAGGGTTTTCTTTTCTAGGTTTATCTTTTATCACAAAGTCAAACTCTTGGAGCATTAAAATCCATCTTATTAGCCTTGGTTTGGAATCAATTTTCTTAAGTAAGAACTTTAATGCTGAGTGGTCTGTGAAGATGATGATTTTGGAACCTAAGAGATAGGGCCGGAATTTATCCAAGGCAAAAACCACAGCTAAAAGTTCTTTTTCAGTCACAGTGTAGTGTGATTGAGTTTCATCCAATATTTTTGAGGCATAAAAGATGACATGAGGAATGTTTTCTCTTCTTTGACCAAGAACAGCCCCAATGGCCCTATTAGAAACATCACACATCAATTCAAATGGTAAGGACCAATCTGGGGGTTGGATTATTGGAGCAGAGGTGAGAGCAGATTTGAGTTCAATGAAGGCTCTCTTGCAAGCCTCATCAAAATTGAATGTGACATCATTTTGAAGTAAACGAGTGAGTGGGAGGGAAATCTTGCTGAAGTTCTGAATGAATCGCTGATAGAAACCAGCATGACCAAAGAAGGACCGAATGTCTCAAACTGATTTGGGTTCAGGAAGTGATTGGATCACCTCAATTTTGGCTGGATCAACTTGGATACCCTCTTGAGAAATTATGTTCCCTAGAACAATCCCATTTGAAACCATGAAATGACATTTTTCAAAATTCAGCACAAGGTTGCACTTGACACACCTTTGAAGGACCAAAGAGAGTGAATGTAAGCAAGATTCAAATGACTCGCCATAAATGGTAAATTCATCCATGAAGACCTCCATGCAATTCTCAATGAATTCAGAAAAGATACTCATCATACACCGCAGGAATGTTGCAGGAGCATTACAAAGTCCAAAAGGCATTCGCCTATAGGCATAGGTTCCAAAGGGGCAAGTGAATGTGGTCTTTTCTTGGTCTTGAGGTGCGATTGGAATTTGGAAGTAGCCGGTGTAACCATCAAGAAATAAATAGTGTGACTTTCCAGCCAATCTCTCAAGCATTTGGTCAAGGAAAGGAAGTGGGTAGTGATCTTTTCGTGTTTCAGCATTCAACTTGCGAAAATTGATGCACACACGCCATTTGTTTTTCACTCGAGTTGTGACCACTTCTCCATGTTCATCTGTGACAACTGTTATCCCGCCCTTCTTAGGAATGACTTGAATTGGACTAACCCATTCACTATCAGAAATTGGGTAGATAATACCAGCTTGAAGAAGCTTGGTAATCTCTTCCCTAACTACCTCAAGTATGAGTGGATTGAGTCTTCTTTGAGGTTGCCTAATTGGTTTGGATGATTCCTCTAGATGGATGTGATGCATGCAAAGGGCAGGGTTGATTCCTGGAATATCCTCTAGGGTCCAACCTAAGGCATTTTTGTTTTCCTCTAACACTTGAACAAGTTGGGACTCCTCAGTTTCAGAAAGTGAAGCAGAGATAATGACAGGGTAGGAGGGATCATGGAAAAGGAATGCATACTTGAGGTGTGAAGGAAGTGGTTTTAGATCGGTTTCAACCTTGATTTGAGAGCTAGACAAGTTAAGAGCAGGAGAAGGGATTCCAGATGGTTTTGGGTCATTTTCCTCAACACTTTCCAAGGTGGAGCAGTAGAGATCAGAGTTGATGTGGGATTCAAGAGAGTTTTCAAGTTCACTTTGATTGATGGAGTCTAAGAAAGAAAGGTCAACATCAACTTCTCCATTTATAACTTGGTTCATCATCGAGAAGATTTCACAGTCTCCACTATCATTAGAACATTATGAACATGAAGAAATGGAGGTGAGTTGACTCTCATAAGTGTCATCAGATGCATGAATAGAGAATGCAGAGTGATTCTCTGATGGGTATCGCATGGATTGAAAAATGTTGAACTTGACCACTTGGTCACCAAATTCCATGGATACGATGCCTGAATGGACACCGATATTGGTTCTAGCAGTCATGAGGAATGGTCTTCCTAGAATTAGGGGAGATCGAGAAGAGGTCGTCTCACCTTCCATGTCAAGGACATAGAAATCAGCTGGGAAGATAAGATCATTGACCCGAACAAGAACATCATCAATTATCCCCTCATGACTGGCAGTGCTTCGATTGGCTAATTGAATGAAAACACCTGTTGGGTGCAAGGGACCTAGAACAAGGTTGGAGAAAATGGATTTGGGCATGACATTTATTAAGGCTCCAAGGTCTATGAGTGCATCATCAAAGTTGGAACTCCCTATTTGACATGGAACCGTGAAGGTCCCTGGATCTTTGCACTTCATGGGAATGGACTGTTGGGTTGAAACATTTTCAATATTCCTAAGTTGCCTCTTATGAGTGCACAATTCCTTAAGAAACTTGGCATACTTAGGGATTTGTTTGATGGCATCTAAGAGAGGGATGTTCACTTCAACACGTCTAAACATGTCAAGCATTTTAGGATCAGGTTCAAAGGACTTATTAGGCTTGGAGATGTCTTGAGGAAAAGGAATTGGGTTCCTTAGAGGAATGGAAGGAGGTGAAGGATTGGATTCAAGTTCCTTTTCCAGCTTTTTGTTCTTTTCATTTTCTAGATCAACATCGAAAGGGGAGATAGAGGAATCAGCATGTGGCATAGCAATTTGCTTTCCCGATCTAAGTGCAATTGCACTTACATTACCCTTAGGGTTGGGTAATGGTTGAGATGGGAGTTGGGATGAATTGGATGGTTGTTGCTGGCTAAGGTGGGATGCAAGTTGACCTATTTGGGTTTCAATGTTCTTGAGGCTAGAATGGGTGAAGGAAGAAAGATCCTCTACAGCACTTTCCCATGGTTGTTTAGAAAAAGAGGCTTGTCCCAAATTGGGCTGGCCTTGATTTTGGTTCTTGGGAAAGCGATTGTATTGGGTGGGGAATTGGGAAGGCTCGTTAGGTTAGTGAAATCCAGGAGGGGGATTGTTCCTTTGGGGTTGAGGAATAAAAGGATAAGGTTGATGGATGTTACCACCACTTCGACCATATTGGATCTGGTTTGGATTTTGATGAGGGAACTGAGGAGGATGAGAAATGGGAATACCATACCTCAGAGGTGGGTTAAAGGCAGAAGAGAAGGGCTCAAAGTGGGGTTGGTTGAAATTTCTAACAAATTGACCTGATTGTTAAGGGTTGAAGTTTCGCTGAGCATATGCCGCATTGAGCTCCATTGGACTAGATGAATCAGATGGATCATCTTGAAGTTGTGGACGTATGTTAGTCGGATGAGTTGGTGAGTTGAAGATTCCACAGTTCTTGACATGCCCAGTGAAAAGAGATTGTTGAGGAGAGGAGTTTGGGGCTTTGAAAGCCACAACTAGTTGACGCACAAGACCTGTAAGTTCACCAATCCACTCAGTCATTTTGTTGGGCTCTATGGATTGATTCTCTTGGGATTGTTTCACTTGAGCATGTGCTCGAGTATGGAATTGCTGCGTGTTTGCAGCCATGTTGCTTATGAGTTCTCATGCAGCTGCAGGAGTTTTGTCAACAAGAGCACCGCCACTTGCGACATCAATGAGAGTTCGCTCCATATCCAATAACCCCTCATAGAAGTATTGGATCAGGAGTTGGTCAGGGATTTGATGGTGTGGACAAGTTGCCACAAGCTTTTTGAACCTCTCCCAATACTCATGGAGTGATTCATTAAGGAATTGACGGATGCCGCTTATTTCCTTTCGGATAGAAGCTGTTTGGGAAGCGGGAAAGAACTTCTCAAGGAAAAGTCTCTTCATGTCAACCCATGAGTCTATGGAACCAGGTGGGAGGTAGTAGATCCAAGACTTGGCAGAATCCGCTAGGGAAAATGGGAAAGCTCTAAGCTTGATTTGTTCTTCAGAAACCCCTTGAGGTTTCATGGTTGAGCAGACCACTTGGAACTCATTGAGGTGAAGATGAGGATCCTCACCAGCTAGCCCATGGAAATGAGGAAGAAGATGAATCAAACCCGATTTGAGTTCGAAATCAGCCTCTATGTTTGGATATCGAATACCAAGAGGTTGGTAATTCATATCGGGGGCAGCGAGTTCTTTAAGGGTCTGTTCCCTAGGATTGGCCATCTCTAAATCAATTGGTCTAGGAATGAGTGGGCCTTGGTTGTTTTGATTTTCCCTAAGGTTCCTCCTAATTTGGTGAATAGTACGCTCAATCTCAGGATCAAACAAATCCGAGGGATTGTTTGGGAGGCTACGGGGCATCAAGAGCAGAGTAAGACTTGAAGATGATGGAGGGTTTTTCTCTGTGTAATTTTTTTTTGATATTTATTTTGTGGGTTATTTGATTTTTTTGGTCTTTTTTTCAAAAATTAGAAACTATCAACTACAATTATGCACCACTCCCAGCAACGGCGCCATTTGAAAGCGTGGTTGATTGTCGCCTATCGACCGTTCAAGGTTCCGGTGCTCGGCTAATGTGTATAGCAGCACTCGGGTCGAATCCTCGGCGATGGTACAATTTTTTATAGTTGATTGTTTTTGATTTGTGTTTTGATTTGGGGGTTTGTTTGCAGAGATTTAATTGAAATTATTGATTGATTAATATTGATTTAACAATTTGATAAATATTGGGGTGAATTCATCATTAGGTAGTTAAGCTTGTGATATCCTTGAGCTTTGCTTTATATTGCATTAAATTAACACCCATGTCACAAGTTGACATTGATTGGAATTCCCAAGTGTTAAGGCTTTAATCCAAGCCTTGACTTAACTCAGGGTTCTAATCTTAATCATATCTTGTTTATGGTAGAATATTTATGGTTTCAATAATCCATGGAAACCACATGTTAAACAAAACAAGTCATTAATACATGACATGCTAAGTCCAACATACACAATGTTAATTCAAAGAATACACATCGAGCAAAAGCTCTCCATCGCTTAACATACCTAAAATATAACTCACCCCAATGAGAGATTTACTCAGACATTAGGATGGTTATTAATCTGGTAGGGATGTATATAGTATTAGGGTATGAGAAGAAGAGGAAGAAGAATTGAACAAGAAAAGAGTGGTGTGCCAAACACACACACGAACTACAAAGAACGTGAATGAAACACATGTTTTGATTGAATAAGAAATCACTTAAAGGAAATGGTTTTAAGATTGATTTTTAACAATTAAAAAACTATTAATATTAAACTACAGAAGGTGTATGATAATTATAAGTGATGAAGGAGAAACTTGCATTAAAACTCAAAAGAAATTACAAGTACACTAAAACAATTACAAAGGAAAGAGCATGAAATACATGGAAAGAAATGAAGGAGGAAAGGTTTCTCAAGTGAAAACTTGAGTATGACAGATCCTCCCAATCCCTTGGCAATGACTTGGTCGTACCAATATATCCTCCTAAGTGCCAAAGTGCCAACCTCTTGCAAGGAGAAGAGGGGAGTGTATTTATAGCCAAAGGTAGTGGACTGTTTTCATTCCCAAACTTCCCCTCAAGTTGGACCGCAAATTTTACCTTTCAGACAGCTGAATATCGAGAGATATCCTTCTTCAACATTGTAGATATGGATGTGTACTAGTCACCCTCAATATTTGGCTATCATTGGATTTTTTAGGCAAAATTTATGGCCAGATTACTAAAACCTTTTCTACTGTCCAATTTTATCCAGAAAGTTTCCATGGCCTAAATGTGAATGCATTTATGGCTATGGAGATGCCTTCAAATCCGAACAATTTATTCTGGAAAGTTGATACTCCATATCTTATATTTAACACCACAAAATATGAGCTTCTTTGGACAAGTGGATAAGTTTAAAATTCAAGAATGGTGGGCTTGATTTCAATGGATCCATTGGGCCCCAAAATGGTAGAGTTGGGCCTTTAAATTTTAATCCATGACTCCTTAGGAAATATCCGAGCTTGAAAAAGAATATCCACTCATTTGGGCTAGGAAATGGAGCCCAGTAATGAAATATTCAAGGATGGTCCAGAAATTAGGCAGATCCGGTGAGTCATCTTGTGTGGTCCATATGGCCCTTCAAATGGCCGAATTAGCCAATGATCCAGTTGAGTGATTTGTAGGAAATTGAATTTAGAACCCTACAAGACAAGAATAACACAATTTGGATTAGTAGGATGAGAGTAATATTTAGAATACTAAACAGACATGAATCTGTATTATTCGAAACAATACTCCAAAATAATATTTAATATTAAAGCATGAGTATTTCACATAAGTTATGCACATTTAATTGAAAATCAGTAGAGGGAGTATATAAAATGATATTAATAAATGAATAACATCAACTCCCCCACACTTAATATTGTGCATGTCCTCATGTGAAACAAACACAAAAGAAAATCAAAACAAAACCATATTCATTCACCAACAAATATTAAAATTTTGTTTTCACCAATCAGGGGAGATTTAGACTATTTCACTCATCCATATTGAATTCCATCAAAAATTTGGTTCACAATAATGCATCAGAAACAATTCATTTTTTCATGTTCAAGGTTTGAATTGGAAAATGTAGGCACTCAAAACTTACTCCTCTCAAGATGATAAAAATGTATTTTAGGAGGTTCACTCATTCACCAACAAAAAGTGAAAATCAAGAGTTTGTAAGAGCTCTCAGCTTCCATTCCCAAATCTAATGTGTACAAGAATCAAGATGTCTTTTAAGGGGTTTTTTAGTGGATATGGGACGGTAGGTATATAATGTCCAAATGAAAAGAGGGGTTAAAAACACCAACATGGAAAAATCAATGCACATTTTTTTTGAAATTTGATTTGAAAGGAAATAGAAACACATATTTACAAGGGCATGAATGTGTGATGAATGAAAAGTGAGGGAGATATAAAATGGAATAGGGTGAGATGATGGAATATGTACAACATGGAAGACTTCCAATCAATTTCAACTTGTGACATGGGTGTTAATTTAATGCAATATAAAGCAAAGCTCAAGGATATCACAAGCTTAACTACCTAATGATGAACTCACCCCAATATTTATCAAATTGTTAAATCAATATTAATCAATAAATCATTTCAATTAAAGCTCTGCAAACAAACCCCCAAATCAAAACACAAATAAAAAACAATCAACTATAAAAAATTGTACCATCGCTGAGGATTCGACCCGAGTGCTGCTATACACATTAGTAGAGCACCGGAACCTTGAACGGTCGATAGGCGACAATCGGCCCCACTTTAAAATGGCGCCGTTGCCAGGGATGGTGCATACTTGTAGTTGATAGTTTCTGATTTTTGAAAAAAAGACCAAAAAAATCAAATAACCCACAAAAAAAATATCAAAAAAAAAATTACATAGAGAAAAACCCTTCATCATCTTCAAGTCTTACTCTGCTCTTGATGCCCCGTAGCCTCCCAAACAATCCCTCGGATTTGTTTGATCCTGAGATTGAGTGTAATATTCGCCGAATTAGGAGGAACCTTAGGTACAATCAAAACAACCAAGGCCCACTCATTCCTAGACCAATTGATTTAGATATGGCCAATCCTAGGGAATAGACCCTTAAAGAACTCTCTGCCCCCGATATGAATTAACAACCTCTTGGTATTCAATATCCAAACATAGAGGATGATTTCAAACTCAAATCGGGTTTGATTCATCTTCTTCCTCATTTCCATGGGCTAGCTGGTGAGGATCCTCATCTTCACCTCAAAGAGTTCCCAGTGGTCTGCTCAACCATGAAACCTCAAGGTGTTTCTGAAGAACAAATCAAGCTTAGAGCTTTCACCTTTTCCCTAGTGGATTCTGCCAAGTCTTGGCTCTACTACCTCCCACCTGGTTCCATAAACTCATGGGTTGACATGAAGAGACTTTTCCTTGAGAAGTTCTTTCCCGCTTCCCGAACAGCTTCTATCCGAAAGGAAATAAGCGGCATCCGTCAATTCCCTAATGAATCACTCCATGAGTATTGGGAGAGGTTCAAAAAGCTTGTGGCAACTTGTCCACACCATCAAATCCCTGACTAACTCATGATCCAATACTTATATGAGGAGTTATTGGCTATGGAGCGAACTCTCATTGATGCCGCAAGTGGCGGTGCTCTTGTTGACAAAACTCCTGTAGCTGCATGAGAACTCATAAGCAACATGGCTGCAAACACACAACAATTCCATAATCGAGCACATGCTCAAGTGAAACAAGCCCAAGAGAATCAATCCATAGAGCCCAACAAAATGACTGAGTGGATGAGTGAACTTACAGGTCTTGTGCGTCAACTAGCTGTGGCTTCCAAAGCCCCAAACTCCTCTCCTCAACAATCTCTTTTCACTGGGCTAGTCAAGAACTGTGGAATCTGCAACTCACCAACTCATCTGACAGACACATGTCCACAACTTCAAGATGATCCATATGATTCATCTAGTCCAATGGAGCTCAATGCGGCATATGCTCAGCGAAACTTCAACCCTAAACAATCAGGTCAATTTGTTAGAAACTTCAACCAACCCCACTTTGAGCCCTTTTCTTCTACCATTAACCCACCTCTGAGGTATGGTAATACCATTTCTCATCCTCCTCAGTTCCCTCATCAAAATCCAAACCAGATCCAATATGGTCAAAGTGGTGGTAACATCCATCAACCTTATCCTTTTGTTCCTCAACCCCAAAGGAACAATCCCCCTCCTGGATTCCACTATCCTAACGAGCCTTCTCGATTCCCCACCCAATACAATCACTTTCCCAATAACCAAAATCAAGGCCAACCCAATTTGGGACAAGCCTCTTCTTCTAAACAACCATGGGAAAGTGCTGTAGAGGATCTTTCTTACTTCACCCGTTCTAGACTCAAGAACATTGAAACCCAAATAGGTCAACTTGCATCCCACCTTAGCCAGCAACAACCATCCAATTCATCCCAACTCCCAGCTCAACCATTACCCAACCCTAAGGGTAATTTAAGTGCAATTGCACTTAGATCGGGAAAGCAAATTGCTATGCCCCTTGCTGATTCCTCTATCTCCCCTTTCGATGTTGATCTAGAAAATGAAAAGAACAAAAAGATGGAAAAGGAACTTGAATCCACTCTTTCACGTCCTTCCATTCCTCTAAGGAACCCAATTCCTTTTCCTCAGGCCATCTCCAAGCCTAATAAGTCCTTTGAACCTGATCCTGAAATGCTTGACATGTTTAGACGTGTTGAAGTGAACATCCCACTCTTAGATTCCATCAAACAAATCCCTAAGTATGCCAAGTTTCTTAAGGAATTGTGCACCCATAAGAGGCAACTTAGGAACATTGAAAATGTTTCAACCCAACAGTCCATTCCCATGAAGTGCAAAGATCCAAGGACCTTCACGGTTCCAGGTCAAATAGAGAGTTCCAACTTTGATGATGCACTCATAGACCTTGGAGCCTCAATAAATGTCATGACCAAATCCATTTTCTCCAACCTTGGTCTAGGTCCCTTGCACCCAACGGGTGTTGTCATTCAATTAGCCAATCGAAGCACCGCCAGTCCTGAGGGGATAATTGAGGATGTTCTTGTTCGGGTCAATGATCTTATCTTCCCAGCTGATTTCTATGTCCTTGACATGGAAGGTGAGACGACCTCTTCTCGATCTCCCCTAATTCTAGGAAGACCATTCCTCATGACTGCTAGAACCAAGATCGATGTCCATTCAGGCATCTTATCCATGGAATTTGGTGACCAAGTGGTCAAGTTCAACATTTTTCACGCCATGCGATACCCATCAGAGAATCACTCTGCATTCTCTATTCATGCATCTGATGACACTTCTGAGATTCAACTCACCTCCATTTCTTCATGTTCATCATGTTCTAATGATAGTGGAGACTGTGAAATCTGCTCAATGATTAACCAAGTTATAAATGGAGAAGTTGATGTTGACCTTTCTTTCTTAGACTCCATCAATCAAAGTGAACTTGAAAACTCTCTTGAATCCCACATCAACTCTGATCTCTACTGCTCCACCTTGGACAGTGTTGAGGAAAATGACCCAAAACCATCTGGAATCCCTTCTCCTGCTCCCAACTTGTCTAGATCTCAAATCAAGGCTGAAACTGATCTAAAACCACTTCCTTCACACCTCAAGTATGCATTCCTTTTCCATGATCCCTCCTACCCTGTCATTATCTCTACTTCACTTTCTGAAACTGAGGAGTCCCAACTTGTTCAAGTGTTAGAGGAAAACAAAAATGACTTAGGTTGGACCCTAGAGGATATTACAGGAATCAAACCTGCCCTTTGCATGCATCACATCCATCTAAAGGAATCATCCAAACCAATTAGGAAACCTCAAAGAAGACTCAATCCACTCATACTTGAGGTAGTTAAGGAAGAGATTACCAAGATTCTTCAAGCTGGTATTATCTACCCAATTTCTGATAGTGAATGGGTTAGTCCAATTCAAGTCGTTCCTAAGAAGGGAGGGATAACAATTGTCACAAATGAACATGGAGAAGTGGTCACAACTCGAGTGAAAAAATGGCGTGTGTGCATCGATTATCGCAAGTTGAATGATGAAACACGAAAAGATCACTACCCACTTCCTTTCCTTGACCAAATGCTTGAGAGATTGGCCGAAAAGTCACACTATTGATTTCTTGATGGTTACACTGGCTACTTCCAAATTCCAATCACACCTCAAGACCAAGAAAAGACCACATTCACTTGCCCCTTTGGAACCTATGCCCATAGGCGATTGCCTTTTGGCCTTTGTAATGCTCCCGCAACATTCCAGCGGTGTATGATGAGTATATTTTCTGAATTCATTGAGAATTTCATGGAGGTCTTCATGGATGGCTTTACCATTTAGGGCGAGTCATTTGAATCTTTCTTACATTCACTCTCTTTGGTCCTTCAAAGGTGTGTCAAGTGAAACCTTGTGCTGAATTTTGAAAAATGTCACTTCATGGTTTCAAATGGGATTGTTCTAGGGCACGTAATTTCTCAAGAGGGTATCCAAGTTGATCCAGCCAAAATTGAGGTGATCCAATCACTTCCTGAACCCAAATCAGTTTGAGACATTCGGTCCTTCCTTGGTCATGCTGGTTTCTATCGGCGATTCATTCAGAACTTCAGCAAGATTTCCCTCCCACTCACTCGTTTACTTCAAAATGATGTCACATTCTATTTTGATGAGGCTTGCAAGAGAGCCTTCATTGAACTCAAATCTTCTCTCACATCTGCCCCAATAATCCAACCCCCAGATTGGTCCTTACCATTTGAATTGATGTGTGATGCTTCTGATAGGGCCATTGGGGCTGTTCTTGGTCAAAGAAGATAAAACATTCCTCATGTCATCTTTTATGCCTCAAAAACATTGTATGAAACTCAATCACACTACACTGTGACTGAAAATGAACTTTTAGCTATGGTTTTTGCCTTGGATAAATTCCAGCCCTATCTCTTAGGTGCCAAAATCATCATCTTCACAAACCACTCAGCATTAAAGTTCTTACTTAAGAAAAGTGATTCCAAACCAAGGCTAATAAGATGTATTTTAATGCTCCAAGAGTTTGACCTTGTGATAAAAGATAAACCTGGAAAAGAAAACCCTGTGACTGACCACCTGAGTAGAATTTCTAATTCTTCTCATTCTGAAATAATTGATCCTGAATTTCCAACTGAACACCTCTCATCTCTCACTCCAAAGTTACCATGGTATGACCCAATTGTCAATTACTTGGTTTCTGGTGTTTTCCATGAATATTTTTCAAAAGAACAAAAAGAAAAGATGAAAAGTTATTCAAAGCATTATTTTGGGGAAGATAATAATCTTTGGAAAACTGGGGCTGACATGGTAATTAGGAGATGTGTTGATGAAACTGAACAATCCTCCATCTTGGAATTCTGCCACTCAATGCCTTGAGGTGGCCACTTTGGACCACAAAGGACTTCTCGAAAGGTCATAGATTCTAGATTCTTTTGGCCTTCACTCTTCAAGTACTCACATGAGTTCTGTCAATCATGTCCCACTTGCCAAAAGTTTGGCACAATTTCCAAAAGAAATGAAATGCCCCAAAAGCCCTTAATCTTTTGTGAAATCTTCGATGTTTGGGGTATTGATTTAATGGGACCATTTCCCCCTTCCAGTGGATTCTCATACATTCTCCTTTCCGTTGACTATGTTTCTAGGTGGGTCGAGGCCAAACCCACTAGGAAAGATGATGCTCAAACTGTGAGTGAGTTCCTCAAAACCCATATCTTCCATCGATTCGGAACACCACGTGCTTTGATAAGTGACTTAGGAACTCATTTCTGTAATAGAACCATGGAGTCACTTTTGAAAAAGAATGGGGGTTTACATAAAACTTCAACTGCATATCACCCCCAAACAAATGGAATGTCTGAACTTTCTAATAGAGAAGTGAAAAGAGTGCTTGAGAGAATTGTAAAACCCACCAGAAAAGACTGGCCTGAAAGACTTGGTGAAGCACTTTGGGATTATCGAACTGCCTATAAAACACCCATTGGGATGTCTCCTTTTAGGATAGTTTTTGGTAAAGAATGTCACTTACCAGTTGAAATCCAACATAAGTCTTTTTGGGCTGTGAAAACCTGTAATTTTGATTGTGAAAAATCTGCTGAAGAAAGATTGTTGCAGTTGACTGAATTGGAGGAGCTTCGACTCGATTCATATAAGAACTCCATTCTCTACAAAGAAAAGGCAAAGTCACTCCATGACAAGAAAATTCTTCGAAAGGTATTTCATGAAGGTGAAAAGGTAATGCTCTTCAATTATCGATTTCGACTTCACCCAGGTAAGCTCAATTCTCGTTGGGATGGACCTTTTATTATTACTAATGTTTACCCATTTGGTGCAGTGCAAGTCCAAGACCCTTCTTCAAAAAGAACATTCACGGTAAATGGACACCGGTTAAAGCATCACCAAGAGAGGCCATTAACTTCAGGTTCCACATCGACTTCCATTGACCCACCACTAGATGGAAATGGCGACCCACCAAATCCAAACCAGGGGGCACCTCTTTCCCTTTAACTCTCTCTCTCTCAATCTCTCTTCCCTCTCTTATTCTCTGTATTTCTTCTTCTTCCTCTCTCCCTCTCATTTTTTACAACATTCTTCCACAACCTTTTTTCTATTTTCTCTTTTGTGTGGATGTGTCATTAAAAATAAAATAATTAAAAAAAATTAAAAAAAATGAAAATTAAAAAAAAAGGGTGTCATAATTACTGATCATCCAATATTGAAATTCTGTCCAACCATTTTGGGGAGTCAAAAGGCTTGTTTTCATCTCAAATATATTGAATTTTTATCTCAAACCTGGGTAAAAAATTTTGTGTCAATAACAAAAATTTTGAATGAAAAATTTTTGGTGGAAAATGATTCTCCCCTACCGTGAGGAATAACATTAGCCTTCATGCCAAGGTCATATATGGCCATCTTTTTCATTGTGTGTCTTCACCACTGATTGTGAGTCTTGATTTTGTGGACCTTTGAGCTTAATTTCCATCTTTTTTGTGCATTAATATGATAGAGGTATTTTCTAAGCCACATGAGAATCAGAATAGCCAAATAGCCTCCCGTTACCCTTACATTGATCCTACTTTTGAAAGCCCCTCTGAGCCTATGAAAACCTTTCTTTTGATAGCCACATTACAATCCTAATACCTTGTCCCACCCAACATCTTCATGGATTTTCATTGTACAATTTATTGAAATTTAAGTGTGGGGGGAATGGACTTCATTTTTGGGCGTACTTTCATTGATTTCCAATGTGTCATCATATGCTTGAGGGCAAGCATCCATTCAAGTGTGGGGGAGAGGTTGTAAATCTGTGAGCTTTGTGGTGTATATGTGTAATTTTCATTTGTACAAAAGTCATTGAAAAGTGTTCAAAAAAATGAAAAAAAATTATATTAAAAAAAATGAAAAAAAGGAATGGGTTGTGTCTTGGGTGGGTCAAAAATCATTCATCATCAACCTTTTATCGTGTTATAACTACTAAAATTAGTTCCATGAGAAGATCAAGCATGGGTTGAGAGATGATTGTGAGACTTGTTTCAAGCACAACTTTCGAAAAAAAAGAGCAAAAAGATAAAAAAAAGAACACTTGAATCATCTTGTATTGTGTCATTATTGGAAGTCTTCCATGTTGTACATATTCCATCATCTCACCCTATTCCATTTTCTATCTCCCTCACTTTTCATTCATCACACATTCATGCCCTTGTAAATATGTGTTTCTATTTCCTTTCAAATCAAATTTCAAAAAAAAAATGTGCATTGATTTTTCCATGTTGGTGTTTTTAACCCCTATTTTCCTTTGGACATTATATACCTACCATACCATAGCCACTGGAAAACCCCTTAAAATACCTCTTGATTATTGTACACATTAGATTTGGGAATGGAAGCTGAGAGCTCTTACAAACTCTTGATTTTCACTTTTTGTTGGTGAATGAGTGAACCTCCTAAAATACATTTTTATCATCTTGAGAGGAGTAAGTTTTGAGTGCCTACATTTTCCAATTCAAACCTTGAACATGAAAAAATGAATTGTTTCTGATGCATTATTGTGAACCAAATTTGTGATGGAATTCAATATGGATGAGTGAAATAGTCTAAATCTCCCCTGATTGGTGAAAACAACATTTTAATATTTGTTGGTGAATGAATATGGTTTTGTTTTGATTTTCTTTAGTGTTTGTTGCACATGAGGACATGCACAATATTAAGTGTATGGGAGTTGATGTTATTCATTTATTAATATCATTTTATATACTCCCTCTACTGATTTTCAATTAAATGTGCATAACTTATGTGAAATACTCATGCTTTAATATTAAATATTTTTTTGGAGTATTGTTTCGAATAATACAGATTCATGTCTGTTTAGTATTTCAAATATAACTCTCACCCTAATAATTCAAATTGTGTGATTCTTGTCTTCTAGGGTTCTAAATTCAATTTCCTACAAATCACTCAACTGGAGCATTGGATAATTCGGCCATTTGAAGGGTCATATGGACCACAGAAGATGACTCACCGAATCTGCCTAATTTCTGGACCAACCTTGAAGATTTCATTACTGGGCTCAATTTCCTATCCCAAATGAGTGGATATTCTTTTTCAAGCTCTGGAATTTTCTAAGGAGTCATGGATTAAAATTTAAAGGCCCAACTCTACCATTTTGGGGCCCAATGGATCCATTGAAATCAAGCCGACCATTCTGTCCGGGATTTTAAATCAGCCCACCATTCTTGACTTTTCAACTAATAAACTTGTCCAAAGAAGATAATATTTTGTGGTGTGAATGATAAGATATGGAGGATCAACTTTCTAGAAGAAATGGTTCGTATTTGAAGGCATATTCATAGCCATAAATGCATTCACATTTAGGCCATGGAAACTTTCTGGATAAAATTGGACAGTAGAAAAGTGTTTAGTAATCCGGCCATAACTTTGGTCAGAAAAGTCCAATGACAGCCAATATTTGAGGGTGACTATTCCACATCCATATATACAATATTGAAGAAGGATATCTCTCGAGATTCAGCTGTCTGAAAGGTCAAATTGGCGGGCCAACTTGAGGGGCAGTTTGGGAATGAAAACAGTCCACTACCTTTGTCTATAAATACACTCCCCTCTTCTCCTTGCAAGAGGTTGGCGATTTGGCACATAGGAGGATATATTGGCACGACCAAGTCATTGCCAAGGGCTTGGGAGGATCTGACATACTCAAATTTTCACTTGAGAAACCTTTCCTCCTTCATTTCTTTCCATGTATTTCATGCTCTTTCCTTTGTAATTGTTTTAGTGTACTTGTAATTTCTTTTGAGTTTTAATGCAAGTTTCTCCTTCATCACTTATAATTATCATACAACTTCTGTAGTTTAATATTAATAGTTTTTTAATTGTTAAAAATCAATCTTAAAACCATTTCCTTTAAGTGATTTCTTATTCAATCAAAACATGTGTTTCATTCACGTTCTTTGTAGTTCGTGTGTGTGTTCGGCACACCACTCTTTTCTTGTTCAATTCTTCTTCCTCTTCTTCTCATACCCTAATACTATAAACATCCCTACCAGATTAATAACAATCCTAATGGATGAGTAAATCTATCATTGGGGTGAGTTATAATTTAGGTATGTTAAGCGATGGAGAGCTTTTGCTCGATGTGTATTCTTTGAATTAATATTGCGTATGTTGGACTTAGCATGTCATGGATTAATGAATTGTTTTGTTTAACATGTGGTTTCCATGGATTATTGGAACCATAAATATGCTACCATAAACAAGATATGATTAACATTAGAACCCTGAGTTAAGTCAAGGCTTGGATTAAATCCTTAACACTTGGGAATTCCAATCAATGTCAACTTGTGACATTGGTGTTAATTTAATGCAATATAAAGCAAAGCTCAAGGATATCACAAAATTAACTACCTAATGATGAACTCACCCCAATAAGAGATTTACTCAGCCATTAGGATGGTTATTAATATGGTAGGAATGTTTATAGTATTAGGGTATGAGAAGAAGAGGAAGAAGAATTGAACAAGAAAAGAGTGGTGTGCCGAACACACACACGAACTACAAAGAACGTGAATGAAACACGTGTTTTGATTGAATAAGAAATCACTTAAAGGAAATGGTTTTAAGATTTATTCTTAACATTTAACAAACTATTAATATTAAACTACATAAGGTGTATGATAATTATAAGTGATGAAGGAGAAACTTTCATTAAAACTCAAAAGAAATTACAAGTACACTAAAACAATTACAAAGGAAAGAGCATGAAATACATGGAAAGAAATGAAGGAGGAAATGTTTCTCAAGTGAAAACTTGAGTATGGAAGATCCTACCAAGCCATTGGCAAGGACTTGGTCGTGCCAATATATCCTCTTAAGTGCCAAAGTGCCAACCTCTTGCAAGGAGAAGAGGGGAGTGTATTTATAGCCAAAGGTAGTGGACTGTTTTCATTCCCAAACTACCTCTCAAGTTGGCCCGCCAATTTGACCTTTCAGACAGCTGAATCTCGAGAGATATCCTTCTTCAAAATTGTAGATATGGATGTGGAATAGTCACCCTCAAAATTTTGATGTCATTGGAATTTGTCTTCCAACTTTATGGCCAGATTACTAAAAACTTTTCTAATGTCCAATTTTATCCAGAAAGTTTCCATGGCCTAAATGTGAATGCATTTATGGATATTGAGATGCCTTCAAATCCGAACCATTTATTCTGGAAAGTCGATCCTCCATATATTATCTTTCACACCAAAAAATATGAGCTTCTCTGGACAAGTGGATAAGTTGAAAAGTCAATAATGGTGGTCTGATTTAAAATCCCGGACAGAATGGTCGGCTTGATTTCAATGGATCCATTGGGCCCCAAAATGGTAGAGTTGGGCCTTTAAATTTTAATCCATGACTCCTTAGGAAATTCCAGAGCTTGAAAAAGAATATCCACTCATTTGGGCTAGGAAATTGCGCCCAGTAATGAAATATTCAAGGCTGGTCCAGAAATTAGGCAGATCCGGTGAGTCATCTTGTGTGGTCCATATGGCCCTTCAAATGGCCGAATTAGCCAATGCTCCAGTTGAGTGATTTGTAGGAAATTGAATTTATAACCCTAAAAGACAAGAATCACACAATTTGGATTAGTAGGGTGAGAGGTATATTTAAAATACTAAATAGACATGAATCTGTATTATTCGAAACAATACTCCAAAATAATATTTAATATTAAAGCACGAGTATTTCACATAAGTTATGCACATTTAATTGAAAATCAGTAGAGGGAGTATATAAAATGATATTAATAAATGAATAACCTCAAGGATCCCCCTCATGTGTTATTTAATGTGTACTTGTCTAAAAATCCATGATTTGTCAACATTGATGAATTCAATGAATGGTATTCAGTTTATCCCTTTTATATCTATATCATTGCAAATATAATAACTTCAATTTTATTGAATCTCCAAAATAAATCATGGTAATCCATTTCAAATAATATCATTTCCATATATATATATATATATATCAAAATAACATATGTGTCACATATCATATCAAATCCTTGATAGTATAACAAAAATATATATAATATAATGATCTAGTAAAATTACACCAAGGATCACACCAGGTTAGTATACCTAGGAAACTCATACACAAAAAAGAAAACATAAATGAAACTATAATATAAACAGTTTCATCGATTCTAGAGTGCATAAGGACACCCCCTAATGTTACCCCCAATAGGTCTAACATGTTCTAAGAACAACATGCCAATATAGTAAAGGAAATCCCCTAGAGCAACCCCCACAACCGTAGACGAGGCATATTACTACACATTCCACCAAAGTAACCAAGTATTACCTTAAGATTTATTTTCAAAAATAATTCCTATAACTATTTAATTAAAAAAACATTGAAAAAAATATTAGAAAACCATTTTACGATGCATTGTGAAATCTTTTTTAATTACAAACACCCTAGAAACTGATATTTAATCCGAAAACCATTTCTAGGATAAAAAATCAGTTAGTAAATAATGAAAAATAATTTTATTATAAAATTAATGAAAAAATATAGTTCATCAACACATGATATTGAAAGAAACAATGGCATCAAAACTCATGATTCGCTCACCCACAATGGGATCCACCAATAGAGAATATCCCACAACTAGAAAAGACAAAACTAGATCAATTATACACATCATTATTCTATTTAACAAAAGAGTGAACACAGAGAAAATATCAAAAAATAACTCTTGAATGAAAACCTACCATACCAAAACCCAAAATAAATCATCCCTAGAATAATATCACACAATGGATATATAAAAAATCACGAGAATAATTAACACATGTGAACTCATTAGATTATGCAACACAATGAAGTTAACATTATCAAAGTAAATAACGAAGTAAAAAATAAAAACTCACTTAGAGAATCACCACACAAAACACTGAGGATATGACAATGAATAAATCAATAATGAACAAATATAGATGAAGAAATCATTGAAGGAGGGATCTAGGTTGAGTAAAGTGATGGTTATGATCAAATAATAAAACAAATCAGTTGATCAACACCCTTAAATTATAACTCATTGCATTTATAGGGAATGAAATCCAATTACATGATGTTTTATCCAAGGGTTCTATATATTCTGATAACCCATCACATTTTTTTGAAAACCGAACTTTCAACATTAAAATATGTGCTTCCTTCACAAAGAGTGTACTCCATTCAAATAGTGTACCAGGTACCCAAATTAATCCCATTATAAATTAAATGGTATGTTATACATCTACATGACAGGTATTTATAATGTTGACTATAAAAAGTTTATTTCATATGGAAATCCAATATCAACCTATATAACTCATCATAATAATGGAGAATCTTACAATGGATTTACACATTTATACTCAAATTCCATTCATTAAAACAATTATACAACAATGAAAACATGGTCATTTTCTATAAGAAATTTCTCGTATCAATAAGAATCCAACGATGCTCCCAATTATAAAGGAAAATAAGTAAATGTGATGAAAATATCTTAGATTGGGGAAATTTTTGTTAAAAATTACCCATTATAAGATGTGCAATCCCTTTTATGTCATATAGCAGAATTATGTCTAATAAATACGTGAGGACACACTCCAACTTCAAAAAAATGAGCTCCCAAGTATTATCAAAATCTGATTTATGCCTCTATAAAACCCTAAGCAACAAATTTGATTACCTTTTCATGAAATTATGTTTGGAGTCAATGATATCATCTCGAGACTCTATAGCAGAAACATTTTGGTCTAACTCAATATCATCCCATCTCATAATGAGTGAGGTGTGAGGATGGTATTCCAAGGCTTTGATATGTGAAAAACATAATTAATTCCTATAAAATAAAAATGGAAATTCCTACACATAAGAAATATATCCAAGATGCTCAGTGACCTTGAATGGTTCGTCATATCTCAAACCCAAATATTTGATACATTCAGTGATGAAAATGAAAGGATCAAGAAAACATATTCATGAAAACACAGTCCCATATGGAAATAAAAAAGGATGAAATCATTAATCCATTTAATATATCATTGAAATATGAACTACAAATATATTCTTATGTACATCCAAAATAATCATTGAAAACTCCTGAAAAAAATTAGTCCAACCATAGAATATTATCCCAACCCAATACGATAATGTGGTGACATTCATAGCTGTCTTTATAGTTCCTCAAAAGGAAAAATTCTAATTATAGATTTATAACATATCTCATAATGAAATTCAACTAGTAATGGATGGTTATCCTAGGATCCATCAATGTCTAATACATAGATATCCGCTTGGATTAAAATATATTGTTATGTCTACTATTTATAATGTGGTTTATTAGGTTTACTCACCATGTACTTAGTCCCCATAACCTCTGGAAGAATCCTACCAATCCTCCATGTAATCCAATAAATCCTATTTGAATCAATAATATATGTTACCCCCAATATCCTCTTGATATTATTCACATATACCATACCAATTTTGTCATCTTTAGTTGGGTCTGTGATAAATAAAAAAATAAGCCTACATTTTCAACCAGTCAATCACCCCCAAGATAAAATTACTCTCATAGTGAGATGATGGTAATAAAACAGTAATATACATGGATAAAACTTACCATTTACATATTATAACTAGAAAATGATGGATCAAACAATAAGGTTTCATATTCTTTTCATTAATATTCTGGCATGGGTAATAATCGAAATCATAATAAAAATATATCACACACATCCCATACAAAAGAAGTGTCACATTCTGTAACAGTACATTATAGTAGTTCTTGAATGAATAAACAACTATAAAACATGAAATAAAAACAAAAATTATATCCTGACATATATAGGGATAAAAAATAGTCCTCTGAAACAAATAATTCAATATCAAGAGTGGGACCCTGTAGAAACAGACCCTCACCATAAATAGTTGCATAAATTTCTCTCAACACATAATAATATTTCTGAATCTGTAGAATATACCAAAGGATATATGATGACAACTAATAGCTTCCCAAAATGAAACCTAAAAAATACACCATGATTTCCAAATGAAACATAGAAAAATGACTAGTTTGGTTCCCAAATTCCATTGATTATATAATAGCATTATATGGAACATTGTTAGAATGAACTTCTTCAATGTCATTCCACTTACATGATGTGTATGTGATGTTGAAGTCAAACGTGTGAAGAAATTTTACCCAACACCTATGTTTGAGATTTATGTACTAATGATAAAATATGATTCACAAAATGTTATGTTTGTAAAATACTATGAACCTCCCACCAAAATAAAAGTTCTATTGACACCTAATTCCATGAATATCAACATGAATCTCAAAACCATGAATGATGAAATTCTTCTCATGAGAATGAATATGGAAAGAAATATAATTTACAAAAGGTCATCTAACATAATCATGCAACAAAATCCAACTTTAGTAGCATCATAGAGATCCACATATTACATGATAATCTCAGGTAAGATCATAATAAGTACCTTTATTCAATGTGTATTCATCTGATCAAATGAATACTGTCACTTTTCATCCCACATGAATTTCACCCCATTCTTAACAAAAAAATTAAATGTTGATGACAACTCATAGAAATACCTATGGAACCATCGATATTATCTAATATTACCAATGAAGTTATTAATCTAAATGAAAAGTTATGGGTTTTACCACAAAAAAATGGACATCACCTTCTCAAGATCAATATATATTCCATGATCAAAAGTAACATTCCCTAAAAACAAAAACATTGGTATCAAGAACTAAATTTGAAAATATTTTGATTAAAATTGTGAATCCCCTATGCTTTATGAACAAACTATTATTGTATTTATGATCACACATAAATACTGAATAAACCATAATTTATTCCACAAACACTAAATTTTTTGTCGAGATAAAGATGAAATATCTGAATCTTGATAGCCATAAAAATTTTAAGAGCAATTTTGATAAAAAAATACATCACAAGATACTCATAATGGCCACACATACTAAAAAAACTCATATGTGGTATATCATATCAGAAACATTGAGATGATGATAACCTGGATGAATATCGATATTTTGACCCCATTTTACCCCATTAATGGATTAAACAAATAATCTATATTATAAAATGACAGATGTTATAAACCATTTCCTAGATCAACTTCTAAAATTTCATAAAAAATAGATGGAACCATCTTCTATCATTGGATAGACCAATAGGGATTAACAAGATAAGAAACTGTGGAGAAAAAACTATTTTTCACCAAATCATCCCACTAAATCCTAATATATTTCAAATATAATAACTTCGTGTTATATTAATGAAACAAAATTAAATATTTACCCAGTTCAAGGTCAATTGTAAAGTCTATCACTTTATCTAGAGAAATATAAATAAATTAATATAAAAAAATATCATGAAAATTTCAAATAAAGTGAGATGTTCAATAATATAAGTAATTTAATTTTTATCAGCTAATAAAGTAGGAAAAAAACATGAGATCATGGTAGATGGTCCAACAAATCTAGAAATTAGATCCCACTCTACATGAAAAACCTGAGAACTCCAATTGATCCCAATAAATGGGAGACTCTGATCATAGAAATATGTATAATGTGGATAATAAATCAGAAAACCCATCCATATGATGTGGCAAAAAACATATAGATAATGAAAAATAATATTACCAAATAACACCACATCAGATATCACTAGTGCACATGACAGGCACAAAAAAACATACTCTTTCCTCATCCAAAAAGTTGATGAAATATCTATCAAAATAAAATTGTATACATTAATTGTTTAAACATATCAATAAAAATACTATATATAAATGTGTGGGAAGGGCCAATATCAAATTATGAAACCACTATGGATGTTGAAATAAGTATAGTACCTATCACTATCCATACCCCTAACTCTTCCGCTATCAAAAAAACAATCTATTATGTCCGGGATTATCACTCTTAAAGCATGTGTCCAGAGACCAGTAGGCTATGAAGCATCTAATTGGCTGATAATAGCATTTGGAGCTGACCATCATAAACCATAACCAATTATAGACATAGCCTGAATGAAACAAAGTATATGATAATAAAATCTAGAATTATTTCAAATATTTAAAGTGTTAATGACAAGAATACTAAGTTTTTCCAACCTTCCCCCCACTGATAGAAAGTAAGAGGAAGAAAACATTCATTCAAGGAAGGCACTGAGGGGGACTTCCATTGAGAACCCCCTTTGTAACTCTTAAATGATATTTCAAATTTATCGATTTCTATAGAATTCCACTTATGAATCCACTAGGTGGTAGAGAAGAGGTATAATATCCACCAATTCTATCCATATTCATCATTGACGTCAAATCACAACATAATATATCTGTATAGGTTTAAATACTTTGTATAAAAACATATGAACGCGAATACATTTTAAAACCATACATGAATATTATTTTCATTCAAAAATTCATTCATTAAAATTTCTTGTGCAAAACAAACATAGTTCATAAACCAATTTTTGTACGCCAACATTGAAAATCTCTATATTATAACGACATGACCTCTCTATAAATCACCATCATACCCTACTGTGTACAAAACATCAAGAATAAATGAGTCTTAAAATTGTTTTAGTCTAATTCCATATTCATATCTACATGTACCATGGAATCCCAACAACCCAGGAATGGACACTCAAGATAAAATACCACAAAATTCAACATTATAATCTTAGGTATATCATGGAAATAATGTATATTATTGATTACTTCAAGTATATCATCCCGCACTTTAGGTTCATTCATACCATTGAAGGACAATGGATTCTCATGAAATTACTCCCGTGATTGACCCTGGTTTCATACAACTCCACGATGTACTTCAAAAAATTCTTTCTGTACTATCTGGATATTCATGTCAATAAATAAACTACCCAAATAATATATTTGAAAAAATTCAGACTTAGGGGTTGACTCTATTGGATATCAATAGTTATAAACTCTTAATAAACTCATAAAAAATGTCTATGAGGAATACTACTTTACATCAAATAAAAAAACTAACATGCATAAAATAATATTAGATCACACAAGAAAAAACATAAAAACATAGATTATGATCAAGGACCAAAATATGAGATACACATTTCAATATCCGATGGGATGTTGAGTCACATCTTGGAAAGTGTTTTCCATGAACACACTGCAACCTAAAACTCAAGTCCCAAAAATAAAATCTAATCTATATAAAACATCCTCAGAGATTGACTCCTAAATATATATTCATTTATAACATTTTGTAAAAAACTCACCTAGATTCCCTCTTAATACTATCACTCGATCGACTATTTAAAACACCTTAAGGGTGTTCCTGATTGCCGTGGGATAGTGACTAAAATTTAGGCATGAAAAAATAATCAAAGGGAAATATTTCACCAAATATGATTCAAAAATTGAAATATATACAAATATAAGAGGGAAGTAACATCACCCAACTATATTTCCAATAATATATAATGAATAATAATAGTAATAGAACTGAAAAGGTTGTAAAAAATCTCAAAGAGACAATGCTAACATTATAAGATGAATATATAGTTACTCTAGCATATATGTGTTACATTGTGGGAAAAATCCCACTATATCTCCACCATAAAACCAATCCAATCTAAAATACTATATCAAATTCTAGTCACACTATTCCTCTCCCTATATTGAAACATATAAAATGTTTTATGCATTTTCAATGGGGTTCAAACAGTGTGATCTGACATGCATCGTAGGATCCCACCTAGGTATTCTATAATGAATATCTATAAAATAATCTAATCATTCATAACATTAATGATAATAAATAATGAAAAATATTTTTATACACTGCTGGAAATGGGAGGTATACCAACGGTTGAAAACCGTTGGTATAGGGTGCATAACCGTTGGTATACATATTACCAACGGTTTTACAAACCGTGGCCAAGTAATCCGTGACAGTTTTTGATAAACCGTTGGTAAAACTGGGAAAAATATACTCTATACTAACGGTTTTATAAACCGTTGGAATAGAGTTCTCTAATAAACATATGCCAACGGTTTAAAACCGTTGGCATACCAATTTTTCCCAACGGTTCCATAAGAACCATAGGTAAAAAAGGTCACTAACATCATTTTCCAACGGTTCTAAACCATTGGCAATAGACTTTTACCAACGGTTCTAGTAGAACCGTTGGTAAAAACTATATACAAACCTTTTACCAATGGTTTAAAACCGTTGGTAAAAGTTTTTTCCACCGTTGGTAAAAAAGCCAAAAAACTATACCAACGGTTCTAAACCGTTGGTATAGTGTAGGCTGCACATTTCACTAGACAGCAGCCCAATTCACCAGCTAGCAGCCTGCTCTCACCAGCTAGCAGCCTGTTCTCTCTACTGATGATGTGTGAATTGTAATAGAATACAATAACAAGGTATCTATTGTGTGAATTGTAACAGAATACAATTATTTAATAATCAATTATGAATACAATACATTAAAAATTGAATACGTAATTATATGTGATACAGAATTAAAAATACACACAAAATTGCATTTCTTATAACACAAACAATACGTAATTAGATGTCCTTAGCATATTAAATGTAATCTGTTTTAGAATAGGGGTAGGAGTTCACCATATGAGAAGTGGATTGTGTGAGGCTGGACCATGGATCATTTTTTACTAAAGTATCTCCACACCACATCTCGTATTAATGAGGGTTTGACTCGTACACGTCACATTTGACTCATGTATCGTTTTCCTTAAGTTTCAACAGAATCCGAATGTGTTTGGTCGGTTTGCCGTATGTCAGTTGTAGATTTCACTTAAAATTAAGTCCATTTTTAAAAAGACAGAGGCACTTTGAGTGGAGTCGACCACACCGGGCCTCAGATTGAGCCAGGGTTGAATTGTACACGTCACATACAAGTCATGGATAATTTTTCAAATGTATCAACATAATCAGAAGCTGTTTGATCGGTTTGGCGTATGTATGTAAAATATTGTCCATTTTAAACAAAATACATACACATGGAGTGATACTGGCCACAACGGGCCTCAGATTTAGGTGGGGTTTAATCGTACACATCACATATGACCCATGGATCGTTGTCTTAAAGGTTCAACACAATCTGAAGGTGTTTGGTCAGTTTCCTGTATGTCAGTTGTTGATTTCACATAAAAATAAGTTCATTTTGAACAAAATAGAGGCACTTTGAGTGGTTTCTTCCACACCGGACCTCAGATTGAGGCGGAGTTGAATCGTAAACATCAAATTTGACTCATGGATAATTATACTTAAGTTTCAACAGAATCCGAATGCATTTGGTCGGTTTGACGTATGTCAGTTGTTGATTTCACTTAAAATCAAGTACATTTTTAACAAAACAGAGGCACTTTGAGTGGTGTCGGCCACACTGAGCCTTGGATTGAGGCGGGGTTGACTCTTACACATCACATATGACTCATGGATCATTTTTATTATGTTTTAACAGAATCCGAAAGCGTTTGGTCAGTTTGGTGTATGTACGTGAAATATTGTCCATTTTGAACAAAAGAGAGACAGTTTGGGTGTTGTCGTCCACACCGGGCATCAGATTGAGGTTTGGTTGACTCGTACACATCACATATGACCCATGGACCATTGTTCTGAAGTCTCAATAGAATCGGAATTCATTTGGTCAGTTTCTCATATGTTAGATGTTGATTTCACTTAAAAATAAATCCATTTTGAACAAAATAGAGGCACTTTGAGTGGTGTCGGTCACACCGGGCCTCGGATTGAGGTGGGATTGACTCGTACACGTCAAATTTTACTAATGGATAATTTTCCTTAAGTTTCAACAGAATTCGAATGCGTCTGGTCGGTTTGACGTATGTCAGTTGTTGATTTTACTTAAAATTAAGTCCATTTTTAACAAAACAGAGGCACTTTGAGTGGCGTCGGCCACACCGAGCCTCGGATTGAGGCGGGGTTGACTCATAAACGTAAAATATGACTCATGGATCTTTATGCTAATGTTTCAAAAGAATCTGAAAGCGTTTGGTCAGTTTGGCGTATGTACGTGAAATATTGTCCATTTTGAACAAAAGAGAGAGAGTGTGGGTGTTTTCGTCCACACCGCGCCTCGGATTGAGGTTTAGTTGACTCATAAACGTCACATATGACCCATGGATCATTTTTCTGAAGTCGCAATAGAATCTGAATTCATTTGGTCGGTTTCCCGTATGTTAGTTGTTGATTTCACTTAAATATAAATCCATTTTGAACAAAATAGAGGCACTTTGAGTGGTGTCAGTCACACCACATCTCGGATTGAGGCGGTTTTGACTCATACACGTCAAATTTGACTCATGGATTTTTTTCATTAAGTTTCAACAGAATCTGAATGCGTTTGGTCAGTTTTTTGTATGTTAGTTGTTGATTTCACTTAAAATTAAGTCCATTTTTAAGAAAACAGAGTCACATTGAGTGGGGTCGGCCACACCTAGCCTCATATTGAGCCGGAGTTGACTCGTAGACGTCGTATATGAGTCATAGATCATTTTTAAAAAGTATCAACACAATCAGAAGCCATTTGATTGGTTTGGCATATGTACGAAAAATATTGTACATTTTAAACAAAATACATACACTTGGAGTGATACTGGACACACTGGGCCTCATATTTAGGCGGGGTTAACTCGTACATGTCAAATATGACCCAGGGATTGTTTTAATAAAGTGTAAACACAATCTGAAGGCGTTATCTTAGTTTCCCGTATGTCAGTTGTTGATTTCACTTAAAAATAAGTTCATTCTGAACCAAATAGAGGCACTTTGAGTGGTGTCGGCCACATCGGGCCTTAGATTGAGGCAATGTTTACTCGTACACATCAAATTTGACCCATGGATAATTTTCCTTATGTTTCAACAGAATCAGAATGCGTTTGGTCGGTTTGATGTATGTCAGTTGTTGATTTCACTTAAAATTAAGTCCATTTTTAACAAAATAGAGGCAGTTTGAGAGGTGTCAGCCACACCGAGTCTCGTATTGAGGCGAGGTTGAATCTTACATGTCACATTTGACTCATGGATTGTAGTCCTTAAGTTTTAACCGAATCCTAATGCGTTTGGTCGGTTTTCCGTATGTCAGTTGTTGATTTCACTTAAAATTAAGTCCATTTAAAAAAAACAGAGGCATTTTGAGTGGTGTTGGCCATAACGGGACTCATATTGAGGTGGGGTTGACTCGTACACGTCAAATATGAGTCATGAATTGTTTTCTTTAAGTTTAAACTGAATCCGAATGCATTTGGTCGGTTTCCCGTATATCAGTTTTGATTTAACTTAAAATTAAGTCCATTTTGAAGAAAACAGAAGCACATTGAGTGGTTTCGGCCACACCGAGCCTCAGATTGAGCCAGGGTTGACTCTTAAACGTCAAATATGAGTCATGGATCATTGTGCAAAAGTATCAACACAATCAGAAGATGTTTGATCGGTTTGGCGTATGTACGTAAAATTTTGTCCATTTTAAACAAAATACATACACTTGGAGTGATACCAGCCACACCGCGCCTTGGATTTAGGCGAGGTTGACTTGTACATGTCACATATGACCCATGTATCGTTTTCCTTACGTGTCAACACAATCCGAAGGCGTTTGGTCGGTTTCCCGTATGTCAGTTGTTGATTTCACTTAAAAATAAGTCCATTTTGAACAAAATAGAGGCACTTTGAGTGGTGTCATCCACACCGGGCCTCAGATTGAGGCGGCGTTGAATCATACATGTCAGATTTGTCTCATGGATCATTGTCCGTAAGTTTCAATAGAAACAGAATGCGTTTGGTCAGTTTGACGTATATCAGTTGTTGATTTCACTTAAAATTAAGCCTATTTTTAACAAAACAGAGGCACTTTGAGTGGTGTTGGACACACTAGGCCTCAGATTGAGGCAGGGTTGACTCTTACACATCACATATGATTCATGGATCGCTGTCCTGTTGTTTCAACACAATCCGAAGGTGTTTGGTCAGTTTGGTGTATGCACGTAAAATATTGTCCATTTTAAACAAAAGGGAGACAGTTTGGGTGGTGTCGGACACACCGCGCCTCGGATTGAGGAGGGGTTTACTCGTACACGTAACATTTGACTCATGGATCGTTTTCCTTAAGTTTCAACAGAATCTGAATGCGTTTGGTAGGTTTTCCGTATGTTAGTTGTTGATTTCACTTAAAATTAAGTCCATTTTTAACAAAACAGAGGCACTTTGAGTGGTGTTGGACACACCGGGCCTCGGATTGAGGCGGCGTTGACTCATACATGTCAAATTTGTCTCATGGATCATTTTCCTTAAGTTTCAATAGAAACTGAATGAGTTTGGTCAGTTTGACGTATATCAGTTGTTGATTTCACTTAAAATTAAGCCTATTTTTAACAAAACAGAGGCACTTTGAGTGGTGTTGGACACACCGGGCCTCGGATTGAGGCAAGGTTTACTCGTACACGTCACATATGATGCATGGATCGTTGTACTAATGTTTCAACACAATACAAAGGTGTTTGGTCAGTTTGGTGTATGTACGTAAAATATTGTCCATTTTAAACAAAAGAGAGACAGTTTGGGTGGTGTCGGCCACACCGCGCCTCGGATTGAGGCAGGGTTGACTCGTACACATCACATATGACTCATGGATCGTTTTCCTTATGTTTCAATAGAATCCGAATGCATTTGGTCGGTTTTCCGTATGTCAGTTTTTGATTTCACTTAAAATTAAGTCCATTTTTAACAAAATAGAGGCATTTTTAGTGGTGTCGGCCACACTGGGACTCATATTGAGGCGGGGTTGACTCATACACATCAAATATGAGTCATGTAACGTTTTACTTAAGTTTCAACAGAATATGAATGTGTTTGGTCGGTTTCCCGTATGTTAGTTTTGATTTCACTTAAAGTTAAGTCCATTTTGAAGAAAACAGAGGCACTTTGACTGGTGTTGGCCACACCGGGCCTCGGATTGAGGCAGGGTTGACTCGTAAACATCACATATAAGTCATGGATCATTGTGAAAAAGTATCAATGCAATCAGAAGATGTTTGATCGGTTTGGCGTATGTACATAAAATATTGTCCATTTTAAACAAAATACATACACTTGGAATGATACCGGCCACACCGCGCCTCGGATTTAGATGGGGTTGACTTGTACATGTCACATATGACCCATGGATCATTATCCTAAAGTGACAACAAAATCCGAAGGCATTTGGTCTGTTTCCCGTATGTCAGTTGTTGATTTCACTTAAAAATGAGTCCATTTTGAAGAAAATAGAGGCACTTTGAGTGGTGTCCGCCACACCGGGCCTCGGATTGAGGCGGGGTTGACTTGTACATATCAAATTTGACTCATGGATCGTTTTCCTTAAGTTTCAACAGAATCCGAATGCATTTGGTCAGATTTTCCCATCTAACCTATCATGTTCTCTATGATTCCACTAGATGAGGTATGAGTCCACTAGTGAATCATAAATCTAGATTTTCCCATCTAACTATTTAAGTCACCATGACTAGTCAAAAGAGGTGAGTGATATAATGAAGTTATGAGGATAACAATGAGTATCCTTATCAATATCAATCACATTATTCGGACCTGAAATCATATCTCAATCTCACCCAAATCTCCATCGATGTGAATAATCCCATTTTCAACATCCATCATTTGTAATTACAGGAATTGAGAAAGTTACATTAATGAATTATTACAATTGAGGATCTTCATAAAATTCCAACTAAGTGGTAAAAAATCTTCAATTCAATTCAAGACCCCTTATTTAATTCAATATTTAGAAAGGTTATTTATACCAACTTACTTCCAAAAACTAACATGTAATTATAAACAGGCTTTTAAAAAATCCTTTATTTCAAAACATCCCAAAGTTATTAAAAGATGTTTTACAATTAAAAATTCTCAATATTAATTCAAAACATGGGATTAAAACGTATTTACACATGAATAAATATCTAATTTAAAATTACCAAAGAAATGTCATTTCAAAAAAAATCATTCCATGAGGGTTAATTGTCTTTTCAAAAATTAAATCATTTGAAACTACTTGGAAAAAATTAAATAGGTCAACTAATTTCATGAAAATCAATTTATTTCATTATTCAAATAAAATCCCGAGACAAAGACTCAATTTCACCAATTCATTATTTAAATATTCTTTGAAAATTAATCTAAACAGATTATGGAATTGAAGAATTCATAAAAACTTGAAAGATGTCAAAATATTAGTCATTAAATTCATGACTTGTTCAATTCAAGGAACACATTCATAGAAACTTTGCTAAAAATCAATAAACACATTTAAATAAATTTCCAAGTAAAAAATTAATTACAAGATGAAGAAAAAGCATAAAAACACATACTTAGAAAATCTGGAATCCAACCGCAATGAATTTGAGATATTTCATCTTCGATGAAGGGTTAAAGATGTAATTAATTAAATGGATTGGAATGGAGAAATTTTAGGTTAAATCAAAACACAAAAAAATGATATCCACAACAAAATAAAAACCTAAAACTAAAATATTATATGAATAAAAAAGAAAATACCTTATTAATTTGATGGAGTTTCACTGGTTCAGAAGGGGGAGTCTAGAGAGAAGAGGAGAGGAGCTGGAGCGGAGCTGCAGATTTAGGGTTCTGTCTCGCAAATGGGGGAGAGTTGTGCCCGAGCATTTATGTGGTAAAACGTTACCAACGGTTTTTAAAAACTATTGGCAAAGGTGACTTCAAATCTCTTTCCCAACGGTTATACTGAACCATTGGAAAAGGGCCACTTGAACACACCCTTTACCAACGGTTCCTTAGAACCGTTGGGAAAGGGTGACCATTTTGTCAGCTTTTACCAACGGTTTAGTAGAACCGTTGGCAAAGGTGACTTCTACACCCCTTTACCAACGGTTTTCTTAAACCGTTGGTAAAGGGCCTCCTTTACCCACAGTTTAAGAAAACCGTGGGTAAAGAAGCGTGGGGAAAACCCCCAATTCCAGTAGTGATAGTTTTAAATCAAATGAATGGAAAAACTGTACAATTTATATTTCTTCCAAATTATCAAAATAAATGAGGGAAATAAATTCCAATTAATTTCATTCCCATATATATATCTATATCATTGTAGATATATAAAATTCAAATTGGTATCAAATATCATATCAAATCCATGAAATGATGGAATTATTTCTTATACCAATGTTTATAAACCATTGGTATATTTGATATAACTTTTGGAATAGCATTTATGAATGGTTCTTTCAAAAGGTGGATAATTGACTACTTCTAATGACCTATACCAATGGATTTAAGTGACCCATTATTGTATGGATAATATAATTTTCTTTTCCCAATGGTTATGTCTAAACCGTTGGTATACCCCCCCCAATTCAAAAAGTTGCAGCACCCCCACTCTATCTGAATACCCACTAGATACTATAAAAACATCCTTCACAAGCCACATCATCTCTTTATATTGTCTAATAATATAGACAAAAACATAACTAACCAATTTAAAGTCTATGTTATCAAAAAAAATTAATTAATTCAAATAGTCATAAAAAGCGTTCAAAACATTACAATTATTAATTTATATAATATCAACTAGCATCAAATCTGATAATTTCTATAAAAAATGTAAATTCACAATTCACCCACCATCAAAATCATCACCATAATCATATCTTAAGTCCACTCTATCATCCTCTCTTTCATCATCAACATCATTTATTCCATCATCCTTATGTCCATCATCATTATCATCATCACCAGTGTCCTTACCACCATCCACACTATTTTCAATAATATCATCATCCCAAACACTACTAGGATCACTACCTGGGGAAATATATAAAATATTTATTTTTGAGATATATATATATACATATATCATAAGACACACTCTTATCTAGTGTAATTGGATATCATTGGTTTTTCAAAAAAAAGTAAAATTCATTGTAGGCCCTTTAATTACATTAACACTCCTATATGTCTATTTTTTGGTCCACTAATACAACGTCTTTAGCATTTTGTTCACATGCGGTAGCTTTTTCCAACATGGTTCTATCAGAACTAGCACCAGAGGGTGGCCAATATCTAGTCAAGAATCATTCTCATCCATGGTAATCATCTAAAAAATCCGAATAAAGGTAATCATGTGGCCAAAAAATTTATGTTCTTTTAACTTTAATGGATCCACATAAAAAATTTCAAATATAAATATACAATTTTATTCTAAAATATAATTTTTTTTGAAATCAGGAAATAAGCATACTACCTTCTTACGTGTTGGTTCATTTTCTATTCTTTCATCTTTCGTCATTTTTCATAATTAACACAATTTCTCTCATGGAATAGATCCATCTATATTTGAAAACTCAATTTTCAAATAACAAGTATATAAAAAATATTAAAAAAGTTTTTTATTAATTTATTTCATAACTAAAATGAAATGGATATACTCTATAATGAAATATTTTTTGTTTTAATGGTTGATACATCTGTTCTAGTATGTTATGAGTTCGTTGATGAACAAAATATTATATAATAAATTTATGTGATTGAAAATATGATTAAATATTTATTTCATAATTTTACATAATGTTGAATTTAAGGATTATTATTTTTTATATTAGTTATTTTTGTATGTTTAATGTATTTCTAGATTAATGTAAATGTAATGTGTTTATTGGAAAACTAATGATTAAATACATGTACCTAATGTTCAAAATGAAGGGTTAAATATAAGCAACATATTTTCCTATTTGGTTGTAAATGTATATATTATTTAATTTTATATTTCTTAAAATTAGGAAACAAAATGTAAAATCATAAATAACAATTATTGATTAATGGGCTTAGTTAATATTAGTGACTGTATTTATTAAAAAGGCACATGGATTATTTTAATTTGTAATTTATTTCATTAATCAATGGTAATGTTTCATTAATATTATAGTATGTAAGGCTATATTTGTTTTGGCCCTTGTTTTTCATATTAATTTTTACATGGTATAATTTCATTTAGTTTTTTAATTTAATATGGTCATTTATGGTTCATTTAAATTATATTTTTTCCAATTATATTATATTCATATTAATGATGTTCAATTTAATTATTTTCAACTAATTTTATCATCTAAATTCAGTTTGGATTATTCAAGATCATATTTTTTTTATTTTTATTCACCTATATTTTTATATAAATTTCAATTTCAATTTTATATAGTTTTTCAACACTCATATGCATTAGTAAGTTATATGACAGTTCATTTTCATTTATTTAAATTTAAATTTATTTTTTTATATCATCTCAATGCTATTAATTTTTTTTTTAGATTGATTTTATTCAATTTTGTTATTATTGTTAGGACTAGTACAATTATGTTTTTTGTTTTCATATTGGTTTCACAAATACATATGTTGGTTTAATTTCAACTGAATCCACTCATATTAGTTTCCAATTATTATAATATTTTAATTATTTTTTTTACTATAGTAATGTATTGGTTTGTTTATGATTCAATGATTTTTTTTCAAATCAATATTGGTTCTTCTATTTTTATAATCATCTAGTTATGGTTGAGGTAGGTCTTGTTAAGTCATTAATATTCAATTTTTGTCAATTAAAATATTAATATTTATGTTTTATTATCTTCATATAATTTTTAAATTTGTTGTGTGTTATAATTATATGTAATTTTTTGTTATTTATTTACTTTTTTTGTACAATTTGGGTTTTCGTTTTTGCTCCAATTTAGTTTAATTCAATAAAAAATTTATATTTTAGTTTAATTTTTCAGTTCAGTTTATTTTGGATTGGTTTGTTTCATTTAAAATTGTTTCAACAGAGATTATCATGGTTTTTTCATAATTGACTAACATGTGATTGGTAATTGTATTTTATTTCTATTTAAATTTGTTATTTTAATTTTAGTTTATTTTTTTAATAATTCTTTTTAACCAGACTTGGATACATTCAACCTGATATAGTTTGTGAATATTTACATTTGATTGAATATTTTTTGTTGATTCAGTATTTTTTAGTTTCATATTATAATCACAATACTATGTGGTCTATAACAATTATATTATATGGGTAGGAAAATATTTTATTGAAGTTATATTTTTCCATATGGATAATAGTTCTATGATTTTCTAACAATGAAACTATCACATAACGTTTTCCTATTTAGATTTTTCATCATAACCCGTAATTCCCTACTGTATCATTTTTTGAGTTATTCAATCCCTAAAAAGTGGATAGGTTGATGTTTATACAAGGGAATTTACCAATTATGAATTTAAAAGATGACTTGGAATGGTCTTTATAGGTCCACCGATTCACTGAACATGTATGAAAGGGTATCCCTAAAAATTTTATAAATATGTTTATATACTAAATTTACCATCTTTAATAAGTTGTGATTTATGGTCCATTTCAAATTAGAATTCTACATATACATCTCCCATAATAGGTGGTTGTTATCATTTACAGACTCTTTTATAGGTTTACAATGAATCAAAATTTCCATTATACTGATGTTTCAATATAGAGATTATATAAATTTTATATTTTCAATTATATAAAATTTAATTTTGATGCTCGGTTACATTAATCAGGGGATATATTTATATTTTTTATTTTCCCTCTATAATTATTACATGGTTGGTTTGTTATGAAAATTAGGGGAAATGAGTTTTATAATTTTTATACCATACCATGTTCCTATATTTAACCATTATAATGGATTATTTTCATTATATGGAAAATTTCAATAAATAATGGGGAATCATATAAAAATATTGTATTATATTCTCATTGGATCATTTTTGATCATCCGATATATATTATATACAATGCAGTGATAATTTTCATTTCAGCATGTCTCTCAATTGGGAACAAACAAAATGACAACTAACATTTATAGGGCCAATGACAGTCCTTGATATTGTATTTAGGATTTCCTTTTCAATTTTTTGTTGGAAATCAAATTGCATTTTGGTAAAATATTATTTATCTTCTGATGTTTCATGACCTTCACATATTCAGGTTGTTTTATTCAGAGAGAATTTTAATTTTTTTAATTATATGAGGGTATTGATTACAAAAATGAGATTCATATTAGAATATTGAAATTTGTAAAATATTTACAAGGTGTTTTTTGATGTTGTTACAGTACATTATAGTGTTTTTCAACATTTACTCATTAATGAAATTACATAACCTACACACAATCCTATCATTAACAATTCTAAAATTTTAGTACACACTAAATAAATTATTAATAATCTATCAAATAAATTATATTTTATCTAGATATATTATAAACAGAAGTAACTATTGTGGAAATAATATAATCTAGAATTGATTAAGAAAAAATTTAAATCATTAGGGGATACCAACTCTGTTTTCCCATATTATCATAACTATCTCATACAACATTCATATATGATTAAGAGGATATATAGGATTACATAATGAAAATTAATCTGTTAAACACCATTTTACACTTCCTTAAAATAAATATATCATTAATATATCCCAAACTAACTAATTATACAACATATTGTTTTTGAAAAAATAATAATTAATCCATATAATTTACAATTTATTAAATTTTATTTAATGATTTATATGATTATTAAAATTACAAGTGGGTTTTGTACTTACTTCCTCACATGGTTATACTTCGAAGACATCCCCAATGTCTGGAGGAATTTTGTAACATCCTTATTTTTTATGTTTCCTCTTGAGGTTTAGAAAAAATTTCATCTCAATAATAAAAAACTATGTATTAATGGAAATATTTTTAATTTTAAAAAAAATCAAATTTGATTAATACATTGAACATTGTACTCATCCAATAAGAAATTATTTCTAAAAAATATGCTACTGAACACAATTTCATGATTAGTGTGGCCTTTAAATTTATAGCAACAATAGTATGTGAGAAATTATACAATTCAAGATTATGATCCCTCAAAAACTCACCCAATTTGCTGAGTAATGGCTTCCTCACAAACTCATCATCATGAAAATTATAATGAATTTGGATCCAAATTATTAATTTGTATGAATATAATAATAATATATCATCAAATCCAAGGAATTTTTTTAATCATATTTGTTCCCATGTATTACCCTTTGCTTCACTCAAAAGGTTTTTCTATGATAGTGGCCAAATGGAAATGATGTCACTGTATTTAGCAAGGCTCACTATGAACCTCACACTTTATCTTCCTATTTTTTAGATGATTTAATTTTATGTGAATTACACAATGATAATTTAAATGTGGAAATTCCATACAGTACACATTCATATACACCGATATCTGGTAGTGGAAGATCTAACTATTTAATAATAAATAAAATATTAATGATAAAATCCAAATAATGAAAATAAATTATTATTGAAAACAATTTCTACAGTGGTATTAATAAACCTAAGGCAGTCTAATCAATTGATGTTGCAGTATCCCTACGATTTGAAGGAATATAAACAAATATAAAATTATTTGGATGTAATTTCAATTTTGGAGGATCAGAATATGTCAAAGTAGAAGTATAACGAGCATGAATGTAGAATCACTGGGCATGAGAAGTAAAAGAGACAACTAATATAAAATAGGCATCTCGAGAAATGTACAACATTAATGGTGAGTAGGAAACATCATAAAATAATAGTAAAATATTTGAGGAAGACAAGGTGAAAATAGTGGGGAAAAAATAGGTGGAAAAAATTTAATGGGTCCCTCCTATGATGCTATAAGATGAGATGGTGTGAAATATAGTATGATATAGAAAAGGTTAAGGTGTGATCAGTTTGGACAAGTGGTTCCCATTGCTCTAGTATACCCCCACACCATATAATTTATCTCAGCCTTGTGACATGTAGGATGTTCCAAAAATAACTATCTATTATGTTGTGGATACATCTTTTATGTTACAAAAAAAAATCACATGACATTATATATTATTGCAATATATTTGATATAATATGATCACAATAGGAACCATTGGAGATATTCACATCAATGTCATTTAGATATTATTGGCATTCATTCATTTCCTTTCTTTCTCCTAAATGATTTTCATTTTCTATTATTTGAAATCAAATATATAAATAATTTTAAATATAGAACTAATTTTAATGAAAAATAATAACAATGATGGTAAGTGAAATAATTAAGTAACAAAAATTTTGTAACAGAATAAACGAGATTTAGTAATACATAAAAATCAATTAATATTTAGGGGGAATAATTTCCAAAAATAAAATACATGTCATATAAAATTAAATATCATAAAATTATCATGTTTAGAATGTGTAATATATAGTTATCTACTATTTTTTATTTTATAAAAATAAATTTTGGATAGGTAATTTGGTTCATTTTGATCTATTGGTAATGATATGAATTCATGTTTTGTGATTTGGTCATTTGATTTATATTATAGGTAATGTAATATTGAAATTATATTTGTTGAACCATTATTTTCATTTGTATATATTTCCAATTAAATAATTATAATATTTTTTTATTCAATTAATGTTAACCCACATTTAATTTTTTTATATATTTTTAATTATAGGTTCTAATAATATTCAATTCAATATTTTATAATGAATCACAAGGAGAAGTGAAACAATTATTTATTTACAATTCAAATTATGGACATGTTGGATATAATATATTTTTAATCACTAGTAATGAAATATGAATATTACCATTATTAAAATCCAAATACAAGATAAACCAAAAGAATGCAGAATATAGATGGATAATCTTATATATTTCCCCGAAATCAAGAGTTCAAAATGAACATTGTCAATTGTAATATAGGAGTAATCATAGATAATAAATATATTGTGGCCAATGGGAGAAGGATTGGTGTAAATTCTATATTCACTATTAAAAAAATTATTAAAATTGCACCAATAATGGCACCGAATTCATGTCATGGATGATCATTCACATAAAAAACATGTTCATCCATTGATGGAAATATATATGGCTCACTAATAGCAAGAGTGAGACTCAAGTAAATAACCTGATCCAAAATCATCAATAAATGTTCCACGTATTTTCATCTCATAAAATCACATTGATTTTATCAATGTGACTCATCCATTAGAGTAATAATATAATATTAATATTCTCTCAACAAAATCATTTTAAGATAAATTTTTAAACAGTGTTCTACTATCTGATGCACTGAAATAATAGTTTGATGTGGTAGTTATCATAACACCATTAAATTCCGTTTTAATGCTCCTTGATCATTTATTGACATGAAATATGTACCCATAGACAGAAATTGATTTTTATTCATGAACCATAGAAATAGGACCACAAGACAATGATCTTATTTCATTAAAGACATTGTCAACTGGAAAAATCAATACCCAAAATTTTAATGAATATGAAAATTAAATAAAAATTAATTTTATAAATTTAATATAGCAATAACTCTACATTCAATTTTATCAATTAAGAAAACCATGTTGTATGAAAAAACATGGTCCATATCAAAGATAAAGAAGGATGAATTATATATATCATTTTATTGTGTTCCCTACTGAAAAATTGAAATGGATTAATATATATATGTACAGTTATATGATATGATATAAAATATACATGTTTTATTTTTATACATCATGTTGGGGTAAAACAAATAATAGGTAAACATAATTGTGTCTTTTTGGAACTCCCTCCCTTCAATATTTCTTGTATTAAATGTATATGATCTAATAATCCATCTTGTTTGGAGAAGTGATGGAAAACTGATCCCAAATTACTCATACATCTAATCATTCTTTATGATTGGTTTGTACCATCTCATAGTCACATCTAACTAATACATTGAACTAAAACCCATTTATTCTACACCTACATAACCCTTCATGATAAAACCCTTGGGATAAATCTTATTCGATATATATGAATTAAATGTGTAAATATTTTATTTAGTTTGATAAATCTAAGGAAAAGAATTATGTCCTCCAAAAAAGTATTTTTTTGGGATATGGATAGATAGATGAAACATACATGTCAAAATTTTTAAAGGAAATATTTTCCCAAACTCACAAAAAATTAATGGTTCCTCTGTCAACATTTTTTTGAGGAAATACATAGAAAACATCTTATCACAATTATATCTATAATAATGTAAAAACCAAACAGCTATAACACTAACATTATTAAATAGTAGATGATGGATTGGTATTGGAATCAACTTATATAAAAGGATACAATAATTATAAGTTTTTAGGTATTTTATATTCAAATCTATTATGTTAAATTTTTTTTATATATTGCTTTAATATCCATCTATATATATAATAATACTATGTATTTATAGAAATTGATATTTTTCATTAGATTTCATCACATAAGAATTACATGAAACATTCCATTTAATTTCAATTATACACACAACATGCAATTCTAGTCTCATATACCAATCCAACATGTCATTCTAAGATCATATATAATCATCTATATATCCCTTGAAATTTTGAGGAATTTAAAACAAAATTTCACCAATATTTTTATTAATATGGATTATGTCTATGAAATTACATAAAAAATTGTTTAAATACTAATGAAATTAAATAAATATACAATTTTCATCTTCCAGTTGTAATTTTTATATTGGAAAAAATTCATCATACATCTAGATTTCATCATATAAATAATAAATGAAAAAACTAGCATATTCTAATACAATATACACATTAGTTACTAGAATACGTTGAGGTAGATTTCAACCTCTATTTTATTCTCAATCCATTGATGATTATTCCTATATGCATGATCCATTACAAAGAATCATTTATGTCCAATAAAACTAAAACAATGTTGATATTTAATTCAAGTTGATAATTTATTTTTCAAAAAATAATGGACATGAAAATTTTTCCGTTGGGATTTATCCAAACATCATTTTATATGTGTGAAAAAAATTTATCATCTACATAAGTGTACCATAGATATGAAATATGTCATTTAAATAAGATTTGTTTTTTGAAAACCCACATTAAAATTAAGATTCAAACTATTTTACTAAATAATTTATGTATTAATATATATCATTTTTTGGATTAAATGGTTCCAATATTAGTATAATCATGAAAGGTAATGTATTTTTCATACATATTCATGGATAACGATTACAAATGTTTTTTAAAAACCATTCTTTGTGGTCTGAAGTAAGAATTTGGTAAAATAGATAAAAACTCTAACCTGATAAACCCATCCTTATATTAAACACATCAAATACAAAATCATGATATTTAGCAACAAATTTAGAAAATGTAAAATCCATCAATAGGATTAAAAACTCATCATTATCCTTCATTGTCATGGTATCATTCTATTGTAATATTATTAATATTACATCAAGAATGAAGGTATTATAGAGTCTAGGAAACAATGTAAAGTGAAATATTATATTCTATGGTCCACATGATGCTGTCCCATTAAAATTTCCCTTCAATTAGGTAGTGACACATTTAATACAATCATTTTATTAAGTAGTTTCTGTCCATGAATAAGAATAAATATTTTGAGAAACCAAGAATTGTTTTGTAGAAAATCTATTTTCTTATACACAATACTATGATATCTATATAATTTGTAAGTACTTATTTCATAAATTTAAGAATATAGTACAAGCATATATTATTACTCCCATCAATTTTCCCCCTAAAATAGTTGGTAGAAAATATAAATCATTTTCATTTTAACAAATTCCCAAATACTATAGTTGTGGAAGCATAATTCCATTTTTAACCTTTAAACATATTAATATTTCATAATTTCATAGTATTTCATTGTATTGATATATTATTGCTCTCATTACTTTGTTTCTTATGGGGACTAATAAATGGAAATTGATCAGATAATAAATTTTCTCACCCAATCATCTCTTTCGAATAATTAACTTTTTGGGATTATTCTCACCCCATCATGAAACCACACATAGTATTTTTACTTAAACCATTATAGGTATTTTGGTGGATAAATTTATAGTGAATTAACTATGTACTTCCAAGAAAATTATAATAAGGAAAATTTAAATAAACACTCTACGATGCATTGTAAAATGTAGAATAAAAAATCACCCCAATTTTTTTATAAATAGTTTGAGATCTAATAATATTAAAAAATATTACATATTTCCGCTAATTTAAGAATAATGTTATATTTCATTCAATAAATTAAATTAAATAAAAATGAAATAAAATTGAACATATATTTATGAAAATCATAATTTTTCAATATATATTATACAATAAATGAAAAAATAGTAGATATAAGAGAAATAATGTAAAATATATATAAATAAAATATATATAGAAAAATAAATAAATATATATATCTCTGTTAGTTAATTAAATTAAATTAAACAATGAAATAGTATTCAGGTTGGGGACATCTCCCTGGTTTAACCAAAATGGATTTAATGTACAATCGATAGAGAAATAAAATTATGCTATGAAGAAGAAAAATATTATCCAATAGGAGATGAAATAAATCAACCTTTTTTTCAATCTCTCTTTATATTGGAATGATTAATGTTCAAGACACTCTGCATGTTGGATGATATTCATGCAAGACGATACACTTGATATTCCATCTTTTATAGTATGAAAACATAAAAGATTTCCTAATAACTTTTATGTTCCATTGATGTTTACAATATCGTCATTTATTTTTTTTGAAATTAATTAAAATTATTCCACAATATAATTCACTTTTTTATTAGTTTCCATATTTCATAGTTGAATGGTAGAGATTATTCAAATGGAAATATATCAATAATGACTTTAACATTACTCAATTTCCCAGATAGTCAAGAACAAAAAAATATTAAATGTTTTTAGAAGGATTATTTGTAGGATAACAGAAAAATGTCGTCATACCAGAAGAATAAAATTAAGTTATATTTATCCCAAAATCAAATTGGTAAAAATCAATTTTTATTTTACATGTTTTTCTGAATATGAAAAGTGTATTTAATATTTTCTTCCAACACAACAAAGGATGTTAATATTAAATTTTGGTGATAATATTAAATGATATTCCACATCACATAATAACCATATAAGATATATTTGGAATCTAAAAAATTACACATTCATATGACTTTTTTCAAAATTCACTTTTATAGAGTAAAGTTACAATAGTGCAACAAATAATTACTCTTATATTTTTATAGGATATACCTTAATCATGGAATAGTCACCACAAATATTTTCTATAATTTCAAATATGAATTCATGGGGGCATAGATAATTATCATTTTAATATTTGTTACATTATGTATAACTAATTAAATTTAATGTTTTCTTACAGAATTGATAACATGGAATAACCTCTTCAAGTAACTTCAAAATGACTCTTTGAAATTACCTCTAGTGTTTTCCATTTTTTATTTTCATTTGTTTCATTCTTCTCAAATGTTACATTAATATGAAACATCCTTATAACTAGTCCTTCAACCTAGATTTCTGTTACCAAATTGTATAGAAATGAATTATTATAATATTGGTTTTGAAATAACAAAAAATGATTAAATCATAAAAAAATATAGTATATCAAAATATTTTGTTTCAACATAAAAAAATAAAAGAGTTCTAATTGTATGATATTTGGTAAAAATTTAATTAAAATGGATGTGATAATTTAAAATCATCCAAAAAAATTCCAAAAATTGTTTCTCGTTATATATATATTATTATTTATATCAACACATCAAGGAAAAAAATCATGATCTTTATTATTTATATATTCCTAAAAATCTATATATAAGAAAAATATATTTTAGAATATATCATTATATTTAAAAAAAATCAACAAATTATCACCCCTACAAAAAATAATTCCAAATAAATCTATAAGTGTAAAATAAATTTATTGAAATATTCAAAATATTTATATAAATATATTTAAATGGAAGAATAACCCATTTAACATAATCCAACACATAAATAAAACCATAATTATCCCCTTGGTTGAGGGATTTTTATGATAAATTTAAATAATAAAAAAAGCCAATATTTATAAAAAATAATCATTTAAAATGATAAATGAAATAAGATAATAAAAAAATTACCATACCCCCATCATACCATGTATAAAAAAAATAACACTGATAAAAAATATATTATTAATAATTTATTCTCTAATATATATTGGTAGAAACTATTTGTCCACACACAAATGAAGATATAAACATATCAGCAGAAATTTAATTTGGAAAAATAAATTAATATCCATAGTATTTTAGACTATTATTAAATATAAAATAGATTTTTTGAGAATACCTACATGATTTGGATGTTTATGTCTTAATAAATAAATTAATAAATGTAATATAAGAAGTGTGGGGAGATCAAAACCAATGGGGAAGAAATTACAATATCTAATTCTAGGAAATTTGGTTTATATTTAAATTAGATCCATAATTATCCAAATTTTTATTTTGGGAAATCATAAAAAAATGATTTCTTGATACTATTCATATACTAGATCTATACCCAGTGTTTTAACAAAATATATACTAGAACATAAATAAATATTTTTTTAATACCATTTTTATAGAGCCGCTATTTTATGAATCAATTCCAATGGTTAGTTTAAAACATTGTTATTGTCTTAATAAATTATCATTTCCCAATGGGTATAGAAAACCAAGGTTATAACATTCATGGTATAGGACTACCTTTTAGTAGTGATTTCATTACATCAAAAACATTACAAGTCAAATCATATGTTAAATCACTACATTTTTCGTACTATTTTTGGAAATCTATGAAAATCATATATAAAATATAAAATCATTAATGTTATAACCATCAAGACATATGTGTCGAGTATATAGAGTAGAGAAACACTCCAGAAAGTGAACCCCCAACATGAATAATATGTCCTATAACAAAAATAATATATAACACATGAATGACCCTCCACCAAAACAAGAGACAGTCAACCTAGAATGTTACTACAATTTTCTTATTAGTACTAAAGTCTTCCCATGTTTTATTTTTTGGAATCCAAAAAAATATAACATTGTCATTGAAACAATGAATTCAAAATTATTTCAGAAAACCTTTTCACAATGATTTAAAAAAACCATTTTAATTTACCAAAACAATATAAAACCATCTATTATCCAAAACCCTTTCCTATAAACACATATACATAAATCAATCATGATATCTCATTGAGTAATAAATTTTTAAAACCAATTTAATAAATTTCATCGTAATAGACTACAGAAGGAACCAACCATAACAAAACAAGGGTCACACATGCCTCCAATTGGATCCACTAACAAAGAAGAACACATAATGAAAATGATGTATCTATATACAATCCAAAAATCTCATAATTGATTCATATTAAAAAAAGTGTCTGTATAGTGGAAATATAAAACCATATTTCATGAATTCACACCCTTTAGAGCTCGACCAAGAAAGAATACGCCCCAAAAAAATACCCAATAGATCATGGAAGGAATCAATTAAATCATCTCTACATATCAAGAGATCAGATAGTTCTATGAAAATGTTCTACCATGATCATGTTCATTGAATAAACATAAATGATTAATCACCCAAATATTCACTGTAAATAACTTAGAAGATCAATCACATAACAAATTGATTCAGAATGAATAATGGTTTCCAAAATCACTAGAGGAGATCACCAGTTAAAGGGTATGGATAAATGAATATATATAATAAATAAAATCATCTAATAAATTCCATTAAATCCACACTCATTACACATACATGATGTGTAATCCAATTACACATCATGTAATCCACATGCTCTATATAAAATGTGGAAAAAATCTAATTTTTATAAAAAACCATAATTTTATCATTAAATGGTATATACTCCATTAATCCTATATACTAGGTTCATAAACACTTCCATAAACATGTTAACTTTCATAAAATTCCACTATATGTTATTTAATTCTCTAAAATACTACCTAAATACAAGTTTCATTAGAATACTCAAAACCACCATCTGCATTATATGAACATGGAGAGTGCCCTAAAACGACATTAAAATATTATACTCAAAATCTGTTAATAAAAACAGTTATATAACCCTTAATGTTATATCATTTCCTTAATAACTGTTCTGAATTCTTATGAGTCCCAAAATACATCCAATTATAAAGGAAATCATTTAATAATATTATAAATACAATAATATGGGCAATGATATAATACACCTCATTATAAATAATGATATATGATAAAAAACATATAATGTAACTCAATCTAAAAATCATCATATTCGAGAAGAATATATTTTGGGGAGAGATCTGGTGTTGGAGACTATATAACAAATAATATTTAGTTTCATATGGCATCATAATTCGGGAAACATCACTCAAAGAAATGCCTCAATTGTAAGAAAACATGTTTTTTCATTAGATAAAAGGGACCAAATTATATAGTTTCTAAAAAAATTATTATTATTATAAAGGATGATAATAATGGTTTATTTATTGAATAATATATGGTTTAATGTTTTAAATGTTGAAATCATGCACATTAGAAAATTTAATTTTGTAAGAATAATTCTTGAGAAGATGTTCAATGATGTTTTATTTATAAATTATTATTTATTGATGACAATGACACTAAAAATGACATATGAAAGGAACAACATTGACACCCAAGATTTTAATACATTCATATTTCATATTTTTAAATGAATATTCAATATATTAAATGATTATACACATGTAAACCATAATCTTTTACTATCATTGGATAATTGGAAATCAATATTCTAATCAGATGAAGGATCTTAAATGTTCCACATTATGTTCTTCCCATTTTTTAATCTTATTAGACATACCCTATATAAAACCATTCCTTGTAACATGGGTAGAGAAAACATAATAAATATTGAGGTCAGATACTCAGAAAGGGTAATAATAATAGATGTATATTTATGATAATATTTAATAACTAGATAAGAATATATTTATGTGATCATGAAAATAACATATCATTTTCATACCCAAACTATAAAAGATCATAGAAATGATTCATGGTAAAAAAATCATTTTCATTTTTGAATACATGGACAATAAAGGTGGTAAATAATCATAAAACAATTGAGAACCATAATCTCATTTCATAGATATGATAAACCAAAAAACATTTCATGTGTTGGGAATAACTAGAAACACCATCAACATAGTGGATCAGGATTGACCCATTTCCCATTGTCAATCAAGAAAAAAATATTCCCAAAAGTTAATTGAGCTCGTTGAATTGTTTTCCATTATTGTATCATGATATATAAATTTTACCTAATTAATTTTTGGGATAAATATGCACCACCAATCACAAAATTAAAACCATGGTTTTGTGTTCCAAAATATCGTAAAAAATTTATTATATCATAACCCATGTCATGAAACTGGTTTCGTAAACATTTCATCATAAAATAACATGTGGAAAATATAAAGGATTTATAATCATTTAATCATATAATAACATATATAAATAAGCGGTTTTCATAAATAATATTCCAAAATTACCTGAAAAACATAGAGTAATAATAAGAATATTATCATTGCATCATATATCTTGTAAGCTATAGGTAAGTCCAACAGATACCATCATAGAGTGAAAATAATTTTGAAAACCCATTTTAATATTTTTTATGGAAAATATTATTTTTCATATTGAAAAATACATTCAGAAATATAAAAAAATTCAAAACCATTATTATTTAAAAATAACATTTAAAACATTTAAAGGAAACAACAATGTAATTAACTATTAATAATATATTCATGATAGGGATTTTAAAACTATGATTTGTCTAACAAATTCTTAATATCCAAATGAGGATTATTTTATAAACGTACAAAAGGGTTCATTTGAAAATAATTTTTTAATTAGTTGATAACGAGATCAATGTATTTTAAAAATTATAAGGGTGTAATAAATAAATAATTAAAATCAATTGAAATTGATATGATTTTTGGAAAAAATATGTATTTTCGACTTAATATATAACTAAAGACGAATATTATTACTTTTTTAGAATAATTTTTTGTTAAAAATAATGTATCAATTGTACCATTACATGAAGATATCATGAATGAACATGGGATAAGATACTTTAGTAGTATTCTTGATTGATGGATCATATGATCATACTATTAGAGACATTATCATAAATAATCTGGAAAAAAATTTATATCATAACATTAAATCATTTAAAATATTGTATCATTGAATCATAATCCCAAAGAAGGTAGGGCATGGCCGCACTTCCGGATACCCTCTATGTCCTACTTCATCTAGGGAGGGTAGATTATGGTTCCCTTTTACACTCCCTCCCTCCTATGTTTCCCTCTTTCTCCCCTTTCAAGGATCCGTCCTCCCTCCACCCTTTCCCTCCAATCTAAATCATCCATATGGTCCAATATTTCTCTAATGGAGTTCCATCCGTACATATTTCCACTAGGGAGTTCACAAATGCTTCAACCATACTAAATATCACCTTGTTAGTTCGATTCGGGGAGAATCTCCACTCAGTGGATGTGTTTGAACAGTATGTGTTATCCTCTTGGATGTTTCAAGATCACATTATTTTTGGTCTTTTAGATGCAAGACATGTTCATCTATGCTTCTCTAATGAATATGTCTTAATCAATGCATTTCCCATTGCTTTGTGCTCTATAGAGGTGTATAGTTCTCCCCTATTTCAGTAGATATTTGACATTCACCTAAGGTGCAATCCTACAATCACATCAATAAGGATATCCCCTCCTAGTCTTCAATTGTAATTCCAGAACCCATTGATACTCAGGTTAATTGGAAATTTATTTGGTCATTACCTCTGCTCTAATTCCCACACCAAGGCTATCTTCCATCATGTCACACCAAGGATTTGTGTTGAATCTAATTTATCGAATGGACCTCTGGATTCCATCACCATTGAGATTGAGGGAGAGCTACAATGTCATTAAAATCTATTTTACGACTCTTGGATTCCCTTCTATTTGGGTTGTTTCTACGTAGGACATGATATCTCAACATGTCATTGAACCCTCTTTGGTTTCTCTTGGTCTATGACTATCTGTCTTATAGTGGTCATCATAATCAAAGAAGGCAAGAACCTTAATCTTTATCAAATAGAAATGGGTGAGGATACTGTTCAACTACGTTGCAATAAGGATAATCAGGGGATAACCAATATCACAACTCCATTATAGTGCAAGGAAGTATGGTCGATTTTGAACCAAAAGGTGGAAGATTTTTTCAATCATCTAAAATATGACCTAGGCATACCATGGTAGTATCTGGGTGCTAATGTGGAGAATATCCTTGGAAAACATGCTTATATCGATCTTGTGAAAACAATCTCAGTTAGTGCTCCTATGTAAAAGAAGATGATCACTCAAGGGGCACCATGAATTTATTCCAAAGGTAATGAGAACAGTGTGGAGGCTAAGTCACTTAGTAAATTAGTGAAAAAAGTTTCATTATTAAATTATGAAGAATTTCAACCAGACCAGTGAAGGAATGATGAGGGAACTGAGGCAAAGCTTCCTTGATCAGTGTAGGAGGATCCCTTGATGTTTTCTGTAGTGAAACCTTGAATATGGAGGTTAGATGAGGGGAGTGTCTTATCTCCCTTAGGCAAAATAACACGCCTTTCAAATTCCTCATCCCATAAGAAGGAATAATGTGTGTCGAAGAGAAAGAAAATACACAAATAGAGGTCAGAATCCATTGATGCAATAGATGGTTACGATGAGATGGTATTCCAACTAGCTACTCCACTTATATTGAAAATGGAACCTTCAATCACATCAAATAGGGATATGTTGAATGAGGCTATATGTGTAGATAATGAAACCAGATAGGCATCCAATGTCTGGATTTAGAGGACAACTTAGATGCATTCAAATTCTTGGGATGAGGCTTAGAATAGGCCGAAGGTGCAGAAAACCCAAATCCAGTCATATTGGATAGAATTTCTTTTAGGGAAAAGCATAAATCATGGGATTCAACATTGTATTCTCATAAGTGGATTGAAATTTTAGGGGAATAGATTTTTCATGATAATGAGGAATTAAGAGGTATGGATAACTGAGAGGACACCTGGATGGATATGGAAGCATCTCAAGATGAGTTGGATGACGACTCAGATTCTGCTAAGTCCACAGAACATGTCACAGTGGAGGAATACATTATATCCTCATTGCGGAAGGGTAGGAAAAAAATTATTGATTCAGATGGCTTCATTATGAACAAAAATAGGGTACAATGTAGAAATGGCTACTCAAATATTACTAGTTTTCTAGTTACTAGATCCATATACAAGGGTAAGTTACCACTAAAGGATCCTACCATATATGACTCCATACCATCATAAAAACATAAACATTCTAACGATAATGAGGTGGCCAACATCTCCAATGATTTGGTGGATACTTTATAAAAGTATGCATCTTCTGTAATTTCCTCTAATGATATTTGGAAGATTGATCTTGGGAAACAACATGATGGAGGCTCCAATGAAGACCCTCAGCGGCATGATTCATCTCTACCATAACACATAGACCATCTAATTATTTCTGATGAAACGGTATATAAATATCATGATATTAAGGTGCCGAAGATGACGAGACTTCTTCAGGTGACCAAAAATATGGAGAAATGTGAGTAGACAGATAAGAAGGTCCTTATTTTTCTTAGAGGACTCAACATGGGGATGATTAACAAAGAGAAATACAGACATTCTTGGGACAACATGGATCATCTATATGAATGAACCTTAAAGGACTACCCTGACTTCCAGGTATATTGTGTACCTTAGATATTTTTTAGGTAGATTACTTCAAACAAACATATTTTTTTCTACAAATATAGTCTGTCATTTGGTTTTGAAACTGTTAATATGTAATGGTTCTCACTTCTACCTTTAAATATTCTAAAAATAATAATTTAACGTTTGATAGATAAGCCCCATTAATGATTATCAAAAAAATAAACCCAAAATATTATAAAACATTATGAATTAATGAAATTACATTATAATGATGTACTATATAAACATTATGTAAGAATAATGGTTCATAACATATTGTTATTCCCAAATTAGACAAATTGAAACAAAAATACCATATTGATTTAATAAATTCTGTACAATAAACTTCATAAAAGAGTAATCCACAAATTTAAATGTATTCCCTGATAATTTTCTATATAATAATAATAAAATACATTCAGGGGAATTGTATACACAAAATCAAGTAAATATATAGTGATTATGGCTAGTGTCTCAAAGATAAATATAAGTGAGATGAAAATCGCTTACTATAAGTATAATGATTCTTAGTACTCAACAAAATCACATTTATTCTAAATAACTATTTATTATATATTTATTATAGAAACATATTCATGTTTATCATTACATAATTAACTCCATGAAAATCATGGAAAATCACATCGCTTTACTAGTAAAATCTCTGTCATAAAGAAGTACGACATTATTGTATTCCAACAAAGTGGAATGAATGAATTTATGTGTGATATAATGATTAAAGAGTCATGAAAACATCATTTATATCATTAATATAATATATAAACAAGAAATCCATCATTACACTTATCTACGAACGGTGGTAATGGGAATATAAAGGTCATCAGATCGTGATGCAGTAGTCCGCCGTACACATGAACGATGTTTTTGTAACCCTATTAATGGACTTTTTTAGTTATTAGTCATAACCTTAAAATACAAGCATAAATTTATATTTAATATCCATATTATGTCATATAACCAAGCTATAATTTGAATTTAAGGGGTGGATGAACAACCAAAATTAAAAAAGTCATTAATGAACTATATCTCTTTTTCTGAGATCCTTCATAATATTTCAGTAATGTCCTTATATGACGGTTTTATGTTCAACATATGGACTCTCAGATAAGGGAAGAAAATTTTGGAAGTGGTTTTGTTGTATAATGTTAAATTAAAATACAATTGGGGTTGTGAATAAGTGGGGAGAGTTAGATTCTTTTTATAGTATAGTATGTCTGGGGTTCTAGTAAATACTTAGAAGTATTAAATATTTGGATATAATGTAATCAAAAATAAAAAAAAACTTTGATAATTTATGCTTTTAAATGAATATATGGTAAATCCACAACTCACAAAAACAATTTAACAAAATTTTAAGCATTTAATTCTTTAACTTCTATGTATCCATATATTTACCACTTGGATTTTTCATTGTTGTTACTAGTTTTATAATATAGGTAATTTAAAAATTAATAATAAATTTATTTGAGAAAAATTAAGTATTTTGATTTCAATATTATAAATAGGATTTTTTATTTATTAAATATGAATCCTTTTTTAAATCATTCTAAGAAAAATATCACGTAACATAAAAACTTATCTCTTTAACATGAATTGTGCTAACAGTATTTTTACTATTTCATGATGAATATAGTCATTATAAAAGAAGAAAATGTACATGACTAGAAATTTTTTAAAATTTATCATCATTTAAAAATTAGAGTTAATTATATATTTAATTTTGTAATTTTAAGTATTTCAAACAAATGTCATTTTTTATGAAATAACATTAGTATATATTCATTTAATTTCAATTGAAAAAAATACCAAATAATTATTTAATTAGAATATACTGTTGTAAAAACATTGTGACATAATATATTATACTAGAAAAATAATTTATTCCCATAAACCATTCAATTTTCTTAAATTTTTGAATTTCTATTGTGATTTATATTCGTTATGTATTATATAAATTTATACTCTATTGGTTTTTCATAAACATTTACTGTAATTATATTGTTTCTTAAATTATATATATACTATTATAATTAAAACAATTATTTCGTTATTAAAAATAATATTTATAAGAGAACCAATGCTTTCCACTATCATTAGTCATTATAGATATTAAAAGTATGAATAGTTTCATTTTCATTTTTTTGTTACATAACATATTTTATGCATCATATTTTCTGGAATGTGGAAGTCAATTTATTTTTTTGAGAAATTTATGTCATATACGTAATTAAATTTATTAATTAAAACAATGATAACATTTTAAACTATTATCACTCTTAGAAATCCAGTCTAACCTCAACTAATCTCATTTTTACTTTATCAGTAGCGATTAATTTTTAATGCATTATATTTTCATTTACGTTAAAAAATTCAGTTGAAATATTTTAAAATTAATATTTTTTCTTTTTATAATATGGAATCTTATTATCCTTATTTTATTCAAAGTACTGGGAAAAATAATTTAATAATAATCATGCAATTGAGATGAGAAACCGAGGGTTTAATGAGAAAATTTTTAAATGACTAAACTGTTTTTAAATCCAAATTTATTATAAAATTTATTCTTTGGAACTAAATTTTAGTAATGGGTATAAAATTATACTATTATTTATTTATTAGTAATTTAAAATATAATTTTACATTATAAATTAATTAATCACAATACAAGTTTTCCATTAAAAGATCATATTTTTCATTATTCATCCAAAATTGAAACATTTTAGAAAAACCGAAAAAATATAACCAATGTTAGTTTATATGATATGACTGAAAACATATATGTTTATTTTTCCTAATTCATTTTCTAAATTTATAATTAATTAATTATATTAGTCTTCAAAAAATTTATTTAAAATATATAATGAGTTTACCAAAAAATAATCATTTTATTATTAGTAGTTTTCTTTACATAAAATAATTATACATAATATTTAATAAGTATTACCATATATATGACTATGATTAATTTATAGGTTATAATGGTAATGATTAAATAAATATACTAAGAAAATTTTGGGGGTTTATTAAAACATAGGGTTATGTGTAATGAAATTTAATTAAGTGTTTCAGGTTGCATAAGATTAACATTGTTTTTTATAACACAAGAAAATCATTGTATTGTATGTATTGAAATCAATGAATATTTTTTAATTTAATAAATTCATAAATACTCTAAGGGTGACTTTGTAACAAAGTAATATGAATTTTTCTCTTAGAATATGACACTATAATATATATAAATGAGGATACATAAGCCTTATCATATCCTCAAGTTCCCATATAGTTACCATAAACTGATGGTATCAACTCAAAACATTGACCATATGACATTCTTTGATTATTATAACATTCAATATATAGTCCAGAATCACTACCGGTTTTTCCATATAAGAAAAATCACGGTCCTGTAGTATGACCTCTGAGTTTAGTACAATTGATTGATCAATTAGTTGCATCGTCTAGTATGATATATAGAACACATCATGATCCTAAGATAGTTTCATTGGAAAAAATGTTCTATTATACCAATTTTATCATTTTTTTTAAAGGGATTAATATATCTACATCATATTTTTCCCTTATTTATTCAACTGATAAATTCATAGAATGAACTAATCACCAATATCAAACTCTATATCTTGCTGATGATTATCATCATAAAATTTTAGAATTATATGTTATATTTGTAAATTTTGTTGAATGTATCTTACCCTCTAAGACATCTCATCATCTTTATCATGTCTTAACAGATTTTATTATGTAACATCATTCTAGTACATTACAGTTATACTCTTCCTTACATAAATGGAATGATAAAGATACATCATTTTTCTTATGTTAAATATATCATTATATGAGAATTAAACATGATTATTGTAGTGATCCCAACCCCCATTAAAATCAATTGGAAATGATAATAGAGTACCCCTTAATTATTTTCTACATGTTGTAAGATAATTCTTCCTTAAGTATATTTTTAACTAATTATAATACCACATGGTTTCATTTTTATTAATTTAGCTTAAAATATCTATAATCATGAAAAATTATGGAAAAATAAAACATTAAATGTGGGTGTCAAAACACAGAACAATATATCAATATTATACTCATAAATCCATTTCGGTATCAACAACTATTATGATAATCATACACATATACATATATGATTCCAATATAGATTTCACCATTTAATACATAAATAACATCATATCATATAAAAAATCTATAGGATGTGGGGTTCATCCCTATAGTCCTAAAATATCAAATGAGAATTTTTTTATTCCGGTAGAATCCTATGTTTTAATCAGACAAAAATATAGATGTTATTGAAATTCTTCATTTACAAAACATTTCATTTTTAAATTCAAGACTCATAACTTAATTCTGAGAGTTGTATCTCACATAAGTTATTTTTTTGTGCATGTGTGAAAGCATTAGATGCTTTCTGAGTGGCTCGAGATCTTTTGGGAGTACTAGACCCAAAAAACATCATGTTTTCCGTGACGTCATCTTCTGTGATGCCTGATGTGCAACATCAATTATCGAGGTAGGGGTTAAGTTCAATTTTAATGGATTAAAATTGTGCCTCGATTCGTTGTTGTATAATCTTGTTTATCTGACCTATTACTATCTCTTAATGTGAAGGGTGTGGGACGAAAAAACATGGTATAAAGACCATCCGTTTGATCCTATTTATTGATGGAATTGGCGATTGGAGGCGGGACACAGAAGAGGCCAGCAGTGAGAGGGCTACCGTCGCACATGCTATGAAAAGCTGCGGCCAAGGGAGCCGCGACGGAGGAAGCATGGCGCTGTGGAGCCATACCGGGGATGCAGAGCTGCATCCAGTGGAGGCCGTGGTGGAGGGAGATGGCGCCATCCCACCGGCTATGCAGCGGGAACCGCAACCTGCTTTCCGGGCCGCTTCGATAGAAGAACTGGCTGGCCCATCGGCCGGTCAGGCGAAGCGGAGTCGCGGAGCCAGGAGGGCATTGTGCTGGAGAACCGGCTATGCGGAGGCAAACTGAGACACCAGGAGGGCACTGTGATAAGGAAAATCATGGCCCGCCATGTGGGACACATGCATCAGAAGGCTGGTTGGCCTAGCCTGGCGATTTGGGAGGGAGGCGCCTCTTGGCGCTACTGGTTCGGGCAGCCGGGGGCTGCGCCCCGACCTCGGACCACTCATCCTTCGGGCTGAGCCAGCTGGGCTATGCCACTTTGTGCCGGGCCGCGCTCTCTTCAGGCCGGGCCACGCCCCTCAGGCCAGACTGCATGAATCTTCAGACTAGTCTGACACTCCCCTACCGGGTCGGACCCACCAACTCTGGGTTGACCCGACCCATCATCCCACCGGGTTTACCGAGTTGAGCCCATTTTCAATTAAACATGAATAACATGAGGACTACGCGTCCGATCGACGCGCCGTCAGTGGAAATGGGATCCTCGGTATGAGGCGGTCCTTTTTCAATACTCTAAGTGAGTTTTGGACGAATTTGGAAAAACATCTCGATTTCGAACGAATGTAATTCCAACAGGGCCCTCAGAGCGGAAACACTTATAAGTAAAGGACCAGACGTCTGATTGACATGCCATTGAATATGTAGGATTCCTCTTGATGAAATGGTTCTTTTTTCATACTTCACCTGAGGTTTGGACGTAGTTAGATTATGGTCAGGTTGGATTGTACCCGAAATCCAACTGAGCCCCTGGAACAGAAATGCTAATAACTCACAGACCGAGTGTCCTATTGATGCACCGTTTGTTCTATTGAGACCCCTGTGATGAGGCAGTACTTTGAGATACTTCTTGGTGGAACATCGTGACACTTGGAGTTTCGACCAGTAGCTCGTGGAGAGGATCCTCCTGGAGATGAGCACACAGAGTACAGTGAACTTGTAGCTGGCTGAGACCTGATGACTGCTTGTCTGATTCGTATCAGAGTGACATGACTAGCCCAATGGGGAGAACTACTGCGTTGGGGTGGTAGACCCATGCTGGTGGAGCACTACTGTGTTTGGTGGAAGACCCGCATTACTCGACAGGAGGAGTACCTCTGTAGGCTAGTAGGGGGAGTGCTACTATGTTGGGGCGACAGACCCATAGCGGGGAGCAATACAATGTTGGGTTGGCAGACCCATGGTACTTGACAATGGAGGAGTACCTCAACAGTCTAAGGATAGTGAGTATCACCTCGGAGTCGAGACAATACTACTATTATTTACATAGGAGGAGTTCTCCATCAGCTATGTTTTCATCATCGTGAATAAAAATCCTGGTTTGAGCTGATTTATTGACCTTTGTGTTTTCCTCATGATTGAGATGGGTTACTTGATAAATTAGATATATGTATGGTCATATACCTAAGTAAATTTTATATGTTGAGATCTTTCTTTGTGGTTTATCATTATTGGATTTTGTGAGACCATGAGGGTCTTGGAGTCCCTACTGAGTATCGTTATACTCACCCCTTCATGGGCTATGCACGCACCTCATTTTGTTGGATGTGAACGATGGACATCACTGATGGAGGTCGAGTGTATAAGGACTGGACGACACCCAGAGGTGGACCTCATGACGAGTCGGTACCCAGAAGAGGATGAAAGACGAGGGTGCAGAATAGGCTATTTGTACCTACCCTTCAAGTAGGATCCGTGGCAGACAATCTAGGAGCTGCGCTATCTGTACCTACCCTTCAGGTAGGATCCATGGTGGACGATCCAGGAGATGCTTGTCACCTTCAAGTTGTTTTTTCATTTACCTTGTACTTTACAGTTGGGCTTGTATTGCCAGCCCCTTACTTTTAGCACTACTTTTGTATTATGTTTTACTTAGTGTTTTCTTTTTCTTGTACTTTGGTTCAATGTGTTTACTTTTTATAAAGGCAATGCCTTCCCCATTTTATGGATTTACGCCTTTGGTGGTAGATGCCATCCCCTGGCCTATGGAAGGAGGGCTTACGGTAGTTACGACATGAGCTCCGAGGGATGGGTCGTGACAAATTAGTATCAGAGGAGTCAGTTTTACTGCAGAACATAGGACTCTGATATTTTATATTTGTGATGCAATAGTGTTAAGGGTAATAAGTGTGGTTTTTAGTTCAGGGAGTCCAGTGTTGGTGCGGGTGGCCGACATATCTGTACACTAGGACACTGACTTCTGATTTCCGACTCAATGCACGAAAAAACTAATTACGTGTGTGTTTTTAAAATTTTATCTTAAATCAGCTAAAACCAGTTCAACTCTCCAGGTATGGTCTTTTTATAGTGTCACATCTATTTCTTTTAGGATGTCTTCTCCCAGTCAGCCAGCGTGGTTACCGAGTGGAGAGCACGATGATAGCTCACCAAGCTACGAGGCCTCAGTACATGGCCCTCATCTAGTTGAGACACAAGCGGAGAGTGCATGCCACTTGAGCACGTTGCACGAGTTCCTACGACAGAGGCCTCCGATGTTTCGAGGCGAGTCGTATTTTCAGACAGCTGGGCATTGGGTGGAGTTTGTGGCATGATCTTTCCACACAGCTAGGACACCCACTGACTTGATGGTGTACCTAGTTGTTAGTCTCTTTAAGGGAGCGGCTGAGAGGTGGTGTAGCCAGATGCTCTAGTTTTGTGATGAGATGACCATCAACTGGGGATACTTTGAGGCTTTTTTCAGGTTGGAGTTTATACCAGCGACTCTACAAACTGAGTGTGCTCAGGAGATGCTTCCCTTTTCGCAGGGTTTTCCTTCAATGTCCGAGTCATTTGTAGGCAGTATACAGATGATACAAGGGTCCAAGAGGTCCAAACCTATGGGTGTTCGACCGCATAACTCAGGATCGGTAGTGCGGGGAACCTGGGGTAGAGTCAGGGCTAGGAATACTAGGAACGCACAACGTTTCTCCTGCGGTGGGCATGGTCATATGGCACGTGACTGTCTGACTCCCCTCACAGTTGATCCACAGGCGTTGGAGGAGCCACCAAGACAAAAGAAGTAGCAGGATCTTAAGAAACAGCCGAACGATGGACAATGATGTGGAGCTCCGGAAGCATGTGGAAATGAGTGAGACTAGTTCCAAGCATGGAGGCCTTTGGTCTTGGTTCTTCTAGTTTTCATGTTTTTGATGTTGTGTTTGCTTTGTGTCGTTGTACTTCGAGCAACAGAAATAAAAGACACTTATTTTTTTGATGTTTACTTTCCTGTCCTTTTTGTATGGTTGATACTAATAGGTACTGGTTAAAAATGTTGACTTGACCCACACTTGCAAGGTTCCTACTGGAGGAGTCCCAATAACCACGCATTGATGCCAAATGTTTGAATCAACCCTTAGAGGACAGATTAAGGATTGGATCTCTTAGTAGTAGCGTCGACGTCTTAAGACGTCATTCAAGACATGAATTGTACCGTTCATGTCAGGATTGACTATATTAGGAGAATAACGTGGTTCATCCAGGGGATGAGAACTGATTACTCTTTTCGGCAGAGAATAAATCTCAGTAGCTCTTGTAGAACGTAGAAGAAGAATGGAGGATATGAGTTCTTACAATTGGCTAGTCTCACCCATTTTTCATTGAGCGAATGGTTTAAGGTTCACTCCAACTCAATAGTCTTAGGTGTATCTTCTCTAAAAAGGACATGAACCTGAGACAACAGTGATGGCTTAATTTTCCTCCAGGACTATGACTTCAAGTTAATTTATACTCCTCGGAAGGGGAACATTGTAGTAGATGCTCTTAGTAGGAGATCAGGTATTTAACTGTTAAGAGAGGCAAGACAGAAGCTGGTCACGTTTTAGATATCCTTTGTGGATAGTGTTGAAATCAGCACATGGAGAACAAGAGATGGTTCAGGCTATGACGGAGAAGGTGCATATCATTCATGAGCAAATGAAAACTGCACATAGTAGTCAGAAGTTAAATGCTGATAGGAGACGGAGACCACTGGAGTTCGAGGATGGTGACCACATCTTTATACATGGCTCACATCGATGAGGTCTACGAATATGTGGTCAAGGTGGAAAGTTATCTCTGATGTTCATCTGACCTTTCCAGGTCCTCATCAGGGTGGGGGAGTTGACTTACCACTGTCCTTTCAACCTCAGTTGCACCGGGTGAACAACGTCAACCACTTATCTCAGCTGAGGATATGTGTGCATGACCTATCTGTCATCATCGACCCCTGATAGATGGACATAGATGATGGGGAGACTATAACGAGGTTTCAGTAAAGGTTGAGGATCGATAGGAGTGGGTCCTATGGGGACGGTTGATTCCACTTGTGCGCTTTCCCTGGCAGTAAGGGAAACCTCTAGAAGAGCACATGTGAGCAGGAGGATCATATGCGTGCTAGGTACCTCCTTAGTTTTCCAAGTTTGTGTTATAGCTTTACGAGGACATAAATCCCTGAGGTGGGAGTAATGTGAAGACCCAAAAATTTCAAAAGATTTTTTTTTTATTTTTTTTTGGAATTTTACGAGTCTGTAGCTTCTGACGGCACTCAATTTCGAGGACCGGTGTGACTGAATTCAATTTCCGATGTTTAGCTTGGGATCGTTCAGTGAATGAACGAGTGGGTTTTTCTATCTTTTGAACTAGTGCTTGGAATTGAAATCTAAGGGCACTGATAAACTCGCAGCACCGGTTTTCACTTAAGGTGACCATTACCATAGTTGCGTTTTGACGGGAGAAGAGGTTAATTTTGGTTGTTTTTAAGGAATAAATAAAATATGTGTTTGATATTTTTTTTAGAGGGTGGTTATTATCCCACAAAAGGGGAGTTAAGGTGGGGACCACACCCACCTAACCTCCCAAGGGAGTGTTTTGTGTGTTGGGGCCCACATGAGACCCTAACTCCTCACCTTCCCCTCAACTCCCTTAACCCCCCCTTCATCACCCCCTTAATGTTCTTGTAAACTCCTCTTTAATTATGTAGCCTCTCCAACTTCCTCTCCTCCATTAAAGTTTGACTATACACATAATTAATGAATTGATTCTTTGAATTAATTTGAAATGGTTGGCATTTCTTTAAAATGGGAGAACGCTATCATATTATTTTCCTTGGAAAATAATTTAGCAAGGGAACCTCTGAAGAAATTAGAGGAGCTTCGTTCTCCAACCCTCCGAAAAATAACGACACGCTCTTCCATGAAGAGCGAAGACACGCTTTATATTATTTTCCCCGTGACAAGAGAGAAGACGACACATCTTCGGGTACATTCTGACATCACCTACAAATTCTTTCCCCACAACTCCGTCTTCCACGATGCCCAACGTGTGACATCAATTATTGAGGTAGGGGTTAAGTTCAATTTTAATGGATTAAAATTGTGCCTCCGTTCATTGTTTTATAATATTGTTTGTCCGACCTATTGAAATATCACTTAACGCGGCGGGCGCTGGCCAAACAAACATGGACCGAAGACCCTCTATTTGATTCTGTTTCTTGATGGAATTGGTTATCGAAGGCGGAACACATAAGTGGATTGTGGCACAAGGGCCGACATCGCTCATGCTAAGAAAAGCCATAGATAAGCGAGTCGTGGCAGAGGAAGCACTGCACCGTCGCACCGTGCCGGGGAAGTGGATCTGGGGCCAGCGTTGGCCGTGACGGATAGAGCTGGCGCCATCATGCCGACTATGCAACGAGAACTACGGCCCGCTTTGCGGGCCACTTCCGTGGAAGAACCAGCCAGCCCGTCGGCCGATCAGGAGAAGGAAAGGCGCGACGCCAGGAGGGCGCCACACTGAAGAAACGGCTGGCCCGTCGGCCGGTTGGGCAGATCCAAACCAATGCACCAGGAGGGAGTCGCGCTGAAGAAACCAGTGGCCCACTGTGCGGGCCGCGTACTCCAGCCTCTTTGGGATGGTGGCACCGCTTGGCACCGCCGGTTCAGGCAGTCAGGGGCCACACCCCCTCCTCAGACCGCTTGGCCTTCGGGCCGAGCCAGCTGGGCCGCGCCACTTCGTGTCGGGTTCTCTCTCTTCGGGACAGGACACACCCCTCAGGCTGGACTACACTAATCTTCGGACCGGTCCGACACCCACCCTACCATGTCGGACCCGCCAACTCTGGGTTGACCCGACCCATCTGCCCAGTAGGCTTAATGGGTCAGGCCAATTTTTACTTAAACATGAATTACATGAGGACTGTGCATCTGATCGATGTGCCGTCAGCGGCACTGGGACCCTTGCGACCAAGCGGTCCTTTTTCGATACTCTAAATGAGTTTTTTATTACTTTGGAAATCGGCCGGATTTGAAACTCATGTAATTCCAACTGGGACCTCGGAGCGCAAAAACTTATAACTTAAGGACTAGATGTCTGATTGACGTGTCATTAACTATATTGGATTCCTATTGATGAGACGGTTCTTTTGGCATACGTCACCTAAGGTTTGGAAGTAGTTGGAGTATGGCCGGGTTGGATTGTACCCAAAATCCAACCGGGTCCCAAGAACAGAAATGCAAATAACTCACAGACTGTGCGTCCTATTGAAACTCCATTTGTTACATTGAGACCCCTGTGACGAGGCGGTACTTTGAGATAATTCTTCATGAAACTTCATGACACTTGGAGTGTCAACTAGTAGCTCGTGGAGAGGATCCTCCTGGAGACGAGCATATGGAGTACGAAGACCTTGTAGCTAGCTGAGACCTGATGACAGCTTGTTTGATTCATATCAGAGTGACTTGACTAGCCCAATGGGGAGCACTACTGTGTTGGGTTGGCTGACCAATGGAAGAAGAGCACTACTATGATGGGATGGCAGACCCGTGATACTCGACAGGAGGAGTACCTCTGTAGTCTAGTAGGGGGAGCACTACTGTGTGGGGGCGGCAGACCCATGGTGGGGAGCACTACTATGTTGGGGTGGCAGACCCATGGCACTCAACAATGGAGGAGTTCCTTAGCAGTCTAAGGTTAGTGAGTATCACCTCAGAGTCGAGACAGTACTACTGTACTCGATAGAGGAGGTGTTCTCCAGCAGATGTGTTTTCGCCATCGTGAATAAAAATCCTAGTTTGAGATGAGTGATTGACCTTTGTGTTTTCCTTATGATTGAGATGGGTTACTTGATAACTTAGGTATATGTAAGGGCATATACCTATGTAAAGGTTATTTTTTGAGATCTTTATTTGTAGTTTATCCTTGTTGGATTTTGTGAGACCATGAGGGTCTCAGGGTCCCTACTAAGTATCATTATACTCACCCCTGTACTGGCTATGCCCGCACCTCGTTGTGTTGGATGCATACGACAGATAGAACTGACAGAGGCCAAGTGTATGGGGACTGGACGACACCCGGAGGTGGACCTCATGACGAGTCGGTACCCGTAGGAGGTTGACGGATGATGGCACTGATGAGGCTATCTGTACCTACCCTTTAGGTAGGATCCGTGGTGGACGATCTATGAGCTTCCCTACCTGTACCTACACTTCAGGTAGGTTCTGTGGTGGATGATCCAAGAGCTACTTGTCAACTCCTAGTTGTTTTGTCTTTTACCTTGTACTTTATAGTTGTTTTTGTATTTATGGCCCCTTGTTTTCAGCACTACTTTTGTTTTCAGTTTTACTTATTGTTTGCTTCCGCTTGTACTCTAGTTGAATGTGTTTACATTTTATAAAGGCTATGCTTTCTCAGTTGTAGGGATTACGCCTTTGGTGCTAGTCACCAGCCCCTGGCCTATGGATGGCAGGCTTGGGGTAGTTACAACACGGGCCCCAGGGGACCTGTCGTGATAATTTCATTTTTATAACACTTTTACTGGTGAAACAATTGAGATTATTTTTTAAATTTATTCATGGATGAATTTCTACTTTTCAAGTTAGTATGTTTCACAGATGATGGTAATAAAATTCATCAAATTTAAGAAATTTATATTGAAATAATAATTCTATCTTGGTACAAGCATTTCAAGTGAACTGATGGTTTTTTTATCGCATTACTAGTTTATGGTTTTGACTTACTAAATTTTCTATTGATAATTAACATTTTTATGATCAATGTTATCTATAAAACTACATGACTATTTACATTATTATACCAGGTCTATAATTTCACCTCCAACTAATGATTTCAAAAATAAAAAACCTAGTATTATTTTTATATATATGATATTTTTATTTCCATTTCAATTTTATAATGATGAAATTTTTAAATCCCTATTATCATTTTTTTCATAAGTGGTATTTTCAAATATCAAACACTTGATTACTGAGCTCATGTTTAAATTGTTAGGAGATAATATATTAAAGGTTGAGTAAATCTAACAACCCAATATATTAAAATAGGAATGAAATGATCTATTACATCTACGATATTGAACATTGTGTTTATAAAATAATGATACATGCATATATATTTTTATATATTTCATTATAAATAAATACAACCACTTCGATAACATCTGGAATATGAAACCTATTTTCTAAATGAACTGTAATATTTACTACCATTAAATCCCACTCATTAAATTAGAGGATATGAATAGTAATAACTAAATTATAAAATTAATATGGTTTAATCATTTTTAAATAATTTTATTATTTATAAAAACAGTATAATTGTAAAGAAAAATCATTTGACACAAAAAATATGTTTCCTGAAAAATAATATTTTTTTAAAATGTTGGTCTCATCGCACATTGAGAACATATATAAAATTTGTTTTAAAAAGTATTTGAAAATTTATTTTAAATAAATAGAATAATTTTATAAATAAATAATATAAACATTAACATCTGATGAATTTGATTTATTATTTTGAAAATAATGATTTTTTAAATAATATTGAAATTCCACAATTTTTAAAAAACTGTTATTTTTTATTAATTATTTTTTAATTATGAAAGTACATTTATTTTAATAATTTGACTAAAAATTATCTTAAATATCATTTAAATTTATTTCATATAATATATTTGTCTTTTTTTTAATCTTTGTAATACAAAAATACTCTAAAAATTGGTTTAAATTATATAATGTTTATCCTCTATAAAGAATTAAATTAAGAAATAATTGGTAATTATAAAATTTATATTTATATGTTATATATCTATAATTTTAAATTTAAATATATATAATAATAATTTATATAAATATAGGTAATATAATATATTATTTTGCTTGAAAAATGATTTTTTGAAAATATATTTTCATCATCCGTGTATGTTTTTATTTGAAATTAAAGTCATCAAAATATATGAATTGAATTTAGAAAAATTAATTCCAATTTTTTAATCAGTTTACTTTATATTTTATAATAATTATTACGTCATTTATGTTCATAATTAATAGTGTAAGTCTTATATTTTTTTACTGCGTTTAACGTTAAAAATGGTTTACATTGGGTTTAAACTAAATGTAAAATGGATAACATGACCTAGAGACTGGTTCAAATAATATTTAATTTCCATGTATATAATTTTTCAATTATATTGTTTTATAGTGATATATATTTTTACCTTGTGTCAAGTGAATAACATTAGAATCACTTTTCTTTTTTTCCAATATTTCATTTGTATCCTCTCCCACACATTCAAAAGTCCCCCCATATCTTCTAATATTCAGATAATAAAATATCATTGTTTTTTTAAATAAATAAGTAAATATATTATTTAAATCCCTACCAACATCCATGATTACTTTTAAATATCCTAAATCAAATATAGAATGGATTTATGTAAAACCTAATGTGGATATTAGAAGAAGATGTAATGTTTTTAACTACATATTTTTATTTTAATAATTCATAAAAATCCTTAATAGTCTATCTAACTATGATAAAATAATAACAAAATAAAATTATATATACGAAGATTTTGTTATGACAAATTCATAACTTATACCTAACTCCACCCATCAAATGGGAAATATAACCATCAATACTGTGTATGGAAAACTACCACCACAAAAACCGATGTAAGTCATTTTTAATCAGCACCATTCATAGATAGATATAATGATTGATATAAATAAAATATATGATATTTATGATATTATTAAAATTATGGATTATAATATCATTTATACATTATTTATTTCACTTTTTTGGGATATTTTTAATGTCGCGTGTCTGTATGGCGGACTACAACCTCATGAAGTGATGATATTAGTTTTCTACATACTATTTTGATAGAGGATAATAATAATAAATTAAGTAAATATTTTTTCTATATAAGACATAATAATTACTCTATAAAAGTGATATATGTTTTATCTACTAATTAATCCATCCATCGATAAAATGGAAGCAATGTTTATTCATATGCATAGCCTACTGTCTTCATAAACAATGTAATAAATTTTCTATTTTAAACTCTTGTGGATTAATAGGAATAAATATTTATAAAATATACATGATATATATATAATCATTAAAATAATTAATATTATTTAACCATTGTCAATGTAAAAGGACAAAAAATAGAAAATTAAAACAAACATGAAAAACCAAGCAGTTATTAACTAAAACATGATTTTTAAAAATAATTGCTAATAAATAGGTAATAAATGGTCATAATTAAATAATATATTGTACCATATACATAATTATAGATATGTAGTATATTTATAAGAAACAAATATTTATAATTAATATTGTTATAATGTGTACTATGGAATTCAATACTTATGTTTTTGGTATTTTTCTCTTAATTTTTCTTCTTTAGGAAAAATGTTATGTTATGAACCTAACCTATTCTATTGCATTAATATATAGATAGTTTGAAAGGTTATATAATTTTTTTATTATTTCGATGATATGTAATTATTTATTTAATGTTTTGATCTATTTTTATTTTTATTTAAAAGTTTCCAATGTTATAAGGGTTTGATGTTTCAATATCATTGTTTATTAGAATTGTTTATTATTATGATTTTAATGATGAAATATTATGATATTTTAAAAAATATAATCATGAATTTTCATAGAAAATATTAATTTAATAAAAATACATGTTACCATTCTTTTTAATGTGTATATATACTCAACATTCGAAAATTCAGTTTTCAATGAAAACTAGCATTAAATCACAAAATAGCTGAAATATCATTTTCATCCATATTAGTTATTTAAAATAATGTGTAAATATTTTTTAAAATTCCTCTAATAATTTTTTGATTTATTATTATACATATTTTGGATTTAAAAAAATGTTTTAAATGTAATCATCATGAAATTTTCCAAACAAGGACATTTTTACGTTTACAAATATATTAATTTAATCATTGTTATAACATATACAACATGGAATATTTTCTAAAATGAATGAAAAATAAATTTTATAATGATTCAATTATATGATTAAAATATTATATTTAATTAAAATTATATTAATAATGTCTCGTGGACTTTTATTTTTAAAAATAGATTATTAATGTGAAATGTTTATTTTCCTTCGGAAGTGATCTAAGTGATATTTTAAATTAATTTGATATCCAAAATGAAATAAATTGTTGTAAAAATTATTTAAAACACCTATTATCAATTATTAAATTATTTATTATTTTTCTAAGAGATTTTTTAGACGATGATATGATTTCTAGGAATCTTAATCACTTTTGAGGGTAATTTATATGATGAAATGTTTTTGAAACCTATGTATCTTCATAGTTTCTAATATGATGAATGTTTTAGGATACTATGGAACACCTACGCATGATTTTCATTATGTGTTTGTTTTAATGATATAACCAAGGATGGTGGACATCTTATAATCAAGGAACATGGTTATATTATAACTATATATGGTAGTTACGTTATAACTAGTGATGAAAGTTACATTGTAACTAAAGACTATGGATATTTTTAAACCCAGATAGTGGTCACAATAACCAATGATGGGTGGGTATTATATATCCCTAAAATGTATTTGGTAATGATATCTTATGAGAAGAATTTATTTCTTGCTCGAATGTTTATGTGTAGACCAGATTTCATTTCCATAAGATTATTCAATGACCTACTTTAATTTTGTTGATGAAATGAATTAACCTACTTATATTTATACATGTTTACAACATTATATGTTTATGTGTATACAAATCTATACCTTTATCCACGTTTATTCTCTCAAGGATTATGAATATTGATTATTTTATGATTCTTTTTTTATGATATAACATAATTTTTTTGGCGAATCATGTCTATGATTGATCACAAAGTGTTTATTATTTTCAATATTTATGATCATGTTATCAGAGCCTTATGATCTTGTTATTCAAATTTAATTATTGATTAATCACTTTTCTCCTTGTTATGATGTTTAGAACACCAATTTTTTGTCTCTTTCCCTAATATTCTGAGATGTATATCATGATAGGAATGTTGGGTTATTCTTGAGGAACCCAATAAGAACATTATGAAAATATAATATAATATTATAAATATTAAAATTAAATATGAGATTCATGTATGTATATAGTTTACCCGAACAATTAAACTATTAAATCCCTAATTAGTTGATATCTTGTATCATATACAAGTATAATTATGTTACCATCAACATTGGGATACATGGGTAAGGGTATTTATAAAGTAAAAATAACTGATGTCAAAGGAATATATGGGAAGATTTTGGTACAATTAGAATGTGATATGATATCACTTCTATATATGTATCATTACTAGTGGATTCGTCCTATTAATTTGTAGAATGTTAATTTTTATAAAAAAGAGAAATTAAGTTAAAATAAAAGTACATATTTTTTATCTAATATTACAATAACATGTAACACTTTTTTCCATATATAATATATATATTCCTTTCTATTTTTGATGTGAATTAAGACATTTTATTCAGTGTACAATGAGATTTTTTTGGGGAGATAAAACATATAGAATTCAACATTGTAATTGATTTGAATTTATCTAATATATTTTTAGAGATTCATGTTAATTTAGTAATAGGCATAAATCCAAGATAGCCCAATATTTATATTATACATATATGGAATACATTTATAACTTGTCTGCATAGTTTTCCTAAAATAATTTGATAAATTTCATAGCGAGTCATCAATTAGAATTTTGAGGCCCCTTTGGATTCTACGATGCAACCCTTACCCTAGGAGTGAAATAAAAATTTTCGGCATTGATATATTGTTAAAAAGTCATCAAAATTGTAAATAATAAAATTATTTTTTGTTTATTTTTATATCATGACATATATTCTGAGTCCTATTTTTATATAGTGATTTTATGGTGAATCTATAGGGTTATATTCATAAATCAAGAGATTGAGAGGAATCATTGGATGACCATAATAGGAGTAATCTCTAATCACCAATGGGAGATCAAGGATTTTTCTATTTTGGGAGATAATTGGAGTTTATGGATCTCACTAATGACAATGACGATGGTATTTCCTTAATCTGTGTACAATCAAAAATTTTGGAAAGGATTTTTTTATTTTTATTTATACACTATTGATTTTCCATGATTTTTTTGAATCAATTCCACTAGTACGATGCTTCGTGAGTCAATAATTCTTCCTTTTTCAGGTTCAATTCATCATGGGATGTTAGGAATAATTTGTTTATTCATTATTAATTATTCATTAAAATTTCAATGAAACAAGAGTAAACTAAAAACTTATGAGGTTTGTTCCTCATTTGTGTTTTATGTATTTTTCCCCAGTTTCTTCAAATGTTACTTTACCTAAATTTACATGGAAATCAATAATATGAATACCCATTATTAGATCATTATACATCAATTCATCAGTGAAAAATATCTATAACATGCATGTGGTTCATGATCAAGAATGTGAAAAAGGTGTAATTAAATGGTGGATGATCATACATGGATCAATATCATATTGACAATTCATTTTTCATTGTTTGATTATTACTGATGTAGTGGAGTGAGGGTAGTGGAAATTTGAGCATATCGAATGAAAAATTCATACAAGAGGCGACAGTAAGGGATGATCTACACCAAATATAAGATCGCCGGTGAGAATCATGGTAGGGTAAATTTCGAGACTAATGGGGAAACACATGTAAATAATTTTTTTTAATAATTACTATATTACATAGTTTGATCCTGATGAACACTTGGAATATGGGGACTTGGATATTGAAGTTTGGTTTACATGTCATGAAAAATATCACAAGATATGTGAAAAATGTCACACACCATGTCAATAAATTCATGTACCCCAGAAAGTATCATGTAAGATACACTATAATATACACTGTTAGTAACATGCTTATGGATAGATAACATCATCACAACCCAGTACATTTACATTTACAACTACATGGCCAACTACATGGAATAACCATAGTATACAATAATATCCTATTATAAATAGGCATGGGTAGAAATATGTAATTCCCCAAACCCAATTACCCAAATTTAGTGCATTATTATATAACATTTCTATGATCACATGGGATCAAATCTCGAAGGACCAATCAGTTTAGTATTCTTGTATGTTCTAGATACCTAAATTAGTTTTACATTACATTATAAAATTAAAAATAACAATATAAATTCTCTATTATGACCACATTAATTTCACTTTGACAATCTATACATGTCAATCATAATATAAATCTCCACATCCTAGGAAAAATAAAACATAGAAAGTGGTGAGCTCAGAATCTCAGTAAGGATAATAATATAGCAGAAACTTTCAAAAATAAGTATAAACATTTAAGGAATTGTATATAAATAAACATAAGCCATTTAAACATAAACATCTGCATAATACAGAAAATATAAATCAAATATTTCTATTTACTAATTCAAATGGATATTCTACTTCTCAAATAATCACCTGCAATATCAAATAGTAAATTTCATAATAATGGAATGCATAATGTCAGACATCATAATCACATAGTCAAAGCATCATTCCAATACTACAAATAAGATTTTTTCAAGGACTTATTCCGAGACTCTAGTTTATCTCAGGAATCATTCCGATGAATCGAGGATCTATAGTGGGATCCACCCATCACTTACTATGTCCAATGCATTCCCCATACGAAAAGTTTTAAACATAACATAATTTTTTTTATTAAAACTAGCATAAAAAATGAAAATACATTATACACATAACATGAATGGCATAAAAATAACACATCCATATTCAAGCCTCTCCAAAAAACATTAATAAAATATGGATGTTTTGTATCATAATAAATCAACATTAAACAAGTTTTAAAATCCATAAAACAATGATGACACAGATGAAATCAAAAATATTTGAGAGATATATCCCTTTTATTTTTGAAATCATTTAAAATTTAATTTATTATAAAAGGAAAAATTTATTTTAAAAATAATCTTATAATCGTGTAAGGGAAGATTTAATGATGTTAATATGGTAGATAATTGTTTCACCCGATATATATGTTAAAAAAATTCATTCCTTAATTTTGTCGAAAAGGTCATAAAGGACATTGTTTTGAAAACGATGAAAAGATTACATTATAATTTTTTTTTTAAAAATTTGAAAAATGGTATAAATTACTTTAACCCATATTGTAGAAAATTGAAAATTTGTTTTGAAATATATTTTTATGAAAACAAGGATGTGGATGATAATGATGTCCCAGTAGATACTCATGTATAAACAACATCAGATAGTGAAGATATTATAGAATCTACCCATACCATGTACTTTTACATTATTAGGGGTGCGTTAAACTTTTATATAATAGTTATTTCATTGATATTATATTATAAAATAGCCTCATACATAAATATGATATCACATATGATCTTCAAGTATTTTGTTCTTAATAATATTTTAGTATTGCCATTGTTTTGGGTGTTAACAAATTTGTTTTCCTTTATATGCATGGTATTGTAAGCCATGCTTATTGTCAATAAGATGTATTTGATTCATATCCATAATTATATTATGTTATTAAATGTTATTTTTAATCATAAAATGATAATTATTCTTGAATGATTATGATGGGGAATGAATCTCATCCCGTTCGTGGAAACGGTAATCCGTACGTATGCACGAGCGAAAATATCATTATATTGAGGGTGAAATCATATGTTATTGGATGGTATATAATATATAAAAAATAGTTAGCATGTTATATTTATTATTTACATTAGGTATTAAAATTATTACATGCAACCAAATAATGAAGTGTTTGAATAAAAAACTATACCACGACGTAGGGATGGTAATTCATACGTACGCACGTATTGCGACTTGTCTTTCGTAGGATATACACAATAATTAATATTTCTATACCATATTTATCATAACATAACATTATATAGAATGTACTGGAGTTTTAATTTTTTTATGGAAATGACAATGAAATAGAAAGTGGAATGGAAGATAACTTTGAAAGTGGAGATGAAATTATTACCTCTTCTTGAGGTGCTTCCTTTTAATTTGAAAAAAAGGTCTTCATAAGATGGATTTATACTCAAGTTGTGGCCACTAGGTAAAATAGAGGATTGTTTAATGGATATTTGGGATGGTTTTGGATGAGTAAAAGGGCTTTGGAGTTTTGATTTTGAGATAAGGGGAAGTAACTTTTTATAAGATTGGTCTGGGTCACTTTAGGAAATGTTTGAAATATTATATTATTATACAATACTATTCGCTTTATAAAGAACCCAAAATGATTTATTTATAGAATAAGGTAGGGATGGGTCTAAAAACTCTAAACCAATAGTTTTTAGGTAGGTTTAGGTCACCATATTAACCTTATCATTTGGATTTAACTCTTAATAAGGTAATTTAACTTTTACCATGTATTCTAGTATTATTATATTATATGGTTAATTATAATACTATTAAAACCCAAGAGAACCCCAACTGGTTCATTAATGATATATATATGATTTTATAAGTACTTTTGCAGATCCATATATTTTTAGGACTATTCATTTAATAATATAGTTTTTTAACAAAAAACTCATTTATGTCAATTTTGACACTATTTAGTATTTTGTTTTGGATAAAGACATAAAAACATGGTTACATAGAAATAAATTAATTTAATCAACCCTAATATCTCATATTATCCTAAAAAATCAGTAAAATGCATCAAAACATCTAAATTATATTTATTTTAATATTTATAATATCATTTATTTTATTCCTTTATTAATAAGATAATAACTACATCATCTTGTGTCATAAATAAATTAAATTTTTAAATGTCTAAAAATTATAAATAAAACAACATGTTATAGTAAATATCATTATATTTCTAATTAATATTTATAGTTTAATTTAACATATATATAAACCTTTATTAAATATTGTTTAGTTATTAAACATTGAATTTTACACTTTTATCTATTATTTAAATAAAATAATAATAAATGTCCTAATCTAATCCTAGTTGATAATTATGATATTATTTTATTCCTAATGGTATTTCTTGTGTAAATACATTTAACCAATATAATTACTACATGTTTTAGGGTAATTAGAATATAATGTTTTCCTTTAGTTACCCTATTTACTTTTAATCGTGGAAAATAAGTCAAATTTTACTATTCATCAAAAAATTAACTTCAAAAATCATATTTTACATTAAACATTCAACCATTATTCTTGGATTTTTCAAATTAAATTCACATAAGCTGTAAAATTACGTTTTTTTGCAAATTTTCATATGTGCCAAAAAGGTTGGTAAAAGAGGATAAAATGTTCAATAAAATTTTATATGTATAATTTTATTATAAAATGATTGCAATAAATTAAATTGGACTTGTATATGTATTATATATAAATTTTTACTTAATATAAATTTAAATATTGTAAATAATTATATAAATAAATCGTCGGTTTTTAAACAATAACGCAATGTTTGTCACTATTCATTAAAAATTGAATGTTCTCAGAAAAAGACAAAAAATTCACCCTATGATAAAATTTATATTATGAATTAAAAAAGAATTATATTTTAACTAATTTAAAACATATATGTTGCATTAATTAATTTAAAAATTATTATCATTTTCAAAACCTAATATCGGGTTTTTAAAAAGTAAAAACTTTTAAAATATTGACTTCTGTTAATGTCAAATTTAAATGTTATATTACATATAATGACATAAATTGTATTAAATGATAAAAATATATTCTAATTGTACTTTCAAACCATTCAAATTCTTAATTTAAAATTATTAATCATTTTGATTAAAGATGTATTTTTTAATTAAAATATACTATTTATCACTATTTAGTAAAATATAAAAGTTATCAGAAATGTACCAAAAAATTATCCAAACTAATTTATTTATGTCCCACTAACAAATAAGAATTTAGTTTCATTAAATTGAATATATAAAAGTGTAAAATATTGGTTTTAAAAATTTAATCCCATTAAAAGGCGTTAAAATTATATTTTTTAAAAATACATTATTTATTTGAAAAAATGGACTTGTTCTTATATTATGTCTAAGAAAAACATAATATCAATTCTAAATTTATATGTAGTATATAAAGATAAAAATTTAATTATTTATATTCATAATTGCTTTTTTAACGACCAGTTTTGGTTTGTCATGGTGCGCTCGAACTCAGTGTGGCATGTAGTGCAAGTTATTTAATTACTTTGAAGAGATAACATACTATGAAATCTTTTGGTGTTGCAAGATACATGTTAATGGAAACCATAATGTCTGAGTTTAGAGGTAAATGTTTTTAACCCTTTAAAAACCATATATTTACTTGTATATCACTTGGAGCCCTTTATCACATCAATTTAGACCAGTGTCAATTAACTGCACTCACTTTTTCCATTCTAATAATTGTCTAGTGTAGTAGTATTTACTTATATCTGGATTATAATACCTTATAATTTATTAGCCTTAGATAAATATTACATTTTCCTTTTGTGATACCCAATTTTTTTCCCACTATCATTGCATATTATAACCATTTCAGGGTTCATGTAATCGATTTGACTTACATGAATAGGTTTTTGATTTCACACGTAGTAGGATAATCATATAGGTTTCATAATATCCACTTGAATAAATCCTAAAAATAGAGGGGTTTCAATATTTTTCATGTGATGTACCACAATGTCCCTTCCTGTGATCCCCTATTTATGCGTATGGATATTAAGATATACATAGAGTACTTAATATGGGAGAGACCCAATTAGCATGATTTCTCAATTGTATTTCATTAGTACTTTCATATATCAAGGAGTTAATTCTATTGCATGAGGGTTACCTAAAAATACACAATAAGTGTCTGGTGTCTGGTTGTATGGTTAATACCCATATGATATATTAAGTCTATTCTGAGTATATGTAGGATATTTATGATTATTTTTATTTCTTGAACCATGATTGGAGATCATTGTGATGTGGTGACTATTATCTTAATGATTTATTTTTTGAATTTCAGGGTCTTATTTTGTGTATTGATTTAATCACACATGCATGAGAACATCCAACACATTTCTTGACTTATATAGGAAAATTGGAATTTTAATGTGTCCTTGGAGGACTATGAGTGATCATTGCAAATTATTCAATACTAAACGATGTATATACCTGTAATTAATTTTACAATAGAACATTCCAATGACCATGTTGAAATGTTTTTCTACTTTATATTGGACATTATTTGGAATCATTTATTACAATCCAATAATCCTTTTATTATATAATTTTGGGATTATAGATTTTTTCGTGCCTGTGCATCAGCAATACATTTCTTCTAAATTTTTATGGACAAGGATACATGTATGTGGTTATTGGTAGATTAGGTTAATGGATCCCATGTGTGGGATATGCCCACTAAATGTTTTTTTCCAACCCCCAAACAATTGGAGTTGGTAATATGGTTTTCAAAATTGGAATTCTCTTAGATATGGGGGCTATGTTGGGTTGGTTTATAACATAGTGGTATCTAAGTAGTATTTTCAACCCAAATTTATGAACATAGTTTTTATTAGAGGTATGAATTCTTAAAATTCCATTCTAATTTCATAATTTGGACTAATGTGAGTCCCTGTAGAGATCATGGTGCTTTAGTGGTGTATGGGGATTGTTTAGATCATATATCCTTGATTTTTGGAAAAATATATAATGATCACATGGTTATAAAGAACTATTCAAGACAGAGCCCATGGTTAACACTAAACATGTGGGGCTTGATATTAGAGTTCAATAGTTTGTAGGATATTGGTATTTAGTGAAACCATAGGCACACACCCATGTAGATAGTCATTAGTTTTTATAATATCCATAAAAAAAAGTTGGTGCAAAATTTCTCCATAATGTGTGGGTTTCCCTCCTTTTGTAATTAAAAAAATAGGGTTGGTGCATGGTTTGTTTTCAATTGTGTGGCCAAATAATGAGATATATATTTTTTGGGTAATATTTTAAATTTTACATTAAATTTAATTAAATTCAACATACCCACTCATTTCTCCTCTAGTTGACAATGGGAGGTTATTTTTTTCATTTTTGTTCTCCCATGTCTTCATATTCAATGTTATTTTTCATGTTCCTTCATATGAACACATCTTTAGTCACCATTTATCTTGTTAGATCAGTATTAGTATGTTATTCATTCCTTTGGAAAATTTATATATTTTGGCATTCTATTAATAGATTTATCCAATTGTATATTCATATGCCCTATTTTTAGGTTGTTCATATATTTTTCTTTAAGTATGAATATAGTAAAAACAGGGTTGAAACTGGACAAGAACATTACTATAATCTTGTTCTATGTGGTCTTGTTTTTATCCCTTAATTTTTTATGTTTAATAACATGTTTCATTCATATATATGCCTTATTATCCCATTGTTTCTATAAAATAGACATAAATTGTGTTTATTTAAATTCGATTCATAAAAGTGTTGTAGTGATCCCTTATTCGGGTAGGGTATAGTCTCTTTATCAATTTAAACCCTCTTAGGTAAGCCATGTGTTTTTCCATGATTTTATTAAATGTTCAAATTACCAAACCTTCTTATAATTGGATAATGCATGACTCTAAACCGAGATAATTTTAATGAAATTAATGGTGGTTATTGGTAAGACCACTTCTCCTAATTAATTGAATAATTATAATCCACATATTATTATTAAATGACAATGAATTACGAATTATGTATTATCTTTTATTAGAGACAATGATCACTTATCAATACTATTTTTATAGGAATTGAATCCAATTTTCTACTATGAATTATAATGTTCATGGAAACCCTCACTAATTATGGTAAATCACCATGATGACCTTTATGTAGTTTATATAATTATGTAAAGGAATGTTATCCCATTATTAATGTGATATGAGAATGAAGGCCAATAAAAAATATGATATGGGTGTGGAGTTCCATTACAAATATTAAATGGGCATGGAGACTATATTCTATTATATAGGAAAAGAGAGCCTCTATAAATGTTATACAATAGTGGTGACCCATTATAAATTAGATAAGGGAAAGGATTCACATTATATATTTCATACTAGGCATTAAGACTCTATACTATGATTCATGGAATGGTGTCCCTAATACTGTTATATTGTTCATGGTGATTGTATACTATGATACTCGCAATGATATCCCCTATTGTTGTGATACCTAGCATGATGACACTATAATATTATATCTAGCATGATGTTCCCCATTAATTTGATATAAATAATCATGTCCATTGATACATGTTAAAATATAATCCAACATTGTCCAAAGTAGGTAGTGTCAGCCAAGTTTTCCTCTCAATAACTAGAACTAACCCATCTATAGTTATTATTAAGGAATTAAATTATTATATGTACAGACTACCATGTTATATCGATGGATTTGATATTTATATACACTATTGGTGGTGGCATAATGAGTATATCTCACACCATATACAGGATTCCTATAGTACCAAGGAATACTATATTCTTGAAGCTATATATAAGGGAAAAAATTCATATTATGGATTATTGACTACTTTTATGACTTTTGATGTTACTATTAATGTAGATTACTATGCTAGATATCAAGATTCATGCATATTTTTTTCCCTTATGGACCTTCTTTTCTTTAGGAAAATTATTCATTGACTACATCCATGTGTACATTTTTTAATATTTCTATACACATAACATCATAATCAATGTATAATATTAATATTATGAATTTGGATATTTATTTATTGAATGGATATTTATTATTCTTGAAAAATATTTTTAATTACGAGTATACTTATTCTACGTTGTGTTATTTCTATAACTATTTTTAGTGTCTTTTTCCATTATGCATTATTTATACATATGATATATCTCTTAATCTATTAATAACAAAACATTTATACATTGAAAATATGTAATAATCTACATATAAACACACTATATGATGTCACTACTAGTCAGCAGCCTCTATTGTAAGGTTTGGTACTCTTTAGGCTATGTGCCCCACGAGGTACAATATTTAATTGATTGGCACTAAGGTATGAGATGTATCAATTCAGACCAAAAGATAGAGTTTTTTCTATATATTATACTAGGTTTTTATTTTTTGAAATATTGATAATGTGTTTATAGTTTTGAATTATGACCACAGAGTCCATTATCGGTGTGATAATCACCTTATACATTCACATGAACAATGAGTACATATTCGTTAACTCGGTATATATAAGAATTGGTTTCAAGGAAATATTAATAAATGAATCATATTAGCATGATTTTCTATAGTGATCAAAACTTCTGAAACATTAATTTTACATCATAATAAAATAATATTCATTAGATAACATCTTGATCCAGGCGAGAATAATTCAGCTCCAATTCCTTTGGAAACATGGAAATACAAAAAACTGGTTCATTATTGAACTACATCATCTCCAACAAAAATATCCAAAACAATCAATTTTTTTAATGATATTACATTTAATAAATATTATCATAACTAATGGAAATAAAAAATAAAAAAAAAATTATCTCAATTTTTAAATAATGATTATCAAGGAAGAAATATATATTATATGAGCATAAGGGTATGAGAATAAGGGAATAAAAATTGAAAACCATACCTTGGATATATTATATAATAAATAAGAGTCATGTAATAATTATTTTTAGTTCATTAGAATTTCAAAATGATGGAATAAATGAACATGATCCATCATAACATAATATTTTCATATGGTACATACTTTCAGATTTAACTAGTCATAGAAATAATTTCCTTAGTAATTGTGACACATTTACAAGACTATACTAGAGGATTAGAAGAACTACCCAAACCATCATCATAATAATGGTTCCCTCCTATAACTATCGTAGTGGATTGGAAAAAATCCCCAACCCATCGTAGTAGCCACGGTTAACCCACATGACTATCATTGTGAATGAAGTCCCTTATAAAACCATGTTTACTCCCTATTATAATCCTTTTTTTCACATGAGTTCGTAATAATTAAAAATAATAATTAGAGATATATATAGGTCCCAATTATCTTATAATTAATATCATTACTACATGTTGCACATGGTCATAAAAAAATCATTATATTATATCCCATTAAATTTTTTGGATTTCAACTAAATTTCATCACTAAATAAACAGTATAAAATAAATAGGTTTCATAATTAGGTCATTATTTCATCATAGCATATCATGTTGAATAATAATCTGTTTCCATAAGAATTTTTTATTTTATAACCCGTGGAAGAGAATTGAGTTACATTAACATCTTATCATAAAATACATAAACCATTTTCATATGGAATAAGAATTTTATCCTTTGATAGTATCCCCTTAAAATTATAAGCACCATCCATAAAAGTCATCATATAATTAAGATGATTTCTAAAAGATCACAAGGATTAATTATTTAGGAAAATTGTATTTCCACATTGAAAATCAAATTTTAAAACAAAATATATTTTCAAAATTATATACTTTACAAATAACCATTGGATAAGATTAATGATGATTTAATGATTGTTTGATACATTTTTTATGGAAAAATATCATTTAATTTTCAAATTATTTTATTCAAACTACATTTTTATGAAACATTTTTAAAATTCGTCCATTCCAAACAAAAATAGAAACATATAAGCTAATATTTAAATTTAATATATAAAAATTTATATGAAAAAAAAATATTCCAGATTGAAAACATCTTTTTAAAACATAAAAAAATTTAAATTAATTTTATATAAATATAATCGTTTAAAGAACTATAAAAATATTTTAAAATTTAAGTTATCATGAAATTGGAAAATTATGTTTAGGTCATATACAATAAAAATCGTATTCAATTTACATTTCAGTAAAAGTAAAATATTCCTTGTTTGGAAAACAATAAGAAGATTTCCTTTAAAAAATTATGTTAACAAATTAAATAAGTGTAAAAATTACATTCAAATTAATATCGATCAACAAAAACCTTATTGGAAAAAACTTTATAAAATATGGATATTTATGAAATGAGATTATTACCATTGGAGATAAAAAATTCGGTTGTTATGAAAAATATTATATTGAACTCTTCAGTACAAAAGAGATAAAAATATAGGGAAAAATATATTTACATGAGTTAATAATGGGAGAATAAAATTCCTAAATTTATTGTGAAATATATAGTATTTTTAATTATATAACATTTCAGTGTGATATTATATATACCTTAAAAATAATTTTGGTTAATTTAAAAAATATTTCTAAAAAAGAAAAATTGAGAAAAAAATCACTTACTTTATGTTTTAACATCCTTTGAACAAATTAGAACATAAAGTATAATAAATATTATTTTATTATACATATATTAAAAAAAATAATGAAATATATCATAATATATATTATTTACTTATGACCTTATAATAAAAGTTTATTAAAAATTCCATGATTCAATCACATTTTGGGTAATTATAACTTTTTTTATTTGTATTATTTGATTTGTTATTTTCATTCCTCCCATTTTTATAATGTAAATATTATCTCATTATTTTTTCCCATGTTTAAAAATTAATATTAATTAATATGTATATTTATTTTTTTAATCCATTAATTTTAGAGTTATAGAATTACTTACAATGTTCCTAGAGATAGTATTCTATACGAACTCATGACTAATGTTTCTATTTTATCAATGAATGAAAAGAATGAAATGAATATAATAAAATAATTTTATAATATAATTTCTATTTTATATATATCACATATATTTATAAAATAATTTCTTATTTCATTCAATGTAATGAATTTGTGAAAAGTAGTTCACATAATGTCCTGAGGTTGTAGACCACCGTACACATGAAAGAAATATTCATATCCCCAATAAATTCGAAAGTAACAAGGTATATATGATATGTGAATTAAATAAATATGAAAATGTGAAAAATATTATATATAATAATTTAATATATCTTATTACCAACCATGTAATATTGAATATGAAAACAGATCCCCATTGTTCGTGACGCGGTAGTCCACCATACAAACGAGTGATGTTATTATTTTCCATTGGGTTAATATATATGAAGCTATATATGGTATTATAATATAATAGATTAATAATTATATAAATATAATATATTAATATTCAGTCCATCAATATTTCCAGTCATAATGGGTGGTGAAGAAAATTCATTTTGATCGGTTTGTGAGGAAGTAGTTCATTATACCCATGATCAAGGATTTTATTTCCTATTTGATGGAAGATGATATGGATATAGTTAATTTAATTATATTAATAACATAGTACTATATTGGATATAATGGGTTTATTATATCATCATATTTTAATAATATTTCAATGATTTTGAATAATAAATAATACAATAACCCACGTTTAATCATTTAACCTCTTCTTCCGAGAACCACTTTTTGTTTATAGCTAAATCCTTCATATATGTGTTCACTAATAATAATATCTCATTCCTAATATGGGTAGTGATGTAACTAAGCTATTTTTAAGGTATTGTATTATACAAATTCTTTTCATTGTGGGGAGTGGAGAGGAGAGGGGTGACCTTTCATATGTGGGGTAGAGGGCACACATGGAATTTTTGAAATAAATGAAGTGTATCCTTGTTTTTTAAATTACAAAAAGATACAAAATTTGTATTTATCAATCCTCATATGTAAAATTGATGATATATATCTAGATAATGGGTTTTAAACTTTTTAGTGCATTTTACCCTTTCTATTATTAATTAACCAATAGTAAACTTGTTTTATCTTTTAACACATTAATTAATATTAAATGTTTCTGATACTAATTATTACAAAAAAAAGTTCTATATATCATATAATATTTAATATTATTTTTCCAATTATTTAACCTATTTTATCAGTATTATATTATTAAATACGTGAAAATGTAACTTAAAATTATTCCAACAAAGTGAAAAAAATAGTTTTTTATAAAGAAAATTTTCAAGAGTATAGAATGTTTAATATGTATAATTAATATGAAACTGATTTCAATGTTAAAACCTATATTAATAATTATTATATTGGATTAATTTATATTTTAAATCCATATTAAAACAATTTTTAGGTTATTAAATTCATTAAATGAAAATACACTTATTAAAATCATGTATTTTTCATTATTCATTGAAAAATTTATATTTTATGAAAATTCTCAAAATTTTACTATAAGATAATATTAAAATAGTTTTTAAAGAGAATATATTACTTTATTGGAATAAATGTTTAAGTATGAGACAATTATTTTTAAAATATTTTTTAAAAAATTGACAAAAATTAATTTCCATAAAATTTTAATTTGTTATGAAAAATTTGAAATATTATTATCATGCTCCTAAAAACACATAAGAATAATGTCAAAAAAAATTCATATATAATAAATAAGATTATATAATATAATTAATTAAAATTATTTTATCTAAATAATTGAGATAAATATTATTTGTGTGCATAAAAATAGTTTTTTCAGAAAAATATTTCCTCTATTTTTCATAGTTCTATTTATATTTATAATTAACTAGTAACCAAAGTAATAATTTTGTGCACACATGAAAAAAAATATTTATTATTATTTTAATTCTATTCATACCCTCATTCTAATGTCTATTTGGTGACATTCATATTAAATAATCAAAACTTAATAGTAAGTTACAGTTTTTAAAACATGGGGTATCTGGTAAAATATGCTTTAAAAAAACTATTATTTGGAAGAAATAGTTATATAAAATATTATGGTGATATAATATATCCCATTAAAATGAATAATTCCATTGAATATACATCATTATGAAGAAATTAACATTGTATAATTATTCATTTTTAAATCCTCATATTCTCATATAACATCATCAACCGGGTGTTTTAACCTTAAAACATTGATAATGTTAGTGGTTTGTCTCATAGAATATTATTTTTAATAACTGAAATCTAAAATATTTGAACCTGATAAAAAATATCATGCTCTATATGTTAAAATAAATTTTTCTATACATTTAATAAATTTGTTATGTACTTACTGAGGAGTGTTATAGATAACTCATTGATTACCTGAGAGTGGTTCGATGAACAAAACTAATTATAATATGTTTAATAATTTTAACAAGGGATGATATATCTAGGGATCAACATTGCATTACGTTGTATGCATAAATTAATCCTTTTATTTTTCTTCAACCAGTATCCTCTTCATATCTTAGTCAATTAAATAAAAATTAATGATAAATTTATCTTGCTTGAAAAACTAATATTGTGTTTTAATGAATCACTATATTTATAAAATATGAAAATTTATTCCTTAAATTAAAAAAATTATATCATCTTATCCAATACTGATAAATCGTAATATTATCAATTTATATACTAATAATTGAATGTAGAATTAATTTTCAACGAAAAAAATTCCATAAATTTATAACTATATAAATCATCCAAATTCAGAAGTTATAATTTGTTTTACTAAATCTCCCAAACTCATCTTACATTTAATCCCCCAAATTACATTATGTAGCTCTTAATGTTAATATTACAAATATGTAAATACCTTGTCCACATATTCTCTTCAATCATGGTAATAACATGAATTAACATAAATCATAAATGAAGACATATATGTTCCCACATTCTGTAAATGAAACAACTAATTACTAAATATATTCCACAATACAAAAAAATATGTAAACATCCCCAGTTTTTACATATACAACATTTTCAAAAAATCAATAATTAGTTTTGAGATCATTAATATTATCCAATTTTCTGTATCCACAACAATCATCTTCTAACCAAAATTAAAATCCATTTTCTCAACATGAGGAAAATATTATCATTTACATACCCTTAATCACGTGTTTCACATAAAATATCACATTTCTATTAAATCTATTTTCTATGTGATCAGTACCATTCAACATAGACTTGAAAATCATTAATGAATATTTCCTATAAAATATCCATATACATTTCATGATTCATATGATATAATTATTGTGTTCAAATACATAAACACTCCAATCATACCACATCATTTAAAATCCATTAACAAAGATTCATCATCTTATTCCACATTACCACTTTCCGAAAATAATAATTGTGAATAAATTAGTAGCATTCATAAACCACAATTTAATCATTCATAATATGGTTCACAAAAAAAATATTGTTAAAACATTCCATAACTTTTATATTTCATTTGTAGTATCTTTATCATCAAAATTTTAAATATTACTCAAAATAAATATAATATTTTCTTCATGATATTTCCCACATTGATATAAATCTTCATAATCTCTATACATTCCTCATTTAAAACAGTAATATATTGATTATATCTTATGTACACTAATATTTCCTTCCATTGGGTTGACTGATCAATTCATTTTTCATTGTACATTACAATCTATTTTCCATTATACTCTACACAAAAATGATCAGTGCATTCCCCTGAGTAATTTATTTATGCTATTCATCCTTTATTATTGAAATATTAGAAACTAAATGTTTTTTCATCGAAGGTATCCACATTCAGTGCTCTCAGCAAAATCTATCACCCTCTTCATTTGTGAGTCTGAAAGTTGGTCAAGGTGAAGTATATTAATAATATATCGTGATAACTCAATTGAAATAATCATAGTATCCATCACACCCACCATCATCCTATTTGGTATCTCATTAGAACATTATTTATCCCATTGAACATTAAACCACTTTTATTTAGTTCCCTCCATTGTATTAGTTCAAAATGTAGAGTGTTAGTAACAATATTTATAGTGGGAAACAACATAATATTGGAAAATGTTTTATAATATGTGTAAATCAAGAAACATTTTATTCAATCTATGATACATTGGGTTTAAAATAAACTATTAATTATTATCATTTATTTATATCCTTTATGGTAGTTCATACTGAATGTATGAAATTACCAATACATATCCCTAATTAGTGTCAAACATGTTGGGATGTAGGGACCAATTTTGTGTACCCGATAATTCCATATTCAAGCCCATTGTTCCTTTTTTGGATTTATTACTCTAAGGTACATATATTCTAGAACATCATTGACTTATATTATAAAATAATGGATATTTAGGTACGGTAAAAAAAATCTTCCATACCATAAATTTAGTACCCTATCATATACATAGGATAATCCTAAGGGTTATTAATAATGTTTTCTCATATACATTTCAGAAGGATAACTATAAATTTCCCCAATACCAACTACAAAGACAGAATATTATAATATATAAATATTATTTCCTAATATATGAATATTTATAACCTAACATAATGATTCATGTCATAATTGTTTATGAAAAATTCGTTTGGGAACTTGGAAATATAATTAAATGGTTAATAAGTTGACTAAATCACCTCCCACTAAACTATTCATAACTAGAACCCATATTTGACAAATAAAATCTATTACATAACATTCTATAAATAGGAACAAAAACATTTTAAAGAGAGGGAACAAATGATCAGTAGGGTTAATAAAGTGGGATATCAATATAATATGTGAATAAGAGAATGATTACAAGATAATAACTTTTAAAAATAATACCCAAATTATCATATATGAAAAAAATATCCATGAAATAAATCTTGGGATTTCATTTGAAATTATTAATAATGGAATAAAAGAACATTATCTATTAAAATAAAACATGTTCATAACAAATTGATTATTGGAAAATAGATAAATATAGAAAATAATTCCCATTATAATACAGACAAATTTTTAAGACTATAAAAGTTTATTGTGTTAACACCACAAACAATCATAGATGTTACGGTTCACTATAAACACTATCATTGAGGATTCTTTTCACACCCCAATCTATCACAGTGGTCATGGTTCTCTACCATGATTATCGTAGTTGAAAAAGTCCATTACTAAATAGGGTTAAAGGCCTATTCAAGTCCAATTTATTTACTGATATATCTATATTTACCAAATGTGCCTTAGGGAGATATCTGTCCAACCCATTACAAAATAAAAATAATACATATATTTTCCACAAGATCATAAAAAATTAATTACAACATATCATGTGAAAATTTATACTTTTTATATTCATTCCTCTATAGAATAACATGTAGTCAAGAAACAATTTTCATAATAATATGATAATTTAATCATATAATATACCATGGATTTATTATTTGTGTTTTTTAATAGTTTTTCTTGGTAGAACTTTTGGAAGAGAATTGGATTATATAAACATTTTTTCATCATAAAAAAATCCATTTTGAGATGGAATAAAAATGATGTCTTTTGATAATATCCCTAACAAATCATACGTAAACTCAAAGTATTTCATCAAATATATAATATTATTTTGAATGATGATAAGGATCATTTTGTGAAGAAAATACATTTTCCACATTGAAAAACATTTTTAATAACATATAGCATTTTAAAAATCGCTTTCATTGAAAATAAACTCATTAACTTATTCAGAATGTTTTAAATAACATTTTAAATATTTGATATTGAAAATATACATTAAATTTTCAAAATTAATTTTTTTTAACTAAAATAACCAAATTATTTTTTAAAATCCATTAATTTTAAAATAACATTTGATGTTTGTAAAATAAAAATGAAAAATAATTTAACACATTTCATAATGAAACAATATTGTCCACATTGTAAAGATATTTTTTAAAAATAAAACATATGGAAATAAAATTTCATATAAAACATCCTTCAAAATTTATAATTCCAACCTTAAAAAAATATTTTTCATGATGGGGACTCATTCCATTCAAGTAATATTCAGTTAGATAATTATTACTTGCCTATTTTCAGTAAAATCTAAATGACCCTTTTTTGGAAAACAAGATTAAAATTCCATCTATTTTCTTTAGAGTAAGTAAACAATTAATAAATGGAATTTTACACGACCATATAATAATATAACACTATTATTTAAAATTATTATATAAAACATGTATATTGAAGAAAATTATTTTTGTTCAAGGATTATGATAAATATGATATTTCTTAAAAATATTTGTCTAAATACTTTAGTATATAAAGAATATAAAATGAATTTGAAAACATATATTGATGTAAAATAAGCCATGATGATAAAAATTCTATTGTTTTTTGAATAAATATATCATAATATTGCTTATTTAAAAACCAAATTAAAAAACTCTTGATTGACAATGTGATTTTAACATAAATCCCCGAACACATTAAAAAATTTTATATTATAAGACAAAGTAGATAATATATTATAATGAATATTTATATAAAATTAATAGAATGATATTAATGATATTATGGTTCAATTTGGTAGTATATAATCTTTGGAAATTAATATAGGTTCATTAAATAACATATGTCTCAAAAAAAGGAAATTGAGATATAAATCAATTATCTTAGGACTTATCTTCTTTTGTAACATTCAATACTAATGTGAAATAAATAAAATTTTATTACACATATATTACAGAACCATAAATAAATATATCATTAAATATTATTTTACTAATGACCTTTTATATCCAATTTATTAATAACTCCTTGTTAAAATCATATTTCGGTTAATAACTACTCTATTTCAGGTTTATTTTTCACTTGTTATATTTTTTCCTCATAAATTGATAATGGTTTCATTATATAAAAAATTAAATACATGAAATAAAAATTATATATTTTTACTATGAATATATTTATAGTAATCAATTAATATTTGGGATAGAAAGTGAATTACAACGCTCCTAGAGACAGTATGCCATATGTATGAATAGACATTGTTTCATTTTATGTAAGGATGAATCAAACTTATGGTTAATAATATATTTCATTTATAAAATCATTTATATATATATATTATTTATATTAATTAATTTTTTTACTAAATTCCTTTCAAAACATAAGGGAAAATCAATCACATCGTTTTGTGAGGCGGTAGTCCGTCACACACACAAATGGTGTTATCATATCCTTAATGGTATAGAATGTAAGATGTTTTATTTCATATGATAATTATATAAGTATAAAAATATCATAATTAATATACATATTCATTTAATACATCCTTTTCAAAATCCAAATTAAAAATAAGGATTGACAGATCACATCGATTCACAAGGAAGTGATTAGTAGAACATGTGATCAATGCAATTATTTATCAAATGATTAAAAAATAATAACTTGTATATAGTATTATAAATAATTACATATAAAAATATCATATATATCATATGAATGAAATAAATACAATATTATTTTTTGATATGATTGATGGTGATGGAAGAAGAATAACATTGGTACGTGAGATAGTAGACTTCTATTAAAATGATTGAATGTTTGGTTTCCCATTTGATAGAAGACTAAGTATATATTGATTAGTAAATTAAAATAATGAAATCTCAATATATGGGATATAAATGTTTTATTATATCATCATATTTGTAGAATATTTTAAGGATGTTGAAGAAGAAGTAAAACAAAATAACAAGTTTTAGTATTGTATATCTTTTTTGAAGAACCTATTTGGATTAATACAGAAATCCATCATATGCATGTTTATTAACAAATATAATAACTATATCATTTATTTATGAAATTAATTAAGTTATTATGGTAGTTTTTATTTGACCAATTTGGTTATTGATTATTAATATGCAGGGATAATGGGTTTTATTTATATGTGGGTGAGTGGAAAGAAATGGAATATTTATAAATTATAAATTGTACCCACACTTTTTCAGATTAAAAAATTATTCAAATGTTGTAATTAGGTATCCTTTGATGTTATACGGTCTAAATATGGAAGAATATGGAATCATGATAATTTATTTGGTTATATTACCCCATATATTATTATTATACCCCATGAAAAAATGTTTTAACCTTAACCGTGGAAAATAATTAATTATTTCAGATAATTTTAAAGAAAATAACTTATAATATAATATAAATTTTTCCGATTCTATATATTTAATCAATATTCCCATATTCCCATTACAAATATTTCAAATTTATGTTAAAAAATAATTTCACATACCGGATGAAAATGCAGTTTTCTTAAGATAAATATTTCAAACTCATAGAATTTATTAATACCAAATATAAGTATAGAATTTATTAAAATACCAAAATTTGTAATAAAAAATATACAATTTAGCTAATATTTCTTCAAATAATTTTTTAAAATAATTTTTTTTGTTTTATAATTATTTAATTAAAAATATAATTCCTAATAAAAATAAGTATTATTCATATTAACAAAAAAATATAATTTTCGAGAAAATAATATTTATTTTAATATAAGATATTGTTGAAAATATTATTTAAAAAGTAAAATTATTTTGTTAAAATAATTTTTATTTAATTATTCATGTTAATTTCACATTTATTATGAAAAATAAGACAACATTACCTTGTAGAAAAATATAGTCATTATAACAACCCTATTATTTGTTACACACTTTTACATGATTCTTTACATAAACTATCGTTAAATTAAACTTTGAGGATCAAGAGGTATTATGTCTTGGGAAATAAGGAACATTACATAACATCTTAAGAAATGCAGCATAACATATTTATTGAATTTTTTTTACATGACCACGCATTCTTTCGTACTTTGCATCACATATGATATCCTGAGTACATACATAAGAAATGAGATGAGTTATAAATCCTATTAATGGAGAAAACCAGGCATAAAATGAAATATAAACTTTTTTTTAAGAAATATGAATATCTGTGGGGAATAATATAAATGTGAATGTAATGGAATGATATATCATGGTTATCATAACATGGAGATGTGACATCAACATTTAACATGATACTAGCATGTGCCAAGCCTCATTGAACATGGATCATGAGTAAACCCTCATTGAACATGAATTATTATGATTAAAACCAAATTGGACATGAATTATAAATATTCAACACTCATTTCACTTAACGTATCATTATACTATTCTATACCCAATTCATTAGAGCGCTATCAGGGAACACCCTTTAGAAACATTTCATTTCATGGAAAAGTGTGCCACCTGGATCATATAAGATGGAATCATTAAATATAATAAGTTATTAAATTATTTTGTATTTTTGAATAGTTTAATTTATGTACCATTAAATATATATATGTTCATAATTGTGAATACCCTTGATAGTAAAATGGTTTGGTATTCACAACCTGATGATTTTGTCTTGGAAAATTGCGGTACTATTTCAGCAACATAACGTAATCATATATAAATTCATAAGATGTGATCATTAGAAAGAAAGGTATATACCATTATTTATACAAAAAATATATAGAATGTGCATCACAGAACATAATATCCCAAATAAATTAAATGGAATTTAGATGAATAATTTCGGATAAATACTTGAATAAAATTAGAATAGATAAATCCCATATAGAATTTCATCATGGAAACGGGTGTACATGGATGGGATTGATGAGAGATAAAGAGGAATATCCTAAATAAGAAATATTTAGGGTAGTATGGGGGAGTAGATAAATCATAACCCAATATTATTAATTGAATGTAAAAGGTTATTACAATTATAAGAAACATGGATAACAATGAGAAAGGAAAAAATCACTTACCAAAACTCATCCCAGTAAAAGGTATGATTAAAAGATCACAGAGGGGTTGATGAGAGATAATGGAATATAAAATCCTATATAAAATAAATCTATAATATGTGGGTTGTTGAAAATAATAACCCAACATATATATATGGAACATAAGAATCATAATGTAAGACATTATCATGAATGGAAAGAAGAATAGTCTAATCCCATAAGACAATTTGGCATGGTAATAGGTATATATAAATGCTCATAAATGGGATAAATTAATGTTAAAGGGGATATAAACAAGAATCAATCAATTAGTTAGTAATTATAATTTTAATAACATATCCTAATATATTAATTAATGAAATTAAACATCATTACGTGAAAATAATTCATGATAAAAGAAGAGGTTGGAGGATCCCTAATAGAATTTCAGCATAGTAATGACTTAGTTAATTTTCTAAATGAGAGAGTATTTATGATCCCTCATTTAAATAACATCAATTCTATGGCAAGGTAATTATTGAAATAGATTTTAAAATCTTTCAATTGATATTAAAAGAACTAATCTAATAAAATCTTCTTGAATTCAAAGAGGATGAGAGGATTCCCATACATGACTGTGTGACTTCTTGCTCTTGACGATGGGTTTATTGAATGATTGGGGAAAAATGGGGGCATTATAGGTAGTAGAGGGAATGGTAGGGTTGTGCTCCATGAATTTTCAGTAATGATACATAGGATCATTGATGCGATTATATAGGAAAAGAGAGGATAATTTTTTAATATTTCACAAATTAGTTATTGAAATATATATAATTAAATATCTATAACCACTAACCATCGCTTGGTTTTTTATCAAATATTATCCCAAAGGGTTTATTAAAACATTATTTAATAATTCCAATTTTTTAACTTATTAAAACATTTGGCATTCTTATTTATAGGTGAGTCACACTATCTTGGAAATCATTTTTAAATGGTAAAATATATTATATGTCCTAGAGGGTCCATTATGACATTGTAAAATTAATCGAACAAATCTAAAATCACATTAATTTAATGTTAAAACATATTTTGGACTTATACCTATTATTGTATATTATTACATCACCATTGGGTCATTATGAAGTCATAAAACACATTATATATTTAAATTGTATTTAATTGTTTCCCAAAAATTCAAATATCTAAATTATTTTTTAAAAAATTGACAATTAGATAATATTGACATCATGAATCCATAAAAATATTCATTTTATATCACTAATTTTATAAATATGTGAATTTTCACTTCTAATATAAAAACCGACATTTATTTAAAATTAACGGGTTTGATAAAAATATCTTTCAATCCGTAATATAAATTACCAATATATATAAATTATACGATAATTTATATTTAATAAAAAACCATTTGTTAAATAATTTTTTTTGAAATAATATTTAATTCCATAGTCCATTAATTCCTCAAAATAAATTTCTTAATTGAATATTTACAAAAAACTTGTACTTTAAAATCTTTTTACAGAATAACAATAATAAAATGAATGTATATTCCTTATTCTATACAAAAATAATGAACACAATCATAGTGCTTGGTTCTTGTTACATAACCCCTTATAACACCAACATAATACCTAACAAAAAAGTATTCTAATTTGAAAAACACTTTAGGTGGATCAGAGAACATCACTTGGGTGTTAATCTTTATAAACATCCACTCCTCTCATAGGCGATTCTGTTCTAGCTTAATGTGTTGAAGGGATTGGTATAGTGGGAAGCCTAGTGATGCTACCTCCATACTGATCTCTGAAAAATGTGATTCGTATAGAGAAATTATACTAGATGAGGTCAAAGTTTCTTTTAGCTCAGTAAATTGGATTTGTTAAAGCCCAATATTTATACTAATCATGTGATCACAGCTCAATGACTATATTAGCAAAGTGACAATTATTAACGTTATTTTAAAATTATAAAACAAAAAACCATGTAACTGAATATGTTTTATATAACCATTTTACAAAATAAGAAATTTAATTATATAAATAGTAATTTTAATTAAATTTTTTTACAGTAATTACAATCATCCCCTTTAAAAAAATTTCCCTTAGAAATTTCTTTTTCCCACAATAAAACATATGAGGGTAACCCTAATTTATCACTTCCTCTGATTCCCAGCTTGCTTCTTCAAACATGTGGTTTCACCACACACTTTAATGAGAGGGAATTGTATTATTTCAATGTACCTTTTACCTATAATGTAATATATTTATAGGCCTCTTATCCTAGGTGAGTTCATTCTATAATGGTACACCCTTTGGATTGAGTACATGCGATGGGTCAGGTATGTACTTCCTCAAAAGCGATACATGAAATTCATCAGGTACTTGAGACAAGTTTGGTGGGAGTGATAGTAGATAGTCCACTACTACTATGTGGATGAGGATATTAAATGTCCTGATGAACCTCATAAGAATATTTCCCTTATTCCCATATCTCATAACTATCGTCCACCATAATATGTAGAATAATACCATGTATCCAGCATCAATCTCTAGATCTCATTAATTATTATCATCATATATCTTTTTCAACTCTGAGAAGTTTTAATGTGAAACTGGAAGGTCCTAGCCATCTCCCCCGTTTCTTCTACCATTTATGGACCTATGAGTTTTCACTCCCCAACATTATCTCAACATGAAAATGTTTTTCACATATTCCAATAATGGGATTCATATGGAGAGATTTGGATGATTGAGTAGAAACTATTATTATAATAGTTCTCAAACTAAGGAAGGTGTTGATCCCATACCCCTTTGAAGTCCATTGAGCTTGAGCTCAAAAATTCCTTTAGTGTTTAAATAGTCCGCTCATATTGGGCATCAGTTTAAGGATTATAAGTTGTACTATTGTTCAGAAATGTAGTCATATCATGTTGGATAATCATGCAGAACATATAGGCAGATCTTGGATATTGATCGTATACAATAGATACTGTTAAACCATGAATCCATACCACTTCTCTGAGGAATATTTGTTCTAGTTGATCCAATGAGAAATCCTCTTGTATAAAAATTAATCGTGCAACCTTGGTAAGAGTATCCATAACAACCCAAATAGCATTTTTTTTCTTTGGATGACTTCAGAAGACCATTGAAAAAGTCAATGGTTATGTTCTCCCATTTATGTGTTTGTGTGTGTGTGTGTAATGGTTTCATCATCCACTTAGTCTTCTATAAGGCCCCATCCTTAAAACTTACTTAATCTTGAGTTATTACAAGATTACACATTGAGGATCTTTTTAGGTTTAGAGTTCTAGAGAATTAGATCATGAAACTTGCATTACATTCCACATTTAAACAAAGTGGTTACATAAAAGACAGTATTCATTCTTCCTCTCAACATAAACATATTGAAAATAAAACATGGATTCTTTCTTGACACATCCTTGACACTATCATCACATCATGTACCTTTCCCTTGACCTGTGAAAAACATTTCAAAAACTTGGGATGAGCATAAAAAGCTCAGTAAGGGTTATAAAAAATATGGAAAGGAAACATGAGTTCATATATACATAAGAATGAAATCATACTTTACCCATAAAACAAAGGCACTTTAACATACCTCATCAAACCATGAATAAATCATAGAAATCATAAGACATAAAGGTAACTTGAGGCATTCATAACATTCTTACGTAGGGAGTAACCCACTTGGTTACGTTTGGAATACCCATCATAGTATATTCCCTAAATCTCTTCGGAGAAACCTTAACATTTCACTCCATCGCGTTACCCAATGCATTGGAGAGATATATCGGGCTCACCCACCCTTAGTTTATCACGGAACCACCCTTCTTCATAACAATACCCAAGAACCATAACATAATCTTATCACATAAAACATGCATAAAGGAAACATAACATTTCCACCTTTAAATAACAAGATATCAATACCACACATTGATATAAAAACATTATCAAAACCATTTTCAGTACCAAAATAAAAGAAAAGTAAAACATGGTATTTATTTTCCTTTTAAAAAGATGGTATGACATGTAGAAGAAGCCGAAACTCAAATGATGGTCACGGCGGCGGAGAAGTCGTTGTCGCCGCATACGTACGACAAAAACATTCCCTTTTGTCATTTAGTAAACGCTTCGTATAAAAAAGATTCCTTTTGAATAAACGTAAAAGTCAAAGGGGTTTATACACCATATAAAAGAAGGTTGTGTATAAAACAGAATATGCCTCAATGAAAGAAGATTGAGACGAAGTCCCATACAAAGACAGTATCCTTGGCTTAAGGATAAATCAATTACATAATTATGTGTGACAAAATAATACACCAAATATAAGTGGATATTAAGTGTAAAATAATAAAAGGTCATTCACACATATTCAAAGGATGACATATTCAATAACTACATATTGAACCCAAAGAAATCGAAATTGGGTTAAGAAGTTCCCATGACAACCTAACGGCGTCACATCAAAATGAGTTGATGAGAGATAAAAAGTGTATCTCATCACTTGGACATAAAATTTACATCAGTAAGGATATATGAGAACATATCCCAACATAACAATATGTAAATTAAAAGACCCCACAAAATAAGTCTTTTAAAAAAAGAGGAGGGTGAAAGGTTCCCTTACCGACTTGGGTATCTTTCAAAACATACACCCCATGAAAGAAGGACAATAAATAATTGATGTAAATACTTATAAACGAACGTATATTACACAAAGAGTAGAATAATGGGAAGTACATACACCACTCAAAGGAAATTGTGGCAAATGTAGCATAAATCTCACGGGAATAAAAGTGAGATGAAAAATCCCTTACGAAAACTCGGCAGCCTAACGTCGCCACTCAAAACTTCCAAAATGGATTGATGAGAGATAATAGGGTATCTCATCATATGAACATAAAAAAAATTACAGTAATATTAATATAAAAGAACATCCCAATAAAAAGAAAGATGATCTTTAAAAGGAATGACATAAAAGAGTGTACTTAAAAAGAAAGAGAGGAGTATGATCCCTTACCTCGGATCCGACTTGACTCGATCGTTCTTTAACGCCCTGAATAATAAACTTGAGTTAATTTATACTTGTTTAATAACCCTTTTTCAAGTTCATTATTCCTTTTATATCACTTATTTCTATGTCATGAACACTATGTAATTATTTAAGTTAATAACGGTCGTTTTAACGATCATTGGTATTTGAGTCAAAAATAAGCCCTTTATAAATACAAGTTGTTCATGTATTCATTATATCCAGAATGGTATTCATGATGTAGATATTACATATGTCATATATATCTAGTAAATTCATGCATTTATAATATTACATTATCATTTAGAGGTAAGAAATGAAATGCACCGTTCATGGAGACGGTAAGCCGTACGTACGCATGAACACTACTTTCATTTCTATTTCATATTTTATAGAATGGAAACATAATTATATAAAGTTATATCATAATTCCAGTATAATAAAATATACAATATCATTAACTTTATCCTTTACACATCCCACTTATGGTATTAACGAATCAAATCACTTTCAGGGGGCGGTAGTCCGCACTTCCTAAAATGAAGATATCGTGTTTACCCATAATGGAAACAATAATGGTATGACATAAATGAAAAAATACAGAAGCTTTATGAAAGAATAAACATATTATATATCATATATAAAAATAGTGACATTATAACGGCCACCTTTTAAGGTGTTAAATGAGTATTGAACAATCATCATTTCGGGAGGCAGAACTTCGCCATCCACGGAAACCGTATGTTCTTTAACCATTTGATGTAGTTGTGTGAGAGTGTAGCTCAAATAAATCTTATAAAAACATCCTAGTATATTGAAGATACTGGTGTTGTTACCAAAGAAGTAAATAAAAAGAGTTTAGGGGGTTGGAGAAGCAAAATAAAACAAATGAACATGAGAGAATGAATTACCTTTAAAAGTGTAACTCCTTTTGATTTGAGCCTAAAGGCTTCCTTTGAAAGGATTCTGCCCAAAGGGAATCCTCTAGGATGAGGAGAGGTATGTGGAGAGAGTAAATGGGCAGGGTATGGCCGAGCCAAAGGCTTGAGGAGTGTGTGAAATGAGGTAGAGGTGGGGGCCTTTTATAAGAGGAGAGGAGGGGCACTTTTGGAAAGTAAAGAAATATTATTTTATTTGAAAATGTTTTTCGGTTTTAAAAGGTCCCACATTGATATAATTCGTGGATAAGGTGATAAGGGTTAAACATCCACCCATCCAATAAGTTTTGGACATGTGTAGGTCTTAGATATTACATTATCTTTCCATTTTATTTAAATCGTTAAATAATGAGGTCATCGTTGCATCACCATGATGTCGTAATTAAATTAATTTATTTAATATCTAAAAATTATAAAAAAAATACTATGACGTAGGAAATATTTTTATCTTTCTAATGAATATTTATAGTCAAAATTTGGACTTGTGTAACCCCACTTAAAAACTGTTTTAGTAAAACAACTCATGTTTGTGTCAATTTAATTTTAACATTAAATAAATATATATTAATGTCATTTTCCAACCAAAGTGGCTCCATGGGGTCTCCAAGTAGACCCATGGGATGTCTGGGTCGGCCATGACTCATCCAATAGGAGTAGGACAAGTGTAATGCTGTTTTCATATTTTTATAATATCATTTTTACCTTAAATTACACTAATTACCTCTAATCGCGATTAATGAAAAAAAGTTACTATTCACCAAAAAATTATTTTCATCCCATTGAACCACATTTTACATAATAATGACAACCACGTATGTCAGATTTTCAAAATTCAATACACATTAGTGGTAAACTTTCATTTAACTGAAAAATCAGTTTGCTTGATTACCACTTAGTGGTTTCACTATTCATCAAAAATTGGAGTTTTTCAGAAAATTACCAAAAATTCACCCTAAGCTATATTTGATATTCCGAATTCAAAAATGATGTCTATTTTACAAAATTCAAAACATATAAGTTGAATTAATTAATTTAATAATTAATTCCCACTGTCAGAGCAAATAGCGTGTTTTTATGAAACAATAAGTATCAAAAGACTGACACTAGTTTAAGTATGATTTCAAAGTGAAATTAATTTCAAAGATCACTATTGGATTAAATGGTAAAAATATATTCTAATTTTACTTTAAAACCAATTCAAAATATAATCTAATCATATAAATAAATTAGATTAAAAAGTGGTTTTGAATTAAAATACAACATTTTTCACTATTTATTAAAAAATGAACTTTATCGGAAAAATACCCAAAAATTACACAAAGTAAAATTTGATGTCCCGATTCTAAAGAAGAGTTTTATTTGGTCCAAAAGAATTTATAAGAGTGATCAAAACTATATTTAATGACAGTTCTCCATCAAAAGGTGATAAGTGAACCTTTAGTGAAAATTAGGGTATAAACGCCTAAAATTGAATTCTTTCCATATTTTAAGCCTTTATCTTTTATTGGATAAATGTAAAAACATTTAAAAAACATATATAATCATATTTTAGTTATTTCTATCCATTCTCACCAATACAACGGCTACATGTTAACTATCATTTAAAATAATATTATTTTATTATTAGAGTGCAACGTAAGATTCCCAAGAAACTCGTTGTTGCGTGTTGGGTACGCCATCGAGCATAGCATACCCTTTAAAGTCATATTAATATTTTATTCACAAATATGGATAAATATGAAAATGTCATATTCTTTATTTACCTGGGGTGTTACATCCTTCCCCCCTTTTGAGAATTGCGTCCTCGCAATTTTAAAATTGGGCTTGGAAACATCCTTGAAAGTCCCACATCGGAAGAAGAGTCGGTAAAACAATCACTTTAAAATAAAGAAAGATAAGTACAGAGGTCACTCGAGTTAACCCGTACTAGGATTCCATGTAAGAAAACATGGAAATGGAGGGTAAAACCAAGGGTTATGTTCCGAGGGAGAGTGATAGAAAACATGTTTAGGAGAAAGTTAACCACAAGAAAATCACAAACTTGTGATGGGTTAAACGGTATTCGATTCCCCAGTAGGAAAAGTTAATAGACAACATTTTTGTTTTAAGTTACTTTTTATTGAGGAATTTATTCATAAGGAAACATAATCACTTATCATGTTGACTTTCAACTTTTACTAGATTCCTTAGTCAAACTCATATTTTTTTCCAAAAGGCGAGTATTTAGGGAGACTTGTTCGCATTAAGAGTACTATAATAAACTTCTAGAGAATCACCTAATCCACAAAAGAGAACTATATACTTCCCATATCTTTAGACCTTAACCATAACCAAAACCAAAAAGGCTAGTACAAGATCAGACAATCCAGAAAAGGATAACCCTTTATAAAAAGAAAATCTATGCTCAATATCCAAAATTTGTCCAACACAACCCAAAGTTCAACGAGGACTATTCGGTAACCAATTTTTCCATAAAATTCTTCAAAGTAAACCAATCTAAGATTGAAACCCAAATATTTGAAGGATTTAGTCACATAGTCTTCCAAGTTAAATCGCAACATTTATCTCCAAACAACATCTGTTGCTCCTAAAGTCTCGTATTGAAAAGTAATTAACCTAATCACATATCCTCCATGATAGGTTAATAATTTTCTTAAATAACCCAAAATCAACTTACTCTTAATTCATAAAATCATATAACTAAAAAGAATCAGTCAAACTAACCAGGGACTTCACGTAGTCCAGTGCTAGGCGATAAATACCAGTCCCACTTTGGTTGTGGGTTCGATTCCCGCAGCTTTGTCCGACGCGACGGGTTGTCACACGGTCTGCGTGTTGTCCTTTTTCCAAAACTATATAATTCTTAAATCATTCCCCAAAAAGAGATAAAATCATCAAAAATGATCATTACATATTTTAACCGAAAGTTTATATCATGCCTTTCATTTTCCAGCATATCATATAATAACCCATAATTACCTCAAAAGTAAGGATCATATAAACTCTAATGGTTACCTTTATAATTATTACCTGAACTTCCACATCGATTGGTCATCTCGTACATGATGCATTATAGAAAATACCAAGGTTCAAGTGGTTGATCATGACTCCTTGATATTTGGTTTACAACAACCACGAGTTTCCTCATTTAATCCTCCAATTTATCTAGTATCTTAATCAGAGAACCACCACAGTTTCCGTTAAACCTGTTGTCTATCTGGTTCCTGCTAGATCCATCCATTCACTAAAAACAGAAATGTCAGTGTGAGTATATCAAAAAAACCATCATGTACTAATGAGGAAGGTAAGCACTAAGATATACTTACTCATTCACTTTATCTAAAACTAGGACTCTTTCTGAAATCCTAACCATTATGGTAAAGTCACTTATGCTTAGAGAATACCCTAACCTCTAAAGTTATCTAAACCGACCTTTGATACCAACTATAAGGCCCCAACCTTAAACCTTACTTAATCTTGAGTTATTACAAGATTACACATTGAGGATCTTTTCAGGTTTAGAGTTCTAGAGAATTAGATCATGAAACTTGCATTACATTCCACATTTAAAAAAAGTGGTTACATAAAAGACAGTATTCATTCTTCCCATCAATGGAAAGATATTGAAAATAAAACATGGATTCTTTCTTGACACATCCTTGACACTATCATCACATCATGTACCTTTCCCTTGACCTGTGAAAAACATTTCAAAAACTTGGGATGAGCATAAAAAGCTCAGTAAGGGTTATAAAAAATATGGAAAGGAAACATGAGATCATATATACATAAGAATGAAATCATACTTTACCCATAAAACAAAGGCACTTTAACATACCTCATCAAACCATGAATAAATCATAGAAACCATAAGACATAAAGGTAACTTGAGGCATTCATAACATTCTTACGTAGGGAGTAACCCTCTTGGTTACGTTTGGAATACCCATCACAGTATATTCCCTAAATCTCTTCGGAGAAACCTTAAAGTTTCACTCCTTCGCATTACCCAATGCATTGGAGAGCTATATCGGGCTCACCCGCCCTTAGTTTATCACGGAACCACCCGTCTTCATAACAATGCCCAAGAACCATAACATAATCTTATCACATAAAACATGCATAAAGGAAACATAACATTTCCACCTTTAAATAACAAGATATCAATACAACACATTGATATAAAAACATTATCAAAACCATTTTCAATACCAAAATAAAAGAAAAGTAAAACGTGGTATTTATTTTTCTTTTAAAAAGATGGTATGGCATGTAGAAGAAGCCGAAACTCAAATGATGGTCACGGCGGCGGAGAAGTCGTTGTCGCCGCATACGTACGACAAAAACATTCCCTTTTGTCGTTTAGTAAAAGCTTCGTATAAAAAATATTCCTTTTGAATAAATATAAAAGTCAAAGGGGTTTATACACTATATAAAAGAAGGTTGTGTATAAAACAAAATATTCCTCAATGAAAGAATATTGAGACGAAGTCCCATACAAAGACGATATCCTTGGCTTAAGGATAAATCAATTACATAATTATGTGTGACAAAATAATACACCAAATATAAGTGGATATTAAGTGTAAAATAATCAAAGGTCATTCACACATATTCAAAGGATGACATATTCAATAACTACATATTGAACCCAAAGAAATCTAAATTGGGTTAAGAAGTTCCCATGACAACCTAACGACGTCACATCAAAATGAGTTGATGAGAGATAAAAAGTGTATCTCATCACTTGGACATAAAATTTACATCAATAAGGATATATGAGAACATATCCCAACATAACAATATGTAAATTAAAAGACCCAACAAAACAAGTCTTTTAAAAAAAGAGGAGGGTGAAAGGTTCCCTTACCGACTTGGGTATCTTTCAAAACATACACCCCATGAAAGAAGGACAATAAATCATTGATGTAAATACTTATAAACGAAATTATATTACACAAAGAGTAGAATAATGGGCAGTACATACACCACTCAAAGGAAATTGTGGCAAATGTAGCATAAATCTCACGAGAATAAAAGTGAGATGAAAAATCCCTTACGAAAACTCGGCAGCCTAACGACGCCACTCAAAACTTCCAAAATGGATTGATGAGAGATAATAGGGTATCTCATCATATGAACATAAAAAAAAATTACAGTAATATTAATATAAAATAACATCCCAATAACAAGAAAGATGATCTTTAAAAGGAATGACATAAAAGAGTGTACTTAAAAAGAAAGAGAGGTGTAGGATCCCTTACCTCGGGTCCGACTTGACTCGATCGTTCTTTAACATCCTGAATAATAAACTTTAGTTAATTTATACTTGTTTAATAACCCTTTATCAAGTTCATTATTCCTTTTATATCAATTATTTCCATGTCATGACCACTATGTTATTATTTAAGTTAATAACGGTAATTTTAACGATCATTGGTACTTGAGTAAAAAATAAGCCCTTTATAATTACAAGTTGTTCATTTATTCATTATATCCAGAATTTTATTCATGATGTAGATATTAAATATGTCATATATATATAGTACATGCATTCATTTATAATATTACATTATCATTTAGATGTAAGAAATGAAATGCACCGTTCATGGAGACGGTAAGCCGTACGTACGCATGAACGCTACTTTCATTTCTATTTCGTATTTTATAGAATGGAAACATAATGATATAAAGGTATATTATAATTCCAGTATAATAACATATATAATATCATTAACTTTATCCTTTACACATCCCACATATGGTATTAACGAATCAAATCACTTTCAGGGGGCGGTAGTCCACACTTCCTAAAATGAAGATATCGAGTTTACCCATAATGGAAACAATAATGATATGTCATAAATGAAAAAATACAGAAGCTTTATGAAAGAATAAACATATTATATATCATATATAAAAATAGTGACATCATAATGGCCACCTTTGAAGGTTTTAAATGAGTATTGAACAATCATCATTTCGGGAGGCAGAATTTCGCCATCCACGGAAACCGTATGTTATTTAACCATTTGATGTAGTTGTGTGAGAGTGTAGCTCGAATAAATCTTATAAAAACATCCTAGTATATTGAAGATACTGGTGTTGTTACCAAAGAAGTAAATAAAAAGAGTTTAGGGGGTTGGAGAAGAAAAATAAAACAAATGAACATGAGAGAATGAATTACCTTTAAAAGTGTAACTCCTTTTGATTTGAGCCTAAAGGCTTCCTTTGAAAGGATTCTTCCCAAAGGGAATCCTCTAGGATGAGGAGAGGGATGTGGAGAGAGTAAATGGGCAGGGGATTGCCGAGCCAAAGGCTTTAGGTGTGTGTGAAATGAGGTAGTGGTGGGGGCCTTTTATAAGAGGAGAGGAGGGGCACTTTTGGAAAGTAAAGAAATATTACTTTATTTGAAAATGTGTTTAGGTTTTAAAAGGTCCCACATTGATATAATTCGTGGATAAGGTGATAAGGGTTCAAATACACCCATCCAATAAGTTTCGGACATGTGTAGGTCTTAGATATTACATTATCTTTCCATTTTATTTAAGTCGTTAAATAATGAGGTCATCGTTGCATCATCATGATGTCGTAATTAAATTAATTTATTTAATATCTAAAAATTATAATAAAAATACTATGATGTAGGAAATCCTTTTAGCTTTATAATGAATATTTATAGTCAAAATTTGGACGTGTGTAACCCCACTTCAAGACTGTTTTAGTAAAACAACTCATGTTTGTGTCAATTTAATTTTAACCTTAAATAAATATATATTAATATCATTTTCCAACCAAAGTGGCTCCATGGGGTCCCCAAGTTGACCCATGGGTTGTCTTTGTCGGCCATGACTCATCCAATAGTAGTAGGACAAGTGTCATGGTGTTTTCATATTTTTATAATATCATTTTTACCTTAAATTACACTAATTACCTCTAATCGCGATTAATGAAAAAAAGTTACTATTCACCAAAAAATTATTTTCATCCCATTGAACCAAATTTTACATAATAATGACAACCATGTATGTCAGATTTTCAAAATTCAATACACATTAGTGGTAAACTTTCATTTAACTGAAAAATCAGTTTGTTTGATTACCACTTAGTGGTTTCACTATTCATCAAAAATTAGAGTTTTTCAGAAAATTACCAAAAATTCACCCTAAGATATATTTGATATTCCGAATTCAAAAATGATGTCTATTTTACAAAATTCAAAACATATAAGTTGAATTAATTAATTTAATAATTAATTCCCGCTGTCAGAGAAAATAGTGTGTTTTTATGAAACAATAAGTTTCAAAAGATTGACACTAGTTTAAGTCTGATTTCAAAGTAAAATTAATTTCAAAGATCACTATTGGATTAAATGGTAAAAATATATTCTAATTTTACTTTAAAAAAAATTCAAAATATAATCTAATCATATAAATAAATTAGATTAAAAAGTGGTTTTGAATTAAAATACAACATTTTTCACTATTTATTAAAAAATTAACTTTATCGGAAAAATACCAAAAAATTACACAAAGTAAAATTTGATGTCCCGATTCTAAAGAAGAGTTTTATTTGGTCAAAAAGAATGTATAAGAGTGATCAAAACTATATTTAATGACAGTTCTCTATCAAAAGGCGATAAGTGAACCTTTAGTGAAAATTAATGTATAAAAGCCTAAAATTGAATTCTTTCCGTATTTTAAGCCTTTATCTTTTATTGGATAAATGTAAAAACATTTAAAAAACATATATAATCATATTTTAGTTATTTCTACCCATTCCCGCCAATAAAATGGCTACATGTTAACTACCATTTAAAATAATATTATTTTATTATTAGAGTGCAACGTAAGATTCCCAAGAAACTCGTTGTTGCGTGTTGGGTATGCCATCGAGCATAGCGTCCCCTTTAAAGTCATATTAATATTTTATTCACAAATATGGATAAATATGAAAATGTCATATTCTTTATTTACCTGGGGTGTTACATCTTTTACCTCTCACCCTTATATTTATGAAAAAACATGCACTTTGATGTATACTCAATGATCTATTGATTCATTTTATCCACCCAATAATTTTAATAGATGTCTCGAAACGTCATTGTGATTTCTATGATTATGGAGAAATTATAAATTTGTGCATCATCCAAAATTTCATTATATAACACCATATTTGATGGAATACATTTTATTGGCCAATGTCTCACAATTCCTTATTCATTAACATTGAACTCTAATGATGTTCTTTTTATGATAGTTTCCACTTTCTTCTGAATTCCCACATCATCATTTTAGGAATCTTTTAAACTTTCCAAAAGTTATGGTTGGGTTTTCCTTTGTGAAAGGATTGATTATGTTTAATCCTTTATGATTCCCATGTTCATGTTAATAAAATCTATGATGATTAGATAATTTTCAATTCTCATCAATTATAGAATCTCTCAGTTCTTTCTGGAAAGAGCATCCACCACCTTGTTCGCATTCCCATGGTGGTAATGGATTGTGAAGTCCTAGTCTTTGATCCACTCCAACCAACTTCGTTGAACATCATCAACTCTTTATGTGTTAATATATACATGAGGCTTCTATGATCTGTCTACAATTAAATCTTCTCCCCAAATAGGTTGTGTAACAAAAACATTAATATGATGATTACTGAAGCCAACTCCAGATCAATTTTTGGATATTTGTTTCATAAAAATTCAATTTCCTTGAATAATATGAATTGATTTTTTCATTTATTATCAATAAAAAATACCATTACCTTCATATAAGCTATACTAAATACAACAAAAAGTACCCTTATGGTGGGTTTTGTGAGAAAGAGTATAGTGATAATCCTCTTTTTAAACTCCATGATGTTATATTCACATTCATCACTCAAATAGAACTTGACAACCTTTCAATTTATCATGGAAAAAGGGTTTCAAATTCGTAATGTTTTTCTCACAAACCCGTGATAATATCCAGCTAACCCAAGTTGCTAGGGATTTATGTTAAATATGATGGCATCAACCATCACTCAAGTGAATCTATCATATATGGATCGATAAATATCCCATTACCTGTGTTGCGATGAAATAATAATGATTCCTCCATCTACTAGAATTCACTCCCGATGTACATTGCATAGATATTATCCTTTCTCAATTTCTATAGTACAGTGCCTACATGATCCTCATGATCATCCTTGTTTTTAGATATTATTAAAATATAGTCTATAAATATGACCATAAATTTTCTAAGGTAATCTCTAAAGACTCTATTCATAGAGTCCATAAATATTGATAGAATATCAGTGAGTCTGAAATGTATTACTATGAATTCATAGTTCCCATATTTTGTTTGAAAAGAATACTTTTAGATATCCTCCATCTTCACTACTAGATGGAAATACCCCGACCACAGATCCACCTTGGATAAATATTGTGCTCCTAGATTTTTATCAAAAAATCCATCAATTCATGGAAGAGGATACTTGTTCATTGTCATGATTTTTTTTAGTCATGATAATCAATGAAAATTGGTATTGATTCATCCTTATTATTGAACAGGTGGACTGGTGAACCCCATGGGGAAGCACATAGTTATAAAAACCCTTTAACTAAATTATCATATAGTTGTTTCTTTAGATCCTCATGCTCCACATCATCCATTCTATATGGAGTCTTGTATATTGTCAAATCGGCACATGTAAAATAACCTATAGTTCAACATATTTTCTATGAGGAAGACCACGAAATTCATTGGGAATCACTTTAGTGAATTCCATTACAATATGGATGCCATCAAGGATGGTTTCTTCTTGAAGCTCAACCATCTAGGAACGATATGCATGCTCATAAGGAAGTAATATTTATTCTTCATATTATGGTGCTAAATAATAATTATCCTTCATATTTCACTTGTATATAATTGAGGATCGATTCCCTACATGGAGAGTGATTTATCTCTCATAGAAATCTATGTTTGATAAATTTAGGGAAAGCCATTCCATATGAAGAATTACATCAAATTCCACAAGTGGGAGTTTCATGTGGTTTTCCAAGAATTTAAATACCCAAATATTCATAGGGGAGTATTTAAATTCATGGGATGTAATAATTTCCCCATTTTCTATTCTCCATAAGATGTCTAATTCTTTGATTTTTGGTGGTTTTGGGATTGTTTCACTAAAATTTTGGCATATAAAATAATTTTTAGAAATTGAATAAAAAATTATATTGGATTTTCATGAAAAAATAACTACCTTACCTATCACCACTTCATTTTGGGTATTTTCATCTGTGGTAGAGATGGAAAAGATATCCTTTACTACCACGGAGGTTATTGGTTTCCTCTGAAAACCATTTGCTTTGGTAACTAGTTTATAATGTTCTATGGTACTTTTTAGTTGATGTAATGAATAATGAGTTGAGGGTGGAAATGAGTGTTCCTCTCCCCTTTCACAGAAATTAGTTTCTCTTGTAGTAAATTACTTGCCACGTTCCATTCTCTTATACACTAAAAACGTTTCCTTGTCCCTTTTATATAGTTTATGGGGTTCTTTTTTCTCAACCATTGGAAAGTGGGCTGCTAGAATTTCTTTTCACCGTTTTATTTATCAATCAAACCACAATAATTAAATTCCACTTCCTGCTTCATATCCTCATGAATCCCATGATATTTTATGATATCTATTTCAACATTTATGAAACATCGAACAATTTATTCATAACTATCTATGTCATTAATCGCTAGGGAATTTTGTGTGCTAGGTTTAAACCCACCATAAAAGTGTCCATCTTTTAATTCAGGGGTAACAATAATGTTGGAGGCGTATCCTGAAGGGCTCGTGATTTTTTCCATGTATGCTCCAATAAATTTGTCATCTTTTTCTTAAGGAAATGTAAGACCCTTTCCATTTTATGTAAGTGGGTGCAAAGAAAATATTTATCAAAAAACATTTTTCCATAAATCATTTTATTTCAATGCCTCAATATCTTCCTCAATATTGGTATTTTTGATCAACATCCACCATTAATATGAATCACCATACATATGATAATCATCCATAAAAACTATATTTTGTTTGGAGCACTAATAGATGTGTAATATCTTTTCAATGGATTGGATCCATTGTTTAGTGATTGAGGGATCAAATGATCCATTAAAAGATAGATTCCATTCTCAGGATGCTCCTGATTTCATCTTGTTCTTAATTTGGGGGGGGGAGGGGGTTGGACGTTCTTCTATACCAATAATTCTATTCAAAACATGAGTAAAATGAGAGAGTATCATGAAAATGTTTGTGAATCCTACACTTATTAGATTGGGAAACTCATTAGAACAGTCATCACATTGATCTTCTCATTGGATGTTATCTTTTGTACTCCTTTTACAATCCAATGGATGGAATAAAATGAATGTTATGGGAAACAAATAAGGGGAATACAATGTCAAAAATTGATAGCTTATAAATTACTTTACTTTCCTTAACTTATTAATTTATAAGAATCAATCATTGTTATCATTGATAAACTCCCCAACAAATATTCATAGAGGAATTTATTTATTATTTTAAAAAATGTCCATACTTAGATTATGAATTTTAAAAATCTTATACCCCTTGTGTGTCAATCCAAGATTACATCAAGACCTGTTTTCATTCACCAGTTCCTATTTGAGTGAAGATGAATGCGGTGTTTTTGGGTTTTACCCCTAAATACTTTTGTGCCATAGCCACCATTACTTGTTTGTATCATGACATGGATTTATTTTTTTGATAAACCAAATACTAATTTATCACCAATATTTTGGGATGTTATTATTATACATATCCTTATCTATAATGCTTTTACTTGGGATTTCTAACCCTATGACCAAAAATAACAATACCTCCCTCTGATACCATTTATAATATACCTTCTCATTATTACACACTTTTACTTGATTTATTACAGAATCTTTCACATAAAACAAATTTGAGAATAGAAAGTTCTTGTGTATTGGGAAATTAGAAACATTAAATGGAAACTTAATACATAAAATGAAACATATTTATTGAAAACATCATTATCATGACCACACATTCCTTTATAAATAAGACTACATGGGATAACCAAATGACATACATATGAATATTGAGAGTTATAACCCCCATTACGGGAGTAAATGAGGAATAACATGAAGAATACAATATGTGTTAGGAAATAGTAATATCAATGGAATATAAGAGAAACAAGAACATAATGATAATATATAACATGATTATTATAACATAGATATTTGGAAACATCATTTGACATGATATTATCTTGAGCCAAGGCTCATTGCACAGGGAGCTTGAGTAAACCATCATTACACATGAATTATCATGAGTAAAAAATCATTTCACTTGAATTAGATTGATTTATCAACATTTCACATGACGTATCAAGATACTATTATTTATCCAATGCATTGGAGCACTATCAGGGCACACCCATCATTAACATTTCATTTCAAGCATATCTATGCAACATAGAACACAAAACATGAAATCATTTGAAATCATATGTTATTAAAAAATTAAAAAATTTAGAATAAATACATGTAACTACCATTAAATACGTATATGTTCATATCGGTGAAAACCCTGGATAATGTAATGGGTACTGTATTCACTATATAATGATTTTTGGCATGGAAAATCGCAATGCAATTTCTATGCCATAACATTGTCATATGGAAATTAATAAGTTGGTATGATGATAGAGAAATGGGTCCCTCGTAATTTATACATGAAATATAAAGTAATTTTATCATGGTACATATTATCCTAACATATTAAATGGAATTTAGATGCATAATATGAGATAAATACTTTAATAGAAATAAAAAGAGAGAAATACCTTACGGAATTTCAGCATGGTAACGGGTGTACATGGAATGCATTAATGAGACATAAAGTGGAATATAATCATTAAAACATAAGGAGGGACGTATAGTGGAGAAGAAAAATCACACACCAACATTTTTAATTGAATATAAAAGGTTGTTTCACCATAACTAATCATGGATAACAATGAGAAATGAATGAATCTTTTACGAAATTTTTTGCATTGTAACGGGTGTGTGCAAATGATCATAGGTTTTTTTGATGAGAGTAAAAGGAAGGTAAAATAATATATAAATGAAATAAAATTAATGGGGGTTTTGAAACCTCATAACCCAATATATAAATATGTAACTTAAGAAGCATAATGTAAAAGAGTATCTTGAATGGAAATTAGAATAGAGAAATCCCATATTAAAATTCAGTACAGTAATAGGGTTACATAAGGTATCATAGTATGGAAAAAAGATATTTAATGGGGCTATAATAACGTATAAAACAAATATTTAGTAATGATAATATTTAATAAAATATCCCATCATAGGAATTAATGAAACTAAAACACATTACATGAAAATAATGCTTGATAAAATAAGATGGTCACAGAAGTTCCGCATATTAATCGCATTGGTAAAGGACAAAATTAGAAAGGATAAATGATACATAATTTAAATAATATAGTTGTTATATTATATTAATTATCAAAAGATAATTTAAATGTGTGAAATTTAAATTAAGGGAAACACTCTCAAATAAGGTGGTTGATTTCCAAGAGGATGGTAGGAATCACTTACTTGAGTGTGCGACTTCATGAGATTTAGGGGAGGACACATGAGAGAATGGGGATCCTTGAGAATATTCTATAGAGAGTATGTAATAGTAGTTATGTGATATAGGTATTTTGAGTGAATATAATAATGATATTGGGTTCGATTATATAAGAAAATATATTGGAATTCATTAATATTTCACAAACATTGGTTTTGAAATCTATACATATAAATATTCAAAAACACTTACCATACCTTATTTTTCGCACATAGTTTTGGAAAAAATATATTGGAGAAAATTATTTTATAAGTCTAATATATGATCTTATTAAAATGATATGCTTTCTGAGGTGTAGGTGAGTCACACTCTCAAGGAAATAATTTTAAATGATAATATATATTATAAGTCATGCAGGGTACACTATGCCATTGTAAAAATAATCAAAAAAAATATAAAATCACATTATATTAAAGTTAAAACGTATATTGGATGATAATCCATTTTATAGTATTCTATTACATTAATAATAGGTCATTATGATGTCATAAAACACATTATATATTTATACGGTATTGAATTTATACTGAAAAATTCGATTGTCTCAGAAAATCATGAAAAAATAAGTGTTAGATAATTTTGAAATGATGAATCCAATATTAATATTAATTTTATATAAATAATTTTTTAAATATTTGAATTATCACTTTTAAAATACCATTTACTATTTATGGAAAATTCATTGGTTTTGACAAAATCTCTTTCAAACCTTAATAAAAATACAATTGTATAAAAAATATACAATAATTTATATTTAATAAAAATTAATTTTTCCTAATATTTTATTTAAATAATATTTTACTTAAAAAATATTTTAGTACATCAAAATATATTTCTTAATATAATATTAACTAAAAATACCATGTGTTCTTTAAAACCCATTTATAATGTTACAATAAAAAAATGGATGTTTAATATTTATTCTATACAAAAATACTGCACATAATCATAGGTCTAGGGTCTTGTTTAATATCATCTTATAACACCATAATAATACACAAGAATAAGGTTTGCGGTGGTGAAAAACTCTTGTGGTGGCTCGGATAAAATCACTTATAAGGTAATCTATACTAACATCAACTTCTCCCATAGGTGATCCTGTTCTAGATTAACGTGTTGGTTCTCTGAATGGGCATTATCCAAAGCAAAGACTAGTTTTGTTATCACCTTCCCAAAATAAAAAAAAAATGGTTTTTTTATGGAGTTTTTCTACAGGATTTGTTCATAGCATCCTTTTCTTGAGTAAATTGGAATTGTTAAAGCCCTATATTTATATTAATAATGTGATCATTATTCAACGACTATCATAGAAATGGTAACAATAGTCAATGGTATTTTAATAATCCAAAAACATAAAACTAAGGTAGTGAATATTTCTTAATGAACCACTTTATATAATAAGTCATTAAATTCGATCAATATAAATTTCAATTATGAAAAGTTTCGGGTTGTTATAGTTTTGATGCGTTAAACTGGATTTTTTATTGTCATATCTATATAATTGTATTTGTAATATTAAAATAAATTACTAAATATATAATATTTAAAATTAATTAATATCATTAACCAAATGTTATTTAATTAATTTATTTCATTAAAATGTGTTTATATGCATAAAATTGTTTTTCATAAAAACATTTCATTCATTTTAAAAACATTTTTATTTTGATATCTAATTTATTAAAAATCATATAATTCATTATATATATATATATAAACCATATATTTTTATAATTTAGTAAATTATATTCATAATCACTATTCCAAAGTCTAGTTGATGAAAATCATATTAAATAAAAATATTTGAATATTATGTGATCTTTCATTAAAACTCTTTGTTTTGTGTAACATAATCTATTTACGGAATTATATTTATTTGAAAAAATCTTCCCAAAAATTATAAGGAAATTATAGTGGTTCTTTAATGTCCCTCTTGATTCAGATCTCCATGTATAGTTTTTAACTATGGTATAAGTTGGTATTTATTCTTGTATGATTATATAATGATATCCACTCATGATTGCATTAAGAGATCACACTGATGATTTGGTGAGTGATGAGGTTTTAGTACATGGTCACGAATTAGAGGTGGTTCCTCTCGATGGTTTTATTTTTAATCCACCACTCTTTGAGAAATATGTGTTACTAGTTTTACAAACCATGGGTGTATGTATGATGAGTTCACTCCATGAGTTTCATAGGAACTCCCCCAACTGTTTCATGGTGAGCCATACACCCATTAAGCTAAGGACTAACTAGAGGTAGTTTGTGACGTCTCAATCCCAAAAGCCATGAAAATGGTTCTCCATTCTGGGTCATCACATGACTTGAAGTGCGCATCCCTGTATGCTAGAGTATTTCGACTATCGGTGAGGGTATAATAAGAAACATGTGTAGACTATACCATCCTTACCATAGTAAGCCACAAAATATCACAATAAAAATAAGGGAAACATTATGAAATAAACAATAAACATGCATAACCAATCTTTTCCATTAGGGTAAAAACACCAATCAAATACAACAATGACATTTAATACTAGTAGTGTTAGTGAAATATACCCAAAATAAAACAAGCATCCAATACTACTAATGGTTATGAATATAAGTCTGTATCCTTCTCCATGTATGTCATGATCCCAACTAAACAACTTAGTGTAGGGCTTCGGCAGTTTTCATGACCTGCAACCAAGAGATCTTCTTAGGAACCCAATAGTGGCCCGAGCAGGGTGTGAGTACAAAACTCAGTAGTCCACCACCAACTGTGTCTAAAAATTATCAAATCTAAATGATAATGCATGCTAGTACAAAATAAATGGTATGAAAACAAGGAATAGTTTTGTGCCATAAGTTAATAGAATTGATTTAAATTCATTACTCGAATTTATCCCAATTTCATTTCTTATACAATCATCATTATATAAGGCACATTGATCACATGTTCCATGGGTTATTAATGACTATCCTCTACACAAGGGTCAAAGTCAGTCAATCTCAAAACAAAAGGGAAGCAATTCAAGTCTCTAACTCACTAGCGATACACATATCACATCAACATGTTTCCTTTACAAGAAGCTAGAGTCCTAGTGGAATGACATGAATACATTAACCTCACCTAGAAGCATTAGTCTAGGTGAAATACTACCTTTATGGGAAAATAGCCTCTGTCCATTTCTTTACCCCATGCATTTTTTGTTGGAGGTTAGAAATTCATTCTAACTCCGCCAGGGGGCATAGATACTCAACTCAATACCCTAATCTACCTTTACATGTGCACATGATTATTTATCAATAACCACATATATAATACAAAACAACATAACATAACCATTGTAAATCATCATTAACAATTAATAACAAACAACATGGGAAACAATACTAAGCCGAAACCGTTTGACACACTTCTCAAATGAAATTTGAATTTATTTATCCAAAATCCCATTCTCATTCCTTAAACCATTCAGTGTATTCAGAAACCCCTATTCCATTATCCCAATTCTTCAATTACCATACGTTGACCCATTTTTCCCATTTATCATTTCACAAGAATTCACCCACTCATTAATTTCATTTACAATTCTCACATAACATAACACAACTACATTATTGTACTCAATCATTTCGGTGCACCAAATATTCCACATGTTTTAACCCTTTCCAAAAGTCTTTATATTACCTTGATAAAACTTTTTAACATATTCCCCATTCACATTCCATTTCCCCATAACATGTTCCCCATTAAATATGAAATAAATAGCTTAGTAATTTCTTACCATGTTCATTAAACAATCGACATTATATCATTAACCCAATTACCCATTTTCATATCATTCCTACAATGTCGTATACCATTATATCCATAGAAATATTATTCATTCATCCATTTATGACTTAATAAACTGTTCAAAAATATTATACATGGTTTCCACATTAATAATCGGAAACCCTTCAATTAACCCAACCACACTCTAGGTTCGGGTTTTCTGACACACCCCATCGGTGCCCATAAAATTTTCATGTCCTCCTCCACGCATCCCACGACTATCGTTAGGGTTTCATGTTATCATTGAGACACCCAATTTATCCATTCATACTAAATATTACCAATTCACAACATGAAAAGGGAAAATCCTTAAGCACACATTAAAAAAACTAAGGAAAAACAATGGGGTATAACTTGTAGACCACCTACCTCGGGCCCATTGATGAACCCTATCCAAATCAAGTATAAAGATCCCAATCCAACAAAAAATTTAATCATTAACCTACGCCTCACTAAAAATGAAACGTTTGAGAGCTTTATATGGATATCACACAAAATAAAATAACTAAACCAAAAAAGATATAGGAAGAGGAGATTGGACTCACCTGGATATTCAATTCTCTTCCAACAACACTCCAAATGGTCTAGAATATAAGGATACTAATACTTGAGAGATCTTGGTCCCTTTAGTTAATTCCTAGGGTTTTAAGGATGAAGGAGTTAGAAAAAACTAGTTGGGTCTTAAAATCATGGGGTTTCATTTTTAAAATTTTTCCAACATTTCTACGCTGCACGGTTTACCCGAACATTTTTCCAAACCCTGCAAAAACCATGTGGCTGCTACTATCCACAAGAGGCCAGCCTACATGGTTCCCTCAGGATCCCACACGGGTTTCCAAAACTATGGTCAAATAGTGCAATGTTTACTATTCAAGGATGGATGGTCTACAAGTTTTACCCACACGATTTCTCTTAAATGTGTGCAGACCCTGAACCTTGTACTACTTGGCGTGATTTCTCTTCTCTTAGTGATTTGAGCCCCCATCAACCCCCTAATATCTCACATGATCATGTGAATCACTTATCTAGATCCAAAAAAGAGATCCAGGAAAACACATAACTAATAACATTCATTATAAAAAACTTGGTCCTTACAACCTCCCCACCTTGTAACAACACATCCTCGAGCTGCTATTCCCAGGATCCCAATGATCACATATCTAAAGGTCATCCCGATATGCATGTCTATTCATCCACATTCTATGTTTCTTTTTTCACATCACAAGTACACTGAAAACGGTTCATGGAAACATGACATTCCCCTCATTACATCATCACTTGAACCCACAACAGAAACTAGAAGAACTCCTCAATAATGAATCCATTTCAACCATTCTCCCACTGAGAAAATTCTTGGGGAAACATAGGAGACAACATAAAAACTCACAACGTAGGGGAAAAAACACACAACATCACATTTTAATGGAGAAATAAATCATCACCTCATCGGCCCGATCCTCTGCACAACTCATGACCTAAATAACTTTGTGTTAGATCATGTTCCCCCAACTCTAACGGTGAACAAACCCGGTATCACCTAAGGGAAAACACACGATCCTTACCACCATAATTCTTGTTGATTTAACTCCACCCTTGCACCACAAAATTCCACCCAAAAACTCTTGGTTAATCAAGCAACTAAACTCGTCCCAATGCTCACTATCATGGCTAACATAGCCAAATAGTTACCACTCGAGTCCTTCTAACCTGAAACTCTAATCATGTCATCAACCAACCATTTTTTTGATATGGATATCTCCAACATTTCTTGTTACATAGTACCTCCTCCATAAATTAAGGACTACCGGAACTCAAACCACCTTACCCATCACCTAAAATTTTCCAACTCACCGCACCCAAGAATCCATAAGAACATTAACATACCTTGGCATCTTGTCTCACTGTCTCAGCCCTTGGGAAGACTTCCTCACACTATCCATTGAAGGAATAGGATCACCATGACCTCACTCGGGAACAACATAATTTCAAAAGCAACTTTCCACTACAAAAAAATAGAGGTGGGTCACTCACACCTCACCCATTCATGTTTAACATCTCAGGATAGACCACCTTCGAATGGATTTCTCTAGACCACCCACCTTCCACTGATGATACACTACTCCTTTCTCACCTTCCCAAGGGTCATAGTAACTTGAATCCTATCATTATCATCCCACACACCCAATAAAAAAATTTCATGAATTCCTATATAATTCTATCATCCTGGAACTAAATCCCTCTAGACAGTCAATGGTTTAACACTTGTCATGTCCCCACATCCCACAGAACTGTTTAACTTAACATAACAATGTTCCAAAACCATACAAAAGTTATTTACTCAAGACTAACCCCAATCATAGTTGGAGTTATAGGACCCCAAACATCTCTTTCCATAAACTACTGTTGTATCCATCCACACCCTCATGCGACACATCACAGACATGTAAAGCATCATGTAAAACCACCCTGAACTCAATCCAACACATGGCTCATTATACACCATGTCTAAGGCCCACATGGATCTTTAAGTAGCCTATATTGAACCTCAGAGGTTCCTCATTGGCACCCCAGTTCCACTACATAGAATCGATGTCCACTTATCCACATCCTGGATTGATTAATCACTCACCACTATAGGAGTGTTGTTACCACATATATAAAGTGGGATGCCAACCACCAAAAATTTTACTAGATCACAAGACAAACCGCAACGATTGACGTGGTCATTCGGCTTGTCCCAATATAAGTAAACGAACGTCACCCATTTCCCATTCCCAGATTCCACGAATGTCACCCAAGATATTTGACCACATTTGGTCTATCTGTGGGACCTCAACCAAAAAAATAGATGGTGTCCATTCCATCATCAAGCTCCACATATATTGTTTCCATACGCGTAAAGTCCATGATGTTACTCATCCAATAAAACAACATCATGTCTCTTTGCTGAGCCAGAGTTTCTCAACATACATGGTATAATATCAAGTTAATTTCCTCACTTGTCACTAGATGAGGTATTCTATGAAGTCATTGAAGGAAACCACCACCATCATATCCATTTATGACATCCAACTATGGGACAACATGACACGCCAATAATTTCAGGCCTCTCTATCGAACACAAGATTACTTTTGATGCGTCCCTGATGACTACTATCAAAGTACAATAGTTTGTACCACAAATCGAACAAACGGTCTCACAAAACAACATAAACATCCATTTAAACCCCTAAAATCATATTTTCATAAAAATTTATATTGCTTAGGAAGTCTCATCATCCCTGAGGCAGCCCTTGCATCTCCCCCAGTAACCAATCCATAACTAACAACAAGTTCTTCTATGTAACAACCCTTATCATGGTGTCTTCATAGAGAGAATGTATAGAACCACACATTATCCACCCTAGTCTTCCCTATTCAAAACAACTTTCATACCTCCAGTAATCATCACTAAAATAGGTGACTCATGCATTCATGTGATACTACCCTTTGAAATAAACTGCATCTCTTATAGAAAACACAAGGGTTCCCATTTGATGGAACTAGGAAGAGCTATACCATAATCCTTCCCTCTTATCCCTCAAGGACAATCCTACTCCGTGGAACACTCTATGTCCAACTATCATGTCCAAATATCTACCTATGCGAGATATACCCAATGCCACTAAAGTCTCTGTCTAACCTCTCTCATAGGTCACCTTGAAGATTGATTGATACCAACCTTTTATAATGGAGTCACAACTATGAAAAACCATTAGACCTCTCACCAAATGGAACTTATCAATACATGAACAACGATAAGTGTGTGAATGAAAATATCACTCCCATTATGACTCACACTATGTTTAGCGTACCATAAAACCATATACTATATTTTTCACACCAATTGTGTTCAAATTCATCTGCACTACATGAAGAAAATTCTCTTGGGGATTTGAGAAACAACTCACAGAGTCTCTACTCACAAGGTCAGAAAAAAATAGGTAGCATCCTTAGAGTCCAACATGTAATCCGTATGGTCACAGAGCAATGGAGTTACGTAACTCACATCACCATAAAAGTCCTCACAACCCAATGTCCACAAACCTACCAAGGGTTCCATAAACACTCCACCGAGGCCCTTTTATAACTAGAAATTCCTCCCAATATAATCCCAAAGTCTCAACTAGGGAATTCTCACTATCATATCCCACACATACATGGGTCAAACCAACAACACTAAGGATACCGAAAAGTGATCTCAAATATTATCATTCCCAACTTTTCATTCCCTAAACACAAATAATAATGTCTAATGTAAATTAACCACAGATGGAAAGGTCCCACACGATAATCCTTAAACAATCCATTCTTCATACTTTACCCCAATGGTCAAAATCACACTTAGAGAACTACACTCCACCATACCTACCATGGGTCATCGTAATAATGGGGTTATCAAATTTAATTTATCACAAGCCTTTTTCCAACACCATTTCAAACACATTATTATTTTATGGCATTATCACTTCCCCTTATGCACATTTCATATTTTACATATTGTTAAAATCATCATCTTAGCTCATTTACACCTTTCATTAGCGAAAATCCGTTAAAAATTTTACCATTATTATGCACACTTTTTCATTAGATGGAAAATCAACCTTAATAATTTATCATGACCCAAAATATAAACTTGGTCAAAAAAGTTCATTATACAAGATATTCCTTAACTATTCAATTGTGTTATATTAGTTCACCAAATTTGAACACCATTATTAAGAATCATTTTATTCATATATTTGAAATGTAGTTAAATGAATTCAAATATCTATGAATCACACACCCATCTCGTGTGTGTTCTTATACTGATGCATGGCACCTATATCATTAGGTGTTCAAAATTATGCAAGAATGTACATCCCCTATAAATTATAGAAATGATGGAAATTTCCTAATTCAGTAAAATAACACAACATGTGTATCACCAAATGGTGAAATATCATCCAATAGAAACAACATATATCACCAAAAATGATACCCACAAAGGGTGACTTGTGTTTTCCCCCCAACATTGGTTTGATACTACCTTGCATGAGCTTATTACCAAGGCTTGACACATCCTAATCTAATGCATACCGTCCTAAAATATTATGAAGAGAAAAGATATCATCTGATACAAAATTGGAATATCCCCGAACCAGAAGCCAGTAAACTGGTGCTCTATTTGAGGTCTTCTCATAAACTCAAGAATGCCTCCTCATATTCCAGAGGTTTTTGAATAGCTGAAAGGTTCTAATATGCTACATGGGGAGACTATACACTATTTATTAGGATAATCCATAGTAGATCATAATAAAAATAATAGAAATAGTATGAAACCACCAATAATCATTCTTAACCAACCATTTCACAGCCTGGTGAAAACACCAATAAAATAAAACAATATCATGCCACACTAGTATTGAAAGTGATAAAAACCCAAAATATGACCAATGTACAGAAATTTCAATGGTTATAACTCTACGTCTGGATCATTACCTAGGAATGTACTGATCTAAAATCAACATCATAGTGTAGGGCCTCAGCCATTATCCATACCAGCAACCAAGCGACCATCTTGGGTACCTAATGACATCCCAAGTAGGGTATGAGTACCAAACACATTTTCCCACTACAAATTGTATCTAAAAAATGTCTAGTCTATCGAATAGTGCAAGAAAGTACAAAATAAATGTTAAGTAAACAAGGATTAGTTAAGGTTCCATAATTTAAAAGGGTTCATTTAAATTCATTACTTGTATTTATCATAATTTAATTTCATATACCATAATCATTATATAAGATACATTGATCACATGTTCCATGGGTTAGGCATAATTATCCTCTACATAGTGGTATATGTCAATCAATCAAAAATTAATTGGGAAACACATCATATCCTTAACTTACAAGGGATACACATATCACATAAACACATTTACTCACCTCAAAGCCTCAGTCCATGTGGAATGACACAAATACATTAACCTCACCTTGATGCCTCAGTCCGGGTGGAATGCAATCGATTGGGGAATAGAGCATCTATCCCCATAACCAATCAATTAATTTTGGGTCTGCTTTGGAGCCTTAGTATAACTCAACCCATGGGTGTATAACCTCAAGTCAATACCCCACTCTATCATTCCATTTGCAAATTCATATTTATCAATCACCACATTCATACCATAACACAACATAACATAACTAATTCCATTGGAAATCATCATTCATAATGCAAAATAAACAACAAGGGAAACAATACTAGGACATATCCTATTAACACACTTCCAAGTTAAAATTCATATCCAATTTTCCAAAATCACATTCATGTGCCATAACCCATTTGGGGTATTCAAAAACCTCTATGAAATTTCCCAAATTGATCAATGAACATACATTGACCGATTTATCCCATTTATCATTTTACAATTTTTCACCCGCTCATGTATTTCAAGTACAATTCTCATATCAGATAACACAACTAGATTATTAGATTCCATCATTTAGGTGCACCACCTAATCCTCATGTATTTACCCCTTACACAATTCCATATATTCCATGGATACATCTCGTTACCATATTCACCATTCACATTCCATTTCCCCATTACATGTTCACCATTCAATATGTAATTATTACCTTATTCATTTCAATCCATGTTCATTAAACAATTAACATACTCTCTTTCCCCCAATTACCCATTTTCATAACATTCAAAAATTTTTTTATTCCAATTATTTGATTATTCATATTATTCTTCAATAAACTTATGAAATAATCAACTAATTTAAAATATTCTATATGGGTTTCAGATTAATAATTTAAAACCCTCCAGTTAACCCCACCACACTCTAGGTTCGGGCTTTCCGGCACACAACATAGTTGGCCATAAAATTTTCAAGTCATCTCCAAACATCCCACAATGATGGTGTGGGATCAATAAATAATTTAGATTATATATTTACCAATTCATACCCATTATAACCTATATACAACATGATAATGTAAAAATCCCACCACACATTCACAAATCGTGGGAAAATCTATGTGATATAACATATAGACCCCCCATTCCTTAGGCCTGTTGATGAACGCTCTCCCAATCAAGTCTATAGATCAAAATCCAACACACCATTGAAGAATCATCCTAAATTTCACAGAAAAATAAAAAATTCAATATTTTGATGGAGATCAAACAAAAGATAATACCTAAACCAGAGAAGTGAGAGGAGGAGTAGATTAGACTAACCTAGATCTTCGATTCAGTTTCAAATGCACTCCAAACCATCAAGAATCAATAGAGATCAATCATTGTGATCTCTTGGTTCTGTTGGATCATTCCTAGTGTTTCATGGATGAATTAGGATGAATAAACTATGTTGGATCTTAAAATCAAAAGGGGGTATTTCTAGAAATTTTCATACTTTTTCGTGGCCGCATGGTTTTCCATGTCATGTGAAAACTATGAAACAACTATTGTCCATGATAGTCCATCCCTCACAGTTTCATGGGGATTCTACATGGTTTTACCTAACCATTCCTAGACTGTGCGAAGGATACTACCTGATTATGGCTGTTCTGTATGGTTTATCCGCACATTTTCCCTTAATCATGTGCAGACCGCGAGCCTTGCACCGCATGGCCCGATAGCTATTCTATTCACACCCCAAGAACCTTGGCATGCCCAAGCTTCCACTCAAACTTAGGAAACACTTATATACCTATAAATGATGGATCCATTCCACCAAATTACCCAAACCATTATTTATAAATAACTGGGACCTTAAATAGTTACCCATGTTTTCAGCCTTTTGAGGACACATGTTGACAATATGGTCGTGTCTTTGAAAATTCTCTTGGGGGTCTACATCAAGAGATGGGGGACTCTGGTGACATAGTAACATTAGATAGTAATTTTTTCCAGTCTTCCATTAGGAATTGACTTTCTGATTGTCTATATAATTGGGTTGGGGAATGTGGTGGATGATTCCGTCTACAACAGATCTTTTTTATCAGTTGTTAACCGAGGCATCATTGTAGTAAGTCTCATTATAGTTTTCCTCTATGGATGGGGATGAGGAATCATTCATCTACTCTATGGTTGTTACCCAACCAAATATACAATGTGTTATGGAGTCCCAATATGAAGATAATGACTGTGTCACCATACATGCTTAGATATCCCATGGACAACTCCTAATTTATTATTCATGTTTGTATCATGTCATACATTTTAGAGGATAAACGACGGACAAACAATATTTAATGAGGATTTCTTAAGGAAGATTCATATATCCACATAAAGAATACATCTCAGGGTTGAATTGTTATATCATGATATTTTATGTCAATATTGGTGGAAATTTATGATGTAGATTAAGAAATTATTTTAATTAGACGCCTCACTTTTCAGAAAGTGACGTATAAAAAATATGTTATAGTGGGTTTCTCGTAGCACCTTGATGAACTATATTAGTGGTTAGATGGTATATAAATATAAATCCTGATGATGTTACCAAGAATGAATATTTGAAACTATGAAATCTGGGTGATCCTATACCGACTCAAACAAATGGGAAAACTAATAGCTATCCATGATAAAAGTTTAGTAGATATCATTGTATGAATTTACATGACGAATATTTTCTAGATCCAAAAATTTCCATTGATGGTCATTTAATATCATTACATTGACTCCATGTCATGATTATTAAGAGTGTTGTAGGATAATTTTGTGACTTAGTTGTTTTTGAGCTTGATCTTCACCCATATACTTATGGAAAGACCAATAAGACCATTCACCTTATCGAGGGAATTCTTTGAGAATGAGATTGGGAAATTAGCTATAACTAGTATGGTCACCTTACATTGGTGTAATTTTTATACAAAAATATCTACCATTCCACCTTTAGTATTGCACCATTTGAAATCATGAACAGGTGACCCTACAGGTCACCTCTAATTGTTATGGATCCAACTGGGTCAGAAATTATTGTCCCAGAGTTTGTACGAGTGATGAAATAAATTTAGATGTTCATCTAGGAGTGGTTGGGTACTATAAACATCCATCATAAGTCTTATATTGACTAACAAAATAGTTCATTTATGTTTTAAGTGGGAGACCATGTGTTACCAATGGACATACCATGATAGGGATTGTGAAAACTTTGGGGGGTAGTTATCTATAAAATTTATTATCCCATTCAAGATATTGTGTATATTTGATGTTGTGGTCTACATCATGGATCTACCACTTTTATTAGGCTGCATCCGCAACATATCCCAAAAGTTTTATTTGAGGATTTTTTTGAATATTCTATCTCTAGTTATGGAATAGAGAGAGATGGATATTGAGGATATGGATACCATTTTAGTTTACCCGATAGAGATCATGTATCATCTAGAGAAAATAATGCATTGGAAATTTATTCCCTTTGTGTGTGTTCAATTTATTTATAGGAATATCTATTAGAGAATATGAGATTAGGGAAATAGATTGATTCCAAGAACAATCATATTTTTATGTAGGTTTTTTCACATTTCATGATAAAAAGTCCTAAGGTGAGTTCAATCTAATGTCTCTATTTTTGATAAAAATATTTTCAATATATATTATAATATTTTTAAAGCAATTAATTGATATGGAATATGTTTGTATGGTCTAGTGAAAAAGGTGTTGATATTATAAAAATATTTAGTATATCAACATAACTCCAACACAAGTATCTTTAAACACTGTAATAACTCAAATGAAGAGTCTCAGATTAAAACTTTGAGACATCTGTTGAGTCTATGATACTAGATTTAGCTTAGGATATACTTAACCATTTTCATCATTTATAGTTAACTAAAATGTAGTTGAATGTGAAAATAATAAAATGTATTTATTTAATATTTTTTCTTATATTTTCACATACTGACATAATCCTCTCTTGGTCTTCACTACTTTCGACCTTTGTGACTTGTATCCTTTGATTTTCCTGTCTTCTTAATAAAAAAAATAACTTTCAGTCCACTGAGCAAATCAAACGAAACGTAGCGATTATTATGGTCTTTCCCTAGAGATTATCCCATGATGAATTTGGATCAACTCCAATAGTAGATTGATATATGGGTTGATCATACTTGCAGGTTCAGGTTTATTTTTTGGAATTATATTGGTGGAATTATATTATTATATTTTTTGGTACTTCATTTTTTGTTCAAATGTTAATGGATTAAGGAAAATCTAAAAAAGGATGAGTTTCTTTCATATTAAGTGTTTCAGGGATTTCACCCCTATTTGTTCAAATTTTCACCACCAAAAAATTCATGGGTTGGTATTTCCATGAATACTAAATATTCAAGAGTTGTGTGATTGTTCAATGGATCAACAAATAAATACCACATGTACGGTTCACAATAGAGGATATGATCGATCTGTGATGATGAAAGTATATGATTAGAGATGGATCAGGATTTGACTTGAGATTTTTGTTTCCCTAATTTGATGTGTAGAAATAAAGTGGTGTAACTATAGTGGAAATTTGAGTGGATCAATGGTATAATAGTTATGAGTGGTTATGGATATGTTTTATTGAAACTGGGTCAATGATCCATAGTGAGAATCATTATTTGATCAATAGTCATATTCTTAGGTTAAGATTCTTGAAGGAACTATATAATTCATTATATTTTGAGTTAAACAATGTGTACTCAATGAATATTAACAATGTGGGTCCCAATTTATGGAATTGGGGATTAAGTGTAATGAGAAATATCACACGCTATGTCACATATGTGAAAAATATTATGACCTAGTGTTTGATACTCGCTATTTTTATAAGAAGATTCTTTGGAGAAGGTGTGTCCATATACATGGATATGTGTAGAGTACACAAGAAAGAACTATTACTTGTAAAATTCCATGTATATTTAATATAAATAGTAAAAGGGAATAACTAGTTGTACACAAAAATTCTAAGATACAAAATTCCATAGAAACAGGCTTGTCTAGTTTTAGTTGTACACACCATGTACCCTATATCAATTTTGTGTACTTCCTTAGAGAAACCTAGGATCCCATCATCACTTTAGTTCTGACCAGTATCAGTCGAGTGTATTATATTTTTCTATACATATGATGTTATTTTATGGCCTTAAATATTAAACATTAGATTGTGAACCCCATTAAATTATGTGTATCAAATAGAGTTTGTGGATTCCCATTGGGTTGACTCATGGTGTGATCCTTTATCATTCCATATTATACCGTTGGTGGGTGTCGTAAAATCAATGTTACAACCATTAACCTGGTGTAAATCCATAATATATACTGTTGAACCATTTGGTGTCATAGTATGATCTGGTATATAATACCCTATATAGTGAATTTTCTAATACTAGGTTTGTGGTGACCCATAGTGGCCTGAGTGTGATCCCATATCTATATATCGATATCATTAGAGATATAGTGAGTACATATTATTTGAGAGTCCCAATAAGAATGACTTAGTGAATATATTTAATTAGTTTTATCTGAACTCATGGACTAGATTCTCTTAAAGGAGTGTTAACATTTATCATAGAAAAGAGTCTAAAGGTTGGTTTTATGGTTTATACGCTCAAGGGACTTCAATTACGTTATGAGTTTATTAAGGTTATTTAATATTATCATTATTAAAAATATATTAATTTTAATACCTTATTATTAGTTGAGTATTATCTGAATTAATTTTTTTGTATTTAATAATAGGTGGCCTAATAGGTATTTTTATAATCACCCCTACAGAGGATCATCCCTCACATATCACGTATTATGTATAAGAATGAACATTTGACGGTGTCCTTGGAGGACCAAGAGTTGGTTGATCATAGATAATAAAATCTTACAAAAAGTATACCATTGTTCCATTAGATGGTAATCTCTTCCTTTTGAGAATTATTGAATATTTTCAACTCATGGTGATATTTTATGTAGCCCCATTCATTTCATCCCTATTCTTATATTGTACTCTAATATTGGTATATTGGATATATGTAGTCATTAATATCATTTTTACATTACTGTAATCATTTTATGGACTTGGAGAAGTGTGTGCGTATAGTTATATTTGGGTAATGTATCCCATGTGGGGGATATTTTTTCATGGTGCTGGTTACCAGAAACAGGCTTATTAGAGGATGAATTAGGGGTTTTTCACTCTTATTTCCAATGTTCTAGAAGGCCACAATGGGGTGGGTCTTTGTTGGAGTGGAATTATTTTAGCTGTAGTAAGTTCCGTGAGTTTAGTAACACCTTGTTGTGTCTATATTAGATGTATGAGAATGTAGTAGAATCGATAATTTAGGATCATAAAATAAGAATTATAGATATGAATGATTCAAAAAAATAAATGGTATTTGAGGGTTATTATGTAATTGATATTAGTTTAATAAAAATGATAAAATTTATATGTTTTTAATTTTATACAAACACGATCATTAAATAAGAAATATTTAATATCACACATAGTTATATTATATGTTTTTCATGAAGAATATTGAACAAGGTAATCCTATATATATTAGTTTAATATACATTGGATGTATATAATGTACTAAAATTAGTAAACTATCATTTTATATATAATTATATAAGAAAAATAAGTTTTGAATAACATTTGTTGAACCATTTTGTTGTTTTATTTTAATAAGAATACCAATTGATATTATTTAATGGAACCTTCAATAAAAAATCATTTATAAGTTAATAAATTATATTCAAATTTTTGAAATTAACAATATTTTATTAAAGATTGATATATTTTTAAAAAGTAACATAATAAAAAATGGTTTTAAAATCATGTATATTCATCATCATTCCCCCCCAATGATATTATTTTGTATGTTATCGATAATATTATTGTCTTGTGGGGGTTGGGTTTTGAACTATTTAGTGCATAATCACTTGCTATATGTTTTTCATCAATCATTGTGATGTGTACTCCTATAGGTTTGAGTAATGATATTATTATAAATCCATCATAGTATCAAAATAAAATCTCGATCCATAATTGAGTAATATAGAAGATGAAGATCCGATGTGTACATTTAAATGACCTATTTATAGAGATGATGGGTTCATTGGGTAATCTATTTTAGGGCATGTCTATGATCCATCCTATGGGAATTGTATCAGTGATATGAAATATTAAAATATTAAAAAATCAATTTCATTTAATATTTTTATACTATTACAATAGTTTTTATACATATATTTTGTATTAACAATCAAAGTAAAGACTATTTTAAACAAAATACGAGTTTTAGGGAAAACTAGTAATTCAATAGAGGCTAGTAGCCAATATTAAAATTTGGAATATGAATCTTTTTGGGCATGCTATGGTAACATAGAATACTAAAATTGATTTTTAAAGTCCATTTTATTATCATCTTACTGTAATGAATACTTAAATTTGATACTATATTAGTATTCAGCATAAACATAACTACTTTTTTAATACCCTAAGATTTCATAGTACTCTATTTCTTCAAAGTAATTCAATAACTGGCACTAAATGCAACACCAAGTTCTAGCGCATCATGACTTACCAGACAAGCCGTTCAAAATCAATTATGAATAGTATTAACTGAATTTTGAAAATTATATAATCCTTATAATTTTAGTATCCATATTATGAGTTTCTTATACATAATGTAAGAAAAAATACATTTTTCAGATAAAAGAAGAATTTTTCAAAAAAATATAAATTTACCGCCTTTTATTAGAGAATCCTTTTTAAATCCAATATTTGAATGTTTTATATATTAAATTTGACAAAATAAACTTCTTCTTTAGAATCAGGACACAATAATTTAGTTACAACATTGTTCTGGTGTTTTTCTGATAACATTCATATTTGGGTGAATAGTGAAAAATACTATATTTTAACTGAAAACATATTTTTAAATCAAAATAATTTATATTGATAAATTTTACCTTTTAATGGTTTTGAAGTATAAATAGATTATATTTTTACCATTTAATCTAATGATGGTCATTTTATGTAATTTCATTTTGATAATGAACATAAACAAGTGTCAAACTTTTGGTAGTTATTATTTCTTAAAAATACGCCTTTTGGTTTTGATAGTGGGAATTACTTTTAAATTAATAAATAAAACTTCTATGTTTTGAATTTGGTAAAATATAATTCATTATTTAATTATGAATATTGAAAATATCCTAGGGTGAATTTTTTGTATTTTGCTGAAAAATTTCAATTTTTCATGAATAGTGAAAATGCTGAGTTATTGGTTAAAACTGACTTTTTATTTAAATAATTATTTATTTCATTTAAATTTATATTAGGTAAAAATAGATTCTTAATACTTATATAAGATCAATGTAATTCATTGGAGTAAGTTTATAATAATTTTAAACATATAAAAATTTTATTGAACTTTTCACCATCTTTTACCCGTCTCCTAGGAAAATTTGAAAATTCACATAAAAAATTATTTTTACCACTTATGTCAGTGGAATTTTAAAAATCCAAGAGACAAGGTTAATATCAAGGAGTAAAATGTGGTTCAATAAGATAAAAATAATTTTTGGTGAATAGTAACATTTTACTTTTATTTACGACGGTTAAAAGTAAATAGAGAAATTAAAGGTAAAAATGAAATTAATATTACCCTAAGACATGTCCTAATTCTATTGGATAGGTGTATCTCGACAAAAAACAACCTTAGGAATAAAATATTATATTTTAGGTCCATTTGGATTAGATTAGGAAATTTATTATTATTTAATTCAAAGAAGATTTAAAAGAGTTAAAATCAATGTTTAATTACTAAAACATTTTTAATATACGATTGTACATAAGATAAATTCGATTGTAAATATTAATTACAAATATAAAACGATTTCCTAGATAATGGTATTTTATTTATAATTTTTAGACATTATATAATTTTTTTTATGACACAATGGTGATGCAGTAATTAAATAATTAATGAAATATTAAAATAATAGATATTATAAATATCCAAATAATTGTAATTTGAGACTTTTTATGAATTAAACTAATTTTATAGGTTAATATGACATGTTAGTATTGATTTAATAATTTTTTTTAAAAGTAATAATGCTGTTATGATTTTCACAAAAATCAAATACCAAATAGTGTCAAAATTGACATAAAAGGGTTTTTAAAATAAATATTATATTATTAATTTATATTAAATTCCTAAAAATATAAGTTTCGGCCAAGAGAGTTAGATAATGATTGGTCTATCATTAATGGAACACATGGGGGTTTATTGGATATATATAGTATGTTTATTTACTATTTAATATAAAAATACAAAGTGACATGGTAAATGTCAATCTAATTAACTTAGAGTTAAAACTATAAGATAAGGTTAATATAATAACTCAAACCTATCTAAAATCTATTTTTTGAATGTATTTAGACCCATACCAACAATATAATTTGAATAATATACTTTTAAGCCATTAGAAACTGAATATGAATTTATTATAAATTAATACTTTAAATTTTTCAGAAAGATCCCATCCTCCCGCTTATAAAAGGACACACCTTCTAACCAATTATTCACACCTTCAAAGCCTTTTGGATCGGCCAAACCCTACTTTAATACTCTCTAAACATCCCTCAATTTAACCTAGAGGCCTTATTTTTATCAGAAGGCCAACATAAGGAGCCCTTTTTTTCAAATCAAAAGGAAGAACCCGAAGAAGAGGTAATGTTTTCATGACCCTCTTTCAAGTTCCTTTCTTCTTCAACTTCTTATTTCTTTGTTATTTACATTATAAAATAATAACTCCACTATCTTATATATACTATGATGTTATATAAATATGGTACATCCATATTCAGTATTCTATCTGTCCTTTGAATGACATGTCACCATACGCGCGTACGTACCACTTACCGTCTCCACATCGTGGTGTAATTGTTATTCAATATATTATTATTTGGATGGTTATATTAATGAAATGTAATTAATGTAAATAATAAATATAACATGATAATTATTATTTATATATGATATAACATCCAATTATATATATATTTAATATCAAAAAATGATATTGTCACTCGGGCATACGTATGGACTACTGTCTCCACGAACGCGATAAGATTCATTCCCCATAATATCCATTCAAGAATAATTCTCATTTGATGATTAAAAGTAATATTTAATAAATTTATTTCATTATGGATATGAATAAGATACAAACTATCCATAACAAACACAACCTTTGTAAGAAAACATATAAATGAAAATGAGTAAGTTAACAACCGAAACGATGATAATACTAAAATATTATTAACAAAACATTAATAGAAGATCATATATGATATCACAATTATGTATATGGTTATTTTATAATGTAATAAAAATCTTTTATCTATTATACAGAAGGTTAACATACCATAGACTAAGGGAAAGTACATGGTAAGGGTTTATTTAACAATCTCTTCAGTATTTGAGGTTGTTTATACGTAATTATATACTAGGACCTCTTTATCATCCACATCCATGTTTCTTAAAAATGTATTTCAAATCATTATTAATATTTTACAGAATATGGGTTAAAGTAATTTATACCCCTGTTTTACTTTTTTTAAGATGTTTATAAATGAATCATTCCGTCATTTTCCATACAAGGTCCTTTTAACCTTTTCGATAAAATTAAGGTACGAATGACTTTTTTTTAACTTATATGGAAGGTATAGCTATTTTCTGCCATTATAAAATCATCGAAGCTTCCCTTACAAGATTATAATAATATTTTCAAAGTAAATGTTTTATTTTATAATTATGTGACTTTTAAATTATTTCAAAATGAATATTTTAAGAATTTGTGAAAGGTAATATTTTTCAATATCGGATTTTTAAATTTTTTTAATGATTTATCTTTATAAATATTTTTAATTAATGTCCATGTTTTCAAAATGATTTTAAGGATTTATTTATATGAACATTAATGTTTTTAAATGATAATTCTTTTCAAAAGTTTTAAAGTGGTATAGGACACTTTGATTCAAAAATCTCATTTAAATTACTTCCTTTATAAATGTGTGCCTTTTCAATGATTTCAAATAAGAGATATTTCTCACAAATAGTTTTGATTTCATCTATGGAAACATCCTTTGATGGATTTTAAGCTTATTTGAAGTTGATTTATTATGATACCAAAACTTTCATATTGTATTGAAGGTTTTGTGATATGTTTCACTGTGGATGTGTTATTTTTATACAATTCATGGTTTATGGAGAAAGTATTGACATTTCGTATGCTAGTTTTAATACGAATGTTTATGTTATGTTTAAACCTATTCATATGAGGAATGAATTGAACTTAGTAAGTGACGGGTGGAGCCAGCTATAGCTCCTCGATGCTTCGGTCGGTCTCCGGAGACAAACTAGTGTCTTGGAACGAGGCCTTGACAAAATCTTATTTGTAGTCTTGGAACGAGGCCTTGGCTACGTGGTTATGATAGTCTGAATTATGCATTCCTTCATTATGAAAGTGGTTATTGATATTGCATGTGATTATTTGACTAATAGAATATCCATGTGAATAAGTAAATGGAATTATTTCATTTTATTTTTTCCATATTATGCTGATGTTCCAGTTTAAAAGGATTTTGTTTTAGTTATACATTGCCTTAAATGTTTATATTTATTTATGAATTTTTCTGCTATATTGTTATACTTTCTGAGAATTTGAGCTCACCCCTTTCTATGTTTTATTTTTTACAGGATGTGAAGAAGTATTTTATGAATGACCTGTAGGGATAGTATAAGGGAATATGAGTGTGGAGACAAGATGTTGATGTAGTTTTCACTTTATGATATAATGTAACATTTATGAATGTATCTAGTATTTCCAAGGCTACTAAACTAATCAGTCTTTCGAGACATGATCTTTTGTGATCATTCCAATGATATGTAATAATGCACCGACTCTGGGTAACTGGGTTCGGGGCATTACAGGTTGTATCAGAGGAAGTTTAGTACAATCCTTAGAAGATAGATTTAGATAAACTCATACTAGAGCACATAGACCTATGATGCACTTTGAGGATTAGTATAGAAAAACTTCCTAGAATTTTGGTATTGTAGAGATTTTGTGATTTTTCTGAGCAATAAATCCCTGTCTGCATACGAGCAGGTAGAGTTGGCTCTACCACAGATGTACCTAGGGGTAAATACCAAAATAACACTTTTAGATAGACTTAAACGAAAACTGGTGCATGACAATGGACCCTGTAGTACTCTTGGTTATGAAACCCCTGGGGGATATTCTTAGGATAATTCTCATTTTCTTTACAAATAATTATGAAGTGTTTATGAGTATATAATTTCTCAATGAAAACATATTTATGATTATGGATTATATCCATAAACCATTAAATGTACATTAGGTATTTTACAAGTTTGGAATTATTCATTTAAATTCATAAACTGACCTAGTTTATGCTATTGTATAGAAATGGCACCTAGTAGAAGGAATGTGAACTCCAACAATACGTATGATCCCAAGATTAATAAGGATCAAATCTTTCACAGTATTAAGCCAACATTTAGATGGGAAATAGTCTCCCATGTATTATCAACATATGAAGAAATAGAATCATGTGTTAAATAGATAAGTAAAGAATTATCTGAGTCTTATGGATTTGAATGTAAGTAAGAGAAGAAATGGATGGAAGAGAGAAATATGGATAATGGTAAGAGGGAAAAGAAGAACTTTCCCATATGTGATAAATGTGGAAAAAAACACCCTAGAACATTCCTAAAGGGAATGTGAGTTTGTTATAAGTGTGGAGAAAAAGGACACTAAGTACGTGACTGTAGGGGTAAGAAAAATGTTTCAAATGAACAATGCTTCATCTGTAAGAAGAATGGGCACTACGTGAACCGATGTCCAAATCATCATAGTATTTCCAAAATGATGCTATTGGATAATAATCATGTTATGATACTACCACATATGATGATGAATGTTTATAGTTCTTTGTTGTTATTAGAGAATTATGTCATTTGAGTGTTGTATCAACAATGTACTGGTTATAATAATTATGGAGTATATAAGAATTGTATTGCAGTACTATTTCATTAATGACTTGAGATTTTGTGGAACCAAGAAATGTGACTCAATAAAAGGTTAAATTTTTAGAAAACATATGGTTGAGAGAAATATAAACCATAATATGGTTCTGATAGCGAGGTAGTTATTTCAGAATAATACATGATTGATTTGAATAAATTATTTTGGATATTCTTGATTACATTGAAACTGATTAATGATTTGTATATTCCATCATTGTTAGAGTTTACAAAATTTTTGGATAGAAGTAGTATATCAAGTATTCTATAAAGACTAAGGGATCATGAATGTAATCAATATGGTTTTATGTTAATTTAGGAGGTTGCAGTGTTTTAAAAGAATACATGATAAAGGTGTTCACATATTATTACGCGGAAAAAGGATCTTCATTGTGTTTACCTTCCTTATAAATTTTGGACTATGAGTTTGGACAGAAGTATTTTGGAAAATTCTAGTTTGAGATTATTTTTAGATAGCTATAAAAGTACAACCCAGAGGTTAGGCGGCAACCCATCACGTCTGGCAAGGCCGCGAGACTTAAACCCAAAACTGAAGGGCGAAAAGGGTGTATCACCTACCACTAGCCCACGTGATGTCCTGGATTGAATAATGTAGTCTTTAAAAAAAATATTTGGTAGATGATTTATAAATTCATTTTTAACCCCTACGAATAGAATAAATAGAATATTATTTTTATGTTCTATTATCTTTTAGAGTGAAAGATGAGTTTGTGGAAGAAATTAGTAAAATAATGGGACTCTACTTTTCAAGTATATATTTTTCTTCTTCTCTTATTCTATGGGGAAATTAATTCTTATACTTTAGTGAAGGGATATTAAAACAAAAAATGTGTTATCCTAATACCATATGTTTTGTTGAACCGATGGTATTTTAAATCATCATAGATTGATGAATTTATGGCCCTCAATTTTACACTTGTTTGTGATTGATGACCTCAATCACTACCTATCAATATTAAAATTTTTCCTCCAATCAAATGTCTCTAATTTCCTCCAATGTTCTCCTAATCGAGATCATAATTTGGTGGTGACCCTTTCATTTCCCTTTTCCTCTTATTAAGACTAAATTTTATTAACCTAATTTTCGATGTGGATTTTCCTAAAGAAATTTTCTATTATCAACATTTTGTTTTCGAAAAATAATTTCAAATTTAGAGTATTCAATTTATTTAAGGAGGGAAGAATGTAACACACCAAGATTTCATAGTACGTTATTTCTTCAATGTAATTCAAGAACATGCACTACATGAAACACCGAGTTCTAGTGCATCATGATTTACAAAACAAGACATTCATAAACGGTTATGAATAATACTAACTGAATTTTGAACATTAAATAATCCTTATAATTTTAGAATCTATATTATGAGTTTCTTAGGCAAAATTTAAAAACAAAAACATTTTTTCAGATAAAAGAAGTATTTTTCAAAAAAATGGAATTTTACCGCCTTTTAATGGCGATGCCTTTTTAAATCCAATATTTGAAACTTTTATATATTCAATTTGAAAAAATAAACTTCTTCTTTATAATTGGTACATAATAATTTAGTTTCAATAATGTTTTGTTGTTTTTCTGATAACTTTCATATTTGGGTGAATAATGAAAAATACTATATTTTAACCAAAAACATCTTTTTAAATAAAAATAATTTATATTGTTAAATTACACCTTTTAATGGTTTGGAAGTATAAATAGATTATATTTTTATTATTTAGTCTAATTATGGTCATTTTATGTAATTTCACTTTGAAATTGGACATAAACAAGTGTCAATCTTTTGGTAGTTATTATTTCTTAAAAATGCGCCTTTTGGTTTTGACAGAAGGAATTAATTTTAAATTAATAAATTCAACTTCTATGTTTTTAATTTGGTAAAATAGACTTAATTATTTAATTCATAATATTGAAATTATCCTAGGGTTAAGTGTTTGTATTTTTCTGAAAACATTCAATTTTTGATGAATAGTGAAAAACACTGAGTTACTGTTTAAAACTGAATTTTTATTTTAGTAATTAATTAATTAATTTAAATTTATTTTATGAAAAAATAGATAATTAATACCTATATAAGTTCAATGTAATTCATTGGAGTTGGTTTATAAAAATTTTATTGAACTTTTCACCGTCTTTTACCAATCTCCTGGGAGAATTTTCTAAATCAAATAAAACATAATTTTACCGCTTCTTTGAGTGGAATTTAAAAAATCTGAAAGACATGGTTAATATCAAGGAGTAAAATGTAGTTCAATAAGAGAAATATAATTTTTGATGAATAGTAACTATTTACTTTTATTTACCATGATTAAAAGTAAATAGGGTAATTAAAGGTAAAAATGATATTAATATTACCCCAAAACAAGTCCTGATTCTATTGGACAATTTTATCTCGACCAAAAACAATATTAGGAATAAAATATTAACATTTAGTTGCACTTGGATTAGATTTGGACATTTATTATTATTTAATTCAAAGAAGAGTTAAAAGAGTTTAAATAAAGGTATAATTACTAAAACATTTTTCTTATAGGGTTATACATAAGATATATTCTATTTTAAATATTCATTAGAAATATAAAAAGATTTACTACATAATTTTATTTTATTTATAATTATTATAAATCAAATAATTAAATTTTTTATGACATAATGGTGATGTAGTAATTACCTAATTAATGAAATATTAAAATAATAGATATTATAAATATCCAAATAAATGTAATTTGAGACATTTTATAAATTAAACTAATTTTATAGGTTAATATGACATGTTAGTATTCATTTAATTATATTTTTTGAAGTAATCATGCTGTTATGGTTTTCAAAAAAATTAAATACCAAATAGTGTCAAAATTGACATAAAAGAGTTTTAAAAATAAATATTATATTATTTATTGATATTCAATTCCTAAAAATGTAAGGCTAGGCCGAGAGACTTATATAATGATATGTGTATCATTAATGGGCCACATGTTGGTCTTTTTAATTTATATAGTAAGTTTATTAACTATATAATATAAAAATACAAAGTGACATGGTAAATGTCAATCTAATTAAAAAAGAGTTAAAACTAAAAGATAAGGTTAATATAATGAACCAAACCTGTATTAAATCTATTTTTTGAATGGATTTATACCCTTACAAACCATATAATTTTAATAATACACTTTTAAGCAATTATAATCTGAATATGAATTTATTATAAATTAATACTTTAAGTTTTTCCTAAAGAGTCCCTCCTCCCCTTATAAAAGGACAAAACTTCTAACCAATTATTCACACCTTCAAAGCCTTTTGGCACAGCCAAAACCTGCCCAAATACTCTCTAAACTTCCCTCAATTAAACCTAGAGGACTTAGGTTGATCATAAAGACAACTTAATGAGCCCTTTTTATCAAATCAAAAGGAAGAACCTGAAGAAGAGGTAATGGTTTCACCACCCTCTTTCAAGTTCCTTTCTTCTTCAACTTATTATTTATTTGTTATTTCTATTATAAAATAATAACTCCAGTATCTTCTATATACTATGATGTTATGATAAATATGGTACAACCATATTCATTATTCTATCCATTCATTGAATGACATGTCACCATACATGCGTAAGTACAGCTTACCGTCTCCACGTCGTGGTGTAATTGTTATTCAATATATTATTATTTGATGGGCATAATAATGATGTGTAATTCATGTAAATAATAAATATAACATGATAATGTTTCTGTATATATGATATACCATCCAATTATATATTATTTTAATATCAAAATGATGATATTGTCGCTCGTGCGTACGTATGGACTACCGTCTCCACGAACGAGATGAGATTCATTCCCCATCATATCTTTCCAAGACTAATTCCCATTTTATGATTAAAATTAATGTTTAATAAATTTATATCATTCTATAAATTAATAATATACAACCTATCCATAAAAAACACGACTTATGTAACAAAACATATAAACGAAAATGATTAAGTTAACACCTGAAACAACGATAATACTAAAATATTATTAACAAATCATTAATAGAAGATCATATATGATATCATAATTATGTATATGGTTCTTGTATAACATAATAACAATGTTTTAACTATTATACAAGATTTTAACATACAACTACTAAGGAAAAGTACAAGGTAAGGGTTTATTTCACAATATCTTCATTATCCGTGGTTGTTTATACATAATTATCTACTAGGACCTCTTTATCATCCACATCCATGTTTCATAAAAATGTATTTCAAATCATTATTAATATTTTACAGACTATGGGTTAAATTCATTTATACCATTGTTTTACTTTTTATAATATGTTTATAAAGGAATCTTTCAGTCTTTTTCCAAACAAGTACCTTTTAATATTTTCGATAAAATTAATGTAGGAATGTATTTTTTTAAACTTATACGGCAGGTGCAGCTATTTTCCTCTGTTATAAAATCATCAAAGCTTCCCTTAAAAGATTATAATAATATTTTCAAAGTAAATGTTTTATTTTATAATTATGTTACATTTAAATGATTTTAAAATTAATATTTTATGAAATTTTGAATGGTACTCTTTGTCAAGATCATTTTTTTTAAAGATTTAACTTTCTAAATCTTTTTATTTAACGTCCATGTTTTAAAAATTATTTTAAGGATTTATTTAAATAGACATTAATGGTTTGAAATGATATTTCTTTTCAAATGTTTCATAGTGGTATGGGACACTTTTATTCAAAAATATATTTTAAATTACTTTCTTTATAAATGTGTTCCTTTTCAATGATTTCAAAAATGAGATATTTCTCTCAAATAGTTTTGATTACATCTATGGAAACATCCAGTGATGGTTTTCAATCTTATATGAAGTTGATTTATTATGATACCAAAACTACTATATTTTATTGATGGTTTTTTTATATGTTTGACTATGGATGTTTTATTTTTATACCATTCATGGTTTATAGAGAAATTATTGACATTTCGTATGCTAGTTTTAATACGAATGTTTATGTTATTTTTAAACCTGTTCATATTAGGAATGCATTGGACGTAGTAAGTGACGGGTGGAGCCTGCTATAGCTCCTCGATTAATTATTAGGTCTCATGAGACAAAATAGTGTCTTGGCACGAGGCCTTGACAAAATCGTATTTGTAGTCTTGGCACGAGGCCTTGGCTACATGGTTATGATAGTCTGGCATTATGCATTCCATCATTATTTAAGTGGTTATTGATATTGAATGTGATTATTCGAATAGTAGAATATCCATCTGAATAAGTAAATGACATTATTTAATTTTATTTTTTCCATATTATGTTGAAGTTCAAGTTTAAAAGGCTTTTGTTTTAGTTATACATTGCCTTAAATATTTATATTTATTTATGAAAGTTTCCGCTATATTGTTATCTTTACTGAGCATTTGAGATCACCCCTTTCTATTTTTTGTTTTTCCCAAGATGTGAAGAAGTATTTTATAAATGACCTGAATGGATAGTATAAGGGGATATGAGTGTTGAGACAAGATTTTGATGTAGTTTTCACATTATGATGTAATGTAACATGTATGAATGTATCTAGTGTTTCCAAGGCTACTAAAATAATCGGCCTTTCGAGTATTGATCTTTTGTGATCATTCCAATGATATGTAATAATGCACCGACTCTGGGTAATTGGGATAAGGGCATTACAATTTTATAATGAATAAATATTATGATATAATATATGTCAATTTTTTTTTGTTTTTTGTTTTCTATATATGAGTACATAAATTATTTAATTCTTAATCCAAGGGATATATGATAACATTATATTTCATGTCATAAATATGTATAAAAATATTAAAAAATCCTAATTTTTTATACTTATTGGCATTTTAAATCCTCTTTAGTTAGTTTGATATTATTTTATCAATTTATAATTAATAAATTACTATAGTTACATGCTACTAAACCACAATGAATTTATTTTCATATGTTTTTCATATTACATGATTAGTTAAAAAAGGAAAATGTGAATAATAATGTATTAGTGGTGGTTGTAACCAAATATAATGTATTAGATATCATTCAAACCATATCTAATTTTTTTAAATATATAATAAAAAATATTTCATTCATTTAAGATATGGTTTTGATAATCCCCAAAAATAACATATTCATTGATATTTTATTGGACCACTATATGTATATACAAAATCCTTCTAATTAATATGTGACATAGAAAAATAAATCATTTTATAGAACAATCCCAAATTAATGGACGGTGGTAAAACTATTTAATATTTAAGGGAAAACAAACTCTAAATTTGTTTTACATATAGGGAGAATATGGTGTCTAGTATCATGTAGTCAAACCATTTATGGAACTAACTCTGGCTACATTGACCTAGTTCCCAATATGTAATGACCCAAAAATTTATGAATAAAATTACATTTCTTTTAATGTCTTCTGGATATAGAAAAAAAATTATTTACATTTATTTTATTATATGAAATTGGATTTAAATGTCCATTAAGTATCCGTATCAATGATAATATACTCGTTTAATAGTGATCAAATCACTAGTACAAATATAGGGTTATAATAATTCCATTTATCACACACAAAAAAATTATGACATAAACTAGTAGGATCATACCCTTTGAAGCTCATATAACATATCCTCTAAAGGATATTAAATTTTAGGTATTTTCCCTAGACCAAGACCAATATGAGATCAAACAACATTAGCATGAGAGTAACCATTTACGGGAGAACATCAAGCTCATCGAGATCATGACCCAATCCATGTTCACCGAACAACCCCAGAAAAGCACTACCATTACAGAACATACTTTTAGGGCGAATACTAGTGTAAAAAATGATATAAAACAAGATTCCAACATTATTATTATGTGATATATTTTTATATAATAATTAATATACTTTAATTTTAATATTGTTACATTGAAAATGAATTTTAAAAGACAAATAATATTTTTTGGGTTAATATTCAAATTAAATTAAGATATCTATTTTGTTAAATTAATAGAATTTTTGAATTAATTTTTTTAATAATATATTATTATTAAATTAATTTTAATATTTATAAATGATCATACAACTAATATAAAGTCAAATATAAATTTTTTTGATGTTTGAAATCTATTTTTTTAGAATCCCTAAATTTTTCATAAATTAATGTTATTATTATAAAAGATGAAATTCACAAATTTAGAAATTTATTTAGATAAAATAAATTTTATTTTTTGAATCAGGATTTCAAAATTATCCAATGGTGAATTTTTTATAATTTTTTTGATATAGTCGGATATTTGGTTAAAAATTCAATACTGTATAAATTTATATCATGTTCTATGACATCATAATCACCTAATCATGATGTACTTGAATTAAATAAAAGTTATATCTACCAAAATATATTATTTTCATTTAAAATAATATAATTTCATGTTTATTTTCTTTATTGTACATATATGTATTGAATGTCACATGAAATATAAAATATTTTATAATTTTAAAATCATTTCCTAGAATGTCCGACTCATCCCCACAAAATAAAGTGAAATATTATAATATTTTCAGACCATATAAATATAAAATAATTTATTCCACTAACCATTCCATGAATCCATTTTAAAAAAACATGTTATTTTTTTAGGTTTCGAATATTTTATTGTGTAGTTTCCAAAAGAAAAATAATAAAAAATTCCCCCGCATTTCCAAAAAAAAAACATACCCATGAACCCATATATCTTAAATATATCTATTTGAATTTATACTACCCTATCAACAATAATCCCTAGAGTCCTCCCATGGTGACCCCATACTCCCAATAAGACTCTCCCCAGACTTTGGGTTCACACATCCAACAAATGGAGACATAGCATTCTCTCATATTTTAGTTCAAGAACCTTATGTGAAATTAGTCTTTTTAATTCGAATTTGTTTTTCCATCATTAGATAATCAAATCCACACTTTCCATTTAATGTTAAATTAATGGGGAATAATTTACTCCAAATAATTTGGACCCTTTCCTAAAGCGATACTATGCCAAAATTCCATAAGGGATGCCCCTCTCTCCCTTCTCTTCAGGCACCAATTTTATGTTATGCTTTTTAATTTACAATTTCAAGATTTAGTTATATGTTCTTACATAACTTTTTACTATGAATAAATGATTCATTACTCCCTACAATCTTAAAAATCCATTGTAAATTTTTTTACTTCATGTCTTTATGCTGTCCAATGTGCACCATGAATTTCCATGCCATAATTATTGTGTAGTGAATACCATACCCAATACTCAATCAAGGGTATTCAACTTTATATTCATGTACGTATTGATTGGGGACATAAATGTATCTATTCCACCATAATTTTTAATTGAATAAATTATGATTCTTAATGAAACCATGTTGTATGATATATGTGGAACACTTATGCATGAAATGAAATGTTCATGAATGGTGCACCATGATAGCACCCCAATGCATTGGTTAATGTTTCTTCCATGATACGCCAGGTGAAATGAGGATTTAATCATCCTAATTAATTTTAAATGAGTGTTTTATCATTATAATAAACGTTCTATGGTCCTTGTCTCATTATAATATCATGTTGTATGTTTTTTCTAAATTTCCATGTTATGGTAATCATGATATATCATGCCTATGTATTCTGTTTCTCATATGCTCCATTGATATTAATATTTTAAAAAATAAATAATATTATTCAGGTTATTCCATGTTTATTCACTTACTGGGCATTATAACTCACCATATTCTTAAATTTGTCTTCATGTTATCCCATGAATTTCTCTATATGATTAAATGTTGTGGTCAAGTAAAAGTTGTTTTCAATAATGATGTATATTTCAAGTTTTATGTTATTATGTAATGTTATTAATCCCCATAAACACTAGAAATATCAATCGTATAAGTTATTTTAATTACAATTTTATGTAATAAATCGTTATTAAATATGAATTAAAAGGTAATTTGTCATAGTTGGTATCATAAGATATATTTAGTTGTTTTTGGGATTTAGATTAAAATACTCTACTAAAAGCCTCAATGATAGGACTAATTATAGGAAATGAATACATAAATTTTCTTGATTATTGTTAAAGTATATTATCAACCAATTACATACATGGCTGGATATGAAAAATTAGACGTTACTTTAGCATAGATGTATCCAGGGGTAAATACAAAAAACAATGATTTAAACTAGACTCAAATTGGAACTGGTGAACGAAAACAGGCCTTACTGCACTCCTGGTTCAACTCTCTAATGGTATATGATTCTATAAACTCATAATCATAGTACGAAACATTATTAAGGAAAAAATATACTATAATAATAAACATTAGGATGTTGATTATAGATAACATAGAATGAGCCTGTAATTTCCATAGTTAAATAGATAAATGTAATTTATATTTTATCCCATTAATGTCATTAGATTCACATTTATGTGTTTAAATGATCATGATACTCATCCATAATTCTATATTGGATAAATTAGAACCCGAATTAATAAGTAAAACATATTGTTATTTTCCCCAGTTCAACACATTCATATATATCTCGAATGTTTTGTAGAATAATCCAAACATCAACACAAATCCAGGAAGTAAATATGTATGTGAAAATTAATAATAAAGAAATTGTTGAATCCTAGGTATATAACTCCTCCCCTATCACAATTTATGGATTTAAAATCCTGCTAAACTTCATTATACTCCTTAATGTAGATTTTAATTTAATTATTTACTAGGATTGGATTTATATATATAGATACAACCTGAATTTTTGTGAGAGGTAAGTCACTCTCCATATGTCGAATCGACCCTTGATTCCATACAATTGAAATGAGGTGGATGAATCATCTATAGAACACCCATCTAAAGCATAGATATTACCACCCTATGAACATGTATATCATTATAATATGATTGATTCTATTGAAATAATCATCCTCAAATAAGTGCCTATTGTGATGTAATAGACTAATCTGTTTCTCGTGGAATTTACATGTTGTCCTTATAATAGATATGTTGAATTTAAAAATTATGATATACCTGAGTTGTTTCAAATATCCAATACATTTTATAGTATGGTTATCGTGGAGCATCAGGAATTAATGAAACAACTATAAGAGAATCTAGATCAAGGGTTTATATGCACAAGTGCTTCACCATGATGCGCACTTGTCCTCTTCTTCAAGATGAAGGATGGGTCAATGCACCTTTTCATTGATTTTCGTGTTATCAAAAAAATTATGATAAAGAACATGTATCATTTTCCATTAATTTATGACTTGTTCGATCAAATTTTTGGAGAAAAATATTTCTCCATGGGGGATTCGAGGATGGTATATTACCATGTTATGGTGAATAATGTGGACATCCCCAAGACTGATTTTCTGTATGAGGTATGACCATTATCAGTTCATAGTGATGCCATTTGGACTCTCCAATGCTCCTATAATCTTTATGGAATTGATGAATAGAGTCTTGAGAGAATACCACAAATAATATGTGGTATCCTTTAAAAACGATATTTTAATATGCTTTGAAACCATCAAGGAGAATGAGGAGCATATAATCATTATGATAGATGCCTTGTGAATGGATAAGCTCTATGAAGAGTAAAATAAGTGTCAGTTAATGTTGAAAAAAGTATCATTTGTGGGGAATATCATCAAAATAAATGAAATATCTGTGGATCCTTGAAAAACAATAGAAATCTAAGGATGTTAAATGATTACAACTGTGAAAAATATTTATATCTTACTGGGTGTATCTTGATTCAATCATTGATTTGCAGAAAATTTCTCATGACAGTCAAGCCCTCTTAACAACCTCACTAGGAAGGGAATAATATTTTGATGGAATTATGGATGAGAAGAATGATTCATGGTTTTTAAGAAGTGTCTTGTCACTTTCCCAATTCTCACACTACCCAAAATTTGGGAGCTTTTCATAATAATCAATTATGATTCGAATAAGGGTCTAGGCTATGTTTTGGTGCAGAATGAATAATTCATTAGTTGTGCCATAAGGATGTTGAAAATTCAGGATCAAAACTATCCCACACATTATTTGGAGTTGGTAGTTGTGATCATTCCATTTAAAATCCAGTGGACTTATATCATTGGGGTGATGTGGGAAATATATACAGATTGCAAAAGTCTCCAATATATAATAAGAAAGAAAGAGATAAATATTCACTGATGAAGTTGGTTAGATCTCATCATGTATTTTGACTTCTCAATCCTTTACCACAATATGAATATTAAAAAGTTTGAAAATTCGCTTGGTATAAATGACCGATAAATTCTATCATTGATTAGAATTGAGAAGGATCTAATTATCTTACATTTGATGAAGATGTAAATGGGAATCCTAAATAATGGAACATCATCAATCCTATAACAAATTATTTCTCAATTTTATCTTTTGGATAGGTTAATAGATGATCAAAATGATGTTGAGGGAATTCAGAATAATTTGGAAACTATTAAAATGTATAAATACATAGAGTTAAATGTTAATAAAGAAATAATTATGAGAATTATATCAAGGTTATGTGCTCCATAAATTCCTTAGTTAATGAATGAACTTATGGATGCTGTATCTTGTTCAAATTTATCAATTCACTCAGGAAACATGAAGACGTATTGATATCTTCAAGAGTACTATTGTTGGGATGACACAAAGAAAAATATTGTAAAATAAACATCAGTGTTCCCACTATGTCAGAATGTTAAGGCTGAGAGTCAGATGTCTAAGGTTATGATGAAACCATTAGCCTTAAAAACATGGAAATAGGAATACAACACAATGAAATTTGTCAATATAATTCTGAAGATATCTAAACAATTTTTTTTTATCTATGTTGTTTTGGATCATATAAGAATGATTGTAACCTTCATTGAGATTCGAGAGTATTTCTCACATGTCCAAGTAGCATAGATATACAACAGAGAAGTGGTCAGGCTATATGGTGTACCACTATCGATAGCACCTTATCAAGATCCAATCGTTACCATAATTATATGGAAGTGTCCCCTATATAATATGAACACTGAGTTGAACATCAGAATCACCTATCACTGTAACACCCCAGGTAAATAAAGAATATGACATTTTCATATTTATCCATATTTGTGAATAAAATATTAATATGACTTTAAAGGGGACCCTATGCTCGATGGTGTACCCAACAGGCAACAACGAGTTTCTTGGGAATCTTACGTTGCACTCTAATAATAAAATAATATTATTTTAAATGGTAGTTAACATGTAGCTGTTGTAATGGTGGGAATGGATAGAAATAACTAAAATATGATTATATATGTTTTTAAATGTTTTTACATTTATCCAATAAAGGATAAAGGCATAAAATACGGAAAGAGTTCAATTTTAGGCATTTATACCCTAATTTTCACGAAAGGTCCACTTACCACCTTTTGATGGAGAACTGTCATTAAATATAGTTTTGATCACTCTTATACATTCTTTTAGACCAAATAAAACTCTTCTTTAGAATCGGGACATTAAATTTTACTTTGTGTAAATTTTTGGTATTTTTCTGATAAAGTTCATTTTTTAATGAATAGTGTAAAATGTTGTATTTTAATTCAGAACCTCTTTTTAATATAATTTATTTATATGATTATATTATCTTTTGAATTTGTTTTAAAGTGAAATTAGAAAATATTTTTACCATTAAATCCAATAGTGGTCGTTGGAATCAATTTTACTTTGAAATCGGACTTAAACTAGTGTCAATCTTTTGATACTTATTGTTTTATAAAAACACGCTATTTGCTCTGACAGTGGGAATTAATTATTAAATTAATTAATGTGACTAATATGTTTTGAATTTTGTAAAAAAGACTTCATTTTTGAATTCAGAATATCAAATATAGCTTAGGGTGAAGTTTTGGTATTTTTCTGAAAAACTCCAATTTTTGATGAATAATGAAACCACTAAGTGGTAATCAAGCAAACTGATTTTTCAGTTAAATGAAAGTTTACCACTAATGTGTATTGAATTTTGAAAATCCGACATACATGGTTGTCATTAGTATGTAAAATGTGGTTCAATGGGATGAAAATAATTTTTTTGGTGAATAGTAACTTTTTTTCATTAATCGCGATTAGAGGTAATTAGTGTAATTTAAGTTAAAAATGATATTATAAGAATGTGAAAACACCATGACACTTGTCCTACACCTATTGGGTGAGTCAAGGCCGACCAAGACAAGCCATGGGCCAACTTGGGGACCCCATGAAGCCACTTTAGTTGGAAAATGACAATAATATATTTTTATTTAATGTTAAAATTAAATTGACACAAACTTGAGTTGTTTTACTAAAATAGTTTTTAAGTGGGGATAAACAAGTAAAATTTTTGATTATAAATGGTCATTGGAAAGATAAAAAGATTTCCGACATCATAGTATTTTTTTTATAATTTTTATACATTAAATAAATTAAATTATTTATGACATCATAATGATGCAGTGATGACATCATTATCTGACGATTTAAATAAAATGGAAAGATAATGTAAAATCTATGAACTACACATGTCCAAAACCAATTGGATGAGTGGATTTAGAACCCTTATCACCTTATCCATGAATTATATCAATGTGGGACCTTTTAAAACCGAAACACATTTTCAAATAAAGTAATATTTCTTACTTTCCAAAAGTGCCCCTCCTCTCCTCTTATAAAAGGCCCCCACCTCTACTTCATTTCACACACTCCTCAAGCCTTTGGCTCGGCCAACCCCTGCCCATTTACTCTCTCAACCTCTCTCTCCTCATCCTAGAGGATTCCCTTTGGGAAGAAGCCTTTCAAAGGAAGCCTTTAGGCTCAAATCAAAAAGAGTTACACTTTTAAAGGTAATTCATTCTCTCTTGTTCATTTGTTTTATTTTGCTTCTCCAACCCTCTGAACTCTTTTTATTTACTTCTTTTGTAACAACACCAGTATCTTCAATATAATAGGATGTTTTTATAAGATTTATTCTAGCTACACTCTCACACAACTACATCAAATGGTTAATGAACATACGGTTTCCGTGGATGGCGAAATTCTGCCTCTCGAAACGATGATTGTTCAATACTCATTTAACACCTTCAAAGGTGGCCATTATGATGTCACTATTTTTATATATGATATATAATATGTTTATGTTTTACTTATGCTTATGTATTTTTCATTTGTGTCTTACCTTTATGGCTTCCATTATGGGTATACGCGATATCTTCATTTTAGGAAGTGCGGACTACCGCCCCCTCAAAGTGATGTGATTCGTTAATGCCATACGTGGAACATATAAAGGATGGATTTAATGTTATTATATATGATGTTATACTGGAAATATTATATACCTCTATATCATTATTATTTCTTTCCATTAAAGTATGAGATAGAAATTAAAGTAGCGTTCATGCGTACGTACGGCTTACCGTCTCCATGAACGGTGCATTTCATTTCTTATCCCCAAATGTAATGTACTATTAAAAGTATATGTATATAATGGATATATATAATGAATGATACATCTAAATGATGAATATAATTCTGGTATTAAAATATACATACCTCTCATTTAATTTTAATTCCATTAATATTAGAAAGAAATGAAAGTAGCGTTCATGCGTACGTATGGCTTACCGTCTCCATGAACGGTGCATTTCATTTCTTACCTCTAAATGATTATGTAATATTATAAATACATGTATATGCTGGATATATATGATATATATAATATCCAAATCAGGAATGTCATTCTGGATATAAAGAACCTATGACCACACGAACAACATGTAATTGTAAGAAGTCCACTTTCGACTTAAGAACCAAATATCGACAAAACAAATATTATTAACTTAAATGATTACCTAATGTTTATGAAATGGTAATAAGTGATATAAAAGGAATAATGAACTTGAAAAAAAGTTCTTAAGGAAGTAGAAATTAACTCAAGTTTATTATTCAGGAGATTAAAGAATGACCGAGTCAAGTCGGACCCGAGGTAAGGGATCCTACTCCTCTCTTTCTTTTAAGTACACACTTTTATTTCATTCCTTTTAAATCTCATATTTATTGTTATTGAGATGATCTTTTATATTAAACTTACTGTAATTTTTATGTTCATGTGATGAGAGACCCTATTCTCTCTCATCAATCCATTTTGGAAGTTTTGAGTGGCGCTGTTGGGCTGCCGAACTTTCGTAAGAGATCTAACCTCTCTTTTTTTAAGTACTGTCCTTTATGTCAATTCTTTTAAGATCCTCTTTGTAATGTTGGGGGATGTTATTTTATATTCCACTTGATGTACATTTTATTGTAATGTTATGAGATACCCTATTTGATCTCATCAATCCATATTCGGAAGTTTTATGTGGCGCCATTAGGCTGCCGAGTTTTCGTAAGGGATTTTTCATCTCACTTTTATTCCCGTGAGATTTATGTTACATTTTCCACAAATTCCATTGAGTGGTGTATGTACTTCCCATTATTCTAATCTTTGTGTAATATAATTTCGTTTATGAGTATTTACATCAATGATCTATTGTCCTTCTTTCATGGGGTGTATGTTTTGAAAGATACCCAAGTCGGTAAGGGAACCTTTCACCCTCCTCTTTTTTAAAAGACTTCTTTTGTTGGGTCTTTTAATTTACATATTTTTATGTTGGGATATGTTCTCATATATCCTTATTGATGTAAATTTTATGTCCAAGTGATGAGATACACTTTTTATCTCTCACCAAATCATTTTGATGTGATGGTGTTAGGCTGTCAAGGGAACTTTTTAACCCAATTTCGATTTCTTTGGGTTCAACATGTAGTAATTGAATATGTCATCCATTGAATATGTGTGAATGTCATTTTATTGTTTTACACTTAATATCCACTTATATTGGGTGTATTTATATTTGTCACACATATTTTTGAGATTGATTTGTCCATAATTTAAGGATACCTTCTTTATAAGGGATTTCGTCACATTTGACATTTCTATTGAGGGTTCATTGTTGTTATGCACCAATTAAATCTTATATGGTGTATATACTGTCCTTTGAGGTATTATATCATGAATCCATTTATTCTCATGATATTATAAAGTTCTGACTAAATGTTATTCCTCAATTATTGTATTCAAGTGTCTCTAATAAAACCCCTTTAACCAAAATGTCGTTTTAAATGTTTTAATTATTTGTTCTTATTAATACCCATGTTTTCAAAATGGTTTTAAGGATTTATTTATATGGATATTAATGGTTTAAAATTTTAAGCTTCAAGGTGGTATGGGATACTTCGATTCAAAAATCACCTTATTAAATGTTTTAAATGGTTTAGAAAATGGTTTTGATAAAGGATTATATTATGATATATTGTGATGTGGAAATGTTATCATTCCTTTATATTGGTTTTATGTTTTATGATTTTATATTGGTACTTGGACATTTTAACGGGTGGTTACATTATAAACCATATGACGGGTGGTGCCGTGAATACCAGGATGGGTGGTTACGTTATAACCTCCAATGCATTGGGTATGGAAGTCGGCCGTATGGCTATTCCATTAAGTATGTATGGAAATTGGCCGTATGGCTATTCCATTAAGTGATATGTGTGGGAGTCGACCGTATGGTTATTCCACTTAAGTATGTTTATGTCCCAAGTTACCATTATATATGTTATGTGTTCTTTATATGGGTTTTATGGTAATACTTTGGTTACAAAAAGGTAAGTAAAGATATTTAATTCATGAAGAGTTTTTACTACTTCATAAAGGTGAAAAGTATTAACTTGATAATGTATACATGGTTTACTTTTTGATTTGATAAACTAACAATTTTTATTCTTTGTGTATCCCTTACTGAGTTTTTATGCTCATCCCAAGTTTTTGAAATGTTTTTCATAGGTCAAGGGAAGGGTACATGATGTGATGACAGTGTCAAGGATATGTCAAGAAAGAATCCATGTTTTATTTTAAATATGTTTCCGTTGATGGGAAGAATGAATACTGTCTTTCATGTAACCACTTTGTCTAAATATGGAATGTAATGCAAGTTTCATGATCTAATTCTCTAAAACTCTAAACCTGGAAAGATCCTCAATGTGTAATCTTGTAATAACTCAAGATTAAGTAAGGTTTAAGGCTGGGGCCTTATAGTTGGTATCAGAGGTCGGTTTAGATAACTTTAGAGGTTAGGGTATTCTTTAAGCATAAGTGACATTACCATAATGGTTAGGATTTCAGAAAGAGTCCTATTTTTAGATAAAGTGAATGAGTAAGTGTATCTTAGTGTTTACCTTCCTCATTAGTACATGATGGTTTTGTTGATATACTCACACTGACATTTCTATTTTTAGTGAATGGATGGATCTAGCAGGCACCAAAGAGACAACAGGTTTGAAGGAAACTGTGGTGGTTCTCTGATTAAGATACTAGATAAAATGGAGGATTCAATGAGGAAACTCGTGGTTGTTCTAAACCAAATATCAAGGAGTCATGATCAACCACTTGAACCTTGGTATGATCTTTAATGCATCAGGTACTAGATGACCAATCCATGTGGAAGTTCAAGTAATAATTATAAAGGTAACCATTAGAGTTTATATGATCCTTACTTTTGAGGTAATTATGGGTTATTATATGATATGCTGGAAAATGAAAGGCATGAGATAAACTTGTGGTTAAAATATGTTATGATTACTTTTGAAGATTTTATCTCATTTTGGGGAATGTTTTATTAATTATATAGTTTTGGAAAAAGGACAACACATGGACCGTGTGACAACCCGTCGCGTCGGACAAAGCTACGGGAATCGAACCCACAACCAAAGTGCGACTGGTATTTATCGCCTACCACTGGACTACGTGAAGTTCCTGGTTAGTTTGACTGATTCTTTTTAGTTATATGATTTATGAATTAAGAGTAAGTTGATTTTGGGTTATTTATGAAAATGATTAACCTATCATGGAGGATATGTGATTAGGTTAATTACTTTTCAATACGAGACTTTAGGAGCAACTGATGTTGTTTGGAGATAAATGTTATGATTTAACTTGGAAGACTATGTGACTAAATCCTTCAAATATTTGGGTTTCAATCTTATATTGGTTTACTTTGAAGAATTTTATGGGAAAATTGTTTATCGGATGGTCCTCGTTGAACTTTAGGTTTTGTTGGACAAATTTTGGAGATTAAGAATAGATTTTCTTTTTATAAAGGGTTATCCTTTTCTGGATTATCTGATCTTGTACTAGCCTTTTTGGTTTTGGTTTTTGTTAAAGTCTAAAGACATGGGAAGTATATAGTTCTCTTTTGTGGATTAGGTGATTCTCTAGAAGTTGATTATAGTACTCTTAATGTGAACAAGTTTTCCTAAATACTCATCTTTTGGAGAAAATATGAATTTGTGTAAGGAATCTAATAAAAGTTGAAAGTCAATATGATAAGTGATTATGTTTCCCTATGAATAAATTCCTCAATAAAAAGTAACTTAAAACAAAAATGTTGTCTATTAACTTTTCCTACTAGGGAATCGAATACCGTTTAACCCATCACAAGTTTGTGATTTTCTCATGGTTAACTTTCTCCTAAACATGTTTTCTATCACTCTCCATCAGAACATGACCCTTTGTTTTTTCCTCCATGTCCATATTTTCATACTTGGAATCCTAGTATGGGTTAACTTGGGTGACCTTTGTACTTATCTTTCTTTATTTTAATGTGTTTGTTTTACCGACTCTTGTTCCGATGTGGGACGTTCAATGATGTTTCCAAGCTCAATTTTAAAAATTGCGAGGACGCAATTCCCAAAAGGGGGGAAGGATGTAACACCCCAGGTAAATAAAGAATATGACATTTTCATATTTATCCATATTTGTGAATAAAATATTAATATGACTTTAAAGGGGACGCTATGCTCGATGGTGTTCCCAACACGCAACAACAAGTTTCTTGGGAATCTTACGTTGCACTCTAATAATAAAATAATATTATTTTAAATGGTAGTTAACATGTAGCCGTTGTAATGGAGGGAATGGATAGAAATAACTAAAATATGATTATATATGTTTTTAAATGTTTTTACATTTATCCAATAAATGATAAAGGCTTAAAATACAGAAAGAGTTCAATTTTAGGCATTTATACCCTAATTTTCACGAAAGGTCCACTCATCACCTTTTGATGGAAAACTGTCATTAAATGGTAGTTATTTCATTGGATGTATCTTGTTGTAATAAATTTATTAGAAAAAATATTACAATTATATTGTGGGTTATTTATTCTATATAATAAATTTCATGGTTTGTTATATTGATTAATATGTTGTATTTTATTTCAAATTATTTTATTACATTTAACATATAATTATAAAATGAATGAGTAGCCTGTTTTATTTTAAAATTGAAGGGGTTTATGAAGAGTATTTTTGAAATCATATTAGGGTTTTAATCAACCCTAACATTGGATTTATAGATCCTATATAGATGATGAATGTTTTTTAGGTTTTATGGAATTTTTTTGTTTGGTTAGAGCACAAATTTAATAGTATCTTGTGTATAATAGTGGTGGATATGTAACATAATCGTAGTAGATGGGAATCAAAAAAGAACGGGCATCATTATGTCAACGATGGAGGAAGGGTCGCTGTTATAGGTGATGTAGGCTCTTTGATGTCGAGGTTCGTCCGTGGAAGAAGTTCTTTTTGCTCTTCGCCAGGGGTGTTCTTCGTTGAAGAACAGCTTGCCTTCCTTTTTAATTCTCCAGAGCTTTTTCTCAAAAGCGTTTCGCCAACACAAAAAGAATAAGTTGGATCACCAATTAATTGAATTTCCATTCAATTCATATTAATTTAATACCAGTGCCATTAAATTTAATGCTGAAATTAAATTAATTGGTTGGCACGTTTAATTGGATGAGGGAGGTAGGAAGGCTTCACCATAATAAATTCATGTAGTTGTCAAGTAAACAGCAGGGAATTAAGGGAGAGTTAACATTTTGGTGCACGTGTGGGCCCCACCTCAAAGAATAAAATTTCTGCACCACTATATTTTATTTAATTTTAGGAATAAACCCCAAAAATTAACTTCCAACCCCCACAAAACGAGCATCGGTAAAGGTCCCCTTAAGAAAATACTGGCGATGTAAGTTCATCGGTGCCCTCGAATTTCAATTCCAAGCATCGGTTCAAAAGATAGAAAAAATAGCTAATTCATTTACTAAACGTACCTGAGCTAAACATCAAAATATTTCTTCAGGCACACCGAGCCTCAGAATGAGGTGCCTTAAAAAACAACGTACTCAAAAAATCTCAAAGAATTTAAGAAAAAATAAATAAAAAATTTCCTTGAAATTTATGGGTCTTTACATTACTCCCACCTCAGGGATTTACGTCCCCGTAAAACTAAAACATAAACTAGGGAAACAAAAAGAGGTACTGATCACGCATATGAGCCTCCAGCTCCCATGTGCTCTCCTGAAGGTTTCCATTCTTCCATGGAATGCGTACTAGTGGAATTGACCATCCATAAAGGACCCGCTCCTGTCGATCCTTGATCTCCACCGGAACCTCCGAGAATGTCGCCCCATCGTCGATGTCCAGCTCCCCATGAACAATGATGTTGGACGGGTCATACATGTATCTACTCAGTTGAGATACATGGAAGACGTTATGCACCCGGTGCAACTGAGGTGGAAGGGCCAAACGGTAAGCCACCTCGCCTACTCTGCTGAGGATTTAGAATGGCCCGATGAAGTGTGGAGATAACTTGCTGCCCTAGAAAAATCTCCGTAGACCCCGTCGAGGTGAGACCCATAGGAAAATGTGGTCGCCATCCTCAAGCTCCAGTGGTCTCCGTCTTCTATCACCATAGGACTTCTGGCTACTCTATGCAGTCTTCATCCACTCCTGGATGATTTGAACCTTCTCCGTAATAGCCTGAACCATCTCTAGTCCTACAATTACTGACTCCCTGTGGTCAGTCCAGAACAGAGGTGATATGCATGGTCAGCCATATATTTCCTTGTATAGTGCCATCCTGATGGTGGAGTGGTAGCTGTTGTTGTACGCAAACTTCACCAAGAGTAGATGATCCTCCCAACTGCAACCAAAGTCGAGGACAAATGTTTGGAGCATGTCCTCGAGAGTCTGAATGGTCCTCTCCGTCTGGCCATCCATCTAAGGATGAAAGGCGGCACTCATATGTAGCTGCGTCCCAAATTCCTCTTACAACCCCTTCCAATGTCGGGAAGTAAAGCATGCATCCCAATCAGAAACAACCGTCGATGGAACACCATGAAGTCCTACGATCTCCTGGACGTGGAGACGTCCCAAGATCTCTACTGATCCCTTCTCCCTGATTGGTAGGAAGTGTGCCAACTTGGTGAGTCAGTCAACAATCACCCAGATAGAGTCATTCCCTCTAGAAGTACATGTAAGCCCCGTCACAAAATCCATGGATATCTCATCGCACTTCCAGTCTGGTACCTCTAAGGGTTGTACCGAGCCTACTTGTACTTGGTGCTCTGCCTTCAGTTTCTGAAAAGCGAGGCATCGTGAAATGAACTCTTCTACAAACTTCTTCATACCCAGCCACCCATGTTGTCTTCTGATTTCTTGATACATCTTCACCACTCCTGGATGTACTGATAGAGGGAAAGTGTAGAACTCCCTCAGCACCTCCTCCTGCAGTGCAACTGTTACCATGGTACGTCCCCTGAAGAGTATGACGTGATCCCTATCTTCAGAAAATCCATCGGGTTCCAGCCCTGAGGATATCTAAGCACATTGCACCTTACAACCAACGTCCCCATGCTATGCCTTTCCTAACCGCTGAAGTAATGGAGGAGTGACTATGAGGGAATGTAGAAAGGCTACCCCATCTATATCCACGAAGGATATCTACAAAGCAGCTAACTGCTCCATCGCCTTTCCAAATAGCTGAATGCCCGATCTCCTGCTGAGAGAATCATCCACAATATTCCCCTTCTGAGGAGTATAGACTATCTTAATTTCATAATCCTGGAGGAACTCAAGCTATCAACCCTGAATCAGGTTCATGTACTTCTGTGAGAAAATGTAATTGAGACTCTGGTGGTTAGAGTAGACTGTAAAGCTCTTGCCCATCAGATAGTGCCAACACATATTCAGGTTGAAGACCAATGCTGCTAACTCCTGGTCATGGGTAGCATAGTTCTGCTTGTGCTACCTCAACTGTCATGAACCGTAAATGATCACTTCTTTCTCTTGAATCAGGAGACACCCGAGTCTCATCCCTGATGCGTCGTAGTAATCTACGTACCCTACGCCCTCATCAGGTATCCTCAAGATGGGCTCATTGGTCAATCTCCGACTTAGCTATTGAAAGCTATGCTAACATCTGTTTGACCACACTAAGGGTATCCCTTTCTTTTTCAAAGCTGTAAGTGGTGCTGCAACTCTGGAGAAGTCTGGAAAAAATCTCCGATAGTACCCAGCCAGACCTTGGAATCTCTGCACCTCCATCATGATCCTGGGTGGATCCCAAGCAAGTACTTCCTCGATATTCGCAGGATCCACTACAACACCTGCCTCTGAGATGACATGCCCTAAGAAGTGAATCTATCGAATCCATAACTGGCACTTTGAGATCTTACCATAAAGCTAGTGCTCTTGAAGTGTATCATGTACAACAATCAAGTGGTAAGTGTGCTCCTCCTTAGTATTCGAGTAAATCAGTATGTCGTTAATGAATACTATGACAAACCGATCGAGGTAAGGTTGGAAGATCTTGTTCATGAGACTCATGAACACTACTAGACTGTTGGTCACGCCGAAGGGCATAAACAAGAACTCGTAGTTTCCATACCGACACTTGAAGACCATCTTCTATACATCCTCGTCTCGAATTATGAGATGGTGATAGCCTGACCTGAGGTATATCTTTGAGAACCATATTTCTTCCTTGAGTTTATTGAAGAGATAATCAATCATCAGAAGGGGTTACTTGTTCCTCACGGTCACCGGGTTCAAGAGACGATAGTCGACACATAGTCACAGGCTCCCATTCACCTTCTTGGTGAAAAAAATCAGAGAATCCCAGGGTGAAAAACTGGGTCGGATAAATCCTTTCCCTTGCAAGTCCTCCAGTTGTACCCGCAACTCACGAAGCTCAGCGGGAACCATACGATATGCTGGATTAGATATCGGTGATGTACCAAGATACAGGTCTATGTAGAAATCTACATCTCTTCAAGGAGGTATCCCTGGAAAGTCTTCAGGGAAAACGTCTACATACTGATCCACCAAAATAGGAATACTCAGACTCCGCACATCAACTGCTCCAAGGATGTGACCAACCAACAGATGTGTGACCGGCTGCCCTCTCCTCTGCATAATTCCATCCTGTGCTGTGAAGGTTCCCTTCTCGCCGGCGAAGGTGAACCTGGTCGCATCCGGGCAGACACACCACACTTTGTACCTAATATAGTCGATCTGGTCATGGACTGTGGATAACCAGTCCATACCCAAGATGACGTCGTAAGGCCTCGACGCTGCTACAAAAAGATTCCACACGAAGCTCTCGCCTCCTAGAGTAAGCTCACACTACTGGAACCAGTGTGTAATCATCGAGTCTTCTCCCATAAGAGTCTCTAGCCATAAGGATCGAGGAAATGGCTCCGTCAGAATCTCTGAGCTCTGAACAAGGGCAGCGGAAATAAAAGAATGACTCGCACTTGTTTCTATAAGAACTGCCGAAAGGGTGGAGTAGACATAGATAATACCTCGAATCATTTCAGGTGCGCCATGGTCGTAATCCTCCACTGCCTGGAGCTAATATTGCCTATGTCCTCTGGATCCTTGTTGTCGGGGTGGACCTCTTGAAGGTGGTGGTGGTGGAACCTCAAAACGTCATCCACCACCCATTTCTCAGCCATCTCCTCTGACTCATCCTCCTAATCCATGCAGACCGCCATGGTCGAACCTCTGCCTCTTCCTGGGAGGTCCCTCTACTGTCGGATGCTCATCTGCAAGGAAGGTCGGGCAGTCATGAGCCATGTGGCCCCACCCACCACATGCATAGCACTGTCCTATCTTCATAAGGCTGGATCTGTGTCGTGTTCCCCGTGAAACCAAACCTATATCCTAAGGTTTCCTACCTGACGGCCTGGTCCTCTTAGATCCCTACGACATCTGTCGACTACCTACGGCAGAAGAATTCACTCCATGCCATCTTGTGGTGGGTCTCGATGTTGGTGGCTACTCGGAGAGAAAGCTCTCCAATAAAAGGGCTCGCTCAAGCACCCCTGCCTGCGTCAGGATGCGGAGGGGAATCGTCGAAGTTCTAATCTCATTCCTCATTCCCTTATCAAAGTTCCGAAAACTAACGAATGGGTCCCATACAATATTTGTGGAGTAGTGTGATAGGTTAGTAAATCTCACCAAGTACTGAGATACTATCATACTGCCCTGCCGCAGACAAAGTAACTCTTGGATGCACAACGCACAAAGGGTGGATATGACAAACTCAGAGCGGAGTAGACTCTCGAAGTCTGTTCAAAGTAGAGATGCCTCTTCATGCACCTGGAGCATCAGGATCCACCATCTACCTTCTGTGCATGCAGGAGACTCACAGTAAGGATCACTATAAGGTCAACTAGTGTCCCTACCAATATGAAGACTCTGATGATAGCTTCTAGCCAATCCTCAGCTGCCTGAGGATCAGTCTCTCTGCGGAACCTGGGCGGCCTTTGTTGCTGAAACTCATGCAACATGCTCATGCGGCGTGCACTCTCTACTACTGGGGCTGGTAGCATCGGTGGCTCAGTGGGTAGTGGTACCGCTGGTTCCTCCACCGTAAAGTGGCCCTGCACCGAGGCCATGTTGCTCGATACGCTTCCATCTTGCACGTAACTAGGAACCCTGGATGGCTGCCTTCGTGGAGCCATCCTGAAAAGAAATAGGTGTGCCACGGTCAAACATTATACCTGGTGAGAAGACACATTGTAATCACAAAGAAAACATCTGAAAGGAAACACACACGCAATCAGTGTTTTCATGCACGGAGTCAGAAATCAGAGGTTAGGGTCCTGGTGTATGGATACATCGACCGCCACACCATCACTGGACTTCCTGGACTGAAAACCACACTCAATACTCTTAACACTATTTTTTCACAAAAAGGAAAGATCATAGTCTTTAGTTATGTAGTATAACTGACTCCTCTGATAACAATTTGTCACGAACCTTCATTGGGGACCGTGCCGTGACAACCCCATGTCCGCCTCCCATTGGCCAGGGGCTGACGACTTGCACCAAAGGCGTAAATCCTGAAAAAAGGGAAGGAATTGCCTTTATAAAGTAAAAAAACACATCAGAGTACACATGTAAAGTATGCACTAAGTAAAACTGGTTACAAAGTGTGTACTAAATAGTAAATGGGCCAGTATACAAACCCAAATTAAAGTACAGTACAACTGAAAAGAAAGTACAATAGCAGTAAAGTAAAGAAGCAATACCGAGTCGTCCTCTGGGAATCCAACCTGAAGGGTGGGTACATATGGTCTCCTCGGCACCTCGGTCCGTCTGTCCGCTCCGTGCAAGCCTCACTAGGTTGTCCACCACCGGGTACCATCCATCTCCACAAGATTCCTCCACTATCAGTGTTGTCTTTCGTCTCCAACCAACACAATGTAGTGCGGGAAAGCCCGTGCAAGGGTGAGTATACGATACTCAGTAGGGATCCCGAGGCCCCCGATGGTCTCCTAGAATCCACAAAGGATAAACCAAAAGGGAAAGATACAATCATGAAGTATCAACCAACTCCACTTTGGTATATGCCCATACATATACCTATGTTATCAATCACAGTTCATCTCTGGCTCCCGAGCCCAAGTAAAACCCAATCCACACAGGAAAGAAAGTCAAACACATCGATGATAATGATTGAAAATCAAGACTCAACTCACATAGGTATACATATTTTGTATAGAGATAGATATGATCAGATAAAGCCACTGATTCATCTAAGATGTTAGACCCACATAAGTTACAAGACCAGCTAAGCTGTCGTACCCACAAAGGATGCAATACCAGCTACTCTGTCAGACCCACTTAGGATACAAGTACAGAGGTCATACTGCTGGACCCATGTATGATACTAGAATAGTAGTCATCACTGTTGAACCCACAACGAATAAAAGTACAATTGTCATCGATGCTGAACCCATGGAGGATCCGTGTATAGTCTTCATCACTGCAGATCCTACAGATTATCCAAGTACAATCATCATCGCTGCCTAACCCATAAAGGATCCAAGTACAGTCATCACAGTAGCAGCCAGCTCTAGGTTTCCCGCACAAAGCACACTCGATTCCGGGAGTGTATGCTCCACGAGCCAAGGGATCGATACATCAACTTTCATGATGTCTAGATTTGATGTATCCCGAAGTTCTATCTCGTCAAAATAAACCAGATGCGACAGACGGTGCATCAATCAGACGCCTGATCTGAGAGTTATTGGCTTTTCTGTTCCAGGGGCCCAGTTGGGTTTTAAGCTAAAACCAACCTGAATGTACTCCAGTTGTGTCCAAAACTCAAGTGAAGTATTCCAAAAGTACCTTCTAATCAAGATTATTTCAAAGTAGTAGGAGGCACGACAATCAGACGTCTGGTCCTTAAGTTATAAGTGTTTCTCCTTCAAGGGCCCGGTTGGTTTCAGGTCCGAAACAACCCGTCCATACTCAAACGTCACCAAAATCTTGAGTGTAATATACTAAAAAAACCATCTCGATCCAAGGGTTCCTACGAAACTGACGGTGTGTCAATCGGAGGCATGTAGATCATGATACGAGTGTATAACCGAAAACGGTCCGAAGTGGGGGGGGGGGGGGGGGGGGGTCTGGGCCCAGCCCGACTAGACCCAACCCCCATGGCTCGGCCCGAACTAGCTTGACCCGCCCTGGGACTGGGTCCGTCCCGGCTGGGCATGACCCGGTCCGTGTGACCCACCTCGGCCCGGCCGAGGGGGGGGGGGTGTGCAAGCTAGACCAACTGGCTGAGCGGGGGCGCGACCCCCTATCCCACGAATGCGGTGCCAGGCTGGCGCCGCTGTCTCCCCCAGATCCTGCGTGGCTGCGGGATCCTCCCCTCACCGCTGCGGCTGAAGCTGCAGCAGGATTCTACTGGCGGCACGCCGGGGAATCGTTGTCAGGGTCTTCCGTGGTCCACTGGAGTCATTCAGGTGCTCCGTTTTTGCTTCTGACTGTGACTGTTGTCTTCTCGAAATCCGTACTTCACTGCGAAGGCCTCAAATAGCTGTTGCAGTCCCATTTTGTCGTCACCAAACATCTCGTGCCTCAAGAACAAAATAGCGGTGTGTCTGAACTTGTTCGTTTGTCCTTACCCACCACGTTAGTGGGTTAAACATCACTGAAAATTTAAAAATAATGTTCGAGAGTAATAAACACATATATGAAAAATATAAAAAATTATCCCTACCTCGAAGTTGTTGTCGTTCGCCGTCGATCAGCATAAGTCTAGCGTCATGGTAGAAGGGTGTCGCGGAATAACGGGTGTCGTTCCATAGACGATGGAGGAAGGGTCACTGTCATAGGCGACATAGGCTCCTTTACATCGAGGTGCGTCCGAGGAATAAGTTCGTCGTGTTCTTCACCGGGGGTGTTCTTTATTGAAGAACGGCTCACCTCCCATTTTAATTTCTAGAGCCTTTTCTCAAAAGTGTTTCTCCAACACAAAAAAGAATAAGGTGGCTCACCAATTAATAAAATTTCAATGCAATTCATATTAATTCGATAGTGGTGCCATTAAATTTAATGCTGACATTAAATTAATTGGCTGGCACATTTAATGGGATGAGGGAGGTAGGATGGATCTACCATAATAAATGCATGGAGTTGTCAAGTAAATAACAGGGAATTAATGGGGAGTAAAAAGGTTGGGGCTCGTGTGGGCCCCACCTCACAAAATAAAATTTGTGCACCACCAAATATTTATTTAATTTTTGGAATAAACCCCTAAAATTAACTTCTAACCTGCACAAAACACAACTACGGTAAAGGCCCCTCTTAAGAAAATATCGGCACTGCGAGTTTATCAGCGCCCTCATATTTCAATTCTGAGCAACAGTTCAAAAGATAGAAAAACCTACTCGTTCGTTTACTGAACATACCTGAGCTAAACTTCATAAAATTATTCCGGGAACACCGGGCCTCAGAATCAGGTGCTGTCAGAAACTGCGTACACATAAAATTCGCAAGAATTTAAGAAGAAAATCCCTTGAAATTTATGGGTCTTTAAATCCATGATCACATTTTATTGGTGGACTATAAACATTCACTTTTAGATTTCATATCTCAATTACATGAAGTTTTCTATGTATCCTTATCGAGAATTTACACACCAATCCCCTCACATGTACTAAATCCAGTGGTGGTATGATTGGAAATATATATTTTATAAGAGGAGTACTCGGTGATGTTCTTCGATCATAGAGACAATTTTCTATGATAGAAGTCAACTCTCATTTTCCAAGTGTTGTTGTGAAATCAAACAATTTAGGAATCAACATGGGATTAATAAGAGGGGATTAAAAATATGCACCCTCACCTACACCTTCTCAAGAATGTAATATTGAATTTTGAATGTGGAATTACATAAGTGGGATGAATGTTACACCGTGAGTTTTTAAAAAGGGATAAATATTTTTGATAGAATACGTGAAACACAATAATGAACCAAAATGAATATTAAATATTTAAAAATTATGTTGAGAACATAGTTTATAAATTATAATTTATAAACCCGATTGACTAATTTATTAAATTTATATTATTGTTCTACTAAATTTCTTAATTTATTAGTAAATCTGTTACCAAATATTTATAAATATATCAATTCATCATAAATAATGTATCTTTATAAAAATTTTATTTATTTTCTTTTGTAAAAAAATATTTTGTATTTGTAGCATTTATAAATATTATTTTATAAAATTAACAACATTTTTGAATACTGTATATAGATTTTGATAAGAATAAATTTTGAGATCTTTCAGAAAATGATGATTATTGAGTGAATAGTGAAAATTTCAATCCATCAAATGTAAAAAAATAATTAATCTGACCAATAATGGGGGTCCAAAAAATTCATGGGGAAAATAAGGAAGCCTAAGGGAATAATATGGAGAATGTTTTAGATAGTCATGGTGTAGGGAACTCAATTTATAAAAATCATACCATCATTTTATTGAGAATGTTTTGAAGCAATATTGTCCACCACTATGATTCCCCCATGACATTTTCCCTCAAATTCACATGTTTTATGCGACACCCTAACCTTCTAGTATATTAAATGATGAACCAAATGGTTGAAATGTTATTCTAGAGGGAATTTTGGATCACCGAAGAGTCCATATAAACCATGTCTACAATGATATAATAGGAAATAAAATCTGTAATCCTATTTAGAAGTGCCTATGTGTCCACAAATAAAGAATCACCATATCAACAGAAACTAATGAAGGTGAAAATATCTTTGATATTTATGTCATGTAAAACTCTACTACCACACATGATTCTGAGACGGAAATATTAATAAATATTTATAATGAATTTATAAATATAAATGTAGCATTTGAAACATATATCTAGTGGGTAATATATGTGAGAATAATTAGAAAAGCTCATATCATAATCCATCATTCAATAGGAAAAAGAACAATATCCTTCCTTCCAGAGAACTCCTCAATCAATCATAAGAAATATAGTTTGAACAGACATGGATATTTTTTTGTTGGTAGTACCATAATTCCAATCCTTGGTCCTTTCATTACAGATTCCATATAATTCCATAGAAAATAAATCTTCACATTCATTTTGATCATGTGTTTTTTCCAACTACCCTTGAATCAAATCATGTAATAAAAGAATTTGGAAGCCATCATAATACCCTATAGATTTATTTCCCCAACCATATGTAACACATAATTCTATATCGTACTAAAAATAAAATTATTTTACCTTTGTATATTATATCACATAACAATTCATATCCATTAATTTCTCTTAGTTTTAGATTTAAAAAATGAAGATAAATCATGGGAGATAAATCTTTTTATGTAGCCCTGTTGAAGAATAATAACCCTAATTAGGAAAATTTTTATTTTATTGAAAAAACATTCATTTCATATTATCCAATATTATCCACAAGGGTGAGATATTTTTTTTGGGGAATCCAGGTTCACCCCATATCTCCCTACACAAAATTTACCCATGAGGGAGAAGGCCTCCCATATCTCCTGATATTTCTTGGACAATACGAACAACATTGTGTCCTCAAAACATCTAAAATTAATACCACATGCCATCACTAGTTTATCTACTCTATTAATGGGGGACCATAGAAATTTTAATTCATCATGAGAATACCAAAATATATATTTTATCATTTTCTAAATATTTATCACAATGGTTTTTGGAATCCTAAGAATGACTATCACATGTCTAGGTATATTATTAAGTAGCAAGATTATAAGAATGATATGACCCTCAATGAACGAAAACAATTTTTTTTAAAATGTTGATCCTAGAATAAACCATCTATGTTATTGACATAAATTTATGGATTGACATCATTCCTTACAATAATGATTAACTAATAAATTTCATTGTAAAATGTATCCTACTATTCAATGTAGATCTTTAATAATCCTAAATTTCAATTAGATATATATACATATATATATACAATTCTCTTCTCATGGTTGATCCTCTTCCCACTAAATTTCCTATAATCATCTATTATGCTGTTCTTACCATGAGTGTTCCTACTATCACGACCCGTCCTCAGGACCCGTGCCGTGACTACCCCAAGCCGACCTTCCATAGGCCAGGGGTTGGCGACCAGCACCAAAGGCGTAATTCTCGATAACTGGGAAGGCATTGCCTTTATAAAAGTAAACAAACACCACATAGTACAAGAGGAAGTAATACACTAAGTACAAAAGGAAGTACTGAAAACAAAATGGGCCAGAATACAAACCTAATCAGAAGTACAGCTATAACTGAACAAAAGTACAACAGTAAAAGACAACGGCTGGAAGAAGGGAATCAGTTCCTGGGTCGTCTTCCTCAGATCCTACCTGAAGGGTAGGTATAGATAGCGCAGCTCCTGGATTGTCCACCACAGATCCTACATGAAGGTTAGGTACAGTCCACCGAGTATCATCTCGCCGTGAAGTCCACCTCCGGATACTGACTCGTCTTGAGGTCCACCTCCGGGTACCATCCAGTCTTCGAACAATCAGCCTCTGTCAGCACTGCCCGTTGTCTGCAACCAACACAACGAGGTGCGGGCATAGCCCGTGCAGGGGTGAGTATAACGATACTCAGTAGGGACCCTAAGACCCTCAAGGTCTCTCTAAATCCAATAGGGATAACCAAAAAGCAGAATCACAACAGATAACCCTTCTTAGGTATAATCCCATACTTATACCTAAGTTATCAAGTAACCCATCTCAATCATGAGGAAACAGAAAGATTATGAAATCAACAGATAACAACTACCTAGGTATATGCCCATACATATACCTAAGTTATCAAGTGACCCATCTCAATCATGAGGTAAACACAAAGGTCATAGACTCAGTTCAAACCAAGATTTTCATTATCGAAACCGTAACTACTGAAGAGCCCCATCTCTGGAGTGTACAGTGATCCTATCACGACTCCGAGGTACTGCTCACTAACCTAAGATTGCCGAGGTACTCCTCCTGTCGAGTACCGCGGGTTAGCCACCCAAACACAGTAGTGCTTCCCGCTAGGGTATGCAACCCAAAAAACAGTAGTGCATCTCCCCTAATAGCCTACAGAGGTACTCTCCGGACGAGTACCATGGGTCTGCACCCAAACACTGTAGTGCTCTGTCTGCCATGGGTCTGCACCCAAAAAAAGTAGTGCTCTGTCCACTGGGCTAGTCGAATCACTCCAAGTCGAGTCGGTCAAGCAGTCGTCAGGTCTCAAACGGCTACACGGTTTCCGTACTCCACACGATCGTCTCCGGGAGGGTCCGATCCATGAGCTACAGGTCGATACTCGAAGTATCTCAAAGTTCCTCTAAGAGGTATTTCAAAGGACCGCCTCGTCATAGGGGTCTCAACGCAATAGACGACGCGTCAATCGGATGCTCCGTCTGTGAGTTATTAGCCTTTTCGTCCCAGGGGCCTGGTTGGTTTCGTGTGTGAACGAACCCGGACGTATCTCAACTGTACCTGAACTCTCATAGGGTATAATCATAGGGACCGTTTCACAACATGATCACCAACGCCGCTGACGGTTCGTCAAACGGACATCCGGTCTGAAAGTTATCAGCTTTTCCGTTCCAGGGGCCCGGTTGGATTTGGGGTACAATCCAACCCGACCATACTCCAACTGCATCCAAATCTGAAGCGAAGTATTCCAAAAGTTCCGTCTTATCATGAGGAATCAAACAAAGTCGATGACACGTTAATCGGACGTCCGAAGCTAAAGATATAAGCGTTTCTGCTCTGAGGGCCCGGTTGGTTTCATGTTCGAACCAACCCGGCCGAACAAAAAGTACTCCGAAACCTTGAGTGTAATACACTGAAACGACTGTCTCGATCAAATGATCGCATCACAGCTGACGGTGCATCGATCGGAGGTCCGTAGCCCAAGATATGGGAAAAAGATCTTAAGAGGTCCGCGAATAGGGGGTTCGGGCATGGTCTGACCAGGCCCGATACCCCTTGGGTAGGCCCGAACCAGGTTGACCCGACCTGGGTCCGGCCTGACGCGCTGGTGCGGCCAGCGTGGTCTGCTGGCCAGAGGGCTCGACCGAAATGGCCGAGCGGTTTTGGGGGGGGGGGGGGGGGCGGCGCTGCCCACACTATTTCGTAACCGTGGCCCCCATGCAGGGGGATGCTTCTGTCCGGCCAGCCAGGGGTTACGAACCCCCGGTTCCTCCTCTGATTGGCCGGCCCACTCCGGATGGCCGGCTACTGCACCACGGGACCGACACGGGCGGGTCCCCCTGCTCCGATGCCGGCAGCCGGAAGTTGGCCACCGGTCCCTGCTCCGCCGTGACATAAAGGCAAGGCCTTGGTCCGTCCGGCGCAGCACGACGGCGCCGCGCCCCTCTGCCGTGGCCCCACTCCGGCCGCGGTGTTTTCGTGATTCTATGGTGCGGCGCGATGGTACCGCGACCTTGTTCGACTCCAACGGCGCGACGACGCCACACATCCTTGCCGCATGATCCCACGCGGTGCGACGACACCGCACCATCTCTGTTCCAAACCAAAACAAGGTTAATCAATAGAATCAAAGGGGGAGGGTCAGCCATGTTTGTGAGGTCTGACCCCCTCCTGTTAATTGATAGCAAGTGGTCAAATTGAAACGAGGAACGACGACAGAAGAATTCACGAATAAAAACAATAAATCCCCTACCTCGTCGAATTCGTTGAGCGAAAGTTCGTCGCAGAATTTATCATCGTGGAAGAAGGCGTCGCGGAAGGAGAGGGTCGTTGGCGTCGCGGTACACGGTGTCGCGTAGTCGATCTCTGAGGTTTCAGTGTTCTTTGTCGGAGATCGGTGCGTTCTTCACGTTCTTCGACGAAGAAGAAGAACTTCAAGACTCCCCTTTTTCTCCCAATCCCCTCTCAACACAACAAGCTCCAACCAAAAATAAAATAAGTGCTTCACTTATTTTATTACTCATGACATAAGTTTGAAATTCAAAAATTGAATTAAACTACTTAATTAATTAAGTGAGTTGGCATGATTTAAGAAGTGAGAGAGGAGGTTAGTGGTCTCACATTAAAGGGGCAGTTAAGGAGTTAAGGAATATGAGAGGTCACCCACTTAATGGGGGAGTTAGAGTAGGGTTAAGGAATGTGAAGGGGTGGGGTTGGTGTGGTCCCCAACTCACATTTAACCTCAGTTAGGTAGTTAGGTTCACCCAACCTCCATCCTTAGGTTATAACAATTTTTAAGAAATAAAATTAGTTGCACAAATTTATTTCTCAGAAGTCTTTATCAACAAAACTAAAAAACTCTTCCCGAGCAAACACAACTCTGGAAAAGGTCTTTTTATGCAATTACCTGTGATGTGGTCTCATCGGTGCCCTTAGATTTCAATTCCGAGCACCGGATCAAAAGTTAGAAAAATCCGCTTGTTCGTTCACTGAACGTACCCGAGCTAAACTTCGGAAAATTATTATGGGCTCACCGGGCATCGGAATCATTTTCCGTCAGAAACTGCGTTCTTGTAAAATCCCAAAAAAAATTAAGAAAAAATTTCCCTTGAATTTTAAGGGTCTTTACATTACTCCCCCCTCAGGGCTTTACGTCCCCGTAAAGATTTAACACAAACTAGGGAAACAAAGGTGGTACTGTGCACGCACCTGAGCCTTCCGCTCCCATGTGCTCACCTAGAGGTTCCCGTACTGCCAGTGAAGCACACCCAAGGAATCGACCATCCTCGTAGGGTCCACTCCTGTTGATCCTCAACCTCTACTAGAACCCCACAGAAGTCACCCCATCTCCAAAGTCTAGTTCCCCATGGTCGATGGCATGCGTCGGGTTAAGGACGTATCTCCTCAGTTGAGATACGTGGAAGTCGTCGTGCACCTGGTGCAACTGAGGTGGATGGGTCAAGCGGTAAACCACCTCACCTACCCTGCTAAGGACCTAAAAAGGTCCGCTGAACCTCAGAGATTACTTTCCGCCTCGACCACATCTCCATAGACCTCGTCGAAGTGAGACTCGTAAGAAAACATCGTCACCATCCTCAAATTCCAGTGCTTCTGTCTCTTATCAACATAAGAATTCTGTCGGCTCGAAGCTGTCCTCATCCGCTCCTGGATGACCTGGACCTTATCTGTCATGGCCTGGACCATCTATGTCGTGGCCTGGACCATCTATGGTCCCACAAGAGCTGCTAAGATTTCTTCTTTGCCGATAATAGAAATCCGGTCTCATCCCCTGGATGAACCATGTTCTTTGCCTAAAACAATCAATCCTATCATGAATGGCACTAATCCATGCCATGGATGATATCGTAAGGCCTCAACACTACTACCAAGAGATCCAACTGTTACTCTCACCTCAAGGGTTGAGTCACACTGTCGGCATCAGTGTGTGGTCATTGGGTCTCCTCCAGTAAGAATCTAAAAAGTGAGGGACAAGTCAACAATTTTTAACCAGAACCTCTTAGTATCAATCAAACCAAAAAGGGCAGGTAAGTAAACACCACAAAGATATATGCCTTTTATTACTACAACTCATAGTACAAGACACACAACAACCACAGACAACAACATCAACAACAAGGAAGCTGGTAGCACAAAGATCAAAGGCCTCTATGCCAGGAACTAGTCCGCTCCTAATTAGAACTGAAACTCTAGACTCCTACTACCACGTGGGTGAAGTTGGCTGATTCAAGAGTGATCGACTACACCTTCCTATGCAAGAGTTAATCCTGTGCTGCCTGGGGTTTCCTTTTTCACTGAACAAGGAAAACCCATCCCGGCGTTTGCCTAATACCGTCAATTTTTGTATGAACTGTGGATCCAATCCATACTCAGACCAACGTTGTAAAGCCTCGACACTTCCACCAAGAGATTCCAACCGAAACTCTCACCTCGTGGGTTAGATCACACTGTCGGCGTAAGTGTGATTATCAAGTCTCCTTCCAAGGTATCTCTAGACGTGAGGGTCAAGTCTACGGCTTACCGGAAACTCTTGGTCTGTGACAAGATTCATGGAAGGAAGGAATGATTCATATCAATGTTTACTATTACGGAAGATAGTAATGGACAAAGACTGTCCCTTGAATCATTCTTAGAGCCATTGTGTCACACTCTTTGACCGCATGTAGCTACTCTCTTCCCCTCCCCTCTAGCTCCCTGAGCCTAGTGGGGACTACAAAGGCTGGTGAGTGTAACATGTTAAGATGTACACCACCTCATGCTGCTCTCCTAGCTCTGCCTCCCCATATGCTGCTTCACAGGCTCATCTTGTAGAGACCCGAAGCTTGACGTACATGGACATTACATTACATTTGCGGAATACTTAGTACATAACAAAAACACACACTAAAGGATCGTAATAGTTTAGTGTCTTTGGAAACTCGGAACGTAATCTTCTAATCGTGGTGAAAGTTCTTCAATATCTCCCATAAAGGTCATCCCTTTTTTCTACCTAAAACCTTTCTTTATATCCTGGGGAAAAGAAAACATAAAAGGGTGAGCTCAAATGCTCAGTAAGGGTAAACAAAAGAAAAATCAATCACATCATATACATAGCTTTTGGAAATCTTAACCTGCAAAAGAGCTCATAATATCATAACATGGGATATATCATAGAAGTGAAATGTAATCCCAATAATCATAACTTAAAACATGAAACTTTGTGGCATACACACATAATCATAGAAAATTATTTCTTGTTAGTCAAGACTCAATGCCAAGACTATCTTAGTGGACAAAGTCCCTTTCTGAATCGAGTAACCCTCGTTTCAGTCCTGTTTCACTGAACCGGTATAACCTACCATTTCAGCCATGTCTATCTCATGAGATATAAAATCTTTACCCAATGAATTGTAGGGAGATATAGGTCCCACCAATCTTATAATGAATCCTTTCTTATGTGTGCCACATAATCATAAAACATACATCATCGCATAACACATGTAACAAAAATGGGATTCTTGAAACATCATGACATCATAATTCAATTCATATAAGATAAAGGAATTCATAAAAATAATTCCATCACAACATGATCAAATCAATGTAATAATAGGGATAAAAACAGAACCCTTTATTATCTTAGATGGAAAATAATTTTGATAAAACACTTGAATTTAATTCTTGAGGAAAATATCCTTTCTTCTTTAAAAACATTTTTCCTTTCTTAACATGTCATAAAACTTTAAATTAAAAGAAGTTGATTAAAAATAAACTTGAAAACTTGTAAAGGAAGCTTCTTGGAAATAATGTTTTATAAATCCATTCATGTCGTATAAGTTAAAAAAAAACATTCTTCGTACTTTTGTCGGAAAAGTCAAAAAATCACCTCGTACGAAAAAGCGACAAAAGATTCCTTTCATATTCTTTACTAAAAACTCACCGAAGGGTAAAAATGGATTTAAAAAATTGTAGGTGGATGGAAATAATATTACATATTGATGAAACATGGATGTGGATGATAAAATACACCCCAGTAAATACTTACGAATAAACAATCTCGGATAAAAATGAGATTGTGATATTTCCCTTACCTTAGGTCCGACTTGCTTTGTAAGTGTCCGAACCTCCTGTATAATGATTTAAATCATGTTATTGACTTATTAAAGAATCATATTCATTTTTATGATATCATATATGGTTCACTTATGAGATTATATTACCCGTTCTTGTGTAAATTCCATGTTAAAGAAGCGTTTTGGGTAAAATCGTTTCATTTATCTTAGGTGTTTTGACTTGTTGTTCTTGACATCACTATTACTTATATCATGATTTACTTACTTCCAGAATATAAAATATGATTTATATATCATATATATTCAGTATATATATATATATATAATAGATAGATGAAAAACACCGTTCATGGAGACGGTAGTCCGTACGTACGCATGAACGCTGTTTTACTTTCCTTATTGTATTGAAATTGAAGTAAGTAGATGACATACATATATATATATATATACATAAATCCAGTAGCTTTATAATGTCATATATTTCATTATTATTTCTTATATATACTTTATAATCATTCTTTAAATGGTTAACATGGAGAATGAATCTCATCGCGTCGTGGAGACGGTAGTCCGTACGTACGCACGAGCGATGATATCATTTCTATAAATATTGAATTGAATTGGAGTGGATTATACAATATATCAGAATCAATATGATGTTTTAAAAACTATGTATATTTATTCTTTACACCATTATACCCATCCATGTAAGGTGGTGGTGGAAAATAGATTACACCACGGCGTGGAGACGGTATTCCGTACGTACGCACGCGCGGTGATTTCATTTTTCCGTAGGTTGGATAGAAGGTGAATTAGGGTTGTTTCATATTTATAATAACATATCAGTATGTAAGTAATACTGATGTTATTACTTTATCATGAAACAACTAAAGAAGAAGAAGTTGAAGAAGAAAGAAATTGAAAAGATCGGTAATGGATATTACCTCTTCTTTGGAATGCTTCTTTGAATCCTTCACTTAGGGAACTAAGATTGGTCTTTGAAGAAGACCAGGACCTCTAGGATTATTCTAGGGAAGTGGAGAGGAGAAAATGGCAGGGGTTGGCCGAGCTTGAGTGCTCAAATTTGTGTGAGGAGGAGGGGGAGGAGGTGTCCTTTTATAAGGGAGGAGAGGGGCACCTTAGGAATATCTCAAAATATTATTTTATATTAAAGTCAAAATCGGTTTATAATGGTTCCAAAGGGTCTTATTTCGAAGATAAGGTGGGGAGGGGTCTAAATCCTATCAACTAATAGAATTTAGACAAGTTTAGGATATTATTTTAACCTTATCAATTAAATTTAACTCTAAGTTAAATAGTTTAACTTTTACCATGTCTTTTTGTTTTCTTTCACTATATGGTTAATAAACTTACTATAACATGCAAAACGAACCCCAAATTGTTTATTATTAATATATATATCCTTATCCAAGTCATTTGGCCGAACTTTAGATTTTTAGGAATACAATAACAATTAATAATATAATATTTGATTTAAAAACTATTTTGTGTCAATTTTGACACTATTTGATATATGATTTTTGTGAAAGTCATAACAGAATTAAATGTTCGAAACAAGTTGATTAAATCAACATTAATATATCATAGTAACCTAGAAAATTAGTGTAATTCATAAAAAATCTCAAATTACATTTATTTTGGTGTTTATAACATCAATTATGTCAATATTTCATTAATAAGATAATTACTGCATCATCGTTGTGTCATAAATAAATTAAATTATTTTATGTCTAAAAATTACAAATAAAATACCATCATGTAGGAAATCCTTTTAGATTTCTAATGAATATTTACAATCAAATTTATCTTATGTATAACCCCATATTAAAAATGATCTACTTATTAAACTTTTATTTTAACTATTTTAACATTTCTTTAAATAAATTAATAATAAATGTCCTAATCTAATCCAAGTGGGCCTAAATGGTCATATTTTATTCCCAAGTTTGTTTTTGGTCGAATTACACTTGTCCAATAGAATTAGGACATGTGTTAGGGTAATAGTAATATCATATTTACCCTTAGTTACCCTATTTACTATTAACCGCGGTAAAAAAGTAAAAAGTTACTATTCACCAAAAAATTATTTTCATCTCATTGAACCACATTTTAGTCCTTGATTTTAACCGTGTCTCTCGGATTTTCGAAATTCAATTCACAGAAGCGGTGAAATTAAGTTTTATGCAAAATTCAGTTTTTAACCTACCACTTAGTAGTTTCACTATTCATCAAAAATTGATGTTTTTCAGAACAATGCCAAAATTTCATCCTAAGCTATATTTCATATTCCGAATTCAAAAATGAAGTCTATTTTACCAAATTCATAACATAGAAATTGCATTAATTAATTTTATAATTAAATCCCGCTGTTAAAACAAATAGCGTGTTTTTAAGAAACAATATCTATCAAAAGATTGACACTTGATTATGTCTGGTTTAAATGTGAAATTACATCCAATGACCAACATTGTATTAAATTGTAAAAATATATTCTAAATATACTTTAAAACCATTCAAATTAATAATTTATCACTATTAATTATTTTGATTAAAAAAGTTGTTTTGAATTATAATTTAGTAATTTTCACTATTCATCAGAATATGAAAGTTATCCGAAAAGTACCAAAATTTCACCTTAGGCTAAATTCGATACTCCGAATCCAATAATGAAGTCCATTTTGAGAGTTAAAATCTCTAAAATTTAAAAAGTGGTTATTACTATTCATAACGGCTAGTTTTAATAATATTTTAATAGCATATCATTGTTTCGTGAAACTCAGGATTACGTACCACACACGCTATCGAGGAAGGTTGCGATTGCGTGTAATGCAAGGAAAGACAAGGATGCGTGTTGTGAAAGCTCCTTTTGGTGTAGCGTACAACACAAGACATTAATAAAATTAAAAAGAATATTTCTTTATAAAATCTTGGGCTATTACATTCTACCCCCCTTAAAATGAATTTCGCCCTCGAAATTCGTCGGGGTTATAAATGGTTTACTATTCGAAAGTTTCTTTAATAGAAACCCACATCGTAAAAAGGAATATCAAAACCAATCTTTAAAAACAAAATTATGAAACGTAACGGTTACCCAAATAAACTAATCATTGGGTTTCCACATAGGTGAAAATATGGATATGGAAGAGAAATCTAACCATCATGTTCTGATGGAGAGTGGTAGAGAACATGGCTATGGAAAAGCCAGTAATCACAAATCCATAGATTTGTGATGATATAAGGTACCATCTGAATCATCAGGTATAAGATCACTAGGAAAACATTTTTGGTTTTCAAGATCATTTCCCCTAAAGTTGAAAATTTGAATTAGAATAAATACTTACTTTATTTTGGTACAATCTCACTGTTGTTCGTGCTTTGAACAATTTCCACTTCATCTCTTAAATAAATGAAGTTGAATTTGTTATTCGTGAAGTGTTAGCAGATCATGTGATAGAATGACAGGTCATTCCATCTGTCTCAAACAAAAGGTTAGCAAAACTTATATACATAAGTCGATCTATAGTGAGATTAATCATATATGGTTCCTAAAATGGACTTATACTGCATATATCATACTGCTTAATATAATAAAACTAGTTTCTACTAAACAGGGACTTCTTGTAGGTCAGTGGTAGGCGATAAAGGCCAGTCGCACTTCGGTTGTGGGTTCGATTCCCACAGCCTTGTCCGAAGCGATGGGCTGTCACCCGTCCTGCAGGTTGTCCTTTTTATAAAACTATATTACTATAACATCCCATCAATAATATCGAAAAAACTTCTATCCTTAAACAATACTAACTTATGTCCAACATAATCCATTCCAATCTTTTGGCTTATCCATAATACTGCAGTCCATTCTCATAACACAGTGAAAACGATTACAAGAGATTTAATACCATCGTTGATCCCCATATATCATAAGATATATTTTGTTGGTCACATTCCAAACATTCAAAGGCCTTAATCGTGTATTCTCTTGAATACCTTAGTGAAAACATGAATGCAGTTAAAAGTTACCAAAATCCTCAAAATTCTATATACTCAAACCATGATATCACTTAGTCCTTATATCAATCATGAGCTCATGAATACAATCAAACATCTCATTATCTTCTTATCCTTTCATTATGCACTTATCATCTACTTTCCAAAATATTTTAATCACTTTTCATAATTATTGGTACCTTAAAATTATTGAAAACCACAATAGACCAATACTTAAATATTTCAATACACCATAAAAGTACATCAACAACATTATTCTTGAATACCAAAACACTTCAGTCCATCCACATCAATGATTATCCTGGAATAAGTCCTTCCTTGATTTAGAAGTAACTTTTTAGGTCAGGGCATTGAGTTGGGTAATGCCCATGTTCTCCACAAATAAGACATTGAACTCCATAACAGTCTGTCACTCTATGACCCTTTTCTCCACACAGATAACATCGGTCCCTCCATTTGAGGTATTCCTCAAGGTTCTTCTTCCCTTATTTAGAAATCTCAATCTTCCTTTCTTTATGCTCCTCAACATGCGAACATGCATAATAGTCTATCTTCCTCTTCTTTGAAGAATTAGGCATACCACTAAATTTCACCTTGTTAATCATATATCGCGATGATTGATTCAGCATAATCACAACATCTTTCTCTCTAGGTATTACACAATTTTGTTTCTCATAGTCACCAATTTGTCCATTGGATTCAATGTTAACTGAATTCCTTTTGGTTCCCTCCATTAACTAAAACACAAAAATAATTTTGTGAGAATCAAAAATCATGATAGAGAAAACAACATAGTAAAGGGAAAATATCCTCAATACCTAACTTCTTAGGTTTAATCTAATATCATTACCATAGTTCTAGGAATATAACCTATACGTATACTTGTCCTTAGGGACATCCCTAGACATACCTTAGAAATATCTCTAGGAATCTCACTAACGTTTTCGCATCCTAGTTTCCAAAGGTTGACTAAACCTTTCCTCTGATACCAACTGTAGAGACCCGAAGCTTGACGTACATGGACATTACATTACATTTGCGGAATACTTAGTACATAACAAAAACACACACTAAAGGATCGTAATAGTTTAGTGTCTTTGGAAACTCGGAACGTAATCTTCTAATCGTGGTGAAAGTTCTTCAATATCTCCCATAAAGGTCATCCCTTTTTTCTACCTAAAACCTTTCCTTATATCCTGGGGAAAAGAAAACATAAAAGGGTGAGCTCAAATGCTCAGTAAGGGTAAACAAAAGAAAAATCAATCACATCATATACATAGCTTTTGGAAATCTTAACCTGCAAAAGAGCTCATAATATCATAACATGGGATATATCATAGAAGTGAAATGTAATCCCAATAATCATAACTTAAAACATGAAACTTTGTGGCATACACACATAATCATAGAAAATCATTTCTTGTTAGTCAAGACTCAATGCCAAGACTATCTTAGTGGACAAAGTCCCTTTCTGAATCGAGTAACCCTCGTTTCAGTCCTGTTTCACTGAACCGGTATAACCTACCATTTCATCCATGTCTATATCATGAGATATAAAATCTTTACCCAATGCATTGGAGGGAGATATAGGTCCCACCCATCTTATAATGAATCCTTTCTTATGTGTGCCACATAATCATAAAACATACATCATCGCATAACACATGTAACAAAAATGGGATTCTTGAAACATCATGACATCATAATTCAATTCATATAAGATAAAGGAATTCATAAAAATAATTCCATCACAACATGATCAAATCAATGTAATAATAGGGATAAAAACAGAACCCTTTATTATCTTAGATGGAAAATAATTTTGATAAAACACTTTAATTGAATTCTTGAGGAAAATATCCTTTCTTCTTTAAAAACATTTTTCCTTAACATGTCATAAAACTTTAAATTAAAAGAAGTTGATTAAAAATAAACTTGAAAACTTGTAAAGTAAGCTTCTTGGAAATAATGTTTTATAAATCCATTCATGCCGTATAAGTTAAAAAAAAAACATTCTTCGTACTTTTGTCGGAAAAGTCAAAAAATCACCTCGTACGAAAAAGCGACAAAAGATTCCTTTCATATTCTTTACTAAAAACTCACCAAAGGGTAAAAATGGATTTAAACAATTGTAGGTGGATGGAAATAATATTACATATTGATGAAACATGGATGTGGATGATAAAATACACCCCAGTAAATACTTACGAATAAACAATCTCGGATAAAAATGAGATTGTGATATTTCCCTTACCTTAGGTCCGACTTGCTTTGTAAGTGTCCGAACCTCCTGTATAATGATTTAAATCATGTTATTGACTTATTAAAGAATCATATTCATTGTTATGATATCATATATGGTTCACTTATGACATTATATTACCCGTTCTTTTGTAAATTCCATGTTAAAGAAGCGTTTTGGGTAAAATCGTTTCATTTATCTTAGGTGTTTTGACTTGTTGTTCTTGACATCACTATTACTTATATCATGATTTACTTACTTACAGAATATAAAATATGATTTATATATCATATATATTCAGTATATATATATATATAATAGATAGATGAAAAACACCGTTCATGGAGATGGTAGTCCGTACGTACGCATGAATGCTGTTTTACTTTCCTTATTGTCTTGAAATTGAAGTAAGTAGATGACATACTTATATATATATATATACATAAATCCAGTAGCTTTATAATGTCATATATTTCATTATTATTTCTTATATATACTTTATAATCATTCTTTAAATGGTTAACATGGAGAATGAATCTCATCGCGTCGTGGAGACGGTAGTCCGTACGTACGCACGAGCGATGATATCATTTCTATAAATATTGAATTGAATTGGAGTGGATTATACAATATATCAGAATCAATATTATGTTTTAATAACTATGTATAGTTATTCTTTACACCATTATACCCATCCATGTAAGGTGGTGGTGGAAAATAGATTACATCACGGCGTGGAGACGGTATTCCGTAGGTACGCACGCGCGGTGATTTCATTTTTCCGTAGGTTGGATAGAAGGTGAATTAGGGTTGTTTCATATTTATAATAACATATCAGTATGTAAGTAATACTGATGTTATTACTTTATCATGAAACAACTAAAGAAGAAGAAGTTGAAGAAGAAAGAAATTGAAAAGATCGGTAATGGATATTACCTCTTCTTTGGAATGCTTCTTTGAATCCTTCACTTAGGGAACTAAGATTGGTCTTTGAAGAAGACCAGGACCTCTAGGATTATTCTAGGGAAGTGGAGAGGAGAAAATGGCAGGGGTTGGCCGAGCTTGAGTGCTCAAATTTGTGTGAGGAGGAGGGGGAGGAGGTGTCCTTTTATAAGGGAGGAGAGGGGCACCTTAGGAATATCTCAAAATATTATTTTATATTAAAGTCAAAATCGGTTTATAATGGTTCAAAAGGGTATTATTTCGAAGATAAGGTGGGGAGGGGTCGAAATACTATCAACCAATAGAATTTAGACAAGTTTAGGATATTATTTTAACCTTATCAATTAAATTTAACTCTAAGTTAAATAGTTTAACTTTTACCATGTCTTTTTGTTTTCTTTCACTATATGGTTAATAAACTTACTATAACATGCCAAAAGAACCCCAAATTGTTTATTATTAATATATATATCCTTATCCAAGTCATTTGGCCGATCCTTAGATTTTTAGGAATACAATAACAATTAATAATATAATATTTGATTTAAAAACTATTTTGTGTCAATTTTGACACTATTTGATATATGATTTTTGTGAAAGTCATAACAGAATTAAATGTTCAAAACAAGTTGATTCAATCAACATTAATATATCATAGTAACCTAGAAAATTAGTGGAATTCATAAAAAATCTCAAATTACATTTATTTTGGTGTTTATAACATCAATTATGTCAATATTTCATTAATAAGATAATTACTGCATCATCGTTGTATCATAAATAAATTAAATTATTTTATGTCTAAAAATTACAAATAAAATACCATCATGTAGGAAATCCTTTTATCTTTCTAATGAATATTTACAATCAAATTTATCTTATGTATAACCCCATATTAAAAATGATCTACTTATTAAACTTTTATTTTAACTATTTTAACATTTCTTTAAATAAATTAATAATAAATGTCCTAATCTAATCCAAGTGGGCCTAAATGGTCATATTGTATTCCCAAGTTTGTTTTTGGTCGAATTACACTTGTCCAATAGAATTAGGACATGTGTTAGGGTAATAGTAATATCATATTTACCCTTAGTTACCCTATTTACTATTAACCGCGGTAAAAAAGTAAAAAGTTACTATTCACCAAAAAATTATTTTCATCTCATTGAACCACATTTTAGTCCTTGATATTAACCGTGTCTCTCGGATTTTCGAAATTCAATTCACAGAAGCGGTAAAATTATGTTTTATGCAAAATTCAGTTTTTAACCTACCACTTAGTAGTTTCACTATTCATCAAAAATTGATGTTTTTCAGAACAATGCCCAAATTTCATCCTAAGCTATATTTCATATTCCGAATTCAAAAATGAAGTCTATTTTACCAAATTCATAACATAGAAATTGCATTAATTAATTTTATAATTAAATCCCGCTGTTAAAACAAATAGCGTGTTTTTAAGAAACAATATCTATCAAAAGATTGACACTTGATTATGTCTGGTTTAAATGTGAAATTACATCCAATGACCAACATTGTATTAAATTGTAAAAATATATTCTAAATATACTTTAAAACCATTCAAATTAATAATTTATCACTATTAATTATTTTGATTAAAAAAGTTGTTTTGAATTATAATTTAGTAATTTTCACTATTCATCAGAATATGAAAGTTATCCGAAAAGTACCAAAATTTCACCTTAGGCTAAATTCGATACTCCGAATCCAATAATGAAGTCCATTTTGAGAGTTAAAATCTCTAAAATTTAAAAAGTGGTTATTACTATTCATAACGGCTAGTTTTAATAATATTTTAATAGCATATCATTGTTTCGTGAAACTCAGGATTACGTACCACACACGCTATCGAGGAAGGTTGCGATTGCATGTAATGCAAGGCAAGACAAGGATGCGTGTTGTGCAAGCTCCTTTTGGTGTAGCGTACAACACAAGACATTAATAAAATTAAAAAGAATATTTCTTTATAAAATCTTGGGCTATTACATTCTACCCCCCTTAAAATGAATTTCGCCCTCGAAATTCGTCGGGGTTATAAATGGTTTACTATTCGAAAGTTTCTTTAATAGAAACCCACATCTTAAAAAGGAATATCAAAACCAATCTTTAAAAACAAAAGTATGAAACGTAACGGTTACCCAAATAAACTAATCATTGGGTTTCCACATAGGTGAAAATATGGATATGGAAGAGAAATCTAACCATCATGTTCTGATGGAGAGTGGTAGAGAACATGGCTATGGAAAAGCCAGTAATCACAAATCCATAGATTTGTGATGATATAAGGTACCATCTGAATCATCAGGTATAAGATCACTAGGACAACATTTTTGGTTTTCAAGATCATTTCCCCTAAAGTTGAAAATTTGAATTAGAATAAATACTTACTTTATTTTGGTAAAATCTCACTGTTGTTCGTGCTTTGAACAATTTCCACTTCATCTCTTAAATAAATGAAGTTGAATTTGTTATTCGTGAAGTGTTAGCAGATCATGTGATAGAATGACAGGTCATTCCATCTGTCTCAAACAAAAGGTTAGAAAAACTTATATACATAAGTCGATCTATAGTGAGATTAATCATATATGGTTCCTAAAATGGACTTATACTGCATATATCATACTGCTTAATATAATAAAACTAGTTTCTACTAAACAGGGACTTCTTGTAGGTCAGTGGTAGGCGATAAAGGCCAGTCGCACTTCGGTTGTGGGTTCGATTCCCACAGCCTTGTCCGAAGCGATGGGCTGTCACCCGTCCTGCAGGTTGTCCTTTTTATAAAACTATATTACTATAACATCCCATCAATAATATCGAAAAAACTTCTATCCTTAAACAATACTAACTTATGTCCAACATAATCCATTCCAATCTTTTGGCTTATCCATAATACTGCAGTCCATTCTCATAACACAGTGAAAACGATTACCAGAGATTTAATACCATCGTTGATCCCCATATATCATAAGATATATTTTGTTGGTCACATTCCAAACATTCAAAGGCCTTAATCGTGTATTCTCTTGAATACCTTAGTGAAAACATGAATGCAGTTAAAAGTTACCAAAATCCTCAAAATTATATATACTCAAACCATGATATCACTTAGTCCTTATATCAATCATGAGCTCATGAATACAATCAAACATCTCATTATCTTCTTATCCTTTCATTATGCACTTATCATCTACTTTCCAAAATATTTGAATCACTTTTCATAATTATTGGTACCTTAAAATTATTGAAAACCAAAATAGACCAATACTTAAATATTTCAATACACCATAAAAGTACATCAACAACATTATTCTTGAATACCAAAACACTTCAGTCCATCCACATCAATGATTATCCTGGAATAAGTCCTTCCTTGATTTAGAAGTAACTTTTTAGGTCAGGGCATTGAGTTGGGTAATGCCCATGTTCTCCACAAATAAGACATTGAACTCCATAACAGTCTGTCACTCTATGACCCTTTTCTCCACACAGATAACATCGGTCCCTCCATTTGAGGTATTCCTCAAGGTTCTTCTTCCCTTATTTAGAAATCTCAATCTTCCTTTCTTTATGCTCCTCAACATGCGAACATGCATAATAGTCTATCTTCCTCTTCTTTGAAGAATTAGGCATACCACTAAATTTCACCTTGTTAATCATATATCGCGATGATTGATTCGGCATAATCACAACATCTTTCTCTCTAGGCATTACACAATTTTGTTGCTCATAGTCACCAATTTGTCCATTGGATTCAATGTTAACTGAATTCCTTTTGGTTCCCTCCATTAACTAAAACACAAAAATAATTTTGTGAGAATCAAAAATCATGCTAGATAAAACAACATAGTAAAGGGAAAATATCCTCAATACCTAACTTCTTAGGTTTAATCTAATATCATTACCATAGTTCTAGGAATATATCCTATACGTATACTTGTCCTTAGGGACATCCCTAGACATACCTTAGAAATATCTCTAGGAATCTCACTAACGTTTTCGCATCCTAGTTTCCAAAGGTTGACTAAACCTTTCCTCTGATACCAACTGTAGAGACCCGAAGCTTGACGTACATGGACATTACATTACATTTGCGGAATACTTAGTACATAACAAAAACACACACTAAAGGATCGTAATAGTTTAGTGTCTTTGGAAACTCGGAACATAATCTTCTAATCGTGGTGAAAGTTCTTCAATATCTCCCATAAAGGTCATCCCTTTTTTCTACCTAAAACCTTTCTTTATATCCTGGGGAAAAGAAAACATAAAAGGGTGAGCTCAAATGCTCAGTAAGGGTAAACAAAAGAAAAATCAATCACATCATATACATAGCTTTTAGAAATCTTAACCTGCAAAAGAGCTCATAATATCATAACATGGGATATATCATAGAAGTGAAATGTAATCCCAATAATCATAACTTAAAACATGAAACTTTGTGGCATACACACATAATCATAGAAAATCATTTCTTGTTAGTCAAGACTCAATGCCAAGACTATCTTAGTGGACAAAGTCCCTTTCTGAATCGAGTAACCCTCATTTCAGTCCTGTTTCACTGAACCGGTATAACCTACCATTTCAGCCATGTCTATCTCATGAGATATAAAATCTTTACCCAATGCATTGGAGGGAGATATAGGTCCCACCCATCTTATAATGAATCCTTTCTTATGTGTGCCACATAATCATAAAACATACATCATCGCATAACACATGTAACAAAAATGGGATTCTTGAAACATCATGACATCATAATTCAATTCATATAAGATAAAGGAATTCATAAAAATAATTCCATCACAACATGATCAAATCAATGTAATAATAGAGATAAAAACAGAACCCTTTATTATCTTAGATGGAAAATAATTTTGATAAAACACTTGAATTGAATTCTTGAGGAAAATATCCTTTCTTCTTTAAAAACATTTTTCCTTTCTTAACATGTCATAAAACTTTAAATTAAAAGAAGTTGATTAAAAATAAACTTGAAAACTTGTAAAGGAAGCTTCTTGGAAATAATGTTTTATAAATCCATTCATGCCGTATAAGTTAAAAAAAACATTCTTCGTACTTTTGTCGGAAAAGTCAAAAAATCACCTCGTACGAAAAAGCGACAAAAGATTCCTTTCATATTCTTTACTAAAAACTCACCGAAGGGTAAAAATGGATTTAAACAATTGTAGGTGGATGGAAATAATATTACATATTGATGAAACATGGATGTTGATGATAAAATACACCCCAGTAAATACTTACGAATAAACAATCTCGGATAAAAATGAGATTGTGATATTTCCCTTACCTTAGGTCCGACTTGCTTTGTAAGTGTCCGAACCTCCTGTATAATGATTTAAATCATGTTATTGACTTATTAAAGAATCATATTCATTGTTATGATATCATATATGGTTCACTTATGACATTATATTACCCGTTCTTTTGTAAATTCCATGTTAAAGAAGCGTTTTGGGTAAAATCGTTTCATTTATCTTAGGTGTTTTGACTTGTTGTTCTTGACATCACTATTACTTATATCATGATTTACTTACTTCCAGAATATAAAATATGATTTATATATCATATATATTCAGTATATATATATATAATAGATAGATGAAAAACACCGTTCATGGAGACGGTAGTCCGTATGTACGCATGAACGCTGTTTTACTTTCCTTATTGTCTTGAAATTGAAGTAAGTAGATGACATACATACATATATATATACATAAATCCAGTAGCTTTATAATGTCATATATTTCATTATTATTTCTTATATATACTTTATAATCATTCTTTAAATGGTTAACATGGAGAATGAATCTCATCGCGTCGTGGAGACGGTAGTCCGTACGTACGCACGAGCGATGATATCATTTCTATAAATATTGAATTGAATTGGAGTGGATTATACAATATATCAGAATCAATATGATGTTTTAATAACTATGTATAGTTATTCTTTACACCATTATACCCATCCATGTAAGGTGGTGGTGGAAAATAGATTACACCACGGCGTGGAGACGGTATTCCGTACGTACGCACGCGCGGTGATTTCATTTTTCCGTAGGTTGGATAGTAGGTGAATTAGGGTTGTTTCATATTTATAATTACATATCAGTATGTAAGTAATACTGATGTTATTACTTTATCATGAAACAACTAAAGAAGAAGAAGTTGAAGAAGAAAGAAATTGAAAAGATCGGTAATGGATATTACCTCTTCTTTGGAACGCTTCTTTGAATCCTTCACTTAGGGAACTAAGATTGGTCTTTGAAGAAGACCAGGACCTCTAGGATTATTCTAGGGAAGTGGAGAGGAGAAAATGGCAGGGGTTGGCCGAGCTTGAGTGCTCAAATTTTTGTGAGGAGGAGGGGGAGGAGGTGTCCTTTTATAAGGGAGGAGAGGGGCACCTTAGGAATATCTCAAAATATTATTTTATATTAAAGTCAAAATCGGTTTATAATGGTTCCAAAAGGTCTTATTTCGAATATAAGGTGGGGAGGGGTCGAAATCCTATCAACCAATATAATTTAGACATGTTTAGGATATTATTTTAACCTTATCAATTAAATTTAACTCTAAGTTAAATAGTTTAACTTTTACCATGTCTTTTTGTTTTCTTTCACTATATGGTTAATAAACATACTATAACAAGCCAAACGAACCCCAAATTGTTTATTATTAATATATATATCCTTATCCAAGTCATTTGGCCGAACCTTAGATTTTTAGGAATACAATAACAATTAATAATATAATATTTGATTTAAAAACTATTTTGTGTCAATTTTGACACTATTTGATATATGATTTTTGTGAAAGTCATAACAGAATTAAATGTTAGAACCAAGTTGATTAAATCAACATTAATATATCATAGTAACCTAGAAAATTAGTGTAATTCATAAAAAATCTCAAATTACATTTATTTTGGTGTTTATAACATCAATTATGTCAATATTTCATTAATAAGATAATTACTGCATCATCGTTGTGTCATAAATAAATTAAATTATTTTATGTCTAAAAATTATAAATAAAATACCATAATGTAGGAAATCTTTTTAGCTTTCTAATGAATATTTAAAATCAAATTTATCTTATGTATAACCCCATATTAAAAATGATCTACTTATTAAACTTTGATTTTAACTATTTTAACCTTTCTTTAAATAAATTAATAATAAATGTCCTAATCTAATCCAAGTGGGCCTAAATGGTCATATTTTATTCCTAAGTTTGTTTTTGGTCGAAGTACACTTGTCCAATAGAATTAGGACATGTGTTAGGGTAATAGTAATATCATATTTACCCTTAGTTACCCTATTTACTATTAACCGCGGTAAAAAAGTAAAAAGTTACTATTCACCAAAAAATTATTTTCATCTCATTGAACCACATTTTAGTCCTTGATATTAACCGTGTCTCTCGGATTTTCGAAATTCAATTCACAGAAGCGGTAAAATTAAGTTTTATTCAAAATTCAGTTTTTAACCTACCACTTAGTAGTTTCACTATTCATCAAAAATTGATGTTTTTCAGAACAATGCCAAAATTTCATCCTAAGCTATATTTCATATTCCGAATTCAAAAAAGAAGTCTATTTTACCAAATTCATAACATAGAAATTTCATTAATTAATTTTATAATTAAATCCCGCTGTTAAAACAAATAGCGTGTTTTTAAGAAACAATATCTATCAAAATATTGACACTTGATTATGTCTGGTTTAAATGTGAAATTACATCCAATGACCAACATTGTATTAATTTGTAAAAATATATTCTAAATATACTTTAAAACCATTCAAATTAATAATTTATCACTATTAATTATTTTGATTAAAAAAGTTGTTTTGAATTATAATTTAGTAATTTTCACTATTCATCAGAATATGAAAGTTATCCGAAAAGTACCAAAATTTCACCTTAGGCTAAATTCGATACTCCGAATCCAATAATGAAGTCCATTTTGAGAGTTAAAATCTCTAAAATTTAAAAAGTGGTTATTACTATTCATAATGGCTAGTTTTAATAATATTTTAATAGCATATCATTGTTTCGTGAAACTCAGGATTACGTACCACACACGCTATCGAGGAAGGTTGCGATTGCGTGTAATGCAAGGCAAGACAAGGATGCGTGTTGTGCAAGCTCCTTTTGGTGTAGCGTACAACACAAGACATTAATAAAATTAAAAATAATATTTCTTTATAAAATCTTGGGCTGTTACACATCTATCCTTAAAATTTCCTCTTCTTGAAATATTCGCACGCCCAAGTCTCTGAGACTGGCACCAGCTCACTGCATTCCAAATTATAACATTCTCTAGCTGTATTCGTTCAGCCAAAGAACATTCAACCTCAAGGTTCTCTCTAGCACCCTAACATGAGTAGGAATACATAGAGGAAAAAGTGATGGCTCGAATGTCCTTAAACACACCACGCTCTGAGGTCCGAGCTCTATAGAACTGATCTAATCGTATTCATCGAGTACCTGGAATATTCAGTACGCCTCGATGAATTCTCAGCTACCGACATGTCGTCCTGCCGAAGCTATAAAAGCTCTAGAAAACTCTCAGCCATTTCCTCAAGCCAGTCCTCAGCAGCCTGTGAGTTGGGCTCGCCTCGGAACTTGAGGGTATCTGATATTGGAACACGTGTAAGGTAGTAAGCCTACATGTGTCACCTATCGGTACCACCGGTTGTAACTGCTGACCAATAGGTATTGATGTATAGCTGACACACTACCTGAAGGCACTATCTCATGCATCGGTCCACGTATCGAAGCCTCATCACTATGAGAACCATCCTCATGGTCACTCACTAGAAAATACTAGTAGCCAAGTCTAAAATCCACTCCAATGGTGTCTCAGCTTGGCGGAAAACTCTAGCAATCACCTCCAGCCAGTCCTTGGCTGTCTGGGAATCTGCCTCGCCTCGTAACCTCAGAGGCCTCTACTGCTGGAACTCGTGCAACGCGCTCTGCCAGCGTGCACCGTCTACTAGTAAGAATGGTGCCATCTACTACCCAACAGATGGTGGTGCTACTGGTACACCACCCGATGGTGCCAACATAGTAAAAAGGGCCCCACACCGGAGCTTCGTCACTCAGTGAGCCGTCATCGAGAACTCTCTCAGAAACTCTAACTGACTGTCTACGTGGAGACAGCCTAAACAGATGTGACACGGTCAATGATTTATACCTAGTGAGCTGACCTAATTTGAGCTGACTTTAAAACTTTTGGAAACACACACGTAATCAGTGCTTTCGTGCACAATGTCGGAAATCAGAAGTCAGGGTCCTAGTGTACGGATACGTCGGCCGCCGCACCAACACTGGACTCCCTGAACTGAAAACCACACTCAGTACCCTTAACACTATTGCTTCACAGAAATAACAAATATCAGAGTCTTTAGTTCTGTGGTAGAACCTCCCTCTGATACCCATTTGTCACGACCCGTCCTCGGGGCCCGTGCCGTGACTACCCCAAGCCCGAATTCCATAGGCCAGGGGCTGGCGACCATCACCAAAGGCGTAATTCCGGATAACTCGGAAGGCATTGCCTTTATAAAATTAAACAAATACCAGAGAGTACAGGCGGAAGTAATACAGTAAGTACAAAAGGAAGTGTTGAAAACTAAATGGGCCAGAATACCAACCCAATCGGAAGTACAGCTACAACTGAACAAAAGTACAATAGTAAACGACAATAGCTGGAAGAAGGGAAGAAACTCCTGGGTCATCCTCCTCAGATCCTACCTAAAGGTTAGGTACAGATACCGCAACTCCTGGATCATCTACCACGAATTCTAACTAAAGGGTAGGTACAGATAGTGCAGCTTCGGGATCATCCACCACAGATCCTACCTGAAGGGTAGGTACAGATAGCCTCCACATCGCTCTTTCCTGTCAACCTCCTTTGAGTATCGTCTCGCCGTGAAGTCCACCTCCGGATACTGACTCGTCGTGAGGTCCACCTCCGGGTACCGTCCAGTCTTCGAACAATGGGCCTCCGTCAGCACTGCCCATCTTCTGCAACCAACACAACGAGGTGTGGGCATAGCCCGTGTAGGGGTGAGTATAACGATACTCAGTAGGGACCCTGAGACCCTCAAGGTCTCTCTAAATCCAAAGAGGATAACCACAAAGCAGAATCACAATAGATAACCCTTATTAGGTATGATCCCATACTTATACCTAAGTTATCAAGTAACCCATCTCAATCATGAGGAAACACAAATATTATGAAATCAACAGATAACCACTACCCAGGTATATGCCCATACATATACCTAATTTATCAAGTGACCCATCTCAATCATGAGGTAAAAACAAAGTTCATAGACTCAGCTCAAACCAGGATTTTCATTATCGAAACCGTAACGACTGAAGAGCCCCATCTCTGGAGTGTACAGTGATCCGGTCATGACTCCGAGGTACTGCTCACTAACCTAATACTGCTGAGGTACTGCTCCTGTCGAGTACCGCGGGTCAGCCACCCAATCACAGTAGTGCTTCCCGCCAGGGTATGCCACCCAAACACAATAGTGCATCCCCCTAATAGCCTGCAGAGGTACTCTCCAGATGAGTACCACGGGTCTGCACCCAAACACTGTAGTGCTCTTTCCGCCATGGGACTACACCCAAACAAAGTAGTGCTCCGTCCAATGGGCTAGTCGACTCACTCCAAGTCGAGTCGGTCAAGCAGTCGTCAGGTCTCAGCCGGCTACACTGTCTCTGTACTCCGTACGCTCATATCTGGGAGGGTCCGCTCCACGAGCTATAGGTAGATACTCCAAGTATATCAAAGTTCCACGAAGAAGTATCTCAAAATACCGCCTCGTCATAGGGGTCTCAACGCAGCAGACAGTGCGTTAATCGGACGCCCGGTGTGTGAGTTATTAGCCTTTTCGTCCCAGGGGCCCGGTTGGTTTCGTGTGCGAACCAACCCAGCCATATCTCAACTGTACCCTGAACTCTCATAGGGTATACTCATAGGGACTATTTCTCAACGTGATCACCAATGCCGCTGATGGTTCGTCAAATGGACGTCCGGTCTGAATGTTATCAGCTTTTCCGTTCTAGGGGCCCGGTTGGATTTCGGGTATAATCTAACCCGGTCACACTCCAACTATGTCCAAATCTCAGGCGAAGTATGCCAAAAGTTCTGTCTCATCAAGAGGAATCCAATAAAGTCTACTACATGTCAATAATACATCCAGATCTCAAGACATAAGTGTTTCCACTCCGAGGGCCCGATTGGTTTCGTGTTCGAACCAACCCGGCCGAACCCAAAGTACTCTGAAACCTTAAGTGTAATATACCGAAACGGCCAAATCGATCCAAGGATCACATCGCAGTTGACGGTGTGCCGATCGGAGGTCCGTAGCCCAATATATGGGCAAAAGATCGTATGAGGTCCCCGAATAGGGGGTTCGGGCCCGGTCCGACCCGGCCCGATACCCCCTGGGTCGGCCCGAACCGTGTCGACCCGACCCAGGTCTGGGTCCGGCCCGCCTGGGCGCAGCCCGACCCGGCCTGGGCGCAGCCCGAACCAACTTGGGCGGCCCAGCCCGGCGCGCTGGCGCGGCCAGCGCGGTCCGCTGGCCAGAGGGCTCAGCCGAAATGGCCAAGCGGTTTTGGGGGGGGGGGAGGCGGTCCCCCCGGTTTCGTAACCGCGGCCCCCATGCAGGGGGCTGCTGTTGTCCGGCCAGCCGGGGGTTATGAACCCCCGGTTCCTCCTCTGACCGGCTGGCTCGCTCCGGCCGGCTAGCTGTGGCACCACGGGACCAGCGCGGGCCGGTCCCCCTACTCCGGCGCCGGCGGCCGGAAGTTGGCCGCCGGTCCCTACTCCGCCACGGCATAAAGCCACAGCCTTGGTCCGTCCGGCGTGGTGCGATGGCGCTGCACCCCTCCGCTGCGACCCCGCTCGGGCCGCGATGTTTTCGTGATTCTCTGGCGCGGCGCGACGGTGCCACGACCTTGTTCTACTTCAACAGCGCGACACGATGGCACTGCACATCCTTACCGCATGATCCCGTGCGGTGCGACGACACCGCACCATCTCTGTTCCAAAACACAACAAGCTTAATCAATAGAATCAAGGGGGGAGGGTCGGCCATGTTTGTGTGGTCCGAACCCCTCCCGTTAATTGATAGCAAGTAGTCCAATTGAAACGAGGAATAACGATGGAAGAATTCACGAATAAAAACAATAAATCCCCTACCTCCTCGACTTCTTTGAGAAAAGGTTCGTCACAGAATTTATCGTCACGGAAGAAGGCGTCGCGGAAGGAGAGGGTCGTTGGAATTGCGGTACATGGTGTCGCGTAGTCAATCTCCGAGGATTTGGTGTTCTTCGTCGGAGATCATTGCGTTCTTAGCGTTCTTCGATGAAGAAGAAGAACTTCAAGACTCCCCCTTTTCTCCCAATCCCCTCTCAACACAAAAAGCTCCAACCAAAAATAAAATAAGTGCTTCACTTATTTTATTACTCATGACTTAAGTTTGAAATTAAAAAATTGAATTAAACCACTTAATTAATTATGTGAGTTGGCATGATTTAAGAAGTGAGAGAGAAGGTGAGTGGTCTCACATTAAAGGGGGTTAAGGAGTTAAGGAATATGAGAGGTCACCCACTTAGTGGGGGAGTTAGAGTAGGGTTAAGGAATGTGAAGGGGTGGGGTTCGTGTGGGCCCCACCTCACATTTAACCTCACTTAGGTAGTTAGGTTCACCCAAACTCCATCCTTATGTTTAAACCACTTTTATGAAATAAAAGTAGTTGCACAAATTTATTTCTCAGAAGTCTTTATCCACAAAACTAAACAACTCTTCCCAAGAAAACACAACTCTGGAAAAGGTCTTTTTAAGTAATTACCAGCGCTACGGTTTCATCAGTGCCCTCAGATTTCAATTCCAAGCACCAGATCAAAAGTTAGAAAAACCCGCTCGTTCGTTCACTGAACGTACCCGAGCTAAACTTTGGAAAATTATTCCAGGCTCACCGAGCCTCGAAATCAGGTGCCGTCAGAAACTCCATTCTTGTAAAATCCCAAAGAAAATTAAGAAAAAATTTCCCTTGAATTTTATGGGTCTTTACACCTACTATATCCATGAAGGTAAATTTATTTTTACATGAATAGGTTATGTGATGTGCAATTAAAATGAATTATTCACTAGAAAATGATGATTTTGACCCTATGGACATCCCCTTTTAAAATCTTGCAAATGAAATCATGGGCCATAAAAACTAAATTAATGAAAATGTAACACGTTTACACAATCCATGGATATATTTTATTATTCCACATCATATGCACATAATAATGACTAAGGACCCGGAGGAACTGAAACATGTGTTAGATAATTTTCCCATTAATATATTTAAATGTGGAATAAAATCATTATGATGAATTTTTACTCTATATTACAATACACATTGTCTATTTTGATATATTTAGCAATGTTTGATATAGGGATCATCCTACTAATAACTCTGATCATTAACTGATCCAAGGAAATTGAATCCAAAGTAGACCTAATACTAAAAAATAAATCGTTATTCTCATATATCTACTCATGCAGGTGAAAATATATCTTCTTACTGTTAATAATTGAATGATATTTTGGTAAAAATTTCTAATATGATAATAATATATGAATTAATAGAAAATAGATCCTTATGATTTGGAATGAATATCATTGTGGTATCACATAACACATAATGTATTATTCCCCCATAAAAAAATTCTGAATAGCATGTATAATATCACCTTTAAAAATATTACAATATCAAACAAAAATTGATCATGGGTATCCATCCTGACCCATAGAACTATCCTGACAAAGATATTTCATTGAATCAAAAATATATTCCTCATCTGGGATTGAGTCAATGTAGGTGTTGGTGGTGTTGGAAAAATACCAATGAATATAACCAGATATGTTAGAATGGACCCTTGGTATCAATCCTCTCTGATAATGTTAGTGAAAGAATGAAAAGGTTTTTGATGATCCTCCCTCATAACTTGCACCAAATCCAGATAATAGGTGAAATAAAAACTCTCGAGAAGGATGTTGGGAGTTCCTCCACACATCATATGTATAATACAAGCCTAAAAAATGAATTATTTTTGTTACTTACATTAAATTTTGGAGGTACATATATTTATATTAACATCCCATTGTATAATATTCTTGTCTATTTAAAAAAATGGAACTCCTTCTCTATTATAAAAGCTAATCCCCACTTTTGTCTTTTATAAACATAGAAAACCCATTGGTTCATCCATGTCCAATCAAAATCCAATACTTAATTCCATCACCTCATATTAAATTATTTGTTTGGTCATAAATAGATTCTTGGATGGATTTAAGTGTTATCCTACATTTTTTATATTAATAATAAGAAACTTTCTTATCTAATTATATACATTTTATTTATTCTTACATCGCAACAAAATCACACAAAATAAAACACCTATATATTTTAATAGTGGAACTATATATTTGATACTGAATCTAACACACAACACCATAAATAAAATTGATTTTATTACATTGATAATTTATGTTGTATTCATCTTTAATGAAATTCAATATCATATATATCTTACAGTGCAAACAACATTATTTTTGAATAAAACAAGATAAACTATTAAAATATTATTATTAATCAGACCATTATAACAAAGTCTACTAGCTGATGGGTATGAATTATACTATCTGAATTATCAAAATTTTATGGATTAAAAATGGTTAATGTTAATACAATGGTAATATATTGAATATAAATAAAATAAGACACATATAATGAAAAAATGTATCCAAGAAAACAATATTTTTTTATAATGCAGTCTAATCACATTATTCTCACTACAATTAAAATTAATAGAAATATTTTTTTAAAAATATTTTTCTTAAACAAACATAATTTTTCAATATAACATGTTAAAATTCTTTTTTGAGATATTTTGTTTCATTTTTTAATTATTAATAATTTTAAATGAATAGAAAAGAAAAACCGTTTTTTATTAATAAATTCATTTTCAATGAATGCTTACAGAAGATATTTTTTAATATGGAATTTAAATTTAAAATTATAACAATTATATATCATTTTATACAATTTATTTCCTTGGAATTAATTTCATATTAATTTATATTAAAAATTATTTTTAATCATTTTAAATGGTTCACATTCAAAAACTACTTATTTGTTTCATGTGGAAAAATAATTTTAAAATAATTTCAACCACTTAATTGTATGGAATGTTGAACAATGAATTACATATGTTGGTATCATTATAGTTTATAATCTATATTTCAGAAATAATAATTTTATACTACATATAATAGTAATTACATTACGAATTTATTATCATAGAGTACATGAATGTAGTTTTAATGATGGTTAAACTTAAACAAATGGGTTAAATTGACCTTGGATCTTTTAGAAATTGAAAAACAAGAGTAAACAATTATTCATTCAAAAAATTTCAAGTGTTCAACTCACCTAACATATAAAAGGATACACACTCTCATATCATATTAACACTTCCAAAACCCTTTAGTTTATCCAATACCTACCCAAATATAGTCCTCAATTCCCTTCCTATATCATACGGAACATTTTTTTTATAAAAATGATGTTATACATTTTTCATGACCACCTATGTCGACTGGATTTAATAATGGAATTTATTTTTTTAATTTCATGATTATGATATTATTATAATTTTATATTTATTATATAAAATATAACTTCTTACTTTCCATTCCTTGTGAATTTGATAACGTCACTCGTGTGTGTGGTGAGTTTTTATATCACGAAGCGATTTGATGATTTTTTCACATATATTCTCGCTAAAAGGTGAAAATTAGAAATTTATTGAACATATATGATATATATTTCAATTAAATTACTCATTATTAGTAATATGTTTTTTTACATTTCTTTTATTCCATCTGTTTAGAAAATGAAAATAGTGTTCATCTGTACGTACAACCTACCGTCTCAATGAACAATGCATTTCAATTTCAATCTCTAATTTTATTGGATTATGGAAAATAATTATATAATTTATATATATTATATCTATATAACAGTTTATATTATATATATTATGGAACCATTATTTAATTGAATGTATGAGAGATAATTGACCAAATCAAACACAAAAAAACCAGTTGTAATCTAGAAAGTGATTTTTCCTAAAAATTTTTAAATAAATTTGTAATAAAACTTCATAAGAAGTTGATATAATATATGGTAAATATAATTATAGATCAATAAAATATTTATAATACACCTATAATAATTTTACATTAGGCTTTAATGAGAAATAATGATGTTGATGATTAATGTAGTAGACTTTTATCTCAATTTTTCTTATTTGGAACATATGTTATGTTATTCCCCTAATTAATTTTCTGATGTGTATACATAGACTCCTTGATAGGTGATATAATTAAACTATTTATTCACATTATATTTAATATTTCATTTAATGTAATTTTTTTGGGGTTTCTCATACAAATGATATCAATGTGGAATTGGTTTCAAGCTATAATTGAATTATTCATGGGATTGTTTATTATAATTAATTTGGAGATGAAATATTAATATATATTTCTCAATAAATTAGTTATTTTTCTACTATAGATATTAATATTATATAAATATTTAAATTTAATTTTTTTCATTTTATTTGCATAGGATTTATAAATATTAAAAAAAAAATTTATTTTATTATTTAATAAAAATTATTTTTCATCCATATATATGGTTTTAATTTTTTTTTTCAATTAGTGTATGAAACTCTCTAGTGAATGTTTAAACACATTTTACAGTTTTTTTCTTAATAAAAATGTTTTAAAAAGAATCTATGTTTCATTTTCAAAATAATTCTTGATTTTATTTTACAAAAAATGTGAAATGAATAAATTTTTTACATGCAGGTCATGAATATAATATCCCATAGGCATGAACATTAATTTATTGATGATTACATTATATGTTTCAATTTTATTTTTCATGAATTGTTTATTTACACTATTTTGTGATATTTGAGTTTCAAAACTGTGATTTTAAATGTGAAAAAATAATTTTACTCATGAAATGTTCCTAGTGGAATTTCAAAATAATTTTCCATATTGGTGAAATAGTTGGATGTAGTTATGAATTACTATGGTTAAAATCTAAACATTACATCCTTATTATTTATTTATATGGTTTATGTCTATGTTTAATTGATGTTTATTAAACTCATTACCTTTCTATGTGTTATTGTCTGATGAGATGATGGAATTATTTTCAAAATCATATCTCATATAAGAAATATACTATGGTAAATTCTTTTTAAAAATTATTCCTTCTCTTGAGTTAAAATATGATTAACATATTATGATCTTTTTTCACAAACCTATATAGATTAATGGTTTTTTTCTACCTATATATCCCTCCAATGCATTGGATAATTATTAATGTTATATGAGACTTAATGGTGAATGATGTTATCAAAATTCTAATAGAGGGTATACATAGGGATTCTTTTAGCATGAAATAGAGTTTATGAGAGATTATCAAAAGTCCAAAGAATATAGAAGGGTGTTTTTGAAAGGCCTAACATCTTAGTAATTTTTTGGAGGATATCCATGACATTATATTTTTATGCATATGTGTATGCCACTAATCAATATATTATTCCATTTTCATTAAATCATGTATCATGTTATTTGATACATTAATGATAAATGTAATATAAAATTCCATGATTTATTCAATAACTCATCATTATGATCAATGAAATGGAGGTTATAGTATTTAAAGTTTTATTATCATGTTCGCATACCCATATTCACATGTAATGTTATTATGTAAAACATTTACCAATATTGAGCTTCTAATATCACCAATTTCATATGATTCCTTTACATGTGTTATGAATAATTGTATTATGTATGATATTATTTTGAACGTTGTTAGTTTAGAAGATCATTGTGGAAGATGAAAGAACACACCTATGGAGTTGTATTTTATGTTTAAATGATTTCAAAGGTACCCATCCAAAATGAGTCTATCATGAATCAGTATGTAATGTAAGTAATATTAATCTATTATGATGAAATGATTATATATGAGAATTTTTTTCCATACACTTTTTATTAGTGTATGGTTTTGATAATGATTGGAAAATAAGAAGAGAAAAAATTACTGATATCCGTAGGTATATGTACAAGGATATTTTAGTTATATTTCATGGTATAGTAAAATCTTATTGATTGTTTTTAATGATATAGATATTAGTTTCCACGAAATTTCATCCATGTCTTGATAATACAATTATGCATCGTTTTGGAAGAAAAATAAATAGGGGTAAGTAATATGAAAATGTTTTGCTTTATTGACACAATTATTATCTGGTATAGAACAATTTTTCATACAATGCACTTGGTTTGACACTCTTAGAGAATATAAATTATTTATTTAATATTTTTTTTAAATCATCCTGAATTGTTTGAGTAGATTCTGATCAAGGATGTCCACGGTTAAACTGAAGGTTTCATAGATTGGGAATAATTGTGTCATGATTTGGAAGACAAAAATTAATTTTCTCAAAAATGTGTTTTCCACTATGATTATTGTGGAACAATGTATGATATATAGTTATTTTAAATTGATAAAACAAAAAGAAATAGGGTCATTGTTGACTGTGATAAGGAATGTGTTGAGTTTCTTCTAAAATGGATTAATATTAGATTGAAAAGTATATTATGATTCTGATTTATAATCTATAAATAATTATGACTGAAAACATCAACTTTGATGAGATTCCTAACAATCATATAAGAGTAATAATGACTTCTATGTAAGCTCATTCTATAAGTAACATAGAGGAAAAATGATTTATCTTTTTACATGTCTAAATGGGTGGTAGAATCACTTAAAATAGTATAAAATATGAAGGGTAATATTTTTTTGGGTGGAAAATAATTTCAGTTAATGATGAATTATTTAGGATTTCTGTGTATTATTTGTGGGGAAACTAGGATTATAAATATAAATTACATAATCCATGATTTACCTTCTAGACTAGGGAATGACCTATTCCCTATCAATCATTACAGTTTATTTATTGATGTATTTATATATTAACATTCATGGATTATGTTGTAGAATAACTTCTACATATGTTATATGGGAAGTATGAGTCATGAAAAAATTAATGATTTTTAAAAAATTTAAAGCACATATGTCTCCATGTAAGACTAAAATATGATTTATGGATACCATCAAGGGATTATTTGTTAATGATTAATGATATGTTTAATTTTTTAGATATTATTTTACAATATCTTATAACGATTAAGAATATTTTGGGGGAAAATTTATGGAAGTAAAAAAATTATGGTTTTTGAATGTTTATGTGAAAAATCATTTATGCAACATATTCCAAGGACAACAGTCCACATATTATATGGATACTATTAATATAAAGAGAAGGGTTTTCTTATTTATAATTATATAACTATCATTATTTATTTAGAGAATATAGTATTCCTATATTACCTCAATCATATGTTGATTGTCTATATATATGATATTATTATCTATTCAATGAAAAATTAACAACATAAGGATCACTTGAGTATGTGGATGAGGACCATAAGTAATAATAACATGTATGAAAAATTTACAATGTTTTAATTTTGGAAAAAAATGCTTCCTTTTCTACTTTAGATAATCATAAGTGAGGATGTATTATATGTTCCATCATATATGGATGTTATTTAATGTTAAATTGCTTCAACACAAATAACTAATATCATAGGTTTTCCTGATTTGGATGGATATTATTAATTTTTTCATAGAATTTATCCTGCCAATCTAATCCAATAATTAATATTAATCTAAATATATTCTTGTTACACAATAATGATTAATTTTATGAATGTCTCATGTAACTGAAGAGAAGAATAACTATAAAACCTAATCTTCAATTACACAATAGTGGAGAAGGATTTTTATATAATAATGATGACTCAATGTGGTGATTAGATTGTTCTCTCAAGTGAAATGGTAGATTTATTGACTAAGCCTCATGAAAATTGGTGTTTTATGAGTTCAATTACCCAAAAATGGTTTTGGATTTAGTTTTGGTAATTTTTTCATAATATATACATACGAATTATGTTTATAGGGAAAAGTATGATATATATACTGATCATAAATGTTTAATTTATATATTTATAATGATGGAGATGAACATGATCTATGTAATGTGGTTATATATAATGACATATTATGAGTTTTCAACACATTACCACAATTTTAATGAATAATAGGAGAATGATGCTTTGAGTCTTAATAATGATGCTATATTATCTATTTTGAGGATCACAAATGACTAAATAGATATTTATTTTATACATATTGATATTGAAATATAGAAATAAGGTATAATGTATTATAATATTCAAATAATAGTTCAATAATAGATCCAAATGAAGAAAAATGAAGAACATAAGGCACGAAGCTACATAATAGGATGAGGAATGTCTTGTGTTTATTCGTAATTGTTAATGAACGATAAGGTTCTGGAACCATTTTTATTTTCCATTAATTCCATATTTGATGGTGGATATATTAAAAGATGTTCATATAACATTAATCATTATTTATCCTATAATTTAAATTATTTATAGATATAAATTGGGAGGAATAATGAGATATATCATAGAGTTTGTATCTCGATAATTGTTGTGTGAGAAATTTTTGTATGAGAGACAAAATACTATGAAGATTTTTATACAACTAACTATATAATAATGTGAATTGTAAACATCACCATGGATTATTTTATTAGAGTCCTAAAATATCAATATGGTATAATTTTGTACGGGTTCAAGTCGAATTCCATAAAATTTATTTCGTTTCATCCCAATTAGAGAGATTTTCACTATAGATCATCTTTCTATGAAATAGATTAGTTAGGATTCATGGGTTAACACATTCTATTATATCTAATAGGATCCAATGTTTACCTCTATGTTCTATAAATGTTTCATCAGTTCCTAATTATAAAATAGAGTTTCCAAACTATATATCAACTTCAGATAGTAGTTCAATATAATAAAATAATAAAAACCTATTGGATATACATAGATATTATCATATGGATTTAAATGGTTTTTTTCATCAAAAATAGCCTATAGATTACTTCTAAAAAAATTATAGATTCAGTAAATTTTTTGTGAAGGTCTATTATGGATCACACAATGTAAGGATGTCTATAAATCCAATGTGTTGGGGTGATTTTTTTGAAATAAGTCTATTGGAACATGATACATCTGAAAAAATGGTAGACACTTTATATCTATAAAAGAAAAAATAAGTGAGGATAAATATTATAGAAATTTTATGGTGATTATTACTAATGTGACCATATATTTGAATTTGGTTATACTGTGTTTCTAAGAATTTCTGAAAGAAATAAGTTAATGATTTATAGGAATAGGAAATATTAATCCCCTTGTATCGGGATTAATTTTAAATTATTAATTGTATCAAATGTATAGTTTTACTTTTGATGTTTTTTACAAAACCTATGAAATGTTTCGGATACATTCCTCGCATATCTATAGAGTAAGTACCTAAATTATAAATAAAATGCAATGAACTCTTTGTTCATACCACTAGATAATTATATTTATTTTGGGAAAAAATTGAATATTTTGTATCATAGTGAGAAATATCTATGAAATAATTCTACACACATTGTCATATTCTTGGTGTATAACCACAAATTTGAAGAATGTATGTGGGAACTTGAGAATATAATGAGTTTGAACAAAACATATTTGTCTATATTATAGTTTTTAATTTAGAGGATATAAATCATTTGAAATGGTGTAAAATTTAACAACCTAAAAATTTATGAATTTTTTTGAGTAAATTAAATTTATTTTATAGGTTTCATTACACTCATCCCAGAGTGATAATAGTCCACAATAAATTATTTAAATTAATTTTTAAGTAATATTTCCATAAACATATGTCTAAAAAAGGAGTAATAAATGGGAATAACCATATTTAAAAAATTATTTATAATGGTTTTATATAATTAAATCATATTAAATCAACATGTACATTTTTTGTAAAATATTTATTTCATTTGAAAAAAATTTATTTTCACAAAATTTGATTTGTATATCCTTTTTAAAAAATAATAAAATATATTTTGAAATATTTATAAAATTTATTTGGAAATAAATTCACTATATATGGAATCAATAAATAAAAATTATCTATAGTTTATGTTTTAGTATTATTCTCTAAAGATTAGTTTTTTAATAGATAGTAAAAAATAATTGTTTTTATTGAGAATTACATTTTCATTTATTAAATATATGAAGATTAATTTTATTTTAAAATGGATTAAAAGTAAAATTATCTCAATTATTATTAAATTTATTAAATATAGTTTATTTTAATGAATTTTATATTTAATTCTGATATAAAAATATTTCCATCAACTGAATAGTTTCTCTTTTACAAACCACATCATTGTACTACTTGTGTGTTTAAATCTGAATTTCAAAATTTTCAATTATGTAAATGGAATTTGGAAGAATTGATAAATTATTTTTAATGATTATAATTAATATTATATAATATGGTCAACTTATGTTTCTACTATAAGTGAATAGTAATAATATAACAAATGAATTACTGTGGTTAAGGGTTAAATAGGTTTACCTAGGGTAATGTAAAAAGATATGTGAAAAATTGACATAAAATGTTTCCACAACCCATTTTATTGACCTATTTAGACCATATAAAATATAAAATTCTATAATTTCTAAGTATTATTACATTTCTAATGTGATGAATATGGTTACACTTTATTCTTTTTCAAAATTCACAATGTGATCTATCCCCCACTTATAAAAGTTCATCACCTATCCTCTTATCTGTTGTACCCCTCTCTCTTGGATTTTAATGATCACAATCACTCTCATCGTGTTATAACTTGTTTTCAAGTGTTTTGATGCTAGTAAAAAGGTTTCCCAGGAGTTGGCCCAAGAAGGCTGATAGTGGACCCTCAAAGTCCACCGGCCAACCGGTGGATTCCCACCAGCCAGCCGGTATGGGCACCGGCCAACAGGTGGATGACCACCAGCCAACCGGAGGAACCCAGACAGAAAGCCTGCTCTGTCTGGACCACCGACCAGCCGGGAGCTCAGCACCGGCCAGCCGGTGGACCACCGGCCAGCCGGTGAGACACCACCGGCCAGCCGGTGTGCCCAGTCAAACTAGCTGTTGGGCTTTGACCAGACATGTACTTTTGTCCCCCAACGGCTCCGGAAGCCCTCCAACGGCCATATTGAAGTGTTTATGGGTATTTCTCCTATAAATAAGAAACCATGGATGCCGGGAACATACCCGAAATATATTTTGATGTCTTGACGCTCTAACGAAAAATCTCCAAGGCCTCTTGTGATCCATTGCCATCCTTGAAGCTTGAGCTCCCTCTCCATCAGCTGCTCTCACACTTTTGGCGCTCAAGGCATCCGTGTGTTTTTATTATTTTATTTGTTTAGTTCTTCATTGGGTTTGGATTAAAACAAACCTCTAATTTCCATTCTTTCTTTCAATTGGGTTTCTTGCTACAACCATAATAAAAAAAGCAAGCTGTACGAAGGTGTTCTAGCCTACCTTAAAACGACTAGTGGGTTTCTTGCTACAACCATAAAAACAAAGCAAGCTGTACGAAGGTGTTCTAGCCTACCTTAAAACGGCTAGTTGGTTTCTTGCTACAACCATTAAAAAGAAAGCTGATGTATTAATCTCTCAACGGTTCTTGTTGGGAGCGGAGACGTAGGCTTGGGAATTAAGCCGAACTTCGTTATCAAATTGTGTCTTGCCTTTTCTTATTTCCGCTGCATTGATAATTGTTTTAAATTGTTAATTATTTTTGTAAAGGCAATTCACCCCCCTCTTTCCATCCTCTACGACCCAACATTTGGTATCAGAGGGAGCGTTTGTGTAATACCTTAACCGGTTACAAACTTAAGATCCTTAGTGATGGCTAATTCCTCGCATGCTCCCGAAGGGTATTCTATGACTCGGGATCCATTCTTTGATGGAACCGATTACACTTATTGGAAAACTCGCATGATTAATTTTCTTAGAAGCATTGTTTATCCTATCTATAGGATTGTAATGCAAGGCTATACTTTATCTAACAATGATGAGTCCAAATGGACCCCCGAAGACATTGCCAATTTTGAGCTTGATGGAAAAGCCATGAATGCTCTTCATTGTGGGCTAGACCGTAATGAATTCAACCGTGTTTCTACTTTCTCATCTTCTTATGAAATTTGGAAACTTTTATAAGTAACCCATGAGGGCACTAACAAAGTCAAAGACACTAGATTAGACATGTATCGCCAAGATTTTGAAAGTTTCACCATTCACCCACACAAATCAATTACTGAAATGTTTACTCGTTTTACTGATGTTTTCAATGGAAGAAAATCTCTTGGAGAGGATGTTTCTGCAGAAATGATGGTCAAGAAGATTCTTTGGGTCCTACCAAGCTCATGGGAACCAAAGGTGACCACAATTCAAGAAGCAAAAGATGTCAAGAAAATGCCGGTTGAAGAGCTCATTGGATCACTCATGACCTACGAGATCACCATGAAGAGGCAAGCTGATAAAGAAGGTAAAACCTTCAAGGAGAAAAAGAACATTGCTTTCAAAGCAAAGGAAGAAAGCTCCTCCTCTGATAGCGAATCCAAGATTGCTCAACTAGCAAGAAAAATGAGCAAATTCATGAAGAAAAAGAAGAACTTTCGAAGGGCACGAAAGGAAGATCCCAAAGCGGAGAATGAAGTTACATGCTTTGAATGTGGAAAGAAAGGCCACATCAAACCTGAGTGCTCAATTTTCATGAAAAGGGTAAAAGAAAAGAAAAACAAGAAGGCTTTCAAAGCATCCACATGGAGTGCAAGTGATGACTCCATGTCTTCAAGCGACTCAAGCGTTGAAGGTGAACAATTCCTAATGGCATTTGATGAGGTATCTTCTTTCGACTCCTCTTCCTCATCTTCCTCTTTCAATAATGACATGTCCTATGAAGATCTCCAAAATGCGAGAGATCAATTAGAGGAAGGTTTTCACGAACTTACCTCTAAATTTATGGCTTTGAAAAAGAAAAATAAAATTCTTATTTCTGAAAAAGATCAACTTCTCAAAAAGAATGAGGAACTTACCCTTAAGATCCAAGATATTCCAAATGTTGATTCTTTGAATTCAACCATTAAAGATCTAAGGGAGTCTCTTTCCAAGTTCACCCAAGGTGAACAAAATTTGACCAAATTACTTGGTTCTCAGCGTTCGGGTAGAACAACACATGGACTTGGATTTAACAAACAAGCCACTTCTTCTAGAGCACCCACTAATTTTGTAAGGGGGAGCTCTCAATATAAATTTTTTAATTATTGAAAAAAGACCGGGCACATGATTTATGAATGTGATTGTAAAAATGCAAGGTATGGAAGCCCCAAAACCATTACCTACTCGGATGAGTATTTTAGATGGCAACCCTCTAGAAAAATATGGGTTCAAAAGTCTCTTTTAGCTAATCTTTCTGGACCCAAACTTATATGGGTACCAAAATCTATTCTCTCTTGATTTTGTAGGATAAACTCCAAAGAAGTAGGACTTCGAATGGCTCGTGGTATCTCGAAAGCGGATGCTCGAGGCACATGTGTGGCGATGCCTCCGAGTTCAACTCCCTTGAAGAATTCGATGGAGGATACGTCACCTTCGGTGACAATTCAAAAAGCAAGATCGTCGGAATAGGTACCATTGGATTTGGTAGCACCTCTTTAATTAAAGATGTTTTATTTGTTAAAGGTTTAAAACATAATCTAATTAGTATTAGTCAACTTTCTGATAGTGGGTTTTTGGTGAATTTTCAAAATTATTTATGCAATGTGTTTGATTTTCAAAACAAATTGATATTTTCCGCTTCCCGTTTTCAAAATGTTTACATTATTGATTTAAAGTCTTTACCTAGCAAAACTGTTAAATGTTTAAGTGCTATTGACAATGAGTCTTGGCTTTGGCATAGAATGTTGGGGCATTGTAGCTCTCTTTCACTTCTAAAGCTTAATAAGAACAAGCTTATCCGTGACCTTCCTAAACTTAAGTTTAAGAAAGATTTGATTTGTGAGCCATGCCAACTTGGCAAACAACACAAGTCTTCTATCAAATCTAATAAGGAAGTGTCCACTTCAAAATCTCTTGAGCTCCTACATCTTGATCTTTTTGGTCCTACCCCTATAGCAAGTCTAGGTGGAAAATCCTATACCTTTGTCCTAGTAGATGACTTTTCTCGTTTCACTTGGGTTTTCTTTTTAGCTCATAAAAATGATGCTTGTAGAACCTTTTTGAAATTCGCTAGGAAAGTAGAAAACGAAAAAGGATATAAAATTATATCGCTCCATAGTGACCATGGAGGTGAATTCGAGAACAAAGAATTCGATGAATTGTGTTCCTCTCAAGGATACAATCACACCTTCTCTGCCCCTAGGACTCCACAACAAAATGGAGTGGTTGAAAGGAGAAACCGAACTCTCCAAGAAATTGCTCGAACCCTCCTTAGTGAATTCAACCTCCCTCAATTTTTCTGGGCCGAGGCAGTTAACAATTCTTGTTATACTATCAATAGAGTCCTTGTAAGACCCCTTCTTAAGAAAACCCCCTATGAACTTTGGAAAGGAAAATTGCCCAAAGTTGGTTATTTTAAAGTGTTTGGTTGTAAATGCTTTATCCTTAACACAAAAGATAACCTTGGGAAATTTGATGTCAAATCCGATGAAGGTATTTTTCTTGGGTACTCCAACTCAAGAAAAGCCTATCGTGTCTTCAACAAACGTTCAAAAACAATCGAAGAATCATCTCATGTCAAGTTTGATGAAAATCTTCCAAAACCCCATCCGGTCATTGAAGATGTTGAAGATAATCTTGATAAACTTGAATTAAATGATTCCTCTTCTCCTCTCAAGGAGGATGATGATCATGGACCCTCTTCACCTTCTTTTCCTTCCACCTTGCCTAAGGTTTGGAAACCTTCTAGAGACCATCCATTAGAAAATGTTATAGGTGATCTTCAAGACGGTACTCAAACTAGAAGATCAATCCTCAACGAGGTTGAACATCAAGCCTTCATTTCTCACCTAGAACCTCAAACCATTAATGATGCCATTAATGATGAGAATTGGGTTCTTGCAATGCAAGATGAACTAAATCAATTCTCTAGAAATGATGTTTGGACTCTTGTTGAAAGACCCAATGATCATCCAATTATTGGCAATAAATGGGTTTTTAAAAACAAACTTGATGATCAAGGAAATATAACCCGGAACAAGGCTCGCCTAGTAGATATGGGCTATAATCAAGAAGAAGGAATTGATTATGGTGAAACCTTTGCGTCCGTTGCTAGATTGGAATCCATTAGGATCTTGTTGGCTTTCGCCGCCCACTTAAATTTCAAACTTTTCAAATGGATGTTAAAAGCGCCTTTTTAAATGGTTTTATTTCAGAAAAAATCTTTATTGAACAACCTCCCGGTTTTGAAGATCCAAAATTTCCAAATCATGTCTTTAAATTAACCAAGGCTCTATATAGCTTAAAGCAATCCCCTCGGGCTTGGTATGAGCGGTTAACAAAATTCCTTTTAGAAAATGATTTTAAAATGGGTCAAGCTGATTGTACCCTCTTTTTAAAACACACTTCAAAAGATCTTTTAATCGTCCAAATCTACGTCGATGACGTTATCTTTGGTTCTACCAAAGAATCACTTTGTACTGATTTTTCAGATTTAATGAGAAAAGAATTTTAAATGAGCTTTATGGGGGAATTGAAATTTTTTCTCGGTTTTGAAATCTTTCAAAATTCAAAAGGTATATTTCTAAGCCAAGGCAAATACACAAATGAGCTCTTAAGTCGTTTTGGTATGGATCAAGTAAAGGAAATTAGTACCCCCATGAGTACTTCCTGTAATCTTACGTTAGATGAAGTCGGGAAACCGGTTGATAACATGCTTTATAGGAGTATGATCGGGAGTCTACTTTACCTAACTGCGACCCGTCCTGACATCATGTTCAGTGTTTGCCTTTGTGCTCGTTTTCAAGCCAATCCCAAAGAATCTCATTTTAAATCAGTCAAAAGGATTTTTAGGTATTTAAGAGGATCCAAAAACATTGGTTTATTTTATCCTTCTAATACTTATTTCGAACTTTCTTCATATTCGGATGTTGATTTTGGCGGATGTCAATTAGATCGAAAGAGTACTAGTGGAACCTGTCATCTGCTAAGCAAGTCTCTTGTATCATGGAGTAGCAAGAAGCAAAACTGTGTTGCTCTTTCTACTGCCGAGGCCGAGTACGTAGCCGATGGGAATTGTTGTGCCCAAATTATTTGGATGCAGCACACTCTCTTGGATTATGGCCTTTCCTACGATCATGTCCCTATTCTGTGTGACAACACTAGTGCCATTAGTATTTCTAAGAATCCAATACAACACTCTAGAACAAAGCATATAGACTTAAGGCATCATTTCCTTCGTGACCATTTTCAAAAAGGGGATATCACTTTGGACTTCATTTCTACTGATTTCAAATTAGCTGATATTTTTACCAAACCGCTCCCGGTGGAACGTTTTGATTTTATTAAGGGGGAGTTAGGAATGATTCGTCAATGACCACTATTAAATATTTAACTCTTTTTTATTTTAATACAATTTTTTTTATTTTATGAATTTTAATACCACCGGTCAACCGCTGGTACATCACCGGTTAACCAGTGGTGTCTAGCCTTTCCTATTTTTGACTTGTATTTGTATGTAACGTTTCATCTTTTATAAATTTCAAGTTGTCTTATCTTTCATATTTTTTTTGTTGTCATTGCTTAACTTTTTTTTTGTTTATCTAATTTCTTCTCATTCTTTTTCTTTTTCCATCCTATTTTGAAAATCCCAAAGGGGGAGAAATTTCTCTATTTACTAGTTTCATATTTCAATTGATTAAAGTGCTCTTTTTAAAAGTTCAATTTTTTTTAAAAACCGGTAAGTTATTGATTTTGTTCCTAAAAAAAAACAAAAAATGACCTATGGTTACAATTTCAAAATGACTCATTCTCTTTAGATTTAGATCATTTTCAATACATGGTACATCTATTCAATTTTTTTTGAAATGATCTCTAATATATTTTCATGTCCAAAATTGTTTATTTAAGTTTTCAATTGTCATATCCTTTTTAAATCTTTCTCTTTTTGTGATTGTGATCATCAAAATAGGGAGAGATTGTTGTACCCCTCTCTCTTGGATTTTAATTATCACAATCACTCTCATCGTGTTCTAACTTGTTTTCAAGTGTTTTGATGCTAGGAAAAAGGTTGCCCAGGAGTTGGCCCAAGAAGGCTGATAGTGGACTCTCTGAGTCCACCGGCCAGCTGGTATGGGCACCGGCCAACCGGTGGATGACCACCGGCCAGCCGGAGGAACCCAGACAGAAAGCCTGCTCTGTCTGGACCACCGGCCAGCTGGGAGCTCAGCACCGGCCAGCCGGTGGACCACCAGCCAGCCAGTGAGACACCACCGGCCAGCCGGTGTTCCCAGTCAAACTAGCCGTTGGGCTTTGACCAGACTTGTAATTTTGTCCCCCAACGGCTCCAGAAGCCCTCCAACGGCCATATTGAAGTGTTTATGGGTATTTATCCTATAAATAAGAAACCATGGATGCCGGGAACATACCCGAAATATAGTTTGATGTCTTAACGCTCTAACGACAAATCTCCAAGGCCTCTTGTGATCCATTGCCATCCTTGAAGCTTGAGCTCCCTCTCCATCATTTGCTCTCACACTTTTGGCGCTCAAGGCTTCCGTGTGTTTGTATTATTTTATTTGTTTAGTTCTTCATTGGGTTTGGATTAAAACAAACCTCTCATTTCCATTCTTTCTTTCAATTGGGTTTCTTGCTACAACCATAATAAAAAAAGAAAGCTGTACGAAGGTGTTCTAGCCTACCTTAAAACGGCTAGTGGGTTTCTTGCTATAACCATAATAAAAAAGAAAGCTATACGAAGGTGTTCTAGCCTACCTTAAAACGGCTAGTGGGTTTCTTGCTATAACCATTAAAAAGCATGCTGACGTATTAATCTCTCAACGGTTCTTGTTGGGAGCGGAGACGTAGGCTTCGGAATTAAGCCGAACTTCGTTATCAAATTGTGTCTTGCCTTTTCTTATTTTCGCTGCATTGCTAATTGTTTTAAATTGTTAATTATTTTTGAAAAGGCAATTCACCCCCCCTCTTGACATAAGATGTTTCCACAACCCATTTTATTGACCTATTTAGACCATATAAAATATAAAATTCTATAATTTCTAAATATTATTACATTTTTAATGTGATGAATATGGTTACACTTTATTATTTTTCAAAATTCACAATGTGCTCTATCCCCCACTTATAAAAGTTCATCACCTATCCTCTTATCTTCACAGCTCCAACATCTGATTATTTTGAAATTAAATACAAAAATATATTATTCAAATCCCTAAAATGTAATATTTTCCATATTTTTTAGTTAAATTCCATGTAAATGATTATGATATAAACATATGGTTGTTTTCTAAATAATAAGTAATGTTCATAAACATTTGTTTATTGTATAAATATTTTAACACAAACTTAAAATATTATTAAAAGATTATAATTTTCCAAAAAAATATCTCCCATAAATTTGTAATTTATTATTTTAGGGAAATCAACTAAATCTGTATCCTCTTACATAAAATGGGAAATAATAACGTCAATTGTGTATAAAGAGAACGACCACCTCGCGATCAGATATTATGTGTTTTCCACTACCACCTCTCACAACTATACAAAATTATTTATTTAATGTTTATATATTTATATATATATTATGAAATAATTTTAATTCTATAATTTTAATTTAACATATGACATTTTAATTTCTATTATCTGGTTATTCAATAAAATCACTCATGTTTACAGTGAAATACTACCTCATGAAGTGATTTTATTCTTTTTTCAGACAAGCTTTACCTATAGTGTAATAAGGGTAAATTTAATAAATATATGTCACATATATTTCATTAAAATAATTTCGGGAAATTGATATATTATGTTACTTTATTTCATTATTAATTTCTATAAAATCGAAACAACGTTCATGCATACGTATGGCCTTCTATCTTCATGAACAGTTCAATTAATTTTTATCTCTCAAATTAATAGATTTAAATAAATTCATATATAATACATAAAAATTACATTTATATCACCGAGATTATTCTATAAATTATGTAACCATTATAATATTGAAATGGATGAAGATACCAAACAAAAACGTCCATTAAAAATGAAGCAATAATTACTCTAAATTTTATTCTAACAAGGTACTGTTATCAAAATGGTTAAAAATGACATATGAGATTCATATATTTTATAATAAATATTGTTATTATTCTATAATAGTTTTATAATGAACCAATATTTATTATAAATTAGTATAAAGTGCGTACAATGGAATTTATGACTTAATGTAAGGTATGTTTACCTCAATTTTTTGTCTTTAGAACTTATTTTATATCATTAACCTATATTAATTTATTTGGTGTTAAAATTGATGATTTAAAATGACACATAAAAAAACATTTCTTCTCATGATTCTTTGATTTTAATTTTAATTTATTTTTTCATGTCGCATATGATTAAATTGTTACCTAGGTGATAATGTTTTGATGTTAAAATCACATTGTTTATCTTGATTATTTATTATTAAAATTTTTATCATGAAATATTATTAAAGATTCATCAAGTAACTCATGAAAGTTCTTATCCTATGGTTATTTCTTTAAAATTAATTTTTTCCTTTTTTTTACTCTCATTATCGACTGATAATATTAGAAGTATTTTTTTGTATAAAAAATTACTTTAAATCACTCATTGGGTGAAAATTATTTTTTCCACCACTTACATGTATTCTAAGAATTTTTTAAAAAAGTATTTATAATTATAAAATTATTTTTAGACACATTATAATCCATTTAACAGTATTTTTTAATAAAATATAAAGAATCATTATCTCAACTTCCAAATAATTTATTTTGATCTATTATCGAATCAGTTGTAAGAAACATTAGTTTATCATTAAGAACATGAATAGAATTTACCTATATCATGAAAACAATATTTTTAAATTATTATGATATATTATTTAAAAGTTAATTTCAATGAAAGTGACATTTATATTGTTTTGGAAACTTTCACCCTTGAAAAATGTTATTTTCAATGTGAAATGATCATTTTATTCAATAAATATTCCAATTGATCTTTTAAAATCTTTTTCCATTGAAGATGAAATATTTTTATGTTCCTAAATATTTAATACGGAAACAATGTAGTTGTACCATCTTTATTATTTATCATGATGGTTTATGCTTATATTGACAATATTTTTATGAAACACATACTTTTTAGGGGTAATGTTCTAATAAAATAATGACATGTTTACAAAACTCTTTATTTTCCATAATTTTTCTTTTGATAATATAATTATGAAATGCATTTATTTTTAATGTATAATATATAATGGAATTTTTATAATATTATGGAATAAAAATTTATGGTTTTTGTGATGGATGTGAAAAATAAGTCCGTTAAATGCATTGGGTAAAGATTAATGTTATATGTGCTCAAATGGTATATGATTGGTTACCCAAGCCAAAATTATTGTACAATGGAGTTTATCATAGCTTTAAAAGAGGATACACATGATTTTTTCCAAATACTAATGTTGGAAAGTGGGTGGTTTTTTAAAGCCTTAAATATAATGAATATAACAGTAGATATCCTTGACATACTAATTTCTATGCATACGTATACACCAAAAATCTATATATTTATTTGATGTCATGATACCATGTATCATGTTATTTAATACATATATGATTAATGTCTTATAAATTATGGAATATTTATTATATGTATTTATTTTATGATCCATGATATTTGAATTGTATGGTTTTTCAAAGGTTATTCACATGTTGTCACACCCTTCTATTCATGTTATGTTGATATATACCCTTTTACCCTTATTGAGTATCATAGGTCACCCTTTTCTTATGTTTTTTTCATGTGATATGAAGAGAGGTATGATGTATTATAGGACTAATAACAATGTTAATTATGAAGAACGTAGTAAGAGATAACATATATCATTTATGGACTTGTTATTAATGTTTCAATGTTTCCATTAGAACTAGAAAAAAATGGTTCTCCCCTGGGTTGTTATGTAATGTAATGAATACTCATATAGTAAGATAAATTATTTATGTATGATATGTTTTTTTCTTTTTAATTATGTCTATTATTCATTCTCCTTTGATCCTTGGTTTATATCGTATTATCAAATGTTATTTAATAGTAAGATAATATTACCTGTGATCTTGGAAATATAAAATTTCATCAAATTATTCCATTTTATGTCGTTTTAGAGACCAAAAATAAGAAATGGGTTATAAACACATTTAGTTAATTCCTTTTACCAATTATATTCATTTTTAGGTTATGTTTTCGATTTTTTCTATTCTATATCTTCCATGTGTCACATATAAACTATGAAATAATTTATGTTGAATGTTTAGATTTTAATTAGTTAGACCGCATGGAACAAATTTATATGTTATAGGATGTTCACGTAAGACAAAACCACCCCCTTGGAGTATGTTCCATAGATTCCAATGTACCCTCATTATTTTATGGATTTTTATTTTTAAAATTCAGATTTTTTTAATTAAATAGAATGAATTATATTAATTTAACATTCAATATACTTGTTAGTTATATAAAAATGATTTATGAATGGAATGTGATAAATGGTATGGGTGACTATTCTTATACATTAATGCAATTTTACATTGATGTGATTCGGCACTTCTTATATTATGTAATGAACATTAAATTCCATATTTTTTAATATAATTTACAAACAAGATGTTCTTCCATATATTCTATAAAAAATATACATTATGTTCCCTATTGAAAATTTGTTCTTAAATACTTGGTTATCTTTATTGTTTAATCATGATTGATGAACATGATATTACTTACTATTAATTGGAAATTAACAATATGATGTTCCATATTGATTATTCATAATTAAATGGACACGATGTTACTCATGATTTTCATGGGATATTTGGAAATGATTTTCCTTATCTATTTTGGATGAAAAATTCATGAAGTTTGATAATTATTATTCCATAAAAAGGGACATGATACTCTTAATACATATTTATGAATTCACAGACATGTTGATTGTTAATGTTTTTAATTCTCGAAATATTAAGATAATATTTGACCGATTGAAATTAGGTACTGTCAGAAAATTTTCCCATGGGGAATGAAAACTATCATGGGTATTATTTATTTTTTTAATTATTTTATCATTATTATATAAACACTTTTTGATGATATAATCAAGGTATTAATCATTATAGATTCTGCATGGGGTGGCCTATAAGGTTTTACTCACTCAAATTTGTTATTCCAATTGGTACTAAAATAGAATTCTAGGATATTGGTAGGGAAAATAGGAATAATCGATCTTTGGATAGTTAATTTCTGTAAAAGGATTTAGTGTAGGATCCGAAGACCAAGATAGTTCATATATTTATATTGGTGATTGATTTTTCTCTTCTTATGTATTATTTTATAGTATGCATTGTATATGTATTTTAAAATTACTCCCCAATTTATGTTTAGCATCACGAATTCTTCATCTTTTCTATATGACACAATATATTTATTTGCATGTTTATATATATATCTAGATGTGTACTTCTAATAATTCCATTAATATTTATTTTTCTAATTTTTCCATTTTTCACTATTGTTATATAATCTAACTAATAGTGTATACTCTCCCCATTGTACTACTATAGAACCGTTATTATAGTTAATAGCCTCTGACATATGGGAGGAACTTTTAATGATATGTGGATAATCAGTTTTGGTCATTAATGAGTGAAATTCTATCATGATGACCCTAAGTGGTACCAAATGTGTATTCTTTTTTTTTTCTAATGGTATATGATGGTAAAAAGGAGACTATAAAATGTCAATATTATGTAAATAAACTTTTTTGGGAATATAATACCTATTAATTATAAAAAAGTGATTTTTATTTGGGATGAGACTGGTTATTCTGGTTTTTTCATATTACATATGTATATGTTTCAACATTGGGTGAAACAGATGACATATGGTGTTTATTATCAGTTTGGATTTTTCCATTACCGTAGTACATTAGGGAAGAATTGTCCAAGAATATTTATTGACCTCTGAGGTCATATATGTCATGCATATTCCATGTCACGATTATTTACTATTTTCATTGCATCCAGCATGTTGTCGTTCCTAAACTACTATATTGGTTTGTGGTAATTATGTTTTTTGACATGAAAGTGAAAATAATTTGATGGATAAAAGTTATTGTTCATAATAAATGGTGTTTTCTAATATATCTTGTTGGTTCACCATAACTAACCAATTATGGGATGTTTTACCAATAGACAATTGTTCAGATGTGCTGAAAAATAAATAATTGAAATTAAATGGATGTAAATTCTAATTTTAATGTGTGAGGAGCACCATAAATTTAGAATATTAATGTTTATATTTGAAATATCATAATAATCTCCATTTCAATTATTTAAAGTTCCAGTTGTATCTTTTAAATCATATGAAATTATAACTTAAGAATGTAAGACACATCATAATATACTATGATTTAAAAATGTATATAACTAGTAAATTAGAAATCTAGAATGAAATAGTAGATATTAAATGGGGATTCAAATTGAAACATAATGGTAATTTTCCTATATATCATTTATTTGAAAATATATTTAATTGATCTTTATATATAAGAAATAATCACTTGAACTAGAATTTACATTAGTAGTTGGTAATAGGAGTGTCTCATAGTTTCCTTTAGGATGATTCAAATTACCTAGATCTAACTACATGTGAAAGAAGACAAGTATTTAATATTATATAGGAAGTCATTGTACCTAATTTATTTAATCTAAAATCATTAATGTTTTCAAAACTCATTAGAGGAATGCATTTGGAATAAAAAATAAATTCCATAAATAATGTCTTAGGTCGTATACCAAGAAAATGGTGACTATATTATCTACAATTGTGAACCAAATTCTCATCTATAAGGATAAACCAAGGGAATACAATGGTATAGGGAATTATAGTTAAGTATCTAGGTAGGGTGTTTATTTATGTAGTGTATGAAAGAATCATTTTTAGATTTCATGTGGGGGCAGTAGTTGTCAAGCTGTGAACCTCTGTATCCAAGTGTTATGTAATACATATGGGAATAAAAGAACTATGAGGCCCCATTATAGAATAGTACATGTTGGGTTTTGGTTTATCTATAGGATGATTAATTTTTATATATTTTTAGTAACATACCTCCAATGCTGTAGTGGGACTAATAGCTCTATGTTAGGCAGGGGTCTAGAGTACTACCTGTTTTTTATGAAGAGGAGGCGGATAGGGTTGGTGAATCTTTAATTTGGATATGCATCACCACTGGGGAGGACCAACATAGTTTTTTTATGTTGTCATTCAGTTGTGCGGATCTAGATAGATGCATACAATATAACCAGAACTGAATAAAAAGTGTGTCCAACCATCTAAAGTTCATAGTACCACTATATAGGCATCAACATTAGTATCTATTTTATTATATATTTGAAATTAAAATTGTTTTAATTATATGGCTATCATTGAAATCATTTTTCATGAGACATAATACTTTTGTGGTGTGATGACTCTTCATACCCCATTGGGAGTATTTTTGGAGATAGTTCACCAATACAGGGAGCTCCCCCATTATATTTTTACTACCATTTATTATGTCACAAAATCATCTTCAATATGATAGGCCTCAAAATAATTTCAGGGATTCAATTTCTAGTAACTTTCCATGATCAGGTTGATTTAGATCATCATAGTGTAACATTCACTTATCCCAAGTCGATAACTATATTCATAAATGGGAATGGGATGATCAAGAAAATTGAGTTAGAAATGAACATCAGGGGCTAGGGGTAAAAATAAAATGTCATATTTTTTTCTATTTGTTTAGGGATCATATCAGATAGATTTTTCCTTTATAGTGGATCCATTTTGAGAAATTTTCGCAATTAATTCTTCTAATTTCCATCCCTTAGAATGGTATGGTTAATTATTGTATTAGTTTATAGAAAATAACTAGAATTTATTAATACTTATTTGATTGATCATACTATTCACCATTGACTAATAATATATTGAGGAAAATGTGACCCTAAGGGGATTATATGACCCAAAACATCGCAGGTGATTATACATGGGAGGGTAGAAGATGGATATATAATTGTTATGTATCATAATAGGCTATATCATCTCATAATCAAGAAAATTTATTGACTACCACATAAAGATGAGACCATCGATGGGATCTGAAGATATTGGATTTTTAGAAAATTTAAATTTTGATTGGTATAAAATATGTTAAGGGTTAGGCCATCATATATTCCACAGACACCATTCCATAATATATATGGATTATATGATTATTTAGTTTTGTCATACATTCTCATGATCATAATAGAATATTTTATGGTCTTGAAAATTTTGGTTTTCCACCAGAACTTGGAATCCTTTAGGTTAGATTTTGTGGAATATATATTTGTGTATTCATAAACTAAATGTGATATTTCTAATATCCCTGAAATCACATTGAATACTTTGAGAAAAAATTGGTTCCATACCATGATCATAAAATATCACTCTGTAATTGATAAATTTTTCTTGTTATATTAAATCATATCAAAATCGTTCATATCTAGGGATCCATAGAATGTTATATCCCTAGTTTCTTGGTAGTATTCCAATAATGAATATGATATAATGTGTTTCTTGGGGATTTAGAGATATTACATGTTTTCCAATTAGTATTTCTAGTTCCTATAAGAACATCATATGGGAATGACGAAGAAGGACTAAAATATTAATTGTCTGGAGCATATGAAATATCCTTTTGATAGTTAAAAAAATTACATAAGTCATTATGATTCATGATTTTACTTGATCATACCATACAATACATCATTTATCATGTAGAATTTGTCACTGGAATGGGGTATGATTTCATGAAGGGAGACTAATTCATGGTGTGTGGTTCTTTTAAATTAAGGCCACATGAACAAAATTACATGACACATTTTCTTGATCAATCTTTAGTTTTTTATTCCATGCATTTTTTGGAGGAATAATTTTTTCTAAGAGGAGTTATTTGAATAATTAGACCATAAAAAAGTCAAATAAATATTCAATCAAAATTTCATTAATTGTTGATAGTGATTATTGGTTAAATACATATAGTTTATTTATTTGAATCATGTTTATATACGTGGGATGAGTAATGTATTGGTTGACTATATCAGGAGAAAGACTCATAAATAATATTTTGAGGAAACTAGCAGTGAGTGGTAGTGGAAAGATCTATTTCTAATATGAATTTCAATGTTTATGAGTGTCATGAATAGACAATACACATAACCATATCAATGAAATAAATACATCACCATTTTTAGAATATGTGATAAATATTATACCATAATGGCATGGTACACTGGGAATGTTTTTCATTTGAGGACCCAATGCTTGGTTGAGTCTATGATAATTCTGAGATATTATGTATTCATGTGTTTGTCTAGGTACCTGTAGACATGTCAGAAAATTTGAAATTCTATTCTAATTATTATAATTGTGATTTGTTTCGTATATTTATTAAGATGTACAATGAATTAATCTTACCATATTTTTAGTCTAATATTAAATGAAAGATTACATGTTTTTACATAATTTAATATATTAGTCAGTAGAAAAAGTTATGTCAATAGTATCCTATTTTAATTATATATACATTACCCATTCCTGGTTTGAATTGGGAATACATCACCAATAAAATTGTTATGATTTTTTTGAGGTCACCTCAAGGAAGTGATGTAGAATGATTGATCCATGACAGGCTTAAAAACACAACACACATATTGAATATCAAGTAGACCTCTTCAGTGGATGAAATTGTAATAATGTGTGTTTTAATGTTTATATGACTTCCTGTAGTTTGACATTCCGACATGTCAAACAATGATTCAAATTTTACATATTTTATTTGAAGGGGTTTAAAAAGGCTGTTGGTTCACATGAACTACTGAGTAAATCCTCTCTCCAGTAGAATGAATTACTATTTTAATTAATGATATAGTTGTTATAGTACATACTCTGAGCATGTGATGTTGATTTTCAAATTTTATGGGAGAAATATTTACCTCAAGAAAAATTCACATATAATAAATGATTTCATAAGACCATAATTATGGTTCCTGATATGGCCTTATATGGTACACCATTCTAATCAACTCTATTATGGTTTGTATAAGTGGAGGTAGCACTACAGGGTAAATGTCACATTTAGGAAACATATGAGAATGTGTATCTTATTAGAAAGTGTATGGTAGTGGATAAGTCTAGATTTATTTCTTATATAGTTTTCTATCATTGTCTTCTATAGATTATTGTATGTTATTAGGTTTTCTTATAATATTCACCTAGGTTGGGGAATCGATGAATTCAATGGTTGTGTAAGAAATCTCATTGTTTTGTTTACCCATATGGGTTCGTAGAGAGAGTAAGGCAGGTAGGCTGTCAATTTTCTCAACATTGAGAAACCCATTCATGCATGATTTCATTCTTTATTTTTATTTAATTAATTAATATTTAGACCCATCATATATCCTTCATCCTATGGAAGATTGTTTGGATGTTGATGATTTTTTTGAGTAGTGTACTATTTTAATTAATGATCAACACCCGATGGATCACCGATAAAGGTTGTTTCACTTGGTTTTAGTGTAAAAGATTCATGTCCTTGTACAAGAAAATACACGGGGGATAGAGACTGATGAATATGAATAGTGTTCACATTTATTCTTAGACATTGATTGATAATTCATAAGGAAATTCTTGGAGATATTGTTTTTAATTAGTGGAGGATGTAAATTAGACATAATATTCCTCATTATTTAATAGGGATTTTTGGAAAAGATGATATTTATAGTTATGTGTAATTTAAGGGCATGGATTTCCGAATTAATTATTCAATATAAATGTACATGAAATTCCATATACACTTTTTGGAATATATGAAAATGTTGATTTGTATTGTTTGTAATTTAATAAATTTTCAAATACATTATAGTTTTGTTCAATGTATGTATTATATGTTGGGTGTCCTATAAATAACCTAAGAAAACATGTGTAATTTTTTAATATTATTAGTTATTATTAACTATATAGTACCTCATGATATAATCATATACTGGATAGTTATTGACATTTTCAGTGGTGGACTATAGAGTTTTACTCAAACCCTATAAAAGATAGTGATTGTTACTCAGACACACATCTTGGATGCAGGCACGGAAAAGGGAAATTTCCATATTTAGAAGGTGGATTTATTTTTTTAGATGGAGTGCAGGTGAAGAGTGATGAGAATTTTCTCATGATGCTATTTTTTTATAAATTTATATGGAATGTATTATGTATGTATTTTTCCTATTCAAGTTACTCCTCACTTTTTACATATAATCGTGACTTGATAATTGTTTCTTAGTTCCTTGGAACGTGTTTTCTAGTATTAAGATTAACGTTTCTAGGAGGTTTCCATGAGATTTTTTCATAGAGCTAGAAAAATCCAACAATTCATTATCCATAGGGTACATGCTTTCCAAAGGCAAGTATTCATTATGTTTTAATGTTAGGATACTTAATAATGTGCATTGATCGAGAGGATGGGAGTTTGGAATCATTACGCCCTTTCGGGGTTATTATTATCTACTATGAGACTCTATTTGTAAATTTAACATATTTTCAAGAATCCTTATTAATTTACATTGTGTATCTTAATTATCCATTGAAATTTAAAATAACATTTTAACATTAATAAAATTTTATAATCATCACTATGCATTCAAGTTTCTTCTCTAATGTAAATATCAGAATGAATTTGAGGTTTCCCATCAATGGTATCCTTTAATATACTATTTAGAAATTTTTTTTATCATCGTTGTGATGATACTACTTTTTATGCCACTTAGTGGGGCACTCTACAATTTTACTATCATCTAGGGAGATGAAGGTTCAGTGTGATTTTTGGGATCATGCCCATAAGATGAGCTACCAATGTATCCTTTTGAAAGGAATCAGAACCATCATAGTTCGGTTCCACTAAATGGGACACAACATACCTTTCAAGGTCATGTGATAAGGACCTCAATATGGAAGGTTCATTGTTGAAAATTAGTATGGGACTTATGCTAATGTTGCTGAAGGAACATGGAAAGTATATGGATTTACTAGTAGGAAAAGACCCTTTTGGGAATGAGGCCCCAGGAGAACATGGTTGATTTTAAGTGTTGGGTTTGATCATCAAGGAGGCTTCCTATGTATCCAATATAAATGGAAATCAATTCCCACATAGTTATATAAGTCTCATAGGAGAGTATGGTCCTCTAAGAGAAATGATTTTTGGCTTACATCTTGAATTGTATGCCTTGATGATTTGAGGATTGAATTTGGGGCTTATTTCCAAAAGAGGAAGTCCAAATTGGGGGAATTAGGTTTGGATTCATGAGGAGGATATCCAGTGAGCTCGGGCCCTGAAAAAGGGTGAAATGACACCAATCTAGGTTCCACTCAATGGGTGCCCCGAACCCAGTTGACCACATGACCACAAATGTATTTCCCCAAACGACAGAGGCTACTGACTAGCAGTAAAGGCCTAGGGTTGATAGTGAAAAAACTATGCCCTCATTTTTCAAGGTGTAGCACAATAGAAAATATATACATACCAATAGTGGAAGTAGTAAAAAATACAAAGTTTAAAGGACAATAGTACTGATGAAAAAGATAACCAACAGTCATATATATACACGATTATGCAATATGTACTATTTCTGAGGAAACATTCAAAATAGGATACACTATAATCAAATAAAATACACTACAAATAACCAAGTACATCATAGGAAAATAAAATAGTGCAACAGGAACTCAGTAGCATCGCAAGACTAATCTCGGTCCCATGATCTCATAATTCTCTCCAACAATCATGTACATGTATATGGAATCTTTCCCTTATCAAAACCTACAGTGATATAATCTGTTTGGGCCCAAGACATGACCCCAAAAGGGTGTTAGAAATAAATGTTAGTAGGAAAACACAAAAGGCTAGTGCACAACTGTTTGTGAAAATGTGCAACAACAGTGCACAATAATGAAATGTTGTAAACTAGGAAGTATACAAAAGAAGCTACACCTACTACTTCCATTTCATATAATTATTATTTAACAATTTAATATAATTGAATTATATGTTCCCAAGACCCGGCCTCAGACAGAAATCTCCTGTACAATGCCACAGAAAAATCTAAAATCGTCTATGTAACAAAAAGAAGGTAAATAAAATAGCATTCTTATGCTTTAGCATGGCCAGTATAACACCAGATGACACCATAGTGAATATTAAAGTAAAAATTTCCCTTAGGCTAAACAGTACCTTACCCTCCATCTAATCAAAACCATGCCCTCAGGCGTACTTGATATTCCCCTTAGTCATAGAAGCTATTGCCCTCAGGCATATGAAACGTTTCCCTCTGGTGAATCAATACCTTCCGTCAGGAGAATGAACACCTAGCCCTCTGGAGAATCAAAACACTACCCTAATGCTAAAAAAACCACTTCCTTAGTGCTATGAATGTAATCGGGATGATCCCAACACATTAGCAAGAAATAAGTATGTTTTCTTTCAAGAAAACTCAAACACATGCTTATAATCATGGCATACCCAAGGGTATCCTTCCCAAACAACTAAACAAGGGAAATTCACCCACAGGGTGTCCCTGGATCAATGTAGCGATCCCAAAATGAAAAAATTATACATATTCATTAAATTAACTATGAAATTATAGGTATTTTATCAGTCAAGCTCTCATTGATATAACACCCCAAACAAGGGCACACATCACAACAGTATACAAAAACTACTTTGCAGTTGTAAATATACACCAGACCACCTACTTTGATCTCCTATGATCGATATATGTGAATGATGCCTCCTGAATCAACCAAGAATTACATAGATATGGGGAGAATGATAACCCATTCAAACAAAAATAATATCCCTTCGGGAAATAATTATAAGGAAACACTCAAGGAGAGGGAAGGGCTTACCCACACAGTCCAAACTAGATTGACAACAAAGGAATCAGAGATCCATTTTGTGGTCAGTAGCTCCTCCAAGCTCCGGCCTTCTATCCCATAGATCCCATCGATCCTTTAACTTCCTCTATCTAAATTAGAGTCTACTGCCTATTTTATGTGAAAAAACATAACTACACAACATGTAATCTCAGTTACATGAGGTATAATTTCCATTTTTTAACCGTTCCTCTTGCATAAACTTTACATTTCCTCACTGTTCATCTATTGACATGATTACATGGCATGTATTTCTACGTACAGGGTTGTACTATTACTCCACTAGAAGATACTCCCACGACTTTATTGTTGACCTGCTAACTGATTACATGACATGTATATACTAAGTACACTGTGTGTAGTAATTTTTTACACCTTTCATCACCAACATACCTACATACCCTGTATACTCATCCCACATGACCATTGTACACGGTGTGTGGGAATGTACACGATTTGGACCCAAACAATTAGTTATTTTTCACAATTTTCTTTATTTTTCTCAAAAACACATAAGGAAAAGGAAATGAAGAAACATGTACCTCAATAATAAGAACCAGGTTCTTAAAAACATGCCCCTTAAAGTACTTCATCCTTGAATTTTCCTTCCCTGGGTGGTGAAGATAAAGATGAGAAAAACTCTGGCCACTGAGCACGTACATTGGTATCCCACTCCCAGGTTTCATCCTGTACTCGGCCATACTGACATAGCACCTGTATGAGATAAACTACTCGGCCTCGGAGAACCATCGTGCTCCCATCAACAATACAGATCGGATGCTCCTCAAAAGATGCATCTACATGAAGTTGAACCACCGTGGGATGAAAAACATGAAACATGTCTGAGTGATAACGGCGTAACTGAGATACATGGAAGACCTCATGCAGGGCCCAATACCTCTGTGGTAACTGCAACCGATAGGCAACCGGCACGACTCAATATAGAATATCAAATTACCTCACATTCCTCGGTGAAATTTTAACCTATCTCCAAATCCACCTGTGACCCTTCCTCGGTGAAACACGCTAGAAAACAAGATCCCTAACCATGAACTCCAAGGGTCATCTGTGGCGATCAATATAAGATTTCTGATGAGACTGTGCAGTATCTATCTACTTCTGTATCAATTGGACATGCTCAATAGTCTTCTTCACAAGACGTGGCCCCATTAAAGCTGAATCACCTACCTCCAACTAGAATAAGGGTGATTGGAATGCCCTACCATATAAACCTTCATAAGGTTCCATCTCAATAGTATCCTGAAAACTATTATTGTAGGTAAAATCGACCAGGGGTATGTGCTTCTCCCAAGATCCCCCAAAGATCATAATGAATGCATGAAATGGGTCCTCAAGCACTTTTATTGTTTTCTATGACTTACCATCAGTCTTAGGGTGGTGCGATGTGCTCAGAATCACCTGTGTACCCAGTGCCCTCCGAAAAAACTTCCAGAAACTAGACATAAAACGGGCATCCCAATCTGAAATGATAGATTAAGGGACATCATGAAGACATACTACCTCTCAGATATAAATCTTTTCATGATCATTAACACCAAAGGTCTCCTTGATAGAAAAAAAGATAGCTACATTTGTCTTTCTGTCTATAACAACCCATACGACTTCACTACCTCGAGGTGTCCCCAACAACCTAGTCACGATGTCCATCACGACATCATCCCATTTCCACTCCGAAATGGGTAACTATTGTAACAATATGGAATTGAAATAATTCTCCAAATTCACCTATTTACTGGCGGACCATCCTATAGCAAAACCAGCTACCTCTCGTTTCATTCCTAGTTACCAATATTGACGTCTCAAGTCATGGTACATTTTGTTAACTCTGGGATGCACTGCCGAAGATGAAGCATTGAATTCTGGCATCAAATCCTCATCCATATCCCCTGTAACTCACACTCATCCATGGATATGGAGTACCATATCATTTCCTATCATCCAACCCGTAGGAGGGTCCTCACGTGCCACCGAATCCAATAGAAATCAACATTCTAAATCAGATAGTTTTCTCGTCCCTACTCGATCCAGGAGGGTGGAAGTCATAGCTATGGATGAACGATAGTCTCACCCCTGATCATCGTGCACCTACATATGCATCATAGTGAACAAATCCATCAGCTTCCAATCACCACTAACCTCCTGCACTGCCTATATCTGAGTCCTCATTCTCAGTGAATTAGCTGCTGCATTACCTTTACCAGGTGTATAGGAAACCATAAAGTCAAATGAATTATGATATTCAACACACTGTCACCATGTCAAATTCAGGAAACGCTGGGAAAATATGTATTTAAGACTTTTGTGTTCCGTAAACACCATAAAATTTTCTCTCCAGGGAAAATTTCTCCAACAGCATAACACATGAAAAACTGTAGCCAACTTGAGATCATATATTGGTTAATTCCTCTTTTGTGGCCTCAACTACTGAGACCCATATGAAACTACTCGATCACCCTACATCAACACTTCTCTCTGCCCAATACCTGATGCATCATAATAAATACTATTTCTCTTTCATTGCTATTGTAGTATAAGGATTGGTGCTGATATCAACCTTCCCCTCAGCTCATGAAAGTTTGTCTCGCAACCTTCTGACCAAACGAACTTCACGCCCTTTTTTTCAAACCCATAAATGCCGCTTCTATGTATGAGAAGTCCTATATAAAGCACATGTAGTAACCAGCCATCCCCAAGAAACTCTATATTTCAAAAATGTTCATAGGATTATCCAAGGAAACTACTGCTCTCGCTTTCTCTAGGACTACTGCAACACCTCCCTCTGAGATAATATAACCCAGGAAGTTTATCTAGTCCATCCAAAAGTGGCACTTTGAGAGAATAGAATATAACTGATGCTCTCTCTGTGTACTAAAAACTATCTCAAGATGGGTATCATGGTTGTGTCGAGTGTGACAGTACACCAAGATATCATCGATGAAGACTACAACAAAAGAATCCAAATAATGGTGGAACACAAGATTCATCAAAGCCATGAAAACTAATGGTGTGTTCGTGAGTCCGAACAGCATGACCAAGTACTCATATAGAACATATCTGCTCCAAGAGGCTATAAGCGGTATCTATGATGGTCTAACGTGCAACTGATGATATCTGAATCTCATTTCAAGCTTTGAGAACCCTCGTGATCCTCAAAGTTTATTCAAAATATCATCAATCCCTGTAAGGGATATCAGTTATTAACCATCAACTAGTTCTGCTTCCAATAATCCACACAAAGTCTGAGGGTACTGAATGCCTTCATTGTAAACTAGACATGAGAACCCCAAGGAGAAGTGTTGGGTTAGTTGAATCCCTTTGCATGAAATTCCAATAACTTTCTATTGAGCTCTTGCAACTCTAGGGTATCCATCATATTAGGAGGAATGGAAACGAGTGCTGCTCCTGGAATAAACTCAATAGATAAATCCACCTCTCGCTCCAGAGGTAGACCTAAAAACTCAATCAGGAAGACATCCTCGAAAGGATCTACCACTGGTGGGTAATATTTCTGACAAGTTCTCTGGTCATCCAGATATAAAATCACAATCTGTGCCGTCACTCCGCCTCACCCACAATTATTGCATCGAGCTCGGATCACCTGGACATCCCATTATCCCTTGTATAAAAACTCCATGCCCTCTGGTGACATGAAACTCACCCTACGAGGATTGCAATCTATAAAGGCTCAAAAGGGTACCAACCAGTCCATCCCAAGAATTAAGCTGTAGCTCTTCATCTCTATGACATAGTGGTCCCATAGAAAGTGACACCCACCAACATCTAAGGTTCACACCATGAAGTGACACACACGTGTCGTCATAATTCCCAATAGAGTGTCTAGAGTCATAATATTAGAATAAGAAGAAACACTGAGATCAGGTCTCTCCACAACATGAAATGATATAAATCTACGTGTATCACCAGTATCGAAAAGTACTGAAGTCAAAACAGAAGCAACATGAATAGTACCTCTGATGGTGGATGGTCTGGGATCCTACTTTTGTTGAGTCGGTTGTACTGTATATGCCAACCCAGTGCTACAACCCTCTGTTACAGCCTGGAAACCCTGAGCTGACCTGCCCTACTGTCCCTGAGATCCTGGTGTCTAGCTACCATGGCCACGACCACCACCTCGTACTAGACATCATAATGTATTCCAATTCCCTAACTAGTAAAAAGCTGCTGGAAATGCTCCTACACACGGAGTCTGCACTGAACCCCTCTCAGTATCCACTATTCACAAATCCTTTCAAAAAATGGTGGAGATGACCCATCTTTCCATAAGCTCAGCACTCCACTGGGTCACATGGACACTGAGGTCTCTTGTGCCCCTCTTTACCACACAGTTAACACATTATTGGGGAAACTGAATAACTATTCTGGTGAGTACTACCACCTTGAGAGAAATCAATCTACCTCTTCCTGTTACCAGTAGAAATAGTTCCAGTTGCTGGTGTCGAACTGCCCTGGCCTGCACCACTAGCTTCCTATAGTTTCCGCTCAGTAATAATATCCTGGTTTATAATTTCATGCACTGTAGGCTACCAAAAAACACTCACCAGTGCTTAGATGTCATATCGAAGACCATATTCAAAGCTTCTAGCCCTTAGTGTCTCATCACCCACAAGAATAGGTGAATAGCACAATAGTTTGGTAGAGCGGGGAGAATAATCCATCACTCACACTGCAGATTCATGAAATCTTGATCTCGATATTCCCTTAGTGTCTCTAAAAATTTTAAGTCATAGAAGACTGCCTGAAAATCCTCCCACACCATGTCACAGTGATGCTTAGTCTGGGTGGAAACATCCCACCATCTCTTGTTAGAATCACACAACTTGTTAGTAGCAAGCGTAAAGCTCCTCCCTGGAGGCATCTCTAGATTCTGAAAGATAGTCAGCATAGAACACAACTAATACTATACATCATGTGGTCTTCCATCCCCTAAAAATTTATGCGGATGCTGCTTCTAAAATATACGAGTCCTCTCTGCCATAGATGTGGCAGTCGACAGTGCTCCCTGAATGGTCTGCATGAGCCACATGAAGCTTTCATGGAACTGCGCATCCACGCCTGCGTCCTGTATAACGGACGGTGCCATATCTTGCATTGATGAAGGATCCATTGATAGCCCATGGAATACCATATTTAGAGTATAAATGTTACTTCTCTCTTGGTGAAAAACTCATGGTCATTTCGGAGGCATAAATCTAAAAGTTCAAACACACGCGTTAGATTAAGGTCATCAGGGACCAAGAACTGGAAGCATAAGAAGGGAACAGGAGAAAGGAAACATTCAAGTTTTACAAAAAAAGACTACATGGTGTGTATAATAAATACATGGTGTGTTCTATTTAGTCTTTCACATGGATGTGTACTTCTTCCAGAACTATTTGTGTAACACCCCAAACACAAGGCGTGTTGTCCACACAGATGGCATGTACTTGAATTTTCTTCCCCTACCCGAGTCCTTATACATGGCGTAGCCACATGAATATCATTTTAATGAGACTACAAGGCATGTATAAAGTCTACACAGTGTGTACTAGACAAGCATCACCAACCCATGTTGTAAGTGACATGACCAGGTACACAGCTCACACTACACAACTTGTTTCAAATTGACAAGACGTGTACGACTTAAATTCCAACTGCCCGTGTTGTTGGTGACACAGTTGTCTACTCGGCTGATAGTACACAACCTGTTACACCCACACACGGCATGTACAACACCCTGTTTCCCCAACCACATGACCAAGTCAACACGGTCTCTTACCGTTCAAGACTACACGGAGTGTCCAAGAGGTACACAGTGTGTACTAGAAATGATAACATCGACCCTTGTTGTTAGATACATAGCCGGATTCCTTGATTAAACTAGATGGAATGTTCGGCATTGAATAGAAATTTTTAAGCAATGTTTTCTTCGTCCACATTGTTTGTGACAAGGCAGACACATGATCAACACGACACGACGTGTACAACTAGTACACGACGTGTTCCCTCTGGAGGTTTCCTATCCCGTATCTCTTCCTACATGTCCTAAAACATGGTAAAACTACACGGTGTGTACATAAGGTACACAACATATACATAAAAAATTTCATTTCTTCCCGAATAGATGAGTACATGGCGTGTGTTCTTAAAACCACACGTCGTGCAGTCTGGGTTTCTGAATAGTAGACCAAAGAAACTACTCTTGAGCCTCTTTTTACTTAAATTTCAAGCATCATTATGCCAAATTCCTATTTGTGGGAGGCCATACTCCCTGCAAACCAATGTATAGCACCCTAAATTTCACATTATAGTACAAAACGCCACCAAAACAGTTGGATCAAGATCTGCTAAATTTTAGTCCAAGAGAGCCCATACTTCTGAGGAACCAATTTTTAGTGTCCATAAACCCAACCTTAACATGAAACATTACCCTATCAATGGTAGGTGTATCATTCAAGGTACCTATCACAACAACATGAATTTTCGAGCACAACATCTATCACAACACCATGCAATCTCTAATTCACCTACATGTCATGAAATTATTCATGGCATGTGATTCTAACATGTGCCTAAATGATGCATGAGATGAAATACCATCATCTCATCCAGTTGAAACTATGTAGAACCCAGTATAAAAATATAAACAGCATACCACAATGGTGTCAACCAACGGTGAAAAACAAATCAACTGTAAAATTGAAAAACTAGATAAATTGAAATTTAAATGAGGTAGATTGTCTTTTCCCTATACAAGGGTTAGCTACTCCCGAGAAAAACTCATTACCAAATACCAATTATGTCCTATCACTGAATATAGGCTGCAAATAGTATGTTAAATAAAATAATCCTTCTTATACCACTTTGTAACATCCCGGATCCGGGTGCCACTCAACGGGTGCCCCGTACCCGGTTGGTCACATGACCTCCAGTGCATTTCCCCAAACACCAGAGAGTGCAGAAAAGCAGTGAGTGCCTAGGACTGATAGTGTGGAAACTATTCCCTCATTTGTCAAAGTGTAGCAGAGAAAGATAATATATACATACCAATAGTGGAAGTAGTAAACAAAACCAAGATGAAAGGACAACAATATAGAAGAAAAAGATAACCAATAGTCATATATATACATGATGATGGAATATGTATGATTGTATAAAAATAGTCAAAAAATTATATAGTATAATTAAATAAAATACATTATAAAGTACCAAGTACAACAAAGAAACTAAAACAGTACAACATGAAATCATTAGCATTGTAAGCCTAAGCTCGGTCTCATGCTCTCAAACTTCTCTACAACAATCATGTACCTGTATAGGGAATCTCTCCCTAATCAACAAATGTAAAAATATAATCAGTTTGGGCCCAAGAAAAAACCCAAATATAGTGTGAGAAATAAATCCTAGTAGGAAACCACCAAAGGCCCATGCTCTACTATTAGTGAAAATGTGCAACAACAGTGTGTAAAAATGTAATGCAGTAAATTAGGATGTACTCAAAAGAAGCTACGCCTTCCAGTTCCATTTCCTTTTAATTATTATTTATCAATTTAATATATTCAATATATATGTTTTTGAGACCTGGACTCAGCCAAAAATCTCATGTAATGTGCCATAGAAAAAACTACAACTGGATATATAACAACAAGATGGTAATAACATTACCAAGCTTGTCTTTTTTTTCTTGGAAGGTATCACACAAGAAAACACCATAGTGAATATTCAAGTGAACATTTCTGTCAGGCAATATAGTACCTTGCCCTCAGGCTAATAAGAACATTTCCCTCAGGAGTACCAGATATTTCCCTCAGTCACAGAAGATACTTCCCCCTTGTGAATCAGTACATGTCCCTCATGTTGATCAATACATTTTCCTAAGGTGAATTAAAATACTTCCCTCAGGCAAAACAAAACACTACCCTTAGGCTAAGAAAGTAACGGAGCCTATCCCAACACATAAGAAATCCATAAATATGCTTCCTATCAAGGAAAATCAAAACATTTTTATAATCACAACATACACACGGGTATCCTGGACAAATGGATAAACAAAGGAAATGCACCCACTAGGTGGCCCGAGATCAATGCAGTGATCCCAAGCAGCACAGTTTATACATATTCATTAAATAACCTATGAAAGTATACCTATTTTATCATTCATGGCCTCATCCATATGACACCCCAAACATGTTCTCTTAGCACAATGGTATGCAAAAACAACTCAAGAGTTGGAAATAAACACCAGACCACCTACCTTGATCTCGTCTGATCGATATACATGAACTATACCTCCCAAATAATCTGAGAACTACATAAATATGGGGAGAATGATAACCCTTTAAAACCCAAATAATTTCCCCTCAGGAAATAATTGGAAGGAGTCATTCAAGGAGAGAGAAGGGATTACCTGCGCGGTCCAAACAAGATTAGCAGCGAAGGAATTAGAGTTTCGATGTACGGTTGGGAGCTTATCCAAGGTCCATCCATCTCTCAAGCAGCTCCTATCAAACTCTAAGCTTCCTAGGTAGCAAGTGGAGGCTAATGCCTATTTTATGAGAAAATAATATCTTTACTGTAAGTAATCTCAAGTACACAGTGTGTATTTTCCATTGTTTTTACTGTTCCTTTAGCGGCCAATTTACACCCCCTCAATGTTCATATGTCCACTTGATTACACAGCGTGTATTTCTATGTACAGGGCATGTACTATCACTCCGCTGGCGGCTACTCCCACCACCTTACTATTCACCTTCGAATTAATTACACGGCGGGTATGTAATTAGTAAATGGTGTGTATTCACGTTTTACACCCTTCATCACTGACCGACCTTCACGCCCTGTATACTCATCCCACACGAACAAAGTACATGTCCTGTGGAAAAGTACACAGTGTGTACATACAAATGTTTGGATTTTTCCCCATTTTCCTTATTTATCTAAAAATCACTTAAGGAAAATGAATAGACAAAACTCATACCTCATGAATAAGAACCTGGTTCTTACCAAGGGCTTTCTATTTATCTTGGTTTGAAGAGGAATCACAGTTACCATAGTTCCTTCATAGTGAAAATGTTGTGATCATGAAAAATCCTTAAGCCTAGATGAGTTATGCTTGGTGTGAGAAACAAAAGAAATGTAAAATATTCAACAAAGGCATTAACACTTTCTGATTTTAAATTCTCCATTGATGGAAGTGTACACATCAACTGTGGAAGAGTGTGAGGTGACAAGATTCCCACTATTCTCTTCACATTGGACAAGGGTCAAATGAAATGAATAAAGGGTGAAGGGGAGGGGCTTATACTAGGATAGATTCCCTACAATTGATCATAGTAGGGGAGGGAGACTTCTCTTTTCCTTGTGCTGAAAATTCAAGTGTGAAGTGTAACTCCCTATAACAGAATTGAGGTTCTGGGACATCTTTTTGCGACAGGAGAGATCAGGACTAAAATGTTCCTCTAAACTAGGAACATCCAAACACTATTCCTGGGAGAAAGGTCTATGTGACGGTGGATATATAAACCCACAAACATCCTAGGAATCCTAACCCCATTGTGAATCAAATGTGGAAAACCTATAACAGTAGAAATATGATCCCATATATAAAACATGCGGATGTGTTCTTTCCAATAGTTTGATAAGTTATTAGGTTTTGTTGAAGGTATCAACTTAGTCCCTTTCAGACAGGAGAGCCATAGATGTAGATACCCTTCCATGAATGAATGTTTAAAAAGGGTATATGATTTGGATGTGTAGGTCCCCCATGTTATTATTCCGCGTCAATACCCTACATTGATGTACCACATAGGTCTGACGCGCAGGTATGCTATGAATGTCTGATTCCCAGGTATGATGCACAAGTCTGAATGATGACTGAAGAATGTGTTTTACATAGGATAACCAAACCTATATAAAATTGGTAGAAGGAAATTCAATGTATTATTATCCCATTTAATTATCTCTTATCACATTGTATAGAGAGATACCTGAGAAAATTTGAAGGATCTAGTTGAAATATATGTGCATTGGAAGCATTAGAGAGTCCTTCAATTTTTCTTCGTTAATGAAATGGATAGCCCAAGGGTCCTATTTATAGTCAAGTATGGGACCTGGTCGAAGAAAATGTTGATCATCTAGGTACATCGTGCAGGTCCTCTACATAGGTCCTCTACGTAGGGGTGTAGAATTTACTCTAATGCACAAGACCTCTGCATAGGTCCTCCACATAGGTCCATCATGTAGGCCCCTTTGTGAAATCTTATCCATCTATTGAGTGCCAAAACTTTTTAACTGTATGATTGTTTGGGATCTGCGGCCAGTCAAATTAAAGGTATAGAAGATATCTACACATATTGATATGGTAAATACACCATGTCTTCTCAGATTAAACTCTGAAATTGAATATAATGTGTCGACACCTTTTCGTATTTGATCTTGGAAATACATCGTATATATCTGGATTGGGGAATTATTCCACTTATCAATGTGCATAGAGTAGTATTTTGGAAAATAGAAATCTATCTTTCATATTCTTCCATCACGGTGAAAGAATATTTACTCATACTTGAAATTTATTTTCTATTTGAGAATCATATAAACTACATATGGAAAATTGAGTTGAACACATTTCATGGTGTCAACAAATGCCCCCTTAGAATTTGATTCATTCGAAACAAAAAGAATCTTGTTCTATGGTAAAAGTATGGCACATTGATTCATTCTAATGTCATTTGGTAATATTTACAGCTACATAATGTTTTTAAGGATGCTCTAAATTTTTCCTAATCCATGGGGCCTAGCGAACCTAGATTGACCATTGCTAGGGCCTTATGGACAACACTACAAACGTTGTGTCTTTTGACTTTTTATTGCTCAATGTTACATAATTCATACAAAATGTATGTTTAGTGAGCTGGGATAGGACTATTGTTTAGATTTCCCTTTGCGGGTTCTCAATCTAATGAGTACCAGGTATTTTATTTTTTGGCAGTTAAGAGTTTTTCATGTTGGACTATAAAGAGCTAATATTTAGGGTCGAATAGCTTTAAACATAAATATGAAATTATATTCCATACAATACTTCGTGGATAAAAATTGATTTATTATTATTTAAAAATTTATAAGGGGAATCATGAATACATATTTTTTATATGGTCACCAAAAATATAACCCATATCAACATAAGGGGTGTCTTTTTCCTGAAAGAAGTTACCACTATTTGACCAACCCATTATGGGGGCTGTGTTGTGGAGGGAGAACTCGAGCATATTCTACATAGCCAGATTGTGTCATATTTTGACTGATAGGACTTTGATTTTGGCAACTTACGTAAGACCACATAAGGTCACGTGCTTCAAAGTTAGAATAAAAAGTTATATAAAGTTTAACAATTTTTTTTGATAGATAAGGAAAATAATATTTGGGTGAATCAAGACCATATTAGGTGGTTTTACAAGGGAAAGAATTTCAAAAAAATGAAAAAGTGTAATTTTAGACCAACATATGTCATGAATAGGAAAACCATTTCTTTAAAAATTTTGTCTATGATTAATGGTTAAAATTTATCAGAAAGTATAATTTATTATATCATATTGTGAAGTATTATGTCATGTAGTGAGGACATTGGTACTATTCATTTTTAAGACATGTATTGAGGACATTGGTGTTGTGCAATTTTAAGTCATGTAGGGAGGACATTGTGTGGCTTCAATTTATGGTCTTTAGCTCCAACCAATGGTATGTGAAAACTCTTCCAATTTCATGATAATTTTTTTGGATTCATAATATCATATTCAATTTAGGAAGGGAAAATTGTAAAATGTGATTTGGGCATTTCTGTAACTGAGAAATGATATAGAAGAAGGGATAAAACCACTCGATAAAGTCTATCCTAAGAACAATGTTTCCATTACTTGACAATCCTTTTAAAAGGGCTGTATTATGTAGGACCAACAATGGCATATGTTGCATTTCCAAATAATGGGATCTTTGGTGTGCAAAACCTATTCTGTTTGCAACTTATTCAAGGTCTCCTAAGGGAACATGATGAATAATCAGGAAAAAGAGCTCTTATATGTTTTATGTTCTATATCCAATAGTCGATGAATGTTCATCGAGATTCAAATTTTTCAATGCATACATTTTGGTTTATGGAGAACAGTACCACAATATGGAAAGGGTGTTTCCATCCATGATCTCAAAAGAATCATAAGAATATGACATTTACAATGGTTTGAAATAAACATAATATATACGGTGTGTGTAGTTTTAGGTCATAAAAAGTAGACCAGAAATGGAAACAATATATAACATGTGTCCAAGTGATTTCAATTTGATTTCATATTGCATGGAACACTTGATGAGGGAAAGGTGTAAACAATCATCTTGAAGAATTTCAGATTGTAAGAATGTTAAAGGGTCAAGTATACTAGAATTAATGATTAAAAATAAACATTCTTATATATCGTCGTCAAATATTAAATGCGGTAAAGAAACTATAACCAATAATGAAATTTACATTACTTGACAAACCCGTTATATTGGATATATTATAAAGGGCCAACTATGGAGTATGCTACATAACCAAATCATATCATCTTTTGACTGATAAGCCAGTTATTTAGGAAAATTATGCAATGCCACATAAGGGCATGTGATGCATTGTTAGGAAAAAGAGATCTCAAATATTGGAAACCCTATCACAAGAAACCGTAAGAAATATTGTGGGGATCAGAAAATATTAATTATAAAGAGTGTCATATATGGAAGAGGGATATGCTCAATGCATATGAGAAATATTTTAATCAATATTGACCATTAGTTTTATTTCCTTTACATAGATCTTACTCATATGTAAAATTAATACTTTCAAAGTATCCTTTAAATGAATATAGTGATGTGCAGTTTTATGTCATGCAGCAAGGACATTTTCACCCCCATAAGGAATCGAAACACCATACATATATAAATAAGAGCCCTAACCAATTCCTAAGATACCATTAGATATGGTCACTATGGGAAACTATGAGTAGTAAGGTTCTATTCTATAATACAAAAGTGACACAGATTATGAATGGGGGTTTTAGATTTCTATTAAGTTTAACATCATGTTCTAAGGACGACAATGAACTATTTTGAAAATAATGACATATTGTAACTGGAATAAGGGATGAAACCCATGTGTCACTATATGTCTTACTTGGTAAATAATCAATTCATATATAGTTCATAAAATATTTATTATGTATATTTGATTCATATACATGAAATAAAGGTTTTTTTTGCAGATGGGCCCAAAATTGGAGATTTAGACATCTCTACATATCTCATTAAAAATTAGAATCAATCTGTATTTTCTTATTTAAAAACTCATTCTTCATATTAATTGAGTTTTACATGAATAATTGGGGATTTTGACATGTTCTGAGAGAACAAAAAATATAAAGACATAAAATTGAATAAGGACCAAATCATGTTTCTTAAGGTAACAATCTATATAGATTTGATTCATATACAGGAGGAGAAAAGAGAATAAAAATATTTTGTGATTGTGTCTCGACCCAAAATTGTATTTTTAGGCGTCTCTATGTATCGCATAAAAAATGAGATACAATCTACTATTCACAGCTCATAGGAAGGATCTATTTAGTCCAGATATAGGAGGGTATACTTTTGTGATGGTTGGGGGAATCATTCATAAGATCCGTTGACCTAATGTATGGCTTACAAGGAGGTAGTGGATGGGCCCCCAAGGAAGAGGCATCAACAGGTTCATGATGGCCTATAGGGCAGTATATATGGAATTAGAGATGAGAGATAAGCTATAGGCGGCATGGTTGTTATTTTTTTCCACCAATACCTAAATGATTTTCTTGATCAATCTCATGGAGAAAGGGATAGGGGATAGGTTAGTTGTAGGAGGTCTAGTCGTATGACCTAGATGTTTAAGGGATGGTACGAGCTACAATATCTTCATTATCAAAAATAAATGTTCTATTTAGTGACCTAGGTTTATGTCATTAATTTATTCCCACCAATGTATTTTGAGTTATAGTGATTGTGGTTGAGCCCTTAGCTCAAACCTTTTGCTTGGAGACAACTACAAGAGGTGGCATAATGATTATATACTTCTTCTAATAGTGTTACATAACACACAGTGGTGATAGTTTCTTTTAGGACCATTTTTAGAATCGATGAATCCTTTTGATATAATCTAATGTATATACTAGTTATCAATATTTCATGATTAGATAAAATATGTTAGGCAGGGGATGTCATGTGTCCTCATTGATCGATTGATTTTTTCCTTTGTTGGTGTGAAGGGAACCCATACAAAGAAGTATATATTCATGCATCATAGGGGTTAGGTGATTAAACACTAGTTTTCTAGAATCACCATTGTTGGAGTAAGTTATATGAGTCTTTAGTATCATGTATTTGTAGCTGATTATAATGATGTATTTCGTGAGGATTTTATTGGATTCCCCCCCACAAGAATGTTACTATCTTCTCCCTTGATCTACACTATTGAATGACACTAATATATGAACCTAGATATCATAGGGCTCATGTAGAGCTTCATGATCTAATGGTGTGGGATTTCTATTTATGTTAATATACCATTTTCAAGATCATAAAATTTGAATGAAAAAAATAGTTTTCAGACATTCTAATATGAGTGGTTATGCGATGTTCATTTAGGTTTATGTGTATAATTTGTCATAGCAAAGGATGTTTATTCCATTTTTTGGGATGTTAAAGAATTTCATGTAATAATTTACCATAGTTTTAATGTCTATATATGATGTGGAATTCATGTTGGAAAATTGGACTTCTATAGTTTTTCAACAAGAGTTATTATTATATTAATAGAATTCATAGTGGTGTTTAGGAATTGGTATGAGTTGCGAGAAAATGAGTTATTTTGCAGGGCTATAGATATTGTACTTCTACTAGATAGGGAATAAATGTGTAAATGTATCATAGGGATTGTAGAGGTATCATATTGATTATACTTATAATAACCAGGGTTCTAGATGTAATGAAGAGGATTGATTTTAGGCAAACATCAAGTATTTTACCAAAAAAATAACAGACCATGATGAGACACATTGAACCCCAAGTTAAGTTCTTATTATAACATAACTTCACATACACCATATATAATATTGATTCTTAATAATTTTTATTTCACATATGTACGTTAGTTTTCTTTGTCCCTCTATGATATACATATGTGGAGTGGTGTCTATTGATACTCCCTTATGGATGTGATATGATGATATTCTAAAATATTATTAGTTTTACATTTATTATGAGGAATTCACAATATCTAGGATGTAAATGCGGTAATGATTCATTTTTTTAATGAGATACTGGTATTAATTGGATGACTCGGTATTGGGTGAATATTGAATTCTATCACTGGTGGGGGGTTTTCACATATACATTGGGTGACTCTTAAAACATTCATGGGGAGTAGGATCCATAGGGATGGCATTCAAAACTTGAAAATCAATAGTTCGGGTTTATATTAGTTTATTTCGTCAAATAACTATTTTATTATATAGATATATGTTACATGGAAATGAATATTGATGATTTGTAGTTTCAAGATGAATATCTTGAGGACATCTTGATACAAACATTCAATTATCATTATATAAGAGTGTGGATTTATGATGTTTTGGGTATTACTTTTAGAAAATATTATGGAATTTATGAGAAAATTGTAGATGAATTCCTATTAATAAATTTGGAATCCATGTATATGGATATGATGAATAGACCCATCCATCCATACATATACTCTTTTATATTAATTTTTATCAATGATAATTTTGTTTAGAACTAACTGTAGAGGGATCATGAATCTTATCTAGAGATTTTTTTAGTAAAAATGGAAGTAATATATTATATTTCATGATTTTAAGGATCTATTTATGAATCAACATGTTCCAATTATTAGGGAATGTGATATTTGATGCAAGAAATATAATGAACACATAGAATTTTAATGTTGTGGTTTATTGGGTGAGTACGTATAATATATTTGAGATCCATATCCTTCTTTTTCTAAAATATATTAAAATATATTTATTCAAGAATTATTGAAATTGGTTGTTTTTATTATAACCATTATAATGGATGGTTATTATTTCATTTAGTATAATTCAAATAAGTTCCATTCTATGAGTTAAATGGTTGGTCCAGAAATATATTGGTGTTGATATGTAATACCATTGCGAAATATACCTTTTTTAATAATCTAGTAAGGATATGTTTCATAACTTCTATGATTCAGAATAGGAATTATATTTTTTATAGTATGTGTTCATTAATGTTTCATGGGAATTTTAATCCAACACATGATAAAATTTTTTATGAAATGATGAATGCATTAATATTTTTTCCTCGATATATTTCAAGATGATAGATTAATGATATGTATTTACCAAATGTTCCATTGGTATATCTATTTTCACGTGTAAACAATCCATTAACAGATGATTTGGGTTATGTTTCATTTATATCTTGAATTTAATATCACATATACTTCTATTAAATGAAACTTATGTAATGGTTAATTGAGTTAAAATTATTTGGTGATATGGTGAATGAATTAATTAGAAAATAGTAGATGTTGAAACTTTTAACATATATTTTACACAATTTTAATAATTATTTAGGTATAGGGGAAATGAAATTTATAATTATAGAATCCCCATGTCATGAGATGGTTTAAGAGGTTCATTTAGTTGATTTTGAATACTTGTTTATGAAGCAATTTATTTATAGTACGGACCCACTACATCATTTTTCTCTCTATTCAAATTTGGTTCTCTATATATAAGTTTGAGTTGTGGTCCTTAAACAAATTTATAAGGAGCAGATATATAATTCAATAGACTGTGATCAGATATTCACATATGGATGATCAAAATTTACAATGAAATTCATAGATAAAAAGGCATCACTTCATAAAGAAGAATTAAAAAGGGTTCACTAAAAGTTGATTTGCATATCAATGGGTAATGGCTAGGAAAAAGAATCTATAATTACTTATTTAGTTACTACTAATTCCCAAGGAGAAATGGGATAACGTAACCATGTAATTTATAATGATATTATTGTATATTCATAAATATCATAAAATACTAAGAGTCATTGTTTATCATTTAACAAAAGATATACACTACCTACTAATTAATGGGACCCAGTATTCTGAATCGATGGTAATTGTATATGCCCATGGGATAATATGACTCTGTGATTTTTTTGATGTCAATAGCCACTGATCAAAATTTTGGATTCATTTTTCACATTCGAATAAACATATAGAATGAATATCATATGTAGCTATATATGATACCAATATAAAATATGCAGACTAATGTAATGTTTGATCATACTATCATATCACGGGGGCATGATGAGAGTGTGTTTCATTGAATCTTATAGATCATTATAAATTCCTCTAATGATTATATAATTTCACTACACTAAAAAAATATTTAATATTAATTAATATATAGACTTTTTAGAAAATCTATAGATGGTCATTCTAATTTCATCAGTGCTAGCTATACAACATGGTGTCACCCATTATCTATCCATGTATTATACATGATATATTGGTAATGATTCACATGATTTGGAAGTGTTTAGTAACTGAACAGAGTATAAAGATGTTATATGTCGATTTGAAAATTTATTTGTTGAATTTTTATGGTTTTGGTCTGGTATTTTAGAGAGAATCATCTCATCGGGGACAACTTCATATTTGAAGGTACTTGAATCAGTCGTAGTGATTTATCCTATTTTTTTAGATAATCTGTGGACTTCTAAAATGAAATTTTTAGGAATGATTAATTATTTTATTTTTAAATGAATGAATTTTTTTACTGAATTCATCTTAGGGGATAATAACTTCATATAACTAATTTGGTCGATGTTTAGTATATTGATCCAAATATGGATGTTTCATTTGATGAGTGTATAGTAAACATAGTATATCTTACCAAAAACAATCATAGTAGAAAAAATTAATTCATGTATGATTCTAGTTGAATAAATATAATATGAAATAGGATAGGTGGGAGTGAGAATTAGATATACAGACAAGGTGGTGATTGTCTTTCACTAAGGAGTCTCTGTGATGAATATTGGGAACATGCCCCACAAGGATAGGGATTTTTTAATATACAACATTTATAGGAGGTTATAAGTACTTCAATGTTATATTTGAAATTGTGTAGTTTTGATGAATCTGAGTATTTGAATCTATACTAGGTACTAAAGTCCTCATTTTTGGAAAATTGTCCAATCTTTGCGACATCGTTCATGGTGAAAATGTCTACCGAGTACCTAATATAATCGTACCAAGTTCATGGAAGATCTCACATGTTTGGGGAGAATTAAACTAGGGAGTATTTGAGGATTTTAACCCATGTATGGGTACCTAGATGTGATAGTTTTCTCAGTTTGAAGCTAGATAGAACCTATCAGAAATTATATCATTTAGAAGTTAAGTATTTAATTCAATAATTTATTTTTATTGTTATCTAATTGGATTACATGTGGTTTTCCCAATTTAGGATCTACACATCTATACTCTTTTATCTACTCTATCATATAAGATCTCCCTAGCCCAGGATCCATTATTCACTAAATATATCAGAAGAGGATTCCACCAAATGGACATGTCCCTCCTAAAATATATTTATCAATTTAATTTTTTCAATGAGTTTCCCGATGTATACTAAAATTTAGTAATTTTAGAAAAACATTATTTATTTATCAATTATATTTCATCCATTTATTTTAATTCAATGATTACACTTACACTCAACCAACATAGGTTTTCCATGACTAATAATGCTAGTTTTAAAGGATTTCACAAGGCATGTAACACTCAGGGAGTCCATCGATGTGAAACTTTCCTTAAAGTAATCATGAAAATCTAATTTCAACATAAATATGCTATGTAATGATGTTTAGGGCCACTACGTACCCACTTTTAAATATTCATCAATTGAATGGAATGAAATTTTTAGAAACCTCACATAATGTGTATTTCAATAAATGCACAGAACAAAAATAGTTTTTAGTTGAGTGTTTTTTTGAGAGGATAGACCCTAACTGGAAAACATAATACTGATTTGATTTTGAATAAGTTTGTATTGGTATCTTAAAACTATGGAATAAATCCTATATAGAAATATAGTTTCACAATAATCCAGGTGTCATTGAATTAATCTAGTGTTTGGTTTCCAACTATGTTGTCTTGTGGAAGTAGGATATGTATTATCTAATTTTATTATAGACATAGTTCAAACATGAGGATATGGTTGTGCATGTTTTTTTATTCAAATTATAAATTAATATTATTATATATCGACTTCAAATCATTAATCTTCTTGTATTATAATATATTTTTTTATATTAATAGGATAAAATTCCCCAGATATTTGTACGGGAGAAAGGTGGGGCTGGAAAGCCCACATTTGACATTATGCCCATATTATCCAATGAAATTCTCTATACTTCATTTATTTGGGGTCAGAAACTATAAATAATATATTGGTAAGTAATTATCACTTATAATGTGTTGGATATAATGAGGGTATGAATCCAATTATGATTGGGTTGTACATGGGATTGAATGACCATTGAAATGAACATAAATTTCCATGTCTCTCTAATGATGATGTGGGTGAGATGTTGTTAAATAGAATATGTTATTACTCATAGAAGTTTTATGTACATCCCATATTAAAATACATAAATTCATGGTCATAATATCCCTATTTGAGTATTGATTCATAATGGATGTGATTCCCTCCCACGCATGTTATTCTTAGTTAATAGGGATGTTATAAAAAAAATAGGATTCAATGTTTCATGGTAAGTTACACATTCTCTTTAATATATAGTTTTCTCAAGAATCTCATGATATTATGTTTTCTTTGGTATATTATACCCACTAATAGGAAAATATTTCATGACATGCATCAAATGGTTTTATTGTTGTGTTAAAAGAATGATTTTATATCCTTATTGGTGATAAAATATGAGTATAAACAACCCAAGTATTATAAAATATGTTTTCTTAGCTCTAACATCCTTGTTTGACTCCCTGTGAATTATAGTTAGTATTGTGTTTCAATATAATCTCTATTGTGCCTCTGCATTTGTTAGAGGAATCCAACAACTAGTGATTTTCCAAGAAGGGATTGTGGGTAGATAATAGAACCAATATTAGAGTACATTATCCCAAAAGAAAAAACCAGTTATGCTAGAACATGAATCGTAGTGTAAATTAAAGAAATAGAAGATAAAAAATAATAAATAAAATTTAACAAAAAGATCATAAGTGGACCGACAAAATATAAGAAGGGTAAAACTCATGGAATTTCATATATACAGAATACAAAAAAAATACATGTGAGGCCATACTCAAAACATCAATTCTAACCTCTACCAATTCTCCACTCACCATGATATCTAAATCAATCATGAAAGTCTATGGACCCAACCCAATTTATATTGGAATATATTAGAGATTCCTCTAGGGTAACTAAATGAAATTGTGCCTTGAGAAGTGTGTGAGTAAATAACATATTATGGATCCACTAATATAGTCACATACATGTCTTGTAAATGTAGAGTTATGTTTTAGATTTATTATCTAAATAAATAATTGAACCACTAGAAAAAATAAATAAATATAATAAATCATCAGGTTTGAGAACCTAATAAACCACCACTACATTGGTTAGTATCAAAATTTTTCTACGTGCATCTTAATGTCCATTTCAAAGGTAATAAAAACCTAGGGGTACATCATCATGTTATACATGTAATGACACTGGGGGGATGTTCCACCATGATAAACAAAATAATAATCTAGGGTCATTGTCCACACTAATATACACATTAATTAATTAATGAATTCACCATAATAGAGTAAAAAAAACGATTGTTCCATCCACGTATAAAATGTTTCACATATGACGATCCCTAATAGTGAAGAAGATATGAAAATATCCCACATTGACCCCCTTGATCCCTGACAAATAACCCATGTTAGGACTTGTCATGTGGATAGAACAAATAAGATCATGGATTCAAGCCTTGGTTGTCCCCACATATAGTATAACACAACTCTCTACCGGGTTTGTTTTCTTTAGTATCACAAACAACCCTACAATGGGTGATTTATATTTATAATAAATGATCACCTGATGGGAGCCTTTATAAATATCTATCAGTGTATACGTTATAACTTATAAATATATATATATATATATTTGTTTGTTTGTGTATGTGTTTTAGTGTTTGAACAACATAGAAGGTCATATCCCTGATCCATCATAACAACCATGATCGAAAACCAAGAATAATGATCCTAACCCTCCATTGCTGAACAAAAATAGAACCTAAATCAATGTTCTAACATGAACCTTTAGATCATCACTACCCCTTACCAGGTCATCATAAAATGAGTCACGTACATGGGTCCCTAAATCCAGAAATATAAATGACACCACATATGGTGTTCTCCATGTCCCATCAAAACATATCAACACTATCAGGGTACCTTCAATCATGTTATTGAAAAAAACCTTACATGGGGTTATTAATTGAAATTTCATACATTGTTAGAACAATTCAAAAACTTGATCTCATATGACACACAAGGGAAATCTCAACAAGTTTTTTCAGGAGGGGTAATAGTACCCATCTCTTATCATAGGTAATCATATATATTCCAATGTCTATAATGTGTCTTAGGGTTCTATAAGACCTAAAATTGATAATAAATTATAACTCAAACTACACCTCCACTTGGAGTTTTTTGTGGACTACTACAGACGGTCCACTTTGTCATCACCATTTCATTTTTTTGCGGTAAACCCCACCTGGTGTTCAAATAATCAAGAGATTGTTAATGAGTCATATTTTTGACTTGTGGGGGACGATTCCAACTAGAAAGTGAACTCTATAAAATGTGACCTTTGAACCTTATTAGGTTCATTACTTTCACAAAATTTATATTAAATATTCAATTTAAATCAATCATTTCAATATTTTATCTATCATAGGTAAATTCTATTTTGTGTTTTATCTGAATAAAATTCATCACATCTACCATTAATCAGACAATAGGATATGTACCGTGGGCCAAATACCTCATTTTGAATTATTCCCATTTAATTATCCAAGAGGTCAACATTACAAAGGCTCGCTAGGACTCATCCATGGCCCACCACATGCTAGTATAATTACATAAGCAAATGAGTCTTCTAAAAAACACTAATTATGTAAATAGAAACCTAATAATGATTACTTTAAAAGTATATATCTTAATTCAATTTTATCAGTTAGATATAATTTGTTAAAAATATTAAGATAGTGTCACAGGATTACCTAAAACAAAGTAGGAAAACTCCATTTAATGAGTAGTTGGTTCTATAATGATATAATGTAATCATTATCAAATATTTACCTTGAGAAGAATATAATTAAAATTTAAGGAATGGAATGTTGGTAAAAACCAATGTAGTATGAATCATACCGTAAATACCATGATATCATCACCAAAAACGATCTTTTTTCGGGGGAATTGATGATAAGGGAAGGGCTTCAGCCCTTGGTCACCATGAGAAATAGAGGGAAAATAAGAGGGGTTGTTCTATATTTATTTTTATTAGTAAAATAATCATTTCATTATATTTTAATTTCAATGTATATCCTTTAGTGGACACCATCTAATCCGTTTTCACCTTCAGCATGGAGATTCCACTTGATAGCCATCAGATATCCACTAGTTATCCAGTGTTAGTATGATGATACTAAATATTCCTAGAAACCCTAATATCTTTTTTTATTCTCGAGAACATTATTGATTAAATTTAGTCCCAAATCAGGGTTGAGTTCCATCATATTATTTGGTTATATAATTTTTAAATTCAATTTGAAATTCTTTGGAAAATTTTACATTTCAAAGGATGAAATCTCAAATGCCTCTATAATATTCATAACCAAATATAAATAGTTAATTAGAAATAATATTCCATAATTATTATCCACCTTAAGAATCCATAATGGTTATTCAAACAAAGATCACAATCTACTTCAGAAATCCATTCCTTCTCAAATTATCTATTCATTTTTCAAATCAATGAATGATGTCCTACAATGAAAATATAATGACAAAGAATTCAATACATTGAAACAAAATCCATATATCTAATTTATCTCCATGTCAATGAAATGAATATTTTGGAATCCATAATATACTATAATACTAATGGTGTCTCTAAATGATTAGTCCTTTATTATACATTTCAATGTAATATAAGGGCTAACATACAAATCCCATCTCAAACCATAATGGTTTTCACTAAATGTATTTCTTATTGAAACAAAATTATAGTGTTGTAAAATATCATCTTTTGTGGTTTCCAGTCCACCATTCCACCAAATTCATGATAACAACATTCAATTCATATAATTATCCTCAATTATGATTTCTAAAACAAGATGGACATCTAACATTCATCCAATCAATATGCCTGAATATAGATGATATTTCATGAAGTATAAAAATCTTATTCATAAAAACACACATTTAAATAATATATGATGTAACTAAATAATTTTCAAGCCCACTGTAGTATATAAACCATGATAATTTTATTCAGGCCTCAACTAGATGAATATTCTAAAAAATGATCGACGTCGTGTACCAGCACATCACCAGATCACCTGATCCAAATGTCTTTAATCCAAAAGAAAATCGGAGAAAATTTAATTATGTGATGTAAATTACAATCTAAATTCATTTGAAAATCATGAATTTTAATTTTCGCACATATCAGACAAGATTAAACACTATTAAATACTATGAGAACATATTTAGTACCAACAAAAACACATTGTGATCAATTAATTTCATTCCAAAAATAATGTTAATGCTCAAACTCCATCCAAAATATTTCACAAGGTTGCATATGGAAATTTTTTATAAATATTAATGAACGTAGAGTTGTTTTATTAACATAATCCTATATGAAAACAAATTAATTACTTGTTCCATGCACCCACAACCTCTCTTATGAAAGGGTCATATAACCATAATTGGCATCCCACTCCACTAACTAGAAGGATGTATTTTTCATCGTATCATTAGAAGAACATTTTTTCTTTAGGAAATATGATCGATTAATTTTCTAATGTGATATCTTATTGTGGTAGAACCAGATCATACTACATAACTACCTCATAATATCATTTTCAATGCAATATAAACTTGAAGAAAACCCAATGGTGGAAGCATACAAAATTATACAAAATAATGATTATTATGATAACAAACTAAATATGATTTACATCTTATTATATGGTATTTCTTAAATCAATTCTCATTTATAGTAACTTATAAATCCCAAATCACACAGGTGTTTGTCCTCCTAATCCATGCTCATTGTTCAGTTAAGAACAAACCATGACCAATCATGATTAGTCATACCAGACAACCAAATACATTTATAATAATTCCTCTATCATGTGTACACATTATGAATTTCCATAAAATCATATTAATGTATGATCATGAAATTTAATCTATACCATCACTATTGGGTATTCCACATTGCCTCTCACTAATAACAAATTTTAATAGCACATCATGTGATAAGCACATGAATATCCTTGATATTACCTAAAATTAATGGTTGTAATTTCAATTATCACAAATAAATAGAAACAATACTCATGATCCCATGATAAACAATCATCGAAAATTAAAGTACATGCTTTATGACATGTCCATTATGCCTAACATGATCTCCCTAGACAGTCCCCATAAAGTTCTATGACTGAAACAATGTAACGATTAATCACACATCCACTCTAAAACTTGAATAATTTATAAAAGTTGAAAATATATAATCACTTCATATATAAAATAAAATGGGAAAAATTACACTTTTTTAAGCACTCATTTTTTCATTCTATTGAAATCACAGATTAATATAGTGAAATTAAATTTGACTAGGATTCCTAATCACTATAACACAATGTTCTTATCCTGAAACATACCTTATAAATATATTATTATATGTCTTAAATCATACAAATCCTATAAACACAACCAAGTTATAACAAATCTTAGTATAATTAAAATAATTGGATTATAATAAATTAAATTAAACTAAAACACTAAATATTTTTTTTATTCAACATAAATATATCTAAAATCATTTTAATCTTCAAAAACAGTATATGAAAACATGGGAAATATAAAAACAGAGTTATATTTAAATTCCCTTCAGGTAATAAATATAGGTTATGAGTTTGGTGTTATAACATGATATCATAAATACCATTATGATGCATAATCATATTTATTAATAACATAAAAAAAAGGAATCATAAGTTCTGGGAAACATATTCTAGTACATGCAACATAAAACATGACATAATCATAACTCAAGATCAACCAACATGATAACATCATTCGGTGGATAGAGCCCCATCATGGATTGGATTTACAGTATAATACTATAATTAATGTCCCATGATAGAAACTAAAATTACCCAATTAATTGGAATTATTTTTGGGTGCACAATTAATATCATCTAAATACATATCTTTACCATAAAATAATGCAAATCATTAATAATAAACACAATAATTACTGATAGAAATAAGTAGGTTGAATAATTTTCCCATGTATCATAATGAAAATTGAATTTAGATGTAATTAAATATTTTGGACATTCATATGCATGTACATATGCATAGGTATAAAAATATAGTGTTGAATTGATGATAAAAACTCCATTAGAAAGGGTGAAGTATTTTGTGCAGAAATGAACATTCAAAATAGTATTGTGAGAAATATATCCTTTACATTTTGAGAGAGAATAAGTGTTGAATTTTTCTTGAAAAACTATGTCAAACCATAATGGACATACCTAAAATATTACATTATTTAATTAAATCTTGAATAGTAATAAATTCATTAAATGATCATTATATAAAATGAATAAGGGATAAAAATGTTCCCTAAAATCAGTTTGGGTTTTATAGAATGATTTTTTTGAAATGAAAATTATGAATTTATTTTCCCATAAAAATATGGGATAATAATATAGATATATATAAGATATATATATAAATAATTTAAATTAATTCTATAACAGAAAATAAGGAGATATATAGTGAGTTTGCGAGTGAATGATCACAACCTATAAAAATTGGTTTTTCAAATATATCCCTTAACATATGTTCTAGAATCACACAACACCTCCATTGAATTTCATGAAAAATAATATTAAATAGGCTTATTTAATTTCTAACATTTTATAGATATTTTTAATTTACTTTGATTTTGTGATGTTAATTTATATCCATTTTAATGAGATATAATGCTCCATTTTTTTGTTCTGGGAATGTCTGTTTCAAGGTTCCAATGTACGATCACCTATGGATAATTTATTATGTTCATTTAATGTGGAAGAGAAACTCAAAAAATGAAATTAAATGATAAAAATTTACATAAAAAATTTATGTGATCCAAAATATCATTACTTGTTTTGACATAATGGTGATTATTTTATAAAAAATGTTAATTTCTTTTGGTAAATTATTTTAGGTGGTTTTACATAACATCTAAAACAGGTTTTGGTTTATTAAATATTATGAATTTATATAATATTAATAACATTAATTAATTTATAATACAATTTTAATCATCATTTTTAACAAAAAAAATATTTTTATGAACATCCTTAAAGGTGGTAATGGAAATAAAAAACACAGCAACTCAAGAGGTGCAGAACCAACATTACATGGGAAGTCATTCCATTATTAAAATTAAATGAAAATGTGAGAGGATTGAAGGTAGATAATACATTAGGATTATCTCATTCCATTTTTTATATAATTTTGAGATATAATTCTTGGTTAGATGACGTAATAGGAAGGAAGGTAGATGAAGAAATGAATTTAAAAGAGGTAGTTTGAGAATACATCCTTATGAATGTTTTAACATTCAAAAAACACATTAGTATACTTGGAATTGGTTTTTTGGTGAGAATAAAATACCTCGTACTTAGGGAATGGATTGTGATTTCAATTGGATATAAAATTATCAAGATAAAATGAATATAATGTTTGAGGATAAATGGTTTTGAATGATTTATTTTTAAGGGGAGGTAAGGGTGTTTCTACATATTATAATCATTTGATAATTATTTTTGTCTCAAAACTATAAATAGTTATGATTATTGTGATTTTATATAGTATATGTTTCTTTTTACTGTGATCTAATGGGTAATTACATCATCCAAATGTCATGAATTCATTAATTTACTATATAATGTTTAATATTGTATTATTTCATCTTTCTCTATTCACAAAAAATTATACTATTTCAGAAAGATACGAAAAATTCACCATAAAATTTTTTAAATGGTAATATTTTTAAAATGAAATCCATATGACGAAAATGATTTTCAAAAGATACTAAATTAATATTTTTATAATGTCCCCATTTATTTGAAAAGTAATAATTTTAATATTATGATTAATTTTCTAACCCTTCGCAAAAGTTCATTATGTATTCTTAAATTACATTATCATTACAATAAAATATATTATTTATTCATAACAATATTTTATAAATAAAAACTATCAATAATATCATTATATTCTTTATAAAAATAAAAATAAAACCAATTTGTTTAAAAAAACAAAAAAATATATATAAAATGTTTAAAGCATTAAGTTACTAGTATAATAAAATAAATATATCATTTTATCATTTTATGGTTTCCTTAAATATTATATTTCCATTTATTATACATTTATTATATTATAATTATTAGGAAACTATTCCAAACATTCATATTAAAATACCAATGACCAACATCATTTTCTAAAAGTTATATATTTTATAGCCATATAAGATCCCTCCAATCTATAAATACCTCATATTTAATACACTGCTCATTAACAATTTTTTTCACTCAATTTTTATATTTTCATTCTAAAAATGTGAATTTCATTGCTAAAAATATTTTTCATTTACATTGTTTTGTTTGCGGGTGAAGTTAATCTAGGGGATCGAAAAAAATCTGAAATTTCCTATTATTTCTATATTATTTAATATTAAATATGTCAATGTATTACATACATTTCATATGGTGGTATTTATTTAATAAATGTAATTTTAAAAATAATATAACAAACTTTTTTTTAATAATATGGTGTATGTTCTTTACTAAATAAGAAACATTTATATAGCCAGATGGGAAATTCCATGGATTGAATTTCTAGACCTTACAATCATTTTCTCATAATACCCCATGGAAGCTAACCTTCCTATTTCAGATAAACAGTACAACCTTCCATTAAATGAGCTTATAAATAATCAAATGAATGTTATTTTCATTTCAATATACACTCACAACGTAGGGTCAACCCATATTGGGACACCCTTACATAACAAACCCCACATACCCAAAAATTTCAAGGGTAACATCTCAAGGGTATCATTGCCCTCCAAATAATCAAAAAATGATATCAATCCTTTTAGTAACTCAATTAGATCATATTTTTCCTATATCAATCAAAACAAAATAGTCATGTCAATGAACACTCATTGGTCACATATATAAACTGATCAGTCTCCTCATGTTGTGTCTCTAGAAAACCGGGGCAATGATACTTATCGAGAGTCTACATATAGTACTGAACCCTTGAGAGACCTGATATCATCTATAAATATATGCATATATGACATAATCATTACATGAATACCTATGTAATGTAATAATGATCATGTAGATCACAGATATATAATTTCATTTAATGGAATATGGGGAACACTATATGTAGTGTCCTCGGTATTAATAGAATAACTCAATTTGATTAATATTAATATTCATGAAAAAAATATTAATTTCTCATTTAAGAGAACACTTTTTCCAACAGTTCAATCGACACACAATAGTGGGTTTATAAGAAATATCACAATTCACACAACTTTGAGTTACCAAAAAAATATATTGAAATAATAATATAATTATTTTAAATGGTAGTTAACTCCTAGGTATTGTATTGGAATGAATTAATAGAAGTAAATATTTTATGATTTTACAAACTTTACTTTTTCAACAATTATACATTAAATTTGAGTGGTGTAAATGAGAATGAATCCTATTTTATATATAATATATTCTCATTGTTAAATGGTCTTTTTCAAGCCTTCAAATTGAGGACCCTTTTTGAATCATTGTTTTGAAACATATATATGTTCTATTTGATAAAATAAACATATTCTAAATATGTAAGACATAAAAATTTAGTACCATAATTTTTTTGTAATTTTTTTGAAAATGTTCATTTTTTTATTAATTGTAAAAACTAAAAAAATTTAATTAAAAACTACCTTTTTATATAATTTATTTAAATTTATAGAGTATCCATTAAATTGGTTTTAACGTGTGATTTTTATGTTTTTATCATTGGATTAAATTTTTGAAATTATAAGTAATTTCTCATTTAAATAGGACATAAACACATGTCAATATTTTTATAGTTTTTAAATTTGAAAAACCTACATTATGTTTTTTGACATTATGAAAAATAACATTAATAACTTTTTTAATTTTCCATGGTTAAATGATAAATTATGTAAATAAGGGTAAACAAATATTATAATAGTAATATATAGATACCATAACACATGTCATAATCCTATTGTATGACATATGGATGACCATTGAAATCCATTGGTCAATTTTAAGACCCCATGGTTCCACATGGGTGTGATAGTGACCTTTTATAATAATTAATTTAAAGAAAAGGGAAATATAACATAAATATGTATCAACTATTATAAAATTTAATAAAAATTATGTAACTAATCACTTAGAATATTTATAGTAATTAGAAAGATAATACCATATCCTACATCTTTTTAGTATATTTTAAATTTTTTGACATTAAATAAATAAATTTATTTATGATAGAATGATGATGTAGTGTATACCTTATTATTGAGATATTGAAATAAATGATATTATTAATATTAAAATAAAAGTAATTTGGACATTTTTATTCCATCCATGTATTTTATGGATAATTATGGAAAATTATATTTGATTTAATTCCATTATTTTAGGGAATCATGTTTCTTTGACTTTAACAAAAATGAACTACTAAATAGTGTCAAAATTGATATTAATTAGTTTTTAATACAAATATTATTTTATAAATGATTTAATATTCCTAAAAATTTATGAATTATCCAACTAACTATTATAATGTTAAAAATGTCTCCAATTTTACACTTTTGTTTTGATTGACATTTTAAAGTAAATAAGGTAACAATATATTATGAAAATATAATAAGACATGGTGAGAGTTAATATTTTAAACTGAGGGTTAAATCCCATAGATAAGGTTAATTTTATGAACAAATAATATATAATTTTAATTGGATGATGTGGATAAGTCCTATAATAACCGCATATTTTAATTAAATTAGTCAGGGTCCATTAGAAACCAAAAATCATTTTATAAAAAAATAATATTTAAAAACTTTCTCAAAGGGTCACTCTTTCCTCTTATAAAAGGCCACCAACTATACCCACATACTCACAACTCTCGATATAGTTGTATTTAAATAATTTATCTTATATTTTCTCCCAAAATAACTCCCTTACTCATAGAATCTTTAACTTTGGCAAAATTAAATTCAGGAATGTTTTTTGACACAAATAAAATGGAGTTCCCAGTTTTAGAGGTAGCATCTTCTCTGAAATTCAATTCTTTTATTTTCATTCATCACCCCCTATGCTCTTCATATTCTAGGATTATATAAAAAATTGGTATCAAAAATATTCTATAAAAGTTTTATGATAATTACTCGAATTACATTAACACACACCTCCATCTAATAGATATAGACATACAATTTTTGTGTGCGGTGAACTACTACCTCACAAAACAATGGTTGCTCAATTTTCTTATACCACCTATCATGGTGTCCATTATGATGTAAATGTACATATATATGAAATATATTGTATTAATAATGTTCCTATGATTCTTTACTTTTTAATTATAATATACCATTTCTCATTCCATAATGTGTAAATATGATAATTTTGTTTGTGGGAGTTGCGACTACCACCCACTCAATGTGATATGGCTCATTAATTACATACATGGAATCAATAAAATATAGAGTAAATAAACATATGTAAAATATATGAAATATATTTTTTTCATGAATGATAATATACATATGTATTATATAAATTTCATCCATTCAATAAGAAACAAAAATGAAAGTACCATTCATGAGTACGTACGACCAACTTTCACCATGAAAAGGGAACTTCAGTTATTATCTATGAATATTATAAAATATTATAAATAAAAATATATAATTATATATATATATATATATTAGATTTTAGTCATTAATATCATTATAGAGATGCTATAATTTTGACTACATGGATAGTTTACATAAAAATATGTTCGTTTCAGAGTCACGTACCTAACATTGACAAAACATCCAATATGAAACCAAATAGTTAAATAATTTATATAACATGATAATAAGTGATATAGGATAAATAAAAATAATTTAAAAAAGTTATTAATAATTTAGAATTAAACTATGATTATTATTTAGGAAATTAAAGAATGAATGGGACAATTAGGATTCGTGGTATGAGAATTTCTAAACTCAATTTCCTCTCATTGGGATTTACACATGTCTCGTTGATTATATTATTCCATTATTATGTGTGGAATTATTGTTTATTAATTTCTGTTGTAATTTCTAATTTCTTTTGTGTGGATATATGGTTTTTACACATAATCACCCCATTGATAAATTCTTATGTCATTGATACGAATTTTTCAAGGGAAATATTAACTCAATCTTATTTCACTGATATAAATAAACATGTAATTGGTTTGTTCTTTCCAAGAATATGTATGAATTACCTATGGTTCTTTTACACTGAATAATCACTTATATTGGGTTTATTTATTTTTTTCACACATAATTCTTTCATTTATTTATCCTTAAACTAATGATATGATCATTATAAGAGACTTCGTCTCAATATACATTAATTGAGGAATATATTGATTTTTTGCACCCTATTTAGCAATTGGGGTCTATATTTGACACCTTTGGACATGTTATATCATTAATTTCCATATTCCTATGATATTGACCTTTTTCAATTAATTCTTTATTTATTTATTCCATGTATTTTTAATGTTTTAAGGGACTCTTTAACTAATTTTTTTTAATGTTATAAAGATTTATTCTTTTAAATCTTTCAAATTACTATCCATGTATTCAAAATGGTTTTAATAAATTATTTATATGGAAATATATTTTATAAAATTGTAATAATAGAAGTTATTTTAAAAGTTTCAAACTGGTATGGGACACATTGATTCAAATATCTCATTATTAAATGTTTTAAATGGTTTTAGAAATTTATTGAATATCACAATATCATGAATTAATTTCATGTGAATTATGAGTGAAATATTGAAAATATAAATCTTTGATGTGATATTATTATGTAGTGGTACTTGTAAATTTTACATGTGGTTACATGATAAACCAGATATGAGTGATTCCATTATAAACCTAGGGTGGGTGATCCTGTGATAGCTCACTATTTTTTTGGGTAACATGAAAGATATAAACATTAAGGTTTCTTCAATGAGATTTAGGGACTATACTTTGATGGGTATTCAAATTGTAACCATGATGGTCACTCGATGTGTGTATATGAAAGATACAATGTAAGTAAGTTATGGATGCAACAAGTTACCTTTATGATTTTTTATTACTATGAGTAATTATTAAATCATATAAATTAATGAGGTATTTTAAAGAGCTTATGTTTTATAACTGAAAATTGTGATTTAATTGATTTGTTTTTATTCACAGACTAATGCTTCATTTCAATATTTTAAAACTGTTAATGATATTTTTATGTTCATATCATGTTTTTTAATTTTTTACTTGGTATTAAGAATGATAAAAGAAATGAAGAATTCCAAAAAATTATCAATAAAATAATAATTATTTTCTAAGGATAATTATTTTTTTGAAAATATTTGTATAGTAGAAGTGTCTACTTTTTAATATTTTAGATGTTATGTAATAGTTATTACCTAATTCTCTAAAAATAAAATTTTAAAATGATCCTTAACATTAATTTTGAATACTCCTCCCCTTGGGCCTATGTCGTGACTACCCCAAGACCGACTTCCATAGGCTAGGGGTTGGAGACTACCACCGAAAGGCATATCCATAAAAAACGGGAACACATTGCCTTTAAAAATGAAAAAACTGTCCAAGAATACAATGACCACAACCCACGTAGTAAAACTGTAGGGGTAAAAATATTTTTACTAGATGTAAAAATGGTGTGTAGTGTATTTAATGTGGGCATGAATACAAGACCAACTGAAAAGTACAACTACAATAGAAAAAACGCACCCAGTATTGTCTGCCATGGTTCCTACATAAAGGGTATTTATAGCACATGGTCGGTCTTGACTGTGTCACGTCATGTCTAAAGGTCCACCTCTTATAACAGTCCAGTCCATGCTCTCAACCCTTAGTCAAAGATGTACTTTGTCTCCACAAGACACAACAACGTGAGGGAGAATCCCATACAGGGTTGAGTATAACAATACTAGGTAGGGAACCTGATACCCCTGAAGGTCTCCAAGTGACCCACAAAGAAAAATAAAAAATAAAGACCTCAATCAAAAAGAATGACCCAATAGTCAGCTCACACAAGGTATACAACTAAGAGACTAGGAATATAAATGTTTAGTCTTATTCAATATCATATTATTCAATTTAGATGTTCCATAAATGATACACAAAGAGTTTCTTCTACTACCAATATACCCTTGGACACAAGTTGTTGTTCAACAATGGGCCACTATATGGAGGGTCCGCATTGAGTGAAGATACTATTGATCTATGAAGTTTTTCTAACATTTTTGATCCACCCAGGGTCACTAGAATGTTGATCCACACAGGGTAGGTGGAATGCTGATCCACATAGGGTCGATGGAAGGATGATCCAGATAGGGTCTCATGATGCTGATTCACATACGGCTTCTAGTTGTTGATCTTCAATGGGCCGCTCAAAAATTATTCATGGTCATGTAGCTACGATGTTGATCAACACAAGGTCACTATGATGTTGATCCACACATGATCACCACTTCCAAGATAGATGGTCATATAATTCCCACTGATATCAGGCTTTTTTTGGGGTGAACCACACCTCAAGAATTTGGTCATATTTCAACAAGTACTATCCCCCACTAAAATCATACCCAAGAGACCAACCCGTCATAGGGTTCCCAACGTGATCGACATCGCGGCGATTGGACTCCCAATCTGTTAGATATTGCCTTTTTTTTGAAAAGGGAATGATTTGATTCAAGTCTAGTCTATCCCAAATCACATGTCAAATTCACTCAAAACTAAATTATAGTATATCAAAAGGACATACTTTTCATAAGGGTTATTATTCCACAGATGGCGCATAGATCATACACATGGTTTGTTAGTTACATCCTTATCCATGAAACAAGGGTGATCACATCTTGGTCTGGCCCCACACGATTGGGTCTTCCAGAATATTCCAAAGGGTGGGAATCCAAAAAGGGGTCCCAACTCCACTGATTGCATGTGCAATAGACTCCTGGTTTTTTAGTTACATGCCTTTATTTATTTGGGGGTCAGTTGGGTCTGGGCCATGTCTGACATGGTTTGACCGACCCGACGCAACAGTTCCTAGGGTCTATCTGACCTGGCATGGGTCTGGCCCATTATGGGTCTTCCCGGTTCACTGAGTCTGGCATGTCGGGGTTGGCCCATGGTTCATCCGCCCGGGCGATGGTTGGCCTGAGCCACACACACTGGCACGCTCGGCCGTCACGCGACCGGCCTAGTCCGCAAGAATGTGGACCACCTTCTCTACAGGCCTCTCAGTTGCGTTGTTGTTTTGACCAAATGGTGGGGTGAAGGCCCACCGCTTGTTACCATCGGTTGTATGGTCGACTAGCTTCTAACCATGTGGCATGGTGTGCGGCCGCACCACTCCCTCCTGCCGCATCCTACTGGCCGTGACAGCTGTTGACGATGGCCCATGCAGGCTCCAACCATGTACCATACTACTTTCTCGGGCTGGACGCCTCTTTTATCCATGACGCATGACTGCGAGCCACATTTCCCCACTTGTGGATGATTTCCATGTGTCTCCTCCTGCCATTGCTGGTCGCTGCCGACAAGGATCACCATTGGATTATTCTGCAGGCCAGCAGACGTGATCCAGTGGTCTGTTTTTGGTACCGTTAGTGCCTATGTGGCACTTAGGCTACCTTAGTTGATGTGTGTCCTCCATCTTCAACCTTCCACTCTGTTTTCAAAATAATTCAATAAAAATGAGATAAATACCGAAGAGGTGGAGGGTTTGTGCCTTGTTCGTTTGGAAAGCGCTCTCCACTTTAGCATCGTATCAGGCGATCAACAAATTATCTCGTAAATATGAACATTACAACAATCCGCCTACCTGGATAAGACATCCACTAATGACGATCGATGATACTACCATTTTTGTTGTCATCAGTTCAAGATTCGGTGGTGCTCGTCGCTGCTCATTGAAACCGGTCTCATCCTCCATGTGTCTGGTGTCGTGCTACTTTTCCAGAACATCGGTGCATGGTGAAGAAATGTCAACATCTCAGCCCAAAAAACATATAATTAGGAGGGATGATATGGTTAACGTTCCTTGGAATTTATGAGTTTTATTTAATTAATTATCCTCCTGAATTTCAATGGTACAATTATAAACAAGGAGGAGTCAAGACAATTAATGTAATTTCATTACATCGATCCCACCACCGATTCTTTTCCATTGAAGAAAAAGGAAAATATTAAAATAACATAACATGTTATTTTATTAATTTTTCGAAAGTCTGAAAAATTATCTATTTCACCCAACCTATTATGGTTGAAGTGAAGCCTCCTATAAGAGAATACTGGCACTGCAGATTCAACGGTGCCCTTGGATTTTTAATCCAACCACTGGTTAAAATGATGGAAAATTCCACCCATGTGTTTACTAAATATACCTTTTAAATGTTAATCAATTCATTATTGTAACACCATTCCTCGAAATCATGCTCCTTCAATTTTTCCTCACTCGTAATAATTCAATATAATTAAAAAAAATAACATGGAAAAACATGGGTTTTTACATTCTCCCCGCCTAATGGATTTTCTTCCATGAAAGCCATAACATAGTCTAAGGAAACAAATGGAGGTGCTGAGCACGAATCTGAGCCTATGGCTCCTATGTTCTCTCCTGAAGATTCCCTTGATTCCAGTGAATGTGTACTAGAGGGATTAATTGCCCACAAAGGTAATGCTCCTATCGATCCTCAACCTCAATTGGATCCTTCGTAAATGTCACCACATCATCGATGTACAGATCAACCCTATCAATATTGTGAGAAGGATCATGCAAGTACTTCCTTAGTTGGGACACGTGGAAAATGTCATGTAGTCGATGAATCTGTGGGGGAAGATCTAGGTGTTAATCCACCTTTCCATCTCTACTGTGAAACTGAAAGGTTCCGATGAACCATAGAGATAGCTTGTCACCACGACCAAATCTCCGGAACATCATCGAGGTGAGACCCATAAGAAGACATTGTCTCCCACCTCAAACTCCAAATGCATATGTCTCCTATAATCATAAGACATATTTATAATCTATGACGTCTTCATGTTCTTCTGGATGATCTGCAGCTTCTCGGTAGTATCACATACAAACTCTGGACCCATAACTACTGACTCTCCCAGGTCTGTCCCACCTAGAGGTGATCAACAAGGTCGACAATAAAAGGCCTCAAATGGTGACATTCAGATAGTTGAGTGATATCAGTTGGTGTACACAAACACCACCAAGGGAAAGTGATCATCTCAACTCTGACAAAAATATTGGATGAAAGCAAGAACCATTTCCTCCAGTGTTTGAATGGTCTGCTTCGTCTGACCATCTGTCTATGGATGAAAGGTGGTGCTCCAACTTAGCTGAGTCCCAAATTCCTCCTGTACCCCCTTCCACAACCGGGATGTAAAACGTTCGGCACAGTCAGAGACAATCGTCAATGTCACCCCATGAAGCAATAAAATCTATTGTACGTAGATTCATTCCAATCCCACTACATAACTCTTATCTCAGATGGGTAGTATGTGAGCTGACATGGTGTGTCGTTCCATAGTCACACAGATGGAATTGTGGCCAATAGATGTACTTGGTATCCCTATTACCAAATCCATTAAAATACCATCCCACTTATAATATGGCACCTATAATGGTTGTGATAAACCTGATGGAACTTGATGTTCGGCCTTCACCAAATCACAAGTTAGGTATCATGGAACCAAATATCAACTGCTATCTTCATACCTGGCCACCAGTGCAGACACCAAAGTCCCTGGTCCATCTCACCACACCAGGATTTACCGCTAGAGGGGACGTAAGGAAAATTGTCAACAACTCTTCATGTAGCATCATCAGATCCGTGGTGTGTCCTCTCAAGAGGACAATGTTCTACCCACCTTCATAAAGTCCAACATGTGCATGTCCTAAGAATATATGATCACATCAATCCTCTCAGTCAATGTTCCAAATATATGTCTCATGAACTCACTGAATATGTATGGGAGTGACATTCATAAACTAGAGGTAATCTACTTTATCTACATCCAAAAAGGATATCTAAAACGTGGCTATATGCTCTATCTCCTCACTCATCAACTATATACCATACCTCATATTGAGTGTATCTGCCACTACGTTTTCATTCCCAGGGGTTTAAACCATCTCAAAGTCATAATCATGGAAGAACTCTATCCAATTTTGATGTCTCAGGTTTAGGAATTTCTGTGAGAAGATATTCCTGGGACTCATGTGACAATAGTAAACAATAAACCCTTCACACATAATGTAGTGTTGCCACTTATTCAAGGGGAAGACAAGTTCTTCCAATTATTATTTATTTTTTTGTGTATTTATGATCATTTTGTCTCAGATATCATCAACCATATGTGACAACATCTCTTATCATTACCGGTCCCTAGGGGCCTGTGCCGTGACTACCCCAAGCCCACCTTCCATATGCCAGGACCGGGTGACTAACACTGAAGGCTTAAACCCTAAAACTTGGAAGGCATTGATTTTAAAACCTATAAGCACACATATCAATGCACACAACAAGATATGAAAACAAGTAACCTGATCAGTAAATAGAGTGATTATATTATGTAAAAGGGGATAGAATAAAATCCCAAATGGAATGTACAAGTAAAAATGTGATACAATACAACTGAAGAAAAGGGAAAGTCAGCTTCTTGGTCGTTCTCCGAGGATCTTTCATGAAGGGTAGGTACAGATTTCCTCATTAGCACATAATGTCCATATGTCTCCTCAACATATCGACATGTCATATAGTCCTCCTCAGGGTACCGTCCAATCTTGGTACTCTTAGCCTCACTCAGTGTTGTCCGTTATCCTCATCCAACAAAACAAGTTACGAGCATATCCCGTGTAGGGGTGAGTATAATGATACACCATAGGAACCCTGAGACCCTATAGGTCTCACCAAAATACACCAACAATAATCCAAAATGTATGAAAACAATTGATAACTCTACTTCCGTAGATTCCCATATATATACCTAAGTTATGAAGTAATCTATCTCCATTATGAGGGAAACACAGAGGTTCTCATTCAGCTCACTCCATGATTTATTCTAAGGGTAGTATCAAGTAATATTCCCAGTCACAAGATCGAAAACCTCGCTTGCTAGAGAAATCCTCCACTATCGAGTAAATTGGGCTTGTCGCATCACACAAAGGTGCTTCCTTATAACCTTGGACTACTGATGTACTCCTCCTGTCAAGTACCATGAGTATGACGCGTCACACAGAGGTTCTCCCCACTGTGGGACTACCGCGTCACCCAGAGGCCCCACCTCTCGTGGCATGCTGAGATACTCCTACTATCGACTACCATGGGTCTACTGCGTCACCAAGGTGGTCCCCATTATGGGACTACCGCGTCACCAAGGCGCTCCTCACTAGGCCTGTCATGTCACTCCGAGTCTAAACGGTAATCAGTCGTCAAGTCCCAGCCAACCACTAGGTCTCCGTACTATGCTTTCTCGCCTTCGGGAGGATCCACAACAAAGCAACTGGTCGATACTCCAACAACCACGATTCCCCATGAAGAAGTTCCACAATGTTCATCCACATCAAATGGGTATCAACGTAACAGACGTTGCATCAATTTGACGCCCAGAATGTATGTTATAATCATTTTAGTACCGAGGGACCAGTTGAATTTGTGCTCGATCCAACTTGATGGTTCCCCATCATAATCCAAAACACAATTGGGTATAACATAAAGGGACCATCTTGCTCCATGATTTCTATTGCTGCTTACGGTTCATCAAACAGATATCAGGTGCCAACTTTATGGCCAAAAGAAGTAAAAAGGTCATTGATGGCCCGGGTCTGGTCCGACTCGGTCGGAACAACCCAGCCCGCAGTGTGGTCCGACGCGCAAGGGATTCAAGGGTTTCATGAGGGTGGCTCGGATGAGGGTTACCACAAGGGCATGGACCAGCCATGGGTAACACGAGGGCACAGACTGGTCATGGGGCACGATCCGACAGTGATTGTGGTGGACAGGGCGCGAGGGCATGAACCTGCCTCGAGAGAACGGACCGGCCATGATGGCGCAGACTGGCCATGAAGGCGCAGACCGGCCTTGAAGGCGTGGACTGGCTGTGAGGGCGCTGGCCGGCCGGGAGGGCGCAGACCAGCCCCGATGGGCCGGATCGACCACGGGGGCGCAGATCGGCGGTGAGGATACAAACCGACAGTGAGGGCCATGACAGGCCGCGAGTAAGCAATTTAGCCATGGGGCAACGGTCCGGCCACGAGACGATAGTCCGGCAGTAGCATCCCGACAGACGGCGATGGCGGGTTGGCAGATGGTGGATGGTGGTAGCAAGTCAGTGGATGGTAGCAGCGGCACTGCGGTCGACAGAGGTCGCAAGACGGCAGCGGCCACGGGGCAGTCCTATTGGTCTATTACATTCATCGCATTCAATGCCACAAATCATCAAAATATTTTTCAAAGAGGTTGGGACATGTTTTTTTTGGATGGTTCCCTCCATGTTATGGTTGTATCAAACAGATCAACATAAATAAGAATAAAGAACATTGATCCCTCCCACAATGATTGTCCCAAACCTGTAAATGAAATCATCTGCATTCTTTGTTTTAAATACGGAAGAACATTGGAATATAATCACACACAAATTGAACACCGACCTTGGTTTGATCATTGATGTTAGAGTAAGAAGGATGTATGGACGTCGATTAGTGGTTGATGAAGACATCCCATGTCATATGAAGTCCTGAGGAAGAACCTCGATGTTGAGGTTAGTGTTCTTCATTGGCGGATAATTCATTGTTGGAAGAGGAATCTTCATGGAAGAATGTGTTCTTCGTTAGACAACATTCTCCCACAAAGAGCTCTCTCTCCATTTCCAACGAATGTTCTCAAAAGAAGAACCCAAAAAAATAAAAAGTGTTTCTCCAATTGTTATTGATGGAACAATTTCAAATTAGCTAAATTAATTAACTAATTTTGAACAATTTGATTTGGTGTGTTGTCCTAATTTAATGTGGAGGAAGCTAAAGAGCCTCCTCCACATTAGTGAGAGAGTTGAAAATTTTATCTCTCATTAAGAGGGGTGTTCAATAAGTTTAGGTCTTGTGTGGTCCCCACCAGCATAACCTCTCATGGGAGGTTAGGATTCAGTGATCCCCACCACCATAACCTCTCATGGGAGGTTATGGTTTGGTGGTCCTCACATCAAAATTCCACATTGAGAGGTTACAAAAAATAAAATAAAATGTGTTCTTTATTTTATTTTATTATATCCATGAAAAACCCAAAAATTATCTTTCACCCTCGACCAACTACTATTGAGTTGAAAGTCTCTTAAAGTGAATATCGACATTGAAATTTCAATGGTGCCCTCATATTTCTCTTCTGAACGCCGGTTCAAAAGTTAAAAAAAACATGCTAGCATGTTTTCTGAACGTACACCAATTTTTTTTCAAAAATTCATTATGGGCACTATGGGCCTTGAATCATGTTTCATCAATTTTTGCAGACTCGTAAAATTCTCATTTAATTTAAAAAAATTACATGGAAATTCTGAGTTTTTAAATTCTCCACACCTCATGCTTTATTTCCTAGTAAGCCACAACTCAAACTAAGGGAACATGTGGGGGTAATGAGCACACATCTGAGCCTCTCGCTCCCATGTGCCCTCCTAAAGGATCATGTGCTGCCAGCGAACGCACACCAGAGGTATCGACCAGCCACGAAGGACCTGCTCCTATTGATCCCCAATCATTATTGGAAGCTCTGTAAATGTCGCCCCATCATCGACGTCCATATCGCCATGATCAATGATGTGAGAAGGGACGTTCATGATTCACCTCAGCTAGGATATATGGAAGATGGTGTGCACCCAGTGCAAATGAGGTGGAAGAGCTATGCAATATGCCACCTCACCAACTCTGCTAAGGACATGAAAAGGTTCGATGAACCTCGAAGATAATTTTCCACCTCGGAAAAATCTATTAAGACCTCGACGGGGTGAGACCCGTATGAAGATGTGGTCTCCATCTGCAAACTCCAGAGGTCTCCCTCTCCTATTGGCATACGACTTCTGCTTGCTATGTGTAGTCTTAATATTCTCCTGGATGATTTACACATCCACTATGGTAACCCAATCCATCACTAGTCCCACGAGTGCTGACTCCCCATGGATAGTCCAACACAAAGGTGACCTGAAAGGTCACCCGTACAATGCTTCCAAAGGTGTCATCCCTATGGTGGAGTGATAACTATTGTTATATGGAAAATCCATCGAAGGTAAATGATCCTCCTAGCTATGACCGAAGTTGAGGATAGAAGCATGTATCATGTGCTAGAGAGTATTAATGGTCCGCTCAGTCTGGCCATCCATATGTGGATGGAAGGCGGTGTTCAAATGAAGCTATGTCCTGAAATCCTTCTATAACCCCTTTCATAGCCAGGAAGTAAAACATGCATCACAATCGGAGACAATCGTTTAGGGTACACCATGTATTCATACAATCTTTTTCAAATAGAGGTCTCCCATTCTCTCTATTGAACTCTGATATCTAATCGGTAGGAAGTGGGATGACTTGGTGAGTTGGTCGACAATCACTTAGATAGAATCATGTCCTTTGAATGTACACAAAGGTCCTATCACAATTTCCATGGATATCCCATTCAAAACCTACTATGTGACCTCTAAAGGTTGAACATAGCCTGCTGGTACATGAGGCTTTGCCTTCACTTGCTCACATGTGAGGCACTGAGAGACAAACTATACAACTGCTATCTTCATACTCATCCACCGGTGCTGTAGTTAGAGGTCTTGGTACATCTTCGCCACTCTTGGATGTACCGCTAGAGGAGATGTGTCGATCTCTCTCAACACTTACTCCTAAAGAGACACTGGTACCATGGTATGTCCTTTGATGATGATGACATGCTCCCCACCTTCAAAAAATCAATCAGGTGCATGTCCTGTGGATTTCATAGAACATCGTGCATCGCAGTTAGTGTCCCCACATTTCCCCTCCCAGAATTATTGTATAAGTGGGTGACGGACTATAAGAGACTGTTGAAAAGCTGCTCCATCAATATCCCAAAGGGACATCTATAAAGCGGCCAGCTGCACTGTCACCTAACCTAGAAGCTATATACCAGACCACCTGCTGAGTACTTCTACAACAGCGTTCCCCTTCCAAGGAGTATAAACTATCATGAAGTCATAGTCCTAGAGGAAATGAATACAATTTCACTGTCTCATGTTTAGGTCATTCTATGAGAAAATATACCTGGGACACTTCAGATCAGAGTACACGGTAAAATGCTCGCTCATTAGATATTGTTGCCACATCTTCAAGGTGATGACCACTACTTCTAAATCTAGGTCATGGGTAGAGTAGTTCTGCTTTTGTTGTCTTAGTTGTCAAGAACCATATGTGATCATTGCTTTCTCATGCATCAAAACACATCCGAGTTTGATACTTGATGTGTCACAGTAGACTGCTTACCCTATTCCCTCATTCAGTAGCCTCAATATGAGGTAACTAGTAATCCTCTACCTCATCTCCTGAAAACTCTAATGGCATCTCTCTGACCACACGAAGGGTTTCCCCTTCTTTTTAAAGGAGGATAGTGGTGTTTAAACTCTGGAAAAGACTGGCACAAACATCTGGTAGTATCCGGCCAATCCTAGGAAACTCTATATCTCTGTCACACTCATGGGTGGCTCTGAAGAATGTACGACCTTGATCTCCACTGAATCAACTGCAACTCTATCATCTAATATGACATGTACCCGAAATTGAATCTCTCGGATCCAGAACTGGCACATTAGAGCTTACCATAATTCCAGTGCTCTCGATGTGTATCCAATACTACCCGAAAGTGATAGGCATGCTCCTACTCAGTAATCGAGTAAATCATAATGTCCTCGATGAAGAAAACTACAAAGCAATCAAGGTATGTATGAAATATCATGTTCATGAGTCTCATGAACATAGCTGGAGAATTGGTCAAGCCGAATGTCATAACCAAGTAATCTTAATGGTCATACCGACACCTGAGGTTTATATTCTGCACATCCTCATCTCTTACTCTGAGCTGGTGCTAGCCTACTCCGAGTTCTATCTTCGATAACCACTATGCACCCTTCAACTGATCAAAGAGGTCATCAATCCTTGATAGTGGGTACTTGTTCTTCATGGTCACCTGGTTCAGGTTCCGGTAGTCAACACAATGTATGAAGCATCTATCCACCTTCTTGGAGAACAGAACCGGGGCTACACAAGGAGAAACACTAGGCCAGATGAATCAATTTTCTTGAAAGTCCTCTTACTATACCCACAGCTCTGAAATCTCCACGGGAGCCATCTGATATGCTGGTGTATATATCGGTGTTGTACTGGGGGTACAAGTCAAGGTAAAAATCGAACTCTCTACGGGGACGTAGACCAAGAACATCTTCAGGGAAAACATCTGCATACTGGTCCACCACTACAGGATAGCTCAGACTCTCCACATCAACAGCTCTGAGGGTAAGGATACCAACTGATGAGTGATTGGCTGCACTCTCCACCTGGTATGACCATCTTGTTCTTCAAAGGATCCATTCTCATCTGTGATGGTAAACCTGGTACCATCTGTGCGGACACACTACACCTTGTTCATAATATAGTCAATATGAGCATGGAGTGTAGATAACCTGTAGATACCCATTATGACGTCTTAAGGCCTTGACGCCACTACTAGGAGATCCCAGCCGAAGCACTCGCCTCTTAGAGTAACTCACAATATCGACATCAGTGCATAATCTTGGAATATGCTCATGTAAGAGTCTGTAGACTTAAGGATCGAACCGATGGCTCCGTTGGAATCTCTGAGGTCTGAACAAGGATAGTGGCAAAAAAATAATGACTGGAACCTATGTCTACATGTACTGCAACTATGGTGGATTACACATAGATCGTAACTCGTATCATTACCAGAGTGCCATGAACACAACCCTCAACTACCTGTAGTTGAGATTTCGCATGTCCACCTGCTACCGGTTGTTTGGTTGGACCTTTTCATGGTGGTGGTGGTAACATCTTGAATCATCGCCCACAACAAGCTGCACGACTAGCTCCTCTTCGATGTCTGACTGCTCCCTGCAGACCACCTCATCCAGACCTCTGTCTTGGCCTAGGAGGTCCTTTGATTGTATGTAGATCATCCACACAATGGGTCAGACAATCATGAGCCACATGATTCTACCTACTGCATGCATAACACTACCCACTAAGAGTATAAATGGCTCCGTCTCGGGTGCCCCGCACAACCGATCGTGAGTCATGCAGTCGTCCAACTATAAGTCTGGTCCACTTGGACCTTTGTGACATCTGTCTTCTTCCGGCTGGAGAAGACTCTGCTACATGATGAATGATATTGGTTCTCACCAATGGTGACTGCTCAGTAAGGAAACACTGCACCAAGAGGCCTCTCTCGAACACCCCCACCCGCGACAAGATGCTGAGTGGGATCATCGAAGAAATGATGTCTCTCCTGAGCCCTTTCTCAAAGGTACATGACCTAAAGAATGGTTCATGAAACATATCAGTAGAGTATCATGAGAGTTCAATGAACCTCATTACGTACTAATCTACAGTAATCCTGCCATGCTGTAGATGATGAAGATCATGAATGCGCACTGCGCGAAGAGTCAGTGGGAAAAAATCAGCTAGAAACAGGATCCCAAAGAATGCCCAGAGAAGAATTACCTTGTGGTTAACCTGGAGCATCATGCTCCACAATATGACTGCTAATGCCTATAGAAGGGTGGTGGAAAAAATCACCATGAGATTGGTTGGAGTCCCTATGAGTCGGAAGTCACTCACCATAGCCTCTAATCAATCCTCAGCAACCTATGGGTCCATCTCTCTGCTGGTCCTGGGTGGCATCTGGCACAAGAACTCATGCAATGCGCTCAAGTGGAAAACACCGTTTTCTATAGGGGGTGGTGGAATCGGTGTCCCAATAGGGATTTGCACCGCTGGTGCCTCCACTGGTGCCTCTACTAGAAAATGGCCATTCAACAAGGCCTCGTCGCTCAATGGACTATCAGTGTGTACAACACTCAGAACCCTAGCCAACTATCTATGTAGAAGAATCGTAAAAAAATAGTTGTTCCATGGTCAAAACTTTATACCTGGTGAGCTTAAAGTTATAACTGGTGAGGTGAATCAAATGGTCAAAAAGGAAACCTTTGAAAACACACATGCAGTTAGTGTTTCCGTGCACTGAGTCAGAAATTCGAAGTCAAGGTCCTAGTGTATGGATATGTCAGCTGCCGCATCAAAACTGGACTCCCTGAACTAAAAACCACACTCATTACCCTTTACACTATTGATTAATTAAAAAGATATGAGTCCTAGTTCTGTGGTAGAACCTCCCTATGATTCCAATTTGTCACAAGTCGTCCCCCGGGGCTCATGCCGCGACTAACCTAAGCTTGCCATCCATAGGCGAGGGGCTGGCAACTAGAACAGAAGACGTATTCCCTAAAACTGGGAAGGAATTGACTTTAAAACCTATAAACACATGTATCCATGAACACAGAAGGATTGGAACACATGTAAACATAATTGTAAACAAAGTGAGTGCAGTAAGAAAAAGGTTCCAGAATACAATCCCAACTAGAAAGTACATGTTCAACTGTGTTACAATACAACTTAAGAAAAAAAAATAACTTTTTTTTCATCCTTTGAGGATCTTACCTGATGGGTAGGTATAGATTGCATCCTCAACACACCATGTTTTTCCGTATCCTATCATTTTGAAATGCTGAATGGTCTACCTTCAGGTACCGTCCAGTCCTGGTACTCTCAGCCTCAGTCAGCGTTGCCCGTCATTTTCATCCAACGCAAAAAAGTGATGGAAGAGTCTATGAAGGGGTGAGTGTAACAATAATCAGTAGAGACACTGAGATCTTATAGGTCTCACAAAAATATACCATGGATAAACCAAAATGTGTGAAATAAATAGATAACTCTGAATAGGTATATGACCATACCTAAACCAATGATATTAACTAATCTGTCTCAATTATGAGGAAATCATAGAGGTACAGACTATGCTCACACCAGGATTTATTATAGGGATAGTATGAAGTAATATTCCCAGTCAGAACGTCGTACATAGTGGCTTCTAGAGAAATCTCTCTCTATCGAGTACAGTGGACCTGCCGCATCACATAGAGGCACTTTCCACTAACCTTCGACTGCTGAGGTACTCCTCTTATCGAGTACCGTGGTTCTGCCGCATCACACAGAGGTGCTCCCCCCCATGGGTCTACCGCATCACCTAGAGGCATTCCACCTCATGGAATACTGAGGTACTCCTCTTGTCGAGCACCGTGGGTCTACCTCATCACCATGTCACTCCCCACCGGTCCAGTCAAGTCACTCCAAGTCAAAGTAGTCAGTTGTCATCAAGTCTTGGCCAACAACTAGCTCTTCGCACTATGCTCGCTCATCTTTAAGAGGATTCGCTCCACATGCTACTGGCCAATAATCTAACTTCCATGAATTCCGACTAAGAAGTGTCACTAGTTCTGCCACATCATAGGCATCACAATGTAATAGACGGCGCATCAATCAGCACCTAGTCTGTGAGTCATTAGCCTTTTACTCTCGGTGGCCCGGTTGGATTCGTGTTCAATCCAAACTGACCATTCCCCATCATAATACAAAACGTAGTGTAGTATCACTCAAAAGGAATATCTCAATCTATGATTTCCATCACCACTAACAGTTCGTCAAATGGATGTCTGGTGCAATAGTTATGGCCAAAAGAAGATAAAGGGTCGTAGTGGGCCCGGGTCCAGTCCGACCGAGTCAGACAGACCTAGCCCGACCTAGCCCACGAGGATGCCATGATATCTGCTCTGCTAAGGGGTAATACCAGGGTGCAGATTGGCCACAGATACCGTAGGGGCACGGACCGGCCGTGAGGGCACGGACTAGCCATGAGAGTGGCGGAGGAGCCGCATGGGCCCATACAAGCCGCGAGGGTGCAGACCAGCCATGAGGGCGCAGACAGACCGTGGAGGAGCGTACCATCCACAACAGTGTTGACTGGCTGCGAGGGCACATATTGACGGTGAGGGTTCCATACTAGACTTGACGGTGTGGACCGGCCACTAGGTTGCAGACCAGCCTTATGTCGGTGGTCAGGCTACAGGTTGGCGACGCGGCGGTCCAGCCACAGGTCGGTGGAATGACCATGGGGTGGCGGTCCGACTATGGGATGGTGGTCTGGTAGCGATGGATTGACAGACTATGGTGGAAGCATGAAAGATGGTGGATGGCGGCGGTGTCTCGACAAATGGTGGCAGCTTGATGAATGGCGGTGGCAGCCCAACAGTCGGGGAGCCACGAGGTGTAGAGTTCACTAGACGGCGGTGGCCGTAGAGCCGTGTCGTTGAGCTGACACCTTAATCATGTTCAATGCCACAATTCATCATAAAATTTTGTGGAGGGGTTGGGACATGTTATTTTGTCCCGTACCCTCCATGTTAGGGTGGTATAAAATAGCTCAACATAAACAATAATGAAAAACATCAAACCCTCCCACAATGATTGTTTCCTAACATGGAAGAGAAATCATCCACCTTATTTGTTTTAAATTGGGATGAAAATGGGAATATAATCAAAAATAAATAAAACACCTACCTCAACTTGTTAATTGACGTTGGCGCGAGAAGGAAGTATTGACGTCGATTCATCACAGATGAAGACATCACACATCAAAAGAAGTCCCGAGGAAGAAGCTCGATGTCGAGGTCGACATTCTTCATTGGCAGAGCATTATTCATTGGCGGAGCATTATTCATTGGTAAAGAGTTCTTTGTGGATGAACACTTCCTTCCATGGAGAGCTTTCTCCCACTAAGAGCACTCTCTCCTTTGCCTAAAAATTCCCTCAAAAGAAAAATCCACCAAAATAAAATGTGTTTCCAAAATTTTAATTGTTGGCACAATTTCAAATTAGCTAAATTAATTTACTATGTTGGCACAATTTTATGTGGTGAGTTGGAATAATTTATTGTGGAGGATTCTCAAGAGACTCCTCTACATTATTGATGATTTTGAGATGTTTCTCCCTCATTAAGGATGGTGTTCAAGAGGTTTCGGCCTCAGGTGGTCCCCACCACCATAACCACTCATGGGAGGATAGGCTCAGGTTGTCCCCACCACTGTAACCTCTAATGGAAGGTTAAGGTTTGGTGGTCCCTACTACAAACTTCTATATGGAGTGGTTACAAAAAATAAAATAAAATTAAGGATTTATTTTATTTTATTATATCAATGAAAAACCCAAAAACAGTCATTCACCCTCGAATAAATGCCTTCGAAGTGAAAGTCTCCTTAATTGAATACCAGCACTGCGAGTTCATAAGTGCACACATATTTTAATTCTTAGAACCAGTTCAATAGTTTGAAAAACCTACTCACACATTTACTGAACATACCAAAAAAAATGTTTAGAAATTCATTTTGGGATCTCCAGACCTCAGAATCAAGCGCCGTCAATTTTCACGGACTCAAAAAATTTTCTTTTAATTTTTAAAAATTTACATGTAAATTATAGGTCTTTACAGCTCTCCCCAGCATCAGGACACATACATATATGGCCCTGATGCATCATAGTAGACTACATACCCAACACCCTCTTCTGGTATCCTCACGATTGGAGCACTCTTCAGTCTCTTCCTCTTCTCCAGATAACTCTAATTGAATCTCTACATCCATAAGAAGGGTTTTAACATCATTTTCAATGCTTACAAGGGTGGAAAAACTCTGCTAATGTCATGTACAAATCTCCATAAGTACTTACCCAACCCCAAAAAACTCTACACCTTCTTCACACTCATGGGAGACTCCCAAGAAATCACATCCTTTATCTTTTCTAGATCCATTGAAATCCATTCTCTGAGATAATGTGTCCCATAATTTGGAACCACATAACATGAATTGGAACTTTGAGAGATTACAATAATGTTGGTTCTCTCTGAGTTTATCCATAACAATCATCAGATGATTGGAATTATCCTCCTATAACAATGATTATATCACAATGTCATCAATGAAGACCACAAAAAATCAATCATGGTATAGATGAAAGATCATGTTTCTGAGTCCAATGAACACTACAGGGGTGTTTGTCATGCCGAATGGAATATCCTAAAACTCATAGCTTCCATACCGACATCATGATGACATCTTTTTCTAATCCTCTTCTCATACCCTGAGCTGATGTTATCCCGATCTAATTTCTATCTTTAAAAACAAAAAATCATCATTCATTTGATCAGAGAGATCATCAATCCTGGGATGTTGGTACTTTTTCACCACAATCACCTAGTTTGGGCAGCAATAATCCACACAGAGCCTCAAACTCTCACGTTCCTTCTTGGAGAACAAAATTGAGGTTGCCCATGGAGAAACATTGGGCCTTATTAACCCCTTCCTCTGTAAGTAGTCCATCTTTATCTGTAACTCGTAAAGCCTCATGAGAGCCATACAATATGGATGCATATATACCGGTGGCATCCTGGGGTACATGTCGATGTTGAAGTACACCTCTCTTTGAGGAGGTAGACTTAGAACATCATCATTGAAGTCATCGACATAATTATCCACCACTATAGGTTTCCATAGACACTCGACATCAACTACTCTAATGTTAAGTCTAGAAAACTAGTGTGTGATCAGCTGCACCCTCCTTTAGGTAAGTCTATCCTATGCTGTAATGTTTCCCTTCTCACTGGTGAAGGAGAAACTAGTCCCATCCTCCCAGACACACAACACTTGGTGATTAATGTGGTCAATCTGAGTATGGACTATGGATAACCATTCCATACACATGAAGAAGTCGTAAGACCTCAATTAGGATACCAGAATATCCCAGCTGAAGCTCTCACCTCCTTGAGTAAGCTCACATTTTGAGAACTAGTTTAAAATAGTTGAATATTCTCACATAGGAGTCTCTAATCGTAAGGATTGAGCCAACAGATAAACCAAAATATTCTATCTCTGAACGAGAGACGGGGAAATGAAAGAGTGACTATCACCCACATCTATAAGTAATACATTTATAGTGTAGTAGACACAGATCATACCTTGAATCATCTATAGAGCACCATGGTCAAAGGGATCTACTTCTTGTAGTTTTGTTCTCCCATGTCCACTTGCTCCCTGTGGTCGGGGTGGATCTCCTGGTGGTGGTGGTGGTAGAACCCCAAATCTCCACAAATTGCATGTTGCACAAGATGATCCTATGACTCGTCCGCTGCACTAAAATAATCCTTACTCGAATCTATGCTTCTGCCATGGTGAACCCTCGACCGTGTGATGGTCATCAGTGAGGCTGGTTAGACAGTCACGAGCCATGTGACCCTTTCCACCCACATTAGGAAAATTTTGCTCCTATGTTAGCATACTATACCTCATGAGCCTCATAACTCCGACACCATGTCTTGTGGTCATACACCATATGGTCTAGTTCTTATGTACCTAAGTGTCATATTACTATTATCATCTGCAAATGACTCTACTATATGTTGCTTAGTGGTGGGTCTTGCTATCAGTGTCGGATCAGCAATGAATCTCTCCATGAAGAGTGCTCTCTAACGCACCCCGGTATGCTTTGAGATACTGAGTGATACTATCAATGTGCTGATCTCCCACTAGGGTCCCAGTTCAAAGGTCTAGGTCCCACACCATATAGGTGGAGTTTCATGATAGGTTGGTGAACCTCACCATGTATGTGGCCATAGTCAGGCTTCCCAACTGTAATGTTGCAGCTCTTGTATATGCACAGAGCATAGAGTCACCAGAATGAGCACTGCTCTAAATAAGGCCTTAAAATCTGCTCAGGTGAGGTTCACCTTGTCATGTGTCTGGTGCGTCAGGCTCCACTATCTCCCCATTTCTCCCTACCAAATACTTGAAGCTAGGATCACTATCTAGTCAGACGGTGTCCCAACCAGATGAAAAACTCTGCCCACAGCCTCCAGCCAATCTTTAGCCGCCTATGGATCTATCATGCCTTAGATCCTCAAAGGCCTATTCTACTAAAACTCTGGAAACCCGATCCTTTTGTATGAACCATTTACTAGTGGGGATAGTAGAAATGACTTCCCAATGGGTAGTGGTGTAGCTGGTACAGTACCTGAAGGTGATAATTCCATAATAGGGTTCTACACCAAGGCCTCATCACGCGGTGGGCCGTCATTGTGTAATCCCTCAGGGAATCCTTGATGGTTGTCTACATGGAATCATCCTAATAGGAAACATGTGAACCATGATAAATAAGTTATACATGGTGTGCTGAGTCAATGAGATAAAACATTAAAAACTTACAAAATACAGGCAATCAGTGTTTTCTTGCTCCAAGTCGGAAATTGGAATTCTGGGTCCTTGTATATGGATATTATGGCTGCCACACATACAATGGACACCCTGATTTGAAAACTACACTAAAAACACAAAACACTATTTCCTTATTAAAATATTAGAGTTATTATTCTTTGGTTGAACCAACACCTCAAATACCACTTTGTCACAAACCTTCTCCAAGGGCCCGTGTCATGACTACCCCACACCTTCCATCCATAGGCCAGGGGTTGGTGACTAGAACGGAAAGGCATATCCCTAAAAAACATAAAGGCATTGGATTTAAACCTATAAACCCACATTCTAAGAATACAACGAGCACAAACCACATTGTAAAACTACAATAGTTAAAATATGTGAACTTAAAGTAAAAAAGTGTGATTACTGTATGTAAAGGGGGATGAAATACAGTCCAACTGAAATGTATAAGAACAATAGAAAAAAACTACAAGTATCATCCACCAAGGATCCAATATTAATTGTAGGTAAAGATCATTTTTGGCCGTCATTATGACATGTCATGTATAAAGGTCCACCTATGAGCATCATCCAGTCCAAGATCCCAACCCTCGGTCAAAGCTTTATGTCTTCTTCACCAGACACAACAAGGTGTGGGCGAATCCTGTGCAAGGGTGTGTATAAAAATACTCAGTAGAGACCCTGATACCCCCGAAGGCCTTCCATTGATCGACAATATAAAAACAAATAGAAAGACCTAAATTGAAAATCATGATTCAATAGTCATCTCACACCAGGTATACAACTCAATGATCAGTAATATAGATGATTAGTCATAATAAATATCATTTTATTCCATTTAGATGACCCACAACTGATCCACAAAGAATATGTTGTTTTTGTGATCCACTCTTAGACAAAAGTTGATGTTCCATGACTAGACACTATAAGGTGAGATCTTGTGGGGTCATGATACTGCTTATCCACACAAGGTCTCTAGAATTTTAATCCATATAGGGTGGCTTGAATGTTGATCCATGTGGGGTTGTTGGAAATGCTAATCCACACTGGATCATAGTAAGTCATACCCACACATGTTCAATCTACGGTGATCCACAAAGGTTCACCAGTTGCTGATCCTTGATGGTCCACTCTAAACTTTTTACTCATTGGGTAGTTATGATGCTCATCTACACATGGTCTCTATGATACTGATCCACACAATTTTGTTACTTCTAAGACAATCTGTTAAAGGATTCCCGCTCATAGCACGATTGTATCGGGGAGAGGCGCTTCTCAAGAATTCAATCATATTTCAACAAGTTCAATGTCCACACAAAATGTATACCAAATGCACCACCCCGTCATTGGGGTCCAACATGATAGAAAACATGTCGATCAGATGCCTGGTGTGTGAGATATGTACTTTTGTAAAAAGGGATAGGATGATTCAAGTTTGATCCCACCAAAGTCACACATCAAACAAATTCAAAACTAATATAGAGTATATCCAAATGACCGCATTGTCACATGGGTCCTTATTCCATTGATGACACATCGATCAGACCCCATGTCTATTAGTTACATCCCTTTATATGAAATGGGGGTTATAGAATCTCGATCTAGCAAAACTTGGTTAGGCCCATATGAATATTACAGAGGGACCGCTTCCAAAATTGTGTCCCAATTCCACTGAAGACTTTTGAAATGTACACCTGGTTCATCACATACATGGGTTTATTTATTTGGGGGCTGGTTGGGTCTCGGCCAGGTTCGACTTAGTGTGACCTGCCCCACACAACGGTTGTCCGGGTCAACCTTACCCCGCCCGGGTTCCCCCGATATGGGTTAGCACAGATCACTAGGTTCGGCCTGTCTAGGAGGCCCATGTTTTTCGGGGCCGCAAAGTGGTTTTCTCGGCCTACTGGTTGGGGCTCGTCCCACCTGCACTGGCCCGCTGGTCTGCAGGTCCGGCCTAACCCACACGGTCGGGCTCCGTCTTTCCCGGTCTTCCAAAAGGCCGACAGCCATATCCATTGGCCCTGAGGATTTGGGGCCATTTCTCCCAGTCGGTGGGGAACTACCATATTTCAGGTATTGGTCGGCTATTTAGCCAACTGGAATCCACCTACGTGGCGCGACGTAGGAACGCACCCCACCATCTTGTCGTAGCCTTCGGGCCACGACTATTGCTGTCGTCAGCACCTGCGGGTGCCGCTGTTGCCCTGTGCCTATGGCTTGGACTGGCCACCTCTTGTCGCTATTGAGCGCGATATCTCACCACATCCTAGTACTCGCGGCCAGTCTATAAGGGTCTTAACAGGCCACCACCATCCTCCGTCAACATGACACACTAGAGAATTCCTCCGCATGCCACCAGACACACTCCATTGGTCCTTTTTTGTTGTCGTTTGCTTCTATGAGGCTCTCAGGCCACCATCTCTACTTAATGTCCTCAAGTTTCAACCTACAGCTCCATTTTGGAATGTCATTATAGAAAAAAATAAATATGTACCGAAGAGGTGGAGGGTCCGAGTCATGATCATTTCACCTGCGCCCTCCGTGTTAGCATTATATCAGGGGGTCAACAATTTATCTTATAAAGATAATCTTTACAACAATCCCCATACCATGCTAAAACATTCGCTGAAAATGACTGATGGAACATCCTTCGTCGTTGACGTCGGTTCGTGATTCGGCGGTAATCGTCACCAGTCACTGAAACTAGTCTCTCTTCTCTAAGTGGTTGGTGTTGCGGTATAATTCCAGATCATTAGTTCTTGGTGAAGCGATGGAAACACCCCTCCCTGAGATCCATATAAATTGGGTGGGGATGAGGTGGTTAATGTTCATTAGAATTTATGAGGTTTATTTAATTAAAGAACCTCCAAAATTTTAATGGTACAGTTAAAAACAAGGGGGAGTCTATCCAATTAATGGATTGACATGTCGTCAGTCCTTGCACCGCCACATATCCTCTATTGAAAAAGAAAAGAAATAAAATAACATAACGTGTTATTTTATTATTTTTTCAATATCCCTCAAAATTGACATTTTCACCCGGCTTACTGAGGTCAATGTGAGCCTCCATTATTCAAATCATGGTGTTGTATATTCAATAGTGCCCTCAGATATTTAATCTGAGAACTGGTTCAAAAGATGACAATGCAACTTGTACATTTACTAAATATACCTTAAAAAAGTTTAGAAATTCATTCTGAGCACACTGGGCCTTAGAATCACGCATTGTAAATATTTTCAGACTCTTAATAATTACATATAATTAAAAAAATACATTGAAAATGTAACACCATGGCCCTAAATATGGGAGTTGGTGCATTATTTTAATACATTGGCATGATTAAAAAGAATCATGTTTGAAAGACGGACCAATTTAATAGTATTGGAAAATAAATTACATACATGAACATTACATTACAAATTAGAAAATAAAACACAGCATAAATGATCATTTTAGAAATCCATTTATCCCTTAGCTTAACACTTCATATCAATCATAAAATAATACTTCACATCTAGGGAAAAATAAAACATATAAAGTGGGGAGAACATATGATCATTATGGGTATCAATATAGAAGAATCATTAATATATAAGGATAAAAATTTAATGGAATGTATTAGACTAAAAGAATATCATTTTAAACTTAAACATCATCAAAATATAGAAAAGATAAAATCAAATAATTCCATTTTAATATTCGCATAGATATTATACTAGTCAAATAATCACATGCAATATCAATAGCCACTTTTATAATGATAGAATGCATAATTCCCGACATCATAACCACATAGTCAAGGCCTTATGCCAAGACTTCAAATAATATGATGACAAGCCCTTGTGCCAAGACACTAATTTGTCTCAGGAGACATACTGATGCATTTAGGAGCTATAGCGGGCTCCACCCATCAAATAACAAGTCCAATTCCTTCCTTATATGAAAAGTATTAAACATAACATAAACATTCATTTTAAAACTAGCATACGAAATGTCAATACATTATCCATAATTCATGAATGGTACAAAAATTACAAATCCACAGTCAAACATATCACAAAACCATCAATAAAATATTTATTATTTGTATCATAATAAATCAACATCAAACAATTTTTAAATCCATCATGGGATGTATATATAGATGATAATGATTCGTAAATATCAATTAGAGAAATATCACTTTTCATAAAAACATTTACAAGTCGCACAATTTGTAAAGGAAAAAATTTAAGGACATCGTTGAATCCAAGTTTCCCATAGAACATTGAATTTTTTAAAAAGAATTTACATTTAAAAAACATTCATGTCCATATAAATAAATCATTAAAAACGATTTTTAAAACATGGTAATTAATTAGAGTGATTTAGAAGAATCAAAATTTAAAACATTTAAAATGATTTTTTATTAAATAAAGTCTCTTAAAAATAATCCCTTTCAAAATTATTTTATGAAACATGTACATGGATAATAAATATTTCCTAGTAGATACTTATGTAAAAACATCCTCGGATAATACAAGGATTGTGGAATTAACCATTACCTTGCACTTTCCATTAGTTGAGGGTATGTTTAAACTCTTATATAAAGATTGTAGTATGTTATTAAATTATACAAGAACCATATTTATATTTATGATACCATACATGATTAATTTATGACTTTATACTACCAATTTAAAAAATTATTACATGACAAATTATCATTTTGGGTAATAATCACATTCTTTATCGTACGTGTTTTAACTTGTTACTCTTGACTGTATCACATAAATCATGATAAAAATACTTCCAGAATAAAAAAAATGATTTATATATAATATATATTTAGATTATAAATATGTATAATGGACGTATATATGAAATGGAAAACTCCATTTATCGAGATGGTAGGTCATACGTACATATAAACACTATTCTTGTTTTCATATCGTATTGAACGGAACTAAATGAATATGATCTTTGTAAGTAAATATATATATATATATATATATATATATATCTCTAGTATAATTATTATTTCATATGTTACATACTTATTAATTATTTATATTTTATAATCATCGTTGAATGGTGAATGTGGAAATGAATCTCATCGGGTCGTGGTGATGGTAATCAGTACGTACGCACGAGCGACAATATCATTATTTTGATGGTTAAATCATATATAATTGGATGGTATATCATATATACAGAATATTGAACATGTCATATTTATTATTGACATCAGTTACACTCATTATTATACTCATCCAAATAATGAAGTGTTTGAATAACAAAGTACACCACGACGTGGAGACGGTAATCCGTACGTACACACGGATGGTGACTTTGTCAATTATATCATGGATAGAATAATGAATATATTTTGTAATATTTTTATAATAACATCACAATATATGTAACATACCAGAATTATTATTTTATAATGTAAACAATAATGAAAGTGGAAGTGGAAGAAGAAGTGAACTTGAAAGAGGTGATGAAATATTTATCTCTTCTTCGGGTTCTTCCTTTTGATTTAATTAAAAGGGCTCCATATGATGGCTTTATGACCAATGAAAGGCATCTAGGATGAAGGGAGGGATTTTGGGGGGATATTTAGGTAGGTTTTGATCAATTCAAAAGGATTTGGTGTTGTGAAATTAAGATTAGTGGAAGTACGCTTTTATATGAGATGTAGGGGTCACTTTCAGAAAAGCATGAAATATTATTTTATAATAAAATAATTTTCGGTTTCTATTGTCTACAAGATGAATAATTTAAAGGATACGGTGGTTATGGGTCGAAAAAAACTCAACCAATATGTTTTATAAAGGTTTAGTTCAGCATATTAACTTTACCTTTTATATTGAACTATATGTTTAATAGTTTTACATTTACCATGTCTCTTTGTATTTTTATATTATATGGTTAACAAACATACTATAAACATCTAAGGTAAACACAATAGGTTCATTAATGACATATATAATATTATTAATTATTTTTGGCTGAACCACAAATTTTTAAGAATATTATATCAACCTATAATATAGTATTTGTTTCAACACTCAATTATATCAATTTTGATATTATTTAAGAAATCTTTTTTAACTCCTAAAATCATTATTACTTCGATATAAATATATATGTTCAATACTAACATTTCATATTAATATATAAAATTAGTGAAATTAATAGATAGTCTAAAATTACATTTATTTGGATATTTATAATATCAATAATTTTAATATTTCATTATATTGGTAATTACTCCTCCATCATTGTGTCATAAATAAATTAAAATATTTAATGTATAAATTTAATAAATAAAATATAATTATTTAGGAAAACTTTTTAGCTTTATAATTAATATTTATAGTCTAATTCATATTATGTATAACCCTATATTAGAAATGGTTTAGTTATTAAACATTGAGTTTAACTCTTTTATCATTTCGTTAAATAAAATATAATAAATGTTCTTATCTAAACCATGTGGAATAAAGTGGATCATATTTTATTACGAAGATTTTTTTTCTATTTATAAATATCCAATAAAATTAGACATGTGTTAGGGTAATTATGATAACATATTTACCCTTAATTTCCCTTTTTTACTTTTAACCATGGTAAATAAAAGTCAAAAGTTATTATTCAAGAAAAATTATTTTATTCTTATTGAACCACATTTTTCATACTGATATAAACCGTGTCTTTCGGATTTTGGAAATTAATGACAAAGATGTGGTAAAATTATTTTTTATACAAATATGTATATTCTCCATGATGTTTGGTAATAGACGGTAAAATGTTACAACAAATTATATATATATAATCTTATTATAAAATGACACCAATGAATTAAATTTTAAATATATAGGTATTATGTTTCTATATTTTCACAAAATAAATTAAAATAAAATAACTAATTATTCAAATAATGAAGTCTGTTTTATATAATAACGCAATGTTTTTCACAATTCATAAAAAATTCAACGTTTTCTGAAAAATACAAAAAACTTACCATAAGTTAATTTTGGTATTTTTAATTCAAAATGGAAGTCTATTTTAAAAATTTTAAAACATATATGTTGCATTTATTAATTTAAAATTAATTACCATTCTAAAAAAAGAGGGTTTTTAAAAAGTAAAAACTATCAAAAGGTTGATATGTGTTTATGTCAAATTTTAATGTGAAATTACATTTAATTACCTACATTGTATTAAATGATAAAAATAAAATCCAATTATACTTACATACCACTCAAATACATAATTTGTCACTATAAATTATTTTTACTAAAAAATGTAGTTTTCAATTAAAATAATTTTATTCTTTACTATTAATCAAAATATGAAAGTTTTCATAGAAGTACCAAATATTTATCTAAACTAATTGTTTTTGTCCCACTTTAAAATAAAATTTTTATTTCATTGAATTTAATATATAAAAGTGTAAAATATTGGTTTCAAAAAGGGATCTCCATTAAAAGGCTTTAAAATTTCATTTTTTTAAAAATACTTCTTTTATATTAAAAAATGTATTTTTTCTTATATTATGTCTAAAAAACACCTAATATAGATGTTAAAATTATATATAGTATATATGATTCGAAATGAAGGTAATACTATTCATAATCTCTTTTTGAACGGTTACTGTGATATGTTGTGGTGTGCTCGAACACGGTGTTGTGTGTAGCGCAAGCTATTGAACTACTTTAATGAGATAACGAACTATGAAATCATGGAGTGTTACATTCTAATATACTCCAATAAATTAATTCCTCATAATTTGAAATTTCTATTAAAAAATAAATAGTTAAAAATAGAAAATTATTTTTGTGGATAACCCACACTGGAAATTGGTTTAATTAAAATTATTCTTTAACAAGAGGGAAGGGGAAATAAAAAAGTCACCACCAAATTATGATCTTGATTACCAGACAATTAGTGGCAATTAGATACAAATAATAGAGGAAAAACATAAATATTTATAGGAAGTGATTGAGGTCATCAACCAGAATAAAGTGTAAAATTGAGGGCCTTAGAGGCATCAATCTAAGATGATTTAAAATATCATCGATTGAAAAAAAACATATGGTATTAGTGTAACACATTTTTGGTTTTATGATCCCATACCAAAAGATAAGAATTAATTTATTCATATAATACGAGGATATATATATATATATTTGACAATTAGAGTTTCATCCTTTAACTAATTTCTACCACAAACTCATCTTTCACTCCAAAATATAATAAAATTAAAAAATAGTCTATTTATACTAATCATATAGGATTCCAAAAATAATGAATTTATAATTAATTTGTTAGACTATTTAAGAAAACTACATTATACAAACTAGGACATCATGTAGTCAAGTGGTAGGTGATGCACCATTGTCACCCTTCAGTTGCGGGTTCGGGTCTCCCAGCCTTGCTGGACACGACGTGTTGTCATCCATCCTCCCGGATGTCATTTTTATGTCAATCCAAAAATAATCTCAAGAAATGATTTAACCTTGACAATAGTATCCAATTTTAATCATAATTGATTCCATCCTTTTGACTTATTGAAAATACTTTTAACAAAACTCACAGTAATAAAATTTTAAGGTAGGTAACCACAATGAAGAATCTTTTTTCCATGTAGTAACAAGTGAATTCCTTCATCATGTCATGTTTGAAAACAAGATTACACCCTAAATTATCATATAACCATATTAATTACATTCATTCTCCAATTTTCATTATAGAATACTGGAAAAACTCCTTATATCAAAAAAGTATGTAGACTCCAACAATGATGGAATAAACAAACCATTATCCAGTTCCAAAGAGGTCAATCAAATAAAATATAATTTATTCAAATAAATCATCTCATATTCCAAAATCAATAGCTCAGTATCAAGACCATATTAACGTTTTTGTCCATCCTTCAACCATGTATTTTTGAAGAAGTTTATCCTTCCATTGAGTCACATTTCTTGGTTCCACTAATCTCATGTCCGTAATGAAATATTACTATTATAGAATACTTATATAATCTATAATTATTATTTTATGTACATTATTAATATAATACTGAAATGAAACAATAAATTTATAACAACATTAGAATTCTTAATCATTCATGTTCATCTTTTGTAGTATCATAACTTTATTATTATCCCATAACATATTTTGTGGTAAACTCTGATGATTTGGACATTGATTCGCATAGTTTCCTAAGTCCTTGCAGATAAAGCATTGTACATTTGAAACCTTTTTCTCACCCTAGTAATCAAATAATTGGTGTCCTTTTTCTCCACACTTTTAACAAATTTCCATTCCCATCAAGAATTTTCCAAGGTGATTGTTTCCACAGTTATCATATTTGGGAAAATCCATCTTTCCCATATTACCTTTATCCTTCATTCTCTCTACCATCTTTTTCTTCTCTAGATTCCCTTAAAAGACATAAGACTCAAGAAAATAAATTACTTATCTTATTAACAGAATATATTATTTCTTCATATGATGATAATACGTGGGAGACAATTAACTTTCTAAAAGTTGGCTTAATTACATGAAATATACGATCCTTATTACTCTATCGATCATGCGTATTTTTAGAGGTCTCAGTCCATCTATTAGGCACCATTTCTAAACAATGTCATAAAATATGTTATTTTATGAATCACAATGCATAATTCCCAACATGTAAAATAGTTAACATAAATTGAATAGTTCATGGATATAATCCATATTCGTAAAAAAGGTTTCTTTGAAGCAGTATGTACTCATAAACCCTTCATAGTGGTTTGTAAATAATAAGAGAGTTATCTAAAACATATACCCATGAGTGTCGTAACCAATAGTGCAACTAGGACCATTATTGTGGACCAGTTCTCGTTCGATTCTAGCTCAAAGTGGTGTTTTTGGCTTCTACCGAGATGTACATCTATGCCAGAGCTTCCTATACCTAGTCATATCTAGACAAAGATGTATTTCTTAATAAACTCACAAAATATCTTCAGTACCGAAATTCTAGGAAGTTCTTCAATAATAATCCTCAAAGTCTATCATAGGGTAGTGTTATGAAATTAGTGTATTTCTAAATCTAGTTTCCATAGTTATTGCTAAACATTCTCCGATACCAATTGTAATTCCCTGACCCCAGTTATGGGAGTCAGTGCATTATTTTAATGCATTGGCATGATTTCAAGGAATCATGTCCCGAAAGGCCGATCAATTTTACAGTATTGGAAATTATATTACATAAATGAACATTACATCTCTAATTAGAAAATAAAATATAACACAAATGATCCTTTGTGAAAGAAATTAATCTCATAACTTAACTTTGCTTATAAATAATTTAAAACACCATCACATCCTTGAAAAAATAAAACATAGAACAGGGTGAGCTCAGATGCTCAGTAAGGATAACAATATAGCATTAAAATGTATAAATAATCCTAAACGTTTAAGGCAATGTATTATACTAAAACAAAAGCCTATTAAACATAAAATTTAGAATAATATGGAAAATATAAAATCAAATAATTCCATTTACATATTCGCATGGATATTCTACTAGTTGAATAATCAATTTCCATATCAATAAACACTTTTATAATGATGGAATGCATAATGATAGTCTTTATAACAACATACTCTACTCCATGGGACAAGAAAAAAAATTATATTTTGTCAAGGCCTTGTGGTAAGACACATGTTTTTCTCTCAAGACCTACCAATGCATCGAGAAGCTATAGTAGGCTCCACTTTTATGTTACTAAGTCCAATGAATTCATTATATGAAATGGTTTAAACAAAATATAAACATTTTAGTATAAATAGCATACAAAAAGTCAATACTATATCCATAAACCATGAATGGTATAAAAACAACTCATCCACATTCAAACATATCAGAAAACATTCAATACAATATGGAAGATTTTTCCCATAATAAATCAACATAAAACAAGTTTAAAATTCACAAAGGGATGTTTATATAGAAGAAAATTATTTGTAAAAATCTTTGAGAGAAATATATATTTTTTATAAAAACATTTAAAAGTCCCACAATTAAAAAAGGAAGAAATTTAAATGCATTTTTGAATTAAAATTTACCAATGCACTTCGAAACATTTTGAAAGAATTAACATTTTAGAAACATTCAAGTCTATAAAAATAAATCCTTAAAAACAATTTTTAAAACATGGAAATTTGTGAGAATGATTAAGAAAAATAAATATTTTAAAAAATTTTAAAAAATTATTGTAAAAAAATTCACATAAAAATTATCCCTTCAAAAAATATTTTATGAATCATGGACAGGGATAATAAATATGTCCCAGCAGATATGTATGTAACAACAACATAAGATAATAAATAGATAGTGTAATTAACCCATACCTTGAACTCTCCTTTATTAGAGGGTATGTTTAACCTACTATATAATGACTATTTTATGTCATTAAATTATACCAAAACAATATTAATATTTATTATATCATACATGATTTATTTATGACTTTATACTACCAATTTAATAATAATTTCGTTGTTAAATTAAAATTTCGGGATTTAATTGCTTTAATTATCATACGTGTTTTAACTTGTTACTCATTATTGTATCACTTAGATCATGATTTAAATCATTCCAAAATATTAAAAACTATTTATATATCATATATATTTAGAATATAAATATGTATAATAGAAGTATATATAGAATGAAAAAAACTTTTATGGAGAGGGTATGTTGTACGTACGCATAAACTTTGTTTCAGTTTTCATATATTATTGAATGGAACTAATTGAATAAGATATATGTACGTAAAATATATATATATATATATATATATCTCTAGTATAATTATTATTTCATATATTAAATAGTTACTAATGATTTATATTTTATAATTATCGTTGAATGGTGAACGTGGAAATTAATCTTATCGCTTCTTGGAGATGGTAATCTGTACGTACGTACGAGCAACAATATCATTATATTGATGGTTTAATCATATGTAATTGGATGGTATATCATATATAAAGAATAATTAACATGTTATATTCATTATTTACATCAGTTATACTAATTATTATAAAATCCAAATAATGAAGTGCTTGAATAACAAACTACACCACGATGTGGAGACGGTAATCCGTACGTACACATGTATGGTGACTTTGTAATTTATAGGAAGGATAGAATAATGAATATAGATGTACCATTTTTATAATAACATAAGAGTATATAGAATATAATATAGTGATTATTTTATAATAGAAACATAAAATATAGTGGATGTGGAAGAAGAAAAGAACTTGAAAGAGGTGATTCAATATTTAACTATTCTTTGGGTTATTCCTTTTGATTTGATTAAAAGAGCTCCATAGGATGGCTTTATGACCAAAGGAAGGCCTATAGGATTGAGGGGGGAATGTTGGGAGGGTATTTGGTCAAAGGCTGTCCTACCCAAAAGGATTTGGAGGTTTGAGATTATGAAAAGGGGATGTGATCTTTTATAAGATAGGTGAGGGTCACTTAAGGAAAATATTGAAATATTATTTTTTAATAAAATAATATTCAGTATATAATTTCTTCAAAAATAAAATTTTAAAGTATAAGATAGGGATGGGTCTAAAACCTCTCAAAAAATAGTTTTTAGACTAGTGTTGGTCATCATGTTAAACTTATCTTGTATATTTTACTCGTAGATAAATAGTTTGACATTTACCATGTTTTTTTATTTTTATATTATATGGTTAATAAACATTCTATTATCATTGAAGAGAGCCCCAAAAGGATCATTAATGATATATATATATATATATATATATATATATATATATATATATATATTATTTAGACCCTTTGGCCGAACCATAGATATTTAGAAATATTATATCATCCAATAATATATTGTTTATTTTAAAAACTCAATTTTGTCTATTTTGACATTATTTAATAAATGATTTTTTAAAGTCCTAAGGACTTTATTACATAGAAATAAATCCATATTTTCAACACTAACATGTCATATTAATATTGAAAATTATTATAATTCCTGAAAAGTCTCAATTTACATTTATTTGCATATTTATAATAATAGTTATTTAAATATATCGTTATTAAGGTAATTACCATGTCATCATTGTGTCATAAATAAATTAAATTATATAATGTATAAAAATTATAAATAAAAAATAATTATGTAGGAAATATTTATATATTTCTAATTAATATTTATAGCCAGATTTATATTATGTATAAAATTATATTAAAAATGGGTTTGTTATTAAATGTTGAATATAACACTTTTAACTCTTCTTTAAATAAATTTTTTATAAATGTCCTAATCAAATCCAAGTGGACCAAATGGGATCATATTTTTTTCCCTAATGTTGTTTTTGGTCGAATTATATTTATCCAATAGAATTAGGAGATGTGTCAGGTAATTATGATATCATTTTTACCCTTAATTACCCTATTTACTTTTAACCATGGTATATAAAAGAAAACAGATAATATTCACCAAAAATTATATTAATATTATTGAAACACATTTTAATTACTAATATTAACCATGTGTCTTAGATTTTTGAAATTTAACTCACAGAAGCTATAAAATTACTTTTTATACAAATTTTCAAATGCTCCTAGAAGGTGGGTAAAAGACGGTAAAATTTTCGATCAATTTTTTTATATAAACTAATTAAAAAATGAATCCTATGAAATACGTTGAAAATATATAAGTATAATGTATCTATTTTGACCTTAAATAAATTAATATAAAATAACTAATTATTTAAAATAAAATGTCTGTTTTATATAATAATGTTGTATTTTTCATTATTCATAAAAAATTGAATGCTCTCAGAATAATACCATAAATATACCCTCAGCTAATTATGAAATTCGGAATTTAGAATTTGTGTCTATTTTTCCAATGAGAAAACTTGTTTGTTTCATTTTTTAATTTAAATTCTGTAACCATTGTCAAAACCAATATGCGGGTTTTAAAAAAGTAAAAACTATTCACAGATTTACATGTGTTTATGCCAAATTTAAATTTGAAATTACTTATAATGAACATAATTGAATTAAATTATAAAAAAAAAATCTAATTATATTTCAAAACCATTGAAATTCATAGTTTATCACTATAAATTATTTCGATTAATAAAATCTGATTCCTCTTAAAACATATTATTTTTCACTATTCATCAAAATATGAAAGTTATCAGAAAAGTACCAAAAAATTATCTAAACAATGTTTTTATGTCCCGCTTCAAATGAGAAATTTAATTTAATTAAATTGAATATATAAAATTGTCAAATATTGTTTTTAAAAAGGGTTCTCCATTATAATGTGGTAAACATGCATATTTTGAAAAATACTTCTTTTATCTGAAAAAATTAATTTTTTCTTATATTATGTCAAAGAAGCACATATTATGGATGTTAAAAACATATAGAATATATAGGATTCAAAATTCAGTTAATAATATTCGTAACAACATTTTGAATGGTTAGTGTGGTAAGTTGGGATGCTTGAACTCGGTGTTGCGCATAGCACAATATATTGAATTACTTTATTGAGATAACGTGCTATGAAATATTGGGGTGTTACCGAAAAATATATACTTTACATGAATTATTGATTTGACTCATTATTATGTATTGCTTATAGTTTTGGCCTTAGAGTTTTCATAAAAGGACGATTTAGAAAACATTGCAGATTATGATATTTTCGTGAAGGTTAGGGATAACATAATGGTATTATAATATCATAAGGTAAATGTATTATAAACCCATTTTGGGGATTTATGATCCAAAATATTAAGGCGACTAATGGTGATTTTGGAGACATTCACCTTTGTGGAAATTTAGGGTTTTTATTTTTCAGGAGACAAAATGTTTGGTATGAGATAACCTTTGATGTTAAAATATGATATGGTTATTTTGATGATTTTATCTCATTTTTGGAAAATTTATAAAATTACGTAGTTTTTTATAATAGAAAACAATAAGACCGCGTGATAACCCGTTGCATCGGACAAAGCTTCTGGAATTGAGCTGACAACTAAATTGAGACTGAGATTTATCACCAACCACTGGACTACATGATGTCAATGATTAATATTACATATTATTTGGAGTAAATTGATTTTATGGATCAAGAATAAGATAAACTTGGGAACTAATGTTTTATTAAATGGATATCCCATGTATATTAAAATTATTTGGGGATTAATTGATAAGTGTTATAAAGGAAGACATTCACTCTTCTGGGAACACTATATACCTAATGAAAATAGAATTAAATGAAATTTAATTTGAGGAGTAACTGTTGAATTTTATTTTTGAATAATATATGATTTTATTATGGATATATGAATATTTATATTATTTATCGAAGTGGTTAAACTATCATGGATAATATTGGATTCAGTTATTTACTTTTCAGTATGATAATTTATGAGTAGTCAGTGTTATTTGTATATAAATTTTTAGATTTATCATGGAAGACAATGTGATTTAATAATTATGAATTTTGGGATTCAATCATAGTTTTTATTATTTTATAGAATTTTAAGTATATTTATTTATTGAATGGTTTAATTTTATCATTTGGAATTACAATTGAATTTTGGATATGAAAATTATCCCATCTCCTAATGAAGTAATGTTCTTTTTTGTGAATTAACTGATCTTGTACTAACCTTTTTTTGTTAAATTTATATGACATGATGAATAGATTTTGATTTGTTTTAGGATATTGGTATTATATAGAAGTTGATTCTAGCACATTGTGCCTAACTATGTCATCTTGAATACACAATGTCTGAATAAATGATAATTTTGTGTAATATATTTATTAAGGCATGGAAATCTACTTGGAAAGTATGTCTCCATATATTATTACTCAATATCATAAATATATACCTCATAATTAATAATATGAACATAAGAGAAAAACATTGTTTGATTAATTTTCATTCTGGGGAATAAATGAATGGTCAACCCATCAGAACGTTGTGGTTTTCAAATGGATAACTTTCTCCTAATCATGTTTTCTATCACTCTCCATCAAACTAATGGTAGGTTTTTCTTCCACATCCATGTTTTTCTATATGTAATATTATTATGAGTTATCTCACGTGACATTTGTACCCAACTTTTGGTATGTTATGGTTGTAGTTTTGTAACTTTTTCGATGATGGATTTTCAATGACGTTTCTCTGCCCAATTTTAAAATTGGGAGGTCGGAATTTCCAAATTTCGGAATGATGTGGAGACTAATGTATTTATATATTAATAAATTTTAATATCTATTAATATTTATGAATAAATTATTAATTTTACATTAATGATGACACATTTTTCGATAGAGTAAATGACATACAACAACTTGTTCCTCTAAAATATCACATTGCACACAACATTGAGTAAAACAAAAAAATAATAAAAAAATAATATTATATTTTAAAATGGTAGATAACACATAGCTGATTTATTGGAGGTAATTAATAGAGTTATCAAAATTATTATTATATATAATTGATAATTTTTGTTAAATTTATTAAACAAATTTTAGAGGCCTAACATGATACTGAATCCAATCTATAACATAAAATATTATAATTTTTAAAAGGCCGGCTTACCTCATTTTTAGAGATTTTATTTAAATATAGTTTTTAACCATTATATGATCTATTAGAAAAAATTAACATTTTTATAGAAGTTGGAAATCAATATTTTCATCCATTCATCTTTTGGTAATTTTCTAATAAAGTTCATTTTTTATGAATAATGAAAACTAATTAATTTTAATTCAAACCCTATTTTTATTCTAACTTATTTATATAGTTATATTTTCATATTAATTGGTTATTATAACACCCCAAACTTCCATGGTACACTTCTCTTTGAATAATACAATAGTGTGTGTTGTACGCAACTCCGAGTTCTAACACACATCACAACCAATCAAACTAGCTGTTATGAATTGTAATACCCAATTTTTGAAATTTTATACATTTTATCTTTCAAAATAGACTTCATTTTTGGATTTAGAATATTGAAATTATCTTAGGTTTATTTTTGGGTATTTTTCTGAAAAGTATCAATTTTTCATTAATAGTGAAAATCACTAAATTTTAATTAAAAACAGATTTTTTAATTGAATAATTAATAGTGGTAAATTATTAATTTGAGTGGTTTTATTTTATATTAATAATATATTTTTATTATTTAATACAATGTTGGTAATTGGACTAAATTTCACATTTAAACCGGACATAAACAAGTGTCAATCTCTTGATAGTTAATATTTCATAAAAACACAATTTTTGTTTTGACAGTGGGAATTAATTTTAAATTCATTTATGACACTTCATTTTTTTGAATTTAGAAAAATTGATTCAATATTTATAATTATTAGGAATAAATTGTGTAACTAGGTAACTTCTATTTTTAATCATTTTGAATAATTACTTCTGTAAATATTTTATTAACCATGGTTAAAGGGTAAATAAAGTAAATAAGGGTAAAAAATAATATTATAATAATAATAAATTACCATAAAACGTGTCATAAACCTATTGGATGATATATTTCTGACCATGGGCATCATTGGGTTGATTTTGGGACCCCATGGATCCACTTGTAAGTGATAATGACACTTTATATTAATTAAGTTAATGTAAACACAAAAATGACATCAGCATATATCATTTTGAAAATCAATTTATACATAGGGATATATATGTTATCATTTAGACTATAAATATTCATTATAAATATAAAACTATTTCCTACATAATGGTATTTTATTTATAATTTTTAGACATTGAATAATAAAATGTATTTATGACACAATAATGATGCAGTATTTTTCTTATTAATGAACGAATAAAATAATTAGTATTATAAATGTTAAAATAAATATAATTTGAAAGTTTTGATCCCATAAAAGAATTTTATTAGTTAATATTACATGTTAGTATTTCTTAAATGAATTTTTTTCGAATTAATAAAGTTATTATGTCTTTAAAAAATATCAATTATTAAATATTGTCAAAATTGACATAAATGAGTTATTACAACAAATATTATATAATTTAATGATATTATATTCCTAAAAATATAAGGTTTGGCCAAAAGAATTATATATTTATAGTTGTATCATTAATGGACCACCTAGGGTTCTCGTGGAAGTATATTGTAATTTTATTAACCATATAATATAAAAATACAAAGTGACATGGTAAATGTCAAACTATTTAACTAAGAGATAAATATAAATGATAAGGATAATTTAGTGACCCAAACCTGTATAAAATCTATTTTATGAAATAATTTCGACTCATACCCACCTTATAATTTGGATAATATACATTGGAGGTATTAGAAACTGAATATGAGTTAATTATAAATTAATACTTTAAGTTTTTCCTAAAGAGCCCCTCCTCCCCCATATAAATGGACACCACTTCTAAAAAATCTTTCATACCTTCAAAGCATTTTGGTTTGTCCAAACTCTACCCAAATACCCTCCCATATATCCTACCTTAATTATAGATCCCTTAAATTAGTCATAAATCCAACCTAAGGATCCCTTTAGATCAAATCAAAAGGAAGAACCGGAAGAAGAGGTATTGTTTTCACCACCATTTTTCAAGTTCCTTTCTTCCTCAACTTCTTATTTCATCATCATTTCCATTATAAAAAAATAACTCCAGAATATTCTATATAATGTGATGTTATTATAAATATCATACAACCATATTTAGTATTCTATCCATCCTTTGAATGACATGTCACCATACATGCGTACGTACGACCTACCATCTCCATGTTGTGGTGTAATTGTTATTCAATACATTATTATTTGGATGGGTATAATAATGATGTGTAATTCATGTAAATAATAAATATAAAATTATAATGTTTCTGGATATATGATATACCATCCAATTATATATTATTTTAATATAAAAAATTGATATTGTCGCTTGTGGTTTCATACAGACTACTGTCTCCACGAACGTGATGAGATTCATTCCCCATCATTTACATTCAACTATAATTCTCATTTTATGATTAAAAATAATGTTTATGTACTTGATATCATTATGGATATGAATAATATAAAACATATCCATAACAAAATCAACTTATGTAACAATACATATAAATGAAAATGAGTAAGTTAACACATGAAATGACGATAATACTAAGATATTATTAACAAAGGAATGTTACAAGATCATATAGGATATAATATTAATGTATATGATTATTTTATAATTTAAATAAAATTATTTCACCATTATATAGAAGGTTAACATACCCTCAACCAAGGAAAAGTACAAGGTAAGGGTTTATTTCACAATCTCTTCATTATCCGCGGTTGTTTATATGTAATTATCTAATGGGAACTCTTTATCATCCACATCCATGTTTCGTAAAAATGTATTTCAAATCATTCTTACTATTTTACAAATTATAGGTTAAAGTCATTTGAACCCTTGTATGACTTTTTATAAGATTTTATAAATAAATCTTTCCATCATTTTCCAATCAAGGTCCTTTTTATCCGTTTCAACAAAATGAAGGCAAGAATGTCTTTTTTTAACTTTTGTGGTGGGTGCGGCTATTTTCTACCATTATAAACTCTTCGAAGATTCAAATAATAGCTTATAAGAATATTTTCAAAGTAAATGTTATATTTTATAATTATGTGACTATTAAATGATTTCAAAATAGAAATAGATATTTTTCTAAAAGGAGTTTTGATTTCATCTAGGTCAACATCCTTTTATGGATTTTATGTTTATTTGGAGTTGATTTATTATGATACAAAACTTTCATATTATATTGAAGGTTTCGTGATATGTTTGACGGTGGATGTGCTATTTTTATACCATTAATGATTTGTGGTTAAAGTATTGACATTTCGTATGATAGTTTTAATACGAATGTTTATGATATGTTTAAACCTTTTCATATGAGGAATTTATTGGACTTTGTAAGTGATGGGTGGAGCCCCCTACAGCTCCTCAATGCATTAGTAGGTCTCATGAGACAACTAGACGCGGAATTGGTTGAGGCCCTTTCCCAATTTTATTTATGGTTTTGGACGAGGACTAAATCATTTTTAGATGTCTTGGAAGAGGCCTTGACAAAATGTTTCAAAATGTACAACATTATATATTCCACCACTATAGAAATAATACTGATGGTTCATGTGGTCATTCGACTAGTAGAATACCCATGATTAAATTTTATTATGGAATTATTTACTCAGCTCATATTCATTCCATAAAAGTATTCTTGATTATTTTTGGTAAAGGCATGTGGTTTCATTTATTTACCATGCTTAATATTTATGTTATTTTCCATTTTATCACTTACCCTTAATGATCGTTTGAGCTCACCCCGTTGTTATGTTTCATTTTCCCAGCATATGAAGAAGTTAGTTATGAGTGACCTACTGGCATAAACTATGAGGCTTGGATGTTTCTAATGAAATATATTTGCGTTGTATTTCTCTTCAAGATGTAATGTTGAACTTATGTATGAATCTTGTTTCCGATAATACTAAGCTGATCAGTCTTTCGAGACATGATTTCCTTGTGATAATTTTAATGTTATGTAATAATGTACTGAATCTGGGTAACTAGGATCAGGGTGTTACAGTTGGTATTAAAGGAAGTTTAGTACAAACCTTGGAAACTAGATTTAGATAAACTATGATTAGAGCACATAGACCAAAGATGGACTTTGAGGATTAGTATAGAAGAACTTCCTAGAATTTTTGTATTGTAGAAATTTTGTGAGTTTTCCTAGAAATACATTCCTGTCTGGATACGAACAGGTAGAGGCGGTTCTGGCACAAATGTACCTAGGGGTAAAACCCGAAAACACAGCTTTGAGCTAGACTCGAACGAGAACTGGTGCATGACAATGGGTCTTTCTGCACTCTTGGTTACAACACTCCCGGGGGATATTCTTTGGATAATTCTCATTTTCATTACAAACCATTATGAAGGGTTTTTGATTATATAATTCCTCAAAGAAAACATTTTTATGATTATGGGTTCTATCCATAAACTTTTCAATTTATGTAATGTTTTTTGCAAGTTTGGATTTATGTGTTGCGATTCATAAACTAATATAGTGTATGCCATTGTTTAAAAATGGCGCCTATTGGAAGAAATGAAAACCATATCAATTCATACACTCCGTGTAGGTATTTCCCTCCTACACAAGATAATTATAGTGGATCTAGTGATGGAATTGGTGCTGAACACCTAATCACCATACTGGGACAACTCACTCAGGTTATGAATAATAACCTTACCCGTATGAAGCACCCAGATCCACAGTGTGGAGGAACAATGTTAGATCACTTCATGAGGCAACAACCACCAAAATTCAATGGGAGTACAAATCCCTTAGTAGTTGATCAATAAATAAATTCCTTAAAGAAAATATTCCATGCCTTGGGGAGTAGTGAAAGGGAAAACATTATCATGGAAGTCTACTGCCTCACTGGAGATGTTGATCAATGGTGGTCATTGATTCGAAACACAAAGTAAGATTATGAAGTATCAAATATGGAATGGAGGGAGTTCAAAGAGCATTTCATAGGAAAATACTTGTGACCATCGAACAGATATGGAAAGACAATTTATGAGTCTGAGGCAAAAGGATGATGATAATGTCCAAAAGTATGAGGCTAGATTTTTAAGGTTAGTGAGGCATGCTGCAGATTATATACGTATCCCGAGAAGTAAGATTGATAATTTTTTTATGGGTTAAATCAATTTATTTTTCTAGAATTAGTATCATAATATTTCTCATCAAGTGATGATATTTTCTCGTGTGCTATTATGACAAAAAAGGAATTATCTAAGTCTTATGAATTTAAATCAAAACAAGAGAAGAAGATATCTGTTGAACACTATGGGAAAGTAAATAAGGAAATAGTGAAGAAGGGAAGAATTGAATTTCCACCCTTTGATAATTTCGGAAGGAAGCACCTTGGTGCCTATCTAAAAGAAAAATGAGTATGATTAAAATGTGGACAGAAGGGTCATCTTGCTGGTGATTGTAGAGGAAAGGGAAATGCTACAAATGTTCAATGATACAATTGTAGAGTGATGGGACATTATGCAAATGAATTTACTAATAATTGAAAAAACTTACCTTAGAAAAGGCCAAGGGATCACGACCAAGCTTATGCAATCACTACTATTGAGGTTGAAGCCCAAAAAGACACGGTGGCATGAAATTTAATGGTTTCCTCAAGTTTAGTAAATGCTTTATAGGATTCAGGATCATCACATTGTTTCATATCTTCCAAGTTTTCTAAGAAAATTTGATATTTCGAATTGGATTTAACAAGGGAGTTGTCATTTAAAACTCTTAATGGAAGTATCATTGCTACAATGTTCTGTGGATCAGTTCCCATTAGGGAATATAAATGTTCTTCATCTGCTAATCTCATTGTCATACCCATGAATGAATTTGATATAATCCTTAGAATAAATTGGCTTTCGAACCATGATGTGAAAATTTATTGTAAGAAGAAGGAGATTACGATTTTTGATGATGATGATAAAGATCACCTTATCTTTAGAGGATAATCTTCACCACCTAATTTATATCTAGATCCACCCCTAGTAGCTCAACTAAATTCAATTATCGGCAAGTAAAAGAATGAAATAACTGTGGGTGAGGAAAGGAATGTTCAAATAGACGATGTACCTATAGTGGGAGAATATGTTGATGTGTTTCCGAAATATTTACCTGGAAATCCTCCAGAATGAGAAATTGATTTTTCCATTGATTTAGTTCCTGGTTCATGTGCTATATCGAAGAACCCTTATAGAATGTCCACTGTGGATTTAGTTGAACTAAATAAACAACTAGACGAATTGTGTAATAATGTATTTATATGCCCTAGTGTTTCTCCATGGGAAGCCCCTATCCTTTTTGTTAAGAAGAAAGATGGATCTATGAGGTTATGTGTCGACTACAGGGATATCAATGCCATAAAAATAAATAACATTCATCCCCTACCTCACATTGATGATTTATTTGACCCACTGCATAGAGCTCAATACATTTCAAAGATTGACCTTCGATTTGGATACCATCAGTTGTGTGTGAAAATGGAAGACATTCTGAAGATAGCATTTTGAACCAGGTACATGAATTATGATTTTACAGTAATGCCTTTTGGAATGACTAATGCACCCTATGTATTCATGGATCTAATGAATAGAGTTTTCATTGAATATCTCAATGATTCTATGGTGGTATTTATTGATGATATATTGGTATACTCAAAAATCTATGAAAATCATGAAAATCAATTGCACATTATCCTGAAGTCTCTTAGAAGACATGAATTATAAGGGAAGTTTAGAAAGTGTGAATTCTGGCTTCATGAAATTTCATTTCTTGGACATATTGTCTCTAAGGATTAAATCTATGTTGATCCATCTAAGACCATGGAAATCCAAGAATGGCCAGAAAAAATGATTATAATTGAGGTACACCATTTTATTTGTATAGCAGGTTATTATCAATGTTTCATCCATAATTTCACTCGATTTGGTAACCCATTAACAAAGCTCACACGTAAAGGGGTTAAATTTGTTTGGACAAAAGAGTGTGAAGAATTTTTTGAATAACTGAAAAGAAGATTAGTCAATGAACATATATTGACTCTACCATCGTGGAATGATGGGTTTGTTATTTATAGTGATGCATCGATGAAAAGAATTGTTTGTGTCCTTTTGTAGAATGATAGAGTTATTGCCTATGCGACAAGACAATAGAAAATCCATGAGAAAAACTATCCTACTCATGATCTTGAGTTAGCTACTATAATATTTGCTTTGAAGATATGGAGACATTATCTCTATGGTGAAAAATGTGAGATTTATACTGATCAGAAGAGTTTGAAGTATATTTTCTCACAGAAAGAACTCAAAATGAGGAAAAGGAGATGGCTTGAACTACTCAAGGATTATGATTGAAGGATACATGACCACCCGGGAAAGGAAAAGAAGGTGGAAGATGCTTTGAGTAGAAAGGATCACGGAGTTTCGAACAAGATGAGTGTTGAAAAGGATCCTATATACATCGATCTAGTAAAGATGAATATGGGAATCACCATGGAAGGTGAAACATCAATTCTTTTTCAAATGGTTTCCAAACCATCATTACTAGAAAAGATAATGAGTTCTCAGACTGGTGATGAAGAGTTTCAAAAGAAGATTAATGATGTGGATGATGGGAGATTAAGTAAATTTGTGTATGAATATAAAATTTTGAAATTTGGGAAGAGACTTTGTGTTCTCGATATACCTGATCTAATAAGAGAATTTTGGGATGATGCTCATAGTTCCAATTTCTCTATACAAACTAGGGGAACCAAAATGTATATATATTTGAAGGAACATTTTTGGTGGGACAACATGAAGAGGGAGATTGAGGATTTTGAGTTAAGATGTATGGTTTTTCAACAAGTGAAAGCTGGAAGGCAAAAACCTGGTGGTGTATTGCAACCTCTTCCCATACCTGAGTAGAAATGAGATAATATCACGATAGACTTTGTCGTGGGACTACCAAATAATCCTAGAAGGAACGATGCAATATGGGTCAATATTTATCATTTTACTATGTCAACACATTTTCTTGCTATAAGGGAAGATTTACCACTTAAACGTCTAGAAAGACAATATATTTATGAAGTTATGGGGCTTCATGGAGTACCCCTATCAATTGTATCAGATCATGATCCTCATTTTACATCAAGATTCTGGAAAAGTCTCCAGAAATCCCTAGATACTAAACTCTGTTTGAGCACAACCTACCACCCCCAAACTGATGGAAAATCAGAACAGACTATAAAAACTTATAAGACATGTTTAGATCTTGCTCACATGACTTTTAGGGTATGTGGGATCAATATTTACCTCTGGTGTAATTTTCCTAAAATAATAGCTTCCATTAAAGTATTCAGATGGCACCATATGTAGCATTATACGGAAAGAGATGTCACACACCAACCTCTTGGGATGACGTTGGTGAGAGAATACTTGTAGGCCCAGAACTGGTGGAGGGAATTATGGGAAAGTTGAAGGTAATTCAAAACCACATCAAAGCAGCTCAAAGTAGGTAGAAGAGATATTCTAATAACTGAAGGAAGGATTTGGAATTTCAGGCAGGATATCATGTTTTCTTAAAGGTATCTCCATGGAAGGGAGTTATACATTTCGGTATGAAAGGTAAATTTAGTCTTAGGTATATTGGACCTTTCAAAATTTTAGAACAAATTGGGGCTGTATCTTACCATTTGGAAATGCCGCCAAGTCTCTCCAAATTTCACAATGTGTTCTACGTAACACTTTTGAGAAAATACATGCCTCACCCAAATCATGTAATCACTCATGAGGAAGTAGAACTGGAACCCAATATATCTTATTCCGAAGATCCATTCTGGATTCTTAATACAAGAGAACAAGTGCTGAGAAACCGGACGACTCGTCTGGTAAAAGTTCTACGGAGAAACCATAAGATGGAAGAGGCAACATGGGAACCTGAGGGAATTATGATGAAGAACCACCCGAGTCTTTTCATTCAGTAGTATTTTAGAAATTTTGAGGATGAAATTATTTAAAGGAGGGGAGAATATAACACCCAAAGCTTCCACAGTACACTTCTCTTTGAATAATATAGTACCGAGTGTTTTACGCAACTTTGAGTTCTAAAACACACCACAACCAATAAAACTAGCTGTTACGAATAGTAATACACACTTTTTAAAATTTTATACATTTTATCATTCAAAATGGACTTCTTTTTTGAATTTGTAATAATGATCTTTGCTTAGGGTGATTTTTTGGTATTTTTTTTTGAAAACATTCAATTTTTGATGAATATTGAAAATCACTAAATTCTAATTAAAAACAGCTTTTTTAATCAAAATAATTAATAGTGATAAATTATTAATTTGAGTGGTTTTAATATATATTAATTATATATTTATACTATTTAATAAAATTTTGGTCATTGGATGAAATTTCACATTTAAACTGAACATAAACAAGTGTCAATCTCTTGATAGTTATTATTTCATAAAAACACGCTTTTTTGTTTTGACAGTGGGAATTAATTTTAAATTAATTTCTTCCACTTCTTTGTTTTGAATTTAGAAAAATGGATTCCATTTTTATAATCAGGATTTACAAATTTTGTAAATAGTTATATTTTATTTTTAGACATTTTGAATAATTACTTCGGTAAATATTTCATATACCATTGATAAAGGGTAAATCTGATAAATAAGGGTAAAATATAATTTTATAATAATAATAAATTCCCCTAAAACATGTCCTAACACTATTGGTTGATACATGTATGACCATGGGAATCGTTGAGTATATTTTGGGACCCCATGGATCCACATGTAATTGATAATGACACTTTATATTAATTATGTTAAAGTAATACAAAAATGACAAAAGCATATAACTTTTAGTAAAACAATTTTTATATATGGTTATATATGTTTTATTTTCGACTATAAATATTCATTAAAAAGATAAAACGATTTAATACATAATGATATTTTATATATAATTTTTAGGCATTTAATAATTAAATTTATTTATGACACAATAATGATGTAGTATTCCCTTTATTAATGAAAGAATAAAAAAAATAGTATTATAAATGTTAACATAAATATAATTTGACAGTTTTGATGCCATAAATGAATTTTATTATTTAATATGACATGTTATGATTTATTAAATGAATTTTATTAGAATTAATAAAGTTTTTTAGACTTTAAAAAAAATCAATTATTAAATATTTTAAAAAATGACATAAATGAGTTTTAAAAATATATATTATATTATTAATTGATATTCTATATCTAAAAATATATGGTTCTGAAAAAGTACTTATATAATTAAAGGTGTATCATTAATGAACCACATGGGGGTCTCTTGATGTATATTTTATGTTTATTAACCATATAATATAAAAATACATTGTGACATGGTAAATGTCATACTATTTATTTGAGAGTTAAATATAAATGATAAGGTTAATATAGTAACCCAAACCTGTCTAAAATCTATTGGATGAATGTTTTTAGACCCATAACCACGATAGAATTTTAATAATCAACTTTTGATCTATTAGAAACCTAAAATGAATTTATTATAAATTAATAATTTATGTTTTTCCTAAAGTGCCCCTCCTCCCCCTTATAAAAGGACACCACTTCTAACCAATCCTTCATAGCATGAAAGCCTTTTTGTTGGTCCAACAACTACCCACATACCCACTAAAAGATCCTACCTTAATCCTAGAAGTAATAATTTCGTTATAAATCCAACCTAAGGATCCATTTTGATCAAATCAAAAGGAAGAACCTCAAGAAGAGGTGATGTTTTCACCACCCTTTTTCAAGATCCTTTCTTTTTAAACTTCTTATTTCTTTTTTTTCCATTCGAAAATAATAACTCAAGTATCATATATATACCTTTATGATATTATAAATATTATACAACCATATTCAGTATTCTATCCATCCTTTGAATGACATGTCAACATACGTGCATACGTACGACCTACCGTCTCCACGTCGTGGTGTAATTGTTATTCAATAGATTATTATTTGGAAGGGTATAATAATGTTGAGTAATTCAAGTAAATAATAAATATAACATGAAAATGATTCTTTATATAAGATATAAGATCAAATTATATATTATTTTAACATAGAAAAAATGATATTGTCACTCGTGCGTACATACAGACTACCGTCTCTATGAACGCGATGAGATTCATTCCCCATCATATCCATTCAAGTCTAATTCTCATTTGATGATTAAAAATAATTTTTAAGGACTTGATATAATTCTGAATATGAATAAGATAAAACCTATCTAAAACAAACATGGCTTATGTAACAAAACATATAAATGAAAACGAGTAAGTTAACACTTGAAACGACGATAATACTATGATATTATTAACAAAGAAATGTAAAAAGATAATATATGATATCATATTAATGTATATGATTCTTGTGTAATTTAATATAAATTATTTCACCATTATATAGAAGGTTAACCTAACCTCAACTAACGAAAAGTACAAGGTACGATTTTATTTCACAATCTTTTCATTATTTGAGGTTGTTTATACATAATTATCTAATGGGACCTCTTTATCATCTACATCCATGTTTCATAAAAATGTATTTCAAATCATTCGTACTATTTTACAAACTATGGTTTGAAGTAATTTATACCCTTGTATTACTTTTTATAATATTTTTATAAAGGAATATTTCCATCGTTTTTCAAACAAGGTCCTTTTTAAGCTTTTCGACAGAATTAAGGTAAGAATGTCTTTTTTTAACCTATGTGGTGGGTGTGGCTATTTTATACCATTATAAACTCATCAAATCATCCCTTAAAATATTATAAGAATATTTTTAAGGCAAATGTTTTATTTTATAATTATTTGACTATTAAATTATTTCAAAATAGAAATAGATATTTTTCTAAAAAGAGTTTTGATTTCATCTATGTCAACATCCTTTGATGGATTTTATGTTTATTTGGAGTTTATTTATTATGATACCAAACTTCCATATTAAATTGTATGTTTTGTGATATGTTTGACTGTGGATGTGTTATTTTTATACCATTCATGATTTGTGGGTAAATTATTGACATTTCATATGCTAGTTTTAATACGATTGTTTATGATATGTTTAAACCTTTTCATATGAAGAATGAATTGGACTTAGTAAGTGATGGGTGGAACCCGCTATAGCTCCTCAAAGCATTGGTAGGTCTCATGAGACAACTAGACATGGAATTGGTCGAGGACCCTTCCCAATTTGATTTATGGTTTTGTCCAAGGCCTTAATCATTTTTAGATGTCATGGACGAGGCCTTGAAAAAATGTTTCAGAATGTATGGAATTATACATTCCCTCATTATGGAAATAATATTAATGGTTCATGTGGTCATTCGACTAGTATAATACCAATGATTATGTTTTATTATGTCATTATTTACTCAGTTCATATTCCTTCCATAAAATAATTCTTGTTTATTATTTTTAAAGGCATGTTGAATCAATTATTTACCATGCTTAATATTTATGTCATTTTCCGCTGTATTACTTAGCCTGAATGAGTGTTTGGGCTCACCCCTTTATTTTGTTTCATTTTATCAATATATGAAGAAGTTTTTTAGGAGTGACCTGCAGGAATAATATAGGAGGCCTGGATGTTTCTAATGAAATATATTTGTGTTGTATTTCAATTCAAGCTATAAAGTTTAACTTATGTATGAATCTTATTTCAAATAATACTAAATTGATTGGTCTTTCGAGAAATGATTTCCTTGTGATCATGCCAATGTTATGTAATAACGCAGAAACTCTGGGTAACTAGGTTTGGGGCGTTACAGTAGGTATTAGAGGAAGTTTAGTAAGAACCTTGGAAACTAGATTTAGATAAACTTTGATTTGAGCACATAGACCTACGATGAACTTTGAGGATTAGTATACAAGAACAACCTAGAATTTTGGTATTGTAGAAATTTTGTAAGTTTTTCGAGCAATACATCCCTATATGGATAAAATAAGGAAGAGGTGGCTTTCGCACAGATGTAACTAGGGGTAAAAAACGATAACACCGCTTTGAGCTAGTCTCGAACAGAAGCTGGTGCACTACAAAGGGCCTTGCTGCACTCTTAGTTGTGAAACTCCTGGGGGATATGCTTAGGATAACTCTCATTTTCTTTACAAACCAATATGAAGGGTTTATGAGTATATACTTTCTCAAAGAAAACATTTTTATAATTATGGATTATATCCATAAACTGTTCAATTTATGTTAAGTGTTTTGCAAGTTTGGATTTATGTGCTGTGATTCATAAACTAATCTAGTGTATGTAATTGTTTAGAAATGGCACCTAGTGGAAGAAATGGAAACCTTATCCATGCACACACTCCATTTAGGGATTTACCTCCTTCTCAAGATAATTATAGTAAAGCTGGTGATGCAATTGGAACTGATCACCTAATCACCATACTGGGACAACTCACTCAAGTTATGAATAATAACCTTACCCGTATGGAGCACCCAGATCCATATCATGGAAGATCAATGTTAGATCGATTCATGAGGAAACAACCACCAACATTCAATGGGAGTACAAATCCCTTAGTATCTGAGAAATGGATAAAATTCATAGAGAAAATATTCCATGCCTTGGGGAGTAGCGAAATGGAAAAAGTTATCATGGCAGTTTACCGCCTCACTGGAGATGTTGATCAATGGTGGTCATTGATTCAAAACACGAAGGATGATGATGAAGTATCAAATATGGAATGTAGGGAGCTCAAATAGTGTTTCTTAGAAAAATACTTTCCTCATGACCATCGAGCAGATATTGAAACGCAATTTATGAGTCTGAGGCAAAAGGAGGATGAGAATGTAGCAAAGTATGAGCCTAACTTTACAAGGTTAGCGAGGCATTCTGCCGATTATATATGTAACCTAAGAAGTATGATTGAAAGTTTATTTGATGGGTTAAAACCATATCTCCATCGAGCAATAGTATCACAATCCTTGTCATCATATGAAGATATTGTCTCGTGTTCTATCAAGACAGAAAAGGAATTATCTAAGTCATATGACTTTAAATCAAATAAAGAGAAGAAGAGATCTGTCGAACACTCTGGGAAAGGAAATAAGGAAACAAGGAAGAAGGGAAGAATGGAATTTCCACCCTGTGATAATTGCGGATGGAAGCACCCTGGTGCCTGTCTAAAAGGAAAAGGAGTATGCTATAAATGTGGACAAAAAGGTCCTATAGATGGTGATTGTAAAGGAATGAAAGACACTACCAATGTTCAATACTACAATTACAGGGAGATGGGTCATTATGAAAATTAATTTCGTAAGCGTCAGGGAAACATACCTTAGAAAAGGCCTAGGGATCACATCCAAGCTTATGCAATCACTACTATTGAGTTTAAAGCCCCGAAAGATACGGTGGAAGGTAATTTAATGGTTTCCTCAAGTTTAAAAAATGATTTCTTTTATTTTGGATCATCACATTATATCATATCTTACCGGTTTTCTAATAAAATTAGATATTTCCAAATTGATTTAACAAGGGAGTTGTTAGTTAAAACTCATATGTAAAGTTTCATTGCTACAAGGTTCTATGGATCCTTTCCCATTAGGGCATACAAATGTTCTTTATCTGCTGATCTCATCGTCATACCCATGGATGAATTTGATATAATCCAAGGTCTGGATTGGCTTTCGGACCATGATGGGAAAAATTATTTTACGAAGAAAGAGGTTACTATTTTTGATGATGATGATAAAGAACACCTTATCTTTAGAGAAGAATCTTCACCACCTGATTCTTATCTAGATCAACCACCAATAGATCAAATAAATTCAATTATCAGGGAAGAAGAGAATGAAGTAACTGTGGGTGAGGAAAAGAATGCTCAAATAGAGGATGTACCTATAGTGAGAGAATATTTTGATGTGTTTCCAAAAGATTTACCTGGACATCCTCCAGAATGAGAAATTGAGTTTTCCATTGATTTAATTCCTAGTTTGAGGCCTATATCGAAGATCCCTTCTATAATGGCCACTGTGGAATTAGTTGAACTAAATAAACAACTAGACGAATTGAGTAATATGGGATTTATTCTCCCTAGTGTTTCTCTATGGGGATCCCATGTCCTTTTTGTTAAGAAGAATGATAGATCTATGAGGTTATGTATCGAATACAGGGAAATAAATTCTATAATAATAAAGAAAAAGTATCCCTTACCTCGCATTGATTATTTATTTGACAAACTGCATGGAGCTAAATACTTTTGAAAGATTTACCTTCGATCTGGATACCGTCAGTTGTGTGTGAATAAGAAGACATTCTGAAGACATCATTTCGAACCAGGTGCGAGCATTATGAGTTTATAGTAATGCCTTTTGGATTGACTAATGCACCCTCTGTATTCATGGATCTAATGAATAGAGTTTTCAATGAAGATCTCGATGAGTCTATGGTGGAATTTATTGATGATATCTTGGTATACTCAAATACCTATGAATATCATTAAATTACTCATGCATTATTCAGAAGACTCTTAGAAGACATGAATTATATGGGAAGTTTAGCAAGTGTGAATTCTGGCTTCAAGAAATTTCTTTTCATTGCCATATTATCTCTAAGGATGGAATATCTATTAATCCTTCTAAGACTAAGGCAATCCAAGAATGGCCGGCACTAACGAGTATGACCGAGGTACACTGTTTTATTGGTTTAGTACATTATTATCGACATTTCTTCTAGAATTTTGCCTGATTGGCGATACCCATTAACAAAGCTCACACGTAAAGGGTTTAAATTTCTTTTTATAAAAGAGTGTGAAGACTTTTTTCAATAACTGAAGAGAAGATTAGTAAATGCTCCTATATTGACTCTACCATCAAGGAATGATGGGTTCATTATTTATAGTGATTCATCGAAGAATAGACTTGGTTGTGTCCTTAGGTAGAATGATAGAATTATTTCCTATGCATCACGATAGCTGAAAATTCATGAGAAAAACTATACTATTCATGATCTTGATTTAGCTGCTGTAATATTTTCATTGAAGATATGGAGGCATTATCTATATGGTGAAAAATGTGACATTTATACTGATCACAAGAGTTTGAAGTATATTTTCTCAAATAAATAACTCAAAATGAGGAAAAAGAGATGGCTTGAACTACTCTAAGATTACTATTACAGGATTCACTACCACCCATGGAAGGAAAATAAGGTGGAAGATGCTATGAGTAGAAAAGATCATGGAGTTTTGAACAAAATTATAGTTGAAAAGGATCCTATATACATGGATCTAGTAAATATAGATATGAGAATCACCATGGAAGGTGAAACATCAATGATTTTTCAAATGGTTGCCAAACCATATTTACAAGAAATGATAAAGAGTTCTCAGACCGATGATGATGAATTTAAAAAGAATATTAAAGCTGAAAATGATGGGAGATTGAGTGACATTGTGTATGATGATGGAATTTCGAAATTTGGGAAGAGACTTTGTGTTCTCGATATAACTGATCTAAGAAAAGAATTTTTGGATGATTCTCATAGTTCCACTTTCTCTCTACACCCTGGGAGAACCAAAATTTATAGATATTTGAAGGAACATTTTTGGTGGGACAATATGAAGAGGGAGATTGATGATTTTTTGTCAAGATGTATGGTTTTTCAACAAGTGAATGTTGGAAGGCAACAGCCTGGTAGTGTATTTCAACCTCTTCCCATGCCTGAGTGGAAATGAGATAATATCCCGATGGACTTTTTCATGGGTCTACCAAAGAATCCTAGAAGGAACGATGCAATATGGGTCATTGTTGATCGTCTTACCAAGTCAGCACATTTTCTTGATATAAGGGAAGATTTACCACTTGAACGTCCAACAAGACAATATATTAATGTAGTTGTGGGGATTCATCGAGTACCCCTATCAATTGTTTCGGATTTTGATCCTCATTTTACATCATGATTTTGGAAAAGTCTTCAGAAAGACCTGGATACTAAACTCTTCTTGAGAACTACCTACCACCCCCAAACTAATGGAAAATTAGAACAGACTATTCAAACCTTAGAAGACATGTTGAGATATTTCTCACTTGACTTTCAGGGTATGTGGGATCAATATTTACCTCTGGTGGAATTTTCCTATAACAATAGCTTCCATTCAAGTATTCAGATGACACCACATGAAGCATTATATGGAAAGAGATATCTCACACCAACCTATTGGGATGATGTTGGTGAGAGAAAACTCGTAGGACCAGAACTGGTGGAGGAAATGATGGGAAAGGTAAAGGTAATCCAAAACCACATCAAAGCAGCTCAAATTAGTCAGAAGAGCTATGCCAATAACCGAAGGAATGATTTGGAATTTTAGTTAGGGTGTCATGTTTTCCTGAAGTTATCTCTATGGAAGGGAGTTATACATTTTAGTAAGAAAGGTAAATTGAGTCCCAGGTACATTGGACCTATCGAAATTCTAGAACGAATTGGGGTTGTAGCTTACCATTTGGAAGTGCCGCCAAGTCTCTCCAAAGTTCATGATGTGTTCCTTATATCACTGTTGAGAAAATACATGCCTGACCCAACTCCTGTAATCACTCATGAGGAAGTAAAATGGGAACCCAATCTGTCTTATTGAGAAGAGACCATCTTGATTCTTGATACAAGAGAACAAGTGCTGAGAAACTGGCTGACTCATCTGGTAAAAGTTCTATGGAGAAACCATTAGATGAAAGAGGCAACGTGGGAACCTGAGGAACTTATGATGAAGAACCACCCGAGCGTTTTCATGCGATAGTATTCTAGAAAACTTGAGGATGAAATTATTTAAATAATGGGAGAATATAACTCCCAAATCTTCCAGGGTACACTTCTCTTTGAATAATACAGTACCATGTGTTGTATGCAACTTCGAGTACTAACACACACCACAACCAATAAAACTAGCTGTTATAAATAGTAATACCCACTTTATAAAATTTTATACATTTTATATTTCAGAATTGACATCAGTTTTGGATTCGTAAAACCAAATTATATTAGAGTGATTTTTTGGTATTTTTCTGAAAACAATCAATTTTTTATGAATAGTGAAAGTCACTAAATTTAATTAAAAACAATTTTTTTTAATCGAAATAATTAATAGTGATAAATTTTGAATTTGACTGGTTTTAAAGTATATTTAGAATATATTTTTACCATTTAATTCAAATTTGGTCATTGGATTAAATTTCACATTTAAACCGGACATAAACAAGTGTCAATCTCTTGATAGTTATTATTTTCTAAAAACACGCTTTTTGTTTTGACAGCAGGAATTAATTTTAAATTAATTTCTGCAACTTCTATGTTTTGAATTTAGATAAATGGATTCCATATTTAGAATCAGGAGGTTTAAATTGTGTAAATAGGTAACTTTTATTCTTAGACATTTCGAATAATTATTTCTGTAAATATTTTATTTACCAAGGTTAAAGGGTAAATCCGGTAAATAAGGGTAAACATATTTATTATAATAATAATAAATAACAATAAAACATGTTCTAACCCTATTGGTTGATACAAGTCTGACCACGATCATCTTTTGGTAGATTTTGGGACCCCATTGATCCACTTGTAATTGATAATGACACTTTATATTAATTAAGTTAAAGTAAATACAAAAATTACATAAGAATATATCTTTTAGAAAATCAATTTTTACATAGGGTTATATATGTTATATTTTCAGCTATAAATATTCATTAGAAATATAAAACTATTTACTACATAATGGTATATTATTTATAATTTTTAGTCATTTAATAATTATATTTATTTATGACACAATAATGATGAGTATTTTTCTTATTAAAGAAAGAATCAAATAATTATTCTTAAAAATGTTAAAATAAAAATAATTCCATCATTCTGATGCCAACCAAGAGATTTATTAGTTAATATGACATTTTATTATTTCTTAAATGAATTTTTTTCGAATTAATAAAGTTTTAATGACTTTAAAAAAAAATAAATTATAAATATCATAAAAATTAACATAAATGAGTTTCTAAAACAAATATTATTTTATTAATTGATATTATATTCATAAAAATTTATGGTTCTTCCAAAGTACTAACATAATGATAGTTTTATCATTAATGGACTACTTGGGGGTTGCTTGAAATATATAGTAGGTTTACTATCCATATAATATAAAAATACAAAGTCACATTGTAAATGTCAAACTATTTGACTAAGAGTTAAATATAAATGATAAGGTTAATATACTAACTAAATCCTATCTAAAATCTATTGGATGAAATGTTTTCAACCCATACCCACCTTATACTTTTAATAATCCACTTTTGAGCCATTAGAAACCGAATATAAATTTATTATAAATCAATACATTAATTTTTTCCTAAATAGCCCCTCCTCCCCTTGTAAAAGGACACCACTTCTAACCAATCCTTCATACCTTCAAAGACTTTTGGTTCTGCCATTATCTACAAAAATCCCCTTATAACTATTATCTCTTAATACTAGATGACATCCTTTAGCCAGAAATCCATCACAAGGATCCCTTTTGATCAAATCAAAAGGAAGAACCTGAAGAAGAGGTAATGTTTTCACCACCCGTTTTCAAGTTCCATTCTTCATCAACATCTTATTTATTTGTTGTTTCAATTATAAAATAATAACTCCAGTATATTCTATATACTGTGATGTTATTATAAATATGTTACAACCATATTCAGTATTCTATCCATCTTTTTAATGACATGCCACCATACATGCGTACGTACGACCTACCGTCTCCACATCGTGGTGTAATTGTTATTCAATACATTATTATTTGGATGTGTATAATAATGAAATTTAATTCATGTAAATAATAAATATAACATGATAATGATTCTGTATATAATATATACCATCAAATTATATATTATTTTAATATAAAAAATGATATTGTCGCTCATGCGTACGTACGAACTACCATCTCCACGAACGCAATGAGATTCATTCCCCATCGTATCCATTCAAGCCTAATTATAATTTTATGATTAAAAATAATGTTTAAGGACTTGATATCACTCTGGATATGAATAAGATACAACCTATCCATAAAAAACACGGCTTATTTAACGAACCATATAAAATAAAACGAGTAAGTTAACACCCGAAACAACGATAATACTAATATATTATTAACAAAGCAATGATAAAAGATCATATATGATATCATTTTAATGTATATGTAACTTGTATAACTTAATAACAATTATTTCACCATTATATAGGATTTTAACCTACCCTCAACCAAGGAATATTATAAGGTAAGGGTTTATTTCACAATCTATTCATTATCTAAGATTGTTTATACATAATTATCTACTGGGACCTCTTTATCATCCACATCAATGTTTTGTAAAAATGTATTTCAAATAATTATTACTATATTACAAACTATGGGTTAAATTTATTTATACCATTGTATGAATTTTTATAAGATTTTTATAAAGGAATCTTTCCGTCGTTTTCCAAACTATGTCCTTTTTAATATTTTCGACAAAATTAAGGTAAGAATGTCTTTATTTTAACTTATGTGGTGGGTGCGGCTATTTTATACCGTTATAAACTCGTCAAAGATTCCCTTAAAAGCTTATAAGAATATTTTTAATGTAAATGTTTTATTTTATAATTATTTTACTTTTAATGATTTCAAAATAGAAAGAGATATTTCTCAAAAAAAATGATTTCATTTATGTTAACATCCTTTGATGGATTTTATGTTTATTTGGAGTTGATTTATTATGATACCAAACTTACATATTGTATTGAAGGTTTTCTGATATTTTTGACTGTGGATGTGCTATTTTTATACCATTCATGATTTATGGTTATTTTATTGACCTTTCGAATGCTAGTTTTAATACGAATGTTTAGGATATGTTTAAAACTTTTCATATGAGGAATTTATTGGAGTTAGTAAGTGACAGGGGGAGCCCACTATAGCTCCTCGATGAATCAGTAGGTCTCATGAGACAACTATACATGGAATTAGCTGAGGACCTTTCCCAATTTGATTTATGGTTTTGGACGAGGCCTTAATCATTTTTAGACATCTTGGATGAGGCATTGATAAAATGTTTCAGAATGTCCGACATTATACATTCCCTCATTATGGAAATAATATTGATGATTCATGTAGCCATTCGACTAGTATAATACCCACGATTATGTTTTATTATGGCATTATTTACTCAGCTCATTTTCTTTCCAAAAAAGTATTCTTGTTAATTATTGGTAAAGGAATGTGGTTTCAATTATTTACCATGATTAATATTGATGTCATTTCCACTGTATTACTTATCCTTACTGAGCGTTTGAGCTCACCCCTTTCTTATGTTTCATTTTACCTGGATATGAAGAAGTTATTTATGAGTTACCTACATGAATAATCTAGGAGGAATGGATGTTTCTAATGAATTATATTTGTGTCGGATTTTTATTCATGCTTTAAAGTTGAACTTATGTATGAATCATGTTTCCAATATTACTAAACTGGTCAGTCTTTAGAGACATGATTTCCTTGAGATCATGCCAATGTTATGTAATAATGCACTGACTATGGGTAACTTGGGTTGGGGCGTTATATTTGGTATCAGAGGAAGTTTAGTACAAACAATGGAAACTAGATTTAGATAAACTCTAATTATGGCACATAGACCTAAGATGGACTTTAAGGATTAATATAGAATAACTTTATGAAATTTTGGTATTGTAGAAATTTTGTGATTTTTCTGTGCAATACATCCCTGTCTGGATACGAGAAGGTAGAGGCAGCTCTGGCACATATTTAGCTAGGGGTAAAACCTGAAAACACCTCTTTGAATTCGACTCAACTGAGAAATGGTGCCCGACAACGGTCCTTGTTGCACTCTTGGTTACGACACTCCTGGCAGATATTCTTAGGATAATTCTCATTTTCTTTACAAAACATTATGATTGGTTTATGATTATATACTTCATAAAATAAAATTTTTTTATTATTATGGATTTTATCCATAAACTGTTCAATTTATGTTATGTTTTTTGCAAGTTTTTATTTATGTGTTGTGATTCATAAACTAATCTAGTGTATGACATTGTTTAAAAATGGCGCCTAATAGATGAAATGGAAACCGTATCAATGAACTCACTCCATGTAGGGATTTCTCTTATTTTGTATATAATTATAGTGGAGCTGGTGATGCAATTGGTGTTGATAAGCTAATCACCATACTGGGACAACTCACTCAGGTTATGAATAATAACCTTACCCATATGCAGCACCCAGATCCACATCGTGGAGGATCAATGTTAGATCAATTCATGAGTCCACAACCACCAACATTCAATGGGACTACAAATCCCTTAGTAGCTGACTAATGGATAAATTCCTTAGAGATAATATTCTATTCCTTGGGGAGTAGTGAAATGGAAAAAGTTATCATGTTTGTTTACCACCTCACTGGAGATGATGATCAATGGTGGTCATTGATTCAAAACAAAAAGGAAGATGATGAAGTATCAGATATGGAATGGAGGGATTTCAAAGATAGTTTCTTATAAAAATACTTTCCTCATGAACTTCGAGCAGATATAAAAAGACAATTTCTGAGTCTGAGGCAAAAGGAGGATGAGAATGTCACAAAGTATGAGGCTAAATTTACAAGATTAGCGAGGCATGATGAAGATTCTATATGTAACCCAAGAAATAATATTAACCTTTTCTTTTATGGGTTAAAACCATTTCTCCGTCGAGAATTAGTCTCACAATCCTTCTCATCATACAAAGTTATTGTCCCATGTGCTATAAAGACAGAAAAAGAATTCTCTAAGTCATATGACTTAAAATCAAATCAAGAGAAGAAGAGATCTACTGAACACTCTTGGAAAGGAAATAAGGAAATAGGGAATAAGGGAGGAATTGATTTTCCACCCTTTGATAATTGCAGATGGAAGCACCCTGGAGCCTGTCTAAAAAGAAAAAGATTAGGCTACAAATGTGGAAAGAAAGGTCATATAACTGGTGATTGTAAAGGATTGAAAGACACTACCAATGTTCAATGCTAAAATTGAAGAGAGATGGGAAATTATGCAAATAAATGTCCTAAGAATCAAAGAAACATACCTCAGAAAAGGCCAAGGGAACAAATCCAAGCTTATGCAATCACTACTGCTGAGGTTGGAGCCCCAAAATATATGATGGACGGTAATTTAATGGTATCCTCATGTTTAGAAAATGCATTATTTGATTTTGGATCATCACATTGTTTAATATCTTCCCGGTTTGGTAAGAAAATTAGATATTTCCAAATTGATTTTACAAGGGAGTTGTTAGTTAAAACTCTAACGGGAAGTATCATTGCTACAAAGTTCTGTGGATCTGTTCCCATTAGGGCATATAAATGTTCTTTATCTGCTGATCTCATCATCTTACCCATGACTGAATTTGATATAATCCTTGATATGGATTGGATTTCAGACCATGATGCAAAAATTTATTACAATAAGAAGGACGTTACGATTTTTTAGGATGATGATAAAGAACACCTTATCATTAGAGTAGAATTATCACCACCTGATTCTTATCTAGATCCACCCCCAGTAAGTCAACTAAATTCAGTTATCGGGGAGGAATAGAATGAAATTACTTTGGGTGAGGATAATAATGTTCAAATATGGGATATACCTTTAGTGAAGAGAATATGTTGATGTGTTTTCAGAAGATTTACCTGGACATCCTCCAGAATGAGAAATTGAGTTTTTGTTGATTCAATTCCCGTTTGAGGGCCTATATCGAAGACCCCTTATAGAATGGCCACTGTGGAATTAGTTGAACTAAAGAAACAACTAGAATAATTGAGTAATATGGGATATATTCAACCTAGTGTTTCTCCATGGGGATCCCCTGTCATTTTTGTTAAGAAGATAGATGGTTCTATGAGGTTATGTATCGACTGCAGGGAAATAAATTCTATAAAAATAAAGAACAAGTATCCCCTATCTCGCATTGATGGTTTATTTGACCAACTGCATAGAGATCAATACTTTTCAAATATTGACCTTATATCTGGACACCATCAATTGTGTGTGAAGAAGGAAGACATTCCGAAGACAGTATTTCGAACCAGGTATAGGGATTATGAATTTATAGTAATGCCTTTTGGATTGACTAATGCACCCTCTGTATTCATGGATCTAATGAATAGAGTTTTCAAGGAATATATCAATGATTTGGTGGTGGTATTTATTGATTATATCTTGGTATACTCCAAAATCTACAAAGATCATGAAAATAACTTGCACATTATCCTGAATACTCTTAGAAGACATGAATTATATGGGATGTTTAGCAAGTGTGAATTATGGCTTCATGAAATTTCTTTTCTTGGAAATCTTGTCTCTAAGGATGGAATCACTATTGATACTTCTATGACCTTGTAAATACAAGAATTTCCAGCACCAATGAGTATAACCGAGGTATGCATTTTTATAAGTTTAGCAGGTTATTATCGACGTTTCTTCAAGAGTTTCACCTGATTGGCTAACTCATTAACAATGTTCACACGTATAGGGGTAACATTTGTTTGGACAAAAGAGTGTGAAGAATGTTTTTAAGAACAGAACATAAGATTATTCAATGCTCCTACATTTACACTACCATCTGGGAATGATGGGTCCGTTATTTATAGTGATGCATCGAAGAAAATACATGGTTGTGTCCTAATGCAGAATGATAGAGTTATTTCATATGCATCAAGGGAGATGAAAATTTATGATAAAAACTATCCTACTCATGATCTTAAGTTAGTTGCTGTAATCAATGATTTGATGATATGGAGACATTATCTCTATGGTGAAAATGTGATATCTATACTGATCACTAGAGTTTGAGGTATAATTTCTCACAGAAATAACTCAACATGAGGCAAATGAGATGGCTTGAACTACTCAAAGATTATGATTTCAGGATACAATACCACCCAGGTAGGTAAATAATGTGGCAGATGCTTTGAGTAGAAAAGATCATGGAGTTTTGAACAAGATGAGAGTTGAAAAAGATCTTATATACATGGATCTAATAATAATGGGTATGGGAATTACCATGGAAGGTGAAACATCAATGCTTTTTCAAATCATTTCCAAACCATCTTTACTAGAAAAGATAAAGATTTCTCAGACCGATTATGAAGAGTTTCAAAAGAAGATTAAAGTAGTGAATGATGGGAGATTGAGTGAATTTGTGTGTGACTATGGAATTTTAAAATTTGGGAAAATACTTTGTGTTCCCAATATAACTGATCTAAAAATAGAATTGTTGGATGATGCTCATAGTTCAAATTTCTATATACACCATGAGAGTAGAAAAATGTATGGATATTTGAACGAATATTTTTGGTGGGACAACATGAATAGGGAGTTTTCTGATTTTGTGTCAAGATGTATGGTTTTTCAACAAGTGAAAGCCGGAAGGCAATAGCCTAGTAGTGTATTGCAACCTCTTCCCATACTTGAGTGGAAATGGGATAATATCATGATGGACTTTGTCAAGGGACTACCAAAGACTTCTAGAAGGAACGATGCAATATGGGTCATTGTTGATCGTCTTACCAAATCAGCACACTTTCTTGCTAAATGGGAAGATTTTCCACATGAACACCTAGAAATACTATATATTATTGAAGTTGTGATGCTTAATGGAGTACCTATATCAATAGTTTTGGATCGTGATCCCCATTTTACATCAAGATTCTGGAAAAGTCTTCAGAAATCCCTGGATACTGAACTTCATTTGATCACTACCTACCACCTCCAAAGTGATGGACAATCAGAACAGACTATTTAAACCATAGAAGACATGTTGAGATATTTCTCACTTGAAATTAAAGGTATGTGGGATAATTTTTTACCTCTGGTGGAATTTTCCTATAATAATAGCTTCCATTCAAGTATTTGTATGGAACCATATGAAGCATTATATGGAAAGAGATGTCGCACACCAACCTTTTGGGATGGCATTGGTGAGAGAAAACTCATAGGCCCATAACTGGTGGATGAAACGATGGGAATGGTGAATGTAATCCAAAACCACATCAAAGAATCACAAAGTAGGCAGAAGAGCTATGCCGATAACCGAAGGAAGGATTTGGAATTTCAGGGAGAAGATCATGTTTTCCTGAAGGTATCACCATGGAAGGGAGTTATACGTTTCGATAAGAAAGGTAAATTGAGTCATAGGTACATCAGACTTTTTGAAATTCTAGAACGAATTGAGGATGTAGCTTACCATTTGGAAGTAATTCCATGTATCTCTAAAGTTCATGATGTGTTCCACGTATCACTGTTGAGAAAATACATGCCTGACCGAACTCATGTAATAACTAATGAGGAAGTAGAACTCAAACCCGATCAATCTTATTATGAAGAGCCCGTCAGGATTCTTGATACAAGAGAACATGTGCTGAGAAACCAGATGAATCATCTGGAAAAAGTTCTATGGAGGAACCATTAGATGGAAGAGGCAACGTGGGACCCTAAGGAACATATGATGAAGAAGCACCCAAGTCATTTCATGCGGTAGAATTCTAGAAATTTATGAGACAAAATTATTTAAAGGAGGGGATAATATAACACCCAAAGCTTCCACGGTATGCTTCTCTTTGAATAATATAGTAGCGTGTGTTGTATGCAACTTTGAGTTCTCACACACACCACAACCGACAAAACTAGCCGTTATGAATTGTAATACCCACTTTTTGAAATTTTATACATTTTATCATTAAAAATAGACATCATTTTTGGATTCTTAATATCAAAATTAGCTTAGGGTGAATTTTTGGTATTTTTATGAAAGCTTACAATTTTTTATGATTAGTGAAAATCACTAAATTTTTATTAAAAAAATAATTTTGAATCGACACAATTAATGGTGATAAATTTTTAATTTGAGTGGTTTTAATGTATATTTAAAATAATTTTTTACCATTTAATACAATTTTGGTCATTGTATGGAATTTTACAGTTAAGCCGGACATAAACAAGTGTCAATCTCTTGATAGTTATTATTTCTTAAAAACACACTTTTTTGTTTTGACAACGAGAATTAATTTTTAATTAATTTTTGCTACTTATGCGGTTTGAATTTAGAAATATAAATTCCATATTTAGAATCAGGAGGTCCAAATTGTGTAAATACGTATCTTTTATTTTTAGACATTTTGAATAATTATTTCGGTAAATATTTTATTTATTATGGTTAAAGGGTAAATCTAGTAAATAAGTGTAACAAATAATATTATAACAATAATAAATTAACCTAAAACGTGTCATAACCCTATTTTTTGATACATATCTGACCATTGGAATATTTGGGTCGATTTTGGGATCCCATGGATCCACTTGTAAATGATAATGACACATTATATTAATTAAGTTAAAGTAAATTAAAAAATGACATAAGCATATATCTTTTAGAAAATTAATATGTAAATAGGGTTATATATGTTATATTTTTGACAATAAATATTTATTATGAATCTAAAATTATTTCCTACATAATGGAATTTTATTTATAATTTTTAGACTTTGAATAATTAAATTTATTTATGACCCAATAATGATGCAGTATTTTTCATTATTAATGAATTTATCAAATAATTAGTATTATAAATGTAAAAATAAATATATTTTTAAAGTTTTGATTCCATAAAAGAATTTTATTACTTAATATGACATGTTATAATTTCTTTAATGAATTTGTTTCGAATTAATAAATTTGTTAAGACTTTAAAAAAAATCAAATATTAAATATTGTCAAAATTGACATAAATGAATATTTAAAACAAATATTATATTATTAATTGATATTCTATTCTTAAAAATATAATGTTTTAAAAAAGGACTTATATAATGATTGGTGTATCATTAATGGACCACTTGGTGGTCTCTTGAAAGTATATAGTAAGTTTATTAACCATAAAATATAAAAATAACAAGTGACATGGTAAATGTGAAACTATTTAACTAAGAGTTAAATATAAATGATAAGGTAAATATAGTGACCCAAACCTGTCTAAAATCTATTGTATGAATGTTTTGAGACCCATCCCAACCTTATATGTTGAATAATCCACTATTGATCCATTCAAAACCGACTATGAATTTATTATAAATTAGTACTTTATGTTTTTCCTAAAGAGTCCCTCCTCCCCCTTATAAAATGACACCACTTCTAACCAATCCTTCATACCTTAAAAGCCGTTTGGTTCGGCCAAAATCTGCCAAAATAACCTCTAAAATATCCTCCCTTAATCCTAGAAGCCATACTTTAGTCAGAAAACCAACCTAAGGATCCCTTTTGATCAAATCAAAAGGAAGAACCCGAAGAAGATGTAATGTTTTCACCACCCTTTTTCAATTTCCTTTCTTCTTCAACATCTTATTTCTTTGTTGTTTCAATTATAAAATAATAACTCCATAAAATTCTATAAAATGTGATGTTATTAAAAATATGGTACAACCATATTCAGTATTCTCTCCATCATTTGAATGACATGACACCATTGGTGCTTATGTACGACCTACCGTCTCCACGTCGTGGTGTAATTATTATTCAATACATAATTATTTGGATGGGTATAATAATGATGTGTAATTCATTTAAATAATAAATATAACATGATAATGATTCTTTATATATGATATACCATCCAATTATTTGTTATTTTAATATAAAAAATGATATTTTCCCTCTTGCGTACGTACGAACAACTGTCTACATGAACGCGATGAGATTCATTCCCCATCGTATCAATTCAATTATAATTCTAATTTGATGATTAAAAATAATGTTTAAGGACTTCATATCATTATGGATGTTAATAATATACAACCTATCCATAAAAATCAAGTCTTGTGTAACAAAAATATAAAAGAAAACGAGTAAGTTAACACCCGAAACGACGACACTACTAAGATATTATTAACAATGAAATGTTAAAAGATCATATATGATATCATATTAATGTATATGATTTTATTATAATTTAATAACAACTATTTCATCATTATACAATAGGTTAACCTACCCTCAACCAAGGAAAAGTACATGGTAAGGGTTTATTTCACAATCTCTTCATTATCTGAGATTGTTTATACATAATTATCTACTGGGACCTCTTTATCATCCACATCCATGTTTCTTAAAAATGTATTTCAAATCATTCTTAATATTTTACATACTATGGGTTAAAGTCATTTATACCCTTGTATGCCTTTTTATAAAGTTATTATAAAGGAATATTTCCGTCATTTTCCAAACAAGGTCCTTTTAAACCTTTTCGACAAAATTATGGTAAGAAAGTCTTTTTTTTAACTTATGCGGCAGGTGCGGCTATTCTGTACCATTATAAACTCGTCATAGCTTCCCTTACAATCTTATAGGAATATTTTCAAATAAAATGTTTTATTTAATAATTATGTGACTATTAAATGATTTCAAAATAGATGGATATATTTCACTAAAAAGCAATTTCATTTAATCTATGTCAACATCCTTTAATGGATTTTAATTTTATTGGGAGTTGATTTCTTAAGATACAAAACATCCATATTGTATTGAAGTTTTTGTGATATGATTGAATATGGATGTGCTATTTTTAAAACATTCATGATTTATGGTTAAAGTATTAACATTTCGTATGCTAGTTTTAATAAAAATGCTTATGATATGTTTAATAATTTTCATATGAGGAATGTATTGGACTTAGTAAGTGACGATTGGATCCCGTTATAGCTCCTCGATGCATCGGTAGGTCTCATGAGACAACTAGATGTGGAATTGGACGAGGCCCTTTTGCAATTTGAATTATGGTTTTGGATGAGGCCTTAATCATTTTTAGACATCTTGACCGAGGCCTTGACAAAATGTTTCAGAATATACTGTATTATAAATTCCCTCATTATAGAAATAATATTTATGTTTAATGTGGTCATTAAACTATTATAATACCCTTTATTATGTATTATTATGGAAATATTCACTCAAATCATATTATTTCCATAAAAGTATTATTTTTTATTATTGGTAAAGGCATGTGGTTTCAATTATTTACCATGCCTAATATTTATGTCATTTTCCGCTAAATTACATACCCTTACTGACCATTTGAGCTCACCCCTTTATTATGTTTCATTTTCCCAGGATATGAAGAAGTTAGTTTTGAGTAACCTGCAGGCATAATATTGGAGGCTTGGATGTTTCTAATGAAATATTTTTGTGTTTTGTTTATCTTCAAGCTGTAAAGTGGAACTTATGTATGAATCTTGTTTCCAATAATACTAAACTGATCGGTATTTCATGACATGATTTCCTTGTTAGCATGCCGATGTTATGTAATAATGCACCGACTTTAGGTAACTAGGGTTGGGGTGTTACATTTATAAATTGTTAATGGATTAATTTATTTTCATTTAATCCAATTATGTTCATTAGAAGTAATTCCACTATTAAATTAGACATAAACACATGTCAATGTTTTGATAGTTTTTTTATAAAAACCAATTTTTTTGTTTTGACAACATTTAATTTTAAATTATTTTCTACAAATTATGTGTTTTGAATTTGAAAAAATGGATTCAATATTTATAATTGAAAGGTAATTTTTTTTCATAGGGTCCTTTTTTTGAAAATTATAAATTGTAACAATAGTAATTATATTTATGTACCATAGTAAAAAGGTAAATCTCGTAATCAAGGGTAAAAATTAAAATATTATATTAATATAAAACTACCCAAACACGTATCTTAATCACTTTTTATGAGATATGGACTACAATTGGCATCATTGGGTAGATATTAGGTCCACATAGATCCACTTGGGTGTCATATTGACCTTATATAATATTTTATTAAATGAAAATGGAAATACAACCTAAACATGTATCTTTGGATAAATGAATATTAATATAGGGTTATATAACTTATCAGTCTTACTATAAATTGTTAATTTAAATATAAAAATCTTTCATATACAATGGTATTTTTCTTACAGTTTCTAGAAGTTAAATAAATATCGTTTTAATTACACAATGATGATGCTAGGATGAACTTATTAATGAAATATTCAAATAAATAATATTATAAATATTTAAATAAAAGTAATTTTAATAATTATATTACCTAAAATAATTTAATGGAATATTATGACATAGAATCTTTATGGTAATTCCTTTTATTCAATGTAATCCATTTGTTATGACTTTATCAAAAATAAATTTCTATATAGTGTCAAAATTTACAAAAATGAGTTTTAAAAAAATTCTACTTAATTAAAATATATACTTGTCCTAAAAATATATGAATTGTTCAAATTATTTATATAATGATTCAAATTTAATCAATTATCAAATTTTTGTTGGAATTCTAATTTATTGTATCTATTTTAACAATATATTATATAAATATAAGAATAAATTGTATGAGTTAATGTTTTTATCAAAGGGTTAATGATAAAAGATAAGGTTCAATTATTCACATAAAATTGTATAATGTAATTAGATTATATGTATATGAAAATAAATTATCCTATTTTTAAATACACATGTTTTGTACCATTTGAAACTGAAAATCAATTAATAGTTAAATATTATTTCAAGGCATTCCAAAAGTGCCACTCCTCCATCTTATAAAAGGCCACCACAACTAACCACATACTAACCCCTCTCCAACCCATTGTCTTTTCCAAATGATACTAATATAAGGTCCTAACATCCACACCTTACTCTTAGAATCCTTAACTAGGGTTTATGACAATTATGTGAATCTTCTTGGCATAAATCAAAAGGGGTTACTTGTTTTAGATGTATTCTCTTCTCTAAAGTTCATTTCCTTTATGTTTTTCTCCACTCCATATGATATTATTATTATAGTATTAAATAACACCACTAGTATCCTCAATATAATAAAATTATGTTATGTTAATTATTCGAACCATACTTATACACTCACCTCCATCTAATGGATATGAATATATTGTAACTGTACGACAAACTACTACCTCACGAAATGATGGTTGTTCAATTTTCTCATTCCACATCTCATGGTAGCCATTATAATGGAACTATATTTATATATGATATATATAATATTTATATTTTCTCTTGCCTTCTGTAATTTTTATTTAAAACATATCTTTATTCTTTCCATAATGTGTAAATATGATAATTTAATTTGAGGAAGTGATGAGTACCACCCCATCAAAGTGATATGACACATTAATTCCATACATGGAACATATTAAGGATGTAATAATTGAAATTATTTAAAATATATAATCAATATATTATACTGTAATTATTATTTAATTATTTATCATTTAGTTTTCATTTCATTAATATGATATAGAAATTAATGTTGTGTTCATGCGTACGTACAACCTACAAACTCCACGAATGATGAATTTTATTTCTTATCTCAAATTATTATTTAATATTATAAATATATGTATATATAAGATCTATATGATATTTAAGTCGTTAATACGTTTTGGAAAATTATTTAATGTTGACTACATGATCAATTTACATCAAAATAAGTTCATTTTTAACTAAAGTACCAAACATGGATGAAACATCTCATATGAATGAAAATAATTAAAAAATTTCTAAAAGATGGTTAGAAGATAAATAAGAGAATTAATAAAATTTCAAAATGATATATATTGTATTAATTTATATAATTTTATTATTCAAGAATATAACGAATGAATAGTATAGGTCTTTTTCATGGTAAGTTGATTTCTAATCATAATCTCCACTAATTTCAGTTTACGTATTTTTGATCGATTATATTATGTGATTATTATGTGAGGAATCAATATTTATTTATTTATGTTCTAATTTACTCTTCAATTTCTGTGGAAAAATTATTGATTCATTTAATCACACCATTAATAAATTCTTATGTCATTGAGACAAATTTTTAAAGGGAAATATTAATTCAATATCATTTCGTTGAGTTCTATATCCTAGTCATTGGTTTTGTTCTTCCAAGAATATGTGTGAATTAGCTATGAATATTTTACATTTAGTATGAAAATTTATTGGATGTGTTTATATTTTTCACTAATAATTATGTCATTTATTTATCCTTAATATAATGATACATACATTTTAGGGGATTTTGTCTCAATCTCCTTTCATTGATGAATATATTGATATTGTGAACATTATTTATCCTTTAACATGTATATACGACCCTTTTTGACATGTTATATCATGAATTGAAATATTTTCATTATATTTAATGTTTTTTTAATGTTGTTCATTAATTATATTTATTCAATTGTTTCTAAATTTGAAAGTGGATTTTTTGATAAAATATAATTTTCAATGTTCTAATGATTAGTTCTTCTAAATCATTATAATTAATTTCAATGATTTAAAAATGGTTTTATAGATTAATTAATTTGTAAATATAAAATATAATATTTAAATTATATACTTTATTTTAAATGATTCACTATATTATGGGACACATTGATTCCGTGATCTATTTATTAAATGTTTTAAATAGTTTTGGATATGGAATGAATATTTCAATATCTTGAATTGATTTATTGTGATTGATTAGTGAAATATTGATAATTTCAATCATTTAGTTCTTATAATTATGTAATGCTACCTTGATATTTTATGGGTGGAAAAGTGATAGACCAAATATGTGTTGTTCTATGATAAACCTAGGTTATCTGAGCACGTGACAGCTCTCCAATGCATTGGTTAATGTGAAAAATGTAATTTTTATGGTTTCTCCTAAGGTATTTAAGGAATATTATAAGATTGGTATTCAAAATATAACAATGTAGGTTACTCCTATTGAGGGTGTGAAAGCTAAAAAGTATCTATATTATGGATGCAACAAGTTAACATTATGATTTATGATTTCTATGACTTATTCTTAAATATTATTATTTTATGTGGTATGATAATGAGATTATGTTTTATTAATGAAAAGTATTATTTCATTTATTTTTATGTATTCATGGACTAATGTTTTCATTCCTTATTTTATAAACCTTACTGTTCTTTTTATGTTCGTCCAATGTTTTTGAAATTTTTTCACAGTTTATAAGGTATGATTAAAGAATCCAATAATTCATCAAGATTCTTATCAAGAAAATAATTCTTTTTTGTAAGGATATTTATTATTGTGAATTTTTTTGATATATTATAAGTGTTAACTTTTTAATTTTCTAGATATTAAGTATAACTTATATCCAAATTCAATACAACTCTAAACCAGAATATATTCTCATAATGAAATATTGATTTTATTCAAGATTACCTTATGGTTAATGTTGGGGACTTATACCATATAGGTTTTTACTAACACATTATATAATTGAAAATCAATAAAATTTATCCTCAAGTGGTTTATCACATGGTTATGCAATTCCCACATAAAACTACAATGGTCCCTATACCACCATGAATAGTTTAATTCATCAACATCATCATCATTGAGAATCTCATTGTATATAAAAATAATATTCCATTAAAATAAATTCATATACATCATGGTCCGACATTGTATAAAAACTTCCAAGAACATATATTAGATTACTCTCTATGTGCTATTATTGACACACTAATCAGTTGGTCCTCCTTTATTAGTGATAACAATTACAAAGGAAGTCTTATACCATTCATGTGAATCATGAACTGATAATAATTATTGATGATATTCCTTTTATGTCTATGTTAAATGAAAAAATGCAAAATGAATCATATCTCAAAAACACTATCTCAATTAAATTATTTGAAATCATGTAACTCCTAACATCATATTCTAAGTACATAAATCGAATTCACCTTGTAACATTGTTTTATTACCATGAATGATGTTTATGATGAATTAGTCTAGTATCCATCATAGGTATAGAAATATTATAACATGACTTTTCTAAGTTAACACACGGAGTAAGAATACAATAGAACAAGCAATAATATCACATTGTAACATCCTAGACTAGATAGAATTGAATAGTAAATCGTTTGGTGTTTCCATGTAGCCTTAATAACCTATCCACATATACACGAGATAGCTGGCTAGTTGTACATGTCAAAGAGGAACCATATTGTGAATATACCACAAATATTAGTGCGTGATATCCTAAATTAAATAACCATATTTATTAAATATAAATTAATAGTGAAAAAATAATCAAAAAAAGATAACAAATATAAAAATATAAATGAAACATAAAATAACTCAGAGGTTATATAATATACATAAAGGTTCACCGAATAGTCAAATCACATGTGAAAATAAAATAATAAAAAATAATATTGACTCTACTCCAAAATATTTTTTACACCTTATATTATCCTCAAAAAATCAATATATCTTGATATATAATTATAATCCTAGAACCATATACAACATATTCCTAAAAAATATGAGATTTTATTTTGGTTTCTTTGTGAAATGGAGGCGTGAACATGATAGTAATATGTAACTCTATTTCAGAACCACCAATTCTATATCATACATGGTCAGTAAACATAGTTTTATGTGTATGTTTCATATTCTAAATAAAAAACTAACTAATGATAAAATAGAAAAACCACTACTGTTTCCCTTCTTATGGACCTAATTATTCATACTAAATTTAAGTAATATTTTATATAGTTTTGGGGACTTTTTGATGATTTTTCTGACTATAAAATTACCCTAGGTATTTCAGCCTTATACTTATGTATAGTTATGGGGGCCTGAGCACCCGGGAATATAGTATAATACCATGGGATCTTAATCTTCCATGTTATTCAATATTATTACCTGTGAAATATATGTACCCAAAATAATAGCATGGAGAAAGATCCAACCCATTTGATAATGACTCCAAAAAACTAATCCCCATTAAAGTGAGGTATTAAATCATTCCAACAATAGACACCACATTCCATGGAATATAGCATGTGGTGGGAGCAATTTAATACCAGTAAGTAATAAAAATCCACATCCAAATATATGGAATCATTATAATTTGTGTCAATGACCTCCCTTTTAAGAAAATTTTAGTTTTGATCAGAAATAATAATATAATTGTTTTTTTCCATTTAAAATAAAATAATTCACATCATAAGTTTCCATTCCACTATATGTTCATAAACCACATCATACCCAAATTCATATGTGTTTTTTGGTGAATGTATTTTTATTAATATATGTTAACATTATGTAACCCATCATAAAAAATTGGATTAGGCTATAATGTGCTTGTTCCAAAACTTCCACATTCAAATGGAACTGAAACATCAATTCAGGTTTTAGGTTGCATTATATGTCATCATTGACTCTTTATTAGGCCATTATATATTTTAATAACCTAATAGGGTCTATTAAACAATAACATAGAGAAAAAAATATAGGCTTTACCAGATCACCACATAACATGGGTACTCTACATGGGTCCCACAGATCACATTATAAAAAAATTACCATACATGATGTGTTTAATCAACATATCAAATGTTGGTTTAACTATACTAAACATGGTATAATAGAAAAAACATGTTCAATATCATCTTGATTTGTTAAATAGTTGTAAATATTCCAATCTATTATCTCATGTAGCATCATTTTTCACAATTCTTATATGGTTTCTCACTCTTCTATAAGGCCAATAATGGTTGAAAAAAAAACAATTTATCACACAACTCTAATTGGTGGTATTATTGGGATACTAGACATGGTCCACTATGTCATATCCCATTAAGCATAACCTAGGGACAGTCCTCAAGGGGATACTACTAAAAAGAGAAACCATTTGAATCAAACCCATAATAATTTGAGGATTCTATAATCTTTTGAACAAGGGACAATATGATCTTAGAACCTTGATCAGATCATACGAGGAACAAAATTTAAAAAAATTTAAAAAAATCAACTTATTCTATGACATGGTTTAACAAATTTAGTAAGAAGAAGTTGCGTCGATTTCATCATAAATAAAATGAATTAAACTGTATAGTGAGTAACAAGGTCCGAATATCCCATTTCATTGATTTAGTGTTTCATTATAACAGACTGAAGATTTTCCTAAGGTCAAAATGGATCATCCATCATCCACCCAAATCCTTGAGCATCACTCAATATCTAACCTATCACTGAAAAAATAAAAAAACTATAATCAATAAAATTATTAATTGAAAAAGTAATAACTTATTATAAAATATTCAGAATATTTCATAATTAATGAAACAATTACTATTTGGCCTCCTTATAGAAAAACGAAAACCATTTCATGTTAAAGGTATATTACGTGCACCCAACACTATCTCAAGAATATTCATTATAATACAATATCATTATAATAATATACACATGTCAAAATAAATGAAACCACTCAAAATTAAATATGTAATATATTATCCTTCAATATCCATGAGACTTCATGAAAATGGAATCCACAAATTCCTTCATCACTAATAAAATGAAGGAAATTTTATTCATTTTTAATTCCACCAAACTATAGTTCAATTGGAATAAAACTATTATATGGAGTGAAAATAATTATCGAAAGAAATTTAAAGGGTTGATGCAGGCCAGTGGATGAGTATTCAAACCTTAAATAGAAATAAATTTCCATAATAAACGCCCATTGGTCATTGGAAAATATAATTATAGAAGGGGGTTGGTCCCATGATCATCATAATAAAAATATTGAAAAGTGGGTGGAGAATGTTTCTTTATGTTAGAGTTGAAAATTAATGATTAACCACTTTTAATTCCATCGATTAGCCATTATTCATTTTTCTTATACAGGTTCAATAAGAATTCCATCTTCTATGTGGTGGAAAACCAATTGCTTCATAATTTTACTATGCATCCTATGCACTCTTTCCCTCCTCAAAATTTCACTTGAATGTCCAGAAAATACTCAAACACATAATAATTAACAAGAATATCTTTTTTGGATGTTTTCACCTTTGGAATATTATTCCAAATTCAAATTCAAAATTCAACCATTCAAAAGTGGAAAAATAATATTCACTCGAAAATATTGACAACCATATGGACGCACATTCTTACAATATTGATGATGTTACAGTTGATATGGATATGTAATTAATATGTTCATCCCACATGATGGTCAATATATTATGATACAATGTAATTTAAAATAAATATTACATTAGATAATATTCCCAATTGATGATTATCTGATATTTTTTGAGACACGCTATAAATATTATAAATATTAAATCATTATAAATGGTGACCAAGGAGAACCAAAGGGTGTGAAATATTTTATTGTTATCATATTTTTCTATTAACATTATTTAAGATCATATAATAATTTTCATTCTCTTTAATTTGTGGAAACATTTAATGATACTATTGGTGGTGGACTAGAATGTTATATATGCACCCTATTCAGGTGAACAATTAATTAAGAATATTTTATTGTCAATTATATTGTTCAAGGAAATCCCCTTATCATTTTTGGTGGAGATCTTGGTTAGAGTTGTGATTTGAGAATAAACTCTTAAACATATTTAATTTATTATTATAATACCCTTCAACTTCATGTTGTAAAATATGAATTTGGAATACCTATGTTAGATCATTTTTCATGTTGTATGATTGTTTTAAATTACTAATAAATATTTTATATAGAACATTATTAATATGTATTAACAAATTCAAATGTGATGAAGAGTGCGTCATTTGTAATATTATTATTTCAATATATTAATAATGAATAATGGATAATATTTGTTTGGTGGTGATAATGAACATAAGGAATAAATTTTTTGACGGTATTGTTGATCCCACTAAACTTTTGAAATTTTATATTAATTTCTTTCAATATATAAATAAGAATAATATTTTATAATTAAATTCTTGTAACAAGTCACTATGGTAAAAAATAGGAGTTCTTATGAAAGTAAATATTATATGGGGAGAATTTTTAAGACTAATCTATATATTGACTAATTTGTGGTATTAATGTTATGTATTTATATTTAATAACATGTTTTTTGAAATGTAAAATCCATTTAAATAAGATGATTATAATCAATTTTTAATTCATATGATAATGGAAAAGAAAATTGAGTTGCAAAGAATAGTTCATATAATTGAAGATTTTGATACTTTGTGATTTGGAATAGTTATCATGTTATATTTAATTGGACATTTATTAGTTTCACCATTGAATTTTTTTAGGTTTCATTTAATGAATTATTTGTTGAAAAACTATGTTTTTGTTTTTTAATTTGTGATAAACACATATAACCACTGGTGATAAAAATACAATAAAACATAAGATAACGTGTAAAGGTAATTTTTTTACTATAATATTTGCAATGGAAATGTTGAAATCCTAAAGGATATGTGAAGGTATTTTACATGATACACATGTTGGTTGATAAAACCTACATCTACATTATCATTATCTGTAACCAATATAAATGTAAAATCATTTTACCAATAGTTATGTGAAGATAAAGAGGAACAATGTGAAGGTAGTAATCATAATGTTAATCTTAAATATGTTAATATTGGAAATATATAATTTCTATTTTTGGAATTAATGTAACATTAATTGTAGTGATTCATATTTTTTTCTATAAAATTATGAGATATCAAGATGATCATAGACATAACATGGTCATAAAAATTATTTTAGTAGCACATGAAGATATAACAACAACATATATAGTTTTGACTGGGTGTTTCGTTAATTGTAGAAAACTTATTATTTATAAAAAATGAGTGAGGAAAAAATTCATGTTGATGAACTACACAATGTACTGATGATAATTACAAGAAGAAATATTCACTATGTCAAATATTGATGTGGACCACACCCTTGTTCCATTTTGGGGATATTTTTAGGTTCCATTAGTATTTAGACTTATCTATGACCCTACACAAATAATTCCATATTTTTGGACATAGGATTCTTCTTCATAAACATGTAAAGATTGAAATTAACTTAAATATGTGGATTTGTACAAAATTATTCTTTGAATAAGGCCATGATGTTTAAAAATATCATGAAAAATTATGATTTATTTTACATACATTAAAAAACAATATAACTAATAATAGGATAATATATTTTCCATTTATGACATCTTATCAACTATATGTTGAGAATAATTTAATATTATCCTTATTCAATTTGTTAAATGATTTGTTTTTAGGTATGTTTGGACTTAGTTTTTGTAACACCCCAGGTAAATAAAGAATATGACATTTTTATATTTATCCATATTTGTGAATAAAATATTAATATGACTTTAAAGGGGACGCTATGCTCGATGGCGTACCCAACACGCAACAACGAGTTTCTTGGGAATCTTACGTTGCACTCTAATAATAAAATAATATTATTTTAAATGGTAGTTAACATGTAGCCGTTGTATTGGCGAGAATGGATAGAAATAACTAAAATATGATTATAAATGTTTTTAAATGTTTTCACATTTATCCAATAAAAGATAAAGGCTAAAAATATGGAAAGAATTCAATTTTAGGCGTATATGCCCTGGTTTTCACTAAAGGGCCACTTATCGTCTTTTGATGGCGAACCGTCATTAAATATAGTTTTTTTCACTCTTATACATTCCATTGGACGAAATAAAACTCTTCTTAAGAATTGGGACATCAAAATTTACTTTGTGTAAAATTTTGGTATCTTTCCGATAAAGTTCATTTTTTTAAATGAATAGTGTAAAATGTTGTATTTTAATTCAAAACCTCTTTTTAATCTAATTTATTTATATTATTAGATTATCTTTTGAATTGGTTTTAAAGTGAAATTAGAATATATTTTTACCGTTAAATCCAATAGTGGTCGTTGGAATTAATTTCACTTTGAAATCAGACTTAAACCAGTGTCAATCTTTTGATACTTATTGTTTCATAAAAACACGCTATTTGATCTGACAGTGGGAATTAATTATTAAATTAATTAATGTGAATTATATATTATGAATTTTATAAAATAGAAAACATTTTTGAATTCGGAATATCAAATATAGCTTAGGTTGAATTTTTGGTAATTTTCTGAAAGACTCCAATTTTTGATGAATAGTGAAACCACTAAGTGGTAATCAAGCAAACTGATTTTTCAGTTAAATGAAAGTTTACCACTAATGTGTATTGAATTTTGAAAATACGAAATACATGGTTGTCATTAGTATGTAAAATGTTGTTCAATTGGATGAAAATAATTTTTTTGGTGAATAGTAACTTTTTTTCATTAATCACGATTAGAGGTAATTAGTGTAATTTAAGTTAAAAATGATATTAAAAAAATATTAAAACACCATGACACTTTTCCTACCCCTATGGGATGATTCATGGCCGACCAAGACAACCCATGGGTCAACATGGGGACCCCATGGAGCCACTTTGGTTGGAAAATGACATTAATATATATTTATTTAATGTTAAAATTAAATTGACACAAACATGAGTTGTTTTACTAAAACAGTTTTTAATTGGGGTTACACAAGTCCAGATCTTGACTATAAATATTAATTAGAAAGATAAAAAGATTTCCTATATCATAGTATTTTTTTTATAATTTTTTTAGATATTAAATAAATTAATTTAATTACGACATCATGATGATGCAACGATGACCTCATTAATGAACAGTTTAAATAAAATGAAATAATAATATAAAATCTAAGACCTAAACTTGTCCAAAAACTATTGGATGAGAATATTTAGAATACTTATCATCTTATATTCGAAATATATCAATGTGGGACCTTAGATATTAGAAACACTTTTGAAAATAAAATAATAGTTTCATGATTTCCAAAAGTGCCCCTCCTCTCCTCTTATAAAAGGCCCCCACCTCTACCTCATTTCACACACTCCTCAAGCCTTTGTCTCGGCCATACCCTGCCCATTTACTCTCTCCACATCCCTATACTCATCCTAGAGGATTCCCTTTGGGAAGAATCTTTTCAAAGGAAGCCTTTAGGCTCAAATCAAAAGGAGTTACACTTTTAAAGGTAATTCATTCTCTCATGCTCATTTGTTTTATTTTGCTTCTCCAACCCCCTAAACTCTATTTATTTACTTTTTTTTGTAACAAAATCAGTATCTTAAATATACTAGGATGTTTTTATATGATTTATTCGAGCTAAACTCTCACACAAATACATAAAATGGTTAAAGAACATAAGGTTTCCGTGGATGGCGAAATTCTGCCTCCCGAAACGATGATTGTTCAAAACTCATATAACACCTTCACAGGTGGCCATTTAGATGACACTATATTTATATATGATATATAATATGTTTATGTTTTACTTAAGCTTCTGTATTTTCATTTTGGTCATACCTTTATGGTTTCCATTATGGGTAAACGCGATATCTTCATTTAAGGAAATGCGGACTACCGCCCCCTCAAAGTGATGTGATTCGTTAATGCCATATGTGGGACGTATAAAGGATGTATTTAAAGTTATTATATATGATGTAAAACTGTAATTATAATATACCTCTATATAATTATTATTCAAATCCATAAAAATATGAAATAGAAATGAAAGTAGCGTTCATGCGTATGTACATCTTACCGTCTCCATGAACGGTGCATTTCATTTCTTATCCCCAAATGTAATGTACTATTATAAGAACAAGTATATAATGAATATATATGATTAATGATACATATAAATGATGAATATAATTCTGGAATTAAAATATAAATACCTCTCATTTAGTTTTAATCCCATTAATATGACATAGAAATGAAAGTAGCGTTCATGCGTACGTACGGCTTACCGTCTCCATGAACGGTGCATTTCATTTCTTACCTCTAAATGATTATGTAAATACATGTATATTCTGGATATTTATGATATATATGATATCAAAATCATGAATATAATTCTGGATATAATGAACATTTGACCACACGAACAACATGTAATTGTAAGAAGTCCACTTTCGACTTAAGAACCAAATATCGACAAAACAAAAATTATTAACTTAAATGATTACATAATGTTTATAACATGACAATAAGTGATCTAAAAGGAATAATGAACTAGAAAAAGGTTCTTAATAAAGTTGAAATTAACTCAATTTTATTATTCAGGACGTTAAAGAACGATTGAGTCAAGTCGGACCCGAGGTAAGGGATCCTACTCCTCTCTTTCTTTTTAAATACGCTCTTTTATGTCATTCCTTTTAAAGATCATCTTTCCTGTTATTGGGATGTTATTTTATATTACTCTTACTGTAATTATTATGTTCATGTGATGAGAGACCCTATTCTCTCTCATCAATCCATTTTGGAAGTTTTGAGTGGCGCCGTTAGGCTGCCGAATTTTCATAAGAGATCTAACCTCTCTCTTTCTTTTTAAGTACTCTCCTTTTTGTCACTTCTTTTAAGAGATTATTTGTTATGATGGGGGATGTTATTTTATATTACTCTTGCTGTAAATTTTATTGTAATATGATGAGATACTCTATTTGATCTCATCAATCCATTTTGGATGTTTTAAGTGGCGCCGTTAGGCTGCCGAGTTTTCGTAAGGGATTGTTCATCTCACTTTTATTCCCATGAGATTTATGCTACATTTGCCACAATTTCATTTGAGTGGTGTATGTACTTACCATTATTATACACTTTGTGTAGTATAATTTCATTTATGGGTATTCACGTCTTCATTGTATGACCCTTCTTCCATGGGGTGTATGTTTCGAAAGTTACCCAACTCGGTAAGGGGATCTTTCACCCTCCTCTTTTTAAAAGACTTCTTTTGTTATGTCTTTTAATTCAAACACTATTATTTTGGGGTATTTTCTTTTATATCCTTATTGATGTAAATTTTATGTCCAAGTTATGAGATACCTTTTTTTTATCTCACATCAACTCATTTTGATGTGACGCCGTTAGGCTGTCAAGGGAACTTCTTAACCCAATTTCGATTTCTTTGGGTTCAACATGTAGTTATTGAATATGTCATCCTTTGAATATGCGTGAATGAACTTTGATTATTTTACACTTAATATCCACTTATATTTAGTGTATTCGTTTGTCACACATAATTATGTAATTGATTTATCCTTAAACCAAGGATACCGTCTTTGTATAGGACTTCGTCTCAATCTCCTTTCACTGAGGCATATTTTATTTTATAAACAACCTTCTTTTATACTGTTTATAAACCCCTTTGACTTTTATGTTTATCCAAATGGAATCATTTTTATATGAAGTGTTTTACAAAACGAAAAAAGGGAATTTTTTTGTCGTACGTATGCGGCGACAACGACTTCTCCGCCGCCGTGACCATTATTTGAGGTTCGGCTTCCTCTACAAGCCATACTTTATTTTTAAATGAAAAATAAATACAATGTTTTACTTTGGTATTGAAAATGGTTTTCATAATGTTTTTATATCAATGAGTTGTATTGATATATCGTGATTGAAATGTGGAAATGCTATGTTTTCTTTTATGCATGTTTTATGAATTATGTTATGGTTCTTGGGCATATTTATGAATACGGGTGGTTCCGTGATAAACTAAGGGTGGGTGTGCCCGTTATAGATCTACAATGCATTGGGTAACGCGAAGGAGTGAAACGTTAAGGTTTCTCCGAAGAGATTTAGGGAATATACTGTGATGGGTATTCCAAACGTAACCAAGAGGGTTACTCCCTACGTAAGAATGTTATGAATGCCTCAAGATACCTTTCTGTATTATGATTTCTATGATTTATTCACGATTTTATGAGGTAAGTTAAAGTGCCTATGTTTTATGGGTAAAGTATGATTTCATCCTTATGTATATATGAACTCAGGTTTCCCTTCCATATTTCTATAACCCTTACTGAGCTTTTTATGCTCATCCCAAGTTTTTGAAATTTTTTTCACAGGACCTAAAGTTGAATAGGGTCAAGGATGGGACCAAGAAATGTCAAGCTGTCCAAAAACAAGGAACTAGACATGACTCTTTTGTTCAAGAGTTTTTATTTTGTGAAAAAAATGGAAGATGAGTAGATGTATCTACTTTGTAATCTTTGAGATGTAATAATTATGTCCTAATTCTCTAAAACTCTAAACCTGAAAAGATCCACAACGTGTAATCTTGTGATAACTCAAGATTATGTAAGGTTTAAGGCTGGGGCCTTATAGTTGGTATCCAAGGTCAGTTTAGACAACTTTAGGGATTAGGAGTTTTTGTGAGGCACATGATTAGTCCCTATAACTATTATTTTAGTTAAATCCTTGTTTTAAAACTTCATTTAGGTCAAGTAAAGTTGGTTCCGAATGGAAGGAGGAGGATCTCAAACAACATTCCTATATCTTCCTGATGACATTCTTGCAATAATTATTTCAAAGTCATCTTCAGATGATTGTGAAACTTTTTCTAGCATACAACTCACTTGCAAGCATTTGTTTGAGATATCAAAAACCTCCGCTATACCTCGTTATCATCGTGGATCATGGGTTGTTTTTAGAAAAATACTATTTTCACAATATTCTCATGTTTTCAAGAGAGTTAAATATTATCAAGGTATTTTCAAATATTTTACCTTATCACATGAATTTGAAGCATATTATGATTTTAAAAATGGTGCTGAGGAAGGAGACCCTTGTGCAACCTATTTATATTTTCTTTTAAAATATTGTCTCACATCACATACTTATGGTATTTTAAAAGGACCTATGATAGAAAGTTTCAACTCAATTTCGGTCCGACTATTTTTTAGAAATCATGTTTTATCGGATGTTTTGGAATTATATGTCATACATGATTATTTTCCAAAGCTGTTTTTCTGTGAACACCCATATGACCCATGTTGCACGAGGTGTATTTGGATGGAGGAAGAAAATGATTTCGAAGGATCTCTAAATCATTGTTGTAATGCATGGGACTTCTACCTACGTGAGCAAGATGACGATGAAACCGAGTGGACACCATGAACAAGGTATGATGTTATTCATTTTGGGAATCATTTTATTTTATCTTATGGTGGTGAAATAAGACTTCAAGAATTAAGGTGTTGAGATCATAATGAATTTGGATGAAAATTAAAGGTATAAGGAAACTATTGAGGTTAAAACATGTTAGGGTTATTTTTGGAGTTTTATAAAAAGGACAACATGCAGACCGTGTGACAACTTGTCGCATCGGACAAAGCTGCGGGAATCGAACCCACAAAAAAAGTGCAACTGGTATTTATCGCCTACCACTGTACTACATGAAGTCCCTGGTTAGTTTGAAAGATTCTTTTTAGTTAGATGATTTTATGAATTAAGAGTAAGTTGATTTTGTTTTATCTATGGAAATTATTCAAATATCATGGAGGATATGTGATTAGGTTAATTACTTTCCAATATGAGACATTAAGAGTAATTGATGTTATTTGGAGATAAGTGTTAATTTGTACCTTGGAAGACTATGTGACTAAATCCTTTAAATATTTGGGTTTCCATCTTAGATTGGTTTAATTTGAATAATTTTATGGAAAAATAGTTTATTTAATGGTCTTTGTTGAACATTGGGTATTGTTTGATAAATTTTGGAGATTAAGAATAGATTTGTTTTTTTAAGGATTATCCTTTTTGGGTATTATCTGATCTCATAATAACTTTTTTGTTTTGGTTTTGGTTAAGGTCTAAAGACATGGGAAATGTATAGTTCTCTTTTTTGGATTAGGTGATTCTCAAGAATTTGATCATAGTACTCTTAATGCGAACAAGTCTTTCTAAATACTCGTCGTTTGGGGAAAATATGAGTTTGTGTAAGGAATCTAATAAAAGTTGAAAGTCCACATGATAAGTGATTATGTTTTCTTATGAATAAATTCCCCAATAAAAATTAAAGTAAAACAAAAATGTTGTTTATTAACTTTTCCTACAGGGGAATCGAATACCGTTTAACCCATCACAAGTTTGTGATTTTTTATGGTTAACTTTCTCCTAGACATGTTTACTATCACTCTCCCTCAGAACATGAACCTTGGTTTTTTCTTCCATGTCCATGTTTTCTTACATGGAATCCTAGTAAGGGTTAACTCAGGTGACCTCTGTACTCCTTTTTCTTTCTTTTAAAGTGATTGTTTTATTAACTCTTGTTTCGATGTGGGATTTTCAATGAAGTTTCTGAGCCCAATTTTAAAATTGCTAGGACGCAATTCCTAAAAGGGGGGAAGGATGTAACACCCCAGGTAAATAAAGAATTTGACATTTTTATATTTATTCATATTTTTGAATAAAATATTAATATTACTTTAAAGGGGATTCTATGCTCGATGGCGTACCCAACACGCAACAACAAGTTTCTTGGGAATCTTACATTGCACTCTAATAATAAAATAATATTATTTTAAATGGTAGTTAACATGTTGCAGTTGTATTGGCAGGAATGGATAGAAATAACTAAAATATTATTATAAATGTTTTTAAATGTTTTTACATTTATCCAATAAAATATAAAGGCTAAAAATATGGAAAGAATTCAATTTTAGGCGTATATGCCCCGGTTTTCACTAAAGGGTCACTTATCACCTTTTGATGGAGAACCGTCATTAAATATAGTTTTGTTCACTCTTATAAATTAAATTGGACCAAATAAAACTCTTCTTATGAATTGGGACATCAAAATTTACTTTGTGTAAAGTTTTGGTATCTTTCCGATAAAGTTCATTTTTTTAAATGAATAGTGTAAAATGTTGTATTTTAATTCAAAACCTCTTTTTAATCTAATTTATTTATATTATTAGATTATCTTTATAATTGGTTTTAAAGTGAAATTAGAATATATTTTTACCGTTAAATCTAATAGTGGTCATTGGAATTAATTTCACTTTGAAATCAGACTTAAACCAGTGTCAATCTTTTGATACTTATTGTTTCATAAAAACACGCTATTTGATCTAACAGCGGGAATTAATTATTAAATTAATTAATGTGACTTATATATTATGAATTTTATAAAATAGACAACATTTTTGAATTCGGAATATCAAATATAGCTTAGGTTGAATTTTTGGTAATTTTCTGAAAAACTCCAATTTTTGATGAATAGTGAAACCACTAAGTGGTAATCAAGCAAACTGATTTTTCAGTTAAATGAAAGTTTACCACTAATGTGTATTGAATTTTGAAAATCCGACATACATGGTTGTCATTAGTATGTAAAATGTGGTTCAATGGGATGAAAATAATTTTTTGGCGAATAGTAACTTTTTTTCATTAATCACGATTAGAGGTAATTAGTGTAATTTAAGTTAAAAATGATATTATAAAAATATTAAAACACCATGAAACTTTTCCTACCCCTATGGGATGAGTCATGGCCGACCAAGACAACCCATGGGTCAACATGGGGAGCCCATGGAGCCACATTGGTTGGAAAATGACATTAATATATATTTATTTAATGTTAAAATTAAATTGACACAAACATGAGTTGTTTTACTAAAACAGTTTTTAAGTGGGATTACACAAGTCCAGATTTTGACTATAAATATTCATTAGAAAGATAAAAAGATTTCCTATATCATAGTATTTTTTTTATAATTTTTTTAGATATTAAATAAATTAATTTAATTACGACATCATGATGATGCAACGATGACCTCATTAATGAACAATTTAAATAAAATGAAACAATAATATAACATCTAAGACCTACACTTGTCCAAAAACTATTGGATGGGAATATTTCGAAGACTTATCATCTTATATTCGAAATATATCAATGTGGGACCTTAGATATTCTAAACACTTTTGAAAATAAAATAATAGTTTCATGATTTCCAAAAGTGCCCCTCCTCTCCTCTTATAAAAGGCCCCCACCTCTACCTCATTTCACACACTCCTCAAGCCTTTGGCTCGGCCATACCCTGCCCATTTACTCTCTCCACATCCCTCTCCTCACCCTAGAGGATTACCTTTGGGCAGAATCCTTTCAAAGGAATCCTTTAGGCTCAAATCAAAAGAAGTTACACTTTTAAAGGTAATTCATTCTCTCATGTTCATTTGTTTTATTTTCCTTCTCCAACCCCCTAAACTCTTTTTATTTACATCTTTTGTAACAACACCAGTATCCTAAATATACTAGGATGTTGTTATAAGATTTATTAGAGCTACACTCTCACACAAATACATCAAATGGTTAAAGAACATACGGTTTCCGTGGATGGAGAAATTCTTCCTCCCGAAACGATGATTGTTCAACACTCATATAACACCTTCAAAGGTGGCCATTTAGATGAAACTATATTTATATATGATATATAATATGTTTATGTTTTACTTAATCTTCTGTATTTTCATTTTGGTCATACCTTTATGGTTTCCATTATGGGTAAACGCAATATCTTCATTTAAGGAAGTGCGGACTACCGCCCCCTCAAAGTGATGTGATTCGTTAATGCCATATGTGGGATGTATAAAGGATGTATTTAAAGTTATTTTATATGATGTAATAATGGAATTATAATATACCTATATATCATTATTATTCCATTCCATAAAAATATGAAATAGAAATGAAAGTAGCGTTCATGCATACGTACGGCTTACCGTCTCCATGAACGGTGCATTTCATTTCTTATCCCCAAATGTAATGTAATATTATAAGAACATGTATATAATGAATATATATGATTAATGATACATATAAATGATTAATATAATTCTGGAATTAAAATATACATACCTCTCATTTAGTTTTAATCCCATTAATATGACATAGAAATGAAAGTAGCGTTCATGCGTACATACGGCTTACCATCTCCATGAACGGTGCATTTCATTTCTTAACTCTAAATGATTATTTAAATAAATGTATATTCTGGATATATATGATATATATGATATCAAAATCATGAATATAATTCTGGATATAATGAACATTTGACCACATGAACAACATGTAATTGTAAGAAGTCCACTTTCGACTTAAGAACCAAATATCGACAAAACAAACATTATTAACTTAAATGATTACATAATTTTTATAACATGACAATAAGTGATATAAAAGGAATAATTGACTAGAAAAAGGTTCTTAATAAAGTTTAAATTAACTCAAGCATTTTATTCAGGACGTTAAAGAACGATCGAGTCAAGTCGGACCCGAGGTAAGGGATTCTACTCCTCTCTTTCTTTTTAAATACGCTCTTTTATGTCATTCCTTTTAAAGATAATATTTCTTGTTATTGGGATGTTATTTTATATTACTGTTACTGTAATTTTTATGTTCATGTGATGAGAGACCCTATTCTCTCTCATCAATACATTTTAGAAGTTTTGAGTGGCACCGTTAGGCTGCTGAATTTTCGTAAGAGATATAACCTTTCTCTTTCTTTTTAAGTACTCTCCTTTTTGTCACTTCTTTTAAGAGCATATTTGTTATGATAGGGGATGTTCTTTTATATTAATCTTGCTGTAAATTTTATTGTAATATGATGAGATACTCTATTTGATCTCATCAATCCATTTTGGATGTTTTAAGTGGCGTCGTTAGGCTGCCGAGTTTTTGTAAGGGATTGTTCATCTCACTTTTATTCCCGTGAGATTTATGCTACATTTTCCACAATTTCATTTGAGTGGTGTATGAACTGCCCATTATTATACACTTTTTGTAGTATAATTTCATTTATGGGTATTCATGTCTTCATTGTATGAACCTTCTTCCATGGGGTGTACGTTTCGAAAGTTACCCAACTCGGTAAGGGGATCTTTCACCCTCCTCTTTTTAAAAGACTTATTTTGTTATGTCTTTTATTTCACATACTATTATTTTGGGATATGTTCTTTTATATCGTTATTGATGTAAATTTTATGTCCAAGTGATGAGATACCTTTTTTTTATCTCTTATCAACTCATTTTGATGTGACGCCGTTAGGCTGTCAAGGGAACTTCTTAACCCAATTTCGATTTCTTTGGGTTCAACATGTAGTTATTGAATATGTAATACTTTGAATATGTGTGAATGACCTTTGATTATTTTACACTTAATATCCACTTATTTTTAGTGTATTTGTTTGTCACACATAATTATGTAATTGATTTATCCTTAAACCAAGGATACCATCTTTGTATGGGACTTCGTCTCAATCTCCTTTCATTGAGGGATATTTTATTTTATAAACAACCTTCTTTTATACGGTGTATAAACCCCTTTGACTTTTATGTTTATCCAAAAGGAATATTTTTTATACGAAACGTTTTACAAAATGAAAAAAGGGAATGTTTTTGTCGTACGTATGCGGCGACAACGACTTCTCTGCCGCCGTGACCGTTATTTGAGTTTCGGTTTCCTCTACAAGCCATACTTTATTTTTAAATGAAAAATAAATACCATGTTTTACTTTGGTATTGAAAATGGTTTTCATAATGTTTTTATATAAATTTGTTGTATTGATATCTCGTGATTGAAATGTGGAAATGTTATGTTTCCTTTATGCATGTTTTATGAATTATGTTATGGTTCTTGGGCATATTTATGAAGAAGGGTGGTTCCGTGATAAACTAAGGGCGGGTGAGCCCGTTATAGCTCTCCAATGCATTGGGTAATGCGAAGGAGTGAAACGTTAAGGTTTCTCCGAAGAGATTTAGGGAATATACTATGATGGGTATTCCAAACGTAACCAAGAGGGTTACTCCCTACGTAAGAATGTTATGAATGCCTCAAGATACCTTTATGTATTCTGATTTCTATGGTTTATTCATGATTTTATGAGGTAAGTTAAAGTGCCTATGTTTTATGGGTAAAGTATGATTCCATCCTTATGTATATATGAACTCATGTTTCCCTTGCATATTTCTATAATCCTTACTGAGCTTTTTATGCTCATCCAAAGTTTTTGAAATGTTTTTCACAGGACCTAAAGTTGAATAGGGTCAAGGATGGGATCAAGAAATGTCAAGCTCTCCAAAAACAAGGAACTAGACATGACTCTTTTGTTCAAGAGTTTTTATTTTGTGAAAAAAATGGAAGCTGAGTAGATGTTTCTACTTTGTAATCTTCGAGATGTAATAATTATGTCCTAATTCTCTAAAACTCTAAACCTGAAAAGATCCTCAACGTGTAATCTTATGATAACTAAAGATTATGTAAGGTTTAAAGCTGGGGCCTTATAGTTTTTGTGGATCTTGTCATTTAATTTTATTAGATAATCTCAAAAATTGAAATAATTTTATAAAAAAATATTTAATATATATTTTGTGTTTCCAAAAATTTTATAGAATTAAAATGAATTGCACCATTCATGTAGACAATAGGCCATATGTACACATGAATTCAATTTGAAAATTTATATTAGTGGAAAATATAAAATCTAAACAAAAATTAATATTATTATAATCATTATAATAATATTAATATAATATTAAATATATTTTTATTACTAACAATGAAAAAAAGAGAAAAAAATTGATTACATCATATCATGGAGTTGGTTATCAACACATATGGATGAGTGATGTTGTCATTTTACAATGGATTGGAATTTATAGAATGTATAAATGATAATATAATTATAGAATAATTTTAATGTATCAAATATAATATCTAATATTTATTTATATCATTTCAACAATCCATGTAATGTGGGGATGAAAAATTTGATACACAAATATGTGGAGATGGATAGTCATACGTATTCAATAGCAATGTTTTTCACTTCCATATAATGGGGAATAAATGAAAAGTGGTTATCCTAAAATTATTAAAACAAATATTTATATTGAAGATACTGAAGATAATATTTTTGTACATTTAAATTATATTTAGAGGTAAGTGACTAATAAATTAACTTTAATGGGTCTGTAAAGACATTTACCTCTTCATTAAGAGGCTAACAATATATTTCTTCTCAAGGAATCTAAGAACCGTATTTTAAGAATAAATTTACATTTTATATATATATTGCTCAATAGAATAGTAATTAGGTATGGATTATTCAATATAAATTTCTTAGTGTGGTGTAATGAAAATATCTAATGGGTTTCCTTCTATAAGTGAGGGGAGGGAAACATTTAAAAATTCATAATTTATCGTAAAATAACATGTGTATATCTCAGGTAAATGAAAAAATATAATATACTAAAATATAAATATTATATGTTATTAATATCATTATAATAGTAAATTTGGAATGATATATGAGTTATTTTAATTCGCTTCCTTTGGATTAAACCCATAGTTCATCATTTTTATCATTAACCATTGTATGAATGATTTAAATATTAAAGTGTTTGAATATTACTTATATGGATAAAATAGGATAATAAATAGAAAAAAGAGGAAAACATATTCCATATAATATAGTTATTATCCTATTTCTATAAGTAACTTTTAATATATAATTTTACAAAATATTACTTTCATAAATTTTGATTAATTTTGTTTTATAAACTGTTCATTTAATTTTACATTAATGAAAACATGAAAAATATACAATGTGAATATAACCATTGAAAACCTATCTATCATTATATATATGTAAGAACTCGGATCTTCGTTTTAGGTATGCCTTTCCTTTTTTTGGAGTTTTGGAGGAAAATAATGTTTCTGGAAAATTTTTGATGTATACGCCGTGTACTTTCTGATTACACACCGTGTACTCTTTTCCCGCTCAAAGACGTGTATTGGCTATATCCAAGCCACACACACGGTGTGTAGGGGTGACGCGGAGGCTGATTTTGGTAGATTACGTTAAGTCCTAGTACACGTCATGTACTCTAAAAGTACATGTCGTGTAATGTTTTTTCACTAAATGGACTGGGGTCATGCCTGACACACAGAAACGTGTTCTTCAAGGTTTAGTTCATCCGAGAGCTCTGAGGATCTGCGAATCTTTGATGAGATCCCACCTCTCCGTCTGTTCTCTGATTCGAGCATGGTCAATTGCATTGGAATCACAACGGTGATTTTTTCCTTCTGCTTGATCCATGTTTTCCAATTCCTCCTCCTTCTCAAGATATCATGGGTTGAGCGTTTTTTACGTTTTCTCATATCTACAATGTTTGAGGGAGAATTAGTCATCGGGGTTCAAGTGTATCGTTCTTCTAGGATCGAGGTAGGTGGTTTGTGACTTTCAGTAGAAATTCTTTGAGTATTTTGTAGAATTACGCAAATTCACTTGAACGGGAATTGTGCGTTTTCCCTATTTTCCCCTGATTGATTTCTTGCTTGCTTGATTGATATATTAGAGTTTTACCATTGTGAATGGAGTAGTTTTTGATGTACTTTTGTTGTTTCCATCCTTGTTTTTCTTGTTTGGCTTTTTCCAGTTGCCATTCCTTGTTGTAGGATTTGAAACGGTTTATTTGTTATGCTGTTGAGCCTTAGAATTATAGCCACGTAGTTATGAGGTTTACTTGGATGATACACGCGCACTGAGCATGTTATTTTCACACAGGACTGTGAGAACCTAGTGTAGTAGACCATAGGGATAATGGACATAAGGGCTTCTACAGAGTGTATTTTAATACGATGCGAGACCACACAGGGAATTGACAATGAGTGCTTCCTCAGAGAGTCTGTAGTTCCTCGGCGAAGGCCACATGGGGAATGAGATGTTGAGTGATTCCTCAAAGAGCCTTTAGTACGATACGAGACTATAGGGTGAATTGATGGTGAGTGCTTCCTCAGAAATTCTACTCTTAGCTGAACCAGAGGGGTGAGACTGTGTGTGCCTCCTAGAGGGTTTCTAGTACTTGTCGGTTGAACAATAGGGGTTAGGCTGTGAGAGCTACCCAGAGGGTTACCTATTTTCTACTTGTTGCTTGTTGTTCAATTGTGTACTTTATATGCTAGAACTGTGGATTGTTTCTACTGTGTGCTTTTCTGTTTACTACATCATGTACTTTTACTTGGCCTGTATTCATTGAATGTTAGGCATAGATCTTTGTGTGGTTGCCTACTGGGATTGTATCTCACACCATGTTTAGTCCATGCTTTTGGGCCCATGAAGACATATTGGTTGCAGGTATAGATAAGATAAAGCACCCTTCAACATCCAGTACTTGATTTTTTAGAGATAGAGAGAAATGGACCAAGCATAGGCTTGCGATGCTGCTGGAGTTGCTGTTTCTTTAGTACTTGTGTTCAGTTGTATTTCAGCATGTTGTTGTGTTTGCTACTTTCCTTAGATACTTGTACTTGCTGCATCACTATCATCATTATTATATATTTATTCTTCTGCTGTATGGTTCTAGTTATGTATTTTGTTACTACTTCCTCTATTTACTATCATTTTCCATACCTTGTATACCTTACCGAATGAGGGAATAGTTTCCCCAATAACTTACCATGTCCCTCGATTATAGTTGGCCGCCTCTCGCATTTGGGGAAATGCGCTTGAGGTGATGTGGCGAACTAGGTATGGGGCACCAATGGAGGGGCTCCAGATTCAGGTCGTTACAAAGTGGTATCAGAGGAGTTTTTTTCTATTTATTTAATGTTTGGAGCCTTTAGCCAGTGGTAGGATGGATTCGATACTTGGAATTAAGTTGTGCTCGGGATTAGCTAACCTATGTACAGAGAAAAACCATACTACCTAGTTAATTTCAGTTTGCTGGTTTTGATATTTTACAGTTGATATGATTTAACCTAGAGTGATTCACATGATTTGTGTTGTTATTGTCTTGACTATTGCAGTTCTATTTATGTTGCAACACGATAAGATGAGGGTATGCCATTTCATGCATCATATAGGAACTTGTATAAATCACATGCCACGAATTCTTGCCATGACATCTAGGGTGCATTATCAATTGCATGCTGTTGTGATAGACTTTGTGTAGATTATGTATGCTGTTGTGATAGATGATTGATAGAATCTCTGCTTCCTTGTTAGAGGATTGTTTGTATTCTACCTTGCTTTAATAAATTCCAAGTTTTGATTCATGGGGAGTATGGGCCCTCACGAATCAGTATTTGGAACCTCTCTTCCTTGTTTTCTATGTTTTCTAGGCTTCTGTGCAGTTCTAAGCTACAACGCAGAGAAACCCAGAATACACAACATGTACTTTTGACCACATGCCATGTATTTTTTAGACCTTGTCACTGACTGTGTGATCAGGGACACATTTTTGTTGAAATAACTTCAGGAACACAACGTATATTGTAGGTACACGCCGTGTAGTTCAGAGATGTGTACCTGGGCGTGTCACTAAGAACATGGGTCAGGGAAGCTAGAGTAGAACACACCGTGTTATAAAGGAACACGTCCTGTAGTCTTATCCAGGTACCTGGCTCTGTCACGAACAACACGGGTTGGCATTACCTTCTCTTAGACACGTAGTGTTGTTTTCAGAACTTGCTGTGTAGTCTTGTTTAGTTACCCGGCCATGTCACGAACAACACGAGACAATGTCACCTTCACCTATACACGCCGTGTTTGTTCGGAACATGCCATGTAAGGTCCAGCCGTGTATACGACCATGTATTTAACAACCCAGGCCGCCGAAGCATGGTATAGTACATGCCGTGTTTGCTCAAGAACACGCCGTGTTGTCTCGGGTTAAGTCGGACCATGTGGTTAGCCGTGTAAAGGGACTCAGGCAGTGGAATAGTATTCAAGTACAAGCCGTGTGTGTGGTCAACACTCTGTGTAGTTTATGGTATTACAAGAACTGTAGGGCATGGGTACACGCCCATGTCAGTGGCTTATGAAGACACGTCATGTAGTTTTATACACACCGTGTAGTCATGTTTTGTAAACTTATGTGTTTTCCTTCCCCTGTTCCTGTTCTGTACTCTTGTGTTCTCTGTCTTTGTTAATTCTGATCTATGGTGTGCTTTTGATCTTTTAGAGTTATGCCTCCAAGACATCCTCCAGTTGTAGGTCAGTGGTCGAGTAGTGATCGGACACCAGATATGCTGATCAGGGACTTCCTGCCGATCCTCTGGTCGGGCTGGCCTTGACACCGGCTGTCATACCAGTTACAGGCGTTGATGCACTGTTCAGGGAAGGTTTAATGAGGATTATGCAGACCTTTCATGGAGCATCGCCTCTTGCCACGTCTATGGCAGACTTGATGCGGGTTTTCCAGCAGCACCATCCACTTACTTTCTAGGGGGAAGGAGGACCACAGGCAGCAGAGTCATGGATGGAAGCCATGTTGACCATCTTTGAGCATCTGGAGATGCCTCCAGAGAGAAGGTTCAAGCTCTCTACCTATATACTACGAGACACTACCATGAAGTGATTGGACGTGATCTCAAAGGTGGGTCATCAGTAGGTTATGGCTTGGGAGGAGTTTCAGCGCGTCTTTTATGAAAACTTGTACCCGTAGACCCTGAGGGCCGACCGATCCCAGGATTTCATGAGCTTAGAGCGGGGTACTCTTTCTGTCATGGAATATTCCTCTGATTTCACTGAGCTGAATCATTTCATACCCCTCCGGGATGGAAGTGGGTGTGTTCTTAGCAAGGAAGTTCGAGGATGGTCTCAGGCGGGAGATCCGCTCATAGGTGATTATCTTCTAGTTGACTTCCATCACTTCTATCGCCAATCAGGTACTAATTACAGAGCACAGTCTGAGAGACTTTGGAGATTCTAACTAGGGTGGTTCTACTTCAAGAGCTAGTTTTCCTTCAAATGACACCAAGAAGCATCGTAGGAAGTCTACGCACGGTGATCCGAGGAAGAGAGTGGCATCGTCAGGTAGCCAGGTGATATGCTACTAGTGTGGCCAGTCAGGGAACAAGAGGCCGTAGTGCTAGAGAGACCCCGTGGAGTGCCGACCTTGTTGCAATATGGGTACCTTCCGCATTTCTTCTAGGTTTTCTCACCAATTTTCGGTGACAGGGGTTCTTCCATGACTCCTCGTTCAATAGCAGCACCACTAGTTTCACACCAGTTGGGGAACATGAGTTCTTCCGGTCATTTGGGATGAGGAGGAAGTCGAGGCCGTGGCAGTCAGTCACCGTTCCTTCAGTGCCAACAGAGAAGTTCAGTTCAGAGTGGTCACACAGGGTCACAGGGCCGCAAGATAGACCAGAAATTTGCAGTGGAGCAGACCTATCAGGAGCAGGATCCCGGACCATCTACAGTTCGAGGTACGATTTAAGTAGCCCCAGTTTCATCTTCATCTCTCTTCGATACTGGTGCTATGCATAACTTTATCTCCATTACTGTCGTGGAGATCCATGGGCTTTACATCTTTTCTTCTGCTGACTCATTGAAACTAGACACACATTTGGGGACAAGGACATCTAGTGTATATCAGTGTAGAGAGTTCCCTCTTGAGGTTTCAGGGTATTTTTTCTAATGGGACCTCTATGTTCTAGAGATTATAGGCTATGATGTCATCTTTAGGAAGGACTGGTTGGTTCACTTCTAGGCAGTTGTCGACTGCTATCGCCGCAGAGTGAGTTTCATTTCACTAGAGGGTGAATCTTTTCTTTATAGAGGCGAATGAGATGTTCAGGCGAGTCAGGCAGGACTCGAGCATCATGGGCTAGGAATGGTGACAACCCATATTTCTAGTCTTTATTTGGATGATCAGGGAACTTCACAGCTAGACATTCATCATGTGGTGGATCGTTTCAGGGACGTCTTTACAGAGGACATTCTGGGTTTTCCTCCAAAGAATGAGGTAGACTTTTCTATTGAGCTCGTGCCAGGAGTGACACCGATGTCCATTCCTCCTTATTGGATGGCTACGCCTGAGTTACATGAGCTCAAGAAGTAGTTAGTGGAGTTTCAAGAAAAGGGTTTCATCCAACCCAATACTTCTCCTTGGGGTTTTCCTGTCCTGTTTATGAAGAATGCAGATGCTACCCTTCTGCTTTGTCTGGATTATCAGAACTGAACTAGTTGACGGTCAAGAACTGGTATCCCTTTCCAAGGATTGATGAACTCTTTGATCAGCTTCGAGGAGCCCGGGTGTTCTCGAAGATTGATTTATGCTCCGGTTATCATCATTTGCACATTAGACCATCAGATATATCTCTGAAAGCCTTCTGGAGTAGGTATGGTCTCTACGAGTATACAGTCATGCCGTTCGGTCTCACGAACGCGCCTGCAGTTTTCATGGCTCTGATGAACTGAGTGTTCCATCCTTAATTGGTCTCCTTCGTCATGGTCTTCATGGATGATATCTTGGTGTACTCTCACAATCGACATGACCATGCCACACATCTTGATATCATTCTAAGTACACTGAGAGAGCATCGACTCTATTCTAAACTCTTAAAGTTCCACTTTTGGATGGATCAGATTCACTTCTTAGTACATGTCATCTCAGAGGCAGGAGTATCCATGGACCCAGAAAAGGTGAGAGCTATAGTTTCCTAGGAGTAACCGAAGAATGTTTTTGAGGTGCAGAGTTTACTAGGACTTGCTGGATACTACAAATGCTTCATTCATGACTTTTCACGCCTAACCGCACCTTTGATAGGACTGACCAAGAAGGGGGTGAAGTTCTTATGGTAAGACCCTTGCGAGTCATCCTTTCAGAAGTTGAAGGGAAGATTGAAGTCGGCACCGATACTAGTCTTTCCATAGACAAGAACAATCTATACTACCTATTGTAATTTTTTCAAGTATCAGACTAGGGGTTGTGCTTATGCAAGGATAGGGAGTCATTGCATATGGGTCTCAGCAGTTGAGGCCACCTGAGAGAAACTACCCGACACACGATCTGGAATTGGCAGTTGTTGTTCATGCCTTAAACTGTTGGAGACATTACCTTATGGGAGAGAACATTGTGGTTTTCACCGACCACAAGTGTCTCAAGTACATTTTCACTCAGCATAATCTGAATCTGAGGCAGCACATGTGGGTCTAGTATCTTCAGTCTTTTGATTTCTAGCTTGCCTATACACTGGGAAAGGGAAACGTGGTGGAAGATTCATAAAGTAGGAGAACGTAGATTCAGGAAGTTTTGGCGGCTAGCAGTGAGTGGCAGCTTATGGGTCTGTTCTCTGATATCCATCTAGATGTGCACAATAGACAAGAATAGACCTTCCTATCATCTATAACTTTAACCTCTACACTACATTATCGGGTACAGATGATGAAGTTGTCAGACTTAGATGGCTTAGTCCTACAGGATAGTGTGTCAGGAGAGGACCCTATTCCTAGATGGATAGTGGGCGAGGATGAGATCTTTTGTTTCCAAGGACGCATATGGGTACCAGCAGACATACGCGAGGAGTGAATGCGAGATTTTAATTCCTCAGTTTGGGTAGTTCATCCTGTCATCACCAAGATGTATTAGGGACTTCATCACCAATATTGGTTCCAAGGTATAAAGAGAGATGTTGTTGGTTGAATCATGAGATGTACTACTTGTCAGCAGGTGAAGGTAGAGAATCAACGACCAACAGGCCCTTTACAACAGTTACCCATTCTGGAGTGGAAGTGGAATGATGTTGCAATGGACTTCGTGACTAGGTTACCATAGTCACCTTAGGGGAGTGATGTTGTTTGGGTTTTCTTCGACAAGTTTACGAAGGTTTCACATTTCTTGCCGATCAAGGAGATCTTCAGTGTTGATGATCCAGGAAGACTTTACATCAGATAGATCGTTCTTCTGCATGGAGTTCCACATTCTATTGTTTCAGACAGGGATTCATGTTTTACCTCTCAGTTCTAGCAGGGACATTAGAAGGCCTTGGGTACACAGGTTCTATTGAGTATATCATACCATCCCCAAACAGATGGCCAAATGGAGCACATGATCCAGGTGCTTGAGGATATGCTATGAGCATGCATCATAGACTTTGGTGGTTCTTGGGAGAAGTATAAACCTCTGGTGGAGTTCACCTACAAGAACAGTTTCTAGGTGACAATTCAAATGGAACCATACGTGGATTTTTACGGTCGGCCATGCTGATCACACTTATACTCATTGGAGGTAGGAGAGGCAGCTTTGCTGGGACCACATCTCATTCAGGAGACTTCAGAGCAGATAGTGCTGATTCAGATGAGGATGGATATATCATAGTATCGGTAGAAGTCTTATGCTGATCAGTAGAGGCAACCTCTGGAGTTCGAGGTCGGGGATCAGGTTTTCCTGCGTGTCGCACCGAGGTTGGGGCATAAGAGGATTCAGAGGCAGGGTAAGCTTTAACCGTGGTACGTCAGGACGTTTGAGGTTTTGGAGAGAGTTGGGATGGCCGCCTATTGGTTGCAGCTACCCCAGAGGTACCAGGCCATGCACGATGTCTTCCACGCATCTCTGCTCTGACATTACATTTCAGATTTGTATCATGTCTTTCAGCCCGATTTGGTTGAGCTCGAAGTGGATGCATCGTTTGAGAAGCATCCCATCCAGATTGTCAATCGCACTACGAAGGTTCTTCGTGGCCAGTCTTTACCTCTTGTATGGGTGCTATGGAAGCATGGGCAAGTACATGATGAGACCTGTGAGAGGGAGGCCAATGTACGATGGCCGTGGCCCAAGAATTTTAGGGTTTCTTCTTCTACGCCTCACTAGGGAAATTCAAGGATGATATTATTTAAGGGGGAAAGTTTGTAAGAACCCGGATCTCCATTTCAGGTACGCATTTCCTTTTTCTAGAGTTTTTGAGAAAAATAATGTTTCTGGAAATTTTTTTAAGTACATGCCATGTACTTTCGGAGTACATGCAGTGTACTCTTTTTCCTCTTGAAGCGGTGTACTGGACATGTCCGGGCCACACACACGGTGTGTTGGGGTTACATGGAGGCCGATTTTGGCAGAGTAAGGAAATACCTAGTACACTCTATGTACATTTTTATTTACTAAACGTACCGGGGTCGCGCCTGATGCACAGAAACGTCTTATTCTTGGTTCCGTTCATCTGAGAGCACCGAGGATACGCGAATCATCGATGAGCTCCTGCATCTCCGTCCTTTCTCTGATTTGAGCATGATCAATTGCGTTGGAATAGCAGTGGTGAGTTCTTCCTTCTTCTTGAGCCTTGTTTTCCAATTTATCCTCCTTCTCATGATATCATGGGTTGAAAATTTTGGGCGTTTTCTCAAATCTATCAAGTTTGGGGGAGAATTAGTCATCATGGTTCAAGTATATCGATCTCCTAGGATCGAGGTAGTGGTTTGTGCCTTTCTGTAGAATGTATTTGAGTATTTTATGCAATTACACCAATTCCCTTGAATGGGAATTGTGTATTTTCCCTGTTTTCCCCTAATTGATTGCCTTCTTTCTTGATTGCTATAGTAAAGGTTTACCTTTTTGAATGGAGTAGCATTTGCTGTACTCTGGTTGTTTCCATTCTTGTTTTTCTTGTTTTGAATTTTCCAGTTGCCATGCCTAGTTGTATGAATTGGAATGGTTTGCTTTGATATGCTGTTGAGCCTTAGAATTATAGCCAAGAAGTTATGAGGTTTACTTGGACGATACACACGTGCTGAGAATGTTATTTTCACACAGGACTGCGAGAACCTAGTGTAATAGACTATAGAGAGAATGGACGTAAGGGATTTTCTAGAGTTTCTTTTAATACGATGCGAGACCATAGGTGGAATTGAAGATGGGTTCTTCCTTAGAGAGTCTATAGTTCCTCGACGTGGGCCACAAGGGGGAATGAGACGTTGAGTGCTTCTTCAGAGAGCCTTTAGCATGATACGAGACTATAGGGGGAATTGACGGTAAGTGCTTCCTCATAAAGTCTAATCTTAGCTGAACCAGAGGGGTGAGACTGTGTGTGCCTCCTAGAGGGTTTCTAGTACTTATCGGTTGAACAATAGGGGTTAGTATGTGAGAGCTATCCAGAGGGTTACCTATTTATTACTTGTTGCTGGTTGTTCACTTGTGTAAATTATATGCTAGAACTGTGGATTGTAGCTGCTGTGTTTTTTTTGTTTACTGCTTCTACACTTTTACTTGACTTGTATTCATTGACTATTAAGAACATATCTTTGGGTGATTTCCTACTGGGATTGTATCTCAAACCCTGTTTGGGCCATTATTTTGGGACCAAGATGACTTTGTGGTTGCAGGTATAGATAGGGGAATGTACCCTTCAACTTCTCGTACTTGATTATTTGGAGCTGGAGAGCAAGGGACTAAGCTTAGGCTTGCGATGCTACTGGAGTTATTGTTGCTTTAGTACTTGTGTTCAGTTGTGTTTCAGCATGTTGTTGTGTTTCCTGTTTCCTTAGATACTCATACCTTTTGCATCTTTATCATCATTTCTATATATTTATTCTTACGCTGTATGGTTCCAGTTATGTATGTTGTTACTACTTCAGCTATTTACGGTCATTTTCCATACCTTTTATACCTTACCGAATGAGGGAATAATTTCCCCAATAGCTTACTGAGGCCCTCACTGCTAGTCAGCAGCCTCTAGATTTTGGGGAAATGCGCATGAGGTCATATGGAGAACCGGGTACAGGGCACCAGTGGAGGGGCTCCAGATTAGGGTCATTACAATATACATCAATACTATTTATGTAACATAATATCTCAAAAAAGTTGTATTACTTTTAATATTTATAAAATCATTTATATTATTTTTCTATTAATTTATTAAATATTGTGTCGACGTTATGTAACGATTTAAGGATATAATTCAATATATAACAATTATACTTCAATTATTATGTTCTTTAATCTCTAATGTGAATGTTTAAAATTAAATAAAATATTTTATTATCCTTATTTAATAATTTTTGAAATATTAAATTCAAAACTATGAGATTTTGATTTTAGTTCATTTCAAAAAGAAAACTACAGGTCAATATCTATGAAAATAGAAACAAGGGGACATATTTTTTTCATTCTTTGATATGAATGGACTTAATAAGTCCTAACACATAACAGAATGTTTTAGTGAAATTTTAAACCTATATTCCAAACCATTAACTCTTTTCTACACATTTTATGATTAACATGATGATAAATATCTACAATGGTTATTATTCATAATAAAAAAAACAAATGGTACCTAATTATAAATTTGAAACTACTAATCCAAAATAGGGATTCTATTTCATAAAATTCAATTCACATAGGAGGATGAAATTAATTTATAAAAAAGAATGAGCAAGAAAAGTTTTTTTTGAAAACAATTAGTCCAAAAATAAACATATACCATAACTATAAAAATGGTTAAATGAAAATGTAATTATTAATATTATTTAAATATTGCGGTCTAATAATGTAATTTTTTTTAAATTAAATGATTTGGTGGGATTTTTTATTTAAAATAAATTTTTATTTTAAAAAAATCTATATTATATTAATATTACTGGAAAAATCTATTTATTCAGAAAAATACCAAAATTTAAAAGTATCTTAATATTTAAATGATAAAATAAAATTGAAATAATTTTTATAATATAATATTTTAATAGGATATCACATTTCTTTTAAACTCTTTGATTCATGTAAGGAAACATATCAAATAAATTATATTTATTTTAAGTGAAATATATAATAAAATTTTATAATGATATATTCTAACCCTAATGATAATTTCAACATCAATATTTTATCACATAAATATATATAAATGAGGATAAATACACCTCATAACATCCTCATGTTTCCACAAATATTCATAAATTTAATTATTTCATTACACAACATCAACTAGATGAGTGTTCTTATTTCATATCACATTCTCTCTACTAACATGATTTTAAATAGGTGATTCCTAATAAGTATTATATTTTACCAACTATATGACCTATATATTTAGTACAAGTTATTGATCTGATTTTTTAATTCATCTTGATAGAATCATGAAACACATTGATAAATATAGAGAGATTCAGTGGAATGTCAAAGCGATTAGCTATCGTAATGATAAAATATAGAATTTGAAAGTGAGTGTTATTAATGGGGATCAAAATTCTATTCTATAAATTATAGGAAAATTATACTATGTAGATATTCATATGAATACCATATCAATAATGTCTAACACTTGAACTCACATGTTATTTTCATCATAACTATAGAATCATCTCATAGATTACCAAAAATTTTTTGGAATAGATCTGACAATCTATAACATTTCATTATTTAGATCATGAAAACACGGATTGATTTATCCTATAACATCTCTATCCATTAGAGATATGAATTTCCTAAAATATATGGATTTATTGAGATCTATCTGAATTCTCATGATAACGCTATTGTTTTTCAAAAATTCTATCAATGGATGTTGTTGATCCCAAACACATTTTAAAATCATATTGAATTACTTCATGATGTAATTAAGAGTTAAAATGGTACATATATACTAGACATATATCTAAATATTATAATAATTACTAAAACTGAAATTATTATCAATAGTCTACGAAATGATCTCAAATGATATCAAGGTAAATAACTGATCCTAATCAAATATAATTCTGACTGGAACATTTTCATATCTCAAAAAATCATTAATGTATAACTATTAATGTTGATCAAATGATAAATCATCTATAATGAAATTAAAATGAAATTATCCTATAAACATATATAATATAAACCATATACCATTGGGACTATTTAATGTTTCTGGGAGTTTGATGAAAATATTCATTGAAATGTTTTTGTATTTTTATTATGATAGGGGTAATGAGAAGAAATGTCATCAAATATATGTATCTAATATATAATTAGACAAAAAAACAATGTTTTGTGTTGATTTACTGGAGATGGTAGATCTTCCTAGTTGGTTCCCGTTGGGCAGAGATTCCGTTGGCAATTTTCCGGGCATGTTCGCGGACACGGACTTCAGACCGCAGGATCTCCCGGTGCTGACTGTTCTTTTTTCCTTGACTCTTCATTTTCTTTTTGGTTTATTGTTATTTTTTGTGCCTTGGTGGTTCCATGATGTTCAATGTGAGTCCAACGATGGATGGGAGGTCCTAGGTGTAGCGGTGGAGGTACCGAAAGGATGACGCGTGCCTTGGATTTGATGTGAATGAATTGTAGGGCGGCGAGTTATGTCATGAAATGTTGTGTTTTGGTGGTTTAGGGTTGTTCAATACCGGGTTGCGTTCCTTGGAAGTCTTTTTTAGTTTTCAGAGTTAAACTGTTTGTTTTATGGTTTATTGTGCTGTTTTTTGGATGGGGATTATTCTGGATAGGGTTGATTGCCAATCCTATCAATTTCTGTATGTCTGTTTTCTAGTTCTCACTATTCCTAAAGACATTTATTTTTATAAAATCTTAATAATATATTTTGATGTATATTTTTTTACTACTAGGACGTAATATGTGAATCATCCAGTAACTCTTTATACAACATTGGTATTTATGGGACACATAATTAGTTACTAAACATTAGGATTATAGTATTATCTTTTTTGAACTGAAAATATTTCATTACCATTTTATAAAATATCATTACATTCTTCTATAACTTCTTAATCAACTTATGGTTAGGTGGTTGAACAATATTTTATGAAAAACCTAACCATTACCCCTTCCACAAGATTTCAAGATTCAACTTCTAATATTGGATAAATATTTTTCTATCTCAATACTCATCATATAAAAAATAGAATTGTATTTCTAACATAGAGCATAAAACACCATGATCACGTTACAAATTTGGTAACGTATTGAGAAATCATAATCTTGTATCAACTCCAACCATCGTCTCAAGTGAATATTCAACTACTTTTATGTAAATACATACTTCATGATTTTTTTTATCATTTTATATATGAAAACATTTACAATATAAATAATGAAATTATATCTCCAATGGTTAAAATAATATTAGCACACTGATATAATGATTTAGTAAATTTTGTTCAATAATTTTCAATTTTTTGGAGGAATAAAAATTCACTTTGTCATATTTTGTGATGATGAATCCCATTCCATTCATTGATACATCACCATAAATCACAAATCCAAATACACACTATGGTAGTGTAAAAATATTTTCACCATCCATCCTTTCAATATATTAATTTAAATGCACATCATTTTAATATATCTATAAGAATATAACCCCCTCCATGTCAACATGGTTATTAGATTATATAATGACGTAATTTCTATCACAATGTATTGGTGGGATATAGTCAGTCCATGATAAATATAGATATTAATTATTGTCATTTGTCATGAAAATTTCTCAATAACATATATTATGGATGTATCCTTCCATATACCTTAACCTAAAATTATATTACCAAATAAATATTCATTTATTTACAAAATTCGCACATATTTACTTTATAATGTATATTTTCCTTCTTTAGGTACATCACCATAATTTTCATTTGATCTTAATGGTCATCATTTAAAATTGAAAATATAAGATTATAATATATAATTACTACCAATAATAGATCATAGTAATATCTAATTACTTAATTCATTAAATCTATTAAGATAGAAGATGCATTTTTAAGTCCAATTTTCAATACCGTAAATTCATAATGAAAATAAATTGTATGAAAAGTTGTCTTGGATATACTTTCTTGAATGATCCCTCGGTAAAAGTTTCCAGATCAAGGATCAATCATGGAATAATACTTGGATACTCATAATCAGTCATGTAGATCATTAGAATGAGGGAGAATATTTTTTCTTTATATACATTTTGTTAGGTACAAAAAAATCAATGAAAAGAAAAATTGTCCAATTTAATGTTTTGAAAGGAAGAATTAGTAAATACCATGAATCACCACAAGGATGAGTGAGTAACTTATCTAGATTGACAATGGTATCTTATTTATATATAACTAATCACCTAAAAAAATTATATATGGATATTTCTAAATATTGTTAAACCAATTATGAGATCTATAGAAAACTCAACATCACGATTCAGAGGAATTCTATGAATCTATAATAAAAATACATCAACAAACTAGAATATAATATGAATATCTCCTATAATAATTTTCACACCTATAATATTACATAATCATCCCTCATTAATTATTATTATTTCCCATATGAGTTAAATAATATCAATTATAATTTTGGTCTCATACACAAACTAAACGACAACCATAAATTGTATGAGAATATTGAATGTGACTTCACTTCCTCATCAATTAATATGGGATCTATATCGAGAGATGAAATACATATTTAATAAAACATCAATATTAACTAGAGGTATAATTACAAAATTTTAAGGAATACAATTCACATAAACATCTATTATAGAGGAGTTATAAACATGATATGTGGTCGTACAACAATGATGAGTTTTTATATCAAACTCAACATATAATCATTGGGGTCATCATATGATACTGGTATAAATTTATTCAGATACAAAATATTTGATAAAACATGTATCAAAAAAATATTTACAATTCTACAGCAGATGATAAGTACACATTTAACCACATTTTGTTTATCTTCCACTATTTCAGTGGTAATTTTATATTTGGAAACCTTTCCCCTTGGATTATTCAATGTATGTTCCATGGATTATTTTTGGAAAATAGTTTGAACAATGTTTCATATCATTATTGCTTAATATCTTTATATTATTATTTTCTAAACTTTTTTTTACATTTATTAGCTAAATGACCCTTATCTACACATGAGAAACCAACTCCCATTCCGTGTATGCATTTCTCATCCATTTTTTTCAACAATTTTTAAATGATAATAATTGGTGTGTTCCATTCTTCATCATTGATGTGTTATATTTTTATTTATACTCATATATTGTATTCTCCAATGGATTTCCATTTAATAAATATGAACCATGAAACTATTTATCTTCCTTAATGGAACTTGATAATATATCATCAAATTAGGAAAACATTTGTGAAAATAGTTTCCATCAATAACTCATTATAATTCAATCAATGAAAGAGGAAATTTTTCCAATACTGATTACATATATATTATGAACCAAGACTAGATAATCATATAACATTATCCACATACTCTACTACACTTTATTCATCATTATTGATAAAATAGAGGAACCTACTCTTGATTTCCTCCCACTATTACCAAGTGATGTATTGTATGAAGAAAATAAAATTAAAGGTTATACATACTATTTTTTATATTTCATCACCTTATTTAGTTTGACCGATCAATTAAAATCGTTTATCAAACTCTCCATTCATTCAATACTCCTCCAAAATCTCCTTTTCAGAATCATTAAAACAAAAATCATGGAAAATAGATACATAATTAATTAATTATATAACAATGTATTAATTTATTTATAAAAATATAGTTCTTTTATCACATGAATTTGTCTATCGTAGGTGAATAAAACAATAGATCAATAGAATTACCCTTTTATACAAGAATGTTTTTTCATAAAACTAGTGAAATACCATAGTATGGCTATGATCTAATAAATTAAAACATCATCTTTATTGTATTGATCAAAAAGAAAATCCCTCTATAATATATGGGTATTGATTCCCTTTATTCCTTTATGAACTTCCATTAAAAATATTTATACACATTTATTAAGATCATAGTCATCATGATTTTTTTCCATAAAATGAAAATCCCTAAAATGGAAAAATTTATCAAATACCAAAAGTGTTTAACAAAATTGTAATATTAATTTTTTACATTTAAAATCGACTTCCCAAGGTATTTACTTAAAATTAATGGATATAAACTATAGAAAACCCATATCTAGTAACTAAAAAAAAATATATGCCTTATTAAATTAGAATAATATATATGGCATACAATTTGGAATGACCAATCTATTTATTATTCTTGATTAAAAAGATACATAATTGATTGACATATATCATTAGAAATATTAATTACAATGAAGATGAAATATTATTACATACTTTACAGTATTCATAATATCTGTATCTATATCATGGGAAAAGGAAAACAATAAGGGTGAGCTCAGATAATCATTATGGGTTTTGATCAAAATAATGCATCTTTAATAAATAATTCAAAATAGAGATGCTATGGTAAGTAACTGAAAACACCTGTAATTAAATTTATAAGTTGAGCAAAAAATTCTTTATTAATAATACTGAAGAAGTAATATCGAAGATAATAAAAACTAAATTCTTAATGATGGAAATTCATTATATTGTAGGTCATGATCTCAAACATCATGATATATTTACCATAAATTTCATAATATTTGAAAATTTATTTAATGGTTTTAAATATATTAAAAACTATTTGACTAATTTTCCCTAAGTAGTTTCATTCATGAAGCCTATTGATCCATCAAGGGGTATATATAGCATTTCCACACACATTAAAATAATTTAAATGCATTCCACATGTATTGAATAATCATATTAATTGAAATAAAATAATCTTTATTATCAAATAATTGTTTTATAAGATATAGAGAACATAAATATTTTCCTATCCAATCAAATAACTTTCATAAAAAAAACAATACTAAAATATGTTATAAGATTTAAGAAATAATTATATCCATGAAACAATGAATATAGATATTGAAGTGAAATTTATTTTTTAATTTAACTAATCATAAGAAAGCTAACGATTTAAGAGAAAGTTAATTACCAAAAAAATTGAATTATGATAAAAATCATTAGAAAATTTATTAAAAACATTGGTTACGTAAAAAAATAATTTCCATTTGATAATAAATGAAAATGAAAGAAATAAATTTACATAATATTTGGTGAAAGTGATATATTTATAAAACCATTTAAAATTTTAGAAGATTTTGAAATAACATAAATTGTTTTAGCAGTAGGTAAATATTTTAAAGACACATATTCTAAAACGAAATCCTTTTATTCTTTTATTATATTACATAAAAAGTGAATCTTTTGAAAAACATTATATATATTCTATCCAAAACTATATTCGAAGGAAAATATTTCCTAAAAATATCCTTATTAAATATGTTCATTAAATAAAAACTACTTTTAATTTTTATTTTGGAAAATACAGTTATGAAGAAAAATACACACAATAAAAATCATAAATAAGATTAGATTTTATTTAAAAAATGTATTTTCTTGATTCATGTTCCAAATATATAAAATCATGGAAGAAACGATTGAAAATTCTTAAATATATTGTGTATTATATTATGGGAGGAATTTATGAAGGATATATTATAACATTTATTTAATAGTGAAAAAAGAATTTATAAAAAGATATTGTAAAATTATTTCTTAACACTTTGGCAATATTAAGCATGTACCACCAGGGGTGGTTAAAATTTCATTTTGGAAATAACGATATTTTTTAAAAAACATACCAATTTTAAATACATAAATTTCTTTATATATTCAAATAATTAAATTAAATTGGTTTAAAATACCAAATATGTGTGAATTGTATAAAATTTGAGATGAAATATCTTTCCTCAAATTCGAATATCCAGTTATGTTAATTTTGAATCAAGTATTATAATTTACGATTTATTATATATATATATATCAGAAATATATACCTATTCATAATAATATTTATGATCCATTTATTAAATCCAATCACCCATGTGTTAAAATGTTTTTTATTATTAGTTTTTTTATTATTAACACCTTCATGTTTAATGTATGTTATAATTATGAATTGTAATTTAACTATGATTACATCAGAATGAATTTAATCGTGATTGAAATTTCATATATATTCAAAGCATATAGATTAAGAGCCAACCACAAGTGTTATATGTTAAGAAAATAATTTCACCATTCATAGGGACTGTAGGTCGTTCATTCACATGAATGTTGTTTTTACATTTTCAAGGATTGTAGAAAAGAAGGTTAAATAAAAATTCCAATTTATCGAATAATTATTATATCATAAATATCATATTAACATCATCTTTTTTAATATCTATTTAAATAGTAAATAAAAATTGAAACACATCGCTTTGTAGAGGTGGTAGACTGGACTTATGCATGAAAGACATTGTCAATTTCTAATAAAATTGAAGGTAAGAAGATAGAAATGATATTATAATTACCAAATAATAATTCTATTATAATTTAATATATATTAATTGTTACAATATTTATAACTATCCATGTAAATTGTTGTTGGAAAATGAATTATAATGCGACATTAGGATTTTATGTCATTCTTATGCTTGAGTTATGTTTTCATTTTATATTGGATTGAGAAGTTATGTGAAATTGTAAACCCATAATACTAATAACATATTTGTTTATTTATTATTGTGGAATAACTATTTTATATTAGTAACAATAGATATAGAGGATGTATAAGTGGAAATATACTAGAATGAGTTGGTAAATATGGTATCCTCTTCACCGATAGACTTCATATAGGTTCATTCTTAAGGATCCCTGGAAGGATTTATAATAGGGTCAATAACCTCTAATATTCATATTAGTTAGTTGAAATGATACTAGTGTATGGATTTCATGAGGTATATGGCTTAATGTAGTGTAACGAAATGATATAATAGGAATATTTTTTAAGTGAGATGAGGGGTAGTTTTAATAATTATTGAATTATTTTAGAAAAATATATGTCTAACTCTTGTAAAATGTTCAAAAAATAGAGGATATTAGATTATAAATACTATAGAGTCTTAATATAACCATATAATAAAATTTTAAAGAGTTTATATATCATTTTAAATCGTATTATTCTGATTAACCCCTTGGGTAACCAATATTATCATTTACTATGGAAGTGAGTAATTAAATATTAATGGTTTAGACATTACATATAAGTTAAATATAACTTATAAATGGGAAAGGGATTATATTTTTTTCCATATATTATCCCATTAACCTCTATAAATAATTATATTATTTTTAATCAATTTCCTAACATATTATTTTCATAAAACACCATTAATGTAATTTTTGACACTATTCATTTAATTTTTCATTAATGATAACATAATCAATGTGATATTTTTAGAAAACGAAATTTTTTAATGAATCATTAGTTTTATATATTCAACTATAAAAATATTGGAACAAAATAATACATCCATTTAAATTACTATTAATATTTATAAAATAATTAATTATTTTATATTATTTGAATAAATGATGATTAGTTATTTTGTAAGTATTTAAGGTAATTACTAAATAAAAATAATATAAAAAACATTTTTAATTATTATTTAATATTTATATTTTTAGTTAAACCCACCATATATTATTCTCATGGAATAATATTTTTGTTATTAATGTAACGAGGGTGACATTTTTGTAGGTATTTTTTTATGTTTTTGAAAAATGAGACCTTTTCCAAAACAACGAATTCTACATAAATTATAAACATTAAAATCAATCTAAATGAAGTTGTTCAACATTTAAATCTATAAAAAGGGTAATAATCACATTATAGAGGGTGTTAGAGAGGATGTAATCACTCGAACAATCCTCGTTGTTCATAGGGCCATTGTAAAGAGAATCATATGAATGGAACTCATGATTAATGATATATTTCATTGAGAAATTTTTTTAATACATGTTATACATCAAAGGGAAATCATTTATGAGATGTGTGTGCTTCCATTTTCAAAATCATGAAATACAATGGTGGAGTCACACTGATATTATAAATTATGGAAACATTATTGATTTTCCATATCCATAGTTTTTATTATTCAAAGAATTCCACACGCATGGAAGAGGAAATGCCACATGAGCCATAATGTAATCCCTAGATACCATGACTTTGATTTTTGTTTAAAATAAATAGCGAGAACAACTAGGATTAACTCTCCATGATCCATAATAATTATTTTTATTCCATTCGAAAAATAGTGAGATCTAGAAAATATCAACTGTTCCAAAATATCAGGGATGTTACCTACAATCGTTGGGAAAATCAGATTTGAGAGTTTATGTACATTGTTTTTTTAGTGTCCTCCTTAATAAAATTGAAATTCTAAAAAACCAATAAGATTGATGATATGGATAAGGATGATCTAAAGGATAAAAGTTTGTGATACATCACATTCCTACCACGTCAAAAATCAGCGATGCGTTGTGTGCATGTGTAATTATTAAGATTCATAAGATGATGAGACTTTGAGAGATTGTATATTTCATTTATATGATCAATTATTATGATATTATGTAGACGATGATGATATAAGATTTTTAAATTTTATTCCATATCCCTTACGATATTTGAAATCATTTTAAAATTTGATCCACAACATCTATATATTGATGAATATAAATCTATCTGGAACATAGTAAAATACCATCTTTTGAAGCATTTAGTTCATTGGGAGAAATGAGAAGGAAAACCTCTATATCTATTTAAAACTTTATAAATAAAAAAATAATTATCATTTAAAGACATAATTAATCTAGGATGCTAATTCGATTCATTCTGGTAATAATAATTGGAATTAATCATATTTTCCATTCTCTATTCCCCGATCAGAAAAACATCTATTAATAGAAAAACATAACTCAAAAGAATAGTTTTAACATCATAATAGTAGGAGTAAATACAATTACTCATATCATTATAGTATAATTATAATCCCTCATATTAGAGGTAGGGTCCAACTTATTAACTGAAGGTATTCATATATAATTATTGAACTAGAATTAAATAGATTAATTAGGAAAATAAAACCAATTGGACTATGTTGAAATGCTAGAAAAATATAGAATTGAAGAAAATTTTAATGGAGGAGATAAGATAGTTTAAATTAACATACTGAATCCTTATCGAATATATATATCTTATAAATTATATAGATTAAAAATTTTCACTGAAAATTCTATAAATGAATTGGTCTTTGTCAGATTTATTGAAGGGTATGATATTCTAGTTTTCTATAATTCCATGTATATGGTGTTTAAAACACACCATCCATGAAACCATGATTATATATATTTCAGGAATGATTTGATTACAAATCATGTTCTTAATTGATGTGTTTATTCCCTTATGGAATGAAGTAATTCATTTTTAGACCATAAAGTATTACAAAAAATTGGATATAATGATATTGGTAACATGTCTAATTATTCCTGGTATATAGACATACATAAATTCATAGGATGCTAATAGTGTTCTAATTTAGATCAATATTTGTTTAAATTAAGATGTATAGGGTATTCCCCAATATATGTGTACCCCTAAGTAGATAAAATGAATACTCCTTCCATACAACCCATATCTCTCATCATTTTAAGATTCCTTATAGTAAGAATATTTTTCCAAAAAAATGTTATAGAGATATGAAAAATTATTTCATGACCCAACACTTTCCCGTAATCCAATAGTCCCATTTCAGGGGTTTTGATATTTCTTCAGCCACCCATATCCACTATATTATGCTTAATCATGCGAACATTAACTTATATAATGGAAAAAATGGCATTGATCTGGTAAAAATTCTTATCCACTCTTTAACAATTTAAAACCTTTCTCAGAATCCATTAATAAGGATTTAAATGTGAGAAGATATTTAATGATCATTACTCCAATGATAAAATTTTGTATCAAAGACAAAGATGTAAAATGAGATAATAATAAAACAATAGTTCATAGATTTGAAGGTTTTTATTATTTAAAGATTAAATGAAACTATTAGAGAAAGTTTAATATATATATATAGTCTATTTTGACATGTTTACCCTTTTCATATAAGTTAATTACCCACCAATGTTTCCATTCATAATAACCAAAAATTAAACTATTCTATTATCAAATTTTAACATTATAATTTAAAATATTGAATCAATTTTATATAAGTCATATAGAATATGTGGTAAATATAAATTTTATGTGAAAATTTCCAACAAAATGAATAACTAGTTTTTGAAAAAAATGTGTTTTAATTTAAAAATATTAATTAGAAAAAAATAATGATGATTTTAATTCAATAATTTTTTTTATTTATAAAAAAGAAGGATTTATTTAATATAGAATATTTTTAAGTGAATTGTTTTTCCATTTCAATTAAATTATTCATTTACGGAAATTAGTATATTAGATTTTTTATTGGAAGATAAATCATTTCAGAAAAATCGAAATTTTTAAAACTATGATAAAAGTTAAAAGAATATTTAAAAAATGTTAAACTTTTCACATAACAATATTGTCCTTGTATTTTATGGATCATTAAGCTCAATGTATCTTATAATAAAAACTATCAAATAAATTAGATTATATAAAGGGAAATGTATATACAAAAATATGTTGTTACACTATCTAAAAATATATAAATTTATGCATAGAGAGATAATTGTTATATATAATATGTTTCTACTTATTAGATAAAGAATACTAGAAATGATATAACCAGAAAAAACAATTCCAGATTTGAATAATTCATCATCCTTGTATGATTCTTTAAATTGAATTCCAATATATCATCCAAACCAAAAATAAATCTCGATGAAGTGATCATGTAGATCTTCTATTGATGGGGAACTTATTCTATGATAATTCAATAAAAAATATAATCATAAAAAACACATTTATATTATTTTATTTGGAATTTTTAATTGAAACGATTTATATAGATATTAATTTATCATTGGACTTAAAAAAGTTGATTTTAATTAATAGGGAAAAAAATTAAATGAAACTAAATAATACAAATTAATAGTGTATAATGTATTTTTGAAGTAAAAAAAAATTCAATAATGTTTTCTAGTTGTCTTTATATATGTGTTATGTTGTAGTGTTTGTATTCATTATTTTATATATCCAAAAGTTTATACCTATAATTTAATATTTATTATTAAAATTTAAAATTCAAATATCATACAATTAATTATGATGATTTATTGTAATAATGACTCTGTATTTATTTCCTAACATTATGATCACATTTATCTCAAAATCAAGAATCCAAAATTTCTACACCACGAACCACTCATGTAGAATTTAAATGGGATGAATGATGGTATTTAATTGAATTATGTGTTGATATCTTCCCCTAAATATATCAATGTATTTTTTTCATGATGTTGGAAATTAATAATTAAAAATATTAACAACAATGTGGGGGGGGGGTATAAACTTCATATAGAACATCAATTTTGTGTAATATTGACATATAAATTCATATTGGGTATTGAAAAGGAAAAAGTGGGAGATAATTTATGAAAACTTTAATTGTGTACTAGTTTTATTAAATGTGTTTCGTTATATAAAGTAGAATTGGATTATGGATGGAAGTTTAAGAACCCCATGTTGATGGAGAAATTAATAGACTTCCAATGCAATAAAATATGATATGTAGTGAATTTTTAAATAATGATAATGATTTAATGACTACAAAAAATTTATGATGTGATTAAATTAAGTTTTATAACTTATAGTGTAGTAAATTAATTGTTTTTTAGTGAAGTGTATTCTATTTAAATATGAAATTATTTGAATACTGGAAATGGAAAATGACCTAGTTTTACTATCTCATATAACATAAGATTATTTAGACATATGATTACAGATTTTCATAGGGATATAATTTATAATAATTTTAATGGTTTTACATATAAATTTTTTGAGGGTTCTTCATATGACTATTGTGATGAGATAATTGGTTGAAATTTTGGATATTATATAAACATAGTATGATTATTTATTGACATCCTCAAAATAATTTTATTAATTTCTTGTAAGGATATTGAATTCACTAAATAAACTTTATTTCCAAATCAGTTGTTATCTAGATATAATGCCAATGTTTCATATTAGTCATAAATATATTTACACCAACATCAATGTTCAAAGTAGTTAATGTTGAGTAGTGTCTTAGGGGAAAGAAAGAAATCATTTACCAAAATTTGTTTGTGAAAATATTTTTTGACATCCACTCATATGGGTTATAACAATTCCTCATGGGAAATAACCATCTCTAATATGACTTCACTAAACTAATAATAAATCACAATTATTTATTAAAGAGTAAATTATTATAATGTACCAAGTGAAAGTGTGTAATGTTCATCAAATATGAACTTCCCAATGTATTTTGGTTGTCTTTTTTTTTTCAATTAATCCTTTTTATTGATTATTTTGAATATAATAAATGAAAACATGAGAAAAAAGATGGATGATATGATCAACACATTATAAAGAAGTAAAACTCCTGGGATATGTACATTGATGTGGAGATTGAGACACTGATATCCGTACTCTTTAGGTATAATATAATAAAAATTTGGATGCCCTTGATATGTAGTTAGAAATATTTAGGTGGTTATCTAATATAACATTATATTATTTATTATTATAGTCAACACATTTATGAAATGAGATAAATTTTGTTGAGTTACACATAAAATAAATACATTATGTGAGAGGATTTATTCCTCACCAATGGTATGAATGATAGTATGACTCTAGAGATAATGTAAAAATTAGAAGAGGAGAGCTAGCAGAATAACCATAAACCATTGAAGGTTTATAAGTCATGTTGTTCAGGGAAATTAGTGTTTATTGGATTCTATAATCTCATTAATAGAAGTGAAATTGAATAGAGACGAATCATCATTGATTGAAGATGATCCAAAATATATCTAATATGTATATTCATTGAAAATCATTTTTAATGTGTTATCCAAGATGCTAAAAATCATGGGAATCATTTTAATGTGTTTTATATGATTCCTAAACCACCATAGGATATTGGAAGTCTTTTAGAGTGGATACGTTCACATATTAACAATATGGAGGATTCCAAGATAAAATTGGAAATAAATATGTTAAAATAGATAATTATAGATTTCATGTACATTATTTTTATCATCATAATGTTCTAGAATAGACAAATCCTTGTATTTGAAGTTATCATTAATGAATGTAATATCATAGGTCATTATTAATGAATTATTATGTAGTGATGTATCCAAAGGAACCATGCAAAACAATATTCATAATAAAAATACGACGTGTATCAAAATTCATGATGCATGTACATGAAATTTGATTCAAATAGACAAATGAACCAACATCATTGAATTCCTTTTTTATGTGATTTCTATTCTATGTCAAATATTTATATTGCTAGTAGAAACTATTTATTTGAATTTATGTCCACATTTGTGAATGAAGAAATACATATGAGAATTACCATAGGATCTCAATATATCCAAATTTTGATATGTGAATCATTTCATAGTTGAATTAATTGTGTAGTTGAATATGCATATACGATAAATAAATTCATATATCTGAATATCCCATATATATAAGGGTAAAATGAAATAATTTATGATTTTTTTATTCTGAATAAAAAACATTTCTATTGAAAATGTAATATGTATTAACACATGGAATTAACATTACAAAAAGATAAAAAAAATTGGTTATACAATGAGAAGTAAGTTGAACCAATTGTAATTATCAGAGAGCACAATATTGATGCATAATGAAATAATTTTTTTTAAATTATTTAATTATGATGAAATATATTTCATTCCATGCTTTTTCTATGAATAGAGTTCATAATATCATGATTCTTATTGAATTCATGATTCCAGACTATTTTGGGAAGAGTTAAATGTGTAAAACCACTGTGTATCATATACATGCCTAAAATTAATGAATTGGGATTTTGAGAATAATATTGATGTCTATGAATTTTCACAGCACACGTGATATGATAAGAACTAAATTATTACATTATTAATGAAGAAATGATACATTCCAAATTTTTATTATGTACATTTTATACAGATGTTGAAATATTAAGCTGTTGATTTTCAGTATAGATTTTTTGAGGAATAAGAAGTTATACATTATGTAAATATTTGGTCTTTGATCATTTTAACAATGTCTCAAAAGATGAATAATTTACTGAGGGGTATTTTTCCAATATTTTTATAGAATAAAAATGATTGAATGGAAATAAATGCATCTCATATAAGTTATTTTTAAAGATGTGGCTACTTTCTTCAAAAGAAGTTATATTTAGAAAACATTGAAAAGGATTGGTAAAATTAATACAGGATTTCTATGGATGTTATTTGTTTATGAGGTGAAGGAGGAAAAATAAAAAACGATAATTTCTGTGATGTTACTATATGAATGAAGCTTATGTTTTTGAGAGATGATATGTTTTGTGATATCAAAATTTTTCTTCATGAAGATAAATATGAACCGAAATGAATTTCTGCTTGTTACATAAAATACAGAGCTATATATTGACAAAATTTTGAGAACAATTTTACAATCCATTGTATTGATAAATAATAGTGAATAGATTCAATGTGGAATTATGATGTTGATAGGTGCTGGAGACCGGGTTCCATGTAGTCTATCTATAATTTATTACGAAATTCAAGGACACTACTATGAGAAGAAGTAGATCCATTATAATTATGATGAATAAACCTTTGTATATATTTTAATCTAATCAAATGTATGACATGAAATAATGTCTTGTGTCTATATGGTGTGAGTCTATAAATCCAATGAGAAAAAATCTATAAAAAATACATCATGAGGCCATGTGACTATATTTAGAATACATTGATGAAATCTTGTAGGAAATTTGAAATTGAAGATAAATGAGGTGAAATCATGTAACTGGTGGGACTATAGCCATGATAAGATCATTTTGGTTCTAATCCTTTAATGGTGTGTAATTAATCCTCCAATATAAATTTATATATTTTATTATAGTATATATTTCATGGTTTGAGGATGAAAACAATATAATAAAGACACATTTCAATGAAAAAATCCATATAAATCCTTATGTTTTATCTTAATTTACTATACAATAGGATGAGGTAATGAGACAAATGAACATGTGGATATAGGGTGAATAAATTTATATGGTTGAATTAAAGGTAATACTTCATAACAATTCAATGTAAAACAAATGATATATCACTGACATCATAGTTGTGCATCATTTACATAGGAACCTATATTGGATTCAGATACTAAGCACAAAAAATATTTATATGTGATGTTTTTATTTTATGTTCTTGAATAAGAAACTCATATTCTAAATTCTTCATAAATATCTTTTAAATATTCTATGTATGTATCCTATAAGACAATGAGATAAAGGATGATGGAAATATTAAGGAAGAGAAGAAATATCTCAATGGAATAAGAAGATATACAATTTTGAGATGATAAATAAAATAGTAGGAATATAAATGATAATTTTATTCATCTATATTATTTTAATGATTCTATTTCATTTTGTAGATGATGTGAGGAAATTTGATATATTAGAACCAATGATTATTTTTACTCACTTATTGTTAATTATCCAAAAAACATTCAGGTTTAGGCAGTTACATATATTGTTAATTTAATAATGTCTACTTGTATAAAAAATCATAGATGTAGTAATAGTATATTTATATATAAAATTCAATGACCAAACATGATGGAATATGAAACCCATCGACAATGCCTACAAATGTAATTAATGAATCTGAAACACTTTGCAATGAAAGAGTATAATGATTTGAAAAATTATTAAATAGAGTTTTGTTTCTAAAAAGATTATAATAAAAGTGGTACGGAATGAAATATTCATTCCATTGGGGATACTACTGGAAAACTAACATATACCAATGATTTGGAACCGTTGGTATAGGCCTCCAAATCGTTGGTATAGGCTATACCAATGGTTTGGAGAACCGTTGCCAAGTAAGCCGTTGGGATAGGTCTATACCAACAGTTTTGTGAAAACCGTTGGTATAGACCTATACCAATGGTTTCGGAAACCGTTGGTATAAGTAATATGAAAATCTATACCAATGGTTATGGAACCGTTGGTATATGTATTTAAAAAAAACATTCACTGGGATTTGATCCCAGGACCCCTAGTTTATCATTGAACGACTTAACCACTAGCCTAACATGACTTTTGTGAACATAATTACATAAATATATATATGTATTGTCATAATTATTTTAAATTTTGATTTATATAATGTTCTCGGTAAGAAGATATGATAAAAATTCTCAGGACCTATACCAACGGTTGACAAAACCCTTGGTATAGGTCAATACCGACAGCTTTGAGAACTGTTGGTATAGTTCTTGATTCTAGAATTAATTCTGGGTTGTAGGTTGATTTCTAAGGGACCTTTCCCAAGGGTTTTGGAAAAACATTGGGATAGGTATACCCTTTCCCAACAGTTTGGACAAGCATTTGGGAAAGGTGTCCACAAAGTGGAATTTTCCCAACAGTTTTCCAAAACTGTTGAGAAAGGGTATACCTATCCCAACGGTTTGGCCAAACCTTTGGGAAAGGTGTCCAAAAAGTGGGATTTCTCTACGGTTTGGCCAAACCCTTGGGAAAAAGGACCTATAACAACGGTTTTTACAAACCGTTGGTATAGAAGCACTGGGAAAAGTCATATTTCCAGTAGTGGGATGTGAACTTCAACCATAATATTATGTTCATTGAATTGTATGATATTTAAAAAATAATGACGAAGGAAAAACTAGACCCTCATAACAATCTCACAATGCATGTGTTACCATACTAATTCTAGAAATATTTACTTTATTAAGAAATAAATAAGATTGTGGATCAATTATATGAAGATACGACAGATACAGATACACATCTATCTCATGGATACTAGTAACAGACAACAAAGATAAAGTGGATTGGTCTAAATCAATAAATATTTTGGAGTGCTTCATGGATATAAAACTTCTAATTTTTATTGAGATAACTATTAGAACATCCAATAATGGGTCAAAAATAGGTTTTAGTCATGTATAAAAGAAATTTATCACCAAAATGTGTACAAATAATTTCATTTAAGTCCCAATGAGTCAATATTTTCATGTTCGACATCCCGCATCATATATGAAAAGATAATGACTAATTTGAAGTGGTTGGTGTTGCTGGAGATTTAAGAATATGTCTATTGGTATGAGGAATTATATTTCAATAAATAGGCATTGCATAAATAATGAAAATAAAGGTTTGAAAGGATATATATAAAATAAAAATTACTATTTTGAACAATCAATACTCATAGTAATAGATATTATACTTCTAAAAAACATATATGAGTGTTTAAATAATTTCTATGAGATGTGTAACATATGTGGTCACAACTGTGATGAATTTTACTATAATCCTTAAATGTAATATATTTTCCCTATATAGAATATAAAACCAACATTATCTATTAACATGGTAACTAAAAAATTTGTTTCCCCTATTGGTTGAAAATCTAAGAAACAGAATTCACCCAAAAAAATTTGATAAAGGATACTATGATATTCAACAAACATGGATGAAGTGCTTCCTTTTTTAAATGATGGGTTACTCCCTGGACCATTTAAATATATCAATTAATTATTTGGAAGAATTAATCAAGCTAAATAATATAAAAAAATCAATCCTAGAGAGTTATTATTTTATTGGATTATTGGTAGACACTCATATATGAACAAAGAAGAATGTAACATGAAGGGAAAATTCATATAGGACCAGGTGGAGTCTTCAATGTGTATGAAGTTAATCCATTGTTCTATCATATATTTAACATGATTTTATAATTTTAAAAAATAAAAACATAATGTAAAATCACTATATCCAAAAAAAATGGTTTAAAGAAAGTATGTTCCCTAATTGAGATAACACTGCATGTTCATAATGGTTTTCTAACCATGTGGATAGATCAATTATTACAGCCAAAATATATTTAGATAGAAAAAATGAATATATATACCGATTTTATATGATTTTTTATTAATTTTTCATCTTTTAATGATGTTTTAATAGAAAATAGGTTAGTGCATCCATTGTGGAATAGACGTTGAAATCTAATATTGGAAGTATGAAGAGGTCTGGAGAAAAATGTAATGAATTATAAAATTTTCGTCAACTGTTTTTATTAAATTTTAGATATATTGGATGATTGAAAATAAAAACATAGTTATTTTATGGTATTTTAAATATGTGTAAAGAATATAATGGTGGTTGGATAGTATCCCTTGTCATGGATCTCTAAAAATCAATGAAGTATCCATAATTTAATGACTTTTTCGAATTTGGAATTTTGAAATTCCCCATAACAATAGAAAGGATGAATTCTATTTTTATATATCTCCCAATTGTTTTTTCATTTATATATATATTTTTTATCAAGGGTAATTTTTTGAATCTCTTGGGGAATATATATCAAGTGAATTCTTTTGATGTAAAATTTTAGGGGAGTTTTTGTTCTGGATTTCTTTTTTAAATCACTATGTTCTTCTCCAAAGTGTGAATTATAATATGACTCCCCAAAGATAAAATTTTAAAAATATCTATTTATCTAAATAATTATACATTATATCACATTGAGGATCTTTTTAGTATTATATTATCAGATAATTAGGCCATAACCCATGTCTAACAAATCTATAAAATACAACACTGACACTTCCAACCAGTTTCCATTCATCCCATAAATTGAATATTTGAAAATAAAGAATGAAATTTTTTATATATAAAATATGAAAGACCTAAAATTTTATTTATTCTTACTATAACCCATCCTTAAATATTGGTATAACATTTTAAAAACATTTTATGAGCACAAAAGAACATTAAGGGATACAAAATTAATGGAATTATTAGTTTAGAAAAACATAAAAACTCGTATAACATTTACCATAATATTCCTACATATTTGAGAATATGAAATATATTATTTTTTAAATGACTAAAACCACTCATTTGACCAATAAAAATAATTAAATTCCACATTAATTAATTAAAACCCTATTAAGATACATAGAGCATCATATACATATACCTTTACTAAAATCATTTTAATTTGACTAACCATAAGTCTGACTTAAAAAATCGTCATTAAAAAATTCTTATTAGATCTATAATGGGGGTCACTATTTATCTTAGTAATATTGGGCTCATCCATTTTATGTGATCTATATTGGGGCTCCTTGTAACACCCCATGAAATCATGTTATATTTTTTTTTAAAAAAAACCAATAGCTTGTGTTTCATGTAACACCGAGTTTTAGGTCACCACAATCTATTTTAATATCAATTTAAAAAGTATTTATGAATAGTATTAACCAAATAATGAAATTTATTTAAATTATAAATAATTATTTTTATACAATTATATAAAAATAAATTCAATTTACCATGGAAAGGTGTAGACTACACAATTAATCCAAAGGATATAATTTATAGACTATTTGATGGGTTAAAAACATCCCACTAACTGGAATTAGACTCCAAAACATTCTCATCAGAAGAATTTGTAGTCCCGGGTGATATCAAGGAATAAAATTAATTAACCATTTTATATGACATTAATGGAACAATACATAATAATATGTCTATTCAAAAAACTGAATATAAGTCCCAAGCCTTAAACACTATGTAATCTTGAGTTATGTCCATAATTCTCATTGAGGATCTTTTCATGTTTACGAGTTTAGAAAAATATAACCTAACTATTACATTAGAAAATAATATAAATTCAAATTGGAAACTTAAACTATATCAAATTCAACCATAACACAAATACATTTAAAAAGATACATGGTTTCATTTAATGTTTAGTCATCATAACATTTACTTGATTCCATCCTCGACAATATTCTCCATTAAATAATATGATGAAAATTTCAAAATGTGGGATGAGCACAAATAGCTATGTAATGGAAATAAAATGGAAGAAACCTAATAGTATAGTAAAAATAATGTTATCCATGTATTGTTATATCTACGAATAAAACAATACATTTTCATATGGAAACGACTCATTCTTTGGTACTCAATAAAAAAACTTAAACAAAAATGAAATAAAATATAACTCTTTTAAGATAATTATAGTATCATAGAGCTAAAACCATTTCAATCCTGTTTCAATTAGAATTATTATATGGTAATCATCAATATTACAGATCTTTAATTGGGATAAACCATTCTATAAACTCCCAATTGATTTGTATTCATAGTGCATGATTTCTAATTGAAGGTTTTTGTCAGGTCATTAGGACAACAATTCTTGCGAATAAACAATGGTCGAGAGGATGGGAGGTCCGGATCATCGTACCCATTTGGTGGGAATTGTTAACTACTTAGAGACTATCTTATATATTTAATATATGAACATGAATAATTATTAATTCACCATGTATTCAATGAGTTTCTCTTGTGATTTTGAAATCAATGATTATCATGTATATAATTTGAGAATCATCTGTATGTATCTGAGGTACCTCATAAATGGAGACATCTCTATGTATATGTGTTTCTATATTAATGGTATCCTTTGGTACACTACATAGATATTATTTGGTCATTATTATGGCAACACAAGTTTTAAATCCACTCTATGAGTCACTCAGGAAATTATCATCATCCAAAAATATGAGAGATGCCTTAATGTTGGAATCATACCCATAGATGGGCTACATACATATCCTTGTGAAAGGAATAAAAACCCATGTATTTTGGTTCCATGTAATAAGAATCAACATACATTTTATGTTCATGTGATAATGATTAATCCCCAAAGTTTTATATCTTGTTGTATGGATGCATATGTGGAAGTAGCATAATCAATGTTTGGTGTGGGACTTATACCGAAGCATCCCATGGAACTTGGAAGGGATATGAATATCTGTGTTGAATTATACCCTACCAAGAATGTTTAGAAGAATAGATTGGGTTGATTTAGATTCTCGGTTTGAACAATAGAGAGAGTTCCTATGTACATCATTTGGATGAGAATCAAATCCCATGTAGTTAGGGAAGTATCATAAGAGAGTGTAGTCATGTGAGAGAAATGTGTTTGGACATACATGATAAAAAGTATGAATTGGTGATTTAAGGGATTAATGTGGGGCATACTGATATGGAAGATTCAAATTTATAGATGATCTGAGATGGTTCTTGAGCCTTTGGAAGGATTTATACATACCCCATTTTTAATTGGAATTAAAGTTATCATAGTTCATTCAATGAGTTGTTTGTGAAAATGTAGTGATCATAATAATTCTATAATCCTACATGACTAATTCTTGGTTTGAGAAATAAGAGGATATGATAGATTAAACAAAGGCACATCACATTTCCTCCTTCCCTGATGGAAGAGTTCATGGCTATAATAGTTATAGTGGATGAGGGAAAAAAGAAATGTATCATTCAATGTGAAATGAGATTGAAGGCTTTTGGATCTGGTGTAAATGTCTAGGGTATTATGCTTTGATTTCTACCGTAAAATATGTATTTTTAGGGGATGGAGACTATTATTATTTTCAAAATGGGTAGTAGCTATGAACCATACCATTCCAACTAGGGACTTCAGTATCTTGGTTTTAGAGATGATAATGGACAGGCCTAGACCAATCCCTACTCTTGGAAACCGGGAACTCCAAAAAACAATTCATAGGAGATTTTAATATTTGACTACAAATAACGAAACCCTTATACACTCCATGAATCATTTTCCAATTATAAAATAATGTTTTAAATATCTCACTAAGTACATAAAAACCCAAATGGGATATACATTGATGGTCTTATCTAAATGGTTTTGTAAATCAGTAGGTTTTGGATGATGATTCAACAAAATCCCTTTCAGAAAAGGGATCCAATGAATATGTATCTTATCTGCAAATTACATTGATAAAGGCATGATGAAAGGATTTTATAGGCCGAAGGTATAAGGTGAATCAAAGATGGGAGACCAACTAGGTATCTGGTACACATGTATGGACACCAATATAGGCTTCAGTGACTTTATGTTTACATAATTGATGAATGAACTAGATATCAAAACATGGGCATGACATGACTCAAGCCTTAAAGAGTATTCAAATGTATTCCTAGACATTTGGTGCTATTGTTACTTTTAGAGGAAAGTATGGAACACAAGTGATTCTGGTTTAGGGATGTTTAGTGCTTTAGGTATGCAATTGTTTAGGATTTAAAACATCAAAGGGACGCAATTTCTATTACCCTATTTTAATTCCACCTATCTAGGTGTTAATGAATTACTTTGACGGTTTCAGAACACTTGGATGAAGCACTACGTTAACCAGAGTTGAAATTGGACTTCAGGGAAATTCATCCTTCATTAATGAAGTCCTAAGGATCTATTTATAGGAAAATAGGTGAACCAGGGTATAGAAGATTACTCCCTCAAGTGGGTTTCCTTCCAAAATTAGGTAGCACAAGTGAATACATGCCTACTGCAAGATGGATCACATGGACCGATATCAATCATGAAACTTTTCAAATAATTAAATTCTCAATATATTCTCTCATTTTTTTCTTACGCATTTCACTTTGTCACATTTTCATCAATGTGTTGGAACAATGTTTCAAATAAAATACCCCCTAAAAATTTGATCCGAAATGAAGATTAGGTCTTATACTGAGGTAATGTAATGAAAAAGTTCAATGTGTTTGATATGGTGTGAAAACTAATAGAAAAATCTGTACATGCACACTAGGTCCCGACATGTAGGGTTGTTTTCATTGATTATATCCTGTGGCTACACTTTAGAGAAAATTACAATGTATTATAGATATTCAAATTTCGACATGCAAGTGTTGTCATTTAGAATATCCTGCTAAAAATCATGTTAATTCTTCTTATATATGTTTTTGATTTGTGCACCACATATTTGGCTCCAAATTTTCATGCTACATCTAAACTTCTACTTGAATCCATACGATCGAGCCTTAATTCAATTGTTAGTTTTTCTTAATATATTTGTAAAACAATTATAAATTAGATCACATTAAGATGAATTTTGATCTCTATTGTAGGTTCAATAGATCCTATGATAATCAAAACTACTGATGAAATGGATACCAAGAGAAATTTCTATATGCTAAATATTTTCAGTCATGATTACAGTGACATTGGTGACAATGCACTCCCTTATTTTCAAAAGCATGAAAATAAATATCACATCGATTTTCCATGGAGTATTTATTTTCCTCTTTATGGTTATGACAATCTACAGGATGTAATCATACTGAATCCAATGAATTATTTTCATCTTTCATTATCTCAAAACCAAACCAATGTCTCATCTCCCAAAATTTCAATTGTAGGAACATACAACAATGACTGGAAGATAGCTAAGGACCACTTCATACATCACAACCAGTGTGCTCTAATTGATAAATATCATATACCTTTGCTATAGGAGCATATAATTCGTCAATTTTTCATTATTATCTAATATATCAATAAATATTCTGGAGGAAATTTTGGGATTTTCTTATAGGAGGGGGTGTTAAACTGACATGGATGTGGTCGTATTGGGTGTCCCAGACAAGTGAGGAGTGTATGGATGACTTAAAATGCTTCAGAATTTGTGAGGTTGTAAGTCTGAGAAAACCTATGTGTATAAGAATGATGAATTCATTCTATAGGTGATTAGACGATGGATTCTAGAGAATAATTCCCTTCATTTGACTCATAGAGAAGTAGGAATCAATTTTTAGTATATCAATAAGATCTATGGACTATCATGACTTAGTATAGCATCCCGCCTTTTTATCACATAAACTTTCATTACATTATACAAAACTGAGGATCTTTAAGGTTTAGTGTCTTGGAAACCAGGAACTTAAAACATGAAAACATAAAACATTCTTCTAAAACACTTGAAAGGCTTCTCCTCATGTTCATCCTAGGTTCATTACTACATCACATAACCTGGGAGCATACATCAAAAGAAAGGGTGAGCAGAAGGCCCAGTAAGGGAAACAAAGGAAACATTTAACATGTGAACTTGAGATACATCAACTATGTCATGAACAAGAACTTTAAGGCATGATAAAAAAATCATGTGGCATATCATAATAAAAATAAAATTTTCATAACTTGAAGATGTGGCTACATCATTTAACATAGACAATCATGAACATATCACCAAGGTCTATCCCCAATGTGTCATTTGAAAATTACCAAGGTTATTAACCAAGGTATCGTGAAAATTGTAATCTCTAGTGGTTACATCATTACCCAATGCATTGGAGCGCTATCAGGGCGCACCCTTAAATTTGCCTTTATTATCATGTGAGCCACATATATCATCATCAAACATTTCATAAATAACCCATATAACATAAAATAAATGGGTTTCATTTCATAATCATAACGTTTTAAAAAACTGCTTTAAAGACATGATCTTCACATCACTTTTAAACCCACAGAAAAGGATGGTGGGTCTCATGTATGTAAATCCAAGAATTTAAAATAGAACATTTTGGTATATATGTGAATACCCCTTTAGAAGAAAGAGCTTTGAGTATTCACTTAATAATATAAAAGAACTTTAGAAAAAGAGAGAGACATTTTGAGACAGAAATTCTGCAGCATAACGGCTATGTTCCAAGGTTTTAGAAGACATAAAAAGAGAGGTAAAATGGGTCAAAAATTCATAAATGACCCATAAAATAGTACATGGACAGAATAAGAATGATACATGATCATGTTAATGAAATTTCAAGGACATACCATTTGAAATGAAAAACAAGGAAGGAAGACAAAAATTAGATTTCTCTTATGAAAGTTCGGCATCCTAATGGCGTTACTTAAACATCAACAAAAATGATTTGAAAAGATCAAATAGGGTCTCTCATCATGTGAACATAAGAGTTCAGTATGATATATATAGAGATAATTCCCCAACATAACAAAAGGAACCTGAAAGAATTGACATGAAAGTAGAACTTCAAAACGAGAAGGGTGAAGAACAACTTAAAATTTCGGCAGCCTAACGGCGCCACTTAAAACTTCAAAATACTGAATTGAAGAGATCAAATGGGGTCTATCATAATATGAACATAAGAGTACAGTATGATAGATATAGAGATCATACCCCAATATAACAAAACGTAACTTGAAATAATCGACATGAAAGTAGAACTTCAAAACGAGAAGGGTGAAGAACCACTTAAAAATTCGGCAGCCTAACGGCGCCACTTAAAACTTCAAAATACTGAATTGAAGAGATCAAATGGGGTCTCTCATCATATGAACATAAGTGTCCAGTATGATAGATATAGAGATCATACCCCAACATAACAAAAAGGAACTTGAAATAATTGACATGAAAGTAGAACTTCAAAACGAGAAGGGTGAAGAACCACTTAAAAATTTGGCAGCCTAACGGCGCCACTTAAAACATCAAAATACTGAATTGAAGCGATCAAATGGGGTATCTCATCATATGATCATAAAAGATCAGTATGATAAATTTAGAGATCATACTCCAACATAATAGAAAGGAACTTGAAATACTTTACATGAAAAAAGATCTTGAAAAATGGGAAGGGAGAAAGAATCCATTACAAAAATTTCGACAGCCTAACGGCGCCACTTAAAACTTCATAAAACGAAATAATGAGAGCAAGAGGGGATCTCTCATTATATGAACATAAAAAGGACAGTAAGAGGAGTATAAAAGAACATCCTCCAACATAAGAACATGGAGCATAAAAGGAATGACATAAAAGAGATTACTTGAAATAAAAGAGAGAGGTCGGATCCCTTACCTTAAAACGTGACTCTTGAAACTCAAAGGTTTGGACATTTAGGGCTTGGGGGAACCTTGGGAGGACTCCTTGGGAGGTAATGAGACCAGAAATTCGTTGGGGAAGAGTGGGGAGTCGAATAGATGAGATGAGGGCTTGGTATTTATAGGGAAAGTGAGGGGACAAGGCATTAATGACCAAGGGGCACCTCACATGTGCTTTTCTCAAACCCATGTGCTCTCCCTTCGCATTTACCATGGAGTTAGGCCACATAGGCCCCCCAAAACAATAATTCATCACCCTTGTCCGGCCAACCCTTAAAATATCTCGTGACATCATCATGACACACCTATGATGTCATTAAACATACCGAAACCCTAAAACTGCATTTTTACTATTCACTGAAAATTCAACTTTCTTAGAAAAATCCCAAAATTTCACACTAACCAAATATCAATGATTTGATTTCAAAAATGAACTCCATTTTATAAAAATAATTTTCTTAATATTTTTAAATTTATTTTTAAATAAATACACTATTCACCGAAAATTCATTTTTTCAGAAAAAACCCCAAAAATTACCATAACATAATATCAGTGCTCTGAGTTCAAAAATGAAATCCATTTTATAAAAATAATTTTCTAAATATTTTTAATTTAATTTTAAATTTGAAAACACTATTCACCCGAAAAAACTAATACTTGAATAATAATTTATGAAACCATTATTTAACCATTTTATTGAATCACATTACTTAATCAAGGTGCCTAGATTATATTAATACTTTTTTTAAGTGAGATTACTAATCCATTTGGACACATTACTAATCCTAATCATAAAATCACTATTCATAATTTACTATTCATCAAAAATTAAGTTGATCTTATTAGTCTCTAAATTTCGTACTGAACATAATTGTAGAAGACCATTTTTCGAAAATCATTACACATTTTTAATTACATAAGGTTTACACAACCATTTTTAAAATATCATTTTTCTAAAATTCATCAAAAATATGCATATTATATTTATCCGGTCATTTGAAAATTCATAAACTTCATCATAAAAAGAAATCCCAATTTTTATTTAAAACAAAGGATTACACAAGGCAGTTACGGTCTCCTTACATAGCCCCTTATCACACCAGCATAGGACCTAAGTGTAAGGTGTGCTAAGGTGAGAGAATCCGAGGGTGGCTCGGCCAACATCGCACGAGTAGTAATTTCTATTAGTTTGAACTTCTCGCGAAGGCGATCCCGTTCTAGCTTCACACGATGAAGTTCAGCTTGGGTTTGGTCCAGAGCAAAGCCCAATGGTGCTACCTCCTTCCGAAGTTCTGTTAGATGGGCTTCGATCGGTCCAAGACTACTGGGTGAGGCCATTGAATCTTTTTTCTATATTAATTAACAAATATTGCTTGTATTTAGAGAAAATAGTCAAAACGTTTAGTTTCCAGTGGTCATATTGACCAATGGTCAAATAACAATCAAAACCCAACAGTCTCATTTTAATTATACTCATGTTATCAAATGAAACATTTTTGTTGAGTATAAAAATAAAATAAAATAACACATAAAATTAGGAAACAAGATTTATTTAAAATTTCGGGTCGTTACACTTAGGCAAATGTATAATGAATTTATTCCTATAATGAAAACATGTAATGACTCAAAAATGACACCATACTTGGTTTATGAGTCAACTAATCTAATTTCTAAACAGTAAAATAAAAACAAATAAAACTCGTACAAAAGAATTGATATTCATCCAAAGGAGTGGATGTAAGTGTTCCTAATTAATCAGAAGGAAAAATGAACCACTTGAAATCATATAACAAGTTTTTCAATGGTGGAAAAGATAGATACACATGATAGTATCTAGACAATATTAGATAAGGCAGAGTCTGAAATGTGGGGTATGATGACAACACAAAAAAATCATGGGAAGACATGTCTTGTGGGATTCCTAGAAATGTGGCTCAGTGTATATTTATTTCACATTCAAGATTATAAGGGAGGCATAAGGCCTATAAAATATTTTAAAACCAAAATGATGTTTGAGATGAAGATGGTAGGGTTGGATACCCCTATTCTAGTAATGATCCATAGGATCTTATTGTCTATCTATGGAGGAATGTATCTTTCCAGAATAGCATGCCCATTATGGGTTTTACAAGGGTGGATCACCACTCATTTTAGAACATCTTTCATGTAGAGTGGGGTTCAGGTCCTTGGATGTCCATTCCAACCAACTATTCATTATTTTTCTATTATTTCACCTATTTTTTTGATTTTTTATGACAATAAGGCATGTTTTTGAATCTACATGGAATTTCATCTTTTCACTTTTGGGAATCCACATATAGGGATATTTCATGATGATGGGATTACAAGCTTAGAACAAAGGGTGTATATGTTAGATTGAAGGGATTCTGTATTGGCCACTATGATTAACATGAAACAAATATTTGAGGAATATGGTCTATAGATTTACACATCAATTAAATTGTGTAATTTTTTTGTATATCCTCTATTATATGTCACATTATAGAAAAATTAGACGATGCCCTAGAAACAATTGTTACTGAACACTACAGAGAAAACTTGGGAAATATTCAACATACCTACCACTGATGCAGTATGAACATTGATAGTCTGGTATTCTAGGAGAGGGGTTTCATCAAACCCTAAAGGGGTGTTAAACAATTTTGTCCCTTCAGTTGGGATAAATAGATTTAGTAGAAAGGAAACCACCAATTTGGAAGATTATTCCTAATCATCAGAGGATTATTATTTGGACTCATATGGTGGGGGTGATGTGGCTGCATGCACACCGATGTGACATGAACTGAAGGTGCTCTTATTCTGTCTAGTCACCATCATTCTGAAGAGAAGAAGATCCCATGTAACGACCCAAACCTAGATCCACTCAACTAGTGCCCCATACCCAGTTCTCCACATGACCTCAAGCGCATTTCCCCAAACTCCACTGGCTACCGACTAGAAGCATGTGCCTTGGTGAGTCATTGGGGAAATTATTCCCTCATTTGGTAAGGTATACAAGGGAATGGAAACAATAGTCAATAAAGGAAGCAGTAAACAACATGCAATAACTTAAAATTAACAGCAGAATCAATGAATATATAGAAATTATGATAATGATGTTGCATGTACAAGTATATAAGGAAAGTAGCAAACACAACAACGTGATGAAATACAACTAAGAAACAAACTATGGAAAGTAAACAACAACTCCCCTAGCATATCAAGTCTAAGATCAGTCCTACTATATCCATCTCTAACCAGCAATCATGTACTTAATGTAGAAGGTCCACAATCCCTATCCACACCTACAACCATATAACCTATTTGGGTCGAAAGGAAGGACCTAAACAGAGTGTGTGACTAGTCCCTGTAGGCAACCACCACAAGATCAGTTCCTTACTATTAGTGATAAATATAACAAAATTAAAGGAAATAAATGCAGCAGTGAAAAAGGAGTAAACTATTGTATAAAATCTTGCAAATATCCATTTACATTTATTTATTAATTTAATTAAATCATTTAATTATCATCCAAGGAATATAACAAACTACTCTATATTACCATGTCATAGTAAGTAACACAACAGTTATCTCCGGAGACAACCTAAATAACAAGTAGTACAAAACCAAAGCTTGTTCTTTGGCTTGGTGGAATCTTCACAACCAACCAAATAGTATTCACACTGACTCTCTGGGTGGCTCATTCTGGTAGACCCCTCTAGTCATGTAATCAAACAAGTCACATACACTCTGGGAAGCTCTCACTATCAATTCCCCTATGGTCTTGCAATGATAGATATAGACTCTCTAAGGAAGAACCTATGCCAAATTCCCCCTGCAGTCTCAATACGTAACTAAGGACACTATGAGGATTCACAAAGTAAAATTCCCCTGGGCCCTACGAATGATACAATTTTATAACAGACTCTCTAGGGAAGCCCTTAATTGTCAATTCCCTCTTTATTCAACCACACCAGGTTCACACAGCCCTGAGTAGTGTACTCATGCATAATAGACAGTTAGAAACCCTAATTATGGTAAAACTACACTTGGCTTATAGATACATAGCATAAAAGCATATAAAAATTAGGCAATACATAAAATCAGTTATATCAAGGCAGGAAATCAGTGCAACAAGGTCTGCCTCACAGGCAAGCTAATCCAAAAAATGATAAACAACCAAAACAAGGGAGAACACCTATGGGGTGATCCACAAATAGGCTAACAAGCAATCATTATTTATCTAACTTCTTCTAGTGCACAATTAATCAAAGGAAGATAATAAAACACAATCAAAACCCTAACCCGAGATACTCTAAACATGGGAATCCGACACTTTTGCAAAAAAAAAACACAAAGACGTTCAACATAGGGAAAAAACCACCTACATCGATCCTAGGAGATCGATATACTTGAACATCGGCCTGTGAATCAGATTAGAATGGAGAAGATCTGCAAAAACGTCTAAAACATTCAACCTCAGATAACTCTCATAAGAGAATGAATATTGAATCATGGCCAAAGAAGAAATAAGTACTCACCGTTGCAATTCTATTTCAACCAATGAAGTTCGATTCAAATAACTGGTGACATATCAGTGGCTAAGATAACATCCATGGTAGTACCTCGATCTCGGTCTAAGAAGCTGGAGAAGAAGTTGTTTTTGGGGTTAAGACGCGACCCCAGTCTGTTTAACAAAAAAAATTAAAGTACACGACATGTAATTTTGGAGTACACGACGTGTACTAGGCTTTTCTGTACTCTTCATTAAGTGGCCTCCACAGCACCCCTACCTGGCCTTGTGTGTGGCCATGAAACTACCTATACACCACATTGAGAAACTTCATAGTACATGGTGTGTACTTGTAATGTACACTACGTGTACTTAGAAACCTTTTAAATTCTCATCATTTTCCCAAAAATGACCAAAAACAAAAAGCATACCTAAAAAAGAAGACACGAGTTCTTAAAAAATTCTCCCTTAAATAAATTCATCACCGAATTTCCAAAGAACGGTGCAGAAGAAGAAACCCCAAACAACTCTGGCCACTGTGATCACATATCGACCTTCCTCTCTCAAGTCTCATCCTGTACATGGTCGTGCAGCCATAGCACCCATACCAGAGGAACAAACCTACCACGAAGTACCTTTTCACTATGATCAACAATCCTGATAGGACGCTCCTCGAACAATGCATCCTACTCTAGATCAACCTCCTCGGGTTAAAAAACATGAGACGAGTTTGAGAAATAGCGACGGAGATGAGAAACATGGACGACGTTGTGCATAACCTGGTATCTCAGAGGTAACTGCAAACTATAAGAAAATAGCTCGACACTCTCCAGAATCTTAAATGGCCTGACGTATCTCAGTGAATTATTTCCCTATCTCCTGATCTTCTTGTGTCCCATCCTTGGGGTAACACGTAGGAAAACATGATCTCTGACCGTGAACTCCAAAGGTCGTCTCCATTGATCAGCATATTATTTCTTCCGAGACTATGCAATATCCATCCTTTTCTGAATCAACTCCAACTATTCTCTTGTCTCTTGAACAAGATGAGGTCCAAGCACTGCTGCCTCTCCGGCCTCTAGCCAACACAAGGGTGATCATAAAGGTCTACCGTTCAAATCCTCGTATGGTTCCATCTGAATAGTTGGTTGAAAAATATTGTTATAGGAAAACTCCACTATAGTTATATGTATCTCCCAAGAACCTCCAATATCAAGGAAACATGCTCATAGCATGTACTTTAGACCCTGAATGGTTCCCTTTAACTGGACATCGGTTTGGGGATGGTAAGCTGTACTCATAAGTACCTGTGTACCCAAATCCCTCTGTATCCCTTGACAAAAATGCGATGTGAAGCAGGCATCCCTATCTGAAATGATAGTACTCATAACCCCATGAAAGTGTACAATCTCAAGGATTTACAACCATACAATCTCATAAACAGTGAAGGCCTCCTTAATCGGCAAGAAGTGAGAAACCTTCATGAGCCTGTCAATGAAAACCCATACCGCATCATTCCCTTGATGCAATCTCAATAACACTATCATGAATTACATCGCGACATCATTCCACTTCCACTCAAAATGGGTAGCTGGTGTAATATCCATGCTGGTCGCTGGTGCTCCGTTTTCACATGCTGACAGGTGGAACACCCAATGACAAAACTAGCAACAACTCTCTTCATACCTATCCACCAATAATGGCGGTGTAGGTCATGATACATCTTTGTGACGCCAGGATAAACTGTAGAAACTAAGGAATGAAATTATTTCATAATCTCCTCACGTATATATATAGGCACCCATACACATCCCTCGAAACCCAAGATATCACCCATGCTTACGGTCCATCCGGGAATATGGTCCCTTCCTGACACGCTTTCACGTATGACTAAGCCTTCAGAATCTGTTAGGTGCCTCATTCAAACTCAGTAAAGAAGGGTAGAGGTAACAGCTATATAAGAAATAAAAATCTGACCATGTCTATCATGCACCTCCAAGTGCATCTTAGAGAACCTAGCCATAAGCTGCCACTCGCTGCTGGCCTCTTGAAATGCCTATATCTGAGTCCTCCAACTTAGTCCGTCTGCCACAATGTTGCCTTTCCCAGGCGTATAAGCAAGCACAAAATCAAATGACTATTGGTACTAAACCCACCTTCGCGGTCTCATATTCAAGTCATGATGTGTGAAGATATACTTGAGTCTCTTGTGGTCAGTATAATCCACAAAATACTCTCCCTGAAGATAATGTATCCAACAACGCAAAGCATGAACAACTGCAGCCAATTCTAGGTCATATGTAGGATTGTTCCTCTCATGTGTCCCCAACTGCCGAGATCCATATGAAAAATCACAATCCCCCTTCATAAGAACTGCTCCAAGCCTAGTGTCAGATGAATCACAGAAAATTATATAACTATTGCTTGGATCCGGACAAACTAGAATCGGTGTAGAAGTTAATCTCTCCTTCAGCTTCTGAATGGATGAATCCCAGGCTTTTGAATAGACATATTTCACCCACTTCTAAGTATAGCCTGTCAGCAGCGCTGCTAAGCATGAGAAGTACTATATAAACCACCTATTATATCCATTCAACCCTAAGAATATTCATACCTCAAAGACATTCCTCAGCTTCTCCCAGGTGACTACTTCCCTCAACTTTTCTGGGTCTACCGATACTCTTTTCTCTGAGATGACATGACCTATGATGTGAATGTCACTCTTCCAAAAGTGTAACTTTGAGAGATTAGAATATTACTTTTGAACCCTCAGTGTACTCAAAACGATCTCATGATGGTTAGCATGGTAGTGTCGGGTGTGAGAGTACAACAAGATATCATCCACGAAAACAACCACAATAGAATCTATGTATGGATGGTACACTTAGTTTATCAGTTCCATGAAAAATGATGGCATGTTTGTGAGACTGAAAGAGATAACCAAATACTTGTATAGACCATACCAACTCTGGAAAGATGTTAAAGGTACATCAGATAGTCTAACGTGCAACTAATGATAACCATATCTCTATCCGATATTTGAAAACACTCTGTCTCCTCAAAGCTGATCAAATTGATCATTTATCCTAGGAAAGGGATATCGGTTCTTGACCATCAACTGATTCAGCTTCCGATAATCCACACAAAGCCTAAGGGCGTCGTCTTCCTTTTTCGCAAACAGGACAGGTGAACCCCAAGGAGAAGTACTGGGTTGGATGAAACCCTTTTCTTTGAACACCTTTAACTGATTCTTGAGATCCTTCAACTCAGGTGTATCCATCCTATAAGGAGGAATGGACACCGGTTCCACTCCTGGAACAAGCTCAATAGAAAAGTCTACCTCACGCTCTAGAGGCAACCTTGAAACGTCCTCTGGAAAGACATTCTTAAAATGATCCACCACTTGAGGAAATTCTCTCTATGACATCCCGAGGTCATCCAGATACAAACTGGAAATCTGAGCTATAACTCCGCTTAGCCCATGTTTCTCTAGTCCTGGTCTACTTGCATTGACATACCACTCACCCTTATGAAGAAAATATTCAGCCTCCGTTGATGTGAAACTCACCCTACGACAATAGAAATCAACAAAGTCCTGAAAGGGAACTAACCAGTCTATCCCGAGAATTAAATCATAGAGTTTCATCTCCAAAACATAGAGACCCCATGGAAAATTACACCCACCAACCTCAAGGGGGCTGTCCAAGCACTAGCACACACTAGCAGTTCTAATCCCCAATGTTGTGTCTAGTGTCAACATTTCCTCAGAAGTATAAACAGTAAGTCTAATATTTTCCACAGAGTAGACAGAAATAAATCTATGAGAAGCTCTTGTATCAAAAAGAGCAGAGGATAAAACTGAGGCTACTAAAATTGTACCTAGAATTGTAGAAGGTCCATGATCCTTCTCCTGATGAATCTTCTATATCGCAAAAGTCTGTCATGTTCCACGACCCTGTGTAGCAGCCTGAGATCCCAGAGCTGACCCTCCCTGTGCCTAACCACTACATCCACAGACTATAACCTATCATGAAAAACCTAATTAACTCCATCCCCAAGTCTGATACCAAAATTTTAATCCTTATCTTGTACATAGAGTCGAAACTGGTCCTCCTTCACTAGCCGCTGTTCGGAAAACCTTGCAGAAACGCTGCAGATGACCCATCTTGCCGCATGATCGGCACTCCACTGGGTCTCTCTGGCACTGAGGCCTTTTATGACCATTTATTCCACACTGATAGCACACCACTTGGGTTCCATAGGTTTTATCCCATCAACTAGAAGGAATACCTCACTTCCTCGGGTCACCTCGTGTAGACTCTCGATGGCGCTTCCTGCTGTCTACCAGAAACAAAGTAGCTCTAGATGGTGAACCATCATGGTCCACAGCTGCAGTCTCCCTCATAATTCTATCTGTGGTAAGAACCTGGTTCACTATTAGGGTAATAGAATTCAACTGAAAGATATTCACCTGTGATATGTTGTCTGGTCTGAGGCCTTCCTCAAACTTCCTTGCTAAAAACAGCTCGTCATTCCTCAGAAGAGGAGTGAAACACTGTTACTTTATGAACCAAGAGGAATACTCCATAACTGTGAGAGTAACCTACTATAGGTTCAAAAACTCTCTGGCTCTGTCGGCGCTCAGCGTTGCAGAGTAGAAGTTATCGTATAACGTGTGCTGGAACTCATCCCAAGCCATAGCTTGTTGGCACCCGACCTGTGAACCCACATCCCAACATCTCTAGGAAGAATCTCGTAGCATATAAGTTGCGAACTTCAATCTCCTCTCCAGTGGTGTCTCTAGGTGCTCGAAGATATATAGCATGACCTCTACCCATGATATCGTATCCTGTGGTACTCCATCCTCTATGAACATGGGAGGATGATGCTACTGAAAAACCCGCTTCAGCACTACCATAGACGGTGCATGATGTTGAGCTCCCTTGAAGGTCCACATGAATACCATGAAACAATCTCTAAACCGAGCATCGACAGTAGTGTATAGAATCACTATTGGTGCCGTATTTGGATCTATAGGTGGAACTAGTGGTAGTCCCTAATTTTCCATATCAGGCGTACGGTCGCTTCCTGGTTCCTGAAGGAAAACGAGAGGACGTCTTAGTGCCATAGCTCTGAAAGGTCAAAAACACACCTCCGAATCAGGATTAACCAAGACAAGAAAACTGATGGCACAAGAAAGAACCAGGAAAAGAAGGAATTCAAGTAATGAAAAACATGTCTATAGTGCATGTTCATTCACTACACGGAATTTTCCCTTATGTCATTCACATGGGTGTGTACTACTACCTACGTTGGTCGTGTAACACCCCAAATACATGGCGTTTTGTCCCAAAACACGATGTGTACTTAAATCCTCTTCCCTGCCCGAGTCACCTACATGTTTTAGCCACAGAACTCCCCTAAGACAACACTACACAGTGTGTTCAAAGAATACACGGCATGTACGTAAAGAGTTTCAACTGGCCCGTGTTCTTAGCGACACATCCTGCTACACAACTGACACTACACGACAGGTTTCAGGAGAACCTCATGTGTAAGAGAAAGGATGACACCAACCCATTTTGTTCGTGACAGGGTTGGGTACCTAAATAAAACTACACAGTGTCTATATGAAAATATAACATGATCTGTGTTGTTCGTGACATGGCCAGGTACCTATTTCGTACTACACGGTGTGCTAAACTATTACACAGCATGTTCCTACATGATTTTCCAGGACCCCATGTTTTTTCTCACAAAGTCAGTGACACGGTTTAATAACTACATGACATGTGTTCCTAAATTACACACCATGTATTCAGGTTTTTTCAGCAAAGTATCCTTATAACTTCACCAGAGCCTAGAAAACACTAAAAAACAAGCATTAAGTTTCCAAATTCTGACCCGTGGTGGCCCATACTTCCCGTGAATCAAATCATGGCATCATAACAATGCATATAACAAGAAAATAGTATAAAAAACTCACTTTGAACCAAATTACGATCCTCGAGGAACCATATCACCTCTAAGACCAAAGTTTGGTGTCCATGATAATGAATCTTTAAAAAAACGATACCCTAACATCATAATAGGTATTTTATCACAATAGCTATCATAGAAGCATGCATAGTCTATCACAAATTCTATCAAAATATCATGTAATTTATAATTCAATATAGATGGCATGGAAAATGCCGGACATGTGATTTTATAACAAGTGCCTATATGATGAATGAGATGGCATACCCTCATCTCAAAGGGTTGCAAAAAAAAAAATAGAACCACAATAATATAAATAGTGACAACAAAAAAAAAGTGCACCCCCAACGGTGAAATCATGTAAACTATAACATTTGAAAAACTCAAAAATTGTAATATTCGAGGTAACCTAGATTTTTCCTTGTACACAGGTTCTAGAACTCTTGGGAATAGCTATTTACCATTTACCTATTCTATCCTATCCCTATATAATGTAACTAAACAGTAAGTCAATTGATAAGAAAAGAAAAGAACATGCTCTGATTCCACTTTGTAAGGACCCGAACCTGGAGCCACTAAACAGGTGCCCCATACCCAGTTCGCCACATGACCTCAAGTGCATTTCCCCAAACACAATAGGCTACCGACTAGAAGTAAGGGCCTTGGTGAGTCATTGGGAAAACTATGCCCTCATTTGGTAAGGTATACAAGGGAATGGAAATAACAGTCAATAGCAGAGGTAGTAAACAACATACAATAACTAAAACTAAACAGCAGAAGAAATGAATATATAGAAATGATGATAATGATACGGCATGTAAAAGTATCTAAGGAAAGTGGAAAACACAACAACGTGCTGAAATACAACTAAGATACAATGTATGAAAATTAAACAACAACTCCAACAACATCACAAGCCAAAGCTCAGTCCTATGCTCACCAGCTCCAACTAGAGATCATGTACCTGATGTAGAAAGTCCACAATCCCTATACACACCTTCAACAATATAACCTGTTGGGGATGAAATGCAGGGCCCAAATAGGGTGTGAGACTAGTCCCATTAGGAAACCACCATAAGATATTTTCCCTACTGTCAGTGGGGAATATAGAAAAAGTAAAGGAAATAAATGCAACAGAGAAACAAGAGTACACTAAAATAAACAATCCTACAAATCTCCTTTTACATTTATTTATTAATTTAGTTCAATCACGTTATTATCAACCAAGGAATCTAGAAAACGGCTCAATATTCCCAAGGCATACCAAGTAACACAACATGTATCTCAGGAGACTACCTAAACAACAAGCAATACAAAACCCAAGCTTGTCCTTTGGAATGGTGGACTCGTCACAACTAGCAAAAAAATATTCTCACTGACTCTTTGGGAGGCTCATACTGGTAGACCCCTCTAGTCAAGTAATCATACAAGGAACATACACTCTAGGAATCTCTCACCGACAATTCCCCTATGGTCTTGAAACGATAGCTATATACTATCTGAGGATGCACTTACGTCTAATTCCCCCTCTTGTCTCGATACATAACTAAGTAAATTATGAGGTAGAACAATGTAAAATTCTCTTAGGCCCTACGAATGATAAAAATTTATAATAGACTCCCTAGGGAAGACCTTATTCATCAATTCCCTATTTACTCTACCACACCAGGTTCACACATCCCTACGTAGTCTAGTTGTGCATAATCGACTATTAGCAGCCCTAAGTAATTTCAAAAACTACTAAGATAATAGATAAAATTCATCAAATCATATAAATAGTAAGAAATAAATGTAATCAATTATATGAATGCAAGAAATCAATGCATTAAGGTCTGCCTCACAGGAAACTTAAGCCAAATGTTGATAAACAGCCAAAACAGGGGAGAACACCCATGGAGTGATTCTCAAAAATTCTAACAAGAAATAATTATTCATCTAAAAGCCTCTAAAAACAAATAAATATATAGAAGATAATAAAACAAAATCAAAACCCAATCCCGAGATACCCAAAACAAGGGAATCCAACACTTTTGCATAAAAACTCAAAGACGTTAAATGTAGGAAACAAACAAACTACCTCGATCCTAGGAGATCGATATACCTGAACCTCAGCCTATGAATTGGCCTATAACGGAATAGATATGCAAAAAAGTCTAAAAGGTTCAACCTCAGATAACTCTCATAAGAGAAAGAATTAGGAAACTTGGCCAAAGAACCAATAACTCACCGCTACGATTCTATTGCAACCGATGATGTTCAATTCAGATAACCGGTGACAGATCGATGGATTGGAGATGATCTACGGATGTACCTCACTCTCAACCGATGAAGCAGGAGAAGAAGATGTTTTTGGTGTTAAGACGTGACCTCGGTCCATTTAATGAAAAAAAGAAAGTACACGACATGTACTTTTGGAGTAAATGGCGTGTACTAGGTTTTTCCGTACTCCACATTAAGTGGTCTCCACATCACCACTACATGGGCATGTGTATGGCCATGACACGACCATCACACGACCTCAAGCGGCATCAATGTACATGGTGTGTAATTGTAAATTACACGTCGTGTACTTAGAAGATTTATAGATTCTCATCCTTTTTCCCGAAAACGACCAGAAAGGAAAAACATACCTGAAAAGAAGATCTGGGTTTTTACATCCCATTTTAAAATCCACCATCTATGGCCATTAGAATAGGGATGAAATTGAAATCTAATTCTGTGGTATCATCTTCACAACAAGATGAAAATTACACAGAATATATATGACCAGAGGAAGTTCAAACATGGAAAATCTTGCATTTTGATGCTGAAACCACAAGGATAAATTTATGTAAAGGTTTTCATATTCAGGGAATAGGGGATCAGTGAGCCTCATATGATATTATTTTAAATAACATCATGTATAATGTAAGAAAATATATTCGAGAACTGGAAATGCTCTTTTACACAACATATTAATCATTTATCACAACCAAATTAGTGAAATAGATGATAGATCGTGGTTCTACTGAAGAGATTTTCATTTAATTTGATGAAGAATGGTGATATTTGTTGATCTAAAAGATGTAGGTACTCTTTTTCTTGCTTTATATTTTTCTATGATATTTGAATTAATCAAATTAATTATTCATCATGTGAAATAACAATTTTACTTGTAGCTGACTAAGGGATATTGATTAAAATTCCATCATGATAGTATAGCCCTAGTGGTAATGCAATTGGAGTTGTTGCTTCACCCTGGGTGTGGGAGGAGATATCTCCAATCCAACTGGACATGGATAACGATATGTAAGGGGGATTTCGGTCTCCTATACCAATTTATGGAGATGATGATAAATGTTCTCCCATGAATGCAAAGAACCATAAACATAAAATAAAGGTAATTATGGTTAATCATTATCATATCAATGGAAATCATTCATGAAAACATGAATTTTAGCCGCTTTTATAGAAAGAGTGTAATTATCTTGGACCTAAAGGAACATATTTTGTTTCTTGTAATAAGTAATATATTTATGATCCTTATGAAAAGATAAAATTCTCACCAAACAAGTGGATCTTTTTACTAAAGGGGAGTTTAGGATAGATGATTGAACATTTCTTCCTTGCACTGCTCTTGTTATCTCTACAAGAATAGAGGAGTCCGCATGCAAATAATATGTTCTTCATGAGAAACTATGTGTAATAATAACTTACTTATACTATATGATAATTTTTTTTCATCACATGCACCATAAAATATTGGGACAACTGTTGCTGACACGACAGTTGTTACTGAGGATACTGTTTGGGGTCAAAATCTCATAGAGGAGTGTCGCGAAACAACCACTCCTAGTGCTCGCATGGGTGTGACTAACATAGGATTTGGGAATTAATTGGAAAATATGATGAATCATGTCATGTATTTTGAAGAAATATTAGAACATGTTAATATTCGAAAGAAATTATAAGATTTTTAGGATTCTTGTATGGAACAAAATGGATGCTATTTTTTATCGTTCTTCCTAAAAATATTCTTATTATCAATTTTTAATCCATGATTGGTTGAAATATGATATTCCATCTATAGAAACTGATACAATGACAATTCTTGTAAGAAGTGTTTATAACACTATCAATCCCACCGTTGTAGAGAATTTTTCATAGTTGTTATTTTAAAAGGTAAATCTTCATGTGATTCATTTGGATAATTCTATGCAGTTTAATGAAATAATTCTCCCCCAAAAGATGTCAACCCAAACTTCATATGTTTTGAATATTGGGGAAGAGTCTTCTAAAGCATCTGACCTATTGTTAGGTAAGGGTTATCAATATTTTTATTGGAATAATTCTATTTATTATTTTGAAACTAACCATAATTTTCATTCACCGTATAAGTTTATCAAACATCAATGGCGAGATCAGGAGGTGAAAATTATGCATCAGCTCAAAAAACAATAAGAATTAAAGAGATTTCTATTAGGGAAGGAGTTAAACAAGGAACTTCTTGAAGTGAATTAATCACGAAATACATTCCCCTATATGATAGCAATTATGAATCGGATCTAGACATGCAGAAGGATCATTTACATTCAAATCACAAGGCGTGGTAGAGAATAGGGAAATTAATATATAAAAATCCCCTTGAGGAACTATCCACATTAATTCCATGTATTTTATCATAGTTTAATATGTTGGTATTTTATGGTTTTGAATAATGTGAAATACATATTACAAAGATATAAATCATCTCAAAAGGGAGAAAAGTCAGAAACATCAACAAGATCTAATAAAATACATACTATTGGACAGAATTGATTATTTCGAAGAAGCATTATTCAAAGCTGAGTCCAATCATACTACAATGATGATAGGACTCAAGTAAAAATATAATGGAAATATTATTCAATAGTTGAATCTTCAACAATAGTTTGATATTGTTATAAGGGAGCATGTCCAACTTTATGATTTTATTGAATAATTCCATGAAGGTGGTACAAAAACCATTGCAGATGCAAAAGAAGCACTTTGTTAGGATGATTAAAATAAAAATTGTTGGCTCATAGAACTTCCAATAATAGATGATGGAGGTCAATTGGCCATAAAAATTGAGAAGTTATATTGATTTTTTTTTTCTGAATTATGAAATAGAGACTCTAGAAAGTGGATGTTCTTCAAGGGATTTTTTAGTCACAAATGAAAAATAATGTTGTCTCTAATCATCTATGCATTCACCCTTGATTGATTATAATTTTAATGTTAATATTTACTTCCATAATATGATATTTTGATATTGGATAACAATAATTACAATTGATAGGTATGGAATTCACATTTTTAAATTGCCCATTGTGCATAGTGAGTGTAGTTTAAATTTTTGTTGTTTTATGAATAAAAATAAAAAAATAAAATTATCTTTTGACTTTTCATTGCTCAATATGTCCTAAACTATATAGAAAGTACATATTGCGAGCTCAGACTTCAACTTTTTTCTAAAGTTCCCTTTTTGGGTTTTCAGATTTGTGACTACCTTGTCTTTATTTGAAGGGTGATTTATAGTCATAAATATTGGACTAATTATGATAGTGTTTATGGTCGAATATATTTGAACATAAATTATGAAATTAGTTCCCAATAATGGATTAGTGGCTTTGAATTTCCCAAATATTAATTAGATACCTCCAGGAGGAATTTTGTTCCACGATTTTTAGGGTCTCCAAATTAAAAAATAAAGTATAAACATAGAAGAGGTATTTACTATGAATGAAGGTAAAATATTATAACAAAAACATAATCGAGGCTAAATTATACAGGGCTTATAGTGGCATGAGATGCATACCCCCACAATGGTATTGTTTGATTGACATTACCTTTTGTAGGGGAATTTTATGCAAGGATACCTAGGGTCATGTAATGAATAGTAAGACAAAATAGAACTATTTTTTTGACATTTTATTGTTTATAGACATGGTAAAGGATGATTTCGGTGACTATAGACTATAGTTGGTTGTTTTTTACATTGAAAGAGTACTGTGAATAAATGGTTATTTCTGCCAACATAGGTCATGAATTGGGAAATAACTCATTCAAAAAATTTGTGTTTGAAGAGTGGTTTAAATGTTTTAGAAAGGGGATTTCAGATATTGGGTTTTTCTAAAATAGATTTAGGAAGTAAGGAATTTATACTATGCAGTTTCAATTAATGTTGCGTAGACATTAGAGGGATATAATTGAAGATATTTAGACATGGCCAAAGATTTATAGGTCTCCAGTTTCAGAATAAGTTTCCTAGAATCATGCTAGAAAAGTCATGTATGGGAAAGGATAAATGTAAACTGTGATTTAAAAATATTTAGATCAGAAGAATGGCATGAGAAAAAAGTGCTAACTGAATTTAATGAGGCCTCTTCAAAGATACAATGTTACCACTTTTTTAAAGGCACATAATGGAGGTGGTATAAAGAAGGGTCAATTTGGGGGATATTATTAAAAGAAAATTAGTTGTATCCATTAAATGACATTCCCATTATGTAGGGGAATTTTATGCAAGGCCACTGGATGAATGTACTATATTTTCAGGAAAATGAGTTCTTAAGAATTTGAATTTTTGTTAGTAAAAGTAAATGAATGTATATATAGATTCAAATTTTCCCAAGCGTAGTGTTTTTTATTGAAAAGAATACCCGAATACAATGATAGTGTTTCCAATCATGATTTATAAAGAATTATTAGAATAAGATTTCTACAAAGGCCTAACCACATCATAGGATGTATGGTGTATGTAGTTTTAGGTCATGCGACCTGGACCAGATTATTATAGGAAACATGGATGGTATGTTGTTAAAAGATCCACGGATATTTAATGATTATTTGAACATATTAAGATGGAAAATGTGTCATCCATAGTCTTGGAAACATTTAGGTTAGAGTATATGATATGTTACTATTATACATTGGACGACATCTTTAAACTATGGGTTCCTTCATACCATTATTAATGTTTAAAGGGACAGAAGATTCTTCTCCTAAGAAGGATGATACCACTATTTGAAAATCCTAGTATGGGGGGATGTATTATGCATGGATGACTGGGGGAATATGGTTCATAATCAAACAATGGAATCCTTTGACTAAAATTCCTGTTATATTGGTGAATTTTATGCAAGGCCACCTATGGGAACATACTACATATTTGAGGAAAATATATATCATGTATCAGATATTATATAAACAAAATAATGTATGATTATAAACATCTGAATTTAGTCAAGATATGGAGTATGAAATGTGAAATGGGTAATGAAAAATGCACAAGGGAATCATCGGTAATGATATTGGCCATAAATTAGGAGTTCCTTACATAGATATAACTCATATGTAAGATGGAGACCTTTCGTATTTCCTTGAAGTTCTCTCTTTGGAGAGGACCCAATATAAGTGATCTTGCAATGACATTAAATTCATTATGGGATTGTTAGAATTTCTTCTTCTCTTTTTTCTATGACTAAGGTTTAAGGGCTAGACTTCACAATATATATCAATTTAATGAGAATCAAGCCATACATAGTTCTCCGAGTACTATGGATTTTAAATTTATTTAGTTAATACATTATGGAAATTGATTTGAAGAGAAATTGAACCACCTCATATATATTTGAGTGGTATATATGATGAAATATTCATTTTAATATCATTTTTTAGGCGGGTCTGTGATTGGAAATCTAGATATCAGAATGTATCTCATATAGTTGAGAATCAACCTACACGTTGTTCTTGTAGGTTCATGTAGTTTATTAACTTTTAGTGAGGATGTTATAAGATTCTGATGTGAAATAGAATATTCCAGCTAGACAAGGGTATAAAAAATATGTTTCACTACATATCTTGATGTTGAACTAATCAATAGAAACATAGTTTTTGTGGTTTTTAACCATATCAATCATGTTTTGATGTGGGTAAGAAAGATTTTCCTATTGTTTATGGGCCCAATATTGGATATATATGTGTGCATACATATCCCAATTAATTTAGAATAAAGATGATAGTATTTCATGATAAATTCATTCCCCCTACCAATTGACTGTGTTGTGATGGATGTGGGATTCTATAACATTTTGGAATAATGGCAAAACATTAGATACGAGATGCTTTGAATATCAAACAATATATCCTTGAAGAGTAATATATATTGATTTGGTTCATTTATAGGTGGAAAATAGGGAATGAAATATATTTAGGGTTGGGGAGGGTTCCAAAAGATGTGATCCAATCATCTTTATGTATCCAATTGGAATAATAATAAAGCCACTTGTGGTTATTGATATCATGTTTTTAGGAATATTTGAGTCAAACGTCAAGAGAAATAGAACTCTAGAGTTTTATGAATGTTGTTGGACTCTGCTTTTTCGTAGTGAAGCTTTTGTGTGATCTGTGCAATCATGTGTCATTGAAGGCATGAAGTATCCAAGCCTTGATATTTGATTAGAATTCATGTGACCAGACTACTGAGCATGAAAATCTCTAGCATGTACATCCCTCATGAGAGATGGAGTCTCTTCTCCATGAATACACAAGAAGAATACTCCATTAATACCTTGTTTATAGAGGATATCTCTATATGGTGGATGTATTCAATTATGATTGTTTTATAAGATAGGCGTCATCCATCATACAGTATGACCATGTGGATCATAAATTGGGATGATTTCATTAATTTATTATATTCTAGTTTGAAAAAATTAAAAAAACTTGAATATGGGAAATACTATTGATTGTCTCATCCCGATGTGGATCTTCATGGTTTTTTCTGCATTAGGCAGTGAATCATCTTGGGAAATTTTAGATCTCTTGACATATGATAATGATGTGTTTGAGGGAAATTCATAAATTATCACTCTTACATAATAATGAAAAGTTATTAAGTCTTATTATCTAATAGCATTATCCCCATTGATCTTTTTGATTAAAAATTCGAAATGACCATTCTTTTTTAGGTGGTTCCATTGTACCTAGAGTGTAAATTTCAGGTTTGTAATGAGAGGTTGATATTCTTCCTCATTTTAGGTACAACCTTCTAATAATTGAACGGAATAGGGTAATACTTTTTTTGGGAGTTAAGCACAATTTCTATCCAAACATTGTTGCGTTTTGGAACATCTATTCTCTTCCCCATTGTACTTCTAGATGCACCATCAAATTATATCTCCCATATTTGGAGACTATCACGAATAAAGAAGAATTAGTCATCTAGAATATCATAATTAAAAGATTACTCTTCTGCATGTGGATATTTAGTGATGATTTATACTTAGGCTTGGCCTTTTCCTATGTTCAGACGAAAAAAATAGATATTGAACTATTTAAAAATAACATCACACTGTGCATGACCCCCTGTACAAATTGGATGACTGAGGATAAATTTGATCAGGTTATTGAGAGATATCTTTTAGAACATGTGATGTTTCACTTAGTTCCCCATATCTTTACCTGCAAATATTTGATACCAGAATCTTTTCTCAATACAAGAATATTAATTTTGTTTGTCAAGGATTGTTCTACTGAGAAAACACAAGATTTTTTCTTTCCCAACATTACTCTTTTGGGAAAGGAAGGAAACCAATGATTCCCATAAATTTTTCACATAGGGAGTGAGTGGATTTCGATCAATGAGTGTAAATTATACATGTGGGACCAACAGATATTTTTTGAGGGTGTAAAATACACCCTTGAAGTCTCCAGTCCATTAATAAGGGAATCCCCTGTTCAATAAATTGATGAATATTAAACACATTCATGCTAGATTAGTTATGATGTGTTAAATATAAGACATGTGTCATTGAATCTGGTTTCCAGATCAACCAATTTATGAGAACGTTGTTTGGATTTCACCACTATATCATCAACATAATATTCGACAAATTTTTCCTGGAAGTGATTGAAGATATGGTGTATGGTGTGTTGATAGGTTCCGCAAGTATTTTTCAAGAAATAAGGCATTACCATATAGAAGTACAATAATTGAGGGGCTCTAATGGATTTATATTTCTCATATTATGGGGCCATTCAGATTTTATAATAACCCATGTTTCCATCCCTGAAGGGAATAGCTTCATATCCAGCTACTGAATTAATTATGAGCTTAGTGATTGGGACAAAGAAGTTGTTTTTAGGAAAAATCCAGTTGATACCTAAAAAATAAATGAAAACATTGATTTAAAAATTATTATCCTTCATTGGAAAAATTTCTGCCATCCATTTGGGATATTTTCAAATCCCTAAAAATGTTATCTTTTATAATCTTGTCAACAACCATTTCAATTTTAGAGTCAAGTATTTGGTGTGTTATTATTTCTTCCTACTTAAATCCAGTATGATCTCATTTAAAAACAAAATGATGATTTTCCACATCACTATTAATCCCTATAATTTATATATAGTTTAAATAAAATACATCTCCTTGTTTTATTAAAAATAATGTATACATATCTTTTACTTCAGATGTCATGACCACACTAATTTGAGTAGGGCATGATTCTTATTCTATACCCATATTTATTCTCATTCATAGTGGTTGTGACACCTTCCAAAAATTATGGATTGGTGTCCTTATGATGTTATTATTCATTTTCTCATGTTTCACTTATTCTATTTCTACATAAAGGTTTAGTGATGAAGCAATACTTTTATATCTAGGTGAGGAGTCATTTTTTGGACATCTTGAAGAAGAGGAAAATATTTATGACCCTACTTATAATGAATGGTCTTCCAAGAGTATTGAAGATAGAATAATGGTTTGGAAATCCACTTCCTTATCATCCTTAATTAATATGACAACTTCTTCTTTCAATCATGATGTGACAAATACTCCATAATGTTCAGTGGATGATATGATGAAATCTCCATTTAAGATTTTACTATCAACATCTTCTCTCATTATATTAGGCTCTATTTCCACAACTGTCATTAAAGATGCCAATGGACATGTTCTTGTATTTGGGTATATCTATTCAATTTTATTGATATGAAACACATAATATGTAAATTGATGTTTCAATGAGGTATCTGGGTACTTTTATATATCATTCAGAGCATTGATTTTTGTTAAATCATTTTCTAAAGACCTTGTTCCCATTGTGTCATAGGATTTATCCTCAATATTCAGATATTCACATGTTTTAATCAAGTACTTGACAGAGTGTAATATCCTAATTTGACCATTTATGAAATTCTTGAGACATTGGTGATACATCAAAGGAATGTCATCAGGTTGTTTTTGACAATGGATTCCAAGAAGAATGTCGAAAGCCATGTCATGTCAGACAACACTAAAATATGAATTAGATACAAAATCGCCAAACTATGTTCTGAGCATAATCTCACCGATAGGTTCATGTGAATTAATTTTATATCCATAAAACATTATAGTTGATGGAGATAAGTTGGATTCAGTGAGACCTAATCGATGAAGTGTATAGATGGGAATAAGGTTGAATCCAGAGCCATTATCAATGAATTATCATTGGATGTGTGTATCATTAACCATGCCAAAAAGATACATGGGCCTAATTTTTCCAACTAAAACATCATACCCATATAGATATGTGAAATATATAACAACCTTAAATTCTACATGATCATTATTTATACATTAAACCTCAGTAGTATCAACTATAGTTTTAAACTCTAAAGGACAAGAAAAATCATCAATATGTGATTCTCGATGTTATTTTGACAGATTCAAAGCATAATGATGTGATAACATTACCATAAATTGGGATAGATTTTTCAAAAAATCAATATTTCGGTCTAAAGGCCTCCATTTTCTAGCATAGAAATTATGTATTTTAGGTGCCTTGGATGTTGATCCTCCTAATGTAGATGTATCATATGGTTGGGACAAAGCTGGAAATAATTCTTCTATTGGTAGATTTAAATGGATATGATTATCTACCTACCTAGGGATTTATTGTGTATCCTTTAATGAGTATACCGATATTATCTTTCCATGGAAAATCCAATCATGTGTGGGAGAGTTCTCTTATTCTTGGTGAGCCACTGGTGGGATCATCAAAAGGTTTCTAGTGCATAAATTATTCGAGTAGGGGTGTAGTTAATATAGTGATTTCAAGCATATCAAATTCGTTTCGTATATCCTCAAACCTGAAATCATCCACTATTCACTAAATTTGATACATGGAATTCATGTTTATCAAAACCTTAATCATCAATTAAAAATGGGGTTTTTATGTGTATAATGTTAACGGGACCGTAGATCCATTACTCATCTGATCATGATTCTAATTGATAGGTCTGTTTTGTATTTTCCATTTGGTGGGGAAGTACTCATGCTTTTAGGTTATTTTAAATTAAATATTAAAAACTAAATTACAAATTTAGCCTTTACATGACCTCATCTTATTCTAGATACTATTTTCCTTTCTGGTCATGTCGTTTCTCTGAGTATTGTCCTTTGGAGAACATATCATTTAATATAGATGGATTTGATGAAGTGGAAGTGGAATGAGGAATATTCATTTATTACAACTATGTTTGTTGAATGGCATGATTCCAGTTGACCATTTTCCTGACCATCGAATCATTATACTTATGTGCATTTTATTTACATACTAGCATCATCCTTATTAATCGTGGATAGTATTAGTAAGTCATGATAGTAGACCTGATGAACTTTTTAGTTTCATTTTTCAATATTCTACTATTTTTTTTCAGGATGTCATTGAAAAAATACTCTTGAATGGGATTCCCCAATATTTGACGAAAGGGGAAATAATTTGGTATATTTTCATTTCCTTCATTATTTAGTATCATGGGACCTTGAATGTATACTAAATTGTTTTCCAAATTTGAAATGAATTATCAGGGAAACTATACATTCATAAAGGAATAAACATTGTTCTTTAGTTCCACAGTTATTCTCTTCCATGGATCTTTTGGATCAATCATTACAAGGTGTTCATTACTACTAATGCTCAAGAGGAGGTGCTCTTCGATATGATGAAGGATTTGATGTAGAAATCTGTATATGTGATTGTTTGAGTTTTACCATAGCAGCCTCTACTTTCCATATTATCCATTTCAGAGATTATGGGATTACATGAGATATATCATTGGTTTCAACAATGGAATCCTCCACATATTGAGAAATTAAATCATGGTCCTAAAACCATCAAGTATATCTCATAGGGATTAGTTGCATGCTTAAACTATCATGTAATTATTCCACACAAATTGGTAGAAAATATTCAAGAGGGATTAGTAGATTTAACTAAATTGATAATACAATCCATCAATGAATGAAATAAAAAACTATTTCTTTCTCTCTTTGATTGTAATTTATAAGATATAAAATAGTTGTCATTAGATGTGGGGAGAGAAATTGGAAATGTAATTTCTTACAGAGGTCTCTCTATCTATTAATTGATAGTGAATTGAAAACATGTATACTAAAAAAATGTTGTCTTTAGTAATGAATAAATAAATCACCTTAGATGTATTGCTTCTTGGGGTTGAGGGGTCCCCATCATGGGATCACAATGAGAAAAAAATGTGTTCAGTTTTGCTCTAGATCATCTAGGAAATTATTAATTGGGAATTGGGTATTCACCATATTTGTTAGGGTAGGGATCAAATCATCCCATTCAGGGTAAACATTCTTTTCTGAATGAACTGCTGCACACCATTCTTCCATATCATAAAATCATGTTGAAAATTCGTCAATTGTATTCAAAAGAACTTGGGGAATATCTCGATGAGCTGGGACCTGTAAATTTACAAAAGGCGGAGCCTTAAATCTCACAATGGCTAGAAAAACCACAACTTGTGGTGCTACCAGTACTTGACTTAGATAACCCATGGGGATAATCTGGTAATATTGTTAATTCAGGTATCTAAACCACCATTTTTTCTTAAGTGTGTACAATATTAGGAATAAGAACTTCATCCTTTGACTACCCTCAAATGAATACATTTTTAGAGGATCTTCTATAATGGTATTAATGGCATTTTCAGACACATAATGCATTGACATGATTATATCATTATCTCTTAAATAACTTTTCTTTTTTGTGCCCTCCATGAGACAGTGTTCTCATTTATGATGATTTCCCACAAATATTTGGACAAATAGTAACTAGAAAGAAATCAATGGATAGTTTAGATGTGTGTTCAATATTTGGCATCTTCCCTAATCAAAATAAAATTGACTTCTGGTGAGGGGGGGATTTTGGATGTCAAAAATATGACATCCCTATAGACTGAGGTTGTTTCTATTATTCTTATTCAAAACATTGAACTCTATTTTTTTAATTGTATGTTTGGGTTAAATTTTTACCCAACCTTGTAGGATGTTGTGTCTCTAGAACTTCTATAGAAGATATTAGCACCCTTGATCTTCTGAATTAACAAATTCTATTCAGAAAATTGGATGAGTGTGTTATATAAAAAACACTTAAATCACCCATTTTGGAATAACACTGTTTAATTTCAGATATTTTATCAATTTTATGGATGAAATACTCTATGTGGGAGGCCTTATTAATGATATCAGATTATTTATTCAAATGTATCTTGAAAACTTTATCTTTTTAGGCCGAACAATGATGAGAGCAAGTACATGCATGTTCTTTAGAGTTTTTTTTATTACACACAAAATCCATGGATAGTAAATGGGCATGGAAAATTACATTTCATGCGAAACATTTTGGGTTATTTACTTATTTTTGAGCATAATGAATTGTAAGGCTACATGTGCCCCCCATCCTATGATATAAACTCAAAATGGTGTATCAATAATTAACAAGAATAGACTCATTACTATATCAAGGCATTCATGTAGAAGGGGTCCTTGTTTCTTCTCGATCATTGGATGTTGGTAAATTGAAATAGATTTTATGTCAATTTTTTATTGCAACCCTTATATTCTATTTACATGATAATGATATCTGACATGAGGTAATACATTAGATTTAAAATAATGAAGTGTTTTGCATCTGTTGAGGGGAATATCATGAATTTAATATTATAATATCAATTAAATAATGATGTATTAAGAGGTTTATAAAGGACAAAACTAGAATATTAATTTACACTTAGCCAGTTTTTTTCTCACATTCAACATATCCTCCCCATATTTTTATTGAGGTATCTGAACATGGTCCAACCCCAAGGGATTCTTCTCAACAAGTTTTTTCAGAAAGGATAGGATCAATTGTTTTTTCCTCTTCTATATTTGAATTAAAAAGTCCTGAGGGAGGATTTGAGAATCACTGTCTCGTTGGGATGTCATTAGGATGAAAATTTATTTCACATACTAGTAAAAAAAATCAAACTAGACAGCTAATACATTGAAATATGGCTCGAGATATGAGTCATTTGTCATCACTAAATTTTCAATCAGAGAATTATCTTCAAAATGATAAAAACCACTACAGAGATATCATTCACAATGAAGTCCATCATGGGGATGAACATAATGATGTATTACAATGGGGGATAAATTCTATTTTTTTGTGGTCTTCTGGACAGACAAGGGGTTGTTGAGGCTTTCATCCAAAGACATGTTCTCTAAATTGACCGAATTGTAAGGGAAAAAGCCATCAAGATGATGTATTTCATAAGGAAATTTAGAACAATTACTACCCCATAATTATATTAATGGGAGGGTTGGATCTTGAGTTTCATTAGTTAACTGTCTAAGGGCTTCTTGATTTCCAGCATTATGTGGTGTCAGATCACATATTGACCCTTGATTTTATAACTGTGTAGGGTGACACTTCTTCATAGATTCATTTTTACACATAGATGGGGTGACGTCCTACGAGAAGTGGTTTTCATGGGAAGGTGTATGTTCCTACCTTGGCGAGGTTATCATAAGGTGATGATTATATATAATTGGAAAGGGTGTATGTTCCCGACCCGATTGTCCAAATGATATGGGGGAGCAGGATCCATACCCCTCCTGGACTAGAAAATAGGTGTGTATCTTCCCATGGATGGTATGATGAAGAGTAATCCCAGTTGTGGGAACAAAATTATATGTCCTTCCCTCTTGTACTACTCAGTATTTTGTTATGATATTTTGGTAAGCTTATATAACATGGGAATGAATTTGGGTTTGCATTTCAATAATTTCTAAAATGTTTTTGGAAACTTTAGAGGTCATAATGAGAATACATGTCCCTTATTTATCTTTATTAGTTATATGTTCCATGTCCTTTACTCCCTATCCTTTCAGTGGATGCTGACAGTACTCATGTTTGTGGTAGAGAGTTGTGTCATCTGTAGTTTTATCCTTAGATCACACAAATTGTCTTCTTCAGGTGCTTCCAACTGAGACTGTTGGCAGGCATGATGGATGCTAGCATGTTCGTATACCTATTGTATATTTTACACCAATCATTTTTAAAAAACATATTTCAATGCCGATAGAAAATACTACTGGAAGGATTGGTGACTGCAGGTAGGTGCATGTTCCTACTTAATGGTTTTTACCATATTCAATTGAAGGGATTCCTTGAAGAGAACAAGATGATTTCTATGTATTGATGATAGTTTAAAAGAAGTTGTATTTTTATTCTAATTGTACAACACCTTATTTAAATGTATGTATTGGTTGGACACTACCAGACGTCTCCACTGACTGAGAAATTTTTACAGACATGTGTATGTACCCATTCTTCATTTTCCACCGTGGTAGGTTGTCAGACATCTCCATAGGGGTAAATGGTAAAAGAGTACTCCATATTGGCCAGATTTGTTCCCTGGACAATCATGTTTCATGCTCGGATCTGAGGGACCCTGACTGAATAACTGAAGTCAACACTCCCATTATATTCTTGGTTCACTACTGCATGATACTGTTGTCAGTGATTCTTCATTGGACACCTCGGGAAGTTCCAATATGATTACGATTTCAGTCTATTAATGACATATTGATATACCTACCTATAATATGAGAGGGAATAGTGATTGTGTTCTAGGAATAAGGACCCAAAATAGTTAAAGATGGTTGTTGGCATTGTCTGCTTCTTGACCACCGATCATAGCTAATCAGACGATCAAGGGTTGTAGCTAACATGGATAGCATATTGGGAAGCATCAAAGGTTGGGATTCTACCATGTTGAATATATTCCAAAACCAAAAAATTTAATAAATAGCACTAAATATACAGATTTGGTGATGATGCCCTTCCAACAGACGAGGATCCAACATGAGTAGTAGTGAGACAATTTAAAGGTGCAAACTTGATGAAAGATATATGGAGTGAACAGAGATCATGTAAAATTTTAAATTCACAAAATTTGAATTTCGATAAATAATTGTATTTTATATGGAAACAATCATGATTGACTCCATTTTTTGGCCTTCCTTTATCCATATATAGGGGCCTCATGGATGGGTAATACGATTCGGTTGAATAAAATTCACATCGTGTTCAAAATTTTTTTATTTCCCCATGAAATGTGACATTTATAAGATTTTTCCTTCTTGTATTGATTTAATTTGATATATATAAGGAACTATAATCACCCAATGTTTCTGTATTTCAAGGGACCTACATTCCAATGTCTTGAATTTTTCAGGTCATTTTGCCGATGATTCTAGAGAATACACATTGGTCAAGAGGATTGGGGTCAGACTAATTGTACCCTTTTGGGGGGAACTATTTCCTACTATGAGACTATTTTATAAATTTTTGATATGTATATTAATCTTTATTAATTCACCATGTATGGAATGAGTTTCCATTATTATTTGAAAATCAGATATTAACATGTATATAATTTGGGAATCATATGATTGTATCTGATGTATTTTATCGATGGAGACATATTTTTGTTTCAGAGGGTCTCCTCTAATGGTATCCTTTGGTATACTACTAAGAGATTGTTTAGTGGTTATTACTACTATGCTTATTTTAAATAAACTCATTGAGAATCGTTTGAATTTATCATCATCTAGGGATATGTGAGTGCCTTTAATGTTAGGATTGTACCCATATATGGGCTAGATATGTATCCTTATGAGAGGAATAAGAACGCACATAGATCGACTCCATGTAATAGGCTACATCATAAATTTTTTGATCAAGTGATAAGAACCAATCCATATATTTTATCGCATGTGGGATGGTTGCATAAGCTGAAGATGCCTCATCGACTTTTGGTGTATGACTTATAAAAATGCTTCCTAAGGAACTTGAAAGGGATATGAATTTCCAAGTTGAATTTGACCCTGTTGGGGATATTTCCTCAAAATAATAGGGTTGATTTAGAATTTATTTTTTCATCCTCATGGAGGCTTCCTACGAGTCACATTTTACGAGAATAAATTCCCATGTAGTTTGAGATGTCTCTTAGTAGAGTGTAGTTCATTGAGAGAAATGATATTTCACTAACATGATGAAAATGATTCCATGGTGATTTTGGGGTTGAATATGGGGCTTACCCATATAGAGGATGCCCATTTATTGATAGGATGAGATAGAGCTTGAGCATTATAATGTCTTCCAATGGATCCTAGTTTTGATGGGAATTACAGTAAGCATAGTTCATTTAATGAGGTGATTGTGAAAATGTTTTGATCATCTAGAAATTGTTATGCCAATGTGAGTCATGATTAGAGTGTTATTTAAGGGGATGTAAAATATTAATCAAAGTCATAAAACTTTTACTCCTCCGATGGATGACGATTTCATGGCAATGGAGGTAATTGTGGATGAGGGAGCAGAGCACTGAACCATTCAATATTAAATGAGATTAAAGGATATTAGATCTTTAACAAATGTATAGCGGATTATGTTATGATTTCCTCCCAAAAATAGGTCCTGTTAGGATAGGGATATTATAATTTTTTTCAAAAGGAAATGTAGGTGTAAAACATACTTTTCTTACCAGGTACCTGAGGCTTTGAATTTTAGAGACAATAACAGTCGAGCTTGGACAAGACCATAATCCTATTATCAAGAATCACCCCAACCATGTTTATAGGAGAATGGTCCATGTGAATGAAGAAATATAAACCCATATAAAATACATGAATCATGACACAATTATAAAAAAAATTTGGGAATCATATGGCCATGGATATAAAAACCCAAATGGGAGACATGATGATTTGTCCTTCCAAAGGCTTTGGTATGTTATGAGGTTTTGGAAGAGGTTTAAACATAATCCCTTTCAGATAATGGAGGCAATGAAAAGGACAACCTTTCATTAATGAATTTCAATACGTCATTATGAAATGAATTTATAGGCTGAGTGGATACGGTGTATCAAAGAGGGTTTCCCGAGTAGATATGTTGCGCCCAAGAATGGTTTTGCAGGTAGGAATGGGAGACCTAAGGTCTATATTAGTGACAAACAACATAGATATTTAATCTTTGGAAATACTATACGGAAGCCTCAAAGAGTATTTATAGGTATTACCAGATGTGGGGTTCTCAAGATCCTTTTAATGAAATGGGTATAGAGAAAGTGTTTCTTAATTAAAAATGTTGTGTGCATTCAACACATATGTTTTATGGATTTCATTAAACAATGTGACATACTTCATATGATCACCCATTTTATTATCCTCCCTTGGTTTTAAATAACTTCGTTGATAGTTTCAGAATGCTTGGTAGAAGCATTAGGGTGACCACAATAGAAATTCAGATTCAGGGAAAGTCCTTAATCACAAAAGAAAACCCCAAAGTTATAATTATAGGATAATATGTTACCTTGGGTGAAATAGTTTGGTTGTAGAAGAGGTTAACATGCCATCATTATGGCGTGCAAGTGGATGTGCGCAATTGAATAAATAAATCAACTAGGATGATTTCAATCTTGATCCATTGTAATTATTTAAAATATCCAAGTATTTTCTCCACTTTTTTCTAAAGGCATTTCCCATTGTCAATTCTTCATCGATGTGGTGGAATGGAGTGTCAACAAGTATTTATGCATAAAAATTGATTTAATATCATTTTATTTATATAAAATTTATTATAAGAATGTTAAAAACTTTTAAAAAAATTTGTAAACATAATATAGTTAGATTATTAATTACCTCCAAGAATGCTATCAAAGATATCATTCCCATTTTGGTAAAACCATATCACATTAATAAATAATAATTAACATGAAAATATATTATTCTTTAATTACATAGGATGTTACATCCTTACACACTATTGGAAATTGAATCCTAATAAATTTATATTTGGTCTTGGTAATAAAGGTTTTACATTTCAAAATTCACATCATTTAAATCCCACATAAAAATGGAAGAAATTAAACCACTACTTTAAATTAATGAATTTTAAGTACAACCGTCACTGAAGAAAATGAATTCTAGGGTTCCATGTCATAAAAATGTATATTGAAGAGAAAACTAACCATCATGTTCTGATGCAGATTTATATAAAACAATGTCCCAAAAATGATAACAATCACACATACATAAATATGTTATTGGTTAAAGGGTACTTGATTTATTAATAATAAAATTTGAAAAAATTATTTGTTCTTGAGGAATTTGTTTACATTTGAAACTAACAACATAATATAATAGATATAAATTATATTATTCTATTTCATAAGAATAATTTGGTCCTCATAATTTTATAGATTTATGATGTACATCCCTATGAATAATATTAATAATCAATGATCTCCCAACAAATAATGATTATAAATATCTTAAAACTATGGTTCAAAATTAATGGTAATTATCGACATTAAAAAAATTATTACATCAAGATAACCCCCAAAAACAACTTTTTAAAAGGTCCTTAAAAAATATTTTCACATAACAAAAAACCAAAATTTTGTGTCTAAAACCTTGATCATAAGATTAACTATTGAAAACCACTGGGATTTCAGGATAATCATTCACAACACAAGATCACCCAAAAATTTCTATTATTGTAGAATAATATTTTCTAAAGTTTTTGTTTCTGATCAAATAATGTTTCTCCTGGCTATAACATACCTGAGACATTTCTTTGAATAATCTCCCAAATCATTGCACCTAAATCATCATACTACATAAAGGATATCTATTATATCTTTGCTGGACTATTCAATACCCTTTCCCTTGTAGTCACTAACAATGTGACCAAACATTCTACACCAGTAACACTTTCCAAATCCTGAAATACATTCCCCAAAATGTATTTTACAGTACATTAAATAATTTTTAGTAATACGTATAAATTCATAGTCATTTGCTTCTCCATTTTTGGGAACCTTGACTATTTATTACTATTTTAATATTATAGAACCTAAGTGTTATAAAATTCCATTTCAACATCATTAACACAACAAAAATTTTTTGAAAAACATTTGAATTCTTGTGAGGAAAAAGCTCTTCATAGTACTAATTTTGTACTAATTAAAATCTATTAATTTTACAGTTAATATCTCGTATAATATACGGGACATACTTGGCCAATCTTGTGATATAGGCTTCATAAGTGGCAAATGATCCATTATCCTTTTTCATTAATTACAAAAATTGTTTCACCATCGTAAGACAAACTGCTATAGGGAAATATTTAATAAGGTAAATATCCTTAAATGATTCCCATTCCAGGAAATTAAGAAAATTTTTCTATATAGTATTCTTAACTAATGTCAACTATAGATCAGATTCAAAATCAAAATTATAATGTCAATAGTAACCTTTTGATTTTTCAAGCAACCCATGAATTCAAATATCTTCACTAGGGTATTGATACATCCATCCACTAGCATTGGGTCAAACCGTTCAATTAATTGAGGGGGATATTGCCTCATAATATGTTCCACTACTAATATATTTCTACATGGATGATCTTCACGATATCATTATTTAATAACAAAAGCATTTATAAGATGATTTAGTTTCTCCATCTATGCATAAAACTATTCAGATATGACTATATCCACCTCTTGATGGTGATTTTAAAGGTTGTCTTCCTATGGATGCCTAACCATTATAGAATTCTTATCATATTTGTGGAATACTATTCAGAAAAGACATTGATTAGATGGTTAAACTAGGTATTCCTAATATTATAAATCATTTTATCATAACCATAAGTAAAAAAATCTAAAGGAAGTCAATTAAATTTATCCTAACATTTAAATTTATCTAAGCCATCCTCTGATAAAAACTATATGGACCTAACTATATTCATTAAATAATTTTTGTTTTTTAAATAATTCAAATTGAGAATATTTTCAGGTTTATATAACTAGATAATTAGGCTATAACTGAATAAAAAAAATCATATAAATACAAAGGGTAATATTCTAATAGTATCAATTTCTTCGATTACAAAAAAATCATTTAAAAAGATACTTGGTTTATTCTCATGTTTAGTCTTCATAATATTTCCTAGAATCCATCCTTGACAATATTTTTCATTAAATCATATGAGGAACATTTAAAAACAAGGGTTGAGCAAAAAACTCTTAGTATGGAACATAAAAAAACCATTAGTGTACTTGAATCTTGGTAATCCATATAATGTATTACTTATATATGAAACAAAAAAAAATTTATATGGAAAACACACATAATTTTTTACTAATAAAAAAAAATAATGATGTAATGAAATTATATCTCTAGTAGGTGAACTAGTGAATCATATACATAAAAACCTTCCAAATCTATTTCATTTTAAATAAACATATGGTCGACTACCAATTAAGAGATTTTTAAAGGGGACCACCATTCAAATAATTAATATCAGACTCACCCATGAGAAATAATGGGGATCAACCCTTTGTATAAGCTATATCAGGATCACCTCTTTCATATAATTCTCATGTACTATTTCATGAATAAAATATATTCATCAAAAAACCCATTTTAAAACTCTTCTAAACTATAATAAAACAATTCAAATAAAAATATGATTTTTTGATAAAAATTTACCAAAATACCCAAAAGTGGGAATATTTTATTTCATTTAATTTTAAAAACAATAAATCTTATAATGGTAACCAAATATAAAATAATGGATATGATAGTGGAGATGTCTTTATCTCCATATATGTAAAATAAGACATCACTTTTGTCAATTTTTATATAAAACATGTTAAAAAGATTCCCAATTTTTTTTTAAAAAATTGAAATAATTTAAAATAATATAATTTTTTCCAATTTATATCAATATAATAAAAATTTATATTAATATAATGAAGAATATATTTTATAATTAAATATTTAAAAATTAAACTTGTCCCATACCACTTAGTACATTTAAATATTAATATTCATTAATTAATATTAATAAATATATAAAATAAAATTATTATGGAAATAATATGGATCTGAAATGTTTTAATGGATTTATATACACATTATAAAAATGAAGATGTGTGTTATAAAGAAATCCATAAATGAAAAGAGATTGACATGAAGTCCCATATCGTTAGTCTACTCATCACATATGTTCCTTTTCATGACGAAAAATGTACTAAGTATACATTATACATGATTAATAACCTTTTAATAGTTTTATATAAATTTAATATAAATCATTAGAATTTTATATAACATACGTAATTATTGATGTTTAAATTGGATGGTTTCTCGATTTTCAATAATTTAGTCAAAAATGGGATTTTTATTATGTAAATTGTCTATGTGGTCATAAGTCCATCATCTCCAAGTTAAATTTCAATATTTAAATATCATATATATCTAGTGTATATTTATTAATAATAATATTTAAATTTTTTATATAATAAATGAAATTCGGCATTTATGGAGATCATAGGTCGTATATACGCATTACCACTACATTAATTTATTTGTCATATTTAATTAATTAAAATTAATTGAAACGTATTTATATATTAAATTATGTATAATATTTATTTAATATATTTTATATAGCTTCATTACTACTATTTTTATACATTCAATGTATAACATGAACGAGTCATATCACTTTGAGTGGGCGGTGGGCCACATTTTGTCAAATGAAATAATTATATTACCCAACATGAAAAGAATAAAAGTATATTTTAAATACAAATTAATAAAGTATATATACAATGTAAATATAATATATATCATATATTAAAACATTTCTATCATAATTTATACCCTGGTAGGTGGTAGGAGAATATCGAACAATCATCATTTCGCGAGGCTTTAGTTTACAGTACTCAGAAACATGTATGTTCTATATCCATTAGATGGTGATTTGTGAAATTTTAGTTAGAAAAAACTTCATAAAAACATACTATTATATTTTTGATACTTTTTTTATTATAAAATAATTTGAAAAATAGTGTTTAGGGCTGTAGGAGAAGGAAAATAAATGAATGGAACTTGAGAGAAGGTGATACTTCTAAATTTGGTAACTCTTTTTGAGTTAAGACATAAGGCATTATATAATGTCCGTATGCCCTAGGTAATGATTCTAGAAGTAACAAAGGGATGATGGGATTATTTTTCAAAATATTTTTGGTGGACCAAGGTGATTTAGAGGTGTGAGTATGTGGATAAAGTCGGTATCCATTTATATGATGGAGGAGGGACACTTTATGATTGTCTTGAAATATTATTATATTGTAAATTGATTTAGAATTATAATAGATAACATATGATATATTTAGGTGGTAAGAAAAGTATTGTCTGAAATCCTCCTAAAATTAGGTAATATACAAGTACTGGTCACAAAAATTAACCTTATATATTGGCTATAATGATTAGTTAAATAAATTAACACTTTACCTGACTTCTTATATTTTCATATTATATGGTTTAAATATTTACAATAAAAACCAAGAGAACCTCAAGTGGATCATTAATTACATTTTTTATTTATATATAATTCATTTTTTATATCATATATTTTTATTACTATTATTTCATTTAATAAAATACTATTTGTTTTAAAAACTCATTTATAAAAATTATGACACTATTTAGTAATTAATATTTTTTAATGTCTAAAAAAATTTATTTATTGGAACAAACAATATTAACTCAAATATAAAATTTCATAATCATCCATAAAATTTGTGGATGGAATCAAAATATTCCAATAATATTTACTTTAATATTTATAATATCATTTATTTGAATCTTTCATTTATATGGTAATCACTAGATCATCATTGTCAACTAAATATATTTATTTAGTAATTTATAAAAATTATAAATAACATACCATGATGTAGAAAATATTTTTAGATTTCTAATGAGTATTTATATTAAAATGTATCACTTATATATCCCCATATTGAATTGTTTTTTGAATTGTTTTTTCTAATAAGAGAATGGTTTATGATATTTTAACTATTGCATTCAATAAAATGTTATTAATGTCACTATCTCACCCAATTGGCTTCAATAGGCCATAGAATCTACCCAAATATTGTTCTGGGGAGCCATGACTATTAAAATAAGGATAAGATAACTGTTAATGTAATTTTATATTATTATTATTTTGTTGTACCTTTAATAATAAAATTTACCTTCATCCACTGTAAATAATAATTAGAAGTTATTATTAACCAAATATTAGATTGATCCTATTACACCAACATTTTCATGGTAATTATAACCATTTATTTCATATTTGTGAAATTAAATAGATAGATGTAATAAAAAAAATATTTATTGCTAATTAGTTAATATTTATATGAGTTTCGTAAAGAAGTTGTTGAAAAGTTCAATAAAATATTATAAACTTAATTTATTTATACAAATGATTCCAGTGACATAAATTTTCCTCATAAATATATTATTTATATATTGTGAATTTAATGTTAATTTCATGGAAAAATAAGTATTTAAATGAAAGTCATTTTTAACTACTATTTAGTAATTTTTTTAATATTCTTCAAAAATTGAATCATTTATGGAAAATATAAAAAATATAAAAAAGTAAATTTTTATGTTTAGATTATAATGAAGAAGATTATTTTGTCAAATAAAACATATAAAATTGTCAGGAACTATATTTTAAAGGAGGTTTCCATAAAAAAAGATATCAAAAAACCTTTTAAAAATATTAATGTGTTTTGGGAATAAAATTGGATTTATTCTCATTTTATTCCTCAAAAATTTATTCAATTAATGTAAAAGAATTTAACAAACATGTGTCAATGTAATATTATTTGTTCTATTAATTAAATACCTTATAACAACAAGTCATTAACTACTATTTATAATAATAATAATAAAATAATGATAATTTATTACATTTCAGTAGAACTTAGTCTAGAGTGCAACGAATGATATCAGAGAAACCAGTTTTTGGTGGACTGATATTCTGTTAGATATAGAGTCCCCATAAAAGAAAAAAAATATATAATTAAGAAATATTAATTGATATGTTAATGTAAATTTCTAGAATTACATGTGATGTTACGCTAAAAAAGGGAATACATAAAAGGGTAAGAAGATAATAATTGAAAACCATCCTAAATTAGTTTTGGGATAAAACAACCTAGTACATTTCTAAAGGGAATTAGAGTATGTTACAAGTCAAGAGAAAAATACCACCAAGGCTGTGATTTAAATGGATATGAATAAGATCTAAATTTTTTGTTATATAATTTTAATTAAATGGGAAACTATTAATTTTTTATCTTAATTATCATGGAATATTTCCCCAAAAAAGGCTAATGGAGAATGGACAGTCTTATGCAATCAATATTTCTATTGTTGATGTTACTAATGATTATATGGTAGGTATATTAATCATCTCCTCAAACTTATCAAATGATTCATTTGATTCTTTATAATAACATTATTTTATATCTTCTAGTTTTTATGAAAACTAGACATTTCCCTTTGAAATAAGTAAAGGCCTTGTCTATTAAAACTCATAAGAGAAGTCCCTTTTCAACCATTATGGGTTGTTCAGTCCCATTTATGACACAAAAACATACCTTAAAAACTAACATTGTCATCATAAATATGGTTAACAGTGATATAATTCTTGGTATGGATTGTATTTGAAAATTTAATAAAAAACATTATTGAAAGAAGAAGGAAATAACAGTTTGTGGGGAAGAAGAAGAATCCCATATCTTTAACATAGAAACAACAATATTTGATTCTTTTATATATCCAATTCCATTAGAAATACTGAATGAAATATATGTGTAGGAAGTGAAAAATACCTCTAAGTATAATGAATGGAAGAGTAAAAATGATGATTTTACTATTTTGTAGGAATGAATTATTGTATTTTTGGAAAAATTGCATATAAACCTTGTAGATAATGAAGTTGAATTTTAATTTAATTTATTTCCAGATGCATTTATAATATCAATTACTCCATGTAGAATATCCCATATTGAATTGGTGGATTTATGGACAATACTACATGATTTGGGTAATATAGGATTTATTCTATACAATGTTTCTACATGGGGAGACCCTGTTCACTTTTCTAAGAATAAAGACGGTTTATTACGGTTGTACATTGATTATAGAGAAATTAATACTGTTAAATAAAATTAAATGTGACATCTATATTGCATTTCTAATTTTTTTGATCAACTATTTAGGGCCCAATATTTTTCAATGTTTTTAATTCATTCTAGGTATCACCAATATGCATGTAAATAAGGAATACATTTCTAAGGGATGTTTTCGAATTAGGTAATGATTTTATGAGTTTATAGTAATTCAATTGGGATAAACTAATGAACCATATGTTATTATGGACCTAATAAAAATACTACTCAATAAATATCATAATTGCTTTTTGGTGGTATAATTGATTTTATTTGGGTTATTCTATAAATATGATTTTTAGGAGAGTGACATGCAGAATATTATTATTATTCTTAAAATGGAAGAGATATATATGAAATTCTATATGTAATGGCCCGTACCTCTCTGGTCCACTACTTTGTGAAAATGTTGTGTTGGAGGTGTTCCGGGAGATCAAGGTGACTTATCCCCTAGCCACTGCCGACCGGTAGCTCGGTCTACCGGTAGCCGCTGCCTATCAGTAGCTCGGTCTATCGGTAGCTACTGCCTACCGGTAGCTCGGTCTACCAGTAGCCGCTGCCTACCGGTAGCTCGGTCTACCGGTAGCCACAGTTTAGCAGTAGCTCGTCTAACACGTTGCCAAATTTCACGTTTGAACAGTGTTTCCAGAATCCTAAGAGCTACCGATTCCTTCCTTTTCCAAATTTCACGTTTGAACAGTGTTTCCAGAATCCTAAGAGTTACCGATTCCTTCCTTTTCCAAATTTCATGTTTGAACAGTGTTTCTAGAATTCTAAGAGATACCGATTCTTTCCTTTTCCAAATTTTGAGTATGTGAACAATGTTACCAAATTCCTACAGTTTAGCCCCTTTTGACGTTTCATTTGACGTAAAATACATTTAAAGCCTTATTTTAAGGGCTCTTAAGGCCGTTTAAAATGCCATAAATCCTATATTAATTATTCCTAAGGCCAGGATGTATTTACTTGGTCAAACCGCGTGGGTTAATGCGCTCCGTTTTTAATGGAGAATTAACCAGATCTTAAACCGTCGCCCCATTAAATCTTCAAAAAGGGTCGAGATATCATTCTCCATTGTTCTTTTCCTTTGTTCTCAACTAAGAGGCACTAGAACCTTTCAATCCTTTCTGTAGGAGTTGCAAAATCAATCTTTACTCTTAGGATTGGTTCTGCTCTATTTTGGATGCAACCGAGCCATGTCGATCAATCTTCGATATAAGGTATGTTGTATCGTAGTTCTTTTGGGCTTTATCTTCTCCTATCCTCCTTTCCATAATTATACCATGTAATTTCCAAGAATCTAATGGGTTTTCTTGGGGTTCGTTGGTACTGTCGTACCGCAGCGTCCTCCGGTGGATGCAGTTGTCGCGAGGGGAGGATCGTGACCTGTTGTGTGGATAAAGAACGTGAGGAACTGTTTGAGGTAGGGGATTCATGGCTTCTCTAATTGTATATGTGAAATATTAGAATTAGCATGATTTATCCCTTTAGATCACAATGAAATTGACCTAATTAAATACTTGAACCGGATTAAAAGAATTGGTTGATCGCATGTTGTTGCTTTATACCGTGATAATGGTTTGCCTCATGTTTTCCAAGATATAGTGATATCGATGTTTTCTTTTATTTGTTGTTCGTTCATGATAGAAATTGATAATGAACGTAAAGCCGGAATTAATTGTTAATTAATTGGCTAAAGATAAAGAGGCATGTAAATTAATCTTGTTATTTCCGTTAATGTAGTTGTTCTAATTTGAGGATAATCAAATTAGGGAAGGAAGCATGGTTATTTAATTGTGATAGCTTTCTGATTAGGTATTCGTGATTGAAAGCTACGAATAACAAATCTACCAATTCAATATGGATTAAAGAATAGATTATGTGGGAATTTCTGAAGGGGTTCTGAGTTACCCTCTTGTTTGCTAAAGGGTCAAGAGCCCATGTTTGTGATTGTTGTTTTTCTGCTACTTGTGCTGTGATGTGAGCCTGGATGGCTGTTGTGATATGTGGAGGCATGAAGGCCTTGTGGTTATGGCAGTGGATGACGCCTAGAGTGGCGATATGCATCAGTTATGCATGTGGGTGTCAGGGAGGACACTAGGGGTGATGGAATGGGATGGATGTTGTTGCTGGATGCTTGTGGTTTTATTTGAATGTTAATCTGCTTTTCTTTTCCCCACTGCTCAAGGCAGCTGGTCACACTACCCTTCTTCCGAAGGAGGCGAAGACGCGCGGGGTATGCCACATGCTTTCCGTGTTTAGACTCTCGAGGGAAAATGGGTCTGTGCTCTTTCTATAGGCGGAAAAGACTCGACAGGTAGTATATCTACTCACCGTGTTGAGCCTCCTTTGTGTTTAGTAGCATAGGATACTTTTCTAGAATTCCTGGGAATGTGGGAATGTAACTCTATAATGAATGTTTGATTAAATGGTGAAAATCCACGGGGATGGAGATACTGGAATTTAAAGGTGATGTGAATCTTAAAAGGAGCAGTTGTTTTTGAATGTGATGCCAATTCAGTTTAATGTGGAATTGTTCATTCTTAATTAATGTTTAAAGAATTAAATTAACATATAGTGGAACTGATAATATGAGAATGGAGTAATCTAATAAAGCTCTTCAAATGCTTGTGTGCTTATAGGATACCTAGTCTTTGAAGTAGCAGCCTGGAGTCTGAGAGAAGTTATCTGCAGTTGTATCTAAGACTAGGTAATGCCCATAGTGTGGATGTGAGTTACATATATATTCTTTACTTTTGTGTTTCTATACGCTACTCCACCCTATCGGTAAGGGCAACTGACACCCCGGGGATTCTGAGCCCTGGGGGGGTGTTTTCCCCAACATTCTAATGGGAGGTTGAATGGATGACTACCCCCTTTGGCCCCGCTCTCTTCTCTTGGTAGATACTTGTGCCATGAGGCACATCGGTTAGTTACACCATATATGTGTGTAGAGGGATGTAATGGCTTGTGGTTATTCACACACACATATTCTGGATATAGTATCCTATGGACTACTATAGGTGTAATGTGTATAGGCTATGATGGCTTGAGGATCCTTACTCAGATTATGGGCTGTAATGGCTTGAGGTATTATACCCGACGTATGATACACGTTATGCGGGCTGTGGTGGCTCCCGAAAACTACCTGGTTAGTTTTGGTTGTGAGGACGGTGTGGTGCTTCGCCCAGGTGTCTATGGGCAAGCTTATGTGGTGCACGAGGTGCATATTGTGGAGCTTAGCCCAGGTGTCTGCGGGCAAGCCTTTGGAGAGAGATGCACAGGACGCATGTCGTTGGGGAAAAGCGGCAAACCAGTGGGGAAGTAGTAGCGGGGTACCCTTGATATTCATTACTATATGCTATATTCTTGTATGCGTTACTTGGTGAGAGTAGCCATGGTAAGGTTGGGAACATAGTATACCTGTTTAGGTGACGAGTTAGTTTCACTTATGGTTCATTGGGCTTTAGCATGCTTTCTTTACTTTTTCACGAGAGGCTTGGGGAGGATCCTACTGAGTATTCTGTTATACTCACCCTATGTACATATAAACTATTTTCAGGTCACTTGGAGCAGGTTGGAGATCAAGCTGGTTACTACTAGCTTACGGTTGGAGGAGGAGCTGTCCGGGCTTGTGGTCGCTGTCTTTTTACTTTTTTTGGGTACTTTTAGTTTCCCCTTTCAGTTGTAGTACTTTTTCATGACATTTCATATATGTACTCAGATTTCTTTTATATTTCAGTAATGAGTTGGAGTTGATTGGAGTCTATTCTATCTCTCTTTTCTGCATGTGTTCTCTTTGAGGGTAATGCCTCCCATTTGTATGTTTATTATACCCTCGGTGCTAGTCACCAACCCGGGGCCTACTGGAGGCGGGACTCGGGGGTCATTATCTCCCTTCTCACATTGCCGGCCCAGGAGGGGTACACTTTGTGGGGAGGGGGTCATGACACTATATGTGTCAGAGGTCTGGTTGAGGGATAAGATGGAGTTTGGAGTTAGGCACAGGTGAGGATGCATGGGGTTGTAGGGCAACAGTGTCATTCATGTATAGCAAGTGGGGTAAACACTGGAGACCGGCAGAGACATAGGCGTTCAGGGCCCCCTATGATCTGTTGCACGGAACTTTAAGTTTACGATGGCTACTAAACAAAGTGATACTGGTTGCAGGGTAGAGACCTAGGAAAGGATCATGCATCATTATTCTTTGGGCCTGTGTTTGAATGGGTAGACCTTGGGATAAGTAACCTGAAATTAATAAAACAAAAAAATTAATTAATTAATGTTGAGTCTTCCATATTCCAGGCTTAGGAGTTCTAATAGTTGTTATTTTACAGGTATGGATCCAGGTCGACGTCCTTGTCAGGTTTGCGCAGAAGATGCCCAGCAGGCTATTCCAACAGATCACCGCCGAGTAGAGGTTGACGAAGATGACACTTGGAGGAAGACACTTCGAGAGTTTCAGCGCCATAGTCTACAGAAGTACGAGGGATACGTTTCAGATGCAGTCATAGAAGACTGGTTGGAGGAGATCGAGATAGGCTTCAGTTCGACTTGTGCTCGGATGGAACACTGGGTGTCCATGGTTGTGACAATGCTGCATGGAGCAGCGAGGCTGTGGTGGTTCTTGTTCCTTGGTTATTGTGAGGAGTCAGCAATCTCATGGGAAGAGTTTCGAGACAGGTTTAGAGTCGAGTTTCTTTCGTCGACTGCGAAGGTGTCTAGTCGCCAGGAGCTTCTCACCCTTCTACAGGGGAGCTCCAGTGTTCAAGAGTTTGGAATCCGTTTCAGGAACCTTCTACGATATGCTTCAGACCTGTTACCAGATGATGAGGCTAGGGCGAGGCATTTCGAGGAGGCTTTACGTCCAGAGATCCAGTGCCAGGTCACCCCATTTATGTTGAAGACATATCTTGAGGTGCTGGTGAGGGAAGAGGTTGTTGAGAGGACTTTGGCTAGGACTGGATCGTCACGAGAGGGGAATCGTCATGATTCCTCATGAAGCAGAGCTGTGGTCCGGGGTTCCCGGTTTTCAGGACAGAAGAGTTTCTGTTCACCTAGGGGTAGGTCCCAGCCCTTCCAATCTCGTTTCTCTAGAGGCAGCAACTCTCAGGCCTATGACGAGAGATCAAGCGGTTGTTTTTCTTTTGGTGGTCGTGGTCATCAGCAGTGGGAGTGCCCGACTTTTCAAAGCATTCATCGTGCACCGGGCGCTCCGCTCCAGGTTCCTCTGCTGAGGTAGTTCCAGCCGAGGCAGCAAAAGTAGGTTGTACCAGCTTTAGATCACCAGAGGGTAGATGGAACAGGTAGAGGACAACCCCATGATGCTCCCCATTCTCAAAGAGCAGAGCGCGGCCGTGGTGGTGGTCGTCATCAGGGTCAGAGAGGCCGTGGAGGAGGTCGTGGTCAGCTTCATGCTCTAGCGTTGCCAGCCCCAGGCGAACCAGATGTCATTTGAGGTACCCTTTGTTTGTTTTATACCTTGGTGTATTCCTTGTTTGATTCAGGATAAACACACTCCTTCATATCACCTACCCTTGTCCATGCTTTGGGACTTGAGGTAGAGAGGCTTCCAGTTCCCTTGGCATTGACTATGCCAGTTGGAGGTCGAGCTGACATGTTTGAAGTATGTAGAGACTGTGAGCTAGTGTTGGGGCAACACCGCTCTTGGGGAGATTTCCTATGTTTAAGAATACAACCATATGATGTCATACTCAGCATGGATTGGTTGTATTCGGTGTAGCCTGTTGTGGATTGCTACAGGAAGAAGGTCGTTTTCCTTGATGCATATGGAGAGAAAGTGGTGTTTTTTGGTGAGAGAGATCCTCGGATGAGTCATAGACGAGTTTCATCCTTATCATCCATGATGGCTGGAATGATGCTGAGTTCTTTAGAGGTTCTACAGTTGGTGTTTCCTAGGGTCGTAGAGGAGTACCCTGACGTCTTTCCAGGAGAGGTTGTATCCTTACCCCCTCGACTAGAGATCGAGTTTGGGATCGAGCTACAGCCAGGAGCGTCCCCTATCTCTATGTCTCCATATAGGATGGACCCTTCTGAGTTACGAGAGCTACATATTCAGCTTGATGGTATGTTGTAGTGTGGTTTTGTTCGGCCAAGTGTGTCACCTTGGGGTGCACCAGTTTTGTTTGTGAAAAAGGCTGATGGTAGTTTGCAGTTGTGCATTGATTAAACAAAGTGACAATAAAGAACTGCTATCCTCTCCCGCGGATTGATGACTTATTCGACCAACTGAAGGGTGCAAGTTGGTTCTCAAAGATCGACTTGCGGTCAGGATATCACCAAATGCGTGTAAAGGATGAGGATATCCCAAAGACTGCTTTCCGTTGTCGTCATGGGCATTATGAGTTTGTTGTAATGCCATTCGGCATGACGAATGCTCTAGCTATTTTCATGGGGTTGAGGAATGCTGTGTTCCGTGAATTCCTGGACAAGTTTGTTGTGGTTTTCATCGATGACATCCTTGTGTACTCCACATCTGAAGAAGAGCATGCAGAGCATCTACGAGCCATTTTGGGAGTTCTTCGCCATCATCAGCTGTTTGGGAAGTTGTCCAAGTGTGAGTTCCGGTCTCGAGAAGTTTGTTTCTTAGGGCATGTTATGTCCCAACAGGGAGTAGCTGTGGATCCATCGAAGATAGAAGCAGTAGTGTCTTGGGCAGCCCCCAAAATCATGTCAGAGGTGCGAAGTTTCCTTGGTCTCACAGGCTATTATAGGAGGTTTGTAGCCAATTTATCCTGAGTTGCGACTCCTCTAACAGCTTTGACCAGAAAGGATCAAGCGTTCATATGGACTGATCAGTGTCAGACAGCCTTCGAGCATCTAAATGAGAAGTTGGTAAGTGCTCCAGTCCTTTGTCTTCCAGTGGTGGGAGTCCAGTTTGATGTTTTCTATGATGCTTCACATCTGGGGTAAGGTTGTGTTATCATGCAGCAGAGGTCAGTTGTTTCTTATGGGTCTTGGCAGTTGCGTCCCCATGAATGCAACTATTCCACACATGATCTTGAGTTGGCATCTGTGGTGTTTGCTCTAAAGTTATGGAGACATTACCTCATTGGTGAGTACTTTTTGGTTTTCACCGATCATAAGAGTTTGAGGTATGTTTTCTCCCAATGTGACTTGAACTTGAGGCAGCATCGGTGGATGGAGTTCTTGCAGGAATACGACTTTGAAATATCATATACACCTGGAAAAGGGAATGTTGTAGCTGACACACTAAGCCGAAAGACACGTAATGATGTTGTGCGTGAATCTGGAGATTCCGGGAGAGTGATAGGAGAGCTATCAACTTTGCATCTTGATATGGGAGAAGTTGGGGGTAGAGGTTGTCTTTTCCAGATGATGGTGCAGTCACCCATGATGCAAAAGGTGGAAGGGTCTCAGTTGGGAGATCTAGAGGTGGAAGTCTGGAGAGATAAAGTTGTTTGTGGTGAGGCCCCTGATGGTTGGTCGGAGGATGAACAACACCAAGTGCTGTATCGTGGCAGGATTTTTGTCCCCTTGGCGATGCGCGTGATGGTTCTCTGAGAGTTCCATAGTTCACCCTGGGAAGTACATCCTGGTGTGACAAAGATGTACCGATCCTTGAGGAGTCAGTTTTGGTGGCCTGGGCTGAAACGTACGGTTGCTGAGTGTGTGTCTCGATGTTTAGTCTGCCAGAAGGTGAAGGCCGAACACCGTGTTCCTGGTGGTCTTCTCCAGCACTTAGAGATTCCTCAATGGAAGTGGGAGGACATCTCGATGGACTTTGTTACAGGTTAACCTTGAGATCTGGGAGGACTTGATGCTATATGGGTGGTAGTGGATAGTTTAACAAAGTCGTCCCACTTCATAGCGATCAAGGAGTCGAGCTCAGTGGAGGTTTTGTCGAGGAAGTATCTAGAGGAGGTGGTGAGACTCCATGAAGTACCTAGGATGATCATTTCTGATCGTGATCCTCGTTTTACCTCCAAGGTGTGGGGAGGTCTCCAGCATGCTTTCGGCTCTCAACTGTGCCTTAGCACTGCTTTTCATCCTCAAATGGATGGTCAGAAAGAGAGAACCATCCAGACTCTTGAAGACAGACTCTTGAAGACATGTTGCGCTCTTGTGGTCTTGATTTTGGAGGTTCATGGACAAAGCACTTACCTTTGGTAGAGTTCTCTTACAATAATAGTTTTCACTCTACCATCAGTACGACGCCGTTTGAAGCCTTGTATGGTCGGCCATGCCATTCTCTGTTGTGCTGGACTGGGGTCGGAGAGTCAACAATTCTTGGGCCAGAACTAGTACAGAATACAACAGAGATGGTTCAGGTGATTTGTGAGAGGATAAAGATAGCACAAAATCGTCAGAAATCGTATGCTGATCAAAGAAGGAGACCCTTAGAGTTTAATGTTGGGGATCATGTGTTTCTGAAGGTGACTCCCCGCCGTGGGCAGCGAAGGTTTGGTCGTGGAAGTAAGCTTTCTCCCCGGTTTGTTGGGCCCTTCGAGGTGTTGGCTCGTGTTGGAGCTGTGGCATATCGAGTAGCACTTCCCCCTTAGATGAGTCGGATACATGATGTTTTCCATGTATCACATCTCTGTCGTTACCTTCATGATGAATCTCATTTTATCGATTGGGGAGAGATCGATATTGATGATGATGCAACCTTCGAGGAGCGACCTGTGGAGATCCAAGACCGCAAGGAGAAGCTATTACGTGGGCGTTCTATCCCCTTAGTTCGTGTCTTGTGGTGACACGGTGGCATGGAGGAGAGTACATGGGAGCGTGAGTCACAGATACGTGCTCAGTACCCAGATTTGTTTAATGTTTAACTCTTTTCATATAATGACGTTTCCCTGATGGTTAGACCTTTCATGTTTTATTTATGTACCTTTTGTGTGATGTTATGATTGAATTGTTTGGATATGGATTGTTTGTTTCCATATTCTCGAATGTCGTAGTTTTGTTCCAGCTTTCGAACAACTCATGGTGGTTTTCCACTGAGAGGTATTTTTGGGGTGGTTGTTCGGACCCCTCTTTTCCTCTGAGTTGGTTTTTAATTCTCGAGGACGAGAATGTTTTGAGAGGTATCTAATGTAGTGGCCCGAACCTCTCCGGTCCACTACTTTGTGAAAATGTGGTGTTGGAGGTGTTCCCGGAGGTCAATGTGACTTATCCCCTAGCCGCTGCCTACCAGTAGCTCGGTCTACCGGTAGCCGCTGCCTACCGGTAGCTCGGTCTACCGGTAGCCGCAGTCTAGCAGTAGCTCAGCTAGCACTTTTCTAAATTTCACGTTTGAACAGTGTTTCCAGAATCCTAAGAGCTACCGATTCCTTGCTTTGCCAAATTTCACGTCTGAACAATGTTTCCAGAATCCTAAGAGCTACCGATTCCTTTTCCAAATTTCACATTTGAACAGTGCTTCTAGAATTCTAAGAGCTACCAATTCTTTCCTTTGCCAAATTTTGAGTATGTTAACAGTGTTTCCAGATTCCTACAGTTTTTCCCCTTTTGACGTTTACTTTGATGTAAAATACATTTAAAGCCTTTTTAAGGGCTCTTAAGGCCATTAAAATGCCAAAAATCCTATATTAATTATTCCTAAGGCCAGGATGTATTTACTTGGTCATACCGTGTGGGTTAATGCGATCCGTTTTTAATGGAGAATTAACCGGATCTTAAACTGTCTCCCCATTAAATCGTCAAAAAGGGACGAGATATCATTATCCCTTGTTCTTTCCCTTTGTTCTCAACTAAGAGGCACTATAACCTTTCAATCCTTTCCGTAGGAGTTGCACAATCAATCTTTACTCCGAGGATTGGTTCTGCTCTGTTTTGGATGCAACCGAGCCGTGTCGATCAATCTTCGATATAAGGTATGTTGTATCGTCGTTCTTTTGGGGTTTATCTTCTCCTATCCTCCTTTCCATAACTATACCATATAATTTCCCAGATTTTAATGGGTTTTCTTGGGGTTGGTTGGTACTGTCGTACCGCAGCATCCTCTGGTGGATGTAGTTGTTGCGAGGGGAGGATCGTGACCTGTTGTGTGGATAAAAAATGTGAGGAACTGTTTGAGGTAGGGGATTCATGGCTTCTCTCATTGTATATTTGCAATCATAAAATTAGCATGATTTATCCCTTTGGATCACAATGAAATTGACCTAATTAAATACTTGAACCAGATTAAAAGAATTGGTTGATCACATGTTGTTGCTTTATACCGTGATAACGGTTTGCCTCATGTTTTCCTAGATATAGTGATATCTATGTTTTCTTTGATTTGTTGTTCGTTCATGATAGAAATTGATAATGAACGTAAAGCCGAAATTAATTGTTAATTAATTGGCTAATGATAAAGAGGCATGTAAATTAATCTGGTTATTGCCGTTGTTGTAGTTGTTCTAATTTGAGGATAATCAAATTAGGGAAGGAAGCATGGTTATTTAATTGTGATAGCTTGCTGATTATGTATCCGTGATTGGAACCTACGAAAAAAAAATCTGCCAATTCAATATGGATTAAAGAACAGATTATGTAGGAATTTTTAAAGGGGTTCTGAGTTACCCTCTTGTTTTCTAAAGGGTCAAGAGCCCATGGTTGTGATTGTTGTTTTTCTGCTGCTTGTGCTGTGATGTGAGCCTGGATGGCTGTTGTGATATGTGGAGGCATGGAGGCCTTGTGGTTATGGCAGTGGATGACGCCTAGAGTGGCTATATGCATCAGTTATGCATGTGGGTGTCAGGGAGGAAACCATGGGTGATGGAATGGGATGGATGCGGTTGCTGGATGCTTGTGGTTTTCTTTGAATGTTAATCTGCTTTGCTTTTCCCCACTACTCAAGGAAGATGGTCTTGCTACCCTTCTTCCGAAGGAGGCAAAGACGCGCGAGGTATGCCACGTGCTTTCCATGTTTAGCCTCTCGAGGGAAAATGGGTCTGTGCTCTTTCTATAGGCGGCAAAGACTCGATGGGTAGTATATCTACTCACCATGTTGAGCCTCCTTTGTGTTTAGTAGCATAAGATGCTTTTCTAGAATTCCTGGGAATGTGGGAAAGTAACTCTGTACTGAATGTTTGATTAAATGGTGAAAATCCACGGGGATTGAGATACTGGAATTTAAAGGTGATGTGAATCTTAAAAGGAGCAGCTGTTTTTGAATGTGATGCCAATTCAGTTTAATGTGGAATTGTTCATTCTTAATTAATGTTTAAAGAATTAAATTAATATATAGTGGAACTGATAAAATGAGAATGGAGTAATCTAATAAATCTCTTCAAATGTTTGTGTGCTTATAGGATACCTAGTCTTTGAAGTAGCCGCTTGGAGTCCGAGAGACGTTAGCTGCAGTTGTATCTAAGACTAGGTAATGCCCATAGTGTGGATGTGAGTTACATATATATTCTGTACTTTTTGGGTTTCTATTCGCTACTCCACCCTGACGGTAAGGGCAACTGACACCTCGGGGATTCTGAGCCCTGGGGGGTGTTTTCCCCAACATTCTGATGGGGGGTTGAATGGCTGACTACCGCCTTTGGCCCCGCTCTCTTCTCTTGGTAGATACTTGTGCCATGAGGCACAGTGGTTAGTTACCCCATATATGTGTGTAGAGGGCTGTAATGGCTTGTGGTTATTCACACACATATATTCTGGATATAGTATCTTATGGACTACTATAGGTGTAATGTGTATAGGTTATGATGGCTTAAGTATCCTTACTCGGAGTATGGGCTGTAATGGCTTGAGGTATTATACCTGACGTATGATACACATTATGCGGGCTGTGGTGGCTCCCGGAAACTACATGGTTACTTTTGGTTGTGAGGACGGTGTGGTGCTTCACCCACGTGTCTGTGGGAAAGCCTATGTGGTGCATGAGGTGCAGATTGTGGAGCTTAGCCCAGGTGTCTGCGGGCAAGCCTTTGGAGAGAGATGCACAGGACGTATGTCGTTGTGGCAAAGCGGCAAACCAGTGGGGAAGTAGTAGCGGGGTACCATTGATATTCTTTACTCTATGATATATTCTTGTATGCATTACTTGGTGAGAGTAGCCATGGTGAGGTTGGGAACTTAGTATACCTGTTTAGGTGATGAGTTAGTTTCACTTATGGTTCACTGGGCTTTAGCATGCTTTCTTTACTTTTGCACGAGAGGCTTGGGGAGGATCCTACTGAGTATACTGTTATACTCACCCTATGTACATATATACTATTTTTCAGGTCACTTGGAGCAGGTTGGAGATCAAGCTGGTTACTACTAGCTTGGGGTTGGAGGAGGAGCTGTTCGGGCTTGTGGTCGCTGCCGTTTTACTTTATTTTGGGTACTTTTAGTTTCCCCTTTCAGTTGTAGTACATTTTCATGACATTTCATATATGTACTCGGATTTATTTTATATTTCAGTTCTGAGTTGGAGTTGATTGGAGTCTATTCTATCTCTCTTTTCTGCATGTGTTCTCTTAGAGGGTAATGCCTCCCATTTGTATGTTTATTATACCCTCGGTGCTAGTCGCCAACCCGGGGCCTACTGGAGGCGGGACTCGAGGGTCATTATCTCCCTTCTCACATTACCGGCCCAGGAGGGGTACACTTTGTGGGGAGGGGGTTGTGACACTATATGTTTTATTTCTTACATCATGATGTTAATTTTAATGGCCATAATATATCCACAGATGAAATTTTATTTTATCCTACGATGATAAATATTGTTAGACAATTGACTCCACCAATGAAATTAAACTAGGTACATCATTTAATTAGTTTGTGGTGTTATAATTGGTTGTTCTTTCATAGTTTTTCATTGTTGACAAACCTGTTAAACAAGATTATATGTGATGGGGTATAGTTTTTTTTGGAAAATGGAATGTGTAAATTTTTTTGTTGATGTAATTATTAAATAATTTTATGACCTGTTTTTGACTCTAAAAATTGAGGAATGATGGATTTTTCATATATAATAATGCATCAAAAAGGGTACTATTTTGTGTATTAATGAAAAAATATGAATTTATCATATATATAACAAGGTATTTGTAGAATTATAAAAAACTATCCATCCATTGATCTTGATATAGAGGCCATTATCATATCTTCAAAAAATATGAAAACATTATCTATATGGTGAGAGATGTGGGTTATACATGGATCAAAAAAGCATAAAATACATATTCTCGTAAAAAGATATCAATATAAGATTGATATCATGTATAATGATACTCATGTATTTTGATCTACCCATATCGTACCACCTTTGAAATTAAAATAATGTAGAAGATGCGTTGAGTAGGAATGATCATTGAGTTCTATCCCAGACGATGATTGAGAATGATCTTGGGTTCATCAATGTAGTATGTATTTATATGGAAATGTAAATGTACGGTGATACAGAAATCATCAATCAAATGATTGGAAAACTATAAATAAAAAAGAATATAAATAATTATCAATTTGAAGATATGGAATTTCATAAGAATATTAAATGTGTGATCAAATGAAAATTTGTAGATTTTTTTTCAAGATGGAGTTCTTAAATTTGGTAAGAGGCTATGTGTTCTATCTATACCTAACATAAAGGATAATTGTTTGACGATTCCCATATCTCATATTTCTCTATATATCATGGTAGATTATTTATTTATTCAGACATGAATGAATCTTTTTGTGGATTATATGAAGTAGGGAAAGTATGATTTTTTGTCGAATTATTTTGTTTTTGAATAAGTGAATGATGAGATACGTCATCTTAATGGATTCCTACAGCCTATTTCTATAACTAGGAGTAAATCAAACAAAATTTCTATGGACATGGTCATAGGACATCCACAAACACAAAGGAAGAATTATTCAATGTGGGTTATCATTAATCACCTAAACAAATATACACAAATAATTAATATAAGATAATAAATGGCTCTTTGGTGAATCATTAGGGTCAATATTAATTATGTTATAAGACATTATGGAGAACCTCTATCGATTTTTTAAATGAGATCCACACAAAAAAACAAAATTATATAAAATGATTCAGAAGGCCCTAGACACTGAGATTCATTTGGGAACTGTCTACAAATCGAAGATGGATGGAAAATTAAAAAAGACTATTAAAAATTTAAAATTCATCTTTATATCATCCTCACATTACTTTTATTGTATGCAGAATAATTATTTTCCTTTGGTATAATGATCATATAACAATATCTTCAACTCATGTTATCAATAATACATTATCAATCATTATATGAGATGTGATATACTACATTATAATGTTGTGATGATTTTTGTGGAATGAAAAAATGTATTCCCAAATGATTTTGAGAAAACTATATAACTTGTGAAGATTATTAAAACTCACATCTAGCATCTCAGGGTAAGAAAAGGAACTGTATCAATAATTTAAATAATTTTTTTTCACATCAAGTGGGATACCATTTTTTCTTGAATATATCTTCCTAGAAGGGTGTTTTTAGATTATGTATGAATGGAAAATTAAATACCATGTATATCATACCTTTTGAAATTCTATAACAAATTAGAGCTACAAAATATCATTTAGAAAGGCAGCAATTTCTCTCTGATGTTCATGATCTATTCCTTGTATCACTATCAAAGAAATAGATGTTTGAAATAATACGTTTACTGACCTATGAATAAATAGATGAAAAACACGACCTGTATTTTGTTGAAGTGTATATAAATATTCATGGCACTAGAGAAAAAGTTTTTAGGAATAAAAAGACTCAACTAGTAAAGGGTTTTCAGAGAGACCATAAAATGGAAGAGGAAATGCAGAAACCTGAATAATTTATAATTAGGATAAATTAATATATTTTTATGAGTTGATATTCTTGAAATTTTGGGGATGGAATTTTTGATGGATGGGATTATGTAACACCCCATTATTTCATGGTACATTTTACATTCATATAAATTCTATAGCATTTATTACAATGAACACCACGTCTGAGAACACCATGATCTATTAACATCGATTTTTAAATATAGGTGATGAATACTATCAACCACAATATAAAAATTATTTATATTTCATATCATTTTTTTGAAATTTATATAGTATGACATCTGATTTTACACATAAAAACATAATTTTTAGTGGGTATATTTCATCCTTTTAATGAAACACCTATTTCGAAACAAAAATTTGAAAATTTTATAACATTTCTTTTTAAAAATAAAGTACATTTTTGAGTTTTTATTATTAATATGATCTTATGAAGAATATTTGGAATATTTTTGTGAGTTTCCATTTTATGATTAATAATGAAAAATACTACATGGAAGATTACAAACTGAATTTTAATTTAAAAATCTTTTAAATTGATTTTCCTAAAGTCACAATAGACCATTAATACAAATATAATTACATTTTATGTCATTTTAATCCTTTTATATTAAAATTAATTATAAAAACTTATAATGTATTTCAACATCTTTTTTACCCACCTTCTCACTATGTATTCATGGTTAGTGTTAAACGTAATTTTTATAATTATATGAATTTAATTTTGAAATATATATATAAATGGTTCGGATCAGTATTATATTTAGATTATAATCTGATCGGATTATTTTATTGGATATTATAAATTTTATTTTTAGAAATTTTTTATTTACCAGAGTTAAGGGTAAATTGGGTAATTAAAGGTAAATTTAAATATATAATTTGATAATGTAACCATAAAACGTGTTCTAAGTTCATTATATTTGTGTGTTTTGAACAGAATAATCTTTATTCTGAATTTATTACCTTTTAAAGCCACTTGGGTAAGAATATGTATTTTATTATATTTTATTTAAATATATGATTAAAATTACACACTCATATTATTAATAAGAATTTCAGTTTTAATACAAAGTTATATAGAATATATATTCAAATAACAAGTCATTTGAATGAAAATATAATATTACTCATTATGATTATTTGATTTTGAATTATATAGTAGAAATACATTAATTAAATGATTTCATAATAATGATGTAGTAATTGTTTAATCATTTGAAATATCAGATATAAGATATTAAATATATTAATATAAATTTAATTCAATATAATTAATGAAATAAAAGAATTTAATCGATAATTTATCCATGTTAGTGATATATTATAGGTGTATTTTATACATTATAATGTTTTATTTAAATGACATATAATGAAGTGTATCAAAATTATCATATATGATAGTTTAAAATTAATAAAATATTATTAAATTGTATAAAATAAATAAAAATATAAAATTTGACAAATTAAATATAAAAAATATAAATATGTCATAAATGATCCATTTTGTGTTTTTTTAAATTGTATAGCAACTATATTAACCCTAAAAATTAAATAGATAAGTACCAGTGGTAATAGTTAAATTATTTGACCCAGCTTTAATGACAAAAGATAAGGATAATATTGTGACCTAAACATGTATAAAAATTATTAGTTGAGATTATTTCGACCAGTGCTCATATTATCATTGAGATAAATCACGTTACATACATTTGATATTAAAAATTAATTTATACTATTTAATATTTTTAGATTTCCCAAATGTGAACCTCTAGTCAATTATAAAAAGGCTCATCCACCCTAACATTATCACTCAAATATGAGCATTCTATATAAACAAAAACATTCCCATTTATCCACCCAACATTCTTAGATATGTTTTGTAGGATTGGGTATTTTAAAAAGACCACCCCTAGTGTCCCTTATAAGAGATCCAAAGGAAGTGCATCGATGAAGAAGTAATTTTTTTATCAACTAATTGAAGTTAGTTACTTGTTTTTCAACAACATGAAATATTAGTTCCATAATAAATTAATAAATCTAGAATTATCAATATTCCATGACATAATTATGTTTATGGGACAACCATATTCCTTCTTTAATCCATCATAGTAAAAACAATATCACCATGTGTGTCAACATATAACTTTAATTCATAACCATTATATTTGGATGGGTATAATGATGAATATAATGTAAATAAATAATATATATTTAAATTGATGAAAATATACCTATTCATAATTAATTTGACTTACATGATAAAACATGCAAAGGAAAATGAAACAATTAACACTTGAGAAAAGGATAATAATGAAATATTATAAATGAAAAAAATATAAAAGGATCATATATAAAGTCATAAATATGGACTAGATTTTGATATTATTTAATAAAATTATATAACCATTATACATTATGTTTAGGCTCCCTTTAAAAAAGGAATATAGGAGGTATGAGTTAATATAACAATCACATAATTATCCGGGATTGTATATTTGTAAGGATTTACATAGACATATTTATCATCCAGATACATGTTTCTCAAAAATGTATTTCAAAATATATATACTATTATTCTGAAATATTTTAATTTAATTTTTAGTAATGATATAATTTTTATCAATGTTTTAATGAAATCATGTTTTCATTTTTTGATGGAGGTACATTACGAAATATTTTAATAAATATATAAGTAACATTATCATTTAACTAATATTTAATGAGAAAGGCCTCCTTTAAAAGAATATAATATCACATTCACTAAAAATGTTATATTTTAACCTTTTTACCATATTAATGTAATATGATTATAATAAGCTGTGTTTATTTGAATTTTTTTTAATGATTTCATTAGACAACATAAATCGATGTTATTAAGATTTGTTGTATTCTATGATTGGTTGAGTTTGTTCTCTTATGATACCCTTATCCATATTTTATTGAAAGTGTTTATGAAATTTTTACTATGTTTTATTTATTTATTTACAATTCATTATTTTTAGTTTATTTATTAAAATATGAGATGATAGTTTTAGTATGAATGTTTATGGTGGATACATTTTACCCTTTTCATATGAGGAATGCATTGGACTTGGTATTTGATGGGTGAGTCCCACTATTAACCATCAATGAATCAGTATGTATCATGAGACTAAATTTTTTTTGTATTTAATAACAACTTATCAGTTTAGGTAGATTTTTTGGCTGAAGTCTATACAATATGTTTATGATATCTGACATTATGAATTCCCTCATTATGACATAAGTTATTTAAATTCCATTAGATTATTCTACTAGTAGAATATGAATTGTTGTGTATATCTTCCGTGTGTCAATTTAGATGTTGTAAGTCAATCAAATTATATCCAAGTCATATTATACAGTGGATAATGTTTTCATGGAATGGGATTTTAGTTATTATCCTATCTTTCATAATTATGTTTATTAATGATAGCTTTTATGTTATTGTTTATCCTTAATGAGAATCTGATCTCACCCGTTATTATTGTAGATTTTTTTTCTTAGATGTGAGGATGTATATTATGAAAGACTTGTATGGATAATCGAAGGTAATAAGAATGTTTTCAAGGGATATACTATGTTTTTATTCATTTAAATATTTAATGTAATGGTTATGTTTGTAATGTAGCTTCCAAAATGAAAAAAGAATCCATCCAAATGGATTAAAATATCTATACCAATTTACTAAAGCAATGAACATTATATGTGATATTGTGGATGATGTTGTTATAGTGAACCCTTATTATAATCTATATTCGGCTCACTTGTGAGATATAATGGGGCACAACCATTTGTATAAGCTGTATCAGGCTCATTCATTTCATTTAATTCTAATGTACCATGAATAAAACATGTTCATCATAAAATTAACAAAAACATCATTATACCGTGAAATTTAAATGGATTACATAATTATATCTTGTAATATGATTACCCTAGGTAAGAAATTGTGGTAAATAACAAAAACAATGAAAGTTATTTATCAAAGGAAAAGAAAAGGGTCCAATGTCATATTTTTTGAAATAAAACTATTAAATAAAAATAATGAATGGGAATGGTATCAACTAAAATTATCCGCGGAGTAGGATTTGAAACTACTAGGGTTTTTCAATTTCATAAACATAAATGACCTTATAAGATCATAAAAAAGTTCTTGTAAGATATAACCATTAAACATTCCAAATCTTGTCATACATCTTTGAAAAATTGTAATAAATATCGCCATGAAGGTAATAACATATAATTAAACATATAATATAATTATAATAGTGATATTCTTAATTTGAAATTTAAAAGAGGCCTTATATATAGATTATAAAATATGGTCAGTGTATAACATGGTAAACATAATAGAGAAGTAAAATTGTAAAATAATACATTAATAAGTTATTAATTGAAACATTAAACACAATTAGAGACTAATCATTAAATTATTACATTCAATACCATGAATATAAAATAAAATATTATATAATATATCATAAAGCGATGTATATACCCCCACATAGAAGAACTAAGTTGTGAATATGAAATTTATCTCAAAACTAGAAAAAGTTAGATTAAAATCCATTACCTTGAGTTTGACATGTCCCATGTGTCTTAATCGTTATGAAAAATAAACTGTTGTAAATTAACTATTTTATTTATAACATGTTACATTTTTATCTAAAAAATTTATTCTGCTGTAATAATTTTGTATATAACTACATAAAAAATAAATATTATGTTGGTAGTTTTGACCATATTTTGTTTATGTGTCAAAAAGTAATTTGGTTGGAAAAAATGGACAAAGGGGTCATTATATAATAATAAATAGAATAATAATCATGGAATAATTATCAAGTATATACAAAAAATTCCATTTTCAATACTACAAAAAAATATTGTTATTAAAAGTGAATAAACATTACAGTCATGGAGATGGTAGGTCATATGTACTCATCAGTAATGCTCTCATTTTTCAATGATCATAATGAAAATAAGGTATGTAACATGTACCCATCAATTGTTCATATTATATGATAAATAATGTAATATTTATTCATTTATATATATATATATAATTATTATTATGTAAATGTAATCACATTTTGTCGAGTATGTGGTAGTCCACATGTTCATGGGCATCATTGTCATTTTTTCAATGTGTTAAAAAATAATAATGAAAATGATAGGTTATATTTCCTACACAGTAATTATTTCATCAATATAATATATATTTCCAGTATGTCACATATGTTAATTTAAAATAATCCATGATACAATCCATGTAAATAATGAATGCATCACATCGCACTAAGGAGGAAAAATATTCATGACAATAAATAAATTTGGCGTATTTAAACCAAATGAAAAACATGAAGGTATGTGTATTTATAAATTTGAATATTGTGAATATATCTATAATATCATTTTTATATATATTTATAGAAACCTTACATCCATTATAATTCCCATCCATGAGAGTTGGTATTGAAAAATTTAAATCACATCATTTTGCGAGGAGGAATTCAACTGCACCTAAATGGAATTCCCAATATCAATTTAATGGAAGTGTGTATAGGTTTTGGTTGAAACCTTCATAGATTTTTTTATTATATTGAGTGTCCAAATCTTATTATAATTTTTTAATAATAATAAATAAATATGTGGACAATTAAATAAAACAAAAACGTACAATGAAGAATGTATCATTTTTTCAAGTAACCCGTTTATGTTTTCAACAAAGGAATTTCATGGTTGGATTTTTGATCGTATTGAGTAATATATAGTGAAGGGTGAGAATATGGGAGATAATTTTTGTATTGTATGGATGACTAAAATCATATATGAGAGGAGTGATGAAATGATATAGGTGAGGGCCTTTTTATATTTTATGGGGAGGACACACCAGCCAATTTTGAAAAGAAATTTATGTGGACCCATGTTTAACAAATCAAGTGGATTATTTTCTCACAAACAAACCCTGAATTATCCGGAAGAAGTCACCTGTGACAGCACATTGTAAGTGTAGATGAGCATTTCTGACCCACTTGGTATTGTAACATGTGGAATGTGCATCAATGAGATACAAATGGAATTATTTTACCCTATATTAATAAACAAAAAATAGAAAATAAAAATGATAAGAATGTATATATAAATTAAAATGAATAGATGATCAATATATTTTAAAAAATATAAAATAAAAAAAATAGAACAACACATCAAAATAGAATTACATTAACAATAATCTTGCTTTTGACTCAAGGGTGAATATATATTCCCAAAACCCATCAACACACAAAATAATTGAAATAGAGTTGTAACATACACCAAAAAATAAATACAAGAGAAAAAAATATGAGTGAGTGATAAAACCATGTATATATTCCCAAAAAAATATTTGCAATGAAAACCCCTTAAATAAAAAAAACATCAATCTCATGTATAAAACATAAATAATATATGATATGTTTCTACACATTTTTTCCTTTAAAACAAAACACGAACTGCTATCATTTTTTCACATAAAACTCAATGCTAATTCCACAAAGGGATAAAAAACATTTACAGTAAAAAATGAATTTTTCACATGAAAATCTATAATGAAGGTCAAATAAATCATTAAATAAATTTCCATAAACATTTATGACCTCACATGTTACCTTTAAATAAGATATCCACTAACCAAGAGAGAATATACAATTATCACATAACAAGGGAAATAGAAATATAACATATATGTGAATATAATAAAATAATGCATCTTAATAAACTATCATAGAAAAAAATGTCAAAATTTAATTGGATAAATCAGAGATCAAGGAATAATATAAAATATAATATACCCCTGACTCATCTTGTAGGCTTTTCTAACATGAAGACATCATTCTCTCCTACATGCTCAGTTCCTACAATACATATTCTGATAGAGGGGAACTATCCTAATATAGAACAAGGTACATAATAAGGTACAAAAAGAAGAGTGGAATAAAAAACTACTTTTGGTATCATTAACTGAAAATTCATTATCAATAATGGGTTCCCATGTCAAGACTAAATTGCGGTAAGCTAATCCAACCAATCAAGCATCCGACCACATATACAAATAACACACACAACAACACACACAAGAATCACACAAAAAACCCCATGTATCAATTTTTAATCATTAAACCAATAGATCAAGAGGGAGTTGATACTAAGGTCCTGTCAACCCATTCAACATAAAAACAAAAATTCTATCATTTAATGATATTTTTCAAATGAATAATTTTTTTTTAACAGGTATGAAAAAAGCCTTATATAACTTTTACATCTAAAACCATATATTGATGAACCAAATACACTCCATAATTAAAACTAGTAATACAATGCAACATTTTCATGTATATTAACACATATAAATTATTTTATGACTCTAAAACCATCATTTTAGAATCCATATACATTAACAAAGTCAATAATATTCTATAAAAATCAAAAAATCGCATACAAAATCCAATTGGTTATTTTATCAAATACATTCTGATCATAGATTGACAACAGACTACTATTAAATCCAAATGAATTAAGAAATCAACTATTTTCACATCATAAATTTATTCCAAAGAACCTATATAAGTATTAAATATATAGTGAAGGCGAATAAAGAAAGAAATTAAATATTCATTAATTTAAAATGACAATTCCCAAGGGAAACATACCTAAAACCATAAGAACTTAAACAATTACAACCTGAAATAACTTCCCAAAGGTTCCATGATGAAATAATTCCCCATAGAAACAATAAAAACAACAAATTAAAACCACATGATTCATAAACCCTACATCCAAAATAATAAGGATGAAGATGACCCTAAGGGAACATTAAATAATGTGGAAGATAAAAGTAAGAGGAGAAGATTACCATTTGAAATCAATCACAAATATGGGAAGAAATATATATATAGATATTTTAAAAGGAGATGCAGGTTGGAGAAGAAGGTAGCGACTCCCATAGATCCATATAAACCAAGAAAGAAAAAATTGTATATTATGAGGTTAAATCCCAAAGAGGTTATAACATTAATTTTATATTTTTAATTACATGTTATATTTTTATGGTTGGGCCACATGTTTTACAAAATCCTACATTATCCATGCTCTACCATATTGGACACACTACACATTCACATGGTTTGACCTCATAGTTTGGAAAACTACGTGACCACTATGTGACATGGTTCCTTAAAAAATGTAAAACTATGTGCATGAAATATGAATGGTTTTCCCATCGATTCTTTATAAACCAACCCCTGAACAGAAACTATGTACGGTTTCTCCTAGATACCACTATATTTGGACCAAACATTTCACAAACCATGTTAATCAGACCATTCATGTTTTAAATGAGCAGAAAAGTAACTCACCAACAAGAGGACATGTGGGTTCTCCTTACCTATTCACATAAACCAAAAAAATGGAAAAATTTCCCAAAAGTAAAAATTTAAATCTATAACATGTAGAAATAGAGAGGGAAATAACATAAAAAAAGGATAACCAAAAATAATAGAAGAATGTAAAAAAAATGCGGTCTAACAATTCTCCCCATCATTATACATTATTACCAAAAAATACTCAATGTTTCCATTTGATTAAATTAAAGACAACTGGTCACATTACCACATGATATCACCAATAATTCTAAGAAAATCAAAACCATCTTCAAATATAACTAATTCTTCATACCGAAGACCAACCAATAGAAAAAACTAATTTTAGAATAAAAAGAGACAACTAAAACTACAACCCCATCAAAAATTTCCCCAAAAAGAACCACCATAACTACTATAATAAAAAAAATACAAATAAAAAGAAAAAGAAAAAAAAATACAAAACTGGAAATAGAGTACCACTAGATTCATCATGGGAGGCCAGAATGAAAACCCCAACATTTTAAAATTTCATCAAGATTACAATACATAATCTCCCACTAAAAACTGTCACCGTAAACTAGAAAGACAATACATGCAAACCTTGAAGAACCAGATGAACATAACAAAGCAAAATATTTCATTACATATGATAAATATAAAAAATAAGAAAAAAAATAGAATGCACCACCTCAAAAATAGGAAAACTCATTACTATAATGTAGTCTTCCATTAAACAATTGGCTCCAAAAAATATTTAAAACACCATTAATTACTACATATAAATGAAAATAATAAAAAACAGTCACTAAAACCGAGTAAAATGAAATTGAATGGGGCCTTCAATGTAAACCCCACACGAATACCTCACTCTTGTAAATGGATTGTGGTGTTCTCTGAAGGGTTGATCTGTCTCCACAACACTTCTTGGAAGCACCGTTGTAATACTATTACCAATGAACTAGGAATCCATAGTTTAATAAGATTATAGAATTACATTGACATGACGAATTATAATGACTTTGATTTCCACAGTGACGAAACATCTATATCATGCATCCCAAGAAAGATGACGAAAGTTAATATAGTCTCATAATTAGAACACTAACATCACCAAATGTAGTCCTCTTTCAGAGCTATATGGTTAAATTCCCATCATAATTTATATAATGTGTATGATGGTTTACAACAGCAATCCCTCCTTTGAGGGTATATTCAATAAGAGATGATTATCTCACTATGCTAAAAAATATGTTAAACTAGAATTTGAAACCGTGAACTACAGATCATGAATATTCCCATTCTCAAAATGCCATGACTTCCAAAAATCAACCTACCCCCACAATAGAAGCTAGGGAAATAGATAAATGAAATTATGGAAAAAATTAACCACAAACCAACACCATGACGATAGAAAAACATCTCCATCTTCTTCTATGCATTCACAACCTTAGAGAAAAAACATTATATGAACATAGACATTGAAATTTCCATGTTATTTCTTCATGTTTATTCTTCATGATAACTAGTTTCCACGACATTTAACATGGACCACGATGCATAATTGTCACAAAAATAACCAATTGTGAATTATGATAGATAAGTAAACCAATGATCCTTTTTTTTCTTTCATTTATTCATCATCATATAAAGGATCCACTTGAATAGAAATAATTAAGGGTTTAACGGAAAAAACTCACTGAAAAAATCATTTGGTTGACCAACTAGATAGTCTACTATTGGTAAAACGCTCATAAACGCACATCCAATATTCATAGAATTGTTAGTGGGGGATTAAATGAAAACAAATTTCTACCAAAATCATAATCCAATCCATCTTGTAAAATGAACTCAAATTCAAAGCCCCACTGTGGGAACTTTATCATATCACACAAAAAAATATACACAACCATCAATTCTAAAAAAATCACAACTTCGTCCTCAAAACATTTGAAAGGAAAAACAATTTTTATTTTACACACACTGCATTAGTACTCCATGGAGACTCACTCACATAAATAATCTTGTACCGAATCAGGATCCAATCCCCTAATTCCATAAACAATTCATTTATTAATTCACATCTATACATGTGAGTGATAAGGTGATAAAAAATGTCAAAACTAGAATTTTCCACTTTTTAAACAAAATATTCAACACAGTTTTCATATTCTCAATATAATTAAATTTTCAAATTTTAGAGATGTTTTTAGAAATCCTGTCATTTTTTCCCAAAACCACCTTATTAAAAAAATAAATTTATGTTTTCCAAAGTAAAAAATTTCAATAAAACCGCACATTTGGATTATATAAATACACCATCGCTAAACAAATTCATATTTTAAAATAGGTCACCTCATTTAAAAGAATTTTAATTTTGATTTCTTTTAAAATTTTTTAGAAAACACATTTAATATTTTCAAATAATTTAAAACATTCTTCATGAAATCTAGTTTTTATGTTTTCAAATGTAGGGTATATTAAAAAAATTAAACTCAAGAGGTATTCATAACAACTCACAAAGGAAAAGTAGTTCATTGGATTGCTTGGGAATATGGTTGGTAGCCATATTCTAATCATTCCACCATCATGTAGAGACTTTCAAAACCATGTCACCAACTCTACATGGCACTCTATGCCTAGTGAGCTGACTTATACAATTGTCCGAACTTTAAATTCATTTCCTAAACATAAAACATCTAGTAAAAACAAAAAAAGTCAAACAATTACTAACTTACCATTGTAACCCTAGGTTATATAAATAATGTTTTTTCTAGAGATTTTATAATTATTACACACCATGTTTATAAAATATTATCCCATATACCATGGAATTACATGTTACAATGTCACTCTGAAATCAATGTACTCTAAATAACATAGTCTATGATACCATTTTGTTAATAACTATGATGGGTCGTCCATGAATATGTCACTCTGTTTGGCCCAAGACAATTCTGAAGTGGAATTCCTAGTTCTCCGAATTGGCCATAAGAGTCGATGACAGGAAGAATAATAATAAAAAACCATTTAACCAAATATAGATAATCAAATAATGCGTAATAAACAATTCATACCTATATATATCAACAAAAATAAAAGCTTATCAACATCATTACAAAAAAATCGAATACCATAAATATATGACAAAAAATTCCAAATCAGACCAGACTAAAACCAAGTATACAATTGATCTAATGGTCACTATCAATCCCAAAAAACGTAATTACCCACAGTGATCAAAATAAAGTTTAACCTATAGAAAAAGAAAAATAAGAAATAATATACCTCAATAATAAAACTGTGTAGGCATAATCAAAAAAATATTCTCAATGAAAATAATTTTAATAAATAAATAAAATAATATAGTGATTAAAATAAAATATGTACATCCAATATTTCAACACATTTTACTCTTTGAAACAAAAAAATTCATTTATCTTTTTCCACATAAAAATTGATGCTTCCATAATAAAAATACACTATCATTTTAGGGGGAAATAATGGTTTTCCACTTGGAAATGAAGAGTGAAGGTATAATACATTTGTAAATAATTTTACATAAACATTTGTAAACACACATGTCAAATTAAAAAATAATAACAATAGCAGAGGGAGCATAAATAATGATCACATAATCTCGTAATTTGAAATATATAATGTTTTTGTAAGAAACCAAAAAATTAATCTTAAGTATCCAACACATGATATTAATATCTAGTGTACATGGGAAAACTGAGTATCTTAGTGAAAAATATTGATCATTCTATACATATGACTTATCCTGTAGGAATACCTCACATAATGAAATCATTCTCAACAATAGGCTTAGTTCTTAGCTTACATGGTATAACGAGGGGAATTATTCTAAATCCGATCAGGGTTCATACTAAGGTTCACACGCGAGAGAGGAACCTAAGATAGCTCCTCAACCATTCAATTAATGATCAATATATATTTTTAGTTTCAATTTCAAGACTAAAGGTGGGAGATATAATCCAACCAATCATGAAACCAACCACATGTCAGACATATCAAACATTCAACATAACACATAGTCATCACCTCTAACAATCCTAAAGAAAAATCTCCTACCATTCAACAAAAATATAACTAAGGAGTCCCCACCGAGTGTAACATACCAAGTAAGTAATGAATAATAGGTATTTTTATCTATGTCTATTAATGAATTAGATATTGTTTTATAGGGTTAAAATGAAAATAAATCCAATCTTAAGCATGGAATACACTAATATTCTTAAAAAAGTGTTTTACTGCCTTTTGATGGAAAAACCTTTTTAAATGAAAATTTTGACAATTTTATAATATATATTTGTCAAAATAAACATATTAATTATGATTGGGACATTGAAATTTACATTGGATAAAGTTTTGGTATTTTTCTGACAATGTTCATTTTTAATGAATAGTGAAAAATACTGCATTTTACACTAAAACTGCTTTTCCATTTAATTTAATTATAAGGATAGATTATATTTTTAATTTGTATTAAAGTGTAATCTGAATATATTTTTACAATTTAATCCAATGGTGGTCAGTAGGATTAATTTCACTTTGAAATTGGTCATAAACTAATCCCAAACTTTTCATAGATATTGTTTCAAAAAAACCCGCTATTTGTTTTGACAACGGGAATTATTTTTAAATAAATTATTTCAATTTATATGTTTGGAATTTGGTAAAATGGATTACATATTTGTAATCAGAAGTTCCAAATTATTTAATTAAGATTCTTTTTTTTGACATTATGAATAGTAACGACGATAATTATCTTTAATTATCTTGATTAATGAGTAATCGGGTAGTTAAGGATAATAAAATAATATCATAATAATAAAAAATGACACCAAAATGTGTTCTAAGGCTACTGTTTGTCTCATGGCCGACCATGGGATGCCTTGTTCCATTCTTGGGGGCACCATGAAATCACTTTTACGAGAAAGTAACTTTTTATCATTTTTTTAAAGAATGTTAAATGTAACAAAGAATTTATCACCTAAGTAAAATATTTTTAATTTTGTCTAAATAAATGATCTTTTGGACTATAAATAGTCATTGGAAAGATAAAAAAAATTTCTACATCATAGTATTTTTTTATAATTTTTATACATTCAATAAATTAAATTATTTATGACATTATAATGATGCAGCGATTACCTCATTATTTGACGATTTAAATAAAATGGAAAGATAATGTAAAATCTAAGACCTACACATGTCCAAAACCTATTGGGTGGGTATATTTCGAACCCTTATCACCTTATCCTTGAATTATATCAATGTGGGACCTTTAAAATCCGAAACCCATTTGAAAATAAAGTAAACTTTCTTTCTATTCCAAGAGTGACCCTCCTCTCCTCTTATAATAGGCCCCCACCTCTACCTCCTTACCCATAGTTCCAAAGCCTTTGGATAGGCCAACCCCTGCCCATTTTGTCTCTCCACTTCCCACTATTACTCCTTGAAGCCTCACTTTGGGCAGAAGTCTTCCCAAGGAAGCCTTTGAGATCAATCCAAAGGGAGTTACCCGATTTTAAGGTAATGTCTTCACTTGAGTCCTTTTGTTTTATTTTGCTTCTCCAACCCCCTAAACTCTTTTTATTCCTTTCCTTTGTAACAAATACAGTATCTAAAATATACTAGGATGTTTTTATAAGAAGTATTAGAGCTACACTTACACACACCTACATATAATGGTTAAAAAACATACTGTTTGCGTGGATGGCGAATTTCTGCCTCCCGAAACGATGATTGTTCAACATTATTTTAACACCTTGAAAGGTGGCCATTAAGATGATAGTATATTTATATATGATATATAATATGTTTATGTTTTCTTTAATCTTCTTTATTTTTCATTTTGGGCATACCTTTATGGTTCCCATTATTGGTAAACGCGATATCTTCATTTAAGGAAGTGCGGACTACCGCCCCCTCAAAGTGATTTGATTCGTTAAATACCATATGTGGGACGTATAAAGGATAGAGTTATGATATTATATATGATATTAAACTGGAATTATAATATACCTTTATATAATTATGATTCCATTCTATAAAATACGAAATAGAAATAAAAGTAGCGTTCATGCGTACGTACAGCTTACCGTCTCCAGGAACGGTGCATTTCATTTGTTACCTCTAAATAATTATGTAATATTATAAATTCATGCATGTACTGGATATATATGACATATATGATATCTACATCATGAATACCATTCTGGATATAATGGATACATGAACAACTTGTAATTATAAAGGGCTTATTTTTGACTCAAGTACCAATGATCGTTAAAACTACTGTTATTAACTTAAATAATTACACAGTGTTCATGAAATGGAAATAAGTGATAAAAAGGGAATAATGAACTTGAAAAAGGTTCTTAAACAAGTAGAAATTAACTCAAGTTTATTATTCAGGAGATTAAAGAATGACCGAGTCATGTCGGACCCGAGGTATGGGACTTCGTCTCAATCTCCTCTCATTGAGGCATATTTTTTTTATACTCAACCTTCTTTTATACGGTGTATAAACCCCTTTGAATTTTACGTTTATCCAAAAGGAATATTTTTTATACGAAGCGTTTTACTAAAGGACAAAAGAGAATGTTTTTTCGTACGTATGTGGCGACAACGACTTCTCCGCCACCGTGACCATTATTTGAGTTTCGGCTTCCTCTACAAGCCATACCTTATTTTTAAAAGAAAAATAAATACCATGTTTTACTTTTCATTTATTTGGGTATTGAAAATGGTTTTGATAATGTTTTTATATCAATGTTTTGTATTGATATCTTGTGATTGAAAGGTGGAAATGTTATGTTTCCTTTATGCATGTTTTATGTGATGCGATTATGTTGAGGTTCTTGGGAATTTCTATGAAGACGGGTGGTTCCGTGATAAACTAAGGGCGGGTGAGCCCGATATAGCTCTCCAATGCATTGGGTAATGTGAAGGAGTGAAACGTTAAGGTTTCTCCGAAGAGATTTAGGGAATATACTGTGATGGGTATTTCAAACGTAACCTAGAGGGTTACTCCCTACGTAAGAATGTTATGAATGCCTCAAGTTACCTTTATGTCTTATGATTTATATAATTTATTCATGATTTGATGAGGTATGTTAAAGTGCTTATGTTTTATGGGTAAAGTATGATTTCATTCTTATGTATATATGAACTCATGTTTCTTTCCATATTTTTTTTATATAACCCATACTGAGATTTTTATGCTCATCCCAAGTATTTTTTGAAATGATTTTCACAGGTCAAGGGAAAGGTACATGATATGATGATAGTGTCAAGGAAGTGTCAAGAAATATTCCATGTTTTATTTTAAATATCTTCTGTTGATGGGGAAAAATGAATAGTATCTTTATGTAACCACTTTGTTTAAATGTGGAATGTAATGTAAGTTTTATGATCTAATTATATAAAACTCTAAACCTGAAAAGATCCTCAATGTGTAATCTTTTAATAATTCAAGATTAAGTAAGGTTTAAGGCTGGGGCCTTATAGTTGGTATTAGAGGTCAGTTTAGATAACTTTAGGAGTTATAATTCTATTAAATGAGTATCCAAAAATATTTTTTTAAATGATATAGCATTTGAATATTACCATGTTGCTTCATATAAGACATGTTTATTCAGAATGGTTTTCCGTAGAGGAAATATGGAAGCAGTGCTAGGAAGGAATACAGAAGGAAATAACCTTCCGAATCAGCATCCTGAGATGGTCAGAATTGGAACTGAACAGTTTGTTGCAGTAATGGCATAGCTGACTCAAGCGATAAATGGTTGTGGTATCCATGCACGAGATCATCCAGATCAACCACAGAGGAACATATCAGTGGTGGAACATTTCATGAGGCAACATCCCCCATCATTCAGAGGATCATCTGACCCTGTGTTAGCTGAAGGGTGGATTAAATCACTGGAGAAGATTTTCGATGTCATGGGGTGTTCAGACAATCAAAAGGTTAGTCTTGCTATTTACTGTTTGGAGGGTGAGGCAGATCAGTGTTGGTCTATGGTTACAAATATCAAGTACGCCGATGAGATTGATTCTCTTGACTGGGATGAATTCAATGGTATGTTTCTTGAGAAGTATTTTCCTAAGGCTGTTCAACTTAGGATGGAAAAGCAATTCTTGGAATTGAGGCAAGAGGAAGAATCAGTGGCTGCCTATGAAGAAAGGTTCACTCGATTGGCATGGTATGCTCCAAATTTTATCGGAGACCTTGATAGTAAAATCAACTATTTTTACTCAGTATTAAAGCCAAAATATTGAAGGGCACTAGCTTCTTGTGAGTTTAAAAGTTATGAAAATCTTGTTCGATGTGCTGAGAAGGTGGAAATGGAGTTTGCCGATGATCAAGTGTTCTATAAAAACCAACAGAAGAAGAGACCGAGGTGGCAGAAGAAAGGTAAGAATTCTTCAAAAACGTATGATGGTATGAAAACTAAGTTTTCAGTTTGTGATAAATGTGGAAAAAGGCATGCTGGGGAATGTCTTCTGAATTCTAGAAAGTGCTACTGATGTGGTAATATGGGACATAAGGCTCGTGATTGCACTGAAAAAGATCAAGGTGAAGGTAAGAACAAATTTGATTTACAGTTAGTGAAATGTTTTAAGTTCAATGAGATGGGTCACTATGCAAACGAGTGTCCGACAAAGAGCTTGAGTGATGGGAAGTAGTTAGACTACAAGCAGAAAGGGGTGGTGAAATCCTTTGTAACTAATTCAGTAGATGTCGGGCCATCAAATGAAGTTTTATCAGGTACTTTGTTTGTTTTTTCAGATTATGCGAGTGTGTTTTTTGATTCGGGGTCTACACATTCTTTCATCTCTGAAACCTTTTCTAGTAAAATGGGAATACCATCTCTAGTAATGACTCCTGAACTTGTGGTAAAAACACCTGGGGGAAATGTTGAGGCAAAAAGAATTTATAAGAATCTTCCTATCCTTATCTGTGGAAAGAACCTACTTGAAAACCTTATTGTTCTACCTCTAGTAGAGTGTGATGTTATCCTGGGTATGGATTGGCTCTCTATTTACCATGCTATGATTGACTGTAGAGCTAAAGAAGATTTTTTTCAGAAAGGCATTCATTTTGTGTACAAGAATGATGCCTTACTGTTGATAACAAATCAAAAGTTTGAGAAACTTGTAAAAGATGGAAATGAATGTTACCTTGAAAATATTGTTGAAAACAAGGGAACTGTTCAGATTAATGATGTTCCAGTGGTAAATGAGTATCCTGATGTTTTCCCTGATGAGTTTCCTAGAATAATACTAGATCGGGAAGTTGAATTTACTGTTGAATTAGTTCTTGATGCCAAGCCAATTTCAAAACCCCCCTTATCGAATGGCTCAAGTTGGACTTTTAATGTTAATGAAACAATTGCAGGAGTTATTAGATAAAGGTTTCATTCGACCTAGCACATCACCATGTGGTGCTCCTGTCTTGTTTGTTAAAAAGAAAGATGGATCAATGAGACTTTGCATTGATTATAGGGACTTGAATAATATCACTGTTAAGAACAAATATCCTTTGCCTCATATCGATGATTTGTTTGATCAGCTCCAGGGAGCTCAGTATTTTTCAAAGATTTACCTGAGATCGGGGTACAATCAGCTGAAGGTAAAGGAAGCAGATGTTCCGAAGACTGCGTTTCATACAAAATATGGCCATTATGAATTTGTAGTAATGTCTTTTGGGATAACCAATTCACCTGCTGTATTCATGGACTTAATGAATAGAATTTTCCATGAGTTCTTGGATATGTTTGTGGTGGTTTTCATTGATGATATTTTGGTGTTTTCTAAAAGTAAATAGGAGCATGAAAGACATTTAATGGTTATCTTGCAAACCATAAAAGAAAAGAAACTGTATCGAAAATTCAGCAAGTGCGAGTTTTGGTTGCAACAAATTTCTTTCCTTGGTCACATTGTTTCTAAAGATGAGATAACCGTTGATCGTGCAATAACAAAGGTTGTTGAAGAATGGCCAAGACCCACAAATGTAACAGAGATTCGTAGTTTCCATGGTTTGGCAGGCTATTAACGAAGGTTTGTTAGAAAATTTTCACGGTTATCTAGTCCAATGACTAAGCTAACTCAGAAGGGTGTTAAGTTTATCTGGACAAAAGAATGTGATGATTGTTTTCAGGAATTGAAAAGAAGATTGGTGAATGCTCCAGTTTTGGCACTACCTTCCAGGAATGGTGAGTTTGTCATATACAATGATGATTCATTGAAAGGACTTGGTTGTGTCCTAATGCAGAATGATCAGGTAATTTCTTTTTCTTCACGTCAGTTGAAAAATCATGAGGTAAATTACCCTACACATGATTTGGAATTAGCTGCTGCTGTTTTTGCTTTAAAAATTTGGAGGCATCATTTGTATGGAGTAAAGTGTGAAATATATACCGATCACAAAAGTTTAAAGTATATATTCACTCAAAAAGAATTGAACATGAGACAAAGGAGATGGCTAGAATTAATCAAGGATTATGATTGTAAAATTCATTACCATCCAGGAAAAGAAAATAAAGTGGCTGATGCTTTGAGTCGAAAAAGTAATGCTTCATTAGCAATGTTGTATTTGGAACGTGATCCTTTGGTTAAATATTAGATGAACTTTGGCATAGAATTTGTTGGTGCAGGATGTTCTTCTGTTTTGTTTCAGGTATCAGTGAGATCATCTCTATCAGACAGAATCAAGCAAGCACAGAAGCAAGATAGTGAGTTGCAGAAAAAGGTAGAGCTGGTTCCGAAGGGTAATTTCCTTGAATTAAACATTGATAATGACTGCGTTTTAAGGTTTGGGAAGAGATTGTGTGTGCCTTGTGATTCAATGTTGAAGAGAGAGTTGTTATGTAAAGATCATAGTTCCCCGTTTTCAGTTCATCCAGACAGTACTAAGACGTATAGAGATCTTCAGGAGTATTTCTGGTGGGATGGAATGAAAAGAGATATTGCTGACTTTACTGTGAAGTGTTTGACTTGTCAGTAGGTTAAAGCAGAGCGGCAGTTACCGAAAGGCTTGCTTTAGCCTTTACTAGTGCCAGAGTGGAAATGGGAGAATATATCCATGGACTTTGTTGTGGGATTACCGAAGACATCTCGAGGTAATAATGCAATCTGGGTTATTGTTGATTGCTTGACCAAATATGCTCATTTCCTAGCTATACGAGATACTTTTTCCCTAGATCAACTTTCCCGTTTGTATCTTAAAGATATAGTTAGGTTACATGGAGTTCCTCTCTCCATTGTATCTGACCGTGATCTCAGGATTACTTCTAACTTTTGGAAAGGCCTTCATAAGTCGTTGGGTACTGAAATAAATTTTAGTACAGCTTTTCATCCCCAATCAGATGGGCAGTCGGAACGATCAATTCAAACCTTGGAGGATATGCTACGAGCGTGTTCGATGGTTTATCAGGGAAGTTGGGACCGACATCTTTCTTTGGTTGAATTTTCATATAATAATATTTTTCATTCTAGTATACAGAGGGCACCATTTCAAGCATTATATGGGAAGCGGCGTCGAACTCCAGCTTTCTGGGATGAAGTGGGTGAAAGGAAGTTGATGGGACCATAATTGGTAGAAGAGTTGGCAAAAAAAGTTCAGCTGATACAGAAACACATGAGAACAGCTCAGAGTAGACAGAAGAGTTATCTGGACAACAGGAGGAAAGATCTCTCTTTTGAGGTAGGTGATCATGTTTTTCTCAAAGTATCACCATGGAAATGTGTGATGCGATTTGGTAAGAAAGGAAAGCTGAGTCCAAGGTTCATTGGACCATATGAAATTCTAGAGTGAGTTGGATCAGTTGCTTACCGAGTGGCTTTACCTCCGAGTTTATCTCAGGTACACAATGTTTTTCGTGTTTCGATGTTGAGAAAGTACATGCCAGATCCATCTCATGTTTTGATTCCAGAGGTAGTTCAGCTCGAAGAGAACCTATCTTATGAGGAACAAATGGTCCAGATTCTTGACCACAGGGAGTAAGTGTTACAGAATAAGGCGATTAATCAGGTAAAGGTTTTGTGGAAAAACCACATGATGGAAGAGGCAACATGGGAATCTGAAAATGCAATGATGGATAAGTACCCCCATTTATTTGATAAGTAAATAAATTGCGGGGACGCAATTTTATAAAGGGGGGAAGGATGTAACACCCCAAGTAAGTAATGAATAATAGATATTTTTTTCTATGTCTATTAATGAATTAGATAGTGTTTTAGAGGCTTAAAATGAAAATAAATCCAATCTTAAGCATGAAATACACTAATATTCTTAAAAGATTGTTTTACTGCCTTTTGATGGAAAACCCTTTTTAAATACAACTTTTGACAATTTTATAATCTATATTTGTCAAAATAAACATATTAATTATGATTGGGACATTGAAATTTACATTGGATAAATTTTTGGTATTTTTCTGACAATGTTTATTTTTTAATGAATAGTGAAAAATAGTGCATTTTACATCAAAACTGCTTTTTCATTTAATTTAATTATATGGATATATTATATTTTAAATTGGCCTTAAAGTGTAATATGAATATATTTTTACCATTTAATCAAATGGTGGTCATTAGGATTAATTTCACTTTGAAATTGGTCATAAACTAATGCCAAACTTTTCATAGATATTGTTTAAAAAAAACCCGCTATCTGTTTTGACAACGAGAATTATTTCTAAATAAATTATTGCAATTTATGTGTTTGGAATTTGGTAAAATGGATTACATATTTGGAATAATAAGGTCCAAATTATGTAATTAAGACTCTTTTGTTTTTGGACATTATGAATAGTAACGACGATAATTATCTTTAATTATCTTGATTAATGAGTAATCGGGTAGTTAAAGATAATAAAATAATATCATAATAATACAAAAATGACACCAAAATGTGTCCTAAGGATACTGGTTGCCTCATGGCTGACCATGGGATTCCTTGTGCCAAACTTAGGGGCCCCATGAAATCACTATTTTGAGAAAGTGACTTTTTATCTTTTTATTTTTTAAAGAATGTTAAATGTAACAAAGAATGTATCACCTAAGTAAAATATTTTTAATTTTGTGTACATAAATGATATTTTGGACATTAAATAGTAATTGGAAAGCTAAAACTATTTTCTACATCATAGTAGTTTTTTTATAATTTTTAGACATTATATAAGTTAAATTATTTTTGACATCATAATAATGCAGCGATGACCTCATTATTTGATGATTTAAATAAAATTTGAAAGATAATGTAAAATATAAGACCTAAAAATGTCCAAAACCTATTGGGTGGGTATATTTCTAACCCTTATTACCTTATCCTCGAATTATATCAATGTGGGACCTTTAAAATCCGAAACCCATTTGAAAATAAAGTAACATTTCTTTACATTCCCAGAGTGCCCCTCCTCTTCTCTTATAAAAGGCCCCCACCTCTACCTCCTTACCCACACTTCCAAAGCCTTTGCATCGGCCAAACCCTGACCATTTTGTCTCTCCACTTACCTCTCTTTCTGATTGAAGCCTCACTTTGGGCAGAAGTCTTCCCAAGGAAGACTTTGATCTCAAACCAAAGGGAGTTACCCGATTTTAAGGTAATGTCTTTACTTGAGTCATTTTATTTTATTTTTCTTCTCCAACCCCTAAACTCTTTTTATTCATTTCTTTTGTAACAAATCCAGTATCTTCAATATACTATAATGTTTTTATAAGAATTATTCGAGCTACACTTACACACACCTACATCTAATGGTTAAAGAACATACTGTTTCTGTGGATGGCGAATTTCTGCCTCCCGAAACGATGATTGTTCAACATTCTTTTAACACCTTCAAAGGTGGCCATTAAGTTGACACTATATTTATATATGATATATAATATGTTTATGTTTTCCTTAAGCTTATGTATTTTTCATTTTAGGCATACCTTTATGGTTCCCATTATGGGTAAATGCAATATCTTCATTTAAGGAAGTGCGGACTACGACCCCCTCAAAGTGATTTGATTCATTAAATACCATATGTGGGACGTATAAACGATAGAGTTATTATATTATATATGATATTACACTGGAATTATAATATACCTTTATATCATTATGATTCCATTCTACAAAATACAAAATAGAAATGAAAGTAGCGTTCATGCGTACATACGGCTTACCGTCTCCATGGACAATGCATTTAATTTCTTACCTATAAATGAGTATGTAATATTATAAATTCATGCATGTACTGGATATATATGACATATATGATATCTACATCATTAATATCATTCTGGATAAAATGGATACATGAACAACTTGTAATTATAAAGGGCTTATTTTTGAGTCAAGTACCAATGATCGTTAAAACGACCGTTATTAACTTAAATAATTACATAGTGTTCATGACATGGAAATAAGTGATATAAAAGGAATAATGAACTTGAAAACGGTTCTTAAAAAAAGTATAAATTAACTCAATTTTATTATTCAGGAGATTAAAGAACGACCGAGTCAAGTCGGACCCGAGGTATTGGACTTCGTCTCAATCTCTTTTCATTGAGGCATATTTTGTTTTATACTCAACCTTCTTTTATACGGTGTATAAACCCCTTTTAAATTTATGTTTATCCAAAAGGAATCTTTTTTATACAAATCGTTTTAATAAATGACAAAAGGGAATGTTTTGTCATATGTATGCGGCGAAAACGACTTCTCCGCCGCCGTGACCATTATTTGAGTTTTAGCTTCCTCTACAAGCCATACCTTCTTTTTAAAAGAAAAATAAATACCATGTTTTACTTTTCATTTATTTTGGTATTAAAAATGGTTTTCATAATGTTTTTATATCAATGTGTTGTATTGATATCTTGTGATGAATGGTGGAAATGTTATGTTTCCTTTATGCATGTTTTATGTGATACGATTATGTTGAGGTTCTTGGGCATTATTATGAAGATGGGTGGTTCCGTGATAAACTAAGGGCAGGTGAGCCTGATATAGCTCTCCAATGCACTGGGTAACGTGAAGGAGTGAAATGTTAAGGTTTCTCCGAAGATATTTAGGGAATATACTGTGATGGGTATTCCAAACGTAACCAAGAGGGTTACTCCCTACGTAAGAATGTTATGAATGCCTCAAGTTACCTTTATGTCTTATGATTTCTATTATTTATTCATGATTTGATGAGGTATGTTAAAGTACTTATGTTTTATGGGTAAATTATTATTTCATTCTTATGTATATATGAACTCATGTTTCCTTTCCATATTTTTTTATATAACCCATACCGAGCTTTTTATGCTCATCCCAAGTCTTTTTTGAAATGTTTTTCACAGGTCAAGGGAAAGGTACATGATATGATGATAGTGTCAAGGAAGTTTCAAGAAAGAATCCATGTTTTATTTTAAATATGTTCCGTTGATGGGAAAAAATGAATACTATCTTTATGTAACCACTTTGTTTAAATGTAGAGTGTAATTCAAGTTTTATGATCTAATTCTCTAAAACAATAAACCTGAAAAGATCCTCAATGTGTAATCTTTTAATAACTCATGATTAAGTAAGGTTTAAGTCTAGGGCCTTATACTGAGGACCTTCCACCCCATACAACAAATCCAATGAAAGATAATTATCCATGAAGATATTTCTAATGAATCCAATTTCTCATATGTTATATATGGGCCTTTCATAATCTACACATGGCAAACGAATACATGAAGATCCAATTCCAAAACACCTTCCCAAACCAAAAATCCATCGCATCATATGAACATCCAAAACCACATAAAAATATATTCCAGAAATCCAAGACATCATTTATAATCCAATTAAATTTACAAATCAATATTATTCATTATAAATCAAAAATCCATTAAAAATATATCTTAGTATTTTATCAAACACTTGATTGGCATATATTTACAAAACATTACAATTTTCATCAAAAACGAAAGAAACAACGCCTTTATACATAAAATTATTTTTCCAAAAAAGATTAATCATTATATAATATCCATTTAAATAATGAAAAGTATAAAATTATAATTCTTAAAATTAAAGGACATGTTCAAATTATAAATTTACCCCAAACCACATGTGATTCAATAACAAAAACATGAAACAACTCCATGTTGGTTCAATGTTAGAAGAAAAAACTAGGAGAAATCATAACCTAACAAAACCCATAATTAAAGCTGAAATAAACATGAACCCTATATCCATAAGACCGAGGAAAAACAATAAATCAATAGAAAATGAATGACGTTTGAATGGATGAAGAGTGGTCAAGAATTCCTTGAAAAATCAACCAAAAACCTTGAAGAAAGAAATATATCATAACCTTTAGAGATTACAAGATATTTGGATAATATGATAGGGCTCAATTAGGGCATTAAAAATTTCATTCCAGCTTACTGAACACACTGATCACTCATACAATTTTTCTACACGGGTTATTAAAATTTTCCCAAATGGTAAAAAAATAATTCTATTCCAACTGAAGAACAATTAACATAACTTGAACACTGTTTTCCTATCCTAAATTAAGTTTTTAAACAATTACTATATATCACACAAGATTTCTCATAGGATCGACATAGTTTTGGTCAAACTGTGCATATCATGTGCATATCAAATCATGAAAGCTCCAACTAAACTAAAAAATGATAAGATGTACAATAAAACATTGTTTCCCCTTAAACACTAACTATAACAATGAAATATATAAAAAACATGAAAAAAAATATAATCCAGAACACCAGGAAGTCAGGAGGGAAACCAAGAATAAAAAAGATAAATGATAATAAATTAAGAAAATAGATACTTAGGTATGGAATAAATAACAAAAAAATATTTCCGTGGTAGGATATGGTCAAAATATGAATATAAAATGTGTTTTTAAAAGTTTATATTTCATTTTGATTACTATAATAATCGGTTTCTCCCTTGTTTAAAAAATTACTCTTAATCATGGGTATAAATTTCAATTACATTCACTAATATTATTTTGTATTAATTAAGTTAAAAATATTAGAAATTATAAATTATTAAGAGTCCAAATGTGGAATCCAATTTTCTTTATATTCGAGACACAAAAGTTGTAGAAATTAATATAGATTTAATCATAAAGATTGTATGATGAAGAATGTTTTTATTATATAAAATTTAAATATTTTGATATGTTTGTAAATATTAATTCAATGTGAAATTGTCCCTACTATCATAAATTGGTTTAACTGATATAAAAATTATTTATGAATACATTAAAAGAAATTTAAAAATATATTATTCTATATAGAAATATTTTATGAAAATTGTGTTTTGCACTTAAATTTATTTTCCTTCACTATTTATCAAAATTTGAAAGTTCTCAAAAAACTAAAAAACCACTGAATGCAAATTTTGATATTTTGATTTCCAAAACTATATTCATTTTTTCATATAAGATATATAAATGTGTATAAAATTATATATAGATGTTTTTATCAAAAAATTATTTAAATATTTCTTTGTAAAAATATAGATATTTTTGTGCCTAAATTGTATTTATTATTATTTTAAGACAGTAAATTTTTTATATAAAAATATAGTAATTTAATTAACATGATTATGTAGAAAATAGTTTTTACTATTGACACTATCAAATATAAAAACCATGAAATATGTTCAACTACAAATAATGATCATAATAATATATTATATATTTTTATAACTCATTCTTGTGTGTAGTGAAATATTATCAATTAAATCATTCTTTAATATTACCAACATTATTAGACCTATATTCTCATTTAAGGTAAAATCTATTTCTAATTCAAATGTTTTAATAAATATGTAAAATAATTATTTGATCATTACTAGAGATGTTTCAGCCTTTATATTAAATTGGTCATTATATTCATTTAAAATTTATTGGTAAAAACTAACAATCTTATTAACATGTGTTAAAAAAATTTATTTATTTTTCTAATCCCTTTCATTCCTCATTTCCAATTGCTAGGTGATTTGAACTATAATAATATTAATATTATAATGTAGTCTAGTAAGACAAAGGGCTTCTGTATAACATAAGTAATCAATGAATCACATTATTTCACACAATAAAAGATAATTGTTTTTGTGTTTGATGCAAGATAAACTTTTTATTTCATGTAACACAATATATTACCCATTTTATATTAATATGAAATAATATATTTCATAAAATATCTGGATATAACTTATATAAACTAGTATCAAATGTTAAAATGTTGACAACTTCTCTATATAATCCTTTTAATTTTTATCTTTAAAATTTATACCAATATACACATAGATTTTATTTATATATGAAGCATTAATAAATAAAATGTGATTTCAAAAAAAAATTTGATTCGATACTAATGTAATATTTCATCAATCACATCCACTAAAGATGAATTATTTATATAGACTTCCTTTTATAATTTATTGTTTTTGGATATGTTGCTACACATTAATAGAAAATATTTTAGTGAATTCATCATATGTAGGATTTTGATAAATGTAGAACTGTATTTATAATATCAACACTTTTTATTTCAAATTATATCATATCTCAAGTGAAATAAATTTGACTAGGGATAACAGGTTCAATACTAAGAAATTCCTCCTCAAATAACAACCCTGGTTATTAGGGGGAAAGAACGCGACCCTTACATTTAGGTGGAGAATATATTCTACGCCATTTCATTTATTTTAAATTATAATGATAAAAAATTAAATTTTATATACATGTTTTTTGGGATTATTTCAATGTAATGACAAAATAATGAGTGGGGGGGGGGGGGGGTTATGTGGTCAAACATGTTAGAATGTATTTATTTTTAAACATTACTTTATTTTCTATGAGTCTTCTAAATGAAATAAATTAATATATGTGTTGAGTTATGTATTATAAAATACACCCATTAGTGGAGAATTGATACTACCATGATGGTAATAGTGGAGTGGTGTTTGAAATGTAGTTATTGATGCACTTCAAGTAAAATGGAATTAATATTCAATTTCCCTTGGATACACATCTAGAAAAAATTCATTAGAAAATAGAAAAAACATGAAATTAATGAATTTATTTATCCTTATATGAATGAAATTTATTAATTGTGGTTGAGTTTCATTTATAATAGAAACATGAATTAAGATGCTGGCTACATGAATTATAGATGAAAATCCTATATTGTATAGGATAGCATGTAAAAATTAGTGGAATAAATATAAATAATATCATATAATTTTTTTTGGAGTACATCTAATGTTGGCTACTAAAATCTACGGTTAATTTTTATTCAAACATCCTACTTGGATATTTATGGGAATTGATATTTATTACGATTGATTCAATAAGAAACAAAACTTTCCTTATTGTTATATCCACTAAAATTATATTATTCAAGTATTTTAAATGATTATAATTTTCATGATAATAATTTTAATGTGTTGATAAATATTTATGAACTACTAATGGTGTTGCCAGTTGTTTTTTAATAGTTGATATCAATAGTAATCAATGTAGGGGAGACCTGGATTGAAATTGAATTAAATATTTAATAATGGATAAGTATATATTCAATGTACATGATCATTTTCATAATATATTTCTAGTGTAGACGAATCCACATAGTCAATTAGACCGCATATAGAAATATTTTCTTACATGATGATTCAAATATGAAAAATAAGTGACATTGTCAATGGAAACACATATGTATATTTTAAAATCTAAAATATAATTCATGGTGGGATTCATGAACTATGTATTTTAATGAACAACAATATATAAAAAAAAGTGACATAGCTATATTCTGATATAACGGGTTCATGGGGAGTATGAAAACATCATTGACAATATGTATGTTGTTTTTTATAAATTAAAAGCGCATAGATTAATGATTTTTTAGGATAATTTCTATAGGCTAACTATTTATTAAAATTTCGATATATTAAGTATGGTTTAATGTAATTCGTACAATTTAAAAAATTTTGTTTTGGAAATTTAGAATCAAATAAACAATTTTTTAAATGTATTTGGATAAAATTATATAATTCAGTAATATATTATTTTAAAAGAATTAAAATACAATATTGTTAGTTAAAGTGGATATATCATATTAATTTAGAATAATAATGTTCAAATATGTAGATCAACCACAACTATGGACCCCAAATTAAATCATATCTATAAATAGTTTTTCTCCATCAATCATATCAGACTATGGGTATGTATTAAGAGCACATTCTGACTTGATGACCACAATGAGTAATTTTTTATTTTGATTAGTGGTAATGTTTCTTGTGATTTTTTAGGGGAAGAAAATAGTTGTATAGTGAGATTCTAGTAGATAGATGATCAGATTGGTCTGCTTATGTTTTTTTGTAAATCACTATAAAATTTTTGTTTGATAGTTTATTATAGTAGAGAACCTTTCTTTGGCACATAATAATAATTTCCATGAGTAGTTAATTATAGAAAACCTTTTAATTAAATTTTTCAATATAAATTAATTTAAAACATTATATTGGCGAGGTTATATGAAATATGGAGTGGATTAAAAAAAATATTATGATGTTAAATTAATGTTAATAATACATGAATAAATTTTTTAAATGGATATTAATTGACCTCTCCCCACTTAGTGGTCCATTGGTCCCCTATGCATATTATATTTCATATACATGTTCTCACGAGACTTGAAAGGTGTTGACATCATCCTCAATAGTCTTGTACATAATTATGATGGTACATCATGTGAGGTAGTTCTAATTATGTCCCACTATGCATGATATCTTCAACATATGATCACAATTTAAATTAATATTCACATGTTTTATAAGAATAAAAAGATGAATTTTTGAAAACGTTAAATGAATATATTATGATGAAAATGTGGACAATAAAATGTGGGTATATCATGTAGTAAATAATCCCTTTTTATTACTATGATTTGTATGATGATGGTGCTAATTTAGATAATATTTTCAGCTATAAAAAGGCACTCTACATATAAGATTCTACATAAATGTAATTATAATATTTTAAATGATATTGAAATTTATTCTAAAATATGAACCCACAAAATTATTTTAAATTGAATACACTATAATGTTAATGTTTTTCCTATGTAAAATAACCGTAGGTTGAAAATTTATATGCAATGGATAAAAAGATCTAAATAATGTTAATATATTTTAGGATGTGTTTAGATGATATCTTCTATAAATCACATAATTCATATATTATAAATTATTATGAAACTAATAATTTTTATTTCAATAAATTGTTTTAAAATTTTATAACATCACATTGGTCAATGATGTATCACAATCCAAGATTTTAATTGTATTAGAGGAGAAGATGATACTACATGATAATGAATTTTTATTTTCAATTTTTTTTTATTAAGAAAGTTATATAAAAGAATAATGGAAAATATATTTCTAGAGAACTCTATTCTATAATATTGATATTTTCAAGAGAAAATATTCGTTTTATTAAAAAGTGAGGTGGGGCACACTATGGTCTCGTTTTAGTTATCATTTGGGGATACCATTAATGATGGGTGTTCTTAGAGACACAAGAAAAATGAATCTCGTGTTTTTGGACACCCCATTGTGTTTTATACATGAATGGAATAAAAAATTAATTACACTGTATATATTGTTTATTAATATCATTTTAAATTGGCACCCGTAGTATTTATAAATATATCGAGGAATTAAATGCTATGTATTATTCATTAATATTGAAGATTCAATAGATGTGTTATCTACTATCTTATTAAATTCAATGAGTAGGAATTATGTTGATTGGTTTTTGAAAAATATGTTTGATATATAATTTGAGAATATGATTAAAATAACTTTTATTTATCACTCAATCTTGAAATTCATAATTTAATTATTCAAAAAAATAAAAAAAATATAGGGATAATATTGTACATGTTGAACTTTTGATGTAACAGATAAGATATTTAGAATAAACTAGTGTTATATAATGCAAATTTGATACATACACTATTGATGTTTTAATATAAGGTAATTTAAATAGAATATAATAGTTAAAAATATAATGAATGATTATTTGAGAGAGACATCATACAACATCTACAAAATAAAAAAGATTGATGATGTTTGAGGTAGGCCTCTTAATTGATTCAATTAAGTAAGAAGATTATTAAAAAATTCATGAATTACATAATATCATAATTTATTATCTTACTCAGATAGTTCAAAAATACACATGTCATATGTATTGAATTATAATACATCATACAAAATAATTTTTTGTACTTGTAGTATTATAATTGAAATTACTATTATAACAACCAGATACTTTAAAATTAGATAATTATATTTGAAATATTAATGGAAATGTAACATTATAGTCATCATCACAGACACACAACACCATGTTTGTCATTCATTACACTCATCTTCGATATTTTTATATTCTATATTATTATCATCACAGAACACCGAGCTTAAAAAACACATAATATATATTACCATTATATCCTATATATTAAATTAGTTGTAATGAATATTATTAACATAATTAGGAAATATATATATGTGATTTAATCCATAAATATTATTATTTGATTTTGATTAATTAAACAGTAAATATTCTGAAAAGTGATATTATTCTTCCAAAATATAGATTCTTCAAAATAGATTTCTTTTGATATCCACGAAAATAATTATATTCATTTTTATGAACATTTATATACAATAATATATTAATTAAATATATTTATTGAAATCATCATATCATAATATAGTTTTGGATAAATTTTGGTTTTTTTACAATATATTTATTTTTCAGTGAACCGATAAAAATGCATATTTTTCTAAAAAGTATTCACTTTTAAATAAAATAATTAATTTAAAAGTACATTTTTTTAATAAGTATTAAAAAAACCAAATTAATAGTTATTCATATTTAATAAACTTAATTACTTATAATCGTCTTTTTTTAGTATATGTTTGTTTGTGGGATTTTAAAAAAAATCTCTAATAACTTGTTTAAAAAGAATAATATTCTACCGTTATAAATATATGACAAAACTTAAAATGGAATTTTTTTATAAATATAATATAAACATATTGTAAATTTTCATTAAAAAGAAATTAATTTACATTAAATTATTATATTTATTAGATATAGTATAGAATTATCTTTCATCAAAAAATTCCCTTCAGAAAACCTCATGTCTCACCACATTTGCTGGATTTGACTAAAATTATACTATTTCACGTATCTCTATTAAATATTAAAAAAAATGTCCATGTTTATAAATAAATAAATAAAACCATATAATAATTTGAAATTAATTTGTTACTATAATTTTTTGTGGAAATATTTAAAAACAAGTATAGTTGTTATGGTAAAAACGAGTTCACTTTGAGGATAAAAATATAATATATAATGTAAAAATGACATATACAACTGTAAAACATCCATTTTATTGAAATATAACTACCATATTTCATATTATATTGATAAATTAAAAATATTTTGTAATTTTCACATGAAAAAAATGGTGGAATTCACTATTTCAAAAAGATAGCAATTTTGTCACGCACCTCGCATGTTAGAGGCCAACAACACTCCCCAATATGAATCTTAAAACATATATTGTCTAGAAAGTACCAAAAAACACGTATAAAAACACCTAATATCATCATATAATCCTTAATTTTGTTATAAATCCATCTAACGAAGGCCATGAGTGAAATCCAAAATGGGCAACCCAAAGAACATGTAATGTGTATCAATTAGCATTTCTGTTTTAATTCTCTCTCCCCAAATCATTTATTATTTGAAAATGATAATATAAAAAAATGATAATATTAAATATAAAAATACAATTTTATATTAACGATTGAACATATAATACACACTTCAATTAAATGGGTTATGAAATAATCATTTGTTTGTCAGGCAGACTACAGCCTCACGAGGCGATGTCATTTTTTTCCATTACCATCTCTCACAGTTAGGCATGAATATAAAATAAAAGATTATATATGATATTTATAACATAATCAATCCTCTATAGACCTTATATCATGTATACCAATTTATGTTACATTTTATAAGGGATATGATAAATTATTTCTTGTGTATGGAGAATTAAAACCTTATGAGGTGATTTGATTCGCCTTTCCCAAAAAAGTTATATGAATGTTAATAAAGGTACCCATAACATATATATGTGATATAAATGAATTATTAATGATATAAATGAATTATTTATTATTAAAGAAATAAAATATGTCATGTTTTACATTTTTACTCACTAAAAAATGACAACATCATTCGTGGACGTGTGGACTACCACCTCCAAGTAGTGATGTTATTCATTTTTCCATAACCAAATGACATGAATTATATATATATATATATATATTTGAATATAATTAAATAATATGGTTTTTATGTTTTTATAATTACACTCTAAATAAAAATGGAACATACCTTATTTCCATAATGATAATTGATCTTGGAAAAGATAATAATACAGAAGTATGGCCTACTATCTCCATTATAGTAACATTATTCGATATTTTTCCGATTGGTTTAAAAATGTATAATTTACCATAATATATAATAATTATTTTGATATTTGTTTATATATATTTGTGTATAATGAATTCTTTGACCATATTCAACCATCCTACATTATTTTTCATTCACAAGACAAATATGGTAATGACACAATCATAAGAATAATCAATTAAGAATTTCCATATAAAAAATTAATAAGACAAAAAAATTAATAATAAATTGAAAAGGGATATCATGAAATTATGAAAATTAACATTAGTTTTTATTCTAGAAGAGAAATTCACACATGGAAATATCACAACAATGTGATTGATTTATGTGTCACTGTTTACTTTTGTGAGACACATTCCATGTTCCCAAAATAATTTATTTATGTGATTTATATACATCATATGAATGTATTTTATGATAATAATAATTAAAATTAAAGGTATTTACATATAAATTTAATGATATTTCTTAAATGGGGATATTAATTCAATGTTAATATATTGGTAACAGTTTTATGATACAAACTCATTGTTTTTCATGATTTTTATTATTATGCTTCCATTGAAAAAATACAACAATATAAAAATCATGAAAATAATAAATAATATTCCATTCTATTTATGCCATGAGAATACATGTTTGTTATTAATTTTACAATATTTATGTACTCTTCAACTCAAAATTAATATTTTTTTAAAATTCATAATTTCTAATAAAAATGTTTTTTTTTTCGAAATGATTTTTTTCAATAAATGATTTAAAACTACGTTTAAATATTTTTTCAAAATTTAAAGGGTATTTTAATAAATAAATTTTCTAAATGATTATTTAATATTTCTTTTATAAATTTCCACAATTTTTTCAATGAATATGATTTCCAAAATATTTTATGATTTAAATATCATTTTTCAAAATGGAAAGGAAATTTTCCACTAATAATTTTTAATAACATTTTAATGGAATTTCCATTAATCAATATAAATAATCATTGTTGTTACATGTGCTATATTTGGGATATTTTGTAATGATACCATCCAAATTTATTCTTAGGATGAATTTTTCTTTTCAAAGAGATATGGAAGGAATAATTTTTTGTATTGTTTAATAATATTAAAAATTAATTATTGTGAAATAAATATTATTTCCAATGGTTAATCATGTTTCCAATATAATTATGTTGTACCCATTTCTTTTCTAATGTTTGGAAAAATTTTATAATAAATAATGATAATTTTTATGAGTTTAACGATGAAATTTAATATCATCATACATTGATCATGTTCTGGTTAGTGGAAAATGATTATATGATTATGTATCTGTGGTAGCATCAGGTGAGCCCGTTACAACATCTATAAATGGGTGGACTAGATGGAATCGGGTGGACCCATTATAGCATATATGATAGGGTGACCTAGATATCATTGGGTGATATAGTTTTGGATTAAACAATGGGTTTACCCAAATAGTTCTCTACGACATATGGTAACATACATTATCTTGAAAGGGAAGAAGGTGGGAGTTATCTCAGGGTATCACCAATGGATTCATCTATGATAAAATTATATAAAACATGGATTTTATATGGGTTATTAAGAAAAAGAACCCATGATAAAGACACGTTTTTGTAGTTCATTCTACCAGTTCAAAATTATTCTTAATGTAAATATTGATATCATGTGGCTAAGGATTATTGATTTTGACAACTATTTTCTTCTTAAAGTTTTCATAATTAATTATATAGGTATTTATTGTCATTATTGTTCTTATGATTGTCTCATTAAATTTTCTAATTTAATAAAACCCTATTTCATTTAGTACACTCATTGATTAAAATCAATTATAAATGATAATGTATACACATACTATGAATTCTAACTCACCCTTTGTATGTTTCCTTCTACCAATGACAATGAAAAATATTTATGAATATACTATTTTATAAAGGTACTTCATATGGTTAATCATGATGAATTATTGTGAAATAAAAAAATGGGTTATGTGGGAGAAATTATCAGTCATAGTTATGGGTATTGTTTATATAGGTGGTTTACATATTTCTAAATACCTCTAATCCTAGAATTTATTTTTCAATGTAATAGATCTAGTATAATTTTTATGCTCTATGGTTTAAATAAATATAATTTTCTCATAATTATAAGTCCTTATAGAATAAATTTAATTTTCATGTTCTGAACACCAGATCAAGGAGTGTGGCTTCTAAGAGGATATATTTTGAATTAGATAAAAGAAGTAGACATATTTTATAATTATAATTTTATTATTTGATTTTATATTAAGAGTAATATATAACATAATTTTTCTATAAACATATGTATTGTAATAATATCAAATAAAAAGACACATAATTTTTTGGTTTACATAAAAATAAATTATTGTTATTAATGATAATTTATGATTAGTTTTACTATGTTAATTTATTATTAGGATATGGTTTAACATGATATATGTATTTATTTTAAATGAAAAAAATATTTGATGTATTTTTAACCATTAAGGTTTATATTATTTTCAATACTAAGATAATTATTAAAGCACATGTTTTATTAAATTGATATCCACAAGATTAAATTAAGATTTGGTGACTACGTGACTATAAAAGATTACTATATTTTACTATGAAAGGAGTAAATGTATGTGAATACACTTGTGGTTCAAATACTAATTAATGTTGTGGTGTTAACTATTTAATTAGTGTTAATATCAATTGTTACCCTAACATTTTAAATATTAACAGACTTATGTATCAAATAATATTTTATATATTTTAGGAATTATCCAACTATATTTTATCTATATGAGATTATTTTTACGTCAACCGATAGGTTGTATAGATTTCTATTAATTTTATGGTAATATTATCATCTAAATGATTCTTATAGGTATTTAGTTACGAAAGATTCATAAGTAATACTCATCATTTTGTGAAAAAAATAAATTTTTTCAAGTGGGATTTAGCTAAATTATAAATTTATAATTATAAATTAATTATAATCCCCTATGACATTTGTTTAGATGCTGATATAATTCCTCATAATTTGGAATAAGATATTGAAACAAAAATATTTTCATATTACATTTGTATAATATGAATCATATAATTTATTGGATCATTATTGAATTATGGTTTTTATTCACATACCATTATGTTCATCATTGTATTTCTTTTGACCAATTTCCTAAATCACTCTCTTTGACTATTCCCACTTTCCTTCCATTCCAACTTATTTTCTTCTATTTGGAGACGAAATTATGTGTCAATCCATATGAACTTTATACATACATTTAATCTATTTTTAATACAATTATTTCAACCTTTATTATGATGTGGGAGTACTAAACATATAGCATGAAATGTTCAACATTTGATTATAGAGATAAAGATGAAAAATTCAAGGATGTAATTTATCAATGGGGGTGCATGTAACACCCCCATATTTTTTAAATATAAAATAATATTAAATATCATAAATTTAATTAAATACTATTATAATCATTAATTACATTAAACATACTTTTTTAGTTGTTTTACACAGTACCCAAATATTTTTATATTCGATATTGTAATCTAAATGCAATAAAAATCATAAAAATGCATGATAAAAATTACCATTACACACTTGTCATTAAATTTTAAGGAATGAATATTATTAAAAATATTATGAAACATTTAAATTAATATATATATATATCTTACTCAATATGAAATATTGATAATTTTTTTATTAATAAATAATTAATTTATAGGGATATGTTTTTATTATTCCTAAAAAATTCTTCATCAAACAAGATATAGAATTTATTTTAAAAAAAAATTATTTAAATTAATATTTAAAAATTATAGAAAATGAATTTTATAAATTAATATAAAACATTAGATAGGGATACCAAAATATTTTGTGTATGATTATTGGATTTTTTAAAAAATATTGATTTTTCCTTTAACAGTGAAAAATAAATATTTTTTATATACTATTTACATTTAATTATATTAATTAATATAAAATCTGAAACTGTATTGATTTTTTTTCAGTTATCCTTTTTATTATTTTTTTATTATTATTCCACTAAAATATTTTAATCAATGTCATAATTTCTTTGTATATGTTCTTTTTGTGTTTAATAATGGGTTCTTTTGTAAAACATATTTCAAATTCATAACATTTATACACTTATTTAATAAATATAATCCCTAATGGGGAATGTATTATGCGGAATATATATATTATATATTTGTAAAAATAGTTTACATCCATCAAATTATTATTATTACTCGTAGAGTTATTATAGAATTATCTTTTTCAAAAAATACTCCTCTTAAAAGCTTTCTATCTTGTCGTGTTTGTGGGATTAATTTTAAATTTAATTATAAAAATAATAATATTTTTATTTGGAAAATTTTATTTCATATTTTTAATCAGAATATTTATATTATATAATATGTTAAACATAATTTTTTATAATAATTATTATAGAATATAGTTAAAATAAATTACAATGATTAAGGTAGATATGAGTATATTTAGTGGATAAAAATATAGTATAATGTTTATAAATGAATTATAAATTTGTAGAAACTCTATTTTTTCCATATTTACACCTTATATCAACTTTTATCCATAATTGACCATTACTAGGTTCATATTACATGAAACAAAGTGGGTGTAATTTAATAATAAAAATAAATTACAAGTGTGCCATCCCCCTCAATAATAAATGGATACCTCATATCCACCTCACTTCACAATTTAAAAACACTTTTTTTCAACCCAGAACAAATCAAAATAATTTTTAACATCCCATATCTAATAATAGATGCATTATTTTTATCATATTTCAAACCATAGTGGGATTTTGGTTCAAACAATAAGGATTTTTTTGAAGAAGAGTTAGCGTTCATCAATGATCATTTTTTTTATTTCTTTCTCCAACACCATACATAATTCATGTTAAATTATTATATAATAACTATTTTATCTTACATATATTGATATTTTTATATTTTTATGGTTTTTCCTATAACACCCCAAAAATCTATTAAATGTCTAATGAAATCATTATTTGTGTATGTGTGGATTACCGCCTCCAGAAACAATATCATTTGTTATTAAATTACTACATATCACAGTTATGTATAATGATGGATCAAGATATATTTATTACATAATTATATATATAAATTAATTTATTAATATAGTCACATTTATGTGGCATTCCTTATGGGAAAAGATTACTTCACTTGTGTGTATAGATGATTATCGCCTCCCATAGCGATGTGATTCATTTGTCACAAAAGCAGTACATGGATGGTAAAAATGGTAATTATATAAAATATATAGGATATTATGAAATTTTTGTTATATTAAAGAATTAATTATTATTCAATTAATATTATATATCATTTTATTTTCACTTTTTTGGACACTGAATAAAAAGACAACCTCATTCGTAGACATATAGACTACCATCACCTCAATGTTTTGTGATTACTTATTTCACCAAAACATCATAAGAATTATATATAAGTAAATATAAATAGTAATATGTTATTTATGATATTATTATCAATCTATAAAGATAAAATCTCACCTTCATTTTTTAATAATCATTGAAAAAAAGAATTGTTTATCATGCATGTGTATGGCCTAACATCTCCATGATCATAATTTTAGATTGTTTATCATAACAATATTTCGTGATGTGATTATAAGGTATAACTTATATATAAATATGACAATTATTTCATGATTATATTATGATAATTTTTTAATAATGACTATTCTGACAACAATCCAACCACCTAAGGTCTTTTTGACACATTTGTGGAATATGATCAAAACATCTAATATAAATAAAATTAAATAATTAATAATTAATTATATGTTAATAAGTGAAATAAAATAATAATAAACATGAAAATTTTCAAAAAAAATCGTAAATAGTTACAAAAATTTTATTATTCATGATGATAATGTCAGATGTGTTGAGTCGGGATCTAGGTAAGATATTCTTGTCTTTCTATTTTACATATCCTAGACAAATGCCTTGTTTACCAAATATTTCATATATGTTGTGTACGTACTAACCATGAATATATTTTAGGAATATTATATTAAACATTATTAGTAATTACATGTCCTTTTAGGATATCTCTTTCATTGGGATTTTAATTCATTGTTACCATTGTTTTAGGAGTTTAATGCCACGATCTCATCGTTTATATGGAATTTTTATGAATGTGATTAAAATGAACCAATATTGTTAATTAAATATAATTAAAATAATGAATCATGTTATCATAATATTATGTATAGTTGATAAATATTTTTATTCATTTTACTCAATATATGTACTCAAGGGTTCAAAATAGATTTTTTAAATATCTTATTTTTGTTCAAAATAACATTTTTATCAAAATAAATATATTATAAATATGTTTTCAATTACATTATATTTTTTCAAAATATAAATGGGTATATTCATGAAGAAATTTTTTAAATGATTTTTAAAATCTTCCTCCAATATTTTTAATTTTGTTTTTTATATAAATTATTTTTCAAATGTTTTGTGTTTTATGAAGTGTGTTTCCAAAATGGAAGTGTTATTTCCCTAAAGAAATGATTTTAATTGTAGTTGAATAGTATTTCCAATAATAAAAGTTAATAACCCTTATTGTTACTAAATATCAATTAGGAATATTTTTTAATGATATGATCCTAATTATTTATTATGATGTATTACGATTTTTTTATAAAACTTTGATTGGGAACCATTTATTTTACATGGAATAAAAATGTTTTAAAGAGATTATTACGGATCATGATTCTTTTCTATGGGTAAATAATGTTTCCAATATATTATTGAGGAAGATGTTTAATTTCCATGGGATAAATGAGTTTTGAATATAGTAATTATTACTTTTTGAGTTCTATGATGAAATAGAATCTCATTGTGTTTTTCTAATTTTTTTTGTTCATGGATGTTATTTATATTATTCGGCAGCATAGATAGAATTGGGTGAGGAAATGACAACATATTTTATAGGGCTTCCTAGAGAGATCTATGTAAGTCCATTATATATTAAATGATGTGGAATCACATATTGTTGTGGGTGATTATTTATATATAAAAAAAATGGGAGTTCAAAAATAAAACAGTAATGAATTATGAAATGAACATTGTATTCAAAGACATAAATGATGTGGTTAAATAAAGTATTATCTTGTTGATTTAATTGGGGTGAATTTATTTCTGACATGGGTTGGAATTACTTGTGAAGTAAAATTTTCCAAGATACCAACACATTTTTTTTTCTTGATATGGGTATATAATGATATTCATAGTTAATATCGATATCATATTTGACATGATTTTTAATTATGATCACTATGTAAATTACTATTTTTTATTATTTAACAAAATAGTAATTGGTGGAATGATTTATTTTTTTATTCACTCTTACAATCCAATACAATCATCATACTCTTATCTACATATTACTCTTAATGATGACATCACATTATTAATTGTTATGATTATACTTAGTATGAATTTGATCTCACCCTTATAATGTTTCCATTTACAATGAATATCATCAAATGATATTGAGTTTTTTTTTCAATAATTAATTTTATAATAATGATGATAATTAGAAAATGACAAATAATAAATTATGAGTTGTGTTGGAGAAATGATGAATAATATAATTATAATTTATTATACAAATATTTTTCCAAATTCTCTAAAATGAAAAACATCAATGGTCATTTTTAATGTCTGTGATCCATTTTTTTTATGTTGTAATGTTTTAATAAAAACATAGGTAATATTTAATAATATAAATGTAGAATATATAATTTTTATATTTTTAGTAAAATATCAAAGAGTGTGGGTTCTGGGATGTTAAATGTTTTCATCCATAACCATTACTGTGATTTTTTATTATAGAAAAGGATGTTTGTAAACTAGATAAATATGATAAATCATTGGGGTTAGATTCATCAATAGGTACTAAAACCTCATCCAAATAACATTGTGTTATCTGGTACTAAATCCCAATTCATTATTCATATTACGAACAAATGACAGATATAAAGAGAGATATTATTGCACACTAAAAAAATGAAAAGGGTAAGGGGTTAAAAAATAAATATTTAATAAATCTATACCTACTCTGTTTCACCCCCCAATGATGGAAACATCCCTATTTGATCCATTTATATATAACATATAGATAGAGTTCCTATGAGTTGTATGTATTATTATCATCAATATTATATACCAATGAAAATATATTCATACTCTATAAATAATTGTTGTAATGATTTTATAGCATGGAGTTCCTGGAGAATTAGATTCATGGATGTAGTAAATTATATTCGGTCATTGTTGCATCGATCTAATATTATATTCCAAAAATGATATGATGGAAAAAGGGACCACATTCCACCACATGATCTCTATAATGGTGCAGATATAGTGGTGTTGTGAAAAAATAAGTCTGGATGAATGATAGATAAAATAGAATTATGTAATCTACAATAATGGTTTTAGTTTACAATTATTAACACACATTGATAGTTTTTAGGGAAATATCATTTTGATTTTGGTATGTTTTGAGGATGTATTCACTCATAAAAACACTCAAAGAAGATTCAATATGATACAAAATCCCTTGTGAATTAGAATGATGATTTTCAAGTAACTATGATAAATCATAATTTAATTCCATTCTTTGTTAGATGAGGTTAATATGTTATTGAAGAGTTAATAATTTTAATTGGTTCTGAAAAAATATGATGAAATTTGGATTACCTAAATAATTTATATTTTCCCTTTGAATATATTATCATTATAAATTTAATTTAAAAATATTATATGAAAGGTTCTATGGAAAATATATAATAATTGCTCTAAAATGAAACAAATTAATTGGAATAGTTCTTTGGAATTTTATTGTGACACATGAAATATTTCATATCATATTTAAGATGTTTTATTGATAGGTAATGTATCCCAGTTCTTGTGGAAGATATTTTATATTCTCAAACTGAAATATAAAAAATTTAAAAACCTAAATTGATATATAATATATTTTAATGATAAAAAATAAATTTTCAGATGTCTCTCTAGAAATGTTGAAAGAAAACCAGAACAGATTATGAATGATATTTGGATTATTAATAAAATATTAGAGTTGGTATATAAGATTCATCAGAACATATAATTGATTATCTATTAGTTGACTTTTCATATTTAATATTTTCCATCTCATGAACATGAAATTATAAATTATAATTATGTTACTATAATAAAATTGATGAAATTTGATAGTCAGATTCTTGATTTGTGATGATTATCATGGTTCTTTAATGATAATATATAGCAATACATAGAATGTTGTGAGATTTCAGATCATAATTGAGATGCAATGTAATACATATGGGTGAATCAAATTTTCTAGTATTTAAATTTCGATTAGAAGGAGGATATATAGGGCTAGAATGAGGTTATATAGGCTATTTAATGATTTTAGATGTAATATAAACGGGAAAAGTGTTATTTAGAAGAGATATGTAACTATTGTATGTTAACAATGTAAAAAATTATACGAGAATATTAGAGATCTAATTAATACCTTTCTAGTCTAATATTCATGTTATAATACCATTATTCTTGGAATAGCGATGATTCTAGACGAGAATAATGAAATGGGAATTATAGTAGATGGATTCTAATTTCAACGGTGATCCATGAAGCAAATCAGTATCATGATATATTGATATTCCCACATATAATTTTTCATTCAGGTGTAGATTAAATGTTTTCCAACTTATTTATTGTATATATAGAGAATATCGTTGATCCACTGTAAATCATGAATGAGAATATCATTTATTTATATTTAATAAGATTAGAAAGAAAATGGTATGTAGAGCATAGTGTCTAATAACAAGGGGTTTTAAATATTCAACTTTTTAAAATAATATTAACACGATTTTTTACATAAAAGTATACGAATAGAATTATGGGCTATGAGTTGAAACTAGTACTGAATTCCATTTAACATTTTGAGTATAATATAAAGATAGAGAGATAGAATCCAATGATATTCTTGAATTTAAAAAATAGGTATTGATAAATAAGAGTAATTAGAGAATATTTCTAAATTATTGACAGTACTATTTCCCTATTAATTATCTATGTTTCTAGGCTAATAATTACAAATAAGAATAATATTTAGTAATATAGATTAAATATTTATATTTTTATTACGATTTGTATGTTTTGATAATTGGAAAAAATAACCCGATGTTTATATTATTATATGTAATGACCGATTTAAAATTTAATACAAGTTACTGAGAAAAAAAATATCTTATTATATAATCAATTGAATACAACAACATACTAAATATAATTTTCACATAAATAATTTGGATTATCATTAAAATTTGAAATGTTTTACATTAATATTATTAAAACCAATATAAATACTATCAAGATGTTGGGAGATAACTATTATCAGGATATAACATTCCTTCTGGGAAGATAGGTTATTATGTCTTATGGATGTTAATTTTCCACAAATTTACTCTTTTTAGTCAAGGATGATATAGTCTCACCTTCAATAAAAATAATAATAATTTTTTTATTTAAATATATTTCTACAAGTAGAAAAACAAATTGAATACAATGGATATCTTACTAGGGATGGAAACCTGAAAAAAATATTGTCTGTTTCTATCATATTATTTACCACACTTAATTTGGTTTTTGTGTGTTAGGAATTCAAAAAAAATGTCATATCATACCATGTATATAGTTGTCAATAACAAGTATAGAAATGAAAAAAAATTCTACAAAATATTGCCACATGATATTGATTTCACACTTTGAGTGATTCCAAGATTTTACAAGGTAATTTCAAGTGGTACCATAATTGATATAGTCTCCCACTAATTAGGTTTATTTTACTTATACTTTTAATATTATAGATATTAATTTAATTTTTGATGAAGCATTTGATCACCTTGTGAAAGCTGATATAAAGGTACTTTCCATAACATTTTTGAACTAATGAATGAGAGAATATAAGAAGTTGAAAAAGAATTATCTATGAAGAATGGTGAAATTATTCTACAACTAGAAAAATTGAATCAAATTTGTAATATCATTACTAAATCTATTGATAACAATCCATCAGAAGAGTTTTATTCATGCTGTGAAGATTACAAGTCAACCACATAAGTTGAATAATTATACAATAATGTTATGAATTATTTGATGATACATCATACTAAATTTATAAAACATAATTACTTTATATTACCAAGGAATTATAATATGATAATATTAATAAGTTATTATAATGAAAACTATGAAAAACAATTTAGCACCATAGCTATAAATGTGAATTTCTCCCATCATAGAATATAAATGTAATAATAAATCTGTAATCATAAGTGGATAATAATTATTTATTGAAAATGAATTATTAAAAATTAAAATCGATAAGATTGAAAAAAATTACTATGTAAATATAAATGAATATGATTAAATCATAAAGATGTCTCATATTTCAAAATTTTACAATTCGATATCAATGAAAATATTATAATTTATCATGGAAACTATTTTTACGATGTTTATTAGATGAATGAAGATCATATGATAGTGATGAGAATGAAATTATATGATTAAGTAAAATAATTTCAATATCATAATATAACTCAAAATTTAGAATATATTTACTTTTTTCAATATTTTAATAACCAATAAATCACTCATGTAAAATATTCTATGTATGATGAGAAAGGATTATACAATTCACACCCTAGGTAAATCTTAGTAGAACAAAATAATATGAATCCCAAAAGTACTGAAGCAGTGGATTTAATCTAGTTGAAAATATTATTTTACCAAAACTGTTAATATTATTATTTACTATAAATTAAAAATATAAATATATTAATGATAGTCATACTATTTTCAAAAAGAAAAGAAAAATGTTTTGTCAGTATTGGTGTTAATTTTTTTGAAATCATTCCCTTCAATGTTGGTATGAAATCTCAATCATGGAAAGAATAAAAGGCCTATACGAAATGGTATAACATGTGCTATGATGATAAATCCTATAGAGAGGAAGGAAGTATCATATAAATAAGAAAGTGTTTTCAATTACTCTAAATGTAAATGTGTTGAAAATAAATATGGGATTTCAACAAGAATTTTTAAAAATTATGATGATTTGTTTACACACAAACAATTTATAGAACATAATCTCTTATATAGAAAAGTCCAAAAGGGATCAGGATGTTGTAAAGAAAATATAATATGAATAATGCAAAAAATGGAACAAAAAAACAAGAGTGTTGAACAAATTACACCATTGAACAATGATTAGAATGATTCTACTCTAAAAATGATTTTCATCAAGTATATAAAAAGATTAAACATAATGAATATTTATAAATGACACTTGAACATAAAAAATTTAGTTAAAAATATAGTGTAAGAAAGATAATCATTTTCATAGAGAAATAAAATTAGCAGTTTTTTAAAATAATATGAGAATATCTTAAGTGTTCAGATATGGAGGATAACCCAAAAACTAATATGAACCTATGTGTAGGTTTAATATATACTAGAAAAACTGTTAATATATATAATAATTATTTTTTATGACAGAAGTGGATATTTATAATGAAATCTAAATATACATTGAATTAATTTGAAAAACATTACATAAATTAAATGGATATGTTTTATTTACTAGAAATTGAAAAAAATGATGTTCCACCAAGGGTGATAGCTGATAGTAAAAAGAAGATAATAATTTTTATGATTTTTAATACAGTTAAAATATATGGTGGGGATAGTATGAATATTTTTTATAAATCATGAGATATAATAAAAATGTGTTAAGGTTTAGAATAAAATACCGTACAATCATGTATCATTAAGAAGCTTACAGAACCCACTTTGTTAACTTATTTTTTATTTTTTTATTTCAATATAAGGAATTGATGTTGGTGAATCTAAGGGAAAAGATGATGAGTTTTTAAAATAATATACATTATTAAGACACATTCATGAGATAAATATCATGTAATTATAGGTCATTTACATGACGAGACATTTTCAAGTGGTATAAAGAATGATTAATATTTATGGAGTGTTTCTATTGATTAAGAGTATAAATGGAATGTATCTAGTTAATTGTAAGGAACAAACCATAAAATTTCTTAATATTGAATTTAATGAATAATTCACATTTCGGATCTTTTCAGGTTTAGAGTTTTATAGAATTAGACCATATCTATTACATAACAACTTGAATATTACATGTAGAAACTACTGTCCAATATCCAATTTTGATAAAATAAAAACTCTTAATAAAGAGACATGTCTAATCTAATGCTTTAGACAACATGAATTTTCCATGATCTCTCCCTAACCATATTAATCTTTAATTACTTGGGAAAACAGTTAAAAAACTTGGGATGAACATAAATAGCTTAGTAAGGGTTATAATATAATGGAGGAAAATAATCTCCCTTTTATAAATACAAATCAATGAAACCATACATTTCAATCAAAACATAAATCATGAAATCATGTGATTTATGAATAATACACACAAACAATAAATCATAATGGTAAATTATGGCATTCATAACATACTTACATTATTTCTATAACAACTACATAGGGAGTCAAATTTGGAATACCCATCAAAATATATTACCTAAATCTCTAAGGAGAAACATTAATGTTTACCTCTGTCACGTTACCCAGTGCATTAGATAGCTATCTCTGCCTCACCCGCCCTAGGATTATCAAGGAACCTCCTGTTTACGTAAACAATTCCAAATAACAGTAACTTAATCATAAACCCTAACACTATCATTAAGGAAATATAACATTTCAAAATTCTAGTCACAATATATCAAATCATGATATTGAAATAAACATTTCTTTATCAAATCATTTTCTAAACCATTTAAAGAATTTAATAATGATATTTTTGAATCAAAGTGTGACATACAACATTAAATATTTTAAATGAATTAAAATTTTAAAACATAAATTTATTTATAAATAAATCCTTAAAATAATTTTTAAAACATGTATATTTATGAGAAATATTTAGAAGAATAAATCCTTAAAACATTTAAAAATATATTTTAGTTAAAGTGTTTTTAACAAAATTAGATACTCTTGAATAAAAATAATTGAGGAATAATATTGAATCATATCTATATAATATCATGAGAATAATGGGATTCGTGATATAATATTCCAATGAATAATATATACATCGCTTATGAGTGAATTGGTGCATAACCACAATGAAGTCTCAATGGAATGTAAATTGAGATGAAATTCATTATAAAAATGGTATCCTTAGATAAATGATGAATAAATTAAATAATAATGTGTGAAAAATATAAGTATACTAAATATGATTGTATATTTAGTGTAAATCAATCATAGGACATTCACACATGTTCTTTTTTTGACAAAACCAATGTATTGGATGTTTAACTCAATGAATGGAAATTTAGACAAAATTACTCTTATCAAATTCATATCGATGACTTGAGAGTTTATAAATGGAATGATTATGGGTATTAAAAGTATATCCACACCAAGGAGAGTGGAATTTAAAACAGAAATAAATGAAAAATGATTCAACACATAATTATATCGTGACATAATTATGAATTAGAAGATCAACCCAAGGAATAAAAATTGTGTTTAAAGGTTCGCTAACTGATTTGGTAATATATGAAACATACAACACATAAAATAAGTATCATGAAATTATGATGTAAATACCCATAAATTTAATTATACTATACAAGGAATACAATCTTTTTTCATTACATAAACGACATAAAAGTATATAGTGGAAATATTGCATGAATTTCATAGGAATAGGAAGTGAAATGAAAACTCCTTAACATCTTTTAATCAATCGAGTCATTTGAAAACATGTTAATAACCAGAAAATTAACCACCTAATATGATGAATATAAGGAGAATCATGACAATATATATGAAATAGTAGTACAGAATACAGCACATGCAATAAATTTGTTGAGAACAACGGAAATATCACAGAATTAAAAGTCATATAAGAAACCCTTAACCTCATGTCCGACTTGACTTTTTTGTTTGTTGATATTCCAAAATAATAAAATTAAAATAATTTTTAACTCATCAATAACCAGTTTTCAAGTTTATTATTCATTTTATATATCTTATTACCATGTTATAAACAAAATGTAATCATTTGAATTTATAATGGTCGTTTTGTCGATATTTGGAACATTAGTGAAAAATAAACACCTGATAATAACATATTTTCAATGACGTCAAGAGTACATTATCTCCATAATGATATTCATGATTGAGATATCATAAATATCATAAATATATAGTATATATATGTATTTATAACAGTATATAACATTTGGAGAAAAGAAATGAAATGCACCATTCATAGAGACGGTAAGCTGTACGTACGTAAGAACGCTACATTCATTTCTATTTTATATTTTAAATTATTGAAAAAATAATGATACATATTTATATTATAATTCATGTATAATATAATATATAATTTCAATTAAATAATCCTTTATATGTAATGTGTATGGTATAAACGATTTATATCACTTTGAGGGGGTGGTAGTCTGCACTTCCTCAAATGAGATAATCGCGTTTACTCATAATAGAAACCATAAAGGTATGATATAAATAAAAAAATAAGAAAAAATAAATCATTATATATATCATATATAAATATCATTCCATCTTAATAAAAACCATGACAGGTGGTAGGAGATAATCGAACAATCATCTTTTCATGAGGCGTTAATGTGCCATCCACAGAATCAATATGTTCTTCACCCAATAGATGGAGGTGGTAGTAAGTGTAGATTGAATTCTTCTCATTAAAACTTCCTAGAATATTTAGGATACTTTTTTTATAAAATAATGTACCAAAATGAGTTTAGGGGGTTGGAGAAGTAAAATAAAACAAAATAATTTATGTGAAACTACTACCATTAATTTGGGTAACACCCTATCGTATCAACCAAAATGGTTTCGTGAAGTGCCTAATTCCTAAAGTGTGGATTCTATGTGTGTGACAAGGAAGTATGGTAATTAATTGGGAAGAGTTTTGATGAGAAACATGTCTTGAGAGGTGTGACAAATTGGCTATACGTGAGGGATTTTTATAAGGTGGGGGGGGGGGGTGGGGCTCTTAAGGAAAGTGTGAAAACATTATTTTATTATATAATGATATTCATTTTTTAAAAGTCCAAATATCATTATGGCTGAAGCTAAGATGAATAATGGTAGAAATAAAATCATCCAATAGGAATTGGACAAGTTTTGTATGTTATATTAATATTTACAATCTTATTTATTTAAATGATATATTAATAGGGTTAACTCTGCATTCTTATTGTGTCATAAATAATTTAATTTTTTAGATATCTATAAATTATAAAAAATACCATAATGTAGGAAATATTATTATATTAACAATTAATATTTATAGTCGAATAAACAACTTCTATAAAACTACGAAAAAATTAATTTACAAAGAGATATTTGCTTATGTCATTTTTTCCTTTACTTTAAGTTAATTAAAATAATGATTCATTATCAATCATAAGTGGCTCCGTGGGGTCCCTAAATCGACCCAAGGATAACTAGAGTCGACCATTACTCATCCAATAAGGTTAGTACAAGGTTTAAGGAAATTATTAATTATTATAACATTCTTTTTATATTGAATTACCCTATTTATCTTTAATCGCGGTAAATATAAGTCCAAATTAACTATTCATCTTATTGAACAAAATATATCTTTTTCATTACAACTATGTACCTTGTATTTTGTTAATTCAATCTATGGAAGTAGTAAAATCTTATTTAAATTAAAATTCTACTTTTTAACTACTACTTAGAGGTTTCACAATTCATTAAAAATTGAAGTCTTTCAAAAAACACCTAAAATTCAGCCAATGATATATTTGATATTCCAAATTAAAAAATGATGTATATTTTACAAAATTAAAAAAAATATGTGTTGGTCGGAGTGGTTTACTCAAGAGGGGGGTGAATTGAGTACCAATTAAAATTTCTGTATAAAAAAAAACAGTGTCTTAAAGACCCCCAAATAAAATAATAAATTAAACTGTAGTGAATTTATATTAAAGTAGAGGTTTTGTCAGATTCTCAAGGGATTGATTAATTCACAGTTAATCAACACAGAAGTGTGTGATTATCTTTTGAAACTAACTTACTAATCTACACTTAACATAAACACTTGCTAATTTAATTATCAAAGTAACTTTAAAAACAGTATTGGTTTTAAAGTGATTAGCAGCGGAGTAAAAACTTTGAAAGAGATGGCACAACAATGTAACCAACAGGTTCAGTCTCAAGCCGAGACTTAGTCCTCTCAAAAGTTTATATATAAAAATGATCCACACCCTGGATCGGGGTTCAACAGTTTACAACTGTCCAGGTCGAAGACCTCTACCACTGTTCTTCGTGGGAAACAGTACAACAGCAACCAGCTGTCCAGGACACACACGACCTCTACCACTGTTATTCGTGGGAAAGAAAGAATGAAAGAGTTTGGTAAGGATTTACAAATCCTTCAGTTTGAGTACAGGAGACAGTGTATGTGTTAGATACAGCAGATAACACACACTGCTCGAAAAGAGTAATAATAAATCACAGAACAAGAGTTGTAGAGTTTAGAAGTGGTTCTGGTGATTTCAGTGTAGCTCTGGACTTCTTTGGATTCGATCATAAGTGAGTTTGAGTCCTCTTCTCGTTTCTGTTTGAGAAACAGAGTGTCTTATGCTCCAGGTTCGTAGGTAGTGAGATGTAGTCGATGAAGCTCTTTGATATTCTTTTGAATTCACAGAAATCTTCTCGAGTATGCTTGATTGTATATGTGATTCTGTCTTGCTTGGTTCTTCTTGTATGCACAAAGCTTTTTCTTGAGTATGTCGTATGTCTTCCTTGTCTCTGTGTGTGTTGTCTCGCTTGTCTCTTCAGCAGAGTCTTCTTGTATTTATGTCACGTGCAACAGGAGACATATAATATTTCCTTTCTGCAGGTACGAGGTACGGGTTCCTGACATCCGACAACCTTTATCAGATATTTGAAAAATCATTAAAATGTACACGATATGACCGTTGAATAGATTAAATATAGGAAATAAAGAAATTCAAACAGTGCGTCGAGTGATCGGTAGGTGATCAGCATCGGTATCTTGGACATCGGTAGCTTGAACATCGGTAGCTTGAACATCGGTAGGTACATGCATCGGTAGCTCCATGCGTTGGTATCGGTAGCTGTGAGTCTATCAGTAGCTTCGTCCATCGGTGACTCTTATTCCATTGGTAGCTATTTATACTTACACCGGTAGCTCTATATTTGTATCGGTAGCTGTCTGGAAGTCAGTAGCTTACATTTATAATCACATCGGTAGCTCTGTGTTAAGTCTATCGGTAGCTCTGTGTTAAGTCTATCAGTAGCTCTGTGTTAAGTCTATCGGTAGCTCTGTGTTAAGTCTATCGGTAGCTCTGTGTTAAGTCTATCGGTAGCTGTCTGTCGGTAGACTAAGTCTATCGGTAGACTGGTTACCGGTAGCTCATTATCAGTAGCTATAGGCAGATTACTTATCTGTTTTATGCAGAACACATCCGATTGGGTTAGAATCAATTTATAACTTGTATGAACATGGATTAATGAGGATTAACATATTTAAAAGAATATTTTAAAAATTATTATTGGTTTGATCATAGATTTGAAAGAATTAAAGTATAGATCAATGATACTTAACAATATCATATAGAATGAAAACATAATTTGGATTTTCAACACATATGAATACATGATTGAGATTATCAAAACAGGTGAGGTCAACAATCTCCCCCTTTTTGATAATCACAATTTATGATATGGGCATTTAACATAGTGAAAATATAATGGTAAAGAGTATAATATTGAATTCAATTTTCTTATTGAAAATAGCATCAGAGATAATAGAAATACTATGATATAGACATAAGTTATCAGAGGTAACAATCATAAGGTACTAAATAGACATAAAGTATCAGAGGGAAAAATGAAAAGAAGGGTAAAGTGTCTCCCCTTTTTCCTTATGTTTCTCCATTGAAAATATTTTTCATTCTCTTTGTTCTCCCCCTTATTCTCTCATTTTGTTCTCCCCCTTATTCTCCTTATTATTCTCCCCCTTTGCGATAATAAAAAAGTGGGAAAGCATATATATAGGAGACAAATAAAACATGAGAAGTAAAAGGAGTTCTGTATTAGAGTATTCAAAAAGTACAAAAACAGAATACAAAGGAATTCCTATCAAAAATCCTAGCCACTGGATCATTCCACCACTTCCACGTGAGATTTTCCTTTGGGATCAGAAGAAGGTTTGGGTGGTGAGGATGTAGGTGAAGGTTTTGGAATCCCAGAAAAGATCAAAGGAGGCTGGGCCACTGACACAGAGTCAGGCCTATAGGTTGAAGATCTTTGGGTGATCATCGGTGTGAGGCTGCGAATAGCTTGAGCAGGAGTCAGCTGGACTGTGGAAGCAGCTGAGGCAGAAGCAGGAAAAGCAGGAGGTATGATGACTGGTCTGGCATCAACATTCAAGAAGGGCAGCAGCAGATTTCTAAAATCCATAATAATTCCTCCTCCTCTTTCCATAGCAGAGATGAAATCATCTTTGTTCTCCATGAATTTCTCTAAGGCAGGAGTCAGTTCTCTTAGCTTGCTCACTTGTTCTCTGAAAGCTTGAGTGACTGGAGGTAGCTTCATGTTTTCCAACATCAGCTTGAAGTGGTGTTCGAGTTGATGCTTGGTGAAAATTTTGGTGAAGTAGTAGTCCACTTTGCTCTTTATGGCTTCTTGAGAGGCAGATGCTTCTCTCATATAATCTTGAACAATCTTCATTATTTCTCTGGCATAATCTCTTGTAGAAAGCACCACTCGGCTCAACTCTGATGAGTCCACAGAGCCACTGGTTGAAATAGAACCAATCTCCTCCTTCAACATTGCTTGAACTTGATTCAGGTCAACTGATAGTTTGGATGTGAGAGGGCCAAGAGAGAAGGAAACAGTTTCTTTAAAACTCTTAGACAAACCACTGATTAGGCTTTGAACTTGAGAGTCTTGTAATTGAACATGATCCTTCACTGAGGTTTTGAAACTTTCAAACACCGAGACAAACTGGCTTACTACACTCTTCACATAAGCTTGGTCCTTGTCAGCTTGAGACTTGGAGCTCATATAAGAATCCAATGCAGCAACTGATGTCTTGAGAGCTTCCAGATCTGATTCGATTCTTGAAGACTGAGTCTGGAACTCTTTCACTTCTTCCATAAGCTCAGAAATAAAAGAAGATAAATTACAAGCCAGAGATAGCTCGAAAGATCTCTCTAACATTTTCATTTCATCATAAAAGCTTTGCTTCATCTCAGCAACTGATACACTGAATGATTCTTTCAGCTCATTCTTCATGGATTCAAGATCAGATTTAGAGACAAAATCATTTGAGACAACTGCAGCAGATTCTCTTGCTGAGGCCAAACTAACTACAGAATCAGTCATTATTGAATTAATTGAGGAAGCAAGATAGGTTTCCATTAACTTCACTTCTTCAACAAAACTGGTTTTGAGGTCCTCTATCAGCTTATTCAAATCAGGAAATCTGACCACATCATCTGGAAACATCTCAGAAGCAAGATCATAATTGGTCTTCGGTCTATTCACAGACATCTCATTATCTGAATCTGGAGAATCCAATCCACAGACTATAAACCCTGGGTCTTCTACCCAGTCTCCAAGCACAACAGCTACTGTAACATTTCCAAGAACAGATTGATGCTCCTCCTCAATGGGTGCATTCTCATGTATCACAACAGCATTTGGTGCTGGATTCTCTTCATCAGAATCTTCTACTACAAGTTCCACAGGTGCAACATCTTGAAGATTTTCTGAGACAGGTACAGCTTCTTCTGTAACTCTTTCTACTTCATCAGCAGGCATAGCTGAGTTCCCAATCAAAGGGCTCATACTTAAACTACCAGAAGCATACAATTCAGATACATTTTCCTTTTCCTCTTCTTCTTGGTGAGGTACAGACTGGTCTTCCTCATGAGTAGATACAATTTCCTCTACCTTTCCTTTCCTAGAATAGACAAATTCTGCAACAGGACTTGGGGGCAAGTCTGGATCTCCTCCAACATCCATAGGACTTTCTTCTTCTTCTTCTTCTATTTCATCACTATAAACAGGTTCCTCTTCATCAGGTCACAGACTCGGATCTCTCTCATCCTTTGGTCTTGAGGGATGATCCACATGATTAAACCTATCATAAATCTTCTAATCATCACTGACCCATTCACCCTTCCATGGGTTCCAGTTAATTCTCATGTACTTGCAAACAGTCGAGGTGATGCAGAAATTGTTCTTGACTACACCTGTCTCATCCTGAGACTCAGCTATTCCTTTCACTTTTATCATCACTGAAATCAGCTTGGCAAAGAACAAAGCATTAGTCTTTGACTTTGGTCTAATCATGTCTTCCATTTGAAGCATTAGCAATCTGCACAGATTGATCTTCACACCATGCCTTAGCAAATGAAGAAGATAGATATCTTGATATCTCAGATTTGCAAAATCTCCTCGCCTTGGTATCAACACATGTTGAACAAACATGAAAAGCAGTCGATTTTCTCCATCTATTTCAGCAGCAACCACTTGCCTTTGATTTCCATTACCAGTCAGCTCTTTTAAGGTGGTTTCATAATCAAAGATGTCACTGCTAGGTGGCATTGCTCTTGATACATACCCAGAGACACCTTCATGTGGTACATTCAAACTCTCAGCCCACTCTACTGAAGAAAAATACATCTCTTTTCCATTTATAACAGAGCTTAATCGATTCTCATTCTCAGACTTCTCAAAGGTTACAAACTCATAAAACTGTTTTACCAACTTCGGGTAGTATGGGCCATTGTTATTCGAGAAACAATCCACCCATTTCTGGTCCTCCAGAATCTCGAGTACTAACGATTTGCTAGGCAGTAGCCATTCCACGCACAGTTCCTTCTCGATCACTACGTCTCTATTCTGCAAGTGAGGATTCACTGGTCTCCTTCCCGATCTAGTTCTGACTTCACTAACACTGGCTTTATGCTGTGTCTTCTGCTTCTTAGCGTTTGGTTCTACTCTTTCATCTCTGACGATATGAAGCTTGGTTTTTGCCATCGCGGGTTTAGGGTTCTTGGTTGATTTGGGAGCTAAGGTTCTAAGGTGAGGGATTTTGAGCTCGGTGAGGTAAGAAGTGGCTTAGACTTAGTTTTATCATTTAGGAATTCCAAATAAACGACTAAAATAGAGTAATAAAAATAATATAAAACGATTCGTATTCTTGGCGGCAGACAGATGTTTCAAAAACATTGCATCGGTGTGAGTCAATCATCGGTGAGAAAAAAAAATCGGTGAGAATTGTACATCGGTAAGAATTTTCACATCGGTGAGAATTTTCATGTCGGTGAGAATTTTCACATCGGTGAGAATTGTCACATCGGTGAGAAGTTTCACATCGGTGAGAATTTTCACATCAGTGAGGATTTTCACATCAGTGAGGATTTTCAAACCAGTTGTAATTAAACATTCCCAATTCGTGTCTTATGTAACTTAGCCTATCCGAACTTAGAGGTTTAGTGAAAATATCAGCCAATTGATGTTCAGTGCCAATAAATTCAAGAGAAATATCACCTTTTTGATAGTGATCTCTTAGGAAATGGTGTCTTACATCTATGTGTTTGGTTCTAGAGTGAGATACAGGATTCTTAGAGATGTTTATTGCACTGGTGTTATCACAGTTGATTGAAACATGTTTAAAAACATATCCATAGTCCAAAAGAGTGTGTTTCATCCACAGAATTTGTGCACAGCAACTACCAGCAGCTATATATTCTGCTTCGGCAGTAGATAATGCAACTGAGTTCTGTTTCTTACTACACCAAGAAACTAAGGATTTTCCAAGCAAATGACATGTTCCTGAGGTGCTTTTTCTATCTAACTTACAACCAGCAAAGTCAGCATCTGAATAACTCATTAACTCAAAGGATTGTCCTTTTGGGTAAAACAAACCTAAGTTAACCGTGTGTTTGAGATATTTAAAAATTCATTTAACAGCAAGCAAATGAGATTATTTTGGATTATCTTGAAATCTGGCACACATACACACACTAAACATAATATCAGGTCGACTAGCAGTAAGATAAAGTAAACTACCAATCATACCTCTGTAATTTTTTTGATCAACTGGTTTCCCAGTTTCATCTGCATCCAATTTACAGGTAGTACTCATAGGAGTTTCACTTCCCTTGATACTATCCAGACCAAAACCTTTTAAAAGATCCTTTGTATATTTACTTTGATTCAAAATAATACCATTTTCATTTTGAAATACTTGAAATCCAAGAAAGTATTTAATCTCTCCCATTAAGATCATTTCAAATTCATTTTGCATACTTTTTAAAAAATCAGTACATAAAGAGTGTTGAGAAGATCCAAAAATAATATCATCAACATATATTTGTACAACTAAAACATATTTAGAAATTCTTTTAATGAAAATAGTTGGATCAGCAATCCCTTTAGTAAAACCTTTTGAAATAAGGAAATTGCTAAGTCTATCATACCAAGCTCTTGGAGCTTGTTTCAAACCATACAAAGATTTAGAAAGTTTAAAAACTTGATTTGGAAAATGGGGGTTAGTAAATCCAGGTGGTTGTTCTACAAAAACATCTTCAATTATAAAACCATTTAGAAATGCACTTTTCACATCCATTTGATATAACTTGAAATCCAGATGTGCAACATATGCAAGTAAGATCCTAATGTCTTCTAGTCTAGCTACAGGTGCAAAAGTTTCCTCATAGTCTATACCTTCTTCTTGACTATATCCTTGTGCAACTAGTCTAGCTTTGTTTCTAACTATATTCCCGGATTCATCTACTTTATTTCTAAAAACCCATTTTGTGCCTATTGTCAAAGTGTCCTTGGGTCTGTCAACTAATTCCCAGACTTTGTTTCTTTCAAACTGATTTAATTCTTCTTGCATAGCTATTACCCAGAATTCATCATTGATAGCATCGTTGATATTTTTGGGTTCTAGCTGTGAAAGAAAAGCTTGATGTTCAACCTGGTTTCTTAGAGAAGCTCTAGTTTGTGTTCCTCTATCAATATTACCAACAACAGCTTCTAAAGGATGATTCTTTAGAATCCTCGTTGATCTGGTAAAGGTTGGACTAGAGATTTCACGTTCATCTATAGGTTCGGGTTCAACAGAAGCAGATTATGGAGAAAGTCCAGAACTGGATACTTTTATAACAGGTTCTTTAGATTTATCATTAAGGTCCAGAATAGACAAATCTTCTTCAAGATTCTCAAGAGAGGTTTTAGGCTCATGTGGATCAGTTTCATCAAACTTGATGTGAACAGATTCTTCCACACATTTGGTTTTCTTATTGAATACTCTATAGGCTTTACTAGAGATAGAATAACCCAGAAAAATTCCTTCATCACTTTTGGAAGAAAACTTATCCAGATTATCTTTAGTATTCAGAATAAATACTTTGCAACCAAAGACTTTAAAGTAATTAACCATAGGCTTTCTATTTTTCCACAATTCATAAGGGGTTTTCTTAAGAACAGGTCTGATTAAGACTCTATTAATGACATAACAAGCTGTATTTACAGCTTCAGCCCAAAAATAAATAGGTAGGTCATATTCATTGAGCATGGTTCTAGCAATTTCTTGCAGGGCTCTGTTTCTTCTTTCTACTACACCATTCTGTTGGGGTGTTCTAGGAGAAGAAAAGTTATTAGTATAGCCATTGTGTGAGCAATAAGATTCAAAATCTTGATTTTCAAACTCACGACCATGATCACTCCTCAAAGTTTTAATCTTAATTCCACTAAGGTTCTCTACAGACTTGGAGTATTTGAAAAAGTAAGAACAAGCTTCACTTTTGTGAGCTAGAAAATATACCCAAGTATATCTAGAAAAGTCATCTACAAGAACATAAACATAGTGCTTCCCATTTAAACTAGACACTCTTGATGGTCCAAACAAGTCCATGTGAACCAATTCAAGTGGTTGAGAAGTCGAAACTTCTTTCTTTGATTTAAAAGAAACTTTGTGTTGTTTTCCCTTTTGACAGGGGTTACACACTATCATTTGGGAATTCTAATTTAGGTAGGTCTCTAACTAGGTTTTTCATAGAAAGTTTTCTAAGTGAGTGAATGTTGCAATGTCCTAATCTTCTATGCCATAGCCAAGATTCTTTATGAAAATCATTCAAACAAGTAATATTCTGCTTAGCTAAAGAATTCAGATTAACAGCATAAACATTCTCATTTCTTAAGGCAGAAAATACCAAAACATTCTTAGAATTAAAAACTTTGCAAGAATCATTTTCAAATTTAACATGAAAACCATCATCACATAACTGAGAAATACTTAATAAATTGTATTTAAGTCCATCAACAAATAAAACTTTAGAGATCAAAATTGAATCAGTGTTACCAATCTGGCCTAGGCCGATGATTTTTCCTTTAGAGTTTTCACCAAAGGTGACAAATCCTCCATAAACTTTTATTAAACTCTTGAAACAAGAGAAGTCTCCTGACATATGTCTTGAACATCCACTGTCCAAATACCAGGTCTCTTTACAGGAGCTCTTCATGAAAGTTCCCTACTAAACAGATTCAGATGGGAGATGATTTTGGTACCCAGATTTTCTTGGGTCCAGACAGGTTAGCCAATAACACTTTAGGTACCCATATTTGTCTAATGGGTCTCATATAATTTTTAGAATTGACATGCTTTGAAAGATAAACTTTATTAGATCCATAGCTATGTATATAACTGGTTGAAGCATATGAAGTTCCAGAATTACCTTCATTCTGTCCAGATTTAGAAATGAATCTAGTTTTGGAAATTTTCCTTTGTCCAGGTTGGTATCCTATACCAGTAGTATATTTAGGTGCTATTTGCTTTCCTAGCATCTGTGTTAGAGTATTCTTTCCATTTGTGAACTTATCTAAGTCTTTTCTGAGTTGTTCATTAGATAGTTTCAGTTCAGTGTTCTCCTTTAACAGTTGAGCATTTTTCTCTTTTTCAATAGTGAGTTCGGTTTTAACTGTAGTGGTGAGAGCATGCTGTTTCTTTAATGACTTGTATTTATCCTTAAGTTCATTACATGTCTCTTCTAAGATGTCATAGTATTCAAACAATTCAGATTTAGACATGTTATCACCTTCAGAATCATCTCCAGAATAATTTGAATTTGAAGCAGGAGTTTCAGCAGTTACCTGAGAAGTGTTTGTCATAAAGCACATGTTGGCTCGATTCCTCTCAGAGTCTGAAGATTCATCTTCACTTGTGCTGTCTTCTGAAGCACTCCAAGTAGCCTTCATGGCTCTCTTAAACTTATTGTCCTTATATTCATATTTCTTTTTATACTTCAGCTTTGGACAGTCGGCTTTAATGTGTCCTTTTCTCTTGCACGCATAGCAGACAACATCATCTGATTTTTCATTCTTATTCCAATCGTTTTTCCATTTGCCTTGGTGATCATACTTACCCTTATAATTTGTTTTTCTGATGAACGTCTTTTTCCTATAAAATTTCTTAAATCTTCTAGCAATGTGAGCCATCTCAGAATCACTGTCAGAATCACTTCCACTGTCTTCACAACTTGAACTTTCAACTACAGCTTGAAGCTTTTCTTTGTCCTTATTCTTTGAAGTTGAGGATTTGAAAGCGACAGACTTTCTTGCAGGTTGATTTTCTTCCTCTTTGTTCACTTTAAGCTCTTCTTCATACATCATCAGCTTGCCAATTAGTTCCTTGACAGGTAGAGCAGCAATGTCACATGATTCTCTGATTGATACAGATGTGCCTCTCCATCTATCAGGTAGACACCTCAAAATTCTCATAATTTGTTCCTTCGATGAGACATCCTTTCCCAGCGAGATCATTGTATTGACAATTTCATTGAACCTGAGATACATGCCAGAAATGGGTTCGTCAGGCTTCATTTTAAAATTATCATACTTGATAGTATAAGTATTCAATCACATTTCTTTAACATTAGTTGTTCCTTCATGAGAAACAGCTAAGGTATCCCAAATTTCATAAGCAGTTTTACAAGCAGAAATTCTATTAAATTCTTCATCTCATAGAGCACAGTACAAGGCATTCATAGCTTTACAATTGTTATTGTAAGCAGTCTTTGTAGGTTCATCCCAAGTAGATCTAGCAGTAGTGGGAATTTTGTATTCTGATTCAATAGCAGTCCAAATATCAAAACCTATGCTTTCTAGATGAATTTTCATTTTCAGTTTCCACTGAGCATAATTAGTTCCATTGAAGAAAGGTGGCCGGTTAGTAGCACCACCCTCAAGTCTATTGTCCCTGATGAGAAAATTTTAAAGAGATAAAAATTTAGATATAACAGAAATTTTAAGAACTTTAAAATACAACTAAAATCACAGTTCAAAAGCAGAGTACTTTTAGAAAGTATTTTCAACCTCTGATACCAAGTGTTGGTCGGAGTGGTTTACTCAAGAGGGGGGTGAATTGAGTACCAATTAAAATTTCTGTATTTAAAAAAAAACAGTGTCTTAAAGACCCCCAAATAAAATAATAAATTAAACTGTAGTGAATTTATATTAAAGTAGAGGTTCTGTCAGATTCTCAAGGGATTGATTAATTCCCAGTTAATCAACACAGGAGTGTGTGATTATCTTTTGAAACTAACTTACTAATCTACACTTAACATAAACACTTGCTAATTTAATTATCAAAGTAACTTTAAAAACAGTATTGGTTTTAAAGTTATTAGCAGCGGAGTAAAAACGTTGAAAGAGATGGCACAACAATGTAACCAAGAGGTTCAGTCTCAAGCCGAGACTTAGTCCTCTCAAAAGTTTATATATAAAAATGATCCACACCCTGGATCGGGGTTCAACAGTTTACAAATGTCCAGGTCCAAGACCTCTACCACTGTTCTTCGTGGGAAACAGTACAACAGCAACCAGCTGTCCAGGTCACACACGACCTCTACCACTGTTATTCGTGGGAAAGAAAGAATGAAAGAGTTTGTTAAGGATTTACAAATCTTTCAGTTTGAGTACAGGAGACAGTGTATGTGTTAGATACATCAGATAACACACACTGATCGAAAAGAGTAATAATAAATCACAGAACAAGAGTTGTAGAGTTTAGAAGTGGTTCTGGTGATTTCAGTGTAGCTATGGACTTCTTTGGATTCAATCAGAAGTGAGTTTGAGTCCTCTTCTCGTTTCTGTTTGAGAAACAGAGTGTCGTATGCTCCAGGTTCGTAGGTAGTGAGATGTAGTCGATGAAGCTCTTTGATATTCTTTTGAATGCACAGAACTCTTCTCGAGTATGCTTGATTGTATATGTGATTCTGTCTTGCTTGGTTCTTATTGTATGCACAGAGCTTTTTCTTGAGTATGTCGTATGTCTTCCTTGTCTCTGTGTGTGTTTTCTCGCTTGTCTCTTCAGCAGAGTCTTCTTGTATTTATGTCACGTGAAACAGGAGACAGAAAAGATTTCCTTTCTGCAGGTACGAGGTACGGGTTCCTGACATCCGACAACCTTTATCAGATATTTGACAAATAATTAAAATGTACATGATATGACCGTTGGATAGATTAAATATAGGAAATAAAGAAATTCAAACAGTGCGTCGAGTGATCGGTAGGTGATCATCATCGGTAGCTTGGACATCGGTAGCTTGAACATCGGTAGCTTGAACATCGGTAGGTACATGCATCGGTAGCTCCATGCGTTGGTATCGGTAGTTGTGAGTCTATCAGTAGCTTCGTCCATCAGTGACTCTTATTCCATTGGTAGCTATTTATACTTACACCGGTAGCTCTATATTTGTATCGGTAGCTGTCTATAAGTCAGTAGCTTACATTTATAAGCACATCGGTAGCTCTGTGTTAAGTCTATCGGTAGCTCTGTGTTAAGTATATCGATAGCTCTGTGTTAAGTCTATCGGTAGCTCTATGTTAAGTCTATCGGTAGCTCTGTGTTAAGTCTATCGGTAGCTGTCAGTCGGTAGACTAAGTCTATCGGTAGACTGGTTACCGGTAGCTCATTATCAGTAGCTATAGGCAGATTACTTATCTGTTTTATGCAGAACACATCCTATTGGGTTAGAATCAATTTATAACTTGTATGAACATTGATAAATGAGGATTAACATATTTCAATGACTATTTTAAAAATTATTATTGGTTTGATCATAGATTTGAAAGAATTAAAGTATAGATCAATGATACTTAACAATATCATATAGAATGAAAACATAATTGGGATTTTCAACACATATGAATACATGATTGAGATTATCAAAACAGGTGAGGTCAACAATATGTTTCATTAATTAATTTAAAATTAATTCACGTTATCAAAACAAAAAGAGTGTTTTTAAGAAACAATAACTATCAAAAGATTTATACTTATTTATGTCTAATTTCAAAGTAAAATTAATTCTAATAACCAACATTAGATTAAATGGTAAAAATATATTCTTATTACAAATTAAATACAATTAAAAATATAATCTAGCCATATAAATATATTTGATTAAAATACATTTTTGAATTAAATTACTATATTTTACACAATTCATGAAACTTGTATTTTATTATAAAAATAACAAAAAATTTCAGAAATAAAGTTTTCATGTCGATATTCTATAGAAGAATTTTATTTTTTCAAATGGTACATATAAAAGTGACCAAAAACATATTTAATGAGGGTTATCCGTTAAAATGTAGTAAATTGACCATTTAGAGTATTTATTCTAAAAATTAGATTCATTCACATTTTATACCACTAAATATTATTGGATTAAATTAAAAAATTTAACACAAATGTATAATAATATTTTATTTAGTTCTATTCATTCCCTCTAATACAATGGGTAGGCGTTAACTACCATTTAAAATAATAATATTATATTATTAGTGTGCAACGTAAGATTTCAAAGAAACATGTTGTTGTGTATCAGCTAATCCATCGAACATATCATCCCCTTTAAAGTAAAACTACTAATTAGTTTACAAATATTTATAAATATGAAAATATCCTATTATTTATTTACCTGGGATGTTTCATCCTTCCCCCTTTAGGGAATTGCATCCTCACAATTTTATAATTGGTCTCAAAATCACCAATAAAAGTTATACATTGGAAAAAGATTCAAAAAAACTATCACATTAAAATAAATGATTAGAAGTACAATGGTTATTCGACATAACCCCTAATAGGATTCCATGTAAGAAAATATGGATATGTAATAGGGAACAAAAGGTCATGTTTTGATGGGGAGTGTTAGAAAACATGATTAGGAGAATTTGAACCACAAGAAAATCACAAACATGTGATGGGTTCAATTGTCCTTGATTCCCCAGTAGGAAAAGTTAACAGAAAATATATTGGTTTAATGTTACATTTCATAAATTTGAAGAATTTATTTATGATCATAACTAAAAACATATGGAAACATACTTACTTATCATGTAGACTTTCATTTATAATAAATAACTACCACAAACTCATCTTTTCTCCAAATGATGAGTATTGAAACTGACATGGTCACATTAAAAGTTATAGAATCAAATTATAGTGTATCACATAATCCACAAAATATGAACTATATATTTTTCCTATTTTTATAAATCAATGAAAACCAAAATGTTTTTTACAAGATCATAAAATCCCCAATAAGGGTACACTTTTACAAAAAGGAAAAATTCTCTTATTCTACAATTTTTTTCTAAAAATACCAAAAGTTCAATGAAGACTATTCAATAAATAACAGTACATAAATTCTTCAATTTATTCCAAACTATGGTTGAAACACAAAATTTCAATGTGATTTGATAACATAGTCTTCCACAGAAATCATAACATTCATCTCCAAAAACATCGACTACTATTAAAGTCTCATACTGAAGTGTAATTAACCAAAACACATATTCTCTATGATAGTTTAATAAATTCCATATATAACCTAAAATCAACTTATTATTGATTCATTAAATCATCTAACTAATAATAAATATTCATATTAAAAAAGTACTTCACGTAGTCTAGTGGTAGGTGATAAATCCTAGTCTAACGTTGGTTGTCGGTTCGATACCTGCAGGTTTTTCTAACGCGAAGGGTTGTCATGTGGTGTGAGTGTAGTCCTATTTCATAAACTATATAATTTTATAAAATTTACCAAAAGAGATAAATTCATCAAAAATAACCATAACATATTTTAAACATAAATATTTTCTAATAACATTCATTTTTCATCCCAAAAAGTATTAACCTGTAATTGAATCAAATTAAAGGATCATACAAAAATAAATGGTTATTTATATCTATATACAAAAAGGAAAATATAATTATTCATGAAATAAAATTTTTATATATCAAACATATGGGTTACACATACTATAAAAATTCTTCTAATGTATTCCCATCATTAAAAGATCCTTAATACTTTTAATCATTTCACCCACCTAAAATCTACCATAACTCTTGAAACCATTATATGATGACTTCTTACTCATTCAACATTCATCATGATCAATTAACCATTCCTTAACAACTTATTCTGAAATTGTTCATTCCTAAAAACAAAATCATGAATCATATCTTTAGATTTCAAAAATGTCTAAACAATAGTTAGGAAATAATCCATACCTTTGATTAGTCATTGTCAGTTTCTTCATCCTCACTTAGAATGTCATTAGGTATTGGTAAACTTATATTTGTATGATACATGTAATCCCATTCATGAAACTTCTTCATAGGACATATGTTTTTATGTCAACCATGCATACCAAATTTAATAAAATCTATTGATCCCTTAAAAAGAACATTTTTCCTGTTACTAGAGTCAACTAGATGCTTCCATTTTCCATGGTAGGTTCATGATTTGTGACCATAATTTCCACATCTATAGAATCTCCCCATCATTTTGGATAACTTTCCTATGTTTTCCTTTACACATCCTTAACACATAGTTTTTGAAAATTGAACCATTATGATTATTTCATGATCTTCTTTAAGAATTTGTGTCTCGCATATATGATGCCTTATTAAAATCCCCAATGTTCAAGTGGTTAATTATTAGTACAGATTTTTGGTTGAGAATAACCACACAATTTCTCATTATAGCTCCCATTTAATTCTGTTTCTCATTTAGATAACCATAATAGTTTTTTTCAAATCCACAATTACTTTTGTGACAACTAGATTTGACCATTTAATAAATCAAAAATGTTTTGTATGAGTATATCAGTAAAATAATCACCAAATATCTTATGAGGTGGGTAAATACCTATATATTCATATATAGTTTATTATAAACTCATTAAAATTATCTAAAATAACTATGAATCTTTCTGAAATCCTAACCATTATGTTTATTTCACTTATGCTTAAAGAAGACCCTATCCACTAATGTTATCTATACCGACCTCTGATACCAACAGTAGGGACCTGACCATAATCATTACATAATCATGAATTAAATGAATAATTTACTTTGAAAATCATTTTAGGTTTAGAGTTTTAGAGAATTAGGCCATAAAAATTACATAACAACATGAATATTACATGTAGACACTACTATCCAGTATCCATTTTTAATAAAATAAAAACTCTTAAAAATATACATTTCTAGTCCCATGTTTTTGACAATGTGACTTTCCATCAATCTCATCCATGACCCTATTCATCATTAAGTTATGTGGAAAGAATTTAAAAAACATTGGATGGGAATAAAAATCTCAATAAGGGTTATAAAATTAATATGGAAAACATTATCCCATCCATAAATTCAAATCAATGAAAACAAATTTTTCAATCATAACATAACTCATGAAATCATTTGATTTATGAATATTACACACAAATCATAAATCATAAAGGTAACTTATGACCTTAATGAAATACATAAATTGTAGCTATCACATCTACATATATATTCACATTTGGAATATTCATCATATTATATTCTCTAAATCTCTTAGGATAAACATTAAGGTTTACCTCTGTCAAGTTAACCAATACATTAGAGAGCTATCTTGGGATCACCTGCACTAGGTTTTTCCTGGAACCACCCATATACGTAAATTATTCCAAATATCCATAATATAAACATAACACATAACAAAAGAATTAAGGAATGATAACATTTCCACATTACAATCACAATATATCAAATCATGATATTGAAATAAACAATTCATTATGAAATCATTTTCAAAACCATTTAAAACATTTAATAATGCGATTTTTGAATGAAAGTGTCCCATAACACTTTGAATCTTTTAAAAAAATTAAAAAATTAAAAAATTAATGTTATTATAAATAAATGCTTAAAACCATTTCTAAAACATGTATATTAATGAGAAATATTTTGAATAATAAATCCTTAAAACATTAAAAAACTTATTTTATTTAAAGAGTTTTTAACAAAATGTGTGACTCTAGAATACACATAATTGAGGAATAATATTTAATCATAACACTATAATATCATGAAAATAAAGGGATTCACGATATAATATTCCAAAGTATTGTATATATATCATATAAGAGTGAATTGGTGTATAAAAATAATGAAGTCTCAATGGAATGTAAATTGAGACAAAATTCCTTATAAAAATGGTATCCTTAGATTAGGGATAAATAAATTATATAATAATGTGTTGTAAATTTAAATACACTCAATATGATTAGATATTCAGTGTAAATGAATCATAGGACATTCATACATGTTCTAGTTAGAAAAAAACCAATGAATTGATGTTTAACTCAATGAATGGAAATAAAGATAAAATTTCTCTTAACAAGTTCATATCGATGACTTATGAATTTATAATTGGAGTGATTATGTGTATGAAGAGTATATACACACCATGAGGAGTGTAATATAAAACATAAATTAATAAAAAATTATTCCACACATAATCATATCACGATATAATTATGAATTATGAGATTAATCCAAGGAATGGAAATTGTGTTAAAAGGTTCCCTTAGAGATTTTGTAACATACAAAACATACAAACCATTAAAGAAGGATAATAAAATGAAGATTTAAATACCAATAAATTAAAGCATATTGCACAAATAATTTAATTATTGGGTAGTACATACACCACACAAATGAAAATAGTGTCAATATAGCATGAATCTCACGGGAATTGGAAGTGAGATGAAAACTCTTTACCATTTTCTAATCAATCGATTCATATGACTATAAGTTAATAAACACCAAATGAATCACCAAATACCATGAATATTAGTAGAATCATAACAATATATATATATTCTACAAGTACACAATACAGCACATGAGATAAATACCTGGTGAATAATGGAAATCTCATGGAAATAAAACTGAAATAAGAATCCACTTACCTCGTGTCTGACTTGACTTGTTTGTTCCTGGTTATTCCTAAAAAATAAACATAAGTTAATTTATAAATGATTAAGATAAATTTTTCAGGTTTATTATTCCTTTTATATCACTTATTACAATGTTATAAACAATATGAATTCATTTAAATTAATAATGTTAGTTTTTTCGATATTTGGTACTTGAGTAAAAAATGAACACCTTATAAGATGTACGCACACATGAACGCTAATTTTATTTCAATTTAATATTTAAAATGAATGAAGATGAAATGATACATAATTATATTATATTTTGAATATAATATCATATATATTTTTAATAAGTCCATCATTTATATGTCTCATGTATGGTAAGAATGAGTCATATAACATTGACGGTGTGGTAGTATGCACTTCCTCAAATGATATTATCGCATTTACTCATAATGGAAACCATAAAGGTATGATATAAATTATATATACAAATGAATAATGAAAAAAAATAATATATATCATATATAAATATAGTTCCATCTTAATGGACACCGTGATAGGTAGTAGGAGATAATCAAACAATCATCATTTCATGAGGCATTAGTTTGCCACCCATAGAAACATTATGTTATTCATCTATTAGATGGTGGTGTGAGTAAGTGTATATCAAATAATTCTCCTAAAAACATTCTAGTATATTTATGATACTGATTTTCTTATAAAAGAAAGTTATAAAATGTGTTTAGGTGGTTGTAGAAGTAAAATAAAACAAAATAATTTAAGGGAAACTCTTAACTTTAATTTGGGTAACTCCCTTTGGTATAAACCAAAAGGGTTTCATGAAGTTCCTTCTTCCTAATGTATGGCTTTAATGAGGAGTATAGGGATGTTGGGAGATTAATTGGGCATAGTTTGGATGTGCCAAAAGGCTCATGTGGTCTGAGGAATTGGTTATGAAGTGAAGGAATTTATAAGGGGGGTGTGGGTATCTTTTGGAAAGTGTGATAATATTATTTTATTATATAATTATATTCGGTTTCTAAAGGTCCAAAACTCATTACAGTAGAATATAAGATGACTCATGGTCAAAATAAATTCATCCAATAAGAATTGGACATGTTTTGGATATTATTTTAATATTTATATTCTTATTTATTTTAATCATTTATTAATGAGGAAAACACTACATCATTATAGTGTCATAAATAATTAAATTTATTCGATGAAAAAAAATTATAAAAAAAACCAAGATGTATGAATTTTTTTTAGCTTTATAATAATATTTAAAGTCTAAATGACAACTTATATAATAGTATAGAGAAATTAATTTACAAAGAGATATCTGTTTATGTCATTTTTGCCTTTACTTTATGTTAATTAAAATAACGTTTCATTATCATTCATAAATAGATCCATGGGGTCCTAAAATATACCCCAGGATTCCCCTGGTTAGACATTACTCATCTAATAAGCTTATGAAAAGTGTTAAAGAAATTTTTTAATGATTATAACATTCTTTATAGCTTGAATTTCCATTTTTATCTTTAACCGCGGTAAATAAAATTCAAAAATTACAATTCATCAAATATTATTTCCATCATATTGTAACAAATTTAACTTTCTAATAACAATAATGTATGTATGATTTTCTAAATTCAATCCACAGAAGAGGTAAAATTTATTTTAAATGAAAATATCAGTTTTTTACTACTACATAGTGGATTCACTATTAATAAAAAAATGATGTTTTTCAGAAAAACACAAAAAATTCAGCCCAAGATATATTTGATATTCCAAATTCAAAAATCATGTCTATTTTAAAAAATTCAAAACATACATGTTTGATTTATTAATCTAAAATTAATTCCTGTAATAAAAACAAATAGCGTGTTTTTATGAAACAATAACTATCAAAAGATTGATACTTGTTTATGTCCAATTTTAATGTGAAATTAATTTCAATAACCAAAAGTGGATTAAATAGTAAAAATATATTCTAATTAAACATTATAAACAATCAAAAAGATAATCTAAGCTTATAAATAAATTATATTAAAAGGCCCTTCTAAATTAAATTACAGTATTTATCATTATTCATAAGAAAATGAAGTTTTTTAGAAAAATACCAAAAATTTAACCAAAGAAAATTTTGATCTATTGATTCTAAAGAAGAATTTAATTTTTTCTAATGGAACATATAAAAGTGACCAAAACAAGATTTAATGAGGGTTCACCACTAAAAGCCACTAAATCTATATTTTAGAGCATTAATGCTTAAAATTAGTTTCAATGACATTTTAAGCCACTAAATATTATTGGATAAAATTAAAATCATTTGACAAACATGTAAAATAATCTTTTAGTTAGTTATATTCATTATCAACAATACAATTTCTAGGCATTAAATACCATTTAAAATAATAATATTATATTATTAGCGTGGAATGTACGATTTCAATGAAACCTGTTGCTGGGTATCGTGTAAGACATCGAATATAGAATCACATTTAAAGTAAAATTAATAATTAAAATAAAAATATTAATAAATTTGAAAATTTAAAATTCTTTATTTACATTGGATTTTACATGAATAATTAAATGTTAAATTCACATGATGATTACTAGTGATAAGCTATGATAATTATTTTTACAAATAATAATATTGTGTTGGATTAGTTGTCATTTTATTGGGGTAGACAATGTTGAGATGATTAATAACTATTTTTTTTGAAATGGTAAAAACAAGATTGTACATGAATGATTTTTATTTTATTGATTTTAATTGAATTTATAAATTTGTCCCAAAACAAACCAAAACAACTATGAATAAGATGAATCTAATTTTATATCATATGTTGGAAATTTTTTGGATGTCTTGGTTAATTAAGATTCATCTTGAATCCATTTATTATCAGATAGTATATTTATTGAATAACATTTGTATTATTTATCATAACAATTTTATCTTAAAATAATCACGAATGACATTAGATAAACTATGTGAGAATATGAAATTTCATTTTTCGAAGTAGCATGAGATTAGATTAAGTATCCTTTTCAATAAAACCCTTATAGTTATCATCAATAACGGAGATAATTAAATTTTATTTTGAATGAAATAATTAAAATCAATATGATTTTAAAAAATATCCAATGTGGTATACTGATGTTACCAAATAGATTGTGACGAAGTGTGATTCATTTTTTTTAAATTTCAATAAGTACTAAATAAAAAATGCATCGAGTTTTGATAATTATCGCAATGAAGGAAGTTGTTGAAGGTGTAATATTTATTATAAGTTACGTTAATTCCTATAAATTTGTGTATAATATAGTATATAACAGTCATGTTCAAAAGATTTAACTGAAAATTAGTGGATGAAGTGGATTCTCTATGGAGTTCTAAAATACGATTATTTAAAGAATCAATATAATAAATATAATAATATTTTCTAGATATCATATGGGATTTATGATTTGAATTTTTTGAATAATATTGACCCATATACCACATGTTTTATTTAATAATTTGGATATTGTAGTTATATTGATGAATACAGTTGGATAAATGATTGAAAATTCATCCGTATTTTATCTAGAAATGAGTCTGTTATAAATATTGGATAATACAAATTGATGGTGATTTGAAGAATCTATATTTTATATTTTTAAGTTTTGAATAAAAAAATTTCAAAAAAAGTTACAAGTGAATTTCAATTTCAATAAAATTATTTAAGAATTCTGATAGAGTATTTTAAGAGGTTATGATTTATTCATATTTTGATTTATGTACTTTTTATATGATCTTGATTGGTTAGAGAAGTCCCTTTAATTTTAATATCGGGAATCCGTACTTTTTATAAACTGTGGATTTCATACATAATATTTTTATTTTCCCTCATAATATAATAATATCAAAGGTATTAGCAGACATTTTGATATGAATGATTCAAGGAATGATACATAAGGCAAAATCGGAATTCCATATTAATAATTATAAAATATCATTACAGATGCACTAAGATATATAAAATATTTTAAATGGTATGTAATATTATTTACTGAAACACAACATATCCTTGTTTGTATGAATGTTATTTGTAGAAGAATGAAAAAAATTAATAGAAAGTCAAAATATTTTATTGATACATATTCCAATAAAAACCAATGTAATATATATTTTTTGATTACTTATTGAAATAATGAAAAATATATAACTGTATTTTGATATATTAAATATCTGGACAATATACAATATATCTGTAATCATCGATTAGTATGGATCCTTTAACATTATATTATTTTTCAACAATTACATCAAACCAAAAACTGAACTAATTTAACACCCTATAAAATTTTTCCTTGAAATTTTAAATTCATTTAAAAAATATTATCATTATGAAATAAAAATATATTAATCACCAAAAATAATTACAAATTTCTAATATTCCATGATTAATATTAAAAAAACAATTTCCCTTGCTGAATATATTTTAAAAAAGTTATATTATTTTATGGTAAAAAATTTATTTGGTTATATATAAAAAATATCACATATATAGAGTATTAATATTAAAAATTAATTTGTCAAAATTGAATTTTTTATAAATTAATCATGGATAATCATGAATATACATGAGGTTTAATAAGAACATTTTTCTATAAAAAGGGTTTTTTATTCTATTTTATATTTTCAATTCAATGTCAGAGTTATTTATTTTATAGTTTATATTTATTTAAATAGACATCATTTGTAAATCTATTATGTCAATATTAATTTATGATTGATTTTTTTTTGAAAAGTAATACTTTTCTGTGAATTGTGCATGTAGTTTTTTTAAAACACCATTAATTTTATGAAATAATTATTATATATGTATGGAATTAAATTTAATAAAGAAAATTATATAAAAAATTAATTTTATAGAATATATATTAAATAAATATATATTTTTATTTTCCAAAAATATGATTCATATTTTAAAACTTATGTTACAATATTCTTTGATACAGGTTCTAGAAAATTATACATTAAATATTAGAAAATTTATTTTTAACATATTTTGAATGTTAATGTATAAAAAGTTTCCTTATATTTTCAATTAGAACTTCCATATTTTTTAATGAGCATAATTTGGTGTTTAGGAATAATAATTATTTATTAGTTAAAAACTAGTTTCCATGATAAAATAAAATAGTTAAAAATGTTTCATATGAAGTGTTAAACAACATAAAACGATAAAAACTTATTTATATAGGAATTTTTAATTTTTTGTCAATCAAATATTTTCTATACTAAAATATTTTATTATTGGGAGTGTTATTGGCATGTGAAATATTTGAACTCATTATAATAAGATTAAATATATATATGAACTCCATTTTAACTCATTATTAAGAAATCGTGTCACCCCCCTTAAAAAGCACTATACATTTTTATTACCTCAAGAACTGATACATATTTGAAATTCAATATAATAATTGTAAACATCCATTCATATTTATTCATAGGATTTTCAAATAAGACATCTTTTTCCAAGGTTCCATCGAATGGAAAACTCAATTTGTCAATATGTTTTCTAAAATTCAAATAATTTATTTGTATTCTAGCTTATTATTCCTTATCAAAATTTCCATTTAAACATAATATCTTATTTATTATTGTATGAAATAATTGTTTATGATATAGTAACTATCATTGACTATTGTTCCCTTTTATCAATCAAAAAAATGAAAATCACATTTCTGGGATTGGTTGTACTACAACATGTACAATGTTATATATATCATTTTTCATCAAATTTCCTTCTTTTTTATTAAAATTTCATTAAATTATATTACATACTGTAAAAATATAGTAATAATATAATAATTATTCTATAATAATGATATTATTAAAAAACAATCATCTTTCATGACATAGTAATTTATTAATTATGGTATATTCGTGTTTTTGTTGGTATATCCACATACATAAACAATTACATAAAATAAAAACATGGATGACATTAACTAAATAATTAAATAAAATATATGATATTAATAAGAAAATAATTCATTTAATTTGGTTCTGTTATAGTAATATTAATATTAAATACATTAATTAAAATAATTGTATATGATATTAAAAAATAACTGAAACATGCTCATTGAGGATTTCAACATAATGTTTGAATAAAAATGTATGAAAATAAAATTATAAAACAATAAATTAATTATTATGAATAAATTTTAGTGTCTTCAATAATCATGGTATGATGATATTATGGCTAATAATTATGAACAATGAAACAATTATGAAATTAGTTCCATATGATCATGATTACTTACAATCAATAATGAAAATTTATAATAAATGACTAAGAAAAAATTAAATAAAAATTTTAATTTATGTTTACAAAAATAAATAAATATTAATACTATTTTTAAATTGGATATCTAAATAATTATTTCTAATACATGAGATTTATGGTTTTTGGTGGAAGTCAATAATAATAGTAAGGATTTATTTATCTCAAATACAATTTCCTAAACATTTTTTTTATTTTCACCAAAAAAATATTTAATATTTTTTGATTTCATTGAAATTAATTTAACTTACAATATTTATTTAAGTCAATGTGTTAAATAGTAATATCATGATCAATCATTAAATGGATTTGATTCAAAAAAAACCAATTTTTTAATTGATTTATCAACTCAACTACATTCATTAAGTTATAATTTTTCTTTTTGATAATCAATATTTAAATATTTGTTTCTTCCACCCTAATATTTTATTTCATTATGCTTTCTATTCTCATCTATTTTAAAAATATTTCTTAATTAAAATATTTTTTCATGATAGAATTTCATTCTGATAGAAATAAATCTTGTTTAAGATTAATTCCCATCATATTTAACAAAGGATTTCCATACATATTTAAATTATACATTCTATATATTTTAATATATTATAACTAGACATATTATTTTATATTATCTCATGTTCTAATTATATTCCACTTCTCCTCGTATTTTCTCAAATTCTCATTAAATTTTACATTCTAAATACAATTTTATGTTATCTCAATTTCTTATTATATTATAACTAGAAATATAATTTTATGTTATCTAAATTATACATTCATGGGGGTTTTTAACAAAGGAATTTATAATTATTGAATATATGGTTTCCCTTCATATTAAAATAAAATGATCTATTATACACTCCAAAAATTTATTAAATATTATTTTTTATTAAAATTTATCCATTCATGAGGAATATTTATCATGGTGATTTTTTTCAAAAAAATATATTCCTTTAAATGTTTTTTCTGAGATAAACTTGTAACATCTATTTTATAACAAAGTACAAATATTTCCACAATGTTATTTTATTGTTTTAATTAAATTTTACACTTGGGAAATATAATTCGATTGAAGTTTTATATTAGGAATAATTTTCTAAAATACTTAAAGAAATACTAAATTATTTGGTTACATAATCTTTGTGGTCAAACAGATCAACTTTCGATGTCATTTTATGATATAAAATGAGTAAATGTTATGAAACCCATTGTATTTCAATGAGTTATCATCATATGAAGAAATATGATGATTTATTGGTAAAAATATATAAATGATAAAATATAGGTACCAATATATCTCTCTATGGAACTATTATATGTATTTATCTCATGGTATAGTATAGTGTCTGTAGGATATGCTCACAAATTAATTGGTAAGCCCTCTTGGATTAGGTGCACAATATAAATGGACATCCCACTTTGATATTCTTCCACAATTATGATACTAGGTGATTATATTTGTTCCAATATCAATGATATTATTATTCTAAAGTTAATATTTCATTTCAATGTTGTATATCAGTTATTTTCCCCCACAGATCATGTTTAATATCTCATGATTTGAAAAAAAAATCCATCTTATGTGTTTATCAATATTATATTACATGTACTCCATTGATGATTTATGGAAATCTCTATATTTTCTACATTCTTCAAAATGTCTCCTTTCTCATGTTTATTCATAATTTTAGGAACTAACCCATTGATTAAATATTGATATTTTTATCCGTTATTAGATGATTAAGCTCACAATTTTTAAATGTATCAATACCCTATGTTATAAAGATTATTATAACTTATAACAATTATAGAAAATGGTCTACTGTGGAATAAATGTTGATTAATATTCATAAATGTTATAGAATATGATGCCTATATATCAACAGTACTCTAGGAACCACTACCTTAAATTAATGGGATTATTATATTATTTATGATTTGCAATGTTTCTAATATATAAATAATGTAAAATAAATATGTGATTATCTTGGGTTTTTATATTGGGTTTTCGAACAGGGATTAGTTGTTTTTTAAGATTATTTTATTTATATTAGAGATTAGAGTTATTGAATTTTTGTGAATTTCCATTTTTTTGTTTAAGTTTAAGATAACATCATGTTTTTTTTGATGTCTTGATTATTTGGTTTTTTAGTAACTAAATCCCTATCTAGATAACACAAGTGGAAGAATAACCTTGAAAAGATATACATAGAGCTAATTACTATGAAAAGGGATGATTTGGGAATAACTATATCATCGTTGAGTGCATGAAAATTTTTCTACCTACTTAACTTGTTTAACACTCTTGAAGTATATTGTATTTTAAAATCACATTCTATTTAATGATTCATTTTATAGTATTTGGGTATGATGTTAACTTATATTATTTGGGAACCTAATAGAAATATGACCCTAGATTATCAAGGAATGATTAAATTTATTAATAGTTAGAATAGAATGTATAACATGTAAAAAAGTAATTTTTTATTGGGAATATGTATTTAATTTGGGTTTTCAAATTCAAATATTATATATTAAAAATTTTTTTTTGTTTTTGTATTTGGATGAAACTAGATCATAAAAATTGATTTGAGAATTGTATGTATATCTTATCTTATATTTCATATAATGAAATACTTTAGTATTCTTAACTGATGGAAAATAATAGTATATTACTATTATAATTAAAAATCGGTTGTTTATTTACATTAAAATTTTACTATGGTTTCATTTTATATAAAATTAATTATTGATATTTTTATAAATATTCATTCATAAGTGATACTTGTCGATGATCTTATTTTATATTATACTTTTTGGGTATCAAATGAAACATTAATGGAGTGTTTATTACTATTTTTAATTGGTGGTATGAATAAATATATTAAATTGTATGAATAAACTAGAAGACATACTTTATTTCAAGGTTATAGTTTTGGGGATTACTATATATATACATCTGAATGGGTGAGATATAACACTTAGGTTAAATATAAAATTCATTTTAAAATAATTAAGGGTTAAATTATTTTGAAAAATAAATTTAGAAAGTATTTGTATCATTGGAATTGATAATATTATCATGTTATTTTTAGTGATGTTTATCACATTTTTTCAGATTATGTTATATAATGGATAGTGTATGCTTTTAGGACCTAGTGATTAATATCATTTAAGAATTAATGATAGTGTAAATATCATAAAGAATATATTGTACAACCATATTTTAATGTTTTTAGGATTAAAGTGATCTTATTTATGGTATATTTTTCTGAATGTATGATTATGGTATATATATACAAGTGTATATGATTCTATTAAATATTAAAAATTTTGTGGAAATAAAAGTTACATTATATTGATTAAGAGATTAATGAATATATAATATTAGAAGATATATCTTTAATGATAAATATATTAACACTTCTCTCAACTACATTCCTTAATGATCACTAATTTGAATTATGAAATGTGAAATTTCATTAGAGTGAATATCATTTAAATATTTTTTTTCAATATATTCTCTCACACAAAACATTAAACCAACAAAAACCAGACAATTAAAAAACATGACACATTAAAATTACATAATTAATAAAATAATATATAAATATAACAATAACCATCCTTTAAAGTAATTTCATTTTATTATATGACAATGAGTAATAATTTTGAAAAGGTTATATATATAAAAAAATATTTTGTATTATACTTAAATAAATTAAAGTGATTATAGATAAATATTTATTTCAAATTATTACACGTAGTTTTTAAAACTAAAATTTGAATATCAATTTATATAAAATTTTATATGAAATATTATTAATTTCTCTTTAATTTTTAAGGGTTATTTTCCCAAAAAAGAACTTTTTCATTATATTAATTATTTTAATTAAAGACATAAAATTAATAATATTATAATTGGAGTTTTATTATATAATAACCATTTATGATTTCAGCATCCCAATTGTATCATTTTATTAATTTTTTGTACTCATCTAAAATGTGGTTTTATGTAAATAATGCAAAAACCCTTTTTTTACAGTCATTGTAACTTCAATGAAAATATTAACATAAAATTATGACATTGAAATGTAAAAATAATTATGTAGAAATTATACATAATTTATTATTGAAATATTAAACTTAAAAATAATAATATGAATATACATACCTCTTTTTGATATTTTAGAACTTATGTTATATTGTTCTCCAAACACATGTTTAATACCACATGGATTTGAAATTTTATAATTAATTTTTTATCTCATTTTGAAATATAATGTAAAAAAATAAAATAATAAATTTAAATTAATAGTTTAATATTATTTAATTAGAACCATTATATTTTAAGTCAATAAAAATTTATTACATAGATAAAAACCTTTTACTACCGTAAAAACTAGAATTGTAAAATGTGTAAACGAATTGGACAAAAATACTATAATTGTGAAAGGCATGTTTTTTTATTTAATTTCTTTATTTGAGGATAAGAAAAATAATATATTAATTCTAATATTTTAATCGATAATTTTTCTATTCATCTATATCTTTTGTTCACATTTAATTAAGAAGAAATATTTACAAGAATATTATTCTATAACTAAAAAAGAGTTCTCTCACTACCAATTCATAGAAATATTATTTACTATTTAATATATTACCATCTCTATTACCTATAATATGTTTCATCATCATTATCTTTAATTCATAATAACATATTTTTGTTCCCTCTATTTACATTGATTCCTTAATTGGAAAATTAATATCGAACACTGAGTGATAATCATTCGAAAAATTCATTTTATTTGTTTCCTTCTATTTCAACCTAAATTTTACATTCCAATTTTAAAAATTAGAATTTTATTTATATGTATTATTATTATAGTATAGTAATAATTATGACCATTTATGTCCCTTTTCCATGTATAAATCATGAAAACTTCAATTGTGCATTCTTATAGACTACAAGTTCTATGAAGTTATATATATCATTTTTCATCTTTTATTAAAATTATTTATTGAAAGTGATTAAATGATTTATAAATATCTAAATAATATAATCATTCAAATTCAGTATTTATTTTAAAATTATACCTTCCAAATTCATAACCATACTCATCCATTGATTATGGTTTGTTCACGTTGTGGTCAGTCTAATAGCCTACTTGATCAACGTTGTATAATAATATCATTAGTCACTAGGAGTACATAATTACTAATAACCTTATATATAAATAGGAAAATAATTTTTCAATTTTGGTTCATTATTTGAAACAGAAATATTAAACTCATTAATAAAAAAAACAATTCATATTCATTGAAAACAACAGAGCAAGATCAATTTTGATTTCATCATTATGGATTACAATGTATTCCATAGAATAAAATGGTATAAATTTACATAATAGTAGAGAAAATATTTTTTTTACAAAAATGATCTACTAATGATGATAGTTGAGGATAAATGAATTAAAACATTGATATTATGAATCTAGCTAAAACGTTCCAAATTACTCACAACTAATATTGAAAGTAGATAACAGATAAAAAATATAAATATAGAAAATTATTATAAATTATGTTCAAAAAGGATTATATATATGAATTCTTTTTTGGAATATGCGATTATCGTAGATATTTTTGTTTTCAATAGAATCATGTTCTTTAAGAGATATAAACAAATAAGATTATGGTTTCAATGACTCAAATTTAATTTCTTAAGTGATATATACTTATGTACACCATGATATCTTTAAAATATGGTGATTAAATTTTAATTAAAGATTTTAAAAATATTCATTTTATTCATGTTGTTTTGAGAGGTATATCATGTTCTTTATTTAAATAGATGAAAATTAAAAATAATGAAAATATTTAAGGTTTTTTGTTATCTAAACTCAATTCATTGAGTTATAATAACATTTTATGAACTTATTTCATTATATATAATTGAAAATACATTTTCATTATATAAGTAAATTATATTGAAAATGCGTTTTAAGTTTAAAATCTCTGTTTTTTATGATTCATCAAAAAATCAATTTTCATAGAAAAATACTAACTATTCACCGAAAGTATATATCGATATTTTTTATTTAAAAATGTTGTGTTTATTTTCATTAAAAAATTATTAAGGATTAAAAATTTATATTTTAATTAGGTGGGCTATTAAATAGAGTTAAAATTACATTTGTGAAAAAGACATCTTTTTTCATAAATTTAGATTTATTCTTTTTTAATACATAAATAATAAACTGTATGAATGTTTAAAAATTGATCAAATATATAATATATAAATTCAATAATAACTATTACTCAAAAAAATATGTTTACTATATAGTGATTAAACTGTGACTGTATATAGAAAATTATTTTTCATTAGGAATGAATTTCTATATTCTTATACAGCTCTTTCATTCATTTCTAACTAATTGAAAACCAAAGGATTTATTTTATATAAAATTCAAAATAATTTTTTATAGTTTATTTAATATTATTCATAACATCCATTCCAATGTATAATAATTTATAATAATAATATTTTTTTATCACTATAAATAGTACAATTATGTTCTGTAAAAATCACTCTTTTGTGTAATAAATCTTATCAAATGAATGTTGAATTGAGTTCAATAAAATCCCAAAATAGTGGTGTGTATAAAAAAAGAAAATCTAAGTATTATGTGTATATCATTATTATCATTATTTTATGTTAAATGAAAACCAAAATTAGTTCTCCGATACTATAAAATATATTTTCAATTTTTCATTAACTATATAATATAAAATAAACTCAAATTATATTACACAAAATCTCAATGTATTAAAATTAAGAACTATTTCTAGATATATTGTACTATTCATTTCATGTTTCACAACTATTTATATGTCAAAACACATACTTAATTTTAATTTAATGAAAATTTAATGTGGAATTATGTAAATTTATGCTTCCAAATCTAGTATATCATCCAAAAATATATGATATCCATTATTACAAGGGATGGTGAACATGCACAGATCATTTAATTTTTTAGTAAACATACATTAAATTATGGAGAAAATATTTCATCATATGTTAATCTTCAAATCTCCAATGATCATTATATTTTAGAGTAAATTTTATTAATTCAAACTTTATAATTTTATTTTTTCTTTCAATAATAGTACAATGTTTAATATTTACTAAACCCATTTAAATATTTCTATGATAACATTATGGAATTCATTTTTTTAATTAATTACGAAACTGATGGTGGAAATTTATACGTTCTTATATGTATATCAATAAATATAAATATTCCATTATACATATAATATCGTGCTTTCATAGGTGATTCTTTCTCTAAAATCACATTCAAATGAATTAGTTAATCTATTTTAGTGTTGTTGATAGGTGGTTGAGTTTCATGTTTTATATAGTTTTCCCATTATCAATCTCTTATCTTCCACTTATTAACATGATTGTATTGAAATTATTCTTGGGATCTGGGAGAATCCAGAATGGATTTCATATTTTCAAAGATATTCAATTTATTGATCATCTGTCTGATAAATTAATTCACACTTTTCTTCTATTTTTAATTTTTTATATATATAATTTCAAAAAAAAACATAAATTATCAGAAAATTTCATTGATTCTAGGATTTCTACTTTCATATTATTGAGCTTGGTATAAGGGTTGATTAGATGAATGGCCATGGGGAGATAGTTTTAGATAGGCCTGATTTTAGATGAAGGAATGAGACTTGTATGGTAGATGAATATGAATCCTTTGATGATAGTTTATTTTTTATATTTTCTTTCCTTATAAATTTCATTTTATAAAGTTATGAAGAAATCCAAAATTTTATGTATTTCATTATAAAGTGGTTAGTCATAGAAAATATGGTCATGGTCATCAATTTTATGAAGTAGTCCATAGTAACATAGTACATAAATTATTTTCGGTATGCTATTTTGTTGATCCTTGTTTTAAGATCAATTTTTTAATTATATTCACTGTCTATTTCATATCATTTTCATAATTCCTTTACTCAAGTTCTCTAATATCATGTACTTATTATAATATATATCATTTATATTAAAATTACATTGTGTTTTTAGCTACCTTTTATAATATTGATTTTTCCTTAAAGATAAATAATTTATTCAAATATGTTCCAGTTCACTTGTCTACTATTCATTTGTTTTCATAATTCATTCATTTATATTAATACTAAATCATATTAACATTAATAATTTTATATTGATAAAAACATCAAAAAATATTATTTTTATGATGTCCTTCATTTTTTGTAGTGTTTCATCTTGTAAATACATAGTCCTATATATCATTGAATTGATACTTATGGTTTGAATAATATAAAAAAGAAGGAAAAGGGATTAATTCTTAAGATTATCCTAGATTTTATAATCCTATGTTTGAAGTTCAAATATTCAATTCATAGAATCTTCTATTGGATTTGGTGACCTATAGCCGACAACATAGTTTATTATATTTTATAAATATTCAAATATTTTAATACAAATAAATAATTAATAACATATTTATTATTCTTCTATGAATCAGTAATGTGATAATTTCAAAGGATACATATCATATTGAATATGGTTACATAAATTCCCCACTTAGATGAAAACATTGAAAAGCCATGATTATATTTTCCAACATTGAACTATAGCCAGATAACATTCTATTATTTGACCCATAATTTGTTAGTAATTGGGTGAAGGTACTCATAAGAAGATCATGCATCATCTCATGACCTTTACAATTGTTAATCTCTAATATGGTGTATTATGGGAACAAACTCACCTATATTACTCTAAAAATATATTTTTCATTGGATATACATTTCTATAAGCATTTGCATGGATAATTATAAATTATTATTATTAATCAAACATGTCAGGACACATTAACAGTGATGTATTTTAATAAATCATGATGACATATAATTAGGGGGACATTAGTTATATTGGGTGTTTCATGCTTGAAATGTGATTAATAAAACATTAAATGTAGTATATCTCCCTTCCATAATTAATGATGTTGATATATAATCACTTTGAATGAAATTGACCAATCCCATTAAAATCCATGGCCATGGTGTAATGATAAGTTTATTTAATATATTCAGTTAAATATATATCGATTATATAGACAATTGACCTATGGTATGGATGGTCATTGATAAAGATAATGTTATTATATTACATAATTAGTATTGAAATATATTCATTTTCATAGTAACATAACCTCTTAATCTATGGGATCCTTATCATATTTCTAGATTGTAATGTTAGAAATATGGAATGCTTGATTAATTCATCTTAGGAAGAGTCCTAGAGAGACACAATCAAATAGATTAATTTAATCTTATTAAAATATTATATTTAAATGTATGAATATTTATTATTCTGTAGACTGAGAAATAATAATTATCTATAATTTTTTAAATAATTTGAAATATTAAATTAATATTTATTCTCAAGGAAATTGTCAAATTATGAGAACAAATATTATATCCTAATCTTATATTATTGTCATTGTAATAAATAATTATTTATAAATATTTAAATAATTTACGTAGTTACATGGATATAAAAATATTAATTTTATTCATCTTCTAATTAATATGATATATATTTGTTTATTGAATCCATTATATTTTTCTATTACAATTCCCATTTAATAATTAATTTATTATTAATGAATACTTTTTTAATTATTGGTATTGTAAACTAAATATTTTAGTTATAGAATAATGTATATATTATATATTTATGACATTTAATATCTAATTAAATAAATTTTAAGGATGATGAGTGTACCATGTTATTGGTTGACTAATTAATATACAGTTAACATAACATAAAGAATATTTATTGTTGTGTGAAGTAGGGAACACCCATGAAATCATTTAAAAAATTAATATTTTATATCGAATTGGTACCCTTTTAGTTTTATCATATTGTTAAGGAGGTTTTAGAATTAAATTAATATACACAATAGACCAAGTGTTTATAATTATAAAATTATGAGAATTTATAGAGTTGTTCATTTGGTATCAAATTCTCCTCCCAAGACAATTATCTCTCAATAAAGTTCATCTCTAAGGTTTTACATCAATATTGAGTTACTGTATATTACATAATTTCTCTCAAGATGTAGATATAAAGATGCAGCCTCTTCTAGACTAATGGGGTTATGGTTATCATCAAGGGAGAAATATAGGAAAAGTGGTAATATAGTGCTAACGCCTGGTGCATTGTTGGTGACATTCTGAGATCAAAATAGAAAATGTGGATCACCACTAGAGAGTCTCAAAATTATTTCCTCATTAATGTAATGAATATAAATTTTAATGGAAAGAATATTGTGACATATTGACATGGGTTCCACTTGAAAATTTGCCAAGAAAATAAGACACAAGGGCCTAAGTGCGTCACTCCACACTCCCAAGGCCATAAAAAATGAATAAGGGACTAGGGTGAATATGTGAGAGGACAATGAACCCATATCCTAGTGTAGCCTTATGAATATATAATTACTAATTATTAGAGAAAGGAGAGAAAATAAAAAAAAGAAATAGAAGTAATCATAAAAATTTAATCCATAAATTATAATCAAATTATAGAAATTGGATCATGTAAAAGATGATAATTTATGCCATGTGACTACAATATAGGAAACTATGTATACATTTATAGAGGCACATGTAACAAAAAATAATAAAAATTGGGAATACAATTATCCATAAATCTGAATCACTGGTGATGTCTTAATCTATCAAGCACCATCCTATGAATGCAATTAATATTGGGTGGAAAATGTGTGATTCAACCACTTGTAAACACCCACATTATTATATTATTTAATGGTACCATCAGCATGAAAGATACGTTGTGATATAAATCTCAACAGGCCACCACCAAGGGCATTTATACCATCTGTTAGGAAAATTTAAACTAATATTTTATTGGTATATTTATGAATTTAAATGAAATCATAAATTTAAAAAACTCATATCTTCTTCTACATCAATAGGTTTCTGAACATGTAATCCTTAAATTAATATTATTTTAGATTATTTTTTTAATTAAGTCACATATGAAGTAAAAAGAAAAAACAATACATAATGATAAAATTAAAAAGGTTCCCTGGTAATAACAAGGCCCACATAATAATAGGATTCAACCATCTCATATAAAAAAAGTTATTTGGTCTTGTAGTAACTGGGTTTGAGTGAATCTCAAGGAGAGATGCCCAATTTATTCCACTGTAAATATTTATAACTATTTCTAAGGATCTCATCTAATGAAAAATATGTTTTCCATTACTAGGCCCAATGTGGTTAATCAATGGTTCCACATGCCCAAATATATTATTACTGATCCAACGAGTATATCTGAGGCATCTAAATATCCAAAAGATAATAAATGGATCCTGTGATTTCATGTAGGGAATCCACTTGTAGACAAAGACTAGGTTCCATGGTGGGTATCTCCCCTAGAAAAATTCTCCTCAAATTTGAATGGCGTCCTATGAGTTGTCAAGGCATTCCCTCAGTACCCATGACATAGATAAAGTTATTCCACACATGAAAAGGTAAAAGGGTATGTATAAAATTTAAAATGGATACAAAATTAATTATTGAAATTAATTCAATGTAATAATAATGTTCTAAAATAATTCAAAACGTTCATTACACTTTCATTCATACAATTTGACAACGATAAATTGGACTTGAAACCCTTTATTACTTTTATTCCATATTCAATATTTAGAATTATTACTTTACAATTAATAATCACGACATATATGGATAATGAACAGAAACCAATTATCATTCAATTATACTTATCTATGCCATGTGATGTATATATAAATTTACTTTCCATTTACTAATGTAATTGTTTTTTATTAATTTGGACACATACATTACTAGATTCAAGTGAAAACCATGCATGTTTTGTCCCTGATCCTTTCAATTGTTTGATATAAAAAAAACTTATGCATTAATTCAAATTAATAGAACACCCTAACAGTGGAGTAGAAATTCATAATAAACCACTAAATTTATAAAATAGAACACAACTTTGTTGGGGTGAATATATATGTGGTCATAACCTCTAATGAAAAAAATTATGACCTGCTCAAAATTGTAATAATGGTCATTATTAACATTGAATTTGACTTAAATAAGTATCACACAATGAAATGGGAATTCAAGCAATGATTAAAGATTATAAAGTGGGATATATTGAAAGATAAATAATATGCTAGATACCTTGATCCTATAGCTCTATCCTCTTCTAGTAACATCATTTAGATTTTAATTGTTGAATAGAAAATGAAATAATAGATAAAGTCAAATAAAATAAGGAACAATAGATAGAACCAAAATACTATAGCTGATAAAAATATGACAAAAGAAATAATCCTTTAGATTATATAAAAAACCAGTGACTATCCAATGAGACACACATGAAGTTAATTTAATATCGAATGAAAGAGTAATCAATAAATATTTGAAGAGAGAATTTTGAGATCCAATGTGTTAGAATACATCAAGAAAGCTGGAAATGAAAACTGTGGAGAAATAATTAGTTTGTATAAAATTTAAGGAACATTCCATCATTTCACCATGTAAATCTGGGTCATATTGTTTGATGACAAGGTTGTCCAAAATAATCACTAACTGTGAGTCTCCTACTATCTAATGAGGGACCTCATAAACTTTCATTTTCATATTTTGATATTTCATTCATAAAACATGTTTGACTCCACTAAAAAAGATAGAATGATACATGCACTATAGCTTATGCCTAGAGGAACACATTCCTAAAAAATTTTGGCGTCATGAATCCCTTTATCCATAAATTCAATGTTAGAGAATCCTTTGTAATACCTTACATTGTTCCTACATAATGTACAACCCTATCCGTTTCACCACCGGTTGGGGTTCAGAGCTCTGTACAAGCATATGAATCCCTCGAAACAACCATGGAATCATTAATCATCGATAAATTCACTTTAAACAAGATTTAAAATATAAAAAAATGGATATTTTTACCACAAATATATTACCAGCTTCATATAAGATTTCCCGCTTAATGGAACATGTCCATGAGTGAACCTTCCAATGGCAGCAAAACACTGTCTAAGAAAAACTCATGCTCTGGTTACATACATTGGCCTACCACTCCCATGTCTCATCACATACATATTCATGATTCGATATCACCCATCCTAATGGTAATGACCAACTGTGTAGATACATTGCACTATGGTCAATATTTCATAATGGAAACTCCTCAAATAGAAGTATCAATATCAAACACAACCTAATTGAGATCATATGTGGGATATGGGTAATCATGAAAATGTAGAAGCTCTGAAATGTGGAAGAATTTTTTTAGGAATAGTGTAACACCCCAAGATTCCACGATACGCTTCTCTTTCAATAATGCAATAGCTTCCATTGTACGCAAGTTTGAGATTCTAACACACAATGACCAATCAAACTAGCCGTTATGAATAGAAATACACACTTTTCGAAATTATATTAATTATATAATTCAAAATGGACTTCATTTTTGTATTTGGAATATCGAAATTACCCTAAGTTTAATTTTTTGAATTTTTTTAGAACTTCCAATTTAATATGAATAGTAAAAAAAATACTTAAAAACATATTTTTTAATCAAAATAATTTATAGTGATAAATTATAATATTTATTGTTTTTAATGTATAATTAGAATATTATTTTACCAATTTATCCAATGGTGGTCATTAGAATTAATTTCACTTCAAAATTGGACATAAACAATTGTCAATATTTTGATTGATATTTTTTCTTAAAAACACTATATTTGTTTTGACAATGGGAATTAATAATAAAATTATTTAATGAAACTTATATGTTTGGAATTTTGTAAAATAGACACCATTTTTGAATTTTTAATATCAAATATAGCTTAGAGATAATTTTTGGTATTTTTCTGAAAAACAAAATTTTTTGATGAATAGTTAAACACCTAAGTGGTAGTTAAAAATCTAATTTTTTTTAAATGAAATTTTACCTCCTCCATGATTTGAATTTCAAAAATCTGACATGAATAATTGTCATTAGGAAGTAAAATGTGGTTCAATGGGTTTAAAATATTTTTTTGGTGAACAATATGTTTTAAGTTCTATTAATCGTGATTAAAGGTTTTTAGTGCAATTTAAGGTAAATATAATGTAATAATAATATGAAATTACCTTTACACTTGTCCTAACCTTATTGGATGAGTCGTGGCCGAACAAGACACACAATGGGTCAACTTGGGGACCCCATGAAGCCACATGGGTAAGAAAATGACATTAATAACATTTTATTTAAAGTAAAAATAAAATTGTCACAAGCATGTGCTGTTTTACTAAAACAATTATTAAACAGTGTTATATAAGATAAATTTTTGACTATAAATATTCATTGTAAATCTAACAAGATTTCCTACATCATGATATTTTTTTATAATTTTTTGGCATGCCACCATGATGATGCAGCGAATACATCATTTATTAACGATTTTAAGAAAATGAAAAGATAATGTAAAATCTAAGACTTACACTTGTCAGAAACCTATTGGATGAGCCGATTTTAAACCATTATCACCTTATCCTCAAGAAATATAATTGTGGGACCTTTGAAATCCGAAAATCACTTCATTATAATGTAACATTTCATGACTTTTCAAGAGTTCCCCTCCTCTCCTCTTATAAAAGGCCCCCACCTCTACCACCATATTCACACTTTCAAAGCCATTTGGAAAGGCCAAACTCTGACCCAATACTCTCTAAAAATCCCTATCATAATCCTATAAACCTCAATTTGGGCATAAGTCTTCCCAAGGAATCCTTTGGCTCAAATCAAAAAGAGTTATCCAATTTTAAGGTAATGTCTTCTCTTATGTTCTTTTGTTAAAATATAATTCTCCAACCCCTTAAACTCTTTTTATTCCTTTATTTTGTAACAACAACAGTATATTCAATATAATAGGATGTTGTTATGATATGTATTTGATTTACACTTACACACAGCTTCGTCTAATGGTTAAATAACATACTGTTTCTATGGGTGGCAAATTACTGCCTCACGAAACGATTATTATTCAATCTTCTTTTAACACATCTCATGGTGGCCATTAAGATGTAAATATTTTTAAATATGATATATATTATGTTTATGTATTCCTTATTATTCATTATTTTTCATTTATGGCATACCATTATGACTTCCATTATGGGTAAACACGATAATTTCATTTTAGGAAGTGTGGAAAAACGCCCCCTCAAAGTGATTTGAATCGTCAATGCCATATGTGGGTCATATAATGGATGGAGTAAATGATATTGAATATGGTGTTATACTGGATTTATAATATACCTTTATATCATTATGATTTCATTACATTAAATATGAAATAGAAATGAAAAGAGCGTTCATGCGTACGTACGACTTACCATCTCCATGAACGCTGCATTTCATTTACTACATCTAAATGTTATGTAATATCATAAATGAATGTATATAATAGATATGTATGACATATATGATATCTAAATCATGAATATAATTCTAGATATAATGGATATTTTACCACATGAGAAATTTTTAATTATAAGATGTTTATTTTTGACTCATGTACCAAACATAGACAAAACGACCATTATTAACTTAAATAATTACATAATGATCGTAACATGGTAATAAGTGATATAAAAGGAATAATGAACTTGAAAAAGGTTATTTAGAAAGTATAAATTTACTCTAGTTTACTATTCAGGAGGTTAAAGAATGATCGAGTCAAGTCGGACCTGAGGTAAGGGACTTCGTCTCAATCTCCTTTCATTTAGGCATATTTTCTTTTATACACAACATTCTTTTATATGGTGTATAATCACCTTTTATTTTTACGTTTATTCAAAATGAATCTTTTTATACGAAGTGTTTTACTAAATTACAAAAAGGGAATGTTTTTTTGTTGTACGTATGCGGTGACAATGACTTTTTCCGCCGCTGTGACCATTATATGAGTTTTGGCTTCCTCTACAAGCCATAACTTTTTTAAAATTAAAAATAAATACAATGTTTTACTTTTAATTTATTTTGGTATTGAAAATGGTTTTGATAATGTTTTTATTATATTAATGTGTTGTATTTATATCATGTGATTGAAATGTGTAAATGTTATGTTTCCTTTATGCATGTTTTATGTGATAAAATTATGTTATGGTTTATGATATGTTTAAACCTTTTCATATAAGGAATGCATTGGACTTAATAAGTGATGGGTGGAGCCCTATATAGCTCCTCGATTTATCGGCAGGTCTCATTAGACAAACTAGTGTCTTGGCATGAGGCCTTGACAAAATATTATTTGTAGTCTTGGCACGAGGCCTTGGTTACGTGGTTAGGATAGTCTGCCATTATGAATTCCATCATTATAAAGGTGGTTATTGATATTTCATGTGATTATTCGACCAGTAGAATATCCCTGTGAATAAGTAAACGGATTTATTTCATTTTATCTTTTCCATATTATGTTGAAGTTAATGTTTAAAAGGATTTTGTTTTAGTTATACATTGCCTTAAATGATTATGTTTATTTATGAAAGCTTCTGATATATTGTTATCTTTACTGAGCATCTGAGTTCACCCCTTTCTATGTTTTATTTTTCCCAGGATGTGAAGAAATATTTTATGACTGACCTACAGGGATAGTATGAAGGGGATATGAGTGTGGAATATGGAGACTATGTTATTGTAGTTTTTCACTTAATGATGTAATGTAACATTTATGAATGTATTTAGTGTTTCCAATGCTACTAAACTAATCGTTTTATCGATACTTGATCTTTTGTGATCATGATAATGTTAAGTGATAATGCACCGACTCTGGGTAACTGGGGTCAGGGCGTTATAGTTGGTATCATTAGTTGTTTAGTACTAACCTTGGAAGCTATATTTAGATAAACTCTTATTAGGGAACATATCCCTAAGATAGACTTTAAAGAATAGTATATAATAATTTTATAGAATTTTGGAATTATATAGATTTTGTGAGTTTTTTGAGAAATACATCCCAGTCTGTATACGTGCATGTAGAGGCGGCTCTGGGACAGACATACCTAGGGGTAAAACCCGAAAACACCACTTTGAGCTAGACTCAAACGGGAAATGGTGCATGACAACGAGCCTTGCTTCACTCTTGGTTACGACACTCCTAGGGGATATGCTTAGGATAATTCTCATTTTCATTACAAACCATAATAAAGGGTTTATGAGTATATACTTCATCAAAGAAAACATCTTTATGGTTATGGATTATATCCATAAACTGATAAATTAACGTTAAGTATTTTATATGTTTGGAATTATTCATTGCAATTCATAAACTGACCTATTTTATGCCATTGTATAGAAATGGCACCCAATATAAGGATTGTGAACTCTATCAATACATATGATCCAAAGAGTAAGAAGGATCATATCATTCACGGTATTAAGTCAACATTTAAAAGGGAAATAGTTTCCCATGTATTCTCAACATATGAAGAAATAGTATCATGTGTTAATAGGATAAGTAAATAATTCTATGAGTCATATTTCTTTTAAAGGAAGAAAGAGAAGAAAAGGATGGAAGAGAGAAAGATGGATAAAGGGAAGAGGGAAAAGAAATTTTTTCCAATAAGTGATAACTGTTGGAAGAAACACCTTGCAACTTGCCTGAAGGGAATGTGAGTTTGTTATATGTGTGGTGAAAAGGACACCATGTGCGTGACTACAAGGGTTAGAAAAAGTTTTCAAATGTACAATTCTTCATCTACAAGAAGTGGGGACACTATACAAACCAATGTCCAAATCATCAGAGTATGCCCCAGATGATGCTATTGGATAATAATCAAGTAATGATACTACCACAGATTAGGAGAAATTATTAGAGTTCTTATGTTGTTATTAAATAATTATGTCATTTGAGTGTTGTATCAACAATGTACTAGTTATAATAATTATAGAGTAAATAAGGATTGTACAGTATTACTATTTCATTAAGGACATGAGATTGTGTGGAACCATGAAAAGTGACTCAATAGCAGGTTAAATTTTTGGAAAATATATGGTTGAGAGAAATATAAACCATAATATGGTTCTGATACTGAGATAGTGATTTTGGAATAATACATGATTGATTTGGATTAATTATATTTGATATTCTTGATTTCCTTGAAGCTGATTTGTATACATTTTTGGATAGAAGGAGTATATCTAGTATTCTATATGGAGTAATGGATAATGAATGTAATCATTAAGGATTTATGGTAATTCAAGATGTTTCGGTGTTTTAAAAGAATGCATGATGAAGGTATTCACATGTTATTATGCGGAAAAAAGGATCTTCATTATTTTTATCTTCCATATAAAATTTGGACTGTGAGTTTGGACAGAGGTATTTTGGATAACTATAATGTTTGGAATAGATTATGTTGAACTTTGAATAGTATTATTTATCGATAAAACATATCTTATGATTATTTTTCAAATATTATAATACTATAGTTTTCAGAAAAGGACAACCAGCAGGTCGTGGGATAACCTACCGCGTCAGACAAAGCTGTAGGAATCGAAACGACAACCATAGTGCGACTGGACTTTATTACCTACTACTTGCCTATAGGAAGTCCCTGGTTATTAAAAAATATTTTTCTACATGGTATGTTTTAATATTTGTAACATTATATGATTAATATTAATATAATATTTTCGAGTTTGATTATCTTTTTGAGTGAAAGATGAGTTTGTGGTAGAAATTAATTGAAGGTTGAAACTCTACTTGTTAAGTATATATATATATATATCTCTTGTTCTATGAATAAATTAATTCTTAAACTTTATAAAAGGGATATAAAACAAAAAAATGTGTTTTCCTAATACCTTATGTTTTGTTGAACTAGTGATATTTCCATTATTGATTGATGGCTTTGAGGTCCTCAATTTTACAGTTGTTTGTGATTGATGACCTCAATCACTCCCTATAAATATTTACGTTTCCCTCCAATTATTTGTCTCTAGTTTCCACCAATGTTCTCCTAATCAAGATCATAATTTGGTGGTGACTTTTTCATTTCCATTCCTCTCTAATTAAGGATAAATTTTATTAACCTTATTTCTGCTGTTGGTTTTCCAAAAAGGTACTTTCTACTTTGAACATTTTATTTTAGAAGAACAATTTCAAATTGTGAGGGCGCAATTTATGGAATGAGGGGAGAATGTAACACCCCAAGATTCTAAGATACGCTTCTATTTCAATAATGCAATAGCTTGTTTTGTATGTAAATTCGAGATTCTAACACACTCCAACCAATCAAAGTAGCCGTTATGAGTACTTTTGAAATTATATTAATTTTATAATTCAAAATGGACTTAATTTTTTTATTCGGAATATCAAAATTATACTAAGTTTATTTAGTTTAATTTTATAAGAACTTCTAGTTTTTTATGAATAGTAAAAAAATACTTAAAAACAACTTTTTTAATCAAAATAATTTATAGTGATAAATTATACTATTGAGTGGGTTTAAAGTATAATTAGAATATTATTTTACCATTTTACCCAATGGGGGTCATTTGAATTAATTTCACTTTGAAATTGCATATAAAAAATTGTCAATATTTTGATTGATATTGTTTCTTAAAAACACGCTATTTGTTTTGACAATGAGAATTAATTAAAAAATTAATTAATGCAACTTTTCTGTTTGAATTTTTTAAAAATAGACATCATTTCTGAATTTGGAATATCAAATATAGCTTAGAGTTATTATTTGAAATTTTTCTGAAAAACATCAATTTTTGATGAATAGTGAAATCACTAAGTGGTAGTTAAAAAACTGGTTTTTCGTTTAAATGAAATTTTACCACCTCTGTGATTTGAATTTCAAAAATCTGACATAAATCATTTTCATTTGGAAGTAAAATGTGGTTCAATGGGATTAAAATATTTTTTGGTGAATAGTAACTTTTATGTTCTACTAATCGCGATTAAAGGTAATTAGTGAAATTTAAAGTAAATATAATGTTATAATAATATGAAATTACCTTTACGCTTGTTTTACCCATATTGGATGAGTCATGGCTGACCAAGACAATCCATGGGTCAACTTGGGGACCCCATGGAGCCACATGGGTAAGAAAATGACATTAATAACTTTTTATTTAAAGTAAAAAATAAACTATCACAAACATGTGTTGTTTTACTAAAACAATTATCAAATTGGGTTATATAAGTTATAATTTAGAATATAATTATTCATTTGAATGATAATATTATTTCCTATATAATGATATTTTTTTTATAATTATTAGGCATGACACCATGATGATGGAGTGATTACCTCATTAATTAATGATTTAAATAAAATGAAAAGATAATGTAAAATCTAAGACTTACACTTGTCAAAAACCTATTGGATGAGTAGATTTAGAACCCTTAAGACCTTATCCTTGAAACACATAATTTTGGCACCTTTTAAATCCAAAAATAACTTCATAATAATGTAATATTTCATGACATTCCAAGAGTGCCCCTCCTCTAATCTTATAAAAGGCCCCCACCTCTACCGCCTTATTCACACCATAAAAGACAATTGGATCAGAAAACTTCTACCCAAATAATCTCTCAACTTTCTCTCTTACTCATAGAATCCTCACTTTGGGCAGAAGTCTTCCCAAGGAATCCTTTGGCTCAAATCATAAAGAGTTACCCGATTTAAAGTTAATGTCATTTATTGTGTTATTTTGTTTTATTTTTCTTCTCCTACCCGTTAAACACTTTTTATTACTTTATTTTGTAACAAAACCAGTATCTTTAATATACAAGGATGTTTTTATGAGAGGTATTTGATTTACACTTACACACACCTTCGTCTAATGGTTAAACAACATACTGTTTCTGTGGGTGGAAAATTATTGCCTCACGAAACGATGATTGTTCAATCTTCTATTAACACCTCTCATGGTGGCCATTAAGATGTCACTATATTTATATATGAAATATATTATTTCAACGTATTCCTTATGATTCTGTATTTTTCCTTTATGGAATACCTTTATGACATCCATTATGGGTAAACATGATAATTTCATTTTAGGAAGTGCGAACTACCGCCCCCTCAAAGTGATTTGAATCATCAATGCCCTATGTGGGTCGTATAATGGATGGAGTAAATGATATTATATATGATATTATACTGGAATTATAATATACCATTATATCATTATGATTTCATTCCATTAAATATGAAATAGAAATGAATGTAGCGTTCATCCGTACGTACGACTTATAGTCTCCATGAACGGTGCATTTCATTTCTTACCTCTAAATGTTATGTAATATTATAAATGAATATATATACAAGATATGTATGATATATATGATATCTACATCATGAATATAATTTTAGATATAATTGATATTTTACCACATGAACAACTTGTAATTATAAGAAGTTTATTTTTGACTCAAATACCAAAGATCGACAAAACGACCATTATTAACATAAATAATTACATAATGTTCGTAACATGGTAATAAGTGATATAAAAGGAATAATGAACTTGAATAAGGTTCATAAGCAAGTATAAATAACTATAGTTTATTATTTAAGAGGTTAAATAACAATCGATCCATGTCGGACACGAGGTATGGGACTTCGTCTCAATTTCCATTCACTGAGGCATATTTTGTTTTTTACACATCTTTCTTTTATACGGGGTATAACCCCATTTGAAATTTATGTTTATTAAAAAGGAATATTTTTATATTAAGTGTTTTATTAAACAACAAAATGGGAATTTTTTCTTTTGTACGTATGCGGTGACAACGACTTCTCTTCCACCATGACCATTATTTGAGTTTCGGCTTCCTCTATAAGCCATAACTATTTTTAAATGAAAAATAAATACCATATTTTACTTTTCTTTTATTTTGGTATTGAAATTGTTTTTGAAATGTTTTTATTATATTAATGTGTTGTATTTATATCTTGTGATTGAAATGTGGAAATTTTAGGTTTCCTTTATGCATGTTTTATGTGATAAAATTATGTTATGGTTTATGATATGTTTAAAAATTTTCATATAAGGAATGAATTGGACCCAATAATTGAAGGGTGGAGCCTGCTATAGCTCCTCAATGCATTGGCAGGTCATATGATACAAACTAGTGTCTTGGCACAAGGCCTTGACAAAATATTATTTATAGTCTTGGCATGAGGCCTTGGCTACGTGGTTATGATATTCTGGCATTATGAATTCCATCATTATGAAAGTGGTTATTGATATTGCATGTGATTATTAGACTAGTAGAATATCCCTGTGAATAAGTAAATGGATTTATTTCATTTTATCATTGCCATATTATGTTGAAGTTCATGTTTATAAGGATTTTGTTTTAGTTATACATTTCCTTAAATGTTTATGTTTATTTATGAATTCTTCTGTTATATTGTCATCCTTACTGAGAATCCTAGCTCACCCCTTTCAATGTTTTATTTTTTCCAAGATGTGGATAAATATTTTATTACTAGCCTACAGGGATAGTCTGAAGGGGATATGAGTGTGGACTATGGAGACTATGTTATTATAGTTTTTCACTTGATGCTGTAATGTAACATTTATGAATGTATCTAGTGTTTCAAATCCTACTAAACTAATCGGTATTTCGAGACATGATCTTTTGTGACAATGCCAATGATACGTGATAATGCATCGACTCTGTGTAATTGGGGTCGGGGAATTAAAGTAGTTATCAGAGGCAGTTTAGTACAAACATTGAAAGCTAGATTTAGATAATCTCTGATTAAGGAACATAGCCCTAAGATAGACATTGAGGATTAGTATAGATGAATTACCTAGAATTTTGGTATTATAGAGATTTTGTGAGTTTTCCAAGCAATAAATCCCTGTATGGATACAAGCAGTAGAGGTGGATCTGGCATAGATGTACCTAGGGGTAAAACCTAAAAACACCGCTTTGAGCTAGACTCGAACGGGAACTGGTGCACGACAACGGGCTTTGCTGCACTCTTGGTTACGACACTCCCAGGGGATATGCCTAGGATAATTCTCATTTTTTTTACAAACCATTATGAAGGTTTTTTGAGTATATACTTCATCAAAGAAAACATCTTTATGATTATGAATTATATCCATAAACTGTTCAATTTACACTAAGTATTTTACCAGTTTGGAATTATTCCTTTTAATTCATAAACTGACCTAGTTTTTTCCATTGTATAGAAATGGTGCCCAGTAGAAGGATTGTGAACTCCAACAATATGTATGATCCAAAGTGTAATAAGGATAATATCTTTCACGGTATTAAGTCAACATTTTTAAGGGAAATAGTCTCTTCTGTATTCTCAACATATGAAGAAATAGTATCATGTGTTAATAAGATAAGTAAATAATTCTCTGAGTCCTATGGCTTTGAAGGGAAGAAAGAGAAGAAAAGGATAGAAGAGAGAAATACGGATATATGGAAGAGGGAAAAGAAGAATTTTCCAATATGTAAGAACTGTGGGAAGAAACACCTTGAAATTTGCCTGAAGGGAATGGGAGTTTTTTATAAGTGTGGAGAAAAAGGACACCAAGTGCGTGACAATAAGGGTAAGAAAAAATATTCAAATGTATAATTCTTCATCTGCAAGGAGTGGGGACACTACGCAAACCAATGTCCAAATCATTAGAGTATTCCCCAGATGATGCTATTGGATAATAATCAAGTTATGATTCTACCATAGATGAGGAGAAATGATTAGAGTTCTTATGATTTTATTAAATAATTATTTCATTTGAGTGTTGTATCATCGATGTATTGGTTATAATAATTATGGAGTAAATAAGGATTGTACTGTAGTACCATTTCATTAAGGATATGAGATTGTGTGGAACTAAGAAAAGTGACTCAATAACAGGTTAAATTTTTGGAAAATATATGGTTGATAGAAAGATTAACCATAATATGGTTTTGAAACCGAGATAGTGATTTTGGAATAATACACGATTGATTTGGATGAATTATATTGGATATTATTGACTTCCTTGAAGCTGATTTGTATAATTTTTTTGATAGAAGGAGTATATAAAGTATTCTATAAGGAATAAGGGATCATGATTGTAATCAATATGGATTTATGGTAATTCAGTATGTTATGGTGTTTTAATAGAATGCACGATGAAGGTATTCACATGTTATTACGTGGAAAAAAGGTTCTTCATTGTTTTTACCATCCTTATAAAATTTGGACTGTGAGTTTGGAAAAAGGTATTTTGGATAACTATAATTCTTGGAATGGATTAAGTTGATCTTTGAATAGTATTATTTATGGTTAAAACATTTCTGATGATTATTATTCAAATATTATAAATCTATAGTTTTAGGAAAAGGACAACCTGCAGGTCGGGGGATAACCCGTCGCGTCGGACAAAGCTGTAGGAATCGAACTCACAACCATAGTGTGATAGGCCTTTATTACCTTCCACTAGCCTACAGGAAGTCCTTAGTTATTACAAAATATTTTCCCATGGTATGTGTTAATATTTGGAACCTTACACGATTAGGATAAATATAATATTTTTGAGTTCTATTATCTTTTTGAGTGAAAGATGAGTTTGTGGTAGAAATTAATTGAAGGATGAAACTCTACTTGTTAAGTATATATATATATATACCTATCTCTTGTTATATGAATAAATTAATTCTTATACATTAGGAAAGGTCTTTTAAAAAAATGTGTTATCCTAATACCTTATGTTTTGTTGAACTAGTGATATTTTCATCATAGATTGATGGCTTTGAGGCCCTCAATTTTACACTTTTTTTGTGATTGATGACCTCAATCACTCCCTATTAATATTTACATTTTACCTCCAATTATTTTTCTCTAATTTCCACCAATGTTCTCCTAATCAAGATCATAATTTGGTGGTGAATTTTTCATTTCCCGTCCCCTCTTATTATGTTTAAATTTTATTAACCTTCTTTCTGACGTGGGTTTTCCACAAACGTACTTTCTACTTTGAACCTTTTAATTTAGAAGAACAATTTAAAATTGCGATGATGTAATTTATTGAAGGACGAGAGAATGTAACACCCCAGGTTTCCATGATACACTTCTCTTTTAATATTGCAATAGCATGCATTATAGGCATGTTCGAGATTCTAACACACCGAGACCAATCAAAGTAGCTGTTATGAATAGTAATATCGACTTTATGAAATTATATTAATTTTATAATTCAAAATGGACTTCATTTTTGTATCTGAATATCGAAATTATCCAAAGTATAATTTTTTGAAATTTTCTGAGAACTTCCAATTTTCTATGAATAGTAAAAAAATACCTAAAAACAACTTTTTTAATCAAAATAATTTGTACTAATAAATTATACTATTGAGTGGTTTTAAATTATAATTAGAAAATAATTTTACTATTTTATTCAATGGTGGTCATTATAATTAATTTCACATGACATAAAAAATTGTCAATCTTTTGATAGATATTATTTCTTAAAAACATGCTATTTGTTTTGACAACATGAATTAATTATAAAATTAATTAATGCAACTTATATTTTTGGAATTTTTTAAAATAGACATCATTTTTGATTTTGTAATATCAAATATAACTTAGAGTTAATTTTTGGTATTTTTCTGAAAAACATCAATTTTTGATGAATAGTGTAACCACTAAGTTGTAGTTAGATAACTGATTTTTCATTTAATTGATATTTTACCACCTCTGTGATTTGAATTTCAAAAATACGACATACATCATTGTCATTAGGAAGTATAATGTGGTTCTATGGGATTAAAATAATTTTTGGTGAATAGTAACTTTTAAGTTCTACTAATCGCGATTAAATGTAATTGGTGTAATATAATGTAAATATAATGTTATAATAATATGAAATTACTTTTACACATGTCCTACCCTTATTGTATGAGTCATGGAAGACCAAGACAATTCTTGGGTCAACATGGGGACCCCATGGAGCCACTTGTGTAAGAAAATCACATTAATAACTTTTCATTTAATGTAAAAATAAAATTTGTACAAACATGTGTTGTTTTACTAAAACAATTATGAAATGGTGTTATATAATTTAAATTTTAGACTATAAATATTCATTGCAAAGATAAAAATATTTCCAATATCTTGATATTTTTTTATAATTTTTAGGCATGACACCATGATGATGCACAGATTAACTCATTAATTAATGATTTAAATAAAATGAAAAGATAAGGTAAAATCTAAGACTTACACTTGTAAAAAACCTATTGGATGAGTTGATTTTTGAACCCTTATCATTACATCCTCTAAATATATAATTGTGGGTCCTTTGAAATCCAAAAAGCACTTCATAATAATGTAACATTTTATGACTTTCCAAGAGTGCCTCTCCTCTCCTCTTATAAAAGGCCCCCAAATATACCAACATATTCACACCATCAAAGCCATTTGGCTTGGCCAATAGCTTCCCAAATACTCTCTAAACTTCCATATCTTACTTCTAGAAGCGTCACTTTTCGAAGAAGTCTTCCCAATGAATCCTTTGGTTCAAATCAAAAAGAGTTACCCGATTTTAAGGTAATGTCTTCTCTTATGTTCTTTTTTTATTTTGCTTCTCAAACCCCTTAAACTCTTTTTATTCTTTTATTTTGTAACAACAAAAGTATCATTAATATACTAGGATGTTTTTATGAGATGTATTTTATTTACACTTACACACACCTTTGTCTAATGGTTAAAGAACAAACTGTTTCTGTGGGTGGAAAATTACTGCCTCACGAAACGATGATTGTTCAATCATCTTTTAACACCTCTCACAGTGGCCATTAAGATGTCACTATATTTATATATGATATATATTATGTTTATTTATTCCTTATGATTATGTAATTTTCATTTATGGAATACATTTATGACTTCCATTGTTGGTAAACGCGATAATTTCATTTTAGGAAGTGCGGACTACCACCCCTCAAAGTGATTTAAATCATCAATGCCATATGAGGGTCATATAATGGATGGAGTAAATGATATTATATACGATATTATACTGGAATTAAAATATACTTTTATATAATTTTTATTTCATTTCATTAAATGTTAAATAGAAATGAAAGTAGCGTTCATCCGTACATACGACTTACCGTCTCCATGAACGGTGCATTTCATTTCTTACCTCTAAATGTTATGTAATATTATAAATGAATTTATATACTAGATATGTATGATATATATTATATCTAAATCATGAATATAACTCTAGATATAATAGATATTTTACCAAATGAACAAATTGTAATTATAAAGAAGTTTATTTTTGGCTCAAGTACCAAAGATCGACAAAACGACCATTATTAACTTAAATAATTAGATAATGTTTGTATCATTGTAATAAGTTATATAAAAGGAATAATGAACTTTAAAAGGGTTCTTAAGAAAGTAGAAATTTACTCTAGTTTATTTTTCATGAGGCTAAAGAATGATCAAGTAAAGTCGAACACGAGGTAACGGACTTCGTCCCAATCTCCTTTCATTGAGGCATATTTTGTTTTATACACAACATTATTTTATATAGTGTATAAACGCCTTTGAATTTTACATTTATTCAAAAGGAATATTTTTATATGAAGCGTTTTACTAAATGAAAAAAACTGAATGTTTTTTTGTCGTACGTATGTGGCGACAACAATATCTCCGACGCTGGGACCATTATTTGAGTTTCGGCTTCCTCTACAAGCCATAACTTTTTTTTAAATGAAAAATAAATACCATGTTTTACTTTTATTTTATTTAGGTATTGAAAATGGTTTGGATAATGTTTTTATTATATTAATGTGTTTTATTTATATCTTTTGATTGAAATGTGGAAATGTTATGTTTCCTTTATGCGTGTTTTATGTGATACAATTATTTTATGGTTTATGATATGTTTAAACATTTTAATATAAGGAATGCATTGGACATAATAAGTGAGGGGTAGAGCCTTCTATAGCTCCTCGATGCATCGACTGGTCTCATTAGACAAACTAGTGTCTTGTCACACGGCCTTGACAAAATATTATTTGTAGTCTTGGCACGAGGCCTTGGCTACATGGTTATGATAGTCTGGAATTATGCATTCCATCATTATGAAAGTGGTTATTGATATTCCATGTGATTATTCGACAAGTAGAATATCCATGTGAATTAGTAAATGGATTTATTTCATTTTATCTTTGCCTTATTATGTTTAAGTTCAATACTAGAAGGCTTTGGTTTTATTTATACATTGCCTTAAATGTTTATGTTTATTTAGGAAAGATTCCGCTATATTGTTATCCTTACTGAGCATCTGATCTCACACCTTTCTATGTTTTATTTTTCACAAGATGTGAAGTAAAATTTTATGATTGACTTACATGGACAATATGAAGGGGATATTAGTGTGGAATATGGAGACTATTTTATTGTTGTTTTTCACATTATGAAGTAATGTAACATTTATAAATGTATCTTGTGTTTCCAAAGCTACTAAACTAATATGTATTTCGAGACATGATGTTTTGTGATCATTCCAAGTTTACGTGATAATGCACCGACTCTGGGTAACTGGGGTCGGTGCGATACAAATAGTAGCTCTAATATAAATAAAACTAATAGGCTACTAGCTTGATACTATCCAAGATATCTAAAGGCCTATCAAGGTGTACTGATAGATTCCCTTACCACTATATCCCTCCATGATGAAACATAGATAATGATAATAAGAAAACATGAACCCCGACCATGGTATAATAATAGTTGAAAGGCTATCATCATGAAACTATCCATGATCTATAATGTCCTAATAAGGTCTATAGACAACTTACATTTCCACTATCTCTCTCTCTGTCCAATCCTAAATGATACCCACAATAAATAATTATCCCAAACCGTGAACACCAGAAGACATCAATGAAGATCAATATAATAATTAAGACTATAATGAACAATAAACATCAACATCTTGATTAGTTCAACATTATCTGTATAATTTTTCAAGAGATGAGGACCTTGTATAGATGTTTCACCATCCTCTAACCAACACAAGGGTGAGATATGTGGCCAACCATACAACTCCATAAATGGATCAATCTGAATCTTCTATGGAAATATGTTATTTTATGTGAACTCATTAGGATGGATATACTTCTACAAAAAATTGAAAAAATGAATCTTGATCATAGAATTTTCTTTAACACTGTTACCATTCAGTCTATTTTTCAATCAGTTTGAGGGTGAAATGATATGCTTAGAAGAACATGTGTAACAAAATCTCTCTATAACCCCTACCCTAAATGTGAAATGGGAGTATATATTTGAAATGATAGTATGAGAGAACCTATATAGTTTTATGATCTCACTGACATATTTTCTTCAATGTTCATCCATTGAGAATTTCCCAAAGATAGGAATGATGTTTGGTATGTTTGACAGATGATCCATGACTACCCACACTACATTGCTACCTCAAGAAAACCTGACTAAGCCAACCAAAAGGTGCATGAATATATATTCCCACATCAATTATGGGAACATAAAATTTTTGTAACAATTTTTCTCTCCCCTTGTTCTCTAGCTTCACCTATTGACATGTGAGACAAGTAGTAATAGTTACTATTATTTGGCATTTCATCCCATGCCACTAATACTTGCATCACATATCTCAACACATATTAGAAATTCATAGCTGAGAATTCCACATAGAAACATGGGTCTCTCACATCATTTCCACTCTCCTATCTAAATAAACCAAGTTACTCCAATGTACATGTAGTATATAATCATCATCCATGGACCAATTTGAAGGAAAATATTCTCCGTAAATACATTCCATGAGAATAAATCATTCCAGATCTGAAAAATTACCTACTCCTAACCCTATAAAGGATGGAAGAGTAAACTGATAAGGTTATAATACATGGATACATTTTAATATCATGAAACTACACATTCAAATCAGATATCAGGTTCATTAATTTCTATTCATTTTTGGCTCCTTGGTGATCATATGAATATGTTTTTCGACTCAATGCATTATTCAACCTATTTACCATTCCAGGTGTATATGAATGCTAATAATCAAATGAATGAAGGTAATAATACCATATATACTATATTAGAATCAAATAATTATGAGTAATGTTATATTTCAAGCTATTTTGATCTATATACAACATAATTTTCAAACCCATCAAATATTCTCTCTTGTACCATAATGCATGTAAAACAGATGTAAAGTCAATGTCACGTGTCTTATAATATATCTCCTTATACATCAATTAATGAGTTTTGAATGCAATTAGTCAGTAATATTGATTAATAAATGAACAATAGATTGTGTGACATAAGTTATTGAACAATTTACTGCATCTATCAAGATCTAAATGAATCAGAATTATTTCCTAAGAAATCTTTTTTTACGCAATTGAAAGTATTCTTCACGTGCTTATGAACAACCAAATGTCAAAACCCACACTGTATTCAAAATTAGAGGTAAAAATATCATGATAATTCTTTAATTATGATTATGTAATATATAATAATCCTCTATAATATATTTATATAAAACATTTCATTAGGATTCTCACATGAACTACATCACACAATATGTATAGATCAACAGATACTCCCTAGTCTGAGATAATATATATGACAACCCTGCTTTTTATTACAACATAAACATGATTTATTACATAAAACTTCACTTGATACAACAAAGAAGATTGAGAGGTTTAGTGTCTTTGGAGCTTAGGATCATTACATAAAAACATAAAACATGAAAATACAACATCTTTATTGAAAACTTCCTTTACATGTCCACTACATTCCTTCTTACTTAGTATTGCATGGGATAACCTGAGGACATGCATAAGAAAAGGGTGAGCTATAAAGCCCAGTAAGGGAGTACACATGGAATAACATGAGGAGTAAAATACATGTTAGGCAATAGGCATATCAATAGATCATAAGAGAAACATGAACATAAAGGCATGATAAAGCATGATAATCATAACATGGAAATGTGGCAACAACACTTAACATTGAATTAGCATGAGCCAAGGCTCATTGCACATGGAGAATGAGTAAACCCTCATTGAACTTGAAGCACGAGTAAACCCTCATTGCACTTGTATTAGCATGAGTCAACACTCATTTCACAAGACGTATCATGATACTATACTTTACCCAATGCATTGGAGCGCTATCAGGGTGCACCCTTCTTAAACATTTCATTTCATGCATAAGTGTGCCACATGGATCATAAAACATGGATTCATAAAACATAATCATTTATTCCAAGATAAAGGAATGTAGAATTAGTACATGAAACTTTACAATCAATAAGTAAATGTGCATAAAGGTGAATACCCTTGATGGAGAAATGGGCACGATATTCACTACACAATGACATTGGCTTTGAAAATCGGTGCGATTTCGACAACGTAACAGCGTGACATAAGAATTCATAAAAAAAGGTTGAGGAGAGAGAAAGGGGTTCCTCATCATATTTAAATGTAATGGAAAGTAAGGAGGTAATATAGATACATGTCCCAACAATTGAAAAGTAATGTAGATTCATGATGGAAAAGTATTGCTTGAATGTAAAAGAAGAGAGAGAAGTTCCTTTCGGAATTTCGGCATAGTAACGGGTGTATATGGGAGGCATTTAATGAGAGATAAAGGGGTGTCCCATCATTCAAAAAATAATAGGGCAGTATGGGGGAGGTGTAAAACCATACCCCAACATTCATAATTGAAATTAAAAGGGAAATACAACTTAAAAAAAATTGAAAAAAAAGAGAAAGGAAGAAAAATCCCTTACTTGGAAGTGTGCTTCCAAAGGCTAGAGAGAGGCTTGTGAGAGGCTTCTTGGGAGCATGGGGCACCTTGAGAGGATTCTAGAGAGATTAGGGCAGAGGTTGGACGAACTCCAAGGGCATTGAGTGAGGAGGAAGTGGGAGCTTGGGTGGGTTTATATAGGAAAGGTGAGAGAATTCATTATTATTTTGGTTTGGGACCCCTTATATTAAAATAATCCAAACCACAAACCATCCCATGGTATTTTCCTATGTTTTCTGGAAAAGTATATATGAAAACAATATTTTACAAGGCCGAGGTCCGAACTTATTAAAAAATTAGGGTTTCTTATGTGGAGGTGAGTCACACTCCCATGAAAATTAATTTAAAAAGGCAAAGTGTTGAATAAGTCTTGAGGGCTATATTAATGCTTTGAAAAGTAATTCAAACAAACCCAAAACCTCATTATATTAATTATAAAACATATATTGGCCGAACATAAGGATTATGGTATTTTATTACATGACCATTGGGTCATTATGATGTCATAAAACACTTTATATATTTAAATGGTATTTAATTTTTACCCAAAACTTTGACTGTCTCAGAAAATTATGAAAAATTCACCATTGGATAATTTCGAAATCCTTATTCCAAAAATAATATTTATTTTATCTAAATAATTTTATAAATATGTGAATTTTCACTTTTAAAATAAAAACCGACATTTATAAAAAATTCACGGGTTTTGACAGAAATGGCTTTCAAACCTTAATAAATATTTTAATTGCATTCATCAAATTAAAAGATCATTTATATTTAATAAAAATTAATTTAATATTAATAATAATATTTTATTAAAATATTATTTAATTCAAAAAAAGTCCTTTAATTTAATAAAATATAATTCTGAATTAAATAACAACTAAAACACCATTTCTACCTTAAAAACTATTTACAATGTATCAAAAATGACTTGAAATTATATTCATTATTATATACAAAAAATAATGTACATGAACATGGTACTACTTATTTGTTACATAACCCCTTAAAATAGCTGCATAAGACCTAAGGGTAAGGTGTGCGATGGTGACAGACTCTTGGGGCGGCTCGAATAACATCGCTCGAGTGGTAATCTCTATCAACTTCCACTTTTCCCGTAGACGGTCCCATTCGATCTTGACATAATGAAGCTCAGCTTGGGCTTGGTCAAGGGCGAAGCGCAAAGACGCCACCTCTTTTCCAAGCTATAACAAATGGGTTTCATACGGGGCAATTCTACTGGATGAAGCCATCACTTCCTTTGTCTGAGTAACATTGGGTTCGTTAAAGCCATATATTTATACTACTCATGTGATCACTATTCAACGACTATAAAAGTAACAGTGACAAATCGTAACATAAAACCAAAGAAGTTGACATATTATAAAAACATTTTTCATAAAGATACATTTAACTAGATCAAGAGGGATTTTCATTAATGAAACTTTGGGTCGTTACAATATTACCCATTAAGTGAACATTGTTGATCTTTAAGTGGGACTTATATATCATTGCATAATGATGATTCTCTCTATATGTATTCAAAGTGTTCACTAGGTTTTTAGCATGGTCTATACATGTCTGAAAATGTAGCAAGATGTCATTTGTAAGGGCCCGAACAAAATAGTCCATATATTTGTTGAAAAACCAATTCATCAAATATATGATGTTGGAATGAACACTTATAATACCATATGGTATAAAAGTATATTATTATAAATCGTAACAACTATGTAAATTTGAACATCGTATATCTGAATCCTGACACCCACAGGTTGATTTATCGATGTTTGGTCGATCTTTGAGAATAACTATGCTCCTCTAAGCATGTTCAAGAGAGTATATTTATTAGGTCATGGTTTTTGGTTCATAAAAAATTCTCATTAAATCATTATTTATCGACATATATTTTATGTATCTCTTCCTATTTCTTGGGGAAATGTACGGGTGTACCCCAAGTAAAAGTATTGGGTCTAATAAAGCTTTTAGACTCTAGATCATCAAAATATATTTTGAGCACCTAGATCAAATAAGGATCCATCATTTGTGGTTGAATGGAAAGGATAGATTCTCCTAGAAAAAGTTATGTCATAAATATTACCTATTTTAAATGAGCTAATCCAAAAACTCATTATTAATTATTTCCACAATATGATCTGCCATGCCTGTAAAATCTATCTGAGGTAAGAAATTATCCCACATAAATATACAATAAATATGGATAGTAACTACACCAAGGAAATGATGAAATGGTAAAATAATAGTATACATGACCTTCCACTCACCCTTGTATAGAAAAATGATACCCCTGGTGATGTGAACAATACCCTACAGTGATAGTTTATACATAGGTTCTATAAAAAACAAACCAATTAATTCTAGGAATGAAATAAAAACTATCATCATAACTGAGAAAAGTTTCATAATTTGGGATGATATTAAACATCAAGTGTTAGACCCAGAATTTCAGTAATCCCTCTATCTACAATTCAAATTGTGTGCCTAGGTTCATCACCCCATAAAAGTACTGAATATCAATCTAGAGACCATCCACAAACGATAATGATATGAATTATTTAGATGAACCTGTATTGAAAAATGAACATACAATATTAGAGGTTTCATGAACAAAACCACATATTTTAGATGTTCCTGTAATATGATGTTTTGGTATTAGATACAAAAAATGCAACAGACCTGATCCAAATCACTATGATAGATCTGTACTACACTGGGATGGTCCACTGTACTGACGTATATAGGTATATGTATGCATACCACATCCATGAAGAACACAATGGACTATACTATATGTTCTACTCAAACTCTCTTCATGATGTGGCACAACTTAATATATCCTTGATGGTTGATATAATAGAGAACCTTTTACAAGAGGAAAAGGTGGAATGATATGATAGAATATGTAATGACTGACCATGTGAAAATAATAAAAAAATTTATTAGGGGTTCTACCACACTATAGATTCAGATACACATTTCTACAAAACTAATGACATATAAAAATTTAGACAATGTGTATATTATATTATCCAGTAAACTGATGATAAAACTCATGGATTTTCTTCCTACTACAAAAATAACTACATTAAAACATCAAACAATATCCATTGTTCCACGTACTATTAGGTTATACTAGGTTTCATTTAATGATAATATCTGTTTTTATGATTATATAATATTTAAGTAGGAAAATAAATTCACCTATAAGAGGACGAAATACCAGATCCATTACTCCAAATTTCTCACATGATAAAGATCATCAATAGCATGAAGTGTAATCAAATTATGAATCTATATAAAACACAATGAACATTCCATAAGATACCTAAAACCCCTATTCATGATATGGAACTCTCTAGTATGGTTTAATCTCAAATCCTGGGGGATGAATTAATCATATAATGTAGTCATAAATTACACTGAAAACAAACCATGATGATGATCATCTTGAGTAATCATATCCCACCATTTTTTATAATAATAAAAAATTATATAAGTAAATTTATTATCCATCGTATGTGGAGGAATATTGAGATGATCGAGTATAGAAATAATTCCATCATTCCAAGACTCAATATCCTATAGACCATCCTCCCTTAGAAAATGGGGAGGATGCCACTACATGAACTATGGAGTCATTCCATCTATAATAGGAATTGGTCAGAACCACCATATATGGATTGAATCATACAGATAAAACCATCTCTAATCTTATCAATAATTCCCAGATTTGTTATAAAAGGTGTTTCCTCATGTTTCACTACAAGAGGAATCACCGGTGGGTCAAGATTGATGACCTTAAATGAATGGTCTTTTCCACCGTCATAGAGAATGACCATATGAAATTGTTTGTGGAATAGATATAAAAATTCCAAGAACATGCCTTGTAATAATATATGTACATAGATAAGTGAATTAAAATAAATCCATCATAAGAATAATGGGTCACTACCCATATTACTACCCTAACAACATGATTATAAAGATACGGTATTGGGAAGTGTTCAACATTAAATAACAAATTTTCTAGTATTTGAAGGGTCAACTACATTTTCCACATCATTTATAAAGAACCATTGCATTTATAATTATCATTTACATTTTATTTTTGAATTTTTTAATATATATATGTATATATCGTATTGTTTCATAAGATGATTCATCATTCCCTGATAATAAAGGGTCAATCAATATATAAATGATAGTGACAACAATATAATTTTATTCAATCCCCCCTATATTCATTTTTAGAATGTAATACGTAATATATAATTTCTCAACACATTAAATTACCCCTTCAAACCCTTGATGTCTATACACATCATGTATTCAAACATGTATTAATTATATCACAACCTAAGAGAATATTATGTAGCCATAGGTACAAAGATGATATGTGTAGAAAATAACTATTTTAAATTAATCCATAAACCTATATAAGAAAACACTATATATATTGATGGTGAAACATTAATTACCCAACTCCCTACACAATAGTAAATTGTATCCAAGATATGAATATATAATAACCATTAGTCACTCAACAAACAATGGATACACAATAAATAAAAGTAGTGAAATTATCATATATGGCATGTAATATGCATTACATGTGAATTATAGGATCATAAAATGATGAATATAACTAGTATACTTATCTTAATAGGTAAATGTAAAATATCACTACATAGTATCAAATACCACATTTCGAGTGCATTACACAATGGTGAATGTTTGTCCAAATAAAAAACAAAAATAATGGACATAAATTTCCCATAACCATGAAATGTGCTATTTAACCTGAACATGGATCTGCTAGTCCTAGAACATCATAGAACTATGTTACAACATGTTATAATATATATTCTATATTTCCTAGTTAATAATACAATATATAAAGAAGATCACTCAAATTCCAATTCATGACATCCTGAAATGGGTTCCACTCAATGTTGCCTTGTGTCGGGTACCAAATAGACTCATGCATGCCTCAACATATCCCAAAGGATACTGACTAGTAGTGAGGGTGAAGGGTGTGTACATGGGAAATCTATGATCCCATGACAATGTGGGGAACAATGGATATAAACTAACATATAAATATTAGAAGTTGTATAAATAGTTATCAATTGGTAGTATAAGTAAGGATAATCATCCAAACTGTCACACCCCGACCGCGGACGTCCATAATTTTTCTCTTTTCTTGGACCCGGTTTAAATTTTTTGAAGATTAATTGTGATTGATGGTTTCGCACCGGTGTGCGGTCATCGCATCGCTAGCGGTGATCGTGCATTCGGCCCGGGTGACCACATGTTCGCCCGGCGGTTAAATTTTAACTTCTACTTTGTGTTCATAGTAATATAATTAGGATGGTTAAATTATTTTATTATCATTATTATTTTATTTATTAAGTTTGTTATTATTATTATTATTGTAAATTTTATAATTATTATTATCTTTATAAAAATTTTATTATTATTATTAATATAAGTTCTATTATTATTATTATGATAAATTTTATTATTATTAAATGGTTTGATTATAATTATACTTTTTATTATTGTTATTATAATGTTTTATTATAATTATTAATATTATTATTTTTATTATATATATATATATATATGCCTAAAACCTACCCTAACCCTAGCCATCCCTTCTCCCCGTAGCCGCCACTCTCCCTCACCTTTCTCTCCTCTCACCCGCTCCTCTCTCTTCTCCGTTTTTTTCTTTTTTTCCCCACCCGCGTCGTCCTCTCCTCTCGGCGCAGCCCGGCGGTTTCTCCTCCCCATCTCCGCCTCCCGACCAGCCAAGCCATCCCGGCCTCCCCTTCCTCCAGCGCCATCCCGCACTTCTCCCGTCCCGCTCACCCCAGCGCCGCGCCGCCCCGGTGCGTCGTCCGCCGCAGCGCCCCTCCGCGCGCTCTGCCTTCGCCACACCCAGCAGCAGTCCACCGCCTCGGCACCCTCCTCCTGCCCTGCTCCCTTCGTCGCCGCAACCGCCGGCACGCCAGCCGACCGCCGGCCTCCCCCCCTGCTGAACCCGCCGCCGGCGTCCCTCCACACTCCTGCCCTGCTCGCCCTGCACAACGCCACCTTTAACCTCACCCATTACCGTCGCCCTCTTCTGCTGGCCGTCTCCCCTGGATCTCTTGTCCGTATCACCCGACCTAGCCGGCTCCCACCTCCTACAGACCTTGAGCCAGCCGCCTTCACTCTATCCGCCTGTGTGAGTCCCCACCTCCATATTCTTGCCGCGTCGCACCCAGCAACCGCTCCTCCCAGATCCCCTCTCGTCCACCAGAAGCCTCCTCCTTGCGCCGGTTTCGCAGACCTCATCATGCCTCTAGTGCGAGTGACTTTGGCTCCTCGCCCTCGCACCAGCCCAACGCGCTCCGCTTCTCGCCGCTGAGTGTTTTTGATATCCTGCGCGAGCCGCAGAAATCCACTTGCCCCGAGACTCCACCTCTCTCGCCTCTACATATCTCGTCGCGCCGTCCCCTCCTCCGCCGTTCCGCACACCCGGCCTCCCCGCTGGCCTCCGCCCTGCTCCTCTCCTTCAGCGCCGACCGCCGACCGCCGCCTCGGCTCCTGCCCCATCGCTGCACCAAGCCGCAGCCGCGCCCTCCCCTGTTCCGGTTCTCCCCGCGGCCGCGCCTTCTCCCCTCCGCTGTAAGTTGTTTATTTTTATTTTATAATGTTTTGATATTTCTTTTATCATGTTAATAATAATGTTATTATTACATTATTATTATTATATCATTATAATTATAATTATTGACATTATTAGTATTATCATTATTATTAATATTATTAATATTATTATAATTATTATTATCTTTATTGTTAGAATTTATAATTATTATTATTTTAATTATCATATTATTATTGTTATTATTATTATTATTATTATATTTGTTATTATTTTAATTATTAACTTCTTATTATTATTATTATTATTATTATTATTTATTAATTGATTGATTAATTAATTGTCTATTTATTTACTCAATTAAGTATTTGTTAATTAATCAATTATTTAGTTATTAACTTATTTGTTTATTAATTAATTGATTAATAAATTATTTATTCATTTATTTATCTATTTATTTATTTATTTATTTATTGATTTATTCATTTTCTTTGTGTATTTGTTAATTAGTTATTTATTTATTTATTCATGTACTTATTATTTATTTACCTATATATATTTATCTTAGTGTTTTTATTTAATTTTAAATAATCCTTTTTCTGTTGCGGGTTGAGTGATGTGCACTTTTTCCACTGTCCAGCGTACACAGTTTGTCCGCAAAAGATTGTCCTACTTTCTGTTGAGGTTCCGCCGTCTCCGCACCTCAGTTTCGAGGGTGTTGGACTTTGTCACGTGGCTTCGGACACACGTCATGTCATCGCGCCTTGGTTCCCAGGGTCGTTTCACCGTCGCGCTTGGATCTTGAGGTAGGTCTCCCATTGCACTCGCCTTTAAATTAAGAATTTATTTATTCCTTGCCTTTTATTGAATTTCAGTAAATTTAAAGGAAAAATTTAGTAGTTTTTATAGTGTGGTGATCTGCTGATGATAAAAGCCGTTTTTAATTCTAGCATTTCATTAAAAGTGTTCTTCTTGGATTTAGTTTTGTGCTTGGTTCTTCCTGAATAATGAAAGTCATGTTAAATTGCGTTTTGAAATGTTTTTGGCGTGTGTAAATTTGTAGATGTATTGGTTATGGAAAATGGTGTTTTTATTTGAACCTTGAGTAGAGGAAGTGTCGTGTGACCTTTAAACTCGATTTTTTTGGAAACATTAAGCGTGGTTCTTGGTAGTTGAAAAAGAAAAATGTTTTCCTTTGATGCATGATTAAAATTATGGATTTCATTTGAGAAATATTATTCTTTCAAAAGGTGTTTAAAGGCCCGTTTGGCTCTTGATGAAAGTGGGGTGCGTTTGGAACTGGGAAAATGATTTATTACTTGTGATACCAACGTCCTTCGGGTTTGAGATGCAAATTTGAGTTTCTTGAATAATGTTCTAAGTGCGTTTCTGGTTTTCAATCGTGTGGCGTATGTCATGCCTCTTGGAAATGTTTTAGTGTTAGATGTTCAAAGTGTAAATGATATGACGGCCCGGTTGGCACTTTAATAAATGTGAAGTGATTATACTTATATTTATATACATATATACGTACTTGTGAGGGCATTTCTACAGGGGGACTTCCCTTCGAGGGTTGTCGTGTAGCGATGTCCGTGTAAGGGGTTGGCAAGTGCGGTGAGATGAGTCACGCGTGCGAGGGTCTCCCACTTACACAGTGTTACTAAACTACCACGGGTTCCTGGGCGTCTTGTAGATTATCGAGTGACGGTTGCTTGCTAACCCTGATTAGACGGGTTAGTACCCCCTGGAGTTACAGACAGGCCAGGAGGGATGTGCCACTGGTTGGCTGTTAGGGCGGCCAGTTGGTTATTGACTATGGAGTACCATGCCGACAGGTAATCTGAACCCGAGTACGTCCAGGGGTTTTCTAGGGATGTTCAGGATCGCCCATGGTTATTGCTGATAACTTCTGGTTTACTTTTGCTTGCACTTGGTTTTCCTTTCCTTTTTACCTTTACTTGCACTTGTTTTCCCTGCTTGTTTTCTTTCAGTCATATTTCACAGCCTATACTGTTAGACTTTGAGAAAAATGGTTTTCAAATGAAAATGCTTTATTCGCTTTGGGTTAGATTTGAAAATGTAACACTTTTCTTTTCAGAATGAGTTTAAAACTAATGAAATGGAACTAACTTTCGAAAAAGAATAAGGGAAATGTCTCGTGTTTGATTTTCAAGTAAAACATTATGAAAAATTACTTTTATACATTATAGTTCAAACCTGGATTATGTAGATTCTACATTTATTGGCAGTGATTTGGGACTTGTTGTTGGGCTCACCTACTGAGTACTTTTGTGCTCACGCCTATCTTTTACCATTTCAGTCGCAGGTCTTCTGTTTTGAGTCGCTCAGTGTTGGAGCGAGGTTGCTCTCTAGTTGGGTGGTGACCTGAGAGGTCACATGGAGGTACGTGGTTGTGTGGCTTTTATTTTCCTTTCCGCTGTTAGTGTTTATTTATTCTGTTCTATTTACTTTCGTTTTGGGCTGAAATCGTTCCCAACGATCAAGTCTTAATGCCCGGCACTGGTTGCCATCCCGGGGGGATCGGGAACGCCCCTCAGGACTTGCCGCGGACCGGCTCGAGTGACCGGTTCAGGGTCGACCAGGGCTGGTTCGTGACAAAATGGTATCAGAGGTGGTTCTTGTTATTTGGGTTGTCCGGTAGAAGGAGATTAGGACTGTCGGAACTCGAGAGGTAGGTACGGGAAGAGCGTCGCGAACTCTTGCTCGCACTGATCCTCGAGTTACCAGGGGTAGTTCGGGGATTGTGTCCTTGTCTTTTCTGGTTTGTCTTGGATTGAGAGATGATAATGGAGGCAAGCCGACGTTACATCGCGATTTCACATGGAGTAGTGTCCCATGTGGAGTCCGAGTACGTGGTTTGAATTCCTCCTAGTGGTCGACACTGACTTGGGACATGGCTCACTACCATGTCGCCAGGTTGAGTGTGACTACTAGTCCCTCATTTCAGTGGTTGATGCAAATTTGGATCCTGCTTTTGTTTTGGTTTGTGTGAGTGCGTTGTTGGGAATGAAAAAGGTTTTTGAAATTTGGACTGGTTTCTTTTAAAGGACTTTAAATATATGAAATGGGTTTTAAAACTGGAATCTCTTGACTTGAAAATCTGTTGTTTGCTTGGAATTGGATAAGAATGATTTGGGTTGAAACCTCGGTTCCTCTTTATGAACGTTTGCACGTGTGTGAGAATGCATGGAAAGTGTGTGTTGATGCACGTATGAATGGAATGTGGTTGAAGACATGTGCAACGGTTCATGAGATTACCTGGGTGTGTATTCGAAATTAAGGGCTTGACCTTGTTTTCTAAACTGGTTTTAAAGGGAAAATGGTTTTGGAAAGTTTTTGGTTTGAAAGTGGATTGGTTTTTGGAAAGTGATCCTGAGAAAGGGTGGTTTTGAAATCAAAAATGAAAAGGGAATTTTAAAGAGGAGATTTTATTTTGGGTTGTGTTGTATTTGATTTGTCCTTGTGCTGACTGTTTTTGATGAAGGCGCTTTATTGATGTTGCTTCGGTTTGATGTTGGTTTTGGCCTTGTGTTTTATATGTCGCTCTGGAAATGCCGCCCAGAAAGGTCTTTAAGGATTCGGAGATGTCATGCCCAGTTTTTAGTCCTCCTCAGACTTTGCCTGTTCTCCATGGTGATCAGGGTCCGTTAGAGGCAGTGGAATGGCTCGAGGAAGTGGAGCGTGTCTTTAGAATGTTGGGAACTCCAGATAGTGTTAAGGTTCGTGCAATTATGAAGTTGTTCGAGGGTCCAGCTCTGGACCAGTGGAAGGTGGTTGCCCCACCATCGGCGTAAGTTGAAATGATGTGGGATGTCTTTAGAATTGTTTTCATCCAATGGTTTGTACCTGAGGAAGTGAAGTTGGGGAAAAAGAGAGAGCTTGTGCATATTCAACAAGACCAACGGACGGTGAAGGCATATGTTGACCATTTCCAGGAACTGATCTCCTTTTCTCCAGATGTAGCGTCGCATGAGCTCATGAAGGCCTCTCTTTTCACTGGAGGTCTTCGTCCAGAGATCAAGGAGCGAGTCCTCCCTTATAAAGACCTTTGTTTCGAGAAGCTGGTGGAGAAAGCATTCTTGGCTGAGTTGGTTTCCGGTGTGCGGGTGGCTACTACTACAGCGTCCCCTGTTGTTGTTCGTAAGAGTTCCCCCTATGGTGAGGAAAAGGCACCAGAGATACCTGTTCCTAAGGAGTTGTCCCCTTTGGTCCCAGCTTCCAGTTCATCAGATCGTTCGAAGGTGTGCTATCAGTGTGGTCGTTTCGGGCATTTAAAGCCGTCTTGTCGCAACCCTCCGAAGACATGTCATCGCTGTGGTTGTCTGGGTCATCTGGAGAAGTTTTGCAAGAAGCGTTGCTTGAAGAGGAAGCTGTGATTGGAGAATGTCAGTACCTGACTGTGAGGCAGAAGATGCTTCAGCCATCAGAGCCCCAGCCACAAGTCTCGGGGTGAAGCTCGCGCACAGTCAGGAGTCCCCAGGGTTGTGAAGCCTTGGTCCAGGTTTTGTGTTCCGTGTTAGCAGTGGAACAATCAAGATCTTTTAGTAATTGTTTTTCTGCTGTTAGGTTTTGACGTAGTTGTATGTTCATTGTTTTACCATGGGGTTATCATGGACTTGTTTTATTATAATCCAAGTAGACTGGTTTATGTGGATGCGTTGTTTTTCTAAAAAGTGACAATGGACTTGTTCTATGATAAATCTAAGCGGACTTGTCGTGAGAATGTGATATTCTAAATCGGGTCTCCTTCCAAAAAGTGGGTTTGACTCTCGTGTGGGTTGACCCCGTTTTAGTTATGTTGTCGATGTGATTATGCTTTGTGGACTTCGGTGGATCATGTCTCCAATTTGATGTCGGTTAGATGTTTTTCTATGGGTTTTCACTGGTGTTGAAGGTTGTTGACTCTGGTCGAGAATTTAATGTCTGGACGAAGGTGTTGCTTTTCACTCGTGCTATGAGAGTTGGTTTAAACCGGTTGGGAGTTCCCGCGTCGACCCCCTTTTCTAGGGTCTTCCTTTTAGATGGTCAACTTTCCTGCACTAGTTAAGTTCTTGTGGTGGGGAGAACCCCTTCGTGTTCTCCCCTCAATCTCGGACCCCCATTTTCTCTTGAATCGGTCGGGTGTGACCTGTGTGGAGTAAGGTCATCCCCGAGATTCTCAATCCTCTCTGGTTTCTTTAGTTATGTTTGGGCATAGACTTGGTCTTTGGTTGACATGCGGCCTGGTGACTTTCTGGGGGCAGAAAGTGTCTGTGGTGGGGAGAATTGTCACACCCCGACCGCGGACGTCCATAATTTTTCTCTTTTCTTGGACCCGGTTTAAATTTTTTGAAGATTAATTGTGATTGATGGTTTCGCACCGGTGCGCGGTCATCGCATCGCTAGCGGTGATCGTGCGTTCGGCCCGGGTGACCACATGTTCGCCCGGCGGTTAAATTTTAACTTCTACTTTGTGTTCATAGTAATATAATTAGGATGGTTAAATTATTTTATTATCATTATTATTTTATTTATTAAGTTTGTTATTATTATTATTATTGTAAATTTTATAATTATTATTATCTTTATAAAAGTTTTATTATTATTATTAATATAAGTTCTATTATTATTATTATGATAAATTTTATTATTATTAAATGGTTTGATTATAATTATACTTTTTATTATTGTTATTATAATGTTTTATTATAATTATTAATATTATTATTTTTATTATATATATATATATATATGCCTAAAACCTACCCTAACCCTAGCCATCCCTTCTCCCCGTAGCCGCCACTCTCCCTCACCTTTCTCTCCTCTCACCCGCTCCTCTCTCTTCTCCGTTTTTTTCTTTTTTCCCCACCCGCGTCGTCCTCTCCTCTCGGCGCAGCCCGGCAGTTTCTCCTCCCCATCTCCGCCTCCCGACCAGCCAAGCCATCCCGGCCTCCCCTTCCTCCAGCGCCATCCCGCACTTCTCCTGTCCCGCTCACCCCAGCGCCGCGCCGCCCCGGTGCGTCGTCCGCCGCAGCGCCCCTCCGCGCGCTCCGCCTTCGCCACACCCAGCAGCAGTCCAGCGCCTCAGCACCCTCCTCCTGCCCTGCTCCCTTCGTCGCCGCAACCGCCGGCACGCCAGCCGACCGCCGGCCTCCCCCCCTGCTGAACCCGCCGCCGGCGTCCCTCCACACTCCTGCCCTGCTCGCCCTGCACAACGCCACCTTTAACCTCACCGATTACCGTCGCCCTCTTCTGCTGGCCGTCTCCCCTGGATCTCTTGTCCGTATCACCCGACCTAGCCGGCTCCCACCTCCTACAGACCTTGAGCCAGCCGCCTTCACTCTATCCGCCTGTGTGAGTCCCCACCTCCATATTCTTGCCGCGTCGCACCCAGCAACCGCTCCTCCCAGATCCCCTCTCGTCCACCAGAAGCCTCCTCCTTGCGCCGGTTTCGCAGACCTCATCATGCCTCTAGTGCGAGTGACTTTGGCTCCTCGCCCTCGCACCAGCCCGCCGCACTCCGCTTCTCGCCGCTGAGTGTTTTTGATATCCTGCGCGAGCCGCAGAAATCCACTTGCCCCGAGACTCCACCTCTCTCGCCTCTACATATCTCATCGCGCCGTCCCCTCCTCCGCCGTTCCGCACACCCGACCTCCCCGCTGGCCTCCGCCCTGCTCCTCTCCTTCAGCGCCGACCGCCGACCGCCGCCTCGGCTCCTGCCCCGTCGCTGCACCAAGCCGCAGCCGCGCCCTCCCCTGTTCCGGTTCTCCCCGCGGCCGCGCCTTCTCCCCTCCGCTGTAAGTTGTTTATTTTTATTTTATAATGTTTTGATATTTCTTTTATCATGTTAATAATAATGTTATTATTACATTATTATTATTATATCATTATAATTATAATTATTGACATTATTAGTATTATCATTATTATTAATATTATTAATATTATTATAATTATTATTATCTTTATTGTTAGAATTTATAATTATTATTATTTTAATTATCATATTATTATTGTTATTATTATTATTATTATTATATTTGTTATTATTTTAATTATTAACTTCTTCTTCTTATTATTATTATTATTATTTATTAATTGATTGATTAATTAATTGTCTATTTATTTACTCAATTAAGTATTTGTTAATTAATCAATTATTTAGTTATTTACTTATTTGTTTATTAATTAATTGATTAATAAATTATTTATTCATTTATTTATCTATTTATTTATTTATTTAGTTATTGATTTATTCATTTTCTTTGTGTATTTGTTAATTAGTTATTTATTTATTTATTCATGTACTTATTATTTATTAACCTATATATATTTATCTTAGTGTTTTTATTTAATTTTAAATAATCCTTTTTCTGTTGCGGGTTGAGTGATGTGCACTTTTTCCACTGTCCAGCGTACACAGTTTGTCCGCAAAAGATTGTCCTACTTTCCGTTGAGGTTCCGCCGTCTCCGCACGTCAGTTTCGAGGGTGTTGGACTTTGTCACGTGGCTTCGGACACACGTCGTGTCATCGCGCCTTGGTTCCCAGGGTCGTTTCACCGTCGCGCTTGGATCTTGAGGTAGGTCTCCTATTGCACTCGCCTTTAAATTAAGAATTTATTTATTCCTTGCCTTTTATTGAATTTCAGTAAATTTAAAGGAAAAATTTAGTAGTTTTTATAGTGTGGTGATCTGCTGATGATAAAAGCCGTTTTTAATTCTAGCATTTCATTAAAAGTGTTCTTCTTGGATTTAGTTTTGTGCTTGGTTCTTCCTGAATAATGAAAGTCATGTTAAATTGCGTTTTGAAATGTTTTTGGCGTGTGTAAATTTGTAGATGTATTGGTTATGGAAAATGGTGTTTTTATTTGAACCTTGAGTAGAGGAAGTGTCGTGTGACCTTTAAACTCGATTTTTTTTGGAAACATTAAGCGTGGTTCTTGGTAGTTGAAAAAGAAAAATGTTTTCCTTTGATGCATGATTAAAATTATGGATTTCATTTGAGAAATATTATTCTTTCAAAAGGTGTTTAAAGGCCCGTTTGGCTCTTGATGAAAGTGGGGTGCGTTTGGAACTGGGAAAATGATTTCTTACTTGTGATACCAACGTCCTTCGGGTTTGAGATGCAAATTTGAGTTTCTTGAATAATGTTCTAAGTGCGTTTCTGGTTTTCAATCGTGTGGCGTATGTCATGCCTCTTGGAAATGTTTTAGTGTTAGATGTTCAAAGTGTAAATGATATGACGGCCCGGTTGGCACTTTAATAAATGTGAAGTGATTATACTTATATTTATATACATATATACGTACTTGTGAGGGCATTTCTACAAGGGGACTTCCCTTCGAGGGTTGTCGTGTAGCGATGTCCGTGTAAGGGGTTGGCAAGTGCGGTGAGATGAGTCACGCGTGCGAGGGTCTCCCACTTACACAGTGTTACTAAACTACCACGGGTTCCTGGGCGTCTTGTAGATTATCGAGTGACGGTTGCTTGCTAACCCTGATTAGACGGGTTAGTACCCCCTGGAGTTACAGACAGGCCAGGAGGGATGTGCCACTGGTTGGATTTTAGGGCGGCCAGTTGGTTATTGACTATGGAGTACCATGCCGGCAGGTAATCTGAACCCGAGTACGTCCAGGGGTTTTCTAGGGATGTTCAGGATCGCCCATGGTTATTGCTGATAACTTCTGGTTTACTTTTGCTTGCACTTGGTTTTCCTTGCCTGTTTACCTTTACTTGCACATGTTTTCCCTGCTTGTTTTCTTTCAGTCATATTTCACAGCCTATACTGTTAGACTTTGAGAAAAATGGTTTTCAAATGAAAATGCTTTATTCGCTTTGGGTTAGATTTGAAAATGTAACACTTTGCTTTTCAGAATGAGTTTAAAACTAATGAAATGGAACTAACTTTCGAAAAAGAATAAGGGAAATGTCTCGTGTTTGATTTTAAAGTAAAACATTATGAAAAATTACTTTTATACATTATAGTTCAAACCTGGATTATGTAGATTCTACATTTATTGGCAGTGCTTTGGGACTTGTTGTTGGGCTCACCTACTGAGTACTTTTGTGCTCATGCCTATCTTTTACCATTTCAGTCGCAGGTCTTCTGTTTTGAGTCGCTCAGTGTTGGAGCGAGGTTGCTCTCTAGTTGGGTGGTGACCTGAGAGGTCACATGGAGGTACGTGGTTGTGTGGCTTTTATTTTCCTTTCCGCTGTTAGTGTTTATTTATTCTGTTCTATTTACTTTCGTTTTGGGCTGAAATTGTTCCCAACGATCAAGTCTTAATGCCCGGCACTGGTTGCCATCCCGGGGGGATCGGGAACGCCCCTCGGGACTTGCCGCGGACCGGCTCGGGTGACTGGTTCAGGGTCGACCCGGGCTGGTTCGTGACACAAACAATAAATAATAATCAAAAGATAGTTTCTGAATCTTATAAAAGATGATTAATTATGTCATGTTTCTAAAAACATGAAAAAAATTATATAAGTTGGAAATACATGACTTATAAAATAATTTATATGCATAAAAAAACTACCCAATCATCCTGAACATTGTCATTGTCTTCTCCTACCATGCTCCATCCTAAGCCTGAAATAATGTCAAGGTGTCCAATGTTTGACACTTCCCCTTATCTACAACTACATGCATATAATGTTATCATGATTAATTGAAAGCTCATATTATGTGTGATATAATTAATTTAGACCACTACCAACCACATATATGACATTCAATTTGGGAATATATATTGACAACATAAAGGTATATATATTAATGTAAAGTAGTACAAAAAAGTTAAAAAATTATACATGTTCATCCCCAGCTAGTGTTTGATCATATAATTATTTTCTTATTATCATTTAAATATATTTTTTATATATATGTCATCTGATATGTATAAAAATTGAAAATATATCATGATATAATTGAATAATAATCAATGGAAACAACAAGGAATCATATACCTCAGGGGTCAACCAACTCATAAATGTATATCATGTTGTATAGATGTTTTGGGGTATGAGTGTAATCCATGTTATCATAATATCTATAAGATAGTTAAGGGATCATATGGATTCATTCCATGAATATGATTGTATAAATGTTCCTAGTTCAATGGTGGGGGTGCCCCATTGAAATTTACTCTTGAAATAAAAATGGATTTCTCTATGTAATTAAGGAATTCCCTATGGAATCAAAGGCTGGATCAGGACTTAATAATATTATAAATATAATAATGTCTATATAAAACATTCACCTTATACATAATTCATAATTTAGTTTATGTCTGTGTAATTCTATGGTTATTTAATAATTATTAAGGTTCATTCCATTTCCATTAATACTAGGTGACAAGGAGAAATCAGACATGAAACCATATATTAAATACATTACATAATAAATTATTATTTTCTATTCCTTATCATTTCATTAAAATGATATGTTGGGATAATAACAATAATCTAATTACCATTCAATTGCATATAATAATTCCAAGTGATATGTATGTAAATATAAATTCCATTTACCAATTATAATAATCATTGATTAATTTTGATACCTAAATTAGATGGGTCAAGTGATTTATATATGATTTTTATCTATTATAAATTCATTTATTTGATTCAAAATAAAAACAGTCATCAAATACAAATAATAACACGGCTGAACAATGATGGAGTTAGTCATGACAAACAACTAATGGCATAAAACAGATAACACCCTATTTAGGGTTAATATCAATGAGGTCATTACTTCAAAAGACAAAAATATCAACTATAAAATAGGCTTTAGAAAATAATAATGATGATTATAAGCATAGAATATGAATTAAGTAATCCACACCTATAAATACTGGCTTGCGTACAATAATAACAATTTGTAAAATTGTATGTCTTTGAGTGATATGTTGTAGAAAACATACCTTCGTCATACAACACACTCATCGTCCATTATATAAATTATCAGTATATTAGATCAAAAAAAATTCAAATTGAGGCTTTTTATCTCACATAAAAATAGAAAACCAAATAGGAAAATAAACATTTATTTGAGACTAAGGATTAAAGAATGTGCCATCGACAATCCAACAAGACCAATTGATCTCTAATACAAGACCAGATGAATGACTTATCAGGAAATCTATAAAGAGGTACATGGGTTCTATAATGGGTGAGATAACATCCTAACCATAATAAATTATATGGGGGTGAAATATTTAATTTAAATGAAATTTTAAGTGTAAAATTATCATTTCACCTAGAAAAACAATATCACATGGTTTGGCAGTACAGTTGGCCTTACATTGCGTTAATCATGCACCTCCCACTTCATATGGAGGGAATTTTAATAATTTCGTATGTATGGTTTTACTAATCATATAAAAAAACTATTTCATTCATCTATAAAATGTTTTAGAGCTACCATCACAAGCATGCATCCCTAGAATAATGGTTCCATGAAATCATGTTGACTCTTGAAGTCCACTGCCCCAAGCATAAATGTTTACTGAAACAATGTTGTATTGGTAAAATAAATTTCGACTAACCATATAGACCATTCCATTGCACCTCAAGACTAAATTCTCAGCTCGAAAATATCCCCAAACAACCCTGAATCAACCATGAACTCATTAGGTAACAATATCAAGTCCACAAACATGAAAATGACTAAAATGTAATGAATTATATCTCATAAAAACAACATGTAATTACTCATATGACAAGAAACTAAATTGAAATGAGAACTCAATATTGATTTATTTAATTATTCTATTAATTTAGTAAAAAATAGTTTGAAATTATCTATTATTTTAGTTTGTGAATAATATGTGACAATATTCATCAATTTTTTTTTTCATCTACATCATGGACATTGAAGTTGACCTATTGATTCAAAATAGTTATTTATTGGTCATAGGCCCATTTGGATCATCACATACATCCAATACCAATATTCATTCTTAGATATTTAATGTTTAATTTATAAATATTTACTATTTTGATCATTTATATGTTTAATAGATTGTTTTTATTTTAGTAAATTTTTAATTATAATATGACTTTTGAAATATAGTATTCCTCCCCAGGTTTCTCAACCATTTAATCAACAAATAATTAAATATTTATTAATATAATTAAAAACAACCATCTAGGGGTTATAGTATTTACTATTGTGTAATGATACAATATAAAGAAATTACCTTAATATTACACACAGTTTACCTTCTTCAAACTAGATATTAACCTAGATAGTATGGAAAATGATTCACTAGAAAACACACCATGTAAATCGCTTACATGTAATGTACTCCATGAGTTTTGTGGGAGAATATATAGAGTCCAATCTGTATTGTGAAATTATCGCATGGCATAGGGAATAATATCCACAAAAATATTAATGTTACATGGAGTTTATTCATTATAAACATCCAATAACCCATACATTTCAATGAAACAATACATGTTGTGTCCATAATAATGTATCATAACATAAAGTAAGAATGACTCACGACATGTAATTGGATTTCCATGTTGTGTACCCAACCAATTTATACAAGAAATAAAACAATATTCATACTCTACCAACCCCATCAATATTTATTCCATGTGTACTATATTTACCATTACAAGGGATATGACATGTATTACTTTAAATTAACTATTTAATTAATTTATATATAAATATGAACCACTTAACATTATAATTTTTAAAATCTCAACTAATCTAATCACATTAAAAAATTTCATGAGATGATAATTAACATTTTCTTTCATGTGAAATTTTATTGATTTTTTCATATCATCTAATTATGTAATAAAATTTATATATTCTATAGTATATTATTAGAGTATATATGATCCCAATACATAACATATAGACCGAACCAGTTCCAATCGAGTTTGTTCTTTTATAATGTTAATTAATAATTACATTATATTAATACATAAAATTAATTTGTTGAATTTATTTAGAAACATAGTGGATGTGTATAACCATGACAGATCAGATGAATGAAAAATAAAATAAATTAGTTTAATAGATTGATAATTAATTTAATTAATTAGTTAACATTAATATTATAAAAATAACTTAATCAACTCTTTTCTATTAATTTATTTTTTTGTTCCTATTGCATAAGTGGATGATCAGGAGAAGATATCATTCTATTTATGTGTATAAAAAATTTTAATTTCATTTTTTCATTGTACTTTTCAATTATTTTAAATTAAATTGATATCATGCAATTCATCTTCTCTTGTTATTATGTATTATCCTACATTCAAAATGTTTCCATTATGAAAAAAACACATCATGGTTTACTTCCCCAGTGAGGGAAGTAGAATCATTGTATGGTTTGATCTATAAGGGGCATGGATTATATTTTATATAGATATTAGGTCAAACCAAAACATTTAGGTAAATGAGATATAGGTGTGAAACTATAAATTCAATCCTAGACCATCTCTAATGATTTTCCCCCTATGATCAATGGTTTTTCTATTGCTTTATTAGTAAACAAGTTTCTTATGAAGTCTTGCAATCATTCCATGTTTTATTAATATTATTTTATTTGACTGAATGATTTATTTTAGGGGTGAAAGGTTTTTATTTTATAAAAAAAATTTAATAATATGAAATTATTTAAATAAAATAAAAGTATTATGCAGAAATATTTTATATCTTCACATTAGCTAGTTAAGTAAAATAATCATAATAATAAAAATAACATGTAAAAATTTATAATATTTGTACATTATAATCAAATTTATTACGTTAATATTAATTAATTATTAATTCCATTGACAATCTTTAAGAAACATAGGAAATGGTCATGTTCAGGACATAATCTAGGGAATGTTTAATTATCAAGAATTCATAACTAATATTATGTATTACTTAATAAAACATCTATTTAATTTAATATTCATATTATATTCAAAAAATTTGGGGCCAAGTGTAATGAATATTTGATTCATGATTTTAGGATTAGGGTTTCTAATCAAACAAAATAATGAAATGCTAGTCTATAGTTTAGATTTTTATCTACCAAAACATATTATTATGGTATTCATGTCTATTATATTGATCATTAGGAAAGAAATATTTATCCTTCTAAGATTAATTCTTATTGTGATAATAAATTCTATGATCAGTTATAAGGGAAGTTGATATGTGATAAAATAATCAGACACATAAAAAATGAAAATTATTTTCTCATATAATTTGTAATCACGTAATGTACGATTAAAAATAATATATTTAATATAAAAGTATAATTGGATATGTAAAAAAACTATAAAAACAACTTATCTCAAGTCATGTTCCCATTGGAAAAAATCTCCAAGAATGGGAAAAAATGTTTGAAACACATTAATTTCATAGAATAATTGGTATGTGTTGGATTTACCCAAATATTACCATCATTTCAATAAGTATAGGTGAATAAAAATTGCATCACAATATATATTGAATGTGATTTCCATATTATATCTTATCTTTTATGTCATTAGAAGATTAAAGATGTTCCAAAGGTGGAATGAGATTCTTAATACAATATTTTAGTGTAAACAAGAAGTTGGTTCTTTGTTATTAATAATATATTCATGTATTGGAATACATTATTTACAAATAAAATTTTATTCGGATAATGTATCATCCTTAGATGTCATGTAACCATCACTACCACCAAGGTTCTCTTTATTCATCCACGACCAGATGAATAGTATAGAGAATCTAAACATAACTTTTTACCTATACTTCACAATGAAAAATAATATTTGGTGGAAACTTACATCCTCAATCAATATAGTGAAAATAAAGAAAGACAATTTCATAAAGCGCATTGAATTATTATGATGTTACTGTAGTTAAATTGTTTTTTCAACGATTATTAAAAATAAAAGGGTGGATAGTGACTATAAAGATATTTACATCTCATATGAAAATAAATAGTCAACATATGAATTTTAAAATAACTTAATTTATAAGTACATATAATATTATGGATCATTAATCATTGATAATATTATATATCCTAGGCATCGTAGATGTTAAATAATGTATTTTTTACATCTAAATTCTACATTGAGAATTAATAATTTTCATAAATATTAAATGACTTATAGTGAATTCAACAAGAGGATTAGAAAGGGATATTTCTATGTGAGTAGTTAGAAGAAAAAAATATAAATTTTCATAAATTGATTGATGTCAGTTATAATGTTTATTACCAAAACATATTTCATATTATCAAGCTAGAAATAATGATATTTTATTTCACATTTTTAATAAATGTTTTTATGGTACATAAATAAGAAATAATGAATCAGTAAATCTTACATAACATATATTAATTATAATGAATAATGAATATTAAATATAATAATCTTAGCCTATCGTGTAAAAATATATGATAGTTAAATAAAATTGAATGTTTTTTTCCTGGATTATACCTAGAAAATTTATTTAGTCAATAGTGAACAATAATATTAGGAATGAAAACACACTACATATAGTGTTTTATATAATGAAATCATTATAAATATTGGTACAGAACATATGTTTTATAAATAGATAAAAAAATATGAACTATTATTAAACTAGAAGGAATTTAATATATTATTTCAGATTCCATTAAAATTTTAGAAATTCATATTGAATTAAATGATTTAACCTGATAAAGATATTGGAACCTATCAACTAACTTGTTTGAAAACATATTATCAAAGTATTTATTGATCAAAAATATCGAGTAAAGGTAATAAAAAACTCACATTTACATATATTCAACAATATAGTGATGATTATAAAAGTAATATCAATGATGGGTCATATAAATATACATCCTAAAATAATGCATAATTTCATTGAATAAATTATAGTGATTTGGTATATGAATTTTGGGATCTACTATGTTCAGTAGTTGGAGTAGTTCCAAAGATACATACAACATTGAAATTCATAACCAAATAGGTGGTAACTGTTCACCCTAGGGCTGATACAATTTTTTAAAAACAATGATTCTTACAATGAGGAAGTAAATTATTACAAGTCAATGTTGAAATATTTTAATAAATTCATTTAATGGACTCTGAGTATCATGATTTAGTATTTCATAACCAAAGAGGTGCCTTCAACAGATACATGTGTTTGTAATATCCACAACAATTATATCCCATTATGAACATATATGGAGAAATGTAACCCTCATTCATAATAGCTTTTAATATATCCTAGAGAAGACAGATGATAGACGATGAATTAAATTTCATATCCTCCAACATGGATGTTGTGGAAAACAACCGCCAAAATCCACTAGGTATCAATTTCCCTAACGAAATAGGTAGAATATAATATGATATAGATTATTATAAGACATATTTATTTGTCACAACCATAATAAGGTAAACTATGCATCCTTAAACTCAATTTTATCTATCACCTCTTGGACACCCATATGTCAACAACAAGGACTAGGTATCATAAAAGAATAGAATTAAATATAACAATAAAATGTATGAAAAAAGAATCACATTAATAAAAAAGTATGATAAAATTATTTCATCATTATCCACCAGTATTATTGGTTTCCCTTACACGACTAAAAACACCATCATCAATCCTTATATATCTATAACATTTTATTAGCATAATAGCAGTTACCCCTACCATTTATCCCCAATCTATCAGTGATAACAAGTACAAATCATGTAACTTAACACGTATCCATATTAAAATAATTTTCATTATGAAGTAAAAAAATTGTTAACATATATTCTTTGACACTGAATAAATGAATCCATACTTCTCAGGAAAACATATTCTCTTCACCCAAAACAATCTTCATTGACAGTGAAATAATTTGTTACCATATATAATTAACTGATTCATTTAATGCTTGAAACAACAATTGACAACCTAAATAATCTAATAACAAAAGAAATAAATTATATAAATGATATTTTGTAAAATATTTATTTTACTAGGTTTATAATGAAAAATGATAAAAATTAAAATTGCATATATATTTAGTTAACAATAAATACAAACATTCCATAATTTAAAAGAATTTATAAGAAAAAAAAAACCGAAATCATAGCATATACAAGAGATTGAACGATATCTATAAAATCAAGTATAAATACTGAAAAAGATTAGGGTTCAGAAGAGCCTTCACTTTTTTAATTAAATGAAAAGAATTGTGAGAAATACGACATTAGAAATTAGCCGAACAGAGGCAGGTAAAAACCATACCACAATAATCAACATGGACTAAATGACTAAAAAATTAGTACCTCTAAATGACCTACTAGAGATAACCTCCATATTTTCTCTTTTTTAGAGGTAATCCACCACTTGATTGGATTCACAGAGAGCGTGTGTCACTTCAAGGGAGATTCATTTAGCATGTTTAAGGCACTCCACCCACCCCAGAAGCTTCCTCCATGTCACTTTCTGTAATTGGATTTTCATAATATGGATAACAAGAGATGAATTTGATTCTAACCGTAGATCATTCCATCCATTATGGACATCTTCTCTAATTTCTTTAATAATTTACCATAGTGTAGCTTCAATAGCCATAGAATTTCCATTGTATTGGACGAAGCTTCCATTAACAGGAACATGATATCTGCGGAAGACACCTCCATATACTGTCGATCCTAGTGCTCTATATGCAACTCCATAAATTTCTAACATTAACCACTGTGGGATTGGTGGAATACATCAGATCTATTTTACCCTGGGAGGATTATTTTAATTTCTATATACACCAATATGCCTCAAAATAACAATTTCATATCCCTCATTATTAATGGACCTAGTTTGAACATGAGAAGAAGATTGAACAACCCGATGACTATCATGAATAGAAGGAGGAAATGAAGGTTTTTTATTGGTGAACATCAATCATTTATTTTGCTTCATCAATAAGAAATTCTAGAAACTGTGGCAGAAATATGAAAGAAATGAACCTTCTCACTGCTAGTGTACATGCAAATAGTCTCCATCATAGTTCAATGGAATGGAGCTCCAAATATTACCAAAAAATGTCCGTCATATGTGGGGAAATACTCCTTCAAATGTATATGTTAACAAATATATGTTACATAAACTCATCCCCTCTATTTTTGAGAAGACATACCAAGAAAAGACTCCTCCCAGTTCATGTATTAGGTGTTTTAGGGGGTGTATTTTCTTCCAGTTCATCCTTTACAGAAAACAATCAGTAGGGGGAACAAAAGGCATGCTCATTCTAGATATCAACAATGGTGAATAGGCCGAGGGGCCAAAAACGAGTCTATAGCCTTCATTTTTTATTAACACAACATTCAGGTTGTTCACCCACACAAGAGTGTCCATATCATAGAACAAATATCTGGACATTTCCATCAGCATATGGTTAGGAAGAATCATCCACAAGGATTGGTTAGTAGTAATATCAGTAATTGTTTTATCCCTTAGATATTATGGAACATTCTTGTCAGTGTAGATCGGACTAGAAAACCAGTTGGCAGACCAGTAGATCAATGCAGAATGCTTGCACACAATCTACCTTGAGCATACCATAAGATCAGAGTAGGCCTACAACAATTCATGCCACACTGAAGAGGACATGTAGTCACTCCAACCATTATAATGTTTCTCAACAAATCAGATATTTAGAAAATCAATGGTTATATTAGAATTAGATAGCATATTCCATGTGAAATTTATGATCATATAGTCATTGAATATTTTAATATAATTAACACACATTCCACCCATATAAAATGTTATAACACCATCTTTTTAGAATACTACGATCAATTTCTTATCATAAATAGATCCATTCTAAATAAACATCCATATTTTGAAGGTAAACTCTCTCACAAATGTTCTAGGCCCTCTATATAAAGAAACATAATTGATAGAAATTGTTGTCATAATGGAATTTACTAAACAAATTCTGCCTTCTTGAGATATAGTTATCACATCCCTATTTGCTAACCCGTTTGTAATTTTCCGAGAAATATTCTATAGATGAAACCACTTCACCCTACCCTAAAAAATACGCACTCCATGGTATATAAAATGGAATGATCCCCTTTTAACACTGAAATTGTGCGGAATTTTATTATACATTGAAACAATAACACTGTCCCCAAACATGACTAAGGACTTACTACAACTAATGGCTTTTCTAACTACCTCTTCATAGTGTGAGAAAATAATCTTAATACAATAAATGGTACCTCAATATTCCTAGCCAATGTGCAATATGTCATCTGTGATTCTCAAATGGGAGGGGGGAAATTGTTCCTTCCAACAGACATCCTCTAATATAAACAAATAATAAAATGGTCAATAGGAAACCGACTTAGATAATCATTAGATATAGAAAATAATTTTTTATAGATATTATCCCCATTCCTAACACCTCTTTATAATTGGATATACTCTCTAGGAGATCTATTTTCCATAATAGAGAGTCTGAAACTTCTCATAACGTACTGAATCAGGTCAATCAGGTCTTGTGAGAACCTATAGATTCTTATAATTTTAAATATGAATATGTATGTTATGGTGGCAATGGATTTAGAAATATAAATATTCATAGCCATTTTTCCATTCTTCTCATTCTTATTCATATCATTGACACAATTAGATTCTATAAATAGACAATTTGGTATACTTAATCCAGGGTAAAAACCGAATTCATTCCCAGATATCATCCCTTTAAGAATTTCAACCAATTTGTGTGTCAATATTTTTCAGATGACTTTTGTTGTGGTTTTCCCAATTGAAACTATCCAAATGTCCTTAATTTACAGTGAATAATACTTATTTGGAATAAGGAAAGTAATTTTGGAGTTCATCCCAAATGGAATTTATGAGGAGTTGAATAATTCTTTCACATCACTCATATCTTCAACATGAAAAATATCTCTGTAAATCATAATAATCATATTTGGGAAAACATTAGTTCCTTAAACACTGAAAATATTGATATAAAAGAGAGCATCAAGAATATCATTCCCTGATGGTATTTCATCAAGTCCCTACTTCTGGGATTCATTAATATATTTGTAAAAACATATTATAATTTTCCCAGTGCTACCAACCAAACAATCAGAATAAAGCCTCTTGAAATAATATGGCACAACATGTGAAATATCTATCTTAGAGCCAAAGAATTTCCATTAAATCTAAATGGAACTGAGACTCATCATGGCCTTCCTATCCCAATGTAGTTAATGAATAAAAGTGAAATTTATGTCACATTCATTCAGTCATCTAGTTCTAAACTGCATCTGGGAAAAATTTTCATTAAGGGTAAATAGATTTTCTAGCATTGAAGCAACATCTATCTCAACTAGAGAGGGCATGTCTAGGGACATGTTTTCCTTTTTATGGGACTGTAGATGGGTTTAATCCTCATTAATATTATTTTCAAGAGATTAGAAGTATACATTACTCCATTCCTTCATCTTCGACTTAAAAACATTCAATTTACTGCATAGAATATACAAAGGGATACCCCCAAAAAACAACTTTCCATGCATCTGAAACAACATCCATGCAACCTGATATGAAAATCCATACATTGTTGAACCTAAACGGAAACAGGGATGACCTCATGGAAATGTGCCCTATATGATAACAAACATATCGTGGGCCCCTCTACCCCATTGGGAACTTGACTAAGCCCAAGGGCTGGCCAACCTTGGGCTTCCCACGAGACGTTCATGCACAGAGGAGGGGAGGCCAACCTAATACCTCATTACCCATCAACACAGTTCATTATATGGGGGACATGGATGAGCACGATGGGTCTTTGGGCGACAACCATAACATGGATGAATCTGATTCCAACCAGAAAATTATTGATACATGGAAGGCATCAAACAATGGTGTCGGTGTAGGTAAGAAAATTGGGCGTTGAGATCAATTATGCCTCTATGCAAAGGAATTTTCTATTAAATCAAGTACCTTTTGGGATAAATATGTCTCAAATTAGAGCATAACAAGTGGTCACATTGTGCATGTCTCGAAAATCAAAAATGTTGTGGAGGATAGGGATAATCTTTTCTTGTTCTCAATTATTTCTTGGGTGTTGATTCCAAAAAGGGTGAGGCTTGGGAATTTTAGAGATCTTACCAGTCGGATTTTTGAGATATACTGTTTCATTGAATGGAAAATGACAACAATATATCTTGGACTCTATAATATTTTCTTCCATTTAGATGACCTCAAAATGAGAGCCCGGAGTTTTGGATCTTTCCCATTGTAGCCTGGTTTTATTTAGATTCATGAATGGGATATGAACATCGACTATAATATTTATTGAAATACATATGTATAGGTATTGATTAAAAAATATACTATCAACTAGTCTTACCATCATCTGTAAATTCTCTTGGACATTGAATCTTCTCTTGGTAATCAAATCAAGAAGCAATATGTAACATGGTATAAATATAGTGGGATTCTAAAACCCAATTTTTTTTTCATCCTTTAATTCTAGTTTTATATTCTTTAGGTATAACTCAAAAATTTCTTTAAAAGATAAATCATGATAACATCACATTTTCAAAAAAAATAAAAGCCGAAATGAATTCCAATTCCTCAATGTAGTCTATAGTCATTAATTTAGAATAAAACAATAAGATAAAAACATTGATCACCTAACCCGTATGATACATAAATTCCATCAAGGACATCACAATATTAATACAGTAAATATAACCAAAATAATTCAATAAAAATAGATAGGAAAATTTCTATAGTATTGAAATATATAATGAGGATGAAAATTATAAACTAAAAATAAACTGTAAGAAAATTGTGAAAAATAACCAATGGTAAACATATATATATCATTGGATATAAGGCCCCATCCTTAAACCCTACTTAATCATGAGTTATTACATGATTACACATTGAGGATCTTTTCAGGTTTAGAGTTATAGAGAATTAGATAACAAAACTTGCATTACATTCCACATTTAAACAAAGTGGTTACATAAAAGATAGTATTAATTTTTCCCATCAACGGAATAATATTTAAAATAAAACATGGATCCTTTCTTGACACTTCCTTGACACTATCATCATATCTTGTACCCTTTCCTTGACCTGTGAAAAATATTTCAAAAACTTGGGATGAGCATGAAAAGCTCAGTAAGGGTTATAAAAATATAGAAAGGAAACATGAGTTCATATATACATACGAATGAAATCATACTTTACCAATAAAACATAGGCACTTTAAAATACCTCATAAAATCATGAATAAAACATAGAAACGAAAAGACATAAAGGTTACTTGAGGCATTCATAACATTCTTACGTAGGGAGTAACCATCTTGGTTACATTTGGAATACCCACCACAGTATATTCCCTAAATCTCTTTGGAGAAACCTTAACGTTTCACTCCTTCGCATTACTAAATGCATTAGAGAGCTGTATCGGGCTCACCCGCACTTAGTTTATCACAGAACCACCCGTCTTCATAATAATTCCCAAGAACCGTAACATATTCGTATCACATTAAACATACATAAAGGAAACATAACATTTCCACATTTCAATAACACAATGTTATACTAAAAATATTTTCAAAACCATTTTAAATACCAAAATAAATGAAAAGTAACACAATGTATTTATTTTTCTTTTTAAAAAAGTATGGCTTGTAGAGGAAGCCGAAACTCAAATAATGGTCACGGCAGTGGAGAAGTCATTGTCGCCGCATAGGTACGACAAAGACATTCCCTTTTGTCATTTAGTAAAACGCTTCATATAAAAATGATTCCTTTTTGGATAAACATAAAAGTCAAAGGGGTTTATACACCGTATAAAAGAAGGTTGTGTATAAAACAAAATATGCCTCAATGAATGGAGATTGAGACGAAGTCCCATACAAAGACGGTATCCTTGGTTTAAGGATAAATAAATTACATAATTACGTGTGACAAACGAATAAACCAAATATAAGTGGATATTAAGTGTAAAACAATCATAGGTTATTCACACATATTCATATAATGACATATTCAAGGAGTACAAGTTTATCCCAATGAATCAAAATTGGTTTAATAAGTTCCCTTGCAAAAATTCGACAGCCTAACAGCATCACTTCAAAATTCAGAAAAAGTGTTGATGAGAGATAAAAATGGCATCTCATCACTTGGACATAAAATTTACATCAATAAGGATATAAAAGAACATATCCCAACATAATAGTATGTGAATTAATAGACATAACAAAAGACGTCTTTTAAAAAGTGGAGGGTGAAAGGTCCCCTTACCGAGTTGGGTAACTTTCGAAATGTACACCCCATGGAAGAAGGGTCATACAATGAAGATGGGAATAACCATAAAAGAAATTATAATACAAAAAGTGTATAATAATGGGAAGTACATACACCACTCAATGGAAATTGTGGCAAATGTAGCATAAATCTCACGGGAATAAAAGTGAGATGAAAAATCCCTTACGAAAACTCGGAAGCCTAACAGCGCCACTTAAAACATCCAAAATGGATTGATGAGAGAGAATAGGGTCTCTAATCATATGAAAATAAAAATTATATTAAGAGTAATATAAAAGAATATCCCAATAACAAGAAATATTAGCTTTAAAAGGAATTTCCTAAAAGAGTGTATTTTAAAAGAAAGAGAGGAGTCAGATCCCTTACCTCAAGTCCAAATTGTCTTGTTCGTTTCTTTATATTCCTGAATAATAACCTTTAGTCAATTTATAATTGCCTAAGGACATCCTTTAAATATTATTATTCAGTTCATATCACATATTATAATGTTATAGTAATTGTTTAATAATTTTAGTTCATATCAGATGTTTTTCCCGATGTTTGGTACATGAGTAAAAAATGAACTTGTTTGAAAAATTATTGTGCTTGTAGTTATAAGTAAATAATTTCCAGAATAGTATTAATTATTAAAATATCATATATATATCCAGTAAATATTCATTTTATACAATTCCATATCATTTGTAGATAAAAATGAAAAGCATTGTTCATGGAGACGGTAGGCCGTACGTACGCATGAACGCTACTTTCATTTTTTCTTTGTCATATTAACAGAATTAAAAATAAATGATATATATATATATATATTTTAAATCTAGTATAATATATATGTTATATAGGTCACATATGATCATTAATTTAATTCTTTATACGTTCCATGTATTGCTTGTACGAGTCAAATCACTTGAGGGGGCGGTAGTCCACACTTCCTCATATGAAATTATCGCATTTACACAACATGAAAAGAATAAAGGTATGGTTTAAATATAAAATAAAGAAGCATATAATAAACATAAATACCATATATATCATATATAAAATACAGTGACATCATAATGGCCACCTTTAAAGGTGTTAAAAGAATATTGAACAATCATCATTTCGTGAGGTAGAAAATCGCCAACCACAGAAACAGTATGTTATTTAACCATTAGGAGAAGGTGTGTGTAAGTGTATCTCGAATAATTCTTATAAAAACATCCTTGTATATTGAAGATACTGTATTTGTTACAAAAGAAATGAATAAAAAGAGTTTAGGGGGTTGGAGAAGCAAAATAAAAAAGGACACAAGTGAAGACATTACCTTAAAATCGGGTAACTCTTTTTGGTTTGAGCTCAAAGGCTTACTTCGGAAGACTTATGCCAAAAGTGAAGCTTCAAAGAGTTAGATATGGATTTGAAGATACAAAATGGGCAGGGTTTGCTCGATCCAAAGGCTTTGGATGTGTGGGTAAGGAGGTAGTGGTGTGGGCCTTTTATAAAAAGAGAGGAGGGGCACTCTTGGAAAGTAAGAAAATGTTAAATTATTTTAGAATGAGTCTCGGGTTTTAATGGTCCCACATTGTTGTGTTTCTAGGATAGGGTGATAAGGGTTCGAAATCCACCCATATAATAGGTTTTGGACATGTGTAGGTCTTAGATTTTACATTATCTTTCCATTTTATTTAAATCGTAAAATAATGAGGTCATCGCTGCATCATCATGATGTCATAAATAATTTAATTTATTTAATGTATAAAAATTATAAAAAAATAGTATTATGTAGGAAATATTTTTATCTTTCCATTGATTATTTATAGTAAAAAATATGACTTGTATAACCCCATGTGCAAATTATTTTAGTAAAACATCTCATGTTTGTCTCATTTTTACTTTAACATTAAATAAAAAGATATTTATGTCATTTTCCAACCAAAGTGGCTCCATGGGGTCCCCAAGATGACCCATGGATTGTATTTGTCTGACATGACAGATACAATGAGGTTAGGACATGTGTCTCGGTCATTTGATTTTATTAAAACAATATTCTTACCTTAAACTACAATAATTACCTCCAATCGCGATTAAAAACGTAATAAGTTACTATTAACCAAAAAATTATTTTAATCCCATTGAACCAAATTTTACTTCTTAATGAAAACAATGTATGTCAGATTTTTGAAATTCAAAACACAAATATGGAAAAATTTCATTTGGACGGAAAATCAGTTTTTATAAGTACCACTTAGTGGTTTTACTATTCATCAAAAATTGAAGTTTTTCAGAAAATTACCAAAAATTCACCCTAAGCTATATTTGATATTCCAGATTCAAAAATGATGTATATTTTACAAAATTCAAAGAATATAAGTTGCATTAATTAATTTAATAATTAATTCCCACTATCAAAACAAATAGTGTGTTTTTATGAAACAAAATATATCAAAAGATAGACACTAGTTTAAGTCCGATTTCAAAGTGAAATTAATTCCAACGAACACTATTGTATTAAATGGTAAAAATTTATTCTAATTCAACTTTAAAACCAATTCAAAAGACAATCTAATCCTATAAATAAATTATATTAAAAAGTGGTTTTGAATTAAAATACAACATTTTCACTATTCATTAAAAATTGAACTTTTTCAGAAAAATACAAAAAATTTACACAAAGTAAATTTTGATGTCCTGATTCTAAAGAAGAATTTTATTTTGTCAGATATAACAGGTAAAATTGTAAAAAAGTGGATTTAAAAGAGGTTCACCAACAAAAGGCGGTTAACCGACCCTTTAAAAAATATTGGAATGTTTACGCTTAAAATTGGATTCATTTGAATTTTTAATCCTCTAACATTTATTGTAAAAAGTAAAAATATTTGACAAACATATATAATCATTTTGTAGTTAATTTTTTTCATTCCTTCCATTAAAATGGCTAGGCGTTAACTACTATTTAAAATAATATTATTTTATTATTAGAGTGCAATGTAAGATTTCCAAGAAACTCGTTGTTGCGTGTTGGGTACGCCATCGAGCATAGCATCCCCTTTAAAGTAATATTAATATATTATTCACAAATATGGATAAATATAAAAATGTCATATTATTTATTTACCTAGGGTGTTACATCCTTCCCCCCATTTGGGAATTGAGTCCTGGCAATTTTAAAATTGAGCATGGAAACATCCTTGAAAGTCCCACATCGGAACAAGAGTCGGTAAAATAATCACTTTAAAATAAAGAAAGATAAGTACAGAGGTCACCCGAGTTAACCCATACTAGGATTCCATGTAGGAAAACATGGACATGGAGGAGAAAACATAGGGTCCTGTTTTGATGGAGAGTGATAGAAAACATGTTTAGGCGAAGGTTAACTACAAGAAAATCACAAATTTTTTATGGGTTAAACGGTATTCAATTCCCCAGTATGAAAAGTTAATAGACAACATTTTTGTTTTAAGTTACTTTTTATTGAGGAATTTATTCATAAGAAAACATAATCACTTATCATGTTGACTTTAAACTTTTATTATATTCCTTACACAAACTCTTATTTTCTCCAAAAGATGAGTATTTAGGAAGACTTGTTCACATTAAGGGTACTATAATAAACTTCTAGAGAATCACCTAATCCACAAAAGAGAACTATATACTTCCCATATCTTTAGACCTTAACCAAAACCAAAACCAAAAAGGTTAGTACCAGATCAAATAATACCCAAAAAGGATAATCCTTAAAAAACAAATCTATTCTTAATCTCTAAAATTTGTCAAACAATACCCAAAGTTCATCAAAGACCATTCAATAAACAAATTGTCCATAAAATACTTCAAAGTAAACCAAACTAAGATTGAAACCCAAATATTTGAAGGATTTAGTCGCATAGTCTTCCAAGGTACAAATTAACACCTATCTCCAAATAACATCAGTTACTCTTAAAGTCTCGTATTGAAAAGTAATTAACCTAATCACATATCCTCAATGATAGGTTAATAAATTTCCACAGATAACCCAAAATCAGCTTACTCTTAATTCATAAAACCATCTAACTAAAAAGAATCAGTCAAACTAACCAGGGACTTCACGTAGTCCAGTGGTAGGCGATAAATACCAGTCGTACTTTGGTTGTGGGTTCAATTCCCGCAGCTTTGTCCAATGCGACAGGTTGTCACACGGTCTACATGTTGTCCTTTTTCCAAAACTTTATAATTCTCAAAACATTCCCCAAAACGAGATAAAATATTCAAAAATAATCATAACATATTTTAACTTCAAGTTTATCTCATTCCTTTCATTTTCCATCATAACATATAATAACCCATAATTACCTCAAAAGTAAGGATCATATAAACCCTAATGGTTACCTTTATAATTATTACCTGAACTTCCTCATCGATTGGTCATCTCGTACATGATTCATTATAGAACATACCAAGGTTCAAGTGGATGATCACGACTCTTTGATAGTTGGTTTAGAACAACCATGAGTTTCTTCATTGAAAACCCCATTTCATCTAATATCTTAATCAGAGAACCACCACAGTTTCCTTCAAACCTATTTTCACTTTGGTGCCTGCTAGATCCATCCATTCACTAAAAATAGAATTGTCAGTGTGAGTATATCAACAAAACCATAATGTACTAATGAGGAAGATAACCACTAAGATATACTTACTTATTCACTTTATCTTAAACTAGGACTCTTTCTTAAATCCTAACCATTATAAAAATGTCACTTATGCATAGAAGATACCCTAACCTCTAATGTTATCTAAACCGACCACTGATACCAACTATAAGGCCCCAGCCGTAAAAAATACTTAATCTTGAGTTATTACAAGTTTACACATTGAGGATATTTTCAGGTTTAGAGTTTTAGAGAATTAAATCATAAAACTTACATTATATTCCACATTTAAACAAAGTGGTTACATAAAAGATAGTATTCATTTTTCCCATCAATAGAAACATATTTAAAATTAAACGTGGATCCTTTCTTGACACTTCCTTGACACTATCATCATATCATGTACCCTTTCCTTGACCTGTCAAAAACATTTCAAAAACATGGGATGAGCATAAAAAGCTCAGTAAGGGTTATAAAAATATGGAAAGGAAACATGAGTTCATTAATACATATGAATGAAATCATACTTTACCCATAAAACATAGGAAATTTAACATACCTCATCAAATCATGAATAAAAAATAGAAATCATAAGACTTAAAGGTAACATGAGGCATTCATAACATTCTTACGTAGGGAGTAACCCTCTTGGTTACGTTTGGAATACCCACCACAGTATATTCCCTAAATTTCTTTGGAGAAACCTTAACGTTTCACTCCTTTGCATTACCCAATGAATTGGAGAGCTGTATCAGGCTCACCCACCCTTAGTTTATCACAGAACCACCCGTCTTCATAATAATGCACAAGAACCATAACATATTCGTATCACATTAAACATACATAAAGGAAACATAACATTTCCACATTTCAATAACACAGTGTTATAATAAAAACATTATCAAAACCATTTTAAATACCAAAATAAAAGAAAAGTAAAACATGGTATTTATTTTTCTTTTAAAAAAAGTATGGCTTGTAGAGGAAGCTGAAACTCAAATAATGGTCATGGCGGTGGAGAAGTCGGTGTTGCCGCATACGTACGACAAAAACATTCCCTTTTGTCGTTTAGTAAAACGCTGCATATAAAAAAGATTCATTTTTTGATAAACATAAAATTCAAAGGGTTTTATACAATATATAAAAAAAGGTTGTGTATAAAACAAAATAAGCCTCAATTAATGGAGATTGAGACGAAGTCCCTTATAAAGACGGTATCCTTGGTTTAAGGATAAATCAATTACATAATTATGTGTGACAAACGAACACACCAAATATAAGTGGATATTATGTGTAAAAAATCAGAGGTTATTCACACATATTCATAGAACGACATATTCAAGGAGTACAAGTTTATCCCAAAGAATCAAAATTGGGTTAAGAAGTTCCCTTGCAAAAATTCGACAGCCTAACGACATCACTTCAAAATTCAGAAAAACAGTTGATGAGAGATTAAAAGGGAATCACATCACTTGGACAAAAAATTTACATCAATAAGGATATAAAAGAAGATATCCCAACATAATATTATGTGAATTAAAAGACATAACAAAAGAAGTCTTTTAAAAAGTGGATGGTGAAAGGTCCCCTTACCGAGTTGGGTAACTTTCGAAACGTACACCCCATGGAAGAAGGGTCATAAAATGAATATGTGGATACCCATAAATGAAATTATACTACAAAAAGTGTATAATAATTGGCATTACATAGACCACTCAATGGAAATTGTGGCAAATGTAGCATAAATCTCACGGGAATAAAAGTGAGATGAAAAATCTCTTACGAAAACTCGGCAGCCTAACGACGCCACTTAAAACATCCAAAATGGATTGATGAGAGATAATAGGGTCTCTCATAATATGAACATAAAAATTATAGTAAGAGTAATATAAAAGAATAATCCAATAACAAGAAATATGAGCTTTAAAAGGAATGACATAAAAGAGTGTACTTTAAAAGAAAGAGAGGAGTAAGATCCCTTACCTCATGTCCAACTTATCTTGTTCGTTTCTTTATATTCCTGAATAATAAACTTTGGTCAATTTATAGTTTCCTAATTACCTACTTTAAAGATTATTATTCAGTTCATATCACATATTATAATGTTATAATAATTGTTTAATAATGTTAGTTCATATCAGACGTTTTTGCCGATGTTTGGTTCATGAGTCAAAAATGAACTTGTTTGAAAAATGATTGTCCATGTAGTTATAAGTAAATAATTTCCAGAATAGTATTAATGATTAAAATATAATATATATCCAGTATATATTAATGTTATACTATTCCATATCATTTGGAGATAAAAACAAAAAGCACCGTTCATGGAGACGGTAGGCCGTACGTAGGCATGAACACTACTTTCATTTTTTCTTTTTCATATTAACGGAATTAAAAATCAATGATATATATATATATTATAAATCAAGTATAATATATATGTTATATAGGTCACATATGATCATTAATTTCATTCTTTATATGTTTCATGTATTGCATGTACGAGTCAAATCACTTGAGGGGGCGGTAGTCCATACTTCCTCATATGAAATTATCACATTTACACAACATGCAAAGAATAAAGGTATGGTTTAAATATAAAATACAGAAGCATAGAGTAAACATAAATACCATATATATCATATATAAAATACAGTTACATCATAATGGCCACCTTTAAAGGTGTTAAAAGAATATTGAACAATCGTCGTTTCGTGAGGCAGAAAATCACCAACCACAGAAACAATATGTTCTTTAACCATTAGACGAAGGTGTGTTTATGTGTAGCTCGAATACTTCTTATTAAAACATCCTATTATATTGAATATACTGAATTTGTTACAAAAGAAATGAATAAAATGAGTTTGGGGGGTTGGAGAAGCAAAATAAAACAAAAGGACACAAGTGAAGACATTACCTTAAAATCGGGCAACTCCCTTTGGTTTGAGCTCAAAGGATTCCTTGGGAAAACTTCTGCCCAAAGTGAGGATTCAAGGAGTAAGATAGGGATGTGGATAAACAAAATGGGCAGGGTTTGTGCGAGAAAAAGGCTTTGGAAGTGTGGGTAAAGAGGTAGAGGTGGGGGCCTTTTATAAGAGGAGAGGAGGGGCACTCTTGGAAAGTAAGGAAATGTTACATTATTTTAGAATGCGTTTCAGATTTTAATGGTCCCAAATTGATGTGTTTCGAGGATAAGGTGATAAGGGTATGAAATCCACCCATCCAATAGGTTTTGGACATATTTAGGTCTTAGAATTTACATTATCTTTCCATTTTATTTAAATCGTTAAATAATGAGGTCATCGCTGCATCATCATGATGTCATAAATAATTTAATTTATTTAATGTCTAAAAATTATAATAAAAAGATAATATGATGTAGGAAATATTCTTATCTTTATATTGATTATTTATAGTCAAAAATATGACTTTAATAACCCCATGTACAATTTTTTTTAGTAAAACATCTCATGTTTGTGTCATTTTTACTTTAACATTAAATAAAAAGATATTTATGTCAATTTCCAACCAAAGTTGCTCCATGGGGTCTCCAAGTTGACCCATGGATTGTCTTGGTCGGTCATGACACATCCAATGAGGGTAGGACACGTGTATAGGTCATTTCATTTTATTAAAACATTATTTTACCTTAAACTACACTAATTACCTCTAATCGCGATTAAAAACGTAATAAGTTACTATTCACCAAAAAATTATTTTAATCCCAATGACCCAATTTTTACATCTTAATGAAAACCATGTATGTCGGATTTTTGAAATTAAAAACACAAAGATGGAAAAATTTCATTTAAACGGAAAATCAATTTTTATAAGTACCAGTTAGTGGTTTCACTATTCATCCAAAATATAAGTTTTTCAGAAAATTACCAAAAATTCACCCTAAGCTATATTTGATATTCCGACTTAAAAAATGATGTATATTTTAAAAAATTCAAAACATATTAGTTGCATTAATTAATTTAATAATTAATTACCACTTTCAAAAAAAATAGTGTGTTTTTATGAATCAAAATATATCAAAAGATTGACAGTAGTTTAAGTCCGATTTCAAAGGGAAATTAATTCCAATTAACACTATTGGATTAAATGGTAAAAATATATTAAAATTTCACTTAAAACCAATTCAATAGATAATATAATAATATAAATAAATTATATTAAAAAGTGGTTTTGAATTAAAATACAACATTTTTCACTATTCATTAAAAATTGAACTTTTCTGGAAAAATACCAAAAATTTACACAAAGTAAATTTTGATGTCCCAATTATAAAGAAGAATTTTATTTTGTCAAATATAACACATAAAATTGTCAAAAAGTGGATTTAAAAGAGGTTCTCCATCAAAAGGCGGTTAATCGACCTTTTAAAGAATATTAGAATGTTTATGCTTAAAATTGGATTCATTTGCATTTTTAATCCTCTAACATTTATTGTAAAAAGTAAAAATATTTGACAAAAATATATAATCATTTTGTAGTTAGTTCTGTTCATTTCCTCCATTACAACGGCTAGGCGTTAACTACTATTTAAAATAATATTATTTTATTATTTGATTGCAACGTAAGATTCCCAAGAAACTCGTTGTTGCGTGTTGGGTACGCCATCGAGCATAGCATCCCATTTAAAGTAATAGTAATATATTATTCACAAATATGGATAAACATAATAACGTCATATTCTTTATTTACCAGGGGTGTTACATTGGATGTCTCCAAAAAATATCTACAATAATAGCTTCGAAACATCTTGAATGTGTAACATCTACTTCCTATGTTTTGGAAAAAAATTGATGGGTATGGATAGAATTTGATAGTGGTGAAGCAATTTATATGTAATATTCTAAACACACATTAATGATGTGAATGGATCATTCAAATAATTAAGGTATGTTTTCTTAATCCCATTATGAAAAATTCTCCCATATCCTCAAATTTTGTATGTTTTTCATATTGAAATAAATTTTAAAGTTATTAGATCATTGAGAAAAAGACCAAATATATGACCCCTTATCCATTCACATGGTAAAATGGTGGTTTATTACATTACTTTGATCTTCAAAACCACACATAAAAAATACCTCAATAACCAATTACAATGATAATTACGATCTCCTATTATTTATTGAGTTTCATGTTTTGAATTATTCCAATATAGTTTTTAAGACCACCACACCAACTCCAACCTTCCACCATGAACCATAGCCATTCGATATATGCAAATCAAATGATCTCAAAAAATAGTATCCCATACATGAGATACGTCTCATAATATTATCACCCTCAAAAATTGAAACCAAACCTGGATAGAATGGAAATGATAATGGGTATACCAAAAAATTACCCCAAAATATATTTATCAACATTCTCAACATCACAATAGAATAACCACCTCATTTAATTTACATTTAAAAAAATATGAAATACAATCCTAATGCAGATAACACTCTAATAAGAGAAAGGCTATAAATAATGCATTCTGGATGAAGAAAACTATCTCATAACATGTTCAGAGGTCAGTATAATCAAAACAACATTATAAAAATTAATAAAGAATAATATCAACATAGTATACTGATTATGTATCTACAACTAAGATTCCAAATTTTTCTACTCCGCACCATTGTATCGTGGTATGTCACAATCAATGGAAATGAAGAAATAAAAATAAAAATTATCACTGAGTCTCTATATCCCCATGGGATACTATATGATGTTTTCACCATGATCAACTTCGATCTCAACCTAATAAATGATGTGATCATCATCATGAATAGATAGTTGGAGATGTGAAACATGATAGACATTATAAATTTAGATCATCTCTAGGGGATGTTTGATTTTGTTTGTGATTTCTCCAACATGCACCAACACTATGAATGGGCCCAAAAAATATAGGTTAATTCTTACACCCATGACCAAGACATTAAATTATATGACGAGGATTCACATTAATTATTAGATATATTAAAATGCTAAACTCTAAGAACCTCCTCCTATGGTCAACATAAGACTTCTAACAATCTTATTCTATATTTATCCCGCAATGAATCTCCAACTCTATTTTTGGTTCTCTACAATAGTCCTCTGTGTAATTTATTGACTCACCAACCCCAATACATTATAATGGAGAAGAGAAGGGTTATCCATGTAGGGATTCCAGAGTTCACATACCATTTGATGAGTGAAAACTATTTTTTTTTAAAAGTCAACCATAATATGTTTCCTCGCCCAAGAACCTCCATAATCTAGGAAGAGAGTTCACAATTTTTATTTTAGAATTTGAATGTTCATCATTGTCTTACTATCCATTGGAATATAAAAAATGTATTATTGAAGGAACCATGATATATAAAAGATGATTAATGTCTTATCCCTAACCAATTGGGGAAAATATGATCACAATTAGATACGATCATCCATAGGCCTCAATGTATTCCCACAACCATCTCCAGTTAAATCCTTGAAAAAACCTCTGAAGACCCCAACTCCTCCATTTCTTGAAGAATAGTCAGAAACTGTACATATATAAATTTATAATACATATGATCAATGTATGACAACTAATAATTCCATTGAAATTTTATCTCACATCAAAAATGGAAAATTTAATAGCATGAGATAACAATTGGGAAAATGGTGGACATCCTTTACCATCATACAAACCCAACATTGTGAAATGGAATCTACTACTGAAATCATAAAACTAGGTCACCAAAAATGATATCATAGATCTTGGTGAATATTATTAATTACTTGTATTACTAAAAATGATGAGATTGGGAACTCACAAAATACCACCACATACATCATTTTTTGGAATAAAAAGTTGAAAATTTAACAAAACCCATTAGTGTTCACCCATAAAACATCCATTAGGGGAACCACCATAGGAAACTCAATCCCACCATAATATCACCTTTTAATCAACAAATAAGTATTCCTCTTTTTAATTAACTAAATATAACATTGACAATATGTAAAATTGCATTAAATTGCAATAACATATCTTACGTAAAGATTCATCATAGAGTGCTCTACCAACCCCCACCCCTTGATTCCCTAACCTCTCACATAGTTCCCTTTCATGACATAATGAATAGTGTATTAGACCCAACAATACACATTAATACTGTATGAAAATTCTAAATGTATGTGACATATAAGAATTAAATCCACTATCACAATAAATTATTCAACTCATGATGAGAGGATATATACCAAATAATATTTATATTTTTAATAACTGGAAACCATTCCCAAATAAGTAATTATATCCATTGCATCATTGAAACCATAACCATAGAATACATGATATATTTTGTCTAATATTTATGTCCATGGGGTTATAAATTTTGATACCGATGAAAATAACCTGAATATACTACATTTGGATACCTCCTAATCAATGAAATGAATTATCATAGTAAACCTCAACCATACTATCTATCCTTGAAAACACAGTACTGAGAAACAGTTCAGCCTCTCCTTTAGATACACCAAAAAACCAAGAACTAGTTAGTCAATAAGAACACATAATTATTTTAAGTAAATGGTGTTATAGGATTTTTGATATTTGAGATGTTTGGTAAGAACCTCACATAATATCCTTTAGGAATACACATTTTCGATAGCTCTAAGAAATTCACCTGGGATGCACAAGAAGTGACAACATCTATAATTAATGGATAAATGAATAATCTACATTACGATATGGAATTATACAATAAATAAACCTTACTAGTAAAAAACTCACAATTTGAATACATCTAAAATAGCTTTTGATAATAAAAAACCACTAAAATTGTACCTTGATGCTTTGTTTTATCCTATATAACATGTAGTTTGCAAATATTATATCAAGGAAACCCACTAGAAACTAATCTATGTAGTATAATAACACTAAATTAATAAATTACATGAATATAACATTTGAAATTTTCACAAAAAAATAAATAAAAAACTCACAATTCCAAAAAAATGTCACCAAATATGTATTTATAACATCTTTAAAAATTACCATTATCAATGATATCTCATTTGAATGCCAATATTCAAGAACCAAATTGCTTTATTCAAATGATCAAACAAATCATAAATATTTGGATGGTGATATTGATTTTTCAATTTCACATTAGTCAAATGATTCTAATCCATATATAAGCACAATCATCCATTACCCATCCTTGTGAAAAAAACCAATCCACCCCATTATGACACACTCAGCCAATTAAAAATTACACTGATATATCATCGATTAGAATTCAAATATTTTGATACTCAAGAGGAACAATATTTTTTGGAATAATAAAATGTTTTTGTTTAATATGATATAGATCAATCACAAATTAGATCTCTCATCAATTGGGTGGTGTGATCAACTCTTTGGAAAAGTCATCTGGGTACCCAAACACAATTATGAGAAAAACATATATCTAAACCTATAAAAACATAATTAACTTTCTATATAAGGATAATAATCATGGAAAATGATTCTTATTCATATATGGGTGTTTTCCAACAAAGTAAATAATATACACTCTATTAGTGTTACATGGAAGAAATATATTGCTCAACATTGAATTAAATAGCAGTTATGAGAGGAATCACCATACACATAAAGGATTACAAAATAATGGTACATTAAAATACATTTATTCTTTTAAAGAAATAAAATATATTATATAGGATTAGAACAAACTAAATTTTACCCATAAAACCAATATTTTATATCAATGTGTTTTTACCACTTTTTAATGGTTTTCCTAATAGAAATATGAATTTTTCCTCATTAATAAAATTAAATTTATAAAATTAAAGACTTTTATATTATTAATGTCCATATTTTAATTTGAAAAGTTGTCATTATTTTTATAAGAAACATCATTTTTTATGAATAATCATAACAGTGAACTTTAGTTAAAAACTACTTTCATGTTTAATCAATTATTAATGTTAAATTATATTTAAATGTTGTTATAAATAAATATTAGATAAATTATATATCCATTCATAAAATTTATTTTTTAGAATCAAATTGTTTTTTAAAATGAATATAAAAACATAATATTTTATTCATCATTTTTCAATAAAGCATGTTTTTCACCAGTTTGTGAGATTAATATTAATCTTAATTTTTCTAATTCTAATAATTGAAATTCAAAATCAAAACAAAAATAATTTTAATGAATATTATATTTAGAGTATAATAATACCAACTTAATTATTTACTAAAAACATTAGTGAACTTGTGTAAAATTATTTATAGCCATTTAGGTGAAAATTATCTAAAAATGGACCAAACCCACAATTTATGGTCCCAATTAACCTATCCACATGTCCAAAAGCAATTCATGGACAAATATCAGGCATAATCCGTAGATTATTTATTTTTTTGGATTGGTATGTATTTGATTTGGTAATAACATGTGTGCACAAAACATGTATTCAAATATTCTATGTGAGTCCTTTTCCTTCCCTATAAAAGGGCACAACCTCTCCCACATATTCACACCCATAAAAACTCAATGTTTAGGCCATGAAAAACCCAAATAGACCCCAAAAATCACTCTCCATGAACTAGAAGCATCTATTTTTGTATCTATATTTCCATGTAATCCTTTTGGTTCTATCGAAAAGAAGTTACCCAAATTAGAGGTAATGTCATCTCTCAAGGTATTTAGTTTCATTTCTATTCAACACTCCATGTACATTGAATATTCAATTCTTACATAAACATACCAGTATTATAATTATAATATAATTTTTTTTTATTTTACCATCAAATAAAAAATACCATATATTGGGTAACAAACATACGAATTATGTGAACGAAAAACTAGCACCTCTCAAAACAATGATTGATCGTTATTCCATTACAACATCCCATGGTAGTCATAATAAAATACACTATGATTATAAATATTCTATTTGATATTTTTTATTTGTTTAAGCATAATTTATTCTATTACAACACATACCCATTAATATTCTATTATTTTTTAATATGATAACATTTTTTGAGGAAGTGTGGATTACTACACCATCAAAGAAATGTGATTCATTTACACAGTCCATGAAATATATAAAGAATGCATATAATTGAATATATGAGATACAATTCTAAAAAATATTCAGGAATTTTTTTTCTGGATAAAGAAATAAATAAATAAATATATATATATATATACATTATTATTTATTATCCTTTACATAGTTAAAAGTAATAATGTTGGTCATGTGTGTGTGGACTAACGTTAACTCAACGTGATGTGATTCCTTCAAGAGAATGCCAATTTTGTATATAATTCTATATAACTAAATTATATGTAATTGATGTTATTTTTATCATTATATTAATATAAAATTCTACATACCTTTTATCCATAATGATCATGGCAAAATTATAGTGTTATTAATGAGAACATATAACATAATGTCTCTATGAATGTGGCGTTGGTTCATTTTTCATAACCATATATAATTATTGATTTTAAAAGTTTTTTTTATTTATTAAAATAAAAATTATCTTCATATTATTATTCTAGAGATATTATATATTTGCTCCCTTGACCATGGATGACATACCAAAGTTGTTTTTTACATAAACAGAATTTTGTGAAAATAAGTATTGTAAAAATAATTGTTTATGTTGTTGAATAAAACATATTAATAAGGTAAAAAATTATATATAAAAATTCAAAATTTTCACAATAATGTATAAAATTAAAAAAGAAATTATTATACAGGAGGCTAATAGACGTTCACTCAAATGGAAACTCATGGTAAAGGACTCTTATATTACTTTTCTTTATGTGAGGAATAATTTATTATTGGGGACCTATTTTTTTATATACTGTATAAATAATAGAAAATTGATATGAATAAAATGAATTACATTATCTTCATGTAATTTATATTTTTTATTATTATATTATTACTTTCTGGTCTTTCTATTAATATATATGGGACTCTAATATCACTTTTATTACATCTAGGAGATAAATGTCGTGTTCAACAGTCACATAAATTGTGTGGTATACCTATAACACATTTTCTTATATTATATCATTATATCACATTAATTCATGTAGTAAAACATTTATTATTATTAATCATTCATGGATCCCATGATTCAAAATATACTAAAGTATAAAGGGTTTCTTGTCTATCATTATTTCTATGAGTTATGAATTATTGTTGTGCACTTAATATCATATATATGTGGAAAATACTAACATATTGAAATATAATAAAATGAATTGTATTATATTCCAGGTATTGAAATTTTTTATTTATTTATTATCACCATTGTGGTTTCCAATACATTTGTTACAACATTGGTAACACAATTTCATCTCAATTTTCAATTAATTGACACTTATTTATTATTATGCATCAATTCACTTGGGAGTATATATTGAAATTCTCTCATTATATCATGAATCCTATTATTCTCAATATTTTATAAGTTTTATTTAACATCAGTCTTAATTGGATATTAAGAATCAGGTTTTTCATAATGGTATGGGACACTTTATAATGTTTAATAATTATTCTCCTCAACCTTGATCATGATGATTATATTCAGAAACTCAATTCCTTTTATGGATACTACCAATGTCGAGAAAAAAATAACATTATAGTAATTATTATCCATAGTAAATTTATTTTAATATATATATTCTGATAAAATGGATATTATCATTACATAAGTTGTATAATTTTTTAATACATAGTTTACATTGAATGTTATTTGATTATTTTGGGAAATATTTATAAAACTATATCCTATTTAATATATGGATATTTTATAATGAACAATGTTTATATAAATTATATTGACATTTAATATATGGTTTGGGATAGGTTAAGGAATGGCATATGGGTTTGAGAACTGTTCATGCATGCACTATGGGTTGGGGACAGGTTAATAAAAGCCTAAAGATGCATCGATGGTATCAGGGGACATTAGTTTTACCAATTTGTATGGACAATCTACATCTTGATGGTACTCGTTCCATGTACCTAGGAAAAATGGTTTCCAATAATTAAACATTTTCATATTTAAGTATACATTATTATTCATCCATGTGATATTTCATCGACATGTCTATGGATACATTTTATTTTTAGTTGATTGATTAAATGGAATGTGTTTTATTTTCATAACATGTCATTTTTTATTTTTCCTTACCAAGTCTTTTGAATGGAATGTGTTTTTAGTTATTACATTACCATATTATTAAGGAGCTTCATTCTTGGTTTTGTGATGATATGTTATGTGTGTTCTATTATTAACCATGCCAATAATATAATTATATTTTATTCATTATTTCTTCAACTATATTTCCCCTTAATGAGAGCTAGTACTCTGGCCGTGCGATGCTTGGATCTATAAAACAATTGTTATTATTTATTATAGATTACAATTTATAAAACATAATAGTTTATATTAATATTGGAAATATTTGAAATGAAAACGACACACATAATAAACGGATTAAAGTTACATAAAATGGGGAAAAAAGTTACATAGTGAGAAGTATTCTCTATAAAATACATAATGAAGGGACAATAGTTACATAAATGATTAATGTATATGAATTGGAATTACAGAAATTGATGAATAATAAATTCCCTCTATAGATATAAGATCTTCTGATTTCTCAAATAGAAGTTCTTTCGAATCCTCCTTGGCATACAAGAACATCGTAGCTTGACATAAACGGAATGTCATTGGGCATTGAGGGGTTGAGTGGAATTGAGGGTCAGATTTCTCCATGATGGGTGCTGGAAAGCATGGACCTCTAATTTTCTCTGTCATATCACATTCTTTTAGCATTTAATTGTCACTTCCTCATCTCTTAGATAAATTTATTAAAACAATTCCACCTTAAAGAGAAAAATTACTCTTGATTTCTATGGCAACCACTACAAAAAATCTTCTACTGCTACTCCTAAATATGCCATATCATCTCCTAGTTCTTTAATGTTGAATCCTTATGTCACTTAAATGGGTATTGTTATTAAGTTGATTACATGGTATATGAGAAGAATCCCCCCCCCCAAACAACTCTAAAAACTCATTGAAACCAAATATGTTTTCTATTATTTTGTTGTATGACATATTAGTGATGCATTAATGACAATATAATTATTTTAAAATGTCTGGAATGATCTATATAGATATAAACATGAAAACAATATCAATCAAAACTACAATCCCATATATCATGGTCAAAGAGTTCCAAATATTATCAGTTCATAAAAGAATTATACAATTAATGCATGGTTATACACACATAAAAAACACTCAAAAACATAATAAAAAACTAAAGCATCAGGTGCATGCCTCATGGAATTAGAAAACAGTGACATTTACCCTCATCCGACAATGACATTTCTGCTTATCCGAATGTCTACTTTCTTTAGTCAATGTAATGAGTCTTGGATTATGGGTTATAAAACCCACATGAACATAGACAAATATAGGGTATGCGAAGCCTTCAACCAATTCATAAGACCTGTTAAATTGAAATTGAATCAATAAAATAGATGAAAACAAAATGAATCTAAATATATCATGACTCATTATCACCATTCTATATAAACACGAAGATGTAAAATGTATAAGTGAATATATAACGTGCAGACACATAAGTGTTACAGGTTCTAGAAACATTTCATTAGTGTTAAATAGAAAATAATAAATGTATGGAAGAGGAATAGAATAATGATTAAAAACATTTACAAAAACACCATACCTGATATATGGAGACATCCATGTTGAACATTGTTATTTAAGGTCATGTTTTAATAAGGGAAAATCCATATTTAACACTGTTATTGAACATTTAAGACAAATTATATGTAATTACAAAATAAATTAAGATAAAAGTAAATGAATGTTCAGATTTTGAATCTACAATGGATACTAAAATAATAATATTATAAAATTGTTTAATTTTAGTATTACAATAAATATGTATAGTAAGAAAAAAACCTTGGTAAATGATAGAGATCCGACCTTTCATCAGTTCTCTAAGTATATGGATTTCATGTACCATATTTGAATTAGATGTTTGGTTTGGAAAACATAAGGTAAGTTAGTTGAGGTAATAGGAAAACCTATAATAAGGGTGATACATTAAACCAAAAATATTACATGCAGACAAGAACAAGAAATAAAATTAAAAAAATAATAAGATGCATACCTATAGATAGGAAGGATACTCTTTCCGGCCTACTCATTATAAAGCATGATTTATTGTTGGAAGGTGTATGTTCCACCTCTACACTCATATGTTAAAATATTAAATAATAATAATTTATATTGAATAATATACTATTAAAAACTACATTTAAAATGGGTTCTATTTTTAGAGTACGTGTATAGTGGAGTTAAAACTGTAGCTCCATCACATGTTTTATAACCTTAAAAACCAAAGATGGTACCCTTATAACATCCAATGATTCCAATGATTGAACATTATGGAATTAGAGAGGCAGAGTGTTATACATATCAAATAATAAATATTAATAATAAACATTGGAAAATTGACTTGATTATTAAATGATCTATTGGAAATATGAAAATATTTCTAGAAAAAAGTGTGGTTTTTGTAACAATTTTTTTAGTTCTGAGAAGGATTTATAGTGGTTGAAGAATAGGAAATAATCCATGAGCATATAAACTACACATTCATCCAATTTTCTTACCTGCACATACATTAATGTTTTAGAATAGCAGATTATATGTATGACAAAAATGGAAACACTGAAATAATCAATCCATAGATATATAGAAGATATTTGTAGAAACACCATGTTTTCACAATTTGGATACACTTAAATAAGGAATACATAAATATATATGTTTAACTAATAGGGAATAACTTAAATATAACTAATCTAGAATATGTAAGGATTCAACAACCTGTTAGATATTCTGTAAACTTAAGTCCACATTGAATGATGGTACACCAATATAATACTTCCATGAAATCCATTGACATGTTGTCTAGAATAATATTGAGAAGTAAGTGGGTATGTAGTCATTTCAAATAAATTCGGTTCCACTGAATGACATTTGATGAGAGATTATTTTTTTGGATAAGATTCATATTTCCCAGTACAGTATAGTTGGCAGCCCCACAATGCCCAAAATATCCACCCATACTAAAAGAGAAATCAACTTCTGGACATAATGATAACTCATAGAAACCTAAAGTCAGGATGAAGTATAAAAACATGAAAATAATAAAATAGTTGAACATCATATATTACCAAAATCACGGAACCATTATTGATAAATCATAAAATTTTTTGTAGTGTAATAACCCATGAAAAAATTATAAGGAAAAGTAAATACAAAATATTTTAATGTGGGAAAATTAATTCAGAAGGTATAAAGAATGGACATTATCCAGTTTAGAGTACATTTAGGGTACACAGAGGTAATCAAGAACATGGATGAATGGTATTTCTATTTTGTAAAATTAAATACATGATTCATACAAATATAATTAACCAGGGTACCTTGACTGCATTACATTGACTGCATTTACCTTGGATGATTTCATAACAGCTTATATGATAAAGTAAAACTAGAATAAATCTACTTCTTCTTGCTGATGGAGAAAAAACCAATTCAAATCGATTACATGAAAGGAAAAATTTAGAAATTTTTAAATGTAAAGATTCATCATTCAGTTGGGAAAAAATTTTCATTATATTAGGGGCATTCTATCTCACTTCTACAACAATATAAATCTGCAATTTGAAAAAGAAATGTTCATTATATAGTGAACAAACATGTTACATACAAGAATATCCTTGAAATAATAAGTAGAAAAATATAGATAAGTCAGCGAGTATGGAGACATTTAAAAAATAATGACACAGTGTAATAATATACTGAAATACATATTCAACCGAAATTAATAATATTTGGAGAGAAGGGAAAAAATTTATCGAAATTGGGAAGAACATACCTTTTTCTTACCTTTTGATCTATAGCGTCTCTGAATACTCAAGAATCGTATAAAAATGGTGGATGACTGAATGTTATGAATCCATATTTTCTGATTTGTGAATGTAGATGTATCATATTAAGAACAAAAACAACCAAAAAAATAGTTAAAATAAAAAGAACCTCTCTTCGGTGATTTTGTTTTTTCGGGACTTCATGAAATGTTCCTAAAAAATCAAGGCAATCACATAAGGAATTTTTGAATCAATTATTTAAATTGAATCTCAATAATTATTCTCCATCATGCAAAATGTATCAGAGAGGTTTGAACTTCAACGCACAAATGATAATATTTGATAGTTTCTTATAAGAACAGGACAAAAACAAAGAGTCATCTTTGGATTTAGCATGCACTTAATAGATGAAAATTTAAAATACAAGGACAATGGACATGTAGCGGGCAATAATAATCAAAACCAATGAAGGCCCAATAAATTAACATGGATTTGGGATATAACGATAACATAGGATTAAAAATCTTCGCATGGATTATACTGGCTAGAAAAGGCACATCTCTATGTTAAAAGCAATAATTATTCCCACAAAGTGAGACATTACTAATCAAAATCCATTGACGCATACATGATATAACGAAATAATTCGACAATAGTAGCATGCAAAGACTTAAAACAAATATTAAAATAAGCCCAATGATATTATGAGAATATCAATTCTTAACAAATATTTTAGAAATAGATGCAACGGAGACTAAAATAAAAAAATAAATGAACATCGAGAGAAATATAGTAGAGAATAAGAAAAGAGGAGGGATGTGGATACCTAGATAAAATGGACTTTCTATAGTATCATCGAGATCCATGTTGCACTCTTCGAACAGTCCATAAATGTCCTCGTCACTGTGATTAGCAGTGATCTCCTTGATGTCCTGGATCGTCCTCCAATCACTCTTGTATCATATAGTCCACAACCATAGAATCCATATTCCTATAACACAACATATATTTCAATTTTATAAATTAATAAATGGAATTTGAGTTTAAATAAAATGGTGTGATATACCAACATCACTAAAAGTAGAGATAAGACAGACTTGAAATCAATACAACCTTTACTTTCATAATAATCGTTCAATGATGTCTTGCCTACTTGAATATAGTAAAAAGAAGAAATGAAATGGATAAAAGTTCTAACGATGAATTAAAACATCCAAGATGATAGCCATTTCACTTTCCCAAGCAATAACAGAAAGATTAAACAAAGAACATATAGAGATGAAAAGCTCAAAAAATAATCTTTCTCACAGTATGAATAAGATGACATAGAAAGAAGTACAACTTTACTTGGTACAAACTTCATGTGAAACATCAATTTACCATTCCAAAAATTGTTCTCATATGAAAACCCAACTCCTGAAATAAATAGAATCCATACACTAGAAACCAGAAAGTTTTAAAATTCATAGTAAGTCTATAGATTCTTATGTACTTAAAACCGAAATCAATGTAAATAGTGGTAGTGGTTATCAACATCTTCTGAGAGAAGCTTGAAAATGGATAAGGGTAGGTCTTTGTTGAAAATAAAATCAATCCATTGAACATTTTAATATGAAAATTATAAAGGATGATGAAAAACTAAGCTGGAGCTCCCTGTATGATTTGATTTCTTATAGAACAAGAGGTGTGAATCACTGATATTAGCTTTTTAGAGGACAATATTTCAGAGAATAATCCAACCTAGGGATTTCATCATGAGCACATAGGAGTCCTAGGTATAGCAAGCTCAAGAATATATGGTGGATGTGGAGGAGACGAAGGAGGTAGAGGGCGACCTGGTGGAGCCGTAGGTGTGATAGCCAGAGGTATGGGAGTCGATCAACTACTGGTTTGAAGGGATTCAAATGAAAGGGGAACAATGCCAAGGAGGTTGTGGGATTATGAAATCATAGATGCTTAGAGAGAAGTGTTGGGGGATTGGATGGAAATTGGGACAGGTATAATGATGACGACACTGGTATTCAGAAACCCTACCTCGAGCAGAGCTAAATCACAAGCAGGGAAGCGGAACCCTAAAATGGAGTGAAAACATGACGACCCGCGTGGGGTAATGGGGTCGCGTGGGATGGAACCCCGATATTGGAGGGAAGAATTAATTTTTTGGGTGACATGGCTGGATATTCAGGTGACACCTAAGTTTGAAGAAGCCATGTTTAGTATAGATAATAGATTTGAGGTTACCCTTTAAATATTTCCTTCCCCAGTATTCCAAGAATCATACAATGGATGATATGTACTAATTCACTATATGGATTAGTGTTTCTATAGATGATATTTATTTATTTAGAAATAATTTATTACAAATAATATGATAATTAGTGAATTCTTTTGTAATTAAAGACTGGTTTGTATCAATTTTACCAAGAGTACAAAATGGATTGGTCCATCAGGGCTTGATTTCTTGTAAAATAATGCCAATTTAATTGATTGTAGACATCGTCTACAGGATTATAAGTTTGGTTCATTATAGTTTGTAACAAAAGAAATTTAGTATAATCTTAATGAAATAGATTTAAGAAAAAATAGATTTTAGAATGTTAACAGAAGGTAGATTTTGAGGATATATGTAGAAGAACATCATATATTATTTGTAATGTATAGATTATATGGGTTTTATTAGAAATAATTCATTGTCCAAATTCTATATGTGGGCGAGATTCTTGAATATATGTACTTAAGAGTAACAACAATGACATTGTGTTCTAGGTCTAACTATGGGTAACTTGGTAGACGAAAATAGGCCTTAAGATACACCTAATTTGACACTCATGAAGTATATGATTAGGATATTTCATATTTTCTTTTCAAAAAATATATAAATTGAATTTTAAGTAATTATATAGGTTAAAATTGTGGTGTTTATTTTTGATGATAAGGTGTCATGGTTAAGAAGTATTGAGACTTATATTATGGATAAACTGTAGACAAAGAAAAAACATATGTGAAATTAAATTGATGAATTATTTATCTATTGAGGTTTCAATTATAACCGTTTTAAATGTATATTTGGTGAAAAAATGTATTTAATGTATTAACATCATATTAATTTTGTACAATGTCTTAATTTTTTTACAAAAGGAAAAAAATATGCGAGGTGATAACTAATCAAATCCCACAAAGCCGCAAGTCTTGATACCCTGATTGAAGTATGATAAGGGTTTCATTCCAACCAATGAAATACAATGTTTTCAAATATTCAAAAATTTTATGGGCCATGAAATACATAATAAATATATTTTAGAGCTCAAATAATCAAAATTTATTTTAGGATAAATTAGGTTATGGTCAAAGAAAAACCAAAATTTTTGATTGTTCGTATGAAATTTAATCCTTTCAAGCAATTTTATTTCTTTATATTATTCGTTAGTTAAATAATTACCAGAATTAGGAAAATCAACATAAAAATGGTTTTATAAGACATTAATATCTCTTGATCAAATGGATTTTTAAATCTACTCTGATTTATATATTTGTGGCCCCCGACAATTTATTGATCATTTTGAAGGACTCTTTAAATCACTATAAATATTTACACTTTCATACTAGTATTTATCTATACAATATAAAAATGATAATATATATATTATCCAAGATACATTGTAGTCCATATGACCCTTCAACATACCATTATATATTTTTTAGATTATTTTTTACAAAACCATCTCACAATGATGGATTTAAAACATAAGATGTATCAAACCATATATCACCAGGATAGAGATTAAATTATAAAGATGAATATTATATAAGAGTGGTAGAATCTTACACCCTATAATTTTAATGTACATATTATTACATAATATTGTGTACAACACCAAACACGAAATAGACAAGGGTATATAATATCCTGAGACACTACAATGTAATTACTATTCTAAATTAATTCATACATGATATTGCATGTAATGAATGAAACACCAATGTTTATTTCATTTAATAATAGTGAGACCTTTTTAATAGCTTTAATTAAATGTGATAATTACCGTTATTTGATTGCCTTCATTATACTCAATAATAAATTTGACCATACAATGATATATTGTTATAATAATATTATTTAATTTAATATTAATTAATATATCTGTTATGTTAGTTTTGATGAAAATTACTAACCAAAACAAGGAAATTTACTATTTCTATAAATATAAAATTAAGTCATTGATGACCAATTATTGATATATGTAAATTGGAACCAACTGAAAATAAAGGAAATATTATTTTTTTATTCCAAATGATTTTTTTCTTATCAGAATAATTAAATTCAATTAGTTAATGATTTAAATTTTTTTAATATTTATTTATTCAATAATACGTTAATCATATTCTTCATCTTTATTTACTAAGTATAATATTAAAAGTAACACAATTTTAAACATAAAACAAATATATTTTTATTAAATTATGTTTACAACATTTTGATTGCCCAATGATTTTAATTTTAAATGTTTAAAAATTTATAAATTTTATATTATAAAAGGAACATAATTATTTTTATTCAAAATTTCAAAATTATATTAGGGTAATTTTTTTTGAATTTTTTAGTGAAAGAACATTTTTTTGATGAATAGTTAAAGATACTGCTTTTTAGGTAAAAACTGTTTTCTCATTTAAGTAATTATTAACATTAGTTTTTTTTATTTTATAATGTATTATTAGAAAATTTATACATCTATTAATGAAATTTATTTTATAGTAATCCATTAAAAATTGAAATTGAATATATAAACTTTAGAATCATTTAATAATATTTCTACTAAAACCAATTAATTCGTCAGTTTACAAGATGAAAACTAATATTAATTTATTACCATCTCTGAATTGAATGAAAAAAATATAAAAAATATTAATCAAGATGATAGTTAGATTATTATATGTCAAAATTATTTTTTTATATCGAATATTAGTTAATAGGGTTTAAATTAATTGCTGTGAATAATGTCTAATTAAGCTAAAAGATACAAAATCATAAATTTAATGGCACAAATTACCTACCCACTAGTCCAAAACAATATTTTAGAAAATATTTCTTCTATAATCCTTCTAATTATGAGTTTTTTGTTGTTATGAATTTTTTTTACCAATGAACATGTGTACACCTAGCTTGTTTTCAAATATTCCCAATATATCCTATTCATTCCTTATAAAAGGCCAAAAAATCCACCACTTTGTCACACCTATAAAACATATTACATTTAGAAAATATCATCCCAAATAGTCTACTATAATCCCTCACCTCAAACTAGAAGCCACCCTTTTTGAAGAATGATTTCCATGAGAGCCTTTTTGTGTAATGCCAAAAAAGTTACACGATTAAGAGGTAATGTTTTATCTGATGCTTTTTACTTTAGTTTCCATTATCCACTCAACATAAAATTCTTATTATATTACAAAAAAATTTCATAACTAATCTAGGATGATGTTTTTTTATGTTTATACCGACAGTCAAACACACCCCCATCTAATGGTTAATGAACATATTGTTTGTGTGAATGGAGAACTACCACCTCACTAAATGATGATTGTTTGTTATTCATTTTATAACTAGCATGGTGGCAATTATGAGGAAACATATATTTATATATATTATATATGATTTTTTTGTATTTATTGTTCATTAATTAGTTTATTATATATACATTTATAATTTTATTTTGTGTTAATACTATAATGTTGTTTGAGGAAGTGGGGACTGTCGTGCCCTCAAGGCTATGTGATTCATTCAAAGGATACATATTATTTATAAAGAATCATTACATATAAATATATGATAAAATAAAATAATTTATATGATATTAACGAAATATTTACCTTTATATATATATATATATATATATATAGTTTTTGTATTATCCTTTTACTCAATAAAATGTGATAATGTGAGTGGTGGATGTGTGGACTACAACCTCCACGACACGATGTGATTAATTTAAAATCATGAGTATTTTATATATACATATATCTGGCAATGTAATACGATATTAAAAAAATTATTATTATTATAGAAAGTTATATTTTTAATTAACTTATTTTTTTTATCGATCATTGATAAATGAGAATGTAACTCATTCTTACATATGACCAACTGTCTCCGTTATTATAGTGTTGGATAATTTTTCATAACCGTATTTGTAATGTCCCAGACCTCTTCGGTCCATTACATTGAGAAAATTAGGGTTAGAAATATGTCGTGTGAGTTTCTTTGGAGAATGATTAAATTTATGGGGAGAGGGAGTAATTATAAGATAATAATGGGAGTCAATAATAATAATAATTATTAATGAAAATGATGGAGACCCATTGATGAAATTGAAAGAGCATTTATTAATATTAAATATTAATGATAATTGAATATTTTAGTGTGCGATTAATTAAATCGAATTCTTTAATTTAATATGTGATTAACCATGGTCAACTAATGTAATGGGATTAAATTACAACATTAATGATGGGTGTTATTATTATTAATTTTATTAATAATAACATTAAAGTGAGAAAAGAGTTGGGGCGTGAGGGCATGGAGTAATGAACAAGGGGAGGCACCACTTTTTGTTAAGTGGGAGAAGAAATCTTGAATAAAAAACTTATATTGGAGAGAGAATGTGAGAATTAAATGGGGAAGTAATAAAATAAAAATAAAAGGAAATCAATTAAGTTGAAAGGGAGTGAGGCGCACCAAATTTTAGAGAGTGGTGCGTGACTTTGGGTATTTGAAATAAATCAATTAAAAATTATCATATAATAATCATATTATTGTTTTTGTTGATAGAAAACTTTTTCGACCGTAACTTCTTTGTGCGACCTCAGTTTTAAGAACCGTTAGCGGCAGTGCGACCCTGACTTTGAGACAGAAATTATGTGTCCAATATTGGATGTATTTTTAGGGTTTTTTGATAGGTTACCCGAAGCGCTTAGAAAATAATATATGAAATATTATTATTAAGTATTTGACCCACCATAACTACCACATGCGACGTCTGACTGAATTCTCGTTAGTGGCGATGTGATCGTCTCATTAATACGATCGATTAAAGTCTGATGAAGAATATTAAATTATTGTTTGATGCTCGGGTCCAAAAAACACCCAATTATAATAATAATATTACCATTATGGGATCTTGCATCCAACATATCTCCCTCATACGGTGTTGGAATGGAGAACCATCTGTGACGTTGCAACCCTAAAATTAAGATGGATGATTCAAAAAACATAAATCCTATATTCATTATTAATATGGATCATGATTTTTTACTCAGTCAAACCACGTAGGTTAATTCGATCCTCTATTAATGGGGAATTAAGTGTATCCTAAACCGTCGCCCCATTAAATCTTCAAAAGGGGAAATATATCATCCTCCATTGATCTTCCACTTTGTTCTCGACTATGAGATGATAAAACCATTAAATAATTTCCATAGAAGTTGCACAATCAATCTTTACTCCTCTTATCGGTTCTGCTCTATTTTGATGCAACTGAGCTATATCGATCAATACTCGATATAAGGTATGTTTTATATTCGTTCCATTGGGATTGACTTCTCCTATTTTCCATCCCATATTAATGAATGTAATCGTAATGCTTCAAATGGAATTTTTCTTGGGTTTTGGCAGGTGAAGATATTCATTGGCATCCTTGGGTAGATGCAGTTGGCACTAGAGGAGGAGCGAGACCCATTGTTTGGATAAAGAATGTAAAGAACTCTTCGAGTTATGGGATTCATTGCTTCTCTTTTCTATTATGTGAAATTATATTGTTATCATGTTTAATCCCACTGGATAACAATTGAATTGACATAATAAATATTTTTACGTGATAAAAAAATTGATATCGATCGTATGTTATAGGCTCATGTTTTTATAGAGAGTGTGATATATATGTTTGATTTAATTTTTTGTTCGTTCTTGAAGGAAATTGGTAAAAAACGAAAATTTGGATTAATTGATAATTTTATGTATAAAGATAAATAGGCATGTAAACAAATATGGTTCTTGTTGTAATTTTATGTTAATCAAATTAGTTCTGTAAGAATGTTAATTTATTTACAATAACTTACTAGTAAGGTTTCTGTAATTTGGAACCTACGAATAATAAATTTGATAACAGAATATGGATTAAAGAACTAATTGATTGATAATTCCTTAAAGGGTTCTGAGTTACAGTCTTTATTGATAAAGGGCCAAGATCACAATTAAATGTGGTGTTTGTTCTCATGTTTTTTGTGCTGTGATGAGATCTTGGATCCTTGTTGTGATATGTGAGGGAATGTAGGCTTTTGGATGTGGTAGAAGATGACGCCTAGAGTGGAGAGATACATTTGTTTATTCATGTGGGTGTCAGGGAGGACAACAGGGATGATGTAATAGAGTGGATGTGATTATATGATGCTTAGTAATTTAGGTTGGTTTTTAATCATCATTACTTTTCCCCATAGCTCAAGGTAGTTTTTCTTGTTTACCCTTCTCCAGAATGAGGTGATGACACATGAGGAATGAAACGTGCTTTCCGTGTTTAGATTTTAAGGGGGAATGGGTCTATGCTCTTGCTATTGGTAGCAATGACTCGACGGGTAGTACATCTTCTCACCGTGTTGAGCACCCCTTGTGTTCAGTAGCCTAAAATTATTTTCTAGAATTCCTGGGAACATTGAAAAGTATTTATGTAATTAATATTTGAAGAAATAGTGTTAACCCATGGAGATGGAGACGCTGGATCGTAATGATGAGGTTGTAATTATTGAAGGAACAATTGACTTTGGGTGTGATGCTAATGAACTTTTAATTTGGAATTATTCATGGTTAATTAATGATTATAAAATTAATTAATCTATAGTAGAACTGATAAAAAGGGAATGATGTAATCTAATAAAGCTCTTTAAATGGTTGTGTGCTTATATGATACCTAGTATTAGAAGTAGAATCCTGGAGTCTGAGAGACGTTAGCTGAATTTGTGTCTAAGAATACATAATTCCCATAGTGTGGTTGAGAGTTATAATATATCATGTACTGTTTGTGTCTCTATATAATAATCCACCCTATCTATAATGGAAACTGACACCGTGGGGATTCTGAGCCCTGGGGTGTGTTTTCACTAATATTCAAGTTGGAGGACGAATGAATGACTACCCCCTTTGGCCCCACTCTCTTCTATTGGTAGTTACTTGTGCTGATAGGCACATTGGTTAGTTTTCCCCATATATGTGTGTAGAGGGCTGTAATGGCTTGTGGTTATTCACACACATATATTCTTGATATAGTTTTCAATATACTACTATAAGTGTAACGTGTGTAAGCTTTGATGGCTTGGGGATCCTTACTCGATGTATGGGTTGTAATGGATTGAGGTATAATACCTGATGTATGATACATGTTATGCAAGATGTGGTGGCTCCCAAAAACCACCTGGTTACTTTTGGTAGTGAGGATGGTGCGGTGCTTCGCCCAGGTGTCTGTGGGAAAGCCTTTTTAGAGGAAGATGCTTAGGACGTGTGACATTGGGGCAAAGAAGAAAACCAGTGGGGAAGTGGTAGCGGGGTAACCTTGATATTTTTAATTTTAAAATATATTCCTATATGCGTTACATGGTGAGAGTAGCCGTGGTGAGGTTGAGAACATAGTATTACTTGTTAAGATGTTGAGTTAGTTTCAATTATTGTTCACTGTGTTTTGCCATGCATTCTTTACTTTTGGATGCGAGGGTTCAGGGAGGATACAATTGAGTATATTGTTATACTGACCCTATGTATATATAAAGTATTTTTTAGGTCACTTGGAGCAGGTTGGAAATCAAGGTGATTTCTACTAGCTTGGAGTTATAGGTGCTATTCGGACTTGTGGTTACTACTGTTTTCATTTTCTTTGGGGTACTTTTAGTTTATCCCATCCAATTGAAGTACTTTTTCATGAAATTTCATATATGAACATGGGTTTCTTTTTTATTCCAATTATGAGTTAGAGTTTATTGGTGTCTATATTATCTCTCTCTTCCGCATGTGTTCTCTAAGAGGGTAATGTCTCCCATTTGTGTGATTATTATACTCTCGGTGCTAGTCTCCAACCTGTGGCCTACTAGAGGTGGGACTCGGGGTCATTATCTCCCTTATCACATTACCGGACCAGGAGGGGTACACTTTGTTGGGAGGGGGGCATGACAGAGTGGTATCTAATGTCTGGTTGAGGGATATGATGGAGTTTGAAGTTAGGCACCGGTGAGGTTGCATGGGTTGGTAGGGAAACAATGTCAGTCATGTTTAGAATGTGAGGTAAACACTAGAGACCTTCCATGTCATAGGCATTTAGGCCCCCCTATTATATGATGTACGGACATTTATGTTTATACTGGCTACTAAACAAGTTGATACTGGTTGTAGGGTAGAGACCTAGGAATGGATCATGCATCATTCTACTTTGTGCCTGTGTTTGAATGTGTAGACCTTGGGATAGGTTAAACTACAATGAATAAAACAAAACAATAAATTAAATATTGTTCAGTATTCCATATTCTAGGCTTAGCAACTCTAACGATTGTTAATTTATAGGTATTTCTCTAGGTCGATGTCCTTGTCAGTATTGCATAGATAATGTCCAGCAGGATGTTCCAGCAGATCATCGTTGGGTAGAGTTTGATGACGACGACACATGGTGGAAGACACTCTAAGAGTTTCAGTGCTAGAGTCTGAAGAAGTACGAGGGCTCTAATTCAGAACCAGTCAAGGATGACTAGTTAGAGGAGGTCGATATTGGCTTTAGTTCAATTCGTTCTTGGAAGTAGCACTGGGTGTCCTTGGTTGTGACGATGCTACATGGAGTAGTGAGGTAGTGGTGGTCCTTGATCCTCAAGAACCATGAGGAGTCAGTGATCTCATGGGAGGAGTTCCAAAATAGGTTCAGAGTCATGTTTCTTTCATCGACTGTGAAGGCGTCCAGTCACCAGGATCATCTTACGCTTCGACAGGGGAGATCCAGTGTTCGATAGTTTGGAATCCATTTCAAGAACCTTTTGTGATATGCTTCGGACCTGTAACCATATGAGGAGGCCAGGGCGAGCATTTAGAGGAGGCTTTTCCTCTAGAGATCCAGTTCCAGGTCACCCCATTTATGCTGAAAACATATCTTGAGGTACTGGAGAGGGTAGAGGATGTTGAGTGGACTTTGGCCAAGACCGGATCATAATGAGAGGAGAATCAGAATGATTCCTCATGAAGAAAATTTGTGGTCCGGGGTTCCCAGTTTTCAGGGCAGAAGAGTTTTCGTTCAACCGGAGGTTGGTCCCAGCCCTTCACAGGTCGTTTTGCTAGAAGAAACAAATCTCAGGCCTATGCCAAGAAATCAGGAAATTATTCTTCTTGTGGTGGTTGTGTCCATCATCAGTGGTAGTGACCGACCTTTCAGAGCGGTCATCGTGCACCAGGTGCTATGCTCTCGGTTCCTCCATTGAGGCATTTCTAGCCGAGGTAGCAACAGCCAGTTGAAAATGATTTAGACCAGCAGAGGGTAGATGGGACACGTAGTGGACATCCCCTTGACACTCCTCATCCTTAGAGAGAAGAGTGCATTTGTAGTGGTGGTTTTCATTAGGGTCAGAGAGGCCATGGAGGAGGTCGTGGTTAGCTTCATGCTCTAGCGTTACCAGCTCCAGGTGAGCCATACTTCATTTGAGCTACCCTTTTCTTGTTTTCTACCTTCCTGTATTCCATGTTTGATTCATAAGCGACACAAATCTTCATATCATCTACCATTTTCCATGCTTTGGGACTTGAGTTAGAGAGGCTTCCAGTGCCCTCGACGTTGACTATGCTAGTTGGAGGTCGAGCTGAATTTTTTGAAGTATGTAGAGACTGTGAGATAGTGATGGGGAAACACCACTCTTGGGGAGATTTCCTATGTTTATAAATACAACCATATGATATCATCCTCGATATGTATTGGTTGTATTCGGTGCAGGCTATCGTGAATTATTTCAGAAAAAATGTCGTTTTCATTGGTGCAAATAGAGAGAAAGTGGGGTTTTTTAGTGAGAGAGACCCTCAGATGGGTCATAGGCGCTTTCCATCCTTATCATACATAATGGTCAAGTTGATGTTGAGTTCTTCAGAGGTTCAGCAGTTGGAATTTCCTTGGGAAATATAGGAGTACCCTGATTTCTTTCCAGAAGAGGTTGTAGCATTAACCCTGGATGAGAGATCGAGCTCGGGATCGAGCTACAGCCAGGAGCATCTCTTATATCTATGTATCCATATTGGATGGCCCCTTATGAGTTACATGAGCTATGTATATATCTTTATGGTCTATTGTAGTGCGGTTTTGTTCGGCCATGTGTGTGACCATGGGGTGCACCAGTTTTGTTCGTGAATAAGGGCGATGACTGTTTGCGGTTGTGTGTCGATTATTGTTGTTTAAAGATAGTGACAATAAAGAATCACTATCCTCATCCGCAAATTGATTATTTATTTGATCAAATGACGGGTACAAGTTGGTTCTCAAAAATCGACTTGCGGTCACGATATCATCAGATGCGTTTGATGGATGATGGTATTATGAAGACAACTTTTCATTATCATCATCGGTATTATGAGATCTTTTTAATGCCATTTGGCATGACAAATTCTCTAGACGTATTTATGGGATTGAAAAATTATGTGTTTTGTGTGTTCCTGGACAAATTCTTGGCAGTTTTCATCGATGACATCCTTGTGTACTCTACATCTGAAGAAGAGAATACAGAGCATCTATGAGCCGTTTTGGTAGTTTTCTCTAACATCAGATATATGTGAAGTTGTAAAAGTGTGAGTTTTGGGCTCGATAAATCTGTTTCTTGGGGCATGTTGTTTCCCAATTGGGAGTAGTTGTGGATCCATCGATGGTATAAGTAGTTGTGTCTTGGGTAGCCCAAAAGACAGTGTTAGAGGTGCGAAGTTTCCTTGGTCTCGTAGGATACTACTTGAGGTTCACAGCCAATTTCTCACAAGTTTCAACTCCTCTGACAGCATTGACCAAGAAGGATCAAGCATTAATTTGGACTGATCAGTGTTAGGTAGAATTCGAGTATCAAATGGAGAAGATTGTAAGTTCTCTAGTCCTTTGTCTAGCAGATGAGGGAGTCCAGTTTGATGTTTTGTATGATACTTCACATCTGGGGTTAAGGTGTGTTCTCATGCAGTAGAGGTCAGTTGTTTATTATGGGTCTCGACAGTTGCATCCCAATGAACACAACTATGACACACATGATATTGAGTTTGCAGTCATGGTGTTTTCTCTGAAGTTGTGGAAACAATACTTCATTGGTGAGTGATTTGTTGTTTTCTATGATCATAAGTGTTTGATGTATGTTTTCTATCATTGTGACTTGAATTTAATATAGCATCGGTCGATAGTGTTCTTATAGGAATACGACTTCGAAATATCGTATAAACCTAGGAAAGGGAATGTTGTAGCTGATGCGCTGATCCTAATATCACGTAGTGATACTGTGCATGAATCCGAAGATTCATGGAGAGTAACTGAAGAACCACCAGCATTGCATCTTGAAATGGGAAATGTTGGGGGTAGAGGTTCTCTTTTTCCGATGATAGTACTATCATCCCTGATGCAGAAGGTGGAAGAGTCCCAGTTGGGAGATCTAGAGGTGAATTTCTGGAGAGATTGATGATGATGATGATGCAACCTTTTAGGAGCAACCTATCGAGATCCAAGACCATATGGAGAAGGTGGTGCAGGGTCATTCTATCTCCTTAGTTCGTGTATTGTGGATACATAGTGACATGGATGTGACTACCTGGGAACATGAGTCAAAGATACGTACTCAGGACCCAGAGTTGTTTGATGATTAACTCTTTTCATGTAATGATCTTTCCATTATGGATAAACCATTCATGATTTATTTATGAATTTATTTTATTGCTTTTGTGGCCTGATCTCTTTGGAGAGGTATCTCGATGGGTGGTTTTTCGGACCCTGTTTCTTTTTTTGTCTCTTTAGGTTTGTTTGGAATTATCAGGGATGATAATGTTCTGAGAGGTATCTAATGTAATGGCTCGGACCTCTCTAGTTCATTACTTTTTGAAAATTAGGGTTAGGAATATGCCGTGTGAGTTTTGTGGGAGAAGGATTTAATTGATGGGAAAGAGGGAGTAATTATAAGATAATAATGGGTGTTAATAATAATAATAATAATTAATGATAATGATGGAGACGTGTTGATATAATTTAAAGAGGAGTTATTAATATTAAATAATAAAGGTAATGGTGGATTTTAGTGTGTGATTAAATAAATGGAATGGTTTTAATTTAATATGACAATAACCATTGTCAACTAACTAAATGGGATAAAATTAGACCATTAATGATGGGTGTTATTATTATTAATTTTATTAATAATAACTTTGATTTGAGAAAGGAGGTGGGGCGTGAGAGAATGGAGTAATGGCCATGGGGAGGCGCCACTTTTGGTGGAGTGGGAGAATAAATCTTGAATGGAAAAGTTAGATTGGAGAGAGAATGCGAGAATTAAATGGGGAAGTAATTGAATAAAAAAAATCAATTAAGGTGAAAGGGAGTGAGGCACACCAAATTAGAGATAGTGGTGCGTGACTTTGTGTATTTGAAATAAATCAATTAAAAATAATCATATAATAATCATATTATAATTTTTGTTGATAAAACCCTTTTTCGGCTATAACTTATTCATGCGACGTCAGTTTTACATACCATCAGCAGCAGTGTGACCCCGACCTAGAGAAGGAAATAATGAGTCCAATATTTGATGTCTTTTCCAGGTTTTTGGATCGGTTACCCGAAGAACTTGGAAAATAATAGAATTAATAATATTATTAAATCTTGGACCCACCATAACTCTCACCTGCGATGTCCGATTGACATCTCGTCAGTGGTGATGTGTTCCTATCATTAATACGATTGATTAATGTCTAATAAAGAATATTAAATTATGGTTTATGGATTGGGTGTGAAAAACACCCAATAATAATAATAATAATAATATGGGATCTTGCATCCAACATATTTCCCTTATACGGTGTTGGAATGATGAACTGTCTGTGACATTGCAACCCTAAAATTTAGACGGATGATTCAAGGACCATAAATACTATATTAATTATTCTTATGGATCAGGTTTTTTTACTCGGTCAAACCGCATAGGTTAATGTGATCTTCTTTTAATGGGTAATTAAATGTATCTTAAACTGTTGCCCCATTAAATCATCAAAAAGGACACGATATCATCCTCCCATGATATTATTTTTTGTTATCAACTATGAGATGCTAGAACCTTTCAATCCTTTTTATAGGAGTTGCACAATCAATCATTACTCCTCAGATTGGTTCTACTATATTTGGATGCAACCGATCTATATCGATAAATACTCGATATACGGTTTGTTTTATAGTAATTCTTTTAGGATCATATTCTCCTATTTATCCCTACCATATTAAATAATGTAATCTCCAAGCTTCTAATATGTTTTTTCTTGGGGTTTGGCTGGTTTAGTTGTTCCGTGGAATCCTCAGGTTGATGCAGTTGGCGCGAGTGGAGGATCATGACCCATTGTGTGGATAAAGAACCTCAAGAACTCTTTGATGTAGGGGATTTGTTGCTTCTCTTTTCCTTTATGTGAAACTTTATTGTTATCATGTTTAATCCCATTGGATGACAATGGAATTGACATAATAAATATTTCAACTAGATAAATATATTGATATCGATCGTATGTTATTGCAACATGTTTTGCTTGATAATGTGATATTTAAGCTTTCTTTGGTTTTCTGATCTTTCTTGATGGAAATTGGCAACGAACGTAAATTGGGATTAATTGAGAATATTATGGATTATGATAAATATGAAAGTAAATGAATCTGGTTCTTTTTGTAATTTGATGTTGATCAAATTAGTGCAGTAAGCATGTTTATTTATTTATGATAACATACTACTTAGGTTTCCAAAATTTGGAACCTATGAATAATAAATCGGTTAAGCCAATAGGTATTAATGAACTGATTATTTGATAATTCCATAAAGGGTTTCGAGTTACCCTCTTGATTGTTAAAGGGCCAAGAGCCCAATTAAATGTGGTCTTTGTTTTCCTGATTGTTGTGTTGTGATGTGATCCTGGATGGCTGTTTTGATATGTGGGGCATGAAGTCTTTTGGTTGTGGCAGTAGATGATGCCTACAGTGGTGAGATGCAACGGTTTATGCATGTGGGTGTTAGGTAGGACACCAGGGATGATGGAATGGGGTGGATGTGATTGTTGGATTCTTGGTAATTTTTATTGGTTGTTTATCTGCTTTACTTTTCCTAAATGCTCAAGGTAGATGGTCTTGCTTACTCTTCTCCCAAAAGAGGTGAAGACAAACATGGTATTCCACTTGCTTTCAATGTTTAACTTTTCATAGGGGAATGGGCCTATGCTATTTCTATAGGCAGAAAATACTCGACGGGTAGTACATCAACACACCGTTTTGAGTCCCCCCCCGTGTTTAGTAGTATATAATGCTTTTCTAGAATTCCTAGGAATACGGGAAAGTAATTCTATAATGAATATTTGAATAAATGGTTTTAACCATTGGGGATGGAGATTCTGGATCATAATGATGAGGTTGTAATTTTTGAAGGAACAGTTGACTTTGGGTGTGATGCTAACGAAATTTTAATGTGGAATTGTTCATGGTTAAATAATGATTAATGAATTAATTAACGTACAGTGTAACTAATAACAATTTAATGATTTAATCTAATAAAGCTCCTCAAATGGATGTGTTCTTATAGGATACCTAGAATTATAAGTAGCAGCCCGGAGTCTGAGAGACGTTAGCTATAGTTGTGTCTATGAATAGGTAATTACCCGTGTGGTTGTGAGTTATAATATATCCTGTACTTTTTGTGTTTCTATATGATCCTCCACATTGTCAGTAAGGTCAGCTGACACCCCAGTGATTTTTGAGCCATGGGGGGTGTTTTCCCCAACATTCTGGTTGGAGGACGAATGGGTTACTACCCACTTTAGCCCTGCTCTATTCTCTTAGTAGTTACATGTGCTGATATGAACATTGGTTAGTTTTCCCCACATATGCATGTAGAGGGCTGTAATGGATTGTGGTTATTCACACACATATATTCTGGATATAATTTTCTATGTACTTATATAGGTGTAATGTTTGTATACTACGATGGCTTGATGATCCTTACTCGGTGTATGGGATGCAATGGCTTAAGGTATAATACAAGATGTATGATACACGTTATGCAAGTTGTGGTAGCTCCCAAAAACCACCTGGTTATTTTTTTGTGATGATGGTTTGGTGCTTCTCTCAGGTGTCTGTGGGCAAGCGTTTGTGGAGAATGAGGTGCATATTGTGGTGCTTCACCCAGGTGTCTGCGGGCAAGCATTTTTGGGAGAGAGATGCTTAGGATGTGCGATGTTGGGGCAACGCGACAAACCAATGTGGAAGTAGTAGTAGGGTATCATTGATATTCAATATTATATGATATATTATTGTATGCATTACTTGGTGAGAGTATCCATGGTGAGATTGGGAACTTAGTATACTTGTTTAGGTGAAGAGTTAGTTTCACTTGTTGTTTACTCTACTTTAACATGCATTCTTTACTTTTGCACGAGAGGCTTCGAGAGGGATCCTACTGAGTATACTATTATACTCACACTATGTATATATAAAATATTTTTAAGGTCACTTGGAGTTGGTTGGAAATCAAGCTGTTTTCTATGAGTATGGAGTTGTAGGGGCTGTTTGGGCTTGTGTTTGTTGGAACCAGGTTCTTCAAAACACGATTTGGTGTATGGTTTGTGTTTGTTGTCAATCCTCAGTGGAAGTTCCAAATGTGTTCCAGCAAAGTGATCATACAGTTCAAGCAGACAACAGTATTGAAGGTGGCGCTGTTTCCCAGTGTTTGCCAAATTTTTCGGCCTCAAAATCGGAAAATGAAGACATGGATTGTCTGCAAAAGAAGGTTCGCACAAAAAGGAAGTGGTGCGCGAAATATAAGAGGCTTGCGCGAAATACTTAAGTTAGGCGCGAAAAACAGCGGGATGCGCGAAATAGTGGATCAAGGTTTTTCGCGCAAATAGTGTTTCGAAATCAGATTGGTGAAAAATGGAAAAGACATGGGATGCGCGGAAAATAAGGGTTGTGCGCGAAATACTTGAGCTGGGTGAAATATTACGCGCCAGATGAGAGGTTTTCCGCACCGAAGGGGATTTTGCGCGCAGGGGTCTCAGTCGCCTATAAATATGAGGTGACCCCCTTCATTTGGGGTGTTGGAAGACTTAGAGAAGATCCGAGGTCTGATGCGCGAAAAAGGATAGCGTAAAGGGGATTGCGCGAAATATTCGGAGTTGCGCGAAAAAGGGGATTTTGGCGCGAAATATTTTTTCCGCACGAAAAGTAATTTTTGCGCGCAATAGGAAGGTTTTGCGCGCAAAGGGTTGGTGTTGCGCGCATTTGTTAGTCAGGTTTGTCTACATGTTCTGGTTATCCGGTTCAGTGGTTCTGTGCGTTCTAGTGCATCTATTTCGGAATTCGATGCAAGCAGAGTCTCATGCTGAGCAGAGGAAAAGACTTCAATGAAAATCTATTGAAGAGACCTTCACGTCTATAAACTGAGTGGGACTTCACCAACGGCAGTGAGCCAGGGGGAGTCAACGGGAGTGACCCGAGGGACGCAGTGAGCTATCCCTGAACAATTGTAAAGGCAGTGTGCCTAGGACAGAGTGTCTGTACCTGAACTTTTGTATCCGCAGCTAGTGAAGCATAGTGGATTTAGGTACGACCGGCAACCTGTCGGCGTATGCTCCTTGGATGTAGCCCTTAGTGGTGAACCAAGTAAAAATGGCTGTGTCTTCTCTGTGCATGTGAATGTTTTCATTCTGATCATAATCATCATACAGATTCAACAAGTTCCTACCAACGTGGGAACAAGATCCAACACATTAAAAGAAAAAGTGGTCACCCTGATTCACCCCTCCCCTCTCAGGGTGTCCCGGGGTCCTTCAAGTGGTATCAGAGGGTAAAGGTTGCTGGTGTTGAATCTGACCTTCTTCGTCATGGAAAACGCGGTCAATGTCAGGGGAGTCCCTCACTTCGATGGAAGCAATTTCCAGATCTGGAAGAACAGAATGAGATCTCATCTAAGATCTCTTGGAATGGAAGTTCTTTTTTCTACTGTGCAAGGAATACATGTCACTGATCCAACAGGTCTGGCTATGACTGAAACAGACAGGAAACTTCTTGATGCAGATGCTAAAGCACAGAAGGCTCTCACTGCAGCCCTTTCTGATCAGATCTACCTAAAGGTGATGAATTTCACCTCAGCAAAATCCATGTGGGATAAACTTAAGAATATTTATGAAGGTGATAGAAAAGTGAAGGAGGCGAAACTACAAGTGCTGCACAATCGGTTTGATGATCTGAAGATGCATCCAGACGAGAATGCAGACTCTTTCTTCAATCGAATTACCGAAGTGGTTGGAGCTATTCGGGGTCTAGGCGAAGAAATCAAAGACATTGATATTGTAAAGAAAATATTGAGAAGACTTCCACCTCTTTATAATGCGAAGGTGTCAGCCCTTGAGGAAAGAGATCTTTCCAAACTTTCTTTAGATGATCTACTGAGCAGTTTGGTAGCATATGAAATGAGAGTCAAACCTGAAGATGCTACCACTCGGGTGAGCAAGGAAATGGCATTCAAGGCCATGGATAAACTGAAAATATCAAAGTATAGTAGCGGTGAAGATGACGAAGAAAAAGAAATTCTTTCTCTCATTGCAAAGAAGTTCCAGAAGGGGAAAGGGAAATTCAAAGGGAAGTTACCTCTCGCGTGTTTCCATTGTGGAAAAGTTGGGCACATTGCTTCTCAGTGTTTAAAAATGATCAATGATGAAGATAGTGAGGATGAAAACTTCAAGAAGCCTCAGAGAAGGTTCTTCAAAAAGGGAGACTTCAAATCTGGTAAGAAAATGCAAAGGAAGAGTTTTGTCTGTGACGAGGAAGAAGATGATAATGAATTCTTTGATGAAGAAGAACCAGAAATCAAAACTGGGAACCATGCTTCTATGATGGCCACTGTTGAAAAGCCAGAAGATACTGAAGGAGAAAAACAACTGAGAACTTGTGTAGATCCTGAGATGCAACTTAAGGATGCGGTTAGTAAGCTTAAGATAAAATGTAAGAGCTGCAATAAGTGGAAATCAATTGTAGAAGAATCAACTGAATATGTTGATCAACTAGAAGCTGAAATTGAACGACTGGAAGAATTTGTGAAGGTACAATCTAAAATAATTGAAAGAAATGATGATGTAGTAGGTCTGAAGCTGAGAATTGAAGAGCAGGCAAAGGTCATCAATGACCTCACATCCAGACTGGATGAAAAATCCAAGACTACTGAGGGTCTTGAGGAGGAAGTAGTTACTCTAAGGAGTAAACTGGAGACTGAATCAGTTCCAAAAGAATCAAGGAAGAAAATACAGTTTGGACGATTCTCAGATGCAGAATTACTAGCAAGAGCCAAGTGTGGTTCATATGGGGTTGGAAAAATCTTGAGTGATCAAAGACCCGCTTGCATGGGAAAGAGTGGAATTGGCTGTGAGGCTGAGTCATCAACTGCTGGAAGTGAAAAGATCCAAAAGAAAGATAAGATGAAAGTTGAACATGTTGAAATATTACCTAGAGTGCTGAAAAGGGAACCCTCAATCCAAACTAAAAGAAGACCTAAAAATTATCCTCAAACTTTCAAAAATGGCAGACAGTCTTACTATTCTCCCAAGGAAGAAGCTATAAGGAGAAATTCAAGTGAGAAGACATTTCTTCTCATGAAATGTCAGTTCTGTGGCTATCTGGGCCATACCATGTCTTAATGTGAAGAGGCAAGAAGCTATCTGAATGGAGAAGACATAGATGCTCAATAAAGGAGATCAATTTCATATCCTAATTCTTATAGAAGAAATAATTTCTATGGATATTGTTTTCATTGTTCTAACTTTGGTCATAAGGCCATTAATTGCAGGCAGAGAAGGGACATTGACACCTCATACAGAAGTTCCAGACATGTCAAGTCCCATCAGCAAGACAATGTTGCTATTTCAAACAGGTTCTCACCTCTTAAAGAAGACTTTGACTATGAAGAACCTGGGTTTTCAGAAGAGATAGTTGAAAGGCCATCAGTTCTATTTACTCAATCTAATGTCTCATGGAAGGAAAGGAGGAAGATTGAGAAATCAAACCTTGCAGAGGTAGACCTCAAAGCTACCAAGAACAACAGTACCTGGATTCTAGATAGCGGTTGTTCATCTCATATGACAGGTAATGCCGGCCTACTAACAAATATCATAAAGAATGTTGATGGTACAGTAAGATTTGGTAATGATGGGGCTCTGAAAATCAAAGGGAGTGGAAGTACCAAATTAGCTAATGGAGAACTAATGAAGACTGAAGTCCTTTACGTAGATGGCCTACGTCATAATCTCCTCAGCGTGAGTCAACTCTGTGACTTAGGACTTGTTGTTACTTTTAATCAGAAAGGCTGCACTATCAAGGGAAAAACTGCCAATTCTATCATGAAGGGATGCAGAACAGAAGGAAACTTGTATCAGGTTGATAGTGAAGAAAATGTATGTTACATGACTGTTGAAGAAGAAAACAATCTGTGGCATCGGAGATTGGGACACATCAATCAACAAGACATGGATAAAATATCAAAATTGAGAATTGTCATGGACATTCCCAACATGAAGCGTGAGCGTGAAAAATCGTGTGATGCTTGTATTCGTGGGAAGATGGTCTGCAGTTGATATCGGCCAAAGAAGAAAAGGGCATCTCACCTTCTTGATCTGATTCATACAGATGTTTGTGGTCCAATAAATGTTGCAGGAACACGTGGAGAAAGGTACTTTGTCCTTTTCATTGATGATTATAGTAGAATGGCATGTGTGATGGTCATTCACAGGAAAAGACAAGTCCTTGACTGCATGAAAACATATCGGCGAATCGCCGAGAATGATACTGGACGAACAATCAAAGTGTTGTGATCTGACAATGGAGGAGAATACACGTCCATTGAATTTGAAAATTATCTGGAGAAGCATGGGATACAACATGAGGTAGCTGCTGTGAGAACTCCACAACAAAATGGAGTTGTTGAACGAAGGAATCGACAGGTGAACAACATGGCACGAACTATGCTGATTGAGAGTCGTATTCCACGACATTACTGGAAAGAGGCTGTTCAAGCTGCAGTGTACATTCAGAATCGAACAGGACTTTATATGGGTGAGACGAAGACACCATATGAATTGTGGCATGGACGGAAGCCTTCTCTAAAATACTTTCGTGTCTTTGGAAGTAAGTGCTTCATCAGAAACAAAGAAGGAAATCAGGGGAAATAGGGTGACAACACAGATGAAGGAATCTTCCTCGGTTACTCGATGAACAGCAAAGACTACAAATGCTTCAACAATCGTTTGGGAAGGATTGTGGAAAGCAATGATGTTAAGATAATTGAAGAGAAAACCACAAATGCTTCACGGACGTCATATGCTGATGTGATAGAAAGTCATGAAGAATGTGAACATGAAGAAACTACAAATGCAGAAATAGAGGAAGCTGTTCAAAACACTCATCAATCACATAATGATGTTGACTCAGAAGAAGAATCTGAAGAAGAAACTATGGCTGAAGAGAATACTACTGAACCTCGCAGGAGAAATCGAAGAGCTGAGATTGATCCATCCAACATAATTGGGGATAAGAGTGCACCCACTCAAACCAGAAGGATGATGAATACCACGCAATCTGCATTTCTATCAGTTGTAGAGCCATCCTCACTCGAAGAAGCTGCACAAGATATATCTTGGGTGAAAGCCATGAATGATGAATTAGACCAAATTGACAAGAATCAGACATGGGATCTTGTCCAGAGACCTGAAGGTCACAATGTGATTGGTACCAAATTGATCTTCAAAAATAAGTTTGATGAGCATGGAAGTTTCATCAGAAACAAGGCACGACTGGTGTGTAAAGGATACTCTCAGATTGAAGGCATTGATGTTGAATAAACCTTTGCTCCAGTGGCTAGACTGGAGTCAATCAGGCTTTTCCTTTCCATGGCACTCCAAAGAAGATATAAAGTATATCAAATGGATGTCAAGACAGCATTCTTGAATGGTGTACTCGAAGAAGAAGTCTACATTGAACAACCAGTGGGATTTGTCTTGGGTACCGATGAAACAAAGGTCTGCAAACTAAAGAAAGCTCTATATGGTTTGAAGCAGGCACCACGGGCGTGGTACTCACGGCTAGATTCATATCTCAAGAAGTTGGAATTCAAAAGAGGAGGAGTTGATCACAATCTCTATGTGAAGAATTCTCCAAAAGATCAGTTCATGGTTCTTGTCAACGTTGATGATATCATTTTTGGTGGAAGCAGACAGAAATCAGTGGATGAATTTTCCAACCACATGAAATCAGAATTTGAAATGTCTATGATTGGGGAGCTCACATATTTCTTGGGGTTGCATGTGATTCAAAAGAAGGAATACACTTTCATTTCTCAGGAAAAATATGCAAGAGAGTTGCTGAAGAAGTTCAATATGCAAGACTCCAAACCAATGTCAACTCCGATTGCTGTTGGAACTAAACTTGGAAAGCATGAGGATGGGAACTCTGTTGATCCCACCATGTACAGGAGGATCATTGGAAGCCTACTGTACCTGACAGCGACAAGGCCAGATATTGTCTTTGCAACATGCCTTGCGTCCCGCTTTCAGAGTAATCCAAAGGAGGAACATATGGCAGCAGTAAAAAGAATCATGAGGTACATTCAAGGTACACATAACTTCGGGTTATTTTTTACTGCAGGCAGGGACAGTGAATTATCAGCATTTTCTGATGCTGACTGGGCTGGTGATGTCGTAGATAGAAAGTCCACTAGTGGTGGGGCTTTCTATATTGGGCAGAAATGTGTTGGCTGGTTGAGCAAGAAACAAGAAAGTACTTCTCTTAGTACTGCTGAAGCTGAATATATCTCCGCCACAAAAGCATGCACTCAACTTCTTTGGATGAAGCAGCAGCTAACAGATATTGGTGATAAGGTGAAGCAACCAATGGTGATTTATTGTGATAAAAAAAGTGCAATTGATCTTACGAAGAATCCGGTTCAGCATTCTCGTACAAAACATATTGAAATACGGTATCATTTTATCAAAGAAAAGGTTGAACAAGGCGTGATTAAAATGGATCATGTCGGAACTAATGAGCAAGTGGCTGATATCCTAACCAAGCCATTGTCTGCGGCTGTGTTCGAGAAGCATCGGTTGAACCTCGGTGTTCAACCACCTCCTACTGCATAAGGAGGCTCCGGAAGTCCCCTCTCCCCGTTTGTTTTAACTGTTTTTTTCTTCTTATGGCTGTGATGCAGGTTTATGGGGGAGATACTATCCAGGGGGAGTATGGCTTGAGCTGAACATTGAACAAACTTTTCGGTCTTTGGTTTTATTGTCAATGGGGGAGAAAGGAATAAATTCAAGGCAAGAGAATTCAAGGCAAGAAATTCACGGCAAGAAATTCACGGCAAGAAATTCTTCTGTGATGGAAGTGTAAGATTGTGATGAGAAGTTTAATAAGGATAACATCGGGCATCATGGAGAATTTCAAAACACTAAGACCCAATTCAAGCTTCCTCTCTTGTTTTCTACACCGAGCATTGCTCATGTAGACTTAGAGTGTTGGCTGAGTTGATTCCTGCGTTTTGGATTTGCTCATGGTTGGAGATCTATTGAATTTATTCTGATTGCCAACAAACCCAAAGGGGGAGATTGTTGGAACCAGGTTCTTCAAAACACGATTTGGTGTATGGTTTGTGTTTGTTGTCAATCCTTAGTGGAAGTTCCGAATGTGTTCCAGCAAAGTGATCATACAGTTCAAGCAGACAACAGTATTGAAGGTGGCGCTGTTTCCCAGTGTTTGCCAAATTTTTCGGCCTCAAAATCGGAAAATGAAGACATGGATTGTCTGTAAAAGAAGGTTCGCACAAAAAGGAAGTGGTGCGCGAAATATAAGAGGCTTGCGCGAAATACTTAAGTTAGGCGCGAAAAACAGCGGGATGCGCGAAATAGTGGATCAAGGTTTTTCGCGCAAATAGTGTTTCGAAATCAGATTGGTGAAAAATGGCAAAGACATGGGATGCGCGGAAAATAAGGGTTGTGCGCGAAATAGTTGAGCTGGGTGAAATATTACGCGCCAGATGAGAGGTTTTCCGCGCCGAAGGGGATTTTGTGCGCAGGGGTCTCAGTCGCCTATAAATATGAGGTGACCCCCTTCATTTGGGGTGTTGGAAGACTTAGAGAAGATCCGAGGTCTGATGCGCGAAAAAGGATAGCGTAAAGGGGCTTGCGCGAAATATTCGGAGTTGCGCGAAAAAGGGGATTTTTGCGCGAAATATTTTTTCCGCGCGAAAAGTAATTTTTGCGCGCAATAGGAAGGTTTTGCGCGCAAAGGGTTGGTGTTGCGCGCATTTGTTAGTCAGGTTTGTCTACACGTTCTGGTTATCCGGTTCAGTGGTTCTGTGCGTTCTAGTGCATCTATTTCGGAATTCGATGCAAGCAGAGTCTCATGATGAGCAGAGGCAAAGACTTCAATGCAAATCTATTGAAGAGACCTTCACGTCTATAAACTGAGTGGGACTTCACCAACGGCAGTGAGCCAGGGGGAGTCAACAGGAGTGACCCGAGGGACGCAGTGAGCTATCCCTGAACAATTGTAAAGGCAGTGTGCCTGGGACAGAGTGTCTGTACCTGAACTTTTGTATCCGCAGCTAGTGAAGCATAGTGGATTTAGGTACGACCGGCAACCTGTCGGCGTATGCTCCTTGGACGTAGCCCTTAGTGGTGAACCAAGTAAAAATGGCTGTGTCTTCTCTGTGCATGTGAATGTTTTCATTCTGATCATAATCATCATACATATTCAACAGGTTTCTACCAACGTGGGAACAAGATCCAACACATTAAAAGAAAAAGTGGTCACCCTGATTCACCCCTCCCCTCTCAGGGTGTCCCGGGGTCCTTCAGTGTTTTCTACTGTTTTTACTTTCTTTTGGGTACTTTTAGTTTTTACCTTCTTTATATTCCAATTATGATTTGGGGTTTATTGGTTTATATCTTATATCTCTCTTCCCCATGTTTTCTATTAGAGGGTAATGCTTCCCATTTGTGTGTTTATTATACCCTTGGTGCTAGTCGCCTACCTGGGGCCTACTGGAGGAGGGACTCGGGGGTCATTATCTCCGTTCACACATTGCCGGCCCAGGAGGGGTACACATTGTGGGGGGGGGGGGGTTGTGAAATTTTTTCATGATTTATTTTAAATGAATAATTTATGTAAAAATATTACAATTATATAATGATTATTATAATGTTGATGTTATATGTTGATCCCTTTGACCACAATTGAACTAAAAATGTTGTTTTTGACACTTAACATGAATTTGGTCAGAACACTAGATGAAAATATAAATTATTATGTTGTTGTATAAAAAATAGTAATTAGTAAAACAAAATTTCTAATAATCATTTAAAATTTTCACAAGAATGTAAAAAAATAAAAATTTCTTAATAATTAAGATTGAAATGGATGTTCACCTGAATTAAAACTCATGGAAAGGGACTCTTGTCTAAATTTTTATTTTAGTGAGGCATAATTTGTTCTTGTGAACCTAATTTACTAAATATTTTGTACATAATTCCAAATTAACGTTAATATAATGAATTATATTGAGTTTAGAGAACTTATATATAGAAATTTATTATTATAACATTGTTATTTTTCAATTCATTTGTATGTGATTCTTATCACACCTTTTCCCATCCGTGATATAAATGTCATGTTCACTACTCAGTTCTTTTGTGTGATATAAAAACTTATTATTTTGATATATTATATAATTATTTCCATTTATTTAATTATATTTAATTATTTAATTGATTATCAATCATTCACATATCCCATGATTCAATATCTACTAAGGTAGTTTGGGATTATGGACTTACTTTTCATTCTCTGAGGCATACATTGTTATTGCAAACCAAATTTTTTATATATTGTGCAAAAACTGCCACATTGACATATTCTAAAATGAATTATATTGTCTTGGTTTTATTTAAATATTTTTTTTTATTATTTCCTTTGGGTGTTCTACTACATTTTTACCACATTTGTAAGGAAATTTCACCTCAATTTGATTTTCATTGAGACTTATTTATTATCATGCACCAATTCCATTTTAGTTGGTTTATATGATTGAATATGATTGTTATATAATTAATACAACTACTCTCATGATATTTTATGTCTAATCTAACATCAAAATATTATTATATGGCAATTAATTTTTTTTGAAGTTGTATTGGACACTTTTGAGTGATTCATGATTATTCTCTTCATGATTGTTACCTAATGATTATCTTTTCAATATCACTTCCTTATATCGTGGTTATCAGAATATTAAAACAATTAACATATTGTAACCATTTTTCATTGTAGATATACATGAATATACATGAGCTTATTCAATGAAAATTAGGATTGACTGAACCATATATCATTTGTCATATGATGTTTAAGTTGAATGTTTTTTCAGTATTTATTGAAATATTGAAAACCTATATCTCTTATTCTGCACATATATTTTTAAAGAACATTGTTTATTAAAATGATTTTTAAAAGAAAAAATGGGTTGGGATGTTATTTATACAATCACGATGGGTTAAAGACTAGTGAATGCTAACTCTATAGGATGGTGATTGATTAAATAATTACCCTCAATGCAACGGTAGTCTCATGGGACAAATTAGTTTTGAAAAATTTTATGTATAAGTAGTCTCATGACAACAGTGGCTCCATATATCTGGGAAACCTGTATTCCAATAATTACACATTTCCATTATTTAGTTTTTATTATTATTCATCCATAATATATTGTGTCAATTTTTCAGTAGAAACATTTCATAATTAGTTAATTGATTAAATGTAATTTGTTTTAGTTTCTTACCAATACATGTTTATTTGTTGACATCTTGTTCTTTTAATGGAATGTGATTACATTTATTTACATTCCATATTGTTACAGAACATCCTTATTAGTTATTTATTATATGGTATGTGTATTTTGTTATTTACCATTCCATTATTATTATTCTCATTGATTCATTATTTATTCAACTATATTTTACCCTTACTTGGTATTTTAGATCACACATATCATGTTTTATTACTCCATAATCTTAGAATTGTATTATAAAAGATATGAAGATATATACTAAAAGGTTTAGAATTATTTTTGAGGTAATTTATTTATTTTAGAAGATTTTATTATAAAAAATATGTTGTAATTAATGTAATATTTTATAATAAAAGGCTTATGTATGTATCAGGTTTACCATGAAAAAAAACGGATCAGTCCCTCATTGAATGATTCCTTATAATCATGCCAATATATTTTAAAAAAAAAATTGGATCTTGGATTATAGGGTCAATTCTCTATAATTAGCATCATATAATGAAATAATCCTCTTGAAGCAATATATGATTGACTTCACTAAATTAAACTACTATATAATTTGGATTATTGTGTATGTATTTACCTAAGAACAAAAAAATTATATAAACAATTTATGTTTTCCTGGAAATAACTCATGGTGTTGAAACACATCAGATAAATTTTTATCAACTTCTAATTGGTATATCCTTTTCTAGGGGCACTACACACCTATCGACTTCAATTATCAAAACATGCACCCGTGCATGTTAAATAAATAAGATCATTACTATTAAATTAAATAAGGCTTATAAGAAAGTATAAATACATAATATAGGACCTAAAACTGCATTTCAATCCATTTCTTCTTGAAACTGTTGATCATTATTCTATCCTTAACACACCCCACTACATTTATGACCCTGATGATAGACACCATGGGGGATACACAATCACAAATTCCACAATATAATGGTACCTATATTGGGTTAAAAATTAATTGAGACATATAATGACCCACATTAATTCTACATTTAGTTGTCCCCATGTCATAAAATAGAATGGAGTGTATAAAAATATCACACATGGAAAAAATTACCCACATCAAACAAAGTATGAAAAGGATATATATTGAAAACCACTAACAAAATCTATCAAATAAATGTAATGAAAACCTATAATAATCCAAAATTACATTTCTAATGTACAGAATTATGAATAATGTCTATATAAAAAACAAAAATATACATAAGGATGGAACTTAGTAACAACTCTATTGTATGGACATGTAATGCCTTGCTCAGTCCCAAAATGCTTCCTGTAATCCTTAAAAATGGAATGCATATATGTGTTCTTTATCTAACATTTAAAGACTATAATATCATACCCAATGGTTCTCGTGAACATGTAATAAAATCATGAAAATGCAATGGTATGAAAACATAAGTACTAAAAAGAACCTAAACAAGTAATCTTTCACAACATATAATCTAAATTTCAAACTGAAAAAATAACACATCCAATATATTAAAATTATATGAGTCACAATGGTAAAATGGAAAACACAATTATCTTTTACAATATTGTTTTAGTTCCAATCACCAATGGTGATTTTCCTAAAACTCATATCCCTTTAATTTAATCCTTCTTTGGGACAACTGCGAAATTGCATCCTATCAATCTATCGGATAAAAATATTAATTTCATCTCACCTAATGACTACTTTGAACCAACATCCTTCCATAACCACTGTTATAAATCAAGGACTATAAGGTATCATGAAAATACATGACATAAACCACATGCCTTACTACATCCACGCATGACCCCCACTATAAACCACCTAATTGATCTGATCAACAAAAATAGATTTTCATTATATCCATAATTCAACAATACCATGCATTATACCTCACCTAGAAAATTTATTGAGGATGAGGGGTTCTCCAAAAATCTATCCTAATGATCATCAATGTTATGAAAACATATCCTTAATTATTTTTGTGTCCAAACATAGTTTTTACCACTGGCCTTGTGGGAATTGAAATAAAAATGATATATAATATACAATTGCAACACACAAAATCTTAACCAATATATTTATTGAAAAGTGAGGTCTCAGAAATCATGAAGTCACTAAAGAGCATCAAAATCTCCACCACATTCACTTCATCCTCTTAATTCATTTCACTGTATAATAAAGACATACCCACAAGCAACATTCCATAATTTATTTCCAATATAAATGATATATACATATTTATATTACCAATTATTTGCCTATAACTATCCCATTAATCTCATGTTTAACTTGAAACACATAATCCAATATTCTTTCTATAGTTCAATATTTCATTAGAAATTCCAACCAACTTCATTTTATATCATTACATAACATTCCATTACATCGCTAATGGATAACTAGAATAACATAATAAATCACAAATATATCATATTCATCATTTCAATGTGAACAACACCATAACCACCACACATAACATCCAAAACACATCACAACCACCCCACATCTCAAGCACTACACATCAAAACCCCAAAAATAAAATCCACCAAAATCTAATTTCAATTTTACAAAAGTTATTTCACTATATTTATTTCAATAATTTCAATGGTATTCTTACATATGTACTAGATTCCTTGGACATCTAATTTATCTTCCGAATATAGTTTCATAGAAATATTCATATGTGTTAAGTTTGTAAAAAATCACAATAAGATTCATGGATTTATATAGAAACAATAAATTTAAATACACAACATAATTAAAAACATAAAAGATTATTATGCATTGTAATTTTTAAGGAAAATACACAAGAAAATGTAACTGTCATTAAATTTATTTTATTACAATGAAATTTTATTTACACTAATTATTTAACCATAATATTTCAGTAAATAGTATCTACCTAAAGGATGGAAAATTCGGAATGTATCCCATTATAAAAAAAGGGTAAATGGTGATGGATCTGCTACATTGTTTGAAGATACAACAAAAAACAAAAAAAAAAGGATTAACAACCATTGATCTTGATGGAATCACTCCGAGATCCTATGAACAAGAATAAAACATTGAAAACCACATAAACTAGGGAGAACATCAAAATGTAAAAAAAATATAAATAGAATTAATTTCGAGGGAGGAACATCATGGAAGTTGATGATAGCCTCGATCTGAAGGGAACTAATATGAATAATCCAAAATTTAAAAGGGGTTTTAAAAACAAAGGTTATAAGATGACGATAAGATTAATATGGGTCTCCCAAGAGATTATGGGGATATAACATTATAATCATGAGGATATTCAACTACCTAATTATGCGAACAGTCCTATGGAATCCACCATGGCATGTTGAAAATCCAAAACACCCATGATGGTTCTAGAAAACATGAGACCTAATTCCCACACATGATATTATATTTTTCCACTCATTTAGAAAATGATATTTGACTAAAATCACATCCTACTCCATGGTGTTATCTAGTCCATTGTGGATAATCTATATTCTAATAGGGCTAGATTCAATACCATTACACTCATCGCCGACCAATTTTATGATTCATTAACTAAAGGAAATCTGATTGAGTTCTTGGGTTTCACATTTCATACATGTGATTTCACAAATCACCACACCTGAGACAATTCTATCACTGGGTATTTTCATGAAGCACATGGACCATTGGAAAACTAATAGGCCAATAACCCATACCATGACCTACATAGTGTTTGTTCATGTAGATCTTCAATGAAAAGGGAATAGAATATTTAAATGAAAATTATATGCTTTTCCACATACCATGGGCCCCAAAAAATAGTCCAAAACACCACTTCAAACATTCATATCACTACAAAACTCTCATACACCATCTTTAAGAATAGAATAACACAAAATTAATAGGAATATACATGACTAATTATATCTGATTCCTCATGAAAATTACTCATCCATGAGAATCAAAATTATTTTTCATAATAGAAAAATAGTTGGGTTTATAAAACCATCGTATAAGATACCACTTATGTATATTATTATAAATCAATCACTACCACAATCTCACACCAGTCCCAAACAACATATCTTCCACAAAAAAGTCTTCCCCACAATTTCAACATCTAAATTACCCAAGCCAATGGCCTCCACATTTATCACACAACATGGCCCCAACCACATATATCATTGTAAATACTCAATCCATTTTAATATATTTTTCACATTATGTTTCACTAACTTATCATTATGTTATAAAATATTTTTAGACATAATTAATGAGGATTCGATATTTTTTCTACTATATTTATAACATATTATCCCAAACACATACCATTAGTAATGAAAAATGAACATTTCATAATTTAAAGAGATTCAACCAACATATTATCAAAGATAATAAAGAAACAAAAAACTCAATACATCATATATAACATATAACATAGATTTATCTTCTTCCCTGTGTGTTATAGTATTATACCTCATGAATGCATCATAATAAAATGAAATTAGTGGATTCACCACAAAGAACCATCTCCAAATGATCCTAGATATTTATTGGTTATTCCACTAACATCACAATTTCCTCGATATCCCATATACCATAGAAAGTTCCACAAGATTCATTATTATGATTCTAATGAAAATTAGACATTTGGAGGTTCTCATATATATTAACTATTTTTAGAGGAAGAAACAACTAAATTTATCATTGTGATCACACTCTAATTGATATAAAGTCTAGATTAACAAGGGAGAAATCATTCTAACCTATATAACCAAATATGGCCCCAACGTGGGATGTACAACAAGAAAATATGGTCCCTACCCTCAAACTAAAACTGACTCCTAAAATATTAATAATATTTCTTTTAGTCATATAATTCCATTATACTAACTTGAATCATCTAATCATTTTATGTTATTCATTGCACCATAATAGGACTGAGAACTAATGAATCCCAAAATTTCTCTCAAATGGAGTGGATAATAACAAATCATCCTATAAAAAGACTCAAATGATTTATTATCAATGTATTATTAGTAGATATTTGTTATTTGTGATTTAAACCATTGGAATGTGAAATTTACATGTTCAATTGATGCTGAAAATGAATGTTCTCACCATATCCTCCTTTATATGGATGTTCAACTCAATATACTAGTCAACAAGTGTATGGAATGTTTTTTTTCTGGGTAAATAGGCTAAAATGGAATGAAACAACCCTTAATAGACTCAAATCGTAATACGAAAATCATGATCATAGACAATGAACCTCAGGAGTCCACATACCCGCAAAAAATTATCAACAAACTACCTTTAGGAAAAAGCCATGGTTCCTGACTCATTTATTGTTAAGATTTGAGAAATATTATTTAACAAATACATGATTATCTAGATAGTATTTTATATTACTTGGCAATTGGGTAATATGTGGGAAATTAAAATTACATTTCATCTCACATTAACTTAGGAATATTTATTTTCATTTGCAAGCCCATAGGTACTTGTTGTCCTTACATCACTTACTAAAGGACTAGATATTGATCCATTATAACCAACAATTAATTGTTAATTTTTGAAACCAATACTATATCCACATATTATAGTACTGATTACATACTACTAAGTTTACCAGTAAATGTGAACTGCGAAAATCATGATGGACTCCCTCAAACATTGTCATCAAGATTAATACCCTCCCATTGAACAACATCTACTTCATGCCATAAATTGACCATGACATCTAGGAATTAACATTGGAAAAAGTTAAACATCACATCTATCTCTCACTCACCGAATTATGATTCTTACACCTAATGAATTGGAGTCGGTTGTAGAATCATTTGGAACAAGAACCCCTTCCATCATCTACCTCAAAATATATAATCATGGATTCACAGTCCTCTATTTCCATCTAAGAATTCTCTAAAACATGAACAACATCCCTCTAAGACATCATTATCAGTAATTTATCAATGAATGTTACCTCTGTCTTTGATTTGTAGATCTCCAAATCATAGTCTTGAAGATACTACATCAAAAATTGTTTATGTACATTCAGGTCACACTAGGGGAGGAAATACCACAAATTCTAATCATATAAAAAGACATGAATGGAGATTTAATGCATCCATAGATTTAGTGTGAGAACAATCACCCCTAGATCTATATTGTTGGTGGAATATATACACTAATGGTGACATAACATCCTTGATCTATAATATATAACCCATCCTACTCCATCATGATAAACTAAAAGACCATACAATATATGATAATAAAATCCATATACCTTACCCATTATAGAATCTAAATAACTAGTACATTTATACATTTCCATTTTAGGTATTTTAAACTACCTAAAACTAATCAGTGAAGTTAGTGGATTGATATTTACTTATTATATCTATAATTATTTACATAATCCGTGATAAATGAGCTCACAACCAACTAATAAAAGACCATGAGACCAAGGAAACAATAAACCTTTGCCACATTTTTGGAGGATGCCATCAATTTTGTTTCTCAATATATAGTATGTTTCAAAATTTACACTCTACTAGAAGACCATATTTCCATGTAAATTTACCTTACATGTCCAAAATTATCACTTTGATATTTTTTCATAAATACAGTTTAAAAAAATATATATAAAAAATTCTAAGATGATCTACTTGGACCTTCTATACCTTTGATTATATCAATATTTTATTGATTAACAAAAAAGAAAAATAGTATAGAGACTATCAGATCATATAGTTTCGAAGCATTATATTGATATCTTGGGAATTCATGAAACTAATAAACATAACCACAAACTCAAAGAAGCCATACCTACAATGGTAGGTAGTCCTTGGAATATCACAATACATAACACTAAATTAGTGATATCTATATTGTAGATCAATCATAATGAATAAAATAGAAGTTGTAATCTAGTAAAAAATATCATCAACCCTAAATCGAGGGTAACAAATATGGATCTTGACATAATTCATCCATTGGTAGTCTAAATTTAGACTGAAACTACAATCCACTTTTTTTGAGAACAACACTCGAGAACCCGACGATAACACACTAGGCTACATGAATCCCTTCTAAATTAGGGTTTATATCTTATATATCATTTCCTAAAACATTTATAGTTTCATATATTATGGATTCATTAAAATTATAGAAGTATTATGTTTTATATATATCTTATACTCGATATCATGTTGATGGGGTAAAATCTGAACCACCTATGAAAAAACATTGGTACTTATCATTGATGGGAAAATCAAGTGTTTGTCTTATATTCTATTGATTGATACCTGGTACCTTAGTTGATTACCATGGAAGGATCTTGTAGAAACAATTATCATAATATTTAATGATCGACACCCATCTCATGATGTATTATAACATATATAGACTCGAATGGGAAAATCAAACACCATATCTTGAGTGATACTTAGTTACATACATAGAAACCATTGATGAAATCCAATGGTGACATGTTTTGATTGAACATACCAGGAGAGATACCTCGGTTCATAATACGGAACACCATGGATCGGATCTCATAAAAATTAATTTAATTGTAATGAATATGTTCCCCAAGATAGAACACAATCAGGGGATTGTATTATTCTATGTAATTTCTCATTATTACAACCAAGTTATAACTCTATAAATGTATTTTATGATATTTGATACTCTATATAAAAATGTATGGATGACTTGGCCTTAAAACTTGGGTCAATACTATTACTATTTACTTAAATATATATGAACATATATATCCTTATGTATATGTGTAATATATATATATATACATACCTTTGATTTCATAATTCTACATATATAGTTGCATCTATTTAGATGCATCAGGAATAGGCCGATGCAGGCATTGTCAATCTGTTATACTATGAGGATCTCATCCACATGAGATTTATCAATTTATTATATTTGAATTTTTATTGAAAAGTCATTTCTCATGTTATGTTCTCAATCTAGATAGTTCTAAAAAGAATTTGTGGTGGGATAGAAATTTATCTTACATAATGTTCAGGCTTCATGTTAGTACCTGAACATTCATTATGGATGCTAGTATAAAAAAGGGAATCATATATCATTGAATGCTTAGAATACTATCATATGATAGATTATTGGTGTAGTGGACTGAGACAAAGATCTGGATTCTATGGAAGATAGTTTCTATCATTTTGTGTCATTGTATAGTATGTTGAATATATCTATACCTATGTATTCCATTTGAATTATCATTTCATTTTTTCAATGACATGATCATATATTTTTTCATATGACATTGATTTAGGTTCCTCATGTTTATCTTATCTAGTGGGCTGTTATTAATCTAATGTCAATATGTTTTAATATTCATGATTCATAGTATTATTATCTATCGTTGTACTAGACTCTGGTAAGGGTGGTATAGTCTCCCCATTATTCCATCATAGACCCCTAGTGATAGATGGTATCCTCTCGAATATGGGGTTTTATGATTTAGGTAATGTTTCCATCCGAGTTTGGTTACTTATCAGGTAACCAGGCATGGGACACAAAAAATAATGTTTCCTCTCACCTATACCATATTATATACCTAGAAATGCATTGTTAATGGATCAATAGTAAATCAATATAAGAAATATGCTGGGAGATCCTTCTCAAGATATAACATAAGTGAATCTCAAATAGGATAAAAATTTGGGTAACAAAATTAGTTTTCCATGGTAATTATCACAATCCATCACATATATATGATCCCCTATTAGATTGAATGTATATACTACATATTTAATACATTCAAAGATGAAAATATACACTCTTTATGAAATCCCTTCTAGAAGAATAACAAAGAAACATATTCCATTATTCTCTCCCACAAGATAAAATTTCAACCAATGATGTGTTGCACCCATTATCCGATTGAATGCTAATAAATCCTCAAACACTTCATGGACCTAAATCATACTAAATGTAATATTGAGATCCTCTAATTAGAAATATTTAACCAGGTGTTTGCTAATTCCATCATTCTTTATTAATCATTATTAATAAAAGGTACACAATTTGTTCCTCCATTAATCATCCTACATAACAGGCTTAACCATCCAACAGTTAGCTCGGTCAGCCTACCAAACCACGCTAGCATGAACCTTGGGAGGTTGACATCTTAGATATATAACTAAAAGAGAAATAGTATATATTTATTCAAATAATATTTACACTCATTAAATTTCTATAGATAAATTAATTTTTATATCATAATGTGACCAAATAAATATAATAACACAAACATCCATGATGCATTTATACCCCCTAGGTTGCTACAATACATATGGTACCGAATCACATGGTTTGTAAATAAATTTAGTTTATTTCCCTCATCAAATTGATTCTATACATACCCATATCCTAGCTAAACATCTGTAGCTTATATCATTCCACGCAATAAATAAACATAAGTTCCCTATCAACATGTGAAATATTTCCAGTGCCTCCGACCAAATTATCTGTTATCCCTAATCTTTTCCATTAATTACTCCCTATCATGGTTATCTCCCAAAAAATGTACCAATCTATGTGAAGCAATAAAGGAACAAAGATAATGACACCTAATTCACACAATCACCATGACCCTGATTTTTGACTACCACTGTCAAAATAAAAAATATTACTCATATACATCATTATCCATAATATATTTACTAGGATCATTATATATAATAAAAATAACCAATAAAATATATCACATAATGGGAAATACAAAATCATAACCATCCAAAAATGAATTTTTAATATAAATTTTTTTAATAGAAATCCAAATGAATGACAAATGGAAATCACATGGAGACGACTCAGTAATGGATAAAATTTATGGGCTTGTATTGTCAATATCGATCCAAGATATGTGACTAGGAAACCAAAATAATACTTATCTTATGTATGGAGTTATAATAACATGTATTCTCCAAAGAATCATCCTCAATGTCTCTCGTGAACATTTTAAATGATCATACTAATAATCCAATGGAAAATTAATAGAACTAGAAGGTACATAAATATGTCAACTAACAATAACCATATTCCTAATGTAATATTTATAAAATAATGAATCTAATATGGAAACATAATGTTATGAATACTAATAATAATGTTGTTTTGAACACGATCCATTGATTTTCATCTACCAATCCCTAATGTGTCATGACATTGGGCTCTCATACATTCCATAAAAATATACCCAAAGAAAATAAGGAAATGGAATAATACCAAGCACCACAAAAGATACATGTAATCACATCCTAACCTATGACAAATGGGAAATATCATCCTTTTATAACCAAATTAATATATCTATGATAACAAGGTAACGTGAATTGATGTAAAAAAACCTTATTCATTCCACCTAATATTCATAAAACCCAATATAAACAACCTTATCAATATAAAAAACCATATGCTCTTTATGTCCACAATCCATCATAGACCATACATAAAACGTTTTATTGATGACAGATAAGTGAAGATATGGTTGCCATATATCCGTCTACACCATCATTAAAACTTCTAAGTATCCTAGAAAAACATTTTGGTATTGACACATTATATTCAATATGTGTGAGATGAGTATATAAATCCTAATAAAATAAAATATAAAATATTCACAATCACATTACTAAACATTGAGTTTTTAATAAGAGAATTTCTCCAAATCACAACATCACTATAATTCCTCACAATCTGTAACACTTTCACCACTATCTCAAAAGGCATTGCATCATAGAAGAATGATGAAACCACATGAAACATTCCATTATTCATTTTAATTTTAATTCATTACCATATTTTCCAATTACCATTCCCACAAGAATATATATTCCATTAATTTCATGTTTAATAATAGTCACATTATCAAATAATTAAATTTTAATTTAAGAGTACTTTAGCCATTGCAATTCATTTAATCTCGATGTTTTCATTTTAATTCCATTACATCACTATCAGGAAACTATAATAACAAAAAAAATCAATGAATCTGTTGTCTTCATATCAAGAATACTCATATTTTGACTAGAATACATCAAAATAGATAAAACATAACCATTACACATATCAACAAGGCACATCAAAAACACCGCACAATGCAACAACCTCACATGACATTATAGTTTTAAAAAAGTTCTTTCATTGATGTTATTTCAATTTTAAATTACAATTCTAAAAAAAATCCAAAATTAAATATCAATGAAATTTATTTGTGTTTTATATATTCTTATCCATTCTACAGAGTGGGGAATCAATCAATAAGGACTAAATAATTCAAGGATTTTAATACCTAGAAAAAAATAAAAAAAATAATATAATTTATATATGGAAATACTTGTAATATATATGAATAATAAAGTAAATAACATAATAAAAACAATAATTTATGTGATTTAATCATTTTCCATTATATATGTGTTAATTTTTTTAATTATATTCATTATATTGCTGGGTATTAATTTTCTAATGGATGGTTATTTCATTATATTACTACATGTACATCTATCATAGTAATTAAGAAGGATATGGTAACATGATAGAATCACTACTGTGAAATACAGAAAAGAAGTGAAATAATTAAACACCATATATCTCAAACGAAACATAATGGGATCATCTGAGAAAGAAGTCACCATTAGAAATCACCTAGAATCGAGGAGAAAAACAACTATATAATACTCATAGAATAAATATAATTTGGGAAATGGATGAATTAGGGAAGATATGGTTACATCAATCTAATGGAAAAAATACAAACATTAAAAAATTAACCATGGGTTCACAAATCAAAGGGTTCGGCTAGAGATTTTAATGATGTAAAAGAGTAAGATAATATTTGAGGTAGGGTATGAAATTGAGATCATGCGGGTAGATATCATCCTATTTAAAATAAAATCCTATTATCTATAAAAAATATAGTTACCAAAATAACTATTTTGGTTTCTCTAGTCATTGTGTGGACTTAATCCCTTGTGAAATATCCTCTATGTATTAATGTTTTCAAATTTCTATTTGACTTCCACTACATCCTAAACCAAATATTTTTATCCCATTGTGGGATTTCATCATATTACATATTCATATACCACTTCCTACATTCTATTTATTTAATATTTTATCCTTGAAATGAATAGTAGTACAATATGGTTTCCTAACTTTTCAATTTTTAGAAAGGTTATTATGAAATCCGTTGCATGTGACACTATTCTCTAATTGGGAATTTTAGGTCTTCCCGTGGCATATATGAAATTCACCATTCCAACATGCCATGAAAATTGTAACACCCCGAGATTTTATGAAAAATATTCTTATTAATTTCATTAATGTATTGTGATGTATGCTACACCCAAAAGGTCTTGCACAACACGCATCCTTGACTTGCCTTGTATTACATGCAATCACGATCTTCCTCGATAGCGTGTGTAGTACGCAATACCGAGTTTCACTAAACCACGATATGCTATTAAAATATTATTAAAACTAGCCATTATGAATAGTAATAACCACTTTTTGAAATTTTGTAATTTTGGACTTCATTTCTGGATTTGGAATATCGAAATTAGCTTGGGTTAAAATTTGGTACTTTTCAGATAACTTTCATTTTCTGATGAATAGTGAAAATTACAAAATTTTAATTAAAAACAACCTATTGCATAGAAATAATTAATAGTGATAAATTATTAATTTGTTTGGTTTTAAAGTATATTTAGAATATATTTTTACAATTTAATACAATTTTGTTTATTGGATGTAATTTTACATTTAAACCAGACATAAAAAACTGTCAATCTTTTGATAGTTATTATCTCTTAAGAACATGCTATTTGTTTAGACGACGGGAATTAATTTTTAAATTAATTAATTCAACTGATATGTTTTGAATTTGGTAAAATAGACATAATTTTTGAATTCATAATATCAAATATAGCTTAGGCCTAATTTTTGGTATTTTTTTGAAGGCTTTCAATTTTTGATGAATAGTGAAACCACTAAGTGGTAGTTAAAAAAACATATTTTTTCATAAAACTTAATTTTACCGCTTCTGTGAGTGAAATTTTGAAAATCTGAGAGACACAGTTAATATCAATGACTAAAATGAGGTTCAATGAGATGAAAATAATTTTTGGTGATTCATAATTTTTTACATTTTTTACCACGGTTAAAAGTAAATAGGGTAATTAAGGGTAAAAATGATATTATTATTACCCTAACACATGTCCTAATTCTATTGGAAAAGTGTAATTCAAGAAAAAACAACCTTAGGAATAAAATATGACCATTTAGTCCCACTTGGATTAGATTGGGACATTTTTTATTAATTTATTTAAAGAAAGGTTAAGATAGTTAAAATCAAAGTTTAATAAGTAAATCATTTTTAATATGGGGTTATACATAAGATAAATTCGGATATAAATATTCAATAGAAAACTAAAAATATTTCCTACATAATGATATTTTATTTTTAATTTATAGACTTTAAATAATTTAATTTATTAATGACACAAAGATGATGCAGTAATTATCTTATTAATGAAATATTGACATAATTGATGGTATAAACACCAAAATAAATGTAATTTGAGACTTTTTATGAATTACACTAATTTTCTAGGATAATATGACATGTTAGTAGTGATTTAATTAACTTTTTTTGAACTAATAATTCTGTTATGATTTTCAAAAATATCAATTACTAAATAGTGTCAAAATTGACATAAAATAGTTTTTAAAACAAATATTATATTAGTAATTGATATTTTATTCCTAAAAATATATGGATCGTCCAAATGACTTAGATAAGGTTATATATATTAATAATAAACAACTTTGGGTTCGTTTGGCTTCTTATAGTAAGTTTATTAACCTTATAGTATAAGAACACAAGAAGACACGGTAAAAGTAAAATTATTTAATTTATTGTTAAATCTAAATGATAAGGTTAAAATAGGAACCTAAACATCTCTAAATTCTATTGGCTGAGAGGATTTCGACCCATCCCCACCTTATCTTAAAAATAAATCAATTTGGATCTATTTAAAACCGAATTTTGATTTATAATAAAATAATATTTTTAGTTATTTTAAAGGTGCCCCTCTCCTCCCTTATAAAAGGGCACCTACTACCTCTCTTCCTCACACCACTTTGAGCCTTCAAGCTCGGCCAACCCATGCCAAATTTTCTTCTCCACTTCCCTAGAATCATCCTAGAGGTTCTGGTCTTCCTCAAAGACCAATTTTAGTTCCCTAAAAGGAGGTCTCAAAGAGGCTTTTCAAATAAGAGGAGGTTCGGACACATACAAAGAAAATCAGACCTAAGGTAAGGGAAATATCACAATCTCATTTTTACCCGATATTGTTTATACTTTGGTATTTACCAGAGTGTATTTTATTATCCACATCCATGTTTCCTCAATATGGAATATTATTTCCATCGACCTACAATTGTTTAAATCCAATTTTACCCATAAGTGAGTTTTTAGTAAAGGATATGAAAGGAATCTTTTGTCGTTTTTCGTACAAGGTACTTTTTGAATTTTCCGAAAAAAGTAAGAAGAATGTTTTTTTTAACTTATAAGGCATGAATGGATTTTTAAAACATTATTTCCAATAAGATTCCTTTACATGTTTTCAAGTTTATTTTTAATCAACTTATTTTAGTTTAAAACAGTATGACATGTTAAGAAAGGAAAAATGTTTTTGAATTAGAAAGGATATTTTCCTCAAGAATGGAGTTCAAGTGTTTAATCAAAATTATTTTCCATCTAAGATAATGAAGGGTTCTGTTTCTATCCCTATTATTACATGGACTTGATTATGTTGTGATGGAATTTTTTATGAATTTTTTTATCTTATATGAATTGTTTTATGATGTCACGATGTTTAAGAATTCCTTTTTTATTACATGGGTTATTCAATGATGTATGATTTATGATTTTTGTGGCACACATAAGAATTGTTTCATTATGAGATGGGTGGGACCTATATCTCCCTCCAATGCATTGGGTAAAGATTTTATATCTCATGAGATAGACATGGCTGGAACGGTAGGTTATACCGGTTCAGTGAAACAGGACTGAAACAAGGAGTGTACTCGGTTCAGAAAGGGACTTTGTCCACTAGGATAGTCTTAGCAATGAGTATTGAATAATAAGAAATGATTCTCTATGATTATGTTTTTATACCAAAATGTTTCATTTTTTATGTTATGATTATTGGGATGGCATTTCACTACTATGATTTATCCCATGTTATGAAATTATGATCTCTTTTGCAGGTTAAGATTTCCAAAAGATATGTTCTTATGAATATGACGTGATTGATATTTCTTTTGTTTACCCTTACTGAGCATTTGAGCTCACCCTTTTATGTTTTCTCTTCCCCAGGACATAAAGAAAGGATTTAGGTTTAAAAAAATAAGATCTTTATGGGAGATGTTGAAGATCTTTCACCACGATTAAAAGATTATATTCTGAGTGTCCAAAGACAATAAACTATTACGGTCCTTGTGTGTGTGTTTTTGTTATATGCTAAGTATTCCGCAAAATTAATGTAATGTCTATGTACGTTAAGCTTTGGGTCTCTATAGTTGGTATTAGAGGAAACATTTAGTCAACCTTTGGAAACGAGGATGCGAAAACGTTAGTAAGATCCCTAGAGATATTTCTAAGGTATGTCTAGGTATGTCCCTAAGGATAAGTATACGTATAGGATATAGTCCTAGAACTATGTTAACGATGTTAGATTAAACCAAAGATGTTAGATATTGAAGTTAATCCCTCTTCATTATGATTTTTGCCTCTCAAACTATTCTTCTTGGGTTTTAGAAAATGGTTGGAAACCAGATGATTCACGATAATGGAGGATATGATGGAAAATGGAATGATATTCTTCATGAGCAACCAAATAAAATGGGATTTGGAAGTCCAAAAATCATTATTATGCTGAATCAGCAATCTCATAATATGATCAATAATGTAAAATTTGTTATGTTTCCTGACTCGACTAATAAGAGAAAGAGGGAGTTTTATGTTGATCATAGAGGAAAGAAAGTTCAATTTCCCCTTTGTAAATCATGTGGGAAGAGGCATCAAGGAGAATGTTTCAAAGGAACTGGTAAATTCGTTGGGTGTGGAAAAGAAGGACACAAAGACAGTAAGTACAAAGGAAAAGGTTCAGTTAATACCAGGGATGAGGATAATGGTATTGCTATGACATCAAAAAAGGTTAAATGTTTTAAATGTGGAATGTACGGGCATTATGCAAACCGATGCCCTAAGGGAAAGTCTCATGAAGAGAATCAGTATGGTCATATGGGTAGTATTTATGATGATGATGATGTAGAGACTACAAATGATATGTGAGATGAAAGAATTGTTAAAGCTTAGTCAATGGTTTAAGAATGTAGTGTAATGATTACATATTTATCATGTGTAATGTTGTATAAGTAATCTCATGTTACTATGGAATAAAGAGACATCTATGGATTGTTACACTGTTGTCTTTCCTTGTGTTTTGAAAGTGTATGATTAATGGTACCAGTATCCATGATAGGTTATTCAGATATTTTTGGAATATAGATGATATGCGCAAAATGAAGGGATAAGGAGAAAATTAAATGTTTGATAGTATTCATGAGATCATGACTGATATAAGCAGAAGTTTATATCATGGTTTGAGTATATAGAATTTTTGGATTTTGGTATGTAGAAAGGGTGAACTTTTGACTGCATTCATGTTTTCACTAAGGTTCAATGGTTATTCATTCTTCAAGAGAATACATGATTAAGGTATTCAAATGTTTGTAATTTGACCAACAAGATATACCTTATGATATATGGGGGATAAATGATGGCATTCACGTGATTGTAATGTTACATTTAAAGTAATCATTTTCTTTATACTATGAGCATGGACCAAAGTATTTTAGATAAGCCTAAAGATTGGAATGGAATATGTTGGACATAAGTTAGTATTTTTCGATATTATTGACGAGATGTTATAGTAATATAGTTTTTGAAAAAGGACAACCTACAGGACGGGTGATAGCCCATCGCGTCGGACAAGGCTATGGGAATCGAACCCACAAACGAAGTGCGACTAGCCCTTATCTCATACCACTGGCCTACAGAAAGTCCCTGTTTAGTAGAACCTAGTTTTATTATATTAATCAGTATGATATATGATGTATAAGTCAATTTTAGGAACCATATATGATTAATCTCACTATAGATGGACTTATGTATTTTTTGATAACTTTTCTAACCTTTTGTTTGAGACAGATGGAATGACCCATCATTCAATCACATGATCTGCTAACACATCACGAATGACAAATTCAACTTCATTTCTTTAAGAGATGAAGTGGAAACTGTCCAAAGAACGACAAACGGTGAGACTATACCAAAATCACGAAAGTATTTCTTCTAATTCCAATTTCATCAACTTTAGGGAAATGATATTGAAAACCAAAAAGTTTTCCTAGTGCTCCCATATCTGATGAATCAGATGGTACCTTAGATCGTCACAAATTTATAGCTTTGTGATTGCTGGCTTTTCCATATCCATGTTCTCTACCACTCTCCATCAGAACATGATGGTTAGATTTCTCTTCCATATCCATATTTTCACCTATGTGGAAACCCAGTGATTAGTTTATTTGGGTAACCGTTACATTTCATACTTTTGTTTTTAAAGATTGGTTTTGGTATTCCTTTTTACAATGTTGGTTTCTATTAAAGAAACTTTCGAATAGTAAACCATTTATAACCTCGACGAATTTCGAGGGCGATATTCATTTTAAGGGGGTAGAATGTAACACCCTGAGATTTTATGAAAAATTTTGTTTTTAATTTCATTAATGTATTGTGTTGTATGCTACACCAAAAAGAGCTTGCACAACATGCATCCTTGACTTGCCTTGCATTACACGCAATCGCGACCTTCCTCGATAGCGTGTGTAGTATGCAATACCGAGTTTCACTAAATAATGATATACTATTAAAATATTATTAAAACTAGCCGTTATGAATAGTAATAACCACTTTTTGAAATTTTGTAATTTTGGACATCAGTTCTGGATTCGGAATATCAAAATTTGCTTAAGGTGATATTTTGGTACTTTTCGGATAACTTTCATTTTCTGATGAATAGTGAAAATTACTAAATTTTAATTAAAACAACCCTTTTAATAGAAATAATTAATAGTGATAAATTATTAATTTTTTTGGTTTTAAAGTATATTTAGAATATATTTTTACAATTTAATACAATGTTGGTTATTGGATGTAATTTCACATTTAAACCAAACATAGACAACGGTCAATCTTTTGATAGTTATTATCTCTTAAGAACACGCTATTTGTTTTGACGATGGGAATTAATTATTAAATTAATTAATGAAACTGATATGTTTTGAATTTGGTAAAATAGAAATCATTTTTGAATTCATAACATCAAATATAGGTTAGGCCGAATTTTTGGTATTTTTCTGAAAACATTCAATTTTTGATGAATAGTGAAACCAATAAGTGGTAGTTAAAAAAACTGAATTTTTCATAAAACATAATTTTACCGCTTCTGTGAGTGAAATTTCAAAAATCCAAGATACACGGTTTACATAAAGGACTAAAATGTGGTTCAATGAGATGAAAATAATTTTTTTTGTGAATAGTAACTTTTTACTTTTTTTACCACGGTTAAAAGTAAATAGGGTAATTGAGGGTAAATATGATATTATTATTACCCTAACACATGTCCTAATTCTATTGGACAAGTGTAATTCGAACAAAAACAACCTTCGGAATAAAATATGACCATTTAGGCCCACTTGGATTAGATTAGGACATTTATTATTAATTTACTTAAAGAAAGGTTAAAATAGTTAAAATCAATGTTTAACAAGTAAATCATTTTTCATATGGGGTTATACATAAGATAAAGTCATCTATAAATATTGAATATAAAGATAAAAAGATTTCCTACATAATGATATTTTATTTTTAAATTTTAGACTTTAAGTAAGTCAATTTATTTATGACACAAAGATGATATAGTAATTATCTTATTAATGAAATATTGACATAATTGATGTTATAAAAACCAAAATAAATGTAATTTGAGACTTTTTATTAATTACACTAATTTTATAGGTTAATATGACATCTTAGTATTGATTTCATTAACATTTTTAGAACTAATAATTCTGTTATTATTTTCACAAAAATAAATTACTAAATAGTGTCAAAATTGACCGAAAATAGTTTTTAAAACAAATATTATATTAGTAATTGTTATATTATTCCTAAAAATCTATGGTTTGGCCAAATGACTTACATAAGGTTATATATATTAATAATAAACAAATTGGAGATCTTTTGGCTGCTTATATTATGTTTATTAACCTTATAGTATAAGAACACAAGAAGACACGGTAAAAGTAAAATTATTTAATTTAATGTGAAATATAAATGATAAGGTTAAAATAGGAACCTAAACTTGTCTAAATTCTATTGGATGAGAGGATTTCGACCCATCCCCACCTTAGCTTCAAAATAAATCAATTTGGATCTATTTAAAACCGAATTTGGTTTTATAATAAAATAATATTTTTAGTTAATCCAAAGGTGCCCCTCTCCTCTGTTATAAAAGGGCACCTCCTACCTCTCTTCCTCACACCACTTTGAGCCTTCAAGATCGGGCAAACCATGCCATATTTTCTTCTCCACTTCCCTAGAAACATCCTAAGGGTTCTGGAATTCCTCAAAGACCAATTTTAGTGCCCTAAAAGGAGGTCTCAACGAGGCGCTTCAAAGAAGAGGAGGTTCGGACACATACGAAGCAAATCGGACCTGAGGTAAGGGAAATATCACAATCTCATTTTTATCCGAGATTGTTTATAATTTGGTATTTACTGGGGTGTATTTTATCATCCACATCCATGTTTCCTCAATATTTAATATTATTTCTATCTACCTACAATTGTTTAAATCCAATTTTACCCTTCAGTGAGTTTTTAGTAAAGGATATGGAAGGAATCTTTTGTCATTTTTCGTACGAGTTACTATTTGGCTTTTCTGACAAAAGTACGAAGAATGTTATTTAAACTTATACGGCATGAATTGATTTTTAAAAAATTATTTACAAGAATCTTCTTTTACAAGTTTACAAGTTTATTTTTAATCAACTTCTTTTAGTATAAAACAGTATGACATGTTAAGAAAGGAAAAATGTTTTTGAAGTAGAAAGGATATTTTCCTCAAGAATAGAGTTCAAGTGTTTTATAAAATTATTTTCCATCTAAGATAATAAAGGGTTCTGTTTCTATCCCTATTATTACATGGATTTGATTATGTTGTGATGGAAATATTTTTTTATGAATTCTTTTATCTTATATGAATTGTTTTATGAGGTCACGATGTTTAAGAATTCCGTTTTTATTACATGGGTTATGCAATGATGTATGATTTATGATTTCTGTGGCACACATAAGAATGGTTTCATTATGAGATGGGTGGGACCTATATCTCCCTCCAATGCACTGGGTAAAGATTTTATATCTCATGAGATAGACATGGGTGGAACGGTAGGTTATACCGGTTCAGTGAAACAGGACTGAAACGAGGAGTGAACTCGGTTCAGAAAGGGACTTTGTCCACTAAGATAGTCTTGGCAATGAGTCTTGACTAATAAGAAATTATTCTCTATGATTATGTGTGTATGCCACAAAGTTTCATGTTTTATGTTATGATTATTGGGATTACATTTCACTACTATGATTTATCCCATGGTATGAAATTATGATCTCTTTTGCAGGTTAAGATTTCTAAAAGATATGTTCTTATGAATATGACGTGATTGATATTTATTTTTTTACCCTTACTGAGCATTTGAGCTCACCCTTTTATGTTTTCTCTTCCCCAGGACATAAAGAAAGGATTCAGGTTTAAAAAAAGGAGATCTTTATGGGAGATGTTGAAGATCTTTCACCAAGATTAGAAGATTATATTTCGAGTTTCCAAAGACACTAAAATATTACGGTCCTTGTGTGTGTGTTTTTGTTATGTACTAAGTATTCCGAAAAAGTAATGTAATGTCTATGTACGTTAAGCTTCGGGTCTCTACAAAAATCACCATTTCCAATGTGTGGTCATAGATCTTTTTTCACAGAGAAATATCCCAAAGACAAAACACCCACCAAAATTACTTTCAGAGTCATTTGACAAACTCTGGTGTCCTGAAAAATTATAAAACACTACATCTAACAATTTTATCACAACCATACTCTCCCAAATTCTACATATGACTTCTGAAAACAATAAATTAACTATTATGAGGTTATGTGACACTACATATTATCTTCTATAAGAGGGATATAAGTATTGAATTGTTGTCATGTGCCCTCCACAACTCCGATTTACTAATTATAATTTAGTGAAATTAGATACCTCCTCTAGTGTTGATATTGATACATTGGATAAATATGAGTTTAACCATTATCTGAATGGTCCTTCCATAAAAATGTTAGTCTCTCACATCCTTGATTCACAAGGCATCTATATGAACAAAATAACAGTTTCTTTGGTAGGGGCCTAATATATACCATCCTTAGTGAAACGAGATTATGATATAAAGGGCTGACCCCTAGCCTTAAAAAATAAATTTTATCTATTAGAATAAGAACCCCATAACAAAAATCTACTACATTTATAATTTGAATGACTCAACTCTTTTTATAACCCAGCCCTAGACAATATTCTCTCAACATCATCTATACTCATCAGTACCATGTGATATGTCAACATCATAAATGGGATAACTTAGAGTTGGATCTCAAGATACTGAACTTTTTTAAAATACATCACTCATGCCTCATCAAATAGAATATGTTTTAATGTTTATCAGATATGTTTCCTGTAATAGATATGAAAAAACTTAATAATAAATCTCCTCAATCCATAGTAAGAATCACTTTTTAGATGATAACCTTCATGGTTGAGGAAATATAATCGAATAAAAAATAATCATTCACCTTCTCCTATGAAGCATCCAACAACTATTCATTCCTAAGGAATAAGAACCACCACTACATGGTAGCTCCATGAAGCATCATCATCTCAAATAAAGAATACTTTTCCTCTATGCTCAAATTGAATTAAATTTTATCTCTTGCTACTATAACTCATACTATAACAATAAATCATAAATACATCCCCCGTACATTATGATTAACCATACCATTAATAATCCTTAGTATATAATTTGTTACATAAATACACACAAAATACAATACCGAAATATATAAAGGAAATTATTTTTTGGGAAATTAGATAAATTAAAAATTGAAACATGAGTATATAATTATTATTTAAAAACTCAAATGTAAGCCCTTATTTTCCTTAAATATTCTAATACAACATAGGATAACCTATAGATGTACAAAATAATGTGGAGAGATATAAATCCAATTAAGGCAATATTCAAATAATAACATGATAAAAGTAATATTAGTGAGTCATTATTCATATATTTGTTACATAAAAAAAGGTGATAATAAAACAATTATCATAAAAGATTTACTTAATATGATAACGTCAACATAATACTAATACAATAACATAAAACATGAAATCATAAGAATATGTCAATGCTGACCACTGATTCCCCATTACATAGTGTACTTTGGATAACCTCTATTTAACCATACAAGGTATATCATGAGATAAAATCATTACCAAATTCATTATAGGTGTTTATAATTTAATGCCCCGAGATCAGAATAATATCTTCTAAAAGGATTTGTGTTCCACAAAGGTCTTATGAAATTATAATTCCTATTAAAATAATTACATGATATATGAGTGGTGAGGATATTAATAAAATTCTGTAATCAACATTGGATAGGTCTATCTTGGTGAATAATGATTTGTCAAAATTTGGATGGTTATTAACTATAAAAAATTTTGTTATGGGAAATTAGTGGAATTATTCTGTAGCATGGCAGTCTACATAGATATTTATATAATGGTTTAATGATATTTAAAGGTGATATCTCATTACTAGTAAATCAAAAGTATCATATAAGGGATATGTAAAAGCATATTTAACATGATAGAATAAAAAACAAAATTCATTGTATAAAAAACATTCATCAAATACTAGGCAGAGGATATAATATGTTTCCTTCATATGGCACATATAAATGCTTTGGTGAATCATATTATGGGATTTTGAACACTAAATGAGGTATTTATAGAGGGAATGTGAGATAAAATTCATACTCAATGGGATATGTTATATGATGAGAGGGAGGTTGGGTGTGAATTTATAGATAAAGAGAGGTGAATTTTTTATTAATTTAAAAACATATGTTTTAGACTATATAAGTTAAAAAACCAAATCCATAATCATTCACATATATTTTCTTGTGGTTTATCACAAAGTTTATTGGATTTCATTATTTTATAAGGCCACGTAATGAACATATTCTAAAAATTCCATTGGTTTGGTGTAATTGGGTCATACAAGTAATTTGTTTTATAAAAATTATAATAAAATATATTTTTTGGAGGATTCATTAATGGTTTACAATTATTAATTAAATAAGATCAAAAAACTGTTTTATAGGGGAAATATTTATTTGGACATGGATGCCAATTATTTTATTATTAGCTTGATATAAATTCATGATATTAAATTATTTATAAATTAATGTGAGAAGATATTCTATCTTGGTTCCGAAAAAATAACATTTAATATTTTTTGAAACATTTAATTGTACATGTATTTAACATCAGGAATATTGATTATTATGTTTAATATGAAACAATATGAGTTTTTAATGGCCCCTGAGGTGTTTCTTCCTCATCTAAGAAAAATATATCCTTATAAGGAAAAACTAAAATCTCCCTGCTTGACTTCACCATTTGTGATATCACACATTCATTTGGAAGAGGACAAAATGTTGAACTCATTTAAATGTTTTGTGTGATTTTATCTTACTCAACCCAATAATTAAATTGTATTTTAATTTTTTATATAATCATCATAAGTCTTTATCCATTTTTAGTTAATTAATCAAATTATATAAATAATTCACATATTTATCCAACTCTTCACATCGATTTTAAAGCGTTATTAGGTTGTCTATAAGAAATGATGAAATAATTGATTGATTCACAACAATATGTATGTTGTGATTTTAATTAGGGTTCATATAATAAATATCTTATACGTGAGTATGTTATTAGTACAAGAAGATCATTCTTGTTTAGTAATAGTGATATAAATATTAGGATTAATTTTTTTTAATTCGTCGCATGTTGATTTAAATAATAAATCACACTGAGCTCCAATTTGATTCACTAAAATTGATGTCTTACATTTTTGGCAAATTCCATGGTTTTGAAAATTTATTTCTTTTCTTGACATTAATTATGAAGTAGATAGAACCTTAATTCACCTCCTAAATGAAAATATTAGTCTAAAATTATTCAATTATTCTCTATTTTTTGGATTCTTTAAATAATTTAATGAATGTATTTTATCTAAAAAACTAAAAATAATAAAATAACAATAAAAATTTATTAAAATTTAATAGTAATATTTAATTTGATTATTGTATTTCTGTGATCAATCAATATAAAATAAACTAAAAAAAACAACATTTTCACCAATTAATATATATAATATATTTATAATCCTTATGATGTACACACATTGTTCATTAAGTTAACAAATGTGGAATGTTCATAGCGAAAAATAGACAAAAAGTTCACATATTTTAATAGTTGACATAGGTGTTTAACAATTCATGTATGTAATAATCTAATTGGTCTAATTAATACACTAACAAGAATATATAATTAATTAAAATGTGCATTAATCATTTAGTCTATGAAATTGATTAATAGTTTTAAATAAAAAAATTGAATTAAATCTATTATTTTATCATCATCATAATTCAAAATCTATAAATATAAATATTAATTAAACAAAAAATTTAATCCATTAATTGAAAATAATTCTAAAATATATCCATGTATTATTTAATATCATTAAATAATATTTACATCATGAACATTTTCATTAGATCAACTTCCAAGAAAATTACTCGTGAATAGTAAAAAATTAAATAAATGTGATGTATATATAAAAATATATTAAAATTAAATTAATAAAAAAAATTAAATTGAAATTATTATAATGAATGTAATTGAAAAAATATATTAATCGAATTTTAAATAATGAATTTTTTTTCGAAATATCTAAATCAATTCTCATTGCACCATATCTCACATCATCAAAGTCTATTTGAATGGTGTTAAGAATGAAAAATTTTGATTCGGTATTTAAATATAAAGATGATAAATAGATTCTAAATTATGAACTTAGATGCAATTATTTTTTCACGAAATGTTTCCATGTCATTGTTTTTTATATCAAATCCTAGATGGGTGTTCCAGTTGTCAACATAGAAATAAGATCTGGAACAACATAAAGTGGTTTTGGGTGATGTGATATTTAGTTAATTAATGTGTGGTGCATTTTAATTTTGGTGGTGTGTTGTAGATATTTATTGTTCATTACATCATCTATATATAACATTAAATAATGGAATGAAAACTATAGTAAGCATACATGTTTAGGGACATGGCGATGAGAGTTTCCCCTCACACCACCCAAACTAAAATCATACCAATCAATTATATGAGGTAGTAAAGGGTCTATAACATCAAAATATAGGTGTTAATACATTGGTAAAATAACTAATATATAAAAATAATTACCAAATATTATAAAAAATAATTAAAAAATAAAATGAATCAAAAAATCAAAAAAATACTAAAAACATGTTATTATATTAATATTATTTATTCTAATTATATAAATAATTTTTTTAAATAGAAAATATAAAATATTCTAAACTATATTATATAAATAAATATTACTCCCTCTTGATCTCTTCTACTTCTATATCATAAATTTCATATAAAACATCTTGTATTTTCTGGTAATAAAAAGTGGCGTTATCAGTTATACATTTGGAAGTTCGACTCGTTTTAGTAGAAAAATATTATTAGTCTCATTACATTAATTCTATTAATTTGAAAATAAAATATATTTTTTAGTTATAAAATTTGGTATTGTGATATTATTTGTAAAAAATTTGTTTACATTAATAATTTCAGAGACATTTCTGTGACTTCTATTCATAATTACCACAAAAATAAAAAAATCTTTTAATATCCCCAACCTTGGGGAATTACATCAGTATTGGTGGGATTGATGATCTTTATCAGTAATGTAAAATAAAATAAATTAAAATATAAAAAATAACTATAATTAGAGTAAAATTATGTTCATTGTCTCGTTTTACATTGTAACTATGCAATAAGTGATCAAATTAATGGTTTAGTCCACTTCATTAGAAAAATTTAATCCCCATATAAATGTATCAAAGGGGGTTATTAGAGAGTCCAAATATATCAACTACCAAATCATATTACCATTATAATAAAAAGTTATTATAGTTTTATGTTTGTTTTAAAAAGAGGGAAAATAAACATTGTTTTCTAGTTGGATAAGAAATGGAAGGAATTATATAATTGTAAATGAAATAAGTTAGTAAGACTTTTGGTTTTTTCCATATTTGAATTATAATTATTTTCAATCATGTTTATTTATAATATTTTTTTTATTTTCAATTTCTCCTCAATTGATCGCTATCTCCATTCTCCACCTCCACTGTTCTTATTAGTGGATTTAATGCAGAAAACTAAATAATGGAATAATCCATTATTCTATGGTACTTAGGTTTATACCCAAAATGTGCATAATGGTACTCTGATTCTCACACTATAACATCCCATGTCATGTTATCTTTCATTTAACGTGAGAACTAATGTACACTCAAGATAATGTTCTTAATTTAATAGACCAATCAGTCCATCACATCATAAATGGTCAATTATAATGAAATTAAGTGTTCCTATAATTCGGAGAAGGGTTAATTGTAATGATTAGTGGAAATGATAGGGATAATATTTCAGAAACAATTAATTTTTATTTTAAATAATTAATCCTCACAATTTTTTCAATTTATGTTAAATTATATCATTTATAGATTTGATGAGTTTTTTGGATTGATTTTCAAAACGGTGCAGTTGTAAAATTTATTAGATTCTATCATTTTACATAATATTTTAATAATCCCTAGTTTTATGTGTGTTTTTGTTATGTTTTTGGAAAAGATTAATTTTGATATTGATTATAAATATTTTACTTAATTACATATTTATACATATGATGTATAACAGATTTGATAATTTATCAATCCTGGAACTCATATATTTTTTTAAACGTTTAGATGATATATAAGTTATTGGGGATAAAATAATTGAAAATAATCCTATGACCTGACAATTATGTATCATATAATTTGATCACAATATTATTCATGCACTATAATTTATATTTAAGAAATCTATAACAATTTATATATATGTTAAGATGTTTTTATTCTTACATATTGGTAAAAAACATCTTATGCATCCCATGAAATTATAATTTTTGAAGAGGTCATTATTTTACATCTCACATATGATATTCATCATAAAATGCATGAAATAAAATTTAGAAATTGAAATTTGTTAAAACTATTACATATTTCCTAAAATCATCACCATCTTACATTTTATGTAAACATGATATAGATTATTTCATCCAAATATTTTCCATTGATCAATAAATAATATTTCATGTAAGATGATAATATAATTAAACGTTGTTTTTTCTGTGTACATGGGGAGTCACTTGAGATATTTCACATTGTGAAACTCAAATAAATATTCTCATGTTATATTTAAACCATGAAATTTATAAAAAAATCACTATTTGAGTTGTGAGACATTAAGACATACATTAATGGGTAATAATGTATTGGAGAATATGAGCTGTCGTTTTATAAGGGATTGAGTCACACCTTGAAGGAAACTTGATGAATCAGAGTGTTACTAACCGATTAGACAGTTTGTCATTGTTACTATTGTGATACACTACAATGATTGATGATTTTAATAAATTTATAATACATGAACTAGTTATTTAAAATGGGATAAATAATGAATAAAAATCCAAGGGAGGATAAATGAGATAATAAAAAAAATAAAATACACCTGGAAGAATATTTTTTATTATCCCATTATCATGTGAAAATGTTTCATTATTTCTACATCTTGGATAATACATGGGGAATGTTATGAATTTGGTGGTGGTTCATTTCTAATGACTTGAACACTTAAATAATTTTTATATTATTTTCCATCAATATTGATGAATATAAATAAATAATTTATATATAATAAATAGGTGATGGTACCATAATAATCATTATAAGGAATGGAGATGAATAACTGAATTATAAATGGGAATTAAGTGTCATTGATTAATGGAGTTTTATAATTTATTTATACATGTTTTGAAAGAGTATCTATTAATAGTGACTCGTGTTGACTTGTAGACACCCTATTTATTATATTGAGAATAATTTTTTGTATCCCATTTATGATTTTTTTTGGATTTTATTATTCGACAATTAAATTGGTTGATTATTTATTGATTATTTATTCTTCAATTTTTATCCTGAATTTGTATTAAATAGATTAAGGTAACATAATATAATGTTTTATTTAAATTTATTACGAAATTTCTTGTTTTGATGCAGAGAAAATAGCTAGGTTGACTTTTTTGATGTATTTAAGTAATTAAATAACTCTAAAAATAGAAATAAAAAACAATCCAACGTTTTTGTATTATTTTTCAATAAAACATATATGTATATTTAGAAGTCCTCAATTGGGAAATTTAATATAACATAGGAAAACTTGTTGATAGTGAATAATGGTGTGTCTACAGGATGACACATTTTCACTAACACTATTGTTAAATCAGATTTCAGATTTCATTTTAATTAGATAAACATTATTTTCTAATAATATATATCTATCTCTATCCCATTTTTGTTAAATATTATTTTAATTTTAAATGAAATTTCAAATCAATAATTTTGTTATTCATTTCAAAAAATGATAAAATAAAGTGAACATTTTGAACTAAGTCTAAAAACAACTTATTTTAATAACACGGGGCTTCTAATCTAAAATCGTTGGTGATAAAACATTGACACTATTTTGATGAAATGAACCTATAAAAATTTAGTTTCATTTTTTATGAGATTTTCTTAGATGATTGATACTTGTTGTATATGTCAAGAGGTCAAAACCCCATTTAAGTTACTTTAGATCTTGAAATTTATATGATTCATCATTTCTAAGAGAGGGTCATAAATACTAAGTAATAAAAGAACAAATATGGTAAACATGTTACTGAGGGAACTCAATTGAACCAGCCTTTATGAAACATGGATGACATCATAACTCTTACATAATAGACATCATTATATGAACATAATTACGTAAAACCTATGGAATAACCATATTCATCGATAAGATATCAAATAATATATGTTTTATTTAATTTTTTTCTCTATTTAAATGTTATAATAGGGGAGAATCTATATGAACCTCTTAAATAATTTAGTTACCTTAGTTTAAATTTTATTTCAGCAAATTAAGTGTAGATCAAATAAAACTCATGGATTTTCCAGATTATTTCGAAGGGGTGTCCAATTAATGGTTCTTATATTTCCATTAGACATTAAATTTACATTTTAATTATTTAGAAAACACATTTTTCAAATTTTTTTTATCCTATTTATAAAATTGATTAAATTAGAAAATAGTTTTTTTTGAATTGAAAATTCTGAAGGGGTTATTTTACAATAGTCATGGGTGATATTTAGATAAATTTATTATATGTTCCACCCAAATCCAATATAATGAAACTATATTTATTCGGTATTTTAGTAATGTAATTTTTTAACTGATATATTAATGATATACAAAATACATGTATGATATTTAGATAAAAATCTCTTATTACTCCAAAAAACACACTGTTCTAAAAATGATCAGAACAATAAATTATTTGGAACAACTATTCTATATGATAGAAAAATATCAAATGTAGTCCCCATTTCTAATTATGAAAATAAATTGACAGTTTGTAACTCATTGATCTTTCTGTAGTTGTGGGATCTATCATGTGGGCCAACACAACACCATTAAAAACCAAAATTATAACAAATTGTCAACTATAATTTGATTATGGTATATGTGTTTCAAATGAACACTTTAGTGATAAATATAATCACATGATAGAACCTCATAAAACATTACCTTGTATTTTTTATTGAATAAATTTTATACTTAATTAACCAAATTTTATTTTACTCAGATGTTTTCCAGTGAAATTATGATCCTTATATCCCATTTTTCCACATTTATAGCACTTAATAGAGTTAAAATGCAATTCCCCAGTATGCTTTTTTACCAAACATTTTTCAAATTGTAAGCATTTTTCTTACCATAAATTTTTTTTATAATCTCTTACCTTCCATATTCAACCTCGACCACTTATTCAGTTGTTTTTAAAAGAACACCTAAACATCATAAAAACAATTTTCACCATCTATGCGTATCAGATATATTTTTCATAACTTTTAAAATAATTGGAAGCTAAATACCTTCAATATTTCTTCATTAATATTAATTAAAAATAGTTGATTTTTCTATCGAGATCTCGCAAGAAATTTGGAGCATATCTTGCCAGTCGAGTGAACTGTTCTTCGGATGCATCCATTGAGTCATCCTCTAACCTAAATTACAAGAATTGTTTTTCCATCCAATGACAAACCACACTAGGATATTATTTCCCATGACACATTCCTTTAATATCACCCCATCCATGAGAAATAATATCCTCACAATCCTTGATATTTTTAACCACCAGCCACCAATGATATGTTTCTCCATCAAATTGTTAAACAACATGCCTATCACATTGATTGTGTATACAACCCATGAATTATAAAAAGTTTTTTAGTGCTATGATACACCCATCAGCTTGAACATGGTCATATGATTATTTAAATGATGGGGGATGTTGTAAAGTGAAATTATCCACTATTGACATGTTCCATTGTGGTTGATCTTACTGATCTTGTGAAGGGGTACCACTAATATTATAATTTAGAGTCAATTGTTCCATCACTGCAACAAACTATTCAGTTTCGATTCAAACCATCTCATGTTGCATATATGGATGTTTTTTTTTCTCTTGATATAGTCACATAATATATTCCACGTTTCCTATTAGGAAAACCATTATTAACACATAAATATCTTAGGTAATGCAACATGGTAATCTATAAATGCTATATCATTTCAATCATAACGTAAATTAATTTAGGGATACAAATATATCAATATCCTAATGCTTAATGTTTTTTAAACAATCCTCTGATACCAACAATATGGACGCAACTATAGACATTACCTAATCTTGAATTATGTTACTAATTCACATTGATGATAATTTCAAGATTAGTGTTTTGGGGAATTAGGCCATTAATATTACATTACATCTAACAAAACAAATTAGACATTCTTACTCAATGTCCACTCTTTCATAAAATAAATACCGTTAATAGAAAACAATTGTTATTTTCTTGATATATATCTTATTTAATTATTCATTTCTCTTATCCTTTTTATACCCTCCGAAAAACATTTAAAAAACATGGGATGATAATTAAAAGCTCTGTAAGGGTTATAAAATAAATAAATAAAACATTAGTCCAAAAATACATAAAAAACCTATACTCTTTATCATACCTCATGAAATAATATGATATATGAACTACACATCTAAATCATAAATCATAAAAGGTAACTTGTGGTATCTTTAACATACATACATTGTATCTTTCACAACTACATTGGGAGTTACATTTGTATACCCATGACTATATATTTACTAATTCTCTTAGTATATACCTTAAAAATTACCTTTGTTAGGTAACCCAATGCATTGGAAATATATCTCAGGCTTACTCACCCCAGATTTATCACAGATCCACCAGTATACATAAAAAAAATTTCCTAACAACCACAACATAATCATAACATATTAAACTAGCATAAAAGAAAGATAAAATTTCAACATTGAAAAAAATATTAAATTTCAAGATATTGACATAAACAACACCTTCCAGAACCATTTTCAATTCTAAAATACATAAAAAGAGTATATAGAATTTATTTTCCTTTTGAAAACTCAATGGCTTATTGAGAAATCCCAATATCATATAACGCTCACGGTGGTGTAAAGGTCATTGTCACCATGTACATTAAAAATTAACATCAATTTTTTCAAATAGTAAAACACGTAATAGAGAAAATATTCCATTTAAATGGAATTATAATGCAATTTGGTTTATACACCATAAAAATAAATGATATGTATGAATCAATGTATGCCTCAATTAGAAATGATTGATATGATGTCCCTTACCTTCTGTCCAACAGGACGCGTTCATTATTTAATCTCTTGAATAATAAATGATATTTAAATACTATATTCTTAATAAACCTTTTCAAGTTCATTTTTCCTTTTATATCACTTATTACCTCATTATAAACATTAAATAATTATTTATGTTAATATCAGAAGTTCTTTCGATATTTGTTACTTGAGTCAAAAATGAACTTATTATAATTCAATATTGTCCATGTGGAAAAAATTATATTATCTTAAGAATTATATTCATGATTTAGATATCAAATATATCATATATATCCAGTATATATACATATTTGTAATAGTGTATAACATTTGTGGAAAAGAAATGAAATACACCATTCATGGAGACAGTAAGACGTGTGTACACATGAATTCTAAATTCATTTATATTTCATATTTAATGGAATTAAAACATAACTATAAATCATAATATTATAATTAAATTATAATATTATATATATATTCATTATTTTATCCTTTATATGTTCCACATATGGAATGAACGATTCATATCCTTTTGAGGGGGTGGTTTTCTGGACTTCCTCAAATTAAATTATCACAATTACCCATTATGGAACCCATAAATGTAAGATATAAATGAAAAATAAATAATAATAGAGACAAAATTAAAATAATATATATCACATATAAATATACTTCGATCATAATGGACACAATAAGTGGTGGTTGGTGAATATTGGTCAATCATCGTTTCGTGAGGCAGTAGTTCATCGTGAACATAAACTGAATGTTTTAAATCTATTATATGGAGGTGTGTTTTAGTTTAGTTTCAATCCATTTCATAACAAAAACCCATTAAATTGAGAATACTGTTTTTTTATGTGAACAATAATAATAATATCAGCGGGAGTGAAGACGTAAAATAAAATAAAGGAACATGAGTGATGATGTTAACATTAAATGAGGTAACACCCATTGGTTTGAACGAAATTGATTTCATGAAGTGCCTTCTTCCAAAGGTAAGTCTTATGGGATGAAGAGAAAGAATTTTTGGAGATTATTTTTCTAGATGTTGGTTAGACCAAGGATATTGATATGTGTGATTAATGGGTAAGACATGGTGGACTTTTATAAGGGGAGTTGGGGCTCTTCAAGAATGTTTGAAAATATTAATTTATTATAAAATGAATTTTGATTTAAAAAAAACAAACTCATTAAATTAAAAAATTTGATTATTTCTCTTTTATATAATATCAACAAATAGGTTTTAGAAAAATTACGGTTTCATTTTTTTCTTATCATTTATCTTTAAACCTTAGTTAAGTAATATAACTCCTATCATGTCTTCTTGTATATTCATACTATATGGTTAATATAGTTACTATAAAACATAATGCAAGACATAATGGATCATTAATGGCATATGTAACATTATACATGTCATTTTTCAGTATCAAATATTTTTATTACTATTTTATCACCTAATAAAATATTAGTTTATTTTAAAAACTCATTTATCTCAATTTTTTTAAAATTCATAAAATAACTGTTTAAAAAATCCAATCCTACATGATTATATTCATAAATCTTCACTAATATAGTGAAAACATGTCAGTACCATCTCTAAAATTCGTGTAATGAAAAAAAGTTAGATTATAAATTTATTTTAATATTTATAATATCATTTATTTAAAATAGTTATTAGTGAGGTAATCATATCATCATCATTGTGCCACAAATAATTTATTTATATCATGTCTTAAAATTATAAATATATTAAAATGATGTAGTAAATATTTTAATCTTTCTAATTAATATTTATAGTCAAATATATCAATTATATAACACCATATTAAAATTGTTGTATCAAAACAATACTTGTTTATGATATTTTTATTTTTTCTTTAGATAAAAAGTTATTAATATAATTATCTTACCCAAGTGGCTTCCAAAGGCCAAAGATTCTTCCAATGGATTTTATTGGTCGAACATGACTCATACAATAGGGTTAGTTTAAGTGTTAATGTAAATTTATATTATTATAATATTATTTTTACACTGATTTACCAAATTTACATTTAATCGTGTTAAATAAAAATTTAAAGTTACCATTCAACTAAAAGTATTTTAATCTTATTGGACGGAATTTTACTTAATGATGACGAAAATGTCTGTGGTATTACATAAATTCAACTCACATAAGTGTGAAAATTTTCGTTTGATAAAAAAGATTGGTTTTTGACTACTATGCAGTGTTTTTCACTATTCTGCAAAAAATGAACATTATCCAAAAAATACCCAATATTTATCCAAAGTAAATTTTGACACCCCAATTCTATAGAAGAAGTTTATTTGGTAAAAAGAATCATATAAAAGTGAAAAAATAGATATAAAAAAGGTTTTCCTTAAAAAGGTGGTAAAAAACTTTTAAGGATTATAAGAGTATTTGATTAATAAAATTGTATTTATTCTAATATTAAGTCTCTAAATGTTATTGGATAAATTTAAAAACTTTTTACAAACATGTTTAATCGTAATACAGTTATCTTTGTTCAATCATACCAATAAAACAACAAGGAGTTGACTACAATTTAAAATATTAATATTATATTATTTTTAATTTTTAGTATGACTTAGTCGTGTGTGTAACATATGACTTCAGAGAAACCCATTGTTGTGTGTCAGGTACAATAGTAAACATATCTTCCCATTTGAAGTAAAATTAATATTAAATTCAAAAGTATTAATAAATATGAAAATATATTTTTCATTATTTACGTTGGATTTTAAATGAAATGTGATCTTGGGTGGGTTTATATAGGAAATGCAGTGGAATTAATTATTATTTTGGTTTTGGACACTCTGCACTAAAATATTCAAATCTAGAATCCATATCATAGTTTTTCAACATGTTTTCTATAAATGCGATTGGTATATTTTTTTTTCATGTTTGAGGATTGAATATATTAAAATATTTTCTTTGTTTCTATGGAGGAGAGTCACAGTTTGAAGGAAAATTATTATGTTTTGAAAAAAAATATTTTTAGATCATTATAAAAAATACATTTGATATCATAATAACTATATGATCATTTATATATAATAAAATTAATTTAATAATAATATTTAATTAAAACATATTTTAGTATAGAAATCAATTCTTCCACAAAAATATATTTCTTATTTGTATTTTTAAATTAACCATATATACTAGTTGTTCTTTGAAAATAATTTAAAGAGTAAAAATAATTTAATGAAAAGAATATACATTATTTTTTAAAACAATAATTCACACAATCATTAAGATATGATCTTGTTACATATTTCTTAAACACTCTTTCATACGCCCTAAGAGTATGATATGTGATGGTGCAGCCTTCATGGGGGTGTTTGGTGAACATTGTTTGGGTTGTGATCTCTATATGATTCAATTATCTCATAAATAGTTTCCCTCATGCTTATGTTATTGTATATCATCATAGAAATTGTCTAATGATAATACCATGAGTGTTATCTCCCTCAAAACCTCTAATAAAAGGTCAAAATATGGTATGATCCTACTGGTTGGGGCCATCTCTTTCTTTGTCTATGCAAAATGAATTGATTAGAACCTTATATTTATACTAGTCATGTTATCAATATTTATAATACATTTAACTCAAATAAATGTAATTTTATTCATTAATTTCAGGGTCGTTACAACCTTCCCATTATGAAAAAATCCTCCGTCAAAATATCATTTTCCCATAATAAAATAAAAAAGGTAACTATACATCATCACTTTTTATGGTTCCCATGTCATTTATTAAAACATGTGGTTTCTACACAACACATTGAAATGTATTATTGATTTATATCGTAGAAATATTTTTATTTGATCTAATATCATTACCATATTCTCTTCAGAAGAGATTTCATTATCCAATAGAACCATATTAGGATGGAGTACATGTGATGGATCTTGGGGAGTAGTCATTAAGAACTCGTTTTGGTTTTCTCAAGAATGGGTTCATTACCTTTGGAATGTATTGGTTTTGTTCTATGGGATTCTATAGGGATTCAACACAACAGACCTCATTGAATAGTTTTATGGTGTAAGTGTTTTTTCCATTCTAAAAAAATAATCATTTTCCATCATTACAGTGAATACATCATGGACCTCAAACAGGTTAGGTGGGAGTGCTAGTCAATAGGCCACTACTCCGATGAAACAAATGTTATAAAAATGGCCAATTTACCATGTACATATCGTTCCCTTCATCCCCGATCTCATAACTCTCTTTCAAGGTGATATGTAGAGGATTACCATATATCCAACATTAATCCTTATGTATCAACGGAGATTGTCAGCATATATCTTTTTTCGACTCTTGGCAGCATTGGGGTGTTTTCTTATGATCTTATCCTTATCCACTAATACTTTGTACATTTTCAGACCAAGTTTTTTTCATTCTCCAACTCCATTCAAACATGAGGGTGTCCTTTTCCTTATCCCATAATGGGAATCATATAGAGCCATTTGGAGATTGAGTTGATTTTGTTTTGTGAGATAACTCCACAAAATTATGTTATCGGTCTCATCTGACATTGAAGTCCTTTGAAAATTATTTTAACATTACCTAAGGTGTATGGATATTGAGCTTAGATTGGTTATTAATTTGAGGGTGATATGACAAGATAAAGATTGAATCTATTTTCAGGGCGTATTGGATAAAATTTGAGTACTTATTGGAGAATCATGAAACTTGATTGAATACAGACAATAGTGGCACGCAATTCATCATTACCACTTCATTGATGTATATATGTGTCAATTGATCCAATTAGAAATACTGTCAAATTTGAATGATGCATGTTGCATTAATAAAATTATCCCCAACAATACATTTATCATTTTTTCTTTGGATTTCTAGAGAATTCCATTGAAAAAGTCTTTGGTGATGTTTACCAATTTCCAGGGTTGTATGGTTCATGCTTTCATCAACCCCTTAGACATCTACCCCTCATCCTTTCCTTGCAGAAATAACATGCCCATTGATTTATATTTAGTGATATCTTTCTTTTGGTTATCCCTCTAGTAGTTATCTCAGATATTTTGACTAATCTTCATGTTTCATGAGTGAATGGAAAATGTTGAACTTTCTGAAGAATCTAAAAGTACATTATTTTACACTATATTTTCTGAACAAATTGTTTTGACCCAAATATTACAATTGCATATTCATTAATATTGATTATTACGTATTTAACGTTTATAATAGTTTTGAATATCTTTTGAATACCCACATTGACATTTTTATCATCATTTAACCTTTACAAAATAGATGACTGAGTAATAAGTTGTGAACGTATTGATGATGTTCCCTTCATTATGATTACCATGTAAATCTTAAAAAATTCAAAGAATATTGTATCCATTTTGGTTATCGACAATGATATAATTTTTTCATCCTTTCTACTTAGAGAATTTGACATCTTGTTCACTTTCCTATGGTGGTAATAGATTTAAAGGTAACTATACATGATGAGATCCAACCATTTTCAATTGTCCAGATTCATCTATTTTTGTTTGAATATATATTTCAAAAATCTATTATCCGTATACATTTCACACTTATCTAAAAAGATATAATTCTTGTAAATTTTCAACACAACGAACACAGCTTTAAACACCATGTCATTTGTAGGATTGTTTTTATCATGAATTTTCTACCACATTGTGAAATTTAAAATGAATCTTTCAATCTACATCAACACACATCCCATTCCCATATTTGAAGCATCACTGGTTATTTTAAAAACCTCAAGAAATTTCTCTAGTTTAACCACAAGGTTAGTAAGATGCCTCTTCTTCAACTCCATGAATCTTTATTTACATTTCTAATTACCGGAAAACATGAATCCCAAATGAATTATCTTTTTATGAGGGTTTTAAATAGTAAGATATTTCTAACAAATTAGCTATAATATCCTCTAACCCAAAGATGCTACTGATTGATGTCACAGATGTTAGCCTTGACAATCCCACAATTTATTTTCCTGGAAAGATCCACTTATATCCCATTACATTAGATGATTTTCCACAAGAATGAGACATCATTTAACCAGAACCTACACTTGTTATACATTGTATATAGCTTATCATTTTCATGGTATCTAGCATAGTGGTCAGATGATTCTCACGATCCTACTTGGTTTTAGAGTACATTAGAATATCATCTATAAATACTACCCCAATTATGTCCAGTTATTCTCTAATGAATCTATTCATCTCGTCAATAAATTTTATAGTGAATTGTTGCGTACGAAAGACATCACTATGAACTCATAATTCCTACACCTCATAAGAAAACAAGTATTTGGTTTCCCCACTTCGTCATGATAATATCGTAATATCCATACAGTAGACAATAATTTTTTAAACTATTGTTCCCATCATAGATGATCGAACATGTAATTATTTCTAGGTAATGGATACTTTTAATTTTTCTTGATTTTGTTTATCTAATGATAATAAATGAAATGGATCATTTTCCAATACATCTTATTGATGAATAACACCAGTTCACCACATGTTGTATCACATGGGTGTTTAAACTCTTTAAACAGATTATCCTGTAGTTGTTTCAATATCTCCTCAATATCCATGAATAAAAATTCTATACGGTTTCAGGGATATTGTAATTGATGCGGGAATTAGATTAATCAACAATTCATCCTATCTTTTATGAGTAAGATTGATCAATTTCTAATGGAAACATATGAGCGAATTTCTCCATAATAGGCATGACTTTGAAAATGATACTTTCATTATTCTCAGTCACGTGAGAATGATATACCTGATAATCGGGTAGTAATATTTATTATTGAGATGATGGTGCTAAATAAGATTCGTCCTTCCCCTTACACTTGTATAGAATCAGGGGTAAATTCCCTATATAGAGAGGTATTTCCCTCTTGTAAAAATTAATGTTGTATCTATATAGGGAAAGCTAATACATGCCATGAATTTAATCAAATTCTACTATATGGAGTATGATGAGGTTTTCTCAGAAGTTAAATCCACAAATTTTGATTATGGAAGACTTATATTCATTGGATTCAATAATTCAACCATTTTTCATTTTCAAAGAGATAACTAATTTCATTAATTGTAGTTGTGTATGTATTATTCTAATAAAAATATAAGATATAAAAGAATAAATTGAATTGGAATCGGAAGTATGATTGCACTTTTTGAATGAATAACTAATGTACCCATCAAAACATCGTTATTGGGATTCACTTCATTTGTAGTGATGGAAAAAGGTCACCCTTTCTGCCTTGGAGGTTTATGGTTAAATCCAATTACACTTATATTAGGGAAATGGTAAATAAAAAAACACTTATTTCATGCAGTTGTAACAATTAAATAAATTCTATGTGTTGACCAAAGAATTCTTCTCCTATCGTCACATTTACCTATTATTTTGTTGGAAATTATTTTCCATTTTCCCTTCTATTACACACCTAAAGAATTTCTTAGATCACGATAGGAAATTTCTATGATGCTTTTTTCCACACTTTTGACTAGTGGGGTGCTGTAATTTCATACCATCTATGGATTAATCCATCATAATTCCTTAAATAAAGTCCCCATTACACTTTTTAACCCCATGATACCCATGAGATTCTCTGATCTTTATCTCTCCATTGAGAGAACATCATACATTCTACTCAAAGCAATCAAAGGCATGTATTTCTAAGCCTTTTCATAGACTAGGTTTTTTCCAAACAAAAATGTGGTCAACTTTTCGTTTGGGGGTGAAAAAAATTAAAGGATTACCTGGAAGGCCTTTTGAATATTTCCTCACACAGTTCGATTGATTCATAATATATTTTCATTATGGAATAGATGTCCCTTTCCATCTTAAGTCGGAGGTTGCAAGGAAAATATTTATTGAAATACAATATCTGGAAATCCAACCAATCCATCGCTTTGAACTCTTCCTTAGGAATCATAAATTTTATCAATGTCCACCATTGATCAGCTTCACAAACCATCATATAAGTATATAAAAGAACCATTTCATAGTTAAATAATTTAATGATAGAGAATATATTCTCAAAGGTGTGGATCCATTGTTCAACGATTGTATGATTAGATGATCCATTGATTATAGGTGGACTATTTCTCATGAAGATCTCAATTGGGACATGTTCTTACTTAGGGCGGGGGTGTACCTATTTACCTAATTTTATATTAAAAACATGAGTTGACTAATATATTATCTTTCAAACTTTTGTGATTCTCACTCCCATTAGATTGGACAACTCATTAGGGTAGACGTCACAATGATATTTTCATCAGTTGTTATCCATATTCCTCATAGTATATGGCATTAGATAGAATTGAAAAAAAATTAAGGATTAGTATATTAAATAGTTAAACTCAAAGTGTGTAATCTAATGAAATTAATTAGATAACATAAATTTTTTATTTATCTACATAAAATTTTAATTTCTGAGATTAAATATAATTTATCAATTATCATTTTCCAAATGTAAATTTTTATTGGAATTTTTCCCTTCGTAATGGGTCATAATACACTTCTATAATTACCAAATAATATCCCATAGTAATTTCAAACCAATATTTCATTAAGGACCATTTTAATACACAAGATCCCATCCAAGTGATGTTCAAAGCGATTTTTTGAGTTTTACTTGTAGAGACATCTGTTCCAGAGAAACCTATATTTTTTTGTATCCAGACATTGGTGTATATTTTAGTTTTAAAACATACAGTACATTAAAAAAATATTTTGAATTATTTTCGTAGACATTGTATAATCCATAATGACTTCTCAAGTGTTTTCCAATCCAAATCCCAAAATAACTAAAAAAATATCTGATATTATCTATGAAAACCAAGCACTTTTTATTTCATATTTAAACATAAATTGATACATGAAATAGAACATAATAAAAATCAAATGATCAAGAGTTATTGTGTATTTGGGGATTAGTAACATTAAAATAACAAATAAAACATTAAATATAAATCTTTATTGAAAACCTTTTTACATGACCACAAAATTCCTTCATATATAGAATTACATGGGATAACCTGAGGATACACCTAACAAAAGGGAAAGCTATAAGGCATTAAATGAGAATAAAAATGCAATAACATGAGGAAGTTAATAAATGTTATAATATAGGAATGTCAATTTAGTGGAAAAAAATTAACAATAATTCATGTTATTACATGATATTCATAAGAAATAAATGTGGAAAAAACATACAACAAGATATTATATTGGGCCAAGGCTCATTTCACATGGATTAGAATGAGTAAACCTTTACTCTAGATAAAATTGCATGAGTAAACACTCATTTCTCATGAATTTGAATTAAAAAACCTTCATTTAGTGTGGCGTATCATGTTACTAAACATTAACCAATTAATTTTACTACTATTAGGGAACACCCTTCCAAAACATTTTATGTTATGCATATGTTTTTCAGATAGATCATATAACATGGAATCATTCTACCTCATAAGTTATTATATGATCTAGGAGTGTGGAATACATACACGTGCATATCCATTCAATATGTAGATGATAATAATGGTGAATACCCTACATAGATATTTGTGTATGGTATTCACAACTAGATTATTTTGGAATAGAAAATAGTGGTGCAATTTTGGTAGCAGAACTACTTGTTCAACCCAAGGTGATAATTTAGGGAAAAAACATATTCTATAGGGTATGAAAAATTTTATTTTTATTGTAGAAAATTTCTCTTAGGGTTCACCATTTTATATTAAACATGAAGTGATCATTTGGGGTAAAATGGTTTGACTGGTGCCAAAAAATATACTTTTATTATGTATAATTTCACGTGGGGATCACCATTTTTGTTTCAACCTGATTCAAATCATTATCCATTAGGTTATTTCATGTGGGGTTACGTACTTGGGAAATTGTTCCTCATAGTATATGATTTCTTCATATAGTCACCAATACATTATTTCATGAATCTAAAAACACAAAATTACACTTTTATCAATGATTTATGGACCTGGATTCTAATGGAAGGTTCTTATTGGATTGTATGTCCAATAACATTTTATGATTCCATTGGATGAGTGGATGGGTGGTCGGGCTCATCACAACCTTTTGGGTGGAATTATTGTCTTCTTTAGGACTCTATTGTATATTTATTCCATGTTCATATAGTTCTGAATCCTCAATTAATTCCCCAATAGTATATCCATGGGTTACCACCATGTTTTATGATAATCATGGATATACGTGGAATTATTTCAATGGAGAAGATGAGAACATAATCTATGAAATGAGGCATTCAAGTGTTTATCATCATCTAAGAGGTATGTGAGGTGGTTTGATGTTGGGGTCACACACACAAGATAGGCTTCCTATGTATCCTCATTAGAGGAATTAGAGCCCATGTAGTTCAGTGCCACATGACATGAAAAATCACCTTTTATAATCATTTTTTGGAGACCCACCCTTGAGGTTTGACATTATACAGTAATGACCTATAGGAGAAACATGCTTGGTCAAGGCATGATGTAGAGAATATACCAGAGAAACCCCAGAATACAATGAAAGATATGACTATTTGGGTGAACATGAACCTACTAAGGATAAATACTGGAGAACAATAAAGATGATTATAGGGTTAGATTCGGACAGTAGGGAGGCATCATACGTATCTCAGTCAGAAGGTGAATTAATGTCTAGAAAGATCCGTTTTTGGGACATACACCTATGAGCGATCCCAATTGAATTTGGGGTGTCATTTTATCAAAACTGAATTTTGTGGAGAACAATCATTGAGAATGATACCTATACATGGGTCCCATGTATCCTTGTTAGAGTGTAAATCATAGTACTCCTTGTTTTTTTATGGATCATGACTTATTTGGGCTTACACATGGGAGATTCCCATCAGGAAGAATAGAATCAAAACTTGCTCCTAATGAGGATTACCTTTGATGGGGAAATTTTTTGTTCCTCCTATAGAAAAAGGGAACCTTTTTGATCTCGGGGATTAAGTAGGAATCATACATATCCTAGTTAGAGATTGAACCTTAGTTTTTTAGTTTTTTATTGGACTAACCAATGTCGTATCAACACAGACCTATATTCCAATATGTGTCATGCACATTGTGATAAACCATAAGATGTGGATGGTTCAATATGGGAACACATTATCTATTCATTTTTTGGAAAAGGAGGATGATAGAAGTTGATGAGACGGTGAATAATATCCCAATGGGAGAGAGAAAGGGAATCAACTGTTTTAATTCTCATACCCATGTTGATATCTAAGATAGTCAAATTTGGTGATCTATACAGACACATACTAAGACGAAGTGAAGATGGTTAAGAGTGACACAACTTGTGAAAGTATGGTGACTTTATTCAAGGGAAGTTACCTTGATAGGGCCTATGGGGTATACTACAATTTAATGTTATAAAATAGATAAAATTGAATCATAGATTAATTTCATTATTTTGGGATGTGTTCTATATTGATTAACGTCATTTAGATAGTTCAATTTCGGGTCTTGCTATTACTGGTCATATGAAGTGGACCAATTATTATAGAATGCATGATTATCTGATGTAAAGTCATGTTTGTATGTTATGGTGTGCCTCAAACATAAGAATAACGTAATGTGTATACATTGATTATTGAGTATTTTTATTTAGGAGAAATCATTTCTGTCATTGATGATATTATGGAATGTATTGGTAGGAGAGGCCTCTCTTGAGGATGAATTTGTTTCTGGTTGATATGAAATTTTTGTAGGAATCATATGCACGGTTGCCGTGGCATTGTGTGCGTAGTCAAGAAATGGTATGTTCATGAAACAAACCATCCATTTTTGATGGTCGCATATGCTTATGAATATACTAAATCACATAGTATACTAAAATTTAAATACTTAAATATTGAATAATGGAATCACAATTTAATATCATATTGTAGGAACTAATACCATTCAATTTAACACCATGTGGCTAGGATGACAAATCATAGTATAATTTCCAAGAGTTTGGACCAATTTTTTATTAAATATAAGATTAGATGCAAGATAATTGGGCTGGGACATTCTATAATTCCTCGAACATGAGGGGAAGTAAATTTTAAACCATAATTTTAGGGGAATTATCATCCAAATAAATGATATGAGGTAGGGAATCCATTGAGACATAAGGAGGTTGTATAAGCCTCTCCTTATGATGATATTTTCATTGGTTGAATTGTTGTTTTTATAGGAATCATTTGTAGAGCCTCTATGGAATTGTGTTCATTGTCATGTAGAGGATTATTCAGGGAAATGCCATTCTATTTCTGATGGACGAGGATGTTTATAAAGATCCAAAATCCCCCTATATAATATATTTTAATGTAATATTCCTTGGATGATGGATTACCAGTATTATGTCTTGTTTCATGGAATAATATCTTTTTATTTAATGTCACGATGGTAGGATGATGAATCACATTTTAGGCTCATAGATTTTTGGTCGATAATTATTGAATACATGATTCTTTGGAGAATAATCATGATGGGTTATTCTAAAATTCCTTGTACATGAGAAGTAAACAATGAGTAAAAAATAATTATTGAGGATTTGGGTAGAAGATCTGATATGAGGAATGGAATCCATTTATGCTTAAAACGGTAGGAGAGGCCTCTCCTGAGGAAGATTTTGTCTCTGGTTGACAATTCATTTTCTTAGGAAACTTATACAATGCAGTTGGGGAATTGTGTACATAGTCTATTTAAGGTTTATTTAGGACACTGAACATCCTTTTTTGATAGACATGGATGTTTATGAAGATATTAAATCAACCATTATACTATAGTTTAATATGATATAGGATGGACTCTGGCATCGTAGACTAATTATGTTTTGCATGGAGTAATACTATACAGTTTAATGTCAGGTGGATGGGATTATAACTCACAGTATAATGACATAAAGTTTAGATAAACTTTTATTAAATCCAATATTAGATTGTATATAATTGTTATGGGATGTTTTGAAATTTATCAGACATGAAAGGGATGGAATGTTTAAACCATGAATATGGGTATTCATATATTAGGAGAAATGATACAAGGTGTATAAGCCATTTGGAAGATGAATGTTGGAGAATCCTCTACATAAGATAAAATTTCCATTGGGTGATCTACCATTTTCAGTTGGAAACATTTGTAGTGACACTATGGAATGATGTGCATAGTCATGAAAAGGTTTCCATATGGAAAATTATATTCATTCATAAAGGACATTAAGGAATATGATGATCTGAAATTTTCTTGGACATAGAGTTTGATAGATGGAAATGATATGGCCTTGAATTTAAGAAACATTCAGGCTTCGATTGTTCATGGAGTTATGGAATAAGAAATTATAAGAGTTAGGTGATAGGGTTTTAGTTAGTTGAATGAGTAATGTATATTATCATTGTATTTAAGGGATGTATGTTTGAGCGACATAGCTGTGAAATGGAAAATGCCATTGACCAAGTACAAATTTTTTCTGGTGTGGCCATTACGTTTTCCTAGGGGTGATATACAATCACCAATGGTTTTGCCTGGTCGGCCACGACCACAACCCGGTAGTGATCCATTATAAAAGTGTGTTATATTATCCCCCATTGAATGAACTTGTTGGCATGAACTTTTTTCTAAATATGGTTGTCTATGTAGGATCTGACTTTGTAGGAGCGTCCGTATAGGAGATGGTCGCAAACTGTTGTTCTTCAAAGAATATTTTTCGTAATGGAGATGAAATCATATGACCATACATGGAATATTTTTGGTATAGGAGCTTCCAAATACCATTGGATGGATATGATCCATTGATGAACTGTTTTCCGCAAATGGGTGTCTGTGTACTGCACCACGCATAGGGAAACCAAGTACTACATTACACACAGGGAGTCCGCAAATAGTGTTGCTTGCATAGTAGCAATGAAAAACCATTTTTATTATATTTTTTTATAATTTATTGATTAGTTTTTATGGTACTTCTGAATTCGGTTCATAAGGATCAATTACATGAACTAATTTCAACATATGGTTTGTGGGATGGAGTATGTGAACTGTTGTGTGTGGTGGGTGGAGTCTTTCAAACAACTTTTGGTGTCGTATAAATTTCTCCTGCACCCACAATATTCAACGCATATTTTTCTCCAATCCTAGATTTATTCTCTCTTCAGGATATATTTATTCTCCTATTCAACCGAATTCTTTCAGTTCCCATTTATGTCTATTTATAGAGTGTCATGGAAAATTTAATTTCGACTCACTTGAAAAATTTGGTATAGGACCACATAGGTAATTTTTCCCGCGAATGTCTCTTAAAACACGATTTGTGGGGTTTAAATTAAAAGGGATCTAGTGGTTACTCTTTATCTGTGAACTACTCATTTCATTGGGACAATATGAAGGGAATAAATCCATATTTGTTTCAGTGAAAATGGTATATGACTACTTCTTTTTGTGGGTGGAAAGTCACAACGAATAGCTTCATTCGTTGAATAATGCATCAAGGGCCCGTATGCTATAGGCCTTCCGCGTACTGGTGGTTCACAGATTATGAACATCGGGAACATTTCATGGTAATCAGTATATGGTAAGACTGGGTCCATTTTCAAAATTTTCTTTTCCATGTTTCTATATAATGATTCAATCCAACAATAATTTTTCATTCTCCCAACTTGCGAGAGTATTTCATTTCCCTTTACGGAATTTTCAGGACCCTGCAACGACATTAAATAAAAGTCAGTGAACTTTTTTGATGAGAGAGGAAGGGGTCTCTCATAATTATTACAGAAAATAGATACTAAGGGGATCATGGAACATAATATCACAATATATGAAATATAATTTCAATGCCTAATATAAATGAAATTTATTCATGGAAGTACGAAGAGAGAACTCCCTTATGGAATTCAGGCAGAGTAATGGGTGGGATTAATATATCACAGGGAGGATTAATGGGTGTAAAAGGAATATTCCATTATTTATAAATAAAATGGATTTCAAAGAGTTATGGAATACCATATACCAAATCATGAAAATGAAAATTAATAGTCATGTCATAAAATAGATGCTTTAAGAAAAAATAAAGAGGGAGATCCCTTACTTGGATGTGTGAATCCAAAGTCTTGGGGGAATATTCTTGGGACTTTAGGGGTGCCCTGTGAGGACTCTAGGGACAAGGGGAAAAAGTTAGTAAATCATTAAATAGATAGAGTAATGAGAAATTTTATCATCTGTTTTTTTATATTGGAATGTTGGGGAAATCAATATTATTTTGTTTTTGGACACTTCAAAAAAATAATTATAAAACACAAAACTTCTAATTGTATTTTCCATTTTTTTATGGAAAAGTGGAGTGCTATGCATTATTTTATAAATCTAGGGCTAATATACATTAATATATTAACATTTATTTGGTAGAGGTAATCCACACATTCAAGGAAATGATTTTAAAATCATTAATATTTTATATATTACGGAGGATTCACTAAGGATTTATAAAATAAATAAAATAAACATAAAATTTAATTATTTTAATTTAAAAACATATATTTGGAATATGATAAATTTTATATTAATTTATTATATCACTATTCAGTAATTATGAGGTCATTAAACATCTTTTATATTGGTACAAAATTTAAATTTTCCCCAAAAATTTTATTGCATGAAAATATTATGAAATATTCCCTATTAGATAATTTGGCATCAAAATCCTATAAATAATATTCTTTTTATCTCTATAATTTTCTTTATAACTTAATTCAACATTTTTAAACAAAAATCGATTTTATTCAAAATTGACGAGTTTTGACAAAAACAGTTTTGTAACATTAATAAAAATTACATTTGATAACATACAAATTATATGATCATTTATACTTCATAAAATTTGTATAATAATAATATTTCATTATAATATTTTTTAATTCAAAAATAAATTAATATAACTAAATATATTTATTAATTGAATATGAATATTAACAAAAAATACTAGTTGTTCTTTACAAATAATTCACAATGTAAAAATAATACAATGAAAGTTTATTAAATATTATTCAAAAAAATAATTCCTATAATCAATATTGTATAGTAATTTTATAAATCCTATTATTACACAAACATATTCCCTTAGAGTAAAGTGTTCGATTTTGGAGCATTCATAGGGTTGTTCGGTGATAATGGTTTGGGTCGTGATGTCGATGATTATGAACTTCAACATTAAATTGCTTCTTTCATGAATAGGTTATTGGATATATTATAGGTATATATATAGGAGAAATCATAAAAATTATATCTCCCTTTTATTATCCAATAAATTGTATTCAAAGGGTACAATCTAATAGGTTGAGTCCATCCCTTCCTTTACCTATTCATAAACAGTTTCTTAAAACCCTATATTAATACTAGTCATATGATTACTATTCAGTAGCTATATAATAAACACTAAGGATACACAATGGCAATTTAAATACAATTGGATATAATAAAACTAAATGGGTGAATTTTTTTCTATATGCATATGAAATTTAAGTAAAAGAAAGGGAATTTTATTCCTAAATGTATGGTTCATTATAGATATAGTATTAGATATCATGATAAATATATATTTTTTCTACATTTATATACACATGTTGACCTCATCATGGACTGATTGGGAATAAATTTGAGATTTTTCTACTTCTAGTTTAATTATATGAACCCAAAAAAACCCATCTATGTATTAAAGATACGTTTTTTAAGAAAGAAACATGATTCATTCATTATATTTGATGAAGAACAGTATTATAATGAATTAATGGAATAAGCACAATTAATAATATGTTAATTTTCGATATAATGTTTGTCCCTTGTGGTTATTTTTTCTAACATCTTTACATGAGTTGATCCGTCATTAAAATACATTTAGCATTTAAATAATCTCAATAATAACTTACAGAAATATTAGATTGAAAAAATACCATCTGTTGGTGAATGAAATTATGTAAAAAACATAATATATTATGATAAATGAAAATGGAATAACATTTAATAGTTAACATAATGTGGTATTCGTGTTTAGAGTTTTTTACGGTTAATGTATCATATGTTCATTCCATGAAACAAATTATCTATTAAAGGATACATAACGATACATTGACTATTAATTTTTTTAAGTTATACATGATATTATGTAGAGAATCAATGTAATGTGATGTTTAAATAACTATTGTTACAATGTTTTATGGGGTACTACTATATAACATTATAATGATACCATGTATTTTAAAGAAAAAATAGAAAATATGTTGACTCTAACATAATATCATGAAATTATAAAAAAAATTATTTATACATTTAGTTAGATATTAAAATAATTCATAATTTCGTTATTAATGTTATATTCTAGGATTGCTAGAATATGTTTTTCAATATGATGTCAAATATAAATAAAATGATGTTTTGTTTTATAGTAAATACTATTATTACAAACGTGTTTATTCATTTATATTATTCATGTTTATACATTGTTTATTAAATGAGAATATTTTTTATGATTTGATTTTATAGTAAATTTCAACTATGAGATAGATATATTCATTTCATAACATGTATTTTATGATACGAACTTATTGTTCATATTCATTAGCTTTAATTTATTTTCAGATTTATATGATTGATAAAAGTGTTATAATACATTTTTTGAATATTAGTAATCAATGATATCATTATTTGAACTCTATCTTGAGAAAACATTCCCAGTGAAGATGGACATATGATTAGACCAACCACAATCTTGGAGGATTATACTTTTTATTGGAAGATATAATGAAATGTAAATGATGATTAGATCTTATTCATGTTCATTTTGTAAGTCTCTCATATCTATAATCCTTTACATGAATATGTTTTGTCGTTATGCTTGATAACTATTTTTGATTTGTGTGAATATACCTTTCTTCTATTTTTGTTGATTGACAAAAATATATCTGTTGTATAAAGTGTTATGGATAAATGAGATGTCAACAAATAAATGTTTGTGATAGAATAAGCATTCCAAATCCAAATGGTCTGAACCATTAATACATTATGAAATAGAACATTAGAAAATAATTATTTCATGAGGTCAAATATTTATGAACATAAAATATATATGATGTATATTTAATTAATTAATTTTTAAAATAAATCCTTTGAAATTAAAATTGAGGGATTCCTTCTAGAAGTGGAACATATCAAGAAATTGATAATCTAAATAGGTTTTTTTTACCATTTTAAAAATAACATTGGATTATATTTTTTATGGAATGGAAATTATATGGTTACAACAATTTATAGTTCCACATTTGTGGAAATTTCATCTATCTACGCATAGCTGAAAAATTCTCATGAAGGATTCCAAAGTAAAGGATTTATATTTATCAGTACAATGGATATAATTAAATTTTTTTTACTCCACCATTAAAGAATCATCACTATTATGATTCTGACACTCAAATATTTAAAAACTATTTTTTGGTGTGAATTAACTCATATAGTAATTTCTTTTTGAAATATGGATTTTTCTCACAAATTGGAAATGTTGTATAATCTCATCATTTTTAGTGGGATAAATTTATTCAAAATTCCATGATGAATGGAAATAAAATATGATTATAACCAATTAAAATGTAGCTGTTTTAAATTATTTTATATTAAAAAATAATCATAAAAACATAACTTATAATTATTACCTATAAAATATATATTAGTTTGTATATATGGTTGAATTTTTTTTTCAATGAAATTAATTCTATTCATTTTAAATTTAATTTTAAAAAAATTATATCCTCCAACTATAACATGTGGGTATTACATACATGTCATGATTCCTAAATTTGGATAGAAAAACATAGACATGTATATAAAATTAAATTAAACTTGTGTTATATTGATCGCCACCTTCATAATAGAGGATGATTTTCTACATTATAATTATATATTATACTAGAATTTTTGCACTATGATTATGTTACAAGAAAAAAGGATTTTATTTTTTCTTTTTCTTTGGAAAAGTGGAAAATTTCATTCTTTATTATGAAAAAAAGTTTGTCTACATAAAATAGTTAAAAAATTAACAGAATTAGGATTATAATAAATGGTGTATATATTATATATATGTATAATAATGTTGATAACAATACAACAAACATGTCTTGGAAATATTCTAATCCCACCTACCTCTGAAATTATTAAATCATCCATCTAAAGGATAATTTCATTCATAGACTCCATAAAGGTAGATTTTTTTGACACATTTGGCTGTATATCATTTGATAAAAGTGAATCTTATTTATTTGGAATGATGAACATGGATGATTTTTTTGATGAAATTTTAAAGAGATAGTGGATTGTTGGATCACATACATAGTGATGTATATTGAACAATTATAACAAAACAAGTACATTTTTTTGATACATTCTTACTCTTACAAAAAATAATAGTCAGTATGGTCATGTGTTTCAGAAGAATCACACGTATAGAAGGGTTAAAAAATTCAATGAATTTCTAGAAAAAATATACTATCATCAGGGAGACAAATTATGGTTATTTGATCATATTATGATGGGTAATAATTAAAACTTGAAATCGATTATCATTATATATATTTTAGAAGTTTATCACAACACTGTCCCCCTTGAGTATATAAATATAATGATGATTCTAAGAGGTGAAAGAATAACCAAATGCACATGGTTAGATCAATGATGGGTAAGTGTGACTATTATATTACATTATAGGGTTGTGAATAATAAAATTCTATATTTCCACATAACTATTTTCTATATCTTGAAAGGAATAAGATATAATGTATGATATGATATGAGAAACATCTAGTTTTATTTATTGGGTAATTGGGGTTTTGAACAATTTATATGATGATTTATTTTTTATTAACATAACCCAAATTCAAAAACATGACTATTTGTTGGTTATACAAAGGGAAAGTGATAAAAAAATATCAATATCTCTACTGAAAAACATATTATTTTGTGCATAGATTGAAACTATCTTTTTAAATAATCATTTAATCCATGTTTTTTAGTGTGAGGAAAATTAATCCTAGAGAAATTCATGAGAATCAAATAGTATTTGTTCCTCATGTTGAGTGTGAGCATGATTAAAAAATAATTATAGAATTAGAACTAAATCAATTTTCAATATAACCAAGATGGTCTTGTAGGATTTAATATGAAACTAAGATATATGTATTTCTCAAGAATAATGATAATTAGGTAGTCATTATAGGATAATAAATTACTACATAATGTGTATCCTTTGAGAGTTATGTTACTGAGAAGTGGTAAAAATAATTTTAAAATCATATAGTATAGAATTAATGTAAAAATGTCCAAATTTACATAATTGAACATTTAGGTTAAGACCCATAAGGTTCAAGTGTATTTTCAAAAAAAAATGATATGGATATTAGAGTGTCAAACTATAATGAAAATATTATGGAATAAATGTTATAATAAATATCAATGTATTGAATATATATAATATTTTTACCAGTTCTGATGAGTAATCCAAATAATTAATTATTACAATAGAATATCACTTTGAATATGAGATATTTCCTATATTTTTCAAAGATGAATTTATTAATGGGAAATTAGTCAAGGTAATGTATATGATACAACCTGAAGGTTTTGAAATACAATGTGTGGATACAATGTAATAAATTATGTAGTGGGTTACATTGGGATTTAATATGGTCTGTTAAAGTTGGAATATACTATCTATTAATTCAATAAATGAATTTGATTCATCAAGAACATAGATTACTCATATGTATAAAAATAGTTTAGTTTTATTAAATTATAGTTTATGATATTTTATATTGATGATGTAATAACTATATGAAATGATATCCTGATACTTATCTCTAGGAATATGTTGATGGGAATATTAATATAAATGAATATACTAGGAATATAAACCTATACCAATGTTTAAAGATCAATATAGATAGATATAGGGTTTTTTGTACAATCAATAAAGGCACATAAAATAGTAAATTACTATAAATTTATTACCTAGATGATTGTAATAATTTTTCATTTCCATTGTTATAAGGGATGAAAATTAGGATCATTCGTTGTCGTTTTAATGTGTTATAAAAAAGGAAATAATTCATAATCCAACATCCATAAGATCAATCATATAATCTATATTCTATAAATGAAAATAATCTCAGATATTTGATAAGAATTACTAATGGATTCAAATATAATCCTCTCAATAATAAATAGACTATTATAAAGAACATAATTGGGTACTTTAGAAGGTTAAAAGATTCATTCAAGAATAATAAATGAGAGGATGGGATTTGTGAAAAGGTATACATATATTATAGTTTCCAATAAAAAATAATATTAATGCACAATTTGGACTGATATTATAATAAAATAATTATTAATATAGTTACAATATTTACAACGAAACATCCATAGAACCATTGAAAAATAAAGGTAGAGTATATCTCTACATTACTTGGTTCAATGGATTTTGTTTTGGAATATGATATTAATTATTGAATATTGAGTGTGTCAATGAATAATTATATAAATACAACTTCATTGTTCCAATAATAAATATTTTTTGAACTAACTAAACCCAATATCAATAAGATAAGAAAAAAAATTCATTTAATAAAACATTTCATTAATGAAAACATAGCAAGGTTCGTGTAATGATTAGTTGGGGGTCTATATAAGATAATGAAATGGATCTGTTAACAAAACTATTATAAAAAATGATGCGTGAGAGACTAGTACAATATCTTGGTACATAATTTTTATAAAATTAATTTAAGAACTGTATAATTTAACATTTTATTATAATAATGGAAACCATAATTCATAATTTATTTTTGTTTGAGGTAATTCACATAAGAGTAATGGTGGATTGATTATATCCGTTAATGTTTGACAATTAATTTCCTTATTTGATAATCAATATATATTTTATGGGTTTTGTGGGTATGATTATAATTTTATTATTTTGATCAAATTATCATTAAAAAGGGTTGTGAATTTGATATTTCATTAAATATTAAGTAGACACATATTAACAAAAAAACATGAAAAATATATCTTTTGAAATGTTATTGCATGGTTAATATAGTTATGTGTATATACTTATTATCAATCATTATTATCCATGGTTGTATAGATTTCTAGAAAGTTAAGATTAATTATTTGATATCATTATTATGAATGTAAAATGAGACTCATATATTCCTGAGGTGTTTGTTTACATGGAATATTTAATTATAAATTGGAGAACAACCAAGATATTATTTTTCCACATATATGACGAGTAAATAGATATATTCCATCATTGAAATATAATCATAGAAAATTCAGGATCATGCTTATTTGAGACACATGTGATGTTTTCAAATAATTTTATATGAGATATACGATATAATCATCTTATAGATTAATGGAATTAAATGTATTAATAATTTTTTTAATTATTTATTTGATAATCAAGAATGTATGATATGGAATATATTATATTCTCATTGTTCCATGTAATGTTTTTACTAAATATCATCTAGAATTGGATAATAGAGGTGTATATATGATGTATATGATATTTCTTGTTGTGTACATGTTCTTATAGAGATAAAACTATTCTTGATAGAGAGAACAACATACCCCCTAGAAGATTGAATATAAATGATTCTCTTAATTATTTTCCCTATCACTATATGTATGAAATAGTGTTTTCATTATTATATACCATTAAGGCCCTTATGATAACACAATTTGGTCTAGCGATATGTATTATCTTTTTGATAAATAGATTGTTCTAAAATGAAAGATTTTTTTGAAATGTATCGAAATGGTGTTATGATGCGTTCATAAATAGTGGTGAAGTTTAACAAAGACTAATTATGGATTTCATAGTTAGTGGGAGAATATTGGATGTGCAATACATTCTTTTACATATGATACTCATCATACTTATAGGATATGTTTCTCTCAATTTTTCATTAATTTTATGGTCATGAATATTTCTTCGATGTGTCCTCAAAAAAATACTAGAGCATACATTTAATCCAACATAGTATCATTTTCATTTGATATAACTGGATAGTATGTTACACCCAATTTAAGGTGTTCTTAATTGGAACTCCAACCACATTATACCTATACGTGATTCATAAATTATAATTCATCAATAATGGATTATATAAGTATTTTATATAAATTTCAAATATTTAATGAACATTACCATAATGATGTATAATTTCATGCAATGTTAGAATAAAATCATGAAAAAAGTGTTTAAGGCATGTCCTATATAGTGTATGGGTTCCATTTATTAGGATTTGTAATGGGATATCTTGGTGATATGATCATAAGTTTATTATAAATATCTTTACAACTATCTTCTTCCTGATATATCATTAATCACAATAGTGAGGTTAAAATCATGACATTAGTGTATTATAATCCTAAAATTACAAATGAGGATCCTTTTTTTGGTGAACTGACATCAGAGTATATAGGCTTATTTGTACTACTCTGTTGATCAAAATCAATAACATTATATGGAAATCGATGTCAGTACCTATGCTATCCGGATATGAATATATTTTCATCATTATTTATATATAAATATTAGTATCATCTTGTATATATCAAAAAAATATATTTTTCTTTTCTTGCATGCTCATAAGATGTACCCCTCAAAACACATTTCTAATATTTACTAAAGAATGTCTATAAATGATAATGAAATTCAAAAAATGACCATTTCCGTATCATAATTACAATCATTTAATAATAAATACTGTTGATATTGATTTGGATTCTGTTATTATATATAACTTTATGAACTTCAATTCAATATTCATTTTCATGATACAGTGAAATGGATTCATGGTTAAGATGAGTTTTTTAAGGAATCATTCGCTCAGAAGAAGAATGTAATATGGGGGGAAAATGTAAACCATGGGAGGAATTTTTTTCTTTATCATTCAACATGTCCTACATTAAAAATGAAAATATCATGGGAATTTTTACACTACTATAAATATAGAGAAGTTCAAATTTGTAATTTTATTGTAGATATATGTGTTTGAATAAATTTTAGGCATCAATATTTTTTTAATATATTATATATTAGAGAGATGATACTTATTAAAACATTCATTAAATCAGCTAAATAATGTACAACCCAATTTTTTGATATTATTAAGGATTTTATGGGACAAGAGTGATTTATGTTTTTTACTAAGTATTTTTTATATAGAGAATGATAGTTTTAGTAAATATTTACCATTAGTAATTTTAATAGCTTTTATAAAAAATATGGAGGAAATCATTACTGTTACTAAGAAAAATATTTATACTAAATTTGTGGAAGAAATAGTTCATCTTAATATCCTTATGTCCATAAAATATCCAATGGATGGTCATTTGGCCCATTAAGTGAACATAATTTAATGTTTTCCAATAGAGTTATATTCATATTTCACAAATAATGATCCACACATAAATGATTATATAATTTATCCATTATTTTCATATGTGAATGATTTAAATTTACTTGAAAATGTTTCATGTTAACATTATCTTAATGATAAAATTTTTGTATGTATCGATAATGAATTTTATTATTTTTAAATTTGTTTGATAAAATTTCTAAAATTATGAAGTATAATGATTAATCGAGATTTATTTATTATTTATCAAATAATCATGAATATTAATTAGTTGGTATGTGTCTTAAAATTACAATAATAAAATATGGTAATACAGGCCAACAATTTATTACTAATTCTAGTATTTCATTAGAATATACCCCTATTTCACATCCACTTAAATTAATTTCTATTACTCATAATGTTTTAATTTTTTCTTGATTTTGAAACATTTTAGGTATATAATTCAATGTTGTAAGGTCCATAAAATTTTTATTTTCATTAATAGGTAAAATGCCTGAGTTTGAAATAAAACTAATACATTAGATCATTAATATTATATCATTCACGAGAGTGGTAAACTATTAATGATAATTTTCAAATATTTGTCAATATATATATATAATTAATATTTATGAGACTATAGAAAAATCACGAATTTAATAGAATAGACTATAGAAAATTAAACTAGAAGTATTCCTAAAATTTTATTGAATAGAATATTATTAGAGGATATTTAAAAACTAGTAGGTGAATTTTAATGGAGTGCATATCCATCACTAAAAAAAGGGGACGTGGAAACCCTATTGTATATTGTTATTATTTTCCCAAATATTGATTGAAAATGGTCATGTCCTATAATGATATTTTCAATTTTTTTTACCATTTATAAAAATGGATTATGAGATATCATTCCAATATTACATTAGAAAAAAATGTACCATGTATTGATAATAAAAAACTATTCCTAGTAATTGTGAAGTATTATTTTACTTGAATATTCCCTAAAAAGTTCATAATAGTCTTTCATTATAAATTCATTACAATTTTATAGATATTTTAGAGTAGTTTTATTATTTCATGATCTTATAGATCGATAATAAAACACATCTCACTTATTATATTTAATCATTTTCTTATAATAGATTATATTTTTGTTTGTCTTATTCTTTAAGAATTTTTCAAGTGTATAATAAGTATCATACTAAAATTTTTATAAGAGTGTGTGGGTGTTTCCATGGATGATTTGAAACATAATAAATCATTTTTTTGAATGTTTTAAATAATTTTTTATGTTATCATAAAACATGAATTGAAAAGAATTGTACTCTCAATAATGATAATGTTTCTATTTTGGTAGAAAAATATATATTATTGGATATTTAGTGAAACAATATGAAATCCAAATTGCGTAATATAAAAATTAAATCATATATTCACTTCCATACTCATAAATAAAAATGTTGGTAAGATATTTTCAGGGTCATGGTTGGGTTTTAGAATATTTAAACAATGACTTATCAATATAACTCTACATTCATCAAATTTTTATAAAATGTGTGTCACATTTTATTTGATGATATTTGGAAATAATACTTTAAATAGGTGAAATATATCCACTATCACATTTCCCATTTGATTTGATGGCCTATGCATCATGATTTTCGTTATATATGGTTTGGACTTAAATAATGAACATGAAATCTCATATTGTATCTTTTTTCTCTAGGAACATTGACCATGAAAAAGATAATAATAATAAAATTGAAAATGAGATACTGACTATTATTCTCTATTTAATAAAATTTAGATGAAACTTGTTAGGCTCCAATGTAATTTTTCCCAGAACACTATACAATAAAAATATTAATAAATATACATGGATTAAAAATATCATTTCTATAGTGTATTTTTTTGTTTAAATAATTTTAATTTGGTGTTTTTTAATGAAGGATAGTGAGAATATAGAGGTTGTACATTTTTGTAGGATTCCCATCGTGTTGATTCAGAAATGCCAAATTATTCCCCAATCAAGAATATCATTCTAGATGAAAAACTATAATATATTCAATAAAATAGAACACAAAACTATATTATTTTTAATTAATATGTTACAAATAACCCCCACCCTAACATTATTTAAAGATAAAAAATATACGCAAGTGAGTATGGATAGAAATTTCAACTCGGTTATCCTTACATATAGTATTTTTGAGGTGGCTAAATAATCTGGACTTTCCTCCAAGATTTTGAAAATCAATTACATAAATATTTATTCTAAACATTGTGATGTCATTGTAATTTGGGACAATAAATAACCACTATAAAAAATTACTCGTATATATTTTTACCCACCCATTCTATGTATATTTAATGAAATATACAAACTAAAACAAATTAATTTCATGGTAACATCTCTAAAAAAATAAAATCCCTTAACAACTTATTTTATACTATTAGTTGATTGATGTTTTTGGTATTTTATTTATTAGATCATTAACTAATAATGTTATATACCTTTAAATTTTACATGAATTAATTTATTATTAAATGTTGGTTAATATCATTTAAATTGGATTTTGTGGTACAAAATTATTTTCCATGTCTATGAGAGAAAACATGTTATTAGGTTTAGGTTATAACACACTAAAATTTGGTAAAAATATTTTTTCCAATGAAATTTAATCTATTGAATATTTTTTATTTCACACAACAAAAATATTATATTGATATAACCACAAAAAATATTGTATCCTTAATTTATTTCAACATTGAATTTATATTTTGTTATATATTAAATCGGGTTTTACTTGTGTGACATTCCATATAATGATTAAAAAAACATGCCGTACTTTTAAAATAATATTATTTAAAATAATAACTAACTATAGGAAATTCAAATTTTGAGTATGATTAGGTTGAAATAAATAATTAATATAATTTTTTTATATATATAAAAAAATAATTATTAGGATACCTAGTCATTATATGTGAAACTCAAAATAAATGGAAAATAAAGGATATCTTTTTCCAAGCAACTATTTTTATGAAAAAAAATCAGGATTCACCATAATAAATCAAACAAAATAGTTTTGATGAAATATTTTTATGAAATTTATAAATCAAAGAATTAGTCAAATTTTCAAAATTATTCATAAGTGCTTTCTAGACAATAAGAAATAATAAATCTAAATTACCGCATAAAAATGTTATTTTTATAAAAATCAGTTATGTCTACCATTTCAAACATATTTTATAACTAATTTTTGAATGATTCTGAAACATTATTTAAAAAATTATTTGATAAATCATCATATAAAAATCATATTATGGTTAATATTTATTTTTTTAAATTATTATTATTTTGATGAATTGTGAAAACAGAAAAATAATAATTGAGAACAATATTTTAATTTAAAATACACTTAAATGTATATTAATTTTTTCTGTAAAAAAATTCATTAATATTTCCATAATTATAATTTAGTTCATTTCAATAAAATTAGTACTTAATAATTTCATAATTTTCTTATTATTGTTTTGATCTTTTTCAAATTGAAAACTCACTTTCTTAATAACTCTGAAATATTAAATTTAAATTACATTTTTTTATTATTTGAAATAAATTTTGAGAATTGAATAATATTTTTTTTGAATAAGGACAAATTATATTTTCTAATAATTCCAACATATTATTTTTTACCTAAATTAAATGTGAAATTGTAAAATATTAGTTATTGTTTTTATGGTAAAAATGGGATTATAGGGTGGTTAATCTAGACATATATGTTTTAAAATAATGTAAAATCTTGAATAAATAATTTTTGTTGACTTATTTTGACCATATAATGACTAAGCCTCATTAATAATCATTTTTATTGATTTTATGTGAGAAATATTGGAACACCTTTTCCATTTAAAATATTTCATGTGTTCAATTAAACTCACTTATAAATGGCCTCCCATTCTCAAATATTCTTCACACCATCAAACCCAATCAGATTAGAAAAATATATAATATCACCCTATAAAATTTATTTCAGGTATGAAACCTATAGTAGAAGGATTTTGGTTCAAATATAAGGTGGATTCCCCAAGAGGTTGTAATGTTGTTCAATGATAATTTTCATACTATTTATCCCTCTACATAATTTACTTATTATTAAATGATTATTGTATATTAACCCCATTATAATAAAAATTATTTTTTTTATGTTATGTTCATGACCTCAAACATTCTCCAACTCCTCTAAATGGGTTACGAAATCATCAATTGTGTGCCCGATAGACTAACACCTCAAAAACTAATATCAATTAATTTTTTTATTAAATCCTCTAATGGATGGGTATGCCAATGGATCAAAATTATATATATCTATATATATAATAACTATTAAGTAATTAATCTAAATATTCCTCTATATTTTCAATTTTGAGGGGTTATTATTACATTAGTTGTGTCTATAGTAAATTACTACACAATAGAGTGATATGATTCATTTTCCAGGAACAGATTATATGGAAGGAAATTAAGATGAATTTAATGAATAAATGTAATATTAAAAAAATTATTTTGATATTAATAACATATTTATTAATATAGACATATAATATATCATTTTCATATATAACATTCCTCTAATTTTAATATGATACTTCTATGCATTTATGTGTTGACTATAGACTTCAAGATGTGATGTGAAGCTCTCTATTCATTCCCACAACACATGAATAAAATTGTTAAGTATATTTAAATTAAAAATAAATTATTTATCATATTATTATTATTTTTTAATGATTAAATATTATATACCTCTTTTTTATAATTACCTTTGAAAAATGGAAATGTTAATCATAAGTATGTACAACCTAACACTTCCTTGACTATAACATTCATCAATTCTTAAAAATATATTTATTATATTTCATTACTATATTTATAATAAAAATATATTTATTATAAATTATGATCATATTTTAAAGATGAAATTTTAGACATAAGGAATGTGTTTTCGCTTCAATTTTTACCTCTATGAGACACATTCCATATTCTGCACATATTTCATTTATGTCCTGTAAACACTATTCAGGAATGTATTTTATTATGATTATGATGTTAACTATTTAGATTTAAATATCTATTTGATGATATCTCTGTTATGGGGTTTTCACAAAAAAATTTACCAAAATCATCAAGGACTTCCAATATCTCTTTTAATTCTAGTTATCAGATTCTAAATCAAAACTGGATTATTTTATTGTTTGTATATAATGATATACCAATATGTGATAGCATGAAAATAAACATTTCAATGATATTATATTGATCACTTCGTGATATTATTTTTGGGGGATCATGATTCATTGTTACTAAAGTTGTAAGGGTTTTGCGTTACAATCTCCTTGTTTATTAGGATTCTTCATAATTATGATTAAAATGGTGAGATATTATGATTTAACATACAATACCCACATGAATTTAAGCACCAATTATTATGTCAGATGAATAAATTTGTTTCACTTCATTTCATTCTTTTTTATTTACAGAATAATTCAAAAAATTGTTTATATGATAAATAATCATTATTTATACTCTCAATAAAAAACTTTCTCTAGCAAAGTCATTTTTCAAAATAAATTTTAAAAAATGTTTGTAAAATTTTTCAAATGATTTAATAATAAAGTTAAAGAAGAATTAATTTATAAATTTTTAAAAGAATAATTATGTCTTATTTCTGAAAAATGGTTCTTTGAATTTTATAGAAACTTTTACAGGAATATCTGTTTTATCATATAAAAATGATTGAAATTTCCCACCATTGGGAAGATTATTTTTTCATGTAATTAATTTTATATTTTCTAGGTAATTTTATGATTAATGATTTTTGAAAATTAATTATGATTTAAAAAACATTTCTTTTTGGGAAAAGAAAATTTGTAGGCTGAATTTTTTTAAATAATTTTTAAATAATCATTACCATTTATATATAATTTTTTTAAATAAAATGATTGAGAACATGTTTAATGATCATTTTGGGTTAAATAACAATCTTCTAAGAGAATTTAATTTATTTAATGAAATTATGGTAGTGTTTTCCAGAATCTTTTCTTATTTAAGATTAATTTTTTTGATGTTAGTTTTTTCGTTACTGGGAATATGATACATGGATGACATTATCATTCATTCTCTAAATATGTTATGTTTATGATAAATATTGTTTTATAATACATATTTCTCGTCCAGAGATAATATAATTATATATTTAATTTTAATTACATTTAATTTCAACATTTTATCAAATGATGATACTATTAAAATATAAAGATACCAACATTCTTTTCATTAGTTTTGGTAGTGATGAAATGTTTATGGAACCCATTTTTTCATGTGATCAGATATAAGTAATGTGTTATGAACTTCTTGTTCATGTATATTTTCTTTTGATTATTTTGATAGTGAGACCTATATCTCCCTCTAATGCATATTGTAAATATATATAACTCGTGATTAAATATGTTATGAATGAACTCGATACATTTTCACAATTTTATTTATGAACCCTAATAATTGTTCAAAGTGTAATTTCTGTAATTTTATTTGTAGACATAGTGTTTCATAAAAAAATTTCTAAGAGAGTTGTTTTATGTTTATTATTTATTGGGTGAACATATTTTTATCTATATACGTTCGCAATCTTATAATATTATGCGAATGGAATAATTACACGAATTATTCTAATGCTATGACCACATTAATCACACTCTTTGATTTCCTGATGATTCATGTATTATGAAATTCTAGTCACTATGGAATGACTCATGATTCTGATATTAGATATATGTGTTTTTGTTTTTATATGATATGATCATTTTATTAGAAGCATATTTTCATGTTATACTTTATCATTTCCCTTGTTTACCATTAATGAGTGTAATATAATATTACATGTTTTTAATGGATCCTCGGCCCATGATTTGATATCACTTTGTTTGGAGAAAATTTTGGGTTATTTGTGATATGATTTGAAATAATTTGGAGGGTTTTTGGGTTGGGAAAAGTTAGTGCCTGTTTTCCGAAAATGTGTGCCCCCATGTGAAAATAATGCATCCCTATATAGATAGGGAATTGTTGTTTGGTTCATGGTTTTCCAAACCATTCTCCCACCGTGGGAATATAAAATACCTACTGACACTGAGCCTATAGGGTTCAAATTGTCATATTCCACTATTTGTATAAAATTTCATCCCTCTCCAAGAAACTATGCATGTGGGATTTAATTAATCGTATAATTATTTTAAATATCTATCAACCCCATTAAATATTTATATTCTCCTTGATGAATGATAATATGAATTCTACTATTGTAAAGGCTCTATAGAAGTAAATTTGGGTCCCCAACATCCTCATTTTGGTTAGTAAATGCGTTTTTACAGTATATGATCCCTCTATGGTATGTGGAACCCCTCCATAATAGTTTCTTTTTAAATTTATTGTCATCCTATTAGAGATTTATCGATCATCATATATTGGATTGATAAAATTTTTATGATTGGTCTTATTTCTGGTTGGATTTAAATATCTCATTCCCCTTCGATTAATGTTGGTGTTACTATTTCCAATGATGATTATTTTATTTAATTACTAAAGATATGTGGTTTCGTTTTAGATTTAATATGTAATTGATACCATGATATTATTTATTTTTATGAAATTTTTTTCAATTGATTTATAATACATTATTATTGTATGATTAGAAATTGTGAATGTAAATATAATAGATTTTGAGAAAACCACTTAATTCTAAAGGAATCAGACATATTGGTTGAATATTGAAAATCAGGGAATTCATAAAATTATTTGTGAATTGATATGTGAAAAGTTAATTAATTTCAATGATGAAAACATTTTATAGTTTTCCTATTTTAAAAGTAAGGAAATAGTAAAAACCAAACGGTTTTTATTGAAATTTAATTTTAATATTGAGATAGAAAAATTAGCCATTGAATTTTAAATGATGCTTTATTTAAAATTATATAATTTTACAATTTTATAATAATAGATTGATAATAAATGCGTATGGATAGTTAGGCGTTATTCGGGAAAATAATGCTATGATATTTATCCCTTAGCATTAGAATATTGACCCAAATTAAAAAACTCTAGTTCATCACGATTATCCCTAAATGGATGTTGATGATTTCAATTCAGCATGAGCCCAAGGGACATGTGTACAAAAAACGTAGTTAAATTACCTGATTTGAGATGTGTGGGGAACATATTTCTAGAAACTAATGTAATTTAATGATATTGACCATGGTATTAGATTTTTATGATAATATATATATATAGTTTATAATTGAATATTTATCTCACACAAAATGATTTATATATATTATATTATATAAAATGTTCATTTAATCCATATTTTAAATGATTTACATCTATTAAAAATAATTCATGTTTTATTTTAAATATATAAGTTTTATATTAATTTATTCCCTAATTTAATTAAACTAAAAGAAATATTTTGTTTATTGTTGTGTTATCTATTAAATAACACTTCATTGAGACCCTACTGGGATTTATATCTCGCATTATATAATTTACATTGGGAATTTGTATACATTCTTATTCTGGGTCCTGGAAAAGGGAATGAACCACTTGGAGGGAGTGGATGTTCTTTATCCTTTTTATAGTGGAGTGTTGCTGTTATATTTGGGATGTTGTACTTTTATAATTCATTTTTTAGTATTTTTATGGGCTATTGATTTGGGTTTTGTTATGCCAGATTGGTTCCTAATACTTTTTTCTATTTAATAAGTTATCATAATATATTATAAATAATATTTACTCAATTTTGAACTAAATTAGTTCCATATATGTCAAGTATGTTACAAGGTTCTATTTTCTAACCTATGCAGAATATGAATTAATTTCGGGATATGTAAGTTCATATTTGGATATCACGATACCAAGGAATTTAGGATAGCTCTTAAAAACATGGTATTAATAGTGGAGGGAAAATATATTCCATTTATGTTTGTATGTGATTTCAGAAGTCTTGTTGAGATATAATAGTTATTTTTCAGAATGAACCTAAATATATCATATTCTAATTAGACATATGTCACCATGGGTGGATTGGGAAAGGAAACTTGAGGAATTATTTTATCTGGCTCAATACTTTTCCCTAATTCTTATTTATATATGATGATATATTTTCCGTTGGAAATGATATTCATCTTTCTCAATTTTGATTATTTTATTTCTGTATCATTTATGATGTCATAAATTAGGTTTTCCAATGTTGGGTAGAATAATGACTCTTATAATATATTTGAATAGGCCAAAGGAGGATGCTACTGGTGAACTAAAATGATTGGATCCTCCAATGGACCAAAATCTTATTGATAATACTATATCAACTCTTCATACTCCTATAAAAGGATCTACACCTATTACCATTCAGTCTCGAGTTGCGGAACCCTCAAGGGAAGGGTCCCTAAATCATACTCATATGTTCCTTATTAAGAACCCAACACCATTCCATATCTCCAATGATCATAATGTGGATAAGGATTCCATGAGAAAGATAGAAATTCTCATTTATTTCTTGTAAATTAATATTATGATTAAGGTGAAATGTGAAAAACAATAAAGGTAGTATGACGTAGATTGAAATTATGTTATTTGATGTTAAATGTAAAGAAAAATGAGGTTTTAATGTGGAAACAATCTATAGCTATTTTAACTAATTTTATCTACCGATAGTCAATTTTCGTGATAAGGCTTTGATGTTTTTACAAAATAAATAGATTTACATAACCATTATGGGGTATGAAAACATTTTTTCCAATCATCTGTACTTACCACCTGAGATTGTATCGAATGATAAAATGTTAACTAAATAGTTCAATATGGGTCTTTGAGATAATGATTATTCTATGTTCTTCTTAGGGAAGATCCCATCTTGTACAGATATTCTAGATTGGGTTATCGTGGTCATACTTGACTTGGATGGTATGTTAGGTATCATGAGAGTTATTTTACCACCCAAGGTAGATCTAGGAGTTTTTTTGGGAAATGAGGAAGCATGATGAGCCTCATGGTGAATATCAATAGCATGTTTATTTCAAACCTCTTACAGGTCCTTGTAGGTTTCCTCTGACATGATTACACTATCGTATGGTTGGGATATTGAAATGTATTTGTACTGAGCCATCCAAGATCTTGAGTTCCATTAGACAGTCAGGTCACAAACTAAAATTCAATTTTAAATTTTCTAACCCTTATAGTTTAATGTGAACATCGACACCGAAAAGATCTTCAATTAAATCATATTCATTATAAATAGAATGGATTAATCCATTAGAATCCATAAATAATAATCTTCATGTTTTTAAGAGTCTCTACAAGAAGTTAATATAAGAATATTGATTGTCAGTGTAACATCACCAATTTTTTATCTTTATTGAATGGTTTATTTCATACCTGTGCGTCTCACTCTTTTATATCAACTCATATTGTAAACATGATAATTTTTTAATATAAATTTTTTATAAGGTGAAAGATATTACTATGAAAAATAGTACAAAGAGAGATTAGGTTCTTTTTGTCTTACTTGTGTCATCTCTTTATTATCCATCAAGCTTAATAATAATTTTTTTGGTTCATTATATAAGTCCTCAGGATTTCATGATTGATATATATACAGTCATTATTAATAAGGCTTGAATTCGTTGTAATAATTAATGGGTATCCTTTACGATTCTTAATGGGGCCTATAATATATTTCGTGGATATTGTTTCCAATGTTCAAGTGGATATAGACCTTCTATTCTATAGTTGGGGAACATAATATCAATTTTTTTCATTAATCTAGAGTAGGAGTATTTGATAATTGAGCACCATCCAGGATTAATCTATATACCCAACAGTTAATCTTCTAATTTATATTGTTTTCCACTAATAAGAGAGGCATATATTTTTATATATTTAGTTAATGTTACCCATCATGTCTATATTCCGTCTTCATGCATGGAACCATTAGAAATGAATGATTTGAATGCACAATTTGATGATCTATATTATAAAAGATCTATATTCCAAATCATTATACCTTGGGTGAATCCAATTATCAGTACTATTGAATATTATGGAACACATCTCCTTTTTTTAGATTAGTTGAAAATCAATTGTGTTATGGTAAACAACATGTATCTATTAACAAATATATCTTATTAGTTTGAATAGTTTAAAGGGGTGATGTGGTTCACAAAGATTTATCATTGATATAGTTATCACCAATTCATAATAAATTAATATGAAATTCAAAAACCCACCATTAACAGGAGCCATGGGAATTTTGAGTATCTTATCATAGAATTCGTTCTAATCAATTATCTTGAAATCATTATGGATTTGATAAGTATGATCTTCCAAAAAAGTAATTATAAATTAAATGTGGTATTTTTTGATGGAATCATGGTTTTCTCCAAGCCTTAGAAGTATCATGTGTGTCATCTAATAACCATTATTGAAATTTTGAGAATCACTAACATTTTGCAATTCGTTAGAAACATGATTTCTAGATCCAGGATGTGATTTTTCTAGGACATGTGGTGTCATAATAAGGTATACAATTTGTTCATGATAATGTTAAATCAATTATGAAATTCTATCAACTACATAATGTTTTAAAAAATAATAGATTTTTTATTTGGATGGGTAATATTTCCATTTTGTAAATTTGTTAACAACATTTCATTATTCATTATCAGATTTAACTCTAAAGATAGTGATGTTGTCTTTGGATGATAAATGTATGTCTTCATTTGTTGAGATTAATTGTATTTCCACTTCAATGTCAGTGTTGACTCTCCTAGTGGATCTTTAGGGAAATATGGTACTTTTTGAGGGCTCATGTTTTTGAATGGGATTTATTATTAATAAAAGTGATCGCATTGTGACCAATGGTTCTCAGCTTCCTAGTAACCCCAAGATAAGTTTTGTATCATATGACATTAAACTCATAGCAATGATTCATTCACCTAATTTTGGGAAACATTAACTTTTTTGAGAAATATATATAATTTATTATGACCAAAAGATCATGATTTATATATTATGTCAATAATATTTCAATAACCAGCAGTTGTGTTGGTTGTATCACTTGTATTACATTGAATTAGACATTTCTTATACCCTAGGTAAGTGGAATATCATTGTTTATTCATTGATTTTGAAACATCCCACCTATACTATGAACAAAAAATTAGCAGTTTGGTACTTCATAGATATTTTTTCATAAACATGTTTTGGTGTCTGGGAGTAAGAGGATATAGTTATATTTTAAAGTGCTTAGTTGACCTATTATCTTATTGAGGTGATTCTTTTGGAGTATCATGTTGATAATAGATTATGTAGAGTTAGGGACACTCTTTATGGTGGAATGACATTTATGAATTGATTATTATCCGTAGAGGGTATTCGAAGTTTTTGGAGGATTTTTTTATTATGTATGAGAAAAAATATATTGTGGGATTTCTATAATTCCCACTCAGTTGGGAACCTTATAATGAAAAATATGTTCTATGATATGCGATGATGATTCTATTTAAGAAGTATGAAAAGAATCATTGATAATTTTTTTTCTCATTGCTATACTTATCAGTATGTTAATGTTGATCCCTATAGACTCTTGGGTTAACATTACCCTCCTATAATACTGAATTGAATGTGGGAAGATATTTTTATATACTTTTTAGTTGGATTTTCATGCACCACTCTAATGGAGATTGTGATATGTGTTTCTATGGATACGAAGATTAAATAAGACCAAATTCTTCCCATTTAGGATATAGACAATGCTGATGAATTAAGAAAAATCTATGGGATTGTGATTTTTCATTATAATGTAGTCCCATATTCTATAGTACAAAATTCAGTTCCTCATTTTACCTCTCATGTTAGGATTTGAATTTAGGTGGTTATGGGAATGTTCATTCATATTAGTAATGCATTCCCTAAGTGAATAAATAGATAGATAGATGGAACTATAGATGTTCTTGAGAATCTACCTTGGGAATAAATCGACGATTTTAGTGTATCTTGGGATTACCATTAGGGACTTGTTGTTTTTTCATTAAATATATATTACAAGTTCACTATCTAAATGGATCCTTGTGAGGAATTTTATGGAAGGTGACATTAATCTATATTGTATTGATTGGATATTGGAGAAGAATTAATGTTTTGATCGAGTTTTTTTAGGATACAATGGTAATTATTTAGTGTATGCATCAACTAATATTTATGAGACACCGAAAGTATAAATCAGTTGTTGATTTGGAGCGTGGACATTGGATTTTTTTATTGGTTACCAGGTGATCTTGATGGTTTCACCATGGTTGGATCATCGACAGCATAAGAGATAGGGAAATCACACCCCTGTGTTTATGGGATCTTTTTAGGTATATGAGAATGTGTAAATACTAGGTTAACATTCGTTACATCAACCAAAATTGATAAGAAATGCATAATGTGTTCAACATTTCAAAACATTAGAAGTTTATTTTTAAATCATCTCATGTATTCAGCAAAGAGGATCCTGATGTTGAGCCTAGTTTCTCGATGATTGAGCATGCAGTTTAGATTTTGGATTTAGAGACAAAGGTACTTCATGATAGAATCATACCTTTGGATCATGTGTTATGTCAGTATTGTTATTATTCTCATGGACCAGGGATCATAAGGCACTGATGAGAAATTAGTGTTCTTATCTCTTCTATATGGAAATATCTATGTAATGTTCCTTTGGAAATAATATTTTAATGTATGAATGATATAAAAACCCACTATTTTTTAGGTGCTAATCATCCATATTATTAATCGTACATTGGATCGAAATTTTTTGTGATTGTTTCATATTTAATTTTTATTATGTGTGAGGTTTTAAGTGATTTGAACTATTCTTGGATGGTTTTCCAACACATGGTGCCACCCCACCCTGTGAAATGATGTATTCTTAGATAGTGTGGAAATGCACGAGTGGAAAATTGTTTCCCAAACCAGTCACCAACCTAGGGGATACCATTTACCCTTTTATAGTTAGTCTAAAGTCCATGAATGATTAGGGAATATAGTTTTTAACACTTTGGTCTTCTATAAGAAACCATTCTCATGGGATTTAATTCTTCTAAAAATTATTTCAAAAAATTATTAGCGCATTTTTAAGATTCATAATCTCCCTGCATCACCCAAATATGATTTCTATTGTACTAAAGGCACCATAAAAGTTATTTTGTCTCCCATAACCTCATTTGATGTTGAATTAAGGATATAGTGGAATATATAATCCATATACCATAATTGGATCACCTCTCTTGCATTAACATATGATCTTTCCTTCATTCATCCCTAGAGTAGATTCATCATAATGTAATGGAAATATTTAAACACTTTATGATTGGATCATGTTTCCTAGTATGATTTTTATATCTCTTTTTCTATCATAGAATGTTAGAATTGTGATTGTAGGTGTTAAACATTTATTTCACTAATTAATTTCATCTTCTTCTATTTGATATTTTCCATGTAATTGAAACCTTGATTTTATTGGTTTATTTTAAATAACCTACAATTGATTTATAAAATCCATATTTGATTGGAAATAAAATTTTAAATTAAATGGGATTTTATATTCTAAAAAACATATTCCATTTTAATTGAAACTATGTGATGAATTTCTAAAATTGATACAGTTAACGAAATTATTTGAGAAATGATTTGAGGCAAATAAATTAAATTTTATTTATGAAAACCACTAATTGTTTTTGTATTGAAAACATACAATTTTACAATTATTTATTGATTGATTTTCCACATATGAACTTGAAGATTTATTGGGTCATTTTGGGAAATTAAAACGAGATCTCGATCCCCTAGAATTTTCTTTACAATGTAAAATATAACCAATACATAGTTCTGCATGATTATCCCAGATGAGATGTGCATGAAACCTAATCAGCATGGTCTTATGGGATGATTTTAAACATACTTATCCATCATCACCCAATTGAGAAGTGTGAGTTTCAAATATACATAAATATACAAAATTTAGGGATGATGACAATAGTTATTACTGTTTATGATTTTATTATATGTTACATTTATTAGATAATTTTTTTCTCATTAAAAATCATTTATAAAAATAATTTTATACAATATTTTTACTTAATCCATGATTTAATTTTTCCAATTATTGAATTGAAAGCATGATTTATTTTAAATGTTTAAATTTAAGATTACACTAAGCCCTATTATATATATATATTTAAATAAATTTTTTTGGTTTATTATTATGTAATATCTTATGGAACTCATTCTGAGCTACTACCGAACATAATATTATATTTTGATTATTTAACATGATTGTTACCACCTAATCATTAGAATGGTGGGATTGAATAAGATTAAAAAAATTATTAAATAAATGGAATAAATATGTCCATAAAATTAATTCTTTTATTTCTAAATACATAGAAATTAAAACAAAAACTATTTGGAAAGAAAGATATCATTTTCGAAAAAAATTTATTTTTATACAAAAAATTTCGTTGAGATGAATAAATTAAAAAAATAAAATTTATTAAATTTTTTTAATTAATTTTAAAAATTATATATTCAATTAATTTTTGAAAATTATTATTTGTAGTTTTTTAGTGAAGAGATACGAATCAATATACTTTTACACTAAAAATAAATATTTTGTAAATATTTTTGTCCCTTATTTTAATGTTATATTAAAAATAATATTATAAATTTGGAAGATTTGTATGAAAATTTAAATTAAAAATTTTAACTTATCATATTAAGGTTAACTGATCGTGTATTGTTTATATTTTTTGGAAAGAATTAATATTTCAATGAATAGTGAAAGGTATGTATTTTTTTTTGAAAACAAATTTTTAGATTAAATTATTTATAAAGGTAAATTATATTATGAATTTGTTTTAATGATACATTAGTAAGATTATATTTCTTATAATAAAATTTATTTTTTTTAATCATATTCAAAAAGCAATTTTATATTTAATTTTTTCAAACTTTTAAACGTTTTCATTCTCAGAACCAACATTCTCATTACATCATTGAGATTAATTTTAATATTAAATTTTCTACTTATGTGAACGGTATTTTAGAAAATTGAATAGATATGTGAAATACTCATAATTAAAATTAAATAATATGGTAAATTAATATTAAAAAAAAAATAATAGTTAAAATAGCATAAATAATGTTTGAGGTTCAGTTAAAAATACGTTTACATGGGGTTAAACTAAAAATATATGGGTTAACTAAAAATTGTTTTAGAAAATATATTTTATTGACATATTTGGAACCCATAATTTCTAATTCTCAAAAGGCCACCCCTTCTCCTCACTACATCAAATAATTTAACCTATTTTCTAAAAATGACATAATAAAATCACTTAGCAAATTATCTCCACTCATAAAAGAATCATTATTTTTATTAAATATAACTCCTACTTAATGTTTTTCTGAAACCATGTGGATGTTACATGAATAAGAGGTAGTGGTATTCCATGACTATTTTAATTTAATTTAATCATCCACCAAATTTAATATTTATTATAACAAGATCATATAAATGTATCAATATCTTACATAAACATAATTAATTTTATGTTAATTTAATAACCTAAAACAGTCCACACTTTAAATAAATGATTTTGAAAATCACTATTAAGATATATGATAGTCTAGGCCCTCGTGAACTAATATCATTCATTTTTTCATTACATTATACCATTGATGGATATGGTGATGGATAAAAATAAATATGATATTTATAAAATAATTATTTCATAGTATTGATTATACAATATTTATAAATGATAAATTTTCATTCTGTAGTGGATGCGATAATATCGCTCGTGTGTACGACAGACTACCACATCGCTAAGCAATGTGAAATTTTTCAGTAACAATTTACATCGAAGTAAATAAAGAAAATGATAATAAATATATGTGATATATATGAAATAATTTTTACATTATTCAAATTTTTATAATTAATATAAGGTAAAACGTAATTTTGTTTCATTCCTTTTAACTCAATAAAATATGATAACATTGTTAGTTTACATGTGGACTAACACCTTTTGGAACTAATGTGACTCTCTTTTTTCAAAAACACACCACATGGGTGATATTTATAATTATATTTAATGTAATAATATGTTATTTATGATATTATTATCATTAAATAATGTGAAAAATAGATTAATTAAATTCCATAATGATTGTTGAAAAATATAAATGTTAAAAATTCATTGGTACAACCTACCATCTCCATGATTTTATCAAATATTGTTGATCCAAAACCTCATTCATGATTGGTATAATAAAATTTAATTGATATTTAAATATGATAATTATTTAAGGATTATTACAATATATATTATGTTACAATGATCAATGTATGATGAAAAAACTAACAAATAAAATCATACTGAAAAATGAAGTTATTTCCCAATTCATAAATTTAACATTGAATTGATAATAAACTAGTAATAAATTATTAAATTGAATTAATATATTAAATTATTTACTTTTTTGAGACTCTTTTACTTATTTATAATAATCATATAATTACTAAACATGAGTTTATAATGTTTATGATAGAATTTTAGTCTTATGGTAAGGGATTTCAATCTCACTTTTGTACTTCTATGTGACACATTCCATACTCACCACCTATTTCATTTATGTGGTCTTGTCACGACCACCTCCCACCAAAGATGCCGCTCTTTAGATGGAAATGGTGAAAGGGAGAAAATGACCCCCCCCCCGAGTTCCGCCTCTAGTAGGCCCCGGGGTGGTGACTAGCACCAAGGGTATGAGTTTTCAAAAATATGGGAGGCATTACCCTTTTTATTATTTAGGATAGGGAAATAGGACATGTCAACCACAAAAAAGGAAATGAACAAGTGTATAGAAATAAATCCAAACCAAGACCACATGCATGTTTAAACAATTTTATAATAAGGTACAAGTACAAGAAAGATCAAAGTATAGTAAAAAAATAAAACAATAGTACAGAAACAACAACAACTCTAACTGTCTAACTAGTAGGGTCCCGCACGGCCCTGGTAGTCCTCCTGGAAACCTGAAAGTAAAGGTAGGGTGAGCATACAAGTATACTCAGTAGGGAAACCTAAAGCTCTCGTGCACAAGTGGGGAGACATCCTAATGTCCAGTGAGAACTACAGAAGAAACCTATAAAGGAATTCTATCCCCCCAACCTCACCAGCCACACTCACCAAAAAACACAATAACAATAGGTAGTAGTATATAAGAACAAGAGTATTGGGTACCCCGCACCATTTCCCTTTAGTTATCTGCTCTTCCTAACGGTGAACATCCTGACGCGGCTACACTCTCCCCGCTCACACACACCTGTGCCTCACCATCACATATCTCACCCGCACACACATGGGCCTCACAACCACATATCCCTGCCTGCACACACCTGGGCCTCACAACCATGTATCCCACCCGCACACACCTGTGCCTCACCACCACGTATCCCCGGCCACACACACTTGGGCCTCACAACAACCTATCCCCGCCCGCACACACCTGGGCCTCACAACCACGTATCCCTCCCACACACACCTAGGCCTCATCCCGATGTTTCATGGGAAATAGTAGAACCTGCCCGAAGAGTCTTCGGATAAAGCCACCCCAATCGAAACCTACCCGAAAAGTCTTAGGTGTAAGGTCTCCTCAATCCATCACAGCTTAGGGGAGAAGGAGCAGGAAGAAGCTAGTATCTAAGGAAAAAACATCATCTCCCATTAAATGGGAGTGTTCGACACTAAGTGCTCAACATGGGTGGGGTGTGATAAAACACAAAAGATACAGATATATATATGTATACAAAACACACTGCCCAACCTATGGCTTCTAAATAGAGAAACTGAGCACATGCCTCAGCACTGCTACTACAGAGCATGCATACACCCAACAACCCCAACCCCATTTAGGTTATCACGTTTCAGCCGAATTAGTTTATTTAGTTCCTTAACTACTGGGAAACTATCCACAACCAACCACATCAATCATTCGTAAACATATCCTTGCCATCCACAAATCATGTTAGGAAAACACAAGTGGCACAACCAGGCCCTTATTATCAACCAACCAACCCCATTGATTATTAATCTCGTACCATTACCATGACCCACCATTTATTAACTCTTCCACTTTTTATTTATTATTCACAACCCACTGTCCATTCACATTCAAACTCAACCCTGCAGCCCCACTTCCAACTTCTATAACCACAACTTCACCGTACATCATTATCCCTTTAATACCATTTATCGCAGCCCCGATGCCTGTTACCAACACAACATTCACACCAACCCACAACCAAGTCAACTGCAGCCCCACTGCTCACCCTAACCAAAACAAACCACAAAGAACCCCCATCACGTGCCACGTATCCAAGCCAACACCCACAAGTTCATTATTCCATTTTGTTTAACCTGGGTGATCACACAAGGGTTCTAGATTTTAAACATCCAACTTTACGAGATTAACCAATTTCCACATTCCACAAAGTTTCCATCCATAAGAAAATCCATAAGGAGAGGGAAACATTAAATTGCGTAAGAAAAGGCCCCCAATGACTGTGATTTCTAGTACGTAGAATATCATTCAATTCACAACATAATATCACATGATATAAAATAAAAACAATCACAACTTCCCAACCACATTATATAATCCAGTTATTATATTTATTAAACCGGTTCAAAAGTGTTTCACATAAACAATAGAACACCCTCCCCGCATGATGCACAAACTAGAGAGACGAAGGTAAGATCCTTACTTCAACAGGTTTCGATCGCAACGCTCCCCCAGATCAACTTTAGAATACATACGTCGACATCCGTCACTTCCGTCAAGTCCCAGAAAAACCTCCTCAGGTGGAAGTCAGAAAGGAAAGGATGAAGGAAAGACAACAGATACAATCTTGGAAGTTCTACCTCGTCGTTATCATCCCGTGGCCACTGACAGATCGTAAATCGGAGCTCAGACGAAGAAGTTATGGAAGAAAGAGCCCTCGAGTCTCTTGGGAGAACTCTGTTCAGAGGAAAGGGGAGGAGAGGGGTGAGTTGAAAGGAGGGGACCCCTCCATTTATAGGTGAGAAAAGAAAAAGTACATGGCGTGTACTTTATGGTACACGGTGTGTACTCGGTTATTTCACCAGGTCTCCACGCGGCTTCCAACACAGCTTCGCGGCCGTTGACTGGTCAACACACGGTTTGAGGGTAACGCATAAGCGGGGAGGGATTACATGGCGTGTAGTTTGGACACAGGGAATGTACCCATTTATTGCACACGGCCAGGACATGGCTCCAACATGGCACACAGTCAATTACTGGTAATGCGTACGCGGGGAAGGTCTACACAAGTTGTAGTATCGAACACACTGCATGCAGCCATTATTCCACACAACAAGGACACGACCTTCAACATGGGGTACACCCGAAATGGGGGTACAGGGCGTGTACTCAAACTACACGGCGTGTAGTTTCAAAATTCTAGAAAGCATGGTAAAAGTCCATTTTACCCTCTAGAACACTTCTTGGCCATCTTTTTGACAAAGGAATGGGCCAGAGAGGTCTGGGCCATTACATTAGATACCTCTTAAAACATTCTCGTCCCCGAGAATTCAAAAACCAAACTAGAGGAAACCCAACAAGATACCTCTCAGGGTTCTCGTTATAATAGGAACCCAACCAAAAACACTAATCATATGTGTTAGTAATTCCTTCTCCTATGTCGAGATATTATCAGCTTTAGGCGGCAATGACTCGCCTGCATAGGTTCAATAGCATCCTCTTTGATGTGTCACGATTAAGAATTGGGTCTTCCCACTTTAATAAATTAGGTTTTTTTTTCATCTCATACTACCCCCAACACCACACAACCAACTCACTGCCTGAACACGTGGTTTTTGGGAAATTCCTTCTCCTTTTTCGAGATATTATCCACTTTAGGCGGCACTGACTCGCCCGCATTGGTTCAATCGCATCCACATTAAAGAATCCTGATTAAGGGTCAGGTTTTTTCCTTTCCCCACACATCCGGACATGTCACACATTACCAGGGAACAAGGAAACAAAAGGCCTCCCAATTGACAAGCCAAGAATTCCATAAATATCAATGATACAGAGTACAACATCAACACAAAGCTCAGAAGAACAAAGGAAAGCACAAGTCAAAACAACTCTGGGTACTGAGCGTGCATCTGGGTCTCCTACTCCCAAGTGCTCTCCTCGAGGGTTCCATGCCTCCACAACACACGAACCAACAGAATGGTTCCTCCATGGAGCACCTTCTCCTTACAATCCTCGATTCTTACTCGTCGTTTCTCGAAGGTTGCATCGTCTCCCATATCTATCTCACCCCAGTCGATAACGTGAGAGTCATCATGTAAGTAACGACAATGCTAGAAGACGTGGTAGACGTCATGAACCTTCTCCAATTAAGGTGGCAGGGCCAACTGATATGCCACCTCGCCAAATCGCTTCAACACCTCAAAAGGTCCGATGAACCTAGGTGAGAGCTTGCTCCCCTTCCCAAACCTCCGCTGCCCCTGTTGAGGGGAAACCTTTAAGAACACATGATCTCACACCTCAAACTCCAAGGGCCTCCTCCGAAGATCATCATATGAATTATGTCGGTCCTGACCCGCTTTCATCCTCTCACATACATGCTAGACTTTCTCAGTGGTGCTTTGCACTACCTCTGGCCCAAGAGCACCTGTCTCACCAACCACTGCCCAGAAAATGGGTGAACGATATGGTCTTCCATACAAAGCCTCAAACAGTGCCATGCCAATAGTAGAGTGGAAGCTGTTGTTGTAGGAAAACTCTACAAAAGGCAAGTGTCGTACCCATGATCCTTAAAAATCCAGATTGCATGCTCGCAGCTTGTCCTTCAGCGTCTTGATAGTCCGCTTTGTCTGCCCGTCGGTCTAGGGGTGGAAAGCAGTGCTAAAGCATAGATGGCTGCCAAAATCATGCTGTAACCCCCTCCAGACTCGTGAGGTAAACCGAGTATCCTGATATGATACTGTAACACCCCAATCTTCCATGGTACACTTCTCTTTGAATAATATAATAGCGTGTGTTGTATGCAACACTGAGTTCAAGTACACCACGACTTACCAAACTAGCCGTTCAAAAGATGTTATGAATAGTATTAGTTGGATTTTAAATATTATATTATCCTTATAATTTTAATCCATATTATGAGTTTCTAAGACTTTATTTATGAATAAATTAATTTTTTTTCAGATAAAAGAAGTATTTTTCAAAAAATGAAATTTTACTGCCTTTTAATGGCGAATCCTTTTTTAAAACCAATATTTGAAACTTTTATATATTCAATTTCACAAAATTAAATTCTTCTTTAGAATCAGGATATAATAATTTAGTATCAATAATGTTTTGGTGTCTTTCTGATAACTTTCATATTTGGATGAATAGTGAAAAATTACTAAATTTTAACTGAAGAAAACTTTTTTAATCAAAATAATTTATATTGTTAAATTATAAATTTTATTTTTTTGGAAGTATAAATAGATTATATTTTTACTATTTAATATAATGATGTTCATTTTAAGTAATTTCACCTTGAAATTGGTCATAAACAAGTGTCAAACTTTAGATAGTTATTATTTCTTAAAAATACGCCTTTTGATTTGGAAAGATGGAATCAATTTTAAATTAATAAATGCAACTTTTATGTTTTTAATTTTGTAAAATAGACTTCATTTTTGGATTCGGAATAACGAAATTATCCTAGGGTGAAATTTTGGTACTTTTCGGATAACTTTTATATTTTGATGAATAGTAAAAAATTACAAAATTTTAATTAAAAACAACTTTTTTAATCGAAATAATTATTAGTGATAAATTATGATTTTGAGTGGTTATAAATTATATTTAAAATATATTTTTACCATTTAATACAATTTGGGTAATTGAACATAATTTCACAATTAAACCAGACATAAACAAGTGTAAATATTTTGGTTGTTATTATCTCTTAAAAACACGATTTTTGTTTTAACAACGGGAATTAATTTTAAATTAATTTCTGTCACATCTGTCTTTCGAATTTGGAAAAATGGATTCCATATTTTTAATCAGGATTTTAAAATTGTGTAAATAAGTAATTTTTATTTTTAGAAATTTTGAATAATTACTTCGGTAAATATTTTATTTACCATGGTTAAATGGTAAATCTGGTAAAAAGGGGATAAACAATAATATTATAATAATACTAAATTACCCTAAAACGTGTCTTAACTATATTTTTTGACACATGGCCGACCATGGTCATCTTTGGGTCTATTTTGGGACACCATGGATCCACTTGTAAGTGATAGGGACACTTAATTTTAATTAAGTTAAAATGAATACAAAAATGACACATGCATATATCTTTTAGAAACATAATTGTTACACAGGGTTATATTTGTTGGATTTTAGACTATAAATATTCATTAGAAATCTAAAATTATTTCCTACATAATCATATTTTATTTATAATTTTTAGACATTAAATAATTTAATTTATTTATGACACAATGGTGATGCAGTAATTACCATAATAGTTAAAAATTAGAATAATCAATATTATAAATACCCAAATAAATATATTATGAGACTTTTAATGAATTAAACTAATTTTATAAGTTAATATGTCATATTAGGATTTATTTAATTAACTTTTTTCGAAGTAATCATTCTGTTATGTGTTTCAAAAAAATCAACTATTGAATAGTGTCAAAATTGACATAAAAACGTTTTTTTAAAAATATTATATTATTAATTGATATTAAATTCAAAAAAATATAAGGATCGGCCAAGAGACTTATATCATGATAGGTGTATCATTAATGGACCACTTGTGGGGCTCTGGGATGTATATGGTATGTTTATTAACCATATAATATAAAAATACAAAGAGACATTGTAAAAGTGAAACTAATTAACTATGAGTTAATACTTAAAGATAAGGTTAATATAATGACCCAAACCTTTCTAATTCTATTTGTTGAGTGGTTTTCGACCCTTAACCACCTTAAACTTTGAATAATCAACATTGGAGCTATTATAATCCTAAAATTAATTTATTATAAATTAATATTTCTAGCTTTTCCAAAGGTGACCCTCACCCCTCTTATAAAAGGGAATTCCTCCTTCTCATTTATTCACACCGTAAAAGCCTTTTAGTTCGGCCAAACCCTTCCCAAATACTCTATCAACTTCCCTAAATACAACCTAGAGGCCTTAGTTTGATCAGAAAGCCAAACTATGGAGCCCTTTTGATCAAATCAAAAGTAAGAACCCGAAGAAGAGGTAATGTTTTCACCACCCCTTTTCGATTTCCTTTCTTCTTCTTCCACTTCTTCTTTCATTACTATTACCATTATGAAATAATAACTCCAGTAACTTATATATACTTTGATGTTATTATAAATATGGTACAACCATATTCAGTATTATATCCACCCTTTGAATAACATGTCACCATACGTGCGTATGTACGACTTACCGTCTCCACGTCGTGGTGTAATTGTTATTCAATATATTATTATTTTGGTGGGTATAATAATGATGTGTAACAGATTTAAATAATATATATAACATGATAATTATTCTGTATATTTGATATATCATCCAATTATATATTATTTTAAAATCAAAAGAATGATATTGTCGCTCGTGCGTACGTACGGACTACCGTCTCCATGAACGTGATGAGATTCATTTTCCATCACATACATTCAATTATAATTATCATTTGATGATTTAAAAATAATGTTTAAGAAATTTATATCATTCTGGATATGAATAAGATACAACCTATCCAGGACAAACATGTCTTACGTTACAAAACATATGAAAGAAAACGAGTAAGTTAACACCCGAAACAATGATAATTCTATGATATTGTTAACAAATCACTGTTAAAAGATCATATATGATATCATATTAACGTATATGATTCATGAATTATTTAATAACAATTATTTTAACATTATACAGGAGGTCAACCTACCCCCAACCAAGGAAAATTACAAGGTAAGGGGTTTCTTATCTCACTTTTAATTCCGTGAGAATTCCATTTTTCACCACCTATTTATTACATGTGGTGTGCGTACTGACCATGTTTGTATTCATTGTGTAATATAATTAAATTCATGTATATTTACATCATCATTGTATGATCCTTCTTTCATGTGTGTATGTTTTCTATGTTACCAAATCAATAAGGGAATTTGAAATTTCAATTTCCACTCATTCGGCTTTACACATACTTCATTGATTATTTTACTCCATGATTATGTGTGGGATCACTATTCATTTGATTACATCATAAATTCCACTCCCCTTTCTATGGATATACTTTTTATACACATAATCACTCCATTGATAAATTCTCAAGTCATCGGTATGAACTTGATAAGAGTAATTTTTACTCAATCTTGATTTCTTGAGATAAACATCCAATTCATTGGTGTTGTTTTTACTAGAATATGTGTGAATTTACTTGATTGTTTTACACTGAATATCCAATAATATTTAGTGTATTTGTATTTGTCACACATAATTATGTCGTTGATTTATCCTTAATCTAAGGATACGACCTTTATGAGAGATTTCATCTCAATTTACATTCCATTGAGACATCTTTGTTGTTATATAGCAAATCACTTTTATGTGGTGTATATAATGTACTTTGACATAGTATATCATGAATTCCATTATTCTCATGATATTACAATGTTTTGATTACCTCAATTATTTGTATTCATGTGTCTCTCTTTTGGTTAGAAACTCTAACTAAAATACCATTTTTAAATGTTTTAAAGACTTATTCTTCTAAATCTTGCCCATTAATGTCCATGTTTTAAAAATGGTTTTAAGGATTTATTTATATGGACATTAAAGTTTTAAAATTAAAACTCCTTTTAAAAAGTTTCAATGTGGTATGGGACACATTGATTCGAAAATCTATTTTTAAATGGATTCATGAAAAATAGTGTGGATTTTAAATTATTTCAAGAAAAAAGGGGTTGTTTCTCTCTAATAGTTTTGATGATTATTTCCATCTATGTTGATATCCTTCATTTTTCGCGATTGAGGGTAATCTGATACAATACAATCTTCCATATTGTATCGAATGAGTTATGTTTGACTGTGGATGTGGTATTTTTATACCATTCATGATTTTTGGTTAAAGTATTGACATTTCGTATGCTAGTTTTAATATGAATGTTTATGTTATGTTTAAACCTATTCATATGAGGAATGCATTGGACTTAGTAAGTGACGGGTGGAGCCCACTATAGCTTCTCGATGCATCAGTAGGTCTCATGAGTCAAAGTAGTGTCTTGGCACAAGGCCTTGGAAAAATTGTATTTGTAGTCTTGGCACGAGGCCTTGGATATGTGGTTATGATAGTCTGGCATTATGCATTCCATCATTATGAAAGTGGTTATTGATATTGCATGTGATTGTTCGACTAGTAGAATATCCATGTGAATATGTAAATGGCATTATTTAATTTTATCTTTGCCATATTATGCTGAAGTTCAAGTTTAAAAGGCTTTTGTTTTAGTTATAAATTGCTTTAAGTGTTTATGATTATCTACGAAAGCTTCTGCTATATTGTTATCTTTACTGAGCATCTGAGCTCACCACTTTCAATGTTTTATCTTTTCCCAGGACGTGAAGAAGTAATTTATGAATGACCAATAGGGATATTATGAGGGGATATGAAAACATTATGCTATTGTAGTTTTTTACCTTATGATGTAATGTAAGACTTATGAATATATCTAGTGTTTACAAGACTACTAAACTAATCGGTCTTTCAAGACCTGATCCTTTGTGATCATGCCAATGTTATAATGCAACGACTCTGGCTATCTAGTGTCGGGATGTTATAGTTGGTATCAGAGGAAGTTTAGTACAAACCTTGTGAGCTAGATTTAGATAAACTCTGATTAGAGCATGTAGACCTAAGATGAACATTGAAGATTAGTATAGAAGAACTTCCTAGAATTTTGGTATTGTAGAGATTTTGGGAGTTTTCCAAGAAATAAATCCCTTTCTGGATACGAGAAGGTAGAGGCGGCTCTAGCACAGATGTACCTAGGGGTAAAACCTGAAAACACCGCTTTGAGCTATACTCGAATGGGAACTGGTGCACGACAACGGGACTTGCTGCACTCTTCGTTACGACACTCCCGGGGGATATGCTAAGGATAATTTACAATTTCTTTACTAACCTATTTGAAGTATTAAATATATAATATGAGATTAAATGACCTTGGTTAATCCTAATGTGTTTAAAATTGAGAATATGGTGACATGTTAATCTCTAAATGATTTTATGACTACTGTTACTCACATAAAGCTTTCTGGTTTTATTAAATGGCTAGATTCCAAGGAAGTCGTAGTGACCTTGAGAATGATGTACAAGATGGGAATGATGGTGGAAATGAGCAACAAAATGGAATGTTGATAGGCATAATAGATATCATCTTTATGACAAATAAATTTTCCAAAAATATGATCAACAAAATATATATTAACCAACTCCCGGACTCAACAAGGAAGAGAATGGTGATGAATGATAAGAGCTCCAGCAATGGAGACCATGGAGAAAAGAATCCTCAATTTCCATCATGCGGGAAATGTGGAAGGAGACACCCAGGAAAGTGTCTCAATGGGACAAAGAAATTCTTTACGTGTGGGAAGGAAGGACATAAAGTGAAGAATTGCCGAAGAAAAATGAAGAGTACTATGGAAGATGATAAAAATGGTCCCAAGAGTCCATTTACAGTCATTTGCCGTAAATGTAGGGGACCTGGTAATTACCCGAGTGAATGCCCTATTCTATAGGATATTTTCTTGGTCAAAGAAGAAGCTATGTGGAAATAAATGGTTAGAGAAATGTTTAAAAAGTATTAGTGATCCTTGTTGATGGGTTTGCTTTGGAATAATTTCCTCTTGTATTTGTAACCCCGCAGTTTTCCATGTGAGAATGATATTTGAGGAAGAATTATCTCTTATCTTGTGGATATAGGTATAAATAACCATTTGGTTTTATATGATCATTGGGATTTGAAAGAATTATAATTTATTATAATTTGGGATGAAAATGCAAGGTATGATATAACATTTGTGGTTAAATTATGTTATGTTATTTTTAATAATTAATCTCATTTTGGTAATGTTATAAAATATAGTTTTTGAAAAAGGACAACACGTAGACCGTGTGACAACCTGTCGTGTCAGACAAAGCTGTGGGAATCGAACCCACAACCAAAGTGCGATTGGGATTTATTGCCTACCACTGGACTATGTGAAGTCCCTGGTTAGTGTGACTATTATTTTTAGTTAATTGATTTTATTGATCAATAATAAGTTGATTGGGGTTCTTATGTCTTATCAAATGAATGCCCTTGGTATAGGAAAATGATTTGGTGATTTAGTGATAAATGTTATTTTGGAAGATGTTCGCTTTGTTGGGAACACTATATGCCCAAGGAAAATAGAATACTATAGGGTTTCATTTGTGGAGTAATAGAAGATTTTTATCTAAGTTTTTACTGTGGATTTATAGTGATTTGGGTTGTTTGTGGAAATGATTAACATATAATAGAGAATATGTGATGAGGTTAATTACATTTAAGTATGTGACTTTAAGAGTATTTGATGTCATTTGGAGATAAAATTTAACAGGGAAGACTATATTCTTATATGTTTTGAGTTTCAATATTAGTTTGGATTATACTGAAGGATTTTAAGGACAATTGATTATTGAATGGTATTTATTTATCTTTGGGGTATTGTTGGTTTAATTTTGGAAATTAGTATTAGTGTTTATTTTTTTCAAGGAATATACTTTTGGGGGATCATTTGATCTTGTACTAACCATTTTGGTTTTGATTAATCTCTAAAAACAATGTAAATATATAGTTCATCCGACACGGATCATGTGATTCTATAGAAGTTTATTCTAGCTCTTCCAGTGTGACCAAGTCTTCTTGAATACTCATCGTTTAAAAAAAATGAGTTAGTGGTGGAAATTTTTTAAAGAAGGAAACACTACTTAAAATGTAAGTATATATCTTTATATTCTTAGTCAATATCATAAATGAATTCCTCATCCTTATGTAATGTAACTTAAAACAAAAAAAATGTTGTCCGTTTACTTTCCTACTAGGAGACTGATGGTCGTTTGTCCCAACACAAGTGTGTGGTTTTATTATTGTTATCGTTCTCCTGATCATGATTTCTATCCCTCTCCATCAGAACATGACACTTAGTTTATCATCTATATCCATGTTTTCCTACATGGAATCTGAGTATGGGTTATCATGGTTGACCTTTATACCTCTCTTTCTTTCTTTTAAAGTGATAGTTTTATTGACTCTTTTTCCAATGTGGGACATTCCATTATATTCTCAGGTCCAATTTTTTTAAATTGCGAGGATGCAATTTATTGAAGGATGGGTGAATGTAACACCCCAATATTCCATGATACACTTCTCTTTGAATAATACAATAGCTTGTGTTGTACGCAACACTGAGTTCAAGTACACCACGACTAACCAAACTAGCCATTCAAAAGAGGTTATGAATAGTATAAACTGAATTTTATATATTATATTATCCTTATAATTTTAATCCATATTATGAGTTTCTAAGACTTGATTTATGAAAAAATTCATGTTTTTCAGATAAAAGAAGTATTTTTCAAAAAATGAAATTTTACCGCTTTTTAATGGAAAATCCTTTTTTAAAACCAATATTTGAAACTTTTATATAATCAATTTGACAAAATTAAATTCTTCTTTAGAATCGGGACATATGAATTTGGTATCAATAATGTTTTGGTGTCTTGCTGATAACTTTAATATTTGTGTGAATAGTGAAAAATTTATAAATTTTAACTGAAAACAACTTTTTTAATCAAAATAATTTATATTGTTAAATTATACATTTTATTGGTTTGGAAGTATAAATAGATTATATTTTTACTATTTAATCCAATTATGGTCATTTTAAGTAATTTCACCTTGAAATTGGACATAAATAAGTGTCAAACTTTTGATAGTTATTATTTCATAAAAATATGCCTTTTGGTTTCGAAAGCGGGAATCAATTTTAAATTAATAAATGAAACTTTTATGTTTTAAATTTTGTAAAATAGACTTCACTTTTGGATTCAGAATAATGAAATTATTCTAGGGGAAAATTTTTGTACTTTTCGGATAACTTGTATATTTTGATGAATAGTAAAAAATTACTAAATTTTAATTAAAAACAACTTTTTTAATCCAAATAATTAATAGTGATAAATAATGAATTTGAGTGGTTTTAAATTATATTTAAAATATATTTTTACCATTTAATACAATTTGGGTCATTGAACATAATTTCACAATTAAACCAGACATAAACAAGTGTCAATATTTTGATAGTTATTATCTCTTAAAAACATGCTTTTTGTTTTAACAACGGGAATTAATTTTAAATTAATTTCTGCCACTTTTGTGTTTTGAATTTGAAAAAATAGATTCCATATTTGGAATCAGGATGTTAAATTTTTGTAAATATGTATCTTTTATTTTTAGACATTTTGAATAATTACTTCGGTAAATATTTTATTTACCATGGTTAAAGGGCAAATCCGGTAAATAAGAGTTAAAAATAATATTATAATAATACTAAATTACCCTAAAAAGTGTCTTAACCCTATTAGTTGAAACATGTCCAACCATGGGCATCTTTGGGTCGATTTGGGGACCCCATGGATTCACTTGTAAGTGATAGGGACACTTTATTTTAATTAAGGTAAAATGAATACAAAAATGAAACAAGCATATATCTTTTAGAAAAACAATTGTTACAAAAAGTTATATATGTTGGATTTTAGACTATAAATATTCATTAGAAATATAAAAAGTGTTCCTACATAATTATATTTTATTTATAATTTTTAGACATTAAATAATTTAATTTATTTATGACACAATGGTGATGCAGTAATAACCATAATAGTGAAAAATTAGAATAATCGATATTATAAATACCCAAATAAATATAATTTGAGACTTTTAATGAATTAAAATATTTTTCTAGGTTAATATGACATATTAGGATTTATTTAATTAACTTTTTTCGAAGTAATCTTTCTGTTATGTGTTTCAAAAAAATCAACTATTGAATAGTGTCAAAATTGACATAAAATTGTTTTTAAAAACAATATTATATTATTAATTGATATCAAATTAATAAAAATATAAGGTTTGGCCAAGAGACTTATATAATGATAGTTGTATCATTAATGGACCACTTGGGGGTCTCTTGGATGTATATGGTAAGTTTATTAACCATATAATATAAAAATACAAAGAGACATTGTAAAAGTGAAACTAATTTACTAAGAGTTAATACTTAAAGATAAGGTTAATATAATGATGAAAACCTGTCTAAATTCTATTGGTTGAGTGGTTTTTGACCCATCCCCACTATAACCTGTGAATAATCAACTTTGGAGCTATTAGAAACTGAATATGAATTTATTATAAATTAATATTTCTAGCTTTTCCAAAGGTGCCCCTCGCCCCTCTTATAAAAGGGCACTCCTCCTTCTCATTTGTTCACGCCTTCAAAGCCTTTTGGATCGTCCAAACCCAGCCCAAATACTCTCTCAAAATCCCTTAATACAACCTAGAGGTCTTATTTTGATCAGAAAGCCAACCTAAAGATCCCTTTTGATCAAATCAAATGGAAGAACCTGAAGAAGAGGTAATGTTTTCACCACACCTTTTCAAGTTCCTTTCTTCTTCCACTTCTTCTTTCATTGTTATTACCATTCTATAATAACAACTACAGTATACTACATATACTATGATTTTATTATAAATATGGTACAACCATATTTAGTATTCTATCCACCCTTTGAATAACATGTCACCATACGTGCGTACCTACGGCATACCGTCTCCACGTCGTGGTGTAATTGTTATTCAATATATTATTATTTGGGTGGGTATAATAATGATGTGTAACTCCATTAAATAATAAATATAACATGATATTTATTCTGTATATATGATATACCATCCAATTATATATTATTATAATATCAAAAGAATGATATTGTCGCTCGTGCGTACGTACGGACTACCGTCTCCACGAAAGCGATGAGATTCATTCTCCATCATATCCATTCAAGTATAATTATCCTTTGATAATTTAAAAATAATTTTTATGAACTTTATATCATTCTGGATATGAATAATACACAACCTATCTATGACAAACATGTCTTACGTAACAAAACATATAGAAGAAAACGAGTAACTCAACACCCAAAATGATGATAATTCTAAGATATTATTAACAATGAAATGTTAAAAGATCATATATGATATAATATTAATGTATATGATTCATTAATAATTTAATAACAATTATTTTAACATTATACAGGAGGTTATCCTACCCCCAACCAAGGAAAAGTACAAGGTAAGGGGTTTCTTATCTCACTTTTAATTCTGTGAGAATTCCATTGTTCACCACTTATTTATTACATGTGGTGTGTGTACTGCCCATGTTTGTATTCATTGTGTAATATAATTTAATTCATGTATATTTACATCATCATTTTATGATCCTTCTTTCATGGGTGTATGTTTTGTATGTCACCAAATCAATAAGGGAATTTGGAATTTCAATTTCCACTCATTCGGCTTTACGCATACTTCATTGATTATTTTACTCCAAGATTATGTGTGGGATCACTATTCAGTTGATTATGTCATAATTTCCACTCCCCTTTATGTGTATATACTTTTTATACACATAATAATTCCATTGATAAATTCTCAAGTCAACAGTATGAACTTGATAAGAGTAATTTTTACACAATCTCGATTTGTTGAGACAAACTTCCAATGCATTGGTGTTGTTTTTACTAGAATATGTGTGAATGTACCTTGATTGTTTTACACTAAATATCAAATCATATTTAGTGTATTTATATTTTTCACACATAATTATGTCATTGATTTATCCTTAATCTACGGATACATCCTTTATGAGAGATTTCATCTCAATTTAAATTCCATTGAGACATCTTTGTTGTTATACACCAAATCACTTTTATGTGGTGTATATAATGTACTTTGACATAGTATATCATGAATTCAATTATTCTCATTATATTACAATGTTTTTATTACCTCAATTATTTGTATTCATGTGTCTCCCTTTTGGTTAGAAACTCTAACTAAAATACCATTTTTAAATGTTTTAAAGACTTATTCTTCTAAATCTTTCTCATTAATGTCCATGTTTTAAAAATGGTTTTAAGGATTTATTTATATGGACATTAATGTTTTAAAATTAAAACTCATTTTAAAAAGTTTCAAAGTGATATGGGACACTTTGATTCAAAAATCTATTTTTAAATGGCTTCTTGAAAAATAGTGTGGATTTCAAATTATTTCAAGAAAAAAGGGGATATTTCTCTCTAATAGTTTTGATTATTATTTCCATCTATGTTGATATCCTTCATTATTCTCGATTGAGGGTAATCTGATATAATACAATATTCTATATTGTATCTAATGAGTTATGTTTGACTATGAATGTGCTATTTTTATACCATTCATGGTTTGTGGTTAAAGTATTGACATTTCATATGCTAGTTTTAATATGAATGTTTATGTTATGTTTAAACCTGTTCATATGAGGAATGCATTGGACATAGTAAGTGATGGGTGGAGCCCGCTATAGCTCCTCGATGCATCGGTAGAACTCATGAGTCTAAATATTGTCTTCGCACAAGGCCTTGACAAAATCTTATTTGTATTCTTGGCACGTGGCCTTGGATATGTGGTTATGATAGTCTGGCATTATGCATTCCATCATTATGAAAGTAGTTATTGATATTTCATGTGATTGTTCAACTAGTATAATATCCATGTGAATATTTAAATGGCATTATTTAATTTTATCATTGCCATATTATGCTACAGTTCATGTTTAAAAGGCTTTTGTTTTAGTTATAAATTACTTTAAGTGTTTATGCTTATCTACGAAAGATTTTGCTATATTGTTATCCTTACTGAGCATCTGAGATCACTCCTTTCAATGTTTTATCTTTTCCCAGGATTTGAAGAAGTAATTTATGAATGACCTGCAGGGATAGTATGAGGGGATATGAAGACATTATGCTGTTGTAGTTTTTTTTACCTTATGAAGTAATGTAAGACTTATGAATATATCTATTATTTCCAAGACTACTAAACTAATCGGTCTTTAGAGACTTGATCCTTTGTGATCATGCCAATGTTATAATGCAATGACTCTGGGTATCTAGGGTCGGGGCATTACAGATATGATAGTCTTCGGGACTCCATTCAACCGCACAACTTCGTCTACATACCTCTGTGCTAAGGTACTCACCGGGCCTGACTCCTTAATTGCTAAGAAGTGAGCTGATTTCGTCAGTCGATCCACCACCACCCAGATAACATCATAACCACACTAAGCTCTGGGTAGTCCTGTGATGAAGTCGATTGAGGTGTCATCCCACTTCCACTCGGGGACATCTAAAGGATGCAACAAACCAAAGGGAACCCGGTGTTCAGCCTTCACTTACTGACACACTAGGAATTTAGCCACAAACTCCACCATTTCCCATTTCACCCCGAGCCACCAAAACTATTCCCTCCGGCCTTCGTACATTTTCAAAACTCCTGGATGTACCACCAAGGCTAATCTATAGAACCCACAGAGAACTCCCTCACGCATTATCTCCGGGACAAACAACCTTCCAGGGAAAAGCATCTGATGTCGGCTGTCCTCTAAACATCCTTCTTGAGCATTCCCCTGATCGACACGATCCCGCTTCAATTCCGCCTCTGTAATGCCCCGACCCTAGTTACCTAGAGTCGGTGAATTATAAAATTGACATGATCACAAGAAAAATAAAATCTCGGAAGACAGATTGGTTTAATAGCCTTGGAAACAGTAGATATATTCATAAAGTTTTACATTACATCAAAAAAATGAAAACTACAACAATATAGTCCCCATATTCCACACTCATATCCCCACATACTATCCCTATAGGTCATTCAAAATTTACTTCTTCACATCCTAGGAAAAATAAAACATAGAAAAGGGGTGAGCTCAAATTCCCAGTAAGGATAAAAATATAGCGGAAACTTTCATAAATAAGGATAAACATTTAAGGCAGTGTATAACTAAAACAAAAGCCTTTTAAACATGAACTTCAACATAGTATGGAAAAAATAAAATTAAATAATTCCATTTATTTATTCACATGGATATTCTACTAATCGAATAATCATATGCAATATCAATAACCACTTTCATAATGATGGAATGCATAATGCCAGACAATCATAACCACATAGCCAAGGCCTCATGCCAAGACTACAAATAAGATTTTTCCAAGGCCTTGTGCCAAGACACTAGTTTGTCTAATGAGACCTACCAATGCATCGAGGATCTATAGCGGGCTCCACCCATTACATATTAAGTCCAATGCAATCCCATATGAAAAGGTTTAAATATAACATAAGCATTCGTATTAAAACTAGCATACGAAATGTCAATACTTTCACCATAAAATATTAACGGTATAAAAATAGCACATCCACAGTCAAACATATCACAAAACCTTCAATACAATATAGATGTTTTGTATCATAATAAATCAACTTCAAATAAGCGTAAAATCTATCAAAGGATGTTGACATAGATGAAATCAAAACACTTTTTAGAGAAATGTATCCTTATATTTTGATATCATTTATGAGTCTTATATTTTTGAAATAAAACATTTTCTTTGAAAATATTCTTATATGATTGTATGGGAAGCTTCGACGATTTTATAACGGCAGAAAATAGCCGCACCCGCCGTATAAGTTAAAAAAACATTCTTACCGTAATTTTGTCGAAAAGGTTAAAAAGCACCTTGTTTAGAAAACGACGGAAAGATTATTTTATAAACCTCTTATAGAAAGTCAAAAAAGGGTATAAATTACTTTAAACTATATTCTAGTAAATACTAAAAATGTTTTGAAATTCATTTTTAAGAAACATGGATGTGGATGATAAAGAGATCCCAGTAGATTATTACGTATAAACAATCTCGGATAATGAAGAGATTGTGAAATAACACTTACCTTGTACTTTTCCTTGGTTGGGGTAGGTTAACCTCCTATATAATGGTGAAATAATTGTTATTAAATTATACAAGAATCATATACATTAATATGATATCATATATGATCTTTTAACATTGATTTGTTAATAATATCTTAGTATTATCGTTGTTTCAGGTGTTAAATTACTAATTTTCTTTTATATGTTTTTGCTACGTAAGCCATGTTTGTAATGGATATGTTGTATCTTAATCATATCTAGAATGATATAAAGTCCTTAGATACTATTATTAATCATCAAATGAGAATTATACTTGAATGGATATGATGGAGGAATCTCATCGCGTTCGTGGAGACGGTAGTCCGTCCGTACGCACGAGTGACAATATCATTATTTTGATATTAAAATAATTTATAATTGGATGGTATATAATATATAAAGAATAATTATCATGTTATATTTATTATTTAAATGAATTAAACATCATTATTATACCCATCCAAATAATAATTTATTGAATAACAATTACACCACGATGTGGAGACGGTAAGCCGTACGTACGCATGTATGGTGACATGTTATTCAAAGGATGGATAGAATAATGAATATGGCTGTACCATATTTATAATAACATCACAGTATATATATGATACTGGAGTTATTATTTTAGAATGGTAATAAATAAGGAAGAAGAAGTGGAAGAAGAAAGGAACTTGGAAAAGGGTGGTGAAATCATTACCTCTTCTTCGGGTTATTTCTGTTGATTTTGATCAAATGTGCTCCCTAGGTTGGCTTTATGATCAAACTAAGGCCTCTAGGTTTTATTGAGGGATGTTGGGAGAGTATTTGGGTTGAGTTTGGCCGATCAAAAAGGTTTTATGGTGTGAAGAAATGAGAAGGAGGAGTGTCTTTTTATAAGAGGGGTGAGGGGAACCTTTGGAAAAGCTAGAAATATTAATTTATAATAAATTCTTATTCGGTTTATAATAGATCCAAAATTTATTATTTAAAGGTTAAGGTGGGGATGGGTCGACAGCCACTCAACCAATAGAATTTAGACAGGTTTGTGTTACTATATTAACCTTATCTTTTAGTTTTAACTCTTAGTTAATTAGTTTGACATTTACCATGTCACTTTGTATTTTTATATTATATAGTTAATAAACTTACTATATACAACCAAGAGACCCCCAAGTGGTACATTAATGATACAAATATCATGATATAAGTCTCTTTACTGAACCTTAGATTTTTAGTAATTTAATATCAATTAATAATATAATATTTGTTTTAAAAACTCTTTTATGTCAATTTTGACACTGTTCAATAGTTTATTTTTGTGATACTCATAATAGAATGATTACTTAGAAAAAAGTTAATAAATCAATCCTAATATGTCATATTAACCTATAAATTAGTGTAATTCAAAAAAAGTCTCAAATTATATTAATTTGGTTATTTATAATATCAATTATTTTAATTTTTCACTATAATGGTAATTACTTCATCATCATTGTGTCATAATTAAATTCAATTATTTAATGTATAAAAATTATAAGTAAAATATAATTATTTTGGAAATAGTTTCAGATTTCTAATGAATATTTATAGTCTAAAATATAACATAGATAACCCTATGTAAAAATTGGTTTTCTAAAAGATAGAGGCTTATGTCATTTTTGTACTTATTTTAACTTAACTAAAATAATGTGTCCCTATCACCTACAAGTGGCTCCATGGGGTCCCCAAATCGACCCAAAGATGCCTATGGTCTAACATGTATCAAAAAATATGGCTAGGACATGTTTTAGGGTAATTTAGTATTACTATAATATTATTTTTTAACCCTTATTTACCGGATTTACCCTTTAACCATGGTAAATAAAATATTTACCGCAGTAATTATTCAAAATGTCTAAAAATAAAAGTTACCTATTTACAAAATATGAACATCCTGATTCCAAATATGTAATCCATTTTTCAAAATTCAAAACACAGAAGTGGAAGAAATTAATTTAAAATTAATTCCCATTGTTAAAACAAAAAGCGTGTTTTTAAGAGATAATAACTATCAAAAGATTGACACTTGTTTATGTCCGGTTTAATTGTAAAATTATGTCCAATGACAAAAATTGTATTAAATGGTAAAAATATATTATAAAAATACTTTAAAACCACTCAAATTCATAATATATCACTATTAATTATTTTGATTAAAAAATTTGTTTTTAATTAAAATTTATTAAATTTCACTATTCATTAAAATATATGTGTTATCTGAAAAGTTCAAAAATTTAACCCTAGGCTAAATTCAATATTCCGAATCAAAAAATGAAGTCCATTTTGAAATATAAATATATATATTTTCAAAAATTAGGTATTACTATTCATTACGACTAGTTTGATTGGTTATGGTATGTTAGAACTCGGTGTTGCGTACAACACACGCTGTCACATTATTCAAAGAGAAGTGTACCGTAGAAGCTTGGGGTGTTACATTCTCCCCTCCTTCAAATAATTTCGTCCTAGAAATTTCTAGAATATTATCGCATGAAAAGACTCGGTTGGTTCTTCATCATAAGTTCCTCGAGTTCCCACGTTGCCTCTTCCATCTTATGGTTTCTCCACAAGACTTTTACCAGACGAGTCGTCCAGTTTCTCAGTACTTGTTCTCTCGTATCAATAATCCTGACGGGCTCTTCACAATAAGATAGATCGGGTTTGAGTTCTAAATCCTCATAGGTGAGTACATGCATTGGGTCAGGCATTTATTTCCTCAACAGAGACACGTGGAACACATCATGAACTTTGGAGAGACTTGGCGGCATTGCCAATCGGTAAGCTACAACCCCAATTCGTTCTAGAATTTTGAAAGGTCTGATGTAACTGGGACTCAATTTACCTTTCTTACCAAAACTTATGCCTCCCTTACATGGATATACCTTCAGGAAAACATGATCACTAACATGAAATTCCAAATCCTTCCTTCGATTATCGACACAAATATTCTGCCTACTTTGAGCTGCATTGATGTGATTTTGGATAACCTTCACCTTTTCAATCATTTCCTCCACCAGCTCTAGACCTACATGTTTTCGTTCACCAACGTCATCCCAACAGGTTGATGTGTGACATCTCTTTCTGTATAACACTTCATATGGTGCCATCTGAATACTCGAATGGAAGCTATTGTTATAGGAAAATTCTACCAGAGGTAAATACTAATCCCACATACCCTGAAAGTCAAGTGAGCAGGATCTCAACATGTCCTCTAAGGTTTGAATAGTCCATTCTTATTGTCTGTCTGTCCGAGGGTGGTAAGCAGTGCTCAAATAAAGATCAGTATCCAGGGATTTCTGAAGACTCTTCCAGAATCTTGAAGTAAAACGGGGATCACGATCAGAAACAATCGATAGGGGTACTCCATGAAGTCTCACAGCTTCATTAATATATAGTCTTGCTAGACGTTCCAGGGGTAGATCTTCTCTTATAGCAATAAAATGTGCTGACTTGGTATGATGATCAGCAATAACCCATATTTCATCATTCCTTATAGGAGTCTTTGGTAGCCCCATGACAAAAACCATCGTAATATTGTCCCATTTCCACTCTGGTATGGGAAGAGGTTGCATAACTCTTCCAAGATGTTGCCTTCCAGCTTTCACTTGTTGACAAACCATACATCTTGACACAAAATCAAAAATCTCCCTCTCCATGTTGTCCCACCAAAAATGTTCCTTCAAACCTCTATACATTTTGGTGCTCCCAGGGTGTGTAGAGAAATTGGAACTATGAGCATCATCCAACAATTCCTTTTTTAGATCAGGTATATCGGGAACACAAAGTCTCTTCCAAAATTTCAAAATTCCATCTTCATAGACAAAGTCTCTCAATATCCCATCATTCACAGCATTAATCTTCTTTTGAAATTCTTCATCATCGGTCTGAGAACTCTTAATCCTTTCTAGTAAAGATGGTTTGGTAACCATTTGAAAAAGCATTGATGTTTCACCTTCCCTATTTATTCCCATGTCCATCTTAACTAGATCCATCAAAATTGGATCCCTTTAAATTCTCATCACCTTTAAAACTCCATGGTCTTTTCTACTCAAATAATTTACCACCTTGTTTACTTTCCCCAGGTGGAAGTGTTTCATACAATCATAATCCTTGAATAATTCAATCCATCTCCTTTTCCTCATGCTGAGTTCTTTTTGTGAGAAAATATACTTCAAACTCTTGTGATCTGTACAAATCTCGCATTTTTCACCATAGAGGTAGTGCCTCCATATCTTCAAATCAAAGATCAAAGCTGCTAACTCGAGATCATGAGTACGATAGTTTTGTTCATGATTTTTCAACTATCGTGATGCATAAGCAATCACCCTATCATTCTGCATAAGGACACATCCAAGTCCTTTCTTCGACACATCACTAAAAATAATGAACCCATCATTCCCAGATGGTAGAGTCTATATAAGAGAATTGACTAATCTTCTCTTCATTTCATCGAAACATTCTTCACACTCTTTTGTCCAAACAAATTTAACCCCATTACGTGTGAGATTCATTAATGGGTTAGCCAATCGGGAAAAATTCTGGACGAAATGTCGATAATAACCTGTTCACCAATAAAACTACGTACCTAAGTTATACTCGTAGGTGCTGGCCATTCTTGGATTTCCTTGTTCTTAGAAGGATCAACAGAGATTCCATCTTTATAGACAGTATGACCAAGAAAAGAAAACTCTTGAAGCCAGAATTCTCACTTGCTAAACTTCCCATATAATTCATTTCTTCTTAGAGTCTTCAGGATAATGCACAAGTGATTTTCATGATCTTCGTAGCTTTTAGAGTATACCAAGATATCATCAATAAATACCACCACAAATTCATCGAGATTCTCCTTGAAAACTCTATTAATCATATCCATGAATAGAGAGGGTGCATTAGTCAATCCAAAAGGCATTACAGTAAACTCGTAATGCCCATACCTGGTTCGAAATGCTGTCTTCGGAATGTCTTCCTTCTTCACATACAACTGTTGGTGTCCAGATCGATGGTCAATCTTTGAAAAGTATTGAGCTCCATGCAGTTGGTCAAATAAATCATCAATGCGAGGTAGGGGATACTTGTTCTTTATTGTTATAGCATTGACTTCCCTGTAGTCAATACATAACCTCATGGATCCATCATTCATTTTAACAAAAAGATCAGGGGCTCCCCATGAAGAAACACTAGGGCTAATAAATCGATCATTACTCAATTCCTCTAGTTGTTTATTTAGTTAGACTAATTCTACAGTGGCCATTCTATAAGGGGTCTTCGATATAGGCCTTGATCCAAGAATTAAATCAATGGAAAACTCAACTTCACGTTCTAGAGGATGTCTAGGTAAATCTTCTGGAAATACATCTACATATTCCTTCACAATAGGCACATTTTCTATTTGAACAATCCTTTCCTCACCCATAGTTATATCATTATCTTACTCCCCAATAATTGAATTTAGTTGAGCTACTGGGGCTGGATCAAGATAAGAATTAGGTGGTGACGATTCTTCTCTAAAGATAAGGTGTTCCTTATCATCATCATCATCATGAATCATAACCTCTTTCTTCTTACTATTAATCTTCACATCACAGTCCGAAAGCCAGTCCATACTGAGGATTATATCAAACTCAATCATAGGTATGACGATGAGATCTGCAGATAAAGAACATTTATGTGCTCTAATGGGGACTGATTCACAAAACTTTGTTGCAATGATACTTCCCTTAGGAGTTTTAACTGACAAATCCCTTGTTAAATCAAATTGGAAATATCTAATTTTCTTAGCAAACCGGGAAGATATGAAACAATGCGATGATCCAGAATCAAATAATGCATTTGATAAACTTGAGGAAACCATTAAATTATCTGTCACCACGTCTTTCGGAGCTTCTACCTCAGCAGTAGTGATAGCATAAGCTTGGCCTTGATCCCTTGGCCTTTTCTGAGGTAAGTTCTCCTGACGCTTAGGACATTCATTTTCATAATGTCCCATATCCCTATAATTGTATCACTGAACATTAGTAGCTTCCTTCTTCCCTTTGCCTTCACGAGAATGGTGGCCTTTTTCACCACAATTATAACAGACTCATGTTCCCTTCAAGCAAGTACCTGGGTGTTTCGTCCCACATTTACCACAGGATGGATATTAAACATTTCCCTTCTTCCCCTTATTTCCATTCCCAGATTGATCAGCAGGTCTCTTCTTATCTTGCTTTGCTTTAAAGTCATAAGACTTAGAGAATTCCTTTTCAGTCTTGATAGCACATGAGACAATGTCTTCGTACGACGAGAAGGATTGTGGGACTAATGCTCGACAGAGAAATGGTTTTAACCCATCAAAGAAATGATCAATCTTACTTCTTGGGTTATGTATAGAATCTCCAGCATACCTTTCTAACCTTGTAATGTTAGCCTTATACTTTGTGACATTCTCATCCTCCTTCTGTCTCAGACTTAGAAATTGCCTTTCCTTATCTGCTCGATGGTCGCAAGGAAAGTATTTTTCTAAAAACAGATCTTTGAACTCCCTCCATTCCATATTTTATACTTCATCATCTACTTTCATATTTTTAATCAATGACCACCATTGATCAGCATCTTTAGTGAGGCGGTAAACTGCCATGATAAATTTTTCCCTTTCACTACTCCCCAAAGCCTGATATATTTTCTCTAGGGAAAATATCCATTTCTTAGCTAGTAAGGGATTTGTACTCCCATTGAACGTTGGTGGTTATTTCCTCATGAATCGATCTATCATTGATCCTCCACGCTGCAGATCAGGGTGATCCATACGGGTAAGGTTATTATTCATAACCTGAGTGAGTTTTCCCAGTATGGTGATTAGCTGATCGGCACCAGTTGCATCACCAGCTCCACTATAATTATCTAGAGTAGGAGGGAAATCCCTACATGGAGTGCGTTCAGTGATACAGTTTCCATTTCTTCCACTAGCTGCCATTTCTAAACAATGGCATAAACTATATCAGTTTATGAATCAAAATACATAATCTCATACTTATAAAATACTTAACATAAATTGAACTATTTATGGATATAATCCATAATCATAAGAATTTTTTCTTTAAGGAAGTATATACTCATAAACCCTTCATAATGATTTGTAAATAAAATGAGAGTTATCCTAAGCATATCCCCCGGGAGTGTCATAACCAAGAGTACAGTAAGGCCTGTTGTCGTGCACCAGTTCCCGTTCGAGTCTAGATCAACGCGGTGTTTTCAGGATTTACCCATATGAAAATCTGTGCCAGAGCCACCTCTACCTTCTCGTATCTAGATAGGGATGTATTCCTCTGAAAACTCACAAAATCTCTACAATACCAAAATTCTAGGAAGTTCTTCAATACTAATCCTCAAAGTTCAGCTTAGGTCTACGTGCTCTAATCAGAGTTTATCTAAATCTAGCTTCCAAAGTTTTTACTAAACTTCCTTTTATAGCAACTGTAATGCCCCGACCCTAGTTACCAAGAGTCGGTGCATTATAACATTGGAATGATCATAAGAAAGATCAAATCTCGAAATAATGATTGGTTTAGTAGCCTTATAAACACTAGATATATTCATAAAGTTTTACATTACATCATAAAAATGAAAAGTACAACAATATAGTCTCCATATTCCACACTCATATCCCCACATACTATCCCTGCAGGTCATTCATAAATTACTTCTTCACATCCTGGGAAAAATAAAACATAGAGAAGGGGTGAGCTCAAATGCCCCGTAAGGATAACAATATAGCGGAAACTTTAATAAATAAGGATAAACAATTATGGTAGTGTATAACTAAAAAAAAGCCTTTTAAACTTGAACTTCAACATAGTATGGAAAAATTAAAATGAAATAATTCCTTTTACTTATTCACATGGATATTCTACTAATCGAATAATCACATGCAATAGCAATAACCACTTTCATAATTATGGAATGCATAATGCCAGACTATCATAACCACATATCCAAGGCCTCGTGCCAAGACTACAAATAAGAGTTTTCCAAGGCCTTATGAGAAGACACTAGTTTATCTCATGAGACCTACCAATACATCGAGGAGCTATAGCGGGCTCATCCCGTCACATATTAAGTCCAATGAATTCCCATATGAAAAGGTTTAAACATAACATAAACATTCGTATTAAAACTGGCATATGAAATGTCAATACTTTCACCAAAAACTATGAACAGTATAAAAATAGTACATCCAAAGTCTAACATATCACAAAACCTTCAATACAATATAGAATTTTTGTATCATAATAAATTAACTTCAAATAAGCGTAAAATCCATCAAAGGATGTTGACATAGATGAAATCAAAACTATTTTTAGAGAAATATCTATTTTTATTTTGAAAACATTTAAGAGTCTTATATTTATGAAATAAAACAATTTCTTTGAAAATATTCTTATAATATTGTAAGGGAAGCTTCGACGATTTTATAACAGTGGAAAATAGCCGCACCCGCCGTATAAGTTAAATAAAACATTCTTACCTTAATTTTGTTGAAAAGGTTAAAAAGACCCTTGTTTGGAAAACGACAGAAAGATTCCTTTATAAACCCATTATAAAAATTCAAAAAAGGGTATAAATTCCATTAACCCATATTCTAGTAAATAGTAAAAATGTTTTGAAATTTATTTTTAAGAAACATGGATGTGGATGATAATGAGATCCCAATAGATTATTACGTATAAACAACCTCGGATAATGAAGAGATTGTGAAATAACCCTTAACTTGTTATTTTCCTTGGTTGGGGTAGGTTATCCTCATTTATAATGGTAAAATAATTGATATTAAATTATACAAGAATCATATACATTAATATGATATCATATTTGATCTTTTAACATTGATTTATTAATAATATCTTAGTATTATCGATGTTTTGGGTGTTAACTTACTTGTTTTATTTTATATGTTTTTCTACGTAAGCCATGTTTATAATGGATAGGTTGTTTTCTAATCATATCCATAATGATATCAAGTCCTTATATACTATTATTAATCATCAAATGAGAATTATACATGAATGGATACGATGGAGAATGAATCTCATTGCGTTCGTGGAGACGGTAGTCCGTACGTACGCACGAGCGACAATATCATTCTTTTGATTTTAAAATAATATATAATAGGATGGTATATCATATATACAAAATCATTATCATGTTATGTTTGTTATTTACATGAATTACACATCATTATTATACCCATCCAAATAATAATTTATTGAATAACAATTACACCACGACGTGGAGACGGTAAGCCGTACGTACGCACGTATAGTGACATGTTATTCAAAGGATGGATAGAATACTGAATATGGTTGTACCATATTTATAACAACATCACAATATATATATGATACTGGAGTTATTATTTTAGAATGGTAATAACAAAGGAAAAAAGAAGTGTAAGAAGAAAAGAACTTGGAAAAGGGTGGTGAAATCATTACCTCTTCTTCGAGTTCTTCCTTTTGTTTTTGATCAAAAGGGCTCCATATGTTGGATTTCAGATCAAACTAAGGCCTCTAAGTTGTATTTAGGGAAGTTGGGAGAGTATTTGGGTAGAGTTTTGCCGAAACAAATGGCTTTGAAGGTTTGAAAAAATGAGAAGGAGGAGTGCCTTTTTGTAAGAGGTGTGAGGGCACCTTTGGAAAAGCTATAAATATTAATTTATAATAAATTAATATTCGGTTTCTAATATCTAAAAAGTTGATTATTTAAAGATTAAGGTGGTTATGGGTCGAAAACCACTGAACCAATATAATTTAGACAGGTTTGGGTTACTATATTAACCTTATCTTTTAGTATTAACTCTTAGTTAATTGGTTTGACAGTTACCATGTCACTTTGTATTTTTATATTATATACTTAATAAACAAACTATTTACATCCAAGATTCCCCCAAGTGGTCCATTAATGATACACCTATCATGATATAAGTCTCTTGGCCGATCCTTAGTTTTTTAGGAATTTAATATCAATTAATAATATAATATTTGTTTTAAAAACTCTTTTATGTCAATTTTGACACTATTCAATAGTTGATTTTTGTGAAACTTATAACAGAATTATTACTTCAAAAAAAGTTAATTAAATAAATCCTAATAAGTTATATTAACCAATAAAATTAGTTTAATTCAATAAAAGTCTCAGATTATATTTATTTGGGTATTTATAATATCAATTATTTTAATTTTTCACTATTATGGTAATTACTGCATCATTATTGTGTCATAAATAAATTAAATTATATAATGTATAAAAATTATAAATAAAATATAATTATTTAGGAAATACTTTCAGATTTATAATAAATATTTATAGTCTAAAATCCAACATAGATAACCCTATTTAAAAATTGTTTTTCTAAAATATATATGCTTATGTCATTTTTGTACTTATTTTAACTTAACTAAAATAATGTGTCCCTATCACCTAAAAGTGGCTCCATGGAGTCCCAAAATAGACCCAAAGATGCCTATGGTCAAACATGTATCAACCAATATGTCTAGGACACGTTTTAGGGTAGCTTAGTATTGTTATAATATGATTTTTAACCCTTATTTACTAGATTTACCCTTTCACCATGGTAAATAAAATATTTACCGTAGTAATTATTCAAAATGTCTAAAAATAAAAGTTAACTATTCACACAATATGAAAACTATGATTCCAAATATGGAATACATTTTTCCAAATTCAAAACATAGAAGTGGCAGAGATTAATTTAAAATTAATTCCCATTGTTAAAACAAAAAGCGCGTTTTTAAGAGATAATAACTATCAAATGATTGACACTTGTTTATGTCCGGTTTAATTGTAAAATTATGTCTAAGGACCAACATTGTATTAAACGGTAAAAATATATTCTAAATATACTTTAAAACCACTCAAATTCATAATTTATCATATTAATTATTTTGATTAAAAAAGATGTTTTTAATTAAAATTTAGTAATTTTCACTATTCATCAAAATATAAGTGTTATCCGAAAAGTTTTAAAATTTCACCCTAGGATAAATTCGATATTCCGAATCCGAAAATTAAGTCCATTTTGAAATATAAAAAATATATATAATTTCAAAAAGTAGGTATTACTATTCGTAACAGCTAGTTTGATTGGTTATGGTGTGTTAGAACTCGGTATTGCGTACAACACACGCTGTCACATTATTCAAAGGGAAGCGTACCGTAGATGCTTGGGGTGTTACAGCCTCGGAGTCCCCAAACTGAGACTCTTCCACTAGGTGCAACAAGGAGGACTACACCATCATCTGAAACAAATAGCCTCTAACACCTTCTATCCTGGCATCCATGAGCAAGGCAGACACCTCTCCCATTGCCTTCCAAGCATCAGTGGATTCCTGAACTACTTCCTGATGCGACTTCCTGCTTAGTGCATCAGCCACAACGTTGCCCTTACCTTCAGTGTAAGATATCTCAAAGTCATAGTATTGGAGAAACTCGACCCATCTCCACTGCTGTAGGTTGAGGTCACGCTGGGAGAAGATATAACGTAGGCTCTTGTGATCTAAGAAGACCACGAAGCGCTCCCCAAAGAGGTAATGTCTCCACAACTTTAGTGCAGACACTACTACTACAAGCTCTAGGTCATGGGTGGCATAGTTACGCTGGTGAGGGCGTAACTTCCTAGACCCAAAAAAGATCAATCCCTTCTTCTATATCAACAGGAACCCCATACCAAGGCCAGAAGCATCACAAAACACCTCATACAACAACCCTTCCTCTAGAAAACTGAGTATGGGAGCACTGGCCAACTTATACTTCAGGTAGTCGAAATCCTTCTGGCATTGCTCGCTCCATAGGAAGACTTAGTTATTCCTAGTCAAAGCTTTCAATGGAGTAGCAACTCGAGAGAAGTCCAAAACGAACCTCCATTAGTAACCTGCTAACCCCAGGAAACAACGAACTTCTTCCACTCTCTTGGGTGCTTCCCAAGAAACAACTGCCTCCACCTTCGATGGGTCCACTGACACTCCATTCCGAGACACCACATGCCCAAGGAAGTATACTTCTGGCATAAGGAACATAAACTTCAACAATTTCCCATAAAGCTGGTGGTGTCGAAGGAATTCCAAGACTGCCCTGAGATGGTCAACGTGCTCCTCATCCGATCTTGAGTAGATCAGAATGTCATCGACAAACACAACGATGAACCAGTCTAGAACCTCTCAGAAGACAAAGTTCATTAGACCCATGAACACAGATGGTGCATTCGTTACTCCAAACGGAATCACTACAAACTCGATGTGCCCATACCTGCACCTGAAAGCCGTCTTCGAGATGTCACTGTCCTTTACCCTCAGCTGATGATATCCAGATCGTAGATAAATCTTGGAAAACCAACTTTCTCCCCTCATTTGGTCGAATAGATCATCTATCCTTGGAAGGGGGTAACGGTTCTTGACCGTTACCTGGATCAACCTTCAGTACTCTTTGCATAACCTCAGACCACCATCTGCCTTATTCACTAAAAAAACTAGAGCACCTCATGGTGATACGTTGGGTCGAACAAAACCATTCTCCATCAGATCATCAATCTGAATCCGCAACTCCCGCAACTCCGAAGGTACCATCCGATAAGGGGAAATCAAAATCAGACGGGCACTAGGATGTAAGTCTATCTCGAACTGAACGTCACATCGGGGGGGGGGGGGGTAGAGCCACAACCTCCTCAGGAAAAACATCGAGGAACTCCCCAACAACCTTTGGTACATCCATCATCTCTGTATTAGCTGGAACCACTGATTACCCACCTAACAAGGAAAGGAGAGGCTTTACATGCCGGCTTCCCACCTGATATCTCCTCTCGCCAAACAAAGATATGCGCTGCCCATCCACATCGGAGAACACGAATCTTCTCCGGAAGCAGTTGATAACGAAACTAACAGAAAACAACCAATCGATGCCTAAGATGACATCATATGGATGCATCTGTAATAGAAGAAGGTCCCCACTAGATCGATGTGGTCCCAACGTCAGCCCACATCCCTGGAAAACACATGATATGATGGTCTGGCCTCCAACTGGTGTACTTAGTACCAGTGGTATGGAAAGTCTCTCTAGGTCTAGTCCCAAAGCATAGGCTAGAACATGTGCAACAAAGGAGTGCGAAGCTCCCGAATCGAACAAAGCAGAAACAAGAGTGCTGAACAAACAAATCGTACCTCACACCACCTCTTGTCCTACTGGAGCTGCCAACTCTGCTGCGTGTTACGGTCCATGCCCAGCTCCTCTGCCTCCCTGATGTCGTCCACCAACCCGACCACACCCTGGTCGAGGTCCCTGAGGAACACCCTGAGGTCGGTCTCCTCCTGCAAAGTCTGCCCTTGGAGGAGCAAGGTCCCCCTGCTACTGGAAGGGCCTCGTCGACAACTGGTGCTGCTGAGGTGGGAACTGAACCTGCCCACCTACACCGTATTGAGATCGGGTTGGGCACCGATTCTGAACATGCCCGAATCCTCCACAAGAAAAACACCTCGGTCCTGGGCTCGTGAAAAAGGGATGAGGACCCGAAGATCTGAACTGGAACTGCTGGGGCCTGATCCCCACTGGGCTGAACCTGAATGGTCCCGTTGCAGGAGACCTGCTACTGACTGCCTTCCCCTTCGACGAACCTGGCTGGTTCCCCTCTCGGGGTGCACCTCCCAGGGAGTGAAACCACTTTACAACCTCTGCCTTCTTCTATACCACCAAGTACGTCATAAGGGAGAAGGGGGTGACAACATATTGGAGCGAAGGACAAAGCGCCTCCTCTAAACGTCTCACACGAGACTCATCTTCCGGAAAGAGATTCAGATCAATGCACAATAGATCCTTGAACTTGATCCCCAGCCCTCGTACTGACATAATCCTTTGCTGAAGGGAGAGTAACTCCTATAACTTCTTCGCCTTGATCATGGAAGAAAGGAATTCCTCTCAGAATTCCTTCTCAAAGTCAGCCCACAGAACCTCTTCCTCTATCCTCTCTCCGAGGTAAAGCATCCACCACTGTCGCGCCGCACCTCTCAGCTGACTGACTACTAGGGGAACCCAGTACTCCCTCAGAGCACGGATCAAGGTAAAAGTGATCCCTAGCTCCCCAAGCCACCCCTCTATCTCCGTATCCGAAGTACCACCCTCATACTTCTTGAGGGTCTGTCACTGGAAAAAACGGAGAGTCTTCTGCCACTGGCTATCTTCCTCTTCTCGGTAAATACTCTACTAATCGACCACCTGAATCTGCTGGGCCTCGGCCGTCTGAGCCACCCGGGGACGATGGCCAGGTGCCATAGCTGTACGGTAAACAAATATCGCCTAATCCCAAGTAGTAAGGAAAAACTCAAAGTTTTATTTTATCATTTTATTTCAATTCCTTTCCCAGAACAACAAAATCAAGTAAAACACAATCATGATGATTCATGTACCTTCCCTAGGGTCTCTACCATGAAATAAAAGTAGTCTCACTTGGTCGTTCGGTAGGCTTAGAGTCCTTGCATCAGATCACGGGGGGCCCTAAAATCCCGCATCCTATCTGGTCTTCCCTGGCCTATGTCACACATCATGATTAACTAACATTGTCGCCCTACCATCCCATGCAATCCTCACTGTGCCTAACTCCAGACTTCATCTTATCTCTCAACCATCACCTCTGATACCATTCTATCATGACTCCCTCCCTCCAAAGATGCCCCTCTTGAGCTGGCAATGGTGAAAGGAAGATAATGACCCTCGAGTCCCGCCTCCAGTAGGCCCCGGGGCGGCAACTACCAGCAAGGGTATGAGTTTTCACAAATATGGGAGGCATTACCCTTTTTATTATTTAGGATCGGGAAATAGGACAAGTCAACCACCAAATAGGAAAAGAACAAGTGTAAATAAATAAACCCAAACCAAGCCCACATGGATGTTTAAAAAATTTTATAACAAGGTACAAGTACAAGAATGATCTAAGTAAAATACCAAATGAAAACAAAAGCACAACAACAACAAATCCAACTGTCCGACTAGTAGGGTCCTGCACAACCCTAGCAGTCCTCATGGAAACCTGAAAGTAAACGTAGGGTGATCATACATGTATAATCAGTAGGGAAACCTAAACCCCTCGTGCAAAAGTGGGGAGACATCCTAATGTCCCGTGAGAACAACAGAAGAAACCTAGCAAGGAATTCTATCCACCCAACCTCACTGGCCACACTCACAAAAAACACAATCACAACAGGTAGTAGTATATAAGAACAAGAGTATTGGGTATCCCTCACCATTTCCCTTTAGTTAGATGCTCTTCCTAATGGTGAACGTCTTGATGCTGCCACACTCTCCCCGCCCGCACACACCTGGGACTCAAAACCGTGTATCCTGCCCGCACACACCTAGGCCTCACCACCGAGTATCCCAGCCCGCACACACCTAGGCCTCATAACCACATATCCCCTACCGCACACACCTGGGCCTCACAACCACGTATCCTACCCGCACACACCAGGGCCTCATCCCAAAGATTATTGGGAAACAGTAGAACCTGCCCGAATAGTCCTGGGCTAAAGCCACCCCAATCAAAACCTACCCGTAGAGTCTTAGGTGTAATGTCACCTCAAGCCATCATAGCCTAGGGGAGAATGAGTAGGAAGGAGCTACTAACTAAAGGAAAAACACCATCTCCCATGAAATGGGAGTGTTCGGCTCTAAGTGCTCAACATGGGTGGGAAGTGATAAAACACAAAAGATACAGATATATATATATATATGTATACAAAACACACATCCTAACCTATGGATTCTAAATAGAGAAACTGAGCGCGTGCCTCGAAACTGCTACTATGAAGCATGCATACAACAAACAACCCCATCCCCATTCAGGTTTTCACGTTTCAGCAGAATTAGTTTATTTAGTTCCTTAACTACTAAGAAACTATCCACAACCAACCACATCAATCGTTCATAAACATATCCCTGCCATTCCACAAATCAATTTACAAAAACACAAGAAGCACAACCAAGACCTTCTTATCAACCAACCAACCCCATTGATTATTAATCTCGTTCCATTACCATGACCCACCATTTATTAACTCTTCCACTTTTTATTTATTATTCACAACCCACTGTCTGTTCACATTCAAAACCAACACTACAGCCCCGCTGCCAACTTCCATAACCACAACTGCACCGTACATCATTATCCCTTTAATACCATTTATCACAGCCCTGCTGCCCGTTACCAACACAACATTTACACCGACCCACAACCAAGTCAACCGCAGCCCCGCTGCTCACCCTATCCACAACAAACCATAAACACCCCCATCACATGCCACATATCCAAGAAAACACCCACATGTTCATTATTCCATTTTGTTTAACCGGGGTGATCACACAAGGATTCAAGATTTTAAACAGTAAACATTACATGATTAACCAATTTCCACATTCAACAAAGTTTCCATCCATAATAAAATCAAGAAGGAGAGGGAATCATTTAATTTTGTAAATAAAGTCCCCCAACGACCGTGATTTTCAGTAAGTAGAAGCTCATTGAATTCACAACCTAATATCACAGGATATAATGTAACATCAATCACAACTTTCCAACCCTGTTATATAAGGCAGTTATTATATTTATTAAACCAGATAAAAATTATTTCAAATAAACAAGAGAACACCCACCCCACATGATGCACAAACTAGAAGGACGAAGGTAAGATCCCAAATTTAATAGGTTCTGATCGCAACGCTCCCCCAAATCAACATTAGAAGACATCCATCCGCGTTCGTCACTTCCGTCAAGTCCCAGAGAAACCTCCTCAGGTGGATGTCATAAAGGAAAGGCCAAAGGAAAGACAATGAATCTAATATTTTAATATCCTCCTTGTCGTTACGATCCCATGGCCACTGACGGATCGTAAATCAGAGCTCAGACGAAGAATTTATGGAAGAAAGAGCCTTTGATTATCTTGGGAGAACTCTGCTCAGAGGAAACGGGAGGAGAGGGGTGAGTTTAAAGGAGGAGGGGACCCCTCCTTTTATAGGCGAGAAAAGAAAAAGTACACAGCGTGTACTTTATGGTACACGACGTGTACTCGGTTATTTCACACGGTCTCAATGCGGCTTCCAACACGGCTCCGCGGCCGTTGACTGGTCAACACACGGTTTGAGGGTAACACATACGCGGGGAGGGACTACATGGCGTGTAGTTTGGACAGAAGGTGTGTAACCATTTATTGCACACGACAAGGAAACAACTCCATCATGGAAGACCGTCATTGACTGGTAACGCGTACGTGGGGAAGGACAACATGACGTGTAGTATCAGACACACGGCGTGCACCCTGTTGGGCGGAGAAAAACGGGAAGGATGACAAGAGGGGGGTGAATTTCCTTTTAAAAAACGATTAACAAATTAAAATCAAAGTTATAAGTGCAGCGGAAATAAAAGAGGCAAGACACAAAAAATTGATAACGGAGTTCGGCCAAAAACCCGGCCTACGTCTCCGCTCCCAACTCAACCGTTGAGAGATTCTATCGCTTGCTTTTCAATGGTTTTAGCAAGAAACCCACTAGACTTTACAGGTAGTCTAGAACCTATTACAGCTTGCTTTTATATGGTTGAGCAAGAACCCACTAGCCTTTTTAACGGGTGAAGGCTAGCTCACCGATGATTCAAGCCTTTTGAAAGGTAAGGCTTGACTAACCTCTTCACACCTTGAAGGTGGTGTGAGAACCCAAAAGAGAGAGGATGAGAGAATTGGGAGTTTGTAGGCACAAACTCAATTTTAAGCTCAAAATAAATAAAACAAGAAAAACCGTAATGGGGAAGTCTTGGGCGCCAGAGGATTGATTGGAGTTGATGGAGGGCGCTCCCAAGCTTCTTTGGTGGAGCTCCTTGGATGTGGAATTGAGTTGGAGCTATTGGGGTTCCCTTGGAGGAATGCGTCGGTGGTACGCCAAATGATCAACAAGGTGTCTGTGGGCTTCCGTATAGTTCCGGTTATGTTTCTTAGGCTTCCGGGAGATCAAGTTCCTTTATTTATAGAGGGGGAACCCTCATATGGCCTTTGGAGGTCTTCGGAGCCGTTGGAAAGGGCTTCGGAGCCGTTGGGAGGCAAGTGGACCAGCTGGTCAAAAGCCCAACGGCTAGTTTGACTGGCTCCACTGGCTGACCGGTGCTGATCCACCGGTTGGCCGGTGTGTGCAAAATGGAGATGGTTTCGGGCTCAGGCTCCACCGGCTGGCCGGTGCTGAGGCCACCGGTTGGCCGGTGGTGAGGCAGTAGCTTCCTCTTCTGTGCAGGTGCCACCGGCTGACCGGTGCTGAGGCCACTGGTTGGCCGGTGCTGAGGCAGTGGCTCTGCCTTCTACCCAGTGTCCATCGGTCGGCTGGTGGTGAAGCCACCGGTTGGCTGGTGGACTGAATTTCAGTCCATTTTAGCTTTCCTTCTTGGCCCAAATCCTTGGCAACTTTTTGCCTATCAACACAAACACTTAAAACAAGATTAGAAACATAAGAGGGCGATTGTGATCATGAAAATTAAACCACGAGGGGTTCGTGAGGTACAACAATCTCCCCCTATTTTGATGATCACAATCACCAAAACATACAATGTAAAAATGAAATAAAAGGCATGCTTTAAAAGATTTTTCCCCCAATCAATCAAGAATTTCTCCCCCTTTGTGATTATCAAAAAGCACGGGGCATAAAACTTGATTGAGGGATAATGTTTGAAAAACAAGACGGAGATTTTAAACCAATGAAATTTTTGATATTATGAATTGAAAGTTTAGAATCGAAAATTGAAATGAAAGTTTTGAATGAGAAAATTGAATAACAGTTTGAATTGAAAGTTTTGAAAAGAAAATTTTGATGCCAAGTGTTGAAATTGAAAGTTATTGAAAATAAAGTTTTGAAATGAAAGTTTAGAAACAAATGATTTTAAACTATCCTAACTCCCCCTAAATAAAAACAACAAGTCACCGGGGAGAGGTTTTTGAAACCGAAATAAATTTTGGGCCGGAGAGACTCGCTAATAGGGATTTTTCAATCCACACTTGTCTAGTGGCGGGTCTTCTCCTATAAAATTCATCATTGAAGAAAATAATTATGGGGCGACCATACCGGGCATTTTTGCAATTACATTCATAGATTAAGTTCCCGGGTTTTTTGCAATAGTTACAAAATTTAAAACTAGAGCTCCCCCTTACAAAAACAGTTGGAGCATGGGAGGAGGAAGTTTGGTTGGTGTAGCCAAGTCCATGTGTGGTTCTAGATATACGTTGGGAACCTAGTAGTTGGTTAAGATTTTGTTCCCCTTGGGTGAACATAGCTAAGGATTCCCTTAAATCTTTGATAGTTGATTCCATGGAATCAATATCGGGAAGATTTTGGATTTTGAGGGACATCTCTTCCTTCTCTTTGAGAAGTTGCTCTTTTTCGGAAGACAATCAACATGTGGTTTATATACAATACCATAAATCATCAAATGAAATGGATGAGTTTTTAAAGAGAGATATAAATCATATTTTAAAGAAAACAATCAACATTTATTGTAATGTTTAGTGTATGATATTGTATGATACAACTTGTGTAATGAACTAAACATTAATCAAGGTAATTTATCACATATTATAGTATTGTCATATATTATAAGTCATATAAAATATCTTAGAGTCTAGAATAAAACAATTATAATTGAAAATTTAATGAAATAATGAGGAATTTATAGAATTTAAGTAACCTATATCGATGATATAATAACACGAACATTGGAATATTAATCTGAACTTTATGAATATTGTACTAGAAAACATTAATAGTAGCCTCACCCCTGAACATATAAATAATTTATAGGAATATTATAAATGAATGTATTATATAATTAAATCAATATATATATATATATATGTAAATACAAAAAAAATTAACAATTATGAATTGGTATTTTTACTATTCATAAATATTTTAGTACAATTTTATGATTTATTTAAATATTTAAATAAAAATGAGTATTCATAATATAAAACCATAAATCCACATTTTGACATCTAGTGGTTTAAATATAATTTTATTACACCTTTTTCAAACATTCAAAGTGTCATAAAAGAAAGAATATGTTTTTATTTTTTTGATTAAAATTTATTATAATTAAAAGATATTTATTAATATTTAGAAAATTATTTTCATCAAATGAAGTTCAATTTTCAATTCTAAATGATGATAAATTATTAAGTTAGTTTTTTTCGATTTTCTTAAAATAATTGATTTTTATAAATAGTAACGTACCATAATTGACAATAATAAAAAATACATGAATATGAAGCAATGGATGATTTAAGGCTGATGTTAGCCCCTAAATCATGAAATATACTTTTTTATTTTGATATTATTAGAGACAATTACCAATATATTCATACTCCTAATCCATAATTGTAAACTAATGAATATAAAAATTAGAAAACACTCCTCTCTTCCACTATAAATACATCTTATCAACCCTCATATCCACACAACTCTCAATGTTTGATCATCTCCAAAATTATTGGAAGTAATATTCCTCATACCCTTCCACATGTCTAGTATCTATTGTTCTAATCAAAAGAACAAAACCATTTCCCTATGGAGGTTTAGATGGGGGATTGATTTATGGGGAAAATCCCCTTCATTTTACTTGTAATATCTTTTCATTTCCATCTATTTTCTTCTCTTATTCATATCTTATCTTACCCAGGAGGGATTAAAACTCAATTATGTTTGATATTCTTCAATTATATCATGTTATATTATGATATATAGTAAAAATCATTTCCCTCTACTTTATTACATTAAAAAGGAAATGGTTGTTCGTGATCTGTCAATTTACCATCATCAGGGGTAATGAACTATAATTTTTCATTAATACCTTAAAGGATATTTATAAAAATAATATAATATATGAAATTAAATTTAAATTTTGTATAACATTTTTAAGAACTTCATGTACCTTATAAATATAATACTAAATGATTAAACAAAATGAGTTCACTATTTTCAAAAAACCACCAAAGTCAACCTAAAATCGTTCATCATTAAAATTATTTTAATCATTAATCCTCATACCATATAATAATGTTATTTATAATATCATTTAAACATCAAAAATATAATTAACAAAATAAAATTACAATTCAATATATTTATCCAAATTTTACATGAAAATCCATTCACATGTATAAGTAAACCAATCGGGAAAACTATGAAAATGAATGCTCCTGATTGACTAAATTGACTACATTTATCATAAAAATACCATACATGGACTCAATAAAAACATAAATGAATCAAATAAATTTAAATATGGATTTGGATTTTTTATGACATTAATGTTATGTAATTATACATGATATTAAATTGAAAAAAGCATACAGACTCATGGATAAATGAATTATCAAACCCAACTCTCATTCATTGTTGTTTCACTCTTTCACCCAATTATAGTATTAATACTATTTAAATATTATTTATTTATATTTATCATACCTTTTATAGGATATAAATTTTTTCAACTTGTTTTTATGAAAAACATAATGTTTTCCATAAAACTCTACATTCAAATACAAGTTGTTTATTTCTCGAGATTGTTTCTTCTTCACTAAAGGTTGATGATTCATATGGAAATAATGTTGTTCCCTCTTTAATTTAGGAAACTAATGTGTATGAATTTATGATGTATGAAATGAAATCCATTTCCATTCATTGGTTATTATATATATAAGATTTATAAATCTGGCAGGCATGATAGTGAAAATTTTATAATGTGATTGGTGCTCTAAGAATTTTATAGTGCAATGTTATTATTATAATGTGACATGTGTGCCCAACAATATATATTACTGTAATGCATTGGAATATTTTATAAACCTCATGAGAAAATGTGAAATATTCATGAAAATTATGCTTGAATTTTAACAGTCATGTGTAGTAATTGACCACTATGACATGATTTTTGATTTTTATGCATTGACACATTCCATAACTATTTAAAATGATTACTTTCATAATTATGATCTTATTCCTGTTTAATTATGATAATTATTAAACTCAAATCTTTCTATACTATTCCAGGAACTTGTATATCTTCTTAACAAGCTTCTAGATCACTTTTTTTTTGATGTATATCCTATTTTTATTACATGTACTAAAGGGAATTAAATGGACCATAAGAATCCAGATAAGAATGAATTAAATAAATATATATGTTATATTTAATAAATCATACATATTGTCATAATTTTCCCTAGTCCCTTACACCTTGGATCCTTGTTGTGCAATTATATTATGTTGACAGTACTTAAAAATATGTAATAATATATTTATGATAAATCATGTTATATATAGTTTTCATCATAGAAAAAATTTAGATAATTTCATAATATAGATTTGAAATCCTATGATAAAACCCTTATAATGAGACTATAAATGTATAATCACCCAATAATCTTTATATTAAAAAATTCCAAACAAATTTATCAAAAAATATATTCTTTAGATTTAATTTAAAAAATGAATAAATTATTTATTCATGAATTATAGAATCATGATTTTGTATATTTTCTATTATAGAAATTGGTTTGTTCTAAGAATAACCAAGAAAAATGACTTTGTGAGTGACAATGTATTGATTGCCTAAATGACATCCTCAATTCCTTGGGATGTGGAGTTAAAAATTTGATATAGACGATTACCTAGCTATCTCATGTTATGAACAAAAACATAAATATTGTGGAATATTTGACTACACCAAATAGGGATAAACGGGAAATTGATTGTTTTATACACCAACATCCCATGATATTTAGTGTATCCCCTAATTAATTAGTTGAAGAACAGTGGGTCAACTCAATAAATGAAATATTTTCTGTTCATCACTATTCTGATTTAGAGAAGTTGAATATTGGTGTTTATTATCATGATGGAGATGCAAAGTAATGGAGATTGTTGATTAAGAACCTAATGTAGTGGGAGAAAATTATTAGTCTGAATTTAAAGACATTAATGTCATGATTCCTTAAAAGTATTTCCCTCTTACTCTTCGAACACCGATTGATAGATAATTCATATTTCTGAATATAATGGATGGTGAATCCTTCATGGACTATGAATAAAATATCAAAAGGATTTCACTATATGATTCATGATTTTTTATCTACAATGATAGAAAAATTAATAAATTCTATAGTGGTATAAAACCACAAATTCGAAAGGATTATTAAATTTATGACCTTGGGAGATATAAATATGTTGTTCTATGTGATCTCAACATATACATAGATTTTATATAATGGTCCCATGACTATTCTGTTATGGAAATTATTATGTAGTTTCATGAAATACGATATAATGATAATGGTGGAATGATAAATTTAACACACTTTTCTCAAATATCTGGGAACATGAATCACGAGAACATCGTCAATGGGATTGGGAAATAGATCAAATGTGGGAGTGGAGATAACCATGATCATCAATTTTTAAAATATATGAGGAAGTAAGATAATGTAGTGAAATATAGGATATCACAACCCAGGGTCCAATGCTACTATATTATGGAGAAATATATATATAAAATCTAGTGCACTAAACCTAATATTCTATAGGGTTATCAAAATCATTATCCACCATTAAAAAAAGAGAAATATAAGGATTATTCCATTACTATAGTAGATGTATGTAAACAAAATGAAGTCATTAAAGTTAAACATATTATGCACACAAGAATGAAAAAAAACATATTTGATTTTGGTTCTACTCATTCCATTTTTTCATGAATGTTTTCTAGAACTATTGAATCAAAGACATGAAACATTGAGGTTGAGATATCTGTAAAAACTATAAGTGGTGAAATCATTGTAACCCATGTTTTGGACCTTAATACTATTGGAATATATGGGAATATTATTCCAGTAAATATCATAATATTTACCTTAGTAAAATTTTATGTTGTCATTTGAATAGATAGTATCTAATTATATATATCACATATCAACTACAATGAAAAGGAATTTTTTTTCTCATTATCAACCAACCAATTATCCTTTAAAAATTAATTGAATATAATGAATATAGTTTTGAATATCTATCAACATTGTGGGGGGTATATTCCCCCTGAAGAATCATACACTGCTCAAATAGTTGATTAAATGGAATTTAGCAACCTTGGGGAGATGACCTTCATGTGGGAATGCAATTATAAATTTTTACAAGAGTTTCAAAGAATCCCCCATGATCATGGGGTATTTTTACAATAAAAATCATATGTGGATATATTGGTCTATCAATGTGTCACAATTGGATGAGACCTATTTAATTAGAGTAGTTAAAGATGTAGTAGCATGAATCAATGAAAAAATGGTTTATATTTCCTTGTGAATCACCTTTGGGTACACCAATACTCTCTGTCAAGAAGAATGACATATCAATTCCTCTGTGTATTGATAATCTAGAACAAAACAAGATCCCCATAAATAAAATGTTTCCTCATCCATGGATTGATTACTTGTTTGATCATCAATGGGGAGATTAGTACTTTCCAAAAATAGATCTCTATTTTGGAAAGCACAAACTAATGGTGATGAAAGAATAAATTTATAAGAGTACATTTTGTACATGGTATGGGCACTATAAGAATCTGATAATTTCCATTCGACATATTAATGACCCAACAATCATCAAGTATTTAATCAATAGTGTCTTTATACAGTACCTAAAAAAATACATAATAGAGTTTATGAATGATATGATAAATAATTCCAATTACAAGGATAAAATTATGAATACTTAAGGCTTGTGTTGTCAAAATAAATGAATTATAAGATGTATGATATGTCTATAAAGTGTTACTTTTGAATGTCGCAATCCACATTATTTGGACATGTGATCATAAGTGAGGTAATTTCTATCAACCAATAAAAAAAATTAAAATTGAAAAATGTCCCTGTATATCTATTGTGTTGGAAATCAATAGTTTTCATGGATTATCATGGTTCTATCTATGGTTAGTGCGAAATTTTTCATTATTTTTAATCCCACTTAATAATTAAATAAGAAAAGCATTAATGTATGTATACAAAAATGAATGTGATGAAATATTCTATGGGTAAAAGAACAGGAATATCACTACACATGTACTCATATTTCCAAAAGTTGGAGACAGTTTTTTGATATACATTGATGATTTAAATAATTGTTTTGGTTTTATACTCATGAAAAATGATAATGTGATAGCCTATGCCCCACATAAGTTGACATTACATGTGTAAAACCTCCTAATAATTTTTCTTTAACAAGAAGATCTAGGATTTTCTTATAAAATGAAGTTACAGACCACTGTGATAAGATGTTTTTCCTATGTACCGATCAAAGATCATAAATTATATATTAAATTAGAAGGATGTAATCATATGTAAAATGTGGCATATATATATATATATTTAAAGACTATAATTTACCTATTCACTGTCATCTTGAAAAGGAGAAAAAGGTTCTTAATTCTCAAATCATAAAATATCCTAATTTTTTATCAATGATTCCAATTCAAAAAGAAAATATATTCATGGATATGAAAAAGAGAAATTTGGATATAATATTAATGTGAAATACTTCCTCACATGTGAAAATTATTTCAAATCCATCTTACAAATAGATGATTTAAGAGGTGATAGAAGATGATCTGGAGTTACAAAACAATGTGAATGCAGTATAGGATGTGATGTTTCAAGAGTTCTATATCGATGTTTATGTTGTGATTTTTTTTGGTATGATCATTTGTGTGCCTTCATCATCGGGTATAATGAATGAACTATTGGATAATTAACATAGCATTACTTTCTCTATCAATACGAGGAGTGGAAATATGTACTATGATCTTAGTGAAGACATATGAATGGACAACATGATGAAAGATATTTCATAGTATATGTCAAGGAACATCATTTATCAAGAAGTTGATGTAGAGTGAAAAAAAAACGTAGGGATAACGAAAAAATTTCATATTCCAATGTGGAAATTGGAGAATGTCACTATTTACTTATTCAATGTAATTATAAATACATCCTAAAGAGACAATGAGATATGTGTTGTGGTGGAAGAACTCAACATGGCTTCTCGTAATGGAAATATTTAGGAATATCTCTCTCCTGAACAAATTTAACAGATACATGTAATGGAAGTGGTCCATGTTCATGTGGTTCTACTCTATATTTTGTATTATCTTGATACCAGGTTAACGTCTAGATTATGTGTGATTCATAAAAATGAATTGAGTACTAAATTAAATATCAGCATGACCTATCCCCACAAAACTGATGGCCAACATTAATGGAATATTTATAATCTGAATAAATTTTAAGAGCCTACTTATTATAATTAAAAAGTGTACGAGATCAATATATTTTGTTGGTTGAATTATCATACAATAATAGCTTGCACACTTGTATTTATATTTTTATATGATGATATAAAAAGAATGTGAATTAGAACCCTATACTATTTGGATGGAGATGGTGATCGAAAACTAATTGGACCTGATTTTTTGAATGATATGAAAAATATGTTTCAATCTATCCAGAAACATATCATAGATGGTCAGAGTCATAAATAGTGATATGTTGTAAACAATAGATGTGAATTGGAGTTCAATGGTGGAGATAATATGTTCCTTTATATATCACTATGGAAGAGAGTCATATGATTTGGGAAGAATGGGTTGTTAATCTCAAGGAATATTGGCCCCTTTCAAATCCATGATCACCTCAGATTCGTTACCTATCATCTTCCTCATCCATCTTTTTTGGTTCATGTACATGATTTGTTCATATTTTCACTCCAATAGAAGAACATAATGGACACTCAAATGTACGGATCTCAATGATTTTATATTTAGAAGATGTTATCTCTTTTGAGGACTACACAATAAAGATTATGGTCTAGTGAGATAATGTTAAGCACAACAAGAGTACCCAACTTTTGAAAGTGTTGCGGAGGAACCATATGTATGAAGAGGAAATATGGGAACCAAAGGAGGTGAGGAAGGATAAGTTCCCTTACTTGTTTATCTAAAACTGAATTTTGATGAAGATATTTCAAAACAGTGGAATAATGTAACGACACAAATGTTTATCAATGGAATTTCTCCCACAATAATGTATTTTTTCAAAGTATAAATATCATAAAATCTCTTAAATTATATAATTAAATATTTATATTTTAATGACACATTAAATTATAAGTATTTCTAGAAGTTAACGAAACAATAATGATGAAATATTATAATGAACTGGAGAATAATAATATGACCATAATAAATAGTACATCATGAAAAGGAATAGTATCTCAACCCATGAAAGTGTAACAAAATTTTGGATTTTTCTAAATTAAATTTCGGTAAAATTATATCATAGTATATGTATGTAAATATTTGATAAATTATTAATGTAGTGATGATATATTTATAACTCATTCATAATTAATTATATTTATAAGATTAATTTAATAATTTTAAGAAATTTTTTTTTTCATAAAATGTATCCATATATTTATATTTTTATGTATTATTTGTATATGTTAATTTTTAGATACCTTAAGTAATTTTTTAAAGTGTCATAAAATTCGTTATAATTCAAAAATTGTTTTTTAGAATAAATTATTATTTTAATTGAAATTTAGATTATACATATATATAAAATTATTTTCTGAAAATTTATTTCATTTGTGAATTCAAGAAAATGGAAAAATAATTAGGGTTATTTTTTGGTACTTTTAAAAAATATTTGATTTTTATATGACTAGTAAAATAAGATAATTTATAATGAAAGCTAAATAAATGAATACTGGAGTCATCTATATTGTATTGATGATTTAGGCCCAAAAATATCGATCTCTACTTAATTTTTTTAATATTTATATAGAGGCATCTCATATATCTTTATTCTTGAGTGAAAATAATTATATAATGAATATAAAAATTAGAAAACACTTTTCTCCTCCTCTATAAATAACAACCCTCACCCCCTTCTACTCACACCTCTCATGATTTGAGGATTTCCGTAATTAATACCAATATTATTACCTATCACCTTTCACATGTCCAAGATATCTTTTTCATGTCACAATTCCATAAAAGTTTCCTTAAGATTTTTATTAAGGAGGGTAAATAATTAACGTAAAATCATATTCCATTTTCTATAAATTTTTATTCAATTTAATTTAATTACATATCTTCTCGTCACCTTATCTTATACAAAATTCATGATAACTCTAGTATGGCTAATATAATATAATGATTTAATGTTAATTCATTATATATCATCAATCTCATTGGTCTCCCCCTATTTATAAAAAAAATGTTAATATCACCTCTGATTTGTGAATTTACAAACATCACGGGCGATGCACACTCATTATCCATTAATTTCATAATGGATGTCAATTAAAATACTATAAGGATTTGTAAATATATTAAATATTAATTTATTAACAATTTCATGTTTTATATATAACATACATACATAATATTAAATTATAATAAAATGTCATTGTGATCGAAAAAACCAACAAAAATTACCTAAAAACGGGCATCATTAACATCTTTCTAATGATTATTCCTCATAACATATATTTGAAATCATTATAATAGAATATAAAATTTTGGATGATAATTAGGATCATATAATAATTTTTTTGTATAATTTTCCACATTTTACATGAATGTTCATTCATGCATACATGAAAACCAATCATGAAAATCATGAAAATGAATGCTCCAAAATGATGAAATTGAACTATATTAACCTTAATAAAGCCCATAAATGATATCAGTAAAACCATATTGAATAAAATTCTTGTATAAAATTATTTTATTTGTTAATTATATAATCTAATATGATTATATAGGATATTAAATTTAATAAATCATTCTGATGCAAGTTAAGGAGGATTATCGAACTCCACTCTCTTTCTATGGTTTTTCCTACTTTCACCCCATTTTCATTATGAATATTATATATATATATATTTTTAATTTTTCTTCTTTTCTTTATATACATGTTTTATTGATTAGTTTATGACAATAGTCTCTTTTTTTTGAAAAAAATTATGTCAAAAAATGCCTTTTACTTCTTGATATTGTTCCTTATTCATTTAAAGTTACTGATTCTTATTATAAGTGTGTTATTCCCCCATTTATTTGGAACCAAATGGTTGAATGTGTGATTTATTAAATGAATCCTATTTACATTCATGGATTATTATGGGTTCAAAATTATTGATGTGGCATGAATGATAATGTAAACACTAATACAATACAGGAATATAATAGTTCTATTAATGACCTTTATAAGTGACAAAAATGCTCTACCAAAGAGAGATATGTTAATAGTATATGGAATTTTTTAGTGATTTAAAATGTTCTGATCCAAAAAACATTTATCAGTTCTTCTTAATATTATGATAAAATATTTCTTTATCAAGAATTTCAAAATCATTTTTAAAAGGCCTTACTGCCTTATGCAGTAACAGCACAATGTATCACAACAGCATTGTGCTTTTAAATATCACCACATCACGAGATACACAAAAAAACACGATATATATCAAAAAAACATGTCCCAAAATAAAATAAAAAAGATGATAAATTTAAAACACAAATAATAGAAAAAATTTATTTTATTAACATATCAAACATTTTTTATACATTTACATTAATAAAAATAATTACATATATTAAAAAAATTCCTAACAGTTAATGTTATGTTGATTTGCATTCAATTCTTTCATCGAATAGTTGACACTTCATGAGAATATTCAAACAAACATTATGAACTCGAAAAAATTAATACACTACTATAAGAAAACAATTATTATGATTTTAATACTGAGTAGAAATTTTTAAAACATAAATAAGAAACAATATGTCAATTCGATGGAACAATATTTTACTATGCAATCATCAAAATTTCCTCTCTGATTTATTAGAGGTAAAAAAATTTCTCATACTAAAAAATGATGTGTATGTAATATTATAGATGGTGATAAATGCACAACTGTATGGGTGAAATGTTTTTATGGGGGAGAAGCATGAATTTTGGTTAGATCACCATAACTCAAATAGAAAAATCCACATGTATATAAAAATAATTATTATGTTAGTGCACTAAAAATAAATTAATTAAACATAAATATAAAAATGAATATATGGATAATTATTTGAACTTGTAATCATAACTATTACCTCTAAGATTGAGCAGAGATAGTGTCACTTCACTTATAGAAAAGGTAGTGGAGGTAACTTGAACAAAAATGATAAATCTACCACGGTATGGGTGAAAAGAATTTATGGGAGAAAATACCTGAATGGTGGGTATGGAATAGAAAATAAAACAAAGTAATCAACATATGTATATTAAAAAACAATTATTATTTTACTAATACCAAAAATAAATAAATTAAAAATAAATACGATAGAATATAATAATTCTATGGAAAATGATTTTGTTGTGAGGAATTATTGATTATCTCTATAATTGGGCAGAGGCAACATTGTCGTTCATCCTAAAAATGAAGTGGCAGTATAGTGAATGAAAGTATTAAATGAAACAGTACATGGGTGACATGATTTTAATGGAGAAGATTCATGAATGTTGAACATATAACAGCAACTCATACCATAGAATCCACCTATATAATAGAACAAATATTATGATAGTAATACTAAAAATAAAATATCTTAAAATAAATATTTAAAATAACATAAACATTGAGGACAATTATTTTACTATTAAAACATCATGATTCCCTAACAAAGAATGCATGTGTCCCATTTACCCATGTTTCACTTTTATTTGGGCTAAATCAAGTTTCCCACTTAACAGTCATTAACATATCACATTTGCAAACATGACTCATGCCAAAAATATATAAAATTATTGTGCCACTATATAAAAAAGAAAACCCCATTTGTAATCATAATCATTGAAAATAATTTTATAATAATGAATCAGAAATATTATGTGTGATGATAATTCATTTTAAATTTTTCTTAAAAAATCCCCAACGACACTATAAGGGATTACATTAAAAACATTGAAATTCACTTGAAAATGATACTTTTAATATCAAATGTATTGAATAACACCATAAAACATAATTTTCAATAGTTATACAATATAATTAATATTTTTACTAATTTAATGAACACTTTTAATTAAATAAAAATTCACACCGATTCTCATCCAATTTCAAAGAAAGTACCATTTCTCACAAATTTGTACACTACATGACATAATTTTTTCCAACATTTCTTCTGTTCTTTAAAAAATTTAAAATTCGCATTTAAAAGATGTACAACATGTTCAAAAAATAATTTTATATCAATTTTCTTTAAGAAAAATATTCCATAACAATGCATATTTATGTGACTGTGAAAAAAATGATTTTTACATTCTTAATAGCCTATAAAATCTTTTAACGTAACAGCACCATAAAACACAGATAGAAAACATAACCATTTTCCATTAAAAATCCTAATCCCAATACAAATCAAATAAAACCTTTTTAAAACACATTTTTCAACTCTAAGAATATTTAATATTCAATTCCCACATCCATAATATCATATCTAAAAAGACATCATTATTTAAACACTACACCACTCATACTAAAAAGTGCATAAAAAGACTAGCATTCCCAACATGTTTTATTTTCCATCAAAAATAATTTTTCAACACATGCACACCATATTTACCAACCAAAACTCATTTCAAACTACTCATTCAAATAATGGAACATGTCAACTTATTTTTCACAACATGTCCTATATTGTAACATAATAATTTCTCATTAGAAAATTTATTTTCAATAAAAATTGTTGTCAAATAATTTATAAAATTTATTCTCACCAAAAAAATAAACTATCAATGACGCAAAAACATACCATGATAGAAAATTAAATTATGTAAATTTAATTTTTTAGGGAACTAACTCTATTGGGAAAATAAATTTCTAGAAACTTATGTAAAACCCCACCCCCTTCACAACCGCAATACAAAAAATAGATGTCAAACAATATGTTTGTGCAACTAGATAGCCGAAAACAAGATATTTTTGTGATTTGAGATTCAATTCACTAAGGTGGAGTGCATGTAGTGGGTCGATTCAATGGAAATCTTCTAATATGAAAATGAGATCGCAAATGGTTAGTGTATTTAAAATAGATCAAGACACTTTTATCAGCACTAATAACATCTACAATAATAAAATGAATATTTATCAGCATAAAAAATTGATGATAAAACCTATGTTTATCTTCAATAAAATGAGATCTCTGAAAAATCATTACTTTATCATTTCTTTTTTTAGCAATGATAAATCATCATATTTATTACTTCTGCTTCCACACTGATAAAGATTCTTTTATTAGTAATTATTAATTAAGAACATTTAATGGATTTATAAATTTAAATATAATGAATAAAATTTGTCAAAAACTATAACTACTTAGTAAATATATATAAATAACAATATAGTAAATATAATCCTTTTTAAATATATTTACTATTACTTTAAAATTATTTATTACTAATAAGAATTTTTTTAAAAAAATTATTATTTATATCCTTATATATATTTATATAATTATACATATAGATTTATTAAATATATATAAATATAAATGCATTAAATATTTTCATTATAAATGTAAATTTATGAAAAATTTAATAATTATATAAATATAAATTATTTATATTTTTTCATTATATAAATAAATTTTAAAAAATATTTATTTATTTATAATTATAAATATATAATTCTATAAATATAGTGAATGTACATTTATAAATATATGTATTTCTAAATATTTATTTTTAAATAAACTTTTAACATTATTAAAGAGAATATTCTCTTATGTGCTCCCACATATGGTGAAATTTAATGAATTTGAATAAATTAAGAATAAGTACACGTTAACAATATTGAATAAATGGATAAGATTGGTTTCTCTGCATTGTATATAAAACTCATTAAATAAGTTTATGTAAAATCATATTTATATACATTATTATATTTATAAATATTATATATATATAATTTATAAATATTTTATCGTGTAAATATTTTTTAATATATTTTATCGTGTAAATATACATTAATATATTTATAAATATTTTATAAATATTTTATCACGTAAATAATTATTAATATATTTTTTTGTGTAAATATACATTAATATATTTATTAAAATTTTATAAATATTTTATCGTGTAAATATTTTTTAATATATAAATCATATTAATATACATTAATATATTTATAAGTATTATATATATATAATTTATTAACATAAATTATTTTAATTGTAAAATTAAGAAAAGGTTTAGTAATTAACCATGTAAACATAATATATTAATTTATATCAGCAATTACTTAATTAAGAAAATTTTAAATATTAAATTTTATTAAAAAATTTATTATTTTTAATTTATGTAATTATTTTTCTTATTTTATATAAATATAAATCAACACATAATATAAGGAGAAGATAAAGGATAAACTCTATCAAAACTATAATTAAAGTACTGATACAAGATACCATATATTAGTGGTAAAAATAAAGCACTGATAAAGGATACACTTCATTAGTGATACTTAGAATGCAATGCAGAAGAATACATTTATCAGTACTAAAACTAAAACGATGATAAATGGTCCATTTTATTCATTCTAAAAAATATGCTCAGATAAATGATTAAATTTTTCATCACTTTATTCAGAGCTAATAAATATTTCATTTATCAGCATTTTTTATTAAGGTGATAAATTTCAGTGCTGTTATCTGGGTGCCTTGTAATAGAGTCAATGTTATGATATGATATGTGCACCAGAAATTATATAGTTAAATGTAAATGATATGTTGTGATGGGTGCACCAAAAATTATATAGATCTCTAAAGCATTGTGTAATATGAATAACATCATGAGATAAAGATAAATATGTGTGAAAATGATGTTATATTTGAACAATGTTATTTGTGGTAGTTGACCACTCAGACATGATGTTTCTTTTTTTATGAATTGTAGCATTTCATGAATTTTCACAATTATTCCTCTAATTATTATGAACATATTATTATGTAATGATTATAATGATAATATCCATCCCATTTTATTTTGTTTCATGTTATAATCTATTCTCTTACATGTCTTTAATCTCACCCATTCTTGATCTTTATCTTTTTATGATTACATGTGATATGGATAATTCAATTGCAAATAACAAGCTTTAGAAGAGGGATTTATGTAAATGTGTATGAATTATATTTTAAATGTTATTCATTGTCCTAATTTTCCCCATATAGTAAAACATTTGACCCTAATTGTTTAATTAATTTATGTTTAATTTTCATTAAAATGATTTAAATAGAATTAATGGAAAACTGAGGTCCCTATACCTTGGGATTATTGGACTTTGTTTAAAATTCCAATTTAAATGTCACCTTTTATATTAATATATGATACATACTTTCAACCACATATAGGAATAGAATATAATATATTTACGTTCTCCCAAAAAGAATAAAATTATTCTATTAGATGTTGTATATAAAATAAAATTATGTTTTTAGAGTTGGATGAAACCATAAATTATGATATTGGAAACTCAAGAATGTAAAACATGAAAACTAAATACATTAATGTTGATTTTATCTTATTTAAATATTTTATATAAGAGAAGATTGATGTTGTTTAAATATAAGATCAAATTCTTTCCATGTGAATTTATTATTAATGGCATGATCCATTTATTGTGATTTGTTTTTTTTCCATTTATTTATTTGTATATTGGGAAACCAAGGAAATAAAAACCATTTTCTATCAACAGGAATTTATTTAATCAATATAGAGAATGTTTTTATGATCATTTAGAGTGTCATAAATATGTGGAAAAAAACAAAAATAGTTTTTGAATTTCTATATTGTTTTTTTAATATAGTGTGTTTATTTAATAATTTTAATTTCAAAAAGGAATTTTTATTATATAATGTCTTTTTACAAAATAATGATATATATAAGGTATCATCCTCTTCTATTTTAATATATTAAGTGTTTTTAATTTTTTTTTATAAATTTTAAATTTTTTTTCATTTTTCATATAATTAATTGTTTAGTGTTTCATTTTATTTAAATGAGATTGAAATGAATATATTTTAGTATATATATACCATTAATATTTATATAGTAAATAAATTTATAGAATTCAATTTAAATGACTTAAGAAATAATCATTCTTTTATTTTAAAAATAAATTGAAATACATGGTAAAATGGTAAGATAATTTAATCCCATCCCATGAATAATTTATAAAATATAGAAATGTATTTACATTTAGGATCCAAAACCATTTTGGCATATTATTTACCTAATTAATTGATATAACACAAAAATGATTATTTAAAAATAAAAAATTCAGTTTTTCTAAAAAATGCTCTTTGAAGAACTTGTGTAGACGATGGTTGAGGTAATAATATTGTTTTAAAAAATACATTTTACATTTAATCTGTTATTCTATGAAGTAATTTACATTTTACCTTTTGAGTCCATAATATACATGAAAAACCATGTTGGAATGCATAATTACAAAACAAAATCCCAATATAGTATACTCTAGTTGTAGATTGAATATTCGTTGAGGATGCCAATTATCATGGAGGGTGTTTTTCGTGGATTAATAAATAATTATCATATAAAATGGGATGAAAAAAATAATTATATAACTCCCTTTTATTGTAATTTCCAATGAATATGATTTAAGTAGAATTTTTAAAGATAAAATATTTTCAAGAAGTTATGGTGAGATATTTCCTATAATGAAATATCAACTTTGGGTAAGTTAGAAAAATATTTACCATTGGAAATTTGGGTTCGAATGTTGAAAACAATCTCTAATATTAATAAAGAAGCACACAATACAATTAAAAAGAAATTCTATTCATAGTTTTTGAAATATAAATATAATTTACTAGATGTTGAATACTAAGAGATTTAAAATAATTTTATCATATTTAAATACTAAATTTTTGAAATAACCATTAAAAATTTTCTATATGTTTGGAGAGTTATCATTTATTGAACAACAATGTGGATTCTAATCATTCAGTTAACATTGTATTTATAAATTTTGATTCAAAAAATAAACAAACCCCCTATCCCCATCTTAATTTTTATCATTTAACACCTTCGGACCATCAATAACATAAAATGATTCGAAATTCAATATAGATGATATATGAACATTACTCATTGGTTTCATATTTAAAAAACTTATCAGGCGTGTAAATTTATATACAATTTTTTTGTATATAATACATGTGAAATAAGGATATAATGGTTCCAATGTATAATTCAGCCCAATCATGAGATTATCTTTCATCCATCCAAATACACACAAGGATCATCCATATACCCCCTCCTTCCCATGGAGTTTCATAAATTTCATAGTCCATTATAAATTGAATAATTATATCATTCATGTCCATAAAAATGACAAATGGAATCATCAAATGGGAAATAATAAACAAACATGATAACCTGCATATTCTTGGAGTGACTCATTAAATATAAGGCAATGATATTGGATATAAAATGGGATGGGATCTAACCTAATTTTAGATAAAAATCAGCATTATATTAATTAAAATACTTCTTATGATCTCTTACTTCTCATATTATCATTCATTACATATTATTATGGCTCTGGCACCCCTCTCAGTGTACAATAATTCTTGGTTTATTACCAAGATCAAACAGTTGGTGTATTTCAATTATTAATAGGAATCATAAATTTTGTTCTCAATCATTAATCATCAGAAATACCATTTTAATATGGTGTATACAACATAAATTATACAACAATAATGTTCTTTCAATATTTTTTTTCTTTTTTTATCATCATTGTTAGATCATACATAAATGTGTGTTTGATTTTATTAGTATATTCATGAGATGATCTTCTCAAAACTAATAAATTATTATTAACTATATAATATTTGTTAAATCAATTTATTAATTTCATGATTTAAAATAATAAATATTTTTGTGAATCAAAATATTTATTAAACAGCTATACATTATGCTTAGTTTGAACTTAATGATACCTTTTCTAGATTATGTTAGTTTATATGGTTATATAACATGATGTGATCTTTTGTTATATAATTTTTACCATCAATGTAATAATAATAAGAACATGTGGAATGATCATGAACTAGACCTATGAAACCCCTTAATCAGGAACGAGAGCTGCTCCATGACTTAATTGTGGGCTGTTTAGGATACCCATGAGCAAACAATAATCACTAATGCATTATAAATACATTAGTAGGAACAATTTTTCCTTATAATATTCATTAAACACATAGTGAAATCCATGTTTAATTATAATATGACATAGCTATAAATTAAATACAAATTCAAAAACAAATAATAAGAATTAAATAAATCTAAATCCATATAGAGAAATTCACAAATACACATGATAATAATCATAAAAATAAATCTAAAAATGATCTCCCATGAAATGGAAATGAAGCACAATAAGTATAATAAATCATGAAAAAAATAACAAATTGATACCTAAACCAATCACTGTGTTACTCTATATGTCAAAATACCATTTTAAGTTCCACCACTGATACAAGAGTGAGCACAATTTTATCTTTAACCTAAAAAAGTTAATATGAGTGTGCTGGAGAGCTGGGTAGGAATTCCAAAATATAATAGTTCCCCAGGTATTTATTATAAAAATAAGAAATTTCAAGATAGTTTAAAAAAATTTATATTTCCATTTATATTTTGAAAAAAAAATACATGACATCATCGAAAACAGACAATTCATTTTAAAATGTTTCGGTTATGCGTTTTTTGATAAATCATTCTAATATTTTTTAAATATGGAAGTTGAATATTGTTTAATTTGGAAATTAAATTAGAATATTACATATAATATTTTATTTATGTAGTGAACATAATAAATATTCACAACAATAACAAAAAGTAGACTTCTAGTAATTATTATAATAATGAAGTCAACTATTACGATATCTTCAAACACCTTGGAGCTAATATGAATCATCTAGAAAATTAATGAAATTTTATCAATCGTATTAGCTAACATGATGAATTCCAATGACCCCTATGCTCGTCCCTTTCCTAGTTGTCCTAAGAGTACAGAAAACACTAAAATCAGAGAATGATTAAACATAAGGTATATTAATTGATGTGTGGTTATATACTAGTTCAATATATGTATCTATACATACCTATTGCTATAATTTCATTCTCATTATATATGAAATATTAATGAGAAAAGAAATGACAATAATTAGTCCAATAAATGTATATACATATATACATATATATGTATTAGTAAAAATAAGTGTAGTTGTAGAGGAAATAAATCAACAAAAATCAGAAGCATAATTAACCCCCAGATCATTTTCCCCAAAGAAACACCTACATTTCAATACGAGAATAATGCCCTCTTATAGCTGTAAAATCCCATGATTTGACATATATATTTTCCATTATAATTAAATTCATTTAATATCATTCATCTCACAAAACTCAAAAATAAAAAGAAAATCATGCATCATTATGTACCATTTATATTGTTTTAGTTGAAGTGTTGGCTAATAATATAAGTAAATATATAATAAAATTTATGTTTAAATAATAAAATTTTTTCTTAAAAAAATTCATTGATAATATTTAATTGTTAAAGTGAAATTACAAAATAAATCATTATATACATAAAAATTTATTTTATATAAAATTGTATTTCCATTAACTATTAATTTTATTATATTATGGTCAAATAAATGGTAAAATTGATATTATTGATAATATATAAAATATAATAAATTTTATTCCTTCAAATAGTTCTAACAAGGTATTTAATAAATTTATTCTTTTATTTAATGTTACATGTATCTAAAAAAATATGTGTTCTACAATCCTATATTAAAATTTGTTTTAATAACATTTAAAAAGGAATCATATAAAATGATCTTCATATTTTCGAGTAATACATTTTATTTTTATTATAATGGTTCATTTTTTAATATAGTAATTTTTTATATAATTTATTTTTTTAAAATAAACAAACTAATTTAATTTCAAGAAATATATATAAATAAATTAAAACTAATTTAATTTCTAATCATTCTTAAATAAAACTTACAACATAAAGAGTGTTTTCTACAAAACCTTTGACCAATGAAATGTTTTATAATTTAATGTCTATGTTATTATATTTTGAAATTGATTTTTATTAAATAGAGGAAAAATTGATATTCCACAAAGTAATATTTAATAATAATTCTCAACATATATTTTTATTATTTAAATTAATAATATTGAGAAAATATAAACAATATTCATAATTGTTAAAATGGGTAATAAAATGTTTTTTGATTTTTACTAAATTTATCAAATGAATATACCATATAAAATAAATTTTTATTTTAGAAATTTGATACCTACATGTATGACCAACTTTCTTCAACTAATATAACATAACTCTAATGAATTTTCATTCATACCAATTATCAATATTTCTTTTCAAGAAAAATTTCTTAAATTTTCACATATAAAAGGATGTCACATCCAACCACATCAATAAACACCTATTATTCTAATTACCTATGAAGTTTTTAACAAAATAATTATTTATTAAACCCTATACATGTTTTGGAACCTCGATACTCTACAAATTTCCTCATGTGTGTAATTTTTAAAGGTTATATAATGGTATAACCAAAATTCATAATTAGAGAATTATTTATCCCTTGAAATAATTTTCATGTCCTATTCATCCACGGTCATCCCAACACGTTAAAAACTTATTAATATAATGAAATAACCATAAAAAATATTTTAAAATTTAATTATACTTAAGGTACAACCAATTTTTTATTTCTTCTTATTAAATCAACAAACATAAAATGTATTAATTGTGTCTTTTTAGAAAATAGCCTTTATAAAAATACTTGGGGGTTTTCATCACGACCATTCAACAATGATTGTAGATATGTTTTTATAGAATAAAGAAGTGTTTTTTAATTATTCTTATTATGTTAATATAAATTAGTCAATCTATAAGTAATATTATCAAAAATATATTACAGTAAAAAATCTGAAAAAACAAACATACATAGATGAAAAATGTTTTATCTTTAAATGGAAACATATTTTCCAATAACCTTATTCATATAATTCTTATTAATATTAATTGACAGCCTTAATAGCTTCAAAATAATTTCACTGTAATTTTTTAAATATGATATTATAATAAAAGAATGACTTCTATTTACATACACACACACATAGTTTATAGAGTGTTCATATTAGGTTAGTTTAAAAATTATATAAACAATGTTATAAATTAATAAAAATTAAGTATTCATAAATATTATATTATAGAAAAATATTTCAAGGATCTTTTTTTGGATCTATAATGGTAATATATAAATTTCACTCAATAATTATGACAACAACATTATTTTCATTATAAATTACCAAAATGATATTTTCCTTATGTTTTAATAAAAAATAATTACTAAAATACACTTGAGGTGAAATTTTAACATACTAAATAATTATATATCAATAAATATGTTACATTAAGAATATATAAATGATATAATCATGGATAAAATATATCAACAACTATAATAATAGGAAACTAATTCATATCCATCATGATTACACACATTCAATATTGAAAATTTATAACTAATATACATTTAGAGAATTATTATAAATGTCATATATAAATAGTAATAGAAATGAAAATGGTTATAAAATAGGTGATTATGTATGTACATTTCTTATATAGAAGATTTAATCACATTAGTGGAATTCAATAATAAAAGTATGGGGTTTTTACCTCAAATTTTATACCTAGAGACATACTTATTATTATGAATCATGGTATCATTTGATATTGAATGATTATTTATTTTTTATAATATTTTCCTAAATAATTTATATTATTATTGTTTAAATATAATTTTAATATTAATTATTAAAATTAATCTTCACTTAAATGAAAAAAAATTTGAATGTGTTTTTGTACGCGAAATTTCATTATTTGAGTTATAATGCATATTTTTGACCTTTTTCATATTTAGATGGTTTTTTCCACCCTTTAAATGTTCTTTATCTTGATCCCCAAGGATAATTATTTTTATTTTATAGTTTTTACCTATAACATATTCATTTTCATAATATAAAAATGTTTAGAATAATTCGTATTCTCTTTAATGATGATTTCCCCTACCTCTCCATAATTTATATTCCTGCCAATGTTGTCCATAATAACTTGAATCCTAGTTATATGTTTTCAAATGTGAAATATATATTTCACATATCAATATTTTAAAAAAATTAGTTTTTATGATGGGGGTTTTAGATATGGATATTTCAAAAAATTTACAGGCATTTACACCCTTTCAAATTCAAATTGTTCATCTTCCACCAAAAATTTATTTTAATAACAATTATTTCATTACAATAAAAAATTATTAATTATTAGTTTCCAAAAGTAATTTTTTTAAATTTATTACATCATATTTTTCAAAATTAATTTTGAATAATATTATAAATTCATCATTTATAATAATATTAAAAAAGTTTTATAAATTTGATTTTTATGTTTTTTCCCTTATAATCTCATTTTTTACATTGCCATTGCCTCTTTCTAGGAATATTTCTCTCTATATGTTCATTATTTAATTGAAAAATATTAATCTATTAGTTTTATAAATATATTTATATTCAAATAGTCACATATATTTCATTTCCCAATGAAATGTTTTTATGGGTCCTAAAATGTATATATTCCAACTAAATCGTTACCCTCTATTAATTATAAATATATTAAATTTTTATTCTATATACCATTATTTGGAAAAATATTTCATATATTTTATATTATCATGTGACCATTTCTTTATTTAGGTAATTAATTTATGATGGACTCATAAATCATTTCATTAGGTGGAACACAAAATGTTATACATATGACCTGTGTTCCCTGAGAGGGCTCCAATGCATTGGGAAAGTAATTAAAATATAGAGATGATATGTGTTGGAACCATGGTCTTCTATGCATGATTTGTAGTGTGGTTTGTGTTTGTTGTCAATCATCAATGGAAGTTAGGATCGTGTACCAGCAAAGAGATCATACCGTTCATGAAGACAACAGTATTGGGAAAATAATTAAAATATAGGATTCATGGTTTGGAAATCGCGAAGACCAGAAGAATGGAGGCGGCGAGTCATCACGATTACGTCAAGCTTCGTGAACGGCAGAGGGTGAAGTGCATCGCGGCGGAGAAGGGCTTTGTGAGGGAGCTTCGCGGAGAAGGCGTGATGGAATGTTGATGGTGATTCTTCGCGATTACGTTAAGCTCCGCGAACGGAAATTTTCCGTGGTGATTTGCGATTTGGACAGAATTCCGGCGGAAACATTGGAGCTTCGCGATTTGAGTTGACGTGGCGCTGAATTCGTGCGGAAGGGTCGAGGGTCTGTGGAATCGCCTATAAATAGAGGTCGACCCCCTCAAGAGAAGTATAGAGAATCTCAGAGAAAGTATTTTGCTCTCGGTTTGCAAAGGTCTCTCGCGAAGGCAGTGTGGTCGGCGAAAGAAGATCTTCGCAATGGCTAGTCTTGCTTCGCGAAAGACGTGCACCCCACGTGGGCTCAGTGAGCTTCGCAAAGAGGCAGGAGCTTCGCGATAGCCAAGCATTGCAAAGGTTGGAGCATCGCGAGAGTGCTTCGTGATTGAGCTTCACGAAATGGCAGGGGCTCCGCGAAGGCTTGTTTGAGATTTGAAAAATTGGGAGAGTTGCGAAGTAGGGTACTTTGCGAAGGCCTTTTCCAAAGGTTGTTTTCCCTGTGGACAAGGGAAAAGGGGGTATTCATTAGTGGTTGGAATTTAGATCTTAACAGAGCATTAACTCAGGACTCTGATGCAAGCAAAGTCTCATGCTAAATAGGAGACAATGAACTTCATGACAATCAATTGAAGAGACCTTCATGTCTATAAACTAAGTGTGACTTCATCAATGGTTGTGAGCCAGGGGGATTCAACGAGAGTGACCCGAGGGATGCAGTTAGATATCTCAGAACCTTTGTAAAGGCAGTGAGCCTGGGAAAGAGTGACTGTGCCCGAACAATTGTAATCTCCAGCTAGTGAAGCATAGTGGTTTTTGGTACGACTGACCACTTGTCGGCGTATGCTCCTTGGACGTAGCCCTTAGTGGTGAACCATGTAAAAAGGGTTATGTCTTCTCTGTGTATGTAAATGTTTGATTTCTGATCTTTTTCATCATACTGGTTCAACAAGTTCCTACCAACGTGGGAACAAGATCCACAACTTTAGGAAGAAAATTTTTTCACCCTGATTCACCCCTCCACTCTCAGGGTGTTGCGGGGTCCTTCAAGTGGTATCAGAGCCTTGTGGCTGGTGTTGAATCTGACCCTTTTCATCATGGAAATCGCGGTCAATGTCAGGGGAGTCCCTCCCTTCGATGGAAGAAATTTCCAGATCTGGAAGAACAGAATGAGATCTCATCTGAGATCTCTTGGAATGGATCTTCTCGTTTCTACTGTGCAAAGAATACAAGTCACTAATCCAACAGGCCTTGCTATGACTGAAATAGACAGGAAACTTCTTGATGCAGATGCTGAAGCACAGAATGCACTCACTGCAGCCCTTTCTGATCAGATCTACCCAAAGGTGATGAATTGAACCTGAGAAAAATCTATGTGGGATAAAATTGAGAATATTTATGAAGGTGATAGCAAAGTGAAGGAGGTGAAAATACAAGTGCTGCACAATCGGTTTGATGATCTGAAGATGCATCCAGACAAGAATGCAAACTCTTTATTCAATCTAATTACTGATGTGGTTGGAGCTATTCGGGGTTTAGGCGAAGAAATCAAAGAAATTGATATCGTAAAGAAAATATTGAGAAGACTTCCACCTCTGTATATTGCGAAGGTGTCAGCCCTTGAGGAAAGAGATATTTCCAAACATTCTCTAGATGATCTACTGAGCAGTTTGGTAGCATATGAAATGAGAGTCAAACCTGAAGATGCTGCGAATTGAGTGAGCAAGAAAATGGAATTCAAGGCCATGGATAAACTGAAAATCTCAAAGGATAGTAGCGGTGAATTTGATGAAGAAAATGAAATTCTTTCTCTCATTGCAATGAAGTTACATAAGGTGAAATGGTAATTCAATGGGAAGTTACCTCTCCCGTGTTTCCGTTGTGGAAAAGTTGGGCACATTGCCTCTGAATGTTTAAAAATGATAAATGATGAAGATTGTGAGGATGAAAACTTCAAGAAGCCTCAGAGAAGGTTCTTCAAAAAGGGAGACTTCAAATATGTTAAGAAAATGCTAAGAGTTTTGTCTGTGAAGTGGAAGAAGATGATAACGAATTCTGTCATGAAGAAGAACTAGAATTCAAAACTGGGAACCATGCTTCTATGATGGCCACTATTGAAAAACCAGAAGATACTAAAGGAGAAAAACAACTGAGAACTTGTGTAGTTCCTGACATGAAACTTAAGGATGTGGTTAGTAAGCTCAAGTTCAATTGAAAGAGCTGCAATTTGTGGAAATCAATTGTAGAAGAATCAACTGAATACGTTGATCAACTTGAAGCTGAAATTGAACGACTGGAAGAATTTGTGAAGGTACAATCTAAAATAATTGAAGGTAATGATGATGTAGTAGATCTGAAGCTGAGAATTGAAGAGCAGGAAAAGGTCATCAATGACCTCACCTCCAGACTGGATGAAAAATCCACGACTGCTAATGGTCTTGAGGAGGAAGTAGTTACTCTAAGGAGTAAACTGGAGACTGAATCAGTTCCAAAAGTATTGAGGAAGAAAATAAAGTTTGGAAGATTCTCAGATGCAGAATTACTAGCAAGAGCCAAGTGTGGTTCAGATGGGGTTGGAAAAATCTTGAGTGATCAAAGACCCGCCTGCATGGGAAAGAGTGGAATTGGCTGTGAGGCAGAGACATCAACTGCTGGAAGTGAAAAGATCCAAAAGAAAGATAAGATGAAATTTGAACATGTTGAAACATTTCCTAGAGTGCCGAAAAAGGAACCCTCAATCCAAACTAAAAAGATACCTAAAAATTATCCTCAAACATTTAGAAATGACAGACAGTCTTACTATTCTCCCAAGGAAGAAGGTATGAGGAGAAATTCAAGTGAGAAGACATTTCCTCTCATAAAGTGTCAGTTCTGTGGCTATCTAGGCCATTCCATGTCTTATTGTGAAGATTCAAGAAGATATATGAATGGAGAAGATATAGAAGCTCAACAAAGGAGAACGATTTCATATCCTAATTCTTATAGAAGAAATAATTTCTTTGGATATTGTTTTTGTTGTTCTAACTTTGGTCATAAGGCCGCTAATTACAGGTAGATAAGGGACATGGACACCTCATACCGAAGTTCAAGACAAGTCAAGTCTCGTCGGCAAGAAAATGTTGCTCTTTCAAACAGGTTTTCACCTCTCAAAGAAGACTTTGACTATGAAGAACCTGGGTATGCGTAAGAGATAATTGAAAGACCATTAGTTCTTTATACTCGATCTAATGTCTCATGGAAGGAAAGGAAGAAGATTGAGAAATCCAACATTGCAGAGGTGGCCCTCAAAGCTACAAAGAACAACAGTACATGGATTCTGGATAGCGGTTGTTCATCTCATATGACAGGTAATGTCGGCTGACTAACAAATATCATAAGGAATGTCGATGGTACAATATGATTTGGTAATGATGGGGCTATAAAAATCAAAGGGAGTGGAAGTACCGAATTAGATAATGGTGAACTAAAGAAGAATGAAGTCCTTTACGTAGATGGCCTACCTCATAATCTCATTAGCATGAGTCAAATCTGTGACTCAGGACTTATAGTCACGTTTAATCAGAAAGGCTTAACTATCAAGGTAAAGACTGGCAATTCACTTATGAAGGGATGCAGAACAGAAGGCAACTTGTATCAGGTTGATAGTGAAGAAAATGTATGTTACATGACTGTTGAAGAAGAAAACAATTTGTGGCATCAGAGACTGGGACAAATCAATCAACAAGACATGGAGAAAATATCAAAATTGAGAATTGTCATGGACATTCCCAACCTGAAGGGTGAGTGTGAAAAATCTTGTGATGCTTGTATTCGTGGGAAGCTGGTCTGCAGTTCATATCGGCCAAAGAAGAAAAGAGCGTCTCACCTTCCTGATCTGATTTATACAGATGTTTGTGGGCCAATAAATGTTGCCAGAAATCATGGAGAAAGGTTCATTGTCCTTTTCATAGATTATTACAGTATAATGTCATGTGTGATGGTCATTTACAGGAAACTACAAGTCCTTGGCTGCATGAAAACATATCGGCGAATCACCGAGAATGATACTGGACGAACAATCAAAGTGTTGTGATCTGAAAATGGAGGAGAATACACGTCCATTGAATATGAGAATTATCTGGTGAAGCATGGGATATAGCATGAGGTAGCTCCTGTGATAACTCCACAACAAAATGGAGTTGTTGAATGTAGGAATCGACAGGTGAACAACATGGCACAAACTATGCTAATTGAGAGTCGTATTCCATGACATTACTGGAAATAGGCTGTTCAAGCTGAAGTGTACATTCAGAATCGAACAGGACTTTATATGGGTGAGATGAAGACACCATATGAATTGTGGCATGGACGAAAGCCTTCTATAAATTACTTTCATGTCTTTGGAAGTAAATGATTCATCAGGAACAAAGATAGAAATCAAGGGAAATATGGTGACAATGAAGATAAAAGAATTTTCCTCGGTTACTCAATGAACAGCAAAGCCTACAAATGTTTCAACAAGCGTTTGGGAAGGATTGGGGAAAGAAGTGATGTTAAGATAATTGAAGAGAAAACCACAAATGCTTCAAGGACGTCATATGCTAATGTGATTGAATGTCAGGAAGAATATGAAAGTGAAGAAAATACAAATGCAGAAATAAAGGAAGCTATTCAAAACACTCAGCAGTTACATCATGATGTTGACTCAGAAGAAGAATTTGAAGTAGAAACTATGGATGAAGAGAATACTTCTGAACCTCGCAAGAGAAATTGACGAGCTAAGATTGATCCATCCAACATAATTGGGAATAAGAGTGCACCCACTCAAATAAGAAGGATGATGAATACCACGCAATATGCATTTCTATCAGGTGTAGAGCCATCCTCATTTGAAGAAGCTGCAAAAGATAAATCTGGGGTGAAAGCCATGAATGATGAATTAGATCAGATTGACAGGATTCAGACATGGGATCTTGTCTAGAGACCCAAAGGTCACAATGTGATTGCTACCAAATGGATCTTAAAAAATAACTTTGATGAGCATATAAGTGTCATCAGAAACAAGGCACGACTAGTATGTAAAGGATACTCTCTGATTGAAGGCATTGATGTTGAAGAAACCTTTGCTCTAGTGGCTAGACTGGAGTCAATCAGGCTTTTCCTTTCCAGGGAACTCCAAAGAGGATATAATGTATATCAAATGGATGTCAAGACAACATTCTTGAATGGTGTACTCGAAGAAGAAGTCTACATTGAACAACCAGTGGGCTTTGTTTTGGGTACTGATGAAACAAAGGTCTGGAAACTGAAGAAAGCTCTATATGGTTTGAAGTAGGCACCACGGGCATGGTACTCAAGGATGGACTCATATCTCAAGAAGTTGTAATTCAAAAGAGGAGGAGTTGATCAAAATCTCTATGTGAAAAATTCTCCAAAAGATAAATTCATGGTTTTTGTCTATGTTTATGATATCATATTTGGTGGCAGCAGGTAGTAATCAGTGGATGAATTTGCCAACCACATGAAATTAGAATTTTAAATGTCTATGATTGTGGAGCTCACATATTTCTTGGGGCTGCAAGTGATTCAAAAGAAGGAATGCACTTTCATCTCTCAGGAAAAATATGCAAGCGAGTTGCTGAAGAAGTTCAATATGAAAGAATCCAAACCAATGTCAACTCCGATTGCAGTTGGAACTAAACTTGGAAAGCATGAGGATGGGTACTCGGTTGATCCCACCATGTACAGGAGGATCATTGGAAGCCTACTGTACCTGACAGCGACAAGGCCAGATATTTTCTTTGCAACATGCATTGCGGCCCGCTTTCTGAGTAATCCAAAGGAGGAACATATGGCAGCTGTAAAAAGAATCATGAGGTACATTCAAGGTACACATAACTTCGGGTTATTTTTTTCTGTGGGCAGGGACAGTGAATTATCAGCGTTTTCTAATACTCACTGGGATAGTGATGTAGTAGACAAAAATTCCACTAGTGGTGGAGCTTTCTATATTGGGAATAAATGTGATGGATGGTTGAGAAAGAAACAAGAAAGTACTTATCTTAGTACTGCTGAAGCTGAGTATATCTCTGCCACAAAGGCATGCACTCAACTGCTATGGATGAAGCAGCAATTAACTGACATTGGCGATGAGGTGACGCAACCAATGGTGATTTACTGTGACAATAAGAGCGCAATTGATCTTACGAAAAATCCTATTCAGCATTCTCGTAGAAAACACATTGAAATCAGGTATCACTTTATCAAAGAGAATGTTGAGAAAAGCATGATTAGATTGGATCATGTGGGAACTGATGAGCAAGTTGCTGATATCCTGACAAAGCCACTGTTAGCGGCTGTGTTTGAGAAGCATCTGTTGAACCTCGGTGTTCGACCACCTCCCAGTGCATAAGGAGGTTATGGATTTCCCCTCTCATCGTTTGTTATAAATGTTTTTAATCTATTTATGGATATGATGCAGGTCTATGGGGGAGATACTTTCCAAGGGGAGTATGGTTTGAGCTGAACGTGGAAACATTTTCTGGTCTTTCGATTTATTGTTAATGGGGAAGAAAGGAGAAGGAATAAATTTAGGTAACTTCTGTGATGAGAAGAATGATAAGGAAAACATTGGAACCCAATTCAAGCCTCCTCTCTTGTTTTCTACACCGAGCATTGCTCACGTAGACTTAGAGTGTTGGCTGGGTTGATTCCTACGTTTTTTTGGTTTTCACATTGATGGAGATCTATTGAATTTTTCTTCTGATTACCAACAAACCCAAAGGGGGAGATTGTTGGAACCATGGTCTTCTATGCATGATTTGGAGTGTGGTTTGTGTTTGTTGTCAATCATCAATGGAAGTTCAGATTGTGTACCAGCAAAGAGATCATATCGTTCAAGAAGACAACAGTATTGAAGGTGGTGCCGTTTCCCAGTGTTTCCCAATTTTTTGGGGTCCAAAATTTGGAATTTGGTGAGAATCGCGAAAATAATATTTCCATGAAGATCTTGATTTAATATGGCAAAGGCATGAATTTCGCGAAGATAGGATTCATGGTTTGGAAATCGCAAAGACCAGAATAATGGAGGCGGTGAGTTTTCACGACTACGTCAAGCTTTGCGAACGACAGAGGGTGAAGCACATCGCGGCGGAGAAGGGCTTTGAGAGGGAGCTTCATGGAGAAGTCACGAAGGAATGTTGATGGTGATTCTTCATGATTACGTCAGGCTCTGCGAACGGAAATTTTCCGTGGTGCTTCGCGATTTGGATAGAATTCCGGCAGAAACATTGGAGCATCATGATTTGAGTTGACGTGGCGCTGAATTCGCATGGAAGGGTTGAGGGTCAGTGGAATCGCCTATAAATAGAAGAAGACCCCCTCAAGAGAAGTAGAGATATTCTCAGAGAAGGTCCTTTGCTCTCGGTTCGCAAAGGTCTCTCGCGAAGGCAGTGTGCTCCGCGAAAGAAGAGCTTCGCGGCGGCTAATCTTGCTCCGCGAAAGACGTGCTCCCCACGTTGGCTCAGTGAGCTTCGCGGAGAGGCATGAGCTTCGCGATATCCAAGCATTGCGAAGGCTGGAGAATCGCGAGAGTGCTTCATGATTGAGCTTCGCGAAATGGCAGGGGCTCCGCGAAGGCTTGTTTGAGCTTTGCAAAATTGGGAGGCCTGGCGAAGTAGGGTACTTTGCGAAGGCCTTTTCCAAAGGTTGTTTGCCCTGTGGACAAGGGAAAAGGGGGTATTCATCAGTAGTTGGAATTTGGATCTTAACAGAGCATTAACCCAGGACTCTGATTCAAGCAAAGTCTCATGCTGAACAGGAGACAATGAACTTCATGACTATCAATTGAAGAGACCTTCACGTCTATAAACTGAGTGTGACTTCACCAACGGTAGTGAGCCAGGGGGAGTCAACAGGAGTGACCCAAGGGAAGTAGTGAGCTATCTCAGATCCTTTGTAAAGGCAGTGAGCATGGGACAAAGTGACTAGGCCAGAACAATTGTAATCTCCAGCTAGTGAAGCATAGTGGTTTTTGGTACGACCGACAACTTGTCGGCGTATGCTCCTTGGACGTAGCCCTTAGTGGTGAACCAAGTAAAAAGTTCTTTGTATTCTCTGTGTATGTGCATGTTTTCTTTCTGATATTTTTCATCATACAGGTTCAACAAGTTCCTACCAACGTGGGAAGAAGATCCACAACATTAAGAAGAAAATGTTGTCACCCTGATTCACCCCTCCCCTCTCAGGGTGTCGCGGGGTCCTTCAATATGTTCGTGATTTATTTAGAGCATTAAAATGTACTTTATTATGATAACATAGTACATTACATTGATAATATTCTTTCATAACACCATAGTGGTGAAATTTGATGATATTAATTTTACTGTATCATATTTATGTTGTAGACACATTTCCATTTGATTATTCATGTACATATGATAGTAATGGGGAATTTTTAATTATAAATATATTATTTTTATTATATTCCTATATAATTCCCGATTTCATATCCATGTTATGATTTGACTTCCATTTTTAACCATTATTTACTAATTCAACTAACCACTACTTATTTATTCATTTTCCAATGATATGAAGAAAAATGTGTATGAATTTTTAAGAAGAGTATTTTACACACACTACACCATTTTCGACGAGTATTAAAATCCCAACCATATGTTATGGCTATAAACTATCATAGATATACCATAAGACTCTATGATTGGTTCTCTAATGTAGATGAAATTATCAATAATGTTCCATAATGGATATTGGAGAAGTTTAAAAAATTAAAAGCAGTAGACAAAGGGAGTTTACAGAGGAATAAAACATCATCTATCATGGGTCAAGGTCTTGATTTACACCACTAGGTTGGCAGAGGATATCAGGATTCCAGCATAATAAATTAAATAACCCATACCTGATTTTGGGTGGAGATGTTAATGTATTGGACACTACCTCAGTGTGGGAAGAGATTAAAAAGGACCAAGTGATCAACTGAGTGAGGAGAAATTGAATAGTAGAGTTCTATATCCTTCTGGAAGGATTTTGGGTATCCAGATAAGGTCTAAATGTCTTTAGACATTGAACAATTATATTAGGGTCTAATGGGTCATTATGTTGGGGCCTTTGATACTTCAGTAAAATGGACCATGTATTTTGGGTCTTCAAAACCCAATTGATTAGGATTCAAATAAATAGGGCATTTGGGTCACCTAAAGGGAATTAAATTTGTCTATAAATGCATTCAAATTCTAGATCAGAGGGATGTTTCTTGACCCTAAGGGTTATTAAGTGTGTGGGTTTCATTCATCCCTGGAATCTCATTTAATAGTAATATATAGAAAATATACATACATAAATATTAATAATAGTAGTTATAATTTAATTCTAATTAATATTTTTAAATTATAAATACATATAGTTAAATTTATGTAAATTCACATATATATATATAAAATAAATAATAAATAACATACGAACTATTGTGGGATCAACTCTACAAATGAAAAACTATTATATTGAGAGATATATCGACATATGGAATAGAATCATAGGCCATTGATAATTCATATGAATACCATCTTAAAAAATTATGATATTCTAATTTATATTAGAAAACAAAGTTATCTAAATAAAAAAAATTCTATTTATGAAGGATTTTTTTAATATGAAAAAATATAAATCAATATTTATGAAATAAAAAATGTAATATAGGTTTCGGTATGATTCAAATTAATTGGTCTCATATCCTTAACAAAATCATGGATAAAATGATACCAATGTTTAATGTAGATGTTTGAATTTTATATTACAATATAAGAGTAATAAATTTTTTAATATTAATTATTTCAAAATAATTAAATTATATCATTATATTTATATTTGTATGATGTGATTTGACAAGGACACAAATATTAGTAGATATTATCATTTTATATTAAATTATGGATTTTGGACATCACATAATATTAATATAATTGTCAAATAATTCTATACCAATAATTATTAATTATTAATTATAATCACACAATAATAATAAAAATTTGTAAATAATAATTAATAAATGATTATTGATAATAAATTAAAATTAATAATTAACAAATTAAAATTATAATTTTGGTTCAATTAAATATATCGACATAACAATGAAAACAATATGGGGATTAAACCCTGCAATTGAAACCCCATGTCTCATCCCCTATGCCACCTTAGGTGCCTATATGGGGAAATGTGAAAACCACTAAAACCAAAAACATTAAATATTATGAAAAATAATTAATTATTAAAATTTGAAATTATTATTCAATATGATTTACCATCCATATATAAAAACAATTTTACATGTTTTTAAAATATATTACATTTATTGAATGTTTTTAAAAAACACAACAAAATAATTTTTTAATAAATATGATTCCTCGGATTATAAAACCACTCTAAAAAAAGAAATCTAAATTCGAATTTTCTTATAGTGTCGTGATAATAAGAATAGAAAAGGTTAAAAAAATATTTATTCTTATAGAAAAGGTTAAATTTATTTTTGTCTAGGTAAATAAAAAACAAATTCATGATATGTGTAAAACTATTTTTTCTTCCAAATATTCACATTCATGAAGTAAGTAGTTTATTATATTCAGGACAATTAATAATTTAAATATAACTTATAGTTAAAATATACAATAAAAACAATTAAATCTATGAAATAGTTATTTATAGGTAAATGGTAAATTTATACTATTCATACATGAATCTTGTATCATAGAACTCTTTTTATATTTTATGTATGCATATGTAAAACATTATTTTTATCACCTTTTGAAATTATATTATAAAATAATATTGTATTATTTAATCCCATTTTCAATTTATTTCATGGTTTCTATGTCATTTGTAGTCCAAAAATTTACATAAAAAGATAAATATTTATTACCATGAAAAAATAATTATTCATCAAGATATATTTTTTTAAATATTTTAATTTTAAAATAAATCAATATAATTCTAAATAATGATTTTAATATTAAATGAAAACATATATTAAAATATATTAATATTCATTTAATGGGTAATCAATGTTAAAAAAATATTAGGATCATTTAATGTATAAAATGATATTTCATAACAAAAAACAATTATTAAAGACATTATACATTTTAATTTATATATTAAATCTATTATATTTAGAAATTGATTTATATTAAATGGATTGCATGTTATGATTTATCACATCAAAAATTTATGATGAGTGTTATTTATATGTTTTGTAATAAATTAACTACAATGGTAATATTTTAATCATTATTAATAACTATTAAATTGGGTTATAAAATGTGACTCAAGTTTTTCTAAATAAAATTGACACATTTACGACCTATAATACCTATTTAGGTTGTTATGTAAAATAATAATTCCACTAAACCATTTAACCAACTAAAAAACTAAATCACATGTAATTTAAATCTTACATCATACCATTCATTCATCTCCAAATATGTGTCCCCTATTTTCACCAATAAATGGTGGTCAATTCCACCAACATTAATACACACAGATATATATAAATTATGATGAAAATATATAAAAATTACCTCAAATAGAAACCTTATACAATTACAGAATTTTTTTTCATAAAAAATGTGCCACATTTACTTTATTTTTAAATGGATAAATGAATAGAATAACAATGTTTTCAATTTATGTATTACTATATATTTATATTCTATTTGTATCCTTATCATAAATCCTACTCCAATCCATTTTAAATAATTTGTATTTAATGAAATAATTAAAAATATTATCAATAATTGTTATTACATTTAGTTTATTAATAATATTCATTCCCCTCTAATTATATCGATAAATAAAAATGAAGATCATATATCGGTAAAGATCAAAACCTCCACAAAAAACATATTTCTTTTATCATAATCAACATTAAATGATATTTCTATAAGTTGTGTTTTATTAATTAAATGATATTTTATCCATCTTATAAAATAAACATTTAATTCATTAATCAAGACAAAACCATTCATTATTTATAAATTAAAAAAGTAATATCATCTCTAAATTAACCATCATAGAAAATAAAAAATATATATGAAATAAAATTATAACAAATTAAATAATTTTAAAAATTTAATTCCAATAAATTATTTTATTTAGAAATAATGATCATGGGGATAATAATGCAGAAGAACATAGTTTTTATGAAACTAGTTCGAAATGATAAATATTAACTACAAAGAATATTAAAAAATTATAACTAAAATACCCATGGTGATTACTTATATATATATTGTAGAAGGATATATATATATGAAAAAGGTTATAAAATATGTTATTATGAAATTTATTTTTGTGTAATGTGGATTTATGTTCTCTAATGTAATTCAAAAAAATAATGTATTGGGTTTTTGTCCAAAAATTAATTCCATGTGACATATTTCATATTATTCCCCGTGATATAATTGATTTTGGATGATTACAACCTATGGATGTTATTTTTTTATAATCATAAAATTCATCAGTTTTAATGAGATAGATCATGTTCAATATTCAAATGTCCCTCAATTCAAAAGATTCCAAAGTTGAAAGTCTATTGTTTAACTATACTCCATACATTTGTTTAAAGTACATAATTATGATATTTTACTCTTCTATTCCTGGTTTCATCAAACCTATGATATAATTTCAACTTATTATCACTTCCAATATATGTAAATTTTTTTTAAAATACAATTTTTTACCTTAAAGAACTTATTCCTAAAAAACTATATCATTATTAAAAATATTTCCCAACCACAATATATAATTTTCCCCACATTATCCATAGTTTTTTCCAATAAATAAACACATTTATAATTTGGAACCAAAATATTTCATTTATCTTTTTTATTCAATATTTAACTTCACTTATTATAATAATTATAATTTTTACAGTTTAACAACGCAGATTGTTGATAAATGTATTTCAAATAATTATTAAGTTTTATATTTTTTAAAAATTTATAGTATTATATTCTATAAAATATTTAATTTAATAACCTTTAAATTTTAAATGAGGATATATTTTTATGTATATTATTTATCCAAAGTAATTATTTTCAATTTATCACTAATTATTTTTGAAAATGTCATTTTAAAGTGACCAATAACTTTTTCATATATTGTAGCATTAATAATGTCTTCTGTAAAACATTATATGATTTTCATACATATAGACACACTTTTCAATAATTTATTTCATTTTCTATTAAACTATAAATAATTTTCGTTTTCTGTTCCCAAAGATATTATTACACTCATAGTTTTATTAATTAATTTTTTCAAATGTACAAGGATATTTATTATTTCAAATAAATACTCTTAACATTCCTAAAATATTATTTTTATCTATTTTGAAACCCATTACTCATTACTATGATATTATCTTATTGTTCCACCAACAATGTTTCCCTATATTTAATATTACACTATTTTGTATTATTTTCTAAGTCACTTCTTTCATGGTTCAATTTTTATTTGATGTGAAATTGTATGATTTTCCTATGTATAACAAGTATGGTTATACATATAGAGTGTGTGACAAAATATCACTCTAATATATTTGCTATGTAATTAATCTCTAGATATGAAATTTTACAAATTACTTGGTTGAATGAGTTGTTAAATTCTTATGGTACCTTGGTGAATAATGTTGATAACATTATTTTAAGACACCTTAATTAATAACTTCGGTGAAATTTCTATGAAAAAATCATGTTTTTATTTTTTCTATATTTTTTTTTGTTTTCATTAATGTAAATATGATATTTTTATTCCTTTTGTACTTATATTCAGGTTTTTATGTTTATATTTATGTTATATGTATTACAAATTTTATCTTCCTATTTTATTTCCTAACCCTTCTAGAGCATTTAAACTCAATCCATTCTTATGTTTCAATTTCAACAGCTCAATAAGAAAACTAATTTATATGTTATGTTAAAATGTTTATATTTTGTATAGGATTCATACAAGATGTTTATAATTTTTTATGTACTATGAAATTTCTTATATATTATTAAATAGTTCAATAAGTTTAAACAAACATGTTTTTTGATAGATAATATTTTTATATAATTCTATAATAAAATAAACCTAAAAGGTCATGGGAATGTAATGTTAAGAAATTTATAAAAATTCATGTAATTCACACAAACACATCCATACATTTTCATAATGTTGAATCATTATTACCAATCATTAGGAGACTAAATTTATTATCCTTTCATTTTAGAAAAATAAACTAGGAACCCAATCATTACTCATAAAAAATTTAGAATATAAAGTTATGACATTATAATTAATACAAATTATATCCATTTATAAAAAATATAAATCAATATATCTTTTCAAAAAACCCTTTTAATGAATAATGGACACCATTAATTGATCCTAAAACATTTAAACTTTGTTTAGGAAAATAAATAATATATTTAAATTCTAAAACCCATGAATTCAGGTTATTTGAATAATTCAAAAAATACTAAGTGTTAATATCCATGTTTAAATATTTTTAATAATATTTTTTAAGATTGATTTAAATTTCATTAAACATATTCCATGTTAAACATGGTTTCCATTTAAAAAATATTCCCTGTGAAAAATAATGTTACCAATGGTTATTTAAATAATGCATTTTACTAACATTTTGTTAGCAATTATAAAATTTATATTGTTAATCATGGGGAAACCTAAATTAATATCACCACATTTATAGTAAATAATATATTCCACCCTTATATGAAAACAGAAAATATAATAGGGCACAATACCGTAAAATTTGGAAAAACTCAAATTAAAACAAATTTCTAAGGAAACCAATGTCATTAAGTCCTTTGTAGGGTAAAAGAGAGGTAAATTAAAGTGTAGGGAAATAGAACAGAGAAACCAATGTATAATACCTTAAGAATATAACATCAACTCACCATAAAATTCCCACAAAAATACCTTAAAGTATGAGAGGACATAGGGATGTGGAATCCATTTTCCATGTTCATGATTGGGTTTAAAATATTACTATTTTTGTTTAAATTGTGAAATGGACGAATGATATATTCATAAAATTTTTATTTGTGGAAGTGTTTTTGGGTTTGGATGCATGGTTTTTAAAACAACACACCATCTATGTTTCCCTAAGTAAAAAATACATGGAACATATAATGCATGGTCACATAGTTAAGGAAATAATGGTCCAACAATGTGAAATATATTCATTATACTATAGAATTATATTAATATTATCTATACAGTCTCTATTAATTGTGATTATTTATAGAAATTTTAATAAAATTATGACAAAATAAAATTATTGTTCTGAAATATAAGGAAGATATAAAAAATCATAACATATATATAAAAATTAGGGAAAATATTGTCACAGTGTGAAACTATTCCCAAAAATAACACTTCACTTCCCTAGAAAGCCTCAATATATTTTTTTGGTCATCAAAATGTCAAATACCTGATCCTCAACATAAATATAATCTGAAAACAAAAGAAAATAAATGAATTCCATTGATAAAAATTTTAATAAATTAATAAAAAACAACAAAAACTCATGTTCTATGCTTAAACCATCTCTTAATGAACATATAATCACATGACTTATACAAGGCACTCCCTTTTGACTCAGATATATCGATAAAACCCAAAATGATTAAAAAATTATTGAAATTAATATTGTGGGCTCCACGTAAGGAATATATATATATATATATATAATATGAGTTATTTAAATTATTATGTTAATATAATGGAATTATAGATATAATGGGGTAAAATCTAATATAAAAAAATAAAGGCAGACTAATTATAGGGATGAATATTATAATGAATGACTACTAACAATTCATGTTTTCCTTAAAGTGAACATCTATGTAAAACATTTAACAATTACCAAATAAATGAAAAAATAACAATAAAATAAATAAAATGGAGAATGAATTATTCCAAAAAATTAACTTGGTTCATGAAGTTGTTTCAAAAATGTAACTAGGAAAATATTTCAAAAGGATATATATTGATTCCATTATTATATATGTGGTTCTTTCACATAAAATTTTCTGATGTCTTTGTTATCCAAGAACATTTCAAGGCATTGGATATTTCTAACATATGTGATTCCTAATAATTTTTTCTATACTAATGCTATATTAATGTCCTTATCCTAAAAATAAGTCAATGAGATACTAGAGAACCTCTTATTAGTATCATCAATACAATTAGACTGAAAATTCATTCCATTTCATTCACTGGATATCCCTTTATTGCATCCAGCAATAAACTAAGGTTTTATCTCCATTATAACTGTTTCGATACCATATCTAGAATGATATGGATTCCTAACCATGTCTACACAAAATTATACTCTTAACTCAAATACATTTGATTACAATTCATAAAAAATTATTGTTTAAAAACTAAATTCGTTAGTGAATTAATCCACGGTCAACTATAAAAGATAGAGGATCTAGTCCAAAAATAGAAAATATACTCCAACACCATTTAATCTCTTACTGATGACATTATAACTGAATTTCTATAATTACCTTCAATGTAACAGATATATATGGTTAGATTAATTAATCCTGAATATCATTCTATATTATATCCTTGTCCAGAATATTGTAATCTGAATAACATTCTTACATTATTTTTTGTGTAAAAATGAACTTAATATAGATGTTAATTATATTTTTATGCCATTATACTTATAGACAGTGTATTTATAGAAACTAAAATAATATAAGACTAAAAATATTCAGTATAAATATGACAATATAAACATTTCTTGAAAATCACAGTCAATTAATTTATGGATATTTTAGTGATGTTAATGATACTCACCTATAGATAGATTATATTTTTATTTCCATTAGTAGATGGAGAGAAATTTATTGGTTCTGTTACAACGGGATTTTAGATTTTCAGAATTATTTCATTTAATATTGTTTATATGATACCTAAAAATAAATACTTATTTAAAGCATCCGGAGAATAAGCTGATGACAAATTGAGTATTTTTAAAGATAATTGTCTTTATGATGATTTCTAATTTAATTACATTGGGAGTTCTTCCAATCAGTGTAACTGTTTTTCATTTGTAGTGTTTTTATACAAAATGGTTATATTTTCTAAATATTTATCTAAAATATCATACAATTTCCATTTTATTGGGACATTTAATATTTATCAGGATTAAGGGAATTCGTGGAATGATATAAAAATATGAGGAAATTTTTATGGTTAGAAGATAGCTTCTACTAACATGTTAGGTCAAGATCTTCAGGGGTATGTTAGTAGAAAATTTATAAGGATGAAAATTAGGGATAAATAAAAATATTATTAATGTTCTAGATAAAATGGCATTGGTTCACATAACTACCATAACTATTGATTAAAAGATCATTTTTTATAATTTCATTTTTTGTATCATTTAGTTATTCTAAATAATATTTCATATTTTATTTTTACCATCTATTTTATTCATTATATATTAAAACTATTCTAATTTTTTATCAGTTCTTATAATATTGATATTTCAAATTTCCACTACCTTAGTATTTACATCTATATTTGTTTGTAAAACAATTAATGCCATTATTTTTTTACTATGTTTCATACAGAACAAATATTCATTTAATTAATTTTATTAACACTAATTTTTTATTTGATTTTTTATATAAAAACTGATGAATTTTTTAGATGTGCAAGAAAATAATTGTTTATTTGTATTAATATAATTATTCCTCCCTTGAATATCTTATACATATTAAAATGTGAAACATTATGTATTAGTGTTGATATTTACCTGGGATTGGATATTTATTAACTAATTCAATTTTTTTGTGCTAACCCTAAAATTTTGAATTAACAATTCATTTCATGATTTTTAATTCCATTAGTTTATTATATTTTCAATTTATTTTCTTGACACTATGTATGTTGATAGAGAAAAAACATTTTCTGACTGAAGGTGTACCTAGAGTTACACATGAATATTTAAACCCAACAATCCCAAAACTTCTATATGGAGTTTGTTATAATTAATGGAATAAACATATGAGGAAATTAGTTTTTAATAAAATAGTTTCAAAATAAATTCAATAGACCGAAAATTAACATGTTACAAAGAAAGTGAATGTTTAATTTTTTGATGATGAAAAGCTGAAATAAGAGATGAATAATATATTTCATAAGACATTATAATATTCTATCTCTAGGAAAATGTAATGAAACATGTATTCTTGTTAACTAATAAATTTAATTTCGATGATGTTAAAAATTACTCATTTTTTTGCTACCAATGTTTTGAAAACCTACATAGCTCTATTGAGAGTGGATTTACAATCATTTACATTACTTTTTGGAGAAATAAAAACAAAAAAAATAATTTTTTATTGACTCTTGTAGACAAAAAAATAATACATATGTGAGAAATTTTTATCTTATTATCAAATTATTGATCTAATTATCAAGAAATTATTAAGTAATGGGAATGAAAGAGAAAATTTATCTATGAAACAAAACACTTATACATTTTTAGATTATGTTATATGATATGCCAATTAATGAAATATAAGAGAAGATTTAAGAGGAATACTAAAAATATGAAGTTAAAAATGTATAAGCATTTAATTACAGAACAGGTAACTAAATGTCCACTAATATTAACACTTCTGTTATTTTTTAAAATTATATCCTTTTAAAGGGGGTTTGTATGATTTTACATCTAGTGATTTAAATTTTAAGGACAATGTACTTTTTAAAATTGTAATATTAATGAATAATCATGTTAAAAATATGAATTTTAGTAATAATCAAGAAAATATATGAAAATCATACACTACCTAAATGTATCCCCAGAAGTGAAATTTTAGGACTGTATAATGCCAAATCATATTAGTCCAGAATGCCGAAAATTGATTAACAATGATAAAAATTCTAGAATATATCCTAAAATAATAATAATAATGATGTTAAAACATATTGAAACATGAGTTATAGTGAAGGTTTCATATGTATTGATAGTTAATCAAAATAAAGTAGAAGTAATGTCTATAATATAATTTTTTTTCATAGATATTACAAGGATTGAAAAATGTTTTGTTGAAAAGGTAAATATTGAATCCAATATAAATTTAAGAATATAATATAAATGCACATATAATTTTTAATATGATTTTTCAACATCAACCAACGATGAAAATGAAAATCCAATGCAATTTAAAAAATAACATTATCTGAATAGTAGAGAATCATTACCAAATATCTCTAAAAAGGATAGAAATGTATCCTTTTGGAAGTAAGAAAATAATAATTTGTAGTGTACCTATGGCTGTGGTGAATAAAAAAATATAATAAATGAATTTTCAATTTAACTATATAATCCTCAAAAAACCATATTAATAAAAATAAAAACTATTTCTTATATGAATCATACTAATCATAATTTACATAAATAAAATAAATATAATCAAAATTAGATTGTTAATATAAAATACATTATTTTATAAGAAACATATATATGATTTAACTACTCTAAAATTAAATATTGATAAATTTAGTGACAAATTACATCAATAAAAACAGATTATTTAAATGGTTATACTTATGATAAACCTGACGATTTTCCAAAATATTTTTCCTAAAGAGTAAAAACATTTGTACTAGGCGTCAAAGACGAGGTGGCATGATTATTTGTTGTTCTAGAAAAATTTTATTATTTTGATTTGTAAAATATTTTATTTAATTATAACTAGAAACTGAACATCATAAATTTTATTGGTTGATATGGGTTCCTAAATTATTATTTTATAACATAATTTTACCAACACCATAGAGGTTACAAGAGAAAATATTAATCAATTTTCATAAAATAATATTATATCTAGAAATATAAATAAATGTTACAATAATATTTTTTATTTTTGACAAAAAAGTACACAAGTCCAAATTCCAAAACATTAAAAATCTAAACTATATAGGAGTCACATTTGGAGACATTGAATAAGATGAAATCATTGGAATTTATTACATTCATTTTCATACAAGAAACTATGATTTTATATGATTTATATGTTTCATGAGTAATGAAAAAACTTATTAAAATTTGTTAATTATCTGTTGCATGATATCTTGTGAACAACATAGATGTTAATAATACACTTTAATATTCAAAAAAAGTTTCATTTTATTTTTTTATAATAATAATAAGGTTTTCCCAATCAACATAGAAGAATTATTTCATTCAAATATTCCTTATTGTTGTTCAATTGATGAATTACCATGTTAACAACATAAGATATTATGATATTTTAACTTTTGATCGTTAAATAAGATTTCTATGAATGTATATTGTAGGGATTTATCATTAACAAAATTAAATTTTACTAGAGTTTGTGATCATTTTAAATTTAAAAGAAACATTTGGTATATATTTAAATATAAAATTTAAGTGTCAACAAATAATGTTTTCAATATACTTTACATAGATTTTTTTCCCAAAAAAGATATATGTATTTGGGGGAACACTACATATATGTTTTGGTTTATTATTAAACTAGTTTTAATGGGTAATAGTTTCTAAACTGAAATTTAAATATATTGATCACTAAAGAGTATTTACGGATTCTATTACCAAAGAACATAACCTACTTACAATTACTATTCATGGAGATCATGGAGGTTAGTTTTTATTGTATAATGATGAAACTTGTTAATGTAATAAGTTATTACTCTAAAATAATCTATACATTGAACACCAAAAAAATTTTTGTTGTTCAATGAAGAAATATTATTCATCAATAAATAAACCAATCATTGATAAATTAGTATTATATTTTAAATAATTTTTAAATGGGGCTATGAGTACATATTTTAATACTATAAATCATGTTTTACTATGAAAATTTCATATTATATAACAAAGAATTTTCAATGGAAATAAATAAAAAGAAAAATCTAACATTTGTGTTTTTGGGTGTAAACTATTCATCATCAATACTAAATATACATAACATAAAATTAACACTAATTTTGATTTAATTTTTATTAGTTTATCTATAAGTAAAAATTATTATAGACTTTTAAATATCTGAAAAAATTATGGTGAGTCAATTGTTCATGTAATTATTGACTAGTCATATATTAAAATTTTAAAAACCTATAGAAATTAATTCTACAATATATGGTTTTAAAAAACCACTTTTTAAATATCCCAAATTTGGTACAAAACTAAAGATAATAATCTGTAATGATGTATGGTCCTTATATTTTCATTATCACGAAATTAATGTAATGGATGATGTTAATTCATTAGTTGAATACCTACATTCTACATTACCTAAGAACTATCTGATCATAAGAAATCACCATACTGATAATATTATTGGTAATTTCACCCAATCGAATAAAATTATAAATTCAGCAAGAACTAAATGTGAGAAATGCTTTTATTAAAATTTTAAAAATAAATTGTCGATGTTTTAATTGAAAATATCATTTTGATAATGAATATACAATAAGAGGTCAATCATTTTGAATTTAATCTTGTTTTTTAGTTAGTTCAAGGAAAAATGGTCATCTAGTCACCAGTACTATGTTGGATTTTAGAACAAAATATAATAAAAATGGTATTAAAAATAAAAATTAATGTCTTTTTCTCTGTTTTATTATGAATAATAGACAGATTCTAGTGAAAAAATTGATCTAGTAGCAAGAACTGAATATATCAAACTCTTAACAGCCATTGCATGTCATGTGGATTTTATGTTTTTTTAAAGGGATGTAAACTGATTATTCTATTAAGGATATGTTCAATATGATTTCTATATTGAATAAAAAACAGAATTAGAAGATACTAAATTCTAAAAAGAAATCATACATTCAAAATATCTTTATGGTCCTAAATAAGTTCTAAGAGCATTTTATTATAGACATAATAGATTTTTAATTCAATCTATTTTTAATAAATTTAGTGTTTAAACAACCCATTTAAAAATAAAATTCTCAAATATTATTGTTTTTTAATATATAATGTTAATATTATATATAATTCAACCAAAATATTTCTATATGATAATTTTTCTAAACATATACAAATTTAGTTTGAAATGAGGAAGATGTGTGAGCATAATTTTTTCATTGGTTTTTAAATTTCTAAAAAAAATAAATGGAAATATTGTAACTCATCATAAATGTATTAGATATTTAATAAAACATTTTAGTGTCGAAAATTCATCAACTATAAGTACTCAAATATAAAATTCAAATAATCATGATTCTGATTAATATAGTAAATTTTTAGATCAAAAATGTTATCAAATTATGATTTGATGATGGATTCAGGTTTTAGATTTTCAACCCAAAAATATGTTTTAATTAAATATATGTTTCCAATTTAAAGAAAATATCAAGAAATCAATATTCAAAAAATGCATTACCCTAAAATATCATTAGAAAATCGATTTTTAATTCATCCTAAATTGATTTTACTCAGATAAATTATTCTACAATTACCTTTGGAGGATGATAGTTATCATATGAATCCTCATGAGTTAATCATGTTTTAATGATCACAAATAATATACATTCTGTAAATCTTGTTAGAACTATGTAATCTATGAAAAAATTTATTTATAGATGATTATATTCTTTATGACTTAAGTAATTATTGTAAACAATATTGTTTATAATAATGTTTTCTTTTGAGTGATTATATTTAATTCTTTCTATGAATACCAATGTTTACGTCTATGTATAGAGTTTTTGCAATGTTTGAAAAACTGTGAGTCTTCAAATAGTTGTGTTTTTCTAAAAAAGGACCCATACACAATAACCATCCAAACCCTCTAACCATCCGTGCACCTTAATTGTCCAGACATCGTAACCATCCAGACACCATAACCATCCAGACACCCTAACCATCTAGACATTGTGACCATCCGTACACAATAACCATCCAGACAAAGTGACCATCAAGACACCCTGAACAAACACTGTGATCCTAACACCACATATAAGGTAATGGTTCCTGATATCTATACAACAATGCCATCACATTTTTCAAATAAATAAAAAAATAAGGATACACCATTTCAAGGATACATCATTTCATAGATACAGCATTTACAGATAGACTATGACGCCGTTTTTAATCTATTTTTTCATTATTCAATTTAAATTTGAATGATCATATTAGATATTTTTAACGCACTGATTTGTAGACATGTCACCTAACTGTATGATGTACGAGGTAAAGAATACATGAATCCTAACTGCTCTAACACAAGAATACCAAAAATAAATTGAATAACATGGCTAGAAGAAAAGAAGTGTGATCATGGTGACTGTGGAGACAATAGTATAATAGAAAAACAATTGTGTGTGCGATAACGATGAAGCCTGACCATTCATGTAACCCAAAACTGCTAAAGTAGAATACGAAAAATCCTTGAGTGGAGAAAATTTCCCTCTTTCAGCTCCCGGAATAACATGAGCCAGATCAAGCAAACTTACTGTGATTTCGTTTCCCCTAGAGTACTTGATTTCTGCATCTGCATCATCCCAGAAATCCAGAGAAACATTAACATACACTCAGAGCACATCTACCCTTATCTCATTATTTATACTCTGTTCGGACTTATTTTTATACTTCGAGCAGTGTGTGTGTCTATAAAAAAACACGAATGGTCTCCATTATCAAACTAAATGATACGATATATCCTTTCTTATACAACGTTTTACACTTGTGTATTCCCACAGATAAGAGTTAAATGGGTCCTTGTGTTACCCAATATTTTATACCCATGAAGAACTATGGAGGAGGTTGTGTTACGTGAATTGTATTTTTTACAGTTGTTGTCTTCGATCCAGGGTTTGGATCAAGTATATGAATATAAATTTCATAGTGAAAGGTGATCACCATGTTGAGTGGATTGGGTCTATGTTTGAGACTGAACCACTGGTTTTAATATTCATTGTGCTATTTTTTAGTTATCTCTATTTTAATTTTTAATTCAGAAATCAATAAATTTACATTGATAGTTAATCTTGGAAATATGTTATAATAGTTTTTATTTATTATAATTACATCAAAAGTAATGTTAATAACAGATTTAAATATTACTATGAAATAATAAATCTTCAAATATGTTATTTAAATAGTAAATTATTCCTAACCATATAACCTTGATTTACTAGGCTGTATTTAAATTTATTAGAGAGAAATTTCTTGATTAATTTTTAAATAGAAATTTTCATATATACTCAATTCACCACCCTCTTGTATACTCTACTCCGACCAAAATTTGGTATTATAGGATTGTTTCTATAGACTCTGTTTTAGACCATATTCAACAGTAATTGTAGTTGATCAATATTGTTTTGTAAATTTCTATTAATTCTTAATATCTAGTTCTATTAATGTATTTATTTAGTATAGATAATAGATTGGAACGTGCTACAAAGAAATAGACCACCATTCGTTAGTAGAACTAGTTATGCTTAATGAAAAAAAATTGAAAATGCATTTAGAAAGTATGAACTTTGAATCCTGGACTTCAATTATTGTTGAATATAATATTCCTTATACTGATAGAATAACGTGTGATGAACCTACCCAAACTGCATAAAATATTAATTGCAAATCTATTAAATCTATATACAATAGTTTAAGATATGAGGAATTTAATAGAATCCTTGCATGTAAAACTACTAATGTAATTTTGGATACCTTGTATCATCCACATGAATGATAATATAATATAAATGAAAGGAGCCTCAATACGTATACAATTAAATTTGATAACATTAAAATCAATCATGATTATCTTATTTCTGACATGTATCTCAAGTTCAACAAAATTGGCAACACAATGGTTTCTCTTCGAAGAGAAGCCACTTCAAAAGAACAAATCATGAGGATTCTCAGATTCCTACCAGATAGATGGAGAGGATGGTCTTTAATTATTAGTGAGTCCTGCAACATTAGCAAGATATCTAAAAAATAACTCATTGGAATATTTTTTATGTATGAAGGGGAGTAGAATGTTAAAAACAGAGAGGAGGTATAACCCAAAATAAAATTTGATGTTTTCACGACCACCACCTCTAATCACAAAGAAAAAGGAGAATTGGATGTTTTTATTGAATGTTACAGTGATTAACAATCACCACCTGGAAGTGTTGAGGAGATGGATTAATTAGCCAAAAGGATTAATATATTTTACAAGAAGTAGAACATATTCAGAAAACCAATCTTCAAGGGAAGATAAAATTAAAATGGAATTTGGAAGAATGATTTTAAAAAAAGTGACATGTCAGATGAGATTGTCTACTATGAATTTATGAGAAACTGACATATCATAGATAATTGTCCTAAGATAATGTACAAAAAGAAATATAAGGTCAAAATAGAAGGTATACAAAGGGAATGAAAGAAACATGAAGTGCTTCTGAGGACTGTTCATTTGGCTTAGAAACTTCACATGATGAACATGCTAACAATTCTAATATGTATTTTATGACAAACACATCTCAGGTATCATTGGAATTTCCTATAAACAAATCTCATTATTTTTAAGATGATAATGACTCTAAAAATATTTCCAATAATGAAACGTTTGATTACATTAATATTCTTGATGAGAGATGAAATGAACAAAAATATTAATACAATTCTTTAGGGAAACATCATACTCTCACTTGAACTGTAAATACTAAACTCACTGTTTAAAGGGAGAAAAATTATAAATTACTCAAAGAGTACAATAAACTAAAACTGAATAATGAGAAATTAAAAAGGGATACTGGAGGGTTTACTAATTTTTATGATACCTTGGTACAAATTATAGGTATAAAAATTGATCATAAATATACTATTGGCATTGGCTATCAACCAGGTAATTGAAAAGTTGGAAGAACTATTTTTTTCTTCTAAATATAGGACATAAAAAATTACTCCCAGTTGTAGACATCCTTCATCTAGTTAAATTTATGATACAATCTCCATTATTTCTAGCTTTTCTAGACCAAAAAGTGTTTACTTTTCTAATACATTTCATTATTTTTATAGTAATCTTATCAGGAAGATATGGGTTCTTAACGGACTAGTCATTAATATTACAAGAACCAAACAAGTATGGGTACCGTAATCAATTTTATTTGACTATTTAGTGTGAATGATTCTTAAATGGTTTCTATAAAAGATTATTGTACTTGGACAACCACTATTCTAGAAAAATGACATTAGACTATTCATGCATCATGAACATAATAAAATATGATGCATGACATTTCACCTTTAATGAAAATTCCAAAGGAAATATTATTGGCCACATCCAAATCAGTAACAATATCACAATTTTGATTTCCAAAGTACCTTTTGATGATGTATTATAATATAATCTGCTTATAATTTTACAATTATGTGATGTTGGATTACATTTGACATTTTAAAATGATGCATGCAATGTTTTTAATTCTTAAAATAATTTAGAATTTTCTGTATTATAAAATGAAAAAGTATAATTTGTTAACATACATTCTTTAGAATCCCAAAATTATTAATTTTTATGTTCTTTCACAATATATACCTGGATTGGCATAGAATACTAGGACAACGTTATAATTATTCCCTTAGAAAGATATCTAGAAAAACCAGAGTTAAATAACTACCCAAACATGAAATTACAAATGATAAAGTGTGTAACCCTTGTCAAAAAGGAAAGGAACTGAAAATTTTCTTCAATATAATGAAATAAGTGTCAATATTTCTACCTCTCCAATAACTTTACATGGATTTGTTTGGACCATTTAGAGTTTTTAGTTTAAATGTGAAGAAATATGTTCATGTACATGTAGATGAATTATCAAGATATACATGGACTTTCATTTTGGCTCAATAATGTAGATAATTCTCTCATTTTATTAAATGTGACACAAATATTGAAAATCAAAATGCAATTAGAATTAAATACTTAAGAAGTGATCATGTCTGTGAGTATGAAAATCAATACCTTGAATATTTTTTCTCACAAAATGGAAATATCATAATTTTTCTACCCCTAGAACACCTTAACAGAATGGAGTTGTACAAATAAGAAATAGAACCCTAAAAGAGATTTCAAGAACCGTACTTAGTGAATATGACTTACCTATTTCCTTTTGGGATGAATCTATAAATAAATCATGTTACTTTATCAATAAAGTGAGGATTCGACCTATTCTTAAAAGATTTCAAAATGTGTTCTGAAAAAATAGAAAAGCCAAAGTTTGCTAATTCAATGTATTTGGTTCCAAAATCTATATCCATAATACCAAGGAAAATCTAGAAAAATTTCTATACAAGAGTGAATAAGGAATATTTTCTGGATATTTAATCTTAAGTTAACCATATAGAGTGTTTATTAAAAGAATATAATGTGTGGAATAATCTATTCATATAATATATAATGAAACCGATCTATATTAGCCTAAGACCAATCTTTAGAACCTGGAAGACAATGTATCATATTAAGTCATTATGTTGAAATCCTTTATCCATCCTGTAATGGAAAATATAAAAACCTCATGTTCTAGAAATTCTATAGATTCATGTCACAATGATCCAGACCATGTTAATGAACCAGAAATCACAAGTCCTTCTTTTTCTATAGTTGTTAGAACTTTTAATAACCATCCATTAGATACTATTATAGGAGACATAGAAAAAATAATTCAAAATAGATATTCTCTTAGAAATGAGGTTTAACATCAGATCTTTATATAACAACAATAGCCTAAAAACAATAATGATGCAATCAATGTTAATATTTGGGTGATGGATATGCAAGAAAAAAATAATCAGTTTGAAAGGTAAAATGTTGGGAAACAGGTTGATAGACCCAAAGACACCTTCACCATAGGCAATATATGGGTGTATACAAATAAGGTTGATGAAGCTGGAAATATAGTTAGTAACAATGATAGATTGGTAACACAAGGCTCTAGTCAAGAAGAATAAATTGACTAAGAAGAGACATTTTCATCAGTAGCTAGAATTGAATCCATCAGAATTCTGATTGCTTGTGATGCACATCTAAATTTAAATCCATATCCAATGGATGTCAAAAGGGAATTTATAAATGGGTATAATTCTAAGGATGTATTATTTCATCAAGCCCATGGTTTAAAAAATCCTTATTTTCAAAACCACATTTTTAAACTATCAAAAGATTTATATGGTCTAAAGTAATATCCAAGATCTTTGAATGAAAGATTATGTACTTTTATTATTTCCAGAGGATTATCAAAAAAATTCATAATCCTAACCTTTCATTAAACCGAATTTCCCAAGATATTTTAGTAGTTAAAATCGATGTAGATGACATTATAATTGGAAAATATAAAATTCATAATGAATTGAATTTTTTTAAATATGAAAAAGGAATTTGGAATGAGTTTAATGGGTTATCTCAAATTCTATCTTGGATATCAAACCATTCAAAAAAATGGTTTAATTTTAAATAAAATTAAATATACTAGAGATATTCTAAAACATTTTGTATTAGATTTTAGTAAAATTAGTGAGAATCTGATTAATAAAACATGTATGTTGGGTGTTAATAAAGATAAAAAATCAATTAATATAAAAACTTATATTATAATTATTGGTAGATTACTCGAATTAACAGCTATTTGATAAGACATTATGTTTAGTGTGTGTATGTGTGCTCTTTTTCAATAAAATCCTAAGGAATCTCATATAAATTTTGTTAAGAGAATTTTAAAATTCCATTAGCATACACCCAATCAAGGTATGTTCTATCCAAGAGTAAAATCATTTGAGTTAGTGAGTTATTCTGGTTCCAAAATCTATTGTTATAAGTTAGCTAGAAAAAGAACCTATGGAACATGTCACTTTTTAGGCAAGTCACAAGTATCATGGTTTAGTAATAAAGAAAACTATGTTCCAATATCTTCTATAGAAGCTGAATACATAGCTCCTAGTAGTTGTTGTGCACAATGTGATTGTGATATTGATATTTTATCTATGGGTTATACTTAGTTACAACCTGATGAGATGAGGGTATTCCATCTCATGCATCCTTCAAGCACATGCTAGAAATAACATTTCATGCATAGTTCCATGCCATGTAGGTGCATTAGAAATTGAATGTTGTTGTGATAGTTGTTGTGCTAGAAAAGCATGTTGTTGTGATAACTGCTTGATAAATACATGTTATGTGATAGGGTATTGTTGTATAATATCGATAAAATAATTAACGCCAAACTTTTGTCTTTGGGGAGTATGGGCCCCCATTTACTTGAATTTGGTGGAACATTGACTGTTTATTTCATTATATCATAGATAAGATGTCAAAAAATTGATTCGTGGGGAGTATCGGCCCTCACGGATAGGAATTTGGCACTTAGGTGTTGTTTTTCCGTGTTTTCTGGGTTCCAGCGAAGTTTCTGAGGCATACTATCAGTAATTTCTAGTATACACACTGTGTAGTACCTTTAACATGCCTTGTATGGTCTTTTGTTCGGGATGAAAAATAAACGTTTTGAGTACACGACATGTACCCCTAGTACACGCTATATAGTCTCTTCCCGTTTCACAAACTGTGTTGGCGGAGACATAGGGAACATAAGAGCTTGGGGTGAACATGCTGTGTAGCTTCAGTACACACCGTGTAGAGTTGTCCCATTGTCCGACGTGTAACTAAAAACACAGGCAGAGAAATCCTTAATACATACACGCCGTGTCCACTGTGGAACACGCCGTGTAGTCCGACTTGGGATTCAGACATGTTACTAACAAACACGAGTCGGTTTAAACCTTTCGTGTATAGGCCGTGTGTGTATAAAACATTCTATGTAGTGTGAGCCGTGTGTCCGGCCGTGTAACAAACAACACGGGTCGTCGGAGCTCGTCTAGTACACGTCGTGTACCCGTGGGACACGACGTGTAGTCTTGTCAGAGGATAGACTGTGTGCAGTAAGCTGTGTGGCTGGGAAATTGGGTGGTGTACACGCTGTGTGCGGGTGTAACATGTTGTGTAGTGTCAAGCTGAGTAGCTGGACATGTCTCAAACAACACGGACAATTGGATAATTTCACCATACATAATGTGTTGATTTTATACACGCCGTGTAGTTTTGTACAATGGGGGTCGGGTTTCATAGTTGTGTGGAAGGACTCGGGCAGGGGAAGAGAAGTCATGTACATGCCATGTAGTCAATATATATGCCATGTAGTCCTATTATGAAAATTTTGAATGCTTTCTTCCTCCTGTTTCCTTTTGGGTTCATCATTTTTGGTCATTGTTAACCTTGTTCTAAAGGCGTGTATTTGACCTTTTAGTGTCATGTTGCCGAGAGGACCGCATGTTGTTCACCAGCAGAGCAGCGACGATTATAGTCCAGATATGGTGGGAAATGGGATACCAGTGGATTCACCAATAGAGCCAGATGTAGCCTCAGCTGTTATACCGAACATAGGCGCAGATGTGATGTTCCGTGAAGGAATTATGCGGTTCATGCAGACCTTTCAGGGAGCACCGCCAGCTACCATATATATGGCCGAGATGACACATATCTTCCAGCAGCAGCAACCGCCAACGATTTTAGGGTATGTCGGACCTCAGGTTGTGGAGTCTTGGCTAGGATCTATGCAGACTATTTTTGAGCATCTTGAGATGCCTCCAGGGTGGAGGGTCAAGCTCGCGACATACATGTTGTGTGATTCCGCCAAGAGGAGGTGGGATTTTACCACCCAGTCAGAGCATCACAAAGACATGGTGTGTTAAGATTTCCAGATAGCCTTCTATGAATTCTTCTTCCCAGAGACGCTGAAGGAAGATAGAGCTTGAGAGTTCTTGAATCTTCAATAGGGCTCTATTTCAGTGATGGACTATACTGCTCCTTTCATCGAGCTTCAACGTTTTCACCCGTTCTAGTGGGCGATGAGACGCTGATAGCCAGGCGATTTGCGGATGGTCTTTGATATGACATCCGAGTGCAAGTGAATGTTTTCAGGTTGCCTTCAGTACATGCTATAGTGAACCAGGCGCTGATCACATAGAGGAACCTTTGGGAATCTAGTGGTGTGGGCCAGGGCGGTACAACACCAGTTACTGGAACTATTTCTACTGGAAAGAGGAAGAGATAGATGGACTTCCCTCAAGGTGGTAGTACCAGTCAGTATAATGCTTCAAGTGGCCAGGTCTTGTTCTACCAATGTGGTAGAGAGGGGTAAAAGAGGCCATAGTTTCCATGAGACCCAGTGGAGTGCCGAGCTTGCCGCATGATGGGTCATCTGCAGCGCTTTTGCAAGGGGTTTCCACTGATGGCTATTGAGAGGGGTTCTGTGTAGACTCTGTGTGCGGGAGCTGGACCAGTGGCTTCTTACCAGTCAGGGAACTGGAATACGTCAGGCCATGCAGGCAGAGATAGTGATTGCATCCATGGTTGCCAGAAACTAGGATCTCAGAGGCAGTAGGGCGGGAAAACTCAGGGAAGTCAAGATGTGTCGTAGGTCCGTGGCACTGGGTAGAGATATGAGGTGCAAAAGACCTAGCATGAGCAGGATCCCAGACCTTCTACAGTAATAGGTACTATTCTAGTAGCTTCTATTTTATCTTCGATACTTTTTGATATATGTGCGACACATAGTTTTATATCTGTGCCCGTTGTGGAGAGCCTTGGGATCTGTGTTTCTTCTTCTTCTGATATCATGACGCTAGACACTTTGTTGGGGACTAGAACGGCTGTTGTGCGTCCATGCAAGGAGTTCCCCCTAGCGGTTGGTGGGTGTCACTTCTTTTGGGATCTCTATGTATTAGATATTACGAGCTATGGCGTCATTCTCAGTATGGACTGGTTGGTTCCCTTTCGAGACTTTGTAGATTTCTATTTTCACAGGGTGATTTTCACATCACCAGAGGGTGGACACTTTTTATACAAGGGTGAATGGGATGTTCAGGTGAGTCGAGATAGACCAGAGCTTTGTGGGCGAGGTGGAGTCACATCGCAGATTCTGAGTTTATATCTGGACGACTAGGAGACTTTTCAGAAGTATTTCGCTCAAGTAGTTGATCGTTTCAGGGATGTCTTCCCGGACAAATTTTCATGTCTTCCTCCGGAGGGTGAGGTGGATTTATCTATTGAGCTTGTGGCCGAAGCAGCACTGGTGTCCATTCCTCCTAATAGGATGGCCATGCCTGAGTTGCAGGAGCTCAAGAGGCAATTAGAGGAGTTATAGGCAAAGGGATTCATCTGACCCAATACTTATCCTTGGGGTTCTCATATCCCTTTCATGAAGAAGGTGGACGGTACCCTCAGACATTATGTGGATTATCAGAAGCTGAACCAGTTGACGGTTAAGAACCAATATCTATTTCGACAGATAGATGATCTTTTTGTCCAGATTCATGGACAAATAGTGTTCTCAAAGATTGAATTGAGATCAGGATATCATCAGTTGTGTGTTGGACCATCTGATATACCTTTCATAGCTTTCAGGAGCAGGTATGGTCTGTATGAGTATACAGTTATGCCGTTCGGACTCACGAACGCGCCATCAGTTTTCATGGCTCTAATGAATCGTGTGTTCCATCTTTATCTGGAATCATTTGTGGTAGTATTCTTGGATGATATTTTTGAGTACTCTCACACTCGACACGACCATTACACCCATCTTGAGATCGTATTGAGTACACTAAAAGAGAATCTACTATATGCTAATATCTCAAAGTGCCACTTTTTGATGGACCAGATTCACTTCCTAGGTCATATCATCTCAAAGTTTGGAGTTTCAGTAGACCCAGAGAAGGTGAGTGTAGTAGTTTTCTGGGAGCATCCTAAGAACGTGTTTGATATACAGATTTCCTTAGGGCTGGCTGGTTACTATAGATGCTTCATACAGGACTTGTCCCGCTTAGCAGCGTCGTTTACGGGTTTGACTAAGAAGGGTGTGAAGTTCGTTTGGGTGGGAGCTTGTGAGACAGACTATTAGGACCTAAAGGGAATGTTGACATCAGCACTGATCCTGATACTCCGAGAACAGGGGAAAATCTATACATTTTAATGTGATGCATCAGGTATTGGGCTGGGAGCAGTGTTGATGTAGGGTGATCGCGTTGTTGTGTATGGGTCTCGGCAGTTGAGGTCACATGAGAGGAATTACCTGACGTATGATCTCGAGTTGGATGCAGTTGTGCATGCATTGACATGTTGGAGACATTATCTATAGGGAGAACGTTTTGTTGCCTTCACTGATCACAAAAGTCTCAAGTATATACTTACTCAGTGTGACTTGAATTTGAGACAGTGATGGTCGGTCGAATACCTTTATTCCTTTTATTTTGAGCTTGCCTATACATCTGGTAAATGTATTGTAGTAGCTGATGCACTGAGAAGGAAGACTCAGATATAGGTTGTACAGGAGGCCAGTGGCGAGTGAAAGCTTATGGATTTGTTCTCTGAGATGCATTTGGAGGTGCACGACAGTCAGGGTAATACTTATCTTTCCTCTTTAGCTATGACTTATGCCCTCCTGGAAAGAGTGAGGATGAGATAACTATCAAATCCAGAAGGCCTAGAACTACGGGATTCAGTGGCTAGTGAGGAACCTCTTTCGGTTTAGACGATAGACGATGACGAGGTTCCGTGTTTCCATGGATGATTATAGGTTCCTGTGGATATATGCGAGGAGATGATGTGGGAGTTTCATGCTTCAGATTGGGAAGTTCACCTCGGAGTTATCAAGATGTACCATGACTTGAGACGTTAGTACTGGTGGCCGGGCATGAAAAAAGATGTATCTGGTTTTGTTACAAGCTGTTCCACCTATTAGCAGGTGAAGGCGGAGCATCAGAGGCCAGCCCGACTGTTACCGCAGTTAACTAATCCGGAGTAGAAATGGGATGATGTCGCAATGGATTTTGTGACTGGGTTGCCGAGGTCACCTACATGCAATGATTCCATGGGGGTTGTTGTGGACAGACTCACGAAGGTATCTCACTTTTTGCCGATCAAGGAGACCTTTGGTGCTGACGAGCTCAATATGTTGTATATCCAAGAGATCGTACGTCTTCATGGGGTTCCTTGTTCTATCATTTCATATTGTGATGATGATTTTATGTCTCGTTTCTGGAAGAGTTTTCAGAGGTCACTGGGTACACAGTTTCTTCTGAGCACAACTTACCACCCTCAAACTGATGGTCAGTCAGACCGTGCGATATAGGTGTGTGAAGACATGTTGCATGGATGCGTCCTAGACTTTAGGGCCTCTTGGGAGAATAATATACCCTAGTCAAGTTTTACTATAATACCAGCTTTCAGGAAACTATTGAGATGGCCCCATATGAGGATTTATAAGATAGGCCATGTCGATCACCCTTGTGATGGTTAGAGGCAGGTGAGGCAGCTTTACTAGGACCACGTCTTGTGTAGGACACTTTTGAGCAGGTACAATGGATTCAGAAGCAGATGGCTACTATGTAGTCTTGTCTAAAGTCTTATGTAGATCCCCACAGACAACCCTTGGAGTTCGTGGTGGGGGATCATGTTTTCTCACGTGTTTCACTGAGGTTGGGACACAGACGGATAAGGAGACAGGGTAAACTTTCACTGAGGGATGTGGGCCATTTGAGATTCTGGAGAGAGTCTGGCCGGTCACCTTTCTGTCACAGTTACCATAGAGGTACCAAGCCATGCATGACGTCTTCCATGTATCTAAGTTGCGTTGCTATCATTCATAATATCTCACATCTTTCAGCCTGAGGAGGTTGATCTTGAGGTAGATGTGTCCTTTTAGGAGCGTCTAATTCGTATTATTGATAGGAGCACAAAAGTTATCCGAGGCCTGTCAGATCCTCTCATGCGATTGCTATGGCATCATAGCCAAGTGTAGGATGAAACCTGGGAGTTGGAGACCGATGTACATGCTCAGTGGACGTAGTTATTCTCAACTTTATCTTTGACACCCTTGGATGGGAAATTTGGGGAATAATTGATTTTACGGGGGGATGTTTGTAAGAACCTAGTTCTTGATTATGAGTTACGGGTTTTCTATTTTCTCTTTTTGTTATGTTTTTTTGAGAAAATATGGAAAATGGGGAAAATCCCAAAATTATGGAAGTACACGCCGTGTACTTTTCCTCACACTGTGTACTTTTGGCCGTGTGGTATGGGAACACATGTCTTTTGGCCATGTCAGCGACGAAGGTTGTAAAGACCAACTACACGCTGTGTAGTGGTCCCTTACATGCCGTGTAGTCAGTCGCCATGCAAATATTATGGTGGTTTCCAGATTTGAAATATATCATGCCTTGTACTCAAGGATACACACCGTGTAGTCACGTCGGCAGGTGAACAGTGCCACATTAGTGGTTAACCGCCTGAGGAACAGTTAAAAAAATGTGAATTACATGCCGTGTACATTGAAATACATGTCATGCACTATTATTTTTTTACTTAAAATGGGATATAGCCTCCCCTATTCATGGGGAAGGCTTAGAACGGAAAGATGACTCAGGAGAGGAAGGTCGTAGCTTTAGAGATCCGTCGAGCGCACGTCCGGAATCTGATTCCACCTCCGTCGATCTTGTTGGAACCACATGGGTAAGAGCTTCCTTTACCTGGTGTGTCTCTTAAAAATTCTTCATCTAATGGATGTTATTTTAAGTTTAAACAGTGTTTCTTCTATGTCAGATCTATGTTATTTTTGGGCGTTTCTGGAATCTGCGTTCACGTGTAACGTTGGTGGGTATTTAAGGTAGGTGGCTTGGTGTTTATTTTCTAACTGTCATTTGTTTTTGTGTGTTTTGAGCTACGAACCAATATTTGGGGTGTCATGTGGCTGAGGTCATGGCTATTTAACATACCAAAAATTGTATATGTAATTGAAAGGTATAAAAAAATTATGTTTGGGATTGCCGCTTGGATCCAGGACCACCCTGGGGGTGCATTCCTTTATTTACCCATTTGGCCAGGATACCCAAGTGTATGCCTTTAAAGTATTGATTATATAATTTCCTTGAGAGTAATTGCTTGTGTACTGTTTGTTTACATATTGGGCATGACCCGATTACCTGTTTTAGCATGACGACATTGTTGTTATTATCCTGTGGGCGCTGTACTATGTAGCATGTGGGAAACTTCTTCTGTGCTTGTGGGTAGCTGATTCTGTGCCTATGGGTGACACTTCATACACCTGTGGGCAATATATGCATTCTTGTGGGAAGATTCTTGTGTTGTTTTCTCTTTACCTGAGGGTAAGAGTTTACATGTCTGTAGACATTGGATGTTACTTAGAATATTCATTGTGGTGATATTTTAAATTAAATGATTGATTGGATATTAAAATGGAAATATATTTGGTTAATTTAGTTACTTTTAGTACTACTTACTTTATTTCATTTTACTTTTTCATGATGTTGTAGAATTTTTCACACAGTTGGGCACGTGCATTTGGTGGGTGCCTACTAAGATTTATTTCTCACACCTTATTTGGGCAATGCTTTTAATCCCAAACAGATTACGTTTCTACAGGTGTAGATAAGGGAAAGGGTCCTTATACAGGTAATTGATTGCTACTGAGGTGTAGGGGATCAAGGAACTAGGATTAGGCTCACGATGCTACTAGATATCCTGTTTTTCCTTTCTGTACTTGTACTTGAGTTGTATTGTACTGTAGTGTAACATGTTTTGGTTGTTTTATAGAACTGGAAACATGTTTCATCATATCTATCCATCTGGTTGGTTATCTTTTACTGCAGTTGTTATATGAAATGTGTATGTTTTATTGGTTCCTATTTTACTGTATGATTTTTATTTTATTCTGATGCGGTTCACTTTGACCAGTGAGGGCATAGTTTCCCCACTATTAGACCTGGGCACTCACTGCTAGTCGACAGCCTCTGGCATTTGGGGAAATGCGCATGAGGTCACGTGATGAACCGGGTTCAGGGCACCTATTTAGTGGCACCCAGAACTGGGACCTTACAATTATATATGTAAATATGAGATAAGAGATTGATTATAAGATCAATCCATTAATGAAGATGTAAAAATCCTGTGATGGGTACATTGGAGTGCTATTTGAGACACTCATATCCCAACACTATGGGTATTGAATAATGAATATTTGGTTTCCTTTGATACGAAGATAGAAATAAACATGTGACTATCTTATATGACATTAGATGAATGAGTGATCTAGACATAAATTTTATGAATTGTAATAAATTTGGTTGAGTTACATCTATAATAGAAACGTGATGTTAGAAGATGAATTCCTGACCAGTGGTATGAAAGATAGTATATATCCAGAGAATATGTATAAATATATATAAGAGACTTGGTTGAATACACATAAACCATTAATGGAAAAAAATCATGTTTGTCAGCAAATTAGTTTTTATTGTATTCCATAATCTCATTAATAAATATTAAATTGGACAGAGATGAATCATCGTAGATAAAAGAGTATCCACAATGGAGCTTATAGGTATAATCATTGAAATACATTTATTAATGTATTCTCCATGATGCTAAAAATATTGTAAATGATTTCAATGTTTTTTTAGGATTATGGAATTTACATATGTTTTTTGGATTATTTTATTGTGGTTATTTTCATACATAAACAATATGGGGGAATCATAGTTTAAATTGGAAATAAATATTTTAATGTGGAATAGTATAGATCTCGTGTACGTTAATTTTAACATGGTATTGTTCTTGCATATCCAAATCCAAGAATCTGAAGTCATCATGCATGAAAATAATATCTTTATGATTATTAATAAATTATAATGTAGTGATGTATCTAAAGGAACATTTTACACGCATTTACATTACCAAAACATGATGTGTGGATAAATTCATGAATCACGTACAATAATGAAGCTTCCCATAGACAAGTTATCCCCATAGTTAATTCAATTTCTATGGGATTTTTAGTTTACGAATTATATTTATATAGTTTGTTTGTATTGGGTATTTCAATTGAGGTCTACATATGTGAATAAAGGAACACATATGAGAATTTCCATAGGATCAACATATAAGAATTTTTTGATATCGGAAGCATTACATAATAGAATTTATTGTGGAGTGAAATTTTAATATGATATTATAAAATCATGTAGATGAATTTCCCTTACATACTGGGTTAAAATAAAAAAATTCAAGATTTGTTTTATTGGAAGACAAAAATAGTTATAGTCAATGTAATAGATTATAACTCATGTTATTAACAACACTAAAAAATTTTGTAGAATAAGGAGAAGTATGTTGATTCAATTTTAATTAATAAAAATTGGTAGATCTAGGCATAATGAACTATGGTTATTCAAAAAATATTTAATAATGATGAAATATAAATCAGTTCATGCTTGTGCCGTCAATTAAAGTTCATAAATCAATATTCTTATGGAATTCATGTTCTAAGACTATTTTGAGAAGAGTTAAATGAGTAAATCCACTTCATATATTATTCATGAAAAAATTAATAATTTTTAATTTAAGGAATAATATGTTTTTTTATCCATGGAACCTCATGTGTATTTTTGTGAAAACCTATATCTATTTTTTTATGGAGGTTCTAGCATTGGTAAGTGATTCATTGTGATGTGTGGGAATTTTATCACTACTCATGAAATGATAATAAATACATTGTTATACTATTAAGGAATAACTAATCCATTCTATATTATTTATATATATATATATATATTATATAGATGTTGAATAAATGAAATATTGATTTTTAGTGTAGATATTTTGAGAAAAAAAGTCATAAATGATGTAAATATTTTTTGCATGATCTTTGTAATTATGTCCCAAAAGTAAAATAATATAATGAGGGTTATTTTTTTATACTCCTATATAATATAAGGTTTTTAATGGAAAAAAATGGAACATATATAGGTTATTTTATTATCATTTTATTTGGATAGGTGGCTACTTTATTCAAAAGGAAATATATTTATCAAACATTGAAAATTATTTGGGAAATTAATTTAGGTTTCCTTTGCATTTAATTTATTCTTGAGGTGTATTGGGATAAATAAATAAGTATAAATTGTATGACGTTATTATATGAATTTATTTTAGGTATTCAAGAGTAGAGAAGATAGGTGATATGAAAATTCCACTTCATGATAAAAAAAAGAAAACTGTGAATGATTTTCTTCATGTTATAGAAAATATATAGGGGAATTTGGTCACTATTTTCAGATCTATTTTACAATTAAAATTTATGGATAAATAATGGTGAATATATTTTCTAGTTAACTATGATAATGAAATATGGTGGAGACTAAGCTCAATTTAGTGTATTTATATGTTTTGATGGAATTATTGTACATTAATACTTGTTAAAGTAGTTCCATATTATTTATATTATAGAATCCTTTGTATATATTTTGATATAATATAAAGGATGAATTGAAATAATGTATTTTTTCTATATGTTGTGATCCTGTAAAATCTAGAGACACGAGTTATAAAAAATACATCATGAGACTATGTAACTATATTGAAAAGGGATTGAATAAATCCTATAAGAAATTGGAAATTGAAGTCCTATGAGGAGAAATCATGCAATTGGTGGGACTCTAGCCAATATAAGATCAGTTTGGTTCTAATATTTTTAGGGTGCGTAATGAAACATCTAATAGAAAGTGTTATATTTTCTTATAGTATAGAGTCCTTGGTTGGTAGATGATACTAATCAGGGAAATACATCAGTATTCGAACAAATCAATATAAATACTTATGTTTTTAATTAAATTACTATACAATAATGTGAGGTAATTAAAAACAATAACCCGTGGATAGAGAGTGAGTAAGTATATGTAGTTTAATTAAAGGGAATATTATATAATGTTTTTATATAAATATATTGATTCACCTCTCACAGCTTTGTGGTACATCATTCATAGAGGAACCTAAGTATGTGTTTTTAGTCAAAGAACTATCAAAAAATTTCTAGATGATGATTTTATATTATATTTTAGAATATGGGCCTCATAGTACGAATTTATCTTAATCATCTATCAAAGTAAATATAAATGTATCCTATAAGACAATAAAAAATGGTGATGAAAAAGTCAAGGAAAATGGGAAAAATCTCAAAGGAATTAGAATAGATGACATTATTTTATGACAAATAAAATTTATGGAATCTAAATTTTATATTTTTCATGTATATTCATCTAATTAATTGATTTTATATTGTAAAATATGTGATGAAATCAGCGACATTAGATAAAAAACGATTTTCATTAACATTTTGTTAATTATCTGCAGAAGTTTCTTGTTAAGTTTCTTACATGTATGTTTTATTTAAAAATATGAACTTATATAAAAATTTGTAGATGTATTAATAGGATATTTAAACATATAATTCACTGACCAAACATTTTGGAGTATGAAACCCATTGAAGAAACAATATAAATGAAAAGGAAGATTTGGTAACGCCTTTCAATGAAAAAGTATCATGAATTGATAAAGAATTACATTTTGTTGTTTTTTTATAATGAATTCATTAGAACTGTTATGGAATGAAATATTGTATCGCTTGTTTATTATTACTTCTTATTTATGATAGTTTCCATTGAGTTGGATGTTATGTAAAAATTCAGGACAAAAAAACAACACCAACCTAACAAACACAAAATATATGTGCTACCACATAGATGCTAGATATATGTCCTTTATTAAAGAATGATAAATTTATAGATCATTTATATTGTAATCCTATTAATAGGAATCCACATATATCCCCTTGAAATTGGTTACACACAACATAGATAATAGGGCATGTGATAAATCTAATATTTCTGGGTGGGCAACATAGAAATAAAATATTTGACAAAAAATGTAAGGAAAAAACTATTGATACATCCACTATAGTGTCAAAATTGGTTGTAGGAAGGTACAAAAGAAATATTTCCACAATATGTGAACAAATAAATGTAGTAAAGTCCCAAATAGTCAATCATTTCATGTCAGACATCCTGCATCATATGTGAATATATAAAGACTTATTATAAGGGGTTCATGTTTCTAGAGATTTAGGAATATGGTTTTTGATTTGAAGAATAATATTTCACTACATCTAAATTATTTAAATATAAAATTAAGTTGAATAATGGCTATTTCAAAGATAAATAATTCTATTTTGAACAATCAGAACTCACAAAAATAGAGAATTTACTTCTAAAAAAATATGAGTGTTTTAACAATTCTTTGAGATTTGTAACATATGTGGTCACAACATTGACAAATTTTATTATAATAATTCATTGTAATATATATATCATATGTAGAAAATATAACCACCAGAGGATAATAATATGGTTAACAAAGTATGTGTTTCACCCATTAGTTTAAAATCTATGAAACTGGATTCACCCAAAAAGGAAATGGCAAAGGCTACTATGAAATTCAAGCAACATGTATTAAGTGATACATTTTTTGAATTTTAGGTCACACCATTGACCATTTAATTATATGAATAAATGATATTGAATAAGAATCAACCATTAAAAAAATACAAAAACAAATCCCATAGAGTTATTATTGGATTAGATTAGTCGTATACAGTTATAGATGAAAATATGAGAACATTCCAAGAATGGAAAATTCATAGATGAAAAAGTGGTGCCTTTGATGGTGTCAGAAGTTAATATATAGTTATATCATATTTTTAACATTGTTCAATCAAAAAAATAATGGGAAAAGACCACTGGTTTATAAATCCAACTATCTATGGCACAAAGAAGGCATCTACACAAATGGAGATAACATAACATGTCCCCGATGGTTTTCTAACCATACAGCTACAACAAATATAATTTGGTAGAAATATTTTGATAGTTGAAAATGAATATAATTACCAATTTTCCTATTTTGTATTCATTTTACAACATGGGATGATGTTGGATGAGAAAAGAACTTAATTTTTCAAAAAGTGGAATAGACATGGAAATCTAATAGTGAATTCATGAAGATGCCGGGAGACAAATATCCTGAAATAAGAAATTTTCCACAACCTTAATAAAAATTTTGTGGATATTTTTTATGATCAAACCTAACCCCACCATTATTTTATGGTATTTTTATTTTGGTAAATGAATCTGATTATTGTTGGAGAGCTTCCAATGTGATGTATCTCTAAAATGGAATGATGTTTCTAAAAATTAAATTTTTTCCCCAATGTGGAATTTCAAAATTCCCCATAACAATATAAAGGATAAGGTATGTTTTAATTATCTAACTACTTTTTATGATATTAATATTTTTTATCAAGGGGGTGGTTTTTAACTGAAAGGGAATATATATCACATGAAATATGTTGATGTATTGTTAAGGGAGTTTTGGTTATTGATTTTTTACATCAGTATGATATTCTACAAAGTGAGAATGATAATACAATTCCAATATCATAAAAATTAAAAATTAAATATTTATCTCAATAATTTGACATTATCTCACATTGAGGATCATTTCAGGTTTATAGTTTTAGATAATTAGAGCACAACTGATAAATAACAAAACTACAAAATACTATGGGAAAACCTACAATCTATATCCAATTTCACATAATGTTAGTATTCTATAATAATTAATGAATTATTTATGTGTAAATTAACTAATACATACAAATTTTTTTCATATTATCCCTTACCCATCCATAAACATTGTGATAACATTTTAAAAACATGTTATGAGACCAAAATATCATTAACAGATATAAAATATAAGGAAACCATTAGTTCAGAAAAAACATGAAAACTAATATATTTTTTTCCATTATAATCCAAATTCAATGAGAATATAAACTACTTTCAAAACACACATTTGACCAATGAAAATCATAAAAGACCATATAATTTATTTAAAACTCATTTATGTAACCTATATACATACTCATTTACAAAATACTTTTAATTTTTGTAAACATAAGTAAGAATTAAAAAATAATTATTACCAAATTCCAATTACATCTATATTTGGGATCACCAATCAAATATGTTAGGTTTTTCTCATCCATTTAATGTGATCTATAATGGGACTCAATTTAACACCCCATGAATACATATTACATTTAAAAAAATAGCTTGTGTTGCGTGAAACTCTAATTTCAAGTGCACCAAAATCAATTAAAATAGAAATTTGGAATAATTTTATGAGTAGTATTAAAAAAATGAAACTTATATAAATTAAATATAATTATTTTGATGAAATTATATAAGATAAAATCCAATATTTTGTAGAAAAAATATTTTTATGATATTTTTACCACCTTTTATTAGCACAACTATTTTAAATCTATGTTTGGGAATTTTTATAATTTTTATTCTTAAATTTGAGTTAATTATGGAATACATAATATCATATATAAATTTATGTGAATTTTTTTATTTTTCTAAGAGATTTCATTTATTGATGTATAGTAAAAATACTGCATTATAGTTAAAAAATTGGATTTTCATGTAAAATTATTTAAAATTATTTTTTAAAAGTAACAATAGATAAAAATTATAGATATTAGTCCAATTTAGTTTATATTATTACTTTTTTTTTCTAAAAATATGATATAAAAACATATTGATCTTTTGAAAACCTCTATTATATACATTCTCGCTACATTAATGGGATTAATGGTTTTCCTAATTTTGACACTAATGTGAATTGAATTAGAAAAAATGTACTTACATTTTTTTAATATGTGTGATATTTAGAGTCTAATAGCATAATGACAATTTTATGGACTTTATTTATAGTAACATTAGTAAATTTTTATTTTCCACATTAAACTATAATTCATGTAATTGAAGGTTATAATATTTGTATTCTAATAAAATTTAATAATTTATTTTGAATTCAATTTCGACTTTTTATGAGGTGTTTTGAACGAATTATTTTTTTCATTTCCAAATGAGGTATATTATGAACGTGCAATAAAATATTGGGGGAATGATATTATCATACCTTATACCGAATAAGAAATGAGAAAATTACTTGATTAAAACCATTTTAAAGGAAAATGTTTTAATACAAAATTTCATGCCCCTTTAAAATTAATTTTAATAGAAAAATATGTATTTCTCTCAAGAAGTTCTTAATGATTCAATTAGAGTACATTCATCAATATCAACATATATTATTGGATTTTTATCATAATTGGGTTTTTTATGTTAATATAAAATATGAAATATATTATTAATAGTGTTTATGATATATTTTACCATTGATGTGCTACTTTGATACCATTCATGGATTATGGTTTTGAAATTATCATTTTGTATTACAGTTTTAATACGAATTTCAATGTTGCTTATTTTCCAAACATTCCATATGAGTAACAGATTTCACTTATTATGTGGTGGTCGTGGCCCTCGATAGCCCCTCAATGCATCTATAAGTGTCTTGATAGAAACTAGTTCGAGTATTGGATAACATCTTACCATATGTATGATATATTTTCCAAAGTGTTGATGATATGATTACGATGTACATCATTACGCATTCCATCATTATGAGATTACATATTGATATTACATGTTATTATTGAATAATTATAATATACACGTTTTTTTATATTTACCATGGTGCAATTTATATTTAATTAATTGATCACCATATATTCCTTATATATTATGTACAATATTTATAATTTAATGGAAGGTGAGTTCAATCATTCACATTTCCTTTTTGTTTAAATTTATTTTTAAATGATTTTGATGTATTGATTACCCTTACTAATAATTTACGTTTATTCCATTATTTTGTTTTATTTATCCTTGTTATGGTAATTTTTATATTATGACTGAATTTTAGGGGAAAAGGGAATAAATTTTTTTTAAAAGGATTTATAATGTTTTTTTATTTCATGATGTAATTTAAGTATTATATTTGTAATATGGATTCCAAAACTTCTCCAATGATCAATCATTTGGGATTCAATTCATTAATATATTCCAATGTAATAAATTAATGAAATAGATTTAGTATCTTAGGGTTGATGTCATTATAGATGGTATTGGATAATAATTACTAAAAACTATGGAACATATATATAAAAAATTGAAACAAGTACATAACCTTATGATGGACCTTGGGGATAAGTATAGAACAAAATTATATAATTTTAGTAAAGTAGAAATTATGTGTGTATTCATAATAATAAAAACCTATTTGGATACTAAATGTGGATATGTTTCAAGAATAAATGTAACAAGGAGTCACAAATCTGATAAGGAGTGTTGATCATGACTCATAATATCCCTGTATAGAAATAAATTTTTATTTTTTTGATATAATAAAAATTTCCATTATGGGTGATTGGTAAACATAATATGATTCCAATGTTATAAAATCATATACAAAATTTTATATTTGGATATATAACCCCAAACTGCAGCCATCAAATCAAGTGTCTCCCCACAAGTCATGGTCATGTCCCCTAACAACTTCCATAATTAGTATAGATAAACCATAGTCTACTTCTCCTCACATCACCACTAGTGTAAATGGTCGGAGTAATCAATATGTAGAATATCCCTTCAACCAGTCAAAATCAAAATCAATATTAACCATTATTGTAACTTGTTGTCACTGAAGAACTAAATCTAATGAACAAATATATTATTTATACATATTTCAATCCTATATAAGATAATGTCATTTGATATACTATAACAATTGATATAGAAGAACTTATAAGTATAATGAGACATATTACTAGGGTTATGAAAAATCACCGTACCTAAATGGAATATTCTGATCCACAATGTGGATGAATAATGATAGAAAACTTCATTGGACAACATCTTCCATTATAAAATGTCACTACAAACCAATTTTTAGTGGATCAATAGATATGTTCCGTAGAGAGAATATTTCCCTCTCTAAGAAGTGAGTAAAAAGGGAAGGTTTTACATGAAATTTATCTTCTCTCAAGATATATGGACAAAAAGTGGTCATTAATTTGAAACATGAAGGATGATAAAGAGTTATCAAAAATTGAATGAAGTTATTTTTAAAAACATTTGAAAAAAATATATTCCTCGTGAATACAGAGAAAATACAAGTGGAAATTTACGAGTCTGAGAGAAAATTAATATGATTATGTTAAAATATATGAATCTAACTTCACATGGTTTTCAAGGAATGATGTAGATTATATAGGTAATAAAAATTGTAATATATTATTGACTCTTACATGTTAAAATCACTCCATGGATGGGAGATAGTCTTCCCAAAATTATCATGAAATGAAGATGTAGTCTTCTGTGATATTAAGACAGAAAATTTTATCTCCATGTCATAGGGCTTTAAAGTAAAGAAACAAAAGAAGAAGGTATTTGAACACCATGAACATAAGGCCTAGGCCATAAACAATACATAATATTGAGTTATGTCAAGAATATTAATTTATTATCTTTTCAATTATATAGGTTTAGAGATTTAATAGATAACCATTAAATAAAAATTCATAGAATTACAAAGTGGAATCTTATAACTTTGTCAAATTATTGTATAACAAAACAATATTAAAATTGGAAATATAGTTTCTTTTCATGTTTAGTCATTATAACATATACATGATTTCATCTAGGAAACAATTCTCCCTTCAATCTATTGATAAAATTTAAATAATGTGGGATGAAAACAAACATCTTATCAAGGGATATAAAAAGGGAGAAACCCATTAGTCTAGTAAAAATATGGTAATACATTTAATGTTATATTTATGAATGAAACAAAACATTTTCAATGGAAAACATTCATTATTTTTTACTCATAGAAATATAATAAAACCAATGGAAGTTAATTATAACTCTTTTAAGTTACTTAGATCCTGACATATATAAAACCCTTTCAAACCCATTTCCATTGGAATTACCATATTGTAAGCTTCAATATTAGTGATCTTTAATGGGGGAAAACATCGTATATGCTATATCAGTAAAAACATAGAGCTATTATTGGGCTCAACCCTTCGTTTAATCTTTTTATAGATCACCTATTTAAAATATTTAGAATGTACCATTTAATGAATAAAACAGATTCATCAAAATAAACTTTTTAAAATCACTTCTAATACAATATACAAAAACATTCATATAAAAATATGATTTTTAAGAACCAATTTTCATTAACCATACAATAAAAAATTAGGATTATCTTATTTAATTCTCTTTTGAATGTCTCGAAGTCTTATAGAAGAATCTAAACATAAAATAATGGTTAGAGATGTGGAGAAATAGTTGTAAATGTATACATAAAATAACACATTACTTTTGAAATTTTTCCAAAATGATCCTTATAAATCATGTTAATGTAATAAATTTTGAGTTAATTTTTAATATATTCATAACATATAAATTATATCATTTATTTATATCCACATAAAAATAATTTTAATTAATATAGTGAATAAATGAATTGATAATTAAATCATTAAACAATATTGGTGGAATATACCACATTGAATATTTCGATCATAATCTCCATGAATTAATACTTTTACCAAAAATAAGTAAAATTTTAATAGATAAGATACAAATATTAAATGTTTTAGAGGCAGGATACACACCATGTAATGAAATTATGGAGTATATTATAAAGAAATGCCTCAAAGAATTAATATTTAGATGGTGTCCCTTATCGTGAGCTTGAATCAGAACATATGTTCCTTTTTATATCCTAAATAATAGACACAGGTTAATTTTCTACAAGATTTATAACCTTATTCATGCTTATTGTTCCTTTAATATCATTTATTACCATGTTATAAAAATAACACAATTATATAATCTAATATATATTGTTTGGTTGATATTTGATACATGAGTCGAAAATGAACATACTATGATGTAATTTGTTCATGAGGTAATAATTTCTTAAAGTACATAATAATATTCAAGATTTAAATTTGATATATATCTAGTATATGTATGTATTTTAAATAATCAATAATATTTGGAGATAATACATGAAACTCACCGTTCATAGAGACAATATGTTGTACAAACGCGTGAACATTGATTTTATATAATTGACATATTAAAATATTGAAAAATAATTATTTTTATAATTTTATATTATAAATAAATTATAATATCAATGTTATATATGTTTCATAGGTTCATTAAAACTATTTTTTCATGATCCATGTATAGCATGAACATGTCATATAACATTGAGGGGGAGGTAGTCCAAACTTCTTCAAATGAAATTATCATATTTAAATATCTTGAAAAATCAAAAAATTATATTCTAAATAAATATTACAATGGTACAGAGAGAATATAAATATAATATATATCATATTTAAATTAATTTCTATCATATTTTACACCATGAGAGTTGGTATGTAAAAATTGAACAATCATCGTTTCATGAGACAGTAGTTCACTATACACAAAAAAAAATGTTCTATAACAACTAAATGGATGTGTGTGTAAGTTTAGGTTTAAAGATTTTCCTAAAATATCATATTATATTTATTATAATGATGTTATTATAATATAATTGAATAATGAGTGGTTATGGGTTGGATAAAGAATTGAAAAGAAACGGTCTTGAGATAATATGTTACATCTAAATCAGGTAACCTATTTTTATTTGAGCCAAACACCTTTATTAAATTAAATTATACCCTTGGAAGTTATTCTTATAAGAATGGAGTGATGTTGGGATATTGTTTTATAATACGTTTGGTGATTAAATAAGATTTATATGTGTGATTATGTGGGTATAATTGGTGGTGTTTAATAAGAGGAAGGAGGTGCGCTTTAGGAAATTCTTGAAATATTATTTTTTTATAAATTGATTTTCGAATTATAATAACTCTAAAGTGGTATATTTTGAAGATAAGATAATTATGCATACAAATCCTCTCAAATAATACGTTTTAGACAATATTAGATCACAAAATTATCCATATCATATGGCATTACCCATTTGTCAAATAAATTAACTCATACCATATATTCATGTATTTTCATAATATATGGTAAATTTAGTATCTATAAAATGTCAAGAGACCCAAATGTGGATCTTTATTGATATTTTAAGTACTATATAATTTATTTTGAATAATCATAGATATTTAAGACTATTATATCATTTTATGAAATGGTATTTTTTTGAAAACCAATTTATGTCAATTGTTACACTATCTAGTAAATAAATTTTGAAAAAATCCTAAAAAATTTATTCATTCACACATAATAATATATCAAAATTAGTACATATCATCATCATTCGGAAAATTTGTGGGGGGAATAACAATTTCCAAATTCTATTTTTATAATATTTATAATATCATTAATTTGAATCATTAAGTAATAAGGAAATCAATTCTTCCTCATTAGGTCATAAATAAATATATTTATTATTGTATAAAATATGTATATAAAACACCTTGATATAAAACATATTTTTATAATTTTAAATCATATTTATCATCATACATATCTCTTATATAACCTCATATTAATAAAATGTAATAACTGGCATGTTTAAGATATTTTTTTACATTTAATAAATTTTTATTAATATCATTATATATCCCATGAGGCTTCCCAAGGCCAAACGTTCTACTGATGGATTTTCTTGGTTCCCCATTACTGATTCAATAAAGTTATGTTTAGATTTAGTATAATTTTATATTATTCTAATATTATTTTTACCTATAATTACAATATTAATCTTTAACCAAAGTAGATAAAGTTAAAAATATACTATTCACCTAAATTTTTTTAGATTCCATTAGAACAAAATTATCACAATTATTACAACTTTGTATGTCAGTTTTTCTAATTAGTATCACAAAAGTGGGAAAATTACATTTAATACTATTTTGAAAATGTGTCTTGGAGGTGGGTAAAAGATATATCCGAGTTGAATAAAACAATATATATGTAATCGTATTATAAAAACAATTCAAAATACATAAATTAGACTTATATATTTATTGTTTATATATTTTGAAATTAAAATCAATATAAGGTAAAAATAATTATTTACATGAAAAAAGATGGGTTTTAACTACAATGAAGAATTTTTCACTATTCAACAAATTTGGAAACCATTAAAATACAAAAAAATTCAAACAATGTATATATTGAAGTCATTATATTAAAGAACATTTATATTTTTTTAGATAGAACATATAAAATTTAAAAAATACATTTAAAATGCATTCTCCATAAATATGAAGTAAAACTAATTTTTAAAAATATCTGAGTATGGTTTCCCCCACAAATGGGAAATTGTTAGGAGTCATCATTCATAGATATTTTCAATTGGATTTTTTTTGTAACAGGAATCAACAAATCATTTTGTATCCATATGTACATACTTTTCAAAGGAAGATGTTAGTCAGGTCATTTGGCTGATGATTCTTGATAATAAACATTGGTCGGGAGGATGCGAGGTCTTGCTCATCACACCAATTTGGGGGGAATTGTTCCCCACTCCAGATTTTCCTTATATATTTAATACATCAGATGAGTCCTTATTAACTCACCAACTATGCAATGAGATTCTTTGTGTTTTTTAATTTAATCATTAACATTTATAGAATTTTATAATAATCGGTATGTATCTTAGTTTCTACATCAATAGAGACATATGTATGTATATGAGTTTCTCCACCAATTGAATCCTTTATTATTCAAATTAAAGAGTCTTTGTTCATTATTATGATAAAAATGGTTTTAAATCCACTCAGTGAGTCACTATTGTACTTATCATCATTTAGGGAGACATGAGTTGTTTTAATGTTGGGATCATACACGTATATGGTTACCTACAAGTTATTCTAAGAGGAATAAAAACCCACGTAGATTGTTTCCATGTAATAAGGCTCATCCTAAATTTTAATATAATGTGATATGGACAAATAAATAGTGTTTAACTGAATATGTTAAGGGAACATATGAAAAAGATTCCTAGTCAACATTTGGTTTTGGACTTCTACGGATGCATCCCATGAAACCCTGAAAAGATATTAATTTTCATGTTGAATTATACCCTAATGGGAATTTGGACAGGAAAAGTAAGGTTTAATTTATAATTTTGGGGTTAAACCTCATGGAGTCTTCGAACATATTTTACTTTTATTTGAACCAAATCCCACATAGTTTAGGAAGACTCATAGGAGTGGGTATTCCTTTAATAGAAATGATTTTGGACTTACATCCTGAAAATGAAACCATGGTGATTTGGAAGATTAATTTGGGAGATACTATTATGTATGATTTCCATCTATGTATGATATGATATAGAGTTCTATCATTAGGAAGGATTCCTATATATAAAATTTCTTATCGAAATTGCGGTTCTCATAGTTTATTCGATGAGGTGTTTGTGAAAATTTTGTGATCATTGAAAATATCTAATCCGAAATTTGTAATGATTAGTGTGAGAAAAACTGGATGTGAAAGATACAACCAAGGCACATAATTTTCCCCCTCCATAGGTGGAAGAGGTGGTGGATACAACAACGACCATGGATGAGGATGAAAATACAATGAACCATTCAATGTGAAATGTGTTTGAAGGCAATTGGATCTATGAAAAAAGACTAGGGTCGTGTTTTATTATTACTTCCCTAAAATGTTTATTGATTTGAGAGGTAGACATTAATTTTTTCTCAAATGGAATAGTAGGTAAAACTATACCTTTCATACAAGGGACATGAGGCTCTAGGTTTTATAGATGATAAGGGACGGGCACAACCCAAACCCTAATCCTCCAAACCGGGAACATCCAAACACTATTCATGGGAGAAAGGTTTATGTGGCTACAGATAAAAAAACCCATATATACTCAAAGAATCTTAACCCAATTGTAAATAATTTTTTTAAAAATTCTATATTCGTATATAAAAACCCAAATTGTAGAAACACTAACTTGAATTTCCCCATGTATTTTTAAATAATGATATTTTGGTGGAGGTTTCTTCATAATCCCTTCCAAATAAGGGATAAAATGGAAAGGTTTCCTTTCCATGAATGACATTAAATAAGTCCTGATGAACAGATTGTATAGTCTAAATGGATAAGTAAAATCAATGATGGGAACACAATTTGGTATCAGGTGCACATGTACGGTCGCACATGTATGCTTGAGGGACAATATGTTTACTTATGTGATAAATTACCTTGATGATAAAACATTGAAGTGACTTGTATCAAGCCTTTAAAAGAATTCACTAGTATTCTTAGCAGTGGGGAACTCATGATAAATTAAAAATAAATGGTTGTAAACCATATTTTTTAAATGAGATAGTTTGGGTTCTTTAGGAGTGAAATTGTTGGGGATTTCAAACACTAAAGGGACATAATTTCCATGTACCTCCTTTATTTCCACCTACATATTTAATAATTAACTACCATGTTGGTTTTAGAAGAATTTTGTAAAGCACTAGTGTGACCAGAATAGAAATTGGGCATCATAGAAATTTTTTTTCCATAACTGAAGACCCTATTGGTTAATTTAAATGAAAATAGGTGACCCTGGGTGAAGGAGTTTTCTCCTGCATGTGGGTTTCATGAAAACATTGTGGTGGGAATGTGGCTACATTCCTACAATGACATGTATCAACTTAGCCGATTTCAATCTAAACCATTTGGAATCCATGAAATTCTATATGTGTATTCTATTATTTCTAACACATTTCACTTTTTCACTTTTTCATCGATGTGAGGCAACAGAGTGTCAAAATCCCCCCCCCCTCATAATAGGATTTAGAATGAAGAGTGGGTCTTTTACAATGTTAAAATAATGAAAACAGCCAAGCGTTTTATGTGGTGTCTAAACTAATAACATAAGAGGAAAGGGAAAGCAAGGTCATGGGATATAGGGTAGTCGTCATTTATTATATAAAGTGTCTTCAAATCAGAAAAAATAAAAAAGGATTATGGGTATCCATCTCTCAGGTTTCAAGTGTTTTCTTTTTGATGATGTGGTTGAAAATCTTGATTGTGGTTCTTCTTTATGTTTTTGATTCGCGTAGCACATATTGGGCGCCATAATTGTGCACCAGATGCATACATTCATGCTAAATCGTTACTGGTGCACCTTAATTTATTTTTCAATTTTTTTAATGTCTTTTTACAAAATTCCAAAATGAGCTCTCTTTAATATGAATTTCAATATCATCATTAGGTTCAATGGCTCCTAAGAGAGTTGGAACTTCGGATGAATTATCTTATAAGAATATTTATAATATGGTGAAGATTCTCTAGCATGATTACTTTGACATCTATGACACACCTCTCATAGATATGGAAATGCATCTCAAGGAATATCACCTTCACATTAAAAGGATTTTTTAATTTTAATTGTATTGTAATTCCATCAAAAGGATTCCAACAAACAAGATCCAAGGAATTGTCTTCAACTTTTGTAGTTTCTTGAACATACCAATGTCTCATCTACCTATATTTCTATTGTAGGTGCATATATCAATGATGGGAAAATAGCTAAGGACTACTTCATATATCACCACTAGTGTGATCCAAATGTGAACGTACATGTACCCTTGCTACAACCACACTACTATTCATCGATTTTTTGAGATTCTCCAATTGATCAAACAACGTGATGGAATAAATGTTGGTATTTTCACTAAGGTGGGGGTGTAAAACTTGAATTGATGTGAACATATATGGTGAAAATGTCCTATGAGGAGATTAGGGATAACATAAAGTGATTAGTAATTTACAATGTTTTTTGGGTTGGGAAAACCTATATGTATTGGAACATTGATTTCATGATAGATTTCATGAGACAATAGAGTCATGAGACTAATTAAACTCATTTAACACATGAAAAAATAGGCATTAGTTTTTGGGATATCTATATGATCAATGGACCTTCAGTCATTGAAGACATGTATGATGAATTTATTCTGCTAAGGGAAACACGGAATGAACCAAAAAATACAACATATTTGGGTCATCAGTTAATGGTGGTATTTTATAAATTGAATAATTAAAAACAAAAATGGGGACAAAATAAGTGATAATAAACCAAATGAGTGGATGGATGTATTATTTAAAAATATGTAGGATAAGTTACCAAGATGAATTCGTCCAAAAATAATTCCAATTGAACAAAAGAGAGGCACACCTTATACATTCTTGCCATCATTAGGTAAGGAAGATATAGAAAAGTGGGATATGAAGTCAACTCCAAAATTCCAAAGTTGAGACATATTGCGGGAATACTAGAAATTTAACTCAATCTATATCTATTTCCCTTATGATATTACCAGGGTGGCATAAGTCCTAGAACATTTTTATAGTGGCCATGATGGAAGAGAAAAAGATGGTAGGGTTGGATACCCTTATTATGTAGAAGATCCTGTGGATCTTATTTCATTTTTGTAGAAGAATTTATCCTTTCAGAATAGCTGGACCATTCCCAGTTTTAAGAGGGTGGATGGAAACTCATTTAAGAACATTTGATTTGTTGAGTGGGGTTGAGGTCTAGAGAAGTACATTCCAACCAGTGGATCAAGATTTATCATGTATTTTACCTTTGCATTTAAATTTTTACCACAGAAGGCCATTATATTTGTGTACGATGAATTTCTTCTTTTCCCTTATGGTAATATGCCTACATGGAGATTTTTTATGAATATTCTACCAGTTTAGAGAAAAGGGCATATATTTTAGATTATAGGGATGGTGAATTGGCCACGAGGATTGATGAATAAATCATTTTCGAGGAATATCCTCCTACTATATTCACATGTCAATTGAAATTTCAGTTAAAATTACCATATCTTGTCAACTGTATGTAAAATTAGAGCATCATTTTATGGTACCCTAGAATCTATTGCATCTAATGATAGTAGAGAAAACCATGGAAATATTTAACTTACTTTTCAATAATGAATCCATAGATTGGATATCTGGTATGTTGAGAGTTGGGATCCATCATAAAATGAAGGGGTTCTAAAGAATATTTTTTCTTGTGTCTGGGTTATGATAGGTAGTAGAATGAATCCCTTTCAATTGAAAGGTAATTCCTCATCATTAAAGTCTCATTCATTGGATTCAGAGGGTGGGGGGGACAAGGTTCCATGCACACTGAGGTGACCTCATACATGATACAATCCAATAGTCTGATTCAAGGGTGTGACATCATCAGTTCCATCTAAAGTTGTACAAAGGTTTTCATTTCGACATCATTTAGAAGATAAGGAGATACTATTTTCTATTATAACATCGGTGGTGACATAAATTGGGATGAAAATCAATTATAAAACTGTAGGATCATATGGACAACCCGTTTAAATTTTCTCTAATTATTTATGATAAGAGGCAGTTCAAACAAGGAAACACTTGCAATGTTATGTTGAAATGACGCAGATAAAGTTTTGTGAAGGAATGAATATTTCTGGAATTGGGGTTATATAACCTCTTATAATATTCATTTAAATAAATAAATTATGATTTTTATCATATATAAAGGAATTAGTGATTCTCATTTAAACAATTTATGAATCAATTCCAACCAAAAAATTACAGAAACAGATGATATATCATATTGTAGATGAAGGAATTGACATTTCATTTTAAGAATAACGGTTTCATTTGTTTATATTAAAGATGTAGTTTTTCTTTTTGACACATTATTTTAAGTGTTACTATTGGAATTTATGGAAATCATTATTTATCATTGGAAATACCATATTAGTTTTCCTGTTGACTATGGGAAAATTAATTGACATTCCCTCACAATAGTATAGCCCTGGTGGTGCTTCCCTTGTAGAGGTGGCATCTCCCTATGAGTTGGGAGGGATATCTCCAAGACAACCAGGCATAGAGATTGAGATGGAAGGGGGATTGAAATCTCGAATACTTATTTGGAGATGATGATTAATTTCCTCTCTAGAACATAAAGAAACAGAAATATCTATGAAAGAAAAATATGGTTAATAATTATCTTAATAATGGAATAAATTTTTGATTGATTGAATTTTAGCGGTATTCATAGATTGTTTTTAAACTTCTAAGAACTTAAGGAACTTCTCCGATTTCATCTCTAACGGTAATTATTTATCAGCATCGGAGAACCATGGAGGGTGCTCCTAGAAAATAAAAAAATACCACCAACAAAGTAGCTACTTTGACTAAATGGGAATTTTGGAGAGAAGATTCAACATGTGTTCCTAGAAATACTCTTATTCGCAATACTAGGAGAGAGGAGACCTTAGTTTAATCAGAAGTACTTTGTCACGACCCATCCCACGGGGCCTATGTTGTGACTACACCCAACCCTCCTTCCATTGTATTGGGGCTAGAGAACAGAACCAAAAGGCATATTCCCTAAAAAATATGAAGTCATTCCTTTTGTATCCTATAAAATCAAACTACTAAGAATAAAGTTTGATACCAGAAAAAAGTACACTATAATGTAAACATGGTGTGTACAGAAAGAAAAGTGGGCCAGATTATAAGCTTAACTAAAATGAAGAAGTAAAACATTAAAGTACAAGTAATCTAAAAACATCTCAAGTGATCACCCACCAAGGATCCTACATGATGGGTAGGTATAGCTATCGAATGGTCATCTCTATAGTACGCCTCATATAATGTACAACTCTGGGATACCTTTTGTCCTAGTACCCTCATCCTCAGTCAACAATGACTTTAATATTCACAAAACACAACATGGTGAGGGCATAGCCCGTGTTGGGGTGAGTATAACGATACTCAATAGGGATCCCCAGATCCTCAAAGGTCTCACAAAATCCAAAATGGATAAACCAAAAATCATGAAAAAAACTAACAACCCTACTTAGTTATATGCCAATATATATATACATAAGTTGTCAAGTATACACATCTCAATCATGATGAAACACATAAACCATCTCGTAGCCCAAAGAACAATTTTTCCATGATGTAAGGAAGCCCAAAAAGGTAAATTCACAGCTTGCACACGGTTTAACTTAGGTATAGTAGTAGATATTATTAGATGTAACTACTAAATCATCTAACTCTGTTGAGACGCAGACCCACGCATGATCCTAAATCATCAGACCCACGTAAAATCCTTGTATGGTAGACCAATGTAGGATCCTAGTGTAGTACCACGTATAATCCTAAGGTAGATCCCATTGGGATACTGGAACAAAGACCAACAAAGGATCCCAATGCACATACGCACAATGGATCCCCTTCTCATGAAACAGCTAACCACAGAGTTCCCACACTAAGCTCGCATGATTCCGGAAGGTTCCAATCCTCAAGCAACAAGTCGATACTCTAACTACTGTGATGTCTATTGAAGAAGTATCTCAAACTACCGACAAATAATTGTGTTCTCAACAAAACAGAAGGTGTGTAAATCAGACACCCGGTCTGTACGTTATTGTTCTCTTTGTCTAGAGGGCCTGGTTGAATTCTTCTTCGATCAAACTGAGACATACGCCAACATTATCAAAAACACATGTGGGGTATACCAAATGGAAAATATTGATCCATGTATTCTAACTCCGTATACGGTTTTTTAAATAGACACCAATAGATTATGTTATAATTGAATGAGTGAAAATGGGTCGAAGCTGGTCTGGTTCTGGTCTTACCCAGTCAGACGGACCTCACCCAACTCAGCCAAGGCAAACCCATGTCTGGCCTGAGGTCTGACCAGGCCCTCCGGCATAGCATGAAACCCTGGCACGACCTGACCCAGTGTAGCACGCAGCTGGGTGGCCCCGTGGTGGGGCCTACCCTAGCATCCAACCAAGGGGGAGACACCCATGGGTATCATGAATGGAAGGCTAACCATCCAGAGCCATGTGGCACCAATAGATATCATGAAGGACCCAGGGTCTCGCTCAGCTCCCCGGCTGGCTGGATGGACATAAAACCAGTGTGGCGAGGTCTTTTCCCTCACCCCCACTAGTGGCTAGCAGCGAGATGAAAGCCCCTCTTTCACTATTCACGCCCTTATGTCACAGCCCCAGCGCGCCTGGAAGTGCACCCATGCACCACTTCCCTTACTATGTGGTAGGACGAGTGCCGATCACCGCCCTAAATCCTCCACGGCCGATGGGATACAACCCTTCTCTGGTGGCGTGACCGGTCAAAATTCCAACCCCTACTCCCAAGCCTTTCCGGCGCCGATCACTGACACCGGTTGCCGGAAACATTCCACGGGTCACTGGATGAACCAAAGTGAGCTGTTATTCATTATGTAGACTCCCACACTCATCTCGGGATGTTGATATTGATTCAAAACCTCCACGGATTGAAATTTCTCAACCTAAAAACATGCAGTGATGAACTCCAAATCCCCAAGGGCTGTAGAGAGGTCATGCCATGTTCCTTTGGACCACACTCTTCATGTTAGAATGGTAGCTAGCGACATAGGGGTTCTTGAAACGAGAATAATTCCATAAACTAGTATAAGGTATAAAAAACCACAATCCCTACATCAATGTTTCGTTGACATCGTTGAGGAGCGAGAAAGAACAATGTCGATCTATCGTCGTTGATAACATTCCTAAATGGATATCATTCAATAGAGTTATTCATTGAAAAAAAGTTCATCCTTTGCAGAAAGTGTTTCTCCAATGTTCTCTCTGAGTGTATCTTTTAAAAACACTCCCCCAATTCAACAAAAAGAAGAGCCAACTTATTAAATTATGTTTTTTTAATTTGACTATTATTGGAAGGTTTATTAATTTTGAATATGTAATAATTAATTTGAAATGAATCCAAGAGTCACCCCCTCATTAAAGAGGGAGTTCAACGGTTCGGGTGGTCCCTATAACAAAATTCATATTTGGTGGATTAAAATAAAAAAACTGGTTTACATTATTTTCTCCCAAGAAATGACTGAAAACTAAATACCCCCTTAAACCTACTCTGGTAAACATAAAGGTCTCCAAAGATGAATATCGACACTGCATTAGAAACGGTGCCCTCATATTTCAATTCTGACCACTGGTTCAAAAGATACCGAAACACACTCACACGCTTACTGAAAGCAATTAAGAATATTTAGAAAAACATTCCAGGAACTCTAGGCCTTAGTATCAAGTACTTTCAAAAACTACAGACTCAGATATTTGAATGTAATTTAAAAAAAATACATGGATGTTTTGGGCCATTACATTCTCCCTAAATCATGGATTTGTGTCCCTGAATGCCACATCCCAAATCATGGAGAACTTGTAGGGGTACTGAGTTTGAATCTAAGCCTCTAGGTCCCACGTTCCCTCATAGAAGATCCTGTTCTACAAACATAAATGCACTAATGGTATCGATCACCCACAAATAACTCTCTCCTATCGATCCTCAATCTCCCCCTGTACCTATGAAAATATCGCCCCAACATCAATTTCTTTCTTTCCCTAATCAATGATTTGTAAAGGGTTATGCACGTATCTTCACAACTGGGATAAGTGGAAAACATTGGGTTCCCGGTGCAATTGAGCATGAATAGCTAAGTGGTATTCCACCTCGCCAACTCTTATAAAGACATGAAAGCGTCATATTAACATCAGAGAAAGCTTTAAGCCTCCACAAAATCTCCGCAAACTTCTTTGGAGTGAGACCCATAAAAAGAGGTGGTCACCATACTTTAACTTATGAGGACTTCATCTCCAATTGGTATAATACTTCTGCCTACTCTCGGTAATCTTTAACAGCTCTTGGATGATTTTCACCTTCACTGTGGTAGCCCGTACCATCTATGGTCCCATGAGTACTGACTCCCCTTGGTCAGTCAAGCACAATTGCTATATGAATGGTCGGGTGTAAAGACCCTCAAATGGTTTCATCCCAATGGTGGAGTGATTGTTCTTGTTATATTCAAACCCCACCCACGACATGTGATTCTCCCAACAATGACCAAATTCGAGTATGCAGGCATGAAACATATCCTCGAGGGTATGTATGGACCGCTTAGTCTAGCCATCCATTTTAGGATGGAAGGTGGTGCTCAAATGAAGTTGCGTCCAGAAATCCTCTTACAACCACTTCCATAGCAGATAAGTGAAACATGAATCATAATTGAAGACAGTCATCGAGGGTACTCCATATAGCCATAGAATCTACTACACATTGAGTAATCACATGCTCCCTATTGAACCATACTCTCTGATTGGTTGGAAGTGGTACGACATGGTGACTCTGTCAACGATCACCCAGATAAAATCATGAACCCTTGACATACGTGGATGTCCTATCATGATGTCCTTGGATATTCAATCCCACATCAACTTTGGGTCCTCTAATGGTTGAACAAATATTGTTGGTAACTGATGCTCCAACATCACTTACTGACAAGTGAGGCACAATGAGACAAACTATGCTACTACATTCTTCATTCCCAACCACCAAGGTTGTCCTCATAGCTCAAGTACATATTTTCAACTAATGGATGTACAACTAGATAGGAGGTGTGGAACTCACTCAAAACTTCCTTTCGAAGATACACTGGTACCATGGTACTTCTTATAAAAAGGATGACATCCTTCCCACCATAAAATAATCCATCAGGTTTCTGTCTGGTGGATATATGAGAACGTCAAGCCTCATAGTTAGTTTCCCCATGATGTGCCTCCCTAACATGCTGAAGAGTGGGGGAGAGACTATATGAGACTGAAAAAAAGATGCTTTATCTAGATCCTCAAAGGATATCTATAAAGAGGAAATCTATTATGTCGCCTCACTAGCACCTGTATACATGATCTCTTATTGAGTGCATCTTCGACAACGTTCCCTGTGACAACCGAGTCCTGGTGACAGCGTAGGCAACCCGCCATAACATGGCCATCGGGTCCTGGCCTACGAGGTACCCCCAGTTGCCCCACAGACATGTGGGGCCCACCGTAGGGTCCACCCACATGCCTGAACATGTCATCTGACTAATGACAGTCCCCACAGGCCAACACTTGTCCTTTCCATTGTGTTTTGTCCTCACTCACCCATGACATGTGATTCTCCCAACAACAACCAAAGTTTAGTATGCAAGAACACAATATGTCCTCGAGGGTATGTATGGTCCGCTATGTCTGGCCATCCATTTTAGGATGGAAGGAGGTGCTCAAGTGAAGTTGCGTCCAGAAAGCCTCATGCATCCACTTCAATAGATGAGAAGTGAAACATGAATCAAAATCGAAGACAATCATGGAGGGTACTCCATTTAGCCACATAATCTACTACACATTGAGTAATCACATGCTCTCTATTGAAACATACTCTCTGATCGGTAGGAAGTTGTACGACATGGTGACTTGGTCAACGATCACCCAGATAAAATCATGAACCCTTGAAGTACGTGGATGTCCTATCATGATGTCCATGGATATTCTACCCCACATCAACTTTGGGACCTCTAATTATTGAACGAATATTGTGGGTACCTGATGCTCCACCTTCACTTACTGACAAGTGAGGCACAATGGTAGCATTGTACTTCTTTCGAAAATGATGACATGCTTCCCACCATCAAAAAATCCATCAGGTTTCTGTCTGGTATATATCTAAGAGCGTTGAGCCTCGAAGTTAGTTTCCCCATGATGTGTCTCCATAACATGCTAAAGAGTGGGGAAGAGACTATATGAGACTGAACAAAAAGATGCTTCATCTTTATCCTCAAAGGATATCTGTAAAGCAGAAATCTACTATGTCTCCTCACTAGCACTTGTATACAAGATCTCCTAATGAGTGCATCTTCTACAACGTTCCCAATGGGAACCGAGTCCTGGTGACATCGTAGACACCCTGCCTTAACATGGCCATCAGGTCCTAGCCTACCAGGTACCCCCAGTTGCCCCACAAACATGTGGGGCCCACCCCAGGGTCCACCCACATGCCTGAACAGGTCATCTAACTAATGACAGTCCCCACATTCCAACACTTGTCATTTCTAGTGTGTTTTGTCCTCACTCACACACACCCTGAGAAACTTCACAGGAGGTCATCCATCCTGATCACTACTCCAGGCCAAGCACGCTTAACTGTGGAGTTCTAATCAGGTGGGCTCCCACAAAGAAAGATGCACCTTGTTGACATGAGTCATATCATTTATTCATTTAACCCTTTATCATTTGGGGATGTTACAATCACCCCTACCCCTTAGAGCACAACACCCTCGTTGTGGGCCCTACATCTCAACCCAGGCAGTGCACCGCACTTAAGGCTGGGTTCCATCTCTAATATAAAATGTGAAAACCGGTTCCCGGTGAGAGCACAGACACCCCGTCATATCATTTATTCATTTAACCCTTTATCATTTGGGGATGTTACAATCACCCCCACCCCTTAGAGCACAACACCCTCGTTGTGGGCCCTATATCTCAACCCAGGCAGTGCACCGCACTTAAGGCTGGGTTCCACCTCTAATATAAAATGTGACAAGTGGTTCCCGGTGACAGCACAGACACCCCGCCTTAACATGGTCATCGGGTCCTGGCCTACAAGGTACACCTAGTTTCCCCGCAGACACGAGGCACCCACCCCAAGGTCCACCCACATGCCTGAACTGGTCATCTGACAAATGATTGTTCCCACTGGCCAACACTTGTCCTTCCCAGTGTGTTTTGTCTTCACTCACACACACCCTGAGAAACTTCCCAGGAGGTCACCCATCTGGATCACTACTCCAGGCCATGCACGCATAACTGTGGAGTTCTAATCAGGTGGGCTCCCGAAAAAGAAGGTTCTCCTTGTTGACAAGAGCCATATCATTTAGTCATTTAACCCTTTATCATTTTGGGATGTTACATTCCCCTTCCCATGATTATATACAATCTCATTGTCATATTCACAGAGTAACTCAAGCCAACGTCGCTATCTCATGTTCAGGTCCTTATGGAAGAAGATATACCTAAGAATCTGGTGTTCAAAGTAGACCGGTAAATGCTCGCCGATTAGATATTGACTCCTCATCATCAAATAGAAGACCATTGCTGCTAACACAATGTCACTAGTAATGTAGTTATAATCATGTTGTCTCAGCTTTTGAGAACCATATGTGATAACTTCTCTCTCCTGTATCGGGACACATCCATTCCCAATCCCTGATACGTCAGAGTAGATTACATACCCAACACCCTCCTCATGAGGCCTCAAGATGGGGGCACTGGTAAGCCTCTCCCTCAACTCTTGAAATCTCCACTAGCATATCTCTGACAACACAATGGATTTCCCCTTCATCCTTAGTGTTTATAATGGTGGAAAAACTTAAGAGAAATCTGGAACAACTATCCCGTAGTATCCTGCCAAACCTAAGAATTTGTGTACCACTGTGACACTCATGGGTGGCTCCCAAGCAAGTACTACCTCAATCATTGATAGGTCAACCGAAACTCCAATCTTCGATATGACATGTACTAGAATGTGAACATCTCAAATCCAAAACTGGCTCTTCAAGAGCTTTCCATAAAGTTGGTCCTCATAGAGTGTGTCCAGAACTATCTAAAAATGAATTGAATGATCCTCCTCAGTAGCATATTAGATCAAAATGTCATCTATGAATACCACCACTAAGTGATGATGATTTGGCACAAAGATCTTGTTCATGAGTCAGATTAACACAACTGGAGTATTGGTTATGTAAAATGGCATAACTATGATCAAGTAGTATCCATACCGAAATCTGATTGTTTTCTTGTGCACATCCTTGTCTTGTACTCTGAGCTACTGATAGCCTGATCTGAGTTCTATCTTTGAGAACCACCATACTCCCATGATCTAATCAAAGAGTTCTTCAATCATCCGGAGTGGGAACTTTTTCTTCAAAGTTACTTAGTTCTGGAACTTATACTCAACACAGTATCTCTATATACCATCCTCCATCTTGGTGAAAAAAAATTAGAATGCCCAAGTAGAAACACTGGGCCAGATGAACACCTTCCCTTGTAAGTCCTCCATTTATACCCACTACTCATGAAGCTCCGTGGGAGCCATCCGAAACACATGCATAGATATTGATTTCATCCCTAGGTACAATTAAATGTAATTGTACACCCCTCTGTGAAGAGGTAGACCTTGAACATTATCAGGGAAGAAATATGCAAACTGTTCCGCCACTATGGGATATCATAAACTCTCCACATCAACCTCTCCGAGTGTAAGGCTATCCAACTGATGAGTGATCAGTTGCACTCTCCTCTCGATAATTCAATCTGATGTGGAACAGACTCCCTTATCACTGGTTAAGGTAAACCTAGTCCCATCCTTGTAGATACACTGCACTTTTTTTTTCCAAAATCCATCAATCTGGTCATGGACTGTAGATAACCAATACATTCTGAAGATGACATCAAAAGGCCTCGACACCACTACTAGAATATCCCAGTCGATGCTCTTGCCTCGCGGAGAAAGCTCACACTGTATGGACCAGTGTGTAATCATTGAATCATCTCCCACAGGACTCTCTATAAGTAAGGATATAGCCAAAGGGTCTACCGAAATATATGTTGTTCGAATGAGGCCAGTGGAAATAAAAGAATAACTGGAACCTATATCTATAATTACTGCAACAATGTTGGAGTAGACATATATCATACAACATATCATCTCCAGAGCGCTGTGGTTGTAGGTCTCAGCTTTCAAGAGATAATCTTTCCCAGTTTCACCTACATTCTGTAGTTGATGTGGAAAACCTTATGGTGGTGGAGGTAACACTTCGAATCGTCCTCCACTGACAACTACACGACTAGATCCTATACCTTATCCTCCTAATCCCTGTGGTCCTCCTCAGTCAGAGCAATTTCTTTGCCTAGGGTATCCTTCAACCAGATGTTGATCATTTGTATGGTGGGTCGGGAAATCATTATCCATGTTACCCTACCCGCGACATACTCAATAATACATGATCCTCACATGACCGAATCTATCATTGATTCCCCACACTCTTGACCCTGAATCATGTGGTCTCCCACTTGTATGTATGGTCCTCTTAGACCTCTATGACATCTACTTGCTTCCAACTATAGAAAACATTGCTACCTGATGCCCGGTGGGGGGTCTTGCTGCTGGTGACTACTCAGCAAGAAAAATCTCAACTAAGAGGGCCCACTCGATCACTCCCGCCTGCGTCGGGATGATAAGTGAAATCCTCGAAGCCCTGATCCCTTTCCTGAGTCCCTGATCAATGGTTTAGGCCCTGATGATTGGGTCCCACAATCTATCAGTGGAGTAGTGTGAGAGGTCGATGAACCTTGTGGAGTACTAAGCCACAATCATGATGCCCTGCTACAAGTGAAGAAGCTCTTGTATGTGCACTTCATGAAGGGTCACTAGGTCAAAATTTGCCCGAAATAGGCTCTCAATGTCTGCTGAGAAAAGTGTCACCTCATCATGAACCTCGAGCATCAAGCTCCACCATATGCATTCTGCTTCCTATATAATACGTGATACAAGGATCACAATGAAATTAGCTGGTGTCCCTACCAGTCAGAAGACTCTCACCACGGCCTCCAGTCAATCCTCATCCACATGTAAATCCATCCCAACCCCGATCCTCGGTGGCATCTGGTGATAAAACTCATTAAACGCACTCTAGAGGTATTCACTCTCCGCTGTAGTGCTAGGTGGAATAGATGGCCTATCAGGTAATGGTACAACTGGTGCCTCCACCAGTGCCTCTACAGATAAAGGGCCCTTCCCCAAGCCCTCATCGCTCAGTGGGCTATCATTACATACTCATACTGGAACCCTACAAAACGGTCAGTGTGGAGGTATCCTGAAAAGAAACAGTTACACCATGGTCAATATGTTTTACCTAGTGAGGAGACTATAGGAGGACACAAAGAATAATATTTAAAACACACATGCAATATTTGTTTTCATGCAATGATAGAGAATTCTGAAGTCAGGGTATTGCTGTCTTTTTACGTCAGCTGCCGCACCAACATTGGATTCCCTAAACTGACAACCACACTCATAATACATAGCACTATTACATTTTAAAATAATAGATTCCAATTTTATATGGTAGAATCAACTCATCTAATACAAATATGTCATGACCCGTCCCCTGGGGCCTCTGTCGTGACTACCCCAAGCCCGCCATCCATAGGCCATGGGCTGGCAACTAGCACCAAATGGAATATTCCCTAAGAAAATGGGTAGTAAATTATTTCATAACCAATAAACTCACACAACAATGAAAAATTTATGATACAATCACAATGTATCCTATAATGTAAATAATTTGTGTATAGAATGTAATGTGGGACATAATACAAGACCAACCAAAAAGAACAAGTAAAACTGTAAAGTACAAGTAAACTGAAAACAACTCCTGTGATCACCTGCTTGGATCATACCTGAAGGATGGGTACAACTCTCGAACGGTCGGATCTTTTGTACCACTCATCTAATGTCCACCTCCGAGCTACCTCTAGTCCTCGTACCCCATCCCTTAGTCCACATTGTCTCGCATCTGCACAAAACACAACAATGTGTGGTCATAGCTCGTCCAAGGAAGAGTATAACGATATTCAGTTGGGACCCTAAGACCCTCAAATGTCTCCTGAAATACACAAAGGATAAACCAAAAGCATGAAAACAATGAAAAAACTTACTTAGTTATATTCCCATACATATACCTGAGTTGTTGAGTATACACATCTAAATCATGAGGAAACACAGGACCCATCTCCAATCCCAAATCTCAATTGTTCCACAAAATAAGAAATACCAAAAAGGTAAAGACTCTGCTCACTCCAAGTACAAAAAGTGTACGAATGTATTAAGGATTATATTTATCTACTGAATCATCTTACTTTGTTGAGAGCTAGACCCACGTTGGATCCTAAATCATCATTCCCACGTAGGATCCTTGTACAACAGACCCACGTAGGATCTTAGAGTAGTCCCACGTGGATTCCTAGAGCTGATCCAAGTGGTATACTGGAACACAGACCCATGTTGGATCCCAAAGCACATACCCAATTAGGATCCCAATCTAATGTTATATCCATCCATAGGGTTCCCTCACTAAGCTCGCATGATTCCAGGAGGTTCAATTCCTCAATCCACAGTTCGATACTCCAACATCCACAATGTCCTAGGATGATGTAACCCAAAGGACCGCCATGTAACATGGGTCCCAACGCAAGAGATAGTGCCTCAATCAGACACTCGATCTATATGTTATTGGCATATTATTTTGAAGGGCCTGGTTGGATTCATGATCGATCCAACCCAAATGTACACCAACCTTATCCCAAATTCATGTTGGGTATATCCAAACGAATATCTCGTACCCATGTTTTTGGTTCCATAGATGGTTCATCATGTGGAATCCCGTAGGTCATTTTATTTCATAAAGAGTGAAAAAAGGTCGAAGCTTGTTCGAGTCTGATGCAACACTGTCTAACGACTTGGCCGTTCAGGTTGGGTGGCCGACCGGCCATCCCCATGTGGCACTGACACCTGGTACATGAGACCCGATGTCCTACTCGGCTCCACTATTGGCCGAACAGCTAGCCCACCTGTTAGGCATGGTCATGAATCGCTCCCCCAACGGTGGACGAAAGCAAGTCGGATGCCCCTCCTTCGCCGCCGCATCCTCGTGTCGCGACACCTGCATGCCCGATAGCACATACACGCACCGCCGCCCCCTTCACGGAGCCATCCGAGCAATGAACACAAACCTTGCTCTCACATGACCAATGGACCACGCCTCTTCTATAACATCACAGTCGTGCCACCACTACTGGTCCCTTCCAGCATTGGTTGTCGGCACCTATTGCGGCCAAAATCCCTCGGGTCATCGGGCGCATCCCGATGGCCTGTTCATTATTATGTAGACACCTGCACTCATCTTGAGATGTCTTCATTGTTTCAAGACCACCACAGTTGAAAATTTCTCATCCCAAAAAATCCATAAAGAACACCAAAATCCACATGGGTTACGTAGAGGTATGGCCGTGTTCGTTTGGATCACACTCTATGTGTTAGAATGGTAGAAAGCAGAAAAATTGTTCTTGAATTGAGAAGAATGACAGGAACGTGTTTTTTGTATACAAAAACAAAAATCCCTACCTCAAAGTTTTTTTGTCATCAATAAGGAGAGAGAAAGAAAAATGTTGGTCTTTCAACGTCGAAGACGTTCCTCAGTGAAGATCCTTCAATGAAGTTCATCATTGAAGAAATGTTCTTAATTTGGAGGATGTTTTTCTCTAGATTTCTTTATGAGTCTCCCTTTTCCAACACTCCCCCAATTCCAAAAAAAATCCAACTTATGAAATTAAGTTTTATTAATATAACTTGAGTTGGGACATTAATTATTTTTTAAGTGGGTACAACTAATTGGAAAATGAAACCAAGAGTCACCTCCATCATTAAAGAGGGAGTTCAAGGGTTTGGGTTGTCCCCATCCGAGAATTAAAATTGGGAGGATTAAAAGTCAAAAATTAAAATAAAGTTAGTTTATTTTATTTTCTCCCTCAATGTTCTGAAATCTAAAAAATCCTTCGACCTACCACGGTCAATGTAAAGGTCTCCTTAAGCGAGTATCGGCAAAACGAGATCAATGGTGCCCTCAAATTTTAATTCCGAGAACATGTTCAATAGTAAAAAAACCCACTCACACGCTTATTGAAAGTACATAAGAAACATCAGAAAAACATTCCAGGCCCACGAGGCCTCAGAATCAAGTACCATCAGAAACTGCAGACAAGAATATTTCCATATAATTTTTCTAAAAATACATGGATTTCTAGGTCATTACATACTTCATGAGAAAATTTGTGTAAAAATAACTAACTTATACTCTATGATACTTTAGGTTCATCACATTCACCAGAATATCCTATGAAAATTGATGCTAACAGACATCTATTAATGCAGAAGCTGTTCAGGGTAAAAATTTATCAGAGGAGGTTCATGAAACTGGTGAGGCTAAATAAGATTTCGTGATATAATTGGATGCTATGATGAATTCTACAAATTCATTTAATATAGTTTTAGAACGTGTTAATATTTCAAATTCCTTTACAGATTATGATGTCCCTTGAATAGAACCAAATATATGTAATTTTTATATTATTGATCCTATCAATATTCGTATGATTAATTCTCTTATGATGATCCATTTAATTAGGTAGTTACATCTACAGAAATATATAAAATAATGTTGATTGGAGGAAGCGTTGATGCCACTATGAATCCCACTATTTAATAGACATTGGATCAGTTGATATTTGAAAGGGAAAATATTCTAGAGATTTATTTGGATAATGATTATTCGGATAAACCACTCACCCACCACCAAAATACATCAACAACATTTCTAAATTTTTGAATATTGGGAATGATTCTTCTCATGTTGTCAACCAATTTTTAGGTAACAGATAAAAATATTTTGATTATGATCACTCCTATTATTATTATGAAACTGAATTTAATTTTAATTAATTATATAGGATTATCAACTTCAATGGATAACTCTAGAGGTATACCTTATATATCATCTCAAAAAACAGTATGATATAAAGTCATTTATGTCAAGGAAGAAGTAGAACATAAAAAATATTTAAGTATATTAATATCGAAATACATTTCTCTTAAGATAGCAAGACTGAATCAGAACTAGAGAAGCAAAGTTTCCTTTTCCTTGAGCATCACAAGGCACAGTAGAGCATATGGAATACAATATCTGAAATTCCCCTTGAATAACTATCCTCATTAATTCCATGGAATTCGTCTGTATTAAATATTTATATATTTTTTGGGTTTGAATACTATTAAATCCATTATATTAGGAAATAAATCATCTAAATAATAGATCAATAGTTGAAACATCAACAAGATCCCATAAAATCCATACTGTTGGCTATAATTGATGAATTGCAAGCAGCATTATCCTAAGATGAGGCCATTCATTATTTCATATTTTACAAGACTCAAGAAGAAAGTGAAATAAATTATTCTTAAATAGTTTTGTCTTTAATAAGAGTTGGATATTTTTATTGGGGATCTTGATAGACTTTATGATTCTATAGAATAATTCAATAATGTTTGTACAAATCCCATTGTTTATGCCATGTAATAAATTCCTCCATATGAAGAGAATGATAATGGTTGAAAAAATGATCAACAATTGGAAGCTCATAGAGCTCAGGAGGCCATCAAACTAATGAAATGTCCTTTAGAAATCCTTTTGTGATTTATGATATAGATACTTTAGTATGCTGATTTTCTTATAGGGATTTTATAATCACAATTGAAAATTTTATTGTCTCTAATAATATATCCCTTATTATATGATTTATTTATTATTTTCATGTTAATTTTGACTTCCATAATATGATATTTTGATAATTGATAACCATAAATACAATGATAGAGATGTAATCCGCTATATTTTACAAATTAAAATTGGACTTGTGTGTATAGACTAATTTTTACAAGGGTTATACATACTACCCCAATAAAATTGTATCATTTGACTTTTTATTCCTCAATATTTCCTAAAATATATAAATTGTAGGTCTATAGAGAAGAGACTAAATCTTTTTTCTTGTGTTCCCTTTTGAATTTTCAAAGGGAAATTTAAAGTCATTCATATGGGACATATTATGTTATTTCTTATGGTCAAATATCACTGAACAAAAATTTTGAAATTATATCCACAATAAATCTTCATGAAAAAATATTCTCTATTATTCTTTACACACTTCCACATATAATCTTGAGTCTTCATTTTTATGGTCAACAAATCTAATACATTAATTATATATATTGGAGGTCTGTTTTAATAATAAAGATACCATTTCATGATAAACCAAATACGGGGGATATATTATGTAGGGCCTATTGGGGCATGTGACAAGTAACCACATAGTGGTATCCTTTAACAGAAATGGCCTTTATGTAGGATATTTTTATTCAATCCCACCTAACGGCATGTAATTCATAGTAAGAAAATTGAGATCTATCGATTTTTAAACATTATAATTGATAGAGAAGTGAAATTATGATTTGGGTGACTGAAGACCACTGTGGGAGGTTTTTCAAATTGAAGAGATCTAAGAATAAATATCCATATAATCCAACATAGGTAATGAATGAGGAAAGCATTCCTACACAAATTTTCTGTTTGAATAATGGTTTATAATTTTTATAAATGTGATTTAAGAGTATTTTTGGATTACATGAGAGTTATGTTATAATGAAATTATACTATACAGATTCAAGCCATGCAGCATGGGCATTAGAGGTTTTAATTTATGGTCTTCAGCTATGACCAATGGTTTATGAGTCCCCAAATTCATGATAATTTTTCTAGAAGTATGCTACCATATTCAGGTATAGGAAGGTAGAAATATAAACTATGATTTAGATATTTATGGATACGAATAATGACATGGGAAAAAGGGGCTAACATACTTTAATGAGTTATCATAAAAAAATTAGTTACCACTATTTGAAAAACCCATTATGGATGATGTATAATGTAGGGACAATAGGGGGAATATGTACCATAACCAATTAGAGGAATCCTTTTACTGACCTTCCCATTATGTAGGTCAAATTTATGCAAAAAAACAAGGGGAACATACTAACCAGTCAAGAAAAAGTGCTCCTGATAATGTTACATTTGATAGTATAAATTTATGAAAGATTATGAAGATTCAGATTTCTTGAATCATATTGTGTTTTTATGGATAAAATATCTAAATATAGAGATATTATTTCTATTGATGAATTCTAAAGAATCATATGAATAAGATTTATATCATGGTATGACCCAAATGTAGAATGTATAATGTTTATTGTTTTAGGTCATCCGACTAAGACCAAAATATTTTGGAAACAATGGATGAGCTGTGGTGAAATGATCCAAGGTTATTTCAAGATGATTTGAACATATTGAGAGTGGAAATTTGTAAAACATAGACATAGAAACTTTCATGTTACATGTATAAGGACCCATCCATAAAACATTACATAATCTTGAATTAAATGTATAATTCACATTGAAGATCTTTTTAGGTTTTGAGTTTTAGACAATTAGGCCATAACTATTACATTACATCACATAAAAATTAAAAAGTAGACAATTCTACTCAATTAATTTTTTTTTCATAAAATAGAATCTTTTGAAAAAATTACCATGTCTACTTCCATGTTTTAGATGGAATGACTTTTCCTTGATCCAATCCAAGTCCCTATTCAACATTAAGTCCTTTGAAAAACATTTCAAAACATTGGATGACAATAAATATCTCAGTAATGATTATAAAATAGTGAAAGAAATCATTACATCATCAATTCATACAAAATGTAATCTCTTTAACATACCTCATGAAATTATAACATTTTTGAAAAACACATACTAATCAAAAATCATAAGGGTAACTTGTGGTATCCATAACATACTTACGTTTTTTCATTCACATACACATAGAGATTTAAATTTTGAATACTTTTCATAGTATATTCCCCAAATGTGTTATGAGAAACATTCATGCTTACCTCTATCACATCACCCAATGCATTGGTGATCTATCTTGGGCTCACCCGACCTAGTATTATCATGGAACCACCCATATACCTAAACAATTCCCAAGAACTAGAACACTTTCATAACTCATAAAACAAGCATAAACATAATATAAATTTTTTTTCATTTAAATCAAAATAAATAATATCAAGATATTGAAATGACCAATTATTTCTCAAAATTATTTTCAATACAAAAATTTGTAAAAAGGGTATAGGTTTCTTATTTTTGGTTAAAAAACACTACAGATTGTTAAGGATGCCAATGGTCATATAATACTATCCGCGGTAGAAAACACCATTTTCAATGCACACGTTAAAATGAAACATTATATTGGTCGTTTAGTAAAATGATTCATAGAGAAATTATTCCCTTTGAGTCAAAGGGGATTGAGACGAAGTCCCTTAAAAAATCATTTTGTAAATAAAATACATCAATTATGTGTATTCACTATAAGAACCCAAAAATCAAGTATAAATACATTATATGATATACAAATTCATTTCACAAATAATTGAAGAAGTTCTTATAGAAGAAAGGGATGATCAACCGAATGAAAGGATATTGTGTTAAAAGTTCCCTTACCTCATGTCTGACTTGACCCATTCATACTTCAATTTCCTAAATAATAAACTGATGTTAATTTATACATGATTAATAATATTTTCCAAGTTTTTAATTCCTTTTATATTACTTCTTACATTTTTTTAAACATTATGTAATCATTTATGTTTATAACATTCATTTTGTTGATTTTGGTACATCAGTCCAAAATGAACTTCTTATAATTACAATATGTTCATATGGTAAAAACCCATTATATCTAAAATAATATTAATGATTTAGATATCATGTAAATAATTTATATCCAGTATATATATGTATTTCTAATATTATGTAACATTCGGAGGTAAGAAATGAAACACACCATTCATGGAGATGGTAAGTCAGACGTATGCATGAACACAAATTTCATTTCAATTTCATATTTGATGGAAACAAAACATAATTATACAGTTATATATTACAATTAGAATTAAATATCATATATATTTCATTAACTCCATCCTTTATATTTCCCACGTAAGGAATGAACGAGTCATGTAACTTTTTGGGGGTTATAGTCCACACTTACTCAAATGAAATTATAGAAATACCCATTACGGAAACCATAATGTTAGGTTATAAATGAAATATAAATAAATAAGGAGACAAAATATTTATAATATATATCACATATAAATATATTTCCCTCATAATATCCACCAAAAGTGGTGGTTGGAGAATATTGAAAAATCATCTTTTCATGAGGTAGTAGTTCATCGTCTACAAAAATAGTATGTTCATTATCTATTAGATGGAGGTTTGTGTAAGTGTAGTTCTAATTCCATTCATAAAAACAATTTAGTATATATAAGTTCATTTTTTCATTAAAAAATAATGGAATAAAAAGATTTTAGGGGGTTGGAGAAGTAAAATAAATCAATTGAACTTAAAAGAAGATGATACCATAAATCGGGTAACTAAATTTGGTTTCAATGAAAGGAATTTATTAAAGTTAATTATACCTATTTTAAGGCTTATAAGTGTAAGATAAGGATGTGGGGAGCTTAATTGATAATTCTATGGATGATACAAGGGGATTTAAAAGTGTGATGAATTGGATAGAATTGAGGTATTTTTATAAGGGGGGGCTCTTTAGTAATGATTGAAAATATTATTTTGTTGTATAATGATATTAAGTTTATAAAGTTCCAAAACATATTAAATTATAATATATGGTGACTCATGGTCGAAATAAAATCATTTAATAAGAATTGGTCAGGTTTTTAATATTATTTTAATCTATATAATCTTATTTATTAAAATAATTCATTAATGATTGAAACACTGCATTGTTATTGTGTCATAAATAATTTTATTTATTTTATAACTAAAAACAATAACTAAAACACAATGATGTAAGAAATATTTATAGATTTCAATTGAATATTTATAGTCGAAGTGATAACATGTATAACCCCATGTAAAAGTTTATTTACTAAACGATATTTTCTTAAGACATTTTTATCTTTTCATTAAATTAATTAATTTATTGTGTCCTTATCTCTATTATGTGTCCCCATGGGGTCCTAAATGTGACCCAATGATTCCCATGGTCAGAAATATATCATCCAATAGGATTAAGACACATTTTAGTGTAATTGTATAGTATTATGATATTATTTTTACCTAGAATTACCCTATTTAACTTTAATCATGACAAATAAAAGTCATAAGTTACTATTCACAAAAAATTATTTACAACTTATTGAACAACATTTTAATTACAGATAATAACCATGTATTCCATATTTTCAATATTTAATTCAACAAAGATTAAAAATTTTATTTAAATGAAAAAGTCAATTTTTAACTACTAGTCAGTGCTTTCACAATTAATAATAACTTGAAGGATTTCAGAAAAATACTAAAAAAATCAGCCTAAGTTATATTTGATATTTTGAATTCTAAAATTATATATAATTTATCAATTTAAATTAATATAATTGGCATTAATTAATTTAAAATTAAATCTCCTTGTCATTGAAAATTGCGTGTTTTTTAGAAACAATAACTTTCAAAAGATTGACACTCGTTTATATCCAATTTTAAAGTGAAAATACTTTAAATTACCAAAATTGGATTAGATGGTAAAAAAATAATCCAATTAAACCTTAAAAACAATTACAATGATAATCTCTACATATAAATAAATTTTATTAAATGGATGGTTTGAATTAAAATATATTCTTTTTCTACTATTCATTAAAAATGAATTTTGTCACAAAATTAAAAATAAAAAACATAATTAAATATTGATTTCTCGAATCAAAAAAAGAAATTTTTTTTGAGACATACATAATATAAACCTGACCAAAACTATATTTATAGTGGGTCTTCCATCAAAATGCTGTAAATTGACCTTTTAATGATTATTAGAGTATTTATGCATAAAATTAGATTCATTAAAATATTAAACCTCTACCTTTTTTGGATGAATGAAAACATATAAAAAACATGAATATTCATATTTTTATTAGTTATTTTCATACTAACAAGACAATGTCTAGGCATTAACTAACATTGATAATAATAAAATTTTATTATTTTTCAGTATGACTCAGCATTTTGTGCAACTTTAGATTTCAAATAAGCGTGTTGTTGTGTATCATGTACGCCATCGTAAATTGAATCCCCTTCAATATAAAATTAATATTTATTTAGAAAATATTAATAAATATGAAAATATCATATTCATTATTTATCATGGATTTTACATCCTTCCCCCATTTTTAAAATTTCAACCTCATAATATTCGCACACTTATCAAATAAGTCAAGGTATTTATCCCTCAACGCATATTCATATTCCCACATTACCTATTCTTACATATAAATTTTTCCACGAAACCATTACCTGATGGATTAACTTATTCCTCAACCCTTTCTCTCTTCGGAAAAGAATATGGATTGGTTGTTCTTGATAAGAGACATTCTCTTCCAACTTTACTACCTAGGTGCACAAAACATGATATGGGTATGGAATATTCATTCTCAAAATGGAAACATGAAAAACATTGTGTACCTGGGATATTCTGGGAGTAAAATCCACTCAATACACCACTGATCAAACATTATCCATGATATTATAAGGTACAATGAACCTTGGACTCATCATTCCCTTCTTACCAAAATGCATCACAGATTTCAGTGTAGAACCTTCGAGAAATACACGATCACATTCCTCAAATGAATGGTCCTTCCCCTAGTTATCCGTATAACTTTTATGCCTAATCACAATTTTTCTCATGTTCTTCTGAATCAACAGATATTTTTCTATAATCTCTTCTACCAATTGTGGTCTCATTAGTTTCATATCACTTACCTAATCCTAGAAAGCTATAGTTCGGAATTGATTCCCATAAAATTCCCCAAATATAGACATCTATATACTCGATGAAAAATATTATTATTATAAAATACAACAAAAGAAAGATGTTGTTCCCAACATCCCTGGTAACCCAGAGAACAAACACGTAGCATTTTATTTAAGTTCCAAATTGTTCATTCTGACTGCCCATCCGATAGTGGATGAAAAGCTGTACTAATATTTAATTCAGTACCCAATGACATATAAAGTTCATTCAATAAATTATAAGTAAACCTAGCATCATGATCAGATACAATGGAGAAGGGAACTCAATGAAAGCAGATTATCTCATTAGCATAGAACCGAGAAAGTTGATCTAGAGACAAGTTATCTCTAATATGTAATAAATGATACGATTTAGTCAATTGATCTACAATAACCTATATTTCATTATTACCTCTAGTTTTTTTGGTAATCCCAAAATGAAGTCCATGTCTATATTTCCCCATTTCTACTCCGGCACTAGTAATGGCCGATGCATCTCTTTTGGTAACTGACGCACTACATTAACTTAATGACAATTCAAACACTTCACAGTAAAATCAACAATATATATTTTCAGCCAATCCCAAAGGTAAACCCCCAGAAGATCTTTGTACATCATAGATTTTTCATGACAAACTAAAAATGGTGAACTATGAGTTTCACATTACAACTCATTCTTTATCTACAAATCACAAGCCACCCATAATCTCTCCCCAAACCACAAAACACAATAATTATCATTGTTAAAATATGGCAACATACCGTTATGAACCAAATCATAATTTTTCTACAACTTACAATCTTCCTTCTATGCATGCTTAATTCTGTCTGATAAAGATCAGTTGACTAACACCTGAAACAAAAAAAGTAATTCCTTGATCCAACAACATCCAAGACAAAGTTAAAAAAAACAAAGGATCTCATTCCATATGTAGCATGGTTAATAAATCATTACTTTTTTTAACTCAAAGAATCATCCACATTATTTTCTTTTCCCAAATCGTAATGGATTTTGCAATCATAATACTTGATAATGTCTAGACATCCCCTGTATATCATGTTTAATTCATCTTGAGTAAATATATACTAATAAATTTATATATTAGTATATATTTCACATTTTACTCCACATAGATGATGCCTGTAAATTTATATAGCAAAAATAATACCATCTAGCTCAAAATCATTTGTAGGTTCATTTAACTAATGAGGTTTCAACTGATGTGAATAATAAGAAATTTCATGATCATTCTGCATAAGGACACAACCAATTGCATTAAACAAAGAATCACTGTAGATAGAAAACACACTATTTATGGAAGGAAGTGCCAATACTTGACCAATCACCGATCTTCTTATCAATTCTTGGATAGAATCATCACATTTTTTGTCCAAATAAACATAAGAAATTTTTGAGTTATGATAGTCATTGGGCTGGATAACCATGACATATTTTCAATAAAATTTTGGTAATAAACATCTAAAACAAGAAAAATATGGATCATCCACATATTTTTGGGTCTTGGCAATTCTTCAACAACTATTGTTTTAGCAGTATCCACAGTTGTGCCATTTTTTGAAACAATGTTTCCTAGGAATGAAATTTTTTGTAACCAAAACTCATAGTTAATGAATTTCCCAAACAGTTTATTTTATTATAAGGTTTTTAAGACAACCCTTAAATTAATTTAATGGTTTTATTTACTTTTAATATAACCAAAAATATCATCAATGAACACTACCACATATTTATCCAAGATATCATGGAAAATTTTATTCATTAGATCAATGAAAATAGCAGGTGAATTAGTTAACCCAAAAAGAAATAACCAAAAATTCATAATGGACATATCTAGTACGAAACAGGGTCTTCAGAATTTATTATTCATTTACATTAATCTGATGTTACCCAAACCTCAATTAATTCTTAAAAAAAATACTGAACTCTTGGGAGTTGATCAAACAAATCATCGATATGGGGAAAATGATACTTCTTATAATAATGATGTAATTAAATGATCTGTAATAAATGAAAAGTCTTGTTGTACCATATTTATTATTAAAAAATAAGACAAGAGATCCCAATGATGATGTGATTGGTAAAATGAAACTTTTATCGAATAAATCAACCAATTGCTTCTTTAAATCTAAAAGTTAAATTAGATTCATTCGATAATGGTGTTTTGAAATTGGATTAGCATCAGGTACTATGTCAACAGTATATTCAACTTATCGATTAGGTATAATAATAGTCAACTCATCCTGAAAAACATTAAGGTAATCATTTACCACTAGCACATCAATAATATGAATAGTTAATTTGTTCTCAACAATATGTTCAAGGTGACATTCATTAGGTTTTTTACTAGTTTATTGGCATCCTGATATGTTATCAAAAGTTATGGTTCATTTTTTTACACAAACTGAAATTCTATTTGGAAAGAAATTTCTTAATCTCTACAGTAATTTTTAGCATGATAAACAGCAAGCTAATCTATAAAAAAAATATCATCAAACTACACTAGAGGCAATACAATAAGGATGCAAGTTGATTTTTTCCACACATAAGGACATGAATGTTCTTATAATATATTTTTGTCAAAAAATTTCCCCTATGTGTTTTTACCATACATTTAGGATTTATATCTTGAGATGGAAATCCAAATTTTCTAGAAAACTTCTAAAAAAATTTCTATTTTGTAGACTCTAAATCAAACAACACATTGGAATAATTCAGAAAGAAAAACATTTTACCAGATACTATTTCATCTTAGGTCCCAACATCTGCTGAAGTACTTGAAAAGGATTTCTCCACCCCTTTATTCTTTTAGTCTGGATACTTTCCCTTTGTTAAGACATTCATTGGACACTCATTTTATTAAGGAACCATTTCATGGCACTTAATAACATTTTACTGAATGTAAATCTGATTATTTCATACCATTAAACTTATCTTTTTATTGAAATTACGAGTCTTATATAACATTTTACCACATCGGTAGCACATTCCAAAATACAAAATACATTACCCATCAAGATTATAACAACAATTTTCACAAAATTTAAACATAAGATTCTTACCATTATACTGTTTTGAAGAGGTCTCCACTTTCTTCTACAACCTATACCTCTTATTATATTGTTTTTCAAAGAACACATGATCATCGAAAAGCACCATTTCCACCTTCACTGCACATCGAACATGTTTTTCATAACATTTGAACTCATGATAATATATATCCATTCGATACATTGTCATTAATCCCGAGTTAAAACGATTGATTTTACTATAATTACCTCATAAAAAATTTGGAGAATACCTTGTCGGTCGAGTGAATTTGGCTTCATAAGAATCCAATGAGTCATCCTCCTACCTCAATTCATGGAATTTTTTTCCTATCATAAGACCAACCACCTTAGGAAAATATTTCACAAGAAACATAACATTGAATTCATCCCAATCAAGAGTCTCAATCACCTCACTATCCCAGATTATTTTCTCCACCTACCAGCATTGACCAGATTCACCTTCAAAATGGTAAAAAACAAGACAAAATTATTAATTTTTTTAACACCCCATGACATAAAAAATATTCTCCAGTGCATTAATCCACCAATCGGCTAGCACAAGGTCAGATAATCCCTTGAACAATGGGGGACATTGCCTTTGGAAATTCTCCATTAATACCATGTTCCACTGTGGTTGATCTGGATGATATCATGCAGGGATACCACCACCAATTATAGCCTAAGTCTATTGTGGCATCAGAACAACAAACTATTTTGTTCTAATTCTGACCATATCAGGTTTCTTACATGGAAGGTTGTCTTCCTCCTATTGTTATCCCATCAAATATGCCTTGTTTCTATTGGGTAAAAACCATTTTAAACGCATAAATATCATAGAATAAGAATCCTGGTTTTTTGTAAATGCAATATCATTTCAATAATACCATAAATTAATTCATGTACATTAATTTAATAACATTATATATCCTAAATTTGTATAAACTGAAATTCAATACCAACAATTGTCCCAGATCCTTAAATCACTACATAATTTTTATATAAATTGATTATTCACATTGAGGATATTTTCTAGTTTAGAGTTTTAGAGAATTTGTCCATAACTATTTCATTTCATCTAAAAAAAATTACAATGTGGACACATCTACTCAGTTTTCATTTTTTCAAAAAATAAAATCTCTTGAATGAAAATTCGATGTCTGGTTCCATGTTTTAGAGAGCATGAGTTTTCCATGATCCCATACGTGACCCGATTCATCTTAATGACCATGGAAAAACATCTCAAAACATGATATAATCATTAAAATCTCAGTAAGTGTTATAAAATAAAGAAAGAAAAAAGTATTTCAACAATACATACCTAACATAATCTCTTTACCATACCTCTTGAAATGAAAAGATTTATGAATAACACATGGTAATCAATAATCATAATTGTAAATTTTGGAATCCATAAAAAACATACGTTGTAGCTTTCATAACTACATAGGGAGCTACATTTGGAATAACAATCAAGGTATATTCCCTAAATCTCATAGGAGAACCCGTCATGATTACCTATATCACTTTTCACAATTCATTAGAGAGGTATCTCCAAATCACCTGCCCTAGGTTTATCACCGAACCACCCATATACCTAATCAAATCCCAAGAATCATAAAATTTTCAAAACACATTAAACAAACATAAAGGAAAGATTAAATTTCCACAATGATAACACAATATATCATTTCAAGATATTCAAATAACCAATGCTTCCTCATAACCATTTTAAATAACAAAATATGTCAAAATGTTATATGGTATTTATTTTTCTTTAAAAAAACACTATCGCTTGTTAAGGAAGCCAAAGATCAAGAAATAATTGTTTGTGGTCGAAAAGGACGTTGTCCGAATATACATTAAAAAAACATTATATTAGTAAATTAGTAAAATTATTTATAGTGAAAAGATTCAATTCGAATGAAAAAAACGTCAATGGGATTTATACACTGTTTAAAATAATGTTGTGTATAAATCAATGGATTCCTTAATGATACGAGATTGAATCGAAGTCCGTAACAAAAATCATTTTGTAATTAAAATAGATATGTTATGTGTATTCACTATATGAACACATAAATTATTTATAAAAACATGATAAGATATAAAAATTTATTTCTCACAAAATCATATAACGACATAAACCATAAAGAGAAGATCAACCCAATGAATAGAAATTTGGTTAAGAAGTTACCTTACCTGGTGTTTTACATGACCTGTTTGCTCTTTAATATCCCGAATAATAAATTAATGTCTCTTCTTATTTTCATAAGAACTTTTTCCAATTATATTTTTCTATTTATATAACTTATCATAGTGTTATATTCATTATGTAATCATTCAAGTTAATAATGTTCATATTGTCAATATTTGGTACATGGGTGAAAAATGAACTTCTTATAATTGCAAGTTGATCAAGTTATCTACAGTAAATTACTCAAAAATGACATTCATGATATAGATATCATATATATCATATATAACCAGTATATATATATATATATATATTTATAATATTACATAACATTTTGAGTTTTGAAATGAAATGCAACATTTCGGGACACGGTAAGTCATACATTCACAATAACACTTCGTTCATTTCTATATCATATTTAATGGAATGAAAACATAACTATACATAGATTTATCATAAATATAGTATTATATCATATATATTTTCATTAAATCCATCCTTTATATGTACCACGTATGGAATGAATGAGTAAAATAACATTGAGGGGGTTGTTGTCCGCATTTCCTTAAATGAAATTATCCCGTTTACCCATTAAAGAATTTTTTACGGTATGTAATAAATGAAAAATACATAATAATAGAGAAAATATAAATATAATATGTGTAATATATAAATACAGTTCTATCATAATGGCCACCATAGTAAGTTGTAAGAGATTATTGAACATTCATCATTTCATGGGGTAGTAGTCCACCTTCCACAGAAACAGTGTGTTCTTTACCGATTAGATAGAGGTTGGTGTAAGTGTAGTTCTAAAAAATTTCATATCAAAAACCTAGTACATTGAGGATACTGGTGTTGTTAAAATGGAAATTAATAAAAAGATTTTAAGGGGTTTGAGATGTCAAATAAAATAAAAGAACTTAAAAATAAAACTTTACCTATAAATTGGGTAACTCAATTTAGTTTAAACCAAAAGGATATCTTGAAGAGACTTTTTCATATGGTAGGATTATAGGTGGAAGAGAGGGATGTTGGGATATTAATTGGGTAGAGTTTGGACCATCAAAGTGGCTTGATAAGTGTTAGGAATGTTTTAGAAGTGATGGATGTTTATATGTGGAGGAGGGGCTCTTTAGAAATGTATGAAAATATAATTTTATTATATAATTTTTTCATTTACTAAAGGTAAAAAATTTCTAGATAGTCATTTTGAGGTTAAGGATAATAATTTTACATGTTTTGGATATTGTTTTAATATTTGTTATCTTATATTTTTAAAAATTATTAATTAATGTGGTAAACCCTGCATCATTATTGTGTTCTAAATAAATTTAGTAATATGATGTCTAAAAAATATAAATAAAATTCAACGATGTAGGAAATATCATTAACTATTAAATTAATATATATTGTTGAAGATATAACTTATGTATCCCAATGTAATGATTTAGTTACTAAATGATATATGTTTATGGTATTTTTGTCTTTACATTAAATTAATTAATATAAAGTGTCATTTTAACAATTAAGTGGATCCAAGGGGCCCAAAAATCGACCAATGGATGGCCATGGTAAGATATGTATCAACAAGTAGGATTAAGACACATGGCAATGTATTTTTATATTATTATAAAATTTGTTTTACCTGAATTACATGATTTACCTTTAACCGAGGTAAATAAAAGTCAATAGTTATTGTTCACCAAAATTTATTTTCGTCGTATTGAACAACATTTTACATGCTCATAACAACCATGTTTTTCGAAGTTTTGAAATTCTATTCACAGAAGTGGTAAAATTATATTGAAATTAAAAGGTTTTTTTAACTACTACTCAAGGTTTTTACAATTCATCAAATATTGATGGTTTTCAGAGAAATACCAAAAATTAAGCGTAATCCATATTTGATATTATGAATTCATAAATGATGTATAGTTTACCATATTCAAAACATATAAGTTTCATTAACTAATTTAAAATTAATTCTCTTTGTCAAAAAAAATTGTGTGTTTTTAAGAAATAACATGTATCAAAATATTGAAACTAGTTTATATCCAATTTAAAAATGAAAATACTTATAATGACCAACAATGGATTAAATAGAAAAAATTTAATCTAATTACAAATTAAAACCTATTAAAATTATAATATAACCGTATTAAAAATTTATATTAAAAGGATGGTTTGAATTAAAATAAAATATTTTTCATTATTTATTAAATAAATGAGTTTTATCAGAAAATTACCCAAAAATCAACCAAGTAAATTTTGAGTTCCCGATTCTAAAGAAGATTTTTTTTTTCAAATCAAACATTTAAATGTGGATAATATTAGATTTAAATAGGGTTCTCTATCAGAAGGTTGTAAATTGACCTTCTAATGAATATTAGAGTCTTTATACTTAATGTATGATTCACTCACATTTTAATCCACTATCATTTTTTGGATAAATGAAAAACATTTAACAAACAAGTATAATCTTATTGTAGTTAGTTATATTCATTGTCACTAATACAGTAACATGGAATTAACTACCATTTAAAATAATTTTATATTATTATCTTTAAGTATGACCCAGCATTGTTTGTGACACTATATTTCAAAGAAACTCGTTGTTCTGTATCAGGTACGCCAATGAAAATAGAAAACTCTTTAATGTAAATTTTTTATCTAATTTGTAATTACTAATAAATATGAAAAATCCTTATTTGTTATTTACCTAGAATGTGACAAAGAGAATGTTATGGTATAATTATATGATGGATGACTGTTATAAACTACAGTTTCCTCCATACATTCTTTACTGTTTAAAGGGACCGCATATTCTTCTCCTAAGACAGATGTTACCGCTATTTGAAAAACTTATTATGGGGGATGTATTATGCAGGGCTGATAGGAAGAATATTCTTTAGAGTCAAAAAATATAATCCTTTGACTGTTGTCCCTGTTATATAGGTGAATTTTATGCAAGGCCACCCAAGGCCTCATAATTCATAGTTAGGGAATGTACTATCAGGTATTAGATTTTCTATAAAAAAATGACATATGATTATGAACATCTTAAATTTCACAATATTAAGAGTATGAAACTTGAAGAGGGGTAATGTATAGTGAGCATGGGAAATATATGTAATTATATTGGCCATAAATATGGTGTTTCTTTTATAGATAAAACAAATATGAAAAATGGTTTCATTTCAAATATTTTTGATGTTATATCATTAGAGAGGAACCAACATAAGATATCCTTCATTGTTTTTTTAATTTCATGAGGGGGATAGGAGTTTAGATATATCTTGTGGATGTGACTAATGGTTAAGGCCCAGTATACAAAATGTATATCAATGGGCTGACAATCGATCCATACATTGTTCTTTGAGTACTGTGCAGTTTAATGACATGCAACAAAGACTGAATGTCCTTTTATATGAAGTGAAATTTAACCTAATCATGTAGATATAGATAGTATACAGGAGGAAATAATAATTTTCATATCATTCTTTAGTTCGTTCTATGGTAGGAAATATAGACAACACTACGTATCTCATATAGACAAGAATCCAGCGAGACATATTTCTCAAAGGTCTATATTGTTTATCATCATGAAGTGAAGATGTTATATGATTCTGATGTGAAATGGATTATTTCAGCTCGACTAGGAGATAAAACCCATGTGTCTCCACACATCATGATGTAGAACGAATAATGTCGAATGTATTTCTTGAGGTTGTTACCCATATCAATCACGTTTTGTAATGGGGTAGAGGGATTTTTTTGTGACTGGACCCACCCATTCGTAGAGATCTAGTGGTATCTACATCTCTCATTGAAATGATAATCATTCTATATTATTTTCTTGAGAAATTAATTCCCAATACCAATTGAGAATGTTGTAAAATATGGGGGTTTCTATCACATTTCAAAATTATCCTTAAAATTAAGACCCATGATGGTATGAAGATCAAACTATAAATCTTGGAAGTGTACTCTATATAGATTTCAGTAATATATATGAAGGAATAAGGAAATAAATTTCATTATGGCTGGGGTAGTGTCCATGATTGCAGATCAAGGGATCTCAATGTATCCTATTAGAAGGATAATAAAGCCAGAAGTTGTTTTTGACATGATGATTCTATGAAGATCTAATTCGATCATGCAGATAAATGGAACTCATTTTCCACTAAAGTGTATCAATGGTGTTTATAATGCCTTTACATGGATGCCACTCATATTTTTTTAAAAATAATCACAAAAATTCGAATTTATGGTATCTTAGGGTATTTCTTAACATCAAATAAAGAATATGTTACCTATATAGTTTAATATAATATGGTGAGGATAAATCATGTCATGATGTTTAACGTTGTGTGACAATGACAAAGATTCTATGCATTTTAACGTCATTCAGCATGGATGCATATAGTGGATATGCAGTTTAGTTTCATACAACTAAAATATTATGTTGTTTGATTTCAAGTCACACAACATGGACATATGTTGTTAGGAATTTTAACAAAATGTAATAAGGAAAAATTTAATATTGATTTTCATCTGGGGAAACATGAAAACATATTGTTGTTATGATGTTTAATGTCATGTTACAAGGAAATTATTCTATGAAGTTTCTAGTCATGTATCGTGGACATTACTTTGTATGACTACACAAATTACTTCTTCATGAATAATTCATTGGTAGGAGTGGTAAACTATTATTATCCATTTAGATTATGGAATAATCTTTATCAGTATAGGCCTTTTGTATATTTTTAGGTCCTCCCCACATTGGATCAAACAATACAGGCTTCCTTCATAGTATCATCATAGTACAGAGAACAAATACTGATTCCCCTTGAGAAAATCACATAATAAAAACATTTTTGTTAGAAGATCATGTTATTCTTTTTGTTAGACAAATAAATGATACAATATATGAAATAATTATTTATATAATCATTCCACCTCACCAGATCTCATCCGAGAATATTTATATGTAGATAAGTGATCACATATTTCAACATAGAGTGATGGCAATTGATTTTCAATAGGAAACATGGCTTCTATTCTATACACCAACAAATATAGAGTTTCTTGCGTGGAATAAGATGTTGTAGAATGATAATCCCATAATGCATGAATTTTTTTATCAGGCCACGATTTCTTATCATTATCCACCATTTTGGGATTATATTTTATACGGTATTTTTGATTGCATCTATCTACCATTTGGTAGTTGTATGATAACGATATGAATGGTGGTATTTTATAACATGTTCATAATATAACTTATTTACATCCACTAAATTGAAATTGGTGTTTTTTTCCATCATAATAGTATGTGGGAATCCAAATATCGTATTGATATTAGTTTTGAAAAAGCTATGAAATGCTTTCAGCTATGACATCATTGAGTGGTTCTGTCTCATCCCATTAAAGAATAAATCTATTGTAATATGAATATATATAAAATTCATCACAGTAGAACCATTATAAAGTCATACTAAATCCATTACCAATTTAGAAAATGTAATAGATTATTTTTCTATGTGTACATACTCTGCGGGTTGATGAATGAAGTTGGAACACACATGGAAGTTGTGAAATATTATGGTGAAATCTGTGAAATCATTCTCAATTAAAGGCCATATGTATCCAATCCTCTATATTGGATCATAAATTATTATGAACAGACTAGAGAAAACCACATGAACTTGACAGTACTTCTCTCATTATAGTTGTAGATTCTTCTACATTAATACACCAAAAGATGACTCCTTCAATGGCTCGTTTGTAGAGGATCTTATGGTGATCTGGGTTGTCATAAAGTGTGAAAATAACCAATCCTCTCTAGATTTTATCTTTCAAATATCTATCAGGTGGAAGTATTCTATTTATATGGATTTCCATGATTGGTGTCATCCATTCTATAGTATGACCATACGGCTCGGAAAAAAGTCTCATTTCATTAATTCCCACAATTATAGTTTGAACAAAAGGTGAATTACATCCATTAAACCTCTAACATAATAACACAAAGGTATTAAATATTCATTTAAATTATCATTATCCCCATTTATTTATTTTATTATAAATTTCAATTCACCTTTAACATTTATGTGGTTCACTTATATGTAGAATTCAAATTCCAAGACTACAATGAGAGCATTGAATTCTGCCACATTTTTTGTCTTGACTTGTGATAACTGAATTGATGTGTTAACACTTCTTTTATGGGGAGTTTAAAAAATTCCTAAACCAAAATTGATGAGTGTAGGATATTCTATTCTCATCTCAATTTGAATTCTATATTTACCATCACTGTATATCAGTCATGTGTGGAGAATATCTTCTATAAGTTGATTTATTCATCAAGAAGATTAGTATTCCATGATTTATCATCTCCATATTGTTGTTTATCAAAGATTTATACTAATTATTATTTATTTACAAATTCCTAAGTCATTATTTATATATATAATGGTTTGAAAATAAATATAGATTGTTCATGGAATCCTACAAAAATAGGATGATTGAGATAAATTTGAGAGGGTTATTGCGAGATATCATGTAGACTTTGTAATTCCACACAAAGTGCCTCAAAATTTGAACTTCAAACATTAAATCCATGAATATTTTCTCAAAACATGAACATCATGTCAAGGTGTCGAGCATTTTCCAACTAAGACAACATTTGATTTTTTCATTCCCAACATCATTGATTTGTTCAAGGAAGTCACTGAATGATCTCCATAAACCAGTCAAAAAGAGAATAAATGGATTTCATTAAATCAGTGTAATTAATACTGCGTTGCAGAAGAGATATTTCTTTCTAGTATAAAATGTCTCTTAGAATTCTTCAGACCATTGATAAGTGATTCCTTTCTTCATTAATTTCCTTAAGTGTAAAACCAAGTATTGTATATTATCTATGATGCGTCAAATATATGCCATGTTTCCTTGAAGAATTCTTAATTTTTTCAAATTTTTAATTTGTTACATGATAAAGATAGATTTTACTTTTTTATCGTAAATATGAATGACCTGATGGCATAGAATAAAGCCACATAAATTTTTGATTGTAAACCCAAAAAAACATTTTCAGGGGTTCATATTCAAATTCCATTACATATGTTTATTGAATTTTTTATCCATATTGGCCTAGTCATTAAAACATTTTCTTTATTTCACCACAAAACCTTCTATATAACAACCAGAAAATTCAACAAGGGACAAAGATATAGTGCATGACATTTTTATATGATGCACAACAAATTTTTAAGAAAAAGGGAATTATCCTATAGAAAAAACATTGTTGGGATCTAAATTATATATATTTCTCATCTTCTATGTCTATATGTATTGGACTATACCCATAGTATCCATACATGATATATAGTGCTTCATATCTTGTTATTTCACCAATTAATAGCCCTGTGATTGAAAAAGGGATGTCATATTTGGGAATATTCCATTTGAGATCTCTAAAATCAATGAATACGTTGATTTACAAATTATTTTTTTTATTTGGGAAAATGTTTTCCATCTATTTGGGATATGTATCATCCCAAAAAAGGATATCATTCATAATATTTTTGATTTCAACTTCAATTTTAGAGGGCCTATTTGGGTGAGTTCTTCTTTCGTTCAACATTAATCGTCGATTTCATTCTGTAAAACCCAAATGATGAGCTGCCACAATTGGAATAAGCGCTATAATTTCTATATAGATAAAATAAAATACATATCTACATTTACGTATAAATGAATTATACATCTCTTTCTATTTAAAAGACATGACTTCACTAATTAGAGTAGGGTATGGATCTTATTCTATTCCATGATTTATTTTTCTGAGATCAACCACTGTGGTGTTTATTCATTTCTCAATTAATAGATGAGCATCATTAAGATATTCTTCTTATTCTTTCCCATATGTCTCTTATTCTGTTTCAGTATAAAGGGTATTTGATGAAGCAATGCATTCAGATCTAGGAGAGGAGTCAATATTTGGATATCCAAAAGAAGATGAAATAATTTCTTAACCAAGATATTATAAAAAGGACTTCATGGAGTATTTAAGAGTGAATTATGGTTTGGGGATCAACTTAATTTTCATAAATCAATAATATGAAAACTTCTTCAATCATTAATAATGAAAAACAATCTAGTTGATGTTTAGGGGATGAGATGAAGACATATCTATTTAAGTTTTCACTAAAAAAACCTCTCCCATGTTGTTAGGCTATATTACAACAATTGACATTTGGAATTCACTAGATGAGTTCAAGGATTTGGGTATATACATTCAATTAAATTGATAGAAACCATATTATCAGTAAATAGATCTTTTAATGGGTTACCAACGATAAATTCTATAACATTCATAGCATTGTTTTTTTATATCTTTTTTCACAGACCTTGTTAACCTTGTGTGATTGAATTTTTCCCCAATATTCCGAGATTCACTTGTCCTAAATTGATCCTTATTACCATGTAATGTCCCAATTTAACCATTTTGATATACCTTTGACATTGGTGATATATTGAAGGAATCGATTCTTGTTGATGTATCCTAGGCCATCAATTTAGAATGATGAATGTTGGGTCATAGTAGAAAATTTTGAAATCTGAATTAGATACATGATCCACAAAAAATGTTCTACATGTAATCTAATTTATATGTTTTTTTCATTGTTTTCATATCATAGAATCATCAGAGTTGATAGAGATATGTCATTTTTAATGAGACCCAAACAATTAAGTGTACAGATGTGAATGAGGTTGGATCCAGTGCCATTATCAATGAATTCTCAAAGGATGGTTGTATAATTAACCCTAAAAGAATGATATAAGGGCCTGATGTTTTCATGAAAAACATAATCCTTATCATGATCCATGAAATATATAAAAACATTTATTTCTGGAGGAAATTTTGTATACAGTAAACATTAGAATTAGAAACATGGGATTCAAACCCTTATGGACATTATAAATTCTAAATATGTTCTATTTGAATATCTTTTGATAGATTAGAAGAATCCATCATTGATAACATGTATGGTAAATGTGATTGTTTCTTCAAAATATCATACATTTGGTCCAACGTTCAAAATTTTATTGCATGTAAATTTAGTTTTATATATTCCTATGATATTGATTCTCCTGATTTAGATGTATTATATGTTTGGGTAGAAGCTGGAAATACTTATACTCTTTTTAGATTAGAATGAATATGTTTATCAACCAATCGATAGAGTGATGATGTATATTATAAATGCTCTTCCAATATTATCAATCTAGGGTTGATCCTGTCATGTGTGGGAGTGTTTCCTTGTTATAATTGACCATGATAAAGGATTATCCAATTTGTTTTAGCTCTATAAATTTTTTGATCATGGGTATGGTAAAAATAGTGGATTCTAGCATATCAAAACAATTCCATATATCACTGAAATTGACTTATTCCACTATTTACTTAATTAGGTAAAATGATTTCAATTACATCTTATACAAAATCATCATTTGATAACTAGTTCATTATGTGTATAATATTAGTGTAACTGAAGATCCATTACACATTTGATAAATATTTTGTTTGACAAGAAAGTTCTAGTTGTGTTATTTGGAGGAGAAGTTCCTATTCTTTTGCGATAGTTGGCATTAAATATTTCAGAGTAAAAAACATTTATGTCCTCTACATGGGATCATCATCTTCTGAATACTATTTACCTTTCTGGTCATGATTCTTCTCAATAGTTTGTCACTTGGAGGATATATCTTTTGATGAAGATGGCTATTTTATTGAAGAACTGACTGGAGGCACAGTCAGTTGCTTGAATAGTGTTTATAGAATGGGATGATTTTCATTGAAAATTTTCATGACCATACTGTCATCATACATCAACACATTTAGGATTTTGACTTCATACCATCCTCACTCTTCCTCTGAATTATTAGCTGTATCATACTCTAGTAGGCTTAATGAGATTTTTAAATTCAATTTTCTAGATTCTACCATTAGGATCAGGATTTATTTTATATTGAAACACTCCTTAATGAGAATCAACAAAACAATATTAAAAGAGGAATAATTTGGGAGATCTTCATATCCTTCTTGTTTCTATTTATTGGAACTTTTCATGTTAATATAATTCTTTTCTAAGGATAAAATAAATTAACTAGTAATCTGTTCATTCTGAATAGAATAAACATTCTTAATTAATATCTCAAACATTCTCTAACATTGCTCATTTTGATCAATCTTGATGAGCTGTTCATTTCTACTGTCATTCCTGAGGTAGAGCTATTTGGTATGATGAAGGATTTCAAGTAGAAGTAGGTTGATTATCTTGATTAAGTCTGACTATAGAAGCCTCTTCTTTCCGTATTTTCCATCTCAATGTTGATGGTGTTACACGAGATTTATCATTAGTTTCCTCAATGAAATCCTCTACTTATTGGTAGATTGAATAAAGGTCTTGAAACTCTACTGTATATATCAATGGGATTATTGGAGTCTGTAACTCATCATACAATTATTTAAAACAAATTGGAAGAAACACTTCTTTAAGGATTGGGTAATATAAGTAATTTTCTAATAATTTCAATCGAGAAATGAAATCTGACACTATTTCATTCTCCCTTGGTTTGAAAATTTTAAGATAAAAAACCATTGTATTTGAAAATGTTGACATGAATTTTAAATTGAATTTCTTACATAGGTCTTTCCATCCATTAATTGATCGAAACTGCAAACATTTATAATAGATAATGACTGGAACCTCTAATGATACCACTAATCATCTGAGGGTTCCCCACTAATGGATTGCTCCACTAATGACTGCTTCATGTTTTTGAGGGTTCCCCATAATGGGATCATAATGAGAAACAAAATGTGATCAGTGTCACCCTCGATCCCATGGACCATTAAAGATAGGAAATGTTTTATTTAAAATGTTTGGTGGGGTAGGGATCAGATATATCCGTTTGGGGTAAACATTCTTTTCTTTGTTGTACTAGTGTGTAACATTCATTAATAGCTTCTAATCGCAATGATAACGCCACAATTGAATTCAAGACAAATTGGGGAATATCTTGACAAGTTGGGACCTGAATGGATATGAATTTCAATGATGAATAAAACCATACATGGGAAATTGGCCTAGAAAAGTAATTGTTGATTTGTATTGTTGGGTTTCAACCAAATAGAGACTTCCTAAATAATTCATTTTTATGTGAATCAAATCCAACATAGTTTGATAAGTCTCATAGGATAGTGATGTCCTTTAATAGAAATTAATTTTGACATACATCTTGAGAATAATGCCATGGTGATTTGGGGGATTAATTTTGGTCTCAATCCTTTGGAGGATACCCATTTATGGATGAGATGAGATGGAGCTAGAGCCTTAAGAAGGCTTCTTATGTATCTCATTTTTTATGGGAATTAGAGTTCTCGTAGTTCATTTAATGATGTGTTTGTAAAAATGTTGTGATCATCACAAATCACTAATCCTACATGAGAATTGATCAGTGTGAGAAAAAGGATCTGAATGATGCAACAAAGGCTCATCACTTTTCCTCCTCCGCTACTGGAAGAGGATGTGGCTACAACATCTCCAGTGGATGAGGGTTCATAACAGTGAACTGTTCAATGTGAAATGTGTTTGATTTCAATTGGATCTGGTGAAAAATACAATGGTCTTGTGATATCATTTCTGCCCTAAAATTATTCTACATAGGGGAGGTAGACTTTTATTTTATTCAAAGATTATAGTAGGGTAGAACATACCATTCCAAAAAGGGACTTGATAATCTATTATTTATAGGGGATAAGGGACGGGCATGGCTCGAACCCTAATCCTCTATATCAGGAACTCCCAAAGGCTATTTGTAGTAAAACGTTGTATGTGACTACAGATATAGAAATCCATAAACACACCATGAATCATAACCCAATTTTAAATAAAATTTTGGAAACCTCTAACCTCAGATATACAAACTCAAATGGGAGACACATAGATGTGACTTTCCCAAGAGTTTCATATATAAGGGTACATAAGAGTAGGTTTCATAATAATCCATTTCAGGCAAGGGATAAAATGTCAAGGTTTTCGTTCCATGAATGACATTGAATAAAGCCTCATGAATGGATTGTATAGGCTAAAGGGATAAGTTGAATGAATGAGGGGAACCAAAGTTGGTATCAGGTGAAAAAGTGTGGGCGCACATGTAGGCTTTTGAAAAAATATTTTTGCATAAGTTACAAATTACATGGATGATAAAACATTGAAGTGACCTAACTCAAGCCATCATTTAAATTCACAGGTATTCCCAGAAGTGGGGTGCTCATGTTAATTTAAATGGATAGGTTGGAACACATGTTTTTGTAAATTAGGGAGGTCTAGTGCATTAATTGTAAAATTTATTTCGATTTAAAATAATGAAGTGACTTAATTCTTATGGACCTTTATTATTTCATCCTACACATTTTATACTGACCTACCCTGAAGGTTTTAGTATAATTTTACAATGAACTAGGTTGACCACATTATAAATTGGGCATCAGGGAATTTTTCCCTCATAACTAAAGACCCCATGGGTCTATTTATATGAAAATATGTGACCCTTGGTGAATGTGTTTTGTCCTACAAGTGGGTTGAATGACAACAATGTGGTGCACAAGTTGATACATGTCGACAATGACATGTATCAGCATGGTTGATTCCAATATAACCCAATCGAAAATCAGGAAAATATCTATGTGTTTTCTCCTTTTATTTTTATCAAATTAGAAATTGTCACTTTCTCATTGATCTGAGAAAAAAAAGTGTCAACCCCCCCCCCCCCACATATTTGGATTTATAATGAAGAGAGAGTATTTACCTAATGTAAAATAATGAAAACATCTAAGAGTTTGATATGGTGTTAAAAATGATAAGGCAATAGGTATGGGAATGAAAGGCCATGAATCATAGTGTAGTTTTCATTTATTATATATTGTGGCATCAAATCAAAGAAAATTAAAAAGGATTCAAGACAAAAATATCTCATCCTGAACGTGTTTTTATTCAAATGTTGTAGTAGAAAATCTCAATTGAGCTTCTTCTGTATGTTTTCAATGTGTGCATCACATATTGGGTTCCATACATGCACGCCGGATTCATACATGCATGTTGAATCCATACATGTCAGCCATAATGATTTTATGACATTTCAATTATGGTTTAGTACATAAATAAAAAATGAGATCATTTTATGTTGAATTTGGATGTCATTTGTAGGTTCAATGTATTCCAAGAGAATTGTAACTACTGATGAATTGGCTAGCAAGAGGATTTGTGATATGATGGCGATTTCGGCATGTTTACTTTGAAATCTATGAAACTCCTCTACTATATTTGGCAATGCAAATAAAGAAATATCACCTCCACTTTCAATGGATTTTTTATTTTCCATTGTATGGTTATGCTATCTATATGATTACAACAAACCAGATCCATTGAATTATGTTCCACTTTTGTAGTTTCAAGAAGAGACTAATTTCTATCTACCAATATTTCTATTATAGGCGCATAAATTCAATGATGTGATGATAGCTAAGGACCATTTCATTTTACATAGCCATAGTGCTCTAGATGTGAAATCTCATATACCTTATCTACAACCACAGTACTCTTCGTCCATTTTCCGATATTCTCTGATATGTCAATCAAATTGCTGGAATAAATGTTGCGCTTCTTGCAAAGGAGGGGAGTGTTATACCTACATGGAGGTGGGCATATTTGGTGCCTAAGTAATGTGCGAAGTTTATGGATGACATAAAAGTATTCAGAATTTAAGAGATTTTATGGGTCAAGAGAAGCTATATATATTGGAAAGACGATTTAATGCTAGATTTCATTAGTTAATGGAGTCATGAGACTAATTTCTTTCATTTGACACATGGATAAGTAGGAATTAGTTTGTGGGATATCTATATGACCTACGGATCTAAAATCATTTGAGACATGTATGCTGAATTGTTTTCTCCAATGGCAACATGGAATGACTGAAAATTAAAACATAGTTACTTCATCTGCTAATAAATATATTTTATAAACTGAAAAAGTAAAACACAACAAAGTCACACACAATAAGTGATATTCACCCAGAGAGTGGATGGATGTATTCCTAACAAATAATAAGGAGAAGAGAACAATACTATCTAATCCAAAAATCATTTCAAAGTATGAAAATATAGGTACATTTGACAAATTCATTCCTTCATTAGAGATGGAACAATTTGAAAAGTGGGGTATGAATTCAACTCCAAAATTCCAAATAATAAACATCTTGTAGGATTCCTACACATGTGGCTCAATGTATATCTATTTCCTTTCTGAGAATACAAGGGTGCCATAAGGCCCAGAGCATTTTTTATAATAGCCAAGATGGATGAGAAAAGGATGGTAGGTTTGGATGCCCATATTATCAAGAAGATCTATAGCATCCTATTGCATATTTATAAAGGAATTTATCCTTTTAGAATAACAGAATCATTCCCAGTTATAAAATGGTGGATCACCACTCATTTCATATCATTTGATGTGTAGAGTGGGGTTCAGGTCGTTGGAAGAACATTCCAACCATCTGTTAATGATTTTTCTTATATTTCACCTCAGTATTTGAATGTTTACTACAATAAGGCTAGGTTATGTATGTATAATGACTTCTATCTTTTCTATTATGGGAATCCAACTACATGAATATTGTTTTATGATGGGACTACCAATTTATATCTATGGGAGTATACTTCATAGTAGGAAAAAAGAGTACTAAAATTTGTTATAGTTTATTTCTGATAGAAAAGGGAAAATTTTATTTGAGTGACTCAAGAAAACAGTGGATGGTTTTTCTAATTAAAATGATATAAGAATAAAAGTACATCAATAACATAGGAATTGAATGGGTAATTCACTCATAGAAAATTTATTTGTGTGAATAATGCTTTAAAATTTCTTTAAATAGGATTTCAGAGAATATTTTTTGTAGTTTAGAGTCACTTTGTAAATACATTATACAATGGAGCTTTAACTCAGGCTGAATGGACCTTAGAGGACATTAATTAATGGTCTTTAGAAATTAACAAAGGATTACGAGTCCCAAATTTTATAATAATTGTCCTAGAATTATGATACTATATTTAGGTATGGAATGGTAGAAATGTAAACTGTGATTTAGAAATTTATGGATCCGAAGAATGACATGGAAAAATGGTTATAAATGATTTTAATGTGGTATCATAAAATATAAGTTACAACTATTTGAAATACACATTTTGGGCGAGGTATAATGTAGGGACAACTAGGGGAATATGATGAATTGCCCATATAGTGGAATCATTTTAATGACAGACCCATTATGTAGGTGAAATTTATTCAACGAAACTGAGGGAATGTACTAAATAGTCATGAAAATGTTCTCTCGATATTTATACATTTTTTATAATAAATTGATAAATGTTTATTAAGATTTATATTTTCTGAAGGATAATAATTTTGTATAAAATACCAGAATATAGAGATATTATTTCCATTTCTAAACTCTTACGAATCATATGAATATTATTTCTACGAATATATGACCCAAATGTAGAATGTATGATGTCTGTAGTTTTAGGTCATATGACTAAGACCAAGATATTATTGAAACTATGGATGATATGTGGTCAAATAATCCAAGGTTATTTCAAAATGATTTGAACATATTGATAGGGGAAATTTGTAAAACATAGTCATAGAAACATTTAGTTCCGGAGTGTAAGGCCCTAGAAAAAAACATTACATATTCTTGAATTAAATGGATAACTCACACTGAGGAACATTTTAGGTTTATAGTTTTAGATAATTAAGCCATAACTATTACATTAAATCTAAAAAAAATTACAAAGTAGCCACATCTAATCAGTTTCAATTTTCTGATTAAATAAAAACTCTTGAAAAGAAGTTCCATGTCAAGTTACATGTTTTAGAAAACATGACTTATCATGGATCCAATCCATGACCCTGTTCATCTTTATGTACTATTATTTTTTTTCAAAATGCGAGGTGAGTATAAATATCTCGTTAAGGGTTATAAAACAATAAAGGAAAACATTACATCACCAATACATACATAACATAATCTCATTAACATACATCATTATATCATAACAGTTTTGAATAACACATAGTAATCACAAATCATTAAGGAAACTTGTGGAATCCATGACATACTTCTGTTGTGGATTTCACAGCTATGTAGGGAGTTACATTTAAAATAACCACTATAGTATATTCCCTAAATATCTTATGAGAAACACTCATGTTTATCTCTATCAAATTACCCAATGAATTGGAGAGCTATATTGGGCTTACCCACCGTAGGTTTATCACGGAACCACCTGTATACGTAAACAATTCCCAATAAATATAACATTTTCATAACACATAAAACAAACACAAATGCTTGATAATATTTCCACATTTCGATCAAAATATATAATTTAAAGATATTTAAATAACCAATGCTTTCTCAAAACCATTTTCAATACCAAAATTTTTAAAATGGGTATATGATATTTATTTTCCATTAAAAACACTATGTCTTGTTAAGGAATACATAGATCAAATATTACTTGTATCCATAGAAAAGGTATTTTTCATTACATACTTTAAAAAGAAACATTTTTCTGGCTGTTTAGTAAAATGATCCATAGAGAAAATATTCCCATTGAATGAAATTATAATCCAATGGGGTTTATACACTATATAAAATAAACTCATGTATAAATCAAAAGATTCCTCAATGAAAGGAGACTGAGATTAAGCCCCTTACAAAGATCATTTTGAAAATAAAATATTTCAATTATGTGTATTCACTATATGCACACCTGAATAATATATAAATACATGATACATTATCAAAATTCATTTCTCATGTAATCAAAAAATAATTTAACAAAAAAGAGATGATCAACCCAGAGAATGGATATTGGGTTTAAAGACCCCTTACGTCGTGTGTGACATATATAAGCGGTGACATGAATTGGTCACCCAATTCATGCCCCAAGGGAATTTATTAAAATACATGGTTACAAAGAAAACATGAGGTGTAAATAGATTATACCAACAGGGGATTGAGGGTAATAAAAAGTCAATGACATAACTCTAGTGGGAAATTCAGTAAACAACAACTCATCATCGAAACTGAACCAATACAGTTGAACCAAAGTTGGGAAACACTGGAAATGCCCAACATCCGTCCCGCAAGATTTAGTAGAGTAACCACTAGATGGGAAACAGATTGAAAATGATGTCCTTTTGGGCAGATCAACAATAAGTGCAGGATATCACATGTCCAACAAGAATGCATTGAAAAAAATTGTGAAAAACCAACAGAACACATCATGAAGTTTCAAAAAACCCCTCAAAGAGTGAGAAAAAGATGAAGTGTGCAGATCCAAAAGACATGTTGCAGCAGACCGGAAGAGCATGTATACAGGAACGCATGAAGCAGGGACCAGCCTCATGCATTAAAACAAGGAGTCCAAAAGACTTCATATGGAGAAAAACATCATTGACATGGGATGTCCTTGATGTTAAAATCTGGATTCTGTTTGTATTCTTCCACTAACATCATGAACATACAATTTCTGAATTGATGATATGTATCCATAGAGAGTTCTCTATTCATTTCTTTATTAAAAACTATTGAATCATTTTCTTCCATCCATGCTTCTAATTCCTCACTCACCTCGTCAAAATACTAATATGCATCCCGCACTGCAGGGTCATCCTCAACATTGTTTATGCTTGAATCATCAGAAGATGTCATTGAAGGTTCAGTAACCACCGGCTGCGGTGGAATCACATGATTTTCGTTCCGAGAGTCCTCTAAGGCTCTAGTGACAATTTTTCTCTCGAGGGTAGAGTAGTCTTTACGTCTACGAGTATTTTTGTAGCTCAGAGTGATGAAGCCATCCAAATCAATCATGTGTTTTTACCTTTCATTGCACTCGACTTCAAATAGGCTTCCTCAACCAGAAAAGCATTCTCATAATCATCATGTGTCAGTTCAAAAGAATCAGGGTGATCGTTCCAATATTTCTTATGCAGGGATTGTGAGGCATCTGTTAGATCGGGTTTCTCAAGCTTGTTCAGGGGCGCCTTGTCCTCATCAAATGGTTGAGCACTTGGAGAAGCATCCACTGCTCTAGGTAGTTCATTGAGAGGGGTATGAGGATTAGAAATTCTAGTCAGGATCTGATCAAAAGCCATACAAAAATAATCCCCATACTGTCCAACAGGAACATTGGTCAGCCCCCTGTGAACCCCCTTTTCAACCCAGATTTAGTTGAATCTTGTGGGGGGGGGGGTGCATCATACGATTTGATTCTGCAAGACTTTGCAGAATTACCAATCTTAAAACAATCAGTGCAATAGTCTGTAAGATTTTCAAAAACAATATATATATATATAGAAATCATATATATATAATTAATATCTAATATATATATATGTGTGTATGTATTTCTAATATTATGTAATATTTGGAGGTATGAAATGAAATGCACCGGTCATTGAGACGATAGGTCCTACATACGCATGAACGTATCTTTCCTTTCAATTTTTTATTTAATTAAAATAAAACTTAATGATACAAAAATTTATTATAATTATAGTGTAATATCATATATAATTTCATTAAATCCAACCTTTATACATCCCACGTATGGAATGAACAAGTCATAACACTTTGAGTGGGCAGTAGTCCACAATTCCTCAAATTAAAGTATCACATATAATCATTATGTAAACCCTAAATGTATGATACAAATAGAAAATTCAGAAGCATAGAGGAAATATAAATATAATATATATCACATATAAGTATAGTTCTATCACAATGTCCTTCATAAGATGTGGTAGGAGAATATTGAATAATCATCATTTCTTGAGGTCGTAGTTGACCGACCATAGTTACAATATGTTATATACCCATTAGATAAAGGTGTGTGTAAGGGTAGATCTAATATATTTCAAAACAAAAACCTTGTATATTGAGGATAATGGTGTTTAAAAAAAATAAATTAAAAAAAATAATTTAGGGGGTTGGAAAAATAAAATAATAGAAAAGAAACTTCAAAAATACGTTACATTTAAATCGGTTAACTCTATTTGGGTTGAACAATAAGGTTTTCTTGAAGTGCCTTATTCCTAAGGTAATAATTCAAGGTGGAATATAGAGATGTAGGGAGATTAATTGGGAATATTATGGATGAGACAATTGGATTTAGAAGTGTCAGGAGTTGGCAAGAAGTGATGGATTTTATAAGTGGGGAGTCTCTTTAAGAAAGATTGTAAATATTAATTTAATGTATAATTATTATTGGATTGTAAAGGTCAAAAACTTATTAAAGATGAATATAATAAATCTTGTTGTCGAAATAAAATTACACCATAAGAATTGGACAGGTTTGTGATATTTTTTTTAATATTTATAATCCTATTTTTTTAAATCATTCATTAATGAGGTAAACATTGATGAATTTTTGTGTCATTCATAATTTTATTTATTTTTCAAAAAACAATTATCAATAAAATACAATTATGTACGAAATATTTTTATCTTTCAAATGAAAATTTATAACAGAATAGATAACTTGTATAACCCAATGTAAAAAATGATTTACTAAAAGATATATGTTTATGTAATTTTGGGTTTAATTTCAATTATTTAATATAGTATGTCAATATAATTATTAAGTGTCTCCATGTCATCTCAATATCGACCCAAGGATTACAAAGGATGGAAATGTATCATCCAATAGGATTAAAACACATTTTTTGGAAATTTTATATCATTATGATATTATTTTTACCAAGAATTACCCTATTTACCTTTAACAACGGTAAATAAATGTCCAAAGTAACTATTAAATAAAAATTATTTTCTTCATATTGAACCAAATTTTAATTACTAATAATAAACCTGTATGTCAAATTATCAAAATTCAATTCCCAAAATTTTTAAAATATCATTTCAATGAAAAAATTGGTTTTTTAACTACTACTCAGAGTTTTGACAATTCATAAAAAATGAGGGTTTTCAGAAAAATACAAAATTTACATCCTATGTTATATTTGATATTCTAAATTAAAAAATGATGTATATTTTACAAAATTCAAAAAATATAAGTTTCATTAATTAATATAAAATTAAATCTCATTGTCAAAATAAATAGACTATTTTTAAGAAACAATAACATTTAAAAGAATGGCACATGTTTATGTCCAATTTCAATGTGAAAATACTTCTAATTACCAAAATTTTATTACTTGGTAAAAATATAAACTAATTAAACATTAAAACAAATTAAAAATTTGATCTATCCATATAAATAAATTATACTAAATTGGAGTTTTGACATAAATTACAGTATTTTTCAGTATTCATTAAAAATGGATATTATCAGAAAAATAAAAAATATTTACCAAATGTATATTTTGATATCCCTATTCTAGAAATGAAATTTATTTTATCAAATAAATCAAATAAAAGTGACCAAAAATAGAATTAAATTTGTTTCACTAACAATAGGCAGTTAATCGACTATTTTATTTATATTAGAGTATTTATGCGTAAAATTAGATTCATTAACATTTTAAGCCCATAACTACTTCTGGATAAATGAAAATAATTTAACAAAACTTAATAATTATATTTTATTTAGTTTTATTCATTACCTCAAATACAAATACCATGCTTTACAACCATTTAAAATAATATTATATTATTATTTTTCAATATGAATCAGCATTGTGTGCAACATTAGATTTCAGTAAAACATGTTGTTTTGTATTGGGTACGCCATAAAACATAATTTCCCCTTTAAAGAAAAAGTTATATTATATTCGTAAATATTAATTCATATGAAAATTTCTTACTATTTATTTATATTTTACTTTACATCCTTCTTTTGTTTTGGAAATAGAATCCTCACAATTTTTTTTATTATAAAATTAGTAGGGGAATTTAACACTCATAAAATTTTCATATTTCCATGTTGCCTCTTCAACAATCTAGTTCTTTCAAAAATCTGATAAACGATGGATTTACTTATTCCTCAACACTTTCTCTCTTCGGTCAAGAATTTGTATTTGTTTTTTGTCATAAGAGATATTCCCATTAATCATCACTACCTCTAGGCTCAAAACATTATACGGGTCTTGAATATACTTTATCAACATAAAAACATGAAAAAAATGAGTACCTAGGATAAACATGGATTTAATGCCACTCTGTATTCAACTGGTCCATATTTTTCCATGATTTCATAAGTACCAATGAACCTCAGATTAATAATTACCTTTATACAAAAACTAATCACACTTTTCCATGGATAAAATTTGCAAAAGTCATGATCACCTACCTCAAATGAAAGATCCTTCCTCTGGTTATCTATAAAACTTTTCTACCTTCTCAGAGCTATTCTCATGTGCTTCTGAATCAACTAATATTTTTCTACCATCTTATCTACCAATTATGGTTTCATCAGTTTCCTTTCACCTACATCATCCCAAAAAACAAGAGTTCGACATTAATTCCCATATAACGACTCAAATGGAACCATCTCTATACTGGATGAAAAATATTTTTATAAGAAAAATAAAAAAAAGAAAGATGTTGGTCCCGTCTTCCCCAGTACTCTAGAGAACAAGCATGTAGTATATCCTCTATGGACTGAATTCTTCGTTCAGACTACCCATATGATTAAAGATGAAAACCTGTATTAAAATTTAATTCAGTAACCAACGACTTATGAAGGCCTTTCCAAAACTAACAAGTAAACCTGAAGATATCAATTAGATAAAATGGGGAGAGTAACTCCCTGAAACCCGAAAATCACTTAAAGATACAATTGATAATGTTTAAATAGAGACGAAGTATCTCGAATATGATGAAAATGAGTATATTTAGTCAATCGATCAATAAAAACCCTAATAGCATTTTTACCATGAGATGTTTTTTTTAACACCAAAATGATGCCCATGGATCTATTTTTTTCATTTCTACTCTAGCACTCGAAATTGCTGAAGTATCCCATTTTGTAGTTGTCTCTATACATTAACATGCTGAAAATTCAAGAACATCTCAGTGAAATCATTTATATATAATATGAAACCATCACACCAGTAAAAATCTTGAAGATCTCTCTAAATCTTAGTACTGTCAAGATGAAATGAAAACAGAGAACTGTGAGTTTCACATAACAACTCATACTTCTACTCTGAATCACAATGCACAAATAATATCTTCCCAAATAGTAAATCAAAATCATTATCAAAGTTAAAATCAGGAAACATACCCTTTTGATCAACTCAGCCTTCTTCTATAACTCACTGTCTTCATTCTTTGTTTCCATAATTCTGTCTAATAAAGATGATTTGATTGACACCAGAAACCATATTGAGGAATTTACTGAACCAACAATGTCTATTCCAATGTACATCATATCAAAAACCAAAGGATATGTTTAAAAATGTTGCATGGTTAATGAAGAATTATATTTTTTTGACTCAAAGAATTAGCAACATTATTTTGGTTCCATATGGTAATGGATCGTGAAATCATAATCCTTGAATAATTCCTGCCATCTCCCATATCTCATTTTTTATTATTTTAGAATTAATATATACATTAAATTTTTTTGATCAGTATATATTTCACAATTGTTCCATACAAATGATTTCTACTAGATTTTTAAGAAAAAATGATAGTAGATAATAACAAATAATGTATTGGGTAATTTAACTAAGGATTTTTTAACTGATGTGAAGCCTAAATAAATACCTGATCATTTCACATATGTACACAACCAAGTCCTTTCAATGAAGCATCATTGTAGATAACAAACACTCAATTTCTATAAGGCAGTTCCGAAAAAGAGGGATTCACTGATCTTTTTTTCAATTCATGAAATGAATCATAACATTATTTTTTCCAAATGATGTTATCACCTTTTGAAGTTAACATTGTCATTGAGTTGGATAACCTTGAATACTTTTCAACAATACTCTGGTAATAAATTTTCAAAACATGAAGATGATGGTCTTGATTATATTTCATGGTCTTTTCCATTATTCATCAACATTTTTTATCATGGTCAATAATTATGCTATTTTTTTAAACAATGTGACCAAGGAATGAAAATGTTTCTTACCAAATCATTCTCTTTTTGATTTTCCCAAATTGTTAATTTTTTATTATGAATGTCAAGGAAACCCTTCATATCAATTTCAGGGAACTCTTTACATTGAAGATAATAAAAGATATCATAAATGAACACTGCTACACACTTATCGAAGAACTCAAGGAAAAATCAATTCATAAGATCCATGGATACAACTAGTTAATTAGTTAACCCGAATAAAATAACAAAAAATTCATAATGGCCATATCTATGATGAAACACAGTCTTCTAAATGTCTGATTCCTTTATTTTCATATAAAATAACTTCATCCCCAATTAATTCTTCGATAAATACTGAGATCCATGAAGCTAATCCTACAAATCATCATTATGAAGCAACATACACTTTTTCTTAATAGTGATGTTATAAAATTCTCTATAATAATTGAATAGTATCATTGAACTTAATTTATTTTAAAAAAATAAGACATGGTTACACCATGGTGATGTTCTATATAGAATGAAAATTTTATCTAATAACTCCTAAAATTGCTTCTTTAACTCTAAAAGTTCAATTTGATCCCTTCGATAAGGGGGTTTTCAAATTGGCGTATTATCAGGAACAAAGTAAATTGTAAATTCAACTTACCGATTTTCTATTATACTTGGAAACTCATCAAAAAAAACATCAAGGTACTCATTGACAATTGACACATCATGAATATGAACAATTTTTTTATTCCAAACAATATCTGTGATGTATAATTCATTTCCATTTTTTACTAGTTTCTCAACTTCCAGATATGTTATCAAAAGTAAGGGTTCATTCATGTAAACAAACTGAAATTCATTCTAAAAGGAAATCGCATTATCTTTGTACTCAATTTTAACATGATAAACAAAAATCCAATCCATACCCAAAATAAAATCAAACTCCACTAGAGGCAATACAGTAAGATTTGTTGGGTGAATTTTTTCAAACACAAGGACATGAAGGTTGTTATAATTTCTTTTTGTCTCAAATTATCCCCCGACAACTTTTAACATATGTTTAGGATTAATATCATAACATTCAAATCACAATTTAATAGAAAAAATAAAAAAAATGATAGAACATGAAGACCTGAATCAAACAACACCTAGGCATAATTTGAACAAACAAACATTGAACCTGATGATACTTCATTTTATTGACCAGCATCTTGCAGATGAAGTCGCAAAGGATTTCACCACCCCTATCGTCTTGTAGTATTCCTACTTTCCATTAGTTGATTTATTCGTTGGACAGTCATTTGAAAAAGGACCCATTAAATATCACTTATGACGTTTTACTGAATGTATATCAGATTTTCTCATACCATTAACCAGATCTTTTTCAGTGCAATTACAAGCCTTTTGTACCATTTTACCACATTAGTAGCAGTTACTAGAAATCAAAAGATATTCCACTACATGATTTTTAAAGCAATTTTCAGAGACAGTAAACATAAGTTTCTTACCATAATACTTTTTTGATGAGTTCTTCCCTTTCATATACCACATTGACCTCTATTTCTATTGTGTGTCAAAGAACACTGGATCATTGGCAAACTCCATTTCCACATTCTCCACACATCGAACATGTTTTTCATAACTTTTGTACTTAGATGGAGATAAACCCATATAATACATTGTCATTAATCCTCTGTAAAAAAATTGATTTGAATACCAATATCTCGTATAAAATTTGTAGAATACCTTGTAAGTTGAGATAATATTTCTTCATAATCTGCCACTGAGTCATCGTCCTACCTAAATTATAGGAATTATTTGTCATCTTAAGATGAACCACCTTAGGAAAATATTTCTCTGGAAACATACCTTTGAATTCATCTGAATCAAGAGCATCAATCTCCACTGTATCCCTGATATTTTTCACTCTCTACCCCCATTAATAGGATTAACCTCCAAAATAGAAATCAAAAAGACAAACTTGTTGTTGTTATGATCACCCCATGATATAAAAAATCTTCTATTGTGATTTAATCCACCTTTCAGCTTGCACAGGATCAAATGATCTTATGAATGATGATGGAAATTACCTCATGAAATGAACCACAAATAACATGTTTTTATATGTTTGATATGGATGATATCATGAATAGATACAACCTTATTTTATATCCAGAGCCAACTGTGCCATCAATACCACAAACTATTCAATTCTGATTCTGACCATCTCAGGTTGCTTAATTGGAAATTTGTCTACAAGATAATGTCGTAACATCATAGATGCCATGTTTCTGTAGAATAAAACCATTATGAACACACAAATATATTAAACAAAGAAACATGGTAATCTTTAAATTCTATATCATTTCGATCTTACATTAAATTAACTTTTTTCATTAACTTAACAAATATTCTAACTCCTAAAGTTGTCTAAACATACCTTTATTCCAACTATAAGGCCCCATCCTTAAGACATTACATAATCTTGAATTAAATAGATAATTCACATTTTGGATCTTTTCTGGTTTAGTGATTTAGATAATTAGGCCATAACTACTTCATTACATTCAAATAAAATTACAATGTAGATACTTTTACTCAGTTTCAATTTTTTTCATAAAAGAAAATCTCTAGAAATAATGAGCCATTTTTTTAAAAGTATGGTGTAGAATAATAATTTTATTTTTTAGAGCAATGACCTCTTTAGATTGGGTAGTGGGAGACCCATTGCATAGCTCAAAGTCCCAAGGCCAAGTTGCCTGAATACAAGGCTTGAAAGCTATTTTTTTAACCCAAAGGACCCCTCAGTGAACAATAATTCTATAGTACCATCACTGCTATGGTACATGCTATATTACCGCCTCCACTATTGTTCCTGCTACAGTCCCTCCACCTCTACAGTTCTACTACTACAATAGTTCTTCTGCTGTTATAGTACTGCTACAGTATTGTAGGAGTGACCAGAAATTCACACTTGCATAGATTTGATCATGGGATGAGCATGAAAGATCTCAGTAATGGTATTGAAACAAATAAAGAAATCATTATTTCATAAATAAATAAATATCATAATATCATACACATAGCTTATGAAATAATAAGAGTTATGAATAACACATAGTAATCTCAAATCATAATGGAAACCTGTTGCATCCATAACATACATATGTTGTAGATTTCAAATCTATATAAGGGGTTACATATAGATTAATCATCACATTATATTCAATAAATTTCTTAAGAGAACCATTAATTTTTACCTCCATCACATTTTCCAATGCATTACAGAGCTTTCTCGGGTTCACCTGCACTAGGTTTTTCACGGAACCACCTGTATACATAAACAATGCCCTTGAACATTTATATTTTCATAACACATAAAAGAAACATAAAGGAATGATTAAATTTCAACATTTCAATCACAATATTTCATTTCAATATATTTAAATAACTAATGATTTCTCAATACCATTTTCAATACCAAAATTTTTAAAAATGGTATATGGTATTTATTTTCCGTTAAAAATACTCTACGACTTGTTAATGAAGAAAAAGATCAAAAAATACTCGCGGTGGCAAAAAATTTCATTATCACTGAGTTCGTTAAAAAGAAATATTCTCTTTTCTGTTTTTTAAAATTCATCATAGGGAAAATACTCCCTTTTGAATGAAATTAAAAGTCAATGTGTTTTATTCATTGTATAAAACAATGTCGTGTATTAAGCAATAGATGCCTCAATGAATGGAGATTGAGACAAAGTCCCATACAATGATCCTATTGTAAATAAAATTAAATGATTATTAGTATTCACTATAATAACACATAAATCAATTATAAATACATGATAATATATAAATATTAATTTATCGCATATTCTATTAATGACATGAACATGATAATAGAAGATCATCCCAATGAATGGAAATTGGGTTAAGAAGTACCATTACCTCGTGTCATACATGACCCATTCATTCATTAACCTCTTGAATTATATCATATATATCTTTCATATATATGTATTTATAATATTATGTAACATTTGTTGGTATGAAATGAAATGCAACGTCCATGGTGATGGTAAGTCGTACGTATGCATTAACGCTACTTTCAAATCTATTTTTTATTTAATGGAATAAAAACATAATTATTCATAGATATATTAATATTCTAGAATAATATCACATATATAATTTCATTTACTCTGTCCTTTATATGTACCACGTAGGGAATGAACAAGTCATATAACATTGAGGGCGTCGTAGTCCGCACTTCCTCAAATGAAATTATCAAATATACCCATTATGGAAAACCTAAATGTATGGTATAAATGAAAAATAGATAATCATAGAGAAAATATAAAAAAAAATATATCACATATAAATACAGTTCCATCATAATGTCCCCCATACAAAGTGGTTGGATAAGATTGAACAATCATTATTTCGTTAGCCAGTAGTTCGTCATCCACAGAAACAATGTTTTATTTATCCATTAGATGGAGGTGCGTGTATGTGTAGTTCCAAAACGTTTCAAAACAGAAACCTAACAAATTTAGGATATTGGTGTTGTTAAAAAAGAAATTAATAAAAAGATTTTAGGTGGTTGGTGACGTAAAATAAAAAAACAATAAGAAAGGTGATACCTTTAAATTGTGTAAATCCCATTGGTCTGAATCAAAAGGATAACTTGATATGCCTTCTGATAAAGGTATGGCTTCAATGTGTTATATATGGATGTAGGGATATTAATTGGGTAGTGGTTGGGGGATCAAAGGGGATTGATATGTGTCAGGAATAGGTTATAAGTGAGGGATTTTAATAAGGGGGAGAGGCTCTTTAAAAATGTCTGTAAATATTATTTTATTTTAAAATGATTTTTGGTTTATAAAGGTACAATAATTATTATTGTAGAATATAATATGACTCATGGTCTAAATAAAATCATTAAATAAAAATAGGACAGGTTATGGATATTTTTTTAATCATTATAATCTAAATTTTTAAAATAATTCATTATGGACCTAATCACTACATCAATTTTCTACCATAAATATTTTTATTTATAATATGTCTAGAACATATCAATAAAATACAATGATGTAGGAAACAATTTTATCTTTGAAATGAATATTTATTGATTAAGATATAACTGATATTACTACATGTAAAAATTGATTTATTAAAAGATATATGTATAAGTCATTGTGTCTTTAAACTATATTAATTAATACAAAGTGTCATTATCACAATTAAGTGTCTCTATGAGGTCCTGAAATCGATCCATGGGTTCCCATTGTCTGAACTATATATACCCTAGGATATGGACACATTATAGGGTATTTTGATATTATTGTAATATTATTTTTACCCCTAATTTCCATATTTAACTTTAACAGTGGTTAATAAAAGTCAAAAGTTATGATTCACTAAAAATTATTTTAATCTTATTGAACCGTATTTTACATACTGATAAAAGCAATGTATGTTGGTTTTTCGAAATTCAATTTACAGAAGTGGTAATATTACATTTAAATGAAAAATTGATTTTTTACTACTACATAGTGTTTTCACAATTCATCAAAACCTAATGGTTTTCAGAAAAATAACAAAACATGTGCCTATGATATATTTGATATTCCGAATTCAAAAATTTTGTATATTTTAAAAAATTAAATAAATAGTAGTTGTATTAATTATTTTAAAATTAATTCCTGCTGTCAAAAGAAATAGAGTGTTTTTAAAAAACAATAACTATGAAATGTTTGAAACTTATTTAGATCATATTTCAAAGTAAAAATACATCTAATGACCAAAATTATATTAAATGGTAAAAATATAATCTAATTAAAATTTAAAACCAATTATAAAGATAATCTAACCATTTAACTAATTTAGATTAAAGGATGTTTTGAATAAAAATACAATAATTTTCACTATTTTTTAGAAAATAAATTTTAACAGAAAGATACAAAAAATATACCCAAACAAAATTTTGATGTCTTGATTCTAAAGAAGAATTTTATTTTTTCAAATATAAAATTTAAAAGTTATAAAAACATGATTTAATGATGGTTCTCCATAGATAGGCAATAAATCTAAATTCTAAAGAATATTAGAGTATTTATGCTTAGAATAAGATTCATTCACATTTTAAGCCTCTAACTTTTATTTGATAAATGAAAAAAATTTAACAAATATGTATAATAATGTTTTAGTTAGTTGTATTCATTCCCATCAATGCAACAACTTGGCATTAGTTACCATTTAAAATAATATTATATTATGATCTTTTGGTATGACTCAACATTGTGTGCAACATTTGATTTCAAAGAAACCAGTTGTTGTGTATCAAGTACTCCATAGAACATATCATCCTCTGAAAAGTAAAATTAATATTTAATTCACAAATATTAATACATATGAAAATGTATTATTCTTTATTTACCTGGGACGATACAAAGATAATAGATGTGGTCTAATTATATGATGGATGACCGCTTTATACTACAGGTTCCACGAAATCCTTATTAATGTTTTAAGGGACCCAAGATTCGTCTCCTAAGACCGAAGTTTAAACTATTTGAAAAACCTAGTATGGGCGCTATATTTTTCACGGCAGACTGGGGACATATGCTTCATAATCATATAGTGTAATCCATTGACTGATGCCAAAGAACATGTACCATACTGGTACAGGCTCCTACTTGGCATCGAAAAGACCCAGGATCAAATCTAGGAAGGGACTAATTTCCTTCTACTGTAGCAAGGCACTATATTAGTACTGTAGAAGTGGTGGAACTATAGCGGAGAAAACACTGTAACGGTGGAGGCACTATAATAGGAACTATAGCGGCAGCAGTACTGTAGCATCCCGGGTACTACAACAGTACTATTAACTGAGGGGCCCTTTGGGCCAAAAATCAGCTTTCAAGCCTAGTATTCAGGCCACTTGGCCTTGGGACATATGGATGTGTAATGGGTCTCCCTCTACCCAGTCTAAAGAGGTATTTGATTTAAATAATAATAAAATGAGGCTTCAGCTCCAAAATTTAAAAAAAAGTTGACTAGGCCTACGGGTCAGGTAATGGTCATGGTATGCCTCTGGGTCTTCAGGTCATGTATTGCGGGTCATGTCGGACCTTGTGCCTTGGTCCTACGGGTCATGTACGGGTTCCCCTTCAACCCTTAAAAAGGTGGATTATCTATAATAATAATAAAAGACCTTCGGGCCATTCAAAGGAATCCTTTGACTGATGTGGCTTTTATATTGGTAAATTTTATTCAAGGCGACCTAAGGGAACATTTTTCATAGTTAGGAAAAGATCTATAAGGAATTTGATTTTATATCACCAAAATCAAAAGTATGATTCTGAAAGTAAGAAATTATGAAAAATTAAGAGTATGAAATCTGAAGTGGGGTTTTGTTCATTACACAAGGGAAATATTTGGAATGATATTGGCAATAAATTTGGAGTTCCTTATATAGTTATAACTCATATGTAAAATGGTTGCATTTATTATTTCCTTGATGGGATATCATTGGAGAGGATCCAACATAAGTTATCCTTCATATATTTTAATTTGAATGTGGGGGAGGGGGGGTTTTTTATCATGTGGAAGTTACTAAGGGTTATGGCCCAGTCTTTAGTATGTATATAAATGTGATGAGAATCAGTCAGTACACAGTTCTTTGAGTACTGTGCAGTTCAATGTCATGCAACAATGACATTATGGCCTTTGATATTAAGAGATTTTGAACCTCCTTCTGTATATTTTAATGTTATATAAGATGAAATAGGATTTTTCATATCATTTTGCAATTCAGTATATGATTGGAAATTTAGACATCACTACATATCTCATATAGATAAGTATCTACCTACACATAGTTCTTGTAGGTCTTTGTATTTTATCATTATGAATTGAGGATGTTATATGATTCCGATGTGAAATGAAATATTGCAGCTCGACTAGGAAATAAAACCCCGGTGTCACTAAATATCATGATGTAGCATGAATAATGCCTAACGTATTTATTGAGGTTGTTCCCTATATCGATCACGATTTGACATGTGGTAGAGGGATTTTTTTGAGACTCTTTCCACCCATTCCATGAGATCTAGTTGTGTCTACATATCCCATCGAAATGATAATCATCCCAAATTTCGATCTTGAGAAAATAAATTACCATAGCCATTGAGAATGATGTGAGATATGGGGCCTTATATCCCATTTCGGAATAATTGTTAAACATAAGACCCAAGAAGACATGAGGATCAAACTATATATACCGGTGGAGTACTGTATACCGATTTGTTATATATATAAGAAGGAAAAGGGAAATAAATTCCATTGTGTTTGTGGTAGTGTCTATGATTGGAGATCAATGCATAACAATTTATCCTATTAAAATGATAATGAAGCTACATGTTGTTCATGAAATGAGGTCTCTGGACATATTTGATTCAATCATGGGGATAAATGGAACTCATATTCCACTAAGGAGTAGCAATGATTCCAGTAATTCATGTACAGGGAAGCTACTCATAATTTTTTAAAAAATATTAACATTGTATTCCAATTTATGTTATCTTATGGGATTTCAAAACATAATATAAAGAATATGTTTATCATATAGTTTAATATAATGTACTGAGGAAAAATGATGTCATGTTGTTTAATGTTGTGTGATAAGGACAGAGATTCTATGCATTTGGATGTCATGAAACATGGATTCATATGTAGGATATGCAGTTTAGGGTATTTTAACTAAAACATTATGTTTTATAATTTCAATACATACAGTTAAGACATATGATATTGATAATTTTAATGTCATGTGAACAAGACAAATATTATATTCATTTTAATGTCATGTGTCATGGACACATATGGTTTTTATTATGTTAAATGTATTGTAACTAGGACTTTATTCCCTGAATATTCTAGTCATAAAGTTGGGACATTACTCTGTATAATTACACAAATTTATTATTCATGAATCTTGCATTGGTGGGAGTTTTTATAAGTTCTCCATCAATTGAGATATAGTAATAATGTCCATTAGAGTACGCCTTATGTAATGAGTAATGTCCTTCCCACTTTGGATCAAACATTAGAGGTATCTTGGCTGGTATCATCAGAGTACTGAGAAAAAATACAAATTCATCTTGAGAAACTTGCATCATGAAAACATTCTTGTTAGAAGATAATGCTATTATTTTATGGTAGGCATCCAATTGATACAATATATGCAATATTTTTTCATCTAATCATTCCAAGACCTCAAATATTTTCTAAGACTATTAATTTGTATATAAATGATAACATATTTCAACCTAGAGTAAAGGAAATTGAATATCAATAGGGAACACATATTTTGTTATATACACCAATAAATATTGAGTTTCATGAGTGGCATTAGATGTAGTAGTATGATAATCTAGTAAAGCATGAAAATGTTTATCAAGCCAGGATTTTGTATCATTAAAAACCATATCGGGAGTATATTTCATTGGTTTGGTTTGATATAATCTATCATTCCATTGGTTGTTTCATAGTACTAAGATGAATGGTTGTATTTGAAAATGTTCTTATAATATAACTAATTTACATCAACTGAAAAAAAATCATTGTCGATCAATCTAATATGCTGGAATCTAAATTTGGTATTGATATTTGATTTGACAAAGCTATGAAATTATTTCAGCTCTGACTTCTTTGAGAGGTATTGTCTCATCCCATTTGGAGAAGATATAAGTTATAGTATGAATATATATAAACATCTTCATTGTAGATACATTATATGGTCATACTACATCCATTACCCATTTAGAAAATTGCATGGAGTATTTAGGTGTGTGTAGAAATTATGGGGGATTATGAATGAAGTTGGAACACACTTGAAAGGGGTGACAATTTATGGTGAAATATTTGAAATCAAGCATCATTGAAGTCTTGAAGTATCCAATCCAATGGATTTGATCATGAATGTCTATGACTAGACCAATGAACACATCATTCCCTTACAATTACTTATCTGATGATAATTGTTGTTTCTTCAACATTAATACTTCTAAAGTGGACTCCCTCAAATCCTTGTTCTTAGAGGATGTTATGGGGATTTGGGTGGTCATAATGTGTGAAAATGACCACTCCTATCTTGATTTTATCTTTCACATCTCGATTTGGTGGAAGTATTATATTCTTTTGTTTTTCCATGATCGGTGTCATTCATCTTTTAGTATGACCATATGGCTTTAAAATAGGGCTGATTTCATTAATTTACAACTTTATAGTTTAAAAAAAAGGTGAAGCCACATGAAGATGGGAAATACTAATGATGGTATCATCCCGCATTGGATTTTCCTTGGTTGTGATGCATTAAAAATGAGTTATCATTGGTAATTTGTGGTTGTAGGACATATGAAAATGTTGTATCAGAGGGAAATACATCCATTAACCCTCTAACATAATCCCTCAATGTTATTAACTCTTCTATTATATTAGCATTATTCACATCAATATATTTTATTACCAATTCTAATTCACCATAAACATTTTGGTGGTCCACTTATACATAGAATTCAAATTCAAACCTACAATGAGAGATTGATATTCTACCTCCTGTATGGTCCTACCTTCCGATCATAGTATAGGGAGTTAACAACAATTCAAAACACTACTTTGATGAGTTGAGGATCTCCCATTATCTTTCCCATTGGAATTCTGAATTTAATATCAATGTTTATCTATCATATTTGGAGACTATATTAAATAAAGAAGATTTATTCATCGATATGTTTTGTATTAAATGAGGTTTAAAAATCCTAGGCATTTTTATAAATGATTTCTAGAAATTATTCTCCATTTATTGCTTTCTGAGTCACAAATTAGATATATAATGTTTTCAAAATAAATGGACATTTTGCAAGACAACATATAAAAATATGATTATTGAGGAAAAATTATAGTTCGTTATTTGGAGATATCAAGTGGAACTTGTAATGTAGCACATTGTTCCTCATATTTTGAACTCAAAAGATTAAATCCAAGAATCTTTTCTCAATTCATGAATATAATTTCTATGTGTTGACAATTGTTCAAATGAAAAAACTCAATATTTTTTCTTTCACAACATCATTCTTTTGTGCAATGAAGGCACCAAATGTTCTTCCTAAAGAATTCACATAAAAAATTAATTATTTTCATAAAATATATGGAATTAATACTGGTGTGATGAAGATATATATATTGAGTCTATAAAATGAATCTTGGAATTCTTTAGTCCATTGATAAGTGATTCCCCTCTTCATTAATTTGATGAAGTGTAAAAACATCTCTACTATATTAGCTATGAAGCATCGATTATAAGACATGTTTCCTTAAATAATTCATATTTTTTTCATATTTTTGAGGAGGTAACATACAAATGATATATTTTTGTTTTTTAGGATCAAAATCGATGCCATGATGGTGTGAAATAATGTTGATGAATTTTTTTGATGGAAATCCAAAAATCACATTTTATGGGGACCATATTCATATTTTGAAACATAATTTTATTGAATTTGGTGTCCATATTGGCCTACTGATTAAAACCATTTCATTATTTTACAAATAATTCATCCACATAACATTCCAAAATAAATCTAAGAAGGGATGAAGATATGGTGAATGACATGTTTATATATTGAACTATAAATTATCAAAAATAGGGGCATTAACCTATAGAAAAAGAAAAAGTGAGGGGATATAAATGATATATATTACTCATATGCTGGGTCCATTTCAATTTTACCAAACCCATAGTAGCCATCCATTAAAGAAAGTGCTTCATATACTTCTATTTCATCAATTAATAGCTCAGTTATTGGAAATAAGATGTTATATTTGTGAAAATTCTTGTTGAGATCTATAAAATCAATATATACTCTGATTTACTAATTATTATTTTTCTCTGGGAAAATGTTTTTCATCCATTTGGTATATTTCACATTCTGAAAAATGTTAGCTTTCATATGATTTTCGACTTCAAATTAAATTTTATATGGATTAGTTGGGTGATTTATTATTGCTTTCAGTATAAATCATCAATTCCCTTCTGTAAAAAAAATGAGGAGTTTACACACAGAGATTAAAAACTATATTTCTATATCGTTAAAATATAATAAATCTATATGTGGATTTATAATTGAATTATTCATCTCTTTCACTTCAGATGACATGACCACACTAATTATAGTACGACATGGGCCTTATTCGATACACAAATTTATTTTTCTGAGATCATCCACATTGGTTGTGATTCATTCCTCAAATACTAGATGACTATAATAATGATCTTCTTCTTCTTATTCCCCAAGTGTCACTTGTTCTATTTCAGCATAAAGGGTAAGTGAAGAAGCAATACATTCAGATCTAGTGGAGGAGTTAGTATTTTGGACATCGTGAAGAAGTGGAAACTATTTCTTACCCTACTTTTGTTAAAAAATACTTCCTATTGTATTAAAGAGATAATAATGTGTTGGGGATCAGCCAAATTATCATTCATTATTAATACAAAAACATATTCAATCCTAAATGATGAAAAAATTTCTGGGGGATGTTCAGTGTATGAGATTAATACACATCTATTTACGTTTTCACTATCAAAAACTTATCCCATGATGTTATGCTGGATTACAACAATTGACATTTTGGAAGCCACTGGACATGTTCATGAATTTGTGTCTATCCTTTAAATAAAATTGATTGAAACCTATAATCAATAACTAGATCTTTTATTAGGGTCTTTGGGATCATTTCTAGACTATTCATATCATTTATTTTTTCATATCCTATTCTGCAGAACTTGTTCCCTTTGTGTGATTAAATTATACCTCTATATTCCAAGATTAAATATTTATAAATTTTACCTTGTCACCGTGTTATGTCCCAATATTACCATTTATAAAATAAATTAGATACTGGTGATTTTTCAAAGGAATTGAATATTTGTAACATTCTATGTATATAAAGAATATGAAATTCCCATATTTATTAATATTTGTGAATAAAATATTAATATTACATTAAAGGGAATGCTATGTTAAATAGCGTACCCAATACGCAACAATGAGATTATTTGAAATCATATGTTGCATACTAATAATATAAATATTTTATTTTAAATGGTTCCTAATGCCTAGAAATTGTTAGGGCAGGAATGAATAGAACTAACTACCAAATGATTATATATGCTTGTCAATTGTTTTTGCTTTTATCCAAATAACTGTTAGAGGTTTAAAATGAAAATGAATCCAATTTTAAGCGTAAATATTATAACATTATTTAAAAGGTCTATTAACCACCTTTGGTTGGAGCACCCTTTTTAAATCCACTTTTTGAAAATTTTATATGTTATATTGGAACAAATAAAATCTTTCTTTAGAATATGGAGATCAAAATTTACTTTGTGTAATTTTTTTTATTTTTCCGTTAAAGAACTTTTTTAGTGAAAATGTTGTATATTAATAGAAAACCACCTTTTAATCTGATTTATATGGATTGGTATATTATCTTCATAATTGGTTTTAAAGTGTATTTAGTATATATTTTTACCATTTAATCCAATAGTGGTCAGTGGAATTAATTTCACTTTGAAATAGGACATAAACTAGTGTCAATCTTTTGATATATATTGTTTCAAAAAAAAGGTTCAATTTGTTCTGACAACAGGAATTAATTATTAAATTAATTAATCCTCATTATATGTTTTGAATTTTTAAAAAGAGACATCATTTTTGAATTCAGAATAATAAATATAGATTAGGGTGAATTTTTGGTATTTTTCTTAAAAACATCAATTTTTTATGAATAGTGAAACCACAAAGTGGTAGTTAAAAAATTGATTTTTTGTTTAAATGAAATTTTACCATATCTTTGATTTGAATTTCAAAAACCATACATACATGGTTTTCATTAGTATGTAAAATTTGGTTCAATGGGAAGAATATATTTTTTGGTGAATAATAACTTTTATGTTTTATTAATCACGATTAAAGGTAATTAGTGTAATTTAATGTAATTATATTGTTATAATAATATGAAATGAACAAGACACATGTCCCACCATTATTGGATGTGTGATGGCTGACCAATATAATAAATTTTTCAAGTTGGGGACCCCATGGATCCATTGGGTAAGAAAATGACATTAATTATGAGATTGATTTATCCTTAATTTAAGGATACCATCTTTAGAATGGATTTCATCTCAATTTACATTTCCATTGAGAATTCATTGTTATTATTTACCAATTCACTCTTATATGGTGTATTTACTATCCTTTGACATATAATATCATGAATCCCTTTATTCTAATGATATTATAAGGTTTTGAATAAATTTTATTCAGAAATTATTTGTATTCAAGAGTCTCTCATTTTTTTAAAAACACATTAACAAAAATATTATTTTTAAATGTTTTAAAAATGTTTTTGATTATTTATATATATTGAAATTAAATTTTTAAAATTATAATTCCTTTAAAAGCATCAAAGTGGTATGTGAACCTTTGATTCTAAAATCTCTTTTAAATGACTTCTTCTAAAATTTTCAAATTATAAAGGGATTTTTCTCTCATAGAGTTTTCGTTATTTTATTAGAGGATTTTATTTATGATAGTATCATGATGTTATCTCTTGTTATTGAAATGTGGAAATGTTTTCTTTCCTTTATAATTGTTTTATGTATTATTATTTTGTAATGGTATTGGACATTTGATAGGTGGTTATGTGATAAACCATATGACGGGTGGTTTCGTGAATACCAGGATGTGTGGTTACATTATAACCTCCAAAGAATTGGGTATGGAAGTTGGTCATATGACTATTCCATGTAGGGATATGTGTGGAAGTCGACCATATGGTTATTACATTTAAGTATGTTTATGTCCCAAGTTACCTTCATATGTCATGTGTTATTTATATGGTTTTATGGTAATATTTTGGTTAAAAAAGGGTAAGTAATGATCTTTTATTCAGTGTAGAGTATTTACTACTTCATAAAGGTGAAATGTATTAATTTGATAATGTATTAATGGTTTAATTGTTGTTTTAAAAAACTAACAGTTTTCCTTCTTTGTGTATCCTTTATTGGGATTTTTATGCTCATCCAAAGTTTTTTTGGAATTTTTTTTATAGGACATAATGTGGAATAGGGTCAAGGATGGGATCAAGGAAAGACATGAAATGTAAAACATGGAACTAGAAGTGTCTACTTTTTAATCTTTTGAGATGTAATAGTTTTGTCCAAATTCACTAAAACTATAAACCTGAAAAGATCCTCTATGTGAATTATTCAGTTAATTCATGATTATGTAATGTTATATGGTCGGGTCCTTATAGTTGGTATCAGAGGTCAGTTTAGATAACATTAGAGGTTAGGGTATTCTCTAAGCATAAGTGACATTACCATAATGGTTATGATTTTATAAAGAGTCATAGTTTTAGATAAATTTAATGAGTATGTATATCTTAGTTTTTATCATCGACATTAGCACATGATAAATTTGTTGATATACTCACACTCAAGTTTTTAGTTTTAGTAAATGGATTGATCAAGTAGGAACCAAAGTGAAAATGGGTTTGAAAGAAACTGTGGTGGTTCTCTGATTGAGAGACTGTATGAAATGGGGGATTCAATGAGGAATCTCGTGGTTATTCTAAACCAACTGTCAAAGAGTCATTATTAACCACTTGGACCATGGAAAGTTATCTTCTGCATCATGTATGAGAGAACCAACTCGATTTGGAAGTTCAGGTATTAATTATAATGGTAACCATTAGGGTTTATATGATCCTTACTTTTGAGGTAATTATGGGTTACTATATGATAGATGGTGAAAGGCATGAGTTAAAATTGAGCTTAAATTATGTTACGGTTATTTTTAAAGATTTTATCTCTTTTTTGGGAATGTTTTAAGAATTATATAGTTTTGGAAAAATGACAACACACAAACCGTGTGACAACCCGATGCGTCGGACAATGATGCGGGAATCGAACCCACAACCAAAGTGCGACTGGTATTTATCACCTACCACTAGACTACGTGAAGTCCCTGGCTAGTATGAAAAATAAATTTTTAGTTATATAATTTTATGAATCCAGAATAAGTTGATTTTGGGTTATCTAGGAAAATACTGACCTATCATGGAGGATATATTAATAGGTTAATTACTTTTCAATATGAGAATTTAAGAGCAACTGATGTTATTTGGAGATAAATATTAATTTTTACCTTGGAAGACTATGTGATTAAATCCTTCAAATATTTGGGTTTCAATCTTATTTTGATTTACATTGATGAATTTTATGGACAAATTTTTTATCGAATGGTCTTCGTTGAACTTTAGGTTTTGTTGGACACATTTTGGAGATTAAGAATAGATTTTCTTTTTATAAAGGATTATCCTTTTGTGTATTATCTTGTCTTGTTGTAAAAATTTTGTTTTTGGAAAGGGTATAATGTCATGGGAAATATATATTTCCCTATTGTGGATTAGGTGATTCTCTAGAAGTTTATTATATCACTCTTAATGTGAACAATTCATCTTAAATACTCGTATTTTGGAGAAAATATGATTTTGGGTAAGAAATCTTGTAAGAGAAGATAGTATACATGACATGTAAGTATGTTTCCTTAGGATTTAGTTAAGATCATAAATAAATTACTCAATGAAAAGTATCTTAAAACAAAAATGATTTCTGTTAACTTTTCCTACTGGGGAATCAAATACTGTTTAACCCATCACAAGTTTATGATTTTCTTGTGGTTAACTTTCTCCTAATCACGTTTTCTATCACTATCAATCAGAACATGACCCTTTTCTTTTTATTCCATATCCATGTTTTCCTACATGTAATCCTAGTTTGGGTTATCTCGTGTGACCTTTTTACTTCCCATTCTTTCTTTTAATGAAATAGTTTTGCTGACACTTTTCCGATGACGAGATTTCAATGAAGTTTCCATCCCAATTTTATAATTGCAAGGTCATAATTCCCAAAATGGGGAAGGATGTGACATCCCATGTAAATAAATATTATGAAATTATAATATTTATTAGTATTTGTGAATTAAATATTAATATTACACTAAAGAGAATGTTATGTTCAATAGCGTACCCAATACGCAACAATGAGTTTTTTTGAAATCTTACATTGCAGACTAATAATATAATAATATTATTTTAAATGGTTGCTAACGCCTAGACACTGTTATGGAAGGAATGAAAATAACTAACTACCAAATGATTATATATTCTTGTAAAATATTTTTTCATTTATCCAAATAAATCTTAGAGGATTAAAATGAAAATGAATCCAATTTTAAGCATAAATATTCTAATATTCATTAAAAGGTTGATTAACTACCTTTTGATGGAACCCTTTTTAAATACACTTTTTCTAAATTTTATATGTTATATTGGACCAAATAAAATCCTTATTTTGAATATGGACATCAAAATTTACTTTGTCTAAATTTTTGTTATTTTTCCGATAATGATCTTTTTTAGTGAAAATGTTGTATTTTAATTCAAAACCTCCACTTAATAGAATTTATTTGGATGGATAGATTAACGTTTAAATTGGATTTAAAGTGTATTTAGAATATATTTTTACCATTTAATCCAATAGTGTTCATTATTATTAAATTCACATTGAAATTGGAATTAAACTGGTGTCAATATTTTGATATATATTATTTCATAAAAACACACTATTTGTTCTGACAACAGAAATTAATTATTAATTTAATTAAAGCAACTAATATGTTTTGAATTTAGTAAAATAGAAATAATTTTTGATTTCAGAATATCAAATATAGCTTACGGTGAAATTTTGGTATTTCTCTAAAAAACATCAATTTTTGATGAATAGTGAAACCACTAAGTGGTAGTTAAAAACTGATTTTTCGTTTAAATGAAATTTTACCACCTCTATGATTTGAATTTCAAAAATATGATATACATGGTTGTCATTAGGATGTAAAATGTGGTTCAATGGGATGAAAATATTTTTTGGTGAATATAAACTTTTATGTTTTATTAATCTTGATTAAAGATAATGAATGTAATTTAAGGTAATGATAATGTTATAATAATATGTAATGACCATGACACATGTACTAACCTTATTGGATGAGTCATTGACGACCATGAAAATCCATGGGTCAACTTGGGGACCCCATGGAGCCACATGGGTATGAAAATTACATTAATAACTTTGTATTTATTGTTAAAATAAAAATGTCACAAACATGTATTGTTTTACTAAAACAATATTTATATGGGGTTATACAAGTCATATTTTTAACTATAAATATTAATTAAGAAAGATAGAAAGATTTTGTACATTATGATATTTTTTTTATATAATTTTCAGTCATTAAATAAATTTATTTATTTTTGACACCATGATGATGCAGTGATTACCTCGTTATTTAACAATTTAAATAAAATGAAAAAATAATGTAAAATATTAGAAATAAACTTGTCAAAAACCTATTTGATGGGTGGATTTAGAACTATTTTCACTTTATACTCAAAAAATATTATTGTGGGACCTTTAAAATCCTAAAATCATTATATAATAAAGTAACATTTTATAACATTCGAAGAGTGCCCCTCCTCCCTCTTATAAAAGGCCCACACCTCTACTACCTTACCCACATCACTCAAGACATCATCTTGGCCAAGTTCTACTCATTTTATCTCTCCACATATCTCTTTTCATTATATAAGACTTAACTTAGGAAGAAAGCTCTTCAAAAAACCCTTTTGGTTTAAACCAAGAGGAGTTATCCGATTTAAAGGTAATGTATTCTCTTATGTTCATTTGTTTTATTTTTCTTCTCCAACCCACTAAACTATATTTATTTCATTCCTTTGTAAAAAAACCAGTATCTTAAATATACTAGGATGTTGTTATGAGAATTATTCGAGCTACACTTACACACAACTCCATCTAATGGTAAAGGAACATATTGTTTCTATGGATGGAGAATTACGGCCTCACGAAACGATGATTGTTCAATATTCTCTTAACACCTTTAACGGTGTCCATTATGATGTCACTATATTTTATATATGATATATATGGTATTTATGTTTTCTATATGCTTCTATATTTTATATTTAAAACATTCATTTATGCTTTGCAGGTTGTGCAAATACGATAATTTCATACGAGATAGCATGGACGACCACCCCCTCAAGTGATTGACTCGTTCATGAAATAAGAGGAATGTATAAAGAATGAAATTAATGAAAAAATGTGACCAATATAACATATATTTTTACTGGAATTATAATATATATATATCTCATTTATTTTTAATTCCATTAATATGACAAAGAAAGGAAAGTAGCGTTCTTGCGTACGTACGACCTACCATCTCAATGAACGATGCATTTCATTAATTTTTATCTCCAAATGTTATGGAATAGTATAAAATTAATATTTACTGGATATATATTATATTTAAATCATTAAAAATACTCTGGAGATGATTTAATTATAACTACATGGACAATTATTTTCAAACAAGTTCATTTTTGACTCATGTACCAAACATCGACAAAAACATCTGATATGAACTCACATTATTAACCAATTATTATAACATTATAATATGTGAAATGAACTGAATAATAATCGTTAAAGGAGGTCCTTGAGATATTATAAATTGACCAAAGTTTATTATTTTGGAATATAACGAAACAAATAAGACAAGTTGGACTTGAGGAAAGGGATCCTACTTCTCTCTTTCTTTTTATGTACTCTCTTTTATGTCATTTATTTTAAGATTATCATTCTTATGTTTGGGAAAGTTCTTTTATATTACTTATTCTGTAAATTTTATGTTCATATTATGTGATACCCTATTTGGTCTCATAAATCCATTTTTGGATGTTTTAAGTGGCACCGTTAGGCTGCCGAGTTTCTGTAAGGGGTTTTTCATCTCACTTTTATTACCGTGAGATTTATGCTACATTTTCCACCATTTACTTTGAGTTGTATATGTCCCGCCAATTATTCTAATCTTTGTGTAATATAATTTATTTAATGATTATTTACATCAATGTTGTATTGTCCATCTTTCATGGGGTGTACGTTTCGAAAGATACCCAAGTCGGTAAGGGAACCTTTCACCCTCCTCTTTTTAAAATAATTCTTTTGTTATGTCTTTTAATTTACATATTGTTATGTTGGGATATGTTCTTATATATCCTCATTGATGTAAAATTTATTTCCATGTGATGAGATACCCTTTTTTCCACATCAACTCATTTTCTGAATTTTAAAGTGATGACGTTAGGCTGTCAAATTTATACAAGGGAACTTCTTAACCCAATTTCGATTTCTTTCTATTCAACTTGTAGTTATGAATATGTCATCCTATGAATATGTGTGAATGACCTATTGTTGTTTTGAACATAATATACACTTGTATTGCGTATATTTATATTTGTCACGCATAGTTATGAGATTTATTTATCCTTACTTTAAGGATACCATCATTATAATGGATTTCATCTCAATTTATATTTCCATTGAGACTTCATTATTGTTATTCAACAATTCACTCTTATATGGTGTATTTACAATCCTTTGACATATTATATCATGAATCCATTTATTCCCATGATATTATAATGTTCTGATTAAATGTTAATCCGAAATAATTTGTATTCAAGAGTCTCAAATTTTGTTAAAAACTCTTTAACAAAAATATCATTTTTAAATGTTTTAAATATTTATTATTATAAATTTTTATCTTTAATGTCCATGTTTTAAAATTGTTTTTGAGTATTTATTTATATGGAAATTAATGTTTTACAATTATAATTCCACTAAAATATTCAATGTGGTATGGGACACTTTTATTCTAAAATCTCTTTTGAACGTGTTCTTTTTATATTATCAATGTATAAAGGGGGTTTTTCTCTCATAGAGTTCTAATGATTTTTTTAGATTTTTTTATTTATGATAGTATCATGATGTGATCTCTTGTGATTGAAATGTAGAAATGTTTTCTTTCCTTTATAATTGTTTTATTTATTATGATTTTGTAATGGTACTTGGAAAACTCCGTTTATGATTTCCTACTAATTCAATCCACTAAAGATTTGATCATGGTAGGCCCATTTAATCAATGAATTTTGGTAAAGTATCTTCTTTAAAAATCTTCCAATTTATATTATACATTTCATCCCTAAATGTCACATTGGTAATCACTATGTAGAATGATATATGAATAATTAAATCAGATATTTTATTCCGGATGAATGTTTCCTTTTTCTACCCCTAAATATGAGCATCCATGGGCCGTAATAATGAAGGAATATCTCAATGATCTCCAAAGGATTATCTAACCATTAAATACCACTTCCAATACAATTAGAATCAAACATATTGGATGTACATAGAACAATTAATAAAAAATATTTTTTTGTGGGGTCCATGATGTCGTCCAGAATAATTTTCCAACTTGATTGATTTTTTTGGACCCTTGGATTGCCGAATTATATCCATGCCCAGAGGACAAAGATGAAGAAAATAGATACATAAATCTAATTAAAAATTATATATTGGACCTATATTGTACATTTTATATGAAAATTACCAATATGATAAAAATCAGTTTATATTTCTAAATTAATTAGTTTATGAATTTTCTCCCAAGAACTTCATAAATCAAAAATTGATGAAAATAACTCAACATGTTCAATTTTTATATATTAAATCATTGAATCAAATACAAATAATGAAGTAAATATTATGTATATTAATTTCAAATGTTCCCAAAATGGGGATTATGTGATTTAATTTCCTTTTAAATGAGACTATGTCTTAAAGTTTAAGCCAATGATAAAATAACTATTATGATGGTGGAGAAGTCGTTGTTACTATATATGTAAAAGAAGACATTACTTTGGAAATATTTTTCGAATAATCCATTTAAAATATGTGATGAGAAACAATTTTTTATGACATTTTAATTAAATTCTCAACACATAATTTTTTATAATTTATATACATATAATAAACATGTACATTAATATCTTGATGAAAATATTTGAGAATTAAATCTATAAATTTTAATGGTGTCTTTGACACATTGAAAATTTAAATCTTAATATTCATGAATTACTAAATATATCTAACATAAAATAACATTAGTATAGATAAAATACGGATACAAATTTTTTTAGTGTCCTTATATACACATATCAAAATATGATGTAGTATATTATAAAGGAATTACATAATAATAGGAGAATGAGACGAAGTCCCTTACCATGAGTTGGACCTGTCACCTATGTTCCTCGTTCATCCAGAATAAAAATATTATGATAAATTATAATTTATTAATATCATTTTTCATGTTTATTATTCATTTTATATCGCATATCAGCAAATTATAAAAAGTATGTAATTATTTATGTTTTTATCAGATGTTTTGTCGATATTCGATACCTATGTCGAAAATTGACTTGTTATTATTTTAATTTTCTACATGGTCATAATTACAATATATAGAGATAAAAATTAATTATTTTATTTCTCATATATATCTTGTTTAAATTTATTTATAAAAATTTCTTATATACGTTTTAATTAAATAAAATGCACAATTCATAGAGACTGTAGGGCGAAAGTATGCATGAACACTACATTCATTTATTTTTTATTCTAATATAATTAATACTAAATGTTATATAGGGTTATTATAAATAATGTTTAATAATAATGTTATATATGATACATATTATCATTACCACAATTTTGTTTATGAATTTAATGTATAGCATGAATGAGTCATATAGCTTTGAGTGGGCACCATTCCACACCTCGTCAAATGAAATTATTGTTTTTTACAAAACATGAAAAGCATGAAAATATAATCTAAAAAAAATTACAGAAGTATATAGCCAATATAAATATAATATATTTCATATATATATAAAATTTCATCATAATGGCTACCACATGAGGTGTTAGTATAAAATAGAAAATCTACGTTTAATGACGCAGTAGTTCGCTGTACGTAGAACCATGAATATTTTATATACATAAAATAAATGTATGTGTAAGTTTAGGTAGAGGACATATAATAAAAAATTTATATTATACATAGGATAATGGCCTTTTTATAAATTAATGTAATGAAAAGAGTTTAGGTGGTTGAAGAAGGAATATAAATGAAAGGAAGTTGAGAGAAGGTGTTACCTCTATATTGGGTAACACCTTTTGATATGATCGAAAATTCATTGTTTAATTTTCATTAAAGCTATTATATATCTTCTAGGATGAAGAGAGTTCTGTTGGGAGCTTATTTTAGTACAAATTGGTCATGCCGAGGGGCTTGAGAGGTGTGATTAAGATGGTAGAGTTAATGACCTTTTATAAAATTGAGGAGGGTCACATTAAGAATGTCTTGAAATCTTATTTTATTATAAATTTATTATTGAATTATAATATATAAAAAGTCATATATTTAGATCATATAATGAGAATGGGTATTTTCCCATTCAAAAATAATGTTTTAGACAAGTATATGACACAAATTTAAACATATATATTGGATTTAACAATTAGTTAAAAAAATAACTCTAACCATGTCTACTTATACTTTCATATAATCTGGTTTATATATTTAATATAAAATACCAACATATCCTCATGTGGTTAATTAAGAACTGTTGTAAAAATATATAATTTATTTTTCTAAATTTTATATTTTATGACAATTATACAATTTAATAAAACATGAGTTGTTTTTAAAACTCATTTATGAATATTTTTATACTATTTCATAATTGATTTTTGTTAAAAACATAACAACATGATTAATTCAGAAAGAAAAAAATAACAAATATTTCATATTTCATAACCGTCCCTAGAATTTTTGTATGGAATCAAAAAATTCATATCTAATTTATTATATTATTTATAATATCATATATTTTAATCATTCATTAGTAATGTAATCACTGCATCATCAATGTGTAACAAATAAATTTATACACTAAAGTATAAAAAATATAAATAAAATAAAATGATGTAATAAATATTTTTATATTTGTAATTTATATATATAGTTCAACTGAACACTTATATCACCCAATATTTTGTTTCTCAGTCATAAGAAACATGTTTTTTAGCTTCTTATTTATACTTTAAATAAAATGTTATTAATGCCTCTATCTCTCCCAATTGGCATCCAAAGGCCCAAAATTAACCCCAAGGTTCTTATTGGTCATACATGAGTCATCTAATAATGAAAAGATAAGTTATAATTTAATTTTAAATTATTATTATATTATTTTACCTTTAATTACACAATTATGCTTTAACCATGTTAAAATTATTAAAAAGTTACTATTCCTAAAAAATAATTTGGAACTTATTATACCACATTATTCACCCTAATTACAAACATGTATGTAATATTTTTGACATTTAATTAATTGAAGTGGAAAAATTACATTAAATGCTAATTTTATAAGGATCCTAGGGGGTGGGTAAAAGATAGGTTCAATAGTTCATTAAAATTTTATATTTCTAATTTATTTATAAAATCGATTCCATTGAAATATATTTTACTAATTTATATATTATTTATATAATGTGAAATTATAGTCAATTTAAGGATAAACTGAATTATTTTAATTAAATATACAATTTTTATGTACTATGTAGTATTTTTTTATTATTCATAAAAATTGTATCTTTTCAAGGAAATTAAAAAATTGAAACAATTTTAAATTTTTTGTTCCTCTTCTAAAGAAGATGTTTATTGCTTCCAATAAATCATATAAAATTGTCAAAAACTATATTTAAAATGGGTTATCTATCAAAAAGAGGTAAATCTACCATTCAATAATATTTTACAGTTTTATGCAAAAAAAAATTATTGATTCCCATTTTATACCTCTAAATTTTATTGTATGAATGCTATAACATGTAAAAAACATGTGTAAACATAATATACTAAGTTATATTAAGTCCTTCCAGTAAAATGGCTAGGTGTTAAATACCATATAAAATTATAATAATAAAATATTATTACTTATAAGTATAACATTGTATTTATGAAAAGTATTATTTCCGATAATCTCGTTGATGCATGTCGAGTACGCTACCAGAGATAACATTTCTGTTACTGTAAAAACGCTATATCATTAAAAAATATTAACAGATATTTTAAATTATCATTTTATAATTTCATAGGATGTGACACTGAAAAATGGAATATTGAAAACTGTAATAATAAAATAATTTATATTAATTCTAAAATAATTATGGGAATAAAAAACCTAGTACTTTACTGAAGGGGATGAGAGTTTTTTTTGAATTGTGGTGAAAAATACCACAATGTACATTATTTAAAGGGTAATAAAGAAGATAGAAAATTATTATGATACAATTTTAATTTGATGGGAAATTTTAATATTTATTTTCTTAACTAGGAAGGAAATTTTCTCTATTAAAGGCTACTTGAGAAAGGCCCATATAATGCAATCAATACTAGTAAGGATAATGTTCTTAATGATTATACGGTAGGAAAATTAATCATCTCCTCATAAATATAATATTATTCATTGGATTCTTTATAATAACATTATTTTATATCTTCCCTATTTTTCAATAAAAGTATTCATTTACCATTGAATTTAATAAAACAATTATCAATTAAAACACATAAGGGAAGTCTCAATGAAACTGTGACCTGTTGTTCAGCCTCGTTTATGATAGATAAATTTCCCTTACATATCATATTGGTAGTCATACAAATTATTATCAATGATACAATCCTTTGTATGGATTGGATTTCTAAATATAAGGAATCAATTATTGCAAAAAGAAGGAAATTATGATTAGCGGGGATGAAGTATAACCCCATATATTTAACATAGAATCATAAAAATTTTATTCTTATCTATATCCACTATTAGTAGAACTATTGAATAAAAAATAATTGGAGGAAGTTAAAAATACCTCCAGGGATAAAGAATGGAAAATTCAAATTGAAGATTTAGTAATTTTATAGGAATGATGGGATGTATTTCCTAAAGAGTTACCATGACATCCCACAAAGCTTCATTATAGATTTTCCATTAATTTATTCACACATTCTTATAAAATATCAATCACTTCCCATAGATTTGTCCATAATTAATTGGTGTAATTATGGAATGTACTATAGTATTTGGTTAATACAAGATTTATTCTAACCAATATTTCATCATGGGGAGTCCCTATTCATTTCACTATGAATAATGATAGTTCAATGAGGTTGTGTATTAATTATATGTAAATTATGGCTATTAAAATAAAAACAATTATCATATACCTCACATTGTTAACATTTTTGATCTACTATACAGAGCCTAATATTTCTCAACATTTTATATTCATTCTAGGAATAACTAATAAGCATGTATAGAATGGATAAATTGTGATGACAGCTTTTTGAACATGGTATGGATATTATGAATTTATTGTAATTCCATTTGGCTTAACTAATTTAGCCACTATTTTTACGGAGCTAATGAAAATTCTATTTATTAAATATCATGATGATTTTTTAGTGGTGTTCATTGATGATATTAGGTTTTATTCTATATGTTATGAGGATCACAAGAGTCACTTGTGGAATATTCTTAATACTATTATAAGGAAATATTATTATTTATAATTTTTTATGTGTTATTTCATATATCAAGAGGTTCAATTTCTTGGCTCTATTGTCTCCATATATAGAATATCGTTTCATCCTACCCTGAAAAACAATGTTATAGATCTGAATCCCCAAAAAAACCAAACCATGGAACATAGTTTCATTGGTTTTTTATGATATCATTATAGGTCCATTCATTTATTTTTTTGATTGGCTAAAATATAATACATGATTACATGTGAAGCGGTTATATTTCATGGATAATGTAATGTAATGAATGTTTTAATGATGTAAATATAAGATTATTATATGATATGATTTTGAATATAAAATCTTGATTTGATGTGATTGTCATATATATTGATGTGTCAATGAGGGAACATTTTGTGTCTTAATGTAATATGATAATGTTATCATATATGTATCATGGTATTTGAAGACTTATGAATCTATCAATCCAACCCTTGATCTATATCATTAGGCTCGTATCTTATATTTCATAATATGGAGAAATTATCTCAATAGTGTAAGATGTGAGATATAAACAGATCATAAAATATTAAAATACATCATCATAGAGATATATATCAACATTAGAATGATTTCATGTCTTAGGTTACTCAATGATTATTATTTATCAATATAGTAAGTAACATAGTAGTAATAAAAATAAGTTTTATGTTTCATTGAGTAGGAATTATCTTGGAGTGCTAACCTAGATGATGATTGAGATGGAACCCAAATTCATGAACCTACAAAATATAGATATGGAAGTCTCAAAGTAATCTGAGACCACAATAATCATTCAAATGATTTAAATTCTTTCTATATTATATAATATAAGGAATTTAAAAGTTTATGATATGGAATTTTATAAGAATATTTAATGTGTGAATGAATGAAATTTTTTAGATTTTGATTGTGAAGATGGTGTAATAAAATATGGTAAGATGCCATGTGTTCCATTTGTAACTAACATAAAAGGATAATTGATTGACGATGCCCATATTGGAATGTTTTCTATATATTATGGTTACCTAATGATTTATTTGGAATTGAATGATTTTTTTGGTTTGATTACATGGAGTTGGGAAATTATGACTTTTTGTTGAGATGTTTGGTTTGACAATAAGTGAATGATGTTAGGCATCATACTAAGTGATTCATACAAAATATTCCCATACCTAAGTGTAAATGTAATGAAATCACTATTGGAATTTTCATGGGACCTCCAATGACTCAGAGGAGGTATGACTAAATTTGGTTTATCATTAATTGCTTAACCGAATTTACACATATCATTGATATAAGTGAATACATGGCTCTCGGGTGCCTTGTAAGTGTCTAAATTAATGATTTTGTATGACTACATAGAGAACCTCTATCATGTTTTTTAAAATGAGACCCTATATAGACATAAAAATTATAGAAAATGATTGAAAAGGATCTAGAAACTAAGCTCTATTTTGGGCAATTTCTACCACACTCACACTAGTGCACAATTATAGAAGACTTTTCAAGAATTAAATAGCATGTAGGGATATTTCTCACATGAATTTTATGGTATTTGATATCATTATTTACCTTTTGTATAATTTTATTATGTCAATAGATTCCATTCATGTAATGAAATAGTCCATTATGAATAATTATTTGGGAAGTGATGTACTACACTTGCACGTTGGGCTGATGTGGTTGAATGAAAACATGTATGAAAAATCTTGTTGGGAAATCAATGGAACATGTAAAGATTATTCAAACCCATATCAAGGCAGCTAGATGTAGGAAAAAAATCAATACCAATAATTGAAGGTATTTTTTTTATTAATTTCAAGTGTGGTATCATGTTCTATTGAATGTGTGTCTGTTGAAGGGAGTTATGATATTCTTTGAGAAAGGAAAATTTATTCCCATTAATATCAAACCATTTGAAATTCTAGAATGAATTGGAGTTGAAAAGTTTCATTTATCAATGGTGTTATGTTTGTCCAATGCTTGTGATTTGATACATGTATCCATATAAAGGAAATACATGCTAGAATCAACAAATGTACTCACCAATGAATAAATATAACTATAACATGATCTATCTTATGTTGAAGAGTCCTTTAGGATTCATTACACTATAGAAAAAGTGATGGGGAGTTGGAATACTAGAATGATAATCTGTCTTCTGAGAAACCATTAAATGGAAGAGGAAACATGACACACATGATAATTTATGATTTAGAACCACAAGTATATTTTAATGGGGTTATATTCTATAAATTTATACAATATAATTTTATATGTATGGAATAATGTAAGACCACAATATTTCATGGTACATTTTATTTATAAATAAACTCAAAAGCATCAATTGCACTAAAGACTGAGATTGGGAAAACAATGATATATTATTTGAGGTTATTAAATATTGGTGATTAATATTATTAAACACATTATGAAAATTATTTTTCTTCCATATATGTTTTTTAGACAATTATATGAGAACAAATGAAATATTACAAATAAAAAATAATCTTTTAATGGTAATATTACAATCATTTAATGGAACACCAATTTAAGAATAAATAAGAATTTTTATAATTTTTAATTTAATAAATAGGCATCATTTTGGAATTTGGAATATTAATATTATCTTACATATAATTTTTGGTATATTTCTATGAGTTTTCATTTTATGATGAATATTAAAAACCCTACACTGAAGTTTAAAATTTTTTTTTTCATTTATGATTTAATTAAATTGATTTTCTAAAGTCACAATAGAATATTAATATATATATATAAATACAATTATGTTTATTTTAATCTTTTTATATTAAAATTTGATATTAAAACATATCAGATATGTGAACCCCTTTATTACTCGTATTCTCATTATATCATCAGGATTAGTGTAAAACATAATTGTTTTATTTCATTGAATTTATTATGGAAATTTGGATATACATGGTTTAAATCAGTATTATATTTATATTATAATGTAATCATCTTTTTTGGATATTAATATAATTAGCTATAGTAATTTTTTATTTACTCTGGTTAAGAGTAAATAGATTAATTATAGGTAAATGTAAATATATAATTTTATAAAGTTTTCATAACACAATTCATAATTTTATTATATTTGTGTGTATCAACTAGTACCCTTCTTAGTCTCAACATATAACCATTATTCGAAACTTGTGTAAGAATATGACTTTTATAATATTTTATTTATTAAAATGTTAAAAATTCCAAACTCATGTTTTTAACAAGTGTTAAATAAAAAAAAGGTCATATAGAAGATATATTAAACTAAATAGTCATTTCTATGATAAAATATTATTAATCATCATGATTATTTATTTTTAAAATTTAGTGTGAAAAATAATTAATTAATTTCTTTCTTAATAACGATGTAGAAATTGATTAATAATTTGAATTATCAAATAAATGACAATAAATATATTAATATAAATATAATTTAACATAAATAATGAAATAACGATTTAATTGATCACTTATCCATGTTATTGATATAATTATATTGATTTATTATACATTAATATTTTATTATGTTTAAAAAGGAAAATAATGATGACATTCAAAATTGACTTAAATTAATCTTTAAATTTCAAAATCTTTTATTAAATGATATTAAATAAATAAGATTTATAATTTATTAACTAACTATAATAAAGTTAAATATGTAATAAATGATTCATTTGGGGTTATTTTTACATTTTATAGTAATTATATTAACTCTAATGATAGAAAAAAAAACGTTTGAATGATAAGAGTTGACAGGTTTGAATAAGGGTTAATGTAAAAAGAAAAGGTTAATATTATTACCTAAACAAGTCAAAAACATTAGGTGATATTTTTTAGACTAGTACTCATATTAACTTCAAAATATTTCACTATGGATCCATTTGAAATTGAAAATTAATTTTTTTAATTAATAGATTTAGATTCCCATAAGTTCCCCTCCCCTCAATTATAAAAAAAACACCTCCTCCCTCACCTTCTCACACAAATATGAGAATTCCTTATTCACCAAATACTTCCAAATTCTACTACCAAAATTAATATATAAGTTCTGGAGGACTATGTATTCTAAAATGACCTCCCCTAGTGTCCCTAATAAAATATTCAAATATTGTCCATCAATAAAAAGGTAATTTTGTTATCAACTCATTTAAGTCCATTTAATATTTTACTTCATAATGCTATGTTTTTTCCATAAGAAAATAATAAATCTAGTATCATCTATATTTCAATATATAATTATGATTATGTGACAATCATATTACACCATTTATCCATCATTGTAAGGACAATATTACCATGTCTGTCTACATATAACTTATTTTCAACACCAGTATATTTGGATGGGTGTAATGATGAATATAATGTAAATAAGTAATAAATATATAATTATATTTTCTCTGTTTAATTAATATATGATCTAATTCCTAACCACTTTTACATTACACGATTATATTGTCGTTCCTGCAGGCACATCCTAACGACTCTATGATGTGGTGAGATTAATCCAGCATGATAAACATATAACCATGATTATAAAAATATATATGATGAATAAATATAATATTTTTAAACATGATATAATTAAATATATAAAGGAAATATATCTTATTCATAATGAATAAGACATCCATGAAAAAACATTAATAATAAAATGAAATACATTACACCCGAAAGGATGATAATAAAAAAATTAATTTCCAAATAGTATAAAAGGATCATATATAATGTCATAATTATGGACATGGTTTGGGTATAATTTGATAACATGATTTAAACTTTATAAATGATGTTAATTTACCATCAACTACTGTAATGTTTAATGTAGGAGTTAATTTCACATTATTATTATTATCTAGTATTGTTTATATGTAAGTATTTTCTGGGACATATATATCATCCACATACATGTTCCTAAAAAAGTATGTCATAATATTTTCATTATTATATTAATATAATTTAATTACATTTTTTCCAATGTTTGAATTTTTGTATACATTTTTAATGCAATCTTATTGTAAATTTCTAGTTGAGTTACATTAAGACATTTTATAAAAAATATAGAAGTAATATTATTTTTTAACTTATATAGAATGAAAAAATATTCCTTAATAAGATTAAAATATTTTTGAAAATAAAACTAATATTTTATTACCATTTCCACCTATTAATATATTACGAATATAAAAACATGTATTTCTTTAATGATATTTTTCATCATTTCGTTTTACTACATTAATCATTGTTAGCATGCTTTGATTGAATGTATGATTAATTATGGTTGGACACTTAATATACCATAAAAAATATTTTATTAAATGGGTTTATGAAATTTTGACTATGTATATTAAATTTCTATACCATTCATTTTTTTAGATTATTTATAAAAATATAATATTCTAGTTTTAATTTGAATATTTATATTGTATACATTTTACCCATTTCATTTGAGGATGGCAGTGGACATAGAATGTGATGGGTGAGCCCCATTTTAGCCCCTTAATGCATTAGTAGGTATCACAAGAGAAAATATTTTGGGTATTCTATAATATCTTAACTATTTAATTAGGGTGTCTTAGTTCATGCTTTGATAGTATTTTTTTATTTCTGACATTATGCATTCATTCATTATGATATTAGTTAATGGCATTCGATGATATTATTCTACAAGTAGAATATTGTTGGTTATGTATTTTTATTATGTTCCTATTTAAATGGGTTTATTCAATTAGCATATAAACAAGTGATATTATACCTAGGATCATTTTCCCATGGTGTGTGTTTTTAGTTATTAAACTTTCCTCATTGTTTATGTATTTTTATGATAGATGCTACTATATCATGTATCCTTACTATGCATCTGATCTCACCCATTATTATTTTCTATTTTCACATGGATCTGAAGATGTATATTATGACTTATATTTATGGATAATCAATGATAATAAGTGTGTTTTCAATTTAGTTACTAAGGTCTTTTTCATTTGAAAAATTATTATAAAAATATGTATTTAATTTAGCATCCCAAAATAATAAACTGATCAGTCATTTGGGATTAAAATATCATTACAATTATTATAATGTAATGAACTATATATATGAAACCAGGGTTGGTGTTGTTACACTCAACCCATCGTATCATCTATATTGGTCTCACATGTGATCTATAATGGGGCTCAACACATTGTACAAGTTGTATTAGGATCATTCATTTCATATAATTGTCATCTACTATCAATAAAACATGTTCATCATATAAATTATAATAAAATGATAATTCCATGTAATATAAATGGATTCGATAACAATATGTGGAGACATTATTAGCCTCGGAAAACTAATGTTTTCAATAAAAAACACTTCGAACATTATTAATCATTAGAAAATAAATGGGTTTAGTAACAAAATTATTAAAACAATTATAATAAATTAGAATAATTAATAAGGATGGAATCAACTAAAAATATCCAAAATGTAGGATATGTAATAATAAAGGATTTTGAATTTAAAAAAAATATAAATGATCTTAAAATACTAGCAAAACATTATTGTGTAAAATAACCATTAAACATTACATATAATTCTATATAACATTGTATCATTTTAATTAAATTTTCCATGAAGGGAATACCATTATATTAAACATATAATATCACTATAAAAATATGATTCATTATATGACTTGTAAAAGAGGTATTATATACACATTATAAAATATGGTGGCTGTATAACATGAAAAAAATAGCAGAGAAGGAAATTTGTAAAACAAAATCCCTTAATACATTAGTAACATTGAATCTATAAACCCCATTAGAAAATAATAATTTAATTATTCATTGAAAAATATTGAATATAAAATAAATAATGATATTACATATCATAATGGGTTGTTGATATCCCCACACAAAAGCATTATGTGTTGAATATGACATTTATCTCACAGATATGAGAAATGAGATTAAAATCCCTTACCTTGAGTATGAAATTCCCCATGGGTCATTATCTTCTTGAATAATAATCTAATTTTATTTTTATATGGTCATTATATACTTTTTCTTTTTTATCATTACTTTTCAATCAGTTGTTATAATTTTTTAAATAACTACACAAACAGTTAGGATTTAATTGGTGGTTTTGACCATATTTTTTATATTTGTCAAAAACAAATTTGGTTGGTAAAAATTGGTTAAATGGATAATAATATAATTATATATAGAAAACTAATAATTTAATAAATATCATATTTATACATAAATTACAATTTAAAATACTATAATGAAATATGGTTATGGAAAATGTACCAACATTACAATCATATCAATAATAGGTTGTATGTACACATGACCAATGTCCCAATTTCTCATTGAACATTACCACAAAGAAGGAATGTCAATTTTACCATTCCATAATAGTTTTTATATGATAAATAATGTTTTATTAAATTACACACATATATATATGATTATTTTATTATGAAAAATTAATTATACTGTGTCATGTAGGTGGTAGTCCACATGTCGATGGACATCATTGTCATATTTATCAATTAGTCAACATGTAGTAAAGACACTGATATATTATATTTCCTAAAAGGTAACTATGTTTTCAATATCATAAATATTTATTGTATATCTAATATGTTTCATTAAATGCATCCTTAATACCTTCCATGTAAAGAGTGAATGTATCACTTTGCTCTAAGGAGGCATAATCTACATTAACCCAAATGATGTTTTCATATTTACAACAAATGAATAGATTGAAGGTATGTAAATATTTAAATTATCAAAGTACTAGTATATCATAAATCGCTTATATATGTATATATTATAAAAAAATACATCTATAAAATTTCTAAACCATGATAGGTTGTAATGAAATAGGAAAATGACATCCTTTCATATGGTGGATGTTCAACGTACCTGAATGGTATGTTCATTACCCATTTTGTGGATTTCATTATAGGTTTATGTAGAAACCTTCACATAATAAAATGTTAGTATGATGAGTATCCATATTTTATAATGATTTTTTAAATATTATAAATTATTGTGAGGGGAATTAAATAAGGAATATTCATAATGAATAATGATACATTTTTTTGGGTATCACCTTTTGGATTTCACCAAAGGGATTGCATGGTAGGATTCCTGCCCAAAGTGAGGAATATAGTGTGAAGGTATTAATGTTGTGACCATATTTTGGTTGGGTTTTGATGGGTCATATGGGCTTTTAGAGGGGTGATGAAATGGTTAGGGTGAGTGCCGTTATATATTGTAGGGGGGAGGATACACCAACCAATTTTGTAAAAAAGTTAGATGTAGTCATGTTTTTACCAATAATGATGATTAATGTCTCAAAAACCAACCCATACAGACCCTAAATCAATCACCTGAGTTGGAACATGTTATGGTCATAGAGGAATCCCCAATTATCTCAGTTTAGAAACAAGTGGAATGGGAATCAATGAGAATCAAGTGGAATTATTTCACACTATATTAATAAATAAATTATCAAGAAAACAAATTCTTGGTATTTATAAAAAATGAATAGTGGATCAATATATTTCAAAATACTGAAAATAAAACAGAAATAGAACAACAAAACCAAATAGATCCAGATAAAAATATGCCTCTTTTTGGCTCAAGTATGGATCTCCAATCCCATGACCAGACATCACCCAGAATGATTGATACAATGTTGGAACCTACACCAAAATCTAAAAACACAATGAAACTATATGAGTGAGTAATAAAACATATAACATATTCAAAAAATTTATTTCAAATGAAAACCCATTAAACAAAATAAAAACATCAATATCATGTATAGAATTTGAAATATATATAATAGGATTACACAAATGTCTCACTTTTACACAAAACAAGAATTATTTTAATTTTTAATCTTAAAACATGATGATTATTCAAGAATGATATATTGAAATTTTAAAATAAAATAATGATTGTTTTTCACATAATAATTGATAATTATGGTATAATAAATCATTAAATCATTTCCATTAACATTTGTGAACTAGCATGTCACCATTAACCAATAACATAATCAACCAAGGGAGAATATAAAATGAGCACAAAACAAGGGAAATAGAAATATAACACATATGTGATACTAAAATCACCAAGGAATATCAATCAACTATCATAGACAACTATGGTAGTAAAAAAGTAGTTTTGAAAAACTAGAAGCTCAGTGAATAATATAGTACATAATATACATATGGCTTATCCTCTAAGCATGCCACAATTGATGACATCATTATCTTCCACATGATCATTTATTACCCTTCCAATTTTTATGGAGGGGATCTAAACTAATACATATCATGGTCCATAATAATTGACCCCAACTAGAAATGAATCTAACAATATTACAGAAATAATTAACTAAAAACTCATTAGCTATAATAGTTTACCATGTCAATATTAATTTGGAGTGAGCTAATCCAACTAATAAAAAACCATCCACATCTAAAGATAACAGATACACATATCATCACACAAAATCATCACCCAAAAAAAACCAAATGTAGCAATATTGTAACCTTCAACCAATAGATCAATAATTGGTAAATACTATGGAGCTTCCAACCCATTCAACATAACTATGGAAAGAGTATTATCTGATAAAATTTTTCCAATGATTCAAATACTTTAACATGTTTAAAAAATCCTTATATAACATTCACATATCAAACCCTTTATTTAAGAACCAAACACACACTATCATGAAAACTAGAAATATCACATTTCATTTTCACATTGAAAAAAATATATAAATCATTTTATGAATCTGAAACCAACATTTTTGAACCCAAAATAAATTTAAAAGTAAAAAAATCTTCATTTAAATCCGAAATCACTACAAAATCCTTCTCGTAATTTCATCAAACACCTGTTATTCATAGATTGGGAAAATACTTCAATTTATATTCATAGAATACGATAATAAACTATTTTTTTAATAAAAAAACATATTCCAAAAAACATAAATTTGTAATATTTTTATTGTGAAGGTGAGAAAAGTGAGAAATCAATTATTCATAAATTTAAAAGTATATGTACCATGGGAAACATACATCCAACCAAAATTTCATCAACAAGGTCAACAAAAAATAACTCCATGAAGATTCAAAGCTACATGAAAACCTCATTCAAACACTAAATTAATATAACATGAAACATGAACCAAACATAAAAAATACAAAGGAAGAAGCAAAAATGAAGGGAAAATGAATTTATGTTGAAATTGAAGAATATAGTATAAAAATACCTTGTGAAATCAATCCAAAAGGATAAAAAAATTTACCTATAAATATTTTGAGAGGAGAAGCATCTAGGATAAGAAGGGAGGAACTCCCGTAGAACTATATAACCCACGAAGGGAGAAATGATATGTTTTGGAGATAAATACTGAAGTGGGAATAAAGTAAATTTAGTCCTTTTTATTACATGTTAGCAACTCATGGTTAGGTCTATTTTTTTCCTAAACGTGTTCTATCCATACAACCCCTTATTGAAAACACTGGTCCCTAACATGGTTTGATCTCATAGTTTGGTAAACCTTACACCCTCCATGTGACAAGGTTTTGTATAAAATCCATAATAATGTTCTTTCTATATGAATGATTTTGATAACTATGGTTAGGTGATGAACCCTTTACTAGAGACCATATACAATTTCTCCTTGAATTTGAACTGATTGGATGAGACCATTCATCGACTATGTAAATAAACCATTTGTGAGAAAAATGAACTATAATTTTCCTATGCAAAAACACCCCTTCTGGGTACCCCTTACAAGTTCACATATACCTAAAAAGGAAAAATATTCCTAAACACAATACTTATATCCAAAACATCAATTACTATATAGGTAAATAATTAACAAAAAATATAACAAAAAACTATAAAAGAACACCAAAAATGGGATGTGACAATTCTCCCCACTATTATTTATTATACAACTAGAAATCCTTAATGTTTCATTTTGATTAAGTAATAGATAATTGATCACATAATTACACAGTATAAACACTCAATATAGGAACACCATAACCACTACAAAATATATCTCATACCTTATGACTAAAACTAACAAACAGACAAAAACTAATATTTGAATAAATTAAAAAAACTACAACTACAACCTCTTCAATAATTCCCCAAAAAACCTAGCATGACTACTCTATGAACAAAAGAATTACCAAGTATTCTAAAAAAGAAAAAAAGTAACAAATGAAAATATAGTACAACTTTATTCAACATCGGTGGCCAAAATGAACTACCCATCATTTAAAAAAGTCATCTAGATTCGAAAACATCATCACCATCCAAACATAAACACGTTATACCAGAATGACCATACACACAAACCTTTCAGAAATCATTAAACATTACCCACCATCATTTATCATTACAGATCCGAAATATAATATACAAGACAAATAATACAACCCACCAACACCCAAAATCAGAATACTGTACTATAAAATATAATATTCAATTAAAAAATATGTTCCAAATATTTATTAAAAAACCTTAATTACATACATGGAATATAAAAATATATATAACTAGTAATAAAATTGAGGAAAAATAAAATTTAAGGGGACTTCAATGTGAACCCTATACAATACCTCGCTCTTATAAATGGGATGGGGTACTTTTTGAATGGTTGGATCTGTCTCCACATCACATTCTTGAAACACCTCATAAAATTATTTCAAGTGACTGAGAAATCCATATGTACAAAAATTTAGTTGATGAACGTGGAAATGAAAACTTCTTATGACTAGTATTACCACAATGATGACACATTTCTATCATGTTGCAGGGGAAAATGATGAAGATAATATGGTCTCATAATTCCAACACCAGCATAAAAAACATTAGCCCTTTCTCTGAGTTGTGCCCTTGAATTACATTCACCACTTTTAGATACTATATGATGGTTTAATACTTCATGAACTCCACTTAATATAGATTAAACTTGAATATATTACCTTAATATGCTTGAAAAATATCATTACACTAGACTCTCAAATCATGATCTATAGATCCTGGGAAATCCCATTCTCAAAATGTCGAGCCTTCACAAAATAAACCATTCACAACTCTAGAAGAGAGGGAAATTGATACATGAAATTTTTGATATAGAGTAACATTAAAACATCACCATGATGAGGGAAACACATCTCTATTATCATCTACACCTTCATAGCCTCATAAAAACATATTTTGGATGAACATAGCCTTAATAATTCCCATGTTATATTTTCATGACATTTGCTCATCCTAACTCGCTTCCACCACTTCTATCCTAGGACATTATGTATAATATTCACAAAATAATCTTTAGCGAATTAGGAGTCAAATGAAAACCAATGATCTTTTTGGTTTTATTCATTTATTATTTCTCATATGAAGGAAACACATGACCAGAATGACTGAAGGGTTCAACTTCCAAATATCATGAATAAAATATATAGGTTTATAAGATGGAGAGAAAAATAATGGTAATACACCCATATCCATACATCGAATATTCATAGGATTATTTGTGGAGAAATAAAGTAAAAAAATATGTACCAAAAACAAAATACAAGCTATCTCTTCAAAATGAAATAAAATTCGAATCACCGCTATGGGAACATTCACAAATCACACACACAAAAAATTATTCCTAACCATATATTTTTAGAGCATCACAATTTTCTCCTAAAAACATTGGAAAAAAAGTCAATCTTGGTAATTTACAAACTCTACATTTGTACTCATTGGGAAATCACTCTATGAAATTTTCTTGATAAAAATTTTGAACCCATACACCTATCCCATTAACAATTAATTTATTCAAACACATCAATGAATGTGGGATCTTATGAGAATCCAAATGCGAAAAATAGACATTTTCACATTCAAAACAAAATATTCAACAGATTTTCAAATTGTAATTATAAATTCCATTTCAGATTTCACAATATACATAGAAAACCCATGACTTTTCCCAAATCCACTCAATTTCAAAAATAAATTAAATTTTTAAAAAATATTCAATTTCGATAAACCTCAAGGTGTGGGTTATATAAAACAAAAATTGATAAGACAATTACAATTTTACAAAATCCCACATAATTAAAAATAATTTTATTTATGTTTTATATTATAATATTTCAGAAAAATAATTTCATATTTTTCAAAAAATTAAAAAATACCTCTCGAAATATAATTTCAAAAATAACAAATAAATGGGATGTAAAAAAATTAGAATTCCAAAGGGATCCTAAAAAACTAAAAAAAGGAAACCCGTGTCATTGGATGACTAGGAAATATGGTTGGATGCCATATTCCAATCATTCCACCATCATGGAGAGATTCTCAAGACTATTTCCCAAACTCCACATGGAACTCTAGGACCAGTGAGCTCACTAAGACCATTGTCCCAACATCTGAATTGTTTCCTAAACACAAAACATTTAGTAAATATCGAATACATCATGCTATTAAAATAACCCATGGTATCACAATGTTATAAAAGTAATTTTTTGAACATGTATTTACGTATGCCTATGCCCAATGATTATAAAATTATATACCATATACAATGGAATCACAAATATCAATTTCTCATTATAATCAATCTACTCAAAAGAACAATGTTTATGATACAATTTTTTCAGGATCTAACATTGGTTATCCCTGATCATGTAACTTGATTTTGCCTGATACAATGCCTGAGTGGAATTCTCAATCCTCTGTGATGGCCATAAGAGTCAAGAATATGAAAAAAAATCATATGACACTATTTCACAGAATATAAATAAACAAATTATGGGGGATACAAAATTCATACAGATATATATAAATAAAAATAAATAGCTAATCAACACCATTACAAAAAAATCAAATAATATATATATATATCAATAAAACCAAATAAAACCTGACTAAAACAAATGCGCCAAGCAATGCAATTGTTACTCTCCTATCCAAAAACATATAATCACCCATGGTGATCGAGAGAATGTTGGACCCTACAAAGAAACATAAAAACATAAAAACATATAGGAAATATAGGTGTGGGTAATAAAACTCAATAGACATATTTTTAAAAACAATTCCCTATGAACATATATTAAATCAATGAAAATATAAATTTAGTGTTTTAAATAAAATATATATATCATATATTTCAACAAATTTTAAACATTAAAAAATAACAACCCATTCCTCTTTTTACACATGAAAACAGATGCTTCATAAAAAAAATACAATATCATTTTAAAGGGAAGGAATGGTTTTTCACATGGAAATGAAGAAAGAATGTATACAAGATTTTTAAATCATTTAAAATAAATATTTGTAACCCAACATGTCACCATTATAAATTATGAACAATAACTGAGGCAGCGTAAATAATGATCACATAATAAGGTTAATATAAATATATCATATACTCGAAACAACCCAATCAATGAATCTCATGTATCCACCGTAAAAAAATATTTTCCAATGTACATGGGAAAACATAGGAGCGTAGTAAATAATATTGATAATATTATACATATCACATATCATATAGTCCTACCTCACATGATGATATGATTCTTAAGAAGATGCTTTGTTTTTAGCTTACATGGTCAAACGAGGGGAATTATCCCAATGTAGATAATGGTTCATATTAAGGCTCACTAGTTTGAGAGGATCCTAAGCAAGAGAATCAAATGTTCACTAGAATATCTATATATATTTCCAATTTCCATTTCATGAAAAAATTGGGATGATCAAATCCAACCAAACATGAATTCAAACACTTATACACATATCACACAATCCAAAACACATATAATCATCATGTCAAACCACCAAAAGAAAAAGAATATCCCACCATTCAACTAATAGATAATGTAGAAGTCAACACTGAATACCTTAAACCTCATTCAACATTAAAATGGAAAATTGATTATACATTGATAAATTTCAAATTAAACCAATTTATCATATGTTCCAATTGGGCCTTACATAACCATCAAACTACAAACTATTTCTTGATGAAACCAAGCAAGAAAACCTTCAAAAAACAAAAATCCCACACATCAATTTCATATCCAAAACCACATAGATATATATTTAATAAAATCAAGCAATAATTTTTAATCCATATACATCTAAAAATACAATAATATACCTTATAAACCATAAATCCATTAATAATATAACCCACTATTTTATCAAAAAATAGTATTTCATATATTATCAAAACATTATCATTTTAGTCAAAACAATAATGAAATATCCCCTTTACAAATCAAAGATTTATTCGAAAATTTACTCATTACTACAAATAATCCATTGAAGGAATTGAAATTATAAAATTATGGATTCAAAAATAAATCCACATGTGCAAAGGATACTCTACCTCAATCGACAATAAAATCAATAACAACTACCTAAAACTACACCATGTTAGTTCTATGTGGGAAACCAACCGTGAAAAATCATAACCCAACAAAACCCCTTATTCAAACACATATAAAAATGAAACATGTATCCATAAAACCATGGAATAAGAAGAACTCGACAGAGAATGAATGATGGGGGAAGAGATGATGAGTGGTGAAAAATACCTTGATAAGTCAATAAAAAACCTTGATGAAATACATATATCGACAACTAAGGAGATGGGAGTAAGCTTATAGAATATGGGAGGGTCTCAATTAAGGTCTTATGAATTGTTTTCCCCTTACTAGACATTCTAGGATCTCACCTAGTATGGCCATATGTTTTTTCAAACATTGAAGAAATGGTGCCAAATTGTTCTATCCCAAATGAAGAACCATGAACACACCCTAAACATGTTTTTCCTAAACATTATTAGTTATTTGAACCTTTATTACAAGTCATAGATGGTTTCTCCCATTATAGATATAGTTGGGATCAAACTGTGCCCAGCCTATGCAATAGAAATCATGATAGCTAAAAATGAATTGAAAAAAATATAAAATACAATATGATTTATTATTTCCCCATAACTACTATCTTAATCCATTAAATAGATAATAACAAATCAAAAAAAAATTCATATCAATAACACATGTAACTAAAGATGGAAACAAATAATAATATTTGTTGTGCTAAGGCCATTATCTAGAAATATTATTTCTTAGTATGGTGGATTAGGAATGGTGTTGTTTCTACTGATGAAAATTCAAATAGATGTTGGATATCAACTTTTTCAAGATGTGTATTCTGTATGATTCATAGTGAAGTGTGTTCTAATAATCATTTCATTGATATTGATTGGGATTTTGAATTTTGGAGATTTTTTGGTGATTTCATGGATTTTCTATCTTCAACTATGGCTAATTATTATTTTCTTGATTGTTGGTTTCATGGTTTTGGTTTGGGGAGTATTGATAGATATTCTCACGTAGTTATTCATCTTCCATGATGTTGGTGTTTATGGTCATCCAGGAACATGTATCATTGTGAAAATATTGGTTCAAATAGCTGGATCATTATATGAAGAATTAAAAATATGATTTCTAGTATAATCAAGGATTTATGGAACTAGAGATATGCCCCTTATTTGATGAAACTTTTGTGTTCTCGGATGGTTGGACATTCTCATTTTATTTGGGGAAAATGAGAATTTTAGCATCCTCTTTAAAAATGTATAAATCATAATAGGTATGGTTCTTCTGTTTAAAGTCGATGTAGGGGTGGATGTATTGTTTGATGTAGTTTCATATCTACTATGTTGGCTTATTCTATCATGATGAAGTAGTGAAATTTTTTATATGTTGATGCTATGAAGTTTTTATAAGGTCTATCCATTTGCAGGAAAATGAAGTTGGATATTAACATTACTTAAATGGAATCCTAGCTCATATATATTTCTTTACACGATTATGCTTCTATTCCTTGGTATATTTTTTATATTGTGAGAAGGTATGAATGATTTTTTAAGAATGACATCAGAGTCTCACACATTTGAAGGGAGGGAAACGAGGTTGCATACTATATTACATCCATATATATTCATGGCATGGAATTCTTTTTCATGATTTGTATAGATTGAAACCGGAGTGGGTTAACATCATTATTGGAGATTATCTTGGCTTCTAATACTTTAGACCACCATTATTTGATTCTTTATTTTGGTCTATAAGTTCTAGAATATTCTTCGTATACTCTTTGTTTTGTTTTAATATATTAAAATATGAGTTTTATTTAAAAAACCTAATTTTTACATGTTTCTATCCATTTTGGCTATTATGAACATTGTGTTTTCCATTTTTAAAATAATTTTTCCTCTTAAACATGGACAAAATTTTTAATTACATTCACGAATAAAATTGGATAAAATTATAGTTGTCCATATTATAAATTATAAATTTTAAAGAATCAAAATGTTGTTTCAAATTTTTTTAAATCCTATTTACAAAAGTGGTATAAGTTAATTTTGATTTAATCCCATAGATGTTATGATGATTTGGATTTTTTATGTAAAAAATTTCAAATTTTTAAAAAGTTTTTTAATATAATTTCAGTGTGAAATTTTTCCAAATGTTCTAAATTTTTTCAAATGATAAAAAATGATTCATTTTAACATGATAAAAAAAATATCAGTCTATTTAAAAAAAATTGGAAAATGTTGTTTTGATATAAAATTTCATGTTATTCAATATTAATGAAAATATAAATGTTCTCAAAAAAATAAAAAAAAATTCTATTTATCTAATTTATTTTAATTTTCATTCAATCACGAAGGTAATTGTTTCTTATAAAGATTATAAAAGTGTATAAAAGTATACATAAAAGGTATTCTCTATAAAAGAATCTATTTTTACCTTTTTAATATTTTGATGTTTTTTTTCAAATGTTGGATTTATTCTTATTTTAAGAAAATATAATTAATTATATGAAGGAAAATGAAATTCCTTATCATGTCTAAAAAATAGTTTTTTCTATTCACACCCTCTAATGTAATGTATTCGAAGTATATACAACTATAAATAAAAATAGTAACAATACATTATATTTTGGTATAACTCTTCCTTTTCTTCATTTCAATATTTCTTATAACATCATTATTATTTATTGAATACACGATTAACCCAACATTACAATTTATGGTAAAATTTATTTTAAACCAAAATTTTAAAAAATATGAGAATGAATTATTCAATCATTGAATGAGATGTTACATACATTATATTAAATAGGTAATTATCTTAATTTATAATTATTTCTTAACCCAAATATCCATCTTATAAACCATTGTAAAATATAATTTCATAATTTAGTTATTTTATTTTTCATTCATTTCTATGGCTATGTGATTACTTTCAAATTCATATTAATATTATATTATGGTCTTGTAAGTCTTAGGATTTTGTGTGACATAAGTAATCAAAGGAACTAACTATTGCACAAAACGCAAGATAAAAATGTTTTTGTGTTTTATGGATGGAAATTATATATTTCCTGTAACACATTATATTTATCAATTTAAATTAATTTGAAATATTAAATTTATAAAATCTTGGGATATTACATATATAACCCAATATCACAGGTAAAAATGTTGACCACTTTCCAATAAAAACATATATATATATATTTCAATAATGTTTCTACCAACAAAAACATATATTTGATTTATATATGGAGCATTCCAAAGAAAAATATGATTCCAAATAAATATGATTCCTTACTAATATTATGTTCCATCAATTAATTCCAGCAATTAAGAATTATTCTTATTGTGTTACTTCTATCGCACATTTTTTGGATATGTGGCTTTACATAAAGATAAAATATTTTTCCCAATCCATCCTATGTGGAATTTAGATATATGAATAATTATTTAGATAATATATTCACCATATATTTAAAATTATATCACATCTCATGTGATTAAAAATGTAAATTGGGATAGAAATTGAATTCTATGATTGTCCTCAAATAACAACCCTTATAATTTGGGGGAAATAATGTGACCCTTAAATTTATGGGGAGAATATTTTCATCCCCATTTTATTTTTTTATTTTGTTTGAGGTGAAATATAAATTTCATCCTGATGGTTTTTGGGATTATATAAAATTAATATTAAACAAAATTAAGGGGTTAATGTGGTCAATGGTGTTAGATTGTATTTATTTTCCATTATGAAATTATTGTTAATGATTATCCAAACTGTAATAATTGAATAAATGATTTGAGTGATGTATTGGTGAATAAAAAAATTAATTAAGAAGTGATACTATCATGATTGGTATAGTGGAATGGTGTTTGAGATTTTTTCATCCATGCACTATGGGTAAAGAGGAACTATTATTTGGTTTCCCTTGGATACCCACCTCGATAAATTCATGTGGGAAAACAATACAATATGAAATTATTCATATTATTGATTATTATATATTTGAATTTATTAAATGTTCTTGAGTTATATTTGAAACAAAAATATGAATTGAGATGTTAGATACTTGTCTTATGGATGAAAAAATATAATGTATTAGAAAACATATAAAAATTAGTGGAGGAAAGACACTTAAAAACATATAAAAATTTTAGATGTAAATTGATTTTTGGATACATAAATATATATTTATTATTGTTTCTACTCACCTAGTTTATTGTCAATGTGAATAGATATTTTTCAAGATTGATAGGAAAAGAGACACACCGATGATGGTTGTTATATCCATAGAAATAAATTTATTATAGTATTTAAAATGATTTCAACATTCATTGTAATAATTTTAATACGTTGTGAAATATTTATGAACTCCAAAGGAGTTCTATGGTTTTAAAAATGGTTGACATCAATAAGAATAGAATTAGGGAAGCCTTGAATTTATATTTTATGAAATATATGAAATGGATATGTATATATTCCATGTAAAAGAATATATTCATGGGAGATTTCTAATGTAAACGAATCAAAAGAGTCAATGTCAACGCATGTATATATTTTTTTATACATGTTGATTCACATATGAAAAATAAGTGACACAGTTAAATGAAAGACAAATGTAAATTTAAAAACCCAAAATTTAATACATAGTATTATTCTAGAACTATTTATGTATGTTAAGGATGATAATCATATCCAAATGAAGTGACATAGATACGTTCCAACGTAAGTGATTCATGTGGTGTATATAAACATCATAGAGAAAATATATTTTGGTTATTTGAAATTAAATTCACGTAGATTAATGTTGAATTTCTAGTATAATTTCTAAAGGATTAATATTTATACAAATTTTTATACATGAAGAGTCGTGTACGGTAATTATTACCCTAGATAAATTTGTGTATGTGAAATTGAGAATAACATAACCCATTTTTTAAATGTAATGGGATTAAATTATAGAATTCAATACATATTTATTTTGCGATAATTAAAATACATTATTGTGTGTTATTAAAGATTAATCATATTAACATAGTGTAATCATGATCAAATTTGATTATCTATTTCAATGGTTGAGCCCATAGAAACACTTCAATATAAATCTATTTAATTTTCCAGTTATATTAGACTCGGGGTATGTAAGAAGAAAACTATGTGTCTCGATGAATATAATGATTAGTTATTAATTAAGTTTAATAGGAATCTTATTAGGGATGTTTTAGGAGGATAAAACAAGTGGATAGTGAGAGTCTGGTAAATTGATGATTAGTTTGGTTCTGATCTGGTTTTATGTGCAAATATTTATCAAAATTTTATTTTGATAATTTAATATATAAGATATTCCTTTTTTTCCACAATACAGAAAATTCAAGTAGTATGTCATTATACAAATCCTTGAAATTCTTTTTGATTGTATACATGCATTTAAATGATATACAAGTGTGGTTATATGAAAAAAGAATGTGTGGATAAATAAAAAATAGTATATGATATGAAATTAATGTTAATAATTCATTAATGAATTTTTAAGTGGATGTTAACTCACCTATTCCCACATAGTTATCCATTGATACCTTCTACATCTTAGATTTCAAATACATACTCATATGAGACTTGAATGATGATGACATAATCCTCAATATTCTTCAATATCATGATTGTGGATCTTCAAATGAGTATTTTCTAATCATGTCTAACATAACAAAATTTCTTCATCATATGATCACCATGAAAATTCATATGTACGAGTTTTAAAAGAACAAAATTCTGATTTTTCTTATTACTTGACCTGAAAATATGACAATGAAAATGATGATGGGATATAGTGGGTAAATCCTGAAGTAAATGATATATTTTTCATTCTATGATTATTTTTAATATAGAATTAATTTAGAGAAAATATATATATATGTAAATTAACTCTATAGAAATGATTATATATAAATGTAATTATAAATTTTTTGGTATATGTAAATTTATTCTAAAATATATAATCATTAAATTAATGATACCAGACTACAATGTAATGCTTTTCTAGAACACTTGTAAAATAACCTCAGTTTAAAAACATAACTATAAAGGTAATCTAGAACTATATAATGTAAATATATTAAATGATTAGATTAAATGAAATATTTTGATAATTACCTAATTAGTATATTCTATGTAATTATGAATTTAAACATATTTTTCAATGTAATGATCCATATTTTAGTAACATCATAATGATCAAAGATTTATCATGATCCTAATTTTTATTTGAGTAAGAAGAGATTATGATTCAACAAGATAATGAATTTAGAGTGGGTGGTTTATTCATTATTAATAATTTTTATAATAATAATTATGAAAAAATAATTTCTTAAGAACTCTATTATATTGTGATGATAGATTCAAGATGAAATATTCCTTATAAAAATTTAGGTAGATAACACATTGAATTACTTTTTGTTAGTATTTTGGGTTACTATCAATGATGGGGTTCTTTGAGACACATCATAAGGAATCAGATATTGTCATAAATACCATGGTGTCACATACAAGAATTAAATTAAAATTTTTTATTGATGTTCCAATTTTTTATTGACATTATTCTTAAATGGAATCCATGGTATGTATAAATATGTTGAGGAATTAGATGATAAATATTAAACATGAAAAATAAAGAATAAATTGATGTGATATCAAGGATAATGATATATTACAATAGTGGTAATTATGAGGCTTGTTTTTTTAAATAAAATTTGATATATATTGTTATAACAAGGTGAAATTATTTTTCAATTATCACTCTATCAACCAATACAAAATTTAAATATCCAAAAAATAAAATAAATAAATATGATATTATACCTATTGAAGATTTGATGTTACAGAAAATATATATATAATAAAATAGTGTTATATAAATATTACTTTATAAGTAATATAATGAAGTATAAGTAGAAAGTAATGTTAGATGAAAACTACAATTGATAATATAAAGGTCGTTGATTTGATAGAGCAATCATGCCACATCCATATACTATAAATTTATAATGATGATTCAGCTAACCCGCATATTTTATTACTTCATAGAATAAGATCATTATATCTATTCAACATTTCCATAATAGAAATGTTGTTGATCTTATTTGTACAGTTAATGAAGCACCAATATTATATATGGTTTTATAATACATCAAACTAATGAATTTTTTGTACATGTATGATTCTAGTTTAAATTAATTTTTTATCACCCATAGATTTTAAAAGTCGATAATTATATTTCAAATAGTAATGGAAATGTAACATTATTTTCATCATTTCATATCCTCAACACTCTTTTTATATTGTATTACATGAAACATTTATATTTTTATGTTTGATGTCATTTTCAACACACAACATCGAGCTTAAAAAACCCATGACATACATTACGGTTATATCCTATATACTGAATTATTTTTTGATGAAAATTATTAAAATAATTAATATATATATATATATATTTGGTAATCAATAAAAAATATTTATTAATTTTACGTTATTAATAAGTTAGTTTATAGTAATGTTATTTTATACTTAAAAAATATGTTTTCTTCAGAAAAAATATATATTGATATTCATTAAAAATATATGGTCAATTTTTAGAACTATTAGAAACTGTACGGTATAAATCAACTATATTTTTAAAATCATAATATGAAAATTTTCATTTAGATAATTATATGTATTTTTTAAAAAAAATTATTGATTTTATATTTATTAATAAAAAATGAATATTTTTGTAAAATGTATTGTAGATTAAATAAATTAAATTGTGTAAAAGTACCCATGTATTTTAATAAGTATTAAACAATCCAAATTAAAATATAGAGATATTTTATGGACCTAGTTACTTGTAATTTACATTTTATTTTTTTACTATAAGTTTGTTTTTTCGGAGAACAAGTCTGTCAAAAAACATTTTAAAAATTCATAATGTTCCACCGTTATAACTATATAAAATACTACCTAATGGAAAATATGCTACATCAAATATATATAAATTCTACATCATTAAATATTAATTTATTTTCAAAAAGTTATTATTGTTTTCCTTAGATTTATTATAGAATCACCATTCACTCCAAAAAATACTCTTCGTAAAACCTCATATTTCACCACATTTGATTGTTTTATTTAAAATTATATTTTTTCACTTATGAAAAATAAATTTTTAAAAAGGTATTACATATTTTGATTAAAAATAATATTATCAAATAATTTCCACTTAATTTTATAACATATTTTTTAGTTAAAATATTTAAAATTAATTATAGTGCATGAGGTAAAAAAAGTAAACTTAGTGATTAAACATATATTATTTATTTTCAAAATGACCTATATTAATGTATATCAAACATTAATGGACCTATATATAAATTATTATAAATTTTATGGATAATTGAATTATATTTTGTAATTTTTACATTTAAAAGGAAATGGTGGAATTCACTCCTTAAAAACATAGCATATATATCCCGTACCTCGCATTTTAAAAGCCACCAGCACACCTCATCTCTTTAGAAAATAAAAAATATTTGGTTAATAAAATCAATAAAAAAAACTTGAAAACAAACATCCTATAATAATAGACTCTTTAATTTTGGAATAAATCCACCTATGGATAGCCTTGGGTGAAAACCAAAATGACTAAGATCTAGAAGACGTAATATTCATTAATGAGATTTTTTATTTAATTTCTATCTCCAACATTCATTTAATATTTTAAAATGTTGATATAATAAAATAAACATATTATATATAATGATATTTTTTATGTTAATATTTCAATCGATAAAAATCTAAACATCCAATAATTGGGTTATAAAAAATCATTTGTTGGTACGGTGGACTAAAACACTACGAATCGAGGACATTCATTTTTCCTTTACCAACTCACAATTTTGGATATGATAATAGATTAAAATTTTATATATGATATATATGAAATAATTATTCCTCTGTATACCTTATATCATGTATACGAATTTATGTTACATTTTATAAGGGATATCATAATGCCTCTCTTGGGTATGGATGTCCAATACCTACAGAGGTGATTTGATTCGTCTCTCACTAACAAGTTATATGGAAGTAACTTATGGGAAATTTACTAAATTTATTTGATAAAAATTATATATTAGTGAAATTAATGAAGTAATTATTATTATGGGGAATAAATATCTTGTTTTTACATTTTTACTGGCTACAAAACTTTTAACGTCACTCATGGACGTATAGACTACCACCTCTTCAAAGTGATCTGATTGATTTTTTCCTTGAAAAAAATAATAATTATATATAATAAAGTATATATATAAATAAAATGTTATTTATGGTTATATAATAATTTTATAAATATAAAATTATACATACCATATTTCCATAATGATCACTGAAAATGGTAATGTTACTCATAAAAATGTATGGCCTAACATCTCCTTGATGGTGGCATTATTTTATTATTTGTAAATAAATTTCACTATTGGATGAAAAATTATAATTTATGAATAAATATATTAATTATTTCAAGATTATAATTATATATATTTGTAAATAATGACTTCTTTTACTATATTCAACCCACCTAATTCATTTTAAACACAGAAGACAAATATTGTAATGACATCTGACATAAGCAAAATATATTATATAATCATATAAAACATATAAATAACTGAAAAAAGTAATAATTTATTGAAAACTGTTCTCATGAAATTAATAAAATTAACTTATTTTTTTATCCATGATGATAAATACACAAATGACATGTCGACCACAATGTAAGGTATTTATGTTTCAATATTTAATTCTATGAGACACATCCCATGTTCCCCAAATAATTATTTTATATAATGTATATACATTACATGAATGTATTTTATTAAAATTATAATTAAAATTATGGTTATTTACATATTAATATAATGATATCTTTTTCATGAGGCTTACAATTCAATATTACCATATTCGTAATAGTTGAATGTTTCAATGTCATCATTTTTCAGGGTTTTTAATGATTAGGATTCTAGTAAACAAATGCTACAATATAACTCTCATGAAAATAATAACTCATATTCTCCTATGGATATTTCAAGAGAATAGATGTTATTTATTTATTTTCCTATATTTATTTTCCTAATAGTTCAATTTTATAAAAACTCATTTTTTCTAACTAAAAATGTAGTGTTCTCTAAATCAATATTTTCTAGAAATGATGTTTATATTCTTTTAAAAAATATTATATTATTGAAATATTTCCATTTAAATATATTTTTTAAATTAATTTTTAATAATTATTTTATAATTTATCATCATTATTCTTAATAAAAATGGTTTTCATAATTTTATATGTTATTAAAATCAATTTTAAAAATAGTAAGGATATTTTCTTCTAGAAAGGTTTCAAATGGCATTTTAATTATATATACATTTATAAATTTAAAACATCTATGCTGTTACTTGTGCTACATTGAGAATATTTGGTAATGATAACAACAAAATTCAATCTTGGGATGAACTGTAAATTTTTCAATGAAATTGGGAAGGAACACATTTATTTTTCATGGTTTAATCATATTTAAAATTAATTGTGATGGAATCCATGTATACATGGGCTAACTATTTTTCCACTATATTTCTATGGTACCCATTCCTTTTCCAATGTTTGAACATGATATGAAATAAATAATGATTATTTTCTTAAGTATAATGATGAAAGTTAATATCATTGTTCATTGTTCATGTTGTGGTTTTTGGAATAATTTTATATGATGATGTGACCCAAGTAGCACCATGTGAACCCATTATAGATTCAGTAATGGGGTGGGATAGATATAGTCATGTAGTCCGATTCTTGATTATATGATGGGGAGGCACATATATCTTAGGCTGAGTTTGTTTTAGATAAAATTTAGGGTTCACTCAAATTGTGGTCTTAGGAATAGGGTAATATAAATTATCTTGAGAGGGGATATGGATTGAATTACCTAAGGGTTTCTCTAATGGATTAAACTAGGATCAAATTATTTAAAAAAACCAGTTTAAATGGGTTATTATGATGAATTTTCATGATAATGATATATTTTTGTTTTCATTTTATATGGGTTTATGATGATTCATACTGCCAATATTGATATCATGTGCCTCATGATTGAGGATTTTGAAAACTCCATGCTTCTTTATGTTTACATATTTTATTATATATGTATTGATGACCATGATATATCTTATGATTGTATCATTAAATATGATTTTGTAGTTACACATTTATTCTGTTATTAAACTCATTGATGAAATTCAATTATTAATGATTATAAATACACATACTATGAATTTGATGTCCCACATTTGAATATTTTTTCCCAAGAATACTTAAAAATATTTTGGAATAAATTATTCTAAAAAGGGATTTCATGTGTATAAAAAGGATTAATTAAAGGGATTTATGAAAATATGGTTTCAGTGGGTGAAATTATCATTTAAACTTATGGGTATTGTTTATATAGTAGTATTTTCATATGTCAAAAATTCTACAATCCTAAATGGTAATTGTAGATGCAATTGATCTAGTTTTATTTTTTTGTTTTATGGTTTTAATAATTATAATTGGGTCATAATTATTAGTCTCAATTGAATAAATGCAATTTTATGCTTTCAACACCAGATCAAGGTGTGTGGCTTCTGAGAGGATATATTTGGTATCATAGAAATGTTTTAGATATAATTTTATATTATAATGTTTTTATGTGAGGTTATCATAATATTTTTATATTCCATAATTGGACAAGAAACATAAGTAATTTTATAACATCAAATTAAAACACACCCATTATTATGTTTTACATAATGAGAACATAAACCAATTAATTATAATTTAGGATTAGTATTAATATATTGAATTTTTTATTAATACATGGTTTAATGTGATATATTAATTTTAAATTAATTAAAATAAGATTTAATTTATTGATAACTATTAGGTTTTTTATGTTTTTTGATACTCAGCTAATTATATAAACATACATGTTTTTGAATAGATGTCCAAAAGAATTAATTATGATTTGGTGACAATGTGATTAAAAAATATCAATAGACTCTTGATTGCGTAAATCTATGAGATAACACATGCGGTTAGTATACAAAATAATGTTGAGGTTTTTTAGTAATGAATTAGATAGAACATCGAGTATTACTTTAATATTTTACATATAAATGTATTATTTTATTTTATTTATGTCTTTACAATTTTAGGAATTATCTTACTATATGCTATCTATTTGATCTTTTTTAATGTCATGAGATAGGTGGAATAGATTGTTATTAATTTTATTCTTATATTTTCTAGTAAATGTTGTATTTAGTGATTACAGAAAGAAAAATTAATCTGTAATAGTCATCAACTTGAGAAAAATAAATATTTTTTTGGGGATTTGGCTAATGGATGAAATTATAATTTAAAAATATGGATAATCCCATATGAAATTTATTTATATTGTGATATAATTCCTCGTATTTTGGAAAATGATAATGAAAGAAAAATTTATTCATATAACTTTTTTTAAAATTTGAATAATATAGTGTTTTTGATCATCATATAATTATGGTTATGAATCCCATACCTTTCAGTTGATCATTCATATTAATTTCAGCAAAGGACACAATACCAACTATAATTATTACCACATTATTATCATTCTAATATATGTTCATATAACTGGAAACCAAATTATGTGTTTTTACATATGAACTTTGTACATCCATTTTCTCTCTTGTTAAGAGGATTTTTTATTCTTATATATGATGTGGTTTTAAAAAAAATGATTAATGTAATGTCAAACCATTGATTACCAAGATAATGTACAAATTGCAATGAGGATATTTATCAAAGTGGTGGATGTAACACCTTGATATTTTAAAAAAATAAAACAAAATTCCCTATAATAATTTAAATGAAAAGATATTATAATCATGAATTAAATGAAACATAAATTTTAATTTTTTTTCAAACACAACCCTTATATTTTTATGTGCGATAATGTATTCAACACACAACCGAAAACATAAAAAAATTCAATTTATAAATTACAATTATATGATCCTCAATAAATTGGAAGGTAAAAAGTTTATTATCATATTTATGGAATATGTAAATACACACACACACACACATATATATATATATATATTTCATACCCAATATTAAATATTGATATATATTTAATGAATAATTAAATATTTTTTAGTAAATTGATTTTATTATTCCAAAAAATGTTTTCATCAAAAGTGATACATAAATAATTTCATTGAAGATCATATGGTTATAAATTTTTTAAAATTATAAGAAATGAATTTTTAAAAATAAATATTAAATTTTAAATATGGATATCAAACATTTTTAGTGAAATTTTTGGATTTTTCAAAAAAAAAATGAATTCTTATTTAGCAGTTAAAAATAACTATATTTTAGAAATTATTTTCATTTAATTAAATTAATTAATATATAGTTTTAATTTGCATTGTATAATTTTTCATGTTTCATATAATTTATTGTTTTATTTTTAATCAATTTAATATTTTTAATAAATTTCATATTTGTTTTGTGTACATGTTTGTTCTTTGGGATAAAAAATGGAGTTTTTTTTAACATATTCCAAATGAATAATGTTTCTAAAATTATTTAATTAAAGTAATCAATAATTGGGAATGTATTTTATAGAATATATATATTATCTATTAGTACAGATTATTTTATTGTCATAAAAACATTATTATTAATTATAGAGTGATTATAGAATGATATTTTTCTAAAAATATAATCTTCATAAAAAACTACTATCTTTTTATGTCTATGGGATTAATTTTAAATTAAATTCAATATATTATGTGATTTTAATTTTTAAAAATTGATTTGATATTTTTAATCAGAAAATTTTATATTATATAATATATTAAATATAATTTTAAACAATAATTATTAATGATAATTGTTAAAATTAATTAAAATGATTATTGTAAATATTTGTATAAATTGTGGATAAATATAAAATTTATGGTGTAAAAATTAATTATATAGTCATATAAAATCAATTTTATTTCGATGAAATGGTTTATGAAATCATTATTTATGTGTATGAGGATTATTACCTCACAAAGCGATGTCATTAGTTTTTCAATTACCACATCTCAATGCTATGTAAGATGATATATATAGATATATTTTTTAAATAATTCTAACTATTTATCAATAATTTCATATTGGTACATTTATGTTCCATGCCTTAAGTGAAATTATTACATTTCTTATTTGTATGGATGATTATCATCTCCCAAAACGATTTGCTTCTTTTCTCACTAACACATTGCATAGACGAAAAAAATTGCAAATATAATAAATATATGGGATATTCATGATATATTTTATATATTGTTGAAATAAATATTATACTATGAATACATTATATCATTTTATTTTTAACATTTTGTACAGTGAAAAAAAAGATAATTTCGTTCGTGGACATCTGGACTACCTTCTCCTTGAAGTGGTGTGATTTATTTTTCCCCGATAACATCACAATAATTATATATATAAGTAAATATAATAAATAACCTGTTACTTATGATACTATTATAAATCTATAAAGAAATTTTTTTTCCTACCATCTTTGAGTAATTTTCATTAAAAATAGAATCATTAGGCATGCATAAGTATGACATACCATATCCCTTATTTTAATGTAAGATCAATTATCATAACCCAATGTCATGAAGTAACTATAACAGATATTTTTTATATAAAAATTATAATTATTTCACTATTATATTCAATTAATATTTCAATAGTGACTACTTTGACCACAATGAAACCATTTATTGGTTATTTGACACAAAAGTTGAATATGGTCAAAACATATAATATATATTATATTATATAATTAATACTATATAATATTAAAAACTGAAATATAAGTAATTATAAAGTTGAAAAATAATCATAATAAATTAAATAGTTATTAGAATTTTGTTATTAGTGATGATAAAGGAAAATGTGATTAGTCAGGATCAAGGTAATGTAGTTTTGTCTTGTTTTCTACTTCTATGAGACAAATGTCATATTCGCCACATATTTCATTTCTGTAGTGTATATACAACCCATTAATTAATTTTTTGAATATTTTTATAAAAATAATTACTAATTATATAATAATTTTATACTATCACTATCCTGGGGATTATAATTCAATGTTACCAATGTGGTAGGTGTTTAATGCCACGATCTCATCATATATTAGGATTTTTTATGTCAGTGATTAAAATTATAAAATATTATGATATAAAACTAAGAAAAATTGTGAATCATATTCTCATCTTTTTTTGTAATGATAATAAATTTTTTATTCATTTTCCTCAATATAAGTACGCGAGAGTTCAAAATTATTTTTTATCAAATGTTTTCTTTTTGGTCAAAAATAACTTTCTTTGAAATAAATGTCTTATAAATATGATTTCAATAATTTTTAAATTTATTTAAATAAAAACGATATATATTTCACGAAATGTTTTCAATTATTTTTTAAATCTTCCTCTGTAAAGTTTTCTGTTTGTTTTCAATGAAAAGGAATTTTAAAATAATTTAAGTTTTAATAAGTGTTTATCGAAAATCGAAAGAATATTTTCCTAAAAAAATTTAATGGTATTTTAATATTAATTCCAATCATCAATTTTAATAACTCTTATTGTGACTAAATATCCAGGGGAAATGATTTTAAATTATATTATTATAATTATATATTTTGATATATTATGATATTTTGATGAAATTAGTTTCGAAACAATTTCTTTTACATGAAATAATATTTTTTTAAAGATATTATTATGGAAACAATTTATTTTACATTTGTAAATAATGTTTCAAAATTATTATTGGGGAAATTGTTTAATTTACATGGGATAATGGATTTGTGATTTTAATAATTACTTTTTTTAGTTCTACAATGAAATGAAATGAAATATAATTTTATTTTTATATTTTTTTGGTTCATTGAAATTATTTATAGGATTAGGTAGCATTGATAGAATTTGGTGAGGAAATTAAGACATATTTTATGGTCTCTCAAAGATAGAACTTGGTGAGGCCATTATAGATTAAATGGTGGGAAAACTGAGATAGATTTGTGATATCCCATTATAACTAAAAAACTAGTGTTACAAAAATAAAACTATAAATAATTATGAAATGAAAATTATCTTCAATGACATAAATGAGGGGGTTACCTATGGGGTTCTCATGTGGATTTAATTAGGATCCAATTATTTCTAAATTTCATGAACATGACAAGTCATAAATTATATTCGAGGATACTAACACATTTCTTATTGTTGATATTGTTTTATAATGTTTCCTATGGTTAATATTGATTTCACATGGATCATGAAATAAAAAACCTAGTATAAAATGTGTTACATGAAATAAATTGTTTTGTTTTCATTATACACAACAATATATTTTAATGAAACAAAACTTTTGTACCCCACACTCTTTGATTTTCATGATCACAATCACTTTCATATGTGTTTAACATTGTTTTTAAGTGTTGTGGATGATAGGAAAAAGATTGCCAAAGGATTGGCCCAAGAATGGACAAGAAATGGACTGAAATTCAGTCCACCGGCCAACCGGTGGAACACCAGCGGCCAGCCGGTGGCACCTGCACTCAAAGGGAAGCTACTGCCTCCCCACCGGTCGACCGGTGGCTCTGCCACCGGTCGACCTGTGGCACCCAACACAAATAGTGAGACCTACTGTCTTTCCACCGGCCAGCCGGTGGCTTCTCCACCGGTCGACCGGTGGGGCCTGGACCAACCTCCTTCTCAACATCCAAGGCACCGGCCAACCGGTGGCCCATCCACCGGTCAGCCGGTGGAGCCAAGTCTCGAAATCTCCCAATTTCCTCAAGCACCGGCCAGCCGGTGGGACTGTACCGGCCAGCCGGTGGAGCCAGTCAAACTAGCCGTTGCAGTTTGACTAGGCTGGCCCACTTGGCTCCCAACGGCTCTTTTAGCCTCTCCAACGGCTCCGAAGCCTCCCCAAGGGTTCCATGCCTATAAATAAAGGCCAAGGAAGCCCTGGACACCTACCGGAACTATACGGAAGCCCACGGACACCTTGTTGATCATTTGGCGTACCTCCGGCGCATTCCTCCAAGGGAACCCCAAGAGCTCCAACTCAATTCCACATCCAAGGAGCATCTTCAAAGAAGCTTGGGAGTGCACGTCTTCAACTCCATCTATCCAATTGGCGCCCAAGGCTTCTCCTCAATTACGGTTTTTATTGTATATTTATTTTGAGCTTTAAATTTGGGTTTGTGCCTACAAACCCCAACTCTTTTCTCATCCCTCTTTCTTTTGGGTTCTCACACCACCACTAAGGTGTGAAGAGGTTGTCAAGCTTTCCTTTAAATAGCTTGAGTTAGGTGAGCTAGCCTTCACCCGTTAAAAAGGCTAGTGGGTTCTTACTTAACCATTAAAAGTAAGTGGGTTCTTGCTCAACCATAAAAAGCAAGCTGTAATAGGTCCTAGTGCTACCTCAAAGCCTAGTGGGTTTCTTGCTAAAACCATTGAAAAGCAAGCGGTAGGAATCTCTCAACGGTTGAGTTGGGAGCGGAGACGTAGGCCGGGTTTTTGGCCGAACTCCGTTATCAATTTTGTGTGTCTTGCCTCTTTTTTTCCGCTGCACTATACTTTGATTTTTAAATTGTTAATCAATTTTTTTAAAGGCAATTCACCCCCCCTCTTGCCATCATTCCCTCCTTGGGGTGTTCTTCCGACCTAACAATTGGTATCAGAGGGAGTATTTGAATAAATCCTTAAACGGTTTCAAATTAAAGATCCTATTTTTTTTATGGCATCAACCTCTTTCGCCCCTGAGGGCCTCTCATTGGGTCGGGCTCCATTTTTTGATGGGTCCGACTATAATTATTGGAAAACCCGCATGACCACTTTTTTAAGAAGCATAGGATATCCCATATATAAAATTGTCATGCAAGGTTATTCTTTGTCTTCCCCCGACGAATCCAAATGGACCCCCGCCGATATTAAGAATTTCGAGCTTGATGGCAAAGCCATGAATGCTCTACATTGCGGCCTTGACCGAAATGAGTTCAATCGAGTTTCCACTTGCACCACTTCACATGAGATTTGGAAACTATTGGAAGTGACCCATGAGGGCACTAATAAAGTGAAGGATACTCGGTTAGACATGTACCGTCAGGATTTTGAGTCATTTTCTATGCATCCAAATGAATCTATTTCCGATATGTTTACTCGCTTTACTGACGTGTGCAATGGAAGGAAATCTCTTGGTGATGATGTTTCAGCCGAGACGATGGTCAAGAAGATCTTATGGGTCCTTCCGAGCTCATGGGCACCAAAGGTGACGGCGATCCAAGAAGCTAAGGACGTCAAAAATATGCCGGTAGAGGAGCTCATCGGATCTATCATGACTTATGAGATCACGATGAGGATGCAAGCTCAAAAGGAGGGCACACCAATCAAGACACCAAAGAACATCGCCCTCAAGGTACAAAAAGAAGTAAGCTCCTCCTCATCTTCATCATCCTCTTCCTCCTCATCCTCTTCATCTTCAAGTGGCGACTCGGAAATGGAGAATCTCGCCCGCCAAATGCACAAGTTTATGAAGAAGCACAAGAAGAAGAAGAAATCTCGCAAGGCGCGTAAGCAAGAACCCACCGCAAGATCCGAGCCCAAGGTAAAATGCTACGGGTGCGGCGGAAAGGGCCATTACAAGCCCGATTGTCCACTCAACAAGAAACGGGCCAAGGAGAAAGGAAAGAAAAAGGTCCTCAAGGCCACATGGAGTGACTCTTCATCATCCTCCTCCTCCTCCTCGAGCGAACAAGGTACAAAATGCCTAATGGCATTCCATGAGGTAACATCTTCCGACTCCTCCTCTTGTTCTTCAAATTCAAATTCTTTAAATCATCTTTCTTATGAAGAACTCTCACACGCTAGAGACCAACTAGAAAAAGGTTTTCATGAGCTTTCTTCAAAATTCGTTGCTTTAAAAAAAGTCCTTTAAAAAACTCTCCTCCGAAAAAGACCTACTTCTCAAAGAAAAGGAGGAACTCACCCTTAAAATCCAAAATTTTCCAAATGTTGATTCCATGGAATCAACCATCAAAGACCTAAGGGAGACCCTTGCTAAGTTCACCCAAGGGGAACAAAATTTGAACAATTTGCTTGGTTCCCAACGTATATCTAGAACCACCCAAGGGTTAGGGTATACCAACCGAGCTTCCTCCTCCCATGCACCCACTATTTTTGTAAGGGGGAGCTCCGATTTTAAATTTTGTAATTATTGCAAAAAACCCGGGCACCTCATTTATGAGTGTGATTGCAAAAATGCCCGGTACGGCCAACCAAAGTCTATTTTCTTTTCGGATGAATTCTATAGGAGAAGACCCGCTACAAGGAAAGTGTGGATTGAAAAATCCCTTCTAGCGAGTCTCTCCGGGCCTAAAATCATCTCTTTTCAAAATTCCTCTCCCCGGTGATTCATTGTTTTTATTTAGGGGGACTTAGGCCTTTTTGTGAATTCAAACATTCAATTTCAACACTTGGTTTCAATTTTCTCAATTCAAAACTTTCCTATTAAATTTTCATTTCTAAATTTCCAACAGTTGGTATCGAATATTCATTTTTGATTCAAAAATTTCAAAAATTTCACTTGGTTTCAAATTTCAAAATTCAATTGGTTTTTGATTCAAAACTTTCAATTCAAACTGTTATTCAATTTTCATTTCAAAATTTTCAAAATTTTCAACAATTGATATCATTTTCAATTGATTTAAAATCTTGTTTTTCAAATACTTCCCTCAATCAAGTTTTATGCCCCATTCTATTTTGATAATCACAAAGGGGGAGAAATTTCTTGATTGATTGGGGGAGAATCTTTTCTCTCATGCTTAGTATCTATTTTCAATTTTTCATTTAAAGAATGCCTTTCATTTAAGTTTTTACTTTGCTTAGATAAGTGATTGTGATCATCAAAATAGGGGGAGATTGTTGTACCCCACACTCTTTGATTTTCATGATCACAATCACTTTCATATGTGTTTAACATTGTTTTTAAGTGTTGTGGATGATAGGAAAAAGATTGCCAAAGGATTGGCCCAAGAATGGACAAGAAATGGACTGAAATTCAGTCCACCGGCCAACCGGTGGAACACCAGCGGCCAGCCGGTGGCACCTGCACTCAAAGGGAAGCTACTGCCTCCCCACCGGTCGACCGGTGGCTCTGCCACCGGTCGACCTGTGGCACCCAGCACAAATAGTGAGACCTACTGTCTTTCCACCGGCCAGCCGGTGGCTCCTCCACCGGTCGACCGGTGGGGCCTGGACCAACCTCCTTCTCAACATCCAAGGCACCGGCCAACCGGTGGCCCATCCACCGGTCAGCCGGTGGAGCCAAGTCTCGAAATCTCCCAATTTCCTCAAGCACCGGCCAGCCGGTGGGACTGTACCGGCCAGCCGGTGGATCCAGTCAAACTAGCCGTTGCAGTTTGACTAGGCTGGCCCACTTGGCTCCCAACGGCTCTTTTAGCCTCTCCAACGGCTCCGAAGCCTCCCCAAGGGTTCCATGCCTATAAATAAAGGCCAAGGAAGCCCTGGACACCTACCGGAACTATACGGAAGCCCACGGACACCTTGTTGATCATTTGGCGTACCTCCGGCGCATTCCTCCAAGGGAACCCCAAGAGCTCCAACTCAATTCCACATCCAAGGAGCATCTTCAAAGAAGCTTGGGAGTGCACGTCTTCAACTCCATCTATCCAATTGGCGCCCAAGGCTTCTCCTCAATTACGGTTTTTATTGTATATTTATTTTGAGCTTTAAATTTGGGTTTGTGCCTACAAACCCCAACTCTTTTCTCATCCCTCTTTCTTTTGGGTTCTCACACCACCACTAAGGTGTGAAGAGGTTGTCAAGCTTTCCTTTAAATAGATTGAGTTAGGTGAGCTAGCCTTCACCCGTTAAAAAGGCTAGTGGGTTCTTACTTAACCATTAAAAGTAAGTGGGTTCTTGCTCAACCATAAAAAGCAAGCTGTAATAGGTCCTAGTGCTACCTCAAAGCCTAGTGGGTTTCTTGCTAAAACCATTGAAAAGCAAGCGGTAGGAATCTCTCAACGGTTGAGTTGGGAGCGGAGACGTAGGCCGGGTTTTTGGCCGAACTCCGTTATCAATTTTGTGTGTCTTGCCTCTTTTTTTCCGCTGCACTATACTTTGATTTTTAAATTGTTAATCAATTTTTTTAAAGGCAATTCACCCCCCCTCTTGCCATCATTCCCTCCTTGGGGTGTTCTTCCGACCCAACAAAAACTTGATATTAAATAATTATAATTAAACATGACAGTTACCACTTAATCGAACGAATATAGTGGGTTTGTGTATGATTTATTAAATTTTGATAATAATGGTTTAAATATGTACATAAAAATAATTACATTATGTCTAATTAATTATAAATGAAAATAAAAACTATTTGGAATCATAGTATTTTAATTTGGAAAACAATTATAAAAAAATTTATTACACATAAATAAATTAAACAAACCACTATTATTGAATTATTTTAATTAATTTCATATATTATATATTCAATTAAATTTTTTAACTTAATATTTTTTTCTATTCATGATTTCTTAATTAATCATTGATTACTATTACAAAAATATATTTTTCTAAAAATTTGTTTTATTACTTTTTATAATGTTATATTAAAAGTATTTTTCAAAATTTATGAAATGATATTTGAAAAAATAATTTTTATTTTAGAATTCATGAAATTAAATATACATCAAGGTTATTTTTTGAGAATTTTTATAATAAAATTACATATTGGTGAATAGTGAAATGTATATAATTTCTACTGTAAACACAAATTTACATAAAATTATTTATAAATGTAAATTATATTATAATTTGGTTCTAATGTTACATTTTTTAGATTAAATATATTATAATACAATTTTGTTCATTTTAATCATTTTCCTAATGGAATTTCATATATTTGTTTATTCATTTTATATATTTCTTTTTCAAAACAAACATTCTAATTACATCATTGGGATTACTTTAAAATTAATATATTCTCTTATGTAAATTCATTTTTTGGAAATAGATATGATATTTGAAATAATCATAATTTAATATATACTCTAAGTTCAAATTAATATTTCCTAAAAATGAATAGTGAAAATAACTAAAAATAATGATTGGGGTTATGTTAAAAATAAGTTTACATGGGGTTAAACTGAAAAAATATGGGTCAAAATTGAAGAAATGTATAAAATATATTATATGTACCTATTTAGAACCAGTAATTTCAATTCGATGAAAATAATCATTTTTCCATTATAAAATGTGATAAATACGGGCACACCTTTTAGTTTTCAAAATATACAATTGTGTCTCTAACATCACTTATAAAATTTCATTCATTCTCCACTATTCTTCATACTATCAAACCATTTATCTTCCAAATAACTACCAAAATCACTGACCATATTCTACCCACTCATACTATAAGCCTGGTTTTTATAGAAAATAAAACCGACAAATAATATTTGTAAAAATCAATGGAGTCTACAAGAACAAGAGGTAGTGAAAATTAATGGAGGTTTTCATTTTATGTAATCTTCTTGGTCCATGTATACTTATTAAAAATTGAACATATAAAAAATAGGTATCATAAAAATAAATAATTCTTTTTATTTGTTTTTCATTAGTTAAAACCATATACACTTTAATCAAATTGTTTATGAAATCAATATTCATGTATATGGAAGACTACCCCCTCGTAAACTAATCTCATTCATTTTTTCATTACCAACTATCATGGATGGATGTTGTGGAGGATCCAAACCATACATAGGATATTTATAACATAATTTTTCAATTTAATCATTATAACATATTTATATGTGAATAATTTTCATTCTATAGAGGATACGATAATGTTACCCTTTTGTACAGCGGACTACCACCTTAGTAAGTGATGTGATAATTTTCAGTAACACATCACATGGAAATAAATAATGATAATTATAATTAATATTTGTAATATATACAAAATTATTGTGATATTAATCAAATAATTCTAATTATAGGATGCTAAAATATATTATTATTTCATTCATTTTCACCCACTAAAAGATGATATCATTGTAAGTGAACTTGTGGACTACAACCTTCAGGAAGTGATGTGACTCCATTTTTCATCACCAATGTTAGAACCCAGGTTTTGAAATTGGGTTAAAATCCCAAGCCTATTATAATTTTTTACTTAATTTTGAGAATACTGGGAAAATCAGGGATTTTATAAAAATTTATTGATGACACACCAAGTACATTAATTACAAAATGTGTACACTTATCAGTGTGTGAAGGCCTTACATAGCGTGTGAAGTACCACTAGTTTTTGGTATGTAACCCGTACTTAATACTTTTCATGGTTTTAACTTTAAGGGTGTTGAATGGGAGAGTAAGGAGATCATGTAATTATGTTTTGAGGCAAAGGGGATGTTTCATGGGCGGTGCATGGGTTGTTTAAACTGTATGGCCAAACCATGTGTAGATGGTATTGGAGGTAGTAGCTTCCAAACAGGCGGCACACAGTATTACTAACCATGCAGAAATATCATGCGAGAAGGGCTGTCGAGGCAGTAGCTAACACAAGGTTAGCACACAGTTTGTCAAACCATGTGAACTAACCATGCAAGCACTCAAGTGAGATCCTTAAAATGTGTATCTCATGTGTTTTTGCCTCAAAATGCCTCGTTTAAGCTTCTATGTATCCCTAACATGGAATTTTGGTTCTCCTAAGGTCATGCAAGGTTATCCCATCATTATGAAGTCAAAACAAAGGCTTCTATGGGTTAATCGAAGACAGATTCTTGTGTAATGTGATCGACCTTGATCGGTTTCTTAGATCTACATAGATCTACTTTTCCTCTTCTCTCTATTTCATAGATCTACTCATGTTGTGGTTATATCTATTTTGGTGGATTACAAATATGATGAGATTTGGTCTTATATGGGTTAGGAGAAGAGATTTAAAGATAAATATTTGAAAATCGACTTGGTTTTCTTGAGTGTTCTTCGACCGTTGTTGTTTTCATCAAAACCCTTCAGGTAGGAGGCCTCACTCTCGACTCCACTTTCTAGAAATGATTGTATTAGATCCAAATTGGTTTATTTGAATGGATTTTTTTTAAAAGAATAGAATAAATCTTTTTTATTGATTATTTATGGTTTTGATGAGATTGTGATATATTGGTGAAATGTTGTGCAAAGTGATTTGGATTGTTTAATTTAAAATGTTGATTTTAAATTATGGATTTTCTGAAATTGTTGATGGTTTGACGAAATGTGGGTTTTCAATAAAAAGGTAATTTTATTGAAATGGTTTGAAATTGAAAGGACTTTTATGGGATTAGTTTTCAATAAAAATGGAGTTTTATTGAAATTTTTTGGAATTGAAATGGTTTGGCATTGAAATGGTTTTAATGGAAATGATTTTCAATAAAAAGGTGTTTTTATTGGAAGGGTTTTTTGGCATGATTGATTGGAATATGTGGTGTGTGTTCATATTTCATGTATGAGGCTTGGTTGAAATAGGACCTTGTGCTCGGTGCCAAATGTATAATTACACATGTTAACTATATGTATGAGGCATGGTTGAAATATGACCTTGTGCTCGGTGACAAAGGTGTTATGGAAAATGGGATACAATTACCTTATGATGACTTTTTAGATCGATGAGAATCTGGTCATGAGTATGAAACTATCACAATGTTGCATGCATGGTTTTTTTAATGGGTTGTGGAATGGTTGGGTATGCCAAAAAGTGAAATTTTGAAATGTTTCTAAAGATTTTTGGGTTATTTTTAATGAAAATAACTTTCTCAAAAACTTGATTCAATTGCTATAAGAATGCCTTTGGTTGTGAATGGTTTGGGAAAATTATTTATATTTAGTTATAAGCTGCTTTTGAGAAACATTCATATGTAAAAAGTTATTATATAAATTTGGCTAACTCTTCTATCCTAGTGTCTTTAGTATTGAAGTCCTTGAGGAAAACCTACATATTTTTATACTCACACCTTCTTTCAAACATTGGTGATTTTACAGATGTCGTGATTCAGGACACATGTAATGGTAAAACATCTTATTTCTATTGGCTCATGATGATTCTTGGGAACTTTTGTGGAGCTTAGTGCTTGTGAGGCATATAGTCTTAGTTACTTTAGAGAGTTTTGAGTTTTTTATATGTTGTGCACTTTGATACATGGTTTAGTCATCTACTGTTGTGTACTCTGATGTGGTTTGACATAAATGATGTTTTTTTAGTTTTTTTTCAGTTGTTCATGCATCATATAGTTAATGATTGGGTATGGTTGGTTGGTTTACATGGTTATTTCATAATGTGTAAATCATCCACCACATGTTCTTGAAACCCTTCGGCATTTATTGCCAGTCTTTGGCACCTAGGGAATGTAACTTAAGGTCTACTAAGGACTCATTGAGCTCTCAAGCCAATGGGAATTGGTGAGTCATTACAGATTATATCAAAATGTTCGGTCCTTGACTAACAAGTATTCATTGATTTTATTGGTCTTGGATTTGAAATTCATTATTGTCTATACCTTGGGTCGACATCTTATACAATATTAGGATCGTCGGGACAGGAAATATATAGCATGAAAGGATGCAGCTAACCCGTTTATGCTAAACATCATATTACTGGGATGTTGGGTTCATAAGTGTTTTGGATACAATTCTAGAATGTTTGAAATCTCATTGTCATGGGTTTATCCAATGAGAGTGGCATGACATGCATTATAGAGGAATGACTTCCCACTATGATTTCATATCTCATTGTGAGGAATGAGTAACGATTTTGTGTAAGGTGTGAATTTTTTAAAAATGCTGAAATTGTTTTCATTTAAATGATTTTGAAAAGAAGGTATTTGGAGTATTTTCAAAATGGGTTTATTTTCAAAAGGCATGAGAAATGTTTTAAAAATGATTGTATACCATCCGGCCTTTTTATCACATAAACATTAATTACATTATACAAAACCGAGGAGCTTTAAGGTTTAGTTTCTTGGAAACCTGGAACTTAATACATGACAACACAAATCATTATTCATAAACACATGAAAGGCTTCTCCATTTGGTAATCCTATGTTCATTACAGCATCTCATAACCTAGTAGAATACATTAAAGGAAATGGTTAGAAGAAGGCCCAATAAGGGAAACAAGGGAAACATTTTACATGAGAACTTGAGATACATCAAAAGACATGAAAAATAACTTTAAGGCATGTGAAAGAGAAATGAGGCATATCAGAATAAAAATAATGTATTTCATAACATAAAGATGTGGCTAAGACATTAAACATAGACAATCATTTCTGTTTCACCAAGGTTTATCCCTAAGGTGTCATTAAAAATTACCAAGGTTATTCACAAAGGCGTCGTTAAAAATGGTCATCTATAGAGATTAAGTCTTTACCCAATGCATTGGAGCACTATTAGGATGCACACTTAAATTTTTTCTTTATTATCATGTGATCCACATATATCATCATCAAAAATTTCATAAAATACACATATATAATGAAAGAAATGGGTTTCCACTCATAATCATAACGTTTTAAAAACTGCTTTAGAGACATGATCTTTATGTCACTTTAAACCCACGAAAAGGAAAGTGGGATTCATGTATGTAAATACCAGAATTTATAATAGAAAATTTTGTTATATATTTGAATACCTCTGTAGATGAAAGGGATTTTAGTTTTCACTTAATAAAATAAATTAATTTGAGAAAATTAGAGATACATTTTGAGACGAAAATTCGGCAGCATAACGACTATGTTGGAGGGTTTTAGAAAACATTAAAAAGATAGGGGACATGGGTCACACACTCATAAATGATCTATAAAAAAGTATAGGGACAGAATATAATGGATATAAGAACATTTTAAATAAATTTGAAAGATATAACATATGAAATGAAAAACATTAAAGGAAGACAAAAATAATATTTCTCTTATGAAAATTTGGCATCCTAACAACATCACATAAAACATAAAAAAATGAATTGAAGAGATCCAATAGGATCTCTAATCATATGAACATAAAATATCTGTATTATATATATAGATATAATACCCCAACAAAATAAAAAGTAACATGAATGACTTGACATGAAAATAGATCTTGAAAATGAGAAGTGTGAAAGAATCCCTAAAAAATTCCGCAACCTAATGTTGCCACTTTGAAATTATTAAAATGAATTGATGAAAGAAAGAAGGGGTATCTCATCATATGATCATGAAATATGAAAGAATATCCTCCAACATAAGAACATGGAACATAAAATATATGACAAAAAAGATAGTACTCAGAAAGAAAGAGAGAGGTAAGATCCCTTACGTTGAAGAGTAACTTCGAAATCTTGGTGTTTGGGACCTTGGAAGGCTTAAGAGAACCTTGGGAGGACTCCCTGTTATGTAAGGAGACCGGAAATTCGTTGAGGAGGATTTTGGAATGGAATGTATGAGAGAATGGCTTGGTATTTATAGGGAAATTGAGGGGACAAAGCATTAATGGCCAAGGGACATCTCATTGGTGGTATTGGAAAAACCATGGGCTTGCCCAGGGTAATTTCCCATGGTATTGGAAACTTGGGACACCTCATACCTTATATTACTATTCATAAGTCGACCATATTGATTACAAACATAATACATCATTTAATGATGTCATTAAAAACCTGTAACTTAAAAACTGTATTTTAACTATTCATCAAAAATTCAACATTCTCAGAAAAATCCCAAACTTTCCCCTTAAGCAAATATCAATGCTCTGATTTCAAAAATGAACTACATTTTAGATAGATAATTTTCCAAATATTTTTAATATAATTTATCTATAAATAAACTATTCACCAGAAAATCATTTTTTTCACAAAAATCCCCCAAAAATACCTTAACATAATATCGATGCTCTGAGTTCAAAAATGAAATACATTTTATAAAATTAATTTTATAAATATTTTTAATTTAATATTAAATTAAAAAAAACTAGTAACCCGAAAAAACTAATACTTGACTTATAATTTGTAAAACAGTTATTTACCTATTTTATTGAATCACATTACTTAATCAACGTGCCTCGATTATATTAATACTTTCATTAAATGAGATTACTAATCCATTTGGTCACATTACTAATCCTAAGCATAAAATCACTATTCATAATTTACTAATCATCAAAAATTACATTGATCTTATTAGACTCTAAATTTCGTACTGAACGTAATTGTAGAAGACCATTTTTCGAAAATCATCACACAAAATTAATTATCTAAGGATTAAATAAATATTTTCAAATATCATTTTTCAAGAATTCATAAAAAAATATGCATATTATATTTATCCGAACATTTGAAAATTCGAAAACTTCATCATAAAAAGAGGTCACAATTTTAATTTAAATCAATGGATTACACAAGGTTGTTACAGCCTCGTCACATAGCCCAATATAACACCAGCATAAGACCTAAGAGTAAGGTCTTGTAGGGTTGATAGAATCTTGGGGTGGCTCGGCCAACATTGCACGAGTAGAAATTTCTATCAAATTGAACTTCTCGAGAAGGAGATTCCGTTCTAGCTTCACACGATGAAGTTCGGCGTGGGTTTGGTCCAGAGCAAAGACCAGTGGTGCTACCTCCTTCCCAAGTTCTGTTAGATGGGCTTTGATTGGACCGAGACTACTGTATGAGGCCATCGAATCTTATTTCTATATTATTTAACCATGATCACATTTATTTAGAGGCAATAATCGCAACATTTTGTTTCCAATAGTTAAATAGACCAATGGTCATATAACAATCGAAACCCAACAGTCTCATTCTAAATTAACTCATGTAATCAATTGAAATAGTTTTGTTGAGTATAACATAAAATAACACACAAAATTAGGAAACAAGATTTATTCAAAATTTCAGGTCATTAAATTCTTCTCCCATTAAGAAATTGCATCCTAGAAATTTTTAAAATTGGGCATTGAAATTTCTTTGAAATTATCACATTGGAAATGGAGTCAGTAAAACTATTACATTAAAAGAAAGAAAGGGAAGTACAAAGGTCACCCGAGTTAACCCGTACTAGGATTCCATGTAGGAAAACATGGACATAGAAGACAAAACAAAGTGTCATGTTCTGAGGGAGAGTGATAGAAAACATTATTAAGAGAAAGTTAACAACAAGAGAATACCAAACATATGATGTGTGTAAATGGTCATTGATTAACCACAAGGAAACGTAAATCAACATCATTTTTGTTTTACATTCCTTTTCATAATTTTGAGGAATTATTTTACTACATAGTATAAAAACATAAGGAAATATTCCTAACTTCAATTAGAGTTTCATCCTTTAATATGTTTCTACCCAAAACTAATCTTTTCTCAAAAATATGAGCATTCAAAAATACTTGTTCTCATCAATGCACAATAATCATCTTCTAGGGAATCACATAATCCACAAAAGATTAACTATCTATTTCTTATATCATTAAACATTATCCCAAAAATAGAATGGGTAAGATAAAACAACTCTTCAAAAAGAAATAATCCCATAGGAAGGGAAACTTCATTAAATCTCCAAAATTACATGGTACTACCCAATGTTCATCATAGACCATTCAATAAAAAACTTTCCTCAAAATTCCACAAAATAAACCAAACTGAAGAATGAAACCCAATTATAAGAACGATTTCATAACATAGTCTTCCAAGATAATCTTTATCTTTCATCTCAAAACAACATCAACCACTCCTAACATCTTATAACAAAACTAGCTATCTTAAACGTATTTTCCCCAAGATAGGTTAATCATTTCCATAAGTAACTTAAATTACTATAAGTTCATCATAAATTCTTCGATTCTTCAGAATATAAGTCAACCTTTACTCCTCAAAGAAAATAACATTGTAATCTATTTACCTCGATCATATAGGGTTCCCAAAATAGTGAACATATTCCAAAATAATAATCATCTTTTAATCCCCTAATAACCTTTTTTTAAGAAGAACAGCTTCACTACATCATCATCTAGTACATAAAAGTAGATGTTTTCCTTGATGATATAAAATCATCTTAGGTAGTGACTCGATGATATTAGAAAACATATATGATATGCTCATAGATCGTGAACTAAAATACAACATGACATAGACAATTATTGCGAAGAAGTTACATGTACTTCAATCATCATGATCCATCTCAGCATAGGACTAGCATTGTTCTCTTTTGTCCTTGAAGATTGTTGATGCTCATCATGCTTCTCATCCCTTCCAAGAGATCATTTTCTAGGGTAATTTCCAACTTCTCTACATTAATGATATTGAAAATTATAAGGTACATTAGATCAAACCATATATCTATTCATCACATTATCCATTTTTTTAAAGCAATTGGATACTTTATGCCCAATCTTCTCACACATAAAACATCTCCTAATTCCTTTGCGACATTCTCCTTGGTTCCCCATTCCATACTTTTTTCACAAAGGAAAATGAGTCTTCTTTCCGTTGTCAACTTTATCAGATAAATATCCTTGATACATCATCTTCTTCTTCCTTGATGAATTTTAGAATTCAACTATGTAACAATTATTAATTGTGGTTTTTGATAGTTGGTTTGGCATAATCACAATATGTTCAACTTCATATCTCGTCATCTCTATCACATTAATAGGTAAATCATCACATTTCCAATCACATAATTCTTTGGGGCATGTTCTTCCATTTCGCGCCACTAACTATGATAAGAAAGTATAATTAGGGGGCTTAAGTACTAAGCCAGTAATAATGAAAAGGTAACATTAAGCATAAAAGGAAAAACATGTAGAAGAAAACTACATCCTAACTTGTGATCCCCTAGGTTCCAATCTAGGTTATCCATGATCATATATTCTTATGATAATCTTTATTTTATTTTATATTTGTTCATTTAATAATGGTTCATACTATGCTTATGAATTTACCAAAGCATATCCCCTGGGAGTGTCGTGACCAAAAGTGCGGCAATGCCCATTGCCATTTACCAGTTCTCTTTCGAGTCTAGCTCAAAGAGGTGTTTTCAGGTTTTACCCCTATATACATCTCTTCCAGATCCACCTCTTCCTTCTCGTATCCAGATAGGGATGTATTTTCTTGGAAGCCCCTTACTCAATACTCACCAAAAATACCAGGAAGATTTCCTATATTTAAACTTTTCTATAGGGTTCTTCCGAATGTTTTCATATCCTAATTTTCACAAATAACTAAACCATACATTGATACCAACTATATAATCCCACACTTTTATCACATTATCATTCATTACATTATACGAAACCGATTATCTTTAATGTTTTGTGTCCTAGAAAACAGGAACTTAATACATGAAAAAATAAAACATTCTTCTTAAAAACTTGAATGGATTATTCATTTTTCATCCCAAGTTCATCACATCGTCTCATAACCTTGGAGAATAAATCAAAGGAAAGGGAGAGCAGAAGGACCAATAATGGAAACAAGGGAAACATTTTACATTAGAACATGAGTTACATCAAAAATCATGAAAAATAACATTGAGGCATGAGATAGAGAACACGAGGAATATCATAATAAAAATACCATATTTTATAACATGGAGATGTGGCTACAACATTTAACATAGAAAATGATTTTTGTTCCACCAATGTCCATCCTCGTGGTGTCATTGAAAATTACAAAGGTTATTCAAAAAGGCGTCGTTAAAAATGGTCATCTCTAGAGATTAAGGCTTTACCAATGCATTGGAGCGCTATCAGGGCGCACCCTTAAATTTTCCTTTATTATATTGTGATCCAGATATATCATCATATAAAATTTCATAAATAACCCATATAGCATAAAAGAAATTGGTTTCCTTTCATAATTATAACGTTTTAAAAACTGTATTAAAGACAAGATCTTTATGTCACTTTAAAACCACAAAAAAGGAAACAGGGTTTCATGTATGTAAATACTAGAATTTAAAATAGAAAATTTTGATATATATGTAAATACCTATTTATAATAAATGTCTTTGAGTATTCAATAAATAAAATAAAATAACTTGAGAAGAGGAGAGAGACATTTTGAGATGAAAATTCGACAGCATAACGGCTATGTTGCAGGGTTTTAGAAAACATTAAAAAGAGAGGGGACATGGGTCACCCACTCATAAATGATCCATTAAACAGTATAGGGACATAATATAATAGATATAAGAACATTTTAATTAAATTTTAACGACATACCATATGAAATGAAAAACATTGAAGGAAGACAAAAATAAGATTTCTCTTATGAAAATTCGGCCGCCTAACGACGTCAATTAAAAATTCAAAAAAATGAATTGACAAGATCAAATATGGTCTCATATCATATGAAAAGAAAAAAATAAGTATGATAGATATTGATATCATACCCCAACAAAAAAAGTATCTTAAAAGACTTGAAATTAAATTATAACCTGAAAATGAGAAGGGTGAATGAATCTCTTAAAATTTCGGCAGCCTAACAACACCACTTAAACATTCATAAAATTAATTGATGATAGAAAGAGGGGGTATCTCATCATATGAACATAAAATAGATAGTATGATGAATATGAAATAACATCCTCCAACATAATAACATGGAGCATAATAGATATGACATAAAAGAGAGTACTTGGAATGAAAGAGAGACGTAGGATCCCATAATTTGAAGAGTAACTTTGAAATCAAGTTATTTGGGACCTTGGGGGGTTGAGGGAACCTTGGGAGGACTCCTTGGGAGGTAAGAATACCATAAATTAGTTGAGGAGGATTTTGGAATGGAAAGCATGAGAGAATGGCTTGGTATTTATAGGTAAAGTGAGGGGACAAGGCATTAATGGCCATGCGACACCTCATTTGTGGTATTGACAAGACCATGGGCTTGCCCATGGTATTTTCTCATGGTATTAGCCACATGGCACACCTTATACCTTATCTTACTATTCATAAGTCGACCATATTGATTACATACTTAGTACATCATTTAATGATGTCATTAAACACCTGTAACTTATAAACTATATTTTCACTAATCATCGAAAATTTAACTTTCTCAGAAAAATCCCAAAATTTCACCTTAACGAAATATCGATGCTCAGATTTAAAAAATGAACTTTATTCTATAAAAATAATTTTCTATATATTTTTAATTTAATTTTTAAATAAATACACTATTCACAGAAAATTCATTTTTTCATAAAAATCCCCAAAAATTTCCTTAAAAAATATGAATGCTATGAGTTCAAAAATGAAATCCATTTTATATAAATAATTTTATAAATAAATTTAATTTAATTTTTTATTAAAAAACTCTATTTACCCAAAAAAAACTATTACCTAACTAATAATATTTGAAATAGTTATTTACCTATTTTATTGAATCACATAACTTAATTAAGGAGCCTAGATTATAATAATACTTTGTTTAAGTGAGATTACTAATCCATTTGGTAACATTACTAATCCTAAGCATAAAATCACTATTCATAATTTACTATTCATCAAAAATTAAGTTGACCTTATTAGAATCTAAATTTCATACTGAACATTATTGTAGAAGACCATTTTTTAAAAATCATTACACATTATTAATTATCTAAGAATTACATAAATATTTTATAATATCCTTTTTCTAGAATTCATCAAAAATATGCATATTATATTTATCCGGACATTTGAAAATTCATAAACTTCATCATAAGAAGATATCAAAATTTTTATTTAAATCAAAGGTTTACACATGGATGTTATGGTCTTGTTACATATCCCCTTGTAACACCAGCATAGGACCTAAGAGTAAGGTATGCTAGGGTGATAGAATCTTGGGGCGGCTCGGCCAACATTGCACGAGTAGTAATTTCTAATAGTTTGAACTTCTTGGAAAGGTGATTCCGTTCTAGCTTCACATGATGAAGTTCAACTTGGGTTTGGTCCAGTGCAAAGCCCAGTGGTGCTACATCCTTCCAAAGTTATGTTAGATGGGCTTCAATTGGCCTGAGAGTACTGGATGTGGCCATCAAATCTTTTTTATATATTAATTAACCATGATCACTTTTATTTAGAGACAATAGTCGCAACATTTAGTTTCCAACGGTCATATTGACCAATGGTCATTTAATAGTAGAAACCCAATGGTCTCATTTTTATTATACTCATGTTATCAAATGAAACAGTTTTGTTGAGTATAAAATAAAATAACACACAAAATTAGGAAACCGGATTTATACTAAATTTCGTTTCATTACAGTTTGAATAAGGTAAAAGGTTGTTTTGAGAAAAATTTTGTGACAGATTATGGGATAGAATTTGAATAATAACCCATAAATTGCTAGAGAGTGAGATTGATATTTTTTTTGTTGTTTTAGAAAATGGAACCTGGTAGCCATGGTGGAAACCATCCCGATGAAGATGCGAAGAATGTGGTTCCAATAGAACAACATTTGAACCAAAATATGGTTCAGTGTATTGTCTACGATTTTCATGCTATGGATATGGGGAACCAGGGGAATGAGCCAAGGCATGTGGATCATACCATCTAGTTCATGAAGAAGATTCCACCAAACTTTTGGGGTGATGCTGAACCCGAAAAGGTAGAGGTGTGGCTAAGTAGGATGAATTGTATCATCTATTTCTTCGGCACACCATTAGAACTGAACGTAAATTTGGAGATGTATATTCTTGAGGATATTTCATGTTAGTGGTGGGATTTAGTGGTGCATGAAAAATTGGATGAAGTCCTTACATGGGATGATTTTGAAGAACTGATCAATAGACAATTTGATCCTCCCACGTTCAAGATTTGGAAAATAATGGACATCTTTAGCTTGAAGAAGAAAATCCTATCTGTCACTATGTATGTGGATATGTTCATGAACATAGTCAGTTTTGCACCAGAGGTTGTGAAAAGTGTGTTGTTGAAGGCACACATATTCGAATCGAGGCTAAGCCAAGAGATTCAATTGAAGAGTGTAGTTCTTTGTATTACGAATTATACAGAGATGGTGAATAGGGAGACTGTTTCTAAACGTGATATATTTCAATCGATACGAGGAAAAATGATGATACCCTTATGAAATGGTGGGAACTCAACCTCTGGGAACAAGAGGAAAGAGGACACATATTTCAATGGTGAAAGTGGAAAAAACTATCTGATTGTGAGATCAGTTAACATTCCTCCACGACCCCAAAGCAAAGTAGGTTGCTGTCAATGTGGTTCGAATGACCATATAAAGTGAGAGTGTAGCACTGTTGTCATAGTGATCCTAGTTCGGTTTCTCGGGACTCTTCCCAGGAATCGCAAGCATCTTATGCTTCAATAATAAGGGGACATAAGATTCCGTCTCTTCATCATAAGAGAGCTAGCCACAGTGATTCTCTAAATACAATGAATCCTCAACAAGGAGAATTGCGTCAAGGTAATAAGGAATGAAGTGCAGCGACGACGCAATTGTATAGAGCTGAAAAGATGATGGTCGATGATCAGGCTAGACTATCAACGGTGAGAGGAACAATTATTTTTAATTCTAAACTTGTTCAAGTGATAATTGATACTCATGCATCACATTCCTTCATTGCTTCTCTTGCTATTGACTTTCTATGTTTAAAACTAGAAACGATGCCTTCTGTTTTGAAACTAAAAACTCCCCTTGTTTCCAACTATGGTGGATAAATTTCTAGATGAATTTCCCAAGAACATTTCAAGGTTACCACCTTTAAGGGAAGTGTATTTTAAAATTGATATTCTAAAGGGGACCAGTCCTATTTCCATTCTGTCTTATAGGATGGAACCAACAGAGTTACGAGAATTGAAATTGTAGTTAGATATGCTGGAATGTAAGTATTTTATTCTTCCAAGTATGTCTCCTTGGCCATCATCTTTTTTTTCATGAAGAATGTATATGTAACTCTTCTGGTATGTGTTTATTATAAAAAGAATAAACATGTTACGATATTGAACAAATATCCACTTCCGTGCATTAATGGAATGTTCCATCAATTTATTGGGAGCTCAGTGTTTCTCCAAGATTGAATTCTGATCAGGATATCACCAATTGTGAGTTCAGAATGAGGATATTCCAATGACTACTTTCAGAAGCAGATATGGACACTACGAATATATATTCATGCTTTTTGGATTAATGAATGAACCATCGATCTTCATGGATTTGATAAATTAGATATTTTAGCGATATGAAGATTATTTTGTTGTGGAATTTGTGGATGATATTTTTTTCTATTCAATGACAAGGGATTATCATGAGGTTCACTTGTAAACAGTGTTACAAATCTTGAGAGATCATAATTTGTTTTCCAAATTATCAAAGTGTGATTTCTGTAAACAGGGAAGTATGTTTCCTTAGCCATTTCATTTCTGAGTTAGGAATTTATTTTGATCCTGAAATGTTAGAAGTCATTATCTCATGGTAACCACTGATGAATGTGTTTGTGATACTAAGTTTTCATGGTCTAGCTGGTTAATACCAACACTTTTTGTATGATTTCTCATGACTAGCTTCACCAATGAATTCTCTGACTAAGAAGAATTCACTCTTCTGATTGACGGAAGAATGTCAGAAATCCTTTTAGGAACTAAATGTTCGACATACGTCGGAACCTATCATGATCTTTCCAAAATCAGGAAAAGTGTACATGGTGTATCGTGATGCTTCAGGATTAGGTTTGGGTTATGTTCTAATGAAATGAGATATTGTGTTTTCTTAGGGATCATGGTAGTTGATAGTTCATGAGAAAAATTACCAAACATGTGATTTGGAGTTGGCTGCAGTTGTCCATGATTTGAAAACATGGATACATTATCTCTTAGGTGAGAAAATCATAGTGTTTACAAATCCGAATTTCTTGAAACACATTTTCTCGTAGAGAGACTTGAATCTTAGGAAAATGATATGAATGGAGTATCTCCAAATGTTTGACAATGACTTGATGTACATACCTGGAATTTGATATTTGGTGGAAGATTCTTTGAGTAGAAAGCCATATGCTAAGTTAGTGAATGAAGCTTTAGATGAATGGAAGTTGATGTTGGTCTTAGCCAACATGCATGGGGAATGTGAATAACAAGGTGATGTTTCTGATTTATGTTCAGCTACACATGTTCCTGATTTAGTAAATATGATCAAAGAAGCACAATCATAAAATGCAGAATGTATGATTGTAAGGTCAAAATTCAATTGTGGGGAGACCATTAAGGGCTGGAAACATAATGGGGGTTTAGTTTTGTGTTTCAGAGATCAGATGGTTTTAGCTATTATTTCACAGGAACAACTCTTTCATGCATATCACCATTCTATATTGGTTTTACATCCAGGTACACAGATGATGTATAAGTCACTGAAGGTGCAGTTTTGGTAGAGCGAAATGAAAATGATGGTGGTCGGGTTCATCTCAAAGTGCTTAACATGTCAACATGATAAAGAAGAGCATCAGAGACCAACTGGTATGTTACAATCATTACGTATACTAGTGTGGAAATGGGATCAGATAGCAATGGATTTTGTTAGAGTTCATCCACGAGCGTTCCGGAAACAGGATTCCATTTGGGTGATAGTGGATCGTTTAACCATGTCGGCCCATTTCATCCCCATTCGTGAAACTCATACTGTCAAAGATAATTCAAAAACCTATATCAGAGAAGTGGTAAAGTGGCATGGTGTACCAGTGTCTATAGTCCTAGATAGATATTTGAGGTTCACATCTCACTTATAGAATTCATTATAGCATGCCCTTGGGACTCAATTGACTTTGAGCACGACGTATCTTCCTCAGACGGATGGGAAATTCGAGCGGATGATACAAACATTGGAAGATATTTTGTGGGATTATGTAATGGATTTTGGTGGATAATGGGAAAATCATGTACCCTTGTTGGAGTTCTCATACAATAATAGCTATCAAGACTGAATAAGAATGGCTCCGTTTGAACCCTTGTATGGGCGTCCATGTGGTTCTCCACTATGCTGGGTGGAAACCGGTGAAACATCACAAGTGGGGCCGAGCCTTTTCCAAGATACAATGGATAAGATTCAGTTGATTTGAAAGAGGATGGAGACAACTAAGAGTCGTTATAAATCTTATCCAGATCACCGTCGAAGACTGTTTTCGTTCATTGTGAGTGATCATGTCTTCTTGAGGATTTCTCCAAGGCTTGGACACAATCCATTCGGGAATCAGGGAAAGTTATCTCTTAGATACATTGACCATTTTGAGATACTAGAACAGGTTGGAGAGCTGGAATATTAGTTGGCATTACCACCACTGTTTAGTACGGTGCATAATGTGTTCCATGTATCTCAGTTGAAAAAGTATCAGCCTTATCCTGACCATATGATCAGATGGGATCACGTTGACCTAGAGTCGGATGCTTCGTTGATACATATACTGTTACAGATTGTGGATAGACCATTGAATGTCTTGCGTGAAAAAATCATCGGTCTAGTGCGGGTTTTATGGAATCATGGTCATATTCAGGAAGAGACTTGGGAACATGGAAGGGCAATGATAAAGCAGTGGTTGGAACAATTTCATCTAGGTGAAGGTTTTATAAATTTCGAGGATGGAAAGACCAATGGTGGGGAGAATTTAGTTCCCATGGTTTCTGGTATGTAACCCTCACTTGATGATTTTTACAGTTTTAATGTTATGGGTGACGAATGGGAGAGTCGAGAGAATATGGAATGATGTTTTGAGGAAAAGGGGAAGTCTCATAGGTGGTGCACATTTTGTCTAAACCGTGCAGCCAAAACATGCATAGATGGTCATGGAGGAGGTATGTTCCACATGGTGGTGAACATTTTTCCTAACCGTGCAGCCAAACCATGCGAGAAGGGCAGTCGAGGTAGTAGCTAACGCACAGTTTGCACACTGTTTTTCAAACTGTGTGAAATAACCATGGATGCACTTAAATGAGATCCTTAAATTGTTTATCTCATGTGTTTTCGATTTTATATTCCACTTTTAAGTTTCTAGGCTTCACTAACTCAGGATTTTGGTTCTGCTAAGGTCATGGAAGGTTCTCCCATCATTTCATAGTTGATCTGAAGGCTTCTCTTGGCTAATCGTTGCCGGATTCTTGAGGTATGTAATCATTTATTATTGGTTTCTTATATCTACATGGATATAATTGTCCTTTTCTCTCAGTTTCACAGATCTATGCATGTTATGGGTAGATCTATTTGTGTGGATGCCAAATATAATGTGTTTTTCCCAGGTTGTGTTAAGAGATGAGATCTAAGGAGAATTCATGGTGAATAGACCCGGGTTTCTTGAGCGTTCATGGATTGATGTGGTTTTCATCAAATCCCTTGAGGTAAGAGGCTTCACTCTCAAATCCTCTTGATAGAATTGATTGGATTAGATCCAAATTGGTGTATTTGATTTTATTTGATTGTAAAAAGAATTTAATAAATCTTTTTTAGTGATGATTTATGGTTTTGATGAGATTGTGAAGTCATAGTGAAATTTTTTAAAATGTGATTTGTCTTGTTGAATTTAAATTGTTGATTTAAAATTATAGATTAGATGAAATTTTAGATGGTTTGATGAAAAGTGGGTTTTCAGTAAAAAGGGTGTTTTATTGAAATGGTTTGAGATTGAAAGGACTTTTATGGAATTAGTTTTCAATAAAAAGGGAGTTTTATTTAAATGGTTTGGAATTTAAATGGATTAGAATTGAAATGGTTTTAGTGGAAATGGTTTTCAAAAAAATGGTTTTTTATTGAAAGGTTGTTTTGGGTTGATTGATTGGAATATTTGGTTTGGGTTCATGTTTCATGTACGAGGCTTGGTTGAAATAGGACCTTGTTCTCGGTTCCAGATGTTTAATGAAAAATGGTAACTATATGTACGAGGATTGGTTGAGATATGACCTTGTGCTCTTTGAAAAAGGTGTAATGGAACATGGGAAACAATTACCTTATGACGACTTGGTAGATCAATGAGAAACCGCCCATTAGTATGGAACTGTCATAACCTATCATACATGATTGTTATCATGGGTTGTGGAATTGATGGGTATGCCAAAAAGGATATTGTGAAATGGTTCTAATGTTTTTTTGGTTATTGTTTTTGAAAAAATAACTTTCTAGAGAATTGGTTTCAGTTTCTCTTAGAATGCATTTGGTTGTGAATGGTTTTTGAAACTTGTTTATATGTAGTTATTAACTGCTTTTGAGAAACTTTTTTATATAAACTGTTATTATATAAATGTATCTAACTCTTCTATCCTAGTGGTGTGAGTAGGGAAGTCCCGGGGGAAACTTTACTGAGTTTTATACTCACCCATGCTTTGGCCCTTTTGTGCTTTTGCAGATGTCATGTTCTGGGAGACAGGTAAAGGTAATGCATCTTATTGGTAGTGGATCGTGGAGATTCTTGGTAGATCTTGTGTGGATTGGAGCTTGAGGAGCACTGAGTCTTAGTGTATTTTGAGAGTCTTGAGTTGTTTTTCTGTTGTTCACATTGATAGTTCGTTTGGCCTTCCGTTGTTCTGTACTCTGATGTGGTTTGACATAAATGAAGTGTGTTTAGTTGTCTTTCAATTTTTCATGCATCATATAGTGAATGTTTGGGTTTGGTTGGTAGGTTTACTGGGTTATTTATTAAAGGGTAAATCATCCCCCAGTTATACGTGAAACCCATCAGCATTTATTTCCAGCCTTTGGCGCCTTGGGGATGTCACTAAAGGTTATTAATGACTCATTGAGATCTCAATCCAATGTGAATTGGCGGGTCATTACAGCGTGTCGGCCTGTTGGTAGGTAGTATGTTTTTATCAAGTACACAATGTGTACTATTTGTACACGTTGCATAGAGGGGATATGTATGGGTATATACATTGCGTGTTTTGGATATCCATCATGTAGAGATGTACCTACCCTGTACCACCTAGGTACATGCAAGGGAGAGACATGTGAAGCTTATTTGTACTCCTGATTATCTATCTGAACTCTGTTTTGATCGATCTTGGATGTGTTAGAACCCCCTTGGCAAGGCCTTTATTCCACCTAGGCAGTTCTTCATGATTTCTGTTCTATGATGAGTTATTGGGGATTGAGAAGCTTTTATTTTGTTTGTAGATCTAAAGAGTTTTAGATCTAATTGTAGTCTTTTATCGAAGGAGTATCATTGTACGAGTCTTGGGTAGGTGTTAAATAACACTTTCTGTGTTTTTGTGGTCATTTGGGTGGAGTGGCCGACTGTGTGTTTTTTTATTTTTAACTAGGATCTATATTACTTTCTAGAACATATTTAATTAATTGTTATACACTCGGGATGCCTTTGGGCTTGCCCTATTTCCTATACATATTGAGCAAGGATGTGCGAGTGGTCGACGTTTATTAGGACATTTTTTCCTGGGGTGAAAAAATGGTTATAATTGGTCTTCCTTGATTAAAAATTTGTATGTTTAATCTCGTGAAGCATTATTACATTGTTTAGGGGCATTCAAGAACATATTTCTATAGTTTGATAATCATTGGGATAATGCAATTCAACTATTTTGATTGTCTTTCAGGTTTATGTGATTTGATTAAATGTGTTATATAAGTAATTTATTAATTTCATATGATGGAGCCTTTGGTTAGTGTTTGGAATGGCCTAGATATTTCTTGAGTGATTTTGATCACTACATAGGGTCGGTCCTGATTACATTGGGTGGTTTTTACCACTATATTGTGTGTCATGGACATCGGGTTTGAGGAAGTGTGACCGTCAGGTTGGGCATAGCCCGAGTAACTTGGATGGAAATGCCATCAGATACTGAGCGACATGGTCGTAGGGTCAAAAGGTGCAAGAGATGTTGTGGCTTGGATACTTTTTTTTGATTACCACTCACCCAGATACTTGAGTAGTGTTCACACATTGAGACTCTATTATGAGGTGGTTTTGACCACTCTTGTGGGTAAAGGCCCCTATAAGTTACGGTGTAGGTACTAATGGTTTGTCTTTCTTGCCTTAGGAAGACACATGGAAGGTGAGAAGACTACAAGGGGATAACCTTTATACTCTTGTGTTTGGGGAAGAGGCGCATGATTATTTGATGGCATACATCGTTGTCCCTCCGATTACATTTTTTGAGTGAAGACATTGATGTTCCATCGTTTACGTAATTTGAGGGAGACATCAATGTCCTTCCAGTTACTTTATTTGATTAAGGACATCGTTGTCCCTCTGTTTACATATTTGAGGATAGATGTCATTGTTCCTCTGAGTTAATTCTTCATGGGTGTTCCATCGGGATGTTGGTACTTGATAAATTCTGAGACAGGGGGCACTTGGTGCTGAGTCACATTATAGAGATTTTGGCATTGGTCAACGTTGGTGAAACTCCATTGTGGATGCTGAGAAGAAATTGAGTTTTTGTTTGTTTGAGTTCATTGTATCATTTATTTTATTCTATAAAACTGTATTATTTCATAAAAACATATATTTTGTATATATTGTTCGGTCGTATCCTAATGAGGTTCGTCTCACACCCTGCATGGGAACTTTGGACAACGTCAAGACTTTATTGAATTACATGCAAGAAAGAGGTCACCATTAGGAGTTGGAGTACATTAGCTGTATCATGGATATGGTGTGTACCTTTAGGTCTTGTGTATCATGATTTTACATTGTTTTTTATTTCATGTATCAATATTTTGACCTAGTAAACGTAGATATAGTAGGTTAGATGTCGGCACCTTTTATATATTGACTTGCTATAGATACATGCTTGGTTTTATAGTAGTTGTTACTAGTGGTACAACATTCTATTGTGTTTACTTTCTACTGCACATGTATATATATTTTATCCACTGTTTATTGATATTGGATATGGTTATGCTCCACTGGTCTTATTCGAGTCTGCTAAGTCATTTACTTCTGCTGTATGTGATTTATCACTGCTCAGATCAGTACCATTATTATCCACTGAGAGGGTATAATCTCTCCACTCTACACATCAGACTCTCGCTGCTAGTCGACAAAATTTATCATTCTGGGAGGAACACCTAAGGTAGTCACACCTTACATGTTAAGCACAGTTTGGGTGGCTATTCGGGTTCAGGTCGTTAAAAGTTTTATCAGATGAGTTCTTGATAGGTATTTAGTAATAGTATATTGATGGATACTAATGGGCATGAATCTTATCTTTTAATTTCTGTTGGTTTTACTATTTAGGATATCGTAGACTATAGACAGTTTGTTACTTGAACTAAGTCTCTAGCTTGTGCTTGGGTGCCTGCAGCCCCATGTATGAGTGATGGACCATGTTTCCTTGGGTAGGAATTGTAGTTATGATTTCAATCAGATTACACTTTATATGCTTTTTATCTCGATGGCCCACATGGTTTGTGATTTTATTTAATGTGATATGTAACCCTTAACCCGGTACAGTAACAGAGGATTGGACCATGGCATTGTATGGAAAGAGGTGATTTTTGAGTTTTTTATATAATATTTTTCAGGGTATTTCAATTTCATAACTTGTATGCTTTTTGAAGTAATAATTCCATTGGAATAATATCAACATCCATGATTTGTTTTCTTTTGAAATGTGAATATGGAAATTCATGATAAAACTGCTTATTTATTGTAATATGTTATGCCATTCTTTACCTATTTGTTGAATTACATGTTACAAGGTATTTGGTAATGAGTCTTGTACGAGTAGGCAGGTAATATGGTCAAGGTGATTTTGATCACCAAGATTGGGCGAGTTGATCATCGGTTTGAGGCATCATTGGTTGTTAGGAAAAGCATGGAAAGAGGTAATTTGGAAGCTTGTATCTATTAGTTGTTGGCATGGAGGCAATGCGACCGGATAGTTATGGGCATGGGTTGTGGTGGGGGAGAGTAAGGGTTGTAGTTATGTGCTTCCTTTTACAGATTTTTCATAACTGCTTGAATATATTTTAATATATATATATATATATATATTGTGGGATGTTTTCCCAGTTATAGTATTCAGCTGGTTTTTCTTATAAGACTTGATGGGGCGTTAGGCAGGTGGTGATACAGTGACGCTGGTGCAAAAACAGGTCCATGATTTGGTGCATTAAGAGCATGAAACATAGGTATCTGCTTAGGGATATGATCAGGTTCAGGATCCAGTGTATGGAGGACATCAAACATGTCAAGAAGAGTTTGGGACATGGATCTAAGAGAATCTCCAAGCAAGCCTTGTACGTGTCTTGTGGGTAATTTACAGAGGTGTGATGGGTACAAATCCATCTATGGAATATCTGACGTGGGAGTTCCAGTCACTACACCAGAAACGTTTTTAGGGTGAGAGTGATCTGTTGGTGGTTGATAATAGATTATAGAGCATGATGATTATCATTGAGCATCTCGAGACACTTCCATGATGGAGGGTCTTGCTGGAGATGTACATGCTGTGAGGACTGGAAATGTGCTGGTGGGATGTGCATGTTCTGGTTCATAGTCACAAATTTATATCATGGAAAACATCAAGGAAATGTTCTTTGAGAAATTTTACCTAAAGACACTGAGGTCAGAGAAAGATCAGGAGTTCTTCATCCTTCGACAGGGATACATGTCAGTCATGCGCTATGCCACTACTTTCACTGAGCTGTCTCGCTTTGTACCTAGTATGGAAAGCGATAATGCAGTAAGGGTGAGTCACATTGAGGATGGATTCCAAGACACCATTCGAGTCCAGGAGAACATCTTCATGATGGGTTCATTTTCATAGGTGGTGAATCAAGTACTCTTAGTAGAGGAAAACTAGCGGGATATGGCTCTAGGTTGGTAGGGAAACAACTTCAGGTGATGGTTTGGATATCAAGAAGAGAGGATGATATGATTTACAAATGTGCAGTCAGGACAATGAATCTTCTAGTCCAACTCGTAGTAGTTATTTAGTGGGTTTATTTCAATTGGTACAACCATGGAATGTCTGGACAGAGTGTGATAAACCTCTAAAAGAGTTTCATGCATGTGGATAGGTTGTGCATCTCAATCTGTTTGGCAGGAAACCTTCTCAGATGGATGATAATATGGGACCATGAAAGACAATGGCATATAGAGTTGGATCATGTTCAGTACCAAGAGTGCGTAGCCGAGTAACAACTTCACATGGAGGATGTGACAGAGATTGTGGTACCCAGATGAGTGGTCAGTATTCAGTGACCAGAGTAGCACTACAGGAAAGTCCATCATCAGTCGGTCATTTTTCAGGTTAGGTGAATTCCGCGGAACTACCAAAGGCTAATCAGGCCAGTGAGCCAACGATGGTTATTAGTACACAGCAGTTGTGGCTATGATATGTTTTTCGTTTTACTTGTTTTGGCATGGTCGTTTTGTGGAATGTCTTCATTGAGTAAATGAGATGCAATGAATTTATGTAGACTGGCTAGATGCGGGTCAGTGAGTTTGACCCCATATCGAGTGTGTGATATATATATATATATATATATATATATATATATATATATATATATTTGAAATGTGTATCATCATGATCATCGAGGATGAGTATTACTCGTGGTTTCATGGGCATCTGGGCATCGAGGATGTTGATACCTGAAGAGCTATAAACAAGGTCCATTTTTAGCATTCATGTGATGGTGGACCTCATGAGGTCGGACACCGGTGTTTTTAAAAATATGTTTGGGTGTCGTAAATGAATCGGGAGAACCAATGATGTGTAGGTATGATGATGTGTCACAAGTGGACTATGGGTCTGGAAACATGTTAGTGAACCAATAAATGATTTGAGTTTTGTAGTGTTCAGACCAAGTAAGGCTATTCGTAATTTGGGGATCCCGTTGAGGAATTTACCTAGGAATTTTATGACTGGGGTATTTTGGGATACATTGATTGGGGGATGTTTTGTGCCATATCTGTGTTTTATTTGATAGCTGGAAGACAATATATATTAAGGTGGGGTGATTGTAAGAACCTGAGTTTTTAGAACAGGTGAAAATCCTGAGCCTGTTTGAATGTTTGACTTGTTTCTGAGAAAACTGGGAAAATCTGGGATGTTCTTGAAATTTCTAGATTACACACCATGCACATTAAGTACACACCATGTACCTTTGTTCTTATGTGATGTTCTTACATTCCATGTAGGTAGGTTTTACGGTAGAATGTTTTTCTCAAGTACACACGGTGTACAATTTTCACAAGCCATGTAGAGGGTCCATGTATGGGGATATAAATGGCATGTTGGAGATGTATGTCGTGTAAATAAGTTCACATTGTGTAGTCAGTCTCTAATTCTGTAGAGAAATATCACCCATCATATGAACTGTAAAATGATACACAACAAGTCCTCATACATACACGCCATGTATTTTCTATTTTTTGGCTAAAATTTGTAGTAGAATCATTTTGAGACAAAAACTCAAAACCTCAACGGGTTTGACAGGGGATAGCCAGCCAGAGATGATTTTTTCTCTCAGTAATTCAATTGAACTCTGTTTTGATCGGTGTCTGATGTGTTAGAAACCCCATGATATGTCCTTGATTCCTCTTGTGTAGTTCTTCATTATTTCAGTTCTAAGACATGTTATTGGGATTTGAGTGGTTTTGATTATTTTGTATATCTACCACGTTTTAGACCTCATTGGAGGCTTTTATAGAAGTACTATCATCGTATAGGTCCCATGCAAGTTGTTCAAAACTCCTTTATTGTTTTTTTGTGGTCAATTGGGAGGCACGGCCTTCGGTGTTTTTTGGGTATTTTTGAGCTGAAAACATTTTATATACAACTACATATTGAATTAATTGTTAGATAGTAGGGATGAATTTGGGAATGCCCTATTGCCTATATTTCTTGAGCAAGGCTGCACGAGAGGCGGATGATCATTTGGACAATTTTTTCTCGGGTATCAAAATGATTATAAGTGGTCTTCCTTGATTAATAATTGTTATGTTTAATCTGGTAAATCATGATTACATTGCTTAGAGGCATTCAAGACCTCAGTGTGGTTGTTTGATAATAACCAGGCTAGTATAATTCAACTTTTTAGATTGTTTTTTATGTTTATGTGATTTTTTTAATTGTGTTATATATGTAATTTATTAATTGAATATGATGGAACCTTTGGGATATGTTGGGCATAGCCCCGATATTTCTTAAGTTTTGTTGATCACCGGTCGGGCATGGATCAAATTACTTTTGGTTGTTTTGACTATGGAATTGTGCATCATTGACATAGGGATTGTGGTAGTGCGACTGTCAGGTTGGGAATGTCCTGGGATACATGAATGGAAAGGCCATCAGAAACTGATGAACATTTTCATCGGGGCATGAGATGCCAGAGATTTTGTGGTTTGGGTACTATTTTGGTGATTACGGCTCACCTGGAACATTGAGTAGTGTTCACATAGAGAGACTTTTTGATGATGTGGTTTTGAACACATGTGTGGGTAGAGGCCCTAGTTAGTTGTGTTTTAGGTACTAATGGCTTAGTGGTGAATTATATATGATCCACGTGAAAGGTGATAATCATTTAGGGCGTAGAATTGAGGCTCTAGTGTTGGGGTTATAGGCTCACCATTATTTGAGGGCAGACATCGATGTCCCTCTAGTTACATTATTTGAGGCCAGACATCGATGATCCTCCTGTTACATAATTTTAGGGAAGACATCCATGTCCTTCTGGTTACTTTATTTGAGGGAAGACATCATTGTCCATCTTGTTAGTTATTTGAGGAAAGACATCATTGTTATCCGAGTTACTACTTCATGGTCATGCCCCCAGGATGTCAGTGCTTCAGACATGCGGTGTGATGTGGAACATGGTTTCATGTTACATGACATTGATTCCAGCATTGGCCAAAGCAGCTGATACTCTATGGTGGATACTAAGCACCATTGGAGTTTGTGTTTGTTTGTGTGCATCATTATGTTTATTGTTTTATTTTATAATATCATTCCTACATAAACACTTATATTACGTACTCACCATGGGGTGGTATCCAACTGAGATTCTTCTTTTACCTTACACGGTCCCTTCAGGGTGCATGCAACGTTAATTCGAATTATGTGAAAGAAAGAGGTCAGTTTCATAAGCGGGACTGCTTTAGCTTTTGCATGGAGGTGGTATAGACCTTGAGGTCTTTTCTAGCTTGAGTTTACACTGTTTTCATTATTTCCTGTATCAGTATCCTTACATTATTATTGTAGCTACATTTAATTAGCCATTAACGCATTTTATATATTTACAATTTTTAGATGCATGATTGCCTGTCTAGTAGTTGTTACCAGTGGTTTATCATGGTGTTGTGAATACTTTCTACTGCACTTTTCTATATATTTCTTCCACTTATTATTGATATTTTATATGCTTCCACTCTGCGGGTCTGGTTTAAGTCTACTGAGCCATTTACTTCTTCTGGATTTCATTTAAAATTGCACAGTCCAATACCATTATTATCCTTCAAGAGGGTATAAACTCCCCACTATACCCATCAGACCCTTGTTTCTAGTCGGCAACCATTGATATTCAGGGAGGTGTGCATAAGGTAGTAACACTTGGCCCGTTTAGCACTGTTCAGGTGGCTGTTCGAGTCTGGGTCATTACAACCGCACACAATTGGTGATATTTATATTTATATTTAAAATAATAATATTATAAATATTATAGTATTATCATTATATAATGTGAAAAAATTTATTCACTCCTTTCCATAATAATTTCTCAAAAATGGAAATGTTACTCATGCATTGGAACAACCTACCATCTCATTGATTTTATGAGACTTCAATGATCAAAATTTTTATTCATGATAGGTATAAAAAATATAATTGATATTGATATATTATATTAATTTATTATTATTACACTATTGATAATGTTACCATGACCAAAGTATGATGAAAAATCATACAAATTAAAACATACATAAAAAAAAGTTATTTCCCAAAACATAAATTTAACATGGAATTTATAATTAATTCGTAATTTATGGTCATATTCATGTAATATATGAAATTATATATTTTATTTTTGTTAATTAATTGATGTTTACTAGACATATAATTTTTATACAATAGTTTCTAATGTGTATGAAGTATTTTGAGAGTTATGTTTTGGGATTTACCTTATACTTGTGTACTTCAATTGGTAACATTTCATATACCCCAAATATTTATTTTATGTGGAGTTTGTAATTACCGTGACTTTTATTATGATCATTCTAATGAAAATTAATAGATTTTATATATTATATTTTGGATCCCCATTTAATGGGGTTTATGGGTCAAACCGATCCAAAATGGTAAGGATTCCCAGTCCGTCCTTTATTTCATAGAGACATATGAAAATTCACAAATTTTGCCTTTTATGGGGAGTATATATTGAACCTCTCACATGTTATATCATGAATCTCCATATTTTCATGAAATATTGAGTTTAATTTAATTTTAATAATTCATGTTTCATATGATTCAACTTTATGGAAGTGGTAAGGGTATTATGTTGTAATATTATTATTTATCTAGATTACTCGTGATTATGATTTTAATGATGAAATATTATGGACTATCTATCATGAAACTCTTGATTTTTATTGTCATTTTCTTATTTCAGATGAATTAAAGATAATATTTCATTATCATCTCTTCAGGTAATTAATATTCCAAAATATCAAATTGTCATCCTTATTTATCTCTTTAGACAAAAACCATTATTTCATTAGAAACCTAGTTTTTTAAATTTTTATCAGTATTTTTTAAATTATTCAAATGATTTATGGATAAAATCATTATCCCCATTTTATTTTTCACAAAATTATATGATAAGAATATTCATGATGTATTCCAAAATAGAAATTATTTCTTTTATCTAAAATATTGAAGAGGTATTAGTCTTAAACAATACAGAAAGGAAAAAATTACACACCATCATTGAAATTATTTTATTTGGATCATAAATTAAATATTTTCTGGGTTATTTTTATGTTCGTTGTTACTTTTCAAAATGATTTTCCTTTTAAAAATAAATCTTTTGATGTTTATTTTTCATTACTAAGGATATATTACAAGGATTTTTTATTACTATTTCTCTATATGAATTATTTTTATGATGTGAAGAACCTTACAAAACACATATATATATACAACGGGTTATTACATAAAAAAATTCATATGAAACCCTTTTATTTTAAATGGATTAATTTATGATTAAAATAATATATGTCTTTGAAAAAAAAATATTTTACATTGGTTATAAATTGATGAAATTTTTATGGAATGCAATCCCTTAGATGTATTCTAATTTAATGAACATTTATGATCTTATGGAATATGATTGTATGATTTTGATTATGTTATCGTTTGGTCCTATATATATCCCTTCAATGCATTGGTTTAATTTAGATAAGACATGTGTAAATGTGTTATGCATAAAATTTATTAAATGTTCACAACGTTATGAAAGAAAGTAATTATAGGTTTACAAATTTATGTGAGAAAATAATTACAATATCATACAGTAACTCATAAATTACAATATGTGTTAACTATTTTTCATTTGAACTTGTCTTCCATGTACATAATGTTTTTGGTGGACCTAGTGGTACATACATAAGTTTTTTTAGTGGAATGATTTCATGTCCATAACATAATGAATACTCGTATTTTAAATTTTTACATGTTTAATTTTTTAATAAGCTAATGTGTATGAAAATACTACATATATTATGCCAATGTTTTCCTTTATTTGATCACGTAATTTTCTTTCAACATGATTCATATCTAATGAACTAATAAACGTAATGAAATCAATAAATATTTATCCTTATTTAATGTTGGGTATGGTTTTAAATTCTTAATATAGTATTCTCATAGCCTTATATTCATGTTATTCATAGATATTTCCCTTGATTATAATTATTAAGCATCTTGGACCACCATTTTTATGCATCACTTCCCCATATTAGTAAGAATGTATTATTAGTATGGTATGATTGTGATGAAACTAAATGGTAATATATTCATGAGACATGTTGGATATATTTCACCAAATTAGAAGACATTGAGCCTATTATAAAAATATACAAAAATCTTACAGTCCTCAAGAACATGTTCTATAATTTATTTAATTCTCATATAAAAGTTTTGTAATATCTATGTATGAAAAGGCTAGGTTTCCATATTGGATTCTAGAATTTATCATCACTATCATATTAAACAATTCATATAATAGTAATTTTGACATATTATTGAAGAAATATTGAGTTCATAATATGTTTTATATACACTACCATCCTCAATAAAATAGAATGGATGAGTTGTTCAATAGATAGGTAAAACATATGTTAAAAAACTATCAACTATTATCAAAAATTTTAGTGTTTTATAATTGATGATACTCCTTGTGCAATGACCCAAGCATTAATCAGGATAATTTAACCCTTTTAATGTTTTTAATATATTATTATTAAAATAATACATTATAGAGACTATAATAAAATAATTATAAATGAAGAATTAATTAAATTGTAAGCATTTCTATAATTTTCGGAACCAATAGAAATGAAATAGTATCTTTAACATAAGAGTAGTAATGTGACCATTAATAATATTACACTGAAAAATGTAATATTATCCTCACCAATGAATGTATTAATAATTTTTATGAAATCTAATAAATGAAAATATGGTATTCTTATATCATAGTATATATAAGTAAGAACATTAAAAATTTATAATAATGTATTTTTATTTTTTTAATTCAAAAAATACTTCAGTTAAATTTTATGATAAATTATATATATTTAATGATCATTAGTATTCATAATCAATATCCATAGATTATCATATTGATATTTTGTGGTTTTATGAGTATTTTATTAGATCTTATGTAATTTATCAATGTGTCTTATATGCCAGAGGTATTTCTAAATTTTTATAATAATAGTTATTTAAAATAAAAATTAAATTACTTATATTTAGATAATTATTTTCATGAAATTAGGATCATTTTTTAGATCTACATGTATAAAATATGCTAGGGAGTTTTTTTTTGAATTTTTATAAAATACTTAATTTTTGATGAATTGTGAATACAATAATTGACTATAAAATCTATATACATCAATTTTGAAGTCATAGATGATATAAGGATCATTTGATCCAAAATTCCAGAAAAATAATTCATTATTCAGATATTTTTTAGATAAATATCAATCTATTCATAGTCTTTATCAATAAGAGTAATCGAATTAATATAATAATGGGAAAACAATCCTTTCCTCAACTATAAATACCTCCTCTCAACCACTCTTCTCCTCACACCTCCCTGTAACACCCTGAGATTTTATGAAAAATGTTCTTTTTAATTTCATTAATGTCTTGTGTCGTACATACACCAAATGGGTCTTTCACAACACATATCGCTGACTTTTCTTGCATTACACGCAATCACGACCTTCCATGATAGCTTGTGTTGTATGCAATACCGAGTTTCGCTAAACAACGATGTGTTATATAAACTAGCCGTTATGAATAGTAATACCCATTTTTTTAAATTTTATAAATTTAATCATTCAAAATGGACTTCAATTTTGGATTCATAATATCAAAATTATCCTAGGGTGATGTTTTGGTTTTTTTCTGAAAAATTTCAATTTTTGATGAATAGTGATAACACTGGTTACTATTCAAAAACCGACTTTTATTGAAATAATTATTAATTTTATTTAAATTTATTTTTGGTCAAAATTGATAGATAATACCTATATACATTTAATTTATTTCAGTGGAGTCATTTTATAATAATTTTACATATATAAAAATTTTGTTGATCTTTACACTGTCTTTTACCCACCTCCTATGAGAATATGCAAATTAACATAAAACATAATTTTACCACTTTTTTGAGTGGAATTTCGAAAATCCGAGAGACACAGTTAATATCAAGGACTAAAATGTGGTTCAATGAGATGAAAACATTTTTTGGTAAATAGTAACTTTTTAATTTATTTTACCACAGTTAAAAGTAAATAGGGTAATTAAGAGTAAAAATGATATTATTATGACTCTAACACATGCCCTAATTCTATTGGATATGTGTAATTCGACCAAAAACAACAATAGGAATAAAATATGAATATTTAGGCCCACTTGGATTATATTAGGACATTTATTATTAATTTATTTAAATAAGGGTTAAAATAGTTAAAATCAATGTTTAATGACTAAATCATTTTTAATATAGGGTAATACATAAGATAAATTATACTATAAATATTCATTAGAAAGATAAAAATATTTACTAAATAATGGTATTTTATTTAAAATTTTTAGACATTAATTATTTTAATTCATTTATGACACAATCCTAATGCCGTAATTATCTTATTAATGAAATTTTGACATAAGTGATGATATAAATACCCAAAAAATGTAATTTGAGACTTTTTATGAATTCCACTAATTTTCAAGGTTAATATGACAAGTTAATATTGATTTATTTAACTTTTTTAGAACTAATCATTCTGTTATGATTTTCACAAAAATCAATTACCAAATAGTGTCAAAATTGACATAAAATAGTTTATAAAACAAATATTATATTATTAATTGTTATTTTATTCCTAAAAATATATGGTTCGTCCAAATTACTTAAATAAGGATATATATTAATAATAAACATCATGGTGTTAGTTTGGCTTGTTATAGAAATTTAATTAACCTTATAGTGTAAGAAAACAAAATGACACGGTAAAAGTAAAATTATTTAACTTACAATTAAATCTAAATGAAAAGGTTAAAATTGAACCCTAAACTTGTCTAAATTCTATTTGATGAGAGGATTTCGACCCATACACACTTTTTCTTAGAAATAAATTAATTTGGAGTTATTAATAACCGAATATGACTGTTTCCGAAGCTTTCTCCGGGGCGCGCGAGCATCCGTCCGTGGAGGGCGCGCTGCTTGTTGCCCCACATTCCCTCTTTCCAAAGGCGGGCGGCATTCATTCCATGTTCAGGTACGTTTTCTCCTTGATCGAAACGGGATGATGGGATGTCGGTTCTTCCTTCTGTGGATTCCTCTTGAGAACTCATCACCTTGTCTGGGTCTCCCTCATAGATTTAATACGGTGTTCGTGAATCTCATTCCCGGTGCCATATCTTCATGGATGCTGGTTATTTACACTACTTCCGTCATGATATTCCATGGGTTCATGACATGGTAGCGGCCTTCGGTCGGAGTAGACGGCAACATCAGGCATGTCAGGGCGTCTCTGTGTGCATGGACATTGGGGAACCTGTATTTGAGGTTTTCCACAGCTTCCCGTGTTTAACACAGGGTATGCAGCATGTTTAACGTCTTGCGAAGACGGTTACACCAAAGGCGTGTCATCCGAGGTTTTCCTCAGGCATCTCGTGTTTGTCACGAGGTAGGCTGTGAGTTTAACGTCTTGCGGAGATGGTATGAGGGTTATCAGAACGTCCCATAGAGACGGATCAGATTGGTATATCCCTAGGAGGGAACTCCTAGAAGGTTTACCAAGGGGATGGATCAGAACGCCCAATGAGGATGGATCTGAGGTGGTGCACCCCATGGAGGGGAGATGTCACACCGTAATGGCTGATCTGAACACCACTGAGGGCGGATCAAGGGAAGTGCACCCCAGGATGGTGTACATTACCATTGGTTGGGATTGAACCTCTGGGAGGATTACTACGTACCATGTGTAGAGGATAGGGATCAAAACCCACTTAGATTGAAGGGGTGATGAATCGGGGTGTTCACAAAAGACAACTACCCAGAGATATGCTGGGGCTTACGCATGGAATGCGGCCCATGCGCCGATAGAAGCAGCGAGGAGGTGGATGGCATGATCCCACCAGGATGTGGCGGCCCTGGTGAGAATCAGAATGGTTGATGGATGGATGAATGAAGTGGAGGGGAAGTGAAATTGGACCATCGCAGGGGTGATGGTGAAGTTGGTCTTGATCCTTGATGAGGCTTCCTACGTATCCTCGTGGCAGGGAATAAAAGTCTATATAGTTCGGGAAGGCTCCGGTGAACCGACGTGAAGGTGGACCTTGGCCCAATGAATGTCGTCAGCGAACCAATGTGAAGGTGGACCTTGGACCGAGGGGGGGGGGGGGCATTGTCAGCGTACCGACGTGAAGGTGGACCTTGATCCGATGAGTGGTGGGCTTGAACCTCTGGAAGTCTTCCTATGTACCACGCCTTGACATGGATCAAAGACCTCATAGTTCAAAGGGTTTCATCGGTGAGACGACGTGAAAGCAAACCCATGGGTCCACTAGTGGTGGGCTTGAACCTTGGGAAGGTTTCCTACGTACCATTCCTTGACATGGATCAAAGTCCTCATAGTTCAAAGAGTTGATAAAATACACTTTAACGTCATACGGGACGACAGTGAACCCTGACGTGAATAAACGACGGGCGGTGGGTGTCGGTGAACCGACGTAAATGAGGGACCTTGGTCCGATGGGAGATGGGCGTGAACCCTTGGGAGGATTCCTACGTACCATGCCTTAACATGGATCAAAGTCATCGTAGTTCAGATTGAAAATGGGGACTTGGCACACCAACAAGGAGATGGTCAGGGCCAATGATTGTTGGGCTTCAACCTCAGGGAGGCTTACTACGTACCATGCCTTGACACGGATCAAAGTCCTCGTAGTTCGGATTGGAGAATACAGTTTAACGTCATGTGGGACAGGGGTGAACCGACGTGAATGAGGTCGGAATGACCGGATGGTGGGTGGACTTGAACCTCAGGAAGGCTTCCTACGTACCATTCCTTTACATGGATCAAAGACCTCGTATTTCATAAGGGACATTGTCGACGAACCGACGTAAAGGTGGACCTTGGTCCAATGAGTGGTGAGCTTGAACCTCTGGAAGGCTTCCTACATACCATTCCTTGACATGGATCAAAGACCTCGTAGTTCAGGTGGGAATGGGTGTGCAGTTTAATGTCATACTGGACTAAGGGAGGGGCATACAATTTAACGTCATACTGGACGAGGGAAAAACTCGAAGTGAATGAACAACCGAGCAATGTGGCTTGAACCTCATGGAGGCCTCCTACGTACCATGCCCTGACATGGATCAAAGACCTCGTAGTTCAAATAGGATGAGTCGCAACGGCTTACCATTGGACCAGAATGCAGTTTAACGCCATGCTGGACGGGAATGGGACCTGACGTGAATAGAGGACAGGTGCGTTTGATCCTCATGGAGGCTTCCTACGTACCATGCCTTGACATGGATCAAAGTCCTCGTAGTTCGCTGAGGGTGAGTCGCAACGACTTACCATTAGACCGGAATGCAGTTTAACGTCGTGCTGAACGGGAATGGGACCCGATGTGAATAGATGACAGGTGTGCTTGAACCTCATGGAGGCTTCCTACGTACCATGCCTTGGCATGGATCAAAGTCCCCGTAGTTCGCTGTGGGTGGGGGTCAGGGACAATGCTCACTCTAAGCCCACGTGAGTCATGCTCGGTGTGTGAAACAAGAGGTTTCAAGGACCTGACTATCACGTCGCGAAGGATGCATCCGTGAGAAGCGAAGAGGGGCTTATGCATTAGGAGGCCCATGGTGTTGGGACATACTCCAGTCAAGGAGTTGGTGATGCATAGCTGTATCCATTTACGCAAGAGGAAAACATCTCTAGGGGGGATGTGCAGCCGGGTTGAGGCTTGCTCGATGTGAGATGGGGCAAAAGTGTGCACCCTGCCATGTCTTGACCCGAGGGGAAGATTTTGGCTTTTGATCTGGGCCAACGGGCAAAATTCCCGGGCGTTCCTACGTATCCCATCAGGATGGGAATCAAGCCAAACGTAGTTCTCGAAGGCCATGCAGTTTAGCATCATGCGGTGAGGACGTGGGGGACGTAGAAGAATGGGAGTGGGAACATGGTGCGACCCTTGTGTGAGCGGGGTTGTATGAGCGGGGCTAAGAAAGACTACCCCTTTCTACACAAGGAGCCTTCGAGGAAACTATTCCCAGGGGGAATAGTGGAAGAGAAAATCTCGGGGCTGGGCTCCAGACGAGGTGTCTGAGTGTTCCTACGTATCCCATTGAAATGGGAATCAAGCCATACGTAGTTCTTGAAATACAGTTTAACGTCATGTGGGACAAGGAGCATCTCATTTGGGGATATGTACGGTATGTTGAGTAATCCGACGTGAATGAAGATGTAATCCCATACCATACCGTATAATCCCGCAAGAGGGTAAGTCGGGGAAAACCAGCTTGCGGTTTAACGTCTCGCGGTGAATACGGGGGGCCAGGGGCCCGAGGAGGCCAAGGGGCCTGAAGCTGAACCTCGGTCAAGAAGACCTAACCGGCTTGCAGTTTATCGTCTTTCAATGAGGACAGGGGCCATGGGCCCATGGAGGACAAGGGGCCTGAGGCTGAGCCTCGGTCAGGAAGGCTTGACTGGCTTGCAGTTTAATGTCATGCAATGAGGACGAGGGTTGGGGACCCGAGGAGGCCAAGGGGCCTGAGGCTGAGCCTCGGTCAGGAAGGCCTTACTGGCTTGCAGTTTAACGTCTTGCAATGAGGAAGGGGGAGATCTTAGTTTAAAGTCGTAGATCTCGGACTATTTTGTAGTTTATTGTCTTGTAGGACAAAAATTCAGTTTAAGGTCGTTCAGGACTTTACAGTTTAGGGTCATGTTAAACCATAATGTGCAGTTTAATGTCATGCAGGACCGTTTCATAGTTTATCGTCTTATAGGACGCATATGCAGTTTAAGGTCGTGCAGGACCAACATGCAGTTTAGGGTCGTACAGGACGATAATGACTAGTTTTACATCATTACGGATGAAGACGAACAGTTTTACGTCCTGCAGGACGATGATGCAGTTTAATGCCATGCAGGACGATAATGACCAGTTTTAAGTCATGACGGACGAAGATGAACAGTTTTTCGTCATGCAGGACAATGATGAGCAGTTTTACGTCATGCAGGACGATGATGAGCAGTTTTACGTCATGTAGGACGATAATGATGAACAGTTTTACATCATGCATGACGATGATGAGCAGTTTTACGTCATGCAGGATGATGATGAGCAGTTTTACGTCATGCTGGATGATAATGATGAACAGTTTTACGTCATGCAGGACGATGATGAGCAGTTTTACGTCATGCAGGACGATGATGAGGAGTTTTACGTCATGCAGGACGATTGTGCAGTTTAATGTCATGCAGGACGATTGTGCAGTTTAATGTCATGCAGGACGATAATGATTAGTTTAACGTCATGATGGACAAAGATGAGCAGTTTAACGTCATTTCAGACGATGATGCAGTTTAAAGTCTTGTCGGACGATAATGTGCAGTTTAACGTCCGGACGGAAGAAGATGAACAGTTTTACGTCATGTAGGACGATGGTGAGCAGTTTTACGTCATGACGGACGAAGATGAGCAGTTTTACGTCATGCAGGATGATGATGTAGTTTAATGTCGTGCAGGATGATAATGAGCAGTTTTACATCATGACAGATGAAGATGATCAGTTTTACATCATGCAGGACGATGATGAGCAGTTTTACATCATGCAGGACGATGATGAGCAGTTTTACGTCATGTAGGACGATGATGCAGTTTAAAGTCGTGCAGGACGATAATGAGCAGTTTTACGTCATGACGTACGATGATGAACAGTTTAACATCATGCAGGACGAAAATTGTTATGCATTTTAATGTCATGCAACTTGGACATGGTTTTTATGCAGTTTAACGTCATGCAACTGGGACGTTAAAAAACACAAATTCTGTCGGTAGAGGAATGGTCATCTCTACCCCATTTTGGTGGTTTGGGATGAGGGGGATCTATATGATGGGAATTCCCTAAAATCCCCTGTTCATGAAGATCCGTCCACAAGCTGGTTTCAAGGCCACAGGGAGGACATCTCTGGTTGATGCAACATGGTAGTTGGGATGACACAAAGTGTCGCAAGGGTAGTAGGGATGACTACATTACCTCGACCTATAGGGGCGAAGAAGCCAGGAGTGTCGGTACGACGGGGCGATGGAGCCCGCAAGGCGTGGAAGCCTGGAGCGTCGGTATGATGGGGTGAGGGAGCCCGGAAGGCATGGAGGCCTGGACGTCGGTACGACGGGGCGACAGAGCCTGGAAGGCATGAAGGCCTGGACGTCGGCGCGATGAGGGCGAAGGTGCTCGGAAGGCGTGGAAGCCTAGACGTCGGCGCGATGAGGGCGAAGGTTCCCAGAAGTGGTGGAAGCCTAGACATCAGTGCGACGTGGGCGATGAGGCCCGGAAGGCGTGGAAGCATGGACATCGGTGCGACGAGGGTGAAGGTGCCCGGAAGGCGTGGAAGCCTAGACGTCGGCGCGGCGTGGGCGACGGGGCCCGAAAGGCGTGGAGGCCTGGACTTCGGTGCGATGAGGGCAAAGGTGCCTGGAAGGCATGGAGGCCTGGACATCGGCGCGATGAGGGTGAAGGTGCCCGGAAGGCGTGGAATCCTAGACGTCGGCGCGACGTGGGCGACGGGGCGCAGAAGGCATGGAAGCCTAGAGGTCGGCGCGATGTGGGAGAAGGTGCCTGGAAGGTGTGGAAGCCTAGACGTCGGTGCGACGTGGGCGACGAGGACCGGAAGGTGTGGAAGCCTAGTGCCGAACAGTGGAGGTATGAGGAGCGCCTTCGTAGTTTTCGGTGAAAATTGGGTATGTTTGACGAAGCGCCGATAGAGTTGGGGAAGGATTTCCCCTACGCGGCCTCTTAAGGTCGTGGAGTTGGCGAGGAGCCGATGGAGGCGGGTGGCGGAGCCACCTGCACAGCCTTTAGAGGAGACGGACTCGGCGAGGAGCTGATGAAGATGGGTGGTAGAGCCACCTGCCCGGCCTCTTGAGCCGGTGGGAGTCGGCGAGGAGCTGATGGAGTCGGGTGGCGGAGCCACCTGCGCGGCCTCTTGAGGCGGTGGGAGTCAGCGAGGAGCCGATGGAGTCGGGTGGCGGAGCCACCTGCGCGGCCTCTTGAGGCTGCGGGAGTCGGCGAGGAGCCGATGGAGTCGGGTGGCGGAGCGACCTGCGCGGACTCTTGAGGCTGCGGGAGTCGGCGAGGAGTCGATGGAGTCGGGTGGCGGAGCCACCTGCGCGGCCTCTTGAGGTGGCAGGAGTTGGCGAGGATCCCTGGGAGTCGGGTGGCGGAGCCACCTGCGCGGCCTCTTAAGGCGGCAGGAGTCGGCGAGGAGCCAATGGATTCGGGTGGCGGAGCCACCTGCACGGCCTCTTGAGGCGACTGGAATCGGCGAGGAGCCGATGGAGTCGGGTGGCGGAGCCACCTGCGCGGCTACTTGAGGCGGCGGGAGTCGGCGAGGAGCCGATGGAGTCGGGTGGCGGAGACACCTGCGCGGCCTCTTGAGGCGGCGGGAGTCGGCGAGGAGCCGATGGAGTCGGGTGGCGGAGCCACCTGCGCGGCCTCTTGAGGCGGCGGGAGTCAGCGAGGAGCCGATGGAGCAGGGTGGCGGAGCCACCTGCGCGGCCTCTTGAGGCGGCGGGAATCGGCAAGGAGCCGATGTAGGCGGGTGGCGGAGCCACCTGCGCGAACTCTTGAGGCGGCGAGAGTCGGCGAGGAGCCGATGGAGTCGGGTGGCAGAGCCACCCGCGCGGCCTCTTGAGGCGGCGGGAGTCGGCAAGGAGCCGATGGAGTCGGGTGGCCAAGCCACCTGCGCGGCCTCTTGAGGCGGCGGGAGTCGGCGAGGAGCCTATGGAGTCGGGTGGCGGAGCCACCTGCGCAACCTCTTGAGGCGATGGGATTCGGCGAGGAGCCGATGGGGCCAGGTGGCGGAGCCAACTGCGCGGCCTCTTGAGGCGGCGGGTGTCGGCGAGGAGCCGATGGAGTTTGGTGGCGGAGCGACGTGTGCGGCCTCTTAAGGTGGCGGGAGTCGGTGAGGAGCCGATAGAGCCGTGTGGCGGAGCCACCTGCGTGGCCTCTTAGGGTGGAGGGAGTCAGTGAGGAGCCCATGGAGTCGGGTGGCGGAGCCACCTGCGCGGCCTCTTGAGGCGGCGGACTCGGCGAGGAGCCGATAAAGTCGGGTGGCAGAGCCACCTGCACGGCCTCTTGAGGAGGCGGGAGGCGGCGAGGAGCCGATGGAGTCGGGTGGCGGAGCCACCTGTGCGGCCTCTTGAGGCGGCGAGAGTCGGTGAGGAGCCGATGGAGCCGGGTTACGGAGCCACTTGCACGGCCTCATGAGGCGGCGGAGTCGGCGAGGAGCTGATGGAGTCGGGTGGCGGAGCCACCTGCGGGGCCTCTTGAGGCGGCGAGAGTCAGCGAAGAGCCGATGGAGCCGGGTGGCGGAGCCACCTGCGCGGCCTCTTGAGGCGGCGGGAGTCGGCGAGGAGCCGATGGAGCCGGGTGGCGGAGCCACCTGCGCGGCCTCTTGGGGAGGCGGGAGTCAGCGAGGGGCCGATGGAGACGGGGGGCGGAGCCACCTGCGCGGCCTCTTGAGGCGGCGGGAGTCGGCGAGGAGCCGATGGAGATGGGTGGCAGAGCCACCTGCGCGACCTCTTGAGGCAGCGGGAGTCAGCGAGGAGCCGATGGAGATGGGTGGAGGAGCCACCTGCGCGGCCTATTGAGGCCGTGGAGTTGGTGAGGAGCCGATGGAGATGGGTGGCAGATGCCACCTGCGCGGCCTCTTGAGGCCGCAGAGTCGGCGAGGAGCCGATGGAGATGGGTAGCGGATTCCACCTGTACGGACTCTTGAGGTAGCGGAGTTGGCGAGGAGCTGATGGAGATGGGTGGCGGATCCCACCTGCGCGGCCTCTTCAGGCAGCATAGTCGGTGAGGAGCCGATTGAGATGGGTGGCGGAGCCACCTGCGCGGCCTCTTGAGGCAGCGGAGTCGGTGAGGAGCCGATGGAGATGTGTGGCGGATGCCACCTGTGTTGCCTCTTGAGGCAGCGGAGTCAGCGAGGAGCCGATGGACCGTAGTCTTCAAACATTGGATGTTACTCATCCTCTCACATATAAAGGAGAGGGGATTCACATGGGTGATGCCTCTATTTTCCCGACACATTTGGTGTAATCACTATTGAAGGAGAAAAGATTTCACGTCGGGTTCACCATTTTTGTTTCTGACGCTTTTGCCGGGGCGCGCGCGCATCCGTCTGTGGAGGACGCGCTGCTTGTTGCCCCGCATTCCTGCTTTCCAAAGGCCGGTGACATTCGTTCCTTGTTCAGGTACGTTTGCTCCTTGATCGAAACGGGATGATGGGATGTCGGTTCTTCCTTCCGTGGATTCCTCCTCAGAACCCATCACCTAGTCCGGGTCTCCCTCATAGATTTAATATGTTGTTCATGAATCTCATTCCCGGTGCCATATCTTCATGGATGCCGGTTAATTACACTACTTCCGTCAAGACATTCCATGGGGTCTTGACATGGTAGCGACCTTCGGTCGGACTAGACCACAGCATCAGGCATGTCAGGGAATCTATGGGTGCATGGACATTGGGGAACCTGTATTTGAGGTTTTCCATAGCTTCCCATGTTTAACATAGGGTATGCAGCATGTTTAATGTCTTGCGAAGACGGTTACGCCAAAGGAGTGCCATCCGAGGTTTTCCTCAGGCATCTCGTGTTTGTCACGATGTAGGCCACGAGTTTAACATCTTGCGGAGACGGTATGAGGGTGATCAGAACGTCCCATAGAGACGGATCAGATTGGTATATCCCTAGGAGGGAACTCCTTGAAGGTTTACCAAGGGTATAGATTAGAACGCCCAATGAGGACGGATCTGAGGTGGTGCGCCCCATGGAGGGGAGATGTCACACCGTAATGGCTGATCTGAACACCACTGATGGCGGATCAGGGGAAGTGCACCCCAGGATAGGGTACATTACCATTGGTTGGGATTGAACCTCTAGGAGGATTCCTACGTACCCTCTGTAGAGGATAGGGATCAAAACCCACGTAGATCGAAGGGGTGATGAATCGGGGTGTTCACAGAAGACAACGACCTAGAGATATGTTGGGTCTTACACATGGAATGCGGCCCATGTGCCGCTAGAAGCAGTGAGGAGTTGGATGGCATGATCCCACCGGGATGTGGCGGCCCGGGTGAGAATCAAGATGGTTGATGGAAGGATGAATGAAGTGGAGGGGAAGTGAAATTAGACCATCGCAGGGGCGGCGGTGAAGTTGGTCTTGAGCCTTGAAAAGGCTTCCTACCTATCCCTGTGGCAGGGAAGAAAAGTACGCGTAGTTCGGGATGGCGTCGGTGAACCGACGTGAAGGTGGACATTGACCCGATGAATGTAGTCAGCGAACCAACGTGAAGGAGGTCCTTGGGCCGAGGGGGGGGGGCATCATCAGTGTACCGACGTGAAGGTGGACCTTGGTCCGATGAGTGGTGGGCTTGAACCTCTGGAAGGCTTCCTACATACCATGCCTTGACATGGATCAAAGACCTCGTAGTTCAAAGGGGTTCATCAGTGAACCGACGTGAAAGTAGAACCATGGGTCCACTAGTGGTGGGCTTGAACCTTGGGAAGGTTTCCTACGTACCATTTCTTAACATGGATCAAAGTCCTCGTAGTTCAAAGAGTTGATGAAATACAGTTTAACGTAATGCGGGACGACAGTGAACCCTGACATGAATAAACGACGGGCTGTGGGTGTCAGTGAACTAACGTAAATGAGGGACCATGGTCCCATGGGAGATGGGAGTGAACCTCTGGGAGGATTCCTACGTACCATGCCTTGACATGGATCAAATTCCTCATAGTTCAGATTAAAAATGGGGACTTGGCACACCGACAAGGAGACGGTCTGGGCCAATGATTGGTGGGCTTGAACCACAGGGAGGCTTCCTACATACCATGCCTTCACACGGATCAATGTCCTCGTAGTTCGGATTGGAGAATACAGTTTAACGTCATGCAGGACGGGGGTGAACCGACATGAATGAGGACGGAACGACCGAACGGTGGGTGGACTTGATCCTCAGTAAGGCTTCCTACGTACCATTCCTGGACATGGATCAAAGACCTCGTAGTTCATATGGGGCTTTTTGATGAAACAACGTAAAGGTGGACCTTAGTCTAATGAGTGGTGAGCTTGAACCTCTGGAAGGCTTCCTATGTACCATGCCTTGGCATGGATCAAAGACCTCGTAGTTCAGGTGGGAATGGGTGTGCAGTTTAATGTCATGCAGGACAAATGGAGGGGCATATAGTTTAATGTCATGCAGGACGAGGGCAAAACTCAACGTGAATGAACGACCAAGCAATGTGTCTTGAACCTCATAGAGGCCTCCTACGTACCATGCCTTGACATGGATCAAAGACCTCGTAGTTCAAATAGTATGAGTCGCAACGACTTACCATTGGACCGGAATGCAGTGTAACGTCACGCTGGACGGGAATGGGACCCGACGTGAATAGATGACGGGTGGGCTTGAACCTCATGGAGGCTTCCAACGTACCATGCCTTGACACAGATCAAAGTCCTCGTAGTTCACTGTGGGTGAGTCACAACGGCTTACCATTGGACCGGAATGCAGTTTAACATCGTGCTGAACGAGAATAGGACCTGACGTGAATAGAAGACGGGTGGGCTTAAACCTCATGGAGGCTTCCTAAGTACCATGCCTTGGCATGGATCAAAGTCCACGTAGTTCGCTGTGGGTGGGGGTCAGGGTCAGTGCTCACTCTAAGCCCATGTGAGTCATGCTCGGTGTGAGAAACAAGAGGTTGCAAGGACCTGACGATCACATCACGATGGATGCGTCCGTGAGAAGCAAAGAGGGGCTTACGCATTAGGCAGCCCATGGTGTTGGGACTTACTCCAGGATGGAGGCCCGGAACGGCTTACCGCTGAATAAGGATGTCAACGGCTACCACTACATAGGATCACAACAGTGGATGGGGAATACGCGAGGAAACTGCATGGATGCTGCTATGAAGCGGTAATGGTGAATGGGGCTTATGCTAGGAGCTGCCGGGGTGCCGCTATGGAGTGGAAATTGTGGATGGGGCTTACGCTAGGAAGCTTCCCGGGTGCCGTTAAGGAGCAGCAATGGTGAATGGGGCTTACGCTAGGAAGCTTCCCGGGTGCCGCTATGGAGCGGAAATTGTGGATGGGGCTTATGCTAGGAAGCTGCCCGGGTGCCGCTAAGGAGCGGCAATGGTGAATGGGGCTTATTCAAGGAAGCTGCCCGGGTGCCGCTATGGAGTGGAAATTGTGGATTGGGCTTACGCTAGGATGTCGCCCGGGTGCCGCTAAGGAGCGACAATAGTGAATGGGGCTTACGATAGGAAGCTGCCCGGGTGCCGCTAAGGAGTGGCAATGGTGAATGGGGCTTACGCTAGGAAGCTGCCCGGTTGCCGCTATGGAGCGGAAATTGTGGATGGTGCTTACGCTAGGAAGTTGCCCGGTTGCCGCTAAGGAGCGGCAATGGTGAATGGGGCTTACGCTAGGAAGTTTCCCAGATGCCACTATGGAGCGGAAATTGTGGATGGGGCTTACGCTAGGAAGCTGCCCGAAGTGGATATGGGGCTTACGCTCTGAGGCGGACCAAGGTGTATTCCTCACGTCTGGCCATGAGGGAATCCCAACTCACTAGCGGGTTGAGGTAATCACCTATGCGCTAGCGCACAAGCGGGATAATGCCAAGGGCATTGGAATCTATCCCAAAAAAGGGAGATGAAAAGCGTGAATCACATGCCCAATATTCAGAACGTCATGAAGTTGGCGTGGTGATGGAGGATAACTATTGACCGTGGTGGAAACGCAGCATCCATATCACGTTAGCCAGAAACGAGGGGAACAAATGAGGGATGACCGCTGACCATGTTCGCAACACGGGGCCTAACTCAAATATTGTCGATTAGTCTTCCGGAACGTTGGCCCAGGAAAGCAGGCGGACCATAGGTTGAGCATCCATACTGTTAGGGGGTCCCTCCAAACGTGATCAGTCTTCCGGGGCATTTTCCTAGGACAGCAGGCGTACCATAGGTCGAGCATCCATACTGATAGAGGGTCCCACCAGACTTCTGCGTGAGTGACGATCCAAACGATGGACACGCAAAGCGTGAGGTAGAGTGACGGAATGTTTGAATGGATTCCAACTCTCTTGATATTACGCCACTGTGATCATGGCATTAGACATCTTATTCTTGGCGCACAAGGCATCTCTTGCATAATGGGAGAGTCATCCTATGTTTGGAACATAGGGATTACTACAGTTTAGAGTCTTGTAGGTAGGACTGTTGGCATCTCTTGCTAGGAGCATAAGGCATCTCTCGTATAGGGCAAGAGGCATCCTATGTTTGGAACATAGGGATTACTATAGTTTATAGTCATGTAGATAGGACTACTGGCGTCTCATGCTTGGAGCATAAGGCATCTCTCGTTAGAAGCGATAGGCATCCTATAATTTGTTAGAGAGGGAGTACTACAGTTTATAGTCATGTAGAGAGGACTATTAGGCATCTCATTCTTGGAGCATAAGCCATCTCTTGTTTGGAGCAAGAGGCATCCTATGTTTGGAACATAGGGTTTACTATAGTTTATAGTCATGTAGAAAGGACTGTTGGGTAGAAGATGCCTAGAAATGGTTGGTGTTGGGACTTACGCAAGGGCAGCCATTTCTGGTTCAACCTGGCATAGGAGCCAAGTGATAGGATTTGGAGGAGTTTCCTGAGGAATGCTTCGACTCAAGGTACTCGGGGGATTGATGATGAGAATCTCAACTGACGACATGGAATGAAACCCATTGGAATATGTCAACTCAAGGTGTTTCATGGTGTGTGGAGGAGTATCTCTAATCATGGTATTCCATAGGTGGAAGGTGGGAGCACAGAAGTGCGAAATGGAAAATGTCGACATCCCGGCCTGAAAAGGTTGCGGAGCGACTCTCTATTTATGATGGGGGGAATGTGATGGATGCGAAGGGACTAGGCCGGGACCGTAGACCGACAGTGACCCCGAGCGGGGGTGCGGGGGCGCAGCCCCCTTGGTATGGACCGGTGGGCACGAAGGTAGGATCCTTGAAAAGGATAGGTCTTCGCGAAGTAGCTTCGCGGAGCATGGACTCGCGGAGCAATAGTCTCTCGCGGAGCTTGGTCTCGCGAAGCAGCTTCGCGGAGCATGGCCTCGCGGAGCAATGGTCTCTCGCGGAGCAAAGGGGTCTCGCAGAGCCTGGTCTCGCGGAGCAGCATCGCGGAGCAAGGGCTCGCGGAGCAAAGGGCTCTCGCGGAGCTTGGTCTCACGGAGCAGCATCGCGGAGCATAGGCTCGAGGAGCATGGACTCTTGGAGTCTCGGATCGCGGAGCAGCAACGCGAAGGAAGCTGCTCGCGGAGCATGGCCTCGCGGAGCCGCAATGTGGAGCTCCGCTCGGCCGCCCAAGGGGCGAAGTGGTCGTGGACATCCTCTGGAGAAGGTGGTGAGCTGAGTATTTATAGGCAAGGGGCACCGCGAAGTCGACCTCACACGCCACCTCGGGTGCTTCGCGGTGCGCTCGCGAACGTCAAATTTGTTCGCGGAGAGGTACCGCCTCCGGAGCTTCATGGCGGGCTCGCGAATGTCAAATGCATTCACGGATAGTGACCGCCTCCAGAGCTTCGCGGCGGGTCTTCACGGCGCATCGCAAACGTCAAACAGGTTCGCGGAGCTTCCCACCTCATTGCTTTGCGGCGGCGCTCCGTGATCACGGAGGGGGCTTCGCGAATGTGCTTCGCAAACCAGATTCCCAGCCAAAAATCAAACATCCATAACTCCTAATCCGTAACTCCGTTCGGGCCCTACGACCTTCCAAATCGAAGCTTGCGAAATGGACTACGATCTTGGATCATGTATGGAAGCATCTGTAAAATTTTGGGGACGCGTTTTCCGGGGTCTACAAAAGCCACCCCTAAGAACGGGGTACCACGAGGACGAGAAGGGTGAGGCAGACCGCGTTCTTAGGAAACATCTAAGGAAAACAAATGCATTGGGGTCCATTGTACCTCGATCGCATTGAGGATAAAATAAAAAAAATATCTAAGCCTGCGTGAGCTATACTCGGTGCAGGAAACAAGAGATAATAGGAGCTCCTGTACGAGAGTGTAAAACAATGGAAGGTGCGAGGGGATCGACCTAGGACATCAATCACCATTTGGGGGAATCCTGAAAGAGAGAGGGGTCACAGATGGAGAGCATGTCTCTCTAAACAGCCGACCTGCTTTTCCCACCCTGCTCTGGTGCACGAGCGGGGTAACGCTAGGGGCGTTAGAATCAATCCAAACAGAGGGAAGTGGGAGGTGTGAATCACGATACCCAAAATCCGGAACACTGTGGGGATGGCGTGTCAATAAAGGACAACCGTTAACCTTGGAGGAGAAGCAGTATCCTTACTGCGTTAGCCTGTAATGGGGACAACAAATGAGCATCGACCGCTGACCGTATTCGCACCGTGGGATTTTATCAACTTGTTGTCAATCAATCATTCTGGACGTTGGCCCAGGACAGTAGGCTGACCATTGGTCAAACATCTATACTGTTAGGGGGTCCTTCCAGACATGACCCGTCTTCCGGAACGTTGTCCTAGGATGGTAGGTGAGCCAATGCGGCATGAGACCAGGCCGTTAGGGGGTTCCTTTAGACATGAAAGGGGATGAGGGTCCGAATAAGGGTCACGCAAAGCATGGAATATGGAGTGATGGTTTGTCTGAACATAATCCAACACTTATGTAATTACACCACCGTGGTGGGAGTACGCCATATGGGCACATTGCTCTGATCATGGATCGTTCCTTCTTTGGGACATGGCCTCTCTGGAGAGGGGGCCTGCCGCTTCCCAATGGGATCTTCGGGCATCCTAAACTTGTTGAGGGAAAAATTGCAGCTACATAGTTCCCCTGAGCGGTCAGGCCAGAGGGCCGGAAATGGGGAGGAACATGATTTTGCGATTCCTGGGGCTGAACCCTAGGTGAAATTCATGGGTGTTTCTATGTATCCCATGATGTTGGGAATCAAGCCATACGTAGTTCTGAAAGCACAGTGTAGTCATAGACCGACACTGGTAGGGGAAATCCCCTCTGGTAGAGGCTCTAGTGCATCCCATGATTAACATGGGGCATCCTGAACTTGTTCAGGGTAGAACCGCAGTTTAGTGTCATGCGTTGGGGACACATGGACTCCTGTAGTTTAACATCATATGATAGGACGTGGAATAAAAGGGAAGATCCAAGGGAGTGTGTGGCGCGGTAGATATGAAACCGACGTGAATGAGGACTTGGAGTGCAAATCACACCACGTATCCCCAGAGGAAACTCTTCAGGTCGAGGGACAAAGAGTGATAATTAGGCTGGGCCCGAAGCAGATTGGTCGGGCGTTCCTACGTACCCCATGAGGATGGGAATCACGCCATACGTAGTTCTGGAAGCATAGTTTAATGTCATGCGGGACGACGAGATGCTTGGCCGTGTTGGTACACATCATGCCAAAACTACTAAGCCCACGTGAGTCATACTCGGTGTGGAAAACAAGCAGTAGTGGTGGGAATTTCCTGACACAAAAAGGGGCAGGTTAGGGAAAAGGGATGCTCGGTGTATACCGGCCCAATAACACTAACACAATCATTTAGCGCACCTAGATGCGCGAAGAGAAAGAGCCGAGTATGATGGAATTCCACTTGAACATGAGGAAGTGGAAAAGTGTGAATCATGGCGCTCGAGATTCAGATCACAATGATGGCGGCGTGACGATGGAGGATAACTACTGACTCTGTTCGTAACACAGCATCCTGTCGCGTTAGCCTAGGTGGGGACAGACAAATGGGGGTTGACCATTGACCATGTTCGTAACACGGTACCATGTCACAAATGTTGTCAAATATCCATAGGGACGTTGGCCCGAAACGATTGGAGGGCCCTTAGGTCCAACATTCATAGAGGTCCCTTAAGCCTAGTATCCATGTCGTCCGAGGGTCCTTTTGGACGTGGAGGAGGATAAGGATCCAAATAGCGAGATCACGAAGCTTGGTCATGGGACGAGGGAAATGTCCCCATGAAAACCCCACACTTCGGACTCTTTGTCGAAACACATCTGAATACGACAACGAGACATATTAGATAGGGGGAGCAGATTCATTTCCCATGGGGAGATCTTAGTTTAGGGTCGTAGAATTCGGACCATGGATGGGTAACGGGAGCCGGGGATACATGGCAAGGTGGTTACAAGACCCGGCGTGAATGAGGATCTAAGCCCTACTTACCATGCATTCTCTGGGGAAGTGCTCAAGTCGAGGGACCGAACACATAGGATAGGATGGGCCCACGAGGAAGTCCCCGGGCACTCGTACGTATCTCATAAGTATGAGAATCAAGCCATACGTAGTTCTGAATGGATCTTAGTTTATGGTCTTATAGCTCAGACCATGGGATCCCCGATGGATGCCATATTGCGGCTTTGTCCCCTTGACATGCAAAGGTGCACTAAGTGATAGCGCCAAAAGTGTCAAGATTCCACCTGGACATGATGGGGTGCAAAATGACGTGAATCATGAAACCAACATTCGAGGACTGAAGGGGTTGGCGTGACAACAGAGGATTACTTCTGACCATGCTCGCAACATAGCATCCTGTCGCGTTAGCCTGAAATGGGGACAAAAAAATGAGCATCGACCGCTTAACGTATTCGCAACGCGGGATTTTATCGATTTGTTGTCCAAAACCCTCGGGGGCGTTGGCCCGTAATAGTAGGAGAGCCCTTAGGCGTAGTATCCAGGCCGTTATTGGGTGTCCCTCCGGGGGTGAATGGTAATGGAAGCCTTAATGGAGGGGAACACGAAGCTTGACAAGTGGAAGGAACTTGATCAAGTTGAATCTGACACTCTTGGTCCTAGACCAGAGTACTCATGACATGGGTTGGTAGCTGTATGGAGTCGAGGGACTCAACTTGAGGGTGATCGAGAGATGGCGGATCCTCGGAAGAAGAGGTCATGGTGCCCAAAGCCTTGTAGCATACCTACATATCCCCCTTCTAGGGAGGGATAGACCAAATGGCCTAGGTGACCGGGAGATCGGGAGATCTCTAAGTGGTGGGGCTGGACCCGAAGCCTAGACATTTAGGTGGTCATACATATCCCATGAGGATGGGAATCAAGCAACATGTAGTTCTTGAAGGGTTTCTTTTAATGTCATGTTGGACAAGGAAAATGAGGGCCAACTCTCAGAACGGGGGTGCGCGTGGTGCAGCTATTGCAAACCCGACGTGAATGAGGACATAATCCAACACTACGCCACGTAGTCCCGTAGTCAGGGTCCTGAAGGCAGGACCAGAGAGGTGGATTAGCTGAACTCAAGCTGGACCCAAAGACAAGGGGTCTGTGCATTCCTACGTATCCCATTAAGATGGGAATCACGCTGAACGTAGTTCCATATGATAATCTTAGTTTATGGTCATAGAGCTCGGATCGTGGATGGTGACAACTTCCCGAGTAAGCACAGATGTCAACCCGATCCCTATGCCCACGTGAGTTAAACTCGATGTGGGAAAAAATGGGGGAATCCTTATCGCAATACATGGGGAGTCCATCAAAGGGGAGTCGGCAGAGAGCCCTAAAGGACACCTTTTGATGCGGCTTGTTTCCCCAACGCGCAGACGTGCACAGAGGAAAAGTACCAAGGGTTCTGAGACTCTACATGGACACGGTGAAGTGATGAAGGGTGTGAATTGTGCACCCGACATTTTGGGACTAATGGGTTGGAGTGGCGATAGAGGAACACTGTTAACCATGGTGGAAACATAGCATCCATATCACGTTAGCATGAGGTGGGAACAACAAACGAGCATCGACCGCTGACCATATTCGCAACGTGGGATTTTATCGATTTGTTGTCTGAAACCCTCGGGGGCGTTGGCCCGTAATGGTAGGAGAGCCCTTGGGCGTAGTATCCAGGCCATTCTTGGGGGTCCCTCCGGGTGTGAAAGATGATGGAAGCCCTGATGCAGGGATACACAAAGCCTGGAGAGCGGGTGCGGATGTGTCCGAGTAAAGATTGGCATTCCAGGTAATAAACCAGAGTACTCTTAGGCACATTGGTGAGCCGCCGAAAAGGGATCGACGAGACAGCTCAGGAGGGAGAGGTACATGGATTGGTCATTACAAGACCAACGTGAATGAGTACATAATCCCACAGCACACCATATAATCCTCTCATGGAGGAAGGGTAGACCAAGGGGCCAAGATGGGACGAAGATTCCCGAGGGATGGGGCTGGACCCGAATCCTAGATATTCAGGTGGTCCTACGTATCCCATAAAGATGGGAATCAAGACAAACATAGTTCTCTAGATATAGTTTAACATCATACTGGACGAGGGGAGAGTAATATACGTCCAAATAAGGGAGGTGTATGGTATGGAGAATAAACCGACGTGAATGGGAAAATAATCTCACACCACACCATATGCTCCTATAAGAGAGGACTTGGGACGGGGGCCCGAAAAGGGCCAAGGGGCCTGATGGTTAGGCATTGGTCAGGAAGTCCAGACCTGCTTGTAGTTTAACGTCTTACATGAGGACGAGGCTCAGGGACCCGAGGAGGCCAAGGGGCCTGAGGCTGAGCCTTAGTCAGGAAAGCCTGACATGCTTACAGTTTAACGTCTTTCAATTAGGACGAGGGTCGGGGACCCAAGGAGGCCAAATGGCCTGAGGCTGAGCCTCAGTCAGGAAGGCCTGACTGGCTTTCAATTTAACGTATTGCAAAGAGGACGAGGGTCGGGGACCCAAGGAGGCCATGGGGCCTGAGGCTGGGCCTCAGTCAGTAAGGCCTGACTGGCTTGCAGTTTAACGTCTTGCAAAGTGGACGAAGGTCAGGGACCTGAAAAGGACAAGGGGCCTGAGGCTGAGCCTCGGTCAGGAAGGCTTGACTGGCTTGCAGTTTAACTTCTTGCAAAGAGGACGAGGGTCGGGGACCCGAGGGGGCCAAGGGGCATGAGGCTGAGCCTCGGTCAGGGAGGCCTGACTGGCTTGCAGTTTAACATCTTGAAAAGATGAAGAGGGAGGGGACTCAAGGAGGCCAAGGGGCCTGAGGCTGAGCCTCGTAAAGGGATGGACTACGACATGGTACATGATCCCGACGTGAATGAGGACGTAGTCCTACACCACACCGTACACCCCGGGTAAGAGATTGGGTGGAGGGGCCCGAGAAGGCCAAGGGGCCTAAGGTCAGGCATCAGTCAGGAAGGCCTGACGGGTCTGCAGTTTAGCGTGTTACATGAGGATGAGGGTCGGGGACCCGAGGAGGCCAAGGGGCCTGAGGCTCGGCCTCATGAAGGGAGGGCGTACGGCATGGTACAGGATCCCGACGTGTATGAGGATGTAGTCCTACCCCACACCGTACACCCTTATGGGCAATTGGGGTCGTGGGCCCGATCACTAGCACCACCCGGGGGGAAGTTTGTCACTTTGGGATGGGGTAGAATGAATCACTGCACTCAATGTCTGGGATATCTCGGGGTGGACCCGAAGATCCAGGGCACTGTTGACCACGTTCGAAACACAACGTTCCTATGGTGACCCGATATGGGAGAAACAAATGAGCGTCGACCGCTGACCAAATTCGCAATGCGGGACTTGTATCAGCTTGTTGCTTGAAAACCATCGGGGGCGTTGTCCCGTATCGGTAGGAGAGCCCTTGGGCGTAGTATCCAGGCCGTTCTTGGGGGTCCCTCTGGGTGTGAAAAATGATGGAATCCCAGTCAAGGAGTGGGTGAAGCATAGCTGTATCCATCTACGCAAGAGGAAAACATCTCCAGGGGGATGTGCAGCCGGGTTGAGGCTTGCTCGATGTGAGTTGGGGAAAAAGTGCGCACCCTGCCATGTCTTGACCCGAGGGGAAGATTTTGGCTTTTGGGCTGGGCCAATGGGAAAAATGCCTGGACGTTCCTACGTATCCCATAAGGATGGGAATCAATCCATACGTAGTTCTCGAAGGACATGCAGTTTTGCGTCATGCGGTGAGGACGTGGGGGAAATAGAAGAACGGGAGTGGGCACATGGTGCGACCCTTGTGTGAGCGGGGTTGTATGAACGGGGCTAAGAAATCCTACCCCTTGCTACCCAAGGAGCCTCTGAGGAAACTATTCCCAAGGGGAATAATGGAAGAGAAAAGCTTGGGGATGGGCTCAAGACGAGGCGTCTAAGTGTTCCTACGTATCCCATTGAAATGGGAATCAAGCCATATGTAGTTCATGAAATGCAGTTTAACGTCATGCGGGACGAGGAGCATCTCATTTGGGGATATGTACGGTATGGTGAGTAATCCGACGTGAATGAGGACGTAATCCCATACCATACTGTATAATCCCGCAAGAGGGTAAGTTGGGGAATACTAGCTTGCGGTTTAACGTCTCGCGGTGAAGACGGGGGCCAGGGGCCCGAGGAGGCCAAGGGGCCTGAGGCTGAGCCTCGGTCAAGAGGACCGGACCAGCTAGTAGTTTAACGTCTTGCAATGAGGACGGGGGCCATGGGCCCAAGGAGGCCAAGGGGCCTGAGGCTGAGCCTCGGTCAGGAAGGCCTGACTGGCTTGCAGTTTAACGTCTTGCGATGAGGACGAGGGTCGGGGACCCGAGGAGGCCAAGGGGCCTGATGCCGAGCCTCGGTCAGGAAGGCCTGACTGGCTTGCAGTTTAACGTCTTGCAATGAGGATGGGGGAGATCTTAGTTTAAAGTCGTAGAGCTCGGACTATTTTTTAGTCTATTGTTTGGCAGGAAAAAAATGCAGTTTATGGTTGTGCAGGACTTTACAGTTTAGGGTCATGTTAGACCATAATGTGCAGTTTAAGGTCATGCGGGACCGTTTCAAAGTTTATCGTCTTGGAGGATGCAGATGCAGTTTAAGGTCGTGCAGGACCAACTTACAGTTTAGGGTCATGCAGGGCGATAATGACCAGTTTTACTTCATGACGGACGAAGACGAATAGTTTTACGTCATGCAGGACGATGATGCAGTTTAATGTCGTGCAGGACGATGATGACTAGTTTTACATCATGACGGAAAAAGATGAACAATTTTACGTCATGCAGGACAATGATGAGCAGTTTTACGTCATGCAGGACAATGATCAGTAGTTTTACGTCATGCAGGACGATAATGATGAACAGTTTTATGTCATGCAGGACGTTGATGAGCAGTTTTTCGTCATGCAGGACAATGATGAGCAGTTTTACGTTGTGCAGGACGATAATGATGAACAGTTTTACGTCATGCAGGACGATGATGAGCAGTTTTACGTCATGAAGGACGATGATGAGTAGTTTTACGTCATTCAGGATGATTGTGCAGTTTAATGTCATGTAGGACGATTGTGCAGTTTAATGTCATGCAGGACGATAATGATCAGTTTAACATCATGACAGACGAAGATGAGTAGTTTAACTTCATGTCGGACGATGATGTAGTTTAAAGTCTTGCCGGATGATAATGTGCAGTTTATCGTCATGACCGATGAAGATGAACTATTTTACGTCATGCATGACGATGATGAGCAGTTTTATGTCATGGCGGACGAAGATGAGCAGTTTTACGTCATGCAGGACGATGATGCAGTTTAATGTCGTGCAGGATGATAATGAGAAGTTTTACGTCATGACGGGCGAAGATGAGCAGTTTTACGTCATGTAGGACGATGATGAGTAGTTTTACGTCATGCAGGACAATGATGAGTAGTTTTACGTCTTGCAGGACGATGATGCAGTTTAAAGTCGTGCAGAACGATAATGAGCAGTTTTATGTCATGACAGACGATGATGAATAGTTTAACGTCATGCAAGATGAAGATTGTTATGCAGTTTAATGTCATGCGACTTGGACATGGTTGTTACACAGTTTAACATCATGCAACTGGGACGTTAAAACACACAAATTGTGTCGGTAGAGGAATGGTCGTCTCTACCCCATTTTGGTGGTTTGGAATGAGGGGGGATCTATATGATGGGAATTCCCTAAAATCCCATGTTCATGAAGATCCGTCCACAATCTGGTTTCAAGGCCACAGGGAGGACATCTGTGGTTGATGCAACGTGGTAGTTGGGATTTCATAGAGTGTCACAAGGGTAGTAGGGATGACTACATTACCTCGACCTGTAGGAGAGAAGAAGCCAGGAGTGTCGGTAAAATGGGGCGATGGAGCCTGCAAGGCGTGGAAGCCTGGAGTGTCGGTAAAATGGGGCGATGGAGCCCGCAAGGCGTGGAAGCCTGGATGTCGGTACGATGGGGCGACAGAGCCAGGAAGGCATGGAGGCCTGGACTTCGGCGCGACGAGGGTGAAGGTGCCTGGAAGGCATGGAAGCCTAGACGTCAGCGCGACGAGGGCGAAGGTGCGCAGAAGGAGTGGAAGCGTAGACGTCGGCGCGACGTGGGCGACGGGGCCCGGAAGGCATGGAAGCCTGGACGTCAGTGCGACGAGGGCGAAGGTGCCTGGAAGGCGTGGAAGCCTAGACGACGGCGCGACATGGGCGACGGGGCCCAGAAGGCGTGGAGGCGTGGACTTCAGCACGACGAGGGCGAAGGTGCCTGGAAGGCATGGAGGCCTGGACTTCGGCGCGATGAGGGAAAAGGTGCCCGGAAGGCGTGGAAGCCTAGACATCGGCACGACGTGGGCGATGGGGCCCGGAAGGAGTGGAAGCCTAGACGTCAGCGCGACGTGGGCGAAGGTGCCCGGAAGGCGTGGAAGCCTAGACGTCTGCGCGACGTGGGCGACGGGGCCCGGAAGGTGTGGAATCCTGGTGCGGAACAATGGCGGTATCAGGATCCCCATCGTAGTTTCCAGTGAAAATTGGGTAGGTTTGACGAAGCACCAATAGAGTTGGGGAAGGATTTCCCCTAAGCGGCCTCTTAAGGCTGCGGAGTGGGCGAGGAGCCGATGGAGGCGGGTGGCGGAGCCACCTGCGCGGCCTATTGAGGCGACGGACTCGGCGAGGAGCCAATGAAGATGGGTGGCAGAGCCACCTGCCCGGCCTCTTGAACCGGCGGGAGTCGGCAACGAGCCGATGGAGTCGGGTGGCGGAGCCACCTGCGCGGCCTCTTGAGGTGGAAGGAGTCGGTGAGGAGCCGATGGAGTCGGGTGGCGGTGCCACCTGCGCGACCTCTTAAGGCGGCGGGAGTCGGCAAGGAGCCGTTGGAGTCGGGTGGCGGAGCCACCTGCGCGGCCTCTTGAGGCGGAGGGAGTCAGCGAGGAGCCGATGGAGTCGGGTGGCGGAGCCACCTGCGTGGCCTCTTGAGGCGGCGAGAGTCAGTGAGGAGCCGATGGAGTCGGGTGGCGGAGCCACCTGCGCGGCCTCTTGAGGCGGCGGGAGTCGGCGAGGAGCCAATGGAGTCGGGTGGCGGAGCCACCTTCACGGCCTCATGAGGCGGCGGGAGTCGGCGAGGAGCCGTTGGAGTCGGGTGGCGGAGCCACCTGCGCGGCCTCTTGAGGCGGCGGGAGTCAGCGAGGAGCTGATGGAGTCGGGTGGCGGAACCACCTGTGCGGCCTCTTGAGGCGGCGGGAGTCGGCGATGAGCCGATGGAGTCGGGTGGCGCAGCCACCTGCGCGGCCTCTTGAGGCGGCGGGAGTCGGCGAGGAGCCGATGGAGTCGGGTGGCGGAGCCACCTGCGTGACCACTTGAGGCGGCGGGAGTCGGCGAGGAGCCGATGGAGGCGGGTGGCGGAGCCACCTGTGCGGCCTCTTGAGGTGGCTGGAGTTGGCGAGGAGCCGATGGAGCCGGGTTATGGAGCCACCTGTGCGGCCTCTTAAGGCGGCAGGAGTCGGCGAGGAGCCGAAAGAGTTGGGTGGCGGAGCCACCTGCGCGGCCTCTTGAGGCGGCGGGATTCGGCGAGAAGCCGATGGAGCCAGGTGGCGGTGCCACCTGCGCGGTCTCTTGAGGTGGCGGGAGTCGGCGAGGAGCCGATAGAGTCGGTGGCGTCGCCACCTGCACGGCCTCTTGAGGCGGCGGGATTCAGCGAGGAGCTGATGGAGTTGGGTGGCGGAGCCACCAGGATGGCCTCTTGAGGCGGCGGGAGTCGGCGAGGAGTCGATGGAGCCGGTTGGCGGAGCCACCTGCACGGCCTCTTGAGTCGGCTGGAGTCGGTGAGGAGCCGATGGAGGCGGGTGTCCGAGCCACCTGCGCGGCCTCTTGAGGCGGTGGGAGTCGGCGAGGAGCCGATGGAGTCGGGTGGCGGAGCCACCTGCGCGACCTCTTTAGGCGGAGGGAGTCGGCGAGGATCTGATGGAGTCGGGTGGCGGAGCCACCTGCGCGGCCTCTTGAGGCGGCGGACTTGGCGAGGAGCCGATAAAGTCGGGTGGCAGAGCCACCTGCACGACCTCTTGAGGCGGCGGGGGTCGGCGAGGATCCGATGGAGTCGGGTGGTGGAGCCACCTGCCCGACCTATTGAGGTGGAGGGAGTCAGCGAGGAGCCAATGGAGCCGGGTAGCGGAGCCACCTGCACGGCCTCATGAGGCAGCGGAGTCGGCGAGGAGCTGATGGAGTCGGGTGGCGGAGCCACCTGTGCGACCTCTTGAGGCGGCAGGAGTCGGCGAGGAGCCGATGGAGCCGGGTGGGGGAGCCACCTGCACCACCTCTTGAGGCGGCGGGAGTCAGCGAGGAGCCGATGGAGCCGGGTGGCGGAGCCACCTGCGCGGCCTCTTGAGGCGGCGGGAGTCGGCGAGGAGCCGATGGAGTGGGGTGGTGGAGCCACCTGCGCGACCTCTTGAGGTGGCGGGAGTCGGCGAGGAGCCGATGGAGATGGGTGGCGGAGCCACCTGCGCGGCCTCTTGAGGCGGCGGGAGACAGCGAGAAGCCGATGGAGATGGGTGGTGGAGCCACCTGCGCGGCCTCTTGAGGCCGCGGAGTCTGCGAGGAGCCGAGGGAGATGGGTGACGGATACCACCTGCGCGGCCTCATGAGGCAGCGGAGTCGGCGAGGAGCCGATGGAGATGGGTGGCGGATGCCACCTGCGCGGCCTCTTGAGGCAGCTGAGTCGGTAAGGAGCCAATAGAGATGGATGGCGGATGCCACCTACGCGGTCTCTTAAGGCAGCAGAGTCGGCGAGGAGCCGATAGAGATGGGTGGCGGAGCCACCTGCGCGGCCTCTTGAGGCAGCGGAGTCGGCGATGAGCCGATAGAGATGGGCGGCAGATGCCACCTACGCGGCCTCTTGAGGCAGCAGAGTCGGCGAGGAGCCGATGGACCATAGTCTTAAAACACCGGATGTTACTCATCCTCTCACATATAAAGGAGAGGGGATTCACATGGGTGATGCCTCAATTTTCCCGACACATTTGGAGTACTCACTATTGAAGGAGAAGATATTTCACGTCGGGTTCACCATTTTTGTTTCCGACGCTTTCGCCGGGGCGCGCGCGCCTCTGTCCGTGGAGGAAGCGCTGCTTGTTGCCCCGCATTCCCGCTTTCCAAAGGCGGGCGACATTCGTTCCTTGTTGAGGTACGTTTGCTCCTTGTTCGAAACAGGATGATGGGATGTCAGTTCTTCCTTCCGTGGATTCCTCCTCAGAACTCATCACCTATTCTGGGTCTCCCACATAGATTTAATACTTTGTTCATGAATCTCATTCTCGGTGCCATATCTTCATGGATTCGGGTTAATTACACTACTTCCATCAAGACATTCCATGGGGTCTTGACATGGTAGCGACCTTCCGTCGGAGTAGACGGAAACATCAGGCATGTCAGGGCATCTCTGGGTGCATGGACATTGGGGAACCTGTATTTGAGGTTTTCCTCAGCTTCCCTTGTTTATCATAGGGTATGCAACATGTTTAACGTCTTGCGAAGACGGTTATGCCAAACGCGTGTCATCCGAGGTTTTCCTCAGGCATCTCGTGTTTTTCATGAGGTAGGCCGCGAGTTTAACGTCTTGCAGAGACAGTATGAGGGTGATCAGATCCTCCCATAGAGACGGATCAGATTGGTATATCCCTAGGATAGAACTCCTGCAATGTTTACCAAGGGGATGGATCAGAACGCCCAAGGAGGATGGATCTGAGGTGGTGTGCCCCATGGAGGGGTGATGTCACACCGTATTGGCTGATTTGAACACCACTGAGGGCGGATCGGGGGATGTGCACCCCAGGATGGGGTACATTACCATTGGTTGGGATTGAACCTCTGGGAGGATTCCTACGTACCCTGTATAGAGGACAGAGATCAAAACCCACGTAGATCGAAGGGGTGATGAATTGGGGTGTTCACAGAAGACAACGACCCAGAAATATGCTGGGGATTACACATGGAATGTGGCCCATGCACCGCTAGAAGTAGCGAGGAGGTGGATGGCATGATCCCACCGGGATGCGGCGGCCCGGGTGAGAATCAGGATGGTTGATGGATGGATGAATGAAGTGGAGGGGAAGTGAAATCGGACCATCGCATGGGAGACAGTGAAGTTGGTCTTGAGATTTGAAGAGGCTTCCTACGTATCCCCGTGGCAGGGAATAAAAGTCCGCGTAGTTTGGGATGGCGCCAGTGAACCGACGTGAAGGTGGACCTTGGCCCGATGAATGTCGTCAGCGAACCAACATGAAGGTGGACCTTGGCCCGAGTGGGGGGGGGGGGCATCGTCAGCGTACCTACAAGAAGGTGGACCTTTGTCCGATGAGTGGTGGGATTGAACCTCTGGAAGGCTTCCTACGTACCATGCCTTGACATGGATCAAAGACCTTGTAGTTCAAAGGGTTTCATCTGTGAACCGACGTGAAAGTAGACCCGTGGGTCCACTAGTGGTGGGCTTGAACCTTGGGAAGGTTTCCTATGTACCATTCCTTGACATGGATCAAAGTAGTCGTAGTTCAAAGAGTTGATGAAATACAGTTTAACGTCATGCAGGACGACAGTGAACCCTAACTTGAATAAACGACGAGCGGTGGGTGTCGGTGAACCGATGTAAATGAGGGACCTTGGACCGATGGGAGATGGGCTTGAACCTCTGGGAGGATTCCTACGTACCATGCCTGGACATGGATCAAAGTCCTCGTAGTTCAGATTGAAAATGGGGACTTGGCACACCGACAATGAGACGGTCTGGGCCAATGATTATTGGGCTTGAACTTCAGGGAGGCTTCCTACGTACCATGCCTTGACACAGATCAATGTCCTCGTAGTTTGGATTGGAGAATACAGTTTAATGTCATGCGGGACGGGGGTGAACCGACGTGAATGAAGTCGGAACGACCGGATGGTGGGTGGACTTGAACCTCAGGAAGGCTTCCTACGTACCATGCATTGACATGGATCAAAGACCTCGTAGTTCATATGGGGCTTTGTTGACGAACCGACGTAAAGGTGGACCTTGGTCCAATGAGTGGTGAGCTTGAACCTCTGGAAGGCTTCCTACGTACCATGCCTTGACATGGATCAAAGACCTCGTAGTTCATGTGGGAATGGGTGTGCAGTTTAATGTCATGCAGGACAAAGGGAGGGGCATACTGTTTAACGTCATGCTGGACGAGGGCGAAACTCGACATGAATGAACGACCGAGAAATGTGTCTTGAATCTCATGGATGCCTCCTACGTACCATGCCTTGACATGGATCAAAGACCCCGTAGTTCAAATAGGATGAGTCGCAATGGCTTACCATTGGACCGGAATGCAGTTTAACGTCGTGATGGATGGGAATGGGACCCGATGTGAATAGATTACGGGTGGGCTTGAACCTCATGGAGGCTTCCTACGTACCATGCCTTGACATGGATCAAAGTCCTCGTAGTTCACTGTGGGTGAGTCACAACGGCTTACCATTGGACCGAAATGCAGTTTAACGTCGTGGTGGACGGGAATTGGACCCGACGTGGATAGATGACGGGTGGGCTTAAACCTCATGGAGGCTTTCTACGTACCATGCCTTGGCATGGATCAAAGCCATCATAGTTCGTTGTGGGTGGGGTTCAGGGTCAGTGCTCACTCTAAGCCCACGTGAGTCATGCTCGGTTTGAGAAACAAGAGGTTGCAAGGACCTAACGATCACGTCGCGAAGGATGCATTCGTGAGAAGCGAAGAGGGGCTTACGCATTAGGTGGCCCATGGTGTTGGGACTTACTCCGGGATGGAGGCCCGAAATGGCTTACCGCTAAATGGGGTCGCAACGGCTTACCGCTGGATGAGGATATCAACGGCTTGCCGCTGAATAAGGATGTCAACGACTTACCGCTGCATAGGATCACAACAGTGGATGGGGAATATGCGAGGAAACTACTCGGATGCTGCTATGGAGCGGCAATGGTGAATGGGGCTTACGCTAGGAGCTACCGGGGTGCCACTATGGAGTGGAAATTGTGGATGGGGCTTACACTAGGAAGCTGCCCGGGTGCCGCTAAGGAGCGGCAATGGTGAATGGGGCTTACGCTAGGAGGCTGCCCGGGTGCCGCTACGGAACGGAAATTGTGGATGGGGCTTACGCTAGGAAGCTGCCCGGGTGCCGCTAAGGAGTGGCAATGGTGAATGGGGCTTATGCAAGGAAGCTGCCCGGGTGCCGCTATGGAGCGGAAATTGTGGATGGGGCTTACGCTAGGAAGCTGCCCGGGTTCCGCTAAGGAGCGGCAATGGTGAATGGGGCTTACGCTAGGAAGTTGCCCGGGTGCCGCTATGGAGCGGAAATGGTGAATGGGGCTTATGCTAGGAAGCTGCCCCGGTGCCGTTATGGAGCGGAAATTGTGGATGGTGCTTACGCTAGGAAGCTGCCCTGGTGCTGCTAAGGAGCGGCAATGGTGAATGGGGCTTACGATAGTAAGCTTCTCGGATGCCACTATGCAGCGGAAATTGTGGATGGGGCTTACGCTAGGAAGCTGCCCGAAGTGGATATGGGGATTACGCTCTGAGGCGGCCCAAGGTGTATTCCTCATGTCTGGCCATGAGGGCATCCCAACTCACTAGCGGGTTGATGTAATCATCTATGCGCTAGCGCACAAGCGGGATAATGCCAGGGCATTAGAATCTATCCCAACAAAGGGAGATGAAAAGTGTGAATCACATGCACAATATTCAGAACGTCGTGAGATTGGCGTGGTGATGGAAGATAACTGTTGACCGTGGCGGAAACGCATCGTCCATATCACGTTAGACAGAAATGAGGACAACAAATGAGGGTTGACCGCTGACCATGTTCGCAACACGGGGCCTAAATCAAATTTCGTTGATCAGTCTTCCGGAAAGTTGGCCCAAGAAAGCAGGCGGACCATAGGTCGAGCATCCATACTATTAGGGGGTCCCTCCAAACGTGATCAGTCTTCTGGGGAATTGGCCCAGGATAGCTGGCAGACCATAGGCTGAGCATCCATAATGTTAGGGGGTCCCTCCAGACTTGGACGTGAGTAACGATCCAAACTAAGGACACGCAAAGTGTGAGGTGGAGTGATGGAATGTTTTAATGGATTCCAACGCTCTTGATATTACGCCACTGTGATCAGGGCATTAGGCATCTTATGCTTGGCGCACAAGGAATCTCTTTTTTAATGGGAGAGGCTTCCTACGTACCATGCCATGGCATGGATCAAAGTCCTCGTAGTTCACTGTGGGTGGGGGTCAGGGTCAGTTCTCACTCTACGCCCACGTGAGTCATGCTCGGTGTGAGAAACAAGAGGTTGCAAGGACCTAACGATCACGTCGTGATGGATGCGTTCGTGAGAAGCGAAGAGGGGCTTACGCATTAGGTGGCCCATGGTGTTGGGACTTACTCCAGGATGGAGGCCCGGAACAGCTTACCACTAAATGGGGTCGCAACGGCTTACCGCTGGATGAGGATATCAACGACTTACCACTGAATAAGGATTTCAACGGTTTACCGCTGCATAGGATCACAACAGTGGATGGGGAATACGCGAGGAAACTGCCCGGATGCTGCTATGGAGCAGCAATGGTCAATGGGGCTTACGCTAGGAGCTGCCGGGGTGCCGCTATGAAATGGAAATTGTGGATGGGGCTTACGCGAGGAAGCTTCCCGGGTGCCGCTAATGAGCGGAAATTGTAAATGGGGCTTACGCTATGAAGCTGACCGGGTGCTGCTATGGAGCGGAAATTGTGGATGGGGCTTATGCAAGGAAGCTACCCGGGTGCCGCTAAGGAGCGGTAATGGTGATTGGGGATTATACAAGGAAGCTGCCCGGGTGCCGCTATGGAGTGGAAATTTTGGATGGGGCTTACGCTTGGAAGCTGCCCGGGTGCCGCTAAGGACCGGCAATGGTGGATGGGGCTTACGCTAGGATGCTACCCGGGTGCCGCTATGGAGCAGCAATGGTGAATGGGGATTATTCTAGGAAGCTGCCCGGGTGCCGCTATGGAGCGGAAATTGTGGATGGCGCTTACTCTAGGAAGCTACCCGGGTGCTGCTAAGAAGCCGAAATCTTGAATGGGGATTACGCTAAGAAGATGCCCGGATGCAGCTATGGAGCAGAAATTATGGATGGGGCTTACGCTAGGAAGCTGACCAAAGTGGATATGGGGCTTACGCTCTGAGGCGGCCCAAGGTGTATTCCTCACGTCTGGCCATGAGGGCATCCCAACTCACTAGCGGGTTGAGGTAATCACATATGCGCTAGGGCACAAGCGGTATAATGCCAAGGGCATTGGAATCTATCCCAACAAAGGGAGATGAAAATCGTGAATCACATGCCCAATATTCAGAACATCATGAGATTGGCGTGGTGATGGAGGATAACTGTTGACCGTGGCGGAAACGCAGTGTCCATATCACGTTAGCCAGAAATGAGGACAACAAATGAGGGCTGACCGCTGACCATGTTCGCAACACGTGGCCTAACTCAAATATCGTCGATCAGTCTTCCAGAACATTGGCCCAGGACAGCAGGCGGACCATAGGTCATGCATCCATACTGTTAGGGGGTCCCTCCAAACGTGATTAGTCTTCCGGGGTGTTGGACCAGGACAACAGGCAAACCGTAGGTTGAGCATCCATACTGTTAGGGGGTCCCTCCAGAATTGGACGTGAGTGACAATCCAAACGAAGGACACACAAAGCGTGAGATGGAGTGATGGAATGTTTGAATGGATTCCAACACTCTTGATATTACGCCACTCTGATCATGGCATTAGGCATCTTATGCTTGGCACACAAGGCATCTCTTGTTTAATGGGAGAGGCATCCTATGTTTGGAACATAAGGATTACAACAGTTTAGAGTCATGTAGGTAGGACTGTTGGCATCTCATGCTAGGAGCATAAGGCATCTCTCGTATAGGGCAAGGGGCATCCTATGTTTGGAACATAGGGATTACTACAGTTTATAGTCATGTAGATAGGACTACTGGTGTCTCATGCTTGGAGCATAAGGCATCTCTTGTTAGAAGCGATAGGCATCCTATCATTTGTTAGAGATGGAGTACTACAGTTTATAGTCATGTAGAGAGGACTATTAGGCATCTTATGCTTGGAGCATAAGGCATCTCTTGTTTGGAGAAATAGGCATCCTATGTTTGGAACATAGGGATTACTACAGTTTATAGTCATGTAGAAAGGACTGTTGGGTAGAAGGCGCCTTGAAATGGTTGGTGTTGGGACTTACGCAAGGGCAGCCCTTTCTGGTTCAACCTGGCATAGGAGCCAAGTAATAGGATTTGGATGAGTTTCATGAGGAATGGTTCGACTCAAGGTACTCGAGGGATTGATGATGAGAATCTCAACTCACGACATAGAATGAAACCCAGAGGAATATGTCAACTCAAGGTGTTTCATGGTGTGTGGAGGAGTATCTCTAATCATGGTATTCCATAGGTGGAATGTGGGAGCACAGAAGTGCGTAATGGAAAATGTCGACATCCTGCCCCAAAAAGGTTGCGGAGCGACTCTCCATTTATCATGGGGGTCTGCGATGGTTGCGAAGGGACCGGCTCGGAGGGTCGGGACTGCAGCGCGGCACTGACCCCGAGCGGGGGTGCGGGGGCACAGCCCTCGCGGTATGGACCGGTGGGCGCGAAGGTAGGATCCTTGCAAAGGATAGGTCTTCGGGAAGCAGCTTCACGGAGCATGGCCTTGTGGAGCAATAGTCTCTCATAGAGAAAAGGGTTCTCGCGGAGCTTGGTCTCGCGAAGCAGCTTCGCGGAGCATGGCCTCGCGGAGAAATGGTCTCTCGTGGAGCAAAGGGGTCTCGCGGAGCTTGGTCTCACGGAGTAGCAACGCGGAGCAAGGGCTCGCAGAGAAAAGGGCTCTCGCGGAGCTTGGTCTCGCGGAGCAGTATCGCGGAGCATAGGCTCACGGAGCATGGAATCATGGAGTCTCGGCTCGCGGAGCAGCAACACGAAGGATGCTGCTCGCGGAGCATGGCCTCGCGGAGCCGCAATGCGGAGCTCCGCTTGGACGCCCAAGGGGAGAAGTGGTTGTGGCCGTCCTATGGAGAAGGGGGTGAGCTGGGTATTTATAGGAAAGCGGCACCGAGAAGCCGACCTCCCGCGCCACCTCAGGTGCTTCGCGGCGCGCTCGCGAACGTCAAATTTGTTCTTGGAGAGGTACCGCCTCCGGAGCTTCGCGGCGGGCTCGCGAACGTCAAATGAGTTCGCGGAGAGTTACCACCTCCGGAGCTTCGCGGCGGGTCTTCGTGGCGCATCACAAACGTATAACAGGTTTGCGGAGCTTCCCGCCTCATTGCTTTGTGGCGGCGCTTCGCGATCACGGAGGGGGCTTCGCGAATGGGCGTCGCTAACCAGATTCCCAGCCAAACTTCAAACGTCCATAACTCCTAATCCGTAACTCCATTCGGGCCCTATGACCTACCAAATCGAAGCTTGCGAAATGGACTACTATCTTGGATCATGTATGGATGCATCTGGAAAATTTTGGGGATGCGTTTTCTGTGGTCTACATTGACTTTATAATAAAATAATATTTTTTTAGTTTTTCCAAAGGTGCCCCTCTCCTCCCTTATAAAAGGGAACCTCCTCCCTCTCTTCCTCACACCACATTGAGCCTTCATGCTCGACAAAACCCTTCCAAATTATCTTCTCCTATTCACTAGAAATATACTAGAGGTCCTGGTCTTTTTCAAAGTCCAATTTTAGTTCCCTAATAAGAGGTCTCAAAGAGGATCTTCAAAGAAGAGGTAATGTCTGTTACCAATTATTTCAACTTTATTTCTTATTCCACTTCTTCTTCTTTAGTTTTTTCATTATGAATTAATAACATCAGTATCACTCATATAATTATATGTTATTATAATTATGAAACAACCCTATTTCACCATATATCCATCCTAGGGAAAATGAAATCACCGCGCGTGCATACATACAGAATACCATCTCTACGCCGTGGTGTAATCTGTTTTCGACCACCACCATACTTGGATGGGTATAATGGAGTAAATAAATAACTATATATAATTATTTCAAAGTGATATTTATTCTGAAATATTATACAAACACTTAAATGAAATTCCACGATCATGGGAATGATATCATCGCTCGTGCGTACGTACAGACTACCGTCTCTACTATGCGATGAGATTCATTTTCCATGTTAACTATTCATGAATGTTTATAAAGTATATATAATAAGTAATCATGAAATATTTTACATAATAATGATACTGTATTTATGCGTATATATATGTATGTCATCTACTTAATTTACATTCAATTCAATAAGGAAACAACAACAGTGTTCATGCGTACGTACTGCCTACCGTCTCCATGAACGGTGTATTTCATTCCATTTAATCGATCTATTATATATATATGTATATACTGAATATATATTATATATAAATCATGTTTTACATTATGGAATTAAGTAAATCAGGATATAAGTAATAATATCAAGAACAACAAGTCCAAACACGTACGATAAACAAAACGATTTAACCCAAAACGTTGCTTTAACATGGAACTTACAAAAGAACAGATAATATACAGTCATAAGTGAACCATATATGATATCATAACAATGAATATTATTCTGTAATAAGTCAATGACATTATTTGAATCATTATACAGGGGGTTTGGAAATGTACGAAGCATATCAGACCTAAGGTAAGGGATGACCTTTCCAATCTCATTTTTATTCGAGATTGTTTTTTTGTAAGTATTCACTTGGGTTATATTTATCATCCATGTCCCTGTTTTCTAAAAAATGGTTTCATGTATGTTTAAAGTCCTTTTTACCCATTTTTGAATTTTACTTCCTGGAATGTATGGAATATTTCTTTTGTTTACGTTACAAGGTACTTTTTTTACTTTCCCTGCAAAAGAATGAGAAGAATGTTTTTTTAACTTATACGGAATGAACAGATTTTTACGGTTTCATATTGCATTATTTTCATGAATCTTAGTCTACAATATTTCATAATTATTTAAAAAAAATCATTTTCTTTTAAAATTTCATGGAATTTTGTGAAAATAAATGTTTTTGAAGAAGAAAGGTTATTTTCCACAAGAATTCATTTCAAGTGTTTTGTCAAAACTATTTTCCATACAAGATGACAATATTTAGTATGATAATGTTTCAAGTATAATGTATCTATGATTTAGATGGATTCACTTTAATTATAATGAAAATATATCCATTTTATTTATATAGATTATGTTATGACGGGATGATGTTTATGAAACCATTTTATTCTTTGGGTTCTGATGAATGATTTATGTTTATATTATGGCAAAAGTAAGAATTATTTCATTATGAGATGGGTGGGACATATATATCCCTCTAATGAATTGGGTAATGATTTATATCTCATGAGATAGACATGACTGGAACGGTAAGTTAATCTAGTTCAGTGTTACAGGACTGAAACGAGGAGTGAACTCGATTCAGAAAGTGACTTTGTCCACTAAGATGGTCTTGCCAGCAATGACCTGGCTACTATGGAAATCATAACATTTTCTTAATGGTTTCCACAATTACATGTTTTATTCCCATGGTATTTTATCATGATTGATGTTCCATTGTGATATATTCCTTAAGTACTTCCATGATTCTTGTCTTTGCTCAAGATTTTGATGTTTAGATTTTATGTTCAAGTTTTTGCATTCAAATGATCATGGATAGTTTTATGTTCTCTATGTTTACCATTACTGGGCATTTTAGCTCACCCCTTTTATATTTTCTTTTCCCCAAGATATAAAGAACGGTTTTAGGTAAGAAAAAAAGGGGAAGACCTTTATGGGAGATGTTGAATATCATTCACCACGATTAGAAGATTATATTCCATGTTTCCAAAGACAATAAACTATTACGGTCTGTATGTGTCTGTTGTTGTTATGTATTAAGTATTCTTCAAAAGTAATGTAATGTCCATGTACATCAAGCTTTGGGCCTCTATAGTTTGTATCAGTGGAAAGGATTAGTCATCCTTTGGAAACTAGGATGCGAGAACTTTAGTGAGATCCCTAGGGATATTTCTATGGTTTGTATAGGGATGTCCCTAAGGTTAAGTATAAGTATAGGTTATAGTCCTAGAATTATGGTAACGATCATAGATTTAAGCCTAAGATGTTATATATTGACGGTACTCCCCCATTATTATGTTGTTTTCCCTAGAATGATTTTTGCCTCTCACACTATTCTTTTTTGGGTTTTAGATGATGGTTGGAACCCGAAGGAACCATGTTGATCAATGTAATGGACAATGCAATGATTTTTCTCCTGAACAAACAACTGTTATGTGAGATGGAATGCAAAATCTTATTTCTATACTTATACAAGCTATGAATCAATCTAGACTTCCAAATGAGCAGAGAAGGGAACAATATTTTATTGAGTCCTTCATGAGGCAACGCCCACCTTCTTTCAGTGGGTCCTCTGATCCACTTGTTTCTGAAAAATGGATCAGTACCACTGAAAAGTTATTTTTAGTTCTTCAATGTTCTGATCTTGATAATTTCATCTTAGCAGTATATCGTTTGGAAGGTGAAGCTAATCAATGGTGGAATCTTATCAAGAATACGATGCGAAGAGATGAAATTGAGTCCATAGAATGGGACGAGTTCAAGAAATTATTTTTCAATAATTACTTCCCTCGTATTCTTCAAACAAAGTTGGAGAAGGAATATCTTGAACTAAAAAAGTATGATGAATCTGTTGGTATATACGAAGGGAATTTTACAAGGCTTTCAAGGTATGCATTTGGCTTTATCATCCACCCTAAAAGTAAAGTTGATCGATTTTTCAGTGGCTTAAAACCAAATCTTCTAAGGGAATTATCTATAAGAGACTCCAGTAGCTATAAAGAAATTGTGCATTGTGCTATCATGGTAGAAATGGAAGTTGGTTTTACATATCCATTTCATGGTTTTGACAAGAAACGAAAGATGGAGTTCAAGGAGAAATCTCAGAATAATGGTGAAAAGAAGATGAATGTTCCCTTATGCTCAAAGTGTGGAAAGAAGAATGGTGGAGATTGTCTTAAAGGGATGAGAAAATTTTTTAAGTGTGGAAAATAAGGTCATCGAGCAGCTGAGTGTCGAAGTAATGGAAAAAGGGATGCTAATGATGTGAATAAAGAAAAGACTGCAGAGAACGCACAACCAACACTTCAATGCTTCAAGTGGAATGAAATTGGGCATTATCCTATTCAATTCCCTAATCCAAGGGTTAATGATTATCGACTTGAGCAACCACTTAAGGTAATGGACAAAGGGAAGTCACATGCGATCACTATTGGAGATGTCGAATATGACCACGATGTGGTGGAATTATTAAGTGTTTATGTAATGGGATTCCAAAATAATGTTGTATATAGTATCGTGGAATATTGGAATAATTATGTATTGGCCTATTGTGGTTTTCAATAATTTTATGGTACTTGAGATATTTTTTGAAAGAAGATGATATGCACATAATGAAGGGAAAAAGAGAAAATGAAATGTTTGACAATATTCATGAGCTCATGAATGATATAAGGAAATAGTTATATCATGGTTTGAGTATATATAATTTTGGGGTTTTGGTATGTGGAAAGAGATAACTTTTGAAAGCACACATGTTTTCACTATGATTCAATGGGTATTCATTTTTAAAGAGAATACATGATTACGACATTCGAATGTTTGGAATGTGACCAACAAGACATATCTTATGACATATGGGAATCATTGATGGGATTAACATGCTTGTTATATGAAATCTCTAGTAATCGTTTTCACTATAATATGAGAATGGAATGCAGTATTATGGATAAAACCAAATGTTGGAATGGATTATGTTGGACATAAGTTAGTATTGTATTTTTTTAGAATAAAAAGGGACATCCTACAGAACGAGCTACAACCCGTCACGTCGGACAAGGATGTGGGAATCGAACCCACAACTGAAGTGAGAAAAGCCTTTATTTCCTACCACTGGCCTACATGAAGTCCATTTTTAGTAGAAACAAGATTTATTTTATTATACAGGATGATAGATAAAGTATAATTCCATTTTTGAACCATATATGATTAATCTCACCATAGATGAAATTATGTATATAACTTTTTCAAACATATGTTTGAGATAGATGGAATGACCTATCATTCTATCACATGATCTGCTAAAACTTTTCGAAAGAAAAATTCATGTTCATTTCTTAAAGATATGAAGTGGAAATTGTTCAAGGCACGAACACCGGTGAGATTATACCAAAATAATGTAAGTATTTATTCTAATTTAAATTCTTCAACTTTAGGGAAATGATCTTGAAATCCAAAAATGCTGTCCTAGTTACCTTATATCTGATGAATCAGATGGTACCCTAGATCATAAAAAATATATGGCTTTGTGATTGTTTCCTTTTTCATAGTCATGTTCTCTACCACTCTGTAACACCCCGAGATTTTATGAAAAATATTTTTTTAAATTTCATTGATGTATTCTGTTGTACGCTACAGCAATATTATCTTGCACTATACTCAACACCATATTATATTGCAGTATACTCAACCCTGACTTTGCTTACATTACACGCAATCACGACCTTCCTTGATAGCGTGAGTTGTACGCAATACTGGGTTTCACGAAACAACGATATACAGTTATAATATTATTATGAACTAGCTGTTATGAATAGTATTAACTAAAATTTTAATTTTATAACATTAGTATTCATCTTACATATTTTCTAGAACATGGTATAATAACAAAATAAATATTTCGGGTAAAATAATTATGTTAAAAAAATGCAGTTTTGCTACCTTTTGATGGAACATCCATTTTAAATATAAATTTTGACATGTTTATAATTACAATTTTATAAAATAAAATTATTCATTGGAATAATGATATAAAATTTTAACTTGGATAAATTTTTCAAATTATTCTGAAAACTTTCATATTTTAATGAATAGTAAAAACACGCTATATTTTAATTAAAAACAACTTTTTTCATCATAATAATTTATGTGGTTAAATTATAATTTTGAATGGGTTTAAAGTATAAATAGAATATATTTTTACCATGTAATATAATGTATGTCATTATCATTGATTTGACATTGAATTTGTAGGTTAAATAAATTCAATGTTTGAAATGTTTTAAACAAAAACCCGTTTTCTTTTGACAATGAGATTAATTTTAATTTAATTTCTGAAACTTCTGTGTATTGAATTTGGAAAAATGGATTCCATATTTGGAATTAGTGGGACCAAATTATATTAATATACTACTTTTTATTTTTGGGCTTTATGAATAGTAACAATGGTAAATTTTATTTACCATAGAAAAAAGTAAATTGGGTAATTAAGGGTAAGTATAATATTATAAAATTATCATAATACTTGTATTAATACAATTGGATGATTATAATTCTTCCTAAGTCATATTTGGGTCGAAATGGAATCCATTAGAACCCACATGGAGGTGATTAAGGCCTTTAGTTTATTTTATTTAAAGGAAAGTGAAATATGTCTCACTCAACTTTAATAACTAATGTAATATTAATATAAGTTTATAAGGAATATAAATTCTGTTATAAATACTCATTTGAAAGATAAAATGTATTTCTTTATCATGGTAATTTATTTTTAATTTTAATGAGTTATTTAATTACCTTATTATCATAACCATTAATGATAGAGAAATTATTTATTTAGTGAAAAATCAATAATATAGTTTTTATTGAAATTGTAAAACATATCAAAAGGCCCAAAAATCTGAAAAAAACTTATTAGTAGTATATATATAAACCCTAATCATCCACTAGCCAAATGTTTGACCATTTGTATCCTTATTATGGCGATTATGACACTTATAATATTTTATTTTAAATGATTCCAAGTTGTCACCTTCATAATTTAATAAAGATAACAATTTGAATGTTGTTATTTTAAGATGATAAATTTGAGTAAAATTATTATAATAAAATATCTGATATTTATCTTCATCAAAGTATTTTAATTTTAATTTTTATGAAACAAATAAATATATTAAATAATTATACAAAAATGTTGTACTATTTATTTTATTAAGAGATATACCAAATAAATGGATTTAAAAATATTAAAATAAATATTATATGAACTATTAATGTGATCCACAAATTTTATAGACAAATTTGACATTTCAGGAATATATTAAATATTATTGTTTGAATATATCCTCTGGGTAGATTTTATTTCAATTCAAATAAATGAATAGTATCCAAATTGACACTATTGTTATTTTATAAAAATAACATATTATTAAATTGTATAAAAATCACAAAAATATTTAAAAATTGAAATTTATATAGTCGAAAATGAAATAATGTATCCAATTATGGAAAATTAACAACACATAAGTGATTATTTTTAACCATTTAAAATTTGGAATTTTATTACCACAAATAAGATTAAATAGAATAAATAAGGATAAATCAAAATGATAAGGGTTTAAATAAGGTAAAAAAAGTCTAAATTTTATTGGTTGATGAGATTACAACCCTATATCATCTAATATTTGAATTGAGTCATTTTCGGAGGTGTATATGTGGGGATTGAATTTATATTAAACTAATATTTTCGAGGGTTCCAAAGGTGCCCCTCTCCTCCCTTATAAAAGGGAACATCCTCCCTCTCTTCCTCACACCATTTTGAGCCTTAATGCTCACCCAAACTCTGTCCATTTAACTTCCCCACATACTTGGAAACCTTGTAGAGGTACTTGTCTTCTCAAAAGACCAACCCTAGTTCCCTAAGAAGATGTTTAAAAGAGGTGCGTCGAAGAAGAGGTAATCTCTTCTACCGATTATTTCAAGCTTATTTCTTCTTCAACTTCTCATTCTTTAGTTGTTTCATTATAAAGTACTAGAATAAGTATAATTAATTTACTGATATGTTATTATAAATATGAAACAACCCCATTTCACCTTCTATCCATTCTACGGAAAACGAAATCACCATGCATGCATATGTACGGAATACCGTCTCCACGCCGTGGTGTAATCAGTTTTTCCAACACCACCTTACTTGGATGGGTATAATGGTGAAAAGAATAACTATACATAGTTATTATAACATCATATTGATTTTGATATATTGTATCACCCACTCCAATTCAATTCAATAATTATGGGAACGATATCATCGCTCATGCGTACGTATGGACTACCGTCTCCACGATGCGATGAGAATCATTCTCAATGATTAACCATTCAAGAATGATTATACAGTATATATAATAAGTAATCATGAAATATATGAAATAATAATGATACAGGATTTATGTATATATTTATATGTATGTAATTTAATTAATTCCATTCTATTCAATGAGGAAACAAAAACAATGTTAATGCATACGTACGACCTACCATCTCCATGAACAGTGTATTTCTTTCCATTTACCGATCTATTATATATATTTATATTCGGAATATATATTATATATAAATCATGTTTTATATTCTGTATGTATTTAATCATGTCCTATGTAAACATATTAATAATTAATAGTCAAAACCCGGACAAAAAATGAAACGATTTTACCCAAAACACTCTTTACATGGAATTTACAAAAGAACGGGTAATATAAAGTCATATGTGAACCATATATGATATCATTACCATGAATATGATTCTGTAATAAGTCAATGAAATTATTTAAATCATTATACAGGAGGTTCAGATACGTAGGAAGAATATCATACATAAGGTAAGAGATTATTATTCCAATCTCATTCTTATCCGAGATTGTTTATTCCTAAGTATTTACTGGGGTTATGATTATTATCCATGTCAATATTTTCTCAAAACAATTTCATAAAATGTTTACTTTTTTTCATGTAGTTTTTATGTCCTTTTTACCCATTTTTTACTTTTACTAAAAGGTATGTAAGGAATCATTATTTTGTTTACATTACGAGGTACTTTTTTGACTTTTCTGGAAAAAGTACGAGAAGAATGTTTTTTTATCTTATACGGCATGAAAGGATTTTTATGGTTTTATAAAGCCTTATTTTCATGAATATTCCTCCAAAAATTTCATGACTATTTCCATCAAAATCTCTTTCTTTTAAAATTAAATAACATTTTGCGAAAACAAATTGATTTTGAATAAAAAAGGATATTTTCCTCAAGAATTCATTACAAGTGTTTTTATCAAAACCATTTTTTCATCTCAGATGACAATATTTCATATGTGTTTGTTTCAAGTATAATGTCTCTAAGATTTACAAGGTTTCACATTTATTATTATGAAACTATATCCATTACTTTTATATGGATTATGTGATGATGGGATGATGTTTATGAAACCCATTTTATTCGTTGGGTTATTATGAATGATGTATTTTTATTATGTTGCAAAAGTAAGAATGATTTCATTATGAGATGGGTGGGACCTACATCTCCCTCCAATTCATTTGGTAAAGATTTATATCTCATTAGATAGACATGTCTATAATGGTAAGTTAATCAGGTTCTGTGTCACAAGACTAAAATGAGGAGTAAACTCGATTCAAAAAGGGAACTTTTCCACTAAGATGGTCTTGGAAGAAATGCCTTGGCTACTATAGAAATCATAACATGTCCTTAATGGTTTCCCAAATTACATGTTTTATTCCCATTATATTTTATCATGGTTGATGTTCAATTATGATATATTCCTTATGTACTTCCATGATTTTTGTCTTTGCTCAAGAATTTGATGTTTAAATTTAATGTTCAAGTTCTTGTTTTCTAATGTTTATGGATTGTTTTATGTTCACTATGTTTGCCCTTGCTGAGAATTTGAGCTCAACCTTTTTATGTTTTCTTTTCCCCAAGATATAAGGAAAAGTTTTAGGTAAGAAAAAAAGGGATGATCTTTATGGGCGATGTTGAGGATCTTTCACCAAGATTTGATGATTATGTTCCAAGATTCCAAAAGCACTAAACTATTACAGCACTTTGGTGTCTGTTTTTGTTATGTATTAAGTATTCCAAAAAGTAATGTAATGTTTATGTAAATCACAATTTGGGTATTTACAGTTGGTATCAGAGGAAAAGTTTAGTTAACCTTTGGAAACTAGGATGCGAAAACATTAGTGAAATCACTAGAGATATTTCTAAGGTATGTCTAAGGATGTCCCTAAGGTTAAGTATACATATAAGTTATAGTCCTAGAATTGTGATAACGATATTATAATTAAATCTAAGATGTTATATATTGAAGGTACTCCCCCTTTATTATTTTGTTTTCCCCAGCATGGTATTTTCCACTCACACTATTATTTTTGGGTTTTAGACGATGGCTGAAACCCGAAGGAACCGTGTTGATCAATTTAATGAACAATGCAATGATTGTCCCCCTGACCAAACCAATTTCATGGGAGATGGATTGAAAAATCTTATTTCTATACTTACACAAGTTATGAATCATTATGTACTTCAAAATGAGCAGATAAAGGAGCAACATTTTGTTGAATCCTTCATGAGGCAGCGTCCAACTTCATTCAGCGGGTCTTCTGATCCCTTAGTGGCTGAACAATGGATCAGTACCACTAAAAAGATATTGTTAGTTTAACAATGTTCTGATCATGATAAATTAATCTTAGCAGTATATTGTTTGGAAGGTTATGCTTATCAATGGTGGAATCTTATCAAGAATACGAGGCAAAGAGATGAAATCGAGTCCATGGAATGGGACGAGTTCAAGAACATGTTTTTCAGTAAGTACTTCCCTCGAATTCTTCGAAAAATGATGAAAAAAGATTATATTGATCTTAAGTAGAATGATGATAAATCTGTTGGTATATACAAAGATAATTTTACAAGACTTTCAAGGTATGCATGTGACTTCATCATCCAACCTGAAAGTAATGTTGATCAAATTTTCAGTAGCTTAAAACCAAGTCGACGAAGGGCATTAGCTATAAGAGACTTCAGTAGCTATGAAGAAATTATGTGTTGTGCTGTCATGGTTGAACTGGAAGTTGGTGTAACATATCCATCTCATGGTTTTGACAAGAAACTAAAGATGAAGTTCAAGGAGAAATCTCAGAACAATAGTGAATAAAAGATGAATGATTCTTTATTCTCAAAGTGTGGAAAGAATCATGGTGGATATTTCCTAAAAGGTACTAGAAAATGATTTAAGTGTGGAAAATAAGGTCATAGAGCAGTTGATTATCGAAGTAATGGGAATAAGGTTTCTAATGATGTGAATAGAGAAAAGACTATAGAGATCTCTCCACCAACACTTCAATGCTTCAAGTGCAAGGAAATGGGGAATTATGCTAATAAATGCCCTAATCCACGTGTTAATGATGATTAACGTGAGAAACCTCTTAAATAAAAGGATAAAGGGATGTCTCATGCGATCACTATTTGTGATGTTGACTATGAAAATGATTTTGTGTAATGATTAAGTGTTTATGTATTGGGATTTCAAATTAGTATCATGGAATCTCATTTATGGTATTATGAAATTTTGGAATATCTATGTATTGGTTTTTAATTATTATATGGTACTGGTAACTATGAAAAAGTGATTGAAATATTTTTGGAAAGTAGATGATATGAACATAATGAAGGGATAAGAAGATAATGAGATGTTTGATTTCATTCATGAGATCATGACTGATATAAAGACTAAGTGATATTATGGTTTGATTATATAGGTTTTTTTTTGGGGATTTTGGTATGTGGAAAGAGTTACCTTTTGAAATTATTCATGTTTTCATGAAGGTTATATCGTAATTTATGTTTCATGAGAATATATGACTAAGGTATTCATGTGTTTGTAATGCAACCAACAATATATATCTTATGATATATGTGGGATAAATGCTTGTATTCACATTCTTGGTAGATAACCTATCTAGTAATTGTTTTCTTTATACTATGAGCTAGGACCAAATTATTTTAGATAAGACTAATTATTGGAATGGATTATGTTTTACATAAGTTATTATTGTTTAAGGATAGAATTTTTTTTGATATTATTGATGGGATGTCATAGTAATGTAGTTTTAGAAAAAGGACAACCTGCAAGACGGGTGACAGCCCATCGCGTCGGACAAAGCTGTGGGAATCGAACCAACAACCGATGTGTGGCAGGCCTTTATCACCTACCACTGTCCTACAAGATGCCCCTGGTTAGTAGAAACTAGTTTTATTTTATTAAGCGCTATGATAGATGATGTATAAGTCCATTTTAGCAACAACATACGATTAATCTCACCATAGATGGAATTTTGTATATAACTTTTGCTAACCTTATGTTTGAGACAGATGGAATGAGCTATCATTTTATCACATGATCCGCTAACAATTCATGGATAAAAATCAACTTCATTTCCTTAAGGATGAAGTGGAAATTGTTCAAGTCATTAAAAACAATGAGATTGTACCAAAATCAAGTATGTATGTCTTCTAATTCAAAATTTCCACCTTTAGGGAAATGATATTGAAAACCAAAAAATGTTGTCCTAGTGCTCTAATATCTGATGAATCAGATGGTACCTTAGATCGTCAAAAATATATGGCTTTGTGATTGTTGGATTTTTCATATCCTTGTCCTCTACCACTCTCCATTAGAACATGATGGTTAGATTTTTATTCCATAATCATATTTTTCCCTGTGTTCTATTACATCGAAACCCAGTGATGAGTTAATTTGGGTAACCAATATGTTTCATACTTCACTTTTTAAAATGAAGTTTTTTTATTCCTTTTTACGATTTCGGTTTCTATTAAAATATTCATGTAGTAAACCATTTATAACTTCGACGAATTTCAATGGCGAAATTCATTTTAAGGGGGTAGAATGTAACACACCGAGATTTTATGAAAAATATTCTTTTTAATTTCATTGATGTCTTCTATTGTATGATACACAAACATTATCTTTCACTATACGCAACACCTTTTTAGATTTCAGTATACACAACCCTGACTTGGCTTACATTACACGCAATCGCGACCTTCCTCGATAGCATGTGTTGTACGCAATACTAGGTTTCACTAAACAACGATATACGGTCATAATATTTTTATGAACTAGCTGTTATAAATAGCATTACATAAATTTTGAATTTTATAACATTATTATTCATCTTACACATTTTCTAGAACATGGTATAAGAGAAAAATAAATTTTTCGGGTAAAACATTTTTATTTCAAAAAATGCAGTTTTGCCACCATTTCATGGTGCACCCATTTTAAATATAATTTTTAACATGTTTATAAGTTAAATTTTAAAAAATAAAATTATTCTTTGGAATCAGGATATAAAATTTTACATTGGATACTATTTTCATATTATTCTGATAACTTTCATATTTTAATGAATAGTAAAAACACGCTATATTTTAATTAAAAACAACTTTTTTCAATGTAATAATTTATGTAGTTAAATAATAATATTTAATGGTTTTAAAGTATATATAAAATATATTTTTACCATTTAATATAATATATGTCATTAGCATTGATTTTAAATTGAATTCGTAGGTTAAATAAATTCAATCTTTTGCAATGTTTTAAACAAAAACGTCTTTCTTTCGACAAAGAGATTAATTTTAATTCAATTTATACAACATATGTGTATTGAATTTGGAAAAATGGATTCCATATTCGGAATAAGTGGGTCCAAATTATATTAACAGACAACTTTTTATTTTTGGTCTTTATGAATTGTTACAACGGTAAATTTTATTTACCATAGTAAAAGGTAAATTGGGTAATTAAGGGTAAATATATTATTATAAAATTATCCTAATACTTGTCTTAATACATTTGGATGATTATAATTCTTCCTAAGTCATATTTGGGTCGAAATGGAATCCATTAGAACCCACATGGAGGTGATTAAGACCTTTAGTTTATTTTATTTAAAGGAAAGTGAAATATGTCTCACTCAACATTAATAATTAAAGTATTTTTAATATAATTTTATACAGTATATAAATTCTGTTATAAATACAAATTTGAAAGATAAAATGTTTTTCTTTATCTTGGTAATTTATTTATAATTTTTATGAGTTATTTAATTACCTTATTATCTTATACATTAATGATGTTGAAATTATTTATTTAGTGAATGATCAATAATATAGTTTTCATTGAAATGGTAATACATATAAAGAGGCCCAAAAATCTTTAAAAAACTTATTAGTATTGTATATATATTCCCTAATCATCCACTGGCCGAATATTTGTCCATTTTTATCCTTATTATGGAGATTATGACACTTATAATATTTTATTTTAAATGATTCCAAAGTTGTCGCCTTCATAATTTAATAAAGAAACCAATTTACATGTTATTATTTTAAGATGATAAATTAGAGTAAAATTATTATTATAAAATATTTGATATTTATCTTCATCAAAGGATTATATTTTTAATTTTTATGCAACAAATGAATATATTAATTAATTATAAAAAAATGATGTACTAATTATTTTTCTAAGAGATATACTAAATAAATGGTTTTAAAAATATTAAAATAAATATTATATGAACTATTAAATGTGCTCCACGAATTTTCAGGACAAATTTGACATGTTAGTAATCTATTAAATATTATATTTTGAATATATCCTTGGTGTAGATTTTATTTAAATTCAAATAAATGAATAGTATCAAAATTGACACTATTGTTATTTTAGAAAAATAACATATTATTAAATTGTTTAAAAATCACAAAAATATTTTAAAATTGAAATTTATATATTCTAAAATGTCATAAAGTATCCAATTATGGAAAATTAACAACACATAATTGATTATTTTTAACCATTTAAAATTTAGAATTTTATTACCACAAATAAACTTCAATAGATTAAATAAGGTTAAATCAAATTGATAAGGATTAAAATAAGATGAAAACATGTGTAAATTTTATTGTATGATGAGATTACAACCCTATCTCATCTAATATTCTAATTGAGTAATTTTTTGAGGTTTTTATGTGGGGATTTAATTTATATTAAACTAATATTTTTGAGGTTTCCAATGGTGCCCCTCTCCTCCCTTATAAAAGGGCACCTCATCCCTCCCTTACTCAGACCATTTTGAGCCTTGAATCTCATCCATATTCTTCCTATTTCACTTCCCCACTTCCCTAGGAACCTTATAGAGGAACTGGTCCTTTCATAAAACCAACCCTAGTGACCTATGGAGAAGGTTAAAAGAGGTTCGTCGAAGAAGTGGTAATCTCTTCTACCAATTATTTCAAGCTTATTTCTTCTTCAAATTTTTCTTCTTTAGTTGTTTAATTATAAAGTAATAACATCATTATCACTAATATACTGTTATGTTATTATAAATATGAAACAACCCCATTTCACCTTCTATCCATCCTACAAAAAATGAAATCATCGTCTGTGCGTATGTATGGAATACCATCTCCACGCCGTGGTGTAATCTATTTTTCCAACACCACCTTACTTGGATGGGTATAATGGTGTAATTAATAACTATACATATTTATTATATCATCATACTGATTCTGATATATTTTATCATCCACTCCAATTCAATTCAATAATTATGTGAACAATATCATCACTCGTGTGTACGTACTGACTACTGTCTCCACGACACAATGAGATTCATTCTCAATGATTTACCATTCATGAATGATTATAAAGTATATATAATTAGTAATCATGAAATAGATGACATAATAATGATACTTTATTTATTTATATATATGTATGTCATCCAATTAATTCCATTCAATCCAATGAGGAAACGAAAACAACATTCATGCGTACGTACGGCCTACCATCTCCATGAACGGTGTATTTCAGTCCATTTATTGATCTATTATATATATGTATATTATCAATATATATTATATATAAATCATGTATTATATTTTAGAATTAATTAATCATGATCTAAGTAATCATATGAATAACTACAAGTCAAAACACAGATGACAAATGAAACGATTTTACCCAAAACACTCTTTAACATGGATTTTACAAATGATCTGGTAATGTAAAGTCATAAGTGAACCATATATGATATCATAACAATTAATATGATTCTGTAATAAGTCGATGACATTATTTAAATCATTATACAGGAGGTTCGGATACGTAGGAAGCATATCAGACGTAAGATAAGGGATAATTATTCCAATCTCATTATTATCCGAGATTGTTTATTTGTAAGTATTTACTAGTGTTATGATTATTATACATCTCCATATATTCTAAAAATGTTTTCATAAAATGGTTACTTTAATTTAATGTATGTTTAAAGTCCTTTATACCCATTTTTTACTTTTACTACATGGTATGTAAGGAATCCTTCTTTTTTTACGTTATGAGGTACTTTTTTTACTTTTCCGACGAAAGTACGAGAATAATTCTTTATTTAACTTATACGACATTAAAGGATTGTTACGGTTTTATAAAGCTTTATTTTCATGAAGATTCCTCCAAAAAATTTCATGACTACTTACAACAAAATCTCTTTTTTTTTAAAATTGCATGACGTTCTGTGAGAAGAAATTTATTTTGAATAAGAAAGGATATTTTCCTCAAGAATTCATTTCAAGTGTTTTATCAAAACCATTTTTCCATCTAATACGAAATTATTTCATATGTGTATGTTTCAAGTATAATTCCTCTATGATTTACATGGTTTCACTTTTATTATTATGAAATGATATCCATTACTTTTATATGGATTATGTAATGATGAGATTATGTTTATGAAACCCATTTTATTCGTTGGGTTATTATCAATGATGTATTTTTATTTTGTGGCACAACTAATAATGATTTCATTATTAGATGGGTGGGACCTATATCTCCCTCCAATGAATTGGGTAAAGATTTAAATCTCATGAGATAGACATGGATGGAACGGAAAGTTAATCTGGTTCAGTGTTACATGACTGAAATGAGGAGTGAACTCGATTCAGAAAGGGACTTTGTCCACTAAGATGGTCTTGGTAGCAATGCCTTGGCTACTATGGAAATCATAACATGTTCTGAATGGTCTCCACAATTACATGTTTTATTCCCGTTATATTTTATCACGATTGATGATACATTATGATATATGCCTTACGTACTTCCACGATTTATGTCTTTGCTCAAAATTTTGATGTTTAAATTTCATGATCAAGTTTTTCCTTTCAAATGTTTATGGATTGTTTTATGTTCACTGGGTTTTCCCTTACTGAGCATTTGAGCTCACACTTTTTATGTTTTCTTTTCCCTAGGATATTAGGAAATGTTTTAGGTAAGAAAAAAAGGTAAGATATTTATGGGAGATGTTGAGGATCTTTCACCAAGATTAGAAGATTATGTTCCAAGATTCCAAAGGCACTAAACTATTACGATCCTTTAGTGTCTGTTTTTGTTATGTATTAATTATTCCTCAAAAGTAATGTAATTTCCACATATGTAATGATTTGGGTCTCTACACACTCTCCATCAGAACATGACGGTTAGATTTCTCTTCCATATCCATATTTTTACCTATGTTCTCTTATATGGAAACCCAGTGATTAATTAATTTGGGTAACCGTTACGTTTCATGCTTTAGTTTTTAAAGACAAGTTTTGGTATTCCTTTTTACTATGTGAGATTCTTATAAAGAAACTTTTGATTAGTAAAACATTTATAACCACAACGAATATCGAGGGAGAAATTCATTTTAAGGGGGGTAGAATGTAACACCCCAAGATTTTATGAAAAATATTCTTTTTAATTTCATTAATGTCTTCTTTAGTATGATACACCAAAAGAAGATTGCACAACACGCATCCCTGACTTGGATTTCATTACAAGAAATTGCAACCTTCCACGATATTTGTGTTGTACGCAATACCGAGTTTCTCTAAACAATTATATGTTATATAAAATAGCCGTTATGAATAGAAATACCCACTTTTTGAAATTTTATAAATTTTATATTTCAAAATGGACTTCATTTTTGGCTTCAGAATATTGAAATTAGGAAAGGGTGAATTTTTGGTATTTTTCTGAAAACTTTCAATTTTTGATGAATAGTGAAAACTCTAGGTTACTATTCAAAAACCGACTTTTTATTTAAATAATTATTTATTTCATTTAAATTTATTTTAGGTCAAAATTGATACATAATACATATATAAGTTCAATTCAAGTCATTCGATTCATTTTATAATAATTTTAGATATTTAAAAATTTTATTGAACTTTTCACCGTCTTTTACCCACCTCCAAGGAGAATTTTTAAATTTACATAAAACTTATTTTTACCTCTTCTGTGAGTGGAATTTCAAAAATCCGAGAGACATGTTTAATATCAAGGACTAAAATTTTGTTCAATGAGATGAAAATAATTTTTGGTGTATAGTAACTTTTTAATTTTTTTTACCACGGTTAAAATGAAATATGGTAATTAAGGGTAATAATGAAATTATTATTTCCCTGAAACATGTCCTAATTCTATTGGATAAGTTTAATTAGACCAAACAAAACCTTAGGAATAAAATATGACCATTTAGGCCCACTTGGATTAGATTAGGACATTTATTATTAATTTATTTAAAGAAGGGTTAAAATAGTTAAAATCGATGTTTAATAATTAAATAATTTTTAATATAGGGTTATACATAAGATAAATTCGACTATAAATATAAATTAGAAATCCAAACATATTTCCTACATAATGGTATTTTATTTATAATTTTTAGACTTTATATAATTTAATTTATTTATGACACAATGATGATGCAGTAAATATCTTATTAATGAAATATTTACATAATTGATGTTATAAATACACAAATAAATGTAATTTGAGACTATTTATTAATTACAATAATATTATAGGTTAATAGTACATGTTAGTATTTATTTAGTTAACTTTTTTTGAACTAATCATTCTGTTATGATTTTCAAAAAAATCAATTACCAAATAGTGTCAAAATTGACATAAAATACATTTTAAAACAAGTATTATATTATTAATTATTATTTTATTCCTAAAAATATATGGTTCTGTCAAATGACTTGTCTAAGGTTATATATATTAATAATAAACAACTTGGGGTGCTTTTGTCTTGTTTAGTAAGTTTATTAAACTTATATTGTTATAAAACAAAAGGACACGGTAAAAGTAAAATTATTTTACTTAGAGAAAAATTTAAATGATAAGGTTTAAATAGAACACTAACCCTATCTAAATTCTATTTTATGAGAAAGTTTCTGACCCATCCCCACCTTATATTATAAATAAATCAATTTGGAGCTATTAAAAACCGAATATGACTTTATTATAAAATAATATTTTTTAGTTTTTCCAAAGGTACCCCTCTCCTCCCTTATAAAAGGGCACCTCCTCCCTCCCTTCCTCACACCACATTGAGTCTTCAAGCTCGGCCAACCCCTGAAAAATTATCTTATAAACTTCCCTATAAATATCCTAGAGGTTCTGGTATTTTTAAAAGACCAATTTTAGTTCCCTAAAAGGAGGTCTCAAAGAGGTTCTTCAAAGAAGAGGTAATGTCTGTTACCGATTCTTTCAACTTTATTTCTTCTTCCACATATTCTTCTTTAGTTTTTTCATTATGATGTAATATCATCAGAATCAATAATATACTAATATTTTATTATAAGTATGAATCAACCCTATTTCACTGTCTATCCATCCTACGGAAAACGAAATCACCGCGCATGTGTATGTACGGAATACCGTCTCTACGCTGTGGTGTAATCTGTTTTCAACCACCACCTTAATTGGATGGGTATAATTGTGTAAATAAATAACTATATATGATTATTGCAAAGTGATATTGATTATGAAATATTATACATACACTTCAATGCAATTCCATGATCATGGGAATGATATCATCACCCGTGCGTACGTACGGACTACCGTCTCCACAACACGATGAGATTCTTTCTATAAGTTAACCATTCATGAATGATTATAAAGTATATATAATAAGTAATAATGAAATATATGACGTAATAATGAAATTGGATTTATTTATATATATATGTATGTCATCTACTTAATTTCATTCAATTCAATAAGGAAACGAAAATAGTGTTAATGCGTACGTACGACCTACCATTTCCATGAATGGTGTATTTCATTCCATTTAATCGATCTATCATATATATATATGTATATACTGAAAATAATATATATATAAATCTTGTTTTAAATTTTTTAATTAAGTAAATCAGGATATAAGTAATAATATCATGAACAACATGTTCAATCACGTACGATAAATAAAACGGTTTAACCCAAAACATTACTTTGACATGGAACATACAAAATAATGGGTAATATAAGGTCATAAGTGAACCATATATGATATCATAACAATGAATATTATTCTATAATAATTCAATGAAATTATTTAAATAATTATACATGAGTTTCAGAAATGTACGAAGCATATCAGACCTAAGGTAAGGGATGACTTTTCCAATCTCGTTTTTATCTGAGATTGTTCATTGCAAGTATTCACTGGGGTTATATTTATCATTCATGTCCCTATTTTATAAAAAATGGTTTCATGTATTTTTAATGTCCTTTTTACCCATTTTTTAATTTTACTTCATGGAATGTAAGGAATCTTTCTTTTGTTTACGTTATGAGGTACTTTTTTGACTTTTCCGGCAAAAGAACGAGAAGAATTTTTTTTATCTTATACGGCATGAATGGATTTTTACGGTTTCATAATGCATTATTTTCATGAATCATAATATACAATATTTCATATTTATTTTCAAAAAATTCATTTTATTTTAAAATTTAATGGAATTTTTTGAAAATAAAATGTTTTTGAAGAAGAAAGGATATTTTCCTCAAGAATTCATTTCAAGTGTTTTGTCATAACTATTTTCCATATAAGATGACATTATTTAGTATGATAATGGTTCAAGTATAATGTATCTATTAATTACATGGTTTCAATTTTCTTATGATGAAAATATATACATTTTATTTATATGGATTATGTTATGATTGGATGATGTTTATGAAACCCATTTTATTCTTTGTGTTATGATGAATGATTTATGTTTATATTATGGCACAAGTAAGAATTTTTTCATTATGATATGGGTGGAACCTATATCTCCCTCCAATGCATTGTTTAATGATTTATATCTCATGAGATAGACATGTCTGGAACGGTAAGTTAATCCGGTTCAATGCTACAGGACTGAAACGAGGAGTGAACTCGATTCAGAAAGGGACTTTGTCCACTAAGATGGTCTTGGCAGCAATGCCTTGGATACTCAGGAAATCATAACATGTGCTTAATGGTTTCCACACTTACATGTTTTATTCCCATGCTATTTTATCATTACTGATGTTCCCTTATGATATATGACTTACGTACTTCCAAGATTCACGTCTTTGCTCAATATTTTGATGTTTTGATTTTATGTTCCTTTTTTTGAATTCAAATGTTTATGGATTGTTTAATGTTCTCTATGTTTACCTTTACTGGTAAATTGAGCTCACCCCTTTTATGTTTTCTTTTCCCAGTGATATAAAGAAAGGTTTTAGGTAAGAAAAAAAGGGAATATCTTTATGGGAGATGTTGAATATCTTTCACCACGATTAGATGATTATATTCCATGTTTCCAAAGACACTAAACTATTACGGTTCTTGTGTGTCTGTTTTTGTTATGTACTATGTATTCCGCAAAAGTAATGTAATGTCCATGTACGTCAAGCTTTGGGCCTCTACACTCTCAATATGTGACCATTTCCAAAATTATACCCAATACGATTACTTATCCCCTACCACACGCCCATGAGTTGTTGATCTCATCAAAAGGCCAAACCCATTTCCCAATGGAGGTCCTCAATGAGGCTAGATTGATGGGGGTAAAAAACCAACCATTCTTCCTGTAATTTTTTTTCAATTTAAATTACTTATTTATTTTGTCCTAACCTTATTTTATCCTAATGGATTTAAAACTAAAGTATGTTTTATATATTAAAAATATATCATGTTAATGTAAGATATTTCATAAAAATCATTTCACCATACTTTTATTCTAAATATGAAAATGTTTACTGTGATGTGTCAATTTACAGAAATTGAGGTGATGAACTATAATTTTCCATTAACACCATAAAGGATGTTAATAAATCCAATAAAATGGTTGAAATTTATTTTCAAAATTTTATAAAACGTTTTTTTTTTCTTTATGTAACATAAAAATATAATACTAAATGATAAAAAAAACAAGTTCACTATGTTCCAAAATCCACCAAAGTTATCCTAAAATGATCATCATTAACATATATCAATTGATTAATCATCATACCATATTAAATTTTTTTATAAGATCGTTTAAAATTATAGAAGATCATTAAAAAAATATAATAACAATTATAGATATTTATCAACATTTCAAATGAATATCCATTCATGAATACAGGAAATCCAATTATGTAAACCATGAAAATTAATACTATTTAATGATGCAATTAAACTATATAACTCATCATAAAGACCAAAAATCAATATAACAAAACTATAATTAATCATACTTATTTATAAATGGTTTTTTTAATAAAATGTATTTATCCAGGATATTAAAATGAATAAATCATTTGTCTCACAGTAAGGGGAATTATCAAACCCATTTCCCTTTAATTGAGTTTTAATCCATTCAACAAATTATTAATATGAATTTAATTATATATTATTTACTAATCATTGTCATAAAAGTTATAGTATATTAACGTTTTCTACATTATTTATGACAAACATAGTATCTTCCAAAAGAAATATTCGTTCAAAATAATTCATTTTACTTCTAGAGATATCTTCTACTTCAATATAGGTCGATGATTTGTATTACATTTATGTTGTTAACTATTTCATTTGGGATCCAAATGTGTATTAATATATTCATTATGATGTGAAACCCATTTATTTCCATGGGTTATTATATGTTAAATATTGATATATGTGGAATGAATGATAATGTACATTATGATGGAATGGGTGCATATATGTATATATAGCTCAATATAAATGTTATGAAGTGACATGTTCTCAAAGAATTATATTTTGCTCTAATGAACAAGAAAATGTGATGAACCTCATAAGATAAATTGAAATATTAATTAACATTATATCATAATTGCTCACAATTAACTGTGGTACTCGTCCTTTAATACATGATGTTTCGTTTTTATGTATTGCGACATTTTAGGAATTTTTATAATTCATAATCATGTGATTATGAACTTATGCCTATGTAATTATGATAAATATTTTTATCACCACATGATATATTTTCTGTGATATTATATATATTTATACTAGGATTTTTGATCCATGATTTTTGTGGAATATACCAAGATTATTACATGAACTATCAAAAATGAAAGTGCCGATAAAAGGCTAGAGAATAGGTAATTAAATAAATGTGTCTTTTTATTTATTAAATGTTTTGTATGGTCCTACTTTTCCAAAGACACTAATTCTTTGTATTGAAATAAATTTATGTTTATTTTCATTGAAATGATGTAGTATAATATGTAAAAAACTGGGTAGGTATAGTTTTGTGTGAACCTTTAATTTAATCTGTAAATAATGAGTAGAAAACCTATGTGAATACCCCTATTATGAAAATATGAATTAATAGGAACCCAATAATATTAATTTAAATATATATTAAAATAAATGATCTAACATGATATACCTTCAGAATTAATGTAACAAACTAATAAATTTTTTAATTCATTAATTGATGACTTATATTTTGTTTTAATCTTTTATATTATAGAAAATGGTTGGAAGTTCAATTTGTCAGGCCAAAATATTATGCGAGGGACAATGCAATGATTTCCCAAATGACACCCCCAATGCCTTGGGAGGTGGAAATCAAAATATCATAGAGATGATTACCTAGATGTCTCATGTTATGAAAAATAATCAGAATAATGTAGAATGCATGTCGTAACCAAAGTGGGACCAACTGATTATATAATGTTTCTTATAGCAACAAGAACTGATGTTGAGTGGTTCTTTGGATCCCATAGTAGTTGAAAAATTGGACCAATTAATGGATAATATATTTTCTATTCAATTATATTGTAAAAAAAAGATGGTGAGTATGGTTGTTTATTATATTCATATATATTCTAGCTAAAGGTGGGTGTTGATTAACTATACGATGTGAAGGGATGAAATTGAATACAGGGAATATGAATAGAATAAGATAATGATTCTTAAAAAATATTTCCCTCTAACACTTCGTATAAAGCTGTACATTGATTTCATTTTGTGGAAGAAAATGGATGGATATTCATTCAAAACATAAGAATAAATTTTCAAAAGGATTGTAAGGAATTATTCAATCTTTGTTATCAGTAGGAAATGAAAATTATGTAGATTATTTAGTGGTATAAAACCAAACATTTGAAATGAACTATAAAATTATGACATTGGGATATTTGAAGAAGTGGTTTCATGTGATCACAACATGGACATTGACTTGGGATAATGGTCCCATGGATATTCTGATAAGAAATTAATGATGGAGATTCATGAAAAAGGATCTAATTTTAATGGTGGAAAGGAAACTCAACCACCCACATGACCAAAATTTGGGAACATGCATCATGGGAACTACATCAAAGGGATGGGTAAATTCTTCATATGTGTAAGAGAATTCCATCAAACTCATCACTATTGAAAATTTATGGGGAAATATGATTGAATAAAAATTGTTTTTTATTAAAATAATCTCCCATTAAAGGGAAAAGGGGGAAACATCATTAAATCATGGACATAAACAATCAAAAAATCCCCAGTGATTCAAAAATTCAAAACAAAACAACCCACACTACATTGGAAAATCCACTCCCAGGATCAAAATACAAAAAATTAATCTTCATCCTTCTACTACAGATCGGTTAGATATCCCATATAAAAATGCACATGCCGGGTACCGATGACAGTAGCCATATCCTCTCAAACATCCAATTCCGGGAAGTGAAGTTACAAGGGAAAATCTTTTCCCTAAACCTCATTTGGAGAATCCTCAAGTAGACAATCTGATTATTGAGACCCCTAAACCATCGATCACCAAATCCAAAGAAAAAAACACCACTAAGAAACCAATCACAATGAAATCCCAACCACTGAAAACCGTAATCAATTCTCTACTAAAACCTCACTGACTTTTTGGTAAATAAATACATTCAAAATCAATTGAAACCACATCAGAATCCATCGTGGTATGCAAACAGAAAACAAAAATGCAAATACCATTCAAAATTAATGAACTCGCAAACACCAGGATCCCCTGTGAGTAGCATTTCTAAAGTGACAACCTCATACCTCGACTCCCACACCATCAGATCATCTCAGATCAGTTTGAATCACATAACACATCACAGATGATCACAAACAACATGAAGAACAACAAATATCGAATGAATCTATCCCCAACCAACAACAAATCATCAAAAAAACTCTGAACCAACAAAACAAACTCAACCAGACCATCTCCTGGGGCCATCACAAACATAGTTGAAGAAACCACAAACCAAATCCAAAACAAACAATGATAGGAAAAGAATACCTAACCAGAAAACCATCACCAATCACACTGGAAGGAAGTACCGAAACAATGTGGTGGGAGAATGGGTTGCACATCCCATGGTACAGTGCTACAATTTATAGAGAAAGGGGAATATGAAATCAAGTGTACTAAATCAAACGTTCTTATAGGGTAATCAGAATCATCATCTACCTATGTAAATGATCAAGGGAAGGGTTATTCCCTCACTATAGTAGTAGTTAGTCTATAAAATGAATTGATAAAAGGTAGACATTTTATTCAAAAAATGAATGAAAAAAGTTCCATTTAAATTTTTTTTTCAACTCTTTCCATTTTATTTTGCATGTTTTTTATATTTATTTAATCTAGGCCATGAAACAATGTGGTGATGATATATTTAAAAACACCATGAAGTGAAATAATTTTGTAGCAATTTTTGGACTCTTCTCCTATTGGAATATTTTGGAATATTATTACAAACAATATCATGATACATCCCATAGTGGAATTTGAAGATATACTAGTTATATATTAGAACTAGTTATATAGATCTCATATAAACAATCATTAGAATTGAATATATATTCAAATTCTCAACTATCCCATGATCCTTAAATAAATTTATTGAATATAAAGAATCTCATTTTGAATATCCATAAATGTTGTGGGTGTATAATCCCTATGAATAAGCATACATCACTCAAATGGTTTATTCAATGGAATCTATATACCCAGGATAAATGACCATGATGAGGGAATATATTTATTTATTTGTGAAAGAGTTGCACAAAATCCACAAGATCACGATGTTGTGTTATCAATAAAAATCATACCTTGAGCTACTCCTCTATCATTGTGTCACCATAGGATGGATACTATAATAATATAAGATTTAATGAAATAGTAGTAATAAACTATGAAAAAATGGTTCATATTACCAGGGGAATCATTTTTTGGTCTGCCAATTATCTTTGTCTAGAAGAAAGATGAATAAAAGAATTTGTGTATTGATTACAAAGAACTCAACTGGATCACCATAAAAAACGTTTCATCTTCCAATGATTTATGAATGTTTAATCAGATACGAGGAGCTTAATAATTCTAAAATGTGTAACATGATTATTGATATCACTAACTAATGGTGAAGAAAGAAGATATTTTAAAGGGTACCTTTTATACATGTTATCGGAACGATTGGTATCAATTGATTCTCCTATGAATTTCTAACAACCCTACAATATTCATATATTTAATGAAGATAGAAAATATACATAACCTGAACAAATTAATTGTAGAGTTTATCGATGATATTATAGTCAACAACAATTTTGTTGAGAACATGAATAATGCCTATGCTTTTTGTTGTCGATATTGGTGTAGGATAAGATATACACCAATTCTAAAAAGCTTTAGTTTTTTATTATGAAATTCAAATTATTGGGACATGTTATTATAAGTGAGGGAATTTATATAGACCCTTCAAAAACTGTAAATAGAAATATGTCCCTGACTATCTAGTGTTTGGGGAATCCATAGTTATCAAACAATAGCATGGTACTATAGATGAGTTATGAGAAAGTTTTCCTTATTTTCAATCCAACTCATAATGTTTACAAGAAATGTGAGGAAGTATGTCTAGAAGGATGAATGTATGTAAATCATTAATGAGCTAATGAAGTGTATAATCAATACACATGTACTCGCATTACCAAGAATTGGAGAATGTTTTATGATATACAATGATTCTTCAAATATAGTAATGATTTTTTTTATTCATGAAAAACTTTAATATTATATCCTATGACTAAAAAAAGTTGATGATCCATGAGAAGAACATCCTGATTCATGATCTTGAGCTTGCAGATCTGGGATTGTCCTTACAAATCAGGTGGTAATACCACTATGCAATGAAGTGTGGCCAATATACTATTCAAGAATAACCTAATGTATACATTAAAATAGAGGGATCTCAACATGAATCAATGGTTATATATAATAAAATACTATGATTCCTATATTCAATATCATCCTAGAATAGAGAACATCTTAGCTAATTCTCAAAGCATATAAGTACCTGATACATTATCCATGAATCACAATCAAGAAGACCATATATTCTTTGACATGAAAAGGATAAATACAGAAATAACACTAGAGGGTAATACATAATTACTTATGACAATTATATACCAACCATCTATCCATGTGATGATTAAATTGGCATCATAGGATGGTCAAAAGTTACAAAAGAATGTGATGGAATTATAGGACGAGATGCTTCAAGAGGTCAATATCAATGATGATAGTGTGATTTATAATGGATTGAAACTGTTTGTGCCATAATCACCTTTGAGAAAGAATGAGATATTGTATAATTCACATATAATGACTTTGTCTATCTATCCTAGGAGTACCAAGATGTATTAGGATCTCAAAGAAAACTTCTGGTGGGACAACCTGAATAAAGAGATTGCAGAGAAAATGTCAGGGCACATGATATATCAGAAATTTAATGTTGTGTTAAAAAAATACCATAGGGATGATGAAAAAATTTCTTATACCCTTGTGGAAATTGGAGAATGTCACTAAATAGTTTGTCATAGTTCTCCTAAATACATCAAAAGAAAATAATGCAACATGGGATGTAGTGGACAAACACTACAAAATTTCACACATTATCCATATTTAGACATACCTATATTTTGAAATATTAGAAATGATATATGTGATGAATGATTTGAGAATTCATGTGGTTATATTATCTATTTTCTTCGACTATGATCACAGGTCCACATCCAGATTCTGTGTTATTCTTCAAAATGATTTGATTACTAAATTAAATTTCATCACGACTTACCGCCCCACCCTACTGATGGCCAGTCTAAAAGAACTATTCAGAAGTTTGAAGATATTAGAAGATCATACTAATTAATATTAATAGATGGATGAGATCAGAATATCAAATTGGTTGAGTTTTAATACCACAATAGCTTCCGATATTTTATTCATATTTTTCTATATGATGACATATATTGAAAGTGATGAGGAACTCTAACATATTGGGATGGATATGATGATGGTAAACAACTAGGACCAAATCTTGCGACAAGATTATAGATATGTTTAAATCCACCTGACAATATATCAATGCTAGCCAGAGTTAGAAAAAAGTGCTATGCTAAAAACCGTTGAATGAAATTGGATATCAATGCTGTAGATAATGTATTCCTTAAAATATCACCTTGGAAGAGATTCATGTGGTTTATAATGAAAGGGATGCTAATCCAATGAAAGATTAGTCCCTTTAAAATTCATTGCCACCTCATATTTGTTTCCTATCTTCTTTCACATCCACCGAATATGGATCATGTTACAGATGTGTTACACCATTCACTCATGGGGTAGTACATACACGATCTCTATCAAGAAGAAATCTCTATGACTGTATAACATGAATATGATCTCTCTTATGAGGATTATCCCTTAAATATTCTGAACTAGAGATATAATTTTAAAAAAAATCAGAAAACCCACCATTTTAATGTGTTGTGGAGAAACCATAAGTATGAAGAAACAATATGTGAACCAGATGAGGACATGAAGGAGAATTACCCAGATCTATTTATGTAAAACTGAATTTTGAGGTACAAATTGAAAAATGGTGGAATAATGTAGTGAGAAAATATTTTTTTAATAGAAATTACCCAATATTATAGTAATTTTATATATTATAAATAACAAAAAACCAATTATAGAGTATAGTAAAATATTTATAAATTAATGATTAATGGAATTAGATGTATTTCTAGATGATAAAGAAACCATACAGCTAAAATTGTATCTTGAACTTAAGAATAGTAATATGACCCTAATGAATAGTACATTAAGAAAAAGAATAGCATCCCTATACCAGAAAGTGTAATTAAAATTTAGGCATTAAATAAATGAAATTATGGTATATATATCATAGTATTTGTAAGAAAATATTTTAAAAATTATTAATGATGTTTTTGTGTTTTTATAATTCATACATAATTAATTTCATTTATATGATTAATTAATAATTTTAAAGAAATTAAATTTTCATAAAATGTATCCATAAATTAATATTTTTATTTCAAATGGATGGAAGATAATTTCATTATTCCTTATGTAATTTTTCAATGTGTCATAAAATTAATTGAAATTTTTAAATTGTGTGTTTGAATAAATTAATATTTTAAATAAAAATTTAATTACCCATATTTAGAAAATTATATTCATAAAATGTATTCCATTTTTGAATTCAAAAAAAAAATTTATGCTGAATTTTATGTATAATTCTAAATATACATGATTTTTTATGGAAAATAAAATAAAATAATTGATAATAACTGATAAATACATGATATATAGAGTCTTAGATGATGTACGTATGATGTAGGCCAGAAATCCCGAACTGTACAAATTTATTTTAATTATTTTAGAGAGAATTATCAAATATTCATAGTCATTAGAAAATATAATTATCTAATGAATATAATAATATGAAAATTCACTTATCCTTTGCTATATATACATCAACCCTCACCCATTTTCTCCTCACACCTCTCATGATTTGAGCCTTTCTCTTATTAATACCAATAATATTGCCTATCCCCTTCACCATGTATAGGATCTCTTGTTATCAACAATATACCAAACTTGTTTCGTTAGCGATGTTTTCATGGAGGAGAAATGTTAGAGGTAAATTCTATCCCTTTTTCGTAAAATATTATTTCTATTTCATTTAATTTCATTATTTTCCCCACCTTATTCTATCCAATGTGATTAATAACTATTTTATATTTGATATAATTTGATGATATCATGTTATTGTACTATATATCATCAAACTCATTTCTATATCATTTTTTATTATGAAAATGTAACTATCACCCTTGATGTGTTAACTAACTGACATCACAGGATATGCACATTCATTTTCTGTTAATTAAAAAATGTCTCTTTATAAAACTACTATAATGAATGAAATATTTTTTGAAGTATATTTTATTACCATTTTTATGTTCTATATGTTACATGTACACATAATACTATGTGATAAAAAATGAGTTTGTTGGGAATGAAAATACAAAAAAATTAACATAAAAATGATCATCATTAACTTGTATCTAATGATTTCTCCCCATTACGTATAAATGAAAATATTATAATAGAATATAAAAATTTCGACAGTCATTATGATGATATAGTAAAAATTATATATATTTGTCCTGATTTTACATGATCATTCAATAATACATATATGAAAACAAGTCATGAAAATGATGAAAATGAATGCTCTAGAATGATGAAATTAAACTATATAACTTGTAGGAAAGAATATAAATGAAATCAATAAAATCATAATGTACAAAATTCATGTATTGATGTTTCATTGTTTTTATTTCTCTAATATAGTATGATTATACAATATATTGAATTAAATTAATCATCCTAAATCATGTTAAAGGGGGATTCTCGAACCCAACACCTTTTATTTGGGTTTTCCATCATTTACCCCAATTTCAGAATGAATATTCCCTTAATTTAATTTCATTATAATTATCTCTTATTCTATAAGATATAACTTAAATAAATATTTTTTATGACAAGATCGTCATTTTTGTTGGAGAAAATTTTTTCCAAAACAATCCTTTTATTTCTCGAGATTCATTATTATTCAATAATGGTTGATGATTCATATTACATGTACGTCACTCCCTCTTTCATTTCGGAACCCAATGTTTATGAATATATTATTCATTTAATTAAACCAATTTATTTCCATTTATTATTAATTTTTTGAGATTTATATATGGTGAATGAATGATAATGTAAGCACTACTACAAAAAATTCATTTAACATTGTTAGAAATGACTTTGATCAGTGCTAAAAAATGTCTTCCTGTAACGACCCAAAGTTTTTCAATGAAAATTTCATTCTTTATTAAAATGTCATAATATCTATGGAATATCATCTTTCACTTCCACTAAATATGGATTATGTTCATGATGTGTTTCATGTATCACTCCTCAGGAATATCATCTTCCACTTCCACTATATATGGATTATGTTCATGATGTGTTTCATGTATCACTCCTCAGGAAGTACATACTTGATCCCAGTAATGTACTGAACTCAGAGGTACTATATATAGAATATGATCTATACTATGAGTAGTAAACATTAGATATTATAGTCTACATTGATAAAGTTCTATGAAACAAAACAACCCATTGTGTTATGTGTTTTAGAGGAACCATTAGTTTGAATAAGCTACTTTGAAACTAAACGAGGCGATGAAAGAGATGTACACTCAGCAATTTTTGTAAAATAAAATTTGGATTTAGAAATATCATATAGGGAGAAAATGTAATGACCTAGTGATTTTCAGTGGACATTACATTCTTATAAATATTTCATAAAATTACATGAAAAACGACCTAATGAACTATTATGTTATAAGTTTCCTTTAAACATTATCTTGTCACTTCTAATGATGTAAGCCCCATTAGTTAATTTCCATATGATAAAATTACTTCTAATTGTCATTGAATATTTTTTATTACTTGTCTTATTGGGAAATAATAAATTAATGAATTTTATATTTAGAAAACGCTGCTCCCCTCCTCTATAAATACCACCTTTCACACCCTCATTTATTCACACACCTCATGATTCAATCCTTATTTAAATCTTCAGAATTATCTTCCCTAGTCCCTCCCCCACGTCTAGCATAATCTAGTATTGTCAGAATAAAAATCCTAGGTCCCAAAAAGAGGATCTAAAGTGGAGGATTGAAGAGGTAATTTATATCACTCTTTTACATTAATTTCCCCTCAATTTTAAGTTATTTTATTATTCTATTCCCACCTAGAATCGTACACATGGTATGGAAACACCATTATCATACATATAAATGATTTTTATGATTATAATAGGATATTATATTATCCACCCCCTTCTCTTCTTCATTTTTTATTAGTGAAATTGTTGTTCGTGAGGCGTTAATCTATCATTTTCAAGTACAATATGTTTTCAATTTTCAATAAAGCATTCAGATCGGGTCAAAAAACCATTTTAATGGTTGAGAACTATAATATGATATAAACTATATACTAATTCATGTTCTATAATTAATTTATTAACATAATAATAAACTATTTAACAAAACAAATTCGTTGTGGTTGAAAAACACCCAAATAAACCTAAACTGTCATAATTTATTTATTATCGAATTATTCATCCACATGGTATATAATATAATTTATAATAAATTTTTTTTAATTTATGTAATATCATTACTAACATTAAATATCAATTCTTTATGTTTATTCATGAACTACATGAACATTCATTTAGGAAGACATGTAGACCTCTCAAGAAAACCATTAAAATGAGCAATCCTGAACATTGTTTTTTATAATAAAAAACTCATCCAAATACCATTAATAGAACTTAATTATACCATAATGAACCATATTAATTTAATAAATGTTTCTGAATTTTCAATTAATGATTCTAATGTGGTTATACATGACATGAATGTGATGAATGAATTTGTATACCAGGTAAGGGGAAAATCTCGAACACAACTTACATTCTTCGGGTTCTCTCTTTTCACATTTTTTCAGTATGGTCACTATTTAAAATCAATTTTTATCATTATATTACTTATTGTGGTATATAAATATTTTCTTCTAATTATTATTTAAATAAAATGTTTTCCAAAATTACTCTTCATTCAAAGACGCACCTTTTACATCATAGTCAAGGTTGATGGCTATCATATCAAGTATGTTATTCCCAGTTATTTTTGGTAACCCAATGTTCATGAATATGATAATATGAGATTAAATCCATTCCTTATCATGAGTTAGTTTTGTTAATTTTTGATATATGATCATTGTGCCATGCATGATAAATGATAATGTTATGATGTGATGGGTGTACCCAGAATTATATAGCGCAATATGAATGTATCAATGTGATGGGTGTGGCCAGAATTACATAGTTCCCCAAATGCATTGGGTAATGTGGTTAATATCATGTTATTTGAACAAGATCCTAGATTTTTTAACATGTTTGTGTGGTTGTTATATATCCGATTACTTATCTTTTATGTTACCCTTTTTTATTTATATTTTTAGGTGACCCCATGTACAAAAGAGGGGTCATGTTCCAGTAATAATATAGAGAAGAAGGAATTAAATAAATGTTAATTCTTAATGTTGTAATTTTTATGAATGGTCCATGTTTTCCCAAGATTTTTAACCATTAGATCATATATGTGTAATAATATTTTGTTTTTATCATTAAAATTATGTAATAAAAATTTAATAAGTGGATGGGTCTCAATACTTCCGACATGAGCGATGTTAAAATCCTCGGAAATTTATTTTTGTATTAAAATGTTTTGATACAAAGCAAATTTATCATTACTTCTTAATGTTCCTCTAAAATATTTCTTTATCTGGAATTTGAATAGTTTGGATAAAAATACATACTAACATAAGCTGTAACAACACAGTATGACACCCTTATATTCTATTGTTATAGAACACCATAGCACCTGATACCCCACAAACACACCCCATATATCAATAAAACATGTCCCAATATAGAATATAAATTTAATAAAATAATGAACACAAATACTATAAAAAATTATATTATTGATATTTCAACCATTATTCTAAACAACTACATATATAAAAATTATTACATACATTGAAAAACAATCCCAAATTTCGGTGTTACCATGATATTCATTAATCTTCTTTATCAAATTGTCTACACAACATAAGAATCATCAAAGAAACCCCATAAACTAGAACAAATCCATCGACCTGTGTAACAGAACCATTATTATGTGAGTGATACTATGAAAAAATTAATTAAACATTAATATGGAACAATAAATAAATTAGATGGAAAATTATTTTACATTGCAAACATCAAGATTTACTCTATCATTGAGTAGAGGTAGTGGCATTTCTCATCCTACAAAAGGAAGTGTAGTTAACTTGAATGTAGATAAAAATGCACCAATACATGGGTGAATTCTTTTTATGGGAGGAATAAGAATTAAATTTGGACATAGTACCACAACTCAAACAAAAAATCTACCTATATAAGTAAATAATTATTATGTGCATAAGACTACAGAAAAATTAATTAAACATTAAAAAAATTATTCATTAATAAAATAAAAAATGTTTTATTGTGTAATCCTCAAGAGGAACTCTATTATTGAGTAGAGGTAGCATCGTTTTGCTTTATTGAAATGAATTGGAGGTAACATGAATGACGGTGATAAATGCACCACTACATGAGTGAATAGATTTAATGGGAGAAAACGCATGAATGTTGGAAAGTGAAACCATGGTCAAATAAATGATTCCACCTATAAATTAGGATAGAATTATTATTCGATTAATAGAAAAAATAAATGAATTAAACATAAATATAATGAAATATATTTATTCTCTGGACAATTATTTTACTCTGCAAACATCAAGATTACCTATATGATTGGGAAGATGTTGTCTCATTATTGCACCAAAAAAGGAAGTGGAGGTATCTTTAATGAATATTATAAATGCACCACTTCATGGGTGATATGATAATATGGGAAACGAAGCATTGAAGTTGACCATATCACCACAACACAAACAAAATAATCCACATACATAATAACATAATTATTATGTTAGTAATACTAAAAAAATGAATTAAACAAAAATAATAAAAAATATATTAACTCTAAGACAATGTTTTCACTATGAAAAAATCATGATTCCCTTAAATATCAGTAATTGTTCCCAATTAACTAGTATTCCATTTTATTTGTGCTAAATAAAGTTTCAGATTCCCCGATCACTAACATAACACATTTACAAACAAAATTAATTTCAAAAAATATACAAATATTGTACTACTACTTGCACACCCAAACCCCATTTGAAAACAAAAAAACACCAAATAATTTCTTAAACATGATTCACACCTATAATATATGATAATAATTCTTTTAAAATGATTTCCTAAATATCCCCCGAAGGCACTTCATGGAGTTACATTAAAATCAAATCCAAAAACACATGAAAATGATACTTTAATAATCTAATGCACTGTATAACCACACAAAAAATAAATTTCAACACTTATGTAATATAATAAATGTATAAATAATTTACAGAACACTTGTAATTTAAAAAAATACCCCAATTCACAACCAATTCCTTAGCGTGTCCCCTTTTTCAGAAATTCGTTCACAACCTAAATCATTTTGTAAACATGAATTATATCATTTAAAATAATTAACAACACACGTTTAAAAAATGGTATAACATGTTCATCATGGAAAAGTATGTAAATATACATTAAGAACATTATTCCATACATATACTCATTTTTACACCTTTGAAAACATGATTTGTAAATTCCAAAAATCCCATAAATGCCTTCCATGAAAAACCACCCTAACAAATAGATAGACAACATAGAAATTTTACAATACAAAACGAAACCCAACAGGAAATACATAAAACCATTTTTTTAAAACATATCAAACCATTGACATCATTTAATAAATGATTTACCCTTCCAAAATTTTTATTCTAATACAATTTATTCTTTATTTATACACTTCAACAATTATACTAAAAATAGCACCACAATACTAACTTACACAAACTATTACATTAACCTTTAATACTCATTTTTTATCACACACAAACACAAAAGAAATCCACAAAATCACATTCGACACCATTGGAATAATTAATTGAACACATCCATTGATTTTTCAAAACATGACCTATATTGAAACATAATAATTTCAAGTTAGAAAATTTATTTTGAACACAAATTAATTTCAAATAATTTCAAAAACATGTTCACACCAAAAAAAACTATTGATCACTCATGAATTAAACATGTTAGCTAATTAAATTATATATATATTTTTTGGGCATGGAACAACCTAAATTGGTGGGAGATATTGTAACAAACAAATTTTAATCCTCAAAATAATCACAACTGATATAGAAAAACAGATGTTAGATGAGATGTTGATGCTTCTTGAGTGTCGACAACTTTCAAGTGTTGTGATTCGAGCTTCGATTAAAAAAGGAGGAGCACCAGAAGTAAGTGGAGTCCATGAAAATCTCTTGATATACTGACAAGTTCACAAATCGTTATAGGTTTTAAAATAGATTGAGAAACATTAATCAATGCAAAAAACATCAGTTCAAATTAGATGAATATTTCCCATGGAAAAAAGTACTGATAAACCAATATTTATCAGCTCTAAATTTAGAGTCCTGATAAATCTTTGTTTTATTATTTCATTATTTAGAACCCATAAATCATCATCTTTATCAGCGATTTCTCCAAACTAATAAAGATTCTATTATAAGTGCTTATTAATTAAGCATTGTTAATGTATTTAAATGTTTAAATATAATGAAAAGAAATATTAAAATTTAAAAATACATAATTAATATATATAAATATCAATATATTAAATATATTACTTTTTAAATATATTTATTATAATATTATAATTTTATTGTTATTTATTGATATTGATTTATAAGATATTACATATATAATTATAAATGTTTATATAATTACACACATATATATTATAAAAATATATAAATAAAAATATAGTAAATATAGGTGTTATTTATGTAAATTTATTATAAATTTAATAATTATTTAATTATTATTAATTATTAATTTCTATATATATAAATAGTTTTCAAAATATTATTTATTAACATATATTTATAAATATATTTATTTTTAGATATTTTTTATAATTATATAATTATCATTATTCATAATTAAATTCTTTTATGTTCTTGAATCTATGTTAAAATTTTGTGAAATAGAATAAATTTAAAATAAATACACCTTTACAATATTAAAAAAATGGATATTGTTTGTGTCTACGAATATTATATAAAAATGAATTAATTATGTATATATAAAATCAGTATAGCACACATCTGATATTTATTAAATTGAAATATCAAACGACATCCAACTATATATCGAGTACAATGAAATTATAGTCTATATTTTTTTATTCATATTATTTTTTATTTATAAACTATTATTCAAGAATCATGTGACTATTTAATGTTATGCGTATAAATATTTTGTAATATATAAATTAATATATATCTATATATTTAATATATTAATTTCAGAAACATTAATTACAATAATTATCTAATTAAAAAAATCTTTGATTATTAATAATTTAAATTTAATCATTTCATTTATATCAATAATTATTAAATAAATAAAATTTTTAATATTTTCATAATAAACAAATTTTTAAGTTTTAATTTATTTAATTATTTCCTTTTAATTATATTAATATTAATCTGCACATAAAATATTTTTTTGATAAAGGATACCCCTTATCACCCCTAAAATTGAAACACTGGGAAAGGATACTATATATCAGTGATAAAAATGAAGCACTGATAAAGGATACCCCTTATTAGTGCTAAAGAAAATACACTTTTAAGAAATACCTTTATTAGTTCTAATAATAAAGCACTAATAAAGGTTCTCTTTTATCGATTCTAAATATATTGATATATTTATAGTATTATGTTATTCTATTAAAACTGACAAAAACCATCTTTCGGTTACTATCCAAGGAGATCGTACTTGTTACTTTTTAAAATATCATTTTCAATCCTTTTATATTAATTATTTGTTACTCATAATGTTTTTATGTATATAACACCATAATATAATGGTTTATTTTAATAACTAAATATAAATCACAAAGAAATAAATCAATCATTAATAAGTGAGTATTCTATTCTAATGAATGTTAGGATAAGGATATGACTACTTCTTGATATACTAAAAATAATATTTTTCTTATTCAAAATATTAATATTAAAATATGATTATGGAATGGAAATAAATCCCAATAAAATATTATATTATAGTTTTTGGATAAAAATAATTCATCCTCAATACTAAATATAAATTATATAAATTTAACTGAAATGGCTGTGATCAAATTTTTTTTGTTTCTATAAAACTGAAAAGCCTTATAGACTTTTTATTATATGAAAAATATGTGGAGTAAATGGCTCATGTTATTATTGAAAATATATATATTTATTTTCTTTGTACCCTCTACAAATTAATTATACGATAAATGCATAAAAACTGTTGCTATACTTCTATAATTTTATACAAAACAATAGACAATAAATTCTAATGAAGTAAGGTAGTCATATTTTCATTATCTTGAAATTCACATAATGGAAGATGATAATCCATTATTTGTAGATCAACATACCACTTTACCTATGAACTATCCTTTATTAATAAATTATCCTTCTGATAATATTATTCTTAATTTCTATCTCTCTATTGAAATTTTAAACTAATTGACAACTAAATATATGAAAATTGTTTTTTATCCAGATTTTAACTAAAAATGGATGATGGTAAAATATTAAATGTAATATTGATGAAGAATATATAATAGTAAATCAGTCGATGAAAATAAAAATATGTTTGATAATAAGTTGATGCATATAAGGGCCTTCTGTAAAGCAATACAATGATGTTTTTTAGAACCAAATATGATGAAAATGGTAATAAATTTAAAAATAAATTCATTTTCAATTTTTTATTAAGAATACTATCCAAATTATAGTGAGAAATTTTATCTATTTGCTAGAACTTAATATATCAAAATCTCACTAGTTATTAAATCTCATATTCATTTTATGTTATTTTAGTGGGATGTGAAATTTGTTTCGTATGGTGGATATGTTTAATACAAAGATTATATTGAATAAAAAATATGATCTCAAAGAACAAAATTTTAAAAACAATATTTTTATACCTTTGAATTATCTTTATGGTTCTAAATAAAACACAAGATCATTTCATTTAGACTAACTAGATATTTATTTAAAACTATTTTTTATAAATTATGTTTTGATCTGATCATGTAAAAAAAATAAATGATATGATTTTTTACTAATATATATATATATTATATTATATTTCATTCAACAAAAATATATCAAAATTATAGATTCAATGTGTTGGTCGGAGTGGATACTCAAGAGGGGGGGTGAATTGAGTACCAATTAAAATTTATGTATTTTAAAACAGTGTCTTAAAGACCCCCAAATAAAATAATAAATTACACTATAGTGAATTTATATTAAAGTAGAGGTTCTGTCAGATTCTCAAGTGATTGATTAATTCCCAGTTAATCAACACAGGAGTGTGTGACTATCTTTTGAAACTAACTTACTAATCTACACTTAACATAAACACTTGCTAATTTAATTATCAATGTAACTTTAAAAACAGTATTGGTTTTAAAGTGATTAGCAGCGGAATAAAACTTTGAAAGAGATGGCACAACAAATGTAACCAAGAGGTTCAGTCTCAAGCCGAGACTTAGTCCTCTCAAAAGTTTATATAAAAATGATCCACACCCTGGATCGGGGTTAACAACAGTGAACCCACTGTCCAGGTCACAAGACCTCTACCACTATTCTTTGTGGGAAACAGTACGACAGCAACCAGCTGTCCAGGTCACACACGACCTCTACCACTGTTATTCGTGGGAAAGAAATAATGAAAGAGTTTGGTAAGGATTTACAAATCCTTCAGTTTGAGTGCAGGAGACAGTGTATGTGTTAGATATAGCAGATAACACACACTGCTCGAAATGAATGATAATAAATCACAGAACATGAGATGTAGAGTTTAGAAGTGGTTCTGGTGATTTCAGTGTAGCTCTGGACTCCTTTAGATTTCACTAGAAGTGAGTTTGAGTCCTCTTCTCATTTCTGTTTGAGAAACAGAGTGTCGTATGCTTCAGGTTCGTAGGTAGTGAGATGTAGTCGATGAAGCTCTTCGATATTCTTTTGTATGCACAGAACTCTTCTTGAGTAGGCTTGATTGTATATGAGCTTCTGTCTTGCTTGGTTCTTCTTGTATGTGTTTCTGGTATCTTTTTTCCACCACATGCTTCTCTAGTTCACTTCATGTTTGGGCAGCATAGTCTTCTTGTATTTATCTCCCAACAGGGGACAGAAAAGATTTTTTTTCAGCAGGTACGAGGTACGGGTTCCTGACATCCGACAACCTTTATCAGATATTTGAAAAATCATTAAAATGTATGATATGACCGTTAGATAGATTAAATATAGGAAATAAAGAAATTCAAATAGTGAGTCGAGTGATCGGTAGGTAATCAGCATCGGTAGCTTGGACATCGGTAGCTTGAACATCGGTAGCTTTAACATCGGTAGCTCAATGTCATTAGTTGCTTTGACTCTCTATCGGTGGCTCTATGCGTCGGTTGGTACATGCTTGTATCGGTGACTTTGTTTATCGGTAGCTCCATGTGTCGGTGGCTCCATGCGTCGGTAGCTCCATGCGTCGGTAGCTCCATGCGTCGGTAGCTGTGAGTCTGTCAGTAGCTTCGTCCATCGGTGACTCTTATTCCATCGGTAGCTATTTATACTTACACCGGTAGCTCTATATTTGTATCGGTAGCTGTCTGTAAGTCAGTAGCTTACATTTATAAGAACATCGGTAGCTCTGTGTTAAGTCTATCGGTAGCTGTCTGTCGGTAGACTAAGTCTATCGGTAGACTGGTTACCGGTAGCTCTTTATCAGTAGCTATAGGCAGATTACTTATCTGTTTTATGCAGAAAACATCCTATTGTGTTAGAATCAATTTATAACTTGTATGAACATGGATAAATGAGGATTAACATATTCCAAAGACTATTTAAAAATTATTATTGGTTTGATCACAGATTTGAAAGAATTAAAGTATAGAGCAATGAAACTTAAGAATATCACATAGAATGAAAACATAATTGGGATTTTCAACACATATGAATACATGATTGAGATTATCAAAACAGGTGAGGTCAACAATCTCCCCCTTTTTGATAATCACAATTTATGATATGGGCATTTAACATAGTGAAAATATAATGGTAAAGAGTATAAAATTGAATTCAATTTTCTTATTGCAAATAGCATCAGAGATAATAGAAATAGTATGATATAGACATAAGTTATCAGAGGTAACAATCATAAGGTACTATATAGACATAAAGTATCAGAGGGAAAAATGAAAAGAAGGGTAATGTGTCTCCCCTTATTCCTTATTTTTCTCCATTGAAAATATTTTTCATTCTCTTTGGTCTCCCCCTTATTCTCTCATTTTGTTCTCCCCCTTATTCTCCTTATTATTCTCCCCTTTGTGATAATCAAAAAGTGAGAAAGCAGATATATATAGGAGACAAAGAAAACCGAGAAGTAAAAAGAGTTCTTCTTTATTAGAGTAGGCAAAAAGTACAAAAACAGAATACAAAGGAATTCCTATCAAAAATCCTAGCCACTAGATCATTCCACCTCTTCCACGTGAGATTTGCCTTTGGGATCATATGAAGGTTCGGGTGGTGAGGATGTAGGTGAAGGTTTTGGAATCCCAGAAAAGATCAAAGTAGGATGGGCCACTGACACAGAGTCAGGCCTGTAGGTTGAAGATCTTTGGGTGATCATTGGTGTGAGGCTTCGAATAGCTTGAGCAGGAGTCAGCTGGACTGTGGAAGCAGCTGAGGCAGAAGCAGGCAAAGCAGGAAGGATGATGACTGGTCTGGCATCAACATGCAAGAAGGGCAGCAGCAGATTTCTAAAATCCATAATAATTCCTCCTCCTCTTTCCATTGCAGAGATGAAATCATCTTTGTTCTCCATGAATTTCTCTAAGGCAGGAGTCAGTTCTCTTAGCTTGCTCACTTGTTCTCTGAAATCTGGAGTGACTGGAGGTAGCTTCATGTTTTCCAACATCAGCTTGAAGTGGTGTTCGAGTTGATGCTTGGTGAAAATTTTGGTGAAGTAGTAGTCCACTTTTCTCTTTATGGATTCCTGAGAGGTAGAGGATTCTCTAATATAGTCTTGAACAATCTTCATTATTTCTCTGGAAGAATCTCTTGTAGAAAGCACCACTCGGCTCAACTCTGATGAGTCCACAGAGCCACTGGTTTAAATAGAACCAATCTCCTCCTTCAACATTGCTCGAACTTGATTCAGGTCAACTGATAGTTTGGATGTGAGAGGGACAAGAGAGAAGGAAACAGTTTCTTTGAAACTCTTAGACAAACCACTGATTAGGCTTTGAACTTGAGAGTCTTGTAATTGAACATGATCCTTTACTGAGGTTTTGAAACTTTCAAACACTGAGACAAACTGGCTTACTACACTCTTCACATAAGCTAGGTCCTTGTCAGCTTGAGACTTGGAGCTCATATAAGAATCCAAAGCAGCAACTGATGTCTTGAGAGCTTCCAGATCTGCTTCGATTCTAGATGACTGAGTCTGACACTCTTTCACTTCTTCCATAAGCTCAGACATAAAAGAAGATAAATTACAAGACAGAGATAGCTCGAAGGATCTCTCTAAAATTTTCATTTCTTCATAAAAGCTTTGCTTCATTTCAGTAACTGATACACTGAATGATTCTTTCAGCTCATTCTTCATGGATTCAAGATCAGATTTAGAGACAAAATCATTTGAGACAACTGCAGCAGATCCTCTTGCTGAGGCCAAACGAACTACAGAATCAGTCATTATGGAATTAATTGAGGAAGCAAGAGAGGTTTCCATTAACTTTACTTCTTTAAAAAAACTAGATTTGAGGTCCTCTTTCAGCTTATTCAGATCATGAAGTCTGACCACATCATCTGGCAACAACTCAGAAGCAAGATCATAATTGGTCTTCGGTCTATTCACAGACATCTCATTATCAGAATCCGGATAATCCAATCCACAGACTATAAACCCTGGGTCTTCTACCCAGTCTCCAAGCTCAACAGCTACTGTAACATTTCCAAGAACAGATTGATGCTCCCCCTAAATGGGGGCATTCTCATGTATCACAACAGCATTCAGTGTTGGATTCTCTTCATCAGAATATTCTACTACAAGTTCCACAGGTGCAGCATCTAGAAGATCTTCTGATATAGGTACAACTTCTTATGTAACTCTTTCTACTTCATCAGGATGCATAACTGAGTTTCCAATCAAAGGGATCATACTTAAACTACCAGAAGCAGAAAATTCAGATACATTTTCCTTTTCCTCTTCTTCTTGGTGAGGTACAGACTGGTCTTCCTCATGAGTAGACACAATTTCCTCTACCTTTCCTTTCCTAGAATAAACCAATTCTGCAACAGGACTTGAAGGCAAGTTTGGATATCCTCCAACATCCATAGGAGTTTCTTATTCTTCTTCTTCTATTTCATCACTATAAACAGGTTCCTCTTCATCAGGTCTCAGACTCGGATCTCTCTCATCCTTTGGTCTTGAGGGATGATCCACAGGATTAAACCTATCATAAATCTTCTGATCATCACTGACCCATTCACCCTTCCATGGGTTCCAGCTAATTTTCTTGTACTTACACATAGTTGAGGTGATGCAGAAATTGTTCTTGACTACAACCGTCTCATCCTGAGGCTCAGCTATTCCTTTCACTTTTATCATCACTGAAATCAGCTTGGCAAAGAACAAAGCATTAGTCTTTGACTTTGGTCTAATCATGTCTTCCATTTGAAGCATTAACAATCTGCACAGATTGATTTTTACACCATGTCTTAGCAAATGAAGAAGATATATATCTTGATATCTCAGATTTGCAAAATCTCCTTGCCTCAGTATCAACACATGCTGAACAAACTTGAAAAGCATTCGATTTTCTCCATCCATTTCCGCAGCAACCACTTGCCTTTGATTCCCATTACCAGTCAGTCCTTTTAAGGCGGTTTCATAATCAAAGATTTCACTGCTAGGTGGCATTGCTCTTGATACATACCCAGAGACACCTTCATGTGGTACTTTCAAACACTTAGCCCACTCTACTGAAGAAAATGACATCTCTTTTCCATTTAAGAAAGTGCTTACCCGATTCTCATCTTCAGACTTCTCGAAAGTTACAGACTCATAGAACTGTTTTACCAACTTCGGGTAGTATGGGCCATTGTTATTCGAGAAACAATCCACCCATTTCTGGTCCTCCAGAATCTCGAGTACTAATGATTTTCTAGGCAGTAGCCATTCCACACACAGTTCCTTCTCGATTACTATGTCTCTATTCTGCAAGTGAGGATTCACTGGTCACCTTCCCGATCTAGTTCTGACTTCACTAACACTGGCTTTATGCTGTGTCTTCTGCTTCTTAGCGTTTGGTTCTGCACTTTCATCTCTGACGATAGGAAGCTTAGTTTTTCCATTGCGGGTTTAGGGTTCTGGTCGATTTGGGAGCTATGGTTCAAAGGTGAGAGATTTTGAGCTAGGTGGGGTAAGAAGTGGCCTAGACTTAGTTTTATCATTTAGGAATTCCAAATAAACGACTAAAATAGAGTAATAAAAATAATATAAAACGATTCGTATTCTTAGCGGCAGACAGATGTTTTAAAAACATTGCATCGGTGTGAGTTAATCATCGGTGGGAAAAACAAATCAGTGAGAATTGTACATCGGTGAGAATTTTCACGTCGGTGAGAATTTCTACATCAGTGAGAATTTTCACATCGGTGAGAATTTCTACATCAGTGAGAACTTTCACATCGGTGAGAATTTCTACATCAGTGAGAATTTTCACATCGGTGAGAATTTCTACATCAGTGAGAATTTTCACACCGGTTGTGATTAAACATTCCCAATTCGTGTCTTATGTAACTTAGCCTATCCGAACTCAAAGGTTTAGTAAAAATATCAGCCAATTGATGTTCAGTGCCAATAAATTCAAGAGAAATATCACCTTTTTGATAGTGATCTCTTAGGAAATGGTGTCTTACATCTATGTGTTTGGTTCTAGAGTGAGATACAAGATTCTTAGAGATGTTTATTGAACTGGTGTTATCACACTTGATTGAAACATGTTTAAAAACATATCCATAGTCCAAAAGAGTGTGTTTCATCCACAGAATTTGTGCACAGAAACTACCAGCAGCTATATATTCTGCTTCGGCAGTAGATAATGCAACTGAGTTCTGTTTATTACTACACCAAGAAACTAAGGATTTTCCAAGCAAATGACATGTTCCTGATGTGCTTTTTCTATCTAATTTACAACCAGCAAAGTCAGCATCTGAATAACTCATTAACTTAAAGGATTGTCCTTTTGGGTAAAACAAACCTATGTTAACCGTGTGTTTGAGATATTTAAAAATTCTTTTAACAGTAAGAAAATGAGATTCTTTTGGATTAGCTTGAAATCTAGCACACATACACACACTAAACACAATATCAGGTCGACTAGCAATAAGATAAAGTAAACTACCAATCATACCTCTATAATTTGTTTGATCAACTGGTTTCCCAGTTTCATCTGCATCCAATTTACAGGTAGTACTCATAGGAGTTTCACTTCCCTTGATACTATCCAGACCAAAACGTTTTAAAAGATCCTTTGTATATTTACATTGATTCAAAATAATACCATTTTCATTTTGAAATACATGAAATCCAAGAAAGTACTTTAGCTCTCCCATTGAGCTCATTTCAAATTCATTTTGCATACTTTTTGAAAAATCAGTACATAAAGAGTGTTTAGAAGATCCAAAAATAATATCATCAACATATATTTGTACAAGTAAAACATCTTTAGAAATTCTTTTAATTAAAAGAGTTGGATCAGCAATCCCTTTAGTAAAACCTTTTGAAATAAGGAAATTGCTAAGTCTATCATACCAAGATCTTGGAGCTTGTTTTAAACCATACAAAGCTTTAGAAAGTTTAAAAACTTGATTTGGAAAATGGGGGTTAGTAAATCTAGGTGGTTGTTCTACAAAAACATCTTCAATTATAAATCCATTTAGAAATGCACTTTTCACATCCATTTGATATAACTTGAAATCCAGATGTGCAGCATATGCAAGTAAGATCCTAATGGCTTCTAGTCTAGCTACAGGTGCAAAAGTTTCCTCATAGTCTATACCTTCTTCTTGACTATATCCTTGTGCAACTAGTCTAGCTTTGTTTCTAACTATATTTCCAGATTCATCTACTTTATTTCTAAAAACCCATTTGTGCCTATTGTCAAAGTGTCCTTAGGTCTGTCAACTAATTACCAGACTTTGTTTCTTTCAAACTGATTTAATTCTTCCTGCATAGCTATTACCCAGAATTCATCATTGATAGCATCATTGATATTTTTGGGTTCTAGCTGTGAAAGAAAAGCTTGATATTCAACCTGGTTTCTTAGAGAAGCTCTAGTTTGTGTTCCTCTATCAATATTACCAACAACATCTTCTAAAGGATGATTCTTTAGAATCCTCGTTGATCTGGTAAAGGTTAGACTAGAAATTTCAGGTTCATCTATAGGTTCGGGTTCAACAGAAGCAGATTCTGGAAAAAGTCCAGAACTGGATACTTTTATAACAGGTTCTTTAGATTTATCATTAAGGTCCAGAATAGACAAATCTTCTTCAAGATTCTCAAGAGAGGTTTTAGGCTCATGTGGATCAGTTTCATCAAACTTGATGTGAACAGATTCTTCCACACATTTGGTTTTCTTATTGAATACTCTATAGGCTTTACTTGAAATAGAGTAACCCAGAAAAATTCATTCATCACTTTTGGAAGCAAACTTATCCAGATTATCTTTAGTATTTAGAATAAATACTTTTCAACCAAAAACTTTAAAGTAATTAACCTTAGGATTTCTATTGTTCCACAATTCATAAGGGGGTTTCATAAGAACATGTCTAATTAAGACTCTATTAATGACATAACAAGTTGTATTAACAGCTTCAGCCCAAAAATAAATAGGCAGATCATATTCATTGAGCATGGTTCTAGCAATTTCTTAAAGGGTTCGGTTTCTTCTTTCTACTACACCATTCTGTTGGGGTGTTCTAGGGGCAGAAAAGTTATGAGTATAGCCTTTGTGTGAGCAATAAGATTCAAAATACAGATTTTCAAACTCACGACCATGATCACTCCTAAAAGTTTTAATCTTAAGTCCACTAAGGTTCTCTACAGATTTAGAGTATTTAACAAAAGAAGAACAAGCTTCACTTTTGTGAGCTAGAAAATATACCCAAGTATATCTAGAAAAGTCATCTACAAGAACATAAACATAGTGCTTCCCATTTAAACTAGAAACTCTTGATGGTCCAAACAAGTCCATGTGAACCAATTCAAGTGGTTGAGAAGTCGAAACATCTTTCTTTGATTTAAAAGAAAATTTGTGTTGTTTTCCCTTTTGACAGGGGTTACACACTCTATCATTTGGGAATTCTAATTTAGGTAGGTCTCTAACTAGATTTTTCCTAGAGTGTTTTCTAAGTGAGTGAATGTTTCAATGTCCCAATCTTCTGTTCCATAGCCATGATTCTTTATGAAAAGCATTCAAACAAGTAATATTCTGCTTAGCTAAAGAATTCAGATTAACATCATAAACATTTTCATTTCTTAAGGCAGAAAATACCAAAACATTCTTAGAATTAAAAACTTTGCAAGAATCATTTTCAAATTTATCATGAAAACCATCATCACATAACTGAGAAATACTTAATAAATTGTATTTAAGGCCATCAACAAATAATACTTTAGAGATCAAAATTGAACCAGTGTTACCAATCTGGCCTAGGCCGATGATTTTTCCTTTAGAGTTATCACCAAAGGTGACAAAGCCTCCATCAACTTTTATTAAACTCTTAAAACAAGATAAGTCTCCTGATATATGTCTTGAACATCCACTGTCCAAATACCAGGTCTCTTTACAGGAGCTCTTCAAGCAAGTTCCCTACAAAACAGATTTAGATGGGAGATGATTTTGGTACCCAGATTTTCTTGGGTCCAGACAGGTTAGCCAATAACACTTTAGGTACCCATATTTGTCTAATGGGTCTCATATAATTTTTAGAATTGACATGCTTTGAAAGATAAACTTTATTAGATCCATAGCTATGTATATAACTAGTTGAAGCATATGAAGTTCCAGAATTACCTTCATTCTGTCCAGATTTAGAAATGAATCTAGTTTTGGAAATTTTCCTTTGTCCAGGTTGGTATCCTATAGAAGTAGTATATTTAGGTGCTACTTGCTTTTCTAGCATCTGTGTTAGAATATTTTTGCCATTGGTGAACTTCTCTAAGTCTTTCTTGAGTTTCTCATTAGACAATTTTAGTTTAGTATTTTATTTTAGTAGTTGAGCATTTTTATCTTTTTCAATAGTGAGTTCGGTTTTAACTGTAGTGGTGAGAGCATGTTGTTTCTTTAATGACTTGTATTTATCCTTAAGTTCATTACATGTCTCTTCCGGCATATCAAATTACTCAAACAATTCATTTTTAGACATTGTTCCAGAATCAGAGTCAGATTCTGCATTATCTCTAGAGTAATAACATAAAGCAGGAGTTTCAGCAGTTACCTGAGAAGTGTTTGTCATAAAGCACATGTTGGCTCGATTCCTCTCAGAGTCTGAAGATTCTGCTTCACTTGTGCTGTCTTCTGAAGCACTCCAAGTAGCCTTCATGGCTTTCTTAAACTTATTGTCCTTATATTCATATTTCTTTTTATACTTTAGCTTTGGACAGTCGGCTTTAATGTGTCCTTTTCTCTTGCACTCATAGCAGACAACATCATCTGATTTGTCATTCTTCTTCCAATCCTTTTTCCATTTACCTTGGTGATCATACTTACCCTTATAATTTGTTTTTCTGAAGATCTTCTTTTTCCTATAACATTTCTTAAATCTTCTAGCAATGTGAGCCATCTCAGCATCACTTTCAGAATCACTTTCAGTGTCTTCACAGCTTGAACTTTCAACTACAGCTTGAAGCTTTTCTTTGTCCTTATTCTTTGAAGTTGAGGATTTGAAAGCGACAGACTTTCTTAGAGGTTCATTTTCTTCCTCTTTATTAACTTTAAGCTCTTCTTCATACATCATCAGCTTCCCAATTAGTTCCTTGACAGGTAGAGCAGCAATGTCACATGATTCTCTGATTGAGACAGATGTGCCTCTCCATCTATCAGGCAGACATCTCAAAATTCTCATAATTTGTTCCTTCGATGATACATCCTTTCCCAGCGAGATCATTGTATTGACAATTTCATTGAACCTGAGATACATGTCAGAAATGGGTTCGTCAGGCTTCATTTTAAAATTATCATACTTGATAGTATAAGTGTTCAATCTCATTTTTTTTTAACATTAGTTGTTCCTTCATGAGAAACAGCTAAGGTATCCCAAATTTCAAAAGCAGTTTTACAAGACGAAATTCTATTAAATTCTTCATCTCCTAGAGCATAGTATACAGCATTCATATCTTAACAATTGTTATTGTAAGCAGCCTTTATAGGTTCATCCCAAGTAGATCTAGCAGTAGTAGGAATTTTGTATTCTGATTCAATAGCAGTCCAAATATCAAAACCTATGCTTTCTAGATGGATTTTCATTTTCAGTTTCCACTGAGCATAATTAGTTCCATTAAAGAAAGGTGGCCAGTTAGTAGCAGCACCCTCAAGTCTATTGTCCATGATGAGAAAATTTTAAAGAGACAAAAATTTAGATATAACAGAAATTTTAAGAACTTTAAAATACAACTAAATTCACAGTTCAAAAGCAGGATACTTTTAGAAAGTATTTTCAAACCTCTGATACCATGTGTTGGTCGGAGTGGATACTCAAGAGGGGGGGGGGGTGAATTGAGTACCAATTAAAATTTCTGTATTTAAAAACAGTGTCTTAAAGACCCCCAAATAAAATAATAAATTAAAGTGTAGTGAATTTATATTAAAGTAGAGGTTCTGTCAGATTATCAAGGGATTGATTAATTCCCAGTTAATCAACACAGGAGTGTGTGATTATCTTTTGAAACAAACTTACTAATCTACAATTAACATAAACACTTGCTAATTTAATTATCAATGTAACTTTAAAAACAGTATTGGTTTTAAAGTGATTAGCAGCGGAATAAAACTTTGAAAGAGATGGCACAACAAATGTAACCAAGACGTTCAGTCTCAATGCGAGACTTAGTCATCTCAAAAGTTTATATAAAAATGATCCACACCCTGGATCGGGGTTAACAACAGTGAACACACTATCCAGGTTACAAGACCTCTACCACTGTTCTTCGTGGAAAACAGTACAACAGCAACCAGCTGTCCAGGTCACACACGACCTCTACCACTGTTATTCGTGGGAAAGAAATAATGAAAGAGTTTGGTAAGGATTTACAAATCCTTCAGTTTGAGTGCAGGAGATAGTGTATGTGTTAGATACAGCAGATAACACACACTGCTCGAAATGAATGATAATAAATCACAGAACAGGATATGTAGAGTTTAGAAGTGGTTCTGGTGATTTCAGTGTAGCTCTGGACTCCTTTGGATTTCACTAGAAGTGAGTTTGAGTCCTCTTCTCGTTTCTGTTTGAGAAACAGAGTGTCGTATGCTTCAGGTTCGTAGGTAGTGAGATGTAGTCCATGAAGCTATTCGATATTCTTTTGTATGCACAAAACTCTTCATGAGTAGGCTTGATTGTATATGAGATTCTGTCTTTCTTGGTTCTTCTTGTATGTGTTTCTGGTATCTTTTTTCCACCACACGCTTCTCTAGTTCACTTCATGTTTGGGCAGCGTAGTCTTCTCATATTTATCTCCCAACAGGGGACAGAAAAGATTTCTTTTCAGCAGGTACGAGGTACAGGTTCCTGACATCCGAAAACCTTTATCAGATATTTGACAAATCATTAAAATGTATGATATTACCATTAGATAGATTAAATATAGAAAATAAAGAAATTCAAACAGTGAGTCGAGTGATCGGTAGGTAATCAGCATCGGTAGCTTGGACATCGGTAGCTTGAACATCGGTAGCTTGAACATCGGTAGCTCAATGTCATTAGTTTCTTTGACTCTCTATCGGTGGCTCTATGCGTCGGTTGGTACATGCTTGTATCGGTGACTTTGTTTATCGGTAGCTCCATGCGTCGGTGGCTCCATGCGTCGGTAGCTCCATGCGTCGGTAGCTCCATGCGTCGGTAGCTGTGAGTCTGTCAGTAGCTTCGTCCATCGGTGACTCTTATTCCATCGGTAACTATTTATACTTACACCGGTAGCTCTATATTTGTATCGGTAGCTGTCTGTAAGTCAGTAGCTTACATTTATAAGCACATCGGTAGCTCTGTGTTAAGTCTATCGGTAGCTGTCTGTCGGTAGACTAAGTCTATCGGTAGACTGGTTACCGGTAGCTCTTTATCAGTAGCTATAGGCAGATTACTTATCTGTTTTATGCAGAACACATCCGATTGTGTTAGAATCAATTTATAACTTGTATGAACATGGATAAATGAGGATTAACATATTCCAAAGACTAATTAAAAATTAATATTGGTTTGATCACAGATTTGAAAGAATTTAAGTATAGAGCAATGAAACTTAAGAATATCACATAGAATTAAAACATAATTGGGATTTTCAACACATATGAATACATGATTGAGATTATCAAAACAGGTGAGGTCAACACAATGAATATAAAAATAGTTTGTTTGAAATGAGCATGATGGGTGAGCTTAATTTTTGTGGTAATTCTATTTCTCAAAAAGAAAAAATATTTTACCTAAACATAAATATAATACATATAAAACAAAACATTGTTGTTTAAAAAATCAATCATTTAAATGTACTCAAATATATAATTCTATTATTCAAAATTCTAATTAATTTGGAAAATTGATAGATAAAAAATGTTTTATAAGTGTGATTTTAAGTTTTATTTATGTTATAAAATTTCCACCCAACATTATGTACTAATTATATCTATGTGTACGATTTAATGAAAAAATGATGAAATCAATATTAAATGCCAAAAAATTGTATCCTTAAAGGGTCATTAAAACATTCATATATTTTTTATTCATGCTCTATTTCATTGTTACACTACTAGTTCAATTTATTTTTCTATAAACCCAAGAAAAAATCATGATCAAATATGATAGATTTAACACACTGTTTCCATTATGATTAAACTAAAAAAGGTGAAATTATTTTATATTTATTAAAAAAAAATAATCAATATAATGTGATATTCAATTCAATTACTTTGTACGAAATATATTTATATACAAAAACTCCTTGAAAATGGGTATAAAAAACGTTCTGTAAATATTTAAAATGTTTTTGAGGCTTTCATGTAAATTACTTTTAATATAATTGGATTTTAATGGGTATTACATATACACTTTATATTGATAACACTTTCTATCAATGAAATATTTACATTTTTATGAATTATTTAACTTCAAAACCTCTTGAAAGCGGAAGATCTCTCAAAATTTTTGGATCATATCATCATTAATAGTTAACTATTAATCTATTTAAATTTGGGAGAAGTTTTATTCTTCTGGAAAGTAAATTTTACTTTTTAATTGTATAGATTATTTTCTAAGTGATGTTTATAATATAATGTTATTTAATATTTATAAAAAAATTAATAATTTTAGAAGATAAAATGTACTAGTTATATTTTGGAAACTTGTTTTGGAAGGAATAATTATACATAATAATTATATCAATGGAAAATATTTTTGATGTTAGAATTCCCCATCAACTAAATATTTATAGAAATATATAATCATTTATTCAAACACTTTCTCTATTTTCCTTCTTATTCAATGATGAAATATATTTTAAATGGATGTTTCCCAAATCCAAGAATTATGACTATGATTAACAAAGAAGTGTCCTAAAAATAGTTGCATCATCAGATGCATCTAAAAAATTAAATCACTACAAGGATGGATTGGATTATGTTCAAAAAATAATAATTCATAAATATTTCTTCTTTTATATCGAGACTACTAATAATATTCAAATTAGTGATGGAGATGATTATGATCAACATATAAACTCATTACAGAAGGATCTTTTAAAATAGAGAAGCTTGGTAGAAATTTGTCTTATGTAGTCAAATGTATTTACATCAAACATGTTATATAACATATTTATGATCTAAAATAGGTATAATTATAAATATAAGCCAAAACATATGATCATAAACTTCCTAGAAGAACTACAATTTTAATTTCAATTTTATCTTATATTTAATTTTCCCTTCATTATTTTATTTTATATTATTTTTTCTAATAAAGATGGTAAAGAAATCTATGAAAAATTACTCAAGTAACCTACTGTAGGTGTATATGTTTTTAGATTTTTAATTATTTAAAACGTATAGTATCACTAAGAATTGATAAATTTAGTAGTCTCAAAGGAGAAGATACATATACGATTCCCATTTTTATTGGAAATAAAGTATATAATAAAATATTTAATATATTTTATCTCATTGATCCAAATTCATGGTTCCCATATGTATATCTGGGCGAAGTAAAAATAATAATGGTGAGATCAAATTCTTAGTAAGGGTTATTTACATTGGAATCTACCATGAGTAAATAACTCATAATCAATATGGAATGGTAAATAATTGAAACCATGTTCCATTTGACAAATAAAATGATCATAGAATGAATTCATGTATTATATCAGTGTAGTAATATCTTGGATAATAATTTCTAAATTATCAACGAACAAAATTCATAATATTAGAAAACTTGATCAAGGTCTTATTGAAAGCATTTTCATATATGGTTCACTATACACTAAAACCCATTAAATATGTTCTACAAACTAGTTTTTCTTATTGGGTCAGTCGATTAATTGAGGAGGTATCCATAATTTGTTCTCAGCTAGGTATAAATTTCCAATGAAATCCTCTTATCTTTAATTAAAAATTTTTATAATAAAAAATATTTCATATCTGAAAATATATTAATTGATTAAGTAATATTTAACATTAGTGTTTCATCGGTTAATAAAATAGTTTTTATAATAAGAAACTACATATAGTAATGGAATAAGATTTACGAAATATATATATATATAATGAAAATAATTTATGTATAGAAAAAGAAATGTTTTATCTTATGAAATATGATAATATTAAAATGAATGTTACAAAAAATGTTAACGGCCAAAAAATATATAAGTTATAATAGATGACAATAAATTTATATAAAATAAAGGGTATGTAATAAAATAAATTCATTTTTAGAAAATAATAAAAAAATATGTGAAAAATTTAAAATAAAAATTCATTTTAAATTATTTTATAAAATCAATTGATGATTATAGATGAAGCTAAATAGTATTAAATGATTATGGGGGGGTGGAAAAATCTATAAATTTTTAATACATTAAGAAGAACAATTCCTTTCATCATATTGTAATGATATGAAAAAATATGCCATCCCAAAAAATATTATATATATTCACTTAAATCATTGTGTTGATTCATTAATAATATATCATTTCATTTTTAAATCATATGAGTACCTAAAAATATTATAGAACAATTTTAAAATAATATCATAATTGAAGAAATATATTACTATTAAAAATTAGAAATATGGTCAAATTAAATTTTAATCATTTATTATCATAATTATTATTCAAAATAAATGACCCAATATTTTATCAATAATGTTTCCCATATGAATAAAATATTGTTTCATATTCAGTAATAAAAAATAATTCACACACACTAAAATATTATACAAGTAGAATTTGTTTATATTAATATGAACTATAAATTTATACTGTAAATATGGACATTATAATTGTAAATATTTTGAGAGATAAAAATAATAAAAAATATAATTATGATATAGACATTTTGATATACTTTTTCCACCAGAATAAACACACTCATGAATAAAATTATTCAAATGGAGTTTTATGTAAGTACTGATATATAAATTTTGTGAATGAAAATAAATTTAACTTGAGAGGAAATATAATTAAATGAATAATGAATGGAATAATAGGTACTTATAGAAACTAAGGATTCTATATGATTGTTGCAAATATGATCGGAGTATTAATCTGGTTGTTGTAATAGTAACATGACTGTTGAAATATTAATTTGACCATTATGAACAATGACCAAACCATTAGAATAGTGTACTTTTGAATGTATGTGTAAAATAATATTTTGGATTATTATAAAATTATATTATGATATATAAATAATATGGTACATTTTATAAAAATTAAAATGATAAATTATGGGATTGTAATTTTGTAAAACATAAATATTTTAATTATTATTTTATAATAAATACAATCATTTAAAAAATAGTTTTTATGAATAAAATTGGTTTTTAAATTAATATTACATTTTATAATAATTATATGATAATTTTTTGAGACCACAAGTAATTTTTCCAATGATTAGAAATATGATCATTATATTGAATATATTAACTTTTAATTAGTAAAAACTTATATAAAAAATAAATTTTTAATATTTATAAAATTGTTTTATTAAAATGGTTTCATTTTTATAATCTACATATTGAAAACTTATTATGACATATTATTTTAATTATTATAAAATAGCTTAATTTTTTGTGATTAGTAAAATATATTAAAATATGTAATAGAACATTATAAGGAGAAAATTTGAATTTCTATTTCATGAATTCGGTTAGAACACATTACTTTTATGTAAAAAATTATTTTAATGAATATATTTATATGAATATATACAATTGATTACTCGATCCAAAATAATAAACTATAGAATATAATATTAAAAAACATTCTTCTCCTCCACAAATAAAGTCCACCCTCACCACTACTTCTCCTCGCAAATTCTATGCCTTGGTCCTTGAACAGTTAATGAAACTTTTACTATACAATTATGTCACCCACATTCTTGTTCTACTTGTAATAAAATTTAACTTCTTTTTCCTTAAATAGTTTTTAATGGAGGCGAATCTTAGGATGAACTATTATTAATTATCACCTTTTAAATAAATATTTTCTTCTTCCCCCTCCTATACTCTTTTATCCTCCATGGAAGAATTTATCATGTATTATATATGTACTGAAATGTTATATTTAAAATACATTATATACCATCCACTCTCTTCATATTTCATATTACTGTAAAAAATGAACCACATTTTCCATATTATTTTGTTCAATTTATTTCATGGGAGATGAGTTTTTTTAACATTACTTCCTTCATAGAATTATTAAATTATAGTACAATCGATTAAAATTATATAATTATATATGTATTTCATATTACAAATTATATAATTAATATAATTTTATAAAATAATATTATAAAAAAATCTTTTTCGTGATGGTCTGTAAAAACGCCTAAATTAACTAACCACAAATGCTATTGTTTTCAAGAAGTAAACCATCCATTTGTCAAAAAACGAAATTTTGTTCCCTATAAAATTATGTATGTTCGTGAATACCACCTCATTTTTACTTTCATTTTATTATTCCAATTTCATGATATATTCAATTAGTGTACACATGTGTTCTAATCATGGAACTATGAAATGAACAACCTACTGATGTGAAATTATATATTTTATTTCGTTTTAATTCATATAAATATAGATAGAAAGGTAATATTAAAACATATATATAAGTAATTTTTTTTAATTTTTTTAATAAATTTATCTAAAATTATTACCCAGGATGTTACAGGCTAATTAAAATCCATTCTGGAACATTAATAAGGGATATCTTTGAACTACCTTTTTCTTTGGGATATGACATTTTACATTCAAACTCACATTTATTCACAATATTAGGATATGAAACATTTCAAAATTCTTAATATGTTTATCTTATATATATAATTATCGTATTATCCTTTATATTGATGGGTAAATTTATGACATAAATTACCTTCTCAAAATGCCCTATTTAAAAGTGGACTCGATAAAGGGTAAACATTATATCCAATAGGTATAATTTTTTTTCAAATAAAAACAATTTTTTAGACATATTATTATGTACTAAGGTATTAACATCTAAATTATATATTTAATTAATCATTTTGGAATCCTTATGAAATTATATTTTATTATGATTTGAGGCAATATTATAAGACCCAGTTCTTTCAATGGAAAATTATTTTGTTTATAGATTATGATTGAATTATTTTCACTTTAAAAATAATCATGTACATGTTATGATGTGTGAAACCAAATAGGAAATTAAAGAATATTGTAATTGTTGTATCTCTTGATATAGTATGTATGGGATTCGAGACTGAACCTAATTACGAATGAAACTCTATCCAACAATGTTATGTCATATTTGATGTTAGCATTGTCTTTTCCTTATGTAATATTTTATGTTCTTTCAGATTTCTCATGATTATATGATATTATGATACCATTCTATTATATTATTTTCCCATATTATTATTCATGATCATTCCATACAATGATACCACGTTAAACTATTTGGATAACATTTTATGTTTCCTTATTATCTTTTTTTCGTACTTGTATTTTATCTATACTCTTTTCTTAATGAATTACCTATGATATCCTATGATGTATTAGGAGATAAATTGTATTAGGGATATAATAATGGAAATTAATATTAATAATATTCCTTTTATATTTATTTTTTTTGGAACCTATTCTTTCGATGATAAAAGTAATTTCTATTTCTGGATATACAAATTAATTATTTATATTCAATATTATGTTAAAATTTAAAAAAGTATTGAGTCACTATATAAAATTAATGGAAATTTGATAATAAAACATGGAATATCATTGAAAAAACCTACGATATGAAAATATTTAAATTTAATGAAGGATATATTTAATTATTCATTAAATTAAAATAACAGAAAACCCGAAAATGAGATTGTAAAATGAATTAATACTTATTTTTTATGTTTTAATTTGTAGCCCCTATTATATTATAATATAAATTTAACTGAAACTACAATTAATAAATATATATCCATATTTAAAAAATACAATTTCATGTATATAAGAAATATAATGAATAATAGCTGCCTAATAGAAATTATGCCTCAATGGAGTAGAAATTGATATGAAATATCTTACCTCACACTTCTACTTAGTAGAACATTCCTAAACTAATGCTTAATAAATTTTATTTATTATAATTCGATACTGAGAACATATATATATATCTATAATATCATTTATGATGCACTCATAACATATTATTACTCTTTTTTTATTAATCATTCATTATTATCATTGTTTTAGGTGCTAACAACTATTCTTTTCATATATTTTTTAGTAAATAAAAATGTTTTCCTTTTTTCTTGATCATAGTTATATTTTATTTAGAATAATAACATGGATATAAAAATAATACGTATTTTCCTTGATCAAGAACTACTATATTGTGTTATTAAATTCTATAATTTATATTTCTGACTTTAATATCATTGAAGGTGGCATATTTTTCATTAGCCAAAACATACAATAATAAAAAGGAAATTTTGATAACATGTTTACAAAATGATATATTAGGATTAGTGATTTAGTGAATTAGGATAAACTCTTACATTAATAGTACCCATGCATTCAAGAAATTACATTCACCAATATTTCCATTTTCCGATTTTCTACATTAACACTTCATTATATCCCACAAACTTCATCACATTTAAAAACATTTTAGTCAAAAATAATTTAATCTACATTCCTCACAACAAAGTGAAAAAAATAAAGGTGATATTTAATGAGATTTAATGGTAAAAATTATTTGCAATTTAATATCATCAGTGATATAATAATGATCACAAGGGTATGATGATACAATTTAAGTTCATGATCACAACATAAGAGAATTAATACCCATAAATAAATTTATCATCAATCATGGAACTTAGAATAATTATTTATCATTGTTTAGTGTCATAAAAATCAATGATCATGATGAAAGTGATAATAATTTTTATCAAAGGAAACATTAAAACCCCAAAAAAACATAAATAAAATGTGTTGTTATCTCGATATCATTATCCTCATATCACTTCTTAAACCCATAACTAAAAAAAGTTGATCCCTACTTATGACATTGGAGATAACCTATGTTAAATCAATTATTCTTCCTTTAATGATGTGGAACACTATACAATGAATTAAACCATTATATAGGATCACATATCATATCAGATATATCAGAATCAACTGAACCTATCTGGGTGTAGCCGTCATATAAGATATATTGAGATTATTTTGAGCTATTGTCACGACCCGCCTTCACCAAAAGGAGGGAAGGGTCAGCAGATTGCCAGGCCCTTCCTTCTTTAAGTTGAAGGAGAGATAATGACCCCCGAAACCCGCCTTCAATAGGTCCCGGAGTGGCGACTAGCACCAAGGGTATAGGAAGTTCTCACAAATGGAAGGCATTACCCTTTTTATTTTATAGGATCGAAAGATAAGGAGGAGAAAACCCAACAACACCAAGATAGAAAGAAAAGTAAAGCCAAAAGTAAACCATTCCCACATGTATGTTTAAACAGTTTACAACAAAGTACAAGTACAAAAGAAAAAGAAGCTCTCAAGTACAATACCAAAAGAAAACAAGGTACGACAACAGCGACAACTCCAACTGTCCGACTAATAGGGTCCCGCGCAGCCCTGGTAGTCCTCCTGGAAACCTGAAAGTAAACGTAGGGTGAGCATACAAGTACACTCAGTAGGGAAAACCAAGACTCTCGTGCACAAGTGGGGGAACGTACTAAAGTCCCGTGAGAAAGAGTAAACCAAACACCTAACAAGGCAACTATCCATCCCAAGCCTCACCAAGGTTCGCTCCCCAAATAACGCAAGTCAAGTAATATATATATAAGAGCACATCGATGTTTGGGTACCCCGCGCCACTTTCCCACTGGTTATTGAGACATCCTACGCATCAGACCAATCCCGCCATTCTCACCGCAGTCCCACTGCCACACCCGCCCGCACACACCTGGGCCACAACCACACGCAGTCCCACTGCCAAATCCCGCCCGCACACACCTGGGCCACAACCACACGCAGTCCCACTGCCAAATCCCGCCCGCACACACCTGGGCCTCAACTGTCACAAGTAACCATGCCTGCAAACACCTAGGCCAGAACAACCACCGCTACGCCCGAAGACACCTGGGCTAAAGAATCCACTGCCACGCCCGAAAACACCTGGGCCTCATCCCGAAGACACTTGGGAAACCACCTGCCGCACACACCTGGACAACCACCACAACACCCTGCCCGATGGTTCTTGGGCTAATAATGGACTTCAGGCCATCACAGCCTGCCCGAAGGTACTTGGGCTATCCGGGAAAGGGAGCAGAAAAGGAGCTAATAACCAGCCACTAAGTATAGTGTTGGGAAAAACACCCTTCCCCCATAAATGGGGGTGTTCGGCACTAAGTGCTCAACTTGGGTGGGGCGCGAATAAGAAACACAAAGCTACAAGTATAGATATAAGTAACAAACACTCACCCAAAACTTAGGTTTTCCTAGCCAACCTACAGGACACAATACCACAACGCCCGAGTCACAATTCGCGACCCTTGCCCACAAAACCATTTGTCCCATTCTTGTTTCACGTTCAGTCAATTGTTCAATTAATTTTAAGCACTACTGGGCAACTACCATAAGCATAACCAAGGAAAACGTCAAGCATAGATCAACCAAAACACTCACACCTGGTTCTGTCAACAGAGGATCTCTCCCCAGTTTGTGATAAAAACCCACAACCACTGAAACCATGCCAACAGGAGATCCCATCCCCCAAATTCACACAGCCACCGAGAGTATAAAAAGGACGGGGGATCCCATCCCCTCCCACATTTCCAGCAAACGGCCCGAAGGGAAAACAACCAACAACCACTACCAACACGAGTCAGGGATTTTCAGATTTAAACGACTTAACACACTCCATGATTTCAAAATTCCATGTGTTCTATCCGTTAGTTATCACAAAAGGGTTGATCCTGGTGCTTTCAATTATTCAGCCGGGTATACGTGATTAACCAATTTCACAGCAGGAGTTCACAATTTCAGCAACCCATTTAAAACATCACGAGGGGATTCAAGTGCACACACACGACCACCAACGGCCTCAATTTTCAGAAAACATAGACCAGTACAACAAAAGGGATGATCACTAGATAAAGCATAAACAACGATCACAACCCCTCCCCTTCTTTCTTTAGAACTTCGTTTAGTATCTCCATTAGGGTTTGGTTCAACCAATTTCATAGGAACAAAAGTAACGCCCACCCCGCATGATACACAAAAGTGGGAGACGAGAGAAATTCCCTACTTGTTGATGGATGATCGACGTTTAGGCCGGGGGCGCGGAACTTTACGGATAACGACGCGGCGGTCCCGATGCACCAGAAGAGTCACGATCGAAGAAGGGGGAAAACCACGGCCTAACCCTTAATTATAAGGGCTGGGGACGGTTGAGATGAAAACACAAAACCACGGAAGACGAGGGAGTCGTGGGTTGACCACGTGGCTTGACTCATCATTAATGGCGCTGGGTGGTTTTAACTGACCCATGAATTAATGAAGCATTTAATTAAGACCTTTGCGCGCGTTTCGGATTTCCGAGATATTTTTTTTTAGCAAGGAAGAATAGGGTTTAAAACCCTATTTGCGAAAAAGGGACATTACTGGAACAACTTGGCAGGGCCGGTCTCACCGATCGGTGTCACCGATCGGTCTCACCGATCGGTGTCACCGATCGGTCTCGCCGATCGGTCTCACCGATCGGTCTCACCGATCGGTCTCGCCGATCGGTCTCACCGATCGGTCTCACCGATCGGTCTCACCGATCGGTCTCACCGATCGGTCTCACCGATCGGTCTCACCGATCGGTGTCACCGATCGGTCTCGCCGATCGGTCTCACCGATCGGTCTCACCGATCGGTCTCACCGATCGGTGTCACCGATCGGTCTCACCGATCGGTCTCACCGATCGGTCTCGCCGATCGGTCTCACCGATCGGTCTCACCGATCGGTCTCGCCGATCGGTCTCGCCGATCGGTCTCACCGATCGGTCTCACCGATCGGTCTCACCGATCGGTCTCACCGATCGGTCTCACCGATCGGTGTCACCGATCGGTCTCGCCGATCGGTCTCACCGATCGGTCTCACCGATCGGTCTCACCGATCGGTCTCACCGATCGGTGTCACCGATCGGTCTCACCGATCGGTACCCCGCAAGGAAACCGGATTTTTGGCAAAGGAAGGGACCAAGGGGGTTCTGGGTCTTCACATCAGATACCTCTTGAACGATTCTCGTCCTCGAGAATCAAACAAACTAGAAGGAAAGAGAGGATCCGAACAACCATCTTCGAAGATACCTCTTAGGAGTGGACCCCCGCTAGTTGGAAATACTCCCTGTCATGAACCAAGCATCACACCACGCCAAACCGCCCGGTCATGTGGGTTTGGGGAGTTCCCCTCCCCCATGTCAAGATATTATCCGCTTTGGGCGGCACTGACTCGCCCGCACGGGTTTAATCGCATCCACCTTAATGCGTCCTGATTAGGGGTCGGGTTTCCCCTTCCCTCCAACCGGGGCTTCCCACACAAAACAGAGGAAAGGAACCTAGCACATTTCATAGCCAAAAAGGTCAAACGTTCTGTCACAACAGGCACCAAGGGTTCAAAACTCAGAACAACTCGGGGTATTGGGCACGCATCTGTGCTTCCCTCTCCCACGTACTCTCTTCGAGGCCGCCATGTCTCCACAACACACGAACCAGGCCGACGGTTCGTCCACGGAGCACTTTCTCCTTGCGATCCTCGATTCTGACTGGCCGTTCCTCGAAGGTCGCGTCTCCTCCCACGTCTAGCTCTCCCCAGTTGATGACATGAGAGTCATCATGTAAGTACTGACGAAGCTGGGAGACATGGAAGACGTCATGGACCCTCTCCAACTGAGGTGGTAGGGCCAGCTGATATGCCACCTCGCCAACTCGCCTCAGCACCTCGAAAGGTCCGATGAACCTAGGGGAGAGCTTACTCCCCTTTCCGAACCTCCGCTGCCCCCGTCGAGGGGAAACCTTCAAAAACACATGGTCTCCCACCTCGAACTTCAGGGGCCTCCTCCGACGATCAGCATAAGATTTCTGCCGATCCTGAGCTGCTTTCATCCTCTCCCGCACTAGCTGGACCTTCTCCGTGGTGCTCTGCACTACTTCTGGTCCAAGAGTACCAGTCTCACCAACCTCTGCCCAGCATAAGGGTGAACGACATGGTCTTCCATACAAAGCCTCAAAAGGAGCCATGCCGATAGTAGAGTGAAAACTGTTGTTGTAGGCAAACTCTACTAAAGGCAAGTGTCGTACCCATGATCCCCCGAAATCCAGAACACATGCTCGCAGCATGTCCTCCAAAGTCTGGATAGTCCGCTCTGTCTGTCCATCAGTCTGAGGGTGAAAAGCAGTGCTAAGGCGTAGTTGGGTGCCAAAAGCATGCTGTAACCCCTTCCAGACTCGTGAGGTGAATCGAGTGTCCCGATCCGAGACGATCGTTTTCGGAACTCCATGCAAACGCACCACCTCATCCACGTACCTCTGTGCTAAGGTACTCACGGGTCCCGACTCCTTGATAGCCAAGAAGTGAGCAGATTTTGTCAATCGATCCACCACTACCCAGATAGCATCATGCCCGCCCTGAGCTCTGGGTAGTCCCGTGACGAAGTCCATTGAGACGTCGTCCCACTTCCACTCGGGAACATCTAGAGGATGCAACAGACCACCAGGAACACGGTGTTCAGCCTTCACCTGCTGACACACCAGGCATTTAGCCACGAACTCTGCCACTGCCCGTTTCACCCCGGGCCACCAAAACTGTCCCCTCAGGCCTCGGTACATTTTCGAAACACCCGGATGTACCGCCAAGGCTGAGCTATGGAACTCATGAAGGACTTCATCACGCATCACCTCTGGAACAAACAACCTCCGATGAAAGAGCATCCGATGTCGGCTGTCCTCCGACCATCCTTCTGGGGCGTTCCCCTGATCGACACGATCCCGCAACACTTCTACCTCAGGATCTCCCCACTGAGACTCTTCCACTTGCTGCAACAAGGAGGACTGTACCGTCATCTGAAACAAACAACCTCTAGTACCTTCCACCCTTGCATCCAAGTGCAAGGCAGCCAACTCCCCCATTGCCTTCCAAGCATCAGCAGATTCCCGAACCACCTCCTGATGCGGCTTCCTGCTCAGGGCATCAGCCACAACGTTTCCCTTACCTTCAGTGTATGAGATCTCAAAGTCGTAGTCCTGGAGAAACTCGACCCACCTCCGCTGTCGCAAGTTCAAGTCACGCTGGGAGAAGATATAGCGCAAGCTTTTGTGGTCGGTGAAGACCACAAAGTGCTCCCCAAAGAGGTAATGTCGCCACAGCTTTAATGCGAACACCACCGCTGCAAGCTCCAGGTCATGGGTGGCATAGTTCCGCTCATGGGGGCGTAGCTGCCTGGACCCGTAGGAGATCACCCCTTGTCGCTGCATCAATACGCACCCCAGGCCCTGTCCTGAAGCATCACAGAATACCTCATAGGCCATCCCTTCTTCTGGCAACCTCAACACTGGGGCACTAACCAGTTTTTCTTTTAGGTAGCTGAAGGACGACTCACATTGCTCGCTCCACATGAAAACTTGGTCCTTCTTGGTCAAAGCCGTCAAAGGGGCTGCTACCCGGGAGAAGTTGGGTACGAATCTCCGGTAGTAGCCTGCCAGTCCAAGGAAACTCCGAACTTCCGCCACATTCTTGGGTGCTGCCCAAGAAACAATTGCCTCAACCTTTGATGGGTCGACTGCTACTCCCTGCTCAGACACTACATGTCCAAGGAAGTGCACTTCTCGCGCCCAGAACTTGCACTTTGACAACTTCCCATAGAGCTGGTGCTGTCGTAGGACCTTCAAAACTGTCCTCAGGTGCTCTGCATGGTCCTTTTCTGACTTTGAATAGATCAGGATATCGTCGATGAACACCACCACAAACCGATCCAGGTACTCCCGAAAGATGGAGTTCATAAGCCCCATGAACACGGCCGGGGCGTTCGTAACACCAAAGGGCATGACCACGAACTCGAAGTGCCCATACCTGCACCTGAACGCCGTCTTCGGGACGTCGCTATCCTTCACCCTCAGCTGGTGGTACCCGGATCGCAGGTCGATCTTCGAGAACCATCCTGCCCCCTTCAGCTGGTCGAAAAGATCATCTATCCTCGGAAGAGGGTAGCGGTTCTTGATTGTTACCTGATTCAGCCTCCTGTAATCAATGCATAACCTGAGGCCACCATCTGCCTTCTTCGCAAACAAGACTGGGGCACCCCACGGTGATGCACTTGGACGAACATAACCCCTCTTCATCAGATCGTCAATCTGTATCCGCAACTCCCGTAGCTCCGAAGGTGCCATCCGGTAAGGAGCCATCGAGATTGGTCGAGAGCCGGGCTGCAGGTCTATCCCGAACTCGATATCACGTCGAGGGGGTAGAGTCGTCACCTCCTCAGGAAAGACGTCCATAAATTCACGAACGATCTCTGGTACTTCCACCATTTCCGCATCTGTTGATTCTATCGTCAGTTCGGTCAACAAGGAGAGGAGAGGTTCCTCCCTCCTGTTTCCCTTCGGACAGCTCCGCTCGCCGGTGAAAGTAACACGCTGGCCGTCCAAACCGGAGAACACCACCCTCCTTTGGAAACAGTCGATGACGGCGCCCACAGAAAATAGCCAGTCGATGCCTAGGATGACATCGTACGGCCGAATCTGTAGCAGAAGGAGGTCCTTAACCGACTGATGTGGCCCCAACATCAGTCTACATCCCTGACAAACGAACAGCAAGTCGGTCTGACCTCCAACTGGTGTGCTTAACACCAGGGGCACTGGAAGTCTCTCGGCATCTAGACCCAAGGCGCGGGCTAGACTGGGTGCAACAAAGGAGTGCGAAGCTCCGGTATCGAACAAAGCATAAGCAAGAGTGCTAAACACACTGATCGTACCTCGAACAACCTCTGGCCCTGCTGGAACTGTTGCTTCTGCGGCGTGTAACTGTCCACGCCCAGCTCCCCTGCCCCTCGGCTGTCGGCCACCTCCCCGACCACGCCCTGGTCGAGGTCCCTGGGGAGCGCCCTGAGGTCGGCCTCCCCCTCCTATGTCTGTCTGCGGAGGAGCGGGAGCTCGCTGTCCCTGCTGCTGCTGCTGGAAGGGTCTGGCTGGGAACTGCTGCTGCTGTGGCGGATGCTGGGGATGACTGCCACTGCTGTACTGCACCCGATCGGGGCACTGACTCCGAAGATGTCCAGGGCTCCCGCAGATGAAGCACCGTGGTCCCGAGCCCGAAGGGAAAGAACGTGGGCCAGGGGATCGAAACTGAAACTGCTGCGGCCTGCTCCCTGCGGGTCGGAACCTGGAGGGTCCCGATGCTGGGGGCCTGGTGCTGACGGCCTTCCCCTTCGATGGTCCCAGCTGGATCCCTTCTCGTGACAGTCCGCCTAGAGTGTGCATCCTTTCCACCACTTCGGCCTTCTTCTGAACCTCTAAGTATGTCGGAAGGGTAAAGGGAGTAACAGCATACTGGAGGGAGGGTCGGAGCGCCTCCTCCAAACGTCTTGCCCGAGACTCCTCATCGGGAAAGAGGTCTGGAGCAAAACGCAGGAGGTCCTTGAACTTGATTCCAAGTTCCCTCACGGACATGCTCCCCTGCTGGAGGGAGAGTAGCTCCTGTCTCTTCTCCGCCTTCATTGTCGAGGAGAGAAACTCTGCCCGGAACTCCTTCTCGAATTCCGCCCAAGCAACCTCAGACCCTTTCCTACTCCCCAGGTGAAGCATCCACCACTGACGTGACGCTCCTCGCATCTGGCTAACAGCCAGAGGAACCCAGTACTCTGTCGGGGCCCGAATCAGGCCGAAGGCTATGACTAGCTCCTCCAGCCAGCCTTCCGTCTTCATGTCGGAGGTGCTGCCCTCATATTTCTCGAGGGCCTGTCGCTGAAAGGCTCGAAGAGTCTTCTGCCACCGGTCGTCCTCTTCCTCCCGATCAGCTCTCTGCTGATTGGCCAAGGTAGTCTCAGGAGTCTCGATCGCCTGTACCACACGTGGTCGCCTTCCAGGTGCCATAGCTGCAAGGTAACCAAGGAATGCCTAAGCCCAGTAGTGCAAAGAAAACCGTTCTCAAAACTTATTAAGATTTAATTTATTCTTAATTTCCCAAGACATCCCAGAAACACAAGAACACAAGTCATTTATGATGCATGTACCTTTCCTAGGGTCTCTACCCTGCAATCAGTGTGGCTTCACTTGGTCGTTCGGTAGGTCCAGAGTCCTTGCATCGGATCACGGGGGGCCCTAAAATCCCGTGTCCTAGCCGGTCCCCCCTGGCCTATTTCACGCACCAAGGTCACCCAACGCTGTTGCCTTACCATCCCATGAAATCCTCACTGTGCCTAACTCCAGACTCCGTCCTATCTCTCAACCTGCCCTTTGATACCATTCTGTCACGACCCGCCTTCACCAAAAGGAGGGAAGGGTCAGCAGATTGCCAGGCCCTTCCTTCTTTAAGTTGAAGGAGAGATAATGACCCCCGAAACCCGCCTTCAATAGGTCCCGGAGTGGCGACTAGCACCAAGGGTATAGGAAGTTCTCACAAATGGAAGGCATTACCCTTTTTATTTTATAGGATCGAAAGATAAGGAGGAGAAAACCCAACAACACCAAGATAGAAAGAAAAGTAAAGCCAAAAGTAAACCATTCCCACATGTATGTTTAAACAGTTTACAACAAAGTACAAGTACAAAAGAAAAAGAAGCTCTCAAGTACAATACCAAAAGAAAACAAGGTACGACAACAGCGACAACTCCAACTGTCCGACTAATAGGGTCCCGCGCAGCCCTGGTAGTCCTCCTGGAAACCTGAAAGTAAACGTAGGGTGAGCATACAAGTACACTCAGTAGGGAAAACCAAGACTCTCGTGCACAAGTGGGGGAACGTACTAAAGTCCCGTGAGAAAGAGTAAACCAAACACCTAACAAGGCAACTATCCATCCCAAGCCTCACCAAGGTTCGCTCCCCAAATAACGCAAGTCAAGTAATATATATATAAGAGCACATCGATGTTTGGGTACCCCGCGCCACTTTCCCACTGGTTATTGAGACATCCTACGCATCAGACCAATCCCGCCATTCTCACCGCAGTCCCACTGCCACACCCGCCCGCACACACCTGGGCCACAACCACACGCAGTCCCACTGCCAAATCCCGCCCGCACACACCTGGGCCACAACCACACGCAGTCCCACTGCCAAATCCCGCCCGCACACACCTGGGCCTCAACTGTCACAAGTAACCATGCCTGTAAACACCTAGGCCAGAACAACCACCGCTACGCCCGAAGACACCTGGGCTAAAGAATCCACTGCCACGCCCGAAAACACCTGGGCCTCATCCCGAAGACACTTGGGAAACCACCTGCCGCACACACCTGGACAACCACCACAACACCCTGCCCGATGGTTCTTGGGCTAATAATGGACTTCAGGCCATCACAGCCTGCCCGAAGGTACTTGGGCTATCCGGGAAAGGGAGCAGAAAAGGAGCTAATAACCAGCCACTAAGTATAGTGTTGGGAAAAACACCCTTCCCCCATAAATGGGGGTGTTCGGCACTAAGTGCTCAACTTGGGTGGGGCGCGAATAAGAAACACAAAGCTACAAGTATAGATATAAGTAACAAACACTCACCCAAAACTTAGGTTTTCCTAGCCAACCTACAGGACACAATACCACAACGCCCGAGTCACAATTCGCGACCCTTGCCCACAAAACCATTTGTCCCATTCTTGTTTCACGTTCAGTCAATTGTTCAATTAATTTTAAGCACTACTGGGCAACTACCATAAGCATAACCAAGGAAAACGTCAAGCATAGATCAACCAAAACACTCACACCTGGTTCTGTCAACAGAGGATCTCTCCCCAGTTTGTGATAAAAACCCACAACCACTGAAACCATGCCAACAGGAGATCCCATCCCCCAAATTCACACAGCCACCGAGAGTATAAAAAGGACGGGGGATCCCATCCCCTCCCACATTTCCAGCAAACGGCCCGAAGGGAAAACAACCAACAACCACTACCAACACGAGTCAGGGATTTTCAGATTTAAACGACTTAACACACTCCATGATTTCAAAATTCCATGTGTTCTATCCGTTAGTTATCACAAAAGGGTTGATCCTGGTGCTTTCAATTATTCAGCCGGGTATACGTGATTAACCAATTTCACAGCAGGAGTTCACAATTTCAGCAACCCATTTAAAACATCACGAGGGGATTCAAGTGCACACACACGACCACCAACGGCCTCAATTTTCAGAAAACATAGACCAGTACAACAAAAGGGATGATCACTAGATAAAGCATAAACAACGATCACAACCCCTCCCCTTCTTTCTTTAGAACTTCGTTTAGTATCTCCATTAGGGTTTGGTTCAACCAATTTCATAGGAACAAAAGTAACGCCCACCCCGCATGATACACAAAAGTGGGAGACGAGAGAAATTCCCTACTTGTTGATGGATGATCGACGTTTAGGCCGGGGGCGCGGAACTTTACGGATAACGACGCGGCGGTCCCGATGCACCAGAAGAGTCACGATCGAAGAAGGGGGAAAACCACGGCCTAACCCTTAATTATAAGGGCTGGGGACGGTTGAGATGAAAACACAAAACCACGGAAGACGAGGGAGTCGTGGGTTGACCACGTGGCTTGACTCATCATTAATGGCGCTGGGTGGTTTTAACTGACCCATGAATTAATGAAGCATTTAATTAAGACCTTTGCGCGCGTTTCGGATTTCCGAGATATTTTTTTTTAGCAAGGAAGAATAGGGTTTAAAACCCTATTTGCGAAAAAGGGACATTACTGGAACAACTTGGCAGGGCCGGTCTCACCGATCGGTGTCACCGATCGGTCTCACCGATCGGTGTCACCGATCGGTCTCGCCGATCGGTCTCACCGATCGGTCTCACCGATCGGTCTCGCCGATCGGTCTCACCGATCGGTCTCACCGATCGGTCTCACCGATCGGTCTCACCGATCGGTCTCACCGATCGGTCTCACCGATCGGTGTCACCGATCGGTCTCGCCGATCGGTCTCACCGATCGGTCTCACCGATCGGTCTCACCGATCGGTGTCACCGATCGGTCTCACCGATCGGTCTCACCGATCGGTCTCGCCGATCGGTCTCACCGATCGGTCTCACCGATCGGTCTCGCCGATCGGTCTCGCCGATCGGTCTCACCGATCGGTCTCACCGATCGGTCTCACCGATCGGTCTCACCGATCGGTCTCACCGATCGGTGTCACCGATCGGTCTCGCCGATCGGTCTCACCGATCGGTCTCACCGATCGGTCTCACCGATCGGTCTCACCGATCGGTGTCACCGATCGGTCTCGCCGATCGGTCTCACCGATCGGTCTCACCGATCGGTCTCACCGATCGGTCTCACCGATCGGTGTCACCGATCGGTCTCACCGATCGGTACCCCGCAAGGAAACCGGATTTTTGGCAAAGGAAGGGACCAAGGGGGTTCTGGGTCTTCACAGCTATCTAGGTCCACCCATTGTCACACCACAACCATTAATGTGTTTTTATTAAAAATATTCACTATGTTGGATCCTTTTTTAGATTTTCAGATTGAGCTACTAGTGAATGTGTTTTCGATTTAGAGTATTTGGGAAGTTTTTTGGACATATTATAAATCAGATCACGATTTTCCTCAAACTCTTTGATGTACTATAGTGGTCGTGTGACCTTATTATAGCATTAGGGACCACGAACATGGATTGTGCACAATTGGGAACACAATTAGACAAGCATGTGAAATGATTCTGTCAATTAAAAATTATTAGATTCAAGGTTGGGGTTTGGTTTTCAAACTATGAGGCCATATCATTTTAGGATCTATTCTCTCTAGTACGTTGTGCAAGGTTGTCATACGGTCTAAAAGACCACGCATACAATCATTTTGATCTACATTGTGTAATGAATATAGAATTAAATGAAAATAAAATAGGAAATATAAAATAGAATTTAAATTTACCATTTTACTTATATATAATAATAATAATAATAATAATAATAATTTTATTTTGACTAATATTAATATTGCATTGTTTGTTTTTTAATTAAATAATAAAAATAGTTTGTTCCCCTTTCCTCCCCCTCCTTCCACAAGTATCATACCCCCTCCCTCTCCATGCTCACCATATTCCACTTGGACGATGCCCTTCGACACACAACATACCTCACTCGGGGGTAGTTCCTCCTCCCTCAACTCTCATACATCTCTCTCAATTCGATCATATCTCTTCAAACAATTCACATCTAGGAGACTTAGGTGCATGACCACTCTCATTCTGACCTCCTTCTATCACAATTTTCCAATCAATTTTGTGTGATGTCCTCTCTTGTAAGTCTCAGATCCCATATTATCCCTCCATTTTTTAGTTTTCCCATCTTCTTTGTGGTTTATATTGTTTATCCTAATACTAATTTGTCCTAGGTTGATTTCTTGTTTATTCATAATGAATACTGATCACTATCTTAATTGATGATCTATCTATTTGTTGTTATCAATGGAAGTTGATTTCACATTTTTTTTATAAGGAATATTTATTCCATCATTTTGTGTTAATTTTAAATTAAGGGTTTGTTTTTTTTGAGTTTTGGGTAAATTTTCTATAGTGAATTGTCTTTCATTTTTATGGTTTCAGGAAATGTGAGATGACACACATTTATGTGTATGCATTGGTATATAATATATATATATATATTCATTATATATAAATATTCCTTTATTGTGATCAGAATATGTAAATTTTTTCTTGGGGTGCATATATAAATAAATATAAGTGCATGTTTGTGTAAATATAAAGACTGGATTTTTTATTGTTATGTCAATGTAATCATTTTTTAAGATGCTTCATCTTGGACATATTCTTCTTGAGGTAGGATCCCTTTGACTAAACCATTCATTTAAATTCAATAAATTTCACTATTTTTTTATTATTATGTATTCACTCTTATACAAATATTAAATTCAATTAAAATTAGTTGTTCTATATAGAAATGGTAAATTAATTTATTTCCCATAATTTTCTTAAAATTTTCACACAAGATATTCATGTAAAATTTTTATTTTGATATTGAATTAAGAGAATTATATTATTCTCATAATTTTATTGTTTTTATAAATTGTTTTTTCTTAATATAGGAATGGCTCAATTGGATCCTTTTTTGTATTTATTATAAAATGGTATTGAGCTAATATGATGTGTAATCCCATTTGGATTTTTTTTCCATTCGTATGATTTCAACATGTATTTCGGAATGTTTATCAAATTGATTGTTATTTTAATTTAATTTCTTGGTAGGCATTAAATAATTGATTTGACAAAAAATTCATTTTCATTTGAGTTGTGATTCTTTTATTGTAACTCTATACTATAAAATATTTTTTTGAAATCCTCTCTTGTGGTTAATCTATAGTGGTTCATAAACAAAAAACCATTTGGTCTTAGTTTATATAAGATTTATATCTAAGTGATTGTGTTATTATTATAATACTTATGCGAATATTTTAGACTGTCATGTGATAGTCACATATCAACCAAATTGGATGGGTTGATACCCCCTCGATTAATCGAGAGGCTAATTAGGGCATGCCACTAGTTTTGATAGTTTAGGCAGGACAATTGGTAATTTACAATTTATATTAACCATACACTAGTTGATAAGTCCAAAAATTGTACATTTAATGATTTTTTCTAGATATGTTTTTTATATTCCTAGGTTTAAATATTTATATGTTCTTAATTGTTCTTGTGGGTTGTTCAATTGATTCTTCTCATGACATACTGACTTGTAATTTCATAATAAAACACTTGATCATAAAATACATGTTTTAGAGAATTTCATTTAATTTAATTACATAATTTAGAAATTATTTTTGGAATATGCAATTGGATGGTTTTTTCAGAAAATTAGATGCATGTTACATATTTTTATTAAATAATGGAAAATATTATTTTAATATACACTAATTTCAAACTGTAAGAATATTTTTCACTTTAATGGTGGATCACAAGAAATTTTTAATCATTATAATCACTTATAACCATATTACTACTCATACATACTCAATTGTTTTCGTTTTATATTCTTGTCATTTTGGATTTCCAATAGATTTTGTCCGGTCATGTGGTTAGTGGAGACCCACAAGGTCACCTTGTGGTACATTTTCCCATTTAGATTTATTTAAATTACATTTATTAGTTTCCTTACTATATTATTGTTTATATATTTTAATTCATTTTGATAAGTCATTCCTAATTGATTAGTGGAGACCCACAAGGTCACCTTGTCACCCTCCAACTTAGGTGAATGGTTTGGGGACATCCCAGGTTGGATTGTAAAAAAAATTTATTAGTAAAGGCACTTGTTTTTGGGGGATTCATATATCTTAGAGAATACGATCGTACAGACTCTAGGGTTATGCTCAGGAAGTATTTCATTAAACATTTCCGATCATGATCTTCAAGTTACCAGGGGTCTTCCATGATTTCAATTTTTATTTTCTTAGTCTTTGAGGATAAAGGATGGAAATTCTATTGTGCTTTTGTTACAAAAAGTGGTTTCACATAGTAGTAAACCAAGTCGATCCCATGTGTTATGTACAAGATAATTCTTGTTGATTATTATCTCTTGAAGAATGGTATTCTATGCCATGTTGTCACTTTAGGCATAACCACTAGTTACTTATTCAAGGATGTTTTCATGTGAGTTAATTTTTGGTTTATATTTTTTTGTCGGGTGTGGATTTCAAAAATGATAATTGGTTTTCAAAAGGGGATTTCAAATGGGGAAATAGTCATTGGAGTGGTAAAATGGTTTTTAATGATGAATTAAAATAGAATTTTCTAAAAGAGGGGCTTTTAGATATTTGGACATGTTATGGTTTTTTTTTATCGAAACATGATTTATTTTTGATTTTTGTTTATGATGTGATTGGTGGATGAGCATAGTGATTTTTCATGGGAGGTTCTCCTGACTGAATTTTAAGATGAGATTTGTATGTCAAGGTTGAAGGATTTATTTAAAAATGTGAAACGGTTTCAATTATCCCTCGGTACATATACTAGTGATCACATATATTTATTCACCCATGTAGCAGGTGGATAATTGGTGGTATGATTGGATGAGTTATAGAACTATCAAAAATATGAATATATATGTGATACTTTAGGAAATACCAATCTTGGGTTTTTACATTGTTTTTATTACTGGAAAAATGGTTTTCAGAAAGGTAAATTTCAATATTTGGAAAAGTGGGTGTGTAGTTGTCTTGTGTTTTCCTGTATTCTTGGAATAATATTTAAGGTATCTTGGTTTTAAAATGCATAAAATGTGGTTATAAGTGTTATTTGAGTATGAGTTATGGATTGTGATTGAGGTGTTGATTTTATATTTATGATGTGTTTTAAATTTGTTTTGTGCTCTCGATATTCTGATTGTGTACCAACTATATCCTATGGGATTTCAATTATCTTATATTGAAGTTTTATTCAGAAGATCACATTTAGTTGATCATGATTTACATTATAAATTTCGTATAACCATTTCGAATAAATATCCTTGTTTCCCTTAGTGTCGTGATATCATCCAATGGTTTTGAGAGTTCAAAACTACTCATTTCTATTGGCATGATGAACTTGTGAATGATAGTGAATGGCTATGAAATATAAAGGAAATATTTGACTTGATTTAATCTCAAAAACCTATTGATCTTGAGACTTCTATGGTTATGTTGGAAGGCCCAATTTGGGATAGGCGTAAATCAGTTCTTCAAGAAAAACAACAAGATTATTAATCGTATGGATGTTTTAATTTCTTGTTCATGAAACTATTCAACAATGATAAAACAAGGATAATTACAGGTCCAACATTATATATTCTTGAGTAAGGTGATTCAATTGTTATGGTGTTTTATAAAAGATTTTCTGAGCTAGTTTTGTATCATCCAAACCATGATGGGGATTATTTTTAGAAAACATGGTTATTTGAAAGTGTTCTCCTGTTGGAATACCTTCTATAGGTTCATTATTTATTTGATTATTATGAATAATTTGCGATACAATTTTTTTCAGGTAAAAGATGGTTTATGTAATTCGGGTTAGTTATTAATATGTACAAAACTGACATAGTTTTTTGTCTCCCAACATTTATCCATTTGTAATCTCGGTTTATGTTTTCAAGGTGGGAAACCAAAGAAGAAAAGGATTGCATGTAGTATAAACCTATGATCTACCTTTTATGTGATAATTTACCTCATTTCAGTGGTTGTTCTAGGGTGGATTCACGAACATCGATGGTTCCAGATTCTCTTTATTATAGAACCTTACATCCCTGTTGGAAGAAGGATGTGTTGGTTCATGATCAATTAGAAGCATCAATGTAATAAATAACCTTTTTATTTCACCTAATTTATTTAGTTGTGTAGTATTATTTTGTTAATTGAAAATTTAGTTTTAGGTATTTTGTAATTAATGTTCTCATAGGAGTATATTTGTAATGATATTAATGATGTTGATAAAAAGTGTGGTGTTTATTATCTCCTAATTTTTTTATATTGGGAATTTTTTTTTCATTAGGATATGATAGTTATCATAACTCGAATGATCAATTTTTTTTGGAATTATAATATGGTGGGGATGCCACCATGGGATGAGCTAAAAAAAATCCCAAATTACATGTGATCATGATAAAACACATTCTTATTTTCACTTCTCCAACCTCAATCATTGTGGTTTGTTTACATCTTTTATGGGTCATGAAATATATTATCTTTCAGATCTTAAACAAATAAAAATGATATTCATTGTAGGTTTTTTGTTACGGGTATATATATTTATTGTCGGGTTGTGATTAGTTCAGAGTGAGCCTACTAATTATTATCTTCTTTTATTTGTTTGAGCTGTTGGGTATTATAAGATACATTCCTTGGAATTTCATCTCCTTAAAATGATATTCTATAAGTTTTTTTGGGATTACATTGTTATTGGATTTGATGATAACTTCATTTTAAGACTTCAGTAGTCAAGTGTTTTGGTTTTTCATAGGATTTTAATGCATATATTCTTCTTTATTTATCAACTGATTATATCGTGACATTATAGGGGTAGATTTATTCATGGTGTGTATAATTATTACACCATATACAATGAAGAACTTCTAATTTATCCTTTTCATTATGTATTATACTTTAATGAATGATAATTATGAGTTCCTGGTGGTAATTGTTCTGGTTCATATTCTTTAGATGGTATTAGGCCTTTTTTATGGAATGATCATTGTTCCGATTTAATCATGTGAGGTCAAAAATTGAATGAATGTCCTTATTTGGACATATGGGAATGGATAAAATCTTTCACAATATCGGGAAATCTATACAAAAAGCGTGATAAATGGCTCTGTCAAAATAAAGAGCCTATATTCATGGTTGGCCTAGAGTCACTCAAAATTTCTTTCATACCCGTGAAATGTTAATGTCCTTTTATTTGGTTGCACATGGTTTTCACACAGTCTCAATGACCATGAGGCCTTCTTAGAGTATAAATAGAATAATTAAAAATAATAATATAAGAAAAATAAAATAAAATTTCAATCCAAATGTTTAATAATTTTTTTTATGATATTATTATTATTAATAATAACAATATTATTATTTTGTATAGGTTTTCACGAACTGATTATGGTCTCCATCAAAAATGGCACTCGACCAAGTCCTCAGGAAGCCCCGAATGGTGTTCCCAATCCCCATGGGCTGGCACATTTTCCTGGGTATCATAAAATGAAAATTGGGAATGATTTACCAGAGTTTATAAAATTAAAACAAAAAAAGAATCCAATAAATTGTATCTGGATTTTTCAATCAAAACAATATTTTACAAAAAAATTAGATCTGAATTACATATTTGAAAACAACTCAAGAAGACTATAATAATTGTAATATACCAAATGGGAACAACCCAAGAACCATCATGGCAAGGGGCACCTTCCTCACGCCATCTACACAAGACTTCACCACCAAGGACCAGATAGAAACCCGAACCACTAGAACTAAAAAATGTACCCAACCCGCAACAACAAAAATAAACAAATCTACTTACACCCAAGGGTGTAAGTATGGTGTGAAGAAAATCTATATAGTATACCACCACTAATATATTTTATGTGATAAACATTTAATGATGAAAAGTATGCATGTTTTCAAAAACATGATATGCTAATTATAATTTCTAAAAGATTCATCATTAAATAAATACAGTTTTTAGGTGGGATAATTTAAAGAATAAACAATTTTTAAATAAATTCCAAATATACTGAATTTCCCAGCCACTAATACCATATGACGATGGTAAGAACAAAATATATAGTGATAACAAGCAATGGAAAATACCCCGTAGGCACTTGCTTGCATTGTGTCCCAGGTAACTCGTATCTCGGTGAAAGTAACCATCATAAATATTATTTATCCTACACGATCCACTAGTAGGGAACATACCCATAACCTAGTGGTCCCCCATAATCATCATTGAAGTTTAGTTAGTGTTTTAAGCATCAATCATGCAATGTGAAACATATGCCAAACATCACGGGATCACTAGCATACTAGTACACGTCCACCCACCTAGATAATCGGGGTTTGCCTCTATTCTCAAATAAGTTCACCATGATAATGAATATATCATTCACCTTAAAATATCATTTCCATATCATAAATTAACAAAAAAACCAACATTTATACAACACTAGTCACATTATTCCACTTTTCATTAAAATTGATTTTAAAATCCGACTCAGACCAAAATAGCCCACAACACTATTTCAGATTTCTTTAACACTTCCAAAAATCCATTAATCAATTTTATAAAACAATTACAGTATATTAAGACCCTCATAACCACCCAATCAATATTTACATAATACCCTTTTTACCTTCAGAATCATTTTATCATCAAACATACATGAAACATCCACTAAACAAATTTCCCTCCAACATCAAAATTTAATAAAACATTTCAAAAATCAACAAAACATTTTAAAAATGTTTGAAATATAAAAACATCACCTCAAATTTCAAGACACAATAATTGGTGAACACACATACCAAACAGTACATATGCACCATTTTCCAGATTTTTATTACAAACTAAAACAATTACAATTTTCATTAAAAGAACCCAACAGGTGTAGATATGTCTTGCACACAAAACCCATTTCAAAACCCCACTTTAAGAAAAAACACAATACCATTTCATATCCAAAACCTAATTAGAATCCCTAGAGACATTTATAAAACCAATTTCATGTTTAATAAAATCACCTTGAATAATAGTACAAAATATCAAAATGACAACACTCTTTTTTCCTAATATGATATCAATAAGTATAACAATGTTTTACACAGAAAACATATTGAAAAACCTTGTTTTTAGACCCAAATGACAATGATACATTACCAAACCCAAATTGGCAGGTTTAACATGATTCAGTAAACCAATTCAGTATGTTATAAAGTAAACCCAAATAATACCCCACGAGTAAGACATGAAATGACCCTATTTCAAGTTAAAATGAAAATATATAAATAAAAACTTAATCAAATCAGCAATAAACATTTTTTTCACCACAACCAACATATGATGAATATGAAAATTGATTAAATACACTATGATAACTCCTAAATAATTTTTTTCACATGGATCCACCTACCGAAAGTGTCAAATCCTTCAAAACATGGTACGAAAAATAACAACACCACCACCGCATCACAAGGAAGATAATCCATCCCTAGACCACAATATTTAAAAATGAAGACACCAAATAAATCAATAGTTTCTAACCCTAACTTCCGGACATTTTAGAACATAATAAATGAGGGAGGAAACCCTATGGAGAAGGACAAAATTGATGAGATAAATAGTAACTCAAAACAATCTTGAATAAAACAACCCAAATTCCACTAGTATCTGAATTATAAAACATCAAACCATTAAATTGGGGATAAAAAATGATGATGAGATCATGTAGGAGTATGAATGGGAGCAAAAGAGTAAAAGTAGAAGGAGTTATTAAAGTATCAATTAACCTCTCTAAATATGGATGATTTTTGTAATCGATGGAAGATTCGACCAATTTTGCAATTCTATTGAGATCCAAATTGTGGTAGGAGAGACTTGGGGCGTGCCATAGGTAAGTGGTCTAGGGTGATAGTTAGACTCACTAAAAAACGTAAATATTTAAGGAGATATTAAAAAATTACCATTTATTTTTAATGTAGAAAATGGGCTTTTGGGAAGGTCCAATCCCATAAATAAAAAGCCATATCCATCATGATTATGGATTCTTAATTGGTCCAAATTAATATGGTGGTGTTAATAGGTCTGGGGATTATATTTAATAATTGGAATGGATAATAAATGTTAAATAAATGAATGAGTTATAAAGGAATCAATATTTATTTTTAAATCTAGAATTGGGCTAAGGGTTTGGCCCAATTCATGAAAGCTCACCCATTCCTCCATAAAATCTTGGGAAACCCACAAAAAAATCATTAAGGTAAATTAAAGGGAATTTAACTATAATATAAGTCTTTTCAGTTTCAATTCAACCCACCATGAAATCATTCCACCCTGTAATCTTACATCAAGGCCAATGCAATAACCAAACCCAACTTAGATTCCTAGAGGTACTCCTTTGCCAGGATTCACCCCCAATGTTAAAAGCACCTCCAACAATCAATTTATGAATTATTACTCTCAAAACCAAAACATACACCACATTCCTGAAATTGTCAATCACATTCATACATTATCCCAAAATAAAACTATTTAGACACTATCAGAACAGGACTCAAACAATTCACTCAAACGAACAACAACATCGAAAAAGGTTACACATACCTTGTTATAACTAAACCATCGGGCACTCATCAATTTCAAAATTTATATATGGAAGATGCAGGTTTCTTAATAGCTACCACCAAGCCAAGACCATGGATAATCTGAGTTGCTAGTATGGGGGAACTTCAATTGGCTCCCAACAATAAGAGACAACCTGTATTTTTTTCCGAGACAGAATCCAGACAGTAATAGGGGGAAAACTAAATAGACTCACGGTAAAAAAAGAATACATCCATAATAAATTTACAAAAGAAGTTATATAGGACTCATAGTGGGCCTCCCTACCATAAGAACTAACAATCTTAACCGATCAGCATGGGCTGGTACAGAAAGTCCCCAAAATTTAATGAGTTGGGGCGACAACATTGTTAGTCTGCACAGTTTGAGAAACGATGCACTAACAATGTGCATCCATCTATATACATGGTTTTCTGGGGCATGATAACTACTCCCCAATTTCAACCCATGTGCCCATCATGTCTATCCAAACATCAATCATTTCTACAAAGACTCAGTTGAAACCAAAGATAGTGGGAATGACATTGACAATGACATGGGTACAAGGATCTCCACCTATTTCCACCGAACATGATCAATAAGAGAACGATGATGACATCATAGGTTTAAAAACATCATAACTTTCATACTGAAGATATGAATTTTTATAAGAGTTTAAACAAACTAATGATTTCCCCTGAATATGAGCCACTTCTCTCTGAGTCTTATGGCTGTAGCTAAAATGATTGAAACATCTTCGGCCTTGCAGTTAGGCTTGGGAAACCCCCAGAATGACAATTCATCATTTCGTGAAACTAAAAACTACATCACAATCCACAATAAATTTTCCAAGACATAATACATTCCAAACTCACTTTACCCTAACATGATATTTCACTAAAACTATGGCTTAGAAGACAGACGCAAATCACACCTTGTTTGTTCGGTTGAGAAACAATAGATGTAGAGAGCACCTATACTCGCCTTCCTCTAAAATGGAATATTTTAATGTTTTTACAAGGGAGACATTCTCCCAACATAATAGAGACTTTTAGATGATTTCCCATCAATCACATTTATGGTAAATCGAGCACATGACATCATAAGGCATCACCAAACATGGCCATTGAGACTGATTTAAGCATTTCATATAGTGGGAACTTATACAACATCCCAAAACAACACACAATTCTAGAAAGTATCCATATTATCCTATCATGAATTTATTTTCCACAATGGTGGTTTAACATGAACACATGCTTCAAAAAACATTGAAGAACCCAGAGGCCCTCCTAGACACCATCAAGTCACTCATCCCCACTAACAACCCTAGACGACTTCCAACTTCGACAAATTAGTAATCTTATGAAACTAAGGTCTCTTTAAACCTTCCATGATAACTCTCCCTCTACAATAGGATCTATAAATCAAATAAAGGAAATGGGGTAGACTAAATCAACAATGATCGATAAACGATTCCTTATATTGATCAACTGGAGGGTTTTCCAATGGAGAAACAATCTGGGGTTCACTTCAGTTATGCACTATCCCTTAATGGGGCGTACCTTATCGAATGATAGAACCCACTGACCCAACCAAGATGGTCCATTAGTCAAAAAATTCCATAAACCAGATCCAAACACATGAAGGGAACTGCCTAAAAGCTGTCCAGAAACATATCTCAGAGGAGACTACTAATCGGCCCTTCTACCCAACTTGCCGACCAAATATAAACCCAAAACACTGTTCAAATAAGAGGTGTTCTTGGACTAAAAAAATCTCACAACATCAAAATTTTTCAAAAACACCTTATATATGCCATCCCAGATATTTCATCAAGGCATCATGTTTTTCATTAAGTATATTTTCTAAAAACAAATGGTTCAGTGGTTAGCATATCCTCCAATGGTGCCCCATGGGGCTTACACATGGATTTTTTGGTGTCACACCGGGCATGTTCCTCATATGCATCCCGACATGCATCCAGTCATTCCATCAACCATCCATTTTACAATTTAACCCCATGCATGTTGTTCCTCATGGAAATAGCAATGGTTAAAAAAATTATTCCACTTTTCAAAACCAAAACAGTCAACCAACACATCCTTTTTTCTAAAAACTGCTAACCACAAGATCAAAATCCCAATTGACGTCTTATAAAACATTTCAGAAAAACACAAACATTTAGAAAATAAATCACTTTCAACATATTCATAGCAGTTTCAAAACATCTCATCCCATTAAAACACCCATTGATTGTTTTGAAAATGTTATTGGAAATACTTTTCAAAATCAAATTCAATATACTTTCTGCATTCAAAAGATGTGTAAGCACACCATATTCCATTTCAAAAAAATACCAAAATATCCATTCCACAATATCATAAATCATACCCTTCCAGCTTTAATTTAAAATCATTTCAAAAAAACATTACGCTTCTTAAAACTAATGTGCCATTTTTTCAAAACTAAAGGAAAAAACATTGCGAGAGGAAAATAGTTTCAATGGGTGACTTGGACATATGGTTGGTGGCCATATTCAAATCAATTAACTGTCACAGAGACTGTTTAAGGGAATATCCTTGTCGCCACATAGAATTCCAGGCCCTGCGAGCTCACTAAGTCCATTAACCCAACTCTCTTTTCATTTCCCCAAATCATCATATAACCTTGAAAACCTAAGGACTTAGATAAATCCCGACATATCCTGGAAACATTAATTGTAACATGAGGTGTGTTGGTCAGTCACTGTACCCATAACTGGAATTCCATGTCCCACCAATCCTATCTTCAGACTATCATGGCTCTTAGACAAATAACATGACCTAAATATTTAACCTTAACATTGTTTGATAACATTTTGTCACGAACAGAATCAGGTCGTTATCAAAACCGGCACTCAACCCGGCCCACAACGAGGCCCGAAGTGCGTTCTGATCCCCACAGGCTAGTACATGTTCCTGGGTATCATAAAACAGAAATTGGGAATGATTTACTCGAGTTTATAAACATAAAACAACAAATGAATCCAATAAAATGAATCTGAATTTTACAATCCAAACATGATTTTAAAAAAAATTAGAACTCATTTAAATATTTTAAAACAACACAAAAAGACTATAAAAAATGTAAAAAACCAAATGGGAATATCCCAAAAAACCTCTTTTCAATGGACACCACCATCAATCCATATCTAAAAGACTTCACCACCAATGAGCTTTTAGAACCCCAAACCACTGGAACTAAAAACTGTACTCAACCTACGACAAAAAAAACCAAGTATACTTACACTCGAGGGTGTTTGTAGGGTTTTATAAAAAATACAATATGATACCACCACTAATTTGTTCCATGTGATAAACATTTAATGACCAAAATCATGCATGTTTTCAGAAACAAGAAATGCTAGTTAAAATTTATAAAATATGCATCATTAAATAAAAGTAGTTTTTACGTGGGCTAATTTAAAGAATAAAAATATTTAAAATAAATACCAAAGATTCTGAATTTTGCAGCCACTCATACCATATGCCGAAGTTAAGAAAAAAAATATTTTTTGAGCACAAGAAATGGGAAATAACCCCAAGGAACTAGCTAGTTGTGGGTCCCAGGTACCTCGTATCTCAGTGAAAGTAACAATCATAAATATCTATTTTCGTGCCAAGCCACTAGTAAGGAAATTAAAAATAACCTAGTGGTACCTAATCATTATCACCATAGTTTACATTGAGTTGTATGAATCAATATTTCTAAGTGATACTAAGGCCAAACCTCAAGGGATTACTAGCATACCAGTACATGTCCACCCACCTAGATACCCGTGTTTTCCCTTTGTGCTCAAACAATTTAAACAAGTCAATGAATTTACCTTTCAAATTCAAATATCATTTTCAGATCATTGTTTCACAAAACATTCCACATGTATACAACACAATTAAAAAACTCCACATTTCCTTCAAACTGATTTGGAAATTAGCGTCACAGCAAAATACCCACACCCCATTTCACATTTCTTTAACAAATCCACAAATCCATTAAACAATTTTATAAAAACAATCCAATATATTAAATCTCTCATAACATTCCAATAACTTGTTACATAATACCCTTTTTAAATTCAAAATCATTTTATCTTCAAACGTACAAGAAACAACCTACAAACAAGTTTCGCTCAATCATCAAAATTTAATAAAACATTTCATAAATTTACAAAACATTATAAATTTTTTTGACAACATAAAAAATCACTACAACATTCAAAAACCCTTAATAGGTGAACACATATACCAAATAGCATATATGTTCAATTTTACACTTTGTTTAACCAACTAAAACATTTAGAATTTTCATAAAAATAACCTAAGTGGTGTAAATATGTATTGCACACAAAAACCATTTCAAAACACAAATTTAAGACCAAAAACCAAAATAATTCCTTTCCAAAAAAGAATGGGAATCCCTAGAGACATATATAAAACCACTTTAATGTTTTATATAATCAACATGTATAATACTAAAAAAGATCCAAATGAAAACAATAATTTTCATAAAATGCTATCAAGAAGAATAATAATGTTATATACATAAAAGCGATTCAAAAACCCTATTTTTATGCCCACATGATGCTAATAAATTACCATACCATAATTTCAAGGCTAAAAATTATTTAGTAATCCAATTTAATATTTTACAAAATACACCCAAATATTACACCATGAGTAACACATGGAAACACCCAATTTCAAATTAAAATTCAAATTTTTAATTAATCACCTAACCAAATAAATCCTAAAAAGTTTTCTCACCACAACCAACATATGAGAAATATGAAAAATGAGTAAATATTGAAGCCTAGCTCTCAAAAAATTTATTATACATGGATCTACCTACCGAAAGTGTCGAAAATCTCAAAACATGGTGCGAAACATCAACCCCACCACTGTTGCATCACAAGGAAGATGAATCCATCCCTAGAGCACAATATTTAACCAAAAAGAAACCAAATCAAACCATATGTTTGAACCCTAACTTCATGAAATTTTAGAACATAATGATATCGGGAGGAAACCCTGAGGAGAAGGAAGAAATTGAAGATAAAAACACTAACTCAAAACAATCCTAAATAAAACAACCCAAAATCCACAAGTATCTGAAATTGAAAACATCCAACCATTAAAGGGAGTTTAAAAATGGATTAAGAGATCATTTAGGAATTATAATGGGAGAACAGAGTAATAATAGATGGTGTTCTGAAAGGACTAATTTATCACTGTAAATATTGAATGTTTCTAAAATATAGCACAGTTTCGACCAATTTCGTGATTCTAATGAGCTCAAAATTTTGGGAGGAGAAATTGGGTGTCTTGCCCTATGTATTTGGCATTCGGTGAGAGTTTGAATCACCAAAAAAATATAAATATTGATTTAATATTAATGAATTAATATTTATTTTTAATGCAGAAAATATGCTTTTGGGGAGGACCAATCCCTTAAATAAAAACCCATATCCTCCATGATTATGGATTTCTAAATGGTCCAAATTAGTATGGTGGTATTAATTGGTCAGGTGATGACAATTAGGAATTATAATGCTTGATAAATGTTGAAAAATGAAGGTGTTATAAAGGATTCAATATTTATTGGTAAATTTGGAATTGGGCTCACAGTTTGGCTCAATTCATGAAAACTCACCACTTCCTCCATAAATGCTTGGGAAAACCCAGAACAAAGCATGAATTAAAATTAAATTGAATTTAAATTTAAAATAAGTCATTTTTGTTCCATATGTTCTAATTAAGCCCTCAATATAGGGGTTCTCCCCTTCCTTCCAATCCAAACATATAAAATTCACCTCTTCCCTCTCACTGCTTGCGTAACCTTACATGGCCAAATCCCTCTATTGTACCACATCCCCATCCCTCAGTTTGTCATTCCTCCTCCCTCACCTCGCATGGATCCATCTATATTCCATCATTCTCCTTTGTGTGATGAATAGCCTAGTGCCATAGGAGAACAACCTCTCCCAATATGTCCACCATCCCTCATTGTTATCCTCTCAATTTAGTGTTTGGTCCTCTCTAGTGGGTATCTTATCCAATATTATCCCTCAATTTTGTGGATTTTCTATCTTATGTGTGGTTTGTCTGGTGTAACCAAAGTCTTTTTTATTTTGGGATTTTATTGGTTTATTTTTTAGGAATATGATTTGTTTTACCTGTTGAGGTTCGTTCTTAATATGACTATTAATGGAAGTGGGTTTCACCATGATATCAAATAATGATTTTTTTGTTTAGGGTAAATTGAATATTATTGGGTTTTTTTATTTGAGTAGCCGGTAGATTTTTTGAGTGTTTTGGTTCTCATTATTGTGTTTTCACGCTGTGAGAGTGGAGGGTACGAACGTTTTCACACATAGGTAAGGTATATATATATTTTCCAACATTGTAGATATTCCTTCATGAAGAATCTAATATGTACAAAACATCTAGGGGTATTTATATGATTGTGTATAAGAGAAATTTTGTGTAATTTTAAATACTATATTCAATTTGTCATCATCAAATTCGTCTAAAATAGAGATGTTTTTTCTAAGCCTTATTCATCTAAATTTGGTGTCCTAATTTTCACTAGCCAAAACATACAACAATAAAAATAAAATTTTGATAACATGTTTACAAAATGATATATTAGGTTCAATGATTTAGTGAATTAGGATAAACTTTTACATTAACAGTACCCATGCATTTAAGATATTACATTCACCAATATTTCTATCTTTCCTTTTTCTACATTAACACTTCATCATATCCCACAAACTTCATCACTTTTGAAAATATTACAGACAAAAATCATTTAATCAACATTCCTCACAACATAGTGAAATATAAAACATAATAAAGGTGTTATTTAATGGGAATTAATGGTAAAAATTATTTTTAATTTAATATCATCAGTGATATAATAATGATCATAGGGGTATGATGATACAATTAAAGTGAATGGTCACAATATAACAGAATTAATATCCACAAATAAAAGTATCATCAATCATGGAACAAATAATAATTTAATAATCACTGTTCAGAGTCATTAAAATCAATGATCATGATGAAAGTGATAATAATTTTTATCAAAGGAAACATTAAAACCCCACAAAAAACATAAATAAAATGTGTTGTTATATCGATAACATTATCCTCATATCACTTTTTAAACCCATGACTAAAAAAAGTTGATCCCTACTTAATAAATTTTAGATAACCTATTTTAACTCAATCATTCTTCCTTTAATGACGTGGAACACTCTACAATGAATTAGACCATTATATAAGATCATATATCATATGAGATATATCAGGATCAACTGAACCTATCTGGGTGCAACAATCATATAAGATATATTGAGGTGATTTTGAGCTATCTGGGTCCACCCATTGTCACACCCCAACCATTAATGTCTTTCTATTAAAAAAATTCACTATGTTGGATCCTTTTGTAGATTTTCAGATTGAGCTATCAGTGAATGCATTTTTGATTAAGAGAATTTGGGAGGTTTTTGGACATATTAAAAATCAGATCATGATTTCTCTCAAACTATGTGAGGTACTACAGTGGTCTTGTGAACTTATTTTAGCATTAGGGACTAGGAACTTGGCTTCTGCACGATTGGGAAAACAATGCGACAAGCATGTGAAATGATTCTGTCAATTAAAAAATATTATATTCAAGGTTGCGGCTTGTTTTCTCCAACTATGAGGCTAATGAATTTTAGGATCTATTCTCTCTTGTACGTTCTACACGGTTGTTGTATGGTCTAAAAGACCATGCATACAAACATTTTTATTTAAATTGTGTAAAGAATATAGAATTAAATGAAAATAAAATATGAAATATAAAATAGAATTTAAATATACCATTTTACTTATATATAATAATAATAATAATAATAATTTTATTTTAAATAATATTAATATTTCATTGTTTATTTTTTAATTAAATAATCAAAATAGTTTGTTCCCCTTTACTCCCCCTCCTTCCACAAGTAGCATACCCTCACCCACCCCATGCTCACCTTAATCCACTTGGACGAAGCCCTTCGGAATACGACATACCTCACTCGGGGGGGGGGGGTGGGTGGGGGTAGTTCCTCCTCCCTCACCTCTCATACGTCTCTCTCACATCGATCATACCTCTTCACACAATTCACAGTTAGGAGACCTAGGCGAATGACCCCTCTCAGTCTGACCTCCTTCTATCACCATTCCCCAATCAATTTTTTGTGATGTCCTCTCATTTAGGTCTCAGATCCCATATTATCCCTCCATTTTTTAGTTTTAAAATTTTCTTTGTTGTGTATATTGTGTATCCTAATACTAATTTGTCCTAGGTGGTTTTCTTGTTTATTCTTAATGAATAATGATCACTATCTTCATTGATGATATTTTTATTAGTGGTTATCAATGAATGTTGATTTGACATTGTTTTTTATAAGGAATATTGATTCTGTCATTTTATGTTAATTTTAAATAAAGGGTTTTGTTTTTTTGAGTGTTGGGTAAATTTACTATACTGAATTGTATTTCATTGTTATGGTTTCAAGCAATGTGATATGACACAAATATATGTTCATGCATTGTTATAGAATATATATATATATATATATATTCATTCTTTGTACATATTCCTTTATTGTGATCAGAATATGTAAAATATTTCTTGGGGTGCATATATAAATAAATATAAGTGCATTTTTATGTAAATATAAAGACCAGATTTTTGTTTGTTCAGTCAATGCAATCATTTTTCAGGTTATTTAATCTTGGACTTCATCTTCTTGAGGTAGGTTCCCTATGAATAAACCATTTATTTAAATTCAATAAATTTCATAATTTTTTTATTATTATGTATTCAATGTTATAAAAATATTAAATTAAATTAAAATTAGTTGTTGAATATAGAAATGATATATTAATTTAATTCCCATAATTTTCCTAAAATTTTCACACGATATATTCATGTTAAAATTTAATTTTGATATTGAATTATAATAAGTATATTATTCTCATAATTTGATTGTTTTTATAAATTTTGTTTTCATAATATAGGAATTCCATATTTGGATCCTTTTTTTATTTATTAGAAAATGGTATTGATCTGATATGATGTGTACTCCCATTGGAATTTTTTTTGTCAGTCGTATGATTTCAATATGGTTTTTTGAATGTTTATCTAATTCATTGTTTTTTAATTTTAATTTCTGGGTAGGTATTAAACAATTGATTTGACAAAAAATTCATTTTCATGTGAGTTTTGATTATTTTATTGTATCTTAATACTATAAAATATATTGTTGAAATCCCCTCTTTTGGTTCATCTATAGTGGATCATAAACAAAAAACCAATTGGTTTTGGTTTATATACGATGTTTATCTAAGTGTTTATGTTATTATTATAAGACTTATGTGAATATTTATTATTGTCTTCTGATAGTCACATATCAACCAAATTGGATGGGTTGATACCCCCTCGATTAACTGAGAGGCTAATTGGGGGATGCCACTTGTTTTGATAGTTTAGATAGGCCAATTGGTAATTTACAATTAATATTAACAATAAACTAGTTGATGAGTCCAAAAATAGTACATTTAATGATTGTTTCTAGATAAGATTTTGAAATTTTCATGATTAAATATTAATATTTTCTTAATTGTTATTGTGGGTTGTTCAATTGATTCTTCTCATGGCATCCTAACTTGTAATTTCATAAAAAAACACTTGATCCTAAAATAAATGTTTTTTAAAGAATTTTATTTAATTGAATTACATGATTTTGAAATTATTTTTGGAATATGCAATGGGATGGTATTTTCATAAAATTAGATGTATGTTACCTATTTTTATTAAATAATGGAAAACATTATTTTAATATATACTAATTTCAAACAGTAAGAATATTTTTCACTTAAATGGCGGGTCATTAAAAATTTATAATCATTGTAATAACTTATAATCATATTATTGGTCATATATACTCAATTTTTTATGTTTCATATTATTGTCATTTTGGATTTCCATTAGATTTTTTCTGTTCTTGTGTTAAGTGGAGACCCACAAGGTCACCATGTGGTACGTTTATCCATTTAGATTTATTTAAATTACAACTTTTAATTTTCTTACTATATTAATGTTTATATATTTTAATTTATTGTGATAAGTCATTCCCAATTGATTATATTTGATGCCCTATAATAGTTTGCAGCCCAATAAAAATAGGAAAACCTCTTAAGCCTTGTCACTTTCCAACATGGGTGAATGGTTTGGGGTCATCCCAGGTTGGATTGTAAAAACAAATTATCAGTAAAGGCCCTTGTTTTTAGGGGATTAATATATCTGGGAGATTACGATCGTACAGACTCTAGGGGTATGCTAAGGAATTATTTCATGAAACTTTTCGGATCATGAACTTCAATTTACAAGGGGTTTTCCATGATTTCAACTTTTATTTTCATAGTCTTTGAGTATAAGGGATAAAAACTCAACTAAGATATTTTTACAAAAAGTCGTATCACATAGTAGTAAACCAAGTTGATACCATGTGTTATGTACAAGATAATTCTTTTTGATTATTATCTCTTAAAGCATGGTCTTCTATACTATTTTGTCACTTTAGGCATAGCCACTAGTTAATTATTCGTAGATGTTTTTATGTGAGTTAATTATTGGTGTATATTTTTTTTCGAGAGTGGATTTCAAAAATGATAATGGTTTTTTAAAAGGGGATTTCAAATGAGAAAATGGTCATTGGAGTGGTAAAATGGGTTTTAATGTTGAATTAAAGAGGTATTTTCTAATATAATGTTTTTTGGATATTTGGACATGTTATTGTTTTTTACGATCAAAACTTGATTTATATTTTATTTTGTTTATGATGTTATTGGTAGATGATCATCGTGAAATTTCATGGGAGGTTCTCCTGACTAAATTTTAAGATGATATTTTTATGTCAATGTTGAAGGATTTATTTCAAAAATGGGAAATGATTTTAATTGTCCCTTGGTACATATATTAATGTTCACATATATTTATTAAACCTTGTAGCAAGCGGATAATTTTTGGTATGTGTGGATGAGTTATATAACTATCAAAAATATGAATATATATGTGAAACATTAGGAAATACCAATCTTGGGTATTTACATTGTATTGATTACTGGAAAAATGATTTCCAAAAAGTTAAATTTCAATATTTGGAAAAGTGGGTGTGCAATTGTCTTGTGTTTTCTTATATGCTTGGAATAATATTTTTTGGGATCTTGGTTTTAAAATGCATAAAATGTAGTTATAAGTGTTATTTGAGTATGATTTATGGATTGTGATTAAGGTGTTGATTTTATATTTATAATATTTTTTGAATTCGTTTTGTGCTCCTGATATTCTAATTGTGTAAAAACTATATCCTATGGGATTCCAATTATCTTATATAGAAGCATCATTCAGAAGATTCCTTTTAGTTGATAATGATTTACATTATACATTTTGTATTACCATTTCAAATATTGATCCTTGTGGTCCTTAGTGTCATGATATCATCCAATGGTTTGAGAGTTCAAACCTCCTCATTTCTATTGGCATAATGAACTTGTGAATGATAGTGAAGGGCTATGAAATATAAAGGAAATATTTGACTCGATTTAATCTCTATAACATATTGATCTTGAGACTTTTATGCTCATGTTGGAAGGCCCAATTCGGGATAGGCGTAAAACAGTTCTTCAAGAAAAACAATAAGAGTATTACTCATATGGATGTTTTAATTTCATGTTCATAATACAATTATACACTGATGAAATAAGGATAATGACTAGTCCAACATTTTACATTATTGAGTAAGGCGATTCAATTGTGCAGGTGCTTGCTAAAAGATTTTCTGAGCGAGTTTTGTATCATCCAAACCAGGATGGGGATGATTTTTAGAAAACATGGTTCTTCGAAAGGGGTATCCTGTCAGAATAACTTCAAAAGGTTCATTATTTATTTTATTATTATGAATAATTTTTTATTCAATTTTTTCAGGTAGAAGGTGGTTTAGATATTTCAGGTTACTTTATAATATGTTAAAAAATGACATAGTTTTCTATCTCCCTACGTTTATCTATTTGTAATCTCTATTTGTGTTTTCAAGGTGGGAATCCAAAGAAGAAGGGGATTTCATGTAGTATATACCTATGATCTACCTTTAATGTGATATTTTACCTCTTTTCAATGGTTATTCTAGGGTGGATTAAAAAACATCCGTGGTTCTAGATTATATTTCTTATAGAACATTATATCCCAGTTGGATGAATGATGTGTTGGTTCATGATCAATTAGAAGCATCAATGTTATAAATTACCTTTTTATTTCACATAATTTATTCCGTTGTGTAGTATTATTTTGTTAATTTAAAATTTAGTTTTAGTTATTTTGTAAATAATGCTCAAATTGGAGTATATTTGTAATGTTATTAATGATGTTGATAAAAATGGTGGTGTTTATTATCCAATAATTTTTTTATTGGGAATATTTTTTCATTAGGATATGTGAGTTATATTAACTAGAAAGATAATTTTTTTTGGGAATTATAATATTATTGGGAGGCCACCATGGGTTGATCTCAAATAAACCCAAATTTCATTTGATCTTGTGAAAACACATTCTTATTTTAACTTCTCCTACCTCAATCATTGTGGTTTGTTTACATGTATAGCAGGTAATGAAATATATTATCTTGGAGATATTGAACAAATCAAAATGATATTCATTGAAGTTTTCTTTACTATGGGTATATATATTTATTCATGGGTTGTGTTTAGTTCAGAGTGAGCCTACTAATTGTTATCTTCTTTTGTTTGTTTGAGCTGTTGGGTATTAAAAGATATATTCCATGGAATTTATGCTCCTTCAAATGATATTGTATATGGTTTTCTGGTATTACATTTTTAATGGATTTTATCATAACATCATGTTGAGTCTTCAGTGGTCAAGTGTTTAGGTTTTTCTTAGGATTGTAATGCATCTATTCTTTGTTATTGATCAACTGATTATATCGTGACATTATAGTTGTAGAATGTTTCATGGTGTGGATAATTATTACACCATATACATGGAAGAACTCTTATTTTATTCTTTTCATTATGTATTATACATTAATTAAAGATCATTATGAGTTCCTGGTGATAATTGTTCTGTTTAATATTCTTTAGACGATATTAGCCCTTTTATATGGAATGATCTTGGTTCTGATTTGACCATGTGATGTCAAAAAATGAATGAATTTCCTTATATTTATATATGGGAATGGATAACTTCTTTCACGATATCAGGAAAACTATACTACATGCGTGGTAAATGGCTCTGTCAAAAGATAGATCCTATATTCGTGGTTGGTATAGAGTCACTCAAAATGTCCTTCATACCCGTGAAATGTTCATGTCCCTTTATTTGGTTGCACATGTGTTTCACACAGTCTCAATGACTATGAGGCCTTCATAGAGTATAAAAAGAATAATTACAATAATGATATAAGAAAAATAAAATAGAATTTAAAACCAAATGTTTAATAAATTTTGTTATGATATTATATTTATTAATAATAACAATATTATTATTTGGTATAGGTTGTCACGAACTGATTCTGGTCGCCATCAAAACTGGCACTCGACTAACCCCGCAAGAATCCCTGAATGACATTCCTGATCTCGATGGGATGGTACATTTTCCAAGGTATCATAAAATGAAAATTGGGAATGATTTACCAGAGTTTATAAAATTAAAACAACAAAAAAATCCAATAAAATGAATCTGAATTTTTCAATCCAAACAATCTTTTACAAAAAATCAGGACTGAATTAAATATTTAAAAACAACTCATGAAGAATTTAATAATGGTAAAAAACCAAATTGGAATAAACCAAGAACCATCATGGAAAAAGGCACCTTCCTCAAGTCGTCTCCACAAGACTTCACCACCATGGACCTGCTAGAAACCCGAACCACTAGAACTAAAAAATGCACCCAACCTGCGACAAAAAAGAAATAACAAAATATACTTACACCCAAGGGTGTACGTAGGGTGTGAGTCAAATCCCAATAGTATACCACCACTAATTTATTTTATGTGATTAACATTTAATGATGAAAAGCATGCAAGTTTTCAAAAACATTAAATTATAGTTACAATTTCTAAAAGATGCATCATTAAATAAAAGTAGTTTTTAGGTGGGATAATTTAATGAATAAACACTTTTTAAATAAACACAAAATCTACTTAATTTCCCAGCCACTCATACCATATGCCGATGGTAAGCACAAAATATATATTGAGCACAAGCAATGGAAAATACCCCATAGGCACTAGCTTGCTGTGTGTCCCTGGTAACTCATATCTTGGTGAAAGTAACCATCATAAATATTCATTATATTGCATGAGCCTCTAGTAGGGAACATACACATAACCTATTGGTCCCCAATAATCATCATCAAAGTTTAGTTAGTGTTTTAAGCATCAATCATGAAATGTGAAATGGAGGCCAAACCTCACGGGATCACTAGCATACTAGTACACGTCCACCCACCTAGATAATCGGGTTATCCCTCTATGCTCAAACAGGTTCATCATGTCAATGAATATGCCATTCACATTAAAATATAATTTCCATATCATAAATTAACAAAACAACCGACATTTATACTACACAAGTCACCAAATTTCACTTTTCATTCAAATCGACTGTGAAATATGACTCACACCAAAATAGCCCACAACACTTTTCAGATTTTATTAACACTTCCAAAAATCCATTAATGAATTTTATAAAATAATTACAGTATATTAAAACTCTCATAACATCCCACTAAATTTTTACCTAATACCCTTTTACCTTCAAATTCATTTTTGCATCAAACATACACGAAACATCCACTAAACAAATTTCGCTCCAACATCACAATTTAATAAAACATTTCGAAAATTTACAGAACATAATACAAATGTTTGACATCTAAAAACATCACTTCACCTTTCAAAACCCCATAATTAGTGAACACACATACCAAACAGTACATATGCACCCTTTTCCAAATTTGTATTACAAACTAAAACAATTACAGTTTTCATAAAAATAACCCAAAATGTATAAATATGTCTTGCACACAAACCCCATTTCAAAACCCCAATTTAAGGGAAAACACAATACCACTTCCTATCCAAAACATAATTAGAATCCCTAGAGATATTTATAAAACCAATTTCAAATATTATAAAATCAACTTCAATAATACTACAAAATATCAAAATGATAACACACGTTTTTCCTAAAATGATATCAAGAAGTATAACAATGTTTTTCACATAAAACATATTAAAAACCTTATTTTTAGGACCAAATGACAAAAAAACATTACCAAACCCGAATTGGAAGGCCAAACAAGGTTTAGTAAAAGAATTTGGTATGTTATAAAATAAACACATATAATACCCCACGAGTATGTCATGAAAAGACCCAATTTCAAGTGAAAATGAAAATATATAATTAAAAACATAATAAAATCAATAATAAACAGTTTTCACACTACTCCCAACATATGAGGAATATGAAAAATGATTAAATATAGTACGATAACTCCTAAATAATTGTTTACACAATGAACCACTTACGGAAAGTGTCGAATCCATCAAAACATGGTGGAAAACATAACTGCACCACCGCTGCATCACAAGGAAAATAAAACCAGACCTAGACCACAATATTTAAAAATAAAGACACCAAATAAATAAATAGGTTCTAACCCTAACTTATGGACCTTTTTGAACCTAAAAAATGAGGGAGGAAACCCTTAGGAGAAAGATGAAATTTAAGAGAGAAACACTAACTCAAAACAATCTTGAATAAAACAACCCAAATTCCACCAGTATCTGAATTTTAAAACATAAAAACATTCAATTGAGGATCATAAAAGGATGATGAGATCATGTTGGAATATGAACGTGAGAAAAAGAGTAAAAATAAAAGGATTTATTAAAGTATTAATTATCCTCTCAAAGTATGGGTGATTTCTGTAATCGAAGGAAGATTCGACCAATTTTGAAATTCTATTGAGATCCAAATTGTGGTAGGAGAGACTAGGGGCACTCCTTAGGTATGTGGGATCGGGTGAGACTTAGACTCACTGAAAAAACTTAAATATTTATGGAGATATAAAAATAACATTTATTTTTAATGCAGAAAATGGTCTTTCGGGCATGCCTAATCCCTTAAATAAAAATCCATATCCACCATGATTATGGATTCCTAATTGGTCCAAATTAATATGGTGGTGTTAATAGGTCAGGTGATTACATTTAATAATTGAAATGGATGATTAATGATGAAAAATTAAAGATTTATAAAGGAATCAATATTTATTTTTAAATCTGGAATAAGGCTCAGGCTTTGGCCCAATTCATGAAAACTCGCCCATTCCTCCATAAATGCTTGGGAAACCCTCAGAACAAAGAATGAATGGAAATTAAATGGAATTTAACTTCAAAATAAGTCATGTATGTGTCAATTCAACCCACCATAAAATATTTCATCCCTGGAATGTTACATCAAGGACAATGCAATAACCAAACCAAACTGAGATTCCTAGAGGTACTCCTTTTCCTGGATTCACCCCCAAAGGTCAAAACACCTCCAGTGATGAATTAATGAATTATTAATCTCACAACCAAAATATACAGCACATTACATTAATTATCAATCACATCCATACTTTATCCCAAAATAAAACTATTTAGACACTATCAGAACAAGACTCAAACAATTCACACAAACGAACAACAACATCGAACAAGGTTACACATACCTTATTATAACTAAACCATTGGGAACTCGCCAATTTCAATATTTACACATGGAAGCTATAGGTTTCTTGATAGCTCCAAATGAGACTACCTACCTCCAAGCCAAGACCATGGATATGTCTGAGTTGCTAGTACGGGGGAACTAAAATAAGATCCCCACAATAAAAGACAAGCTGCATTTTTTCCAAGACAGAATCCAGAAAGTAATAAGGGGAGGCCTAAATAGACTCATGGTACAAAGGGTATACATCCATCATAAATTTAAAAAATAAGTATTATAGGACTCGTAGTGGGTCTCCCCACCATAAGAACAAACAATATTAACCGTCCAGCACAGGCCGATATAGAAAGTCCCCAAAATTTAATGAGTTGGGACAACGACATTGTTAGTCTATAGAGTTTGAGAAACCATGCACAAACAATGTGTATCCATTAATATACATGGTTATCTGGGGCATGGTAACTACTCACCAATTTCAAATCATGTGCTCATCCTTTCTATCCAAACATCAATTATTTCTACAAAGACACAGTTGAAACCAATGCGAGAGGGAATAATATTGGGCGATGGCATGATTACAAGGCCTTCCACCTATTTCAACCGAACATGATCAATAAAAGAAAGATGATGTCAACATAGGTTTAAAAACTTCTTAACTTTAATACTGGGGATAAAAATTTTTATAAGAGTTTAAACAAACCAATGATTTCCCCTGACTACGAGCCAACTTCTCTTTGAGTCATATTGCTGGAGCAAAAATGATTGAAACATCTTTGGCCTTGCAGTTTGGCTTTGGAAACCCCCTGAATGAAAATTCTTCATTCGGTTCAACTATGAACTACACCACAATCTGAAATAACTTTTACGAGACATAACACATTCCAAACTCACTTTACCCTAACATGATATTTCAATGAAACAAGGATTAGAAGATACACCCACATCACACGTTGTTTGTTTGGTTGAGAAACAATAGATGTAATGAACTCATATACCCACATTCCACTAAAATGGAATATTTTTATGTTTTTTCAAGGGAGACATTCTCCCAACATAATAGAGACTCTCATATTATTTCCCATCATTCACCTTTATGGTCAATCAAAAACATGACATAATAAGGCATCACAAAACATGACCATTGAGACTGATATATACAATTCAGGGAGTGGGACCATATACAACATCCCAAATCAACACACAACTCTAGAAAGTCTCCATAATATCCTATCATGAACTTATTTTCCACAATGGTGGTTTAACATGAACTCATGCTTCGAAAATCTATGAAGAACCCAGAGGCCCTCTTAGATACCATCGAGACACTCATCCTCACTAACAACCCAAGATGACTTCCAACTTCGACGAACTAGGAATCTTATGAAACTACGGTCTCTTTAATCCTTCCATGAGAACTCTCCCTCTATAATAAGATCTATAAATAAAATAAAGGAATTGGTGTAGACTAAATAAATAATGATTGATAAATGATTCCTTATATTGATCAACTGGAGGGTTTTCCAATGGAGAAACAATTCGAGTTTCACTTCAGTTATGCACTAACCATTAATGGGGGCGTACATTATCCAATGGTAGAACCCAAATACCCAACCAATATGGTCCATTGGACAAAACAAGCCATAAACTGGTTCAAAACACATGAAGTGAACTGCCTTTAATGGTGTCCAGAAACATATCTCAGAGGAGACTACTAATCTATCCTTCTACCCAGCTTACCGACCAAATATAAACCCAAAACACTATTCAAAAAGGAGGTGTTCTTGGACTAAAAATATCGCACAACATCAAATTTTTTAAAAAACACATAATATACCCCATCCCATAAATTTCATCAAGACATAATGTTTTTCATTAACAATATTTTTTGAAAGCAAATGGTTCAGTGGTTAGCATATCCACCAATGGTACCACATGGGGATTACACATGAATGTTTTGGTGTCACACCAGGCACACTCATCATATGAATCCTAACATGCATCCAGTCATTCCATAAACCATCCATCTTCCAATTTGACCCCATGCATGTGGTTACTCTTGGAAATAGAAAAGGTTAATAAAATTCTTCCACTTTTCAAAAACAAAATTGTCAACCAACACATCATTTTTCTAAAAACTGCTAACCACAAGATCAAAATCCCAATTCACATCTTAAAAAACATTTCATAAAAACACAACCATTTAGAATGTAAATAACTTTCAACATATTCATGTCAGTTTCAAAACATCTCATCCCATTAAAACACCTTTTTATTGTTTTGAAAACATTATTGGAAATACTTATCAAAATCAAATACAATATTGTTCGTTCTTTTAAAAGATTTGTAAGCACACCATATTCAATTTCAAAAAAATAATAAAATTTCAGTTCCACCATATCATAAATCAAACCCTACCCTCTTTATTTTAAAATCATTTCAAAGAAGCATTATGCTTCTGAAAACCAATGTTCCATGTTTTCAAAACTAAACGAAAGAATCATTGAGAGAGGAAAATAGTTTTAATGGGTGGCTTGGACATATGCTTGGAAGCCATATTCCAATCAATTCACTATCACAGAGAGTATTTAAGGGAATATCCATTGCTCCACAATGAATTCCAGGCCCTGCTAGTTCACTAAGGCCATTAACCCAACACTCTTTTCATATCCCTTAATCATCATCTAACCATGAAACCTAAGGACATAGATAAATCTCGACTTATCCTGGAAACATTAAACACATCATGAGGTGTGGTGATCAGGAACTATACCCAAAACTATAATTCCATGTCCCAATAATCCTAACATCAGACTATCATGACTCTTAGACAAATAACATGACCCAAAGAGTTAACCTGAACCTTCTTTGATACCATTTTGCCACGAACTGAATCGGGTCGCTATCGAAACCGGCACTCGAACCAGCCAACAACGAGGCCCGAAGTGCGTTCTTGATACCCACAGGCTGGGTCAATTTCATGGTTATTATAAAATGGAAATTGGGAATGATTTACTCGAGTTTATAAACATAAAACAACAAATGAATCCAATAAAACGAATCTGAATTTTTCAATCCAAACATGATTTAAAAAAAAATCAGAACTGATTTAAATATTTTAAAACAACTCAACAAGACTATAAAAAATGTACAAATCCAAATGGTAATATTCCATGAACCCTCATGTCATGGGGCACCCCCCTTAATCCATCTCCAAAATACTTCACCGCCAAGGACCTTTTAGAAACCCAAACCACTGGAACTAAAAGCTGTACTCAACCTGCGCCAACAAAATAACCAAGTATACTTACACCCAAGGGTGTCTATAGGGTGTGATACAAAACACCATATGATACCACCAATAATATGTTCCATGTGATAATCATTTAATGTCCAAAATCATGCATGTTTTCAAAATCAAGAAATGCTAGTTATAATTTCTAAAAGATGCATCATTAAATAAATTTTTTTAGGTTGATAATTTAAAGAATTAATTTTTTTTAAAAAAATAAAAAAGATTCTTAATTTTGAATCCACTCATACCTTATGCTGAAGGTAAGAAAAAAACATTTTTTCAGCACAAGAAATGGGTAATAACCCCTAGGAACTAGCGAGTTGTGGGTCCCAGGTACCTCGCATCTCGGTGAAAGTAACAATCATAAATATCTAATCTCGTGCACAAGACACTAGTAATAAAATTACCCATAACCTAATGGTCCCTCATAATTATCATCATAGTTTACATAGAGTTGTATGAATCACTCTTTCTATGTGAAACTGAGGCTAAACCTCAATGGATTACTAGCATAACAGTACACTTCCACCCACCAAGATACCTGGGTTTTCCCTTTGTGCTCAAACAATTTCAGCAAGTCAATGTATTTATGCTTAAATTTCAAATATCATTTACATATCATAAATTAACCAAAAATTACCCATGTACACAACAAAATTCACAAAAGTCCACATTTCCTTCAAAATTATTTTGAAATCCGCCTCACACCAAAATACCCACATCACATGTCAAATTTCATTAACACTTCAACAAATCAATTAACCAATTTTATAAAAACATTCGAATATATTAAAACTCAAATAACATCCCACTCACTTGGTACATAATACAATTTTTAAATTCAAAATCATTTTATCATCAAACATACAAGAAACAACCCACAAACAAGTTTTTCTCCAACATCACAATTTAATAAAACATTTCATAAATTAACAAAACATTATCAATTTTTTTGAAAAAATAAAAAATCACTTCACCATTCAAAACCCCTTAATAGGTGAACACACATACCAAATAGTAGATATTTTCCGTTTTCGAATTTTTTAAACTACTAAAACATTTAAATTTTTCATAAAAATAACCCAAGTGGTGTAAATATGTATTGCACCCAAAACCCATTTCAAGACACCAATTTAAGACCAAAAACCAAAATAATTCCTATGAAAAACAGAATTTTAATCCCTAAAGACATTTATAAAACCACTTTCATGTTTTAAAAAATCACCTTGAATAATACTAAAAAAGATCCAAATGAAAACAATAATTTTTATAAAATCCTCTCAAGAAGAATAATAATGTTATAAACATAAAAGTGATTGAAATCCCTATTTTTAGGCCCACATGACACTATTGAATTACCATACTATAATTTCCAGGATAAAAAAGATTTAGTAAACCAATTTAATATGTTATAATATACACCCAAATAATACACCACGAGTAACACATGGAAACACCCAATCTCAAATTAAAATGAAAATTTATAATTAATCACCTCACCAAATAAATCCTAAAAAATTTTATAACCACACCCAACAGATGATAAATATGAAAAATGATTAAATATAGAAATCTAACTCACCAAAAATTGATTACACATGGAACCACCTACCTGATGTGTTGAAAATCTCAAATCATGGTGGGAAACATCAACCACACCCCTACAGCATCACAAGGAAGATAAATCCAGACCCAGAGAACAATATATATCTTAAATGAAACCAAATCAAACCATATGTGTGAACCCTAACTTCGTGAAATTTTAGAACATAATGATATCGGGAGGAATCCCCGAGGAGAAGGAAGAAAATTGAAGAGAAAAGCTCTAACAAAAAACAATCATGAATAAAACGACCCAAAATCCACCAGTATCTGAATTTGAAAACATCCAACCATTAAAGGGATTTTAAAACATGGATTAAAAGATCATGTAGGAATTTTAATAGGAGAAAAGAGTAAAAATAGATGTTTTTATGAAAGGATTAATTTACCTCTCCAAATATGGGCAATTTCTGAAATCTAGCATAGTTTCAAACAATTTTGTGATTCTAATGACCTCAAAATTGTCGGAGGAGAAATTGGGGGGGGGGGGTGCCATCGGTATTTGGTATCTGGTGAGAGTTTGAATCACCGAAAAAGACCTAAATATTGAAGTAATTTTAATGAATTAATATTTATTTTTAATGGAAAAAATGTGCTTTCGGGGAGGACCAATCCCTTAAATAAAACCCATATGCATTATGATTATGGATTTTTAAATGGTCCAAATTAATATGGTGGTATTAATAGGTCAGGCTATGACAATTAGAAATTAGAATGGATGATAAATTTTGAAAAATGAAAGAGTTATAAAGGAATCAATTTTTATTTGTAAATTTGGAATTGGGCTCACAGTTTGGCTCAATTCAAGAAAACTCACCCATTCCTCCAGAAAAGATTTTGAAAACCCCAGAACAAAGCATGAATGAAAATTAAATTGAATTTAACATTAAAATAAGTCATTTTTGTGACATAGGATTTAATTATACCCTCAATATAGGGGTTCTCCCATTCCTCCCAATCCAACCATATAAAATGAACCCCCTTCCCTCTTACTAGTCACGCAACCTTTCATTGCCAAATCCCTCTATTGTACCACATCCCCCTCCCTCAGTTTGTCATTACTCCTCCCTAACCTCACATGGAACCATATATATTCCAGCATTCTCCTTTGTGTGACACAAAACATTGTTCCCTAGGAGAACAACCTCTCCCAATATGTCCACCACCCCTCATTGTTTTCCTCTCAATTTAGTGTTTGGTCCACTCTAGTTGGTATCTTATCCAATATTATCCCTAGATAATGTGTATTTTCTATCATATGTGTGGTGTGTCTTGTATAACCAAAGAATTTTTTATTTTGGTATTTTTTTGGTTTATGTTTTAGGAATATGATTTGTTGTACCTTTTGAGGGTCGTTCTTGATATGACTATTAATGGAAGTGGGTTTCACCGTGATATCAAATAATGAATTATTATTCCTTTGTTTAGGGTAAATTAAATATTATGGGGTTTTTTATTTGAGTAGTTGGTAGATTTTTTAGAGTGTGTTGGTTCTCATTATTGTGGTTTCACGCTGTGAGAGTGGAGGGAACAAACTTTTTCACACATAGGTATGGTATATATATATATATATATTCCAACACTATAGATATTCCATCATGAAGAAGAGAATACGTACAAAACACCTAGGCGTATTTATATGTTTTTTTATAAGAGAAATTTTGTGTAATTGTAAATACTATATTCAGTTTGTCATAATAAAATTCATTTAAAATAGAGATGTTTTTTCTATGTCTTATTCATCTAAATGTTGCCTCCATATTCTTAAACCCCCTATTTTAATTTCATAAATTTATATATAGTTATAAAATTATTTTTTCATTTATATATATATAATATATTATATTATATTTATTTGTGCCCCATTTAGATGATAAATTAATTTATTTTTTATAATTTTCCTAAAAATTAACACGAATCATTCTTTTTAATATATTATTTCAATAATATATTAGTAAAATTTATTTCTCTCAATATTTTATTGGCCTTCTAACTGGCGTTTTACTAAAAGAGTTATGGCATTTTTTTCACAATTAATTATTAATTGTAAATTTGTTTTGGATCAATATGATGTGTAGGACCCTTTGGTACATTTTTTAATGCCATATGATTTTTACGTGGTTTTCCGAATGATTTTCAAATTAGATTTCATTTGAATTGTAAATGTATATTTGGTATTAAATTATTATGGTGAAAGATATGTATTTTCATTTTAGTTTTGACGCTTTTCTAGTATCTTGAGACCAATGGAATGTTTGATGAGATCCTCTCTAGTGGACAATTCATAGTGGTACATAGATGAGAATTCTATATGTTTTGGTTTCTATAACACATTTATCAAAGTTTTATTATTATGATTATTATAATTGGATTTGTGGGATTATATTAGAGGGTTGAGTGATTGTTATTTATCAACCCTGATTTGATCGATTAGAACCCCCTAAAATACCTGACAAGCTAGGTTGGATGTGCTACTAGTTTGGTGAAATTAGAGTGTCCAGTTAGTCATGAAATATAGAGCTGCACCATACCCCAAATGGTGATTCTGAACAGATTACATCTAGTATTTTCTTTTACATGTGATTATGAAATACCAATGATTAAATATTGTTGTTATATCGCAGAATTTTAAGGAAAAATTAGTTATTTATTTCATGAAACCATCACATTTAATCTTATAATAAAACACTTTTTTCAACAGAATATTTATTTTAAAGGAAATAATTAAAATTAAACAAATTATTTAGAAATAATTTTTGTAACGTTTAATGGAAATGTAATTAGATAAAATAGAATTATGTTAGATTTTTTATAAAATAATGGAATACATGACTTTTATATATATCATATTTTCATCATACAAATAATGGATTTCACATTAACTGATACAAATATGGAGTTTTTAATCATTCACACCACTATTGATCATATTGGTGCCAATTCCCACCATTTATTTTAAATTTTAGGTTCTTCCGATTAATGATCAATCTCACGGAGAGTTTCAATCAATTATTGGAGGTGACCCAAGAGGAAACTTCAAGTCATGATTGGCTATTTAGTTTTTTTTCCATTTTCTAATATAGTATGTTTTATTTTATTATTGTTTATCTATTTATATTTTATTTTATAAATTTTTCCCAATTGATAATATTTGATGATCAGAACTATTTTCTAGCCCAGCATATTAGAGAATGCCTTTTAGGCCCTATCATGGGCCAGATCAGTTGACGTGTTCCCATATGACTTGGGGTGGTTGAAGACACACATCATATAGGCTATATCTACGTCACATAGTTATAACTGAGTCCACTTATCATAAAATACTATATCAAGCTCAAATATGATCTATAATGGGGCTCAACCCATTATATATACTATTTTAAAGAACCAAAATATGAATAAATTTTCTTGATACATCAATTTATCATAAAACAAATAAATATAATCAACATTACTTACATAAATTTATTAACAATTCTAAAATAAACGGGTTCAATGAATGTATCTTTAAACAATGATAATTAATACAATGAATCAATAATTATGGAATCATTTCAACATATCCATTTGAATAATATGTAACATATTGTTATATTGATAATAATGATTATAAATACTGTTATATTAATTTTAAAAATATTCTTAATGAAAATAAACTATTTAATTTGACTAACTACAAATGATTTCACTATAGGTAAAATTTTTTGGAAAGATAACTTTGAAAATTTACTGTGGAACATATATTTTATATTTTGAAAACACTTATTTATATTAAAATAATTAGTCAATAATAATTTAAATGTTTTCTTTTAAAATAATATTTTAATCATAAAATGAAATATTTAAAATATGGATTTATCCTAGAAGTGGAATATTTAACATCATCCCAAATATGTTATAAATATAGACTCTATCGACATTTTAATTAGAAAGGTCCAAAAAACAATAAAATTCCTTTTATTTTATTTTTATAGAAAAAATTATTTATAATAATCTCTAATAAAACTCAAAGTATAACAATTTTGGAAAATTTTCAGCAAAAATTATGTTTGATGGAAAATGAATTTTGACTGAATAGAGAAACACATATAACATTTCTTTTAAAAAATTACTTGATCATTTTATCCACTAAAGCGAGTAAAATCATATTATTAATTAAAAATTTCATGAATATCCATTGAAGAATACAATGATTTTTTTTATTAGAATATAGGAAGATAATTTTATTCAATGTAAATTAAATAAAAATTATGTACATTAAAATGTGACTGATGCCCAATCCCTTACCAATTAGATAAATTATGATTCATTAATACTGTGGAATAAATTTCAACAAATGAAAATTTAAATAAAAATAATATAATGATATTCTTGGGATAATGTATTATCTTAAAATTATATTTACCTCATAAAATTATATTGGTATCTAACATAACATGACTCCTAGAGAAGATAATTTCAGAAGAGAAACCATTACAATGATAAAAACATTGAAGTGAGAATTAATAAATTATATGATTATTTGTATGAAATGTAAATCCATATAATTCATTTATAAATACACAATAATTTAATAAAAATTAATTACCAACATAATCATAGAGTATAAAAGACAATAGCGAAGTAAAATAACCCAATGAAAACAAATAGTGTTATGAAATTTGTTACCACAATGTGTCATTAAAGTAAAATTTACATGGAGGAAATAATTCAAATTGAAAAGTAAAATTCCATTATTAATGAAGGATTCAATATTATACATTTAGAATTTCTATTTTAAACAATATATATAATAAATTTTTTATATAACAATACAATATCCCATAATGAATGGAAATTGAGACAAAATATCTTACCCCAAGTCCATGATTTCCATGAATGTCCATTAACTATATATAATAAAATAATAAAATATTAAATTTATAAATAAACTCTTCAATATTTAAAACCTTATACAAAAAAAAAATATTTTTTATATTTAATGGAATATATAAATACATTATCAGTTATGTAGTTTTTTAGTGTTTTGAGGAATTTTGGTTAATTGTATCAAAACAACTTCGGTGTTTTAACAATGGAAAATTGGTAATTATTTAAAAATATCTAATAAAATATATAGATATATTTTAAATATTTTTTAATCAATTATTATTTTAAAACCAATCATTAATTATTGTTATATAAAATTATGTTTGTTTTAATAAATGAGATGATAGGTTGTATGTACGTATGATTAACATTTCCATTTGTGATCAATTATTATGGAATTCTATTATGTGATGTTTTATATTAAGATTATTATAATAATATCATAAATTACATATTAATTCATTAAATATTCATATATATATATATGTCATTTTGTAATTGTTTCCATGAAAACATAATCACAACTATTTGTGGAGGAGATAATCCACACATACGCACAAACAATGTTATCATATTTTAGTGAATGGAAATGTAAGAACTAACTAGTATATAAGGTATCAAAAATAATAAACATTTCCCTAAGAGAAAAATTAGTATAATTCGAGGAAATAAATTGATTCACGATTACTTTATTACATTCCAAGTTAAGAGTTATTGAAATACAAATCACATCCCTTCATTTGTAAGTAACCCCTCATAGACAAGTGCAATGGTTTCACGGAGTCATATTTTTTCCTATTTTAGATGATGTATAATAATTAAGTGGTGAAAATATATAACAAGGTGATGTGCCAATTTTATATGATATGACCGACATGATTGTAAATTTTGAGAAGAAAAATATTAATATATATTCAAATTAATTAAAGATCCGAAATTCATATTTTCCATGAATAGGATTATATAATGTATAAGTAATTCCATATAATTGGGTTTATACCAGTTATTGGTAATTTTCATAGGTAACGTTTTGTTTTAATCCCCCAGTAAAGCTAGTTTCACTTTTATCATATTAAAATATCATCATTATTTTTAATATTCATTATGAAAAAATTATATAATAAAATTATTATTATTAAAATTATAGAATATTTTTAATAAAATTAATTTCATTAAAATAGATTAATTCAATTAATTTAAAATCAAATAGACATGATGTAAACACAGTTTTTCCGAAAGTGTATATTTCAATAAAAAAAATATGATTTCATTCTCAATCTATGGATTTTAATTATTATTATTAGAAATTTAATTAAAATTTTTATTATAATGTATATATAATATATACATTTTATGTTCATTATTCCTTATTGGGTGTTGTTTTATTTGATTAAAATGTAGAATCATTATGCACATTAAAACAGTTTTCTGAAAAAAAACACTTATTTATACCCAAAAACAATCATTTACGCAAATTTAATATAATTATAACCAAATATAAATTAACATTACTAATTACAACTAAATAATAATAATGTATCCTTAAATAAAAAGAGAATCATATTTGGACCATTAAATTAATTAATATTTAACATATGAATTATAGTTTTTAAAAAATAAATATTTAAATTATTAAATAGAAAATAAATATTTTCTGAATTATCAAAAAATTTATTGCTATGTTATTTTTTATATAAAATTATATGAAAAATAATTAATTTTTTCAAATATTTTTTTAAAAAAATCTATAAATTATTTATATTATTTTCACTTGAAAAGAAATAAAAAATCAATTTTGATGAAAACTTATTTTTAAAGAATCAAATTACATTACTAAAATTTGATTGATTATTTTAAAAAGTTTATTGATAAATTTATGTTTATTAGTATATATATATATAATAAATATTTTATTATAACTTATCATTTCTTATGAAATTACTAGGTTATAACTGTCATACATAATTAATATTAATTCAAGGATTGTTCCAGTTCAGTGTTTCATATAATGTGTAATATCAAAAATATTTTTATTCTAAAAAAATCAGGGTATTTCAACCCAAATATTAATTATATACATATTTCTGTCTATACATGAAATTCAGGCATGATATATGAATAGAATTCCATCACGAAGGTAGCATCCCATACCTATACATTAGTGGAATTATCATTTTTTAACTGGTGTAAGGATAAGGATATGAATGAAATATTACATTTAAATAGTAATATTTATTTATTAAATATCATATATATTCATTAGTTATATCATTTTATCAGTTCTAGTCATTCAATAATGGGAATAAATTTAAATCAGTTTGTGATGCAGTAGTCCATAAAATTACTGGGTAATGGGGTTGATTCCAAATTGATAAAGAAGAATATGGATCAATATAATGACATCAACATTATTCCATATCAATATATGGTATATATTTATCTTATTATAGTGTAATTGATAGTAAATAATAGGAAGTTGTAACAACATATGAGAAATCATAGTTTTTGATTGAAATGATGAACCCTATATTGAAATAGCACAATTATATCTCCCATTAAAGACCCTATGATTGTTATTTTTTCATGAATCAATACTCTATTAAATGTACAAGGGTTTGGGAAAATATTGTTTATGGTATGATAATTTAAATGACTAAATATTTGTTAATATATGAGGATATTATGTTTCCTTATATTTGTGAGGTGGGTGGAACACTAATAATCATCAATGTTATAATATATTATTTTGAATATATCTTGGATCATTGGCTCCAAATTTTTTCTTATTTATAAGATGACACAATATATGATTTAAATATCCTCATCCAATTCGATTTTTTAAGAAAACATGGATTTTGAATACATTTTACTAATGTCAATGTTATATAAATTGATTATTTAATATTTTAAAATAATGAAATATATCTATTTAAATCTCACAATTTTGAAATTAAATACTCTTATAAAAATAATAGTTTTTGTGTTATATTTTAATTATTTTATATAAAACATTATATTAATTCCACAAGATATAGAAATTTATTAACAAACATAATAATGAATTTATATTTCTATTATTATCATCATTAAATAAACGTATTTACAATTTATGTTAATAGTTTAAAAATTAATGATTTCATATTTTAATGATACCTTTTGATGTAATTTCTTAAATATATAATGATTTTAATAATATGAATCAATCAATTATATATAAGAATATGTTACATTATATTATTTTTAAAGTATATAATTTTATTAATAAATAATAATAATTAGTATTATGATGATTATAAAAGTATTTTTTTATTGTATCAACATATTATAATTATATCACTATTCAAATAACATTATTTTTTCAAACATCTGATAATTTTATGTTTTAATTATTTGTTAATTTGTTTGACAAATAAAAAATATGGTATTACTATTTAATGAATGTTATCTCATAATATTAATAATTAATAGAAATTTTATGCTAAAATATTATAAAACTATGATTTATATAACTATAATTTATGGTATTAATATTTATAATAATTTTTTAATAAACTAATATTGTTAGTAGAAAAACTTTTATGGAATTATAATAGTGGAAATTAGTTTTTACATGAAAATTTTATAATATAATTTATATGAAAATTGAAAATTGCCAACTACAAATGAACACCATGAAACCCTAAACACATTAAAGACACCACAAGGTAAACCCTATCCACCGTGAGTAGGAGTGGGTAAGAAAAATTCCTTGCATAGATGATGAAATATGATGTCCTCTAGGGGCATTTGAAATCCAATTAGTATATGGGTTTGGAAGGCTACAACCAACATCTGTGTGTGTGGTTTGGGAGCATACCATGTTAATCAGTTTGGGACATAACTGTTTGGTTCTTATCTAATATGATGGTATTAAACCTCTCTTTTTATATAATATTAATACATTAGTTAATGTTAACATTTATTAATTTTTAATTTATATGTCAACTATCTGATCAGACACATCTAAACCATCTTATATTCCTTCGATATTCATCTACCTCTAATCCTCCTATATTCACTAGGATTCTCCTGTAATCATAATGGATGATGTTGCATCCATCATCATCCCATCCAATATTTGGCTCCTTATTCTTATTTTTGGTTGCAAGGAATCACTAATACGACATATGATACATAGTTCATTGCCATCTTTTTTTATTTTATATTGAAAAAAACCATATAATCAAAATAAATTCATTTGTTTTAGACTACTATTAATTCAGTTAAACTGGTGGCCATCCATACTTCTTAAGTATGATTGGTCATAATGTATGTGTAAATACATATGAATAATTTTTTTTTTTATCATATTAGGCATTTATTTTTATTTAATTGTTTTTATTAAAAATGGATTATGTTGGGATAAAATTTTATTCCATTGGTAAAATGAAAATGATTTTACAATTTTAGGATAAGTGACTATTGTTAGGTCAGACTAGTAATGGTAGATGGTATAGAGTTGGGGTGAATAGAGTAGATTTAAATTTTTAATCAAATTAATCTATTAAATAAATTAATTATCAATCATTATTATTAATGTTAATTACCTACAGAAAAAGTAAAAAATGCAAGGATTTTTTATAGTATTTCAGTCAAAGTTGGCCTACTCTACTCTTATATCTCTCTACTCAGCTAGAGATACGTGTACACTAAAAATAATTTTCATATGGGAATCATAACCTAATAGAAAAATCCTTTTCTAATGGAGGTATAACCATGATACTGACTTTTGTATGAGGAGTCACAACCCTTACAACATGACATTAGAAACGGGGAGTCACAACTCAAACGGTCATGAATTTTGATACAAGGAGTCACAATCCTAAGATCCTGAACAGAGAATCCAGGAGTCCCAAACTAATAAAAATTATAACAAATAATTCTTTTGTGTGAAAAATCATAAACAAAAAAATAATGTGTGTGTGAGTAATGGGAAGTATTGTCACAACCTCAAAACCAGATGAAAGATAAGTTAAAAATTAAATCATTAGTACTGTTTATTTATGTTTAGATCATCACGTCTCATCAATGCAATTGTAGTCGATGCAGAATTAATTCAGAACTGGGGAGAATAAGAAGGCGGTAAAGAAGAGTGTCACAGGACATTGAAAATGCACACCAGGTTAAAAGATCAAAGAACATTTTCTTTTTATTTTGTTTTACTATTTCCTATAAGAGAGAATGATATATATAGAGAATAAAAATTTATATTAGGTGCAACAACTCCTCTCTCTTAGGATATTCAAAATTATTTGATTTAAGAGATCCCATAAATATCTCAATGAAAATAGCAGCACTGTTTCTTCTTTATTCCCATTAAATAAATATCTAATAATGAATTTCAAAATATTTTGAATAAGTTTCCCAATAAAATCTACAGAATAATAAAATCATTAAATGAATCAAAAAAAATTTAAATCCATTTAAAATTATTTAATTGTAGTCAAAATAATTTTCGAAAACTAGCTGTAGATTATGAAATTAAATTCAATCATTTTAATATAAAAAATAATGAAATGTTAATTTTTTTAAAGATATTTAAAATCATTATTAGTTTTCTCTCTAAATATAGCACTAGAATTATTATAAACTCTTTTATTTTGATCCTTATATTTAATGATTGTTTTTCAAAAAAATATTCTTAAAAAAGAATCCATATATTTTTAGAAAATCAATTTCTAAAAAATATCACTGAATGAACTGTAACTGCTAATTCAATAGTAACATCGGAGTGAAAAGTAACTTCAGAGTAAACAGTATCATATGGTTTACAAACCATACCTTGTAAAATGAACAACAACGTAACATAGGGTATGAACAGTAACATAATGTATGATATGAATAGTAACGTAACGTATGGTATGAACAGTAATGTAATGTATGGTATGAATAGTAATGTAACGTATAGTATAAACAATAACGTAACATATGGTACGAACATTAAACAATAAATTCATGAGATAAAAAATAAAGCATAATTTCGTTAGATAAAAATGAACCATAGTATTGTGAGACAAAAATGAACCATACTTTTGTGAGATAAAAATGAACAACACTTTTTTGAGATAAAAATGAAACATAAATTTGTAAAAAAAACCATACTTTTGTTAGAAAAAATTAAACCGTAATATTGTGAGAAAAAAATGAACCATACTTTTGTAGGAAATTACATAACCATACTTTTTTAATAAATCAAGATAGAATATTTTGACAAACCTCATATAATTATAAAGGATCTTAATAGTAGATTCAAAATTTTGTCTAAACTAATGATTTTTAGAAATATTTTATCTTTACAAAAAATAACCACTTAAAAACAACATCTAAAGATTTGAAAATCATTAAAAAATAGAAGCAAATAAATTCTAGAAAATATTTTACTACAAAACATCATAACATAAATTCATGTAATTAAATGTCCATTCAAAAGATATTTTTAGACATTTTTGGAAACTAATGAAATCAAGATAAACATTTTTTCATTCCATATAATCATGATTGATTTAAATCGGATAAATTTTTATGTTTCAGTAAAATAAATAAAAAAATGTTTCAAAAAAGTGAAATGTAGAGTTTCTAAAACCATAATAGCAACTTCATTTAATTTTTTGAGAAATAGATATGAATTTTCAAACATCCTCATTAACTAATAATGTATATATTAGTATCTTATATTTCCTAAGCGATAAAAATCACAAAAATACAAATAAAATAAATTAGGATATCATCAAAATACAGTGGATAAGTAATCAAAAAAATAACATGAAATAAAATTAATAGAAATATGCACATTGACAAAAAATCTCCTCCTTTTTGTTTGATTTCAAAACCTAAACATTTAAAACATAAATGGATTTTGAAAATGATTAAAACCAAATTATTTCTCCAAATAATTCTTTCCAAGACATCTCTCACTTTTTTTTAAATAATAAAAAAGTGAATACATGGTCCACCTAATCAAATGCAACAAATAAAATAAATAATTAAAACATACCAAGAAAAAATTTAAAATTCTCAAACTGAGATGAGTCTAAATGGTTTATAGAAATATAAGAAAGGTGATTTTCAGAAGGGCTATATTCTAAAACAATGTCACCCTTATTCACATGTTCTCGAATAAAATGAAATATATGACCAATATGTTTTATTCTATAATGTAATAAGTGGTTCTCCGAAACTGAAATTGCATTTGTATTATCACAATAAATAAGTAGTTTATCAAGATAAATTCCAAAATGACATAATGATTCCTTATTCCATAAAATTTTATCAAAATGTTTAGTTGTAGAGATATACTCTGCTTCTATAGTAGATAATGCAATATATAAATATTTTTTATATGACAAAGATATTAAAAATTTTCCAAAAAAATGGCACATACATGATGTTCTTTTTTGGTCAATTCTACAACCTCCAAAATTAGAATCAAAGTAAGATGTTAAATCAAAATAGTTATAAATTGGTAAAACAAACCAGATTCAATAGTTTCTTTAACAAATATAATTATTATATTTACATCTTTAATATGACTTTCTTTAGGATCTTTTTGAAATTTATCACATAAACACACTCTAGAAATGATATCATGTCTTGATGAAGTTAAATAAATCAGGCTACCTATCATAATTCTATTAATGATAAAATCAAATGATTTACTAGATGTATTATTATATTGTTTTACAATTAGTACCCATAGGAGTGTTCATGGATTTAGATGAATCATAAACAAAGATTTTAATAGAATATATAGCACACATAGATGGATTATGAAAAATTCCATACTTCCATTGAAAAAATTTGGAGGCCAAGAATGGAATTTAATTCTCCCATGAAACAAATTTCAAATTTAGAATACGTCAATATAAAAAAATAATTACAAAGTAATTCTAAAGATGATCCAAAAACTAACAATGATCTGAATAGTTAAAATTTCATCAGAAAATCTTTTAATAAAAAGAATTGGATCATCCATTCCTTTCTTGAAACCATTTTTTAATAAAAATAAAGAAATTCATTCATACCAAGAATGTGGTTCTAGTTTGAGATAGTATAAAGCATTAGAAAATTTAAAAAAATGGTTGGGAAATATTTCATTTTTGAAACAAGGGGGATGAGAACCATAAACTTCTTATTTAATAAAACTATTTAATAATGTTCTTTTTACATTCATTTGATATAATTTTAAACCATGAAAACATGGAAAATATAAAAAAATTATAATTTCCTTTAACCTGTAAATAAGTGCAAAAGAATCATCAATGACTATACATTCCTTCTTGAGCGTATTCTTGAGAAACAAGTCTTAATATGGTTTTGAAAATCTGTCTAGATTCATCTTGATAGTTTCTAAAGATCCACTTATTTCCAATTACCTTCTTATCATTAGGCAATATAACTATGGTCCAAACATTATTTCTAACAAACTGATTTAATTCATCTTGCATAGAAAAAATTGAGTTTTCAACTTTTAATGCATAATTAATATTAACAGAAACAATATCAGAAATAAAAACAAAATTGGTACAATAATTTAAAATAGAATTTCTGGTTTGGACACTAGAATCAGCAATGCCAATAACATTTTCAACAGGACAATCTTTGTGAATCATCCATGATCTCATATCAGGTTTATAATGCGTATACTCCCCCTCAATTAATTCATTATTAAATTGAGGGATATATTCACCAAAATTAAAATCTTTAAACTCGTCATCAATAACAATAGAATTAGAATTTATTTTAACATTATTTTTATCCATCTTAAAATGATCAAATTATTCAATAACCAACGTTCTTTTATTATAAACTCAATAAGATACATTATTATTAGAATAACCCTAAAAAATTCCTTCAACACTTTTATCGTCAAATTTATCTAAATTATCCTTGGCATTAAAAATTAAAACTTTGAAGCTGAAATCTCTAAAATAACAAACTTTGCACATTTAATTTTTGAATAATTCATAAGGATTTTTCTTTACAAATGGTCTATTAAGAATTATATTGGAAACATAACATGTAGAAAAAATAGCCTCAACCCAAAAATATCATGGCAGATTATATTCACTTAACATAGCTCGAGCCATTTCAATAAGAGTTCTATTTTTTCGTTGTACAACACCATTTTTTTGTATTGTTCTTGGAGCAACGAAATTATGAAAATATCCATTCATTTCACAGAATTTCTCAAAATCAAAATTATGAAATTCAACCCCATTATATATATGAATATATATAATCATACTACATTTTTCAATTTGAACTAATTTACAGAATGTAGTGAATTTAGATAAAGTATCAATTTTCTAAGAATGAAAATATACCCATGTAAATATACTATACTCATAAATAATAACTAAAGTATATTTATTTCCACTAAGTATTGATATTAGAGTTGGACCAAATTAATAATGATTTACTAATTATAAAGGCTTATTAGTACTTGTTATATTGATACGTCTAAAAGAAATTTTGTGTTTCTTACCTTTCATGCAGGCGTCAAAAACATGATGTTGTTCATTCTTAAATGAAGGAAGATTTTAAAAATTTACATGCTTTTAGAACATATGCAACAATATGAACATAACATTTCTTAAACGTATTTGCCAAAGGATTCAATCATTCTGTATATAATTCAAACACTTTACATGTTGAATAGTTAGTTCAGCAAAATCAATATTATAAATATTATCTTTTTTTATATTAAAATAATAAAGAATCATATTTAAAAACTAATCATTTATCCATTTTAAATTTAACATACATTCCGTCATCACATATTTGTGATATACTAATTAATTAATTTTTCAAACCTTCATCATATAATATATACGAAATAAATATATAATTCGAAATACCAACTCTACTAAAACTATTTACATTTCATTCATAATTGTGTCCAAATGTAATAGTTCCTCCATCACATGTGTTGTATGAGGTATAATTTAATGGTTGTCTGGTCATATGCCTTTAGCATCCACTGTCCATGTACCATATGTCATTCTTCAGAAATACAAGGGATTTTTCCTTAAAAATCAATTATTTTACAATTTTGGTACCCAAGCTACTTTGGGTCCAATAGGATTAGTAAAAAACAATTAAATAACCACACCAAATTTGAACATGTATTTTATGGTACTATTGATAATGAGGATTAGGGAATATTGGTTTTTTAATCCCAATGATTGTTTAAATATAAGTGGGAAGTTATTGGCATAGTGACCATTCATGAAACATTTAAATCAAGTAACAGTTGAAGTACAACCATTTTTACTATTATCAAAATTGGTTTTATACATTAGATGTAATATTTTATCATAACCAAAACCATATTATTTTTATTAGTTTTTGTCAAAGACATCATCTCATGATATTTTTCACGACCTTAAATAAATGAAGATAAGTTTTGTTTAAGACATTCAACTTACTTTTTCAATTTCTAATTAAAATCATTAACATTTTTCAAATTTTCATATATTTGTTGAATGAGATGAAAAACTAGATTTTGTTAACTTTTTATTTTCCTGAAAAATTAATTTATTTTTCAGAAATAAGTTATTCATTATCTTCTATAAGATTATTATATAAATCCGCAGCTCTAAAAATATCTTTTGTTAACCATTAAATTTCATTATTTAATTAAAAAGCAATAGGGTATTCAGATTAATATTCCGAATTAGAACATTCAGAATAATAACTTGATTTATAAACCTTATCCAGTGTTTCCATGAAACACAAGTTAGCACATTATTTTTCATTTCATGATTGTTCACTAGAATCAGATTTTTTAGTACAACTCCAAGTTGTTGTCAATGCCTTTTAATCCTTCCTTTTATACTTGTATTTACTCTTTATTTCAGGTCAATCGTGTTTGATATGATCATTCTTCTTGCACTCATAAAATGTTACATCAGAAGCATTGTAATCTGTATCACCTTTCTTATCTACCATATATTTTTCTTTTAGAGGATTTCTACTAAACTGATTTTTGAAGACACTCTTTTTCATTCTTTTGTAGACTCTAGTTACAATATGATCCATGTATGCTTTTTCAATATAATATAGATTAGAATTAGAAGAATTATTAGAAATAAAATTTTCAGAGTTAAAAGATATAATTTTTTTGTCTCCTCTTCAGCTATGTTATTAAGTTCCAGTTCATAATATAGTAGTGATACAATCAATTCATCAAGTGTGTAATCTTTTAAGTACATTCATTCATCAATGGAAACCTTCTTTTCATGCCATTAATTTTTTAATTATCATAATACTCTTTCCAAAATTATTATATTTTATAGAGATTCTCCAAGTGAATTCATTCCATTCAGTATGCTTGTCAATCTATAGAACATTTGGTTTATAGTTTCATCATCATCCATCTTGAAGTCCCGAGACTCAGCCCGAAGCATTCAATTTTTGGTTCGAATCAATTTTTCTGAGCTAAGGTGAGTAAATTGAAGAATATTCCAAATCTCATGAGCTATCTTCCATGCCGACACATGAATATAAACACTTCTGTTAATAACAAAATATAAAATATTAACGACATTATAATTTGTGACATATCTAGTATCAAAAATTCCTATTAGAGTATCAGGAAAAGCTCCAGGTAGTGTGTTTTGTTTTGACATGTTATAATAGTTCTCAATGCTAAACTTTTTGAGTTTTGCCTCTAGTCAGGATCTCCATTATCCATAATCATTACCATCAATATGTGGTGGATTCTGGGGAATCCAACCATCATTCGGGTTTAATCCTTACATCTTATAAGATAATTATCCTTAGTCTATGAGGTTTAAAAATAAGATACCACAATAAAATATAAAAGTCAACTAAAATGGTTAGATTAATTCCATATGGAATAACCAATGGTGCCGATATATTTTGAAATGAAATATAATGATAGTGGATAACAATTATTAAGAAGGTTTCCCTCTAATACCAATTGTTAGGTCTGACTGGTTAATGGAAGATGGTCTAGAAGGGGGGGATATACCAGATTAATAATTTTAATCCAAGGAATCGATAAAATAAATTAATTATAATTGTTAATTATTAAGGATAACTGGAAGCGGAAAAAGTTAATTACACAATGATGTTTTTTATAGTAGTTCGGTCCAAAGTTGGCCTACTCTAAACTTATACCATTCGACTCTGTGAGAGATATGTGTGCTCTGAAAATGATTTTTGAAGGGGAATCCTAACAATATTACAAAATCCTTTTCTAGGGGAGGGATAACCACGACATTAAATTTTATTTGTGTAGCCACAAACCTTAAAACCTGATTATAGATACAGGGAGTCACAAAAAAAATTCTCATCATTAGATATAGGGAGTCAGAACCCTAATATCCTATCATTAGAATCCAGTAGTCACAACCCGAGGTAAAAGAATAAAAAAGTATGCTTTTGTGTACAAAATCATAATAAAAAAAGTGTTCATGGGAGATGGTATGTAATGTTACAGACATAGAACCATATGAAAGATACAATATAAATTAAATATTAGGTACATGTTCTTGAGGTTTAGATCATCACGTCTTGTTAATGTAATTTTAGTCAAAGAAGAATTAATTCTGTACTTGATATAATGAGTAGGTGGTGAAGCAGAGCGTCACAGGACATTGGAAATACACACCAGGGTCAAAGGTCATAACACATTCTCTTTATATTGTGTTGTATTTTTTCATGTAAGAGAAAATTATATATATATATATAAATATATATATAGAAGTTTCATTAGCTATGTTTCATTAGGTTATTCAATATTTATTACTATAAGAGCTCCCATAAATATCCCAATGAAAATAGCAGCATTGTTGCTTCTTTATTCACATAAAATAAATATCAAATAAAGGAATTCAAAATATATTGATTAAGTCATCCAATAAATATCTAGAATAATAAAAACACTGAATGATTCAAAAGAGAATTTTAAATATTTTTAAAATGATTTAAATGTAGTCAAATCATATCCTCAAAACTAGTAGCAGATTCTAAAATTAAATTCAAACATTTGAATTCAAGAAATCATGAAATGTCCAAAAAAAATTGTGATAGACATTAAAAATCTGTATAAATTATTCCCTCTAAATATAGAACTAAAAATATTAAAATCTATTTGATTCCAATCCTTATATTTGATGATAATTTTTGACAAAAAGAAACATTTAAAAAATAATCCATATGTTTTCTAAAAACCAATTTCTAAAAAATTACAGGTAATGAACAGTAACATCAGAATGAATAGTAACATAAAAGTGCATTATTACTTTAGAGTGAATAGTAATTTCTTTGTGAATAGTAACTTTAGTGTAAATAAAAACATCGGACTGAACATTAACTTTGAAGTGAATAGTAATTTATGGTTTCCAAACCATACCTTGTGAAATTAACAATAACGTAACATAGGGTTTGAACAGTAACATAACATAGGATATGAATAGCAACATAACATATGGTATGAACAATAACATAACATATGGTATGAATAGTAACATAGCATATGGTATGAACAGTAACGTAACGTATGGAATGAACAATAAACGATAATTTCTTGAGATATTAAAAAATCATACATTTTTGAGATGAAAATAAACCATACTTTTGTGAGATTAAAATAAACCATACTATTTTGAGATAAAAATTAACCATATGTTTTTGAGATAAAAATGAACCATACTTTTGTGAGATAAAAATGAACCATAATTGTGATATAAAATTTAACCGTACTCGTGTATGAAAAAATCAACAATACGTTTTTATGAAAAAAATGAACCATAATTTTATGAGAAAAAAATGAACCATTATTTTTTAATAAAATAATTTACCTTACTTTTGTAATAATTCAAGACATAATATTTTGACAAAACTCAATGAATTTTTAAGGGATATTAACAGTAGATTCAGACATTGGTCCAAACGAATGATTTGTAGAAAAACAAATTATATTTTAAAAAAATAAACAATTAAAACCAACATTTACAGATCCATAAATCGTTAAAAAACATAAGAAAAAATTTGTATCAAAACTACTACAAAAAAACAACATAGCATAGCTTCATGTAGTTAAAAGTCCGTTCAAAAGATATTTTTATACTTTGTTATAAACTAATGAAATCAAGATAAAAATTTTATATTTCCACATAATCAAGATATATGTAAATAAGATAGCTGTACAATTTTCTGTAAAATAAATACAGAAATGTTTAAAAAAAATGAAATGTAGAGTTTTTAAAAACATAGTAGAAACATATTTTAATTTTTTGAGAAGTAGATAAGTATTTTCAAACATCCTAATTAAATAATAATGTACAGATAAATATTTTATCATTACAACATGATAAGAATCACAAAAATATAAATAACATTTATTTGGATATCATCAAAATACAGAGGAAATGTAATGAAACACAATCACATGAAATCAAATTAAAGGAAATATGCACATGAACAAACAATTATATCCTTCAAATATCCAATATTCAATTACAATCCTAAATCCATCCTTATATGGGTAGATATACCTAGAAATGTATATATATTTTAATTTACTTATATATGGAACTCAACTAATAATGATATGTATAATCCCTTACAATAAGATTCCCTCCATTTATTTTCCCTCCCTCATTCCACGTGTTCATGATCCTAACCTAGAGAAAGAAGCATATTAATATTTGGATCACATGTATATATTTGTGAATATATATATATTTTTCAAATTCCCATGTTATTTTAATTTTAGTAATCATTATTATATATTGAAATATCTTAATTATAAATTTTATATAATGATATATATATACTATTTATAATTTACATGTTTATTGTTTTTTAAGACACATAATATGTATATAAATATTTTGAAACTAATATTTAAGTAATGTAATACATATCTATATTTGTTATTCTGAAATATTCTATTTCATTTATTTTTTAGACTTATAATTAATTAATAAAATATTTTCAAACTAATATTTATGATAGGGAGTATATATATATTTAATATTTTAATGTTACATGTTTCTTCATTTCTAATCATTTAATTATGTAATGAAATATTATGAATCTAATATTTATGTAAGGGGTCTCTTAATTCAAATTCAATTCATCAGTTTAATATTATACATTATTTATTATGAAATTTTATGACAATATAAATAATTAGATTTGATTTTCCTATATTGTACATATACCTGATATATCTGGTTTTACAGTTCAAATTTATAATTGACTAATCGATTAATTATAACTTCAATGTTATCAGCATTGCAAAGGGTTACTTCAAAATATCATTCTAATCGAGATTTTCTACTCTAGAATTGATATTGAAGTGAATATTTTTGTCTTTTACAAATGAAAATTATTTCTATTAATCTTTTATAGTTATTCATGACATTTTAAGGTAATAGTGCAAATTTTTCAATATTTTGAAATTAAATTAAAAAAATTATTTAATTAAAATCATACTTTATATCTGTCATTGGTATGAAAAATAATTTTTTTAAAATTTTTTTTTCTATGTATGTTTAAAAAATTTGTTTATAATTTTAAAAATGATATATTGATGCATTTTATTCAATATAAAATTACATTTGGATTAAATTAATTCCCATTTTACATATTAAATGGATTACATTCTTATATCATTATTGTTCAATATTTATTATTCTTTATCATATTATGATAGTCAAGTTATTTGAATGGAATGTGGGTTCATATATTTACCATTTAATGTAGATAGTGTCTTATTTATTCCTGGTAATTTATTTTAAACATAATAATTAGGGAGCATTAGAACTCGCTATTATTTTTTCTTTTTCTCATAAACCCACCAACTGCACTATGCAATATATGAAAGGTTATTCTAGGGGGAAGAATGATATTCTTATAAAAATTATGTTGTAAATTTTTGTATTAAAATGTTATTTTGATACATATATATGTATGTATTTTACCACGAAAACTAAACTATTTTGTCCTTCAGAATGTGAAATCCTGTATCATATGCTATTGTAATATTGTCGGTACCATCTCAGGGCTACTGGGGTTAGGTTTTCTACATATGTTATTAAAGAGATTCTTTAGATAAATTTTTTCACTAGAGTTATTTTACTTTTGTAAAATATAAAATATAGAAATTTTCTTATTAAGATCATGGAAATTTACTGACCTCTAAAAATATATACTTCTAGTGAATCTATTAATCTAAATTCTGAAAATATAAATTCATATTTTACATAATAATGATAATAAAATTTCAAGTATTAAAATAATTTTAAATTGTTGGAATTTCCAATTTCATTTATTTGATAACATTCATTTTGAATTAATGATAAATTAAATGACTTTTTTATATAGTAAAATCATCAAAGATAATGTTTTATTAATAATTTTCATTAAATTTTGTAAGTTTTTATAAAATTGTGACTAAATTATGGAATATAAATGACTTTATTTTTAAAAAATCAATTCTATTGTCTATGATATAAGAAATTATTGAGGATGATATATATTAAAATATATTACTATGATTATATTCCTTAATTAAATTTATTTAATATTTATTTGGATTGTTTTCAAATTTATTATTAAATATGTTAATGAGACCTTTTAATGTTATTTCCAAAATTAGAAATTATTTTAATAAATGTCATTCATAATTTTTTAGAATAATATTTTCTATTATAATCATATAATATATATCATTTTATTTATAAAATAATTAATTAAAATTATGTTTATTATGTTTTTTTATAGTTTGAATATATATTTCATAGTATTCTTATGAATAATTATCTATTTTAAAACATGAGATAATTTCGGGCATTAATTAATTGTAAAATTATGTTGACAAGTAAAAATATTGTATTATTATTTGTGTAATAGTATATTATAATAATGATTTGTATTGGAACTCTTATATTAAAATATTATAATATAATGATTTATGTAATTAATATTTTTAAATTTAATTTTTATTATAAAGTATAATTAGAATTTCGAAAATTTAGAAGAAATTTTTAAATAGGAAGTGGAAAATAATTTTTACCTAATAATTTATATTTTAAAATTTATAATTAAAAAACAGGCCAAGTTTTAAGGCACTAAGGGACCATTGAACCGACATTGGACCCAACTAGGCTGACCGTGTGGACATTTCAATCCAGTCTAGCTAGAGTAGCATCTATAAGGAATGGTCGCCTCACATGGAAGATGTAATTGTTAATCCCTCAAGGCTGTGTGTAGGAATGTGACGACAAGGGTTTAGTGGGATGTGACCTGCATGTGAGAGAGTGTGTGGTTTGGTGTAATACTCCATTAATCATGCGTGGGCATAAAAGTCATCACTTAGATTATATTCTATTAATAACCTCTATTTTTTCAATGTGTGGAACTTACAACAATTTTTGCACAAACATTTGAAAATGACATTTAGATATTGTTTGTCTTATCAGCTACAACTCAATCTCTCAATCTTATGGTACTTGAAATCTACCTCTAACCCGTGACTATTACTATAGCTCCTCTTGTAATCCAAATTAACTATTTCTTTAGCATCATCCTTTATTCCCTTAGGTTTCTTTTTCTCTTCCATCAATTTTATGAATTCAACAACATGGAGACCAATACATAGTGTCCTACAACTACTATTTCCCTTTTCAATAACAAAAAAATCACATCCTCAAACAATAATTTTAGATTTTGACTAACAATGAAGCATAATCCATTAGTTTCCATTCATTCTTCTTGATGTATATTTTCAACAAATCACCGATCAATAAAAATAATTAATATTTTCATTATTTATATCGGGTATTATTTTAAAAAATATATAAATTGTAGGATCATCGGGTTATATGATATTGCATGTCGAATACTCTTAATGGGTATACTTTTTTAGGAATTGTGATCATCACCTTAAAATATCCAACCATCTATTATAATGTTATACACATTCATATATCGGTATTTGAACCTGTATAGGTATATATATTTTCATTTCTTATAAGGGTAACTCAACACTTTTCTTTAAAAATAAACCTTTTCATATAAGAAACCATTCAAAAAAAAATAAACCATCCATATTTTTTTCCTCTAATTTCTACATGGTTGAAATCCCCAACATATCTAAAAAAGCTACTATAACATCGGTTCGACATTTTAGTATTTGGGAAATATATTTATTTATATATTATTTCCAAATTTTTGTGTTAATTTATTTTTAAGACTACTAATTTTATATGGACGTACTATCAACCTAATATTTATTTATGGTATTATATATATATATAACTTCCAAATTACATGTTTATTTATTTTTAGGAATTTTAATTATGTAACTATATATATTCAAAATAATATTTCATTTAGAAATATATATATATATATATATACATATTATTTTAAAATTATAATTTCTATTATTTTTACATCATCATATAATTTAAAATTTCTTTTTTAATTTAATTTTTAATAAAGATAATATAAATATATATATAATATTTTAACATATCATGATTATTAATCATTATGAATTCATATTATATAAGAAAATATTTTCGATATAATATTTATTTAATTTATTAATTAATTCTATTTCTGTTTATTAGGTCAATGTTCTACATCATTGATTATATCATTCTATGATTATATGTATAATTACATTGGATTGACTTATGTTTATTTTATAGATTTTTATTTATATTTAAATTCAAAAAATATAATTAATTCCTTGATTATTTGTCACATTAATGTAATTTTCATTTATGTGTTTATTTTACAATTACATTCACATCAAGATTATTTGTACTCAATTTTTAGTTAAAATAAAATATTTTACAATTTCAAAAAATATTATTTTAATCAAAAATATGTTTTCTTCTATAACCATTTTATCAAAAAAATTTATTAAATTATTTGAACCACTTAAAAACTATAGACTAAAATAATTTTCACCCATTTTTAACCTTCATAAATCTATTGCAATGGAATCATACATCATCATTTAAAAAAGATCCCAATTGTCTTTTACTGAAAATATGAATGGAATAATATTCTTGTTATCCAAACAAGGAACAATCTTAATATTTATTCAGTGAAAAGGTATTTTATTTTTAACATTTATGTTATATAAGGTATTACCCACAATCATAACAATTATTTCATTGAAAAATATTTTCCAATTATAAGGGGATATGTTTTAATAATTTTTTTGTAGTTTATTCTCGATGAAAATTATTTCTAAGATTATTTCAAATATGAAAATGATATTTTCCAAATGAATGGATTATATTTTTATGAGTATTTTAATTCATTAACAATGAACAAATCTTATTATAAATACACTCCACTATGGAATATATTGTATTGTTGTTATACATATTCTTATATAGATGGATTACCATCATTTTGACTAATGAATGTATTGATATTTTCTTTCTTGATTCATTTTTGTAGTTAATAACATTCCCTTGAAATGTTTTCTTTCCTACAATCATAAAAAATTAAGTAACCCCAATATATATATATTTTTTATCATAGATGTAATTATTTCTTAAACTATATATCATGTCTATAGATAATGTAATAAATTGATTGTATTTTTGTTTAATGAGGAAATATTGAAGAACTCCATACATTAGTCAATATGGTTTTCTGATGATAAGGCACATTATTTATAAGGAAAATTATTTATATAATATATGATGAATTCCTTGAACATGAAATAAAATGGATGGGTAATATTTAATGAAATTACATTATGGATTAGTAGTATCTTGTGATGAAAATAGTTATCAAACCCATGTGTGTTTGAATTCATTATGATACAAATTTCCTGGAGGAATGTTCTTTAATGTAACTAACTTGTGAATGTTATTGATATGAATGAGTTCATCAAACTGGATACATGTTTACCAGGTTTTTTCTTAAAAAATATATAAACTATTTTTATGGTAAATGTATCATTCAATTGAGAATCTTGAAATCCCATATTAATCCATTTCCATAACATAGAATTCGTTCATTTCTATCCTTGATATTTTTATTGTTATATTAACATTAGATTAATTCCATATCAGTTTATTGATTAAATGGAATGTGTTTTTATTTATTTACCAATAAATGATGATTCTGCTTCTCTTTTAATGATATGAATGTTATTTACAGAAATGTTTGTTTAGTTTATGGATTTTCCATATTGAATATTACTTTTATATTCATTATAGCTTCCATTTAACATATCCCTTTCTGAGAATTTGATCATACAAATTTTTTTCACGTTATAGTAATCCATGTTTAGTATTCTGTTTTATATATACTGATGTTTTGGAGGAAAAAATTATATTCTAAAAAAATGTTGTTATTTGTCTATTCAAATGTAATGTGATGCTTATATATGTATCAAGTTTACCAAGACTACTAAACTATTTAACCCTTTAGAATGTGATTAATTGTATTTTATACTAATGTAATAAATAAAAAATTGAATTATTGCTATTGATGTTAAAATAGAAACATTAAAATATGTATCCTCAATAATTTTAATAATTTTGAATTTATATTATGACCCAATAAACCCATTTTAACATTAAAATTATTACACAATTTATAAATGTTTTCCTACACATAATGAAAAAAATATCCCATTTACAAAATTTTGAAATTAGAATTTATAATAATTAAAATATTTTATCAAATTCTAGGATTTTGTATAGAATATATTAATTTAATAATAATTAAAAAACATAATGCTTGCAATTTTTTCATAAAAGTACATTTTTAGGCATAAGTTATTCTAACATTAACATTATGACTAGAAATCACCATTAATTTAATTGAAATTTATATATTTTTATATTTTATCTTTAAATATAATTTAAATCATTCTGTAATATTTATTATTTAAATTAAGTATAAATTTAAAACATCACACACATTACAAAACTTTTTGGAATAATATCTCATTTTTAGTTCCAATTTTTATTGTTTTTATATTTATAAAATTGATACAAAATACAAGGATATTTATTTAAATTATAATACATTATTAAAAAAAGGAATTATAATTAAATGATATATTTAAAATTATTCATAAAATCTTATTCTAATGTAAATTTATAAAAATTTATGAAAGGATTATTTTCATAATGTTGACCAAAAATATATGTCCATCCAATCTTCTTAAAATTTATGTCCCATTAAATGAAAAAAATAATTATAATTGAGTATTATGAAAATAAGACATTTAATTACTATAAATTATAATTGGATGTTATATTTTTCCATATGATAAAAATTTCATCCTAGATATTTTCATTGATATTACTTATTAATCAAACAAGTGTTTTAATTCATTATAATATCCTTAGGTTGACATTTTTCCTCCTCTATGTCATGATTTCTAAAAAGTAGCTTCACTAATTGAGTCAACTTAATCAGAAACACATATTCTATAAAATTAAATAATTTTGATAGTCTCATCAATGTAAGATAGATCATGATCGAATTATATTCATTTACAGGTGAGAACAAGCATTGGGTATGATATATTCCAAAAAACCCACGTCCCATTCAAATTTGTTCCAAAAAAAAATTTTATAACCACAATTAATAAAGGTGAAAATTGAAATCTCTTTTACAAAAATATGAGTGAATCAATCCTTAAATATTCATACCCCCACTGATTCAAAATTAAATAGTTCCCAAAAAACACACATTATGCTTTATTCCACAGCCTCCATCTTAAACAAAGCATTCACTGCATGATTGTGTAATCTATAGGCTTGTTAAATGGTAAAATTAATATGATTGGTGTGATATATAAAATATATTAATGTAATTATATTCAATAAACAATCATACTTCTCTCCCTTATATCCATAATAAAAAATTCTAGAATCAGATTTAATTTAATTTTTAGTATAATGAGATATGGAACATATGATGTAATTGAGAGAGTCTTAATTGAATTTTCAAACTATAAGATACAAATGAAATTAATTATAGAAAATGGGCTTTCAAACCTTGTATTCAGGCCACTTGGCCTTGGGCCTTCGGGCTATGTAATAGGTCTCCCTCTACCCAGTCTAAAGAGGTCTTTGCGTTAAAATAATAAATTGAGGCTTCAGCCCCAACCATTTTAAAAAAATCATATAAGAATTTTCTACATTGAGATACAATAATTGGTCATAATATTTTTTTAATTAAAATAAACTAATATACACATTCTTGGCTACCAATATTTCTTTCTCCAACTTATATTAACAAGTAGGAGTACAATATATCATACCATATAATGATTCATACATCAAAAATCAAACAATTTAATGCAATTAATTGTTATAAAAAACATTACTAATGAAAAATAATGATCATACATACCATTAATATGATTTTATAATGACCTCAACATGTATTAAAATGTTCTAATAGTCCATTTTAAATATTCATTAGATTTTGGATGATAATAGGTGCTAAATTAATTATTTCATAAGAACCTTCTATATAATTTTATATAATATTGATATAAATTAGGGATAATTATCATCCAATATTGAAATAGTTGCAATATTAATTATTAAAAAATCATCAATATTGACACATGTATGCTAATGAAGAGGTAAATATTATTTTATAACAAGTAAATTTATTGAATAGGTAAGTAAACCATCAATAACACATATGGAATAAAATATCTATGACTACATGGAAATATAGCCAAAACATCCATATCGATACAATCAAATTTACACATAGAAAAATGTATATGTTCGATGAATATATCAATATGTTATATGTTATCATTTAGATATTTTTAAATCACGCATCATAATACAAAATCATCCGTTTCCATCTTCATATCACCCCACTGAATATTGTAATTCTAATCCCTATACATCATGGTACGAATATTTCGTATTAAGAAAATCAAGATATGAGAATCATCTATTAAATAAAACTTCTTCTTTGTCATATATTGTACATATATCATCTTTCTAAATTTCATGACACCATCTTCATAAACAATGCCTTCCAGTTTCCCATCATTAATTACCTTAATTTTTATTTTTAAAATACACATTATCAATGAGAGAATATATTAAATATTCAAATAAGTGTGACTGAAAATCATTTTAAACTGGATTTATGATTCCCATTCATTAATAATTATTATATCAATATTTAGAACATTTTAAGACATCAAATCACGGTAAATCCTTATCTTAGTTAGGAAAACATGATATCTGATGCTCAATATTTATATTACCTTATTTTCCTTCCAAAGGTTGTATTGTATTAAGAAATCATAATCTGTGAGTAGTTCAATCCATGAATATAGCCTAATGATAATATAATTATGTGAAAATACATTTTTCATACTCTTATTATTTGTGTATATCCCACATTTTTACATCTAAAATATAATGTCTCAATATATTTATTAAAAATATTATGGATTAAAACCCAATACCTTGTGTTATATAGACCTATTATTGAGTGTTTAACATCCTTGATTCAATAGAAATAACATTATCATTCTCTATAATGTCACAAATGAGTTGATTGATTAATACATCAAAATATATTTCAAATCCATTTTTTCATGATAATAGTGTCTATATTTTACAATTAACTAATATCCAATTCAATTATATAAAAAATTATTCACATTTTATTTTCTATATGATATTAATCTGAGGATGCGTGTTCTTGGATAATGGGTAATCTAGTCCAGAAACAGTTTAAAAAATAACTAATTGTAAAAATAAATTACAATTGAACTATATACATATGATATTTTATTGGATTATATAATTATTTTATTGAGGTAACGCATCAGGGATTAAATAAATGGAAAATATAACTTTATTCTCCAATGGGTTTCATTGTAATTCCCCTTGAAATACATTAATGTATACTTATATAATAGGTACATTATCAATTTTAATATCACATCTCCAAAAAATATAATTTTTCTTATCTGCTCCCTTTATAATCCCATTTTGATGAGATACTCCTACTAGATCTAAACATGACCTAGATGATGAAGTCTACCAAAAAATTTAAAAAATTATAAATCCTCATTAATAATCATAATCATCTTCCTTTGGTATTAAATGTTTTAATTATATTTTAAAATGTTTTCCATATAAATTATTATACAATAGTCTACTATAGGTATAATAATGAAGTCTATATGGATTGTTCACATATGTTTTATAATGACAACTGAATGTCATAGCCATATTGGGTGTGATTTCCACTATGTGTCATGAAAAAAAACTCCCTTCATATCGTACTAGGAAATATTGGATCCTGAAGGAAAAAATATAAGAAGTATAATAGTGTGTGGATCCAAAATCTATTTCTTTATGGGAATCAGTCGTAGCTGTAGGGATTATATAATATTTTCCTTCTCCATGTATCGTATTGTGTATTTGTTTACCATTATTAATTTTTCATTTATTTGAATAATACCACTTTTATCTATATTTTAATCCATATATAATTTTATATTCAATATTTATATTGAATAAATTTGGAAAATTTCCATTATGTCTACAATTTTAACCAACTCCAACACCCTTCATGATTTTTTCATAATATTAATTTCCAAAATTTTCAAATTTAGAAATTTCATTATTCTATTATTCTTATTAATTGAATTTTATTTTTCCTTATTCAATGTCACCAAATTATCCACTTTAGTTCTCTTATTTGTATTTGATATGGGAAAATAATTTTCTATTTTATAAGAACATAATATTATTACATCAGATGATGACAATGTATGAGAAACTAGTACCCATCACTGGTACAGTTCAATACAGCAAAACAATTGATCTATATTTCTCTCTTTATTATATATTTAATCTAATGTATACGTGGAGAGTCTTATAAAGGTATAATCATACTCAATAATATTTCATCTTCCATTTTTCAGTAGGGCAATGAATATTCTCATCATTTTTTTCTGTTCAATAGAGTAAAATATTTATCAAATAATTTTACATTAATGATATCCATTCCATATATTCTAATACTACTTACTCACTTGTATTATTGATTGAATAACACCATATATAAACATCTTAATTATTATAATACAGAAAAAGAAAAAAAATATCTCCATTCATCTATGTTCCAGAAATCTCATATGAAGGGACATAATGTAACATATGTTTTATCTATATATGCAATGATATTACACATTAAATGGTTTATCTACCTTAATATGTCTATGATATTATTATCTCTAACAGTAGTTGTGTTTGCTTACTCAATAGGGTAATATCTATATTGGCCATGAGTATTGATATCACTATTTATATCGGGAACCATTTATTAAAAACTGTACATATAAAATTGTGTTAGAACATTATTAAATTAAAATAATAGTATACAATTAAAAATCTGTTGTAAAAAAGTTCATAAACTAAAAAAATCATTATTAAGCTTGGATTTTAGAACATGGATTTATTCAAATATCCTTAAATCATAAAATTAAATTTAAATATTTCATAATCATTTTTATATAAAATTTTAAGTATCTAAATAATATTCCCCATGAGTTTAAACTACGGTTCTTAGTAAAGTCACATTCCTCCTTCAGTATTATAAGGACAAACATATACTCACCCAATCGTTGAAAGTTAATAACCACTATATGTATATGTAAAAAACATATCTATATATTGTATCCCAACATAGATATATTACTACGAAAACCACATAGTATATATCTTAAAAAATAATGACATTATCCTATAATTATACTAATACTCAACGTTAGTCCAATGGTGATGTTCCATAATCTATGTTATAAAATATATATTTCCTGGGTTTTTCTCTAAACTTTCTCTGATAACAACTATGAAAATCCCATTTGTGGTAGCATAGATCTATTGTCAACATTATTATATTAACATAAGTTACCAGGAATCACATAACTTTAAATCATTATATTTAGTACTATTTAAGAACCCAATGAAATCATTTTTCAATTTTTACAATGTAAATAAAATATAAAACATAAAAACTGAATATTATTCACCCAAGAAACATATTCATAGAGTCTTTTATCATATCCTAATAAATGGAAAAATTAAGAGATATATCAAACAATTAACGAGGCTTTATTATTTTAATATCAATCATATCTAATTAAATAATAAACAATATGGAGAATAAAATAATTATTGAAACCTTACTTATAATTAATAAAATGGTCATGAAATGAATTCATGTATAATAACAATAGAATAATCTTGGATAATAATTAATAAATTCCAAATGATTGAAATTTATAATCTTAGGCATCATTATCATGGAAGTTTTATATCACCTTATGATTTTATAATGAGAACATTATGTTTAATAGCATATTTGATATGAAACCCAAAGAATAATCAAACAACAATATTTTATTATTTAAATAAGATTATCATATCCTTGTATTTCAGCTTGAGCACATAAATAGGACTATCAAAAATATGAAATAAATATATATGTATTAGTTAGTATAATATTATTTATTAATTTTATGGAAATAAGATTAATTTTTTTAGTAATTTCATTATATGGTTAAAGAAATGTTTCCATAAAAAATGATTTTTATAGAAATGTATGGGCCTAAAATGTTATTTATTTCATACAGATTTTGAAATGGTAAATTGTAAATATTCTATAATTTCATAAATCAAAATATGAAAAAATTATTGGACTGATTTTTATGATTTTTCTAGAAACATTGACTTTCTTATAAATTATGCAAAAAATTATATAAAAAAATATTTTTATTTCAACAATATAAAAAATACATTTTGATTCAAAATTGAATCCAAGTATAAATTTATCTGAATTATTATGAACAATCCAATTATTATTGTTTTATTCTACATAATGATTTATGTTATTTTAAAAAATATTATAAAAAAAGAAGTATTTTAAAAAATATTTTTTATTGAATTTTTAATTTTAATAATATATTTATTTCTTTCAATTATATAATTTGAATACTAAAAATTGGATTATTTATTTTCAATATTAATGTACAAATAATATAATTTCACCCTTTTTCAATATCAATAATAATTATAAAAAATAATTATCTCTATGGTAATGGTAAATAGGGTAATTGAGGAAAAGATTTTTATAATAACAAAAAATGTCGCTAAAACGTTCCTATTTACTACTAGATGATTTAATTTCGACTATTTTCATTCATTTTCAATATGATTGTATCTTGTTTTAATTTTGTTTTGATATTGACCTATATAATATTTATGTAATAGAAAATGTACAAATGTTATATTCTTGAATTAAATATCTGTAATTTTATTTTGTGAATGATATAAAAATAATATGTATTTAATTGTATGTGGTTATTATAAAAATTATTATTTTTATCATATTAATTTATTTTGAATTTCAGTTAGTGAAATAAAGACCATAAATTCTTAGGGGGAACCATCACATCATTTTTTCATGTAATAGAAAAATAAAATAAAAAATTCTAAAAATATTAAAAGTAAAATAAATTATCTGAATAATTTTCATTCAATGATATTTTAATAAATATAACATTTTATTGATTTTTAATGGATTACATTCTAATTTCATTAATGATGATTTGTTTTTAAATTTTAATTAAACTAATAATTGTAAAAATGTCATTATGGATGAAATAATATAAAAAATATCTTACAAGTAATTAGATTTTATTATGTTAAAGGAATAACGAACATTATCCTCCATTTTTATCAAATGAAAAATGAAACCATTTTTGTGTGAATGGAAGTATTCTACCTCATGCGACTATATAATAATTTTTTCTTCACAAGATCTCATTGATGTTTATAATGATTGATATAGTTAATATAAGTAATATTAATGAAATATTTAGCATTCTATAAAAGTAATATGTAATATATTTTTCTATCTTTACATTAGATTAAATTTAAAAATTCCATTAAGGAGCACATGTTGATTACCCCCCTACAATGCTATGATATTTTTGTTTAATTATTTCTCCACTTAGAATGTATAATTACATGTATTTAATTCAATATGATGATATTAATGATAAAAGTTTGTTTTTGAAAATCATAAAAATAAAAATAGCTTCCCTCTATAATAATCGTTGAAAAAATAAAGATGCTACTCATATGTATATATGACCTTCCATCTCTATGGTTTTATCATATTTTATTTTTCAATACCACATTTATATATTGGTTATTAAATAAATCTTGATGTAAAATATTTATAATTATTTATTATTATTGTTTAGGATATAATCCAAAAATTACCACTTCTTCCATAGTAAGCCTAGAAATGTCATTTTTGAAATAAAATTCAAATATAATCAAAGTGTATTATTTGACCCAAATTGATTAAGATATTAAATATAAAAAATAATAGATAAATTAAAAGTAATAATAAATATTATAAATCTTTCTTTATGACATTATATATTTATTAGACATAATTTCATACAGGATGATATAGAATGATGTTGATGGTTTTTACTCAAGTTGTGAGTCACATTACTTTAAAAATCTCGTTTTAGATGTTTTATAGATTAGTTTTCAAAATATTTTCTTTCCATGTATATATTTTAATAAATATTTTATGGATAATTTATATCGGCATAAATAATTTATAAATGAAATTAGATGCCTATTTTTAACCTTCTTTCAATAGTTTTAAAAAAATAATTTTATTCATTTATACAAAACATTTTGAGAATACATATAATTGAAAAAAAAATTACGTTATCATAGAAAAGATTTAAAGTTATCCCAATATTTTCAAAATTATTTTTTAGATTAATTTATAGGAATTAATTTTTCTCAAATGAAATCCATATTTTAAAATTTTATAATTATTTTAAAAAATGTTTAAAATGTATTTGGACTTCTGATATTATAAAATGTTTTCTGATATATGAAAAGAATATTTTTTATGATTTCTGTTTTGAATGTTGTAATATTTTATTACTTGAGATAACGTTCTATTTATTGTTACTTTTTTATGATGATGTTTTGTTTATTTATAATAAAAAATTGGTGGTTTCTTTATAAACCACAAATAGGTTGTTTTTTTATAAATAGAGGATGGGATATACAATTGTAAAAAAATATGGGATGTGTCATTTCAAACCATGGACAAGTTGATACTTTATAATATAAGTCTAAGTAGTTCTATTAAAATCCAATGATGTTTAGATATATTATTACCAAAATATGAGTGGTTGTGTTATAATAAATATTTGGGTGGGTCTGTTGAATCCTATCAATGAATTTGGAAATAATCTATATAAAAGTTGTCAATGTAGGTTTTTTTTCATTTGTATGAATGATATGAAAATTATGTCCCAATTAACCAATAATATTTAACTATATTTATATTTCTTAAAATAAAACATATAAATTCATATATTAAAGTAATTAGATTATGTTTAAATGAAATTTTATGCTACTTCTTAAGGGAAAAATATATAGTTTTTTTGAGATGTAATATTCATTTATTATGCCTCTAAATAAAAAATTATGTGTTTCATATTTATTTTATGATTTATTATGAAATTATTTATTAATATAATTTGGTATATAAATTACATATAGAGTAAAAATGGTTTTTTATCCAAAACATTATTTTGAATTACAAGGTATAAATGAGTCTTCCTTGAAAAATGGAGTTCTTTTATTATTTTTATTCATCTTGTTTAGTTTTTTTTTCACATCCCATATTTAGACATTATGTTCAATGGGATTACATAATGGTTATGGGGAATTATGAGGTCAAGTTGAAAATTTATAGGAAATTTCATGAAAGTAAATCATGTAAAAAAAATTAGTTACGGTAAAAATGATAATATGTGGATTTTTTAACATTATGATGTAATAATTTTGTAATTATGATAGTATAATTATATAAAACTAAAAATAATAAATATCATCAAATATAATAATATTAATTCACATCGTATAATTGAATATTGTATAATGTTTTGGTGTATTCCTTATAGTTTTTCTTATATATATATATTTATTGATTACATTATATTTTATAATATTAGCATGTGAGTGAGACATATGAGTTTTGTATGAAATCATGGTATATAAGATTATGGTTGACCAAAATTTTGATGGAATAGAAACCCCTCATGATGATTTATTTAATGGAATTATATGATAACAATAATTAGTTTCCATACATTTATGTTAATATAACTCTTTGGTTTAGTATTGGTTTTAGGGAAAAACATATTTACAAAATAATGTAATTAAATTTTATGCATATAAGATTAAAGGTATTGATAAACATTATGATTAATGGAGTAATTGAAATTTATTTAATAATTGATTATATAAATTTGGGATCATATTTTCACTCAAATAGATTACCAGGGAATTCAAAAGTGATTCGTCATTAAGTGACGAATAAAGTTTCAGAAGAATTTCACTATAATTGTTTGAAACATCATACAATTAAGGTAAATATAATATTTAGGGATTTTACTTGAGGGACAAATGATGAAATATATTTTTATAAGGATTTATGGTTTTAATGTTGCAATATTTTGATTTTTCTCTCTAAAAGAGTAGAATATTTTGTAGATTATATGAATATATAATTTATATTTTTTGGGTATATGACATTATCAGAGACTAATGTTAAATAGGAATAAATGATAAATTAATATTGGAAAAAGTTTTGATCAAATCCTTAAATTTTTTGGTTTAAGAATATTTTTTGTGAATATTATGAATAATTTTAACTTTTGTTATTTATCAAATGATCATCTTTTAACTTTGGGTGCTATTGATAAGGTTTTGGAGATTAATGTTGAATTTCATCATATAATGTTTTTCCTGTTTTTGGGAATTATCTAATAATGTGCTTACCATTATGATTGTAGATAATTTAAATAAATATAATGAATAAAATTTTTTCCTTTCGTGTATTCTATGACACATACTATGTCTACTATAGTGCTTTTCCGTGAAAAAAATAACCCAAATACCCATCATTTTGGGAACATATTATATTTTTGTTGAAGTTGAATAAAAGATGAAATTATTCATTTCTAGTATGGTTATTTCCTTACATAATTAGCTAATATTATAAATGAATGTCTTAAATGTAAGAAAAGATTATTGAAACAATCTTTTATCACATTACATTCATATCCAATTAATTACTGGTCCTTTCAAACCACATTGGATTATGATTATAAAGTCATTAACATTAATATAATCATTCAATTTCTTATGATTACTGACCTCAATCTCGCTTTATCAATATTTTTACATTTCAATTATCATTCATGTCCCTATTTTAACTTCCCAATTATGTTATCCTATAAGGAAAATTAGCGTATGTTATTCCAAATGATCGTCATACTCCTCGTTCTCTCTTATGAAGTGGATATTTTATTATCCATTTTTACAATGAGGTATTTCAATAATGTATTTTATAATTTCAATAATTTAATTAATTATTTCATGTTAAAATTATGAGAATTAATTTTTTTTCATATTGTGGAGAATTATAACTCCCTTTGATTTTAAAATAAGAACAGTATGTATAATAGGATATATATCAAGAATAACCAGGATTAAACTGATCGTGAAATATTATGAAATAAATATATTTATTATAAAAATGTTATATGATTAATATAAATGTGAAATATATATCCAAATGAGAAATAAACTACAATATATATTCATTAAATGTTATTAAATAATAGTTATTTTCTAGAAAAATCATTTTATATTTAAAAAATGTGTTTCAATTAAAAATGTTTTTTATTGATTGTAATTAGTATATAATATAATTAATTTCTACCAATATTTTAGTTTTAATTTTTTAAAAATTTTATTTTTTTAAACCACCAAATACATATTTTTTAAATCTGTGTTTTTTAGAATTTCATTAAAGTATTAATTTTTTTTAGTTAATTATGAAAAATAATGACTATTTCTAAAAATATATTTTTATCCAAATATTTAAAAATATCTATATTTTAAAATTTAAATAATGTAAAATTAGTACTAATATATAATTATTCTTCTAATTTTGTTTTTATGAAAAAAATTTATTGTTGTATTTTTCACAATATTACTTTTGTTTACCGAAATCATTTTTTATGAAAAAACTATTCTTCAATCGAATTTATGTTTTAATTGTAAATTATTTTTTAAATTATTATAAATTTAATATTGAAAAAAACCTTCCATATTTTTATTTATGTGATCCATATTATTTAAAAAGGTATATTTTAATTTGAATCATTATATATAGTACCCATAATAAATAATTATCAACACGGTAAGTGTGAATAAGGTAATTTAGGATGAAAAATATATTATAAGTACTAACATTGAACCTAAAACATAACATTATACTGTTGGTTGATTTTATTATTGTAATTTATATCCCTGAATAAATAATATCACAATCCGGTTCCATATTTATTTTATTTTGGATTTTAAAATCATTATGTAAATGATGAAGTCAAAAATGTCACAATATTTATTTATATATCAATACTATTTTGTAATACAGATAAAAAACATATATATATGATTATAAATTTTTAGATTAAATATATATAAATATTTCTAGTAGTAATTTAAAGATAATTTCTATTTATTAAATAATGACCCTAAATGATTATGTAACACAAACCTAGAATTTATTCTATTAATAGAATAATAAAATAAATTATTTTAAAAAATATTAAAACTAATATAATTTTACTATTTATTTAATTTAATATATTTTTTTTGGATAATATATAATATTATATAAATTTTAATGGATTATATTCATATTATATAGCTTTCATATTATATTAAAATTCACATTTAATTAATGGAAACAATAATATCATTATTTTTATTTTATAATAAATTTTTTTTATTCAATAATCAATACTTTATAAAAATCATTATTGGGAAATGAGATTTTATATGTTTTTAAATGTAATATATGGTCCATTTTTAGGCAATTTTTGTTTTATAGTAACAAAATTGGTCATAAAGAGTAAAAATTCTTCTTATTGTTATAATTGTTAGAATGTGCTAATCCATGTTAAAAAATATAATGGAAATAACTAAATTTAATCCTTTAAAAATTTTATAGACGATATTATTTCAACCGATATTTTGATTAAATTTGTGTTAGATATCTTTTGGAATTTTTTTTTCAATTCTAATTTATTTATAATAATTTATTATTTGAGTTTATTCTATGAGTACCCCTCTACCCGCTTATAAAATGAAGCCACTTTTCCTCCTTTAATAACACATAATGATACTTTTTGATCGATGCATACCTTCCCAAATATCTTCTTAGGAACATTATCCTTGGTCTGGATACCTTATTTTTGGAATCATTCCATCCCTAGAGGGTCTAAAGAATTAATAAATGGACGTTTTCTGAAGAAGTGGTACAATCAATAACTAAATGTTTTATATTTGTTTATTCTTATACCTTCTAAAAAAATTATTAAAACAATTTTATTTAATGACACTAAATTATCCTATATATGATATTTTATTACGTTAATTTCATACCCAACATCCAAGACCTCTTCTATCAAATGGGATATAAAACCGTCATTCATGTGTACGAGAGACTACGTTCTCATGAATCGATGTCGTTAATCTTCAACAAAATCCTCTCATGAATAATTATGAGGATGGATTTAACTAATATTTATGATATTCAGGTATTATATATCATTATATAATATTAATATTAAATATATTTTATTATCTCTCTAATAATTAAAATATTATAATGCCATTTCTTCATATGAAAATATAACTATAGTGAAACAATTGTTTTTCATATTGTTTTTTTTTGGATTTTACATCGGATACTTCATGAAGTTATTGTGAGAAAAATTATAAATAATTTGTTCATGTTACTTCATAATAATTTTAATATAAAATGAGACATATTTTGAGGAAATATTAAATTTTTGATATTTTAAAAATCATGTGGAAAACCACTTATCACGTCCTTTTATAAAAACATGACAAATGCATTTTAACATCAATTTTATATTAATCAATTTGATAAATTCATAAAAAAATCATAGAAAATCGCATAAAATACCATTGTAAATATTTTTTCCATTTCATTTATAATAAAAATGACAAGGAAAACAATTTAATACGTATGCTTTAAGAAATAATGTGATTAACATATAATCACATTAGTGCTCAATGAAATTATGTTATAAATCATTATAAAAAAAATATTAAATTAGTAATAAAATAACTATATGAAAAATAATTTTCTATAAATAAAAATCAATTAAAAGAAAATCCAATCTAGAATATTGAAAACCAAAAATAGATTAAAATAAGAAGAATATAGGAATATAGTATCATAAAATGAAGGAAATTTAACATTATAATTTGGAATTTAAAATTAAAAATTTATATTAAAAAACTACTAAAATATAATTAGAACAATGAAATAATCTACACATTATATTTTTATGTTTAGGATATCTTTTCAATTATAAACATAAGGGTCCTCAGAAAATAAAAAAATTATAAAGAAACTGTTGAACATGTACTTTGAATATTAATAATGAAAAAATAAATTAATGGGTTTTAGAAAAAATTAACCTTGTATATTTTTATAAATATATAAATTGAGATTATTTTGGCACTAAATTATAGAGCATATAATGCAGACTCCTTTAATACATTTTTATGATGACATTTCTATTTTATATAAAATTTTCAATTTGAAATAAAATTGTATGTACATCCAAAAAATATTCAGTAATATTAAAAGCGAAGTCACCTTTGATATTATAAATGATATCTATGAAATATTCATTATTATTATGTATCAAAATTTATCCCATGCTCTATCTTAAAAATATGTGTATAAAATGATTTTTTTTAATAATATATACATCTAAAAAATATAAAAAATTGCATGTTTAATTAAATATTAAAAATATACGACATGTCACCATAGAATGATCAGAGGTGGTATGTTGTATTCATTGTTTTAAAAAACACCCAACATTTAATGGACACTTGAATAAAAAATAATATAATTTCAATTGAAATTTATTATAGTGGTGTAACTCTTTATGATATATATTTTCCACAATCTTGAATTGGACACATCCAACTATAAATTACAGTATTTTGAAATATTCATTTAATATAAGTTGTTCATTCTCAGTCACTCAATGGAATATTTATATTTTTAATAAATTATGATTCAATAGATATATATACTAATATTTTAACATAATATATTGAAATTGTATAAATATTTCTAATAAAAATAATATATAATTATTTATTTTCAATTTATTAAAATAATTGTAATATATATAATAATTGGATTACATAGACAATACCTGTGTAGTGTTAATGCCCAACTCATATACAATTATATGTTTCATGTTATCTTTATTCAAAATCACCACAGTCCTTGCATGCCCATAAATGATAGAATCCACTATAATATCAACAATTTTCAAACAAAAATATAGTATATTCCATTAAATGATCTAGTCCATATGTTATTTCATATGATGTCATAACATCGTATAATAGTTTTTCTGTGCACTTTGACATTATCATTATAAAATTATTATAAAGAATAAATATTCATATTTAAAAAATATGTTTAAATATTATAAACCTAATATGAAATAATTTATACATAACTCAATGATAATTTAACAAATAATTCTCAGATGGACTAAAATCAAAATGGTGGCTACATTGTCCAACAGTTTTGACCTAATATCTATGAATTTGTATTCTTTCAAATCTATCTATAATATATTGTACTATTATAATAACAGTCTTTATATGTATCAGTTCTCGATCAAAAAATATCCCTAGTATATTTTACAATCTCCTATGAATAATGATTATGTTAGAGATACTCAACATATAACTAAAAATAAATGGGATTATATTAAGTATGATGTGTAGGAGTTGGATAAGTATAAGGAAGATAAGGACTGTTATATGTACAAGGATAGGGAGAAGTGGGATTAATATCCAGAAATTGTATTTTCATTCCTGTAAAAATCTACTGTATTGAATATCTAATCATTTATTCCATCATTTAACACAAAACCTAATATTTTCTTGTAAATATTTGGTTTATTTTTAGAAAAATATATTATTAAAAAATCATCACAATGAAAACAATTCATTTTTTTGCAAAGACGATCCAGGAATACTCACAAACAATTCGGTGGTTTCGGATTTTCCAATGTAATAGCCAAAATACCCTTCATAACCTAAAATATTTTCCTCCCCTATGTTCTCTAAACATATATGGATTATTTTATAGAATATTTGAAAATATATAGATTGAACAAAAATATATAAATAATTTATTTAATGTAAATAAAATATATAAATGAAATAAATTATCTCAATACTCAGAGTATAACCCTCAATTATTCTTTAACATATATTCTTTTTTTTTTCATTTAGTCCATCTTCATTTTTTTGTTTATACAGTGGGCGGGTAGTACCTGTACAAGGACCTAGCCTTAAACATTACATAATATTAAATTAAATGTCTAATTCACATTGAGGATTTTTTATGTTTATAGTTTTAGAGAATTAGGGAATAATATTTACATAACAACCTTAATATTAAATATAGTCAATTATACTCAGTATCCATTTTTTCATAAAATAAAAAAAAAATTGGAAAAAAGGGTTATGTATATTTCCATTTTTTAGACATCATGGCTTTTACTTGATCACATCCTTGACCCTTGTTAATTTTATGTCTTGTGGAAAACATTTCAAAAACATGGGATGAGCATAAAAATCCCAGTAAGGTATTTAATGTAACACCTGAAACTTTTAGGAGAAATATTTTGTTTTTATGTTATATAAATCATCAAAGGAATCTTTCGCTGCATGCAATCGCGACCTTCCTCGATAGCGTGTGTAGTACGCAATACTGACTTCCACTAAACAATGATATATTATTATAATATTATAAAATAGCCTTTATGAATAGTATTAACTGAATTTTAAATTTTACAACATTATTATTCATCTTACACATTTTCTTGAACATGTTAAGAGAACACACTAATTTTTTTTGGGTAAAATAATTATTTATAAAAAAATGTAGTTTTGCCGCCTTTTGATGGCGCACCCACATTAAACCTATTTTTCGACACATTTATAAGTTCAATTGGAAAAAATAAAATTCTTCTTTTGAATTATGATATAAAAATTTACTTTGGATAATAATTTGATATTTTTCTGATAACATTCATATTTTGATGAATAGTAAAAATACGCTAATTTTTAATTTAAAAAAACTTTTTTCATTGAGATAATTTATATGGTTAAATTATAATATTGAATGGTTTTAAAGTATATATATAATATATTTTTACCATTTAATATAATGTATGTCATTAGCATTAATTTCACATTGAATTCATAGGTAAAAACATTTCAATCTTTGGCAATGTTTTAACTTCTAAAACCAGTTTTCTTAACAACGAGATTTATTTTAAATTAATTACTGCAACTTATATGTTTTGAATTTTGAAAAATTCATTCCATATTCAGAATCAGTGGGTCCAAATTATGTTAATAGGATACTTTTTATTTTTTGGCATTATGAATAGTAACTACGGTAAATTTTATTTGACATAGTTAAAGGTAAATCAGGTAATTAAGGGTAAATATAAGATTATAAAATCACCCTAACACCTTTCAAAATCCTATTGGATGACTAAAAGTAGACCCATATCACCTAAGTGTCGGATTATATTCATTTAATATTCTTTTTTCCATGGAAATAATTTAATTATTATTAAAACCAAAGAATGTGACAACATGTCACTTTCTTAAATTTTATCAGTATAATAATTTTAATTTGGTGATAAACATATTGAAACATCGAACATTAATAGTATACAGAAATATAATACAATTATCTACATCATAGGAATTTATTTAGAATTTTTAGGGATTAAATAATTATCATTAATTATGACACAATAGTGATGTTGAAATTATTTTATTAATTAAAATATCAAATAAATGGTTTTAAAATATTAAAATAATTAATATATGCACTATTTCATGTGCTCCACTAATTTTCTAGATACATAAGACATTTTATTAATCTATTGAATCTTTTATTTTGAACATATCCTCTGTATATATTTTATTTAAATTCAAATAAATGAATAGTTTCAAAATTGACACTACTGTTATTTTATATAAATAACATATTATAAAATTGTTTAAAAACCACAAAATTATTTAAAAATTATAATTTAAAAGTTATATGGTCTAAAATTTCATAAAGTGTCAAATTATAGAAAATTCAAAACACATATGTAATTATTAATAATAATTTAAAATTTAGAATATTATTACCACAAATAAAATTAAATTGATAAATAAGGATAAATTTAGTTGGTAATGTTTAAAATAAATATCTAAAATGTCTAAATTTTATTGGTTGATGATATTACAACCCTATCTCATCTAATATTTGGATATGAGTCATTTTTTATGTTTTTAATTGGGTTTGGGATTTAATATAAACTAATATTTCTTATATTTCCATAGGTGCCCCTTTCCTCCCTTATAAAAGGGAACCTCCTCCCTCTCCTCGTCACACAAATTTGAGCCTTAAAGCTCGGCCAAACCCTACCCATTTCACTTACCCACTTCCCTAGAATCATCCTAGAGGTTCTGTTCTTCTTCAAAGACCAATCCTAGTGCCCTAAGAGGAGGTTAAGAAGAGGCGCGTCAAAAAGAGGTAATATCCGTTACTGATCCTTTCCAAATTCATTCTTATTCAACATCTTCTTCTTTAGTTGTTTCATTATGATGTAATATCATCAGTATCAATAATATAGTTATATTTTTTTATAAGTATGAAACAACCCTATTTCAACATCTATCCATCCTATGGAAAAATGAAATCACCGTGCATGCGTACATACGGAATACCATCTCCACGCCGTGGTGTAATCTATTTTCCCCCACCACCTTACTTGGATGGGTATAATGGTCTAAATAATTACTCTATATGATTATTGTTAAGTTATATTGATTCTAAAATAGTATACATACACTCCAATATAATTCCACGACCATGAGAACGATATCATCGCTCGTGCGTACATACGGAATATCGTCTCCACGATGTGATGTGATTTGTTCTACTTGATCTTCATTTCATAATGATTATATAAATGAATTTAATTAATAAATATGATATATAGTACATTAATACCATTTTGGAAATGATGTATCTATAACCTAAAGAGAAGAATAATAATTTATTCGACAAAACACGCATAAGAACAAATAGTTATAAACACCCGAATAACAAGCAGCAATGAAATATTACTACTAAGAAGCTAATAATATTACCATATATGATATCATAACAATAATTATGATTTTGGAATAATTCAATAACATTATTTAAATCAATATACAGGAGGTTCGGACACTTACGAGGCAAATCGGACCTAAGTTAAGGGAAATATCAAAATCTCATTTTTATCCGAGATTGATTATACTTTAGTATTTATTGGGGTGTATTTTATCATCCACATCCAGGTTTCCTCAATATATAATATTATTTCCATCCACCTACAATTGTTTAAATCCAATTTTACCCTTCAGTGAGTTTTTAGTAAAGGATATGAAAGGAATCTTTTGTCGTTTTTCGTATGAGGTACTTTTTGACTTTTCCAAAAAAAAGTACGAAGAATGTTTTTTAACTTATACGGCATGAATGGATTTTTAAAACATTATTTCCAATAAGATTCCCTTACATGTTTTCAAGTTTATTTTTAATCAACTCCTTTTAGTTTAGAATTTTACGACATCATAAGAAAGGAAAAGTGTTTTTGAAGGAGAAAGGATATTTTCTTCAAGTATGGAGTTTAAGTGTTTTATCAAAATTATTTTCCATCTAAGATAATAAAGGGTTCTGTTTCTATCCCTATTATTACATTGATTTGATAATGTTGTGATGGAATTATATTTATGAATTCCTTTATCTTATATGAATTATTTTATGATGTCACGATGTTTAAGATTCCCATTTTTATTACATGGGTTATGCAATGATGTATGATTTATGATTTTGTGGCACACATAAGAATGGTATAATTATGAGATGGGTGGGACATATATCTCCCTCCAATGCATTTTGTAAAGATTTTATATATCACTATATAGACATTGCTGGAATGGTAGGTTAAACCGGTTCAGTGAAACGGGACTGAAACCAGGAGTGAACTCGGTTCAGAAATGGACATTGTACACTAAGATAGTCTTGGCAATGAGCCTCGACTAATAAGAAATGATTCTCTATGTTTATGTGTGTATGAAACAATGTTTCATGTTTTATGTTATTATTATTGGGATTAAATTTCACTACTATGATTTATCCCATGTTATGAAATTATGATTTCTTTTGCAGGTTAAGATTTCCAAAAGTTATGTTCTTATGTATATGATGTGATTGATATTTCTTTTTTTTACCTTTACTGATCATTTGAGCTCACCCTTTTGTATGTTTTCTTTCCCCAGGTCAGGAAGATGGTTATTAAATAGGATATGCCAAAAAGAGACTCTAGATATGATGAAATAAATGGGAGGCAAAGTAGATGCTTTATGAACCAGTTGTTTATGTTTCCCAGTTTCAAAATACTCTATACCTATATTGTCCTTTCCTGGTTTTGTTATATGTTGTAATATGTGTGCTTAAATTATGATGTAATGAAAATGTATGTAAAGTATGGGTCGTTATCATTGGTATTAGGGGAAAGATATAGTCAACCATTGGAAACTAGGATGTGAAAGCCTTAGTAAGAATCCTAAGGATAAGTCTAAGAATAGAACTTAATCTTAGTGTTTTAGAAATAGCCCTGAATAACCTAGTATAAGACCTTAAGTGTGAAATTTTATTCTTAATTATGTGGTTTTCCGATTATAATTAGTGCTGCTCACACTATTGTTCTTGGTTTTAGTCAATGGCTGGAACCCGAAGGAACCGTGTTAATGCGAAATGCGATGGGCAATGCATTGATTGTCTCCCTGAGAAACCAAACGTTATGGGAGATAGAATGTAAAATATGGTAGCTATGCTCACAAAACTTTCTCAAGCTATAAATCATGCAGGAATTCCAAAGGAGCAATGGAAGGAGCAACATTCTGTTGAATCCTTTAGCAGACAGCGTCCACCTTCATTCAGTGGGTCTACTGATCCATTAGTTGCTGAACAATGGATTAGTACTACTGAAAAGATATTTTCAGGTCTTCAATGTTCTTATCATGATAAAGCCATCTTAGCAGTGTATCGTTTGGAAGGTGATGCTGATCAATGGTGGAATCTTATTTAGAATACGAGGAAAAGGGATGAAATTCAGTCCATGAAAAGGGACGAGTTCAAGAACTTATTTTTTTAATAAGTACTTCCCTCGTATTCTCTGAACAAAGATGGAGAAAGAGTTTCTTGAACTGAAGCAAATGGTTGATGAATCTGTTGGTACTAATGATGAATATTTTACAAGACTTGCAAGGTACGCTTCATGTATTATTATCCAACCTGAGAGTAAGATCGATCGATTCTTTAGTGGCTTAAAACAAAGCCTTTGAAGGGCGTTAGCCATACGGGACTTCAATAGCTATGTGGAAATCGTTCGATGTGCTCTCAAAGTCGAGATGGAGATTGGAGTAACCCATCAGTCATATGAGTTTGATAAGAAGAGGAAAATAGAATTCAAAGGAAAATCTAAAGAGCACACTGAAAAGAATATGAGCTTTCCCTTATGCTCAATGTGTGGAAAGAAACATGGAAGGAGTTGTCTTAAAGGGACAAGTAAATGTTTCAAATGTGGAATGGATGGTCATAGGGAATTTGAATGCCACAATGATGGGAAAAAGATGTCTAATGATGCCAACAATGGAAGGGATACAAAAAATGAACCTACTACACTTCAATGTTTCATGTTCAAGGAGATGGGGCATTATGCCAATCAATGCCCAAATCCAAGGGTTGATGATGGTGGTCAACGTCAACAAACTCGTAAGGCTAAAGACAAAGGAATGTCACATGCAATTTCTATCAGCGATGTGGAGTACGATAATGATGTGGTGAAAGGTAAACTTACCATCCAATCTAAAGTAGAAAATGTTTTATTTGATTCTGGATCCACCCACTCCTTTATTTCTGATGAATTTTCTATGGAAATCACTGTATTTCCTCAATAGTTAGATGTTGAGTTAGCTGTGACAAACCTTAATGGAACAATAGTCGCATCAAAAGTTTATAATTCTTCTCTGATTGAAGTCTGTTGGAATGTGCTTCCTGCAAATCTTCTGATCCTTCCTATAGTGGAATTAGATGTGATTCTTGGAATGGATTGGCTTTCTCTACATGGAACTCATATCAATTTCCAATGAAGGGAAGTCACATTTCATATTCCAGATCAATCTATGATCATTTATCGATGTAAGGATGAACATAACCTTCCAGTGGAAATTTATTCCTTTTTATGGGTATTGATTCCACTAAATAAAGGTTATTTATCTCAAATGGTTTGTGAGAAACTCGTGATTAAGAATATGCCCATTGTACGGGATTTTGATGATTTATTTCCGGAGGAATTACCGGGTCTCCCACCAAATCGTGAAGTTGATTTTCAATAGAACTCATACCAGGTGCTTTGCCTAATTCAAAGACACCTTATAGAATAGCCCCAATTGAGTTGGAGGAAATGAAGAAGCAACTCCAAGAGAATCTTGATAAGGGGTTCATACGCCCTAGTGCGTCACCTTGGGGAGCACCTGTTCTATTTTTTAAGAAGAAAGATGGATCAATGAGACTCTGCATCGATTATCGAGAACTTAAAAAGATCACTATCAAGAAAAAATATCCTCTCCCATGCATTGATGACTTATTTGTCCAACTACGAGGAGCTAAATACTTTTCCAAGATTGATCTTCGTTTAGGGTATCACCAATTAAGGGTCAAAAGGGATGATATACCAAAGACGGCTTTCCGTACAATGTATGGACACTATGAATTTATATTGATGCCATTTGGTCTTAATAATTCCCCTATTATCTTCATGGATCTGATGAAAATTGTCTTTAGAGACTATCTGGTTCAATTTGTGGTAGTCTTTATAGACGATATTCTTGTTTATTCAAAGAGCAAGGATGAACAAGAAGATCACTTGATAATTATATTGAAGACCCTGGGAAAAGAAAAGCTTTATGCCAAATTTACCAAGTGTGAATTTTGGATTCAAAGAGATTCATTTTTGGGTCACATAATCTCAGAAGAAGGGATATCTGTGGATCCAGAAAAAACAGAGGTTATCGAATGATTATCGAGACCAACAACAGTGACTAAGATCCATAGTTTTCTTGGTTTGGCTGGATATTATCAACGTTTTGTGAAAGATTTTTCACAATTATCTAATCCACTAACCATGTTGACTCCGAAAGGAGTTGTGTTTGTTTGGACGGAGGAATGTGAAGAGAATTTCAAGGAGTTGAAAAGAAGGTTATCCAGTGCACCTGTGCTCACACTGCCTTGTAGTGAAGAAAGGTTTGTGATCTACAGTGATGCATCCAAGAAGGGTTTGGGGTGTGTTCTTCTGCAAAATGATATGGTGATAGCTTATGAATCACGACAGTTGAAAATACATGAGAAAAATTACCAAACACATGATTTGGAGTTAGTTGCGGTAATCTTTGCATTAATGATTTGGAGGCATTACCTTTATGGTGAAAGGTGTGATATTTATACTGATCATAAAAGTTTAATGTATATTTTCACACAAAAGGAGCTGAAAATGAGCCAAAGAAGATGGTTGGAGCTGATTAAGGATTACGACTGCTCAATTCATTACCACCATGTGAAAGCAAACAAGGTGGAAGATGCATTAAGTCGACAAGACCATGCCAGTTTATCCATGATGAGGATCAGAAAAGATCCAATATTTATGGATTTACCAAGGATGGATCTTGGAATTATAATGAAAGGGGAAAAATCGTATCTTTCTCAAATGAATGTTCAACCATATATACATGTGAAGATTAAAGAGGCATAGAAAGAATATGTCGAGTTACAAATGAAGGTGAGAAATGTTCCTGAATACAACCTTGATTGTGATGGGATAATAAAGCTCAGGAATCAGGTTTGTGTTCCTCCCATCCCCGAATTAAATAAGGAGCTGCTAGATGAGGCTCATAGTTCTTCATTCTCTATTCATCCTGGAAGAACGAAGTTGTTTAGGGACCTGAAAGAGTACTTCTGGTGGGATGGAATGAAAAGAGATGTTGCTGAATATGTCTCTCGATGTTTGGTTTGTCAGCAAGTTAAAGCTGAGAGACAGAAGTCTAGGAGATTTTACAACCATTACCCATACCCGAATGGAATTTGGAAAACATCACTATGGACTTTGTCACCGGACTTCCTAAAACATCCAAATGTAATAATGCTTTCGGGGTCATAGTTTATCGTCTTACAAATTCTGCACACTTCATCGCTATTAGAGAGGATTTATCTCTAGATCATATTTCCAGGATATATGTAAAGGAAGTGGTAAGATTTCATGGAGTACCACTTTCTATTATATCTGATCGGGATTCGAGGTTTACCTCAATGTTCTGGCGAAGTCTTCAGCATACTCTGGATACAGAGTTGAGTTTCAGCACTTCTTATCATCCTCCGAATGACGGTCGGTCTAAGAGAACAATTCAAACTCTATAAGATATGTTGAGAGCTTGCTCTATGGATTTCAAAGGTGGTTGGGATCAACACCTACCATTGGTTGAATTTTCTTATAATAATAGCTTTCAATCATGTATTCAGATGGCTCCTTATGAAGCTCTCTATGGAAATAAATGCAGGACTCCAACTTGCTGGGATGAAGTTGGGGAAAGAATTCTATTAGGAACTTATATTGTTGATGAGATGGTATAAAAGGTTCGATCTATTCAATAACACATAAGAGTAGGTCAGAGTCGACAGAAAAGTTATGCCGACAACTGAAGAAAAGACATAGAGTTGGAAGTGGGTGATAAAGTGTTCTTAAAAATATCTCCTGGGAAGAGGGTCATGAGTTTTGGAAAGAAGGGGAAGTTGTGCCCTAGATATATCGGTCCATTCAAAATACTGGATCGTGTTGGGAAGGCAGCTTACCGATTGGCGCTTCCACCGAATCTCTCTCAAGTTCACTATGTGTTCCTTGTATCTCTCCTGAGAATGTACATACATGATCCTTCACATTTACTCAGCCCAGAAGTTGTACCAATCGAGCAAGATCATTCTTATTAAGAACAACCGATAGAGATTCTGGATCGTAGTGAAAGTTTTATGGAGAAACCACCATTTAGAAGAAGCTACATTGGAGCTTGAGGATATGATGAGGGAGAGGTATCCTCATCTGTTTGTTATAAAGTGACGAATTTTGAGGGAGAAATTCATTTTAAGGGGGGTAGAATGTAACATCTGAGACATTTATGAGAAATATTTTGTTTTTATGTTATATAAATCATCATAGGAATCTTTCGCTGCACGCAATTTCAACCTTCCTCGATAGCGTGTGTAGTACGTAATACCGAGTTCCACTAAACAACGATATATTATTATAATATTATAAACTAGCCGTTATGAATAGTATTAACTGAATTTTAAATTTTACAGCATTATTATTCATCTTACACATTTTCTAGAACATGGTAAGAGAAAAAAAATAATTTTTTGGGGTAAAATAATTATTTATCAAAAAATGCAGTTTTTCCGCCTTTTGATGGCGCACCCACATTAAATATAGTTTTTGACACATTTATAAGTTGAATTTTAAAAAATAAAATTCTTCTCTTGAATCAGGATATAAAAATTTTCTTTGGATAATTTTTTGATATTTTTCTGATAACTTTCATATTATGATGAATAGTAAAAATACGCTAATTTTTAATTAAAAACAACTTTTTTCAATGAGATAATTTATATGGTTAAATTATAATATTTAATGTTTATAATGTATAGATATAATATATTTTTATAATTTAATATAATATATGTCACTATCATTAATTTCACATTGAATTCATAGGTAAAAACATTTCAATCTTTGGCAATGATTAACTTCTAAAACCCATTTTTTTAACAACGAGATTTATTTTAAATTAATTACTGCAACTTATATGTTTTGAATTTTGAAAAATGGATTCCATATTTAGAATAAGTGGGTCCAAATTATGTTAATAGGCTAATTTTTATTTTTGGGCATTATGAATAGTAACTACGGTAAATTTTATTTACCATAGTTAAAGGTAAATCAATTAATTAACGGTAAATATAAGATTATAAAATTACCCTAACACCTGCCAAAATCCTATTTGATGACTAAAAGACGACCCATTTCACCTAAGGGTCAGATTAGATTCATTTAATAGACAATTTTCCATGAAAATATTTTAATTATTATTAAAACCAAAGAATGTTACAACATGTCACTTTCTTAAATCTTATAAGTATAATAATTTTGATTTGGTGACAAACTTAATGAACCTTCGAACGTGAATAGTATCCAGAAATATAATAAAATTATCTACATAATAGGAATTTATTTATAATTTTTAGGGATGAAATAATTATCATTAATTATGACACAATAGTGATGTTGAAATTATTTTATTAATTAAAATATCAAATAAATGGTTTTAAAATATTAAAATAATTATTATATGAACTATTTAATTTTCCCCACAAATTTTATAGATACATATAACATTATATTAATCTATTAAAGCTTTTACTTTGAACATATCCTCTGTATATATTTTATTTAAATTCCAATAAATGAATAGTGTCAAAATTGACACTATTGTTATTTTATAAAAATAACATATTATAAAATTGATTAAAAATCACAAATTTTTTTAAAAATAATAAATTGAAATTTATATGGTCGAAAATGTCCTAAAGTGTCAAATAATGGAAAATTCACAACACATATGTAATTATTAATAATAATCTAAAATTTAGAATATTATTACCACAAATAAAATTAAATTGATAAATAAGGATAAATCAAGTTTGTAGTGTTTAAAATAAATTTATAAAATGTCTAAATTTTATTTATTGATCATATTACAACCCTATCTCATCTAAGTTTTGTATATGAGTCATTTTGGTTGTTTTTAAGTGGGGTTGGGTTTTAATATAAACTAATATTTCTTATATTTCCAAAGGTGCCCCTCTCCTCCCTTATAAAAGGGAACCTCATCCCTCTCCTCCCCACACAAATTTGAGCCTTCAAGAATGGCCAAACCCGTCCCATTTCACTTCCCCACTTCCCTAGAATCATCCTAGATATAAGGCCCCGGCCTTAAACCTTACTTAATAATGAATTGAACGAATAATTCACGTTGAGGATCTTTTTAGGTTTAGAGTTTTCGAGAATTAGAACATAACTATTACATCTCAAAATATTACAAAGTAGTCACTTCTACTAAGTTTCCATAATAAAAAAACTCTTAAAAGAAACATGTCTAGTTCCATGTTTTATATAGCATGACATTCCCTTGATTCCACCCTTGACCTTATTCCACATTAAGTCCTGTGAAAAACATTTCAAAAAAAACTTGGGGTGAGCATAAAAAGCTCAGTAAGGGATACACAAAGAATGAAAACTGTTAGTTTTTCAAACATCATGTAAACCATGTATACTCTATCAAAGTAATACCTTCACCTTCATGAAGTAGTAAAAACTCTTCACTGAATAAAGTATCATTACTTAACTTTTTGTAACCAAAGGATTACCATAAAACCCATATAAAGAACACTAACATATATAAAGGTAACTTGGGACATAAACATACTTAAGTGGAATAACCATACGGTCGACTTCCACACATATAACTTAAATGGAATAGCCATACGGCCAATTTCCATACATACTTAATGGAATAGCCATACGGCTGACTTCCATACCCAATGCATTGGAGGTTATAACGTAACCACCCATCCTGGTATTCACGGCACCACCCGTCATATGGTTTATAATGTAACCACCCATTAAAATGTCCAAGTACCGGTATAAAATCATAAAACATAAAACCAATATAAAGGAATGATAACATTTCCACATTTCAATCACAATATATCATAAATATATTGACATAATAGAATCCTTTTTCAAAACCATTTTCAATACCAAAATACATAAAAGAGTATATGGTATTTATTTTATTCTAAAAACATTACATCTTGTTGAGAAAGCCAAAGACCAAATAATACTCGCGGCGCCGGAAAAGGTCGTTTTCACCGCGTACGTTAAAAAAAACATTCTTTTTTTTTCGTTTAGTAAAATGATTCGTAGAAAAATATTCCTTTTGTATAAAAGTAAAAGTCAAATAGGTTTATACAGCGTATAAAAGAAAGTTGTGTATAAAACAAAATATGCCTCATTGAAAGAAGATTGAGACGAAGTCCCTTACCTCGAGTCCGACGTGACTCGATCGTTCTTTAACGTCCTGAATAATAAATTGGAGCTAATTTATACTTGATTAAGAACCTTTTTAAAGTTAATTATTCCTTTTATATCACTTATTTCCATGTTATAATCATTATGTATCCATTTAAGTTAATAATGTTTGTTTTGTCAATATTTGGTTCTTAAGTCGAAAGTGGACTTCTTACAATTACATGTTGTTCGTGTGGTCAAAGGTTCTTTATATCCAGAATGAAATTCCCGATTTGGATATAATATGTATCATATATATATAGCATTTACATGTATTTATAATATTACATAATCATTTAGAGGTAAGAAATGAAATGCACCGTTCATGGAGACGGTAAGCCGTACGTACGCATGAATGCTACTTTCATTTCTTTGTCATATTAATGGAATTAAAACTAAATGAGAGGTATGTATATTTTAATTCTAGAATTATATTCATCATTTAGATATATCATTAATTATATATATCTATTTTATAAATGTACTTTTAATAGTACATTACATTTGGGGATAAGAAATGAAATGCACCGTTCATGGAGACGGTAAGCTGTACCTACGCATGAACGCTACTTTCATTTCTATCTCATAATTTAATAGAAATTAATAATAATTATATAGAGGTATATTATAATTCCAGTATAAAATCATATATAATAACTTTAAATCCATCCTTTACACGTCCCACATATGGCATTAACGAATCACATCACTTTGAGGGGGCGGTAGTCCGCACTTCCTTAAATGAAGATATCGTGTTTACCCATAATGGAAACCATAAAGGTATGCCAAAAATGAAAAATACAGAAGCTTAAATAAAAAATAAACATATTATATATCATATATAAAAATAGTGACATCATAATGGCCACCTTTGAAGTTGTTAAATGAGTATTGAACAATCATCGTTTCGGGAGGCAGAATTTCACCATCCACGGAAACCGTATGTTATTTAACCACTTGATGTATGTGAAGGTGTAGCTCGAATAAATCTTATAACAACAACCTAGTATATTGAAGATACTGGTTTTGTTACAAAAGAAGTAAATAAAAAGAGTTTAGGGGGTTGGAGAAACAAAATAAAACAAATGAACATGAGAGAAATGAAGTACCTTTAAAAGTGTAACTCCTTTTGATTTGAGCCTAAAGGATTCCTTTGAAAAGATTATGCCCAAATGGAATCCTATAGGATGAGGAGAGGGATATTGAGAGAGTAAATGGGAAGGGTTTGGCCGAGCCAAAGTCCTGAGGAGTGTGTGAAATGAGGTAGGGGTGGGGGCCTTTTATAAGAGGAGAGGAGGGGCACTTTTGGAAAGTAAAGAAATATTACTTTATTTGAAAATGTTTTTCGGTTTTAAAAGGTCCCACATTGATATAATTAGTGGATAAGGTGATAAGGGTTATAAATACACTCATCCAATTAGTTTTGGACATATGTAGTTCATAGATTTTACATTATCTTTCCATTTTATTTAAATCGTCAAATAATGATGTCATCACTTCATCATTATTATGTCATAAATAATTTACTTTATATAATGCCTAAAAATTATAAAAAAACTACTATGATGTAGGAAATCTTTTTATCTTTCCAATGACTATTTATAATCAAAAATCTGATCTTTATAACCCCATGTAAAAATTGTTTTAGTAAAACATATCATGTTTGTGTCATTTTTACTTTTACATTAAATAAAAAGTTATTTATGTCATTTCCCAACCAAAGTGTCTCCATGGGGTCCCCAAGTTGACCCATGGCTTGTATTGGTCGTCCATGAAACAACCAATGATGGTAGGACATGTTTCAAGCTCATCTTATTTTATTAAAGTATTATTTTTACCTTAAACTACACTAATTACCACTAATCGCGATTAAGAACTTAATAAGTTACTATTCACCAAAAAATTATTATAATCTCATTGAACCAAATTTTACTTCTTAATGACAACCATGTATGTCGGATTTTTTAAATTCAAAACACAATGATGGCAAAATTTCATTTAAACGGAAAATCAGTCTTTATAAGTACCACTTAGTGGTTTCACTATTCATCAAAAATTGAAGTTTTTCAAAAAATTACCAAAAATTCACCCTAAGCTATATTTGATATCCCGAATTCAAAAATGAAGTCTATTTTACAAAATTAAAAACATATAAGTCACATTAATTAATTTAATAATTAATTCCCGATGTCAGAGAAAATAGCGTGTTTTTATGAAACAATAAGTATCAAAAGATTGACATTAGTTTAAGTCCAATTTCAAAGTGAAATTGATTCCAATGACGACCATTGTATTAAATGGTAAAAATATATTCATATTACACATTAAGACCAATTAAAAAGATAATCTAATCATATAAATAAATTAGATTAAAAAGCAGTTTTGATGTAAAATGCAGTATTTTTCACTATTCATTAAAAAATGATCATTGTCAGAAAAATACAAAAAATTCACACAAAGAAAATTTTGATGTCCCAATCATAAAGAATAAGTTTATTTTGACAAACATAGTTTATAAAATTTTCAAAAGATATATTTAAAAAGGGGTTTCCATCATAAGGCAGTAAAACAATCTTTTAAGAATATTAGTGTATTCTATGCTTAAGATTGGATTTATTTTCATTTTAAGCCTCTAAAACACTATCTTAATCATTAATAGACATAGATAAAAATATCTATTATTCATTAATTACATGGGATGTTACATCCTTCCCCCCTTTAGAAAATTGTGTCCCCACAATTTATTTACTAATCGAATAAATGGGGGTACTAATCCCTCATTGCATTTTCAGATTCCCATGTTGCCTCTTCAATCATGTGGTTTTTCCACAAAACCTTTACCTGGTGAATCACCCTATTCCGTAACACTTGCTCCCTATGGTAAAGAATCTGGACCGGTTGTTCCTCATAAGATAGGATCTCTTCCAGCTGAACTACCTCTGGACTCAAAACATGAGATGGATCTGGCATATACTTTCTGAACCTCGAAACGTGAAAAACATTGTGTACCTGAGATAAAATAGGAGGTAAAACCACTCGGTATGCAACTTATCCAACTTTCTCCAGAATTTCGTATGGTCCAACGAACCTTGGACTCAACTTTCCTTTCTTACCAAATCTCATCACACTTTTCCAAGGAGAAACCTTAAGAAAAACATGATCACCTACCTCGAAAGATAGATCCTTCCTCCGGTTATCCACATAACTCTTCTTCCTGCTCTGAGCTGTTCTCATGTGCTTCTGAATCAACTAAACTTTTTCTGCCATCTCTTCTACCAATTCTGGTCCCATCAACTTCCTTTCACCCACATCATCCCAGAAAGCTGGATTTCGACACCTCTTCCCGTATAATGCCTGAAATGGTGCCATCTGTATACTGGAATGAAAACTGTTATTATATGAAAATTCAACCAAAGAAATATGTTGGTCCCAACTTCCCTGATAATCCATAGAACAATCTCGTAGCATATACTCCAATGTATGAATTGTTCGTTCTGACTGCCCATCTGATTGAGGATGAAAAGCTGTACTAAAATTTGATTCAGTACCCAACGACTTCTGAAGGCCTTTCCAAAAGTTAGAAGTAAACCTGGGATCACGATCCGATAAAATGGAGAGAGGAACTCCATGTAACCTGACTATCTCTTTAAGATACAAACGGGAAAGTTGATCTAGGGAAAAAGTATCTCGTATAGCAAGGAAATGAGCAGATTTAGTCAAGCAATCAACAATAACCCAGATTTCATTATTACCTCGAGATGTCTTCAGTAATCCAACAACAAAGTCCATGGATATATTCTCCCATTTCCACTCTCGCATTGATAAAGGCTGATGCATCCCTTTCGGTAACTGCCGCTCTACTTTAACCTGTTGACATGTCAAACACATCAAAGTAAAATCAGCATTGTCTCTTTTCAATCCATCCCACCAGTAAAACTCTCGCAGATCTCTGTACATCTTAGTACTGCCAGGATGAACTGAAAACGGGGAACTATGAGCCTCACATAACAACTCATTCTTCAACTGTGAATCACAAGGCACACATAACCTCTTCCCAAACCTCAAAACACAATCACAAACTTATCCAAGAACTCATGGAAAATTTTATTCATAAGGTCCATGAATATAGCAGGTGCATTGGTTAACCTAAAAGGAATAACTACAAATTCATAATGGCCATATCTAGTACGGAACGCAGTCTTCGGAATGTCTTCTTCTTTTACTTTCAACTGATGGTACCCTGACCTCAAGTCAATCTTCAAAAAATACTGTGCTACCTGGAGATGATACCACTTCATTCGATGGCCCAACATCTGCTAAAGTTGTTGCAAAGGATTTCACTACCCCTTTCTGCTTGTAGTCTGTATGCATTCCCCCATTTGAGTTCTTCGTTGGACACTCGTTTGCATAATGACCCATTTCATTACGCTTAAAACATCTTACCGTTGGCTTTTCATTTCCTGGTTGATCATCTTTCTTACAGTTACAAGCAATATGACCAGACTTACCACACCGAAAGCACTTACCAAAGTTGGATAAACATTCTCCAGGATGCATTTTACCACACTTCTCATAGGATGGATATTTGTTTTTCTTACCTCCTTGCTTCTTTTATGAATTCTTCCCCTTTGCCTTCCAACTAGACCTCTTATTCTGTTGTTTTTCATAGAACACCTGATCATCAGAAAACTAAATTTCCACCATCTCCCCACATCGAACAAGTTTTTCATAACTTTTGAACTCATGAGAAGCTAAAGCCCTTCGATACTTTGGCTTTAACCTTTAGTAAAAATGGTTTATTTTACTATAAAAATCTCGTATGAAGTTTGGAGCATACCTTGCCAATCGAGTGAAGTTTTCTTCATAAGTAGCCAGTGAATCATCCTCCTGCCTCAATTATAGGAACTGTTTTTCCATCCTAAGACGAACCACCTTAGGAAAATATTTCTCAAAAAACATACCTTTGAATTCGTCCCAGTGAAGATCCTCAATCTCATCACTATCCCTTATATTTTTCACCATCAACCACCACTGATCAGCTTCACCTTCAAAATGGTAAACAACAAGACTAACCTTCTGATGTTCTGAACACCCCATGACATCAAAAATCTTTTCCAGTGCTTTAATCCACCCTTCAGCTAGCACAGGGTCAGATGATCCTCTTAATGATGGTGGATGTTGCCTCATGAAATGTTCCACCACTGACATGTTCCTCTGCGGTTGATCTGGCTGATCTGGTTCATGGAAACCACTACCATTTATAGCCTGAGTCAACTGTGACATTACTACAACAAACTGTTCAGTTCCAATTCCGACCATCTCAGGATGCTGATTCGGAAGGTTATTTCCTTCTGTATGCCTTCCTAGCACTGCTTCCCAGTTTCCTCTGCGGAAAACCATTCTAAACCAACATGTCTTAGATAAAGCAACATGGTAATCTTCAAATGATATATCATTTCAATTTTTTTTGGATAATAATTTAATAGAATTCTAACTCCTAATGTTATCTAAACCGACCTCTGATACCAACTATAAGGCCCCGGCCTTAAACCTTAATTAATATTGAATTAAATGAATAATTCACGTTGAGGATATTTTCAGGTTTAGAGTTTTAGAGAATTAGAACATAACTATTACATCTCAAAATATTACAAAGTAGTCACTTCTACTAAGTTTCCATAATAATAAAAACTCTTAAAAGAAACATGTCTAGTTCCATGTTTTATATAGCATGACATTCCCTTGATTCCACCCCTGACCTTATTCCACATTAAGTCCTGTGAAAAAAATTTCAAAAAAAAACTTTGGGTGAGCATAAAAAGCTCATTAAGGGATACACAAAGAATGAAAACTGTTAGTTTTTCAAACATCAAGTAAACCATTTATACTCTATCAAAGTAATACCTTCACCTTCATGAAGTAGTAAAAAATCTTCACTGAATAAAGTATCATTACATACCTTTTTGTAACCAAAGGATTACCATAAAACCCATATAATGAACACATAACATATATAAAGGTAACTTGGGAAATAAACATACTTAAGTGGAATAACCATACGATCGACTTCCACACATATCAATTAAATGGAATAACAATACGGCCAATTTCCATACATACTTAATTGAATAGCCATACGACAGACTTCTATACCCAATGCATCGGAGGTTATAACGTAACCTCCCGTCCTGGTATTCATGGCACCACCCGTCATATGGTTTATAACGTAACCACCAGTTAAAATGTCCAAGTACCAGTATAAAATCATAAAACATAAAACCAATATAAAGGAATGATAACATTTCCACATTTCAATCACAATATATCATAAATATATTGACATAATAGAATCCTTTTTCAAAACCATTTTCAATACCAAAATACATAAAAGAGTATATGGTATTTATTTTATTCTAAAAACATTACAGCTTGTTGAGAAAGCCAAAGACCAAATAATACTCGCGGCAGCGGAAAAGGTCGTTGTCACTGCGTACGTTAAAAAAACATTCATTTTTGTCGTTTAGTAAAACGCTTCGTAGAAAAATATTCCTTTTGTATAAAAGTAAAATTAAAAGGGGTTTATACACCGTATAAAAGAAAGTTGTGTATAAAACGAAATATGCCTCAATGAAAGGAGATTGAGACTAAGTCCCTTACCTCGGGTCCGACTTGACTCGATCGTTCTTTAACGTCCTGAATAATAAACTTGAGTTAATTTATACTTGATTAAGAACCTTTTTAAAGTTCATTATTCCTTTTATATCACTTATTGCAATGTTATAAACATTATGTAACCATTTAAGTTAATAATGATTGTTTTGTCAATATTTGGTTCTTAAGTCGAAAGTGGACTTCTTACAATTACATGTTGTTCATGTGGTCAAAGGTTCTATATATCCAGAATGAAATTCCCGATTTGGATATAATATTTATCATATATATCCAGCATTTACATGTATTTATAATATTAAATAATCATTTAGAGGTAAGAAATGAAATGCACCGTTCATGGAGACGGTAAGCCGTACGTACGCATGAACGCTACTTTCATTTCTTTGTCATATTAATGGAATTAAAACTAAATGAGAGGTATGTATATTTGAATTCTAGAATTATATTCATCATTTAGATATATCATTAATTATATATATCTAGTATATACATTTACTATTAATAGTACATTACATTTGGGGATAAGAAATGAAATGCACCGTTCATGGAGAAGGTAAGCCGTACGTACGCATGAACGCTACTTTCATTTCTATCTCATACTTTTATAGAAAGTAATAATAATTATATAGAGGTATATTATAATTCTAGTATAAAATCATATATAATAACTTTAAATCCATCCTTTACACATCCCACATATGGCATTAACGAATCACATCACTTTGAGGGGGTGGTAGTCCGCACTTCCTTAAATGAAGATATCGTGTTTACCCATAATGGAAACCATAATGGTATGCCCAAAATGAAAAATACAGAAGCTTAAAGAAAAAATAAACATTTTATATATCATATATAAAAATAGTGACATCATAATGGCCACATTTGAAGGTGTTAAATGAGTATTGAACAATCATCGTTTCGGGAGGCAGAATTTATCCATCCACGGAAACCGTATGTTCTTTAACCATTTGATGTAGTTGTGTGAGAGTTTAGCTAGAATAAATCTTATAAAAACATCCTAGTATATTTGAGATACTGGTGTTGTTACAAAAGAAGTAAATAAAAAGAGTTTAGGGGGTTGGGGAAACAAAATAAAACAAATGAACATGAGAGAAATGAATTACCTTTAAAAGTGTAACTCCTTTTGATTTGAGCCTAAAGGCTTCCTTTTAAAGGATTATTCCCAAAGGGAATCCTCTAGGATGAGGAGAGGGATATTGAGAGATTAAATGGGCAGGGTTTGGTTGAGCCAAAGGCTTGAGGAGTGTGTGAAATGAGGTAGGGGTGAGGGCCTTTTATAAGAGGAGAGGAGGGGCACTTTTGGAAAGTAAAAAAATATTACTTTATTTGAAAATGTGTTTCGGTTTTAAAAGGTCCCACATTGATATAATTCGTGGATAAGGTGATAAGGGTTCGAAATCCACTCATCCAATTGGTTTTGGACATGTGTAGTTCATAGATTTTACATTATCTTTCCATTTTATTTAAATCATCAAATAATGATGTCATCGCTGCATCATTATTATGTCATAAATAATTTAATTTATTTAGTGTCTAAAAATTATAAAACAAATACTATGATGTATTAAATCTTTTTATCTATCCAATGACTATTTATAATAAAAAATCGGATCTTTATAACCCCATTTAAAAATTGTTTTAGTAAAACATATCATGTTTGTGTCATTTTTACTTTTACATTAAATAAAAAGTTATTTATGTCATTTCCCAACCAAAGTGTCTCCATTAACGATCCTTTCCAAATTCATTATTCTTCAACATATTCGTATTTAGTTGTTTAATTATGAAGTAATAACATCAGTATCACTAATATACTGATATGTTATTATAAGTATGAAACAACCCTATTTCATCATCTATCCATCCTATGGAAAAACGAAATCACCGTGCATGCGTACGTACAGAATACCGTCTCCACGCCATGGTGTAATCTATTTCCCCCCCACCACCTTACTTGGATGGGTATAATTGTGTAAATAATTACTATATATGATTATTTTAATTTGAATTTGATTCTTAAATAGTATACATACACTCCAACACAATTCCCCGATCATGGGAAAGATATCATCGCTCGTGCGTACGTACGGAATACCGTCTCCACGATGTGATGCGATTCGTTATACATGATCATAATTGCATAATGATTATATAAATGAATTTAATGAATAAATATGATATATATAACATTAATACCAATATAAAAATGATGTATCTATAACCTAAAGAGAAGAATAAGAATTCATTCGACAAAACATGCATAAGAACAAAAAGTTATAAACATCTGAATAACAAGTAGCAATGAAATATTACTACTAAGAAGCTAAGAATATGACCATATATGATATAATAACAACAATTATGATTCATAAATAAGTCAATAACATTATTTATATCATTATATCAGAGGTTCAGACACTTACGAGGCAAATCAGACCTAATGTAAGGGAAATATCGCAATCTTATTTTTATCCACGATTGTTTATACTTTAGTATTTACTGGGGTGTATTTTATCATTCACATCCATGTTTCCTCAATATGTAATGTTATTTCCATCCACCTACAATTTTTTAAATCCAATTTTACCCATCAGTGAATTTTTAGTAAATAATATGAAAGGAATCTTTTGTCGTTTTTTCATACGAGGTACTTTTTGACTTTTCCGACAAAAGTACGAAGAATGTTTTTTTAACTAATACGGAATGAATGGATTTTTAAATCATTACTTCCATGAAGAGTACTTTACAAGTTTTCATGTTTATTTTTAATCAACTACTTTTAGTTTAGAATTGTACGACATGTTAAGAAAGGAAAAGTGTTTTTGAAGTAGAAAGGATATTTTCCTCAAGAATGGAGTTCAAGTGTTATATCAAAATTATTTTCCATCTAAGATAATAAAGGGTTCTGTTTCTATCCCTATTATTACATTGATTTGATTATGTTGTGATGGAATTATATTTATGAATTCCTTTGTCTTATATGAATTGTTTTATGATGTCATGATGATTATGATTCCCATTTTTATTACATGGGTTATGCAATGATGTATGATTTATGATTTTGTGGCACACAGAAGAATGGTATCATTATGAGATGGGTGAGACCTATATCTCCCTCTAAAGCATTTTGTAAAGATTTTATATCTCAAGAGATAGACATGGCTGGAACGGTAGGTTAAACTGGTTCAGTGAAACAGGACTGAAACAAGGAGTGAACTCGGTTCTGAAATGGACTTTGTCCACTAAGATAGTCTTGGCAATGAGCCTCGACTAATAATAAATGATTCTCTATGATTATGTGTGTATTCCAAAAAGATTAATGTTTTATGTTATGATTATTGGGATTATATTTCACTACTATGATTAATCCCATGTTATGAAATTATGATTTCTTTTACAGGTTAGGATTTCCAAAAGTTATGTTCTTAAGTATATGATGTGATTGATATTTCTTTTGTTTACCCTTACGGAGAATTTGAGATCACCATTTTATATGTTTTTTTCCCAGGTCATGAAAATGATATTAAGTAGGATATTCCAAAAAGGGACTCTAGATATGATAAAAAAAATGGGAGGCAAAGTTGATGCTTTATGAACCAATTGTTTATGTTTCCCTGTTTCTAAAGACTCTATACCTATACAGTCCTTTCCTAGTTTTGTTATATGTTTTCATAAGTGTGCTTAAATTATAAAGTAATGACAATGTATATAAAGTATGGGTCGTTATATTTAAAATACAAAATTAAAACATTATCACATAAATAAATAAAAAACAATGATACTATACTTTTCAATTCTAACATACATCATTAAATAATAATATTTATGATTAAAAATAGAAAACATAAATCAAAACGCTTTCTTCTAGAATCTATATCATACTTACATTGTAGTTATCATATCTACATAGGTAGTTACATTTGGAATATCCCTCATAATAATTTACCTAAATCTATTTGGAGAAACATTCTCCATTACCTTCATCATGCTAACCAATGCATTGGAGAGCTATCTCGGGCTCACCAACCATATGATCATCACTGAACCACTCATTTATGAAATCAATGCCAAAGAACCATAACATTTTCATAACACCAAAAATAAACATAAAGGAAATATAACATTTCAACATTATAATCACAATTTATTATATAAATATATTAAAATAAAAAATCAATTATCAAAATTATATCTAATACCAAAATACGTATAATAGTGTTTGGTGTTTATTTTACTTTTAAAAACATTTTTGCTTGTTAAGGAATCCAATGATCAAATAATACTCACAGTAGGGAAAAGGTTGTTGTCACCGCGTACTTTAAAAAGAAAAATTATTTTTATTTAGTTTTGTAAATAAACATATAGGAAATGATTCATTTTGAATGAAATGAAAAGTAAAAGGTATTTATACACCGTATAAATGAATGTTGATAATAAAATACAATATGCCTCAATTATAGGTGATTGAGATGATATCCCTTACCTCATGTCCGACTTGACACATTTGTTCTTTAATCTCCTGAATAATAAACAAATGTAAATTTATACTTGGTAAGGATCATTTTTAAAGTTTATTATTCTTTATATATCACTTATTACTATGTTATAAACATTATGTAATAATTTATGTTTATAATGTTCATTTTGTTAATATTTGGTACATGAGTTAAAAAATGAACACCATATATTTACCTGTTGTTCATGTGGTCAAATATCTATTATAAGCATAAATTTTTTCTGATTGAGATATCATATATATCATATATATAAATTATATGATTTTATTTATAATAGTATATAACATTTGGATATAAGAAATGAAATGCACTGTTCATGGTGATGGTAATCCATACATACTCATGAACGCTACTTCCATTTCTATTTCAATTTTTAAGGGAAATAAAACATAATGATAAATAGGTATAATATAATGTCATATAATATAATATATAATATCATTAACTCTATTCTTTATGAATCACACATAAGGAATTAACAAGTGAAATCACTTTGAGGGGGCGGTACTCCGCATATCTGAAAATAATATTATCGCATCTAACCAATATGAAAACAATAAATAAATGCTATAAATGACAAATAAAGAGGAATAATGAATAATTAATCATATTATATATCATATATAAATATATTTCCATCATAATGGCCACCATGAGAGGTAGTAGGAGTTAATTGAATAATCCTCGTTTTGCGAGGCGTTAGTTTTCCATCCACAGAAACATTATGTTCTTTACACGTCAGATAGAGGTGTGTGTATGTTTAGATCGAATCCAACTTAAAAAAACATTATAGTTTTTTGAGGATACTTATTATGTTATAAAATAATGGAATTAAAATATTTTAGGGTGTTGGAGAAATAAAATAAAAAATAACAATTTAAGGGAAAACATAACTTTTAAATTGGGTAACTCCATTTGGTTTCAACCCAAAGAATTTCATGAAGTGATTTCTGTCTAAGGTAAGGCTTCTAGGATGAAGGTTTGGATATTTGTAGTTGATAAGTGTGAGAAATGGGTTAGAATTTATGGATTTTTATAAGGGACAAAAGGGTATCTTTAGGAATGTTTGAAATAATTATTTTATTATAACCTCATCTTCTGTTTCAAAATGTCAATTAATCATTAATGTCGAAGTTAAGATGACTAATTGTATAAATAAAATCATCCAATATGAATTGGATAGGTTATTTATATTTTATTTATATTTATAATATTATTATTTAAATCATTTTTTAGTGAGATAAATATAGTATCAATATTGTGTCATAAATAATATTATTTATTTGCTGTCCAAAAATTATAAAAAAAACACCATGATATAGTAATTTTTTTGTCATTTAAAATATTATTTATATTATAATAGATATCTTATATAAACCCATGTAAAAAATGATTTACAAAATGATATTTGTTTATGTCATTTTTATTATTACTTTAAATTAATTAATATAAAGTGTAATTATTATTCCCATGTGGGTCCATGGGGTCTAAAATTCGATCCAAAGATGCTAGTGGTCAGATATGTATCATCTAATAGGATTATTACACATTTTATTGTAATTTAATATTATTATAATATTATATTTTTCCCTTATTTATTATATTTACCTTTCAATCATGGTAAATAAAATATTTAATGAATTAAATATTTAAAATGTCTAAAAATAAACATTAACTATTTACCAAATTTGTACCTACTAATTCCAAATATGAAATCTATTTTTCTAAATTCAAAACTCAGACGTGGAAAAAATGAATCAACACCCACAGTCAATACAAATTTCGTGTTTTTAAGAAATAATAATTATCAAAATATTGACACTTGTTTATGTTCAATTTCAAATAAAAATTACTTCCAATGAAAAAAATTAGATAAAATGATAAAAATATATTCTAACAACGTGTTAAATAAAATTAAACATATAATCGATTCATATAAATAAACTAAATAAAAAGTCACATTTGAATTAAAATACATTATTTTTCACTATTCATTAAAAATGAATTTTATCAAAAAACCACCAAAATATTATCCAAAGTAAATTTTGATGTCCTGATTCTAAAGAAGAATTTCATTTTGTCAAATAGAACATATAAGATTGTAAAAAACTAGATTTAATGATGGTTCACCATTAAAAGGCATGAAATGATATTTTTAATGAAAATTATACCTAAAATTATATTCATTCACATTTTAAGCCTCTTACATTTATTGGATAATTGTAAAAATATTTAATAAACATATATAATGATATTTTTGTTCATTTTATTAATTCCCACCAATACTTTGTCCAAGAGTTAAATACCATTTAAAATAATAATATTATATTATTAGAGTGAAACATAAGATTTCAATGAAACTCATTGTTACGTATCAGGTACAACATCGAATATAACATCCCCATTAAATTAAAATTAATATTTAATTCAAAAATATAAATAAATATGAAATGTTTCATATTATTTATTTATCGAGGATGTTACATCCTTTACCCCTTTTTGGAATTGTGTTATCGTAATTTTAAACCAAGGCTTCGAAACTTCATTAAAAGTCCCACATCGAAAAAGAGTCAATCAAACTATCACTTTAAAAGAAAGAAAGAGAATTACAAAGGTCACCCGAGAAAACCGATAATTAGATTCCAAATAGAAAAAAATGGATACAGATGAGGAAAAAAATTAACAATTTCTGATTGAGAGTGATAGAAAACATGATTAGGACAATGTTAACCACCAATAAATCACAAACTTATGAAGTTTCAAACGGTATTTACTTACCAAGTAGGAAACATAAACCAACAACGTTTTTGTTTCACATTCCATTTCATATTTTTGATAAATTTAATAACTACATATAATAATAACATTAGGAAATATACATACATGCAAGTAGACTTTCATCATTCAAAAAATTTATACCAAAAACTAACCATTTCTTTAAGCAATGAGCATTCAATATGACTTGGTCACTTCAAAAGCACAAGATTCGTCTTCTAGATAATTACATAATCCACTATAGAAGAACTATATATTTACCATGTCTTTATACATCAACTAAAAACAAAATGGTTAGTGAGAGATTAGATAATACCCCAAAGGGAAACCTTTTAAAAGAAAAAAAACAACACTTAAACTATAAAATTTTTAAAAACAAAACCCAATATTCAACAAAGACATTTCAATAAACTTATTTATATATAATTCTTAAAATGTAATCCAAACTAATATTGTAACCCAAATCTCAAAAGGATTTAATTACATTGTCTTAAAAGATACATCTTAACATTTATCTCCAAATGACACCAGTTACTCATATAGTCTCATATTGAAAATTAATTAACCTAATCACATATTCTCTATTATTGGTTAATCCTTTTAATAAATAAATCATATCTTCATATGTCCACAATAAAAACAGATATTCTTCCAAAATATAATATCAACCATTATTCAATAATTGAAATCCCATAATATACAACTTTCCATAGGCATATAGTGTTTCCTCAAAGATAGAACATATTCTACAACAACATTATCACTTAATCACTAAATAGTTTTTAATACTATGTATATCCAATTGAAAAAATATAAGTTCCCAAAATAAACTAATTCATCTTCCAAAAAATAATTTTACTAAAATAATAAGTCACAGAAACAAGGGACTTCATATAGGCTAGTGGTAGGAGATGCGCCCTTGTCGCCCTTCGGTTGTGGGTTCGATTCTAGTATCATTGCCGGATGCGATGGGTTTTCACCCTTCCCGCATGTTGTACTTTTAATAAAACCATATTATTTTATAACATTTCCCAAAATGAGGTAAATTCATCAAAAATAACTATAACAAATTTTAACTACAACAGTTCTCATTACAGCTCCCATGAAATTCAGTGTCTCATTATGAAAATTAGTACAGTGTCATTCACATGTATTGTTATGTTGGTTGCTGCTAGATCCAACCATTTACTAAAACCAAAAATATCATTGTGAGTTTATCTGTATAATAGTAATATATAGTCTTTTAAGGAGGGTAAACACTATGATATACTTTTTCATGTTATCTTAAACTCATTTGATTTATCAAAAATGACAAACACTCTTTCTAACATGATAAATATTATGGTTATGTCACATATACTTAAATAACACCATAACAAAAAAAGTTATCTAAACCGACCTCTATTACCAACTATAAGGACCTGGCCTTAAACATTACATAATATTGTATATAATGGATGATTCAAATTGGTGATATTTTCAATCTTAGAGATTTTCATAATTATGTCATAACATTTACAAAACAACATGAATATTACATATAGAAAAATCTACTCAGTATCAATTTATATAATAAAATAAAAAAACTATTAAAAACATATTCATGTCTAGTTCATTGTTTTAGTCTTCATGACATTTCCTTGATCCCATCATTGACCTTTATTCATCTTTATGTCCTATATAAAACATATAAAAAATCTGGGATAAACATGAAAAGATTAGTATGTGATAAAAAATATTGATTGAAAAAATTAGGACATCAGTAAATACAAAACAATGAAACAATAATTTTCAATCATAACATACCTCATGAAATCATAATATTTATGAATAACACATATAAAACATAAATCATAATGGTAATTTGAGGCATCCATATCATACTTACATTGTAGAAATCACAACAACGTTGGTATTAACATTTTGAATAAAAATCATAGTATATTTCCAAAAACTATTTGGATAAGCATTAACGTTTACCTCTATCACTTTACCAAATGCATTAGAGAGATATCTCGGGCACAACCGCACTGGGTTTGTCATCGAACAAACCATATATGTAAACAATGCCCAGAACCAAAGCATGTTTATAAAACATCAAATAAACATAAAGGAATGGTAGAATTTCTTCATTTTAATCACAATATATCATTTGATCATTTTTCGATAACAGATCCATTATCAAAACCATATTCAATACCAAAATACATAAACATTAAATGGTATTAATTTTCCCTTTAAAAACATTTCGTCATGTTAAGGAAGCCAAAGATCAATAAATACTCACAGCGGTAGAAAGGTCGTTGTCACCACATACGTTAACAAAATAATCATGTTATGTCATTTAATTGAATGAATCATTAGAAACGATTCCCAATTAATCAAATGAAAATTTAAATTTATTTCTACACCATATAAAAAATGTTTAGAATAAAACCAAATATTTCTAAATGGAGACGGTAAGCCATACGTACACATGAACGCAAAATCAATTTCAATTTTTTATATTAATATAATTAAAACATAATTATACATAGGTAATGTATAATTAAATAATAATATCATATAAAATATCATTAACTCCATACTTTATACATCCCACATAAGGCATTAACAATCACCTCACATTGAGGGGGCGGTAGTATGCACATCCTAAAATTAAATTATGGCATCTACCCATAATTAAAACCAAAAAGGTATTATATATTTGAAAAATATAGAAGAATAAAGAAATTATATTCATTATATATAAAATATATAAATAAATTTCCATCATAATGGCCAACATGATAGGTGGTAGGAGTAAATTGAACAAATATCGTTTCGTGAGGCGTTTGTTTTCCATCCACAAAAACATTATGTTATTTACCAATTTGATGGACGTCTGTGTAATTATAGTTAAAATACATAACATAAAAACATCTTAGTATACTTAGGATACATGTGTTGTTATAAAATAAAGGAATAAAAAGAATTTAGGGGGTTGGAGAAGTAAAATAAAACAAAATAACTTAAGAGACGACGCTACCCTTAAATCAGGTAACTCCATTTTGATTGAATCAAAATGGTTTTGTGACGTGATTTCTGCTTATGGAAAGGCTTCTTGGATAAATAGAAGGATCTTCAGAGCTTATTGGTGCAATGAATTCATGGGAAAATGGCTGGAGAAGTGTGAAAAATGGTTTTTAAATGATATATTTTTATAAGGTACTGGAGGTTCTCTTTACGAATGTTTGAAACCGTTAATTTTTTATAAACTCATCTTCAGTTAAAAAAGGTAAACTATTAATTAAAGTTGAATTTAATATGTCTCATGGTATAAATAAAATAATCCATTAATATTTTGGTAGGTTTTTTATATTGTTTTAATATTTATAATCTTCTTTATTTAAATTATTTTTTAATGAGATAAGTATTGCATCATTATTGTTTTATAAATAATATAATTTATTTGATGTCCCAAAATTATAAACAAAATAGCATGATTTATGAAATATTTGTATAATTCCAAATAATAATTATTGTCTAAATTATAACATATATAACCCCATGTAAAAAATATATTTACTTAAGATATTTTTTATACCATTTTTGTGTTTACATTAAAATAATTAATATAAGGTGTCATTATTACAGACAAGTGGCTCCAGGGGGTCCCAAATTCGTCCCAAAGATGACCATGGGTATATATGTATCAGTAAAGAGGATTAGGATTCATGTTAATGAAATTAAATATCATTATAATGTTATATTTTACCCTTATTTACTATATTTACCTTCTAATCATGGTAAATAAAATATTTACTGAAGTAAAATATTTCAAATTTATAAAAATAAAAGTAACCTATTTACACAATTTTGACCTACTGATTCCAAATACAGATTCATTTTTTTAATTTGAATCCCAGAAGTGGAATAAATTAATTTAAAATTCATTCCCAAATTCAAAAGAAATAGCACGTTTTTATGAAATTATTACAATCCAAAGATTGACTATTGTTTATGTCCATTTTCAAAATGAAAATACATTCAATGACCAAAATTATATTAAATGGTAATTATATATTATAATTACTCTTTAAAACCAAATTAAGAGGTAAACTATCCATATAAAGAAATGAGATAAAAAGATAGATTTTAATTAAAATACTGTATTTTCAATATTCATTAAAATGATTTTTTTAGAAAAACAAGAAAATATTATCCAATTTAAATTTTGATATACCAATTATATAGAAGAATTTTATTTTTTCAAATTGAACGTAAAATAGTTACAAAAACTACATTTAATATGGGTTCTCCATTAAAAGGCGGTAAATCGACCTTTAAAAAATATTATGCCTATAATTAGATTCTGTCACATTTTAAGCCTCAAGAATTTATGAGATATTTGTAAAAAAACATAACAAACATATATAATCATAATTTAGTTTGTTTTATTCATTCACGCAAATACAATGACTTGGAATTAAATAAAATTTATAATAATAATAATAATATATTATTACTATGCAACATAATATTTCAAAAAAAACTATTGTTGCATATCGGGTACGCCATCGAACATAGCGTCCCCTTTGAAGTAAAATTAATATTTAAATCAAAAATATTAATAAATATGAAAAGTTTCTTATTCTTTATTTGTCATGGATTTTACAATTAGCCTCTATGAAGATCTAATACTTATATTTTTTTTAATATTACATCTATTGTTTTTTATTATAATAACATTAAACCCCAAAAATATATTTGTTTAGGGTATATGTTTTTTGGATTGAACCCTCTAATTATATATCCACATTTGTTATAGATTTGTAATAAATAGATAATTAATATTATTGTTAATAGAAAACAAATATAAAATAAGTCATTGAAACATACAAAATATTGTTCATGTATTATCCACTCAAAAAACTAGTTCTAAGTATATTTATATTCAATTGGATATATATCACATGGATTTTTATGTTTTCTAACCCAGAAAATGAAGTCTTTTGTGATGGTTTATTGGAAATTACTTTATATCATAGAAGCCAATCTTAAACGTCTCCTCCTAACTCGAACTATATAAAGTATATAATATGTCATCTGATAATAAATAAAACATATATTTTAAAAAAATCAGGATAAATAAAATAATTAAAACTGATCATACCAATGTTTCCCCGCAATACAATTATTTTTACAATTTAAAAACATCTGCAATATGTAATCAATATATTATATTTTACATTATCCAACAGCATAATAAAAATATTAAATTATTTTGAATGTTCACTATTTGGAATTTTATTATCATCGAATTCAACTATAATTGTCCAGTTATAGTTATGTGAAACTGATAATTTTCATTAGATTGGGCACCCAAATTTACCGACCATCGATGTCTTCTCTCTTTTTATGGATATAGACGGATAAAATGTACATGGACAATTGGATTCTTTATTCAAAATATATATATGGTCCCCCCCCAATATTAGGTGTACTATCCTCCCCAGAACATCATTGCGAAAAATATATTTTATCTACCATTATAAAAAAATCAATGTAATAAAAAATTAATAAAAAAATATACAACTCTGTCTATTATATATAATATAAAAATAAAAAATAAAAAATATACAACTAAATGTAAACAAAAAAAATTATTTATATTTGTAAACTAGTTAACTAAAGCATAACTATAACAATGATAGATTAAATGAGAAAACTGAATGAATAAAATACTACTATAATATAAAAATTTGGCTAACATTTTTAAAATTATACAATCCAAACAATACAATAAATACCAATCCAGTATTTATCATATTAATTAGAGAACCTAAAATGTAATACCCCATTATGAAGTAGTGTTACTCCATAAATGGTGTGTGAATAGAAAAAATTCTATAATGTGTTACTCTATTTTTAAAAACAAAACAATAATCATTGAGGATACTCATATAGACAATTTTTGTTTCATTACAGGGATAAATTACTATTATTTTTTCTCTAAAATCACCCAATTGAAAAGTAATTTTAGGGTAAGAAGATGTCAAATAAGGTGAAACGAATAATTAAGAACAACTTAATATAGAAAAATTATCTAATTATTTATCATATGTATATTAATAAAAAAATAAAACTAATATAACTTTTATTTTATTTAATTTTTTAAAAATAAAATTTAAATAATTGTGTGTTTCCTGTAATATTAGGAAATTAAGAAATTATTATTTTTTCAAATTCCATCCTCATGAAAATTATAATTAGAAAACACCAATTCTATCATTATTTCATCCATATTATTTTTTAATATTTCAATGGATGTAATTATCATCCATATATTTTCTTCATTGTCTTGTTTTTTTCACAAACATTATATTTCTTCCTTATAAAATGATATATCAATGCATAATAGATGGATGAAGATCATATAAAAATTATTGGTATTTTTTTCACCATAAAAGGATTATTTGTTCGTTCTAATATATTCATGTATACTTCTGTTATACTGAATTAATTATATTTGAAATTATTTTTATCAAAATCCAAATAATAGTTAAAAACAGGAAGTCAAAATTTATTCACCTCAACCTTACAAATTTCTCCAATAACATTATCATATGAACATGATGCATAGATTGAGTATTTCTTTTGGGCAGAGTAAAAAGGAATTACTTATTCGAACATTATACACTAAAATTCTAAACATCACTTTTGTTATCCTAATAATTCATTTCAAATGTAGTGACATTAATGTCATAGACTTAATCTTTTTTCATATTTAAACATATACTAACCTTTATACATGTCAATGATTCTAGTGAATCTGATATACCATGAAAAATCACGTTATGATAGGGGAAAACTTTTCTTATATATATCCAGGTATCATTATTCTTGTTATAATATTTTTTTTACCAAAATAACATAAAATTATATATATGTTTTAGATTCATTTTTAATATCAAGATGTATTGATGTATCTACATAACCTAAAAAAATAACAATTATTTTAATTATAATCTTTATATCCCCTTTATCACATAATTTACACAGTTATGATGAGATATTGATAGATATATGTTCTTATCAAAAAAAATTCTTCTACAAAACTCTGTAACCTCCTCCTAGACATTGTTCTCAATGATTCATACTTATGATCGATATTATTTCCTATCGTATCCTTAAAATATATTCATAAAACATTAAAATGGATACATTAAATGTAGATACAACACTCTATAAAAAATTACTTATCATACCAAATGAACTGTTAAATATCCCATGATCTCAAAAATGATAGTGGAAAATTATTTTCCTGCTAATAAAGGCTTCAAATTGAATCGCACTCAAAATGGTTCAACGAATTAAAATCAACCACCTACATAAAAATTAAACTGAAATATTTTACTCCTTTATAATTTTCATTTTTAAACTTATATGATATATTCCTCACAATTAAACAAGTATGATATATTTCATAATAACATTATAATTATTAGATTTCATAAATGAAAACATCAAATATATTGGGGTCAAGAAATTATATACATTTAAATATAACCATGAATAACTATGATGAAATTAATAAATATAAAAAATTCAACTTTTCCCCATAATGTATAGTTTTTGAAAATATAGTGGTAGGTATGTTCATCATCCAATTGGTTTGTATGGAAAATGAAATTGTAATCCCATTAAGAGTACGTAGAAAATTGCATCCAACCTATCATAAGTCATTTAATTAATATAGAACATTGTTCCATTAAAGAAATCACATATATTATTCATTTTATGCTTGATATAAATGTTATTATTGACTTCATTACATCTACAATATGGATGTTCAAACAATATGGGATATATCTTCTAAATATTTCAATAATTAACTTCTTTTTGTGTCTCTCCAAATGTGACCTCAATGATTTCTACCCTCTCAAAATAATAAATAGTAGACAATGGTTTTTGAGTAATATAAAATTTTTGTGAGTTATTGAATGAGGTTTTTAGTCATTAAGAATAGTGAATCATAATGAGAATTATTTCTATGATCTATTTATACCATTTTTCACCCATGATGTGGTCGATAATTTGATGTATTTTTTTAACAAATTTGACAAACATTAGGACCCTTAACACATTATCCAATCAAAGTTACGTATGATGAAATATAGTTTATAGGGTACACAATTATTTCATGTTGTTTAAAATGATATATTTTTAATTATCATACTCTCTAAAACCAACATAACATGAAACATTAAATTAAAAAAATTGATGCAGATAAAGAAACATCAATACAATTTCCATAAAATTTTCGCCCAGAAATCCTTAAACTCGACATGATATATATCCTCTTCAAATAAAATTTACGAGATAAATTGTAAATTACCAATAAAATAGTCAAGGAACTATAATTTATACTAATTATTTGTAGTGATTAATTTTATCTTTTCAAAGTTGATGTATGAGATTTCAAACTTCCTTTATGATTGTAGAAATTTGTTGAAAAATTTATTCCCTTTTTGAAAATGATATGGATGATCTCATTTTAACTCATATATATAATCATATAAATTCCATATTATATTTTTTATGTTATTTGGATATGTAAATAGAGGTTTAAAAAAATTATTTATAGCATGAATTCAAATTACATGAGATGGAGTCTCTATAACTTCTTAATGATAGTGTGAATTTTATTAAATTTATATTTCGTTGTACCACAATTTGTATATACTGAAATCCAATCATATTCCATTATATATAGAAAATTGTCAATTGGGTATTCATGTATTTTTTTATACCCCAGACTCAATAGGTATAATATTTTCTATTCATTAAAATGAGAATCAATAAATAATATTATATTTAGGATGTATGTTTTTTCCATCTATAGCAATCCTATAAAACTCATTTAACTACTTAAATTTTTGCCATCCATTTAATCAATATTATCACAATTCATAAAACCCTAATTTTTTAACACTTTGGATACACATTTGAGTAATTATCCCAATATAGATTAACAATTATCATTTCATTTCCAATTTCTTCTAATTATAAATCATGATTTATATCATCATTTTGAGCAATATTATCCTCAAAAAAATCAACACCATCAATATATATGAAATTGTCACCAATTTCACCATACTAATTACAGAGTCTATAACATGGATTAAAAAAACAATATAATTTAATTAACATGATTATTTTATTTTCTAATTCTTCATATTTAAATATTTCAAGCATAGATAATATAAAAAATCACTAATTAGAACATTTAGATTTACAATATTCAACAAATACATAATGATCATTGTCATATTAATCACATTATCATAATAATATAATCAAAATATGAATCTTTATTCCCTAAACAAATATCATTATTTGAAAATATGTTTTTAAATTTTGAAATTATTTCTAAAAATACATTTATAATAACAACAAAAATATATCCTAGAACATTTCAACAAATATATCAAATACATCAAAAATTAAATAATAATATAACATATGACATATTATATTTTCATTATTTTATAAAAATAAAATCATATAATGTAATAATCAAGATCACTTAAATATATTCAAACATAATAATTCATTACACCTTCAAAAAAAATGTTCCAATTTTTTTAAAAAATAAAGTAGAAAAAAATTAATCAAAAAATTAGTGTTATTTACATTAATAATTCATCAAATATTTTTATTATAAATCAACTATGTTATAAAAAACATTAAAAATTAAAAAGATACCTCATATGTGTGAATAATTATAATAAAATATATGAACATTGAAGATGTTAAAAAATATTAGTTTCAATATAAATCATACATCAAATAATATGAAACCACATTCCTCAATTAATAAATAAATTTATGAACTTAAAATAAATGATTTTAATGTTAACTGAAAATATATACCAAATGAGGGATGATTGAAAATTATATGGTAACGGAAATATGACATTTATAGGGAGAGAGATATCTTTGATAGAGGGTAGTTAATGGTAGAAAATGGTGTTAACAACAAATTAATGAGAGTATAGTCCACCTGATCATATATATTGGTCACAATTTACCTCACTAAATATAATAGAGACCTTTATCATATGAAATATTAATCACTAAATTATTTCATCTGATTTTTAATATATGGTTAATTATATTATCACATTGGTTATCCAATAACTGATGTGATAAATGTATTTTTACGTTGGTTATTTAATAACAAAAGTAATAAAAAATATTTTTAAAATTTCCAGTTTGATAAAAAATAGTAATAAAAATGATTTAATGTGGTTTTAAATTTTTTTTAAATAACTATTAGGAAAAAAAATTCAAGATAAATATATTGTGTATTACTGTTCCACCTCCAAAAAGATGTGTGATTTTTTTCCTTACTACCACACATTAGTGGTATATATATGAGAATTTAATGAATTAATATGATATTTATGATATAATTACCAGTCTTGAGATATAAAATAATACCTACCTTTATTCTAGACTGATCATTGAAAAATGTGGTGTTACTCATGAGTTTTAATGGACAAATATACCGATGGTTGTAACGTAGGACATTTTTATTAAACATTTTAATTTATGGATTTAAATTAAAAATAACGAATAAAAATTATAATAAGTCCATGATTATTATTAATGATGTTATGAATTATTGAACCCATTGACCACATTCAACCTAATGAGCTCATTTTGGGCATTCAATCCAAATATCATCTAAATGTGCAATGTAAACTTAATTTACTATGTAATAAAATACATCATGGTAATAGATTAGATAAATAAAATAATAAACATGAAAATTGTTATTAATAAAGTAAATAATTGTTATATTTTTATTATTTATGATGAAATAGACTGTAGATGATGAATTAGAAATGAGGAAAGGTACAATTTACTTTAAAAATATCATTTTATTTATTTTAATGATGAATTTTCTAAATTATTTCTTGCATGTCCATTTTCATATACATATTTTAGGGGCATACTTACATTTATATAATTTGATTATAAAGAAAATATTATAACTTTTTTTACTTTCATTCAATTTTTTTAAAATGGAATATTAAAATATGTTATAAAATGATCATTTTGACGTTATTTATGAATGAAAAATTCTATTATATTTTAGGTTATATGGAATCAACGGATTTTATCACCATAAAAACAATTTTTTATGCTTATATTAGCATAAATTACATAATTTTTTCATTAAATTAATTACCTATTATAAGTTTTTCATAGTAATTTCAAAAAATGATATAAATGGAATGTATGTTTCAATATATTGAAAGTTCTTCTTATGGGTGGAATGAATATTTTTATTATTTTAATTTTAATATAATTGTGATTTATCATATAATTTTTTTATTTGTTAGTTCATTAAAATTATTTTTATGATATTTGGTTCAGTTATTAACCAAATTTGGCTAGTTAGTTATTAATAATTGACAGGTGCTTCCATTATAAACTAAATACTATTTCAGACATTATAAACCTGTGATGTTGGTTCTATTATAAACCAAATACATGGGGTTCCATTATAAACCATGGATGTGTGATTTTATTATAAAACATGAAAATTTGGTTTTATTATAATCATGGATGGGAGGTTACATTAGAAACCAATTATGGTTAGGTATGTCTAATCCCTCAAATGTATTACATACTAATCATAATGGAATATAACCTTGTAGGTTTATCTATTTCTTAGAGTTAAATAAAAAAGGTATCCTAAGTTAACTATATTATTTCTCTATTATCTATATGGATTTTTATAGGAATATTTTGATTAAATAGAATAATATAATGATATAATAGTTAATTAAAATTATATGATATTTCTTAATAGTGAAATGAATACTTTTTAATAAAATCATGACTATATTGTGATTTCAAATAATCATTAATGTATTTTATTTATCATTTAATTTTTTATAATGAAATGTTTTATGAAAATATTTTGGCATAGGATAAAGAGAGGGATCTTGGGAGCTTATTTGAGAACATTATTGAAGGGTCAATTGCTGTAGAAGTTTGAGAAATGTTTTAGAAATTATTTCTTTTTATAATGGGGAGGATGACTCTTTAGGAATGTTTGATAAAATTATATTTTATAACCTCATCTTCAGTTTCAAAATGTCAACTATTCATTAAAGTAGAAGTTAAGATGTCTCATGGTCAAAATAATATCATCCAATAATAATTGGACTGGTTTTGGATTTTTTTTAATATTTATAATCTTATTTATTGAAATCAAATTGTTAATGAGATAAATATTGCATCATTATTGTGTCATAAATAATTTAATGTATTTAATGTCCAAAAAAAATATCATGATGTATGAAATCATGTTATCATTCCAAATAATAATTATAGTTGAAATTATAACTTATATAACCCCATGTGAAAAATTTATTTACAAAAAGATATTTGTTTATACATTTTTTCCTTAATTTAAATAAATTAAGAAAAAGTGTCATTATTACTCTCTTGTGGCTCTAGGGGGTCCCAAATTTGACCCAACGATTACCATGGGAAGAAATTTATCATAATATAGGATTATAACTCATGTGAATGAAATTTAATATTAATATAATATTATAATTTACCCTTATTTACTATATTTACCTTTTAATCATGGTAAATAAAATATTTACTGATGTAAATATTTAAAATGAAAAAAATAATAGTTACCTATTTACAAAATTTGGAAATTATGATTTCAAATATGGAATCCATTTTTGTAAATTCAAATCATAGAAGAGGCATAAATTAATTTAAAAATATTTCTCGCTTTTAAAACAAAAAGCGCAATTTTAAGAAATTATAACTATCCAAATATTGACACTTGTTTCTATCCAATTTCAAATTATAATTACATCCAATGACCTAAATTAAATTAAATAATAAATATATATTCAAATTAAACTTTAAAAAATATCAAATAGTACACTAACCATATAAATAAATTAGATAAAAATGTATATGTCAATTAAAATACATTATTTTTCACTATTCATTAAAAATGAAGTTTTTCAGAAAAACAACAAAATTTTATCCGAATTTAATTTTGATGTAACGATTATAAAGAAGAATTTTATTTTTTTCAAATAGAATAGATAAGAGTGAAATAAACTACATTTAATGTGGGTTCACTATTTAAAGGCGTTAAACCAACCTTTAAAAAAATGCCTAAAATTAGATAAATTCACTTTTAATGCCTCAAGAATTTATTAGATAATTCTATAAAACATTTAACAAACATATATAATCATATATTATTTAGATTAATCCATTCCCTCAAATACAATGGAATGTAATTAAATACAATTTACAATAATAATACTATATTATTAGTGTGATACGTATGATTTTAAAAAAACATTTTGTTGCGTATCGGGCCCACCATCGAACATAGCATCCCCTTTGAAGTAAAACTAATACATCATTCACAAATATTAATAAATATGAAATGTTTATTTTTCTTTATTTATCAAGGATATTTCAGTTAGCCTATTTGAAGCTTGAATACTTAGATCACACTTTTTTAATATTATATCTATTGTTTTTATTATAATAACATTAAACCCCTACAATATAAAGTATGAGGGTATAGGTTTTTTGGATTGACTCGCCTAATTATATCTTCACATTTGTGGTAGATTATTAATAAATAGATAATTACTATGATAATTAATACAAAACAAATCTATAATCAGTCATTGAAACATACAAAATATGGTTCATGTATTATCCACTCAAGAAACTAGTTCTATGTATATTTATCTTCAAGTGGAAATATATCACATGTCTTTTTATGTATTCCAACCCTTAAAATGAAATCTTCTGTGATGGTTGGTTGGAAATACCTTTATATCATAGAATCCAATCTTAAACATCTCCACCTGACTCCAACTATATTCGGTATATAATATGTCATAAGATAATAAATAAAAAACATATATTAATAAAAAATCATGATAAAAAAAATAATAACAACTAATCCTACCATTGTTTCCCCAAAATTATCCTATTTTAAAAATTTAAACACTTCAAAAATATGTAAGCAAAATATTATATTTTACATTAATCTACGACATAATAAAATTATTAAATTATTTTGAATGATAACTGTTTGGAATTTTATTAACATCAACGTCAAGTAGTATTATCTAGTTCTAGTTTTGTGAAACTGATAATTTTCTGTAGATACGTTCTACCAAATTTACTGACCATCGATGTCTTCACTCTTCTTATAGAAGTAGATAGATAAAATATACAAGGACAAGGAGATTCATTAATCAGAATATATATATGGTCCTCCTAAGAAGTAGGTGTACGATCCTCCCCAGAAAATCATTGTGAAATATATATTTCATCAAACGTTATCCTAAAAATCAATGTAAAAAAAAATAAAAAAAATATACAACTCTATCTATTACATATAAAATAAAATATAAAATTAAAATAGACACAACTGAATGTCATCAAAACTAATTATTTTATTCATAATTGTGAGCTAGTTAAATAAAACATAACAATAATGATGAGATATTAAATGTGATAACTGAATTAAGAAAATCCTACTATATTATAAAAATTTGAATATCATTTTTAAAATGATTCTTACCACTCCAATGTTTATCATATTAATTAGAGAATATTAAATGTAATACACTATTATAGAGTAGTGTTACTCCAAAACTTGTATGTGAATAATAAAAATTCTATAATGTGTTACTCCATTTTTAACCCCAAAATAGCAATCCTTGATGATACTAATATAGAAAAAATATTCTTTACAATGATAAATTTCTATTATTTTGTTTCTATAAAATCTCCAAATTGAAAAGCTATTTTAGGGTAAACATATGTCTAATAAGGTGAGACTACATAGATATAAAAAATTTCAAAATTATTAACTATTTTTTTATCATATGTGTCTCAATAGAAAATAAAAATAATATAACTATTATTTTATGACATTTTATAAACATAAAGTTGAAATAAATGTGTGTTTCCTGTAATATTAAGTAATTATGAAATTATTTTCTTTTCAAATTCCTTCATCATGATAATTATAAATGGAAAAAAATGTCTATAATGTTATCATCAATTTTATTTGATAGTATTTCAATTTAAGTATGTATCATCCATATATTTTCTTTATTGTCATGTTTTCATAAGAAACATAATATGTTTTCCATATACAATGATATTCCCATGCATAGCAGATAGATGAAGAAAATATAAAATTTATTGGTATGTATTTTCACCATAAAAAGATTATTTTTGTGTTCTAATATAAGCATATAGACTTTTGTCATACAAAATTAATCATATTTGAAATTAGTTACATCAATATCCTTTAATAGTTGAATATTGAAGTCAAAATTTATTCAAATCAACCTCCCATATTTCTCCAATACCATTGAAATATGGACATGATGCATAGGTTGAGTATTTTTTTGGGCACATTTAAAAGTAAAATAATATTCCAACATTATATAGTACAATTCTAAACATCACTTATGTTATTCTAATAATTCATTTCAAATGTTGATACATTAATGTCATAGATAGGACACATTTTCATATTTGAACATAGAAAAACCTTTAAAAATCTCAATGATTCTAATGAATATGATATATCATGAAAAATCACTTTATAATAGCGGGAAAATGATTTTTATACATATATATGTATCATTATTCTTTGAATAACATTATTTTAAAAAAATTAACGTACAATTATATACATGTTTTAGTATCATCTATAAAATCAAGATGTATTGATGTATCAACATTTCCTAATAACATATCAATTATTTTATTTATATCTTTATATCTGTTTTATCACCTAATTTACTCAGTCATGGTGATATATAGAAAGAAAAATGTTCTTATAAATAAAAAATATTCTTATACAAAACTCTGTAGCCTCCTAATAAACATACTTCTCAATGTTTCAGGATTTTGATCGATATGAATTCATAATTTATCCTTTAAATATATTCATAAAATATTAAAATGGATACATTTGATGTAGATATAACACTCTAAAAATAATTACTTATCATACAAAATGAACCATTAAATAATCCATGATCTCAAAAAAGATAGTGGAAAATTATTTTCTAGCTAATAAAGGCTATAAATTGCATCAGACTCAAAATGGTTCAATGAAATAGAATCACTCACCTTTATAAAAATTAAATTTAAATATTTCACTCCTTCACAATATTCATTTTTATACTTATTTGATATATTATTCACAATTAAACAAATAAGATATATTTTATAATCACATTATAATGATGAGATTTCATAATTTAAAACATCAAATATATTGGGGACAGTAACTTATTTATAAGTAAATATAAACATGAATAACTGGGATAAAATATATAAATTGAAGAAATTTTTACTTTTACCTATAATGGACAGTTTTTTAAAATATAGTGGGAGTTACATTCATCTTCCAATTCGTTTGGGTGCAAACTGAAATTGTAATCCCATTAAGAGTATGTAGAACATTGCATTCAACATATCATAATCATTTAATAAATATATAAAATTTTTCCCTTAAAGATATCAAATAAATTATTCATTGTTTTCTTGAAATAAATGTTATGTTTGACTTCATTATATCTACAATATGGATGTTCAATAAACATTGGTTATATCTTCCAAATATTTCAATAATTAATTTTTTTTGGGTTTCTCCAAATGCGACATCAATGTTTTTTACCCTTTCAAATCACTGAATATTATACAATGGTTTTGGAGAAATAGAATTTTTTTGGGTTATTGAAGGTGTATTTTAATCATTAATAAGAGTTAATCATAATGAAAATTATATTTATGATCTATGTATACCATTTTCACCCATTATGTGGTTGATAATTTGATGTATTTTATCCACAAATTTTACAAACATTGGGACCCTTAACACATTATCCAAACAAAGATACGTAAGTTGTAAGGTAATTTATAGTGAACATAATTATTTCTTGTTTTTTAAAGTGATCCATTTTTAATTATAATACTTTCTAATACATTTATAACATGAAACATTCAAATAAAAAATTCATGCTGATAAGGAAACATCAATACAATTTCCATAAATTTTAATCCCAGAAATACTTCAACTCGACATGATATATATACTCTTCAATCAAAATTTAGGAGATAAATTTTAAAAATCCAATAAAATATTCCATGAACTATAATTTCTAATAATTATTATTTTTGGATTCATTCAATATTTTCACTTTCCAAGTTTGACATTTCAAAAATCCTTTCTGATTGTAGAAATTTGTTGATCAAATTTATTCCATTTAGGAAAATGATACGGATGATCTAATTTTAACTCACATATATAATCATACACATTCCATGTTATTATTTTTATGTTATTTGGTTATGAAAGTAGAATTTTAAAAAATAATGTATAGAATGAATTCAAATTACATTGGATGGAGTCTCTATAACTTCTAAATGGTTGTGTGAGTTTTATTTAAATAAATATTTTTATGTACCACATTTTGGATACTCTGAAAGCCCATAATTTTCTATTATATATATAAATTAATAAATTGGGTATTCATGTATCTTTTTGTACCCCATAGTCAATAGGAATAATATCTTATATTTGATATAATGTGAATCTATAAATATTATTATCTTTAAGATGTATGTTTTTTTTCATCTGTAGCAATCTTATAAAACTTATTTCACTACATCATTTTTACCATCCTTTTAATCAATATTAAAACAATTCATAAAACCCATAATGCATTACACTCTGAATACAAATTTGTTTAATTATCACTGTATAGATGCAAAATTATCAGTTCATTTCAAATTTCTTCTAATTCTAAGTAATGAATTATATCTTCATTTTGAGCTGTAATATCATTATAAAAATCTACACCATCAATAGAAAATGAATTGTCTCCAATTTCACCATACTAATTCCAAAGACAATTACATGGAATAAGAAAAAAAATATCAATGACCTTTGATTATTATATTATCTAATTTTTTATATTTAAATATTTCATGCATAGATAGGATAATAAAACCACTAATTAGAACATTTAGTATATCAATCTTCAATACTGCATAAACATCCTACTTATATTAGTCACTTTATCATACTACAATAATTAAAATATGAACCATTATTCCTCATAAAAAATATCCTAATTTGAATATATGTTTTTAAATTTTGAAAGTAAATTTTAAATATACATTTATAATAAGAATAAAAAAACATCCTAAAACATTTCACCAAATATATGAAATAGATCTCGTATTAAAAAATAACATATCATTTGATGTATTTATTTTTAATTATTTTATAAATTTCAAAACATATAATGTAATCATAATGACCACTTAAATATATTCAAACATCCTAATTCATTACACCTTAAAAAATCTTGTTCCAATTTTAAAAAAAATACCATAGAAAAAAATTATTCAATAAATTAATGTTATTTACATTAATAATTCATCTAATATTTGTATTATTGATCCATTATATCAGAAAAAATCAAAAAATAAATGATACCTTGGATGTGTGAATAAATATAATAAAAATAAATAAACATTAAAAATGTGAAAAAATATTAGTCTCAATATAGATCATTCACAAAATAATCTAATACAATATTCATAAATTAAAAAAAATACATTAATGAACTTTAAATAAATATTTTTAATGTTAACTAAAAATATCAACTAAATGAGGGAGGATTTAAAATTCTATTATAATGGAATCATGACATAGAGATAGAGATAGAAATATTTAAAAGATTATAGATAATGTTTGACAATGGTGGTAATAAAAAATTATTGAGAGTATAATCCACCTGATTAAATAAAAATATCACGGGGTACCTAACTATATATAATAGAGACCATTATCATATGAAATATTAATCACTAAACAATTTCATCTGATGTTTAATATACAATTAATGATTTTATCACAGTGTTTATCCAAAAATTGATGTGAAAAATGTTTCTTGAGTTTTTTATTTAATAAAAAATTTAATGAAAATAATTTAAAAAATTTCCAGTTAGAAAAAAATATTAATAATAAATATTTTATGTTTTTTACTCTTTTTCAAAATAAACTTTATGAATAACATGTCACAGTAAATATATTTTCTATTACTAATCCACCTCCATGAAGCTATGTGATTTGTTTTTCGTTGCTACCACACATTAGTGTTGTATATATGATAATTTAAAGAAGTAATATAATATTTATGATATAATTATCAGTCCTAAAATATAAAATAAAACATACATTCCTTCCATACTGATCATTGAAAAATGGAGGATTACTCATGAGTTTTAATGGACTACCATATTTATGGTCATAACATAGGTCAATTTTATGAAACATTTTAATTGATGGATTTAAAATACAAAATAATGAATAAAAATTAGAATATGTCCATGAATATTATTAATAATATTATGAATTATTATACTCTCTGGTCACATTCAACCTAAAAAGGGCAATTTGGAGATTTAATCAAATTATCCTCAAAATGTTATATGTAAACTTAATTTATTATGTAATGAAATATATCATGGTAATAGATTAGATAAATATAATAATAAACATTAAAAATGTTCTTAATTAATTGAATAAATATTATATTTTTATTATTTATGATTAAATAGACTATACATGATCAATTAGAAATGAGGAAAGGTACACTTTACTTTTAGAATTACATTTTACGTATTTTAAGGATGAATTTTCTAAATAATTTCTTTCCTGTCCATTTTCATAAAAATATTTTTGGGGTGTATTTAATATTATAGAATTGAATTATAAAGGAAATATTATTAATCTTTTTTACTTTCATTAAATTATTTTAAAATGGAATATTTTTATATGTTTTATAATGATCATTTTGACCATCATTGTGAAAGAAAAAATGCTATTATATTTTAACTTATATGTAATCCATAGATTTAATCACCATAAAATCAATTTTTGATATTTGTATTCGAATACATTACTTAAATTTTTAATTTAATTAATTCCTTATTATATGTCTTTCTTAGTAATTTCAAAAAATGATACAATTAGAATGTATATTTCATTATATGGAAATTATTTCATATTGTTGGAATGAATATTTTCATCAAGGTATTGTTAAAAATTTGTGATTTATATTATAATTTTTTTATTTGTAAGTTCATTCAAATTATTTTTCATGATATTTGGTTCTGTTATTACACAATTATGGGTGGCTAGTTATTAATAATTTAAAGGTAGTTCCATTACAAACTAAGGACTGTTTCTTCCATTATAAACCAAGGATGTTGGTTCAATTATAAACCAAAGAAAGTCGGTTCAATTATAAACCATATATGGGTGATTTTATTATAAACCATGTACATTTGGTTTTATTATAATCATGGATGGTTTGTTACATTAGAAACCATGTATGGGTATGTCTGTCTAATCCATCTACTGTATTACATATTAATTCGGATGGAAGATAACCATGTAGGTTGTTATATTTGTTAGAGTTAAATAAAAAAGGTGTCTTAAGTTACCTATAAGATTTCACTATTATGCATATGGGTTTTTATAGGAATATTTGGAATAAATAGAGTAATATAATGATCTAATGTTCAATTAAAATTATATGATATTTCTTAATAGTGAAATGAATACCTTTAAAATAAATCCTGACTGTATTTTGATTTCAAATAAACATTAATCTATTTTATTTATCATTTATTGCTTTATAATGAAATCTTTTATGAAAATATTTAGGCATAGAAGTAGATTTATTGAGTATGGAATTAAGTATTTTTATGCTGAAATATATTTTATAAAGAGGAAAAACATGATGACTAAACAAAGAGTAATGGGTATCTTTTATTAATTTTACATCCCATATTAAGCTATTCATTAACATACCATGATTTATAAAACATTAATAAGACGATAAGGATTATTACTGACACGGATGAGTTCAAAATGATAATTATAATGATGTTTCATAAAAATAAAAAAATTACATCATAAATGATTTGTTTTGTGGAAAAAATTATACTAGGTGGATGTTCTCACAATGTGATATAAAATTATTACAAGATTTTTTTCTTAATTCTCCAAAAATATAAATTGTACAGTTCCAAAATGAATAAATAAATAAATTATTGACATAATGATAAATATTATTCAATGTTTAAATTTTCTCCATTTTACTTGTTCCATGATACTTCAAAATATGAGCCTTTTTATCCCAACCCCCATTTAATGAGCCAAGATAACTAGTTTTTCCCATGATTCATGTAGATACATCAAGGTGAAATCAATAATTGGACCCCATATATAATTTCTTGTCTAATTTAATAATCATATTTTAAATTGTTGATTTAATTCCTAAAAAATATATTATATAAATAAAAATATTTATTTTGTAAATAATATTTAATATCAATAGTTTCCCAATCAATCTAATAAATTAAATATTAATACATTATATTTATACTCTCTATATAATTTTGGAAATAATAATATCCATGACACTATGAATATAGATATGGAATTGAAATCTAATTTACAATGAAAATTTCCACAATGATCTGAATGATTAAAGAGAATGTTATAGACCAAAAAACTAATAATAGATAATAGATTACCATAGAATCATTAATAAAAATGATTTTCAATAAAGTAATGAATTTTTTTTGATAAGAATAAATATTTAGTGAAACATTAAAAAACAAATTCATCATACAATTATATTATAAAAACCATTTGGAATATGTAAAAAAGCCTAAATATCATAAAATGACTATTATGGTGGGAGAATCTATTTATGTTGTATACATTAAAAAGAAAAATTAATTTTTAATTTTTAATAAGAATATTGAAAATGGTTCTTTTATAAAAAATTATAAATAATCATTTTAAAACATTTAAAAACTAATGTATAAAATTAAATTCCTATAATATAAAAATTTAATAAATAAATATTTTTTTTGAAGAAATTTATTTAACTATATTTCCATGAAAGAAAAATGTACCCAATAAAAAATATGAATGATAATATCTTTTATTTTAAAATATTATTTTGTAGATTAAAGTGAAATATAGAGTAAATGATTCTATTAAACAACTAAAATCAATAAAATATTGAGTAAAAATAGTATTGTTTTATGAATAATTTATTATAAAATTCCTTTAATGAAAATATAAGGAATCACTAAAAATGAGATTGTAAAAAAATTGATATCTATTTTGTATCAATTAAATTGTAACCCCATGAATGTGTAATGTTGATATTAAAATTTAATTAACATGAATAATTAGATATTCATTATATATATATTAAAGGGTTTTCATATACATAAAATAAAATAAAATAGGTAGAAAATAATAAATATGTCTCAATGGAGTGGATAGTGAGATATAATCCCACTCATCTCTCTTTCTATTTATGGAACATTTTTTAAACTTATTAATAATATTTTTTTAATTTACAAAATTTAATTCCATAAGCATATAAATATATATAACATCATATATTATCCCCTTAATACATATTATTAACTATTTTTTAGAACTATTCATTATTATTATTATATCAGTTATAAAATGCCTCATTTTTCATGTATGGTTTGATTCCTAAATTATGGTCCTTAGAACATTATTTTGGTAATATCTTCTCAAAAACATTAAACTTTATATAAAAATCATAATTATTCATTATATACATATTTATAATTATCTATTAAAAAAAGGAAACAAAAAATGGATCACATTACTTTTTGGAGGTGGTAGTCACACATACACGTGGCTGATGTTATATTTTTTAACTAGTGGATGTGAATGGATGTTATAGATATATAACATTTAATTAATACTAATTATTCCCCAAATATAATATATTCTCATAAATTCTATCTAATGAACATCCATGTGGTAGGTGATGGAAAAGAAATTACATTGGTTCGTGAGGTTCTCTTCTATAAAAATGATTGATGGTTCTATTTACAATTTAATGGAGATTTAAATAGATATATATTATAAAATAAATTTTATAATATATTATTATATATATAATTTTTTTATTATATATTAATGGTTAGGACATATTTTAAGGTGGTAAAGTTGAAATAAAACCGAATGTGTTTAGGTGTGAAGACTACATATTATTTGAAAGAGATTATATGAACCCCAAAAAAGGACACAATTGATAATTATTTTAGAAGACAAACACTTCTAGAACATATTTATACATATTTTTGATATTTGTTCATATGGTTTGGTTGAGATAAATGATTTCATATGTGTGAATAAGTTATGGGAGTGGGATCCCATTTATTCGTGTAGTGGGAGGGAGACTTATAAATTTTCCATTTTATTAAATATTATTATATATTATTCTTGAACAATATGGTAAAAATTGAAACTATATATATTTATTCAAAATTTGGGGTAAATTTATATTAATCCTAAATTATTAATATATATTGAAAAATCTTTTTACCTCATATCGTTTGGTATTAACCCCTGATAAACCGATTTCAACAATAATTTTAGTAACCAATTTTCATAGTTTTACTATTCATGATGAAAAAATGTTCATTTTATTATATTTAGACATGATTATTACAAATATGGAAAAAAAAATTATCAATTGACATTCATATATGTTTCATAAATTAATTTCAAATTTATCATGAGAAATGAGATGAGGGTTGTTTTTCATGAAAATGCATTGTCCATGAATTAGATCACATAATGGTAACAATATGATTAGGAATAATCCTTATATAAATGTAATTTCATACTATAATATACATAATATTTTATTTTTCGTTTAATATTTCATTATAATATATTATATTAATTAGTTATAAAGGCATAACATTACAAACTAAAAAATTTCCTAAAAAATAAATTATTCTATTGCCAAATGATATTATTTCTATTTCATTAAATGTATAAAAAATTAATTATAAATTATATATATTTAGATAACTTATTATAAATAAATAAAATAAATATTATATATAATTTTACAAATTATTCATAAAATAATTGTTTTGGGGGAAAATTTAAAAAACATTAAAGGGTTATTTTTAGGTAGTAAGTTGAAAAAAATTCAATATTCAAACTTATAAGAGAGATTTTTTGTTTCATGACATATTCAAAAATTAATTATAATATTATTTCATTTATATAAAATGTTCACTTACTATAATTTATTGCCGAGTGTTAGAAGAAATATAAGAAAACTGAGAATGTTCTTTTTAGAATTATTTTTGTTTACTCAATGGTGGATATAATTAGGAGAAATTTAGACAGATAATTATTTAATATGATGGGGAAGTCATTATTGATTTAATATATATTATTTTTAATAGATGATATTATTCTTCAGGGATCTGAATTATAGATATATTAATTCACTTTAAATGGATACATACGTTGGCTTTTTTAAAATTCAATTAATAGTTGAAATTTTCTTTATGTTCATTATTCTAGAAAATTTGGGGAGTTTATTAATGATTTAATTTATAGACTTAAAAAATATAATATATTTATATTTTAATTCAAAACCGAAATTATTTATTCATAATTTATATTATATTTTATTTTAATTTTTTCATTTTGTTAAGAATAAATTTCTACTAACAAATACACCGATGATGTAAATAATGTTTGTTTAGATCTAATACATAGAATATTCATAATATACTATTATCACTAGATTTATTTAGAGGAAATTAGTTATTTTTATACTCAACATAAGGGGGATAATTATTATATATTCATCAAAAAATGGATAAGTTATTGTTGGTGTTATTACAACGAGCTCTAAGACTTAAAAAATTTAACAACTTCTGTTTTCATTAACAATGGAAATAAACTGAGAAGAATATATAAAACTAATATAAAAAAGATATAATTATTTAATAATTCAAATATATATATATTTATATATTATTTTCAATATGTTTTTATAGGGACCACATTCGATAGGTGTAATAGTTTTTTCTGTCAATGTGTTTTCTTAATGAGGTGTTACGTCTTATGAATCTTCTAGATAAATATATTTTCATATTCAGTGTATTTTTTATTTAAAAAAATTACAATAAGGGACCTAACGGAAAACAATACAGAGATTATTAATTTCTATAGTTTTAAATCGAGCTTCTACAAATAGGCTTCTTAAATTTAATTTATGTTAATACCTTATATTCAAATGTAATAACATTTTATTTGTTATCATGTTGCACACACATCACCAAGCGTTAGGATTGTTATCTTTATCTTAATTGTGTTCTCTAGAACTCTCCATCTTAAAAATGTTGATTGATTTTCCGGCTTATATCCATGTTTCTATTTCCCAGCTATGTTCTCTTTCTAGGGAACCTAATTTTGTTATCATTGTACATTCCTTTCATTATTTTTTAGATGATGTGATTTTAACACTTTTTATGTTGTGGGTATTTCCATAATAGATAATTTTTAAAAATTATTTAGTATACTGTTGAGAATAATATGAAATTTAGATGAATAAATTTAGTTATGTTGTTTATAAATTAAAATCCCAAAATTCTAATGTAAGAACAATTTATTTGATATCATATATCACATGCATCACCATGAACATAAAATAATATTATAGACTAAGAGTTTAAAATATTTTTAATATTTTATGTAAATTAAAAGTATGATATATATTTAACTGAATGTGATTCTGAGATAACGTATGTCCCATGAAACAATAATTTTCATCTAATGGATTGTGTTACATGAATGTCCAATTTGTACAGAATAATGATATATTACTATTATAATATTTTACATAATAAGATATATCATTGATGTAAAATTACAAGTTATGTAAAGGAAGGTACAAACTTATGAAAATTTGTGATTTATAAAAATATAAAATAATATGATTTTTTAAAAATTAATTATAAAATGATATGAAAATTGATTTAATGTGAAGGAAATTATTATTATTTTTATGCTCATAATGTTGATTTACCATAAATAATTAAGTTATTTACAATTTTTTAGGTGATATTAATATGATATATATATATATATTATATATATTCAATAAAATATTTTCTATATTAATTCAACAGATTTTAAAAGCATATGTTAATAACATATTTATTTTAATTCACAAAGTTATATGTTTTTATTTAGAACACATTCATCACTTTTTACTAGAGAATCTATTTTAAATCATTATTTTGAGAAATTAATTTAATTAATATGTCAATATATAATTAGTTTTTGAAATATAAACATAAAAAATGTGTATGTGTATCGTTTTTTGTAATTTTTGTTAATGTTTATTTTATTATTGAATAATTACAACTTTTGATTTTTATTTCATTACATCTCTGTTCTCTAATTTAATTATAGTGTTAAATAAAATATGAAATTGTTTTTAAATTCAAAATATATAATTTATATTTGATTTAATAAATTTTTTTCAATGGGATCAATTTAAATTTTAAATTGATTGTAAAAACTTATCAAACATTTGGATGTATTTTCTTTTAAAACATGCATTGTCGTCCCCCTTGTGGGATGAATTATAAATTAATTTCACAAATTTATGTGATTAAAATAAGTAAAAAATGTATCCCATGTTTGGAATCATCTTATTATATAATATCTCATAATACTATCTTTTTTTCTGTCCAAAAATATTACTGAATTTGATTAAAAATAATTATAATGATTGTGCTTTAATTAATAACAATTATGGACAAATCGATAACCACTAGGACCAAAACAACTTATAAAATTTTCCAACAAGTACTATATTTCTATATTTTGACTCTATACTACATAGTAACTATATAAGATCAATATTGGATCAACATTCAATAGGAATAGTATTATATTATTTCCAATAAAAAAATATGGAAAGAGTGTCCCTCCTCAAATAAAAAAAGGCCATCACTTCTTCCACTTACTCACACCACTCCAACCACATACGTTCATCCAAGATCAGAATAAATAATTCCCCAAATACCTACCCTAGACAAAGAGGACTCAATTTTTCCTAAATCCTTTTATGTATACCTTTTTGTATAAACTAAACATAATTACCAGAATTTTTATGTAAAACCTTCGAATGATATCTTTTATTTCCTTTACTCCTCAACCCCAAATGGTTTTAAACATTTATAATATGATGAAAAAATTATTCTATATATACTTGGTTTTTTTATTATGTTTTACAGCTACCCATACACACACCAGCACCTAATGTGTAACAAAGATATATTTTATGAGAACAATGATCTACGACCTTGAGAAACATATATTATTCCATATTCCATTACCAACATTCAATGTCGTTATTATGAAAAATAAGTATATATTATATATATGATATTTATAATATATTTATTCTTCTGATGTTATTTTATTACACATATCTCATTACATTCCATTTTATATAAATATTATAACATCGCTTGTGGAATTGTGGACTACCACTCACTCAATGTAATGTGATTTTTTAACATTATACACAGACCGTATTAAGGATTTTATAATTTAACATATAAGAAAAAATTGAATAGATATGTTTTCATAATTATAATATAAATTATTATATATATCATTTACTTTTAATTACATTAATGTTTGGAAATAAACTAAACAATCCTTCATGTGTAAATACAACCAACAATCTACATGAATAGTACATTCCTTTTCCTATATCAAGCTATTATATATTATCCTATATAAATATATATTAATTATATATATAAATTAATTAATGGTTTTAATTATGGATCTTTTGAAACCATGAAAAAAATAATGAGAACAATAAGTACCATATTAAGACATACTTTATAAAACTAGGAATTTAACATTGAAAAAAGTGAAAATAATAAATGATTACTAAAAAATTGGTAATAATAAATTATTAGAAGATGGTATATGATAATATAATATTTATTAGGGTTCTCGTATTAGTTATTAACATATTTTATACAACTATACATGTGGATAAAGAACAGACAACAAAATGGAATGCTAGGGTAAGGGAATTTATTTTTAGTTTACCTTCCATTGAGACATATTTCCTATTATACATTAATTCACTTTTATTTTGTGTATATAGAATCTTTTTCTTGTTATATAATGAATACAATAATTCCCATGATATTATATGTTTCATTTAATGACATTTCATTATGCATATTATGATTAAAATTCAACAAATTTTTATTTGACACATTGTAATGACTAATGATTATTATCCTAAAGAATGTCGATAATTAACATATTCAAAATCTCATTTCCTTTTGAGATTAGAATCATTATAATAATATAGTCTGATTATTTTAATCAATTTAATTTTTTAGTTTACTTCAACCACCATATTATCATTAAATAGATATTTGTATATACTAAACCATATATCATTGGTATATACACTATTCACATAGACCGTTACTTGATTAACTATGGAATTATTCATAAAACCATGTTATATATTCAATATATATATTTGATAAGGAATATTATGTATTTTATTATTTGATATGAGATATTTGTTTCACGGGTAACGATTGGTGGGTCCTACAAGAACCCAGTTCTTTCATGGAGGTATGAATATTTACTTTTCGTGTTTTACATGAGAAAAAGGAGGAAAACCAGCCATGTACTAGCTATAGGTCAGTTACAAAACATTACTAGGGTTACACACCTGTAATCCCACTACATGCCATGCATGGATTTCTGGATGGAATTTTAATGATGTGTAAGGCTTGTTGGTAGATAAAGTGGAACAAATACCATATACATGGTCATTATTCTCACGTAAATGCTATATTCAATTCATTATCTGATAAAATGTACAGTACCCTTGACTTAATCCATAAAATAGAACCCTCACCCGAGTATTATCTAATAGTATTGTCAAATGGATATTTTCCACCAGATTTTTCATCAGAACTCTGATTCAAACATTTTCAGATGCATTGGAACCCCACATGTGAGTTCCCTATTTCTGTTGACATATTCATTGTTTTTTATTCTCCCAGCATAGTTATCAAGGGTTCAACATTTATAATCATTTTGTAGATATTATATGATCTAGGTTAAATTAGAGGCCAACATTGGATGTGGAAAGTCTTATGGGTAAGTGGGAGGTGGTCTTTTTTACATTGGCTAATTGTCACATGGAATATATTTTTCATAGTGCCATGCAAAGATTTTTGGGTTGATATCCATGAAATAATATTTTCTTATTTTCATTGCATATTATTTTTTAGGTAATTTATTATTTGTTTAAAAGCATGTTAAGGTTGATTACTATGATTAAGGGCCATGCCACGGGTGTGTTCTTCTTAGGTGACCATTAATGACCATTTTTCATACGATTCTTATGAAGAATGCCTTTTATTCTCTACTAGGGTTTTAAAAATAAATTTGTATAATGAATGATTTTACTATGTGATATAACTAATGTTTATTCTTTCAGATGGATTAAATTACTTAATAAGATTTTTATATGAAATTTTCACATGTGACCGAAAAAATGTTGAACAATGTAATAGTATAACTTACATTTCCATCTTGATATATGATAAGTTCCCATGTGATTTTATTTATTGTAAATCCATGTAATAGTTTAATTTAAATTTTCCCTTTTTTTTCAAATTGTTCCCAATTGAGGAATAGAAAGCCCAAGCATTATGTGGTAGGTCCTTTATTGAGTTTATATTAGTTTCATTTGTTTTTTTTCATGTCCAAAGAATTTTTAATTGAATCATAAATGATAAAAGGGTTAATTAAAATGATGGAAACATGAATTCATATTATAATTCCATGATTGTGTTCATGTTACTAATCTACATTATTCCTTGGTTGAATCATGGATCAATCGAGTGATGCCAAAAATTGATTCAAAAATTTATTGTAATGTTATGTCATGAGTGATCCACATATGTAGTTGCTAGACTTGTAGAGGTTATATTTAAATACCAAATGATTCATAGAATGAGTCATTACATGGGTGGGTTCTACTGAAAATTTGTATATTCCCTGCGGGATATTTGGCCTTATTTATATGATCCATTAAAGGCCAAGTTGAAATATAGTTTCACCACATCTATAGTGAAACATAGTTTCTAAGGGGATCATACGTATAGACTTATAGGATGTATTTGGTTTTACACTAGGAGTAATTAATTAATTTGAATAAATGAATGTCATGGATATACTCAATTTATGTTGAATAATTTAATGCAATGAATTATGTTGTGTTTGTGAAGACAAAGAACAAACATCATTCAATCAAAAATTACTTGATTAGAGAGAATTTAGAGGTATCAAGTTTGATTACACTAATATGGGGGATTCATGGATTAAGCTAGATCTCTATGATAATATAATTTTTTTCAATTAAACTATTAAAAACATGAAATAATTATAAATGGAAATAGTGATTTTAATATTGTTTAATATTTAGATTATTCTAGATTACTCCTTTTGTTGTTCTACAATTCATATTATAAATATTCAATGATTGATTTTTATAGATAATGTGTAGTTGCCTACTAGGATTTAAGATCACACCATGTTTGGGTCATTCCATTAGGTCTAAAGAGATTATATTTTTTCATGTGTCGATAAGGGAAATATTGATTCTCCATGTACGTGGAATACTACAATGGAGTAGTACAGAATCGGAACAAGATGAGGATTTCAATTCTTCTAAGATTCATTTATTGATTTTTTATGATTGGTACTTTTATTATGATTTCCTAAAATGTGACTGTTTTAGATATTTTACTATAACAAGTGACATGTAACACCATTCGTTGTATTCTATGACATACGGTTGATATTTTTTAAGCCTTTGGATATTTACCTATCTTGCATGATATTATTTCACATGTTGTTGTATTGTAAATATTTCTATTATGTTACACTCTCACAATGAGGGCATAGTTTTTCTAAAATCACCATTAGTCCCCCACTACTAGTTGGAAGCCTTTGGAGTTTGGGGAAATGTTTTTGATGCCATGTGGCCAACCAGGTATAGGACACCTTTGAGTGGCACATAGATTTTTTATTATACAAAGTGGTATCATAGGTGTTTATTCATATATAAATTACTATTTGGATACTTTATACTAGGATTAAAAGGAATTATAGTTCAGTAATAGATTTTTCTTGATAGTGGTTACCCCACACCTAGGAACATTCCAAATTTCCTTGAATTATATTTTGATTTTTTGGATTTTGAGATATTATAATTCATTTGAATTCACTATTGGGTGTTCCAACTTGTAATGTGATGTTATTATTTATATCATTATGGTTCAATTTTGTTGAAAGAAAATGAGAGGAGGTTATTCCATCTAATGAATCATGTATGGTCTTTTTAGAAATCACATGCCATACATTTTTGTCCTTCAATTTATGGAGCATTAATTATTTTGTGTTGTTTTGATAGATGTCGTACTAAAAATTACTATTGGTGTGATAGGTAACATGATATATATGTATGCTTTTGTGATATGAATATTGCTACATTTTTTAGTCTGAATTAGATAGAAGTCAATATTTGGTCCCTGGTGTGTGTGAGCCCTCATGGATCAAAATTTGGGGATCATGTTACATCCTTAAATTTAGATGATTTATGATATTCCACAAGTGGATTTCATGATTTGTTTCATGGGAGTATGACCCCCTATGGATTGGAATTTTGCATACCCTTGGTTTACATTTAAAAAAATTGTTGTTCTTAGAATTATATAGGTAATTTCTTGTCAAAATCGCTGAAAACAGAGTTTTTGGTTATCTAAACACATTTCATGGGTACTTTTGTTCGGGAGATTGAATTTTCACATATGCACTTTGTGTATTCTGAGTACACAATATGTGGTTTTTGACCACACATCTAACTATGTGAGAATGCAAATCATATATTGGTCATTGGAATGTTTATAAAGTTTAAATTATATAAATACTATGTTGTTTCACACATTCTTAACCCAAATAGCTTTAACCATGAAAATGTACATGGAAATGATGGGATACATGAGTACATTCCATTTACCAGCCTAAGACGTCGTGTACCTATGGTGTTTACAAGCCCATGCTGATGGAAGTATAAGCTCATGCTTGAGATTGAGGGTACACAGTGTGTATGGTTACTACACATAATGTACCCCTGTTTTGGTACACTTTATAGGTTTTCATCACTTATATTGTTCGCGATAACTTTAGTTGTTCTTGCTTTATGCTACTGGAGAAATTACGTACTATGAGAGATTTTTTTGTTTACATGAGCCAAAAAAATACACAAATAAATTTTCAAGAAACATGAACATAATCTATGGCTGTGAATGTGGGTGGAATACCTTCAGTCTATTCACATCATGCTTGCATACATATTTGGTCAGGAAGATGCAATAATTGAGGCATTAGGTAGAAGGAATCAGATATAGTAAGTGCAACTAGATAGTTGCAAGTGACAGGCTATGGATTTGTTCTCAAAGATGCATTTGGAGGTTCATAATAGTTGGGGACAAGTAGTTCATTCTTATTTTGGTATTACCTCAACCATACTAGACCAAGTGATGTTGAGGCGACTATTGGATTTTGATTTCCTGGTTCTATTAGAGAGTTTAATTGGTGAGGACCCAGCTACTAGATAGACTATATGTGAGGATGTGGTTCATAATTTATATGTTTGTGTATTGGATTTTTCAGACATTAGAGTGGATATGATGTTTTATTTTCATGCCTCTATATGTGTAGTGCATCCTTGTGTCACTAGAATGACCCAACCATACATCATTACATAATATTGAATTTTAGTCAAGTACTCACATCCTTTCTTATTGAGGATCATTTCATGTTTATAGAATAAAAAAAAGTAAGAAAAAATAGACACATAAAATTATATATTTATTTATATTTGATACAAAAAATAAAATAATAATTAATTATAAAAAATAAAAACAACTCAAATAATACATCAATTATTTAACAAATCATTATAACATTTATCATATATTTCATTATTTTCTAAAAAAATACTTACATCCATTTAAAATCATATAAAACATGGGATGATAAAAAAATCACAGTATGGGATATAAAAATAAATAAAGAAAACATTAGTTTATGTATAATTGAAAATGAATGAAATCATTTCAAAAGAGTAAAGCATTTCATCAATATATACATACATTGTAAAATTATAGATTTACAAGTGATTTATCCAAAACATAATGAACATAAATAGAAACATCATGGTAACTTATGGAAATACATAAATAATATTATAAACATATCAGTTACCTTATGATTTTTAACCATCATGGCCACCTTACAATGTAACCAACATGACTACCTTATTATGTAACCATCATAGTTACACATGGAGAAACCATACAACTGACCTCTAAAATACACATACCTAATTAATTGGAGGAATATATAGGTCCTACCCTTCTTCAAAAACCTTTCCCATAAACCATAACATAATTATAAAACATGAATAATTTTCATAAAAACACTTATACTGAATTTTGTAGAAAAACAATTTTATAAGATGATTTGAAAGGAAAATCCCATTAATAATATCATATAATTGATGTGAGATATAATAGAGTGGATAAAATATATATAAAAAATATAAATACCCATATATAAACATAATAAAAAATAATTAATCATACATAATATTTTAACACTCTATAATTAATGATGTAGATGGTTAACCCAATGAATCTAAATTTGGTTACAATTCACATACATTGGGTTTTTCTTACAAAATACATTGTTAATCCTCATTTATTGTAGATAAAATATTTATTTTAATGTTTTATTGAAACATAATCATCTTTATAACACATTATATGATCATTTTATAACATGAATCCACTAATTAGTTATTATGATTTTGTTTCTTCTATTGTTTTGGGTGAATTCTATAAATGATTTCCATGGCCAGGTTTTAATTTATTTTCTACTCGTATGGAAATGAAATTCTAAAACTGAAAAGAAATTTTATTTATAGTTATCTTGAATATTTAATTATTCCGTTAATTTTTTTAATCAAATATTATAATGATTCATTATAAAAAAACATTAGTGATATTTGTTTAGATCATTTTTCAATGTTCCTCAATAATAATTAATTTGTTTCATTATATAAATCAATTACAAGCATATAACTTCATTACAGAAAGTAAAAAAGTTTCAATAATTCACTTTTAATTATACATAAACCATCAAAATTGTTTTAAAATAGTTTCTATGGATGTAAAGGAAATCTAAAACACATTTTAAATTATAATGGTATCTCGACAGAACACGAACAATGTATTTGTAAGTGGGGGGAACAAGATGATTTTTTTGAGGAATTTTACAATAAACATGATAAAATACAAAATATATATAATTATGGATCTTTCATACAAATTTGATAAGGGTATGATAATAGAATATAATAATATAAAATGAATAGAAATGAAAACACAAGAATAAGAAAAAGGATTTTTACCTCTTGATATTATCTCCTTGATATCCCCCATAAGGACTTTGGTTTTGGACATTTGTGAGACAAGAATGTATCAGATGTGGGGAATTTCATTGGGAAGGAGATTTTTTACAAATTAGATAATGAAAGTATCTTGAGATCTATGAGAGGTAAAGGGGGTGAAGAAAGTATTTATAGTATAAGAGAGGAGGGGTTTTCCATTATTATAATCATTAGTTTATTATAATATATCAAGAATATTAATTTTATTTATTATTGTGAAAATATTGTAATTAGAGCATATGAGTTATAAGGATATATGCTTACATCATACATTATTATTGAATTAGTGTTTTTAACATATAATTTCTCGGTACAATATTTTACCATATATCGCTATTTATAAAAAAAATCAAGTATTCCAGAAAAATACATTAAATTAACCCCATACATTTTTCAATGATTAGAATATGAAAATGAACTCAATTTTATTCAAAAAAATTTATTTGTATGAAATTAAATATCAATGTAAAATAATAACTTATTCATAAAAAATTACAATTTCAAAAATATAACTCATTTTATAACACCATGAACAATTAATGATGATATCTTTATATTATAACCCTAATTATAATAGATTTGATCATAATAATGATAAAATTTCTATTAATAAGGTTAGTTTACAATTCATAACTGTAGACTAATAATAAGGAAGAAAATTTTGTTTTTTTTATTAGACACAAAATATCTTACATATTCCTATCATGTATGCCCCATTTTCTGAAATTCAAAACCTTTAAGTAGATAAATCATGTTTAAAAACATGGTTATTACTATAATAATTAAACAACATTTTATTTCAAGGTACATGTTGTTTCACATATTACAATTTATTTTCAAAACCATGAGTTGTTGCATTCTCCCCACTATTTGGAAATTGTGTCCTCAAAATTTTTATTTACTTATTTAAACAAATTGAGTACATTTGCCTCATAGAATTTTCAGATTAACATTTTTAAACTTCAACCATGTGGTTTCTCCACATAACCATTAACATGATTATTGCCTTATTCTACAATACTTATTCTCTCTGATCATGAATCATAATGGTTTTCTCTCTATAAAAATGGTTCCCTTCCCGCTAAATTTCTTAGACACTCAAAACAAGAGGTGCATCTGAGACATAATTTCTCACCATCAAAACATAAAAAAAATTGTGTACCTGAAATAAATGTACAGGAATAACTACTCAAATAGTGAATATTATATCTTTCCCTAGGATTTCATAAGGTCTAATGAACTGCAGATATATATTTTACTTTTTTCCATAACAGAAAATACTTTTACATGGTGATATTTTAATAAATTCATGATTACCTACCTCAAAATCAATGTCTTTCCTCTTATTATATTCTAAACTATACTGCATGTTCTGGGAATTCCTCACATATTTCGGTATCTTCATCACATTCTCATCTATATCCACTACTAATGATGGTCCCGTTAAATCCCATTCCGTGAATTCATCCCAAAATACTGGTGTTCGACACCTCTTCCCATACAATTCCTCAAAAGGATCCATCTGTTTACTAGAATTAAAATTATTATTGTAAAAAACCCAAACTAAATAATTATGTATACCCAAACTTCCATGGTTTTACATTGAATGTGATTAAATCATATACTCTAATGTTTGAATTTTTCTCTTGTATTATACATCAAATTGTGTTTTAAAGGTAGTGGTGAAGTTTCATTCTGTGTCTAACAACTTTTGAAGGCCTTTACAAAAGATCGAAGTGAACCTGGGATGGCAGTCAGATACAATGGAATGAGGATCACCATATAAACATAAAATCACGTTCTGGTACAATCAAGAAACTTAATCCCAATGTGTTCATATTTATTCAGCCAATCATAAATATCCCAAATCATAATCTTACCTCGACATGTCTTTAGTAGTCACAAAAAAGGTACACCAATATATTATATTATTTTTACTTACGAGCTGGATAAGACTGAAGAATTACCTTCAATAACCGCCATTCGGCTTCAAACTATCGACAGGTCAAATGTTTCATGGTAAAATCGAAAATATCTCTTATCATTTCATCCCACCGGTAATAATACCAATGATCTATGCACATAATATTTCTACAAAGATTAACTAAAGATGAGGGACTATGATCTTCAAACAAAAACACATCCCTCATCTATGAATCACAAAGAGTACAAAAACAACTTCTATATCATAAAACACAATATTTATCAATGATATATTCTAGAAACATACCCATTATATCCAATTATATCATTTCATATAGCTAAATGTATAGCTTCTTAAATTGATTAATTCTTTATGATAATCATGACTGCAATGAAACTAGAAAAAAAACTGTGGGATATCAGGCACCAACAAAAAACAAGAAATAATTCATTAAATCAATAATAAAGGGTATATATTCATAACATAACATGCTTAATGATTCTTGAATTTTTTAAATCACTGAATCTGCCACATTGATTTCATTTCATTGATGGTAATTGATCATGTAATAAAAATACTTTATTTGTTGAATCCATCTTCTCTCCCTCGTTTTTAAATCCTTATGAGTGAATACATTCATTATACTTTTTATGGTCACATTAAATTTTCTATTTGGATCCATATAAATGGTATCTCAAAATATTCAATGAAATAACCACATCCAAAAATTCCAAATAATTTGTGGTAAAATTGAACTCATGTTATTTGTACTTGTCTTGAGGAAGAATCAATTACCTGATCATTATTCATCATAACATAACCAAGTCCCATCAATTTTAAATGACTGTAGATAGAATACTCACTATTTCGGAAGGTATGTCCATTACATGAGCATTCCCCAATATTTTCCAAGGTTCTTGGATTAAAAATCATATTCTTATGTCCAAACAAATTTAACCCCTTTTATGTTATCATAGTTATTGTGGTTGATAATCGTGAAGTTTTCTTAACAAACTATCAGTAATAACCACCTAATCCATGAAAACTATGAATTTCTATAAAATTTGTAGTTATTTTCCAATGATCAATAACTTTTGTTTTGGTAGGACAAAATTTTATTGCATCATTATATAAAATTTTTATATTCAAAGAAAACTGTTGGGAGAAAATTATAGTTGATGAATTTTCCGTACAGTTTCATTCCATATAAGGATTTCAAAACAACCCAAATATGTTTTCCACGAACCGATTTGCATTTCGAAAATAAAAAAAATGTCGTCATTAAATAAGACCAATATTATATCCAATAAGTGATGAAGTATTCTATTGATTAGATCAAAAAATATCAAACGTTCATTTGATATCCCAACTGACATAACAATAAATTCATAATGGTCATATATTGTATGGAACATAGTCTTCATGTTGTTTTCTTATTTTATATTCAACTGATGGTACATAGACTTCAAGAAAACCATTGGAAATTACTATGTTCCTTATAGAAGATCAAACAATTCATTGATCTGGGTAAAATGATAATTATTTTTTATGGTGATGTTATTCATTTCACTATAATCAATGTAAATCCTCACTGAGCCAATTTTATTTTTAATTAACAAAATAAGAGAACCAATTGTGATGTGCTAGGATGAATGAATCCATTATCATGAAAATCATACAACTAATTTTTCAATTAAATACGATACATTTTTTAGATTCAATATGGAGGTATTGAAATTGGATTAACATCATGAAGTATTTTAATTTTAAAATCAACTTATCGATTAGGTGAAATATAAGGTAACTCATCAGGGAAACATCATGTTATAAATTTACCAATAGCACACCATGAATCTGAATAGTTCTCTTATTTTAAATAGTATGAGAAATATAATTGTAATTTCAATATTTCAAAATATTATATGATTCCAGATATATGTTCATGTGTATGAATTAATTCTTGAATAAAAATTTATATTATATGTCAAAAAAACTTCTTTACCTCTACAATCAATATTATCATTATAAAAAGAAATCCAATTTATTTATTTATAACAGATAACTCTACTATGAAAAAATAAGGTTTTCATGTAATTTCATTTAAAAGACAATAATAAGATTATTATTAAAATTCATTATTAAAATAACATTTCCCTTGGTGTAATAATAACATGTTCTTGTCTCATTTGATGAGGTGAAATTTCCAATTTACTAGAAAATTCCTTAAAAATGAAGGAATGTGTAGACTCCATGTCAAGAAATACATTTTAAAATTCCATGTAAGAAAATAAAGTACATGATTCCACTTCATTGTATGTCCCAACATCTGCTGATGTAGTTACAAAGGATCTCACTACACCTTTCTTCTTATAGTCCAGCTTCTTTTCATAATTCAAATATTTCTTTGGGCATGGATTTTCATAATGAGGCATCTCACCATATTTAATACAAATTGCATTTTTATTATCAATATTAGTCTTGTCATCATTTTAATTAAATTATTTGTCCATATTTTGTGTATTACTTCATTTAAAACACTTGTAAGATTTGTTATTTCATTATCCTTGGTTCATTTTACAACACTTTTCAAAAACATGAATCTAGAAATTCTTGCCATCAGATTTATATGATTGATTATTTCAAATTGATTTCCACCTAGACATTTTTTTCGACATGTATTCATTGTGAAAATTATCATCATAAAACACAATTTCAACCATTTTGGTACATCAAACTACTTTTTCATAATAGTGGAAGTCATAGGATGCCAATTCCCTCCAATATCATTGATTCAATCATAAGTAAAAATTGTTTATTTTTTAATCTAGATCCAGAAATAGATTTGTATTATACGTCACCATTGGGGAAAAGTTCACTTCATAGATTCCCAATAAATATTCTTCCATGTACTTCAATTCAATTAATTACTTCTCCAACCCATGTCGAACAACATTTGGAAAATATTTTTCGAGGAAAAGAATTTTAAATTCATCCCACAAAAAAGATTAAATTCCCTCTCTATGCATATTACTTTTTACAACTGACCAACATTGATCAACTTAAACATAAAATTGGAAAAATTAAAGACTTAAATATTGATTATATGAACATACCATAACATAGAATATCCTTTTAAGGGATTTAATCCATGCTTATGAAGCTACTGAGTAAGAAGATCCACTAAAAAGGAGGGTTTTTCCTCATGAAATGTTTTATTATTGTCAAGTCTTTTTGTGGTACCTCTAGTTATTATAATTCATATATTATAACACTATTTATATCATATTTCAACTAATCCATTAAAGTCACAAAATTCATGGTTCCAATCCCTACCATTCTTGGTTGATGATTCAGAAGGATATTTTTTATCAGTGCCTTTCCAATTCAACTTCCTTATTTCATTTAAGGAAAACAACTATAAACCAAAAATATCTTAGTCAAATATAGATGATAATAATTACATTATATATCATTTAAAATTAACCGTAGAGTAAAAAATGATTTATTCTATTCTATTAACATCATCCTAACCCATAATTTTATATAAAGAATCCTATTATTCTAACTATTAAGAACCAACATTATTAAATTACATAATCATGAATTTTAGTCACGGCCACACTTTTTTTCACATTGAGGGACTTTTTATTATTAGTTATTTAGATAATTGGGAAATAAGAAAACAATATATTCTACATTTATATAGAGTTGATACCACAAAAATAATTTTTATTTCATACAAACTATAAAACATTTCAAATAAATCATGATTTCAATAACCAATCATCAGAAAATTTTATAGGGCATCTTTCTTCGTCTAACAGATCCTTATTAACTATAAAAATCATTTAAATACAATTGATGAGCACAAAAATCATAGTATTGGTTATAAAAATAATGAATGAAAAGATATTCCATGAATACATTTAAACATATTAAATTAATTTAAAACATCATACTTGACACCCATATATATTTAAACTGTGAAAGATGATATTTCGATGAGATTTAAACAGAAAATAAATAACATAAATATATACATAAATTTATCATGGGGAATTACTAAAATTATTGGGAAACCCTCTCATCTTCGTAATGATTTTTAACACTCATGACTACTTACAATGAAACCCTGTTGAATATGTTATTTTGTGACCATCACAATTACAATTTGTGTAACCATACATCTGACCTACAACATAAACATTCCAAATGGGTAAGAAGGATATATAGTTCCCAATAACCATAATAAGAAATTCCCAAGAACTAAAACAGAATAACCCAACCTGAATAATTGCACAAAAACCTTAATTTTAAATTTTGTAAACATAATTTATAAAACGATCATAAAATAAATGCCCCTTACAAATATCATATAATTGAAGGGATACTAAATTGAGTGTATGGAATATGTATATAAACTATAATAATACATGAAACAACATAATATACAGAATATTAATCACACTAAATGTTATAATACCACATAATAAACGAAGTATAAGGTTAACCAAATGAATATAAATTTGGTTATGAATTATATTACCTCATATTAATCATAGATAAAACATGTTGAATCATATTTTATAATAGTTAAAAGTGTTTTATTGATGTTTTTAGGATGCATAAGCATGTTTATAACACCTTATATGATCATTTTATATCATTATTTCATCTTTTTGTTCTTAGAGTTGTGTTCCTTCCATTGTTACAAGTGAATTTGTAAATGATGTCCTTGGATAGTTTGTATTTGTTTTCCTTTTAGCATGGAAATAAAATTTGAAAAGTGGAATGAAATCATATTCTTATGTTTTTAAAATATATAATGACACCATAAATTTTTTTTTATCACATATTATTATGAGTGTTTTTATTAAAAATTATTGATATTTGTTAAGAACAATTTTGATGGCTCATAGATAATCATGTACATGTTTCCGTATAAAAAATAATCTCCTGCATATTTGATAATTGATGAACTTAAAATTGGTTACCTAAAAAAATTTCATTCCTCTTCAATAGTCAATATTGTTTTAAAAACTTTTTTGAGGGAAGTAAATGAAATCAATAACACATTGTCGATTATGTTAGTAAGTCAACACAACACAGACAATGTATTTATAAAATGGGGGATACGATAGACAAGGTTGATTATTTATTACAGAAATATGATTAAAATTAGAATATATAATTTTATATGGTTTTAATTATTCTTGGATAATAGGAAGTGTTGCGAGTTTTTTAAATGACATGTAGTTGATTAGAAAACACAATAATAAAAAAGTGGATTTCTACGTCTTGATCTTTTCTCCTTGAGATCCTCCTTAAGGCATTCAATTTTGGCCTTTTAATGAGACAAGAAGGTATTGGACGTCAAGAAGAGCCTTTTTAAGTGTATATTGTACATATTACAAAGTTCTAAAAGCTTTAGAGGTGTGAGAGGAAGAGGTGGTGGTATTTATAATAGAGTAGAGGAGGGGTTTTGCATAAATTTTATCATTAGTCTGATATTATATTTCAAGACTATGAATAATAATACTTATTGGGTGAAAATATTATAGAGATCATACGAGATCAAAAAAAGAGTACATACAACAGCAATGCTGATAGGAATTGTTTATTTAACATATAATTTATATTTATATATATAGAATTTTACTGTATTTCAAAATTGATTAAAAATATTCCTCTATTTTTAAAAAATTCCCAAAAATCATCCAAATCATTTTTTGACATGTATAATTCAAAACTGAAGGCCATTTTATCAAAATTATTTTCTTAATATGTTTCAAATAATTTAAATAAAATAATATTTTATTCTTGAAAAATATCAAATTGAAAACTATAACACATTTCATAACCCGATAAAAAATTAATCAAGATCTTATTATCATATTACCTGAATAAAAATAGATTTACACTTTATAAGGATCATATTAATATATATATAAATATTTGGGTTATTATTCATAAGGGTTGGATAATATTCACCAAAAAATTATATATTTATTATCAAAATCTATATAACAACTGATCTATATATCGTATGTCTAATTTTTGAATTTCAAAACATAGAAGTGTAAATATTATGTTTAACATATTGTTTATAACTATCTTATTTGATCAAAATGATGTTTCTGAGACACACAGTGATGCATTCATTTTAATTTATTTTTTAATCCATTGGGTGATACAATCCCCAAGATTTATCTGGATTTATAACATTGGTATTGGTGGCTAAGAAGAAAAAGAGAAGTACCTGGTCTTTTTCTGAGGTTCTCCACCTGTCACCAGGAGATAGTGGAACTCAAATTAATAGAGCTACTTCAATAACATAATCCCATTACATAATGGAAATGGAATGATGTTGCGATGGATTTTGGGATGAGATTATCAATGTCACCTCAACGAAATAATAATTTATGGATTATTGGTGATAGGATCAAGAAGGTTTTATAATTCCGAGAAATCATGGAAACCTTCATTATTGATGACAATGCGAGGTTGTAAATCAATCAGATTATATGAATACATGGGGTCCCAATTTATATCACTTCAGATATGGATTACTAGTTTACTTCTCATTTTTTAAATTTTTATAGGGGGTGCTGGGTACACAGGTGCTACTGTACACAACTTACAAACCCCAATAAGAAGGCCAATCCGAGTGTATAATTCAAATGTAGGATGAAATGCATTGGGAAAGCATTCTGGTTTTCATAGGTTCTTGGGAGATACATATACCCATTGATGAGATCACTTATAACAATATATTTAGGGATATTATTCAGATGGATCTATATGAATATTTGTATGATATGCCATGTTTATCAGAAATGTGTTGGTTGGAGATATGAGTTATAGCTATGTTGGGACCTCATCTTGTCTAATAGACAACTAAACTGTTGCAGTTGATTCCGAATAAGATGGATACCGTACAGTTTTGTCATAAATCAATTATTGATCACTACAGAAGTCGTCTAGTGATTGAGGTTAGGGATTGATTTTTCATACATGTTTCACATTGATTTAGACACACAATGATCTCGAGACAAAATAAGATTTCACTGAGATATTATGGGTCATTCAAGATTCTATAGATAGTCAAGCCAGTTGTCTATCGGTTGTTGTTACTATAATAGACGGTTCCCTAGATCCAATTGTAAGTACATTGATTAAATTGAAATTTAATGTATTTAAAAATTAATCATATTATTGAAAAAATTTTATTGTTCATTATGAATGTGATGTAATAATTTCATACATTATTTGATTGAAAAATTTGTTCATGGAAGTTCCCTACAATGATGAGAAAATTGAAATTCTATAAAATATTCTTAAATATAGTTATGATTATTGAGTACATGGTGTGATGGGAAAAATAGAATATAGACAGTTAAGTGAGATTTCCCATGAGAAGATGAGACTTACTCTCATGTTGTTATCACTTAGTAATGTCCATGATATGATATTATGAGAACTGACCATAAAGTAAAAATTATTCAAGTTTTGGTCTAAAAATATATTCTTATCTTTAATTGTCTGTAATTACCCTTAGACATTATGATAATAATTAATATATTTCATGACATGCGACCTTTTATTTACAAATAAAAACTGCCATGCAGCCAGTTAGTAGGATGTAGGGAATATTGGGTGCGTCATGAGTAGCATGTTATTAACATATAAGTCTAGGAGATATTTCCTCCTTCCATTTATGTAGGATGATATCTCTGACCATTGATTGAAATCTAACTATTTCCCTAAATTTCTTTTAATGGAGTAATAAAAATATTATTTATGGATTTCAATGAATGATTTATGATGAGTAATTGGTGATGAAACTATCCTGAAACCCGCTTTATGAGATATTCAGACAAATAGATTATATTAAATAGTGTGTGTTCATATATTGATGTCACTATTGAGACATTATTGCCTTTCTCTTGGGTTCCTTAACCCATCTATAGTTAGTAGTCTTGTACTTTAGGAATGCCCGCCTAATGTCAATGGAAAAGAATCACAGAGGTAATCACACTATGTGAATGTGGTGGTCTCGATTAAATTCTATTTGAATTTAATAAATCGAATAAATATTATTCTCAAGATAATGGAATAATTTCATTGATGTTATAATGATTTTATAATTTAAATAAATATTTATTCACATGATTTTGGGTCAAATATATTTATATATTTTATTGAAAATTTAATAAATATTTATTTACTAGTTTGAAAGTAAAATATTAATGTATGAGAATAAATTATTTATATATTTATTATGGTGTTCAGTAATTGGAAGTGGATTTTATGTAGACCAATGTAGGTCTAGTAATAAAATAACTATTTTCATGACGGTAAATAAATATTTAATTAGCTTTCATAAATTAAAATAATAGTAATGTAGGTATTATTTTATGATGTTGAATTTTATTTACAATTTTGTTTTCCGAATGTTGGCGCACAATTAATAATAAATCAATATAATTATTTTATGCATTGGATTTATATAAGGTATTTAATATATATAAATTTTGTTATGTAATTAAATATTGTAACTATAACCCCATGTTAATAACTAGACACATACATCTATTGTTCAATTTATTGAATTACACACTCATTGAATTGAGATTTTTTGAGCCGAATAATTTCTACCTTGAACCATCAGGCCACCCCTATCTGCAACGACAGAGGTTCTTTATGGACTAAGAATAGTGGATAATGAACGTCTAACAGACGACACTCGATTCACTAGGATATCACAGAGAGAGTAATTTGTGTCGATTAGAGGACATTGAAACATGCGTGGATCATTGCTAGAGGGAGTCTAGTTTGGATTCCTGTAAGCTCAATGATATTATTTGAAAGGGTCATTCCTGAAGATCATCTTCATCAATGAAGAATGTACTGAAGTTCCAAATACTTTTTGTATTAAATTAGTTAGATTATTTATTAATATTATGTGAAATATCTATTCTAATGTTTTTGTAACACATCATTCTTTATTTAAATCATTGATTACATTCTTTGTAGACTATGATTAATCTTCTTATTGATCTATAAATAATCATTGATATGGGTAAACTTAAATGTTGGGTTGCCACAAACTATCCCAAGTACCATGGTAACCTGATAAATGAGCCAGCCCTGACAATGCCCGAAAGGCGTTCTTGATCCCAATGGGTCGGTGACTATAAACAGACATCACAGAACATGCACATCGAAAATATTTTTCCACCATCAAGGTTGATGAAAAAAGGTAGTACAATATTCCTACCAATAGAAACTAAACTAGGAGTAATGTACCAAAATTAAAAGTGGAAAAAAATTGAAGTACTAAAAATAGCCCCAAGGTCCAAGAGGTCCCAACTCACCAAGAAAAAAAAGATCAACAGCTGGATCCACCTCCAGGATATCTCTTCCCATTTCTCAAACCAGGATGAAGAATTTCTAGAAACACCCAAAAGAAAAAAATTTAGTGTTACCCAAATCCCAATATTTTAGCATAGATGATTCCATAATATATTCCAAATATAGATTATCCAAAAAAAATTAACTTTTAATTAAATTGGATTACCAATTCAATAGCATTATTAAACAAAACATGCTATAAAATTTAAAATTATGGAAGTAAATATTTCAAGTAATGATTTTACAAATTATGGAATACATCAATAAAAATGGATTATGTTAAAAATTTATATAAAAAAGTTTAAATAAATTCATAAGGCATTTATGATGTTCAAAAAATTATTGGAAAACAATTATATCTCCAATATAAAAAAATTGAGCAACATGGTCATCTTACAAACTGTATGATATTATTAACCATTTATAGGATTCCAAACTCTCTACATGAGCTCATAAAAATATGTATACACATGTCTCGATGACACTGGACAATGGAGACTCGTCACCAACCCATTGGGGAAGTGACCTACCACCAGTCTTTTTTTCGAAAGTTGTCATAGCATAGAGTGTATCCAAATAACTCACTAACTAACTATGTATTGCATGCGATCTTACATTATGGGTACACTATATTATGAATTCTTAAAATAGGATCAATCCCATTATTCCATTTCAAAAATATGACCAATCCCATTATTCCATTACAGTTAGAGGTATGATTCTTTTGAATTCTACCCTCATGCAGGTGTTGTTTGATACTGGTGCATCACACTCCTTCATTGGTTCTCATTATGTTGACATGCTATGTTTAAAACTGGAAATGACACCTTCTGTGTTGAAACTAAAAACTCTTATTGGTGAAATAGAATGTCAAGCCTTAGTGTGTCGAGCATATGCTATAACTATTGTTGGATATGAGCTGTAATGGGACTTCTCCATGTTGGATATGGATGTCTATTATGTAATCATAGGTATGGATTTGTTGGAAAGGTTTAAGGCTCACATCGATTGTTAAAAGAGAACGGTTAGTTTCACGACTGAGGATTGAATCGACCATATCTTTAGTGGAGAAAGGATGGAAAATAAGGGCACAAAGAGCTAGTTGACACCAATGGTGGGAACGATTTATTACCAATTACTAGCTTTGACTTTGGCATCGTTATACGAGATTGTGGAAAATAGTTTTCCAGCTGTCGTGGATCAATTTCGTGATGTTTTTCCAGAAACATTATAAGTGTTACCACCTGTATGAGAAGTGGAGGTTACGATTGATCTCCTTCTGAGGACTAATCCTATCTCACTTACATATTATAGAATTGCACAAATAGAGTTACAGGAAATGAAAGCGCAATTGGAGGAGCTGGAAAGAAAGGGTTTCATTCGGCCATGTGTGTCTCTGTGGGCAGCACCAGTTTGGTTTGTAAAGAAAGTAGATGTAACATTGAGTCTATGTGTGGATTATTGTAAACATAACCATGTTTTGATAAATAATAGATATCATATTCCTCACATTGATGACATATTTGATCAATTGAGGGGAGCTCAGTGGTTCTCCATAACTGACTTATGGTCAGGATATCACCAGTTGAAATTTCAGAAGGAGGATATTCTGAACAAAGCCTTCAAAAGCAGATATGGCCACTACGAATATGTATTCATGCCTTTCGGTCTTACGAATTCACCAGCTGCCTTTATGGCATTAATGAATCAGATATTTCAGAAATATCTGGACTCTTTTGTTGTGGTGTTTGTGGATGATATATTGGTGTGTTAAAAAACCAGGGTTGAGCATGAGTATCACTTGGTAATAGTGTTGGAAATCTTGATAGTCCATCAGTTGTATGCCAAATTTTCAAAGTGAGATGTTTGGATACATTTGGTACATTTTCTGGGCCATTTTGTTTCTGAGAATGGTGTTTCAGTGGATCCAGAAAAGATAGAAGTTTTTCTTTATTGGAAACAGCTGAAGAATATCTTGGAAATACAATGTTTTCATGGTCTAGCTTGTTATTATCGATGCTTTTTCTATGACTTCTCATGACTAGCTTCGCCTATGACAGCACTGAAAAAGAAGAAAACTGGATTTCAATGGACTGAAGAATGTTAGAGATATTTTCAAGAGATAGATGTTCCCCTTACATCATCAACCATCATGATTTTTTCTGAACCAAGACTAGTGTATGTGGAGTATTGTGATGCTTCGGGAATAGGTTTGGGTTGTGTTCACATACAAGGAGACCATGTGTTTGCTTATGGCTCAAGAAAGTCGAGAGTGCATGTGAAAAATTACCCAACACATGATTTGGTGTTATCTGTAGTCATCCATGCTTTGAAAACATGGAGACATTATCTCTTTGGTGAGAAAATTACTGTGTTTACATATCACAAAAGCTTGAATCACATTTTCTCACATCGAGATTTGAATCTGAGGCAGATGAGATGGAATGAGTATCTTCAAATGTTCGACTTTTACATAATGTATACACCAGGTAAGGGAAATTCGGTGGCCGACGAATTAGGCAGGAAATCGTATGCTCAATTGGAAAAGGAAGCTTCAGATGAGTGGCAGTTGATGTCGGTCCTAGATGACATGCATATGGAATGTGAAGACCGAACCGATGTTACTGTTTTTGTTCCAGTTGTGCTTGTTCCTGACATTGTAGAGATAGTAAAGGATGAACATGGATCTGATAAAGACTTTGTTGAAATGAGTTCAAAACTCAATGGTGGGGAGACCATTGAGGGATGAAAGCTAGATGGGAGTTCATTTTTGCAGTTTTGAGATCAGATGGTTGTAACTTTATCTGCTCAGGAACAACTCTTTCATGCTTACCACCATTAAATATGTGATGTACATCCGGGTACACAGGAGATGTATAAGGCACTGAAGGCACAGTTTTGGTGGAGCAGAATGAAGAGGAAGGTAGATGAATTTGTTTCATGGTGTTTAACTTGTTAGCATGTTAAAGCCGAACATCAGCAGCCAGCTGGAACGATACAATCTTTACCTATCCTAGTGTGGAAATGTGATCCGATAGCATTGGATTTTGTTACTGGTCTTCCATGAACGGTTCAGAAACACGATGCTATTCTGGGTGATATTGGATTATCCAACCAAGTCGGACCATTTAATCCCAATTTGTGAAACACATACAGTGGAATATCATTCAAAAATATATATCCATGAAGTGGTAATGAGAAATGGTGTACCAGTTTCTATCATCTCTGATAGAGATTCGATATTTAGATCTCATTTCTTGAAATCCTTACAATAAGCCCATGGGACTCAGTTGTCTATGAGCACGGCGTATCATCCTCAGATGGATGGGAAATCTGAGAAGATGATACAGACGTTGGAAGACCTATTGTAGGATCATGTAATGGAATTTGGTGGCTCATGGGAGGATCATATACACTTAGTTGAGTTCTCATACAATAACAGTTATTAGGCCTCGATACGCATGGCTCCGTTTGAATCATTATATGGGCGTCCTTATCGTTCTCCACATTGTGGGGTGGAAACAGTTGATACTTCACTAGATGGGCCGAGCCTTGTCCATGAAACTATGAAGAAGATTCAGTTGATTAGAAAGTGGATGGAGACAGCTCAGAGTCGTCAGAAATCTTATGCGGATCATCGCCGAAGACTGTTGTCGTTTGCGGCGAGTGATCGTGTTTTTTTGAGAATCTCTCCAATGCTTGGATAATGTCATTTTTAGAAGTGGGGAAAATCATCTACTCGATATATATGACCTTTTTGATATACTATAAAATGTTGGATAGGTGGGATATTAGTTTGCATTACCACCACGGTTCAGTGCAGTGCATAATGTGTTCCAAGTATCTTAGTTGAAAAAATATCATCCCGATCCTGACTATGTGATCAGATGGGATCACATTGAACTAGAGACGAATGCTTCATTGATATATATCTCGGTACAAATAGTGGATATCCAATAGAAATTCTTTTTTGTAAAAAGAATCGGTCTTGTGCTGGTTTTAAGGCATAATGGTCAGATTTTGGAAGATACTTGGGAACGTGAGAAAGAGATGAAAGAGGAGTGGCTAGAACTCTTTCAGGCAAACAATGGATTTCTACATTTCGAGGACAAAAAGACTAATTATGGGGAGAATGTAGTACCCTCGGTTTTTGTAATGTAACCCTTACTTGATTCTTTTCTTAGTTTTAATGTTATGTGTGTTCAATGGGAGGGTCGGGAGAACTTTGAATGATGTTTTGAGGAAAAGGGGAAGTTGCACGGTCGGTGCACAGTTTGTCAAACTGTGCGACCAATCCCTGCACATTGGGTCTTGAAGGAAATGGCTTCCGCACGATCAGAACATAGTTTGTCAAACTATATAGCCAAACCATGCGAGAAGGGTGGCTTAGTTAGTATCAAATGCACGGGTAGGACACGGTTTATCAAACAGTGCGGACTAACCATGTGGTCACATAAAATTAGATCCTAAAATTGTGGACCTAAATCATATTGCCTCTAATTTCCTTGTATAAACCCCCTATGCATCCCTAACTCGGGATTACTCTCCTTTGAAGGATGTAAGACTTCTCCCAAGCATTCCGGAGGTGATATGAAGGCTTCTCTTGGAGAATCGAAGTCGGATTCTTAAGGTATGTGATTGTTCTTGATCGGTTTCATAGATATACTTATATCTACTTCTCCCCTTCTCCCCTTTTGGAGTTTTGACACCGTGTTCTTGAGCGTTCTTTATCCGTGGCCTGGATTCAACCAATTTTTTGAGGTAGGTGGCTTCACTCTAGATTCCTCTTTTTTTAAACATGATGTATTAGGTCAAATTGATTTATTTTCTTGTTAAATTGTGGTGAAAACATGTTATAAATATTCTTTAGTGATGATTTATGTGTTTTTGAGGAAATTGTGTAAATTGAGAGAATGGTTGTGCAATGTTTTTTGGTTTCTTGATTTTAAGATGGTGATTCTAAAATATGGATTTGATGGATTTGGAAAATTGTTTGTGGGGAAATGTGGTTGTCAATAAAAAGTATGATGCTTATGGAATGGTTTAGAACACACTTGTTTCTGGTCATGGATTGCATGGCTTGTGGTGTGTGTTCATATGTATCGGGATGGATAAGGGAGACAAGTACCCCCATAAAAAGGATGGGATTGATAAGGGCGAGAAGTCCCCATATCAATAGGTTGGGATAGATAAGGTCGTGAAGTACCCACGTCAAGGTAGTTCACAAAGTGACGACTTAATGGAAGGATAACGCACCACTCGCGAGTATAGGGAGGTCCATGTTGCATGCATGGTCGGTTGTGTGGATTTGTGGAATGGAATGAATGTGCCAAAAATGGAAATTTGAATATTATTGGAAATTTTTCTTGGTTGTTTTTCATGAGAAAGATGGTTTTGTTTGAAAAACGGATTGGGCATGAAACTTTTTATATTGTAAACCATTTTAAAAATTGTTGTATATAAATTGATTTATATAAATTTGATAACATGTTTTATCCTAGAGGCATGGGTTTGGAAGTCATCGTGGAAGACCTACTATGTTTCATTACTCACCCCCTGCTTTTGCACGTTGGTGCTTTTTCAGATGTCATATACCGGGACGTCAGAAAAGGTTAAGTGTCACATGTTTAGAGGACTACTTCGTGATACTTCGGATGGTACGTAATGTCAAAACATGGAGCATGTGGAGCAGGGAGTTGGGTTGTTGTCTTATAGTCTTTGATTTTCCTTTCCGCTGTTTACTCCGATGTTTAGTGTTGGTTTTCACTGTGGTTCTTTTCATTGGTTTTTGATAAATTTAATGGTTGAGTTGTTTTGGTTTTAAATCATGCATCATATAGTCTTTTCATGGATATGTTTATCTAGTTTCTCTATTTTTTGGTTGTTTTCCATTAAAGGATAAATCGGTCCCCCAATTTTTTGAAACCCTTCGGCATTTATTGCTAGCCTTTGGTGCCTTGGGGACGTCTCTTAATGCCTAGTAATGACTCATTGAGCTCTCAAGCCAATGAGAATTGGTGGTTCATTACATCTCTGTTACCCAACTTAGAAACACTACGTTGGTAATCTTATTATATTAATTCACTTCTAAATCCACACCCTTGGATTGATCTCATTAATGAAATACCTCAGCATTAAAAACACTGATCTACTTTTCAGGAATAAATCTTATTTTTGGGTGTTTTCAGGACAAAGTGGTGTATCTACAAATTTCAGGGGTTCATGACACATACTTATAAGAATATGGAATGTACCTTGTTCCCACGGGTTACCATATACTAGCCATGTAAAGGTCGAGTACATGGATGTGTGTGGATACCTAGAGACCGCCTAAAGAGGAGGCAGGATAAGGAAGGTACACACTAAAGCATTCGTACAACCATAAATCCTTTCTGATTCCCTGACTCACCGTCCCTTCTTTGAAAATAACTTTGTTGTTTGAGTTACAATCAAATCGGTGAGTTCTCAATTCTCCCAAAACCTCATATCTCGATTTTTCGTCTTTTATATGATATCCTCTGTTGAACTTTTATAGCATTTTTTACATCTATGATGATCTATGGATATTCCAGACTTCTGGTTCACGTATATCATCTATACAGTGATGAGGTAGGTGGTTTGTGCCTATCTGTAGTATGTCATTGAGTAATATGAGAAAAATTGACCAATTCCCTTGTTTAGTGTATGACTTGTTTATTGTTTTTAGAAATTTTATTCCCTACTATGTGTTGTGTTCTTGAGTATGGGCTTTAAGATTTCAAATTGGGTTATTTCCCTTACTATGGATGTGTTTGCCCATGTTTTCTTGATATTTATCATTTGGTCAAGCTTTTCCTATAAGGTTGGTTCTCATTCCATTACTAATATTGTTAGGATGGGGTGGATTGTATCTGACATGTTTTGAGATGTTTTAGACTATTTAGCCATGTAGTTCTTCAGGTTTACATTGGATTTCCTAGATCATTTGTACACGATTATTTTACACATGTTTGTGGGAATCTATTATAGTAGACAATAGGTAAAATAGAAGCTGAGGGATTCTCCGGAGTGTCTGTTTACATTTACATTGAGAGATCATAGTGGTATAGACGTATATTCTCCATTTGAGTTTATGTAGTTCCTCATTGCAAAACCATTGGGGGAATTGGATATTGAGTGATTTAGCATGGTGTCTATATTTACTATTGCGAGACAATATGAGGAACTGATGTTGAGTGCTTCAATTGACTTTCTATACTAAAGTAGAACCAGAGGGTTTAAACTTCATGTATATCCCAGATTGTTGCATATGTTTTTTGGTTGAACTAGAGGGGTTATAATTTTATTAATTTAATGGCGGATAACTATTTTTATATTTATGATTACTTCATATGTGAAATTTATGGCACTCGAATAGTAGGATTGTTTACTTTTGATCATATCCTTTCCTACAACATATTTTTTCTTATTGCATGCCAAATATACTCACTGACATTTAGGCACAGGTCATTTGATGGTTGCCTACTTTGATAAGTCTCCCACCCTATTTGGGTCATGCTATTGGTCCCGAATTGAATATATTGTTGAAGGTATATATAAATAAAAACACACTTCTACTTCAGGTACTTGATTGCTTTGGAGCTATAAAACATGGGACCAAGCTGAGGGTTGTGATGATGTGGAGTAGTTTTCTTCATTTTTATTTGTAAATTTGTTTAGTACTATATTCCATAATTTTTACTTGTTTGGCTTCGTTCTAGAAATATGTATCATGCGTAATTTATATATGTGTTCCTCAGTTGTTTTTTACTTCCATTGTTTAGTTATTTCATGTTTAACTACTTCTGATATTGTTATCAATTTATTTTACAGCATTACTCTACCAATGAGGACATCGTTTCCCCGCTATCATATTGAAGGACCTCTCTGCAAGTTGGTAACCTCTTGCGTTTGTTGAATGGTGGTTGAGGCCATGTAACCAACCGAGTACGGGGCGTATCTAGGTGTCTCCCGGAACCTGGAGGTTACAATGTGGTATCAAGGAAATTATTTCATCTTGACATACTGTTTGGATCCTATATCCAGAGATATGAAGGATTAGGTACTTGGTAATAAGTTTTTCACATTAGTAGCTAACCCGTGTATATGGAATAGACAATTTACACTATGTAATGTGATTTTTCAAGTTTTCCTATTATTAAAGTTGATTTTATTACACCATTGGGTGGTTCACATGTATTTTTCTATTATCATTGATATTATTGATGTTCTATTTTTTTAACTCGATGAGTTGATGGTATACCATCTCATTCATCATATAAGTAATTTCAAGAGATCACATTCATGAATTTTTTCGATGCCATTTAGGTTGCATTATTGATTTCATGTTGTTTTGATAGATTTTTTGCAATACATGCATGTTGTTGTAATAGAAGCCTTGATAGATTACATACTCTTTTAATAGAATATTGAATATTTTATGTTTTAGTTTTAATGAAAGCCAATATTTGGTTCTTGAGGTGTTATGTTCCCTCATGGAATAGAATTTCGGGGACCATTGAATTTTGGTTCCTTGTATATAAAATGTATAAGATTCCATGATTTTAATAGAGGGTATTATGTGCCCTCACAGATCATAATTTTTGGAACATATTGATCATTTCAGGGTTTTTCTGGGTTATGGGATAGTTTTAGAGGCTTAATATCTTGAAAAACCTAGAATACACAACATGTACTTATAAATAAATGCCTTGTGTCCTTCTATTCGGGAAGGAACTATTTTTATTAATTACATGTTGTGTACTTATGTACACAACATGTATTCTCTAACCGACTCAATGGTTGTGTGGGTAGAGACACGGGGATGGGAAATCCATGGTGGAACACGCCGTGTACCGAACGTACACGCCGTGTATAAATACTATGTATCTGTCCATGTTGCTAACAACACGGGTGGATGAATATCAGGGAGTACATGAACATTCCATGTAGAACACACCATGTAGAGTGAGCCATGAAACCGGCCATGTGTCTAACAATGCGGGTTTGTGAAGTTTTTCTAGTACACACAATGTCTGGCACTGACATTCCATATAGTCTTGTTCTAGGAAAACCATGTGGCTTATCCATTTAGAAGAACACCGGAATAGGATGAGGATTCTTGTATACACCATGTGTTAGGGAAGCACGCCATGTGTATGGGATGTTACACGACCAGGGATGGAAAAAGTAAAAGCCCACGTGAATGCTTAAGGGATCACACCGTGCAGGAATTATACACGTCGTGTATGAATGTTTTTAAAAAAAGTGTATGCTTTCATTCTCTTATTCCCTCCACACACTTCTAGTTTCCAGTACATGATAATATTCATCTAATGGGTGGACTTGACATTTTAAAGTCATGATACCAAGACATCCCCCAGTATTATGCCAGATTATGGGTAGTGATCAGACACTGGAAATGGATTATCAGGGGTTGCCAGATAATCCTCTATTTCTGGAATTCTTGGAACCATCCATTATTCTAGATGCAGAAGATATCATAAAGTTACAATAGGTCCTTATGATAATCATGAAAACCTTCCATGGAGTACAAAATCATGCCCCATCGATGGAAATTTTCTTTTGGTTCCTTCAGTAGTAGTATCCTACCACTTTCACAGGGGAAGTAGGAACTCGAGAAACAGAGTCATGGCTAAAAGCCGTGATTTCTATGTATGAGCATCATGTGATGCCTCCCAAGAAGTGGGTTAATCTCACTAAGTAAATATTATGGGACCCTTCCAAGAGATTGTGGGTTTTGATCTCACAGGCGGGATGCCAGCAGGTTATGGTTTGGGATGACTATGAGGGCTGATCAAGACTAAGAGTTCATGAGTATTGAGTAGGGTACTCTATCAGATATGGAGTATTCTTATGACATCACAGAGCTGCATCTCTTCACACCCATCCATGTAGGTGATGGACTATTGGTAGTAAGGAAGTGTGAGGATGGTATCAGGGATAAATTTAGTTATCAGGTGAACATATTCTGGTTGACTTCCTTCACATATATAGTCGACCTGGCGCAGATCAAGGAGCACACTATGAAGGATTCTAGAGCTATGAGCCAAGGCTGCATGACATCTATAGTAGGTACCCCTCCTATTGATAGTTTGATGCACCCCATAGAGTATATGTGTGGGGATCTAAGTATTTAGTACACTTCTTTATGTATAAAAATGGTATTATATAAGTTTGGGAAGGTCGGTAATACGAGGACACATTTCATGAGAGCTCCAACGGAGTTCCGATCATGTGGAAGGATGTAGAACCTTACTCGTTCCTGTCGGTTTTTTATCACCAGAAGTAGGTAATAGGGATTGTTTAATGAGCCCTCATTCAGGATCATTCCCACTAGTTTCTCATCAGTTAGGGAACTGAATTCCTTCGAGACGTTCAGGCTGATGTAGAGGTCGCATCAGTTTTATCCAATCACCACACATTCAGCTATAGCTTGGTGGATCCACTTAGGGTGGTCAGGCAAGGTAATAGGGATACATTACATTCCATACTATTTTTGTGGAGTATATCCAGAAAGAAAAGGATCATGAAACCTCAATGTTATTTGTATGATCCTAGTTTCCATGGTTTATTCTTCTTCAATTAGAGATATAGGGGATTCCCATTGGATTATATCTATTAATGTTGTGGAGAGACCGGGGATCTGTATCTTTTCTTCGGCTGATGTCATGACGTTGGGCACTTGTTTTTAGAGATGAACCACTAATGTATGTTAGTGCAAGGAGATATCCCTTGATATTGGTTGGTATAACATCTTAAGGAACCTATACATCTTAAATATGACAAGATAAGACATCATTCATATAATGGAAATATTAGTTCCAATCTAGGATGTTGTCAATTGATATCTCTGTAAGGTTAGTTTCATATCACCAAAGGGCAAATAATTTCTTCATAAGGGAAAGTGGGATGTCCATGCAAGTAGAGCAGGACCCGAATATCCTGGTTTGGGATGAGTTATAGCCCCGATTGTTATCCTATATCTAAATGAATATGGGGACTTAATAGATGGAATTCCCTCCTATGGTGGAATGTTTCAGGGAATTCTTTCTAGAAGACTTCTGATGTTTTCCTCGGTAGATAGAGGTGAAATCTTCTATGGATATTATCCTTGGAATGGCACCAGGGTCCATTCCCACTTATAGAATGGATACACGAGATTCGCAGGAGCTCAAGAAGTAGATAGAGTATATGTAGGAAAAGGTATCAACTGAACTAGTACTTATCCTTTGGTTTCTCTTGTCCTATTTTCAAAAAAGGTGGAAGATACCATCAGACATTGTGTGGATTATCAGAAGATTAACCAGTTGTCGGTCAAGAATGGATATCCCTTGTCGAGGTTGGATGAACTATTTGATCCGCTTAGGGGAGTCTGGTGTTCGAAAAAATTGACTTGAGATCGGGTTATAATCATTTGTGTGTTAAACCATCTTATATACCTCTTACATTATTTAGGAGTAGTAATGGTCTATATGAGTATAAGGTTATGTCATTCGGCCTAACGAACACACCTGTAGTTTTTATGGAACTGATGGAGAAAGTGTTCCATCCATAGTTGGATTCGTTCTTGGCGGTCTTCGTGGATGATATATTATTGTACTATCACACACGACCTGACCATGCTAACCATATTGATACCATTTTTAGTACACTATGAGTGCAATAGTTATATGGTATTAATTCGAAATTCCACTTTTGTATGGACAAAATTTACATATTAGGTTAGGTTATCTCAGATACATGACAGCATGTAGACCTAGAGACAGTTAGAGCAGTACTATCTTGGGAGAATTTGAAGAAATTATTGTAGGTGTATAGATTTTTAGTGTCGGTTAGTTACTATAGTCATTTCGTATAGAACATTTTACTCTTAGAAGTGGCACTAATGACCCTGACATAGAAGGTTGTGATGTTCTAGGGATCATATTATTGGGAGGTAGCCTTTTAGGAGGTGATTGTGATGTTTAATTTAGAACCGATACTAGTATTTATATTCCATGGAAATATCTATAAATTATATTGTGATGCATCAGGTATCAGGATGAGAGTAAGAAGGAGTCGTTGCATACGGGTCTTAGTAGTTGATGCCACATGAGAGGAATTACCCAATGCATGATCTTGAGATGGATTCTGTTGTTCATGCTTTACATTGTACAAGATATTGATGATGGGGGGAAAATTTTGTGGTCTTCACCGACCAATGAAGTCTCAAGTATATTTTTACATAGAGCGATATGAATCTGAGACAGTAGAGGTGGACGAATAACATCAGTCCATTGATTTTGAGCTTGTATATATTCATGTGAAAGGAAACACAATGAATGATGTATTGTGAATGAGGAATCAAATACATGCAGTTCTGGAGGCCAGAGGAGAGTATAATCTTATGGATTTGTTCTCTGAGATGCATTAGGAAATTCACGATAGAAATAGGAAAATGTTTCTTTATTCTATTTTTGTAACATCTACTCTAATTGATCGAGTGCGAATGAGGTAATTCTCGTATTTTGATGGACTAGTCCAACATGAGAGTATGTCCGGAGAAGACCATATTCCTGGATGGACCATAGAAGAGGATTGTATCATGTGTTTCCATAGGTGTGTGTGGGTGTCAGCAGACATACGCGTGGAGATGATGTCAGATTTTCATTCCTCTATTTGGGCAGTTCATTCTGGTGTCACAAAAAAATATCTTGATCTGCACTGTCAATTATGGGGGCCAGGATTGAAGGGAGATGTGGCTGGTTTTGTCATAATGTGTTCCAATTTTAGTAGGTGAAGGTGGATCATCATTCACTAATAGTACTTATGAAGGAGTTTACAATCACCTTGTTGAAGGGAAACAATGTCCCAAGGGGATTCCTGATAGGTTTACCGAGGTTGCCTCAAGGGAATGATGCGGTTTGGGTTGTCATTGACAGACTCAAAAAGGTTTCCCTCTTCATACTGATCATAGTGTCCATCGGGTTTGATGTGTTGGGAATGATATAAATCTGATATATTATACATGTACATGGGGTTACTCAATCAATTTTTGCAGATAGGGACGCACATATTACTTCTCGGGTCTATCATTGTTTAAAAAAGTTTTTTGTGTACATAGGTACTTTTGACTACAGATTACCTATAAGGACCCGACCTTAAAATAATACATAAATATTAATTAAATGAATAACTCCCATTAAGGAACTTTTCAATTTTAGAGTTTTAGAGAATTAGATCATAACAATTACATCTCAAATGATTACATAGTAAACACTTTTACAAATTTTCTTTTTTTACATAACATGAACTCTTAATAACAAGAGTCATGTATAATTCCATGTATAAGACAACATAAATTTTCAATGATACCATCCTTGACGCTATTACACATTATTTCATGTGAAATTTTTTTTAAGAAAACATGGGATAAGCATAAAAATCTCAGTAATGCATGCACAAAGAAGGAAAACTATTAGTTTTTCAAAACAACAAGTAATCCATGAATATTTTATCAATGTAATAATTTTCACCTTTATAAATTAGTAAATACTCTTCACTGCATAAAAGATCATTATGTACCCTTTTGTAACCAAAATATTACCGAAAAACCATGTAAAGAACACATAACATATATACGTTACATGAGACATAGACTTACTTAAATGGAATAACCATACGGACGAATTCCACACGTATCACTCAATAGAATATCCATACGGCCGACTTCCATACTCAATGCATGGGAGTTTATAATGTAACTACCATTCCTTGTTTTCACAGCACCACTCATCATATGGTTTATCACATAACCACCCGTCAAGTTTCCATGTACCATTATAAAATCATAAGACATAAAACAAATATAATGGAAAGAAAAAATTTCCACATTTCAATCAAAATATATCACTTAAATATATTGACATTACAAATCCATTAAAAAAACCATTTTCAATACTAATATATATAAAAGAATATATGGTATTTATTTTATTTTAAAAACATTACGGCTTGTTGAGGAAGCCAAAGACCAAATAATAGTCGCGACGGTAGAAAAGGTCGTTGTCATCGCGCACGTTAAAAAAAACATTCCTTTTTGTCATCTAGTAAAACAATTCATAAAAAACGATTCCCTTTGAATGAAATAAAAATTCAAAGGTATTTTACATAGCGTATAAAAGAAAGTCTTCAATTATAACAAAATATGCGTCAATGAAAGGAGATTGAGACAAAGACCCTTACCTCGTGTCTGACTTGACTTGATCGCTCTTTAATCTATTGAATAATAAACTAGTGTTAATTTATACTTTAATAAGATCTTTTTTCAATCTGAAAATTCATTTTATATAACTTATTGCCATGTTATAAACATTATGTAATCGTTTAAGTTAATATTGTTTGTTTTGTCGAAATCTGGTTCTTAAGTCAAAAATGGCCTTCGTCCAATTACATGTTGTTCATGTGGTAAAAAGTTCATTATATACAGAATGATATTCATGATTTTAATATCATATATATCATATATATCTATCATATTCATGTATTTATAATAGTATATAACATTTTGAGGTAAGAATTGAAAGGCACCGTTCATGGAGACGGTAAGCCGTAATTACGTATGAACGCTACTTTCCTTTCTATTTAATATTTAATGGATTGTAATAATAATGATATAAAGGTATATAATAATTATAGTATAATATATTATATTATATCACTATCTCCATTATTTATATGTCCCACATATGGCATTAACGAATCATATCACGTTGAGGGGGCGGTAGTCCGCACTTCCTAAAATGAAATCATCGCGTTTACCCATATTCTAAACCATAAAGGTATCCCCTAAATGAAAAATAAAGAAGAATAAGGGAATCATAAAAATAATTTTTATCATATATAAATAGTGTTACATCTTAATTTCCACCATGAAAGGTGTTAAATGTGGATTGAACAATCATCGTTTTGTCGGGCAGTAATTTGTCATCCACAGAAATAGTATGTTCCTTAACCTCTAGACAGAGGTGTGTGTAAGTGTAGCTCTAATCCTTCTCATAAAAAAATCCTAGTATATTCAATATACTGGTGTTGTTACAAAAGAAAGTTATAAAAAGAGTTTACGGGGTTGTAGAAGCAAAATAAAACAAAAGAACATAAGAGAAGACATTGCCTTCAAATCGGATAACTCTTTTTTATTTGAGCTCAATGGATTCCTTGGAAAGACTTATGCCCAATGTGAGGCTTCTAGGAGTACAAGAGGGATGTGGAGAGATAATATGAGCAGAGTTTGGATTATCCAAGTGCTTGAGAGGTTTGGGTAAGGAGGTATAGGTGGGGGCCTTTTATAAGAGGGAGGAGGGAAACTCTTGGAAAGTCTTGAAATGTTATTTTATTATAAAATGATTTTCAGATATCAAAGGTCCCACAATTATATATTTAGAGGATAATGTGATAAGGGTTCAAAATAAACCCATTCAATAATTTTTTTACAAGGGTATGTATTAGATTATACATTATCTTTTCATTTTATTTGAATCATTCATTAATGAGGTAATCACGACATCATCATGGTGTCATAAATAAATTAATTTATTTAATCATTAAATATTATAAAAAATATATACTATGATGTAGGAAATATTTTTATGTATTTCGTAACTAATGGGACATCTTCTACAAAAATTATTGAATCAATCTGATAGAGCCTACATAACTAGTATTTTCATGAAAGAAGTCATTCTACAACCCTACGAATCTCAACAATAATATAAGGTATAACATCTAGGACGTATAGGGAACAACTAGAACCTAAATGGAACCAAAAATATCTCAAAACTAAGATGGGGTATCATACCCTGGATTACTGGGGGATGACATAACCCCATTCAGAAACCCCATCTATATAGGGGTTTATAAACTATATATGTTGGTAATGTCGATTCCTTATCCCCTTCCTAGAGAATATGATAATATAAAGGGTCATTCTCTAAGATTCCCATAGGGATTAAAAAATTCCATCTATACCAATACCATAGATATGTTGACAACATTATGCTCTAGAGGTAATGTTGAATTGTTCACTACGAGGTATGGACAATGATAAATATTCATAAATTGAAATGATATATGAATTTATAATACTTGTTTCTTGAATGTACTAACTTATTTTAAATATATCACAACAAAAACATGTTAAAATTTTTGTTTTAAGATGAAAAAATCAAGATAGTTAACATTTGGTCCTCTATTTGAGACCTAAATAAGGATATAAACAAGGAAGAAGTCTCAGATAGCAGTACATAACATGTCCACCTCGGGTACACGGAATGTCTCTCAATGTTATAACATGACTGTGTACCATTATAGTACTTGACATGAAGAAAACATATACAAGCGGTTACATGGCATGTAACCATGCCTAATTATATGGGTGTGTCATCTTTCGCAAACTACATGGCTGGTCTTGTCTCTCTACATTGTGCGTACATGATATTCATGGAATATTTATTAGGGCCGATCCTAATCAAATGTTTTGTTATATGTTTTTGTATGGTATCACGAGCCCGTGTTCTAAATCCTATTCCAGTGTGAAAAGTAATGAAATCTGACATGTGTACACCCAAGATCCTGTTATGTACTTCCACCCAACCATGTCCCCTTAAATGGAAAGTCATACATTGTCATCAGAAACATTGAAAAGGTACACTATGAGGAGTATACCTCAATGCATAGCACGTAGGCCCAAAATTCATTCTTCTCGAAATAAAAAGAACACATAGTGTCTTCTAATAATCTACATGTATTGTGGCCTGAATTTCTGACTGTATAAAAACTATGAACTTATAAAAACTGTCGATATTCCCTGATTTCATAGAGATAAAAATCTCAAGGGATCCATAAAACTAAAAATTCGGATCTAAATCCTTTACAAAATATATGGGGACCGGGACATAAAACTCATAAACGCCCCTACCTCACGGTGAAATGATTAATATCCAGGACCATTACACCACCTAGATGTTATTTAACCATAATATAAGAGTGATGATCATCATGACCAAAATCTAGTTGTGCCTCATCTCTTTAATTCATTCATGGTTCTTCTGTCACACAAGGGGAAAATCAATTACCATTTCTTCTACATATAAGAATCAAAATGGGTGTATTTTAAACTATTATTATATAATTAAATAAAACCTATTATTTAATTAATTTCTGCATCTTCCCACAGACACCTTCTAACAAATTCCCCATATAATCAAACATTATGTCACTCCCTAGGTAAAACCCATGTTCTAGAAACATATGTTGCTTAATATTTATCATTTTAGGGTCTTATCATGAGTTATTCCTTCATTTAGAAAAAACTATTTGTCAACAATAACATTAAATTTATATTTTTTATTAACACACTGTGTCCCCTAGGGCCACAAAATTCAATGATGACTAAGAATTTAGCTTCATATATATATTACGACGAATATTATAAATTCATACATGGAAAATTAGATTCATTACCTACAGATCCATGCGATGAAACATGTAATAATAATATCGAAGTGCACCAAACTGAGTTGACAACGGGACCCATAATAGAATCCAATTAGATTCAACCATAATTCGAATCTACACGAGAGGAAAACTCAAAAGAAAGAAATACTATAAACCTTAATAATATCTCAAAGAAAAATCATACATTGCCCAAAAAATCCATTTCTAAATGGAATTACTATGATATAAATTACTACTACAAACAAAGTAAAAAATGAAATGTACCAAAAAAACTCTTTTGTAAAAACCACTTCAATATCACTCTATTTAATTTTTAAATTGTAAAATACATGTTGAATCCCAATTTTAAATTATTGGGTTCCCTTAATAAAATAATCCCCAAAAAATTAATTATTATGCCATTTTGTATTCATATTAGAAAAAATATTTATCTAATATATGGATTCACTATTAAAATGGATCCATCAATAATATAAATTTATATAGTTTTTAGAATTCTCGTTTCTTAATTTTTTATCATTATGTTTGTTTAATATTTCCACCCCAAATATGAATGCCACGTTTTGTATTTAAAAATACAATTTTTATTTTAAAACTAATTTTTCATCTTAGTGTCTTATTTATTAAATTTGAAAAAAACCCAATATGATTCAAAACCATTACAAAACTAGATTGTCATTATAAAATTCATTTTATGATTTTTAAAATTTCAATTACATTATTTTTAAACCAAACCAATCATATCAAAACGTAGTTAATATAATTATACAAAACCAAATGTTTTTAAAGGCACAAGTTATACTGAATGTCTTTCCCACATGATTTAGCATAAATTCAATAATCATGTTACTTCAATTAGTCGTAACAACAAACTGTCATCTCGGGCACTAAATGGTTTTCCAAAACATGCGATCACACCACATGACATTAGTTTACTCCCACTGTAACCCCCTAGATGTGTAAATCCATGAGAATGAATAAAAACCAAAATAATAATTTATAACCTATCATCGAATGGTCACATTATTTTCAAGACAGATAATGTGGATCGAATATCAACCCATGACATAAATCATGAGAAATAGAAATTAATCGACAATATACTTGATGTACTGAATAATATTGGGAGGATTTTGAATTTAGTACCACTAATGTACATTCCCTCTATTGCCATCTTTTTAGTAACACAACTTGATATATCCATATGTAGGATGCTCAAGATGGCACACGACATTCCTAAAGGGATATCCTTGTACCCATAGTTAGTAAATAAGTTCCATGAAATAATGATGAAACCCCTGAATTTTTTTCCAATATAATATATATTAATAATTGAAAAGAAAAATTCCATAATGACAATTCCAAAAGTAGGATATCCACAAAAAATAAACAAATTTACAATCCAATACAAATTTATAATATAATTTAAATAAATAAATAGTTATAAAATTTCACTAATAAATTTATCAAATCACACTCCCTCCCCTAAAAAAACTACCTCCACAATATTCCTATCCATATATGCTACAACATCATAAACCGCTTTCCAAATAATAATCAAAAGGCCAATATGCCCATTGAAATAAATGGAACAAAAAAAGAACTGACATGACACAATGTGACTCCATGAGTCTTAATCCAATCCCAAAAAAACTTATATATGAGTGATCATAAATAAATATAAATCCTAAATCAAGAATCTTATTATATGTATTAGAAAAATAAATTCATATATTAATGAACCAAACTTTACAGATTCTTTCCCTTTAATCAAAGATTCATTACATGTTAGTTAGAAAATTAAACTACAAAATTGTTTTATGATTTCAGAAATAAATTGATAATTTACATTTATTTCAATTTTATATGAAAATTTCAGATAGAAAACATATAACAAGAATATTACCCAACTAATAAAATTCAAATATAAAAACCAATTTTTAGATAATTTATGAAAAATAATATTTTTCTATATTTTTGTATCTATTTTGATTATAAATGTATGAGTCATGAAAAATCCTTAAAATTAAATTATCAGAACTGAAAAAGATATAGTAATTTTTAGTGTATAATAGATAATTATAATGAAAATTCATATGATAATAATCATTAGTGGGATCCCCAAAGGAATCAAAGGTTTGGGCATCACATTATTAGATTGTCATACTCATATTATTCAAAAAATATAATATATTTACCATGCATGATTTATTAGGGGGACTATTCTTTTATCCTAGAATTCCAAAAAATCAATATCACATGATATTGAGTTAGTTTGGTATCATTGTGTTGGATATGGAGGGTAGTGTATACCCCTACAACTTATAGTTAACTTACTATTCTGATTCACCCAACTAATTACAAATGTTTACCATATAACATTACCATTTAAAACAATTTAAAATTTATTTAATGGTGTATCATTATCAACACAATAATTTATCAAAATCTAACATGACTCTTGAAATAATTTTTAATCAAAACCGAGTTACCATTTCAGAAAAACTTGGAAACATATATAATTTTTCAATCACAAATATAATGGAATATATTTATTATAAAAAAAATATTTAATAGATGATGAAAGAAAACTACATTATAAAAATCATGATTATGTGATATATGTTAAATATCCCTATATTTTTTCAATTAATTGACACAGATTTAGTAAAAAAATTAAATTCATATGGTTTCCCCCCATTTATATACATATGAAAATAATCACAGACACACACACAAACACACACACACACACACACACATATATCCCATGTTTCCAAAATTCATATACTATCATTTAAATATATGAATGTTTGTGCAGGATTATACCCATTTATATTATATAACAATCAAACATATAAAAAATACTAAAATATAAATTAATAATTAACCATTATCCACATTATTAAACAAATTAATTTCATGATTTTATTGAAATTTAATATAGAAAATAATATTCTACTAATGTTTTTTAATTTACTAAAAACAAATTATTACTTATAAACTATTTATTATATACAATATATTAGTACACTAAACACATTGAATATATTATAAATGAAAGAAGTTCTTATAACATTACCAAAAAAGATATATTCATTTCACTAAATAGAACACATATTTAAATATAAATTTTCAATTATAATATCCAAAAAAATTCAATACCATAGAAAATCAAAATCAAAATTTAAATGGGAAGAAATTTGTGGATCAAAATTTAATGGTGGGAGCTCCTTGGGAAATCTCACCAAGAACCTATGTAGATGATAGAAGTCCTTAATGATAATATATATGAATAAATGTGGTTGTGATCACACAATATTTAAAAAGTTAACATGAAATAAGATGGTGAACCCATATAAGTATAAACTTATAGTGAGTTAATGTGAGTGGAATGAAAGAATAGTTGCATTGGAGGTTATGAATGACAAAGTTAATGTGTGATAAAAATAAAGATCATTTTCACCATAATTCACTTGAAAATTCTATTTGAATGATAGGAGGAGGTGATGAGGGACACTCACATGAGGGGGATACATTTTCTGACAACATTTCATGGGGGGGGGGGGGTTTCACATAATTAGGGGGATGTATAAGGCCAAGGGGTTAAAAATTAGTAGTTTAGTAATATTTCTTTTAAAACACTGGGTACATCACATGGTCTATATATAGGTTTTCAATTCATACATTGATCGTCCACCCATTATTCGGAACAAAAGGGAACCCACATGGTTTGGTTGTAATTTTTCGAATACACTGTGAAATGAAAGTATCCAGATCATTTCATGAATTCACATTGTTTACATCATTTCAATGAACCATTCACAACACATGTACCTATCATAAAATTAATAAACATAAAATATCAAATTTATTTATTCAAAAAATCATAAAAAATCATAAATAAATATTCCAAAAATAAAATAATTCATGGTCAGGGAATGATACCACCCATCAATAATCCATAAATATGAGTTAAAATTGAATAAAAACATTATTCACATCCTAAAGGACTCATGTAATAAAAAAATGGTTTCTGAAAATTTGACATGTTATAAAAAAGATGACATTAAATTATAAATAGTAAATAAATTAAATTAAGTCACCATAAAAGAGTATTTCCACAAAAACAAAGGGTGATTTCGGAATTATAGTTTTCAATGAAATAATCATTTAGATATAGATGAATTTTTATAAAAACAATAATTGAGTTTTTTGTAAATTTTTTAACATTAATGTAAAATAAGAAGTTATATTTTACATTTACAGTTAATTTTAAACTAGTTAAATATAAAAAACAGAAATATTTTGATTATGAATAATTATTTAATAAAATTTCATTGATAAAAAACATTAAAAATAAAAAAATGAATGTAGAGTACAGTAGAAATAATTATATTATGAAAGGGTGAAATTACTTATTAAAATTTTCAAATATTTTAGATGAAAACAGAAATCCAATAAAGACAAAGAATCATTTTTAAAAATATAAATGTAAAATATTAAGGACACATGAGACATAAAATAAATTTATACCAAATATAATTTTGGAAATTAGAGGGAAGAGAAAATATTGATATGGGAAAAAAGATAATTCATGGAAAGGATGAGAAATATCCTCAGCATCAAAATAATTTATCAAAAAATATATTCAGAAATTTAATTCCAAATAAAGAAGAGAGTAATGATATAATAATATCTTCATAGAAATGAATAAAACAATCATGTGAATCTGTAAAAAAAAGGAATATCTTTGACATAAGAGACAATTTTGTGTAACTCAAAATCCATTCTTTTATTCTGGATTTCTAGAACACACCCAAAACAAATTTATATAAAACAATTATCATAATAATATATTTATAAACTATATTACATAATATAACATTTTATCAACATCATTTATAATTATTCCTTACAAATATATTAGATTGTTATATTTTATTTTCATCATTAGATGTTATATTTTAATAGTTTTCTTATACTAGCATTGTAAGGGAGCTGTTGAATGTACATTATAGATTATAATTTCATAATTTAGTGATCATCGCATATTTTTTAATATATATATATATTGTTTATTGTTTTCTAATTTTAGTTCATACGTATATTTTATATGAGTTATAATTATAATGCTGGTCAGTGGCTTCTTACATCAATTATTTAATGAACAATGATTGGTATTAATAATAAGATAAATATTGATATAATTATTCTAGAAATATAAACCAAATATTATTATCCCATAAATGAATGATTACACCATGTTTTAAATTTCCATTGTCATTAAAGATAATTATTTATATAATTGTTCACATAGGTGGCTAAACTGACCCAATCAATAACAAATAATAATCTATGGGTGAGTATGGTTGTGAAAAAAATTTATTTGGGAAATTATCATTATTATGAAAGAATTAAAAAAATTATGTTGGTTAGTCACCATTGAATTCATTTTTATAATAAATAAATTACTACATGAATATTTTACAATGCCACTTTTTGGAGGCGATAGTCTATACGTCTCATGGGTGACATGTTAACATAAAAAGAACATATTGAAGGTATAAATTGAATTATATTTTCTAAATGATACTAATTTATAAACATCAATTATTTAGAAATTACACGCCCCTTTTGAACTTTCTGGGTATGTATGATTTGAAATAATGTGATTAGTCAACTTTGGAGGCAATAGTTCAAACATAACACAACTAATATTTTCATTTTTTAGATGGTCTCGGGTAGGGTTGAAAATGGATATTACATTACTATAAAATAATTAATGATTATTTGAAAAACTGATGATATCATACATTCATGTATCGAAATATTTTTATGTAGTAAAAGAAAATAAAAATTAAGGGATCTATGTCGGGAATATTGCCTACCGCTTTAGATGATCTACATCATGTATCACATTATATCTCCAAATAATGGATTTAATCATCAAAATTGATTATAGGATATGATGGATATTTTAGAAGATAGTATGGAAGATTCATTGTTGATCTAATTATTTCTATATGTGGAAAAAATGTGATTGAATTGATTTACATTTATAAGCGAAGAGAATGTAATTTTTTTTGATACCCAATACTTGTTCAATAATTGTTCGACACTATGAAATAGTAAAATGATGTAAAATTGGGAAATAATTAATTGTTTTGTGAGATGAGGTTAATAAACCCTTTAATATAAAAATAATAACTCACCCCTTAATATAATTTTTTTTAAAAAAATTAGGTTCTATAAAAACCAATTAAATTTCGTTATTTTATGAAATTATCATTTCTGTTAAAACAATTAATATCTATAAAAAAATTGTAGAGAATAATTAATTTTAACATTAAGCGTTATTATTCTTAGTGTTAAATAGAAAAGGAAATTTTTAAATAATTTTGAACAATTTATTCCCAATATGTCATATATTTTATGAAATAAAATTCAAAATGAATAAAACTTTATTTTTATATCCAATCACATAATGTATAAAAACTGTTTTTTATAAAAGTTATATATTCATTCATAAAATCTTATTTTTATAAAACCATCTTACATTATTTTCATAAGATTATCAATTCTTGTTGATACCGATCAATTTTATACTATAATATAGAATTCATGTTATTTTATCAATTTTTCATTATTTATAATTTAAAAGGGTTTTATGTATTAGAAAAGACACTTAATATTATGTATGGAAATGTAATTTCATAAATCATTGGTCACTAAATTTTATCCCCATTAATAATAGATTCATAATTGATGTTTTTTTACTATGAATAAAAAATGAGAGGGAACATTTCTCTATGTACAAACATTCTTCTTATTTATCCTCCAAAATCTTATGATTCCAAGTCATAAAATCATCCACGTCTGTGGCATTATTCCAAAACACTTTATTTCATTAATCCCTAATCACCAACAGGGGTCCTCATATGATATAAACTGTTTCAATTCCATATCATTTTAGTACACTACATTTTAATGTTCTAGTATGTACTTCCTTATAAAAATACATAAAACATATCGTGTACTTGTGAAATGTCTGGAGGGAGTTATAGGAGATATAAAACAACCACATCAATATCAACGATCATGAGGGGACTGATATAATGAGGTCGTAACATCCCTTTAATACAAAATATCAAATCTCACATATATTTTGTTGACAATAGAAACATATTTTCACCAGCAACAAACACTATATCTCATTGGAGATAATCCACATAACACTATTATTGATTTGGTCCTACTTTAATATACTGATGAATGGTTTAAACCATTTATTTCATTTTGTTTACAATCATCCTCTCTACAACATCACTACCGCATATTCGGGACTTATATATTTTCACTAAAATAGCCTCATATGTTACCATATAAATGATACAAATGAAACAAATTATATGTGAACTCTATAAGGGAAATGGTTTGATCCCAACATGCTTGAAAATTCATTTAACATGATCATAGAATATCCTCATTGTTTAAATGTTACTCACATAGTATACAAATTCTTGACGTCTATATATTGTGAGGAAGTTTAGTTATGTATCCAATTATTTATAAATTATTCTATAGAACCTCAATTTATATCATCAATACTGATGAGATTAAAAAATGGTTGACACAAGATACATATATAGATCTTCCCTTATGTATATCTAGGTTATTTGGTCATGCGATGAATCTTCTATTTTTTCAATGAATTATTTTGAATGTCTACATCTATATTCTTAAACCAAAATAAAATTGTTCCATTTAGATCATCTAGGGTGTCATTTATATCATCACCCCCCCTTCGGGTGGTTGTGGTGGCACTGTGGGGGGGATTGGGGTCTGGGGTGTCAGTCATAGGGTCGAGTACATGGTATGTTCATATTTCATTGTATGCATGTATAATAAACCACAATTTATTTTAACCCAAATAAAATTTTGTCATTTAGATCACCTAGGGTGTATTATGATGAAATCCATGGTGATGTTATCAATTTTTATACTATTATGGGTAATAGTTCATCATAAAATTTGAAATATATTATTCAGGATTATCCTTGTAGCATACAAGGAATCATGATATGTATTCCATAATCCCCCTTTTCTTGTTATCCCACACAATATTTCACATTATATCTATATTTATATTTAAAAATCATATCTCAACATAGATGGTTTATCTATATCTATCATTCAATATTCCACGAGTTATTTCTAGTATTTCTCAGATTTATGTTCAAGTCATAAAATATATTTCTCAATAATATTTTCTAGACCACTAGATCTTTCTTGAAGGCGTATTTGATCATTATATTGACGGTTGTATGAGTAGTTATTTTATTAATATAGTATATATCAAATTAACTCACAAAATCATGATACATTAAATGATAATACATGAGTAATGAATTTTTTTTAGCGTAATTGTTGACATGTTATCATGATATTTTCATTTTAGTGAATCTTCAAACTTGTTTGAATTTATTTGGTGATAATGTCTTAAATAAGGGAATATGATTTGTTACCGCAAGAACATGGTTCTTATTCTTGAGGTATGGGTTCATTCTATTCTTTTTTCCTTATGTTTTTTTGAGAAAATAGTGAATATGGTAAAAAATCCTAAATTTTGTGGGTACATGCCATGCAATGTTTTTCACACTGTTTAATTTGGCCGTGTAGGATGAGTACACAGGGCGTATAGCCCTTTCGGGGATAAAAGGTGTAAAAACTGACTACATGCCATGTAGTGGGTATTTACATGCCGTGTAGTCAGTCAGTAGGTTAATAGTAAGGTGATGGGAGTAGCCACTAGCTGGGTGACAGTACATTCCGTGTATTTGGAAATACACAATGTGAACTCATGTTGACAGATGAATAGTTTTGCAGTGGAAAAAGTAACCTCCAGAGGAACAGTTAAATGAGAAAATCACACACCGTGTACTTGAGAGTACATGTCATGTAGTTTGTTTTTTTTCTTTTAAAATAGGATGTAGCCTACTCTATTCATAGAGGAATCATAGAACATCGTTGGAGCTTGGGAGGATGGTCGGAGCTTCAGAGATCATTTGAACGCTCACTGGGAATCTGTTTCTGCTTCTACCGATCATGATAGAACCGTACATGTGATTTCTACCTTCTCCTTGCATTGTTATTTTCAATTATTCTTCTATGGGATGTTATTTTCATTGGAACATGAATTATTTTATCCCATATCTATGTCGTTTTTGGATGATTCGGTAGGATTTATCCACGTATACTGATCAGAGATGATCGAGGTAGTTGGTCTGGTGTTTAAATTCCAACTGTAGTGTGTTTTTGTTGACCATTGTGCTACGAACCCATGTTAGGGAGTCTTGTGGAAGAGGGCATGGCTTTTTTAAATACCTATAATTGTTTAAGAAATTAAATGTAATTTTAAACTGTTGTTTGGGATCACTGCTAGGATCTGGGACCACCCCGAGGGTTCATTCCGATGGTTAGCCATTTGGACTTGATACCTGAGGGTATGCCCAGATTATAATGTGTATTTAATTTTCTAGAGATAATGTGTATATAAATTTCATGTTTTTTGCTTTGAGATCAGCCCTGTTACTTGTTTAGCCTGCGGGTAATGTCTCATTTAGCCTGAGGGTAGTAGTTCTTTTAACCTTAAGGTAATATTTTTCATTCCTGTGGGCAGTAGATTATGTTCCTGTATGTGAAACTTCATACACCTTATGGAAATATATGTTATGCCTATTGACAATTACTTACAGATTGTGACTCTGATTACCTGAGGGTATGTTTTTTATGTCTGAGTATAGAGTTATCATGAATGTTCACCATTGTGATTTTCATATATTATACCTGCCAATTTAAAGAACAGAAATGGAATTGTTTGATGAATATTAAAATGTCAATATAACAGGTAGAGTTATTTACCTTTGTGTACTTATTACTTTGTTGCATTTATTACTGCGCACTGTTGTTGCACATTTTTACTGATAGTTGTGCACGAGCCTTTGGTGTTTTACTACTGGGAATTATTTCTCACACCCTGTTTGGGTCATGTCTTTGGCCCAAACAGACTATATTACTGAAGGTGTTGATAGAGGAAAGGGTACCTATACAGGTACATGATTATTGTAGAGGTGTAGGAGAGCATGTGACTGAGCTTTGGATTGCGATGCTGTTGGGATCCTGTTACACTGTTTTGTTTAATTATCGATGTACATTGTACTAGATTTGTATTGTATTATACTGCAGTGTATCCTATTCTAGCTATTTTCATAGAATAGTGACATTCTGTATCTGTATATATATTACTGCTTATTATATTTTACTTCACTTGTCTATTTTAGTTGTTAACTGTCTACTACATCCATTGTTACATGTTATTTATCTTTTCCACTACACTACACTTTGACAAATTTGGGCATAGTTTCCCCACTATCAGAAATGGGATCTCACTACTGGTCGGCAGCATATGGTGTTTGGGGAAATGCTCTTGGGGTCATGAGACAAATCGGGTTCGGGGCACCCATTGAGTGGAACTCAGATCAGGGATGTTAAAAAATGTTATCAGAGGAGTCATTTTCTTTGACTAACTATTTTGATATTTAGTCAGGGATAGGAAGGAATAGGTATTTGGTAATAAGTTGTGCTTGGGATTAGCTTACCCGTGTATAGGGAAAATCCAATTTACCTAGAATTGCAATTATCACTAGTTTTGCAATTTTACAGTTGATTTGATTTTCAATGTTGGGTGACGCACTTTGTGGTGTGCTGTTAATATTATTATAATGGGTTCTATTTAGTTTTAACCCGATGATATGAGGGAATGCCATCTCATGCCTCATTTAGTAACATGCTAGAAATTACATGTCATGTATTCTTCCATGCCATGTAGGTGAATTATAATTTTCATGTTTTTGTTATAACTTTTTTGCTAGAAAAGCATGATGTTGTGATATATTATTTCATATATACCTGCTATTTGATAGGGTATTTTTTTTGTGAGGCCTTGATAGAAAGAACACTATACTTTGGTTATTGAGGAGTATTATCCCTCATTGACCAGAATTTGGTGGATCATTGGCCGTTACCCTTATTTATAACAAAGATAAGATTCTATGATTTGATTCATGAGGAGTATGGGCCCTCATAGATCAGAATTTGGAACATAGGTGTTGTTTCTGTGCTTTTTTCGGGTTTTGGAGTATTTTGGAAGGCTTACTGTCTAGAAAACCCAGGATACACACTGTGTTGTTTTATGATTACTTGTTGTTTAATCTACTGTTCAGGAAGAAATGAAAACTTTTTAAGTACACACCCTATACCCTCAGTACACTTCGTATAGTCTCTTCCCGTGTTATTGACCATGTGGGCATCGACACGGGGTAGGGAATGACTTTGGGGAAACACATTGTGTACCGATTGTACACGCCGTGTAGTTTAGACCTGGTGTCTTCCCGTGTAACTTACAACACGGATGGAGAAACCTTATCGCATAAACGCCATGTTCACCTTGAACACACCGTTTAGTCTGAACCAAGTACCTGGCCGTGTCACTTACAACACGGATCGATGTTACCTTTTCATGAACATGTCGTGTACTAGTGTGACACGTCGTGTAGTCTTGACTAGGGAAAGACCATGTGGACCTGGTCGTGTGGCTGGGAAAACGGAGTGATGTTCACGCCATGTATGGGTGTAACACGCCGTGTAGTATTAGTCGATTAGTCGACAATTTCATGAAAGACAGTAGAATTTGTAAATTAAAACATAAAAGACGTTTAGATGTTATACACGCCATTTAGTCTTGTTTAGAAGAGATGTGTGTGGCTAATCCATGTAGAAGGACCCGGGTAGGGGATGAAAAGTCAGGTACATGCCGTGATGTATTTTTTTGCAAATCTTGAATGCCTTCTTCCTCATATTCCCTTTTTGGTACCCTAGGTTTTAGTATTTTCTAAACATATATCTAAGGTGGGTTTTTGACCTTGTAGGGTCATGATGCTGAGATGAACACTGGTAGTTCGCCAAGAGAGAGAAGACGATTATACTCATGAGATGGTAGGCCAGGGGATACCAGTTGATCCTTCTACAGTGCCAGGTGCAGTGCCAACCGTCATACCGGATGCAGGCGTGGAGGTGCAGTTCTGTGAAGGCTTCATGAGTTTCATGCAGACCTTCTCGGGAGCACCGCTTGCCACCACATCTATGGCAGAGTTGATGCATACATTCTAGAATAATTATCTGCCTATTCTTTTAGTGAATGAAGGACCACAGGCTGCAGAGTCATGGCTTGATTTAGTGAAGACTATTTTTGAGCATCTCGAGATGCCTCTGTAGGACCCCGGGACACCCTGAGAGGGGAGGGGTGAATCATGGTGTCCAATTTTTATTCATAAAGTTGTGGATCTTTTTCCCACGTTGGTAGGTACTACTTAAACCACAGTGATGGATATGATTAGCAATGAAACATTCACATTCAAAGTGATAACGCAACAATTTTACTTGGTTCACCACGGAGGGTTACATCCAAGGAGCATACGCCGTCAAGTTTCCAATCATACCAAATTCCACTACTCTTCACGAGTTGTGGATTACAATGGTTTGCGAACAGTTACTCTGTCACAGGATCACTTCCGTTAGAAAAGGTTCAGGGATAGCTCACTGCATCCCTCGGGTCACTCCCGTTGACTCCCCCTTGCTCACTGTCGTTGGTGAAGTCCCGCTCAGTTTATAGACGTGAAGGTCTCTTCAATATATTTGCATTGATGTATTTTTATCCTGTCCAGCAGGAGACTTTGCTTGCATCAGGGTCCTAAGTTGATGCTCTTTTGTATTCAACCAAATACTTTAGTGTAATAACTGAATTCACTATATCATCTTCTTCTCATCCTTTGATTCCCAATACTAACACCTGAGTGTATTGATATATTCCCCTCTTTCTGTGCAGATCTGAGTTTAGTTGCACGAACCATTCTTCATCTCTTCACAACACACAATGAGGATGTTAAACATCATTCATGTGTGTGAGGTACCACTTCTCTTTATAAAAACCAAATTGTTCATTGTTCTTCCGTCTTTGTAAATGAATACATCATTTGTTACACTGAAGGTATCGGGCAATCTTACAGCTTTCGTGCAGCTCCATGAGGACAGTCAAGCTCCAACAACACTTGGTGCTCTTCTCCAAGCCTGGGTGAAAGTCACAATACGACGCGCAAGTCTTCGGCGCGCATGTCCAAACTGGTGTGCATGTGTCACCAAATCACCTACGCGACTCTTCCTTCCATAACAACAAACATGCGTGACCAACTTCTTTTCTCTCCCAAACTGCCTTCGGCACGTAGCAAACAACCAGCACACAACTTCAAACACTGGCGTGCACGTCCACCTACGCGACCACACACTACTTGCATGACATCCACATCTGCACGACGAGAGCTCTGATTTTTCTATGTGTTAAACTCCATAAGAAATGAGGATGGGTGGTCCTCTATTTATAGGAAAACTGATCCCACTGCGCGGTGGCGTGCAAGTCACCCCTCTGCACGCAAGTCATGGCGCACATGTATCTTCCCCTGTAAGTCACTTGTGCGACCAACTTACAAACTTCCGCTACCCTCCATTATTTTCCATATTTTATGTTTTTGATCTTGAAAACAACAGGCGCGCAAGATCCCAATCGTTCTAGGCATCGGCACGCAAGTCTCTTCATGGAACACAAGTCACTTGCGCGACCAGCCCAATACTTGCGCGACACATATCCCATTGCCATAAATTGATGTTCTGATCTTGAATAACATATGGTGCTCATGTTCCCTATCCTCCAAGACCTCGGTGCGTAAGTCCCTTTGCCAAAAACAATTTTCTTTATATGTCGATTTTCAGGCCCAAAAATTTGGCAAACACTGGGAAACGACGCCACCTTGTATCTGCTTTTTTTTATCCACCTCCAGATCATTCATTCCATTGTTGATGTTCCTTGAATAAAACATGGACCATTATCTACAGTACTTGAACTCGACATTCCACCATGGAATCTCCTTTTTCAACAAATTTGTATGTCGTTTGTTTGCTTTGTCAACATGCACAATCACCTCAAAAGCACTTCTTCTTGGTGATCTGTATCATTCAACAACTCTTTTTCTTTTATCACAAACTCCACTATTGAGATATTTATTCTTTGAAGGAATAAATTTATCATCATTATCTTCTAGGACAATGTGATGTGCATGGCTATCTCATAATTCCAATCCCTGCACAACAATCTTAGAATTCCAATCATTTGCACATTGTCTTCTTCATCAACTTTCCTCATCGACTTCATGCAACCATATCATTTAATTTTTCAAGAAGTCTCATGCATGGTTCTCATGCAATCATGAGTAATTTAATGGTCGTCATAAAAAACCCATGGGTCTCATACAATAATGAGGAATTGCATGGTCTTCATCAAAACCCATGGTTCTCATTCAATACAGAAGAATTGCATGGTTTTCATCAAAAAACCACTTTCTTCTTTAATCATCATCAAATGGATTACACCTCACATTCTTCATTGTCGTAAACAATGTATTACCTTTGAAACATGTTCTTTAAACTTATGATCAGTACTACAATCATTTGTATTTCCCTTTCTCCACTTCATTGATGTACTTCTTGATATCCTTCATTTTGATATTCATTGAAATATATTGAAAAAAATACAACCTTATACACAATGCGGTTCCAACAGCCTCCAGGGTGGTGGATCATGATCGTGAGTTATATGTTGCATGATTCTGCCAGGAGATTGGGGGATGTTACCACTCAGTCTGAGCATCACCGAGACATGGCTTGGGAAGATTTTCAAGAAGTCTTCTACAACTTCTTCTTTCCTAAGATGCCACAGGCAGATCGAGCTTGAGAGTTCATGAATCTGCATTAGGGTGCTATGTGAGTGATGGACTATTCTTCCTGCTTCACCGGTCTATAGCGTTGTGCACCCGTTCTGGTGGGTGATGAGACTATATGGGCCAAGAATTATGAGGGTGGTCTTCGATATGACATCCAAGCATTGGTGAATTTTTTTAGGATTACTACTGTGCATGCTATTGCGAACGAGGAATAGATTACGGAGTGGAACCCGCGAGAAGCTTGTGGTGTGGGCCAGGGAAGTTCGACATCAGGTTCTGGTACTCTTTCCACCAGTAAGAGGAAAAGGCATATGGATTTTTCTCATAGCGGTATTAATAGTCAGAAGAATACTTCAGGTGGCTAGGTTATTTGCAAACAATGTGGTATAGAGGGGTATAAGAGACCTCAGTGTCCTTGAGACCCAGTGGAATGTCGAGCTTGAAGAAATATGGGTCATCTATAGAATTTTTTCAAGGAGTTCCCACTATTTGCAACTGAGAGGGTTTTTGTGTAGACTTCGTGTGCAGGTGAAGGACTAGTAACTTCTTACCAGTCAGGAAATCAGATATGATAGAATGTATAGCCAGAGGGGGTGGTCATGGCCGTGGTAGCCAGACACCAGGATCATAGAGGCAGTTGTGTGAGACAACATAGGGTATCTAGGCTATATTGCAGGCTCGCAGAACTATGTAGCTCTATGTAGTGCAATTGTACCAAAAATAATAGGATCCCTTACCTTCTACTTTTTATTTTTACTATTATAGTAGCTTCTGTTTTCTCTTCGTAATTTTTTGATATGTGTGATACAAATAGATTTATGTCTCTGCCCATTGTGGAGATCCTTGGACTCTGTGTTGCTTATTCTTCTGATGTTATGACGTTAGACACTCCATTGGGAACTAGAAAGGATGGTGTGCGTTAGTGGACGGAGTTCCCCCTAGAGGTTGGAGGGTTTCACATTCTATGAGACCTCTATGTCTTCGGGATGACGATATATGATGTCATTTCGGGATAGAATGGTTGGTTTCCTTTTGAGACTTTGTGGATTTATATCGTCTTAGTGTGAGTTTTACATCACCAGAGGGTGGAGAGTTTCTATAGAAGGGAGAATGGGATGTCCAGGTGGGCCGAGATGGACCCGAGCATCATGGGCGTGGTGGTGTGACAACCCAAATTGGGAGTTTATATCTGGATGATTAGGGGACTTGTTAGAAAGAATTTCTCTCCAGTGGTTGATCATTTCATGGATGTATTCCCGGATGAATTTTCAGGATTACCTCTATAGCGATATGTGGATTTCTCTATTGAGATTGTGCTCGGAGAAGGATCAATGTCCATTCTTCCTTATAGGATGGCTACACTAGAGTTATAGAGCTCAAGAGACAGTTAGAGGAGTTACATGAAAAGGGTTTCATTTGACCCAGTACTTCTTGATGGTGTTCTCCTGTCCTTGTTGTGAAAACGGTGGACGGTACCCCTAGACATTGTGTGGATTATTACAATCTGAACTATTTGACGGTTAACAACTGATATCCCTTGCAAAGTATTGATGATCATTTTGATCAAATTAGAGGTGAAAGAGTGTTCACGAAGATTAAATTGAGATACAGATATCATCATTTATTCATTAGACCATTGGATATACCAATTATATGTTTTATGAGGAAATATTGTCATATGGGTACTTGGATATGTCGTTTGGACTCATGAAATCACCTTTAGTTTTGAAGGATTTGATGAATCATGTGTTCCACCCATATCAGGATTCTTTTGTGGTAGTCTTCATGGATGATATCTTTGTGTACTCCAACACTCGACCCGACCATTCCACCCATATTGAGATCATTTTGATGACACCGAGATATCATTATCTCTATGTTATGATCTCAATGTTCCACTTTTGGACGGACCAGATATAGTTCCTGGTTCATATCATCTCAAAGGCCGGAGTTTTCGTGGACAAGAGAAAGTGAGAGCATTAGTTTCATGGGAGCAGCCTAAGAATGTGTTTGAGATACAGAGTTTCCTAGGGATGGCTGATTACTATAGACAAATTATACCGTACTTCTCCCACTTAGTCGCACCATTGACGGGGTTAACTAAGAATGGTGTGATGTTCATCTTGTTAGAATATTGCGAGACATCATTTCAGGATTTTAATGGAAGGAAGACATCTACACCAGTCCTAATACTTATAGATCAAGGGAAGATCTATACTGTTTACTATGATGTATAGGGTATTGGGAAGGGAGAGGTTCTGATTCAGGGTGATCAAGTAGTTGTGTAAGTGTCTCACCAGTTGAGGCCACCTGAAAGGAATAACCCGACGTATGACCTCGAGTTGGCTATAGTCTTTCATGTGTTGCCTTTTTGAAGACATTATCTACTTGGAGAGAATTTTTAGGTTTTCACTGACCACAAAAGCCTAAAATATATCTTTACTCAGCGTGACATGAACTTGAGACAGTGAAGGTGGGTTGAATACCATCAGTCCTTCGACTTTCAGCTTGCCTATACACCGAGTAATGGTAATGTGGTTGCTGATGCACTGAGCAGGAAGACTCACATATAGGTAGTACAGGAGGCCAGTTATGAGTGGAAGCATATAGATTTGTTCCTTGAGATGCATTTGTAGGTTCATGATAGTCATGGGTATACATATCTTTCTTCCTTAGTTGTGACCTCTACCCTCCTCTATAGAGTGAGGATGAGACAAATATCTAATTCAGAAGGCCTAGTTTTATGGTAGTCGGTGACAAGTGAGGACCCTCCTCTTAGATGGACGATAGGCGATGATGATGTACTTCATTTCCATGGATGATTATGGGTTCTAGGGGATATACGTGAGGAGCTGATGTGGGAGTTTCATACTTCATCTTGGTCTGTGCATCCCAGAGTTACCAAAATGTACCATGATTTGAGACGTCAATATTGGTGGCTTGTAATGAAATGGGAAGTATCTAGTTTTGTTTCGAGATGTTCCACTAGTCAACAGGTGAAGGAAAATCATCAGATGCTAGCTGGACTATTATAGAAGTTTCCCATCCCAAAGTGGAAATGGGATGATGTCGCGATGGACTACGTGACTGGGTTTCTGGGGACACCTTGATGTAATGATGTAGTGTGCGTTTTTGTGGACAAAACTATGAAGGTAGATCAATTTTTTCCAACCAAGGAGACCTTTGGTGTTGACGAGCTCAAGAAGCTGTATATCTGAGAGGTCGTACATCTTCATGGGGTCCCTCATTATATCATTTCTGATAGGGACTCCCTTTTTACGTCTCGTTTCTGATAGTGTTTTCAGAGGTCATAGGGTACACATGTACTCCTGAGCATAGCTTACCACCCTGAGACCGATGACTAGTCAGAGCGTAAGATACAAGTTCTTGAGGACATGATGCTCACATTCTTCGTAGAACTCGGCGACTCTTGGTAGAATCATATACCACTAGTCATGTTTTCCTATAATAATAGATTTCATCCAACTATCGATATGGAACCTTACGAGCCTTTATATGGTTGTCTATGTCATTCAACCTTTTGCTGGTTAGAGGCATGTGAGCCAGCTTGGTTGGGACCATGCCTTGTGTAGCAGACATTATTGTGGATCCTGTTGATACAGAAGCTGATGGATACTACGGAGTCTAATTAGAAATCTCATGTTGATCACCGTAGACGAACCTTGGAGTTTGTGGATGGGGATCAGGTTTGCTTGTGTGTTTCACCGAGGTTGATACATAGGATAATTATGAGAAAGGGTAAACATTCATCGATGTATGGGGGGCCGTTTTAGATTCTAGAGAGAGTCGGGCTAGTTGACTATCGATTGTAGATAACACAGAGGTATCGAGGCATGCACAACGTCTTGCATGTATCTAAGAAGTGTCGTTATCATTCAGACATGTCTCATGCCTTTCAACCCAATGTTGTTGAGCGTGAGATCGATGCGTCCTTTGAGGTACATCTAATTCGTATCGATGAAAGGAGCACAAATTTTGTCTATGGCTGGTCAATTCCTCTAATATGGGTACTATGGCAGCATGGTCGAGTACAGGTCAAAACCTTAGAGCCGGAGACTGACGTAAGAGCTCAGTAGCTGTAGTTGTTATGAGTGTTATCTTCGCCACCCTTGGAAGGGAGATTCGTGGACGAATTGCTATAAGGAGGGATGTTTGTAAGAACCATATTCTTATTAGTGAGATGCAAGTTTATTCTTTTCTTTTTCCATTAAGTGTTTTTGAGAATATATGGAAGATGGGGAAAATCCCAAATTTTGTGGTTACACGAAGTGTAGTTTTCTACATGCCATGTACTTTGGCTGTGTGGGATAAGTACACCTGGTGTGTAGCCCTGTCAGCGATAAAAGGTGTAAAAACCAACTACACACCGTGTATTGGGTATTTAAACACCATTTTGTCAGTCGGAATTTGAATAGTAAGGCGGTGGGAGTGGCCTCTAGCTGGACGATAGTACAAACATGTATTTGGAAATACACTTCGTGTAGTCATGTTAATAGATGAATAGTTCGGCAGTGGAAAAAGTAGCCACCAGAAGAATAGTTAAATGAGAAAAGTACACGATGTTTACTAGAGAGTACATGTCTAGTAGTTTTTGTTCCACATAAATTAGTCAGTATCCTCCTCTGTTCACAGAGGAATCTTATAACATCATTGGAGCTCGATAAGACGACTGAAGCTTCGGAGATTAGCTGACCGCGCACCGGGAATCTGTTTCTGCTTCTGCCGATCACGTTGGCACTGCACATGTTAGTTCTCCCTTATCCTTGAGTTTTTCTATTCTATTATTCCTCTAAGGGTTGTTATTTTCGTTTGAATGGGAGTTATTTTATCCCAGATCTACATCGTTCTTGGACGACTCAGGTGGCGTCGTTCATGTATACCGATCAGAGATGATCGAGTTATGTGTCCTGGTGTTTAAATTCCAACTGCTGTGTTTTTTTTTTGGTATTGTTGTGCTATGAACCCATGTTGGGTTGTCATGTGGCTGAGGTCTTGGCTTTTTTAAATACCTAGAATTTTATAGGTAATCAAATGTATTTATAAACTACTATATGGGATCACTGATTGGATCCAGGACCTCCTCGGGGGTGTCTTCCTCTGTTTAGCTGTTTCTCCTCGATACCCAAGTGTATGCCATGATTATAATGTGTATTTAATTTTATTGGTATAATGTGTATATAAATATAATTTTTATGCTTTGGGATCGCCCTGGTTACTTCCTTAGACTGCGGGTTATGTTTCTTTTAGCCTGGTGGCAGTGGTTCTTTTAGTCTAAGGGCAATATTTGTTATGCCTGTGGGAAGTAGATTTTGTGTCTGTGGGCAACACTTCGTATGACTGAGGGAAACATCAGTTATACCTATGGGAAATTACCCATATGTTGTGACTCTGATTACCTGTGGGTATGTTTTGTATGTCTGAGGATAAAGTTATAATGAATGGTAACCATGGTGATTTTCATAAGTTATACCTACCAAGTAAAATAACAAGCTTGTCATTATTAAATGAATATTAAAATGGAAATATAACTGGTAGAGTTAGTTACTTTTTAGTGATTCTTGGTTTATTTCACTTACTACTACACACTGTTGTTGCACATATTCACTAATTGTTGGGTATGTGCCTTAGGTGGTTGCCTACGGGGATTTATTTCTGACACACTATTTGGGTCATGTCTTTTACCCAAATAGACTATAATGTTACATGTGTCGATAGGGGAAAGGGTCCCTATACAGGTGATTGATTATTTTTGAGGAGTAGGAGGGCATGGGAGTGATATTAGGCGTGTGATACTGCTGATCTCCTGTTGCAATATTATGTTTAGTTTTTGTTGTACATTATACTTGATCTGTATGGTATCGTATTGTAGTGTATCATGTTCTGGCTGTTTTCATATAATATTGACATGCTGCATCTTTACATATATGACTGCTGATTGTATTTTACTTCAGTTGTCCATTTCATTTTGATATTGTCTACTACTTTCGTTGTTTCATGTTATATATCATTTCTGTTGTGCTACACTTTAACAAATTAGGGCGTAGTTTCCCCACTATCATACATGGGACCTCTCTGCTAGTCGACAACCTTTGTCATTAGGGGAAATGTGCTTGAGGTTATGTGACCAACCGGGTTCGGGGAACCCATTGAGTGGAACCCAGATCTGGGATGTTACAGTCACAACTATCTCATTTAATTTACAAATAAAACTTTTTATGTGAATATATATTTCAATCTCTTTTGGTAAGTATATTTATCACTTTTCTCACTATTTTGGTAATTCGGCCCAATATTTAACACAATAATCACAATCTCTTGATCCATTCACTAGATGGGTATTTTTTCTACTAAGGTTGTAATTCAAATTAGGAGAAGTAAATTATTTTTTCATTCAACATGAAAATAAATTTAAATTCTTTAAATGAAGTGTCATCATGTATTACAAACTCTTCCAGCAGTATACGGTAATTTAAGTAGAGGTGTTGTTACCCACCAATTCATTTTCTCCATGAAACAACATTCAGATTATTCTATCCAAAAAAAAACTATTACCCTCTATGATAACATTGTTAATGAATTTTATATTCATGAGAAATTTCTACAAAATCATTGATAGTACCCATATAACCCAAAAAAACTATGTATCCAGGTTACAATGGTTGATTTAGACCATTTCAAAATAATTTTTTCCATCGAAGGACATATAGATATTCCATTCATAATAAATGCATGATCAAAAAATGATTCATCCTATATTAATAATTCCCTATTAGATAAATAGATTACATTTTATCATTTTATGTGGTCTTAAAAACCCAAAAATTATATTTCCTCTATTCCGTTATCTTTAAATTTATGTAATAATATATGTTAAAAAGAAAACCAAAATTTTAACAATGTAGTATACAATTAATATATCCATTTTATCTATAACGACTTGATGGAATAATTATGTTATAATAGAACCTCTATAGATTCAAATTTTCAATACCAAAAATGGAATTTTTTTTGTTGAAATATCATCAATCTTTAACCATTCCTTTTAGTGTCTTGATAAATGTTCAATAATTGAATAATATTTTCTCAATTTAGTTGGTAAAAAATCAATTATATAGTGTAGTGGACCACATTTTTAGATTTTTATTTTATTATGATCATGATAATCAATGAAAAGGTTCTTTGAACCATTATTCTTTTTGTAAATGAGGAATTTTACACCCCATGGTTAAAGATTCAGTCCCATAAATACATTATATAAATTATATTCTAATAAATAATTTAATTATTAAAATTCCTCAAGCCCAATTATATATTGATACATTTAGTTAAAGATTTATCTAACAATTAAATATATCAACAATTTAAGCACATGCTCTAATGGAAGATCTGAAACTTCTTCCAAAAACACATTTTTACACGTCTATACAAGAATAATTCAAACATTGTTAACTTATTCTTATATAATGTAATAAATATATACATTTTTGGTTTTTATCATGACCCATTAAATTAATTTTCCTTCCAATGAGTATTCATTATCATTTTTACATTGATATTTCATATCATAGATTTTTAGGATATGAAATGATATTTCCTTTTCCAAATAATTTATATTCTCACTATTTAGTGAAAACTAATCCAAATGAAAAATTATGTCCAATTATAATGGTGGAAAATAATTATATCTAAATGATGTAACATCAATAAAAATATGATCTGATATGATTTATATATCATAATTATGATCATATTCCGCTAGCCATTTTTACAAATATTACATCATATATTGCTTGATTTTGTGACTCATAATTAGTAAAAAATGTAAGATATGAAATACTTTGAATATCCAAAATTATACAAGTAAATTATGTATATATATTTAAAAATTTATTTAAATTTCATCCCATCATTATCAGGATTTACATAATGTGTATTGACAACATAACAACTCACATTACCTATTGGATTATGAGGATTCTATGGTTTATTATCTTCCCTATACATGGGTTAATGAAATGTATTTTATAATTAAAAAACACCTTGTTTTTTAAGCGTTGAACTGAGGTCGGTGCATTAGTTAGGATGTTCTGTCCACATTTGAATTTGTTAACAAATTCATCCCATAATGTCATTCATTATCACTATCCCTAGTATTCCTGGACATTAAAAACATACCTTTTCATTATTGGAAATTATAAATGTACATCCAAAAATATTATTTATATGTCAGAATTTGAAATTCTAGTCCCCTTGGTGTCTTATCATTAGATATTCCATCAAACTCTAAATTTCACATTCTCTCTATAGAATGATGGGAGTCTCCAATTTTTTTTTCTATTTAAAGAAATCATCATGAATATATCTTAATATCTTATAATATAACTTATGGCTATTTTTTTTTGATATTTTATTTATGTCTCTAATTAAGTGATTGATTTTACTCCCACTGTCATAGAAAATACCAATACAATTCCTTGGGAGACATTAGGATTTTTATTCATATTTGTGAATGGATTTGTCCTCCATATATATTACTCTAAAAATTCTATATCCATATTTTTTTATGAGTTATTGGATTATAATTATTAAATAAAAATAACATGAACACCTCCAATTCCATACATTCTACATCCTCCTACTTTGTTGTATTATTAAGGAGTGTGTAACATTTTCTTGCCTAACATTCCAAATGATAAAGGACCCACATAATCAATACCTATTAAAATAATTAGAGAATATAAATTATCTTTTCCATAAAACTAATTTATTTTTATATAATTATGGAATTTTAGGATACACAAAAAACAGGTGGATGTAGTCAATTGAAAGTCTCGATTGTATGATTCTATATCCTTGGTATGTTTAGGGGGTAAATATAGTTTATGTTATTATTCATATATTTTATAGATGAGCGATAATTAAAAAAAATGTGCATTATATCATATTTAGTGTAATATCATTAAAAAAATTATCACATTTCCCATTACAACCATTACATTCCCATTTTATCTTTTATCCAAAAATTCTTAAATAAAAATTTATTATATGAATAATTTTTATAAAAAGTAAATAATTATTATAAAACGGTAAGTAAAAATTAATATATTTATGCAAAATTATATATTTCTAGAATGGGGTCTAGGGTTTTCATTATATTTATCTTATTAGATTCTATAATTACACAATAAATATGTGTGAAAATCCTTAATTTTATTCCTAAAGGGGGAGTTCACTTCCCAAGAATATAATGTTAAATAATATAGATAGGTGTTTTCTAAAAACATAGATGTTGGGAATAGTTAATAAATTTCATATATTGTTAATTTCATAAAATATATTTTTTGGAATCAAAAAAAAAATATGATAAATTTTTATGATTTCTAGTAGTAAATTAAATGTATTTATTTTTTCTTGAATGTTTTTTGTGAAATATATATATTTATTAATAAAATTATATTATTTATTTTATAGACATAATTTTATATAATAAACACAATATTAGGATTTAATGTATCATAATTTTTATAGGGTGATGTTTTATTATTTTTTCTTAAATGATTGAATATCGAGTGAATCATGAAAATAATGATTTTATTAAATATTTTCATTTATTTTTAAACATCTGAAAAAGAAAAAATCTATTTTTATTTGTTTTAACATGAAATTAGTATCATTTTACTAAATATAATAAAATTATTTTCATTGTAATCAACACTATATTTAATTTTTATATAATTATTTTAGTATAAAAGATGAATTTTTCAAATAAAAAACCATTGTGTTTTGTGTAATTTATACATTTTATAAAAAATTAATACTAAAAAAGGGAATTCAATTTTAGAATTAGTAGATAATTTTTTTAACTTGTTTAGTTTCATTTTCGATCTTCATCATGTAATATTCATAAAAATTATGTCACAATAGTAAAAAGGATAAAATGGTCTAGTTTAAGGAAATAAATAGGAAATAATGTTAAAAATTATTATCTTAATAAATATAGGATGATAGAATATTTACCATTATCTTCTTATATTCTAAATTAATATATTAAAATTGTCATTAATAGTGAATAGTACTATATATAATTTTAAAACATTGAACAATGATTAGTGTGCCACATTACTCACTTAAAAAAGTGATCCCCTTATCAAATAAAATTCAGTCAAATTGAACCTTTTTCATCCAAAAATACAACCTAAATACCTTTATGATACGAATATCCACTTTAGTTATGTATAAGTTTTCAAAAAGTTCAAATCCTAAAAGGATTAAGGTATAACACAATGGGATAAATCTGTGGAGAATCTAAAACCCATGACGGACAATTTCATGTTTATTTATTAACATACCTTTTTAATTAAAATTGCAACTAATAATAAATATTTAAATAACTATCAAATTTGTAATAAATTTAAATATCTTATTGTAGAAACACATTACAAATAAATTTCAATCGTATGGGAAATAGTAACATCATTTGTGTGTACTACAACCATCATGATGTGAAGTTATTCATTTTCCACCACTTCATCTATAGTTTTTATAATGATATAATCATGGAATATATAATAATTTTTTGAAATTAATATTATTATATAATAATATTTTATTATTTTCTTTCCAACCATTTATTAAAATTAAAAAATGATAACTTCCCTCTTGCGTACGTGTTGAATGAAACCTATTTGATGCAATGAAATTCATTTTTCATCCCCGCCATGCATGGATGGATTAAAGGATTGAAATTATGAATAAATATGTGATTTGTAAAAAAATTAATTTTCCTTATGAATAATCAATTTTATATTATATTTATAAAAATACAATAGAAAAACGTAAACATAAGTCAATTGTATGTGCTTAATACTACCAATATAATATGGTGTCATTAGTTTATCATGAAAACATTACATTGAAGGTTATATAATTTTTAATATGAATTAACATAAAAATTGATTAATATTCTATAAATGATGGAAAATTGATCCGTTTGATCTTTTTTAACATACTGATGACAATTTGGCCTTATAAACCAAATTTCCTCAAAACATCTAACGTGAACTCTACGATTTTAGTGACTAAATATAAAATGGTATAAAATTAAATAAAGGGATTAATTATAATGTAAATAACATGGAATTTTTCCAAATATATTATAAAATTAATATAATTTTATTAATCAAGAGGGTATATATATGAATAGTATGATTTATAATAAGAGTTAAGGGACTTTATATTAAAAATATTTTTAAACACTTTTCCTTCCAAATTATATTTATAATTTGGATTTTATTTTACATTTTTCATGAATATTAGTTATTATTAACATAAATTTGATATCTTTTACTTTTAATAATATTATAGAATCAATAAAAATTTCTAAAATTGATAGTTTTTATCATTTTCCATACGTGTAATTTTTAACAATTTTTAAAAGTGAAAAAATATTGTATTTTAATGTATATATCATGATTACATGATAAAAATAACATAAAAATTATGTATTAACAATACCGATATAAAATTTAATATAATAATATTTTTTTGAGAATTTATATCTCAATATTTTTGATATTTTTATCTTTTAAATGTTTCTATAATGAGACATTTACATTTTCTCATTTATATGAAATTACTAGTGGTTTTATTTCTTATAGGCTATAAATAACATTGTAAAAGGTTTTTATAATTAATGATAAATATCCATGTGTGTTACTCATAAAATGTTTCATTACAATTTTATATGAATTTTGATTTATCAATACATAGATTTAAGGAATTGTGTGATCAGTATAGATCTAAAATGTTTTGGGTAAAGTGAAATTTTTTACAAATGATGTGTTACTTCTTAGATATTTGAGAATTTACAGAGTAATTTATTCCGTTATAAGTGTTCTTGTTTGTGTTATTGGATGGAAAAATTTTAATCATACATATATAATATTCTTGTAATGTTTTTAATGGAATTAAATTTATTTCAAATGTATATAAAACGATATTATGTTATTAACCAATGTTTCTTTCCTTATTTTAGGTGTTTAATACATTGTTTTTAAAAATAATGTATTCATGCATGGTATCTTTTTTCAAGAAACCCGTATAATTTGAATTTACATTTATTATATCATTGGAAATGTTCAGCTAATTATGTGAAAAATTAAATTATTTTCATCAATAATTAAATAAATATCCAAAATAATATTATTATAATAAAAAAGAAAAAAATTATTATTGGTTTAGAGGATTATTAAAATACTAATGATGTTCTTATTGTTTTTACTTATAGGTAGATTTTTTTTCATAACACATTTTTAAATGTTCATCACAAAAAATCAGGATGATTAGAAATATTAATAAATTCTGAGTTCTAGTTAGGGGTGTGAACAATAATTAAAAAAGTGTTTCTATATAAAGAGGAAGTTTTTTGTAAAAAATTTACATTATATGAAAACAACCTGTTTTTTATTTTTCTTAAATATTTAATAATGTATAGAAAAAAGAGCAAGGACATGTATAAAAGTACAACCATTTTATAAATTATATATTTATTGCATGTTTTTTTATTTTATTTAATTTTATAATAATGAAAATAAAACTCATTAATTTAATTCATTTGGTGTTAAAGATGTCCATTCGTGGTATTTGATTAATAACATAGTGGAAAAGGAATAAATTTATGTCATGGAATGGATAGGGTTTAAAGATCACTCTTATTAATATGGTTTTAATAATTTTAATTATCTTTTAATTGAAGGGTAATTCCTACCATTGTATAAAAATTTTGTGGAATCTACTTCTTCTTATTAAGAGAATTATTTTATATTCTATATTTATGCACTAAATATAAATCCGGAACTTGAAAAATGAATTGTTCAATTTTACTATGGATTGAATTTATTTTTGTGATGTGATTTGGTTACACATGATTTTAGATGTTAATTTGAAGTTATTTGAGTGCTGAGAAAGTGAATATGGGTCATTTTTTATTTAAAATAATAACTATATAAAATTATTCATAGCAAAATAATTGAGGAATTATCCATATAACAATACCTGAAGTAAGAAAAATCAATTTCCCTCATCGTATTTGTTCCAAATAAATCATTGAAGAAAATTTATTATAATAAATATGAAGTATTTGCTAATTGGAAAGCTCTAAACATGGCCTGTGAATTCAACGAAATGTTTATTAGTATCATTTTGACAATAAATGAAAATTTTGTAGTGAAAATTTGGTGTTTTCATGAGTTTTTAAATTATATTAATTCAAATATGAATTTAGGTACTCAATGTGGGAATCATCATCATTAACAAAAAAAAAATGTATAAAAGACTCTATGAACGTTTATTCATGATTAAACACCCTTAAATGAAGTGGTTATATGTACATAACTTATTATTTTAAATTATAAAAATGTATTATTTTATTCACGATAGTCACATTCTATTATATCATGTAATCGTCCATGTAAAATAGAAATATAATTTTATGTAATTAATACAGGACACTGGGAAAATTCATGGTTTTTGTAAAATGGGAACTACAATTTATAAAAATCAATCTATTCTCAAATAGATAATCAGTTTTCCATAAAAAAAATTATTTTATGCTGGTATAATGTTGGATGTAATTCTTGTATTGTTGGATATCTACCTATTGGGAATAGATAGATTATTGAGCTAAGGGATTATTTTTTTCGAATGAGTGTATATTTATTTATATGAATGAATACATATAATTATTAAAATATCATTAAATTAATATAATAATATTTTATGCCATTCGTTTCATCATTTAAATATCATTAAGATGAATATTGATGTTCAAATTAGGTATGTACCAATAGTAAATGATTATATAAATGTATTTTCCAATGATTTTAAACATTTATTCTACATTATTGTTTTTAATTATTTTCTTAATTTTTTCTAAAGGATATTTTAATTTAAAAATCATACTATCAAATAGATTTAGTTCAAATATTAGAATTGAAATCCCAATTAATATAATCACTAGATAAGGGTCCCTTTGGCCATAGTATTCACCTTGGATCATTCTTGTTCTTTTTGTAAAAAATAATAATGTTTCCATTAACTATATATTACATAAAAACTAAACTTTTAGTAAAAAGTATTTATTTTATCATCTTTATGAATTTATTTACCATATTAATAAAACAAAACATATTTTTCATAATTATCTCAGGTCTGGGTACCATCAGTTAATGTGAAGGAATATTGCATTTCAATGATTTAATTTTTGACTAGGTGTCTCCATTATGATATTATGGTTATGCCATTTAGGATAATAGACATACTGGTTGTATGTATGTGTCTAATGAATATATTTATACATCATAATTTTGAAAAAAATTGGTTGTGTTTTTCATTGATATTATGATATACTATAATGCATTTTATGATCTTGTGAAATATCTATGTTTTCAAATATTCATTAAAATAAAATAATTTTTTTCTAACAATTTAATTTTTATGAGCTTTAGTATAAAATTTTTTCATTCGATGGGAAGATTGATTCTAAATACTGAATAACTTTTTATCCTTCTATAAGAGTGGCCAATCCCTAAAACTTCCACTATGATTTGTTGTTTTTAAGGGTAATTGAATTATTACAGATATATTTATAAAAAAATTCCTCAACAATATGTCCTAATTGACATGTTAAGGCTAAAAGAAATAAAAATATCTAAAAAATAAATTATATTAATGTTTCTTGGAAATAAAATATTGATTGTTTAATAGTATTGTTTTATACCGTCCATCCTAAATATGGGGTTCTTTATTTATAGATATGATTATTATAATGGACTTGGTTGTGTCAGTATGATTAATGAATGTATAATCAAATGTGAATATGATTAATGGAATCCTTATTAGTACAATTATCCTTCACATTATCATGAGGTAGTTACAGTTATATTTTAAAAAATAATCCATATTAATCATTTATACATGAAGAAATATCAAATATATAATAACTATAAATATGTAAATTTTATATTAATTCAGAAAGACATGAACATGAGGCATAAGAAATTCCTAAAATTGATTATATTTTATGATTTCACAATTAAATATCATCAATGTAGTGGAAAAAATTAGATGATACCATGATTTGAAAAAATACATCATTTACTATGTTGAATACATAACATGATTTTTTAGTTAATAATTTGAAAAATGTTTTCCTAGAAATTATTTATATAGATACATATTCACTTTTGACATAAAAATCAATCCAATAATCCATTGAGAAAAGAATTATGATTTATCATGTAAAGATCATGGTTAGCATAAAATGGTAGAATTTATTAATTAATCTAAATTGTCATATAATAATTTTTAGAAATAATGTATTATCATTTTTGGAAGGAGGTTATGTACATGGAGTAATTCAATGGTGATGAAGGAACTATTAATTGTAGCTTATAGTTTTCCATTTATTATTCATCCAGGTAGTTCAATGATGTATTGATCCCAAAAATGATATTTTCTATGGGTTGGGGGTAGGTATGAGAAAGCTTACATCTTGTTTTCGCATCAAATATTTGACATTTCAATTGAGATATTGCGCAGGGTGAGGGCCAAACTAACAGGGCCCGTATCAACTACCATTGTTGTAATTTTGTTAGTTCATTACATGAAAATGTCTTGGATGAATGAAAACCACTTATGATGTGATAGAATCAACAATGATGATATGGGAAGTTCAAAGACACATTTGGATGGGATTACGGGCCATTAGAGTCCACCCAGTGAAACGCGGAATGCCGCCAGCATGGCATTACCAAAGACCAGCATCTGCGGGGACCAATGTGGTGTCCAACATCAGCCTGTTGATATGGAGGATGTGGCACACCTGCACTGCCAGAGGAACCAAACACTGCTCTTCAATCACAGTGGTTAGAAGAGGCATTTGACACACTGACCGGTAGCAGAAGTGGATGACGGTGCTACAAGCTCTCTGTAGGAGGAGCCGTGGTTCTGACACCGTGACGGAAGGACCCTCGGAGGGACTCGCTATATAAGGCCCCAGCCTTAAACCTTACTTAATCTTGAGTTATTAAAATATTACACATTGAGGATCTTTTCGGGTTTAGAGTTTTATAGAATTAGATCATAAAACTTGCATTACATTCCACATTTAAACAAAGTGGTTACATAAAGATATTATTCCTTTTTTCCCATCAACGAAACATATTTAAAATAAAACATGGATTCTTTATTGACAATTCCTTGACACTATCATCATATCATGTACCTTTCCCTTGACCTGTGAATGACATTTCAAAAAAAGACTTGGGATAAGCATAAAGAGCTTAGTATGGGTTATATAAAAAAAATATGGAAAGGAAACATGAGTTCATATATACATAAGAATGAAATAATACTTTACCCATAAAACATAATCACTTTAACATACCTCATCAAATCATTAATAAATCATAGAATTCATAAGACATAAAGGTAACTTGTGGCATTCATAACATTCTTATGTAGGGAGTAACCCTCTTGATTACGTTTGGAATACCCATCATAATATATTCCCTAAATCTCTTCAGATAAACCTTAACGTTTCACTCCTTTTCATTACCCAATGCATTGGAGAGCTATATCGAGCTCACCCGCCCTTAATTTTTCACAGAACCACCCGTCTTCAAAATAATGCCCAAGAACCTCAACATAATCGTATCATATAAAACATGTATAAAGGAAACATAAAATTTCCACCTTTCAATCACAAGATATCAATACAACACATTGATATAAAAACATTACGAATACCATTTTCAATACCAAAATTAAAGAAAATTAAAACATGTATTTAGTTTTCTTTTAAAAAGATGGTATGGATTGTAGAGGAAGCCGAAACTCAAATAATGGTCACGGCGACGGAGAAGTCGTTGTCGCCGCATACGTATGACAAAAAGACATTCCCTTTTGTCGTTTAGTAAATTCTTCATATAACAAAGATTCCTTTTGCATAAATGTAAAAATCAAAGGTGTTTATACACCGTATAAAAGAAGGTTGTGTATAAAACAAAATATGCCTCACTGAAAGGAGATTGAGACGAAGTCCAATACCTCGGGTCCGAATTGACTCGGTCGTTTTTTAATCTCCTGAATAATAAACTTGAGTTAATTTCTACTTGTTTAAGAACATTTTTCAAGTTCATTATTCCTTTTATATCACTTATTTCCATGTCATGAAGACTATGTAATTATTTAAGTTAATAACGGCCGTTTTAACGATCATGGGTACTTGAGTCAAAAATAATCCATTTATGATTACAAGTTGTTCATGTATCCATTATATCCAGAATGGTTTTCATGATGTAGAAATCATATATGTCATATATATCCAGTACATGAATGCATTTATAATTTTACATAAACATTTAGAGGTAACAAATGAAATGCATCGTTCATGGAGACGGTAAGCCGTACGTACGCACGAACGCTACATTCATTTCTATTTCGTATTTTATAGAATGGAATCATAATTATATAAAGGTATATTATAATTCTAGTTTAATATCATATATAATATCATAACTTCACCCTTTATACGTCCCACATATGGTATTTAATGAATCAAATCACTTTGAGGGGGCGGTAGTCCGCACTTCCTTAAATGAAGATATCTCATTTACCCATAATGGGAACCATAAAGGTATCCCCAAAATAAAAAATACAAAAGCTTAAGGAAAAAATAAACATATTATATATCATATATAAATATAGTTTCATCCTAATGGACAACTTTAAAGGTGTTAAATGAATGTTGAACAATCATCGTTTCGGGAGGCAGAAATTCGCCATCCACAGAAACAACATGTTCTTTAACCATTAGATGTAGGTGTGTGTAAGTGTAGCTAGATTCCTTCTTATAACAACATCCTATTATGTTGAAGATACTGTAGTTGTTACAAAATGATTGAATAAAATGAGTTTAGGGGGTTGGAGAAGAAAAATAAAACAAAAGGACTCAAGTGAAGACATTACCTTAAAATCGGGTAACTCCTTTTGGTTTGCGCTCAAAGGCTTCCTTGGGAAGACTTCTGCCCAAAGTGAGTCTTCAATGAGTAATAGAGGTAAGTTTAGAGACAAAATGGGCCGGTTTTGGCCGAGCCAATGGCTTTGGAAGTGTGGGTAAGGATGTAGAGGTGGCAGCCTTTTATAAGAGGAGAGGAGGCACACTCTAGGAATGTAAGGAAATGTTACTATATTTTCAAATGAGATTCGGATTTTAAAGGTCCCACATTGATATAATTCTAGTATAAAGTGATAAGGACTCTAACTATTCCCACACAATATGTTTGGTACATGTGTAGGACATAGATTTTACATTATCTTTCCATTTTATTTAAATCGTCAAATAATGAGGTCATCGCTGCATCATTATGATGTCATAAATAATTTAATTTATATAATGTATAAGAATTATAAAAAAATACTATGATGTTGAAAATCTTTTTATCTTTCCAATGACTATTTATAGTCCAAAAGATCATTTATGTAGAAAAAATTAAAAATATTTTACATTGGTGATATATTCTTTGTTACATTTAAAATTCTTTAAAAAATAAAAGGATAAAAAGTCACTATCTCACAAAAGTGATTTCATGGGGCCCCCAAGTTTGGCACAAGGCATCCCATGGTCGGACATGAGACAACCAGTATCCTTAGGACACATTTTGGTGTCATTTTTGTATTATTATGATATTATTTTATTATCCTTAACTACCTGATTACTCATTAATCAAGATAATTAAAGATAATTACCGTCATTACTATTCATAATGTCCACAAACAAAAGAGTCTTAATTATATAATTTGGACCTTCTGATTCCAAATATGTAATCCATTTTACCAAATTACAAACAAATTAATTGCAATAATTGATTTAAAAATAATTCCCGTTGTCAAAAAAAATAGCTGGTTTTTTTGAAACAATATCTATGAAAAGTTTGGCATTAGTTTATGACCAATTTCAAAGTGAAATTAATCCTAATGACCACCATTATATTAAATGGTAAATATATATTCAGATTACAATTTAAGACCAATTAAAAATATAATCTAACCATATAATTAAATTAAATGAAAAAGCAGTTTTGATGTAAAATGCAGTATTTTTCAATATTCATTAAAAAATGAACATTGTCAGAAAAATACCAAAAAATTATCCAATGTAAATATAAATGTCCCAATAATAATGAATATGTTTATTTTGACAAATATAGATTATAAAATTGTCAAAAGTTTTATTTAAAAAGGGTTTTCCATCAAAAGGGAGTAAAACAATCTTTTAAGAATATTAGTGTATTCCATGCTTAAGATTGGATTTATTTTCATTTTAAGCCTCTAAAAAACTATCTAATTCATCAATAGACATAGATAAAAAAATCTATTATTCATTACTTACTTGGGATGTTACATCCTTCCCCCCTTTAGAAAATTGTGTCCCCGCAATTTATTTACTTATCAAATAAATGGGGGTTACTTATCCCTCATTGCATTTTCAGATTCCCATGTTGGCTCTTCCATAATGTGGTTTTTCCAAAAAAACCTTTACATGATTAATCACCTTATTCCATAACACATTCTCCATATGGTCAAGAATCTAGACTAGTTGTTCCTCATAAGATAGGTTCTCATCCAGCTGAACTATCTCTGGACTCAAAACATGAGATGGATCTGGCATGTACTTTCTCAGCATCGAAACATGAAAAACATTGTGTACCTGAGATAAACTCGGAGGTAAAGCCACTTGGTAAGCAACTGATCCAACTCTCTCCAGAATTTCATATGGTCCAATGAACATTGGACTTATCTTTCCTTTCTTACCAAATTGCATCACACATTTCCATGGTGATACTTTGAGAAAAACATGATCACCTACCTCAAAAGAGAGATCCTTCCTCCTATTGTCCGCATAACTCTTCTGCCTACTTTGAGATGTTCTCATGTGTTTCTGTATCAGCTGAACTTTTTCTGCCAACTCTTCTACCAATTATGTTCCAATCAACATCCTTTCACCAACTTCATCCCAGAAATCTGGAGTTCAACACCGCTTCCCATATAATTCCTGTAATGGTGCCATCTGTATACTAGAATGAAAACTGTTATTATATGAAAATTCAACCAAAGAAAGATGTTGGTCCCAAATTCCCTGATAATTCATCGATGAAGCTCGTAGCATATCCTCATTGGTCTGAATTTTTCGTTCCGACTACCCATCTGATTGAGGATGAAAAGCTGTACTAAAATTTAATTCAGTACCCAAAGACTTCTGAAAGCCTTTCCAAAAGTTAGAAGTGAACCTGGGGTCACGGTCAGATACAATGGAGAGAGGAACTCCATGTAACCTGACTATCTCATTAAGATAACAAAGAGAAAGTTTATCTTGGGAAAATTATCTCGTATAGCAAGGAAATGTGCAGATTTGGTCAAGGGATCAACAATAACCCAGATTGCATTATTACCTCGAGATGTCTTCGATAATCCCACAACAAAGTCCATGGATATATTATCTCATTTCCAATCTTGCACTGGTAAAGGCTGAAGCATCAGTTTCGGTAACTGTCTCTCTACTTTAACCTGCTGACAAGTCAAACACTTCACAGTAAAATCAGCAATACCCCTTTTCATTCTATCCCACCAGTAATACTCCCAAAGATCTCTATACATATTAGTACTGCCTGGATGAACTAAAAACAGAGAACTATGATCTTCACATAACAACTCTCTCTTCAACTGTGAATCACAAGGCACACAAAATCTCTTACCAAATCTCAAAATTCAATCATTATCAATGTTAAATTCAAGCAAATTACCCTCCTGAACCAGCTCTACATTTTTCTGCAACTCACTGTCTTGCTTCTGTACTTGCATGATTCTGTCTGATAGAGATGATCTCACTGATACCTGAAACAAAACAGAAGAACATCCTACACCAACAACTTCTATACCAAAGTTCATCAAATCCTTAACCAAATGATCATGTTCCAAACGCAACAGTGGAAATGAAGCGTTACTTTTTTGACTCAAAGTATCAGCCACTTTATTTGCTTTTCCTAGATGGTAATGAATTGTACAATAATAATCCTTGATTTATTCTAGCCATCTCCTTTGTCTCATGTTCAATTCTTTCTGAGTGAATATATACATTAAACATTTTTGATCGGTATATATTTCACACTTTACTCCATAAAAATGATGCCTCTAAATTTTTAAAGAAAAAACAACAGAAGCTAATTACAAATCATGTGTAGTGTAATTTACCTCATGAGTTTTCAACTGACGTGAAGCATAAGCAATTACCAGATCATTCTGCATTAGGACACAACCAAGTACTTTCAATGAAGTATCACTGTATATAACAAACTCATCATGTTTCCTTTCATAACTTTTAAACTCATGAGAAGCTAATGCCCTTCTATATTTTGGCTTTAATCCTAAGTAAAAAATGATTGATTTTACTATCAAGGTCTCCGATAAAATTTGGAGCATACCATGCCAATCGAGTGAACCTTTCTTCATAGGCAGCCACTGAGTCTTCCTCTTGCGTCAATTACAAGAATTGCCTTTCCATCCTAAGTTGAACAGCCATAGGAAAATACTTCTCAAGAAACATACCTTTGAATTCATCCTAGTCAAGAGCATCGATCTCATCGTCATACCTGATATTTTTAACCATAGACCACCACTAATCTGCCTCACCCTCGAAATGGTAAATACCTAGACTAACCTTTTGATTGTCTGAACTCCCCATGACATCGAAAATCTTCTCCAGTGCATTAATCCACCCTTCAGCTAACACAGGGTCAGATGATCCTCTGAATGATGGGGGATGTTGCCTCATGAAATTTTCCACCACTGACATGTTCCTCTGCGGCTGATCTGGATGATCTCGTGCATGGATACCACCACCATTTATTTCTAGAGTCAACTACGCCATTACTGCAACAAACTTTTCAGTTCCAATTCCAACCATCTCGGGATGCTGATTCGGAAGGTCATTTCCTACTGTATGCCTTCTTAGCACTGCTTCCCTGTTTCCTCTGCGGAAAACCATTCTGAACAGACATGTCTTAGATGAAGCAACATGGTAATCTTCAAATTCTATATCATTTCAAAAAAAAATTATTTTTGGAAAATCATTTAATAGAATTCTAACTCCTAAAGTTACCTAAACCGACCTCTGATAGCAACTATTAGGCCCCAGCCTTAAACCTTACTTAATATTGAGTTATTACAAGATTACACATTGAGGTTCTTTTCAGGTTTAAAGAGAATTAGATCATAAAACATGCATTACATTCCACATTTAAACAAAGTGGTTACATAAAGATAGTATTCATTTTTTCCCATCAACGGAACATATTTAAAAGAAAGCATGGATTCTTTCTTGACACTTCCTTGACACTATCATCATGTCATGCACCTTTCCCTTGACCTGTGAAAAACATTTCAAAAAAAGACTTGGGATGAGCATAAAAAGCTTAGTATGGGTTATATAAAAAAATATGGAAAGGAAACATGAGTTTATATATACATAAGAATGAAATCATTCCTTACCCATAAAACATAAGCACTTTAACATACCTCATCAAATCATGAATAAATCATAGAAATCATAAGACATAAAGGTAATATGAGGCATTCATAACATTCTTACGTAGGGAGTAACCCTCTTGGTTACGTTTGGAATACCCATCATAGTATATTACCTAAATCGCTTCGAAGAAACCTTAACGTTTCACTCCTTTGAGTTACCCAATGCATTGGAGAGCTATATCGGGCTCACCCGCCCATAGTTTATCACGGAACCACCCGTCTTCATAATAATGCCCAAGAACCTCAACATAATCGTATCACATAAAACATGCATAAAGGAAACAAAACATTTCCCCCTTTCAATCACAAGATATCAATAAAACACATTGAAATAAAAAATTATGAAAACCATTTTCAATACCAAAATAAAAGAAAAGTATAACATGGTATTTATTTTTCTTTTAAAAAGAAGGTATGACTTGTAGAGGAAGCCGAAACTCAAATAATGGTCACGGCGACGGAGAAGTCATTATAACCGCATACATATAACAAAAAAAAATTCCCTTTTGTCGTTTAGTAAATGCTTTGTAGAATAAAGATTAGTTTTGAATAAATGTAAAAGTCAAAGGGGTTTATACACCATATAAAAGAAGTCTGTGTATAAAACAAAATATACCTCAATGAAAGGAGATTGAGAGGAAGTCCCATACCTCGGGTCCGACATGACTCGGTCATTCTTTAATCTCCTGAATAATAAACTTGAGTTAATTTCTACTTGTTTAAGATCCTTTTTCAAGTTCATTATTCCTTTTATATCACTTATTTCCATGTCATGAACACTATGTAATTATTTACGTTAATAATGGTCGTTTTAACGATCTTTGGTACTTGAGTAAAAAATAAGCCCTTTATAATTACAAGTTGTTCATGTATCCATTATATCCATAATGGTTTTCATGATGTAGATATCATATATTTCATATATATCTAGTACATGCATGCATTTTTAATATTACATAATCATTTAAAGGTAAGAAATGAAATGAACCTTTCATGGGGACGTTAAGTCGTACGTACACATGAACGCTACTTTCATTTCTATTTCGTATTTTATAGAATGGAATCATAATGATATAAAGGTATATTATAATTCCAGTGTAATATCATATATAATATCATAACTCCATCCTTTATACGTCCCCCATATGGTATTTAACAAATCAAATAACTTTGAGGGGGCGGTAGTCCGCACTTCCTTAAATGAAGATATCGCCTTTACCCATAATGGGAACCATAAAGGTATGCCCAAAATGAAAAATACAGAATATTACGGAAACTATAAACATATTATATATCATATATAAATATAGTGTCATCCTAATGGCCACCTTTGAAGGTGTTAAAAGAATGATGAACAATCATCGTTTCAGGAGGCAGAAATTCGCCATCCACGAAAACAGTATGCTTTTTAACCATTAGATGTAGGTGTGTGTATGTGTAGATCGAATAATTCTTATAAAAACATCCTAGTATATTTAAGATACTGGATTTGTTACAAAAGAAATGAATATAAAGAGTTTAGGGGGTTGGAGAAGCAAAATAAAACAAAAGGACTCAAGTGAAGACATTACCTTAAAATCGGGAAACTCCCTTTAGTTTGAGATCAAAGGATTCCTTGGGAAGTCTTCTGCCCAATGTGAGGTTTCAAGGAGTAATAGAGGGAAGTGGAGAGACAAATTGGGCAGGGTTTGGCCGAGCCAAAGGCTTTGTAAGTGTGGGTAAGGAGGTAGAGGTGGGGGCCTTTTATTAGAGGAGAGGAGGGGCACTCTTGGAATGTAAAGAAATGTTACTTTATTTTCAAATGGGTTTCAGATTTTAAAGGTCACACATTGATATAATTCAAGGATAAGGTGATAAGGGTTCTAAATATACCCACCAAATAGGTTTTGGACATGTTTAGGTCTTAGATTTTACATTATCATTACATTTTATTTAAATTGTCAAATAATGAGGTCATCGCTGCATCATCATGATGTCATAATGAATTTAATTTATTTAATGTCTAAAAATTATAAAAAAAATACTATGATGTAGAAAATATTTTTATATTTACAATTAGTATTTTTAGTCCAACATATCATTTATGTAGAAAAAATTAGAAATATTTTTTTTAGGTGATACATACTTTGTTACATTTAACATTCTTTAAAAAATAAAAAGATAAAAAGTCACTTTCTCACAAAAGTTATTTCATGGGGCCCCCATGTTTGGAACAAGGCATCCCATGGTCGGCCATGAGACAAACAATATCCTTAGGACACATTTTTGTGTCATTATTTTATTATTATGATATTATTTTATTATCCTTAACTACCCGATTACTCATTTTTCAAGATAATTAAAGATAATTACCATCGTTACTATTCATAATGTCCAAAAACAAAAGAGTCTTAATTACATAATTTAGACCTTATAATTCCAAATATGTAATCCATTTTACCAAATTCCAATCACATAAATTTCAATAATTGATTTAAAAAAAATTCACGTTGTCAAAACAAATAGCATGTTTTTTTGAAACAATATCTATGAAAAGTTTGGCATTAGTTTATGACCAATTTCAAAGTGAAATTATTCCTAATGACCAAAATTGGATTAAATGGTAAAAATATATTCATATTACACTTTAATACCAATTAAAAATATAATCTAACCATATAATTATATTAAATGAAAAAGCAGTTTTGATGTAAAATGCAGTATTTTTCACTATTCATTAAAAAATGAAGATTGTCATAAAAATACCAAAAATTTATCCAATATAAATTTCAGTGTCCCAATAATAATGAATATGTTTATTTTGACAAATATAGATTATAAAATTGTCAAAAGATTCATTTAAAAAGGTATTTCCATCAAAAGGCAGTAAAACAATCTTTTAAGAATATTAGAGTATTCCACGCTTAAGATTGGATTTATTTTCATTTTATGCCTCTAAAACACTATCTAATTCATTAATATACATAGATAAAAAAATCTATTATTCATTACTTACTTGGGATGTTACACGTGATGCCCAGGCAATGCCCTTAAGCACTGACATAGCATGTTCAAAATAGGGGTTTAGTCCCCTCCCCTGCTAGCTAGAGCAGACCCCGCCCAGTGGGCTGCACTTTCCAGTGGGTTGTGCTTTACTAAAAGCCAAGTCATGTAGGCCAGCGGACCACACAACACCACAGTTTGGGCTACACGAGCCAAGATGACCGTTCCACCAAGGGACGAGTCGCGCGAGCCCAATGGTCCACCCCATTAGGGGTCAGGATGTGTCCACTTGTTGGTCGGGCATCGTCCCCTTGTGGGACAGACAAGAACATAGTCCATTTTTAAGAGCCTTCTATGGCCCTGCTTAGTTGTGTCTGACTCAGACCGAGTCCGGTCCGGTCAGTCCAATCTGGTCGAACCGAACTCGAACCCCCCCAGGCATTGGTCTGCTTAAAGGGCCATATCATTATAACTAGGAATATATTTGCAAAACTTATTGTTGTCTTGAGACCCTTGAAGAGAGATAATCCAGTTGATATACTCCAATTGAATTTTAGATATAGTTAGAGTATGGCCTAGTTGGATTGAACTAGAATCCATCTTGTCCCTCAAAACTAAACACTTTAAAAATCACAGACTAGGCATTTGACTGAAGCACTGTTTGTTGATTAGGATCAAATAAGATATGGCTAACCATTGGGTTATTCCTTTGGAGGGCTTAGTGGTGGTCGAGGATTGATCGATATCTCGAGTGGAAGATTCTACGAATCTCGACCATACCGAGTGCGAGTAATCATGTTGATGGCTGTAACATGAATAAAGAACATCGATCCTAAGTTGGTCAACATCTGATGATCTTGTGTGGGTTAATATCTATTATATCCTATGGGTTTCATCTCTCTGCGATGCTGTATGGGTCAATTCATATCGATCATGTTTGGCTTAGATCCTGTGTGGGTCTATAGGGGATATTTCCTAATGATCATCTGTGGGTCAGCTTCTGTGCTTCATAATAGAATATGATGATCTGGCTTACAAATAATCATATGTACTTCTCTACATATGTTATACATGATTATGAGATGATTCTTTTACCTTCACATTGTTATCTTAATATTTTTACAAATGTGGTACTTCTATCTTCGTGGTGTTACCTGTGTGGCACCTCTACCTTCATGGCGATGTCTTTGTGGTGATTCATGTGTGGTAATTCTACCTTCGTATTTTTGTCTTGGTGGTGTTACAAGTGTGGTACTTATATATTCCTGGTGTGACCTTTGGGGTACTTCCACCTTCGTGATGTTACCATTGTTTTACTCTTCTGTAATGTATGAGATGAGTAGGTCTTGATAACATTGGTATTTATATGGGAATATTCCTAATTAGATTTGATGTCTATTACTTCATGATTTGATATTTATGTCTTGGTTTGTTGTATTTTCTTTGTGGAACTCTCCGAGACCTATGGGGGTATTGAGGTCCAAACTGGGTATCTTTATACTCACACATGCACAAGATATGCCCACACCTTGTTGTGTCTTATTAAGACTACGTACAACATTGATCAAGGCTAAGGTAGACAAGAATATATTGTACTCGGAGGTGGGTCATTTGGAAAGATGTGACATAGGGAGTAATGATCGTGAGATGTACATACCCTTCACGGTTGACTCTCTATAGAGAATCTAGGAGTTGTTTTTTACATTTGAATTTTATTTTTACTTTTTTGTTAGACTTGTACTCCGACCACTTTACATTGATCAAAATTTTCACAATAGTAGATTTGATTGTGACTTCATATTGTTGCATTATTGTTTGAGTGTTTATATGGGTTTAAAATTAATGCTTTTCCTTTTTAGGGATAAACCTTTCATGTACTAGTCACCAGCCCCTTTCCTATTGAAATATGGCTTGGGATAGTCACAGAATAGGCCACGAGATATGGGTCTTAACACTTAATGATAATATACATATTATTATTGTGAAAATTAATTATTTAATAGAGTTTCATAATAAAATATAATACTAGAGGAATGAAAAAAATATGTCATGTTCATGGAGCCAGTTTTCTATATCTTATCGAAGATAATAAATTAATTTACATATAATATAATGAAGGTAGTATTTAGTTTAAATTTAAATAATCATGATGTTTTTTGAAATATCATATTTATTCGTTAAGAACCCAATTTTAACCATCCTTGTAAAGAGATCATGAATAACAGATTACATCTGTTATGGAGGCTGTAATCCACACATAACACAAGTGATATTTTAATATATCATATTGTTGGAAAGATGGTATAAATTGGATATTCCATTTCAATAATGAAATTAAACAATAAAAAAATATTAATTTCATAATAATTAAATTTATATAATATATTTTATTTGGTTTCAAAAAAAATTAATTAAGAGACCTATGTTGAGAATATTACAACTCCCTTTGGAAGTTATCACTTTGGAAACACATTTACCATCATTACAACTGTGTTTTGGAAATTCCAAGGCTTATAATAAATGTGGATATTGTTTATTAAGGATGTTTATATATTTCTGTACAATATAATACATTGTAAAAAATATAGAAATTTAATTTATTTCATCACCATAAATAAGTGACGAAAATGGAATTTGTTTTATAACCATATACTTTTCAATTATGGAATAAAATTATTCAAGGTTTAAGGTATGAAAAAATGGGTAATAATGATTTGTGGGGCGATATAGGGTTCATAAATCCACTACCATTCATTCTCACGCATAATTTATTTTTAATGTTTTGTCCTAGAACCAAATAAGATGTAATTTAGTTTATTATTTATATTCCAATTAGTTAATATCACTCATGTCTTGTCCCTTTATGATCATTATTATATAAGAATTTAATGTGATAATATATTTGGGTATTTGTCAAATCAAAATAGTTGATTTAAAAGCCCATATATCACGAGAACCTTGAAATTCTACGAATATTTATCTTAAAAAAATTCCAAATGTCCATGATGAAAAACTATGAATGGGTGCATAGTATGTCGATTAATATGTGTAAGTTATCATAAGAGGAGGTGGATTTATCTCAAGACATTTACACTTGGAAACCTTCCATGTTTTGAATTATGTGGATTGATCTTCTAGTATGAATTTTATATGTTTGTGTGCCATTAGAAATTCATATATATGAGTGTATGTAATTGTCCATACACTATAATATTTATATTAATACATATTATGAGAATAATACTTATATGTATTGATGGATTATATGATAAAATTTTTTCACCCTATATTTGATATGTTGGGTACCTTTTGGTTAGTATTCAATAAATGAATAATTCAAATACTTTTACATTATATTAATTAATGAAAATATCCTAAAACCGTAATTAGAATAAAACCATGTAAATAAGCTCGAAGGAAATTATGAAGTAGATGTGTTCATTATGTATTATCAATGATGGTATATAAATTATTGATTTTGATAGAACAAGTAATATGATTTCATGATGTGATATTGATTCAATGGAATTATAATAAATAGTCTTCACTTGTGTGTGGTTGTAAATGATTAGACATTAACTTCATTCTATTGGGTTCCTTGTGAAATTTCTAGATAGTAATATTATACATTAGGAACTAACAACAAATTTGAATACGGTTGAATCCTATAGGTTCATACAAAAATTTTCTCCATCAATATAAATTAATTAATTCCTATTTACATATTATTATAACAATAGATATTATTCTTAATTCTAAGGAATAAATGTTTTTAATAATTTTTTATTTTATAAAATTAATAAATATTTTTTCAAAATGTAATGAATTTATAATGTAGATATATAATATTTTTTATAAATTGAATAATTATTTATTCATTTATTTTATAAATATGGAGGTGGAAAGGTGTACATTTAATTGGTCTAGTGATAAATATTTAATTGCAAGAAGATTATATAATATTTATCATTGTTCTAGTAAGTGCATGACATCATAAAATATTATTATTAATTTTTTATTATTATTATATTTCATGTGGTCATTTAGGTGTTTAATATGTTATTATAGGCCTAAGGGAAATTAAATAATATTTTACCCTTACACATTATATAATAGGAAACTATTATTTCTCTTGTCCTAGTGTTTAAAATTTTGGATATTTATGTAAACAAAAAAAAATAAAACACGCACTATAAAGACTCTAGAATTAGTTGGAGTTTCTTCACCCAAGATTGAGAGATATTATTTTTTCATATATATTATAAGTAATTTGAATTAAAATATTATTTTTCAAATGGGAACAAATCATCACAGTTATCTACGAAAACATTACCATGTGTGTGATTTGTCATTCTATCACATAGAAATCCATTTATGATGTTCTATGATTATAGGATCACATGTGGATCACTACATGTGGGATTTTAACCATGGATCCTATAAGTTAAATGGTTTTTGTGTTAAAATGATTCATATGTTCTACATTTTATTCATTTAATGTTATTATTATTGATGTAAAAATGCATCTTCTAGAATAAAATTATTTATAATAATAATATGAATGACCCTCTTGGTTCAATAATATTTATCATGTTTCATTAAAACTATTTTCATTGGAAATGGATCTCTTGTCATGTATATTGTATAATACACATTAAATCTAACATCCATTGAGTCATGACCATGATATGTTGTTCTACAACACATAGAACCATCATGTTATATAAGATGTTACACATTCAAATTTATAATTATCTCTTTTATTTTTTTTCATTAAACATTTAAAATATTAATTTTATGACCGGTTTTAACATTTATTTCAACCATCATCAAGATATATTATTCTCTATAATCATTTCACACATACATAAAATGGGTTAGTTAATAATTTTGAATAAATCATCTAAATAACACATTTCAAGGTTCCATGAACCTTATTTGTATAACATATGAATAGACGACATTTACTGCTATTTGAGATACAATGTAGACATGTTTTTTCACACCATGAATCTCACATAAACTTTGACTCATCGAGTCATTGTTAATACCTTGAACAATTAAATATACCAATTGTAAATTATCCTAGGTGGTATGAAATATTTCTACAATAAATCTTCTATATATTTCTTATATTCTATGTGGTCCACATGTTTTTTTGTATAAATGAAAAGGTAACAATGCATCATTTAATTAATGAACTAAACATACTTAATCCATGATTAATACAATTTCATTGTCATGTGGCATTTATTAGGCATTTTTTATCATCGCTACTTGTCTTATCCCTCATCAATTTATATATGAATCATAAAAAATCCCCTATGAATGTTCCATATACATATAATAAAGAAACCTAAATTTTATCTAGAAATCCTTCTCACAGCATGTGTATTTCCTATTTTGAAAGAAATATTATATTTAATTAATATGTCAATTAAATCATATCAGGTTATATTCTGATTTCATTAAATTTATAATTCAATCAAGACATTATGTTTTATATTATATTAAAATCATAATTACTTTCTTATAATTTTCATAACAACAAATCATGCACGATTCGTTCTTAATGAATACTCAACACAAATTTATTAATATGGGTAATTTAATTTTCATCATGTGTCATTAAGATAATATTAATCTTCTTCATATTATATCCAATACCATGTAAACAATTATTAATGTGAGAGAATTGCATACAACAAGGATTATATTGAGTAGTTTGAACATGTAATATATGAAATATATAAAAATATCAAATTATAAACTCTTTTATTAATATAATAAAATAAATATATTTATTTGATTTAAAATAATAGTGGATGAGAATGTAAAATTTTATTATATGAAATATGTAAAATAAGTTGTTTTTATTGACGTACATATCTTTCATTTTTTAGTGGAATCTTTTCTTCAACCAGGCTAGGTCTGGTAGACAATATGTTAGTTCATTGGTCAGTAACTTGTACAAGGAAATGTAGAAGCATGAAGATTGTGTGAAGGAGATAGAATGATAACACGACATGAAAGTGTGATACATGATATTTAATCCAAATTCAAAATATATAATTGTCTATATATTAATTTTTAGATCGTGAAATTGTATCAACCCAATAATTTAAAACAGAGAATTACATGTCGTGTAATGAAATTACACATCTTCTAATTACCTGGACAATTTTTAAAATTAGATGAATATGACATTATTTTATATCAAATTGAAATATAACTAGTATTTTATGCCCACAATATAATATGAATTCTTAAATGCATAATATTCATCTGATTGATAATCCATACACATGTTCTTCTACCGTCGGTGACATTGGAACCTCATATATAAGATCTCTATTCCTTTTTTAGTCATCTTGATTCTTTAGAACAATGAATGGGAAATTTGGTATTAGGTTCATATGCCCTAATTTCTTGTTCTTCGTCAATTATATAGATTTCTCCCAGACAGAGGTGCATCATTTCTTGATACTAGATGGGAACTATATTTCCAATATAAGGCATGGGTTTTATAATTTTCTTTTGGATTCTGGTGATTTTTAGAAAGAACGACTAGTATTCCTCCAATATAACATTCTGTCAAGGTCATATTTTTAGTGGGATAGTTTTAGTAGTTGTTTTTTTAATTATTAGGGATTCCATTAGGTTTTTATGGTGCCTTCACATTTTTTTCCTTCAACAGCACCATGAAGTGATCTGGATGAAATTATCTTTATTATGCCCTATAAAATAACCCACGGGGTGAGTAATTATTCTTTACTAGTTAGAGGAAGAATGTTTAAATGTAAATGAGTTTGAATAACATACGTAAGATATTTATTTCCTCATGAGTTTTGTTATTATGTCATTTTATAATTACATTTATTATATTTCATAAATGGAATGGGTTAATGTTGTTGGTATACTCGTTTAATGTTTTTAAATTTATTAATGTATTTAAATTTTAAATGTTGATGAATATGGGATAATATAAATGTAAAGTGTTATATGTGAAATGAAATAAACTAGTGGGTATAATCATGTGATGTGATTAGTTATTTGAGTTGGTATAATCACATGTAATTGAACTTTTTAAATTTATATTAATTGATTGAATTGATAGGTAGAATACGTAGACATCTCACCATTGATATAGAAAGATGTATTTGACACCTTATATTGATTATATATCATGTGCATTGATTCCATTGGATTTATCAGCCCTCAGTAACCCATGGATCAATATTTCTAGTACTCACAAAATAAAAGTTGAGAAAAATGCTCTAATGACTCCAACTAGTACCTAGAACGAGTTTCCACCAATATGCTCCTAGTACTTGACGTAGATGCCTTGTTTGCTAACATCTTGGATCCGGTCCATTATAGTCTATAATTCATAATATATCAAAAAATGAGTTTCTATTATTTCTTCTCTATTCCTCATGGTGGTGAGTTTGTGATATACCTCATTATATGACATATTCATAGGATTCTAAGATAGATGGTTTTTTGGAAAGGTCATGTTACTTATTTACATTTCTCATAGATTTTTTGATTAATTATAACACTATTTTCAGGGATCCTTGAGATTATGTTTAGTATTACATTTTGAAGTAGAAATATTCCATGGGAACTGACACATTTGTTATTTAATTACATACAATTGGTATCATGTTGCATATTTCTATTTATAAATATATATATCTTTGGGTGGTTGCCTACTAGGACGTTTATCTCAAAAATTGGTTGGGTCTCCATAGGGTCCCAAATTAATTATATGGTTGTGGATGTTAGTAAGGTATTCCCACCAATATTGTTTCTTCAATGTTTCTTTAGATAAAGTGAGAATAGGAATAAGATTAATCTCATGATTCTACTAGGACATTGTGGTCATATTTTCATTGTGGACACTAGTAATGTAGTGTGTATCCATGTACTATACTAGATGCTTACAGGATACATGAAACATACGCATCAGTGTATTTGTGACATTTTTATATTATATATGTATTCATTTTTGTCTAATTTTAAATTGAATTCTATTTTATTCAATTGTACTATTGTATGTGATGACTTAAGCTATCATATACTCTAGTAATGATTTTATAATCCCCCCACTTACTCACCTAGGAAATTTCTACTAGTTAGAAGCCTATGGAAATTAGGGATATGCTCTTGATTCCATGTATCAAACTGGTTATGATGAACTATTGAGTGGAATCCAGGTATATGGTGTTTCAATGTGGTATTAGAGTAGTGTTTTAAAGTTGTACATAATTTTTGTTATAAGTAGACATGGATAGGAAGGAGTTGAAATTTGTTAATATGTTGTTCCCAATAGTTGCAACCTCATGTAAAAGGAAAAGCCTAATTTCATTGAATGAAATTGTGATTTTTTGATTTTCACTATTATAGTTTATTTAATTTCATAGTTGGGTTTTGCACTTTAGTTATTATATTATTATTGATATTATTTTCAGTTTTATTTCTATTTAAACCTAATGATATGAGGGAATTTCATATCATTCATTATATATAGACTTATTGGAAATCACATTCCTATCATTATTTCATGCCATTTAGAATGAATTTATTATTTCATGATATTATGGTACATGTTATGATTGTTTATTGTGATACATTGATATTATTGGTGCAAGATGACAACAATGTGAATTCTTCCTTCAAATCGTAATGATTATTGGACATTATGGATATGAAAATGATGCACCAATGCAATGTAAATTCTAATTAGAATTTGCAATGTGTGAATATAATGGGATGTTTTTTTAGGTTCATGAGGTGTTATGGGTCTGCATGGATTTAGGATTGGAAGGATCTTGGTTAAAATCACTGAATAATTAAACCATTTATATTGAAATGAATTAAATGTAAATACTGACATGATCTATAACAATATTTTTATTATAAAAGAAACATATTTTTTATTAGTTTTTTTACGTTTCTTTCTACAGTAGTGGATTCATGAGACTGGAGTGGGTTACAGGGTTTTCAGAGTATTTTGACCAATCCTACACTTTAAAAATCGTAACGATTATTGGAAATTATGGATATGAAAATGATGAACCAATGCAATGTAAATTCTAATTAGAATTCGCAATGTGTGAATATAATGGGATGTTTTTTTAGGTTTATGAGGTGTTATGGGTCTGCATGGATTTAGGATTGGGAGGATCTTGGTTGAAATCACTGAATAATTAAACCATTTATATTGAAATGAATTAAATGTAAATACTGACATGATCTATAACAATATTTTTATTATAAAAGAAACATATTTTTAATAGTTTTTTTACGTTTCTTTATACAGAAGTAGATTCATGAGACTGGAGTGGGTTATAGGGTTTTCAGAGTATTTTTACCAATCCTACACTTTATAAATGTGACGTTGATAATGTTATTTTCTGATGAATGTGTTTGGAATTTCTGGAAACATTCTATTGTGAATACCTTTAAGGGAACACTGCAAGGGAGGTGATGAACACACTCTAGAGGTGGTAGGTCATTTGATACTAGTTTAAAACCCATTAGTTCAATTTGTGGAAATAGAAGATATACAAGTCATATGTGTATATGCATAATTTTGTGGGGGTTTCATTTTCAATATGAAGACATTTTAGGGAGCACTAAAAAACACATTTTTTGGATGATCTGATGCAGGTATCCCTATAGTTGCATCCACCCATGTTCTCTTGGGATTGTGGGCCACAGGAAGTAGAGATATGGCTTGGGAACACATTAGATATCTTTGATCATCTTCTAACACCTCCTGAGATGAGGGTAAATCTCACAGCCAATATGCTATATGGGAAAAAATGTGATGGTTGGATGTGCTGACCTGGGATGAAAAACTATGATATAAGTTCTCAACTAACTATTATACCTAGTTCTATGACAAAATTTACAAGGATACTTTTATCATAGACATAACTAGTGTGTTTCCACATCTGGATTTGGAAACGATGATATTTCTACAGTACAATTCATGTTTTACAGAGTTTTTAGTTTTGTGTTGATGTACCTGGATGATGAGCTATTGAGGGGGATATCAATTGAGGAAGGTCTTAGATATGCTATCAAATCTCTGGTAAATGTGTTTTAATTGACTGCTAACACTGATATTGTGAATTAGATGCTGATAACATAGGTGATCCTAAGGGAGGATAATGGTGCAGATCAGTATAGTGTAGCTTCTTGACATTTTGGATATGCTTCTTTAGGTAGGAAGCACCATTTTACATATTCCTATATGATGATATCTAGTCAGTAAATGACCAATAGTATATTAACATTCTTTCCTCAATTATTTTTATGAGTCCACATGATGAATCATTACTACCACAATAATGTCTAATGAATATCATGTTTAATTATGGTGCACATATAGTGGTTTTGTTGGACCTTCCATCTAACTTTGGATTGAATCGGTCATCTATAACATCAGGTTGAAGATTAGGTTCCTTAAGACCATGTCAGGTTTGGAGTTAGAGCTGTACAGGTCGGTCATTTGGTGGTAGATTTAGTTGTGACATAAGAAGCCAAACTCCAATTAAACCTAAAAATTAGAGTGGAACTACCTCTACCAAAGAGTTTGTGTCACAATGTCATGGTGTAGGACAGTTATATTCAGTTAAACCTACACCCTAGGTGCATGGTTCCACCCCATATATGAAGAGAGGTATGATTTTAATTGATTATAATATCACATATTGTTTTTTATACTGGTGGATCACATAGTTTTATATATGTATTAGTGTGGTAAATCCTTATCTGTGTTTTGTGGTCTTCAGATGAAATTTTGACACAAGACACAACATTGTGCATTAGAAAAAATGATTGGAGTTAGTTCATGGAGTGTCCCATTTAGGTCAGTGGGTGTCACATCATTTGAGAAATTTAATTCAAAAAGATGAAAGGGTTTTATTTGATTCGCAATATTGATTTTTTTGTAGCTTATTGATCATATTTGAACTTCTATCTCCAGAGGGTGAATATCTCATTACCAGAGGGTGAAGTGTTTAATAACAGGGGATAATTGGTTTTCCAGGTGAGCTATGCAGGACCATAGCAAATTGGGCTTGGTGGAATGATATCCAAGAATAGTTATTTGATTCTTGGAGTTCAGGGAGTGAGTCAAGGGGAATTCCTATTAATGTTTCAAGATTCAAGGATGTGTTTCCAAATGAATCATTTGTTTACATCCTGATAGAGGGTTGGAGATCTAAATCAAGATAGTTATAAGTGTAGAATATGTATCCATTATCCCTTATACGATGGATACAAAAGAATTCATGGGGATCAATATGAATATGTAGTATTTGTAAATGAATGGGTTTATTCGAACCAATACATCTTCATGGTGTTCTTCTATAAATTTTTAAAAATAAAAAATGAAATAAATTTCCAATGTATGGAATATGAAAATGTGAACTAGAATGACGTTAAAAACTGGAATCCATTTCCAAATATAGATGAAATGTTTGATAATAATTGAAGAGATCTACTGGTCTAGCAATCAACATGAGGTACACATATCACAAGGTACGTGTTCGACATATTATCATTACTCATAAAACAATTTTGATTAGGTATGGTATACATGAGTATTTTTTCTTATCATACGATCTCATGAACACAACAATTGTGTCATTGGTATTGAGAAATCAATAATTCCATACTTATATGGATTCATTTGTGTTGGTTTTTATGGATGTCATATTGGTGTATTCTCACAATCAACAAAAATGATAAAACCATTTGAGAATATTATTAATACACTAACAGAGAAATTTTTATATGATGAAATCATTATTTTTCTCTATTGGATGTATTATATTCACTTCATGGGTCACATAATCTCATAGATAGGATTATTATTTATCCTAGAAACGGTGAATGTGGTTGTTGCTAAAAATATCCTAATATTGTTTTTGATATAAACTGTTTCATGGGGATAGCTGGATAGTACAAGTATTTCATATTGGATTTCTCACACTAAGATTCATTGATGATGGACTGGACTAAGAAGGTTGTGATGTTTTCATGGTTAGGTTATTGCAAGATAGCATTTGGTGAGCTGAAAGGAATGGTAACATCTCACCATTAATGATATTGTAAGAGTAGGGAAAGAGTCACATGATGTATTGTGTACCATCTGGTATTAGCCTTGGGTAGTTCTGTTGTTTAGGATAGAGTTCTATAATATAGGACTTCAAAACTAAGGCATCATGAGATTAATTACTCAATGCATGTCCTAAAAAATATACAATTGTTCATTATTTATGTTTTTAGAGACATTATTTATTGGGGGTAGTGATTTATTGTAACAATTATACACCAACCTATCATTAGTATTTTTAGATATTTTTATCTGAATCACTACAAAAAGACCTGTATTGACTACATATATTCCATTTATTTCAATCCTGAATACACACATGCTAATTAACATTCAATAACAATTGCACATAGCACGGTGACTCAAATATGGGCAGTGTAGTAGGATAGTACCAGGTGGAAGAATAAAGAGTTGTTCTCTAATTTGAATCTATAGTTTCATGAAAGAAAGGTTCATGAAAATATATCATCCAATGCTATTAAATATATGCCTCTGGATAGAGATATGATGAGGAAACTAACAGATTTTGATGGACGTATCATTTGGGAGTGTGTGGAATGTGGGGATCCACCTTTTATTTAGATGGATGATGAGAATGAGATCCTGCTTATCCATGGACTTTTTTTGGGTTCTTATATATATAAATGATGGGCTGAAGATTCATTTTAATTCTTCATCTTCGGAAGTGACCCCTAGGTTAAACAAGTTGTATTGTGAATTGTAATATCACCACTTGTGCTCGCATATGAAACATGAGGTAGTTAGTTTAGTTATGATTTGTTCCACCTATCATCAGTTGACTACATACCATCAGTTACCAGACAATTTTTTATAGCAGATAGCCTTTCCAGAGTGGAAATGGGATAATGTCGTGATGTATTCCATGTCTGGTTTAAAGAGGTCACCTTGAGGTAGCAATATTGAAGGGGTGCTTTTTTTAGTATTTCAAGGGTTTACCATTTATTATAGATCAAGGAGACCTTCCTTGTTGATGATATTAGATGTTTGTTGATTTTAAAGGGTGTAAAACAACATTGGAACCCTCCCACTATCATTTCAGATAGGTGTTCTAATATACATATCATTTTTCGATTAGTTTTTAGATATCTCTTGGTACACCAGGGATTTTAAGAACAAAATAAACACCCTAGATATATGGTCAGTCAGAGTGTATGAAATATGTGATTTAGGAAATGATGTGAGATTGTTTCCTAGATTTTGGTGGATCATGGGAGAGGCACATTCCCATGGTTTAGTTATCCTACAAAAACAGTTATCTATAAAAGATATAAATGTCACATAACATTGATTGATTGGGTAGTCAATGATGATCACACATGTGCTTGTTAAGGGATGGTGAGGCAAGATGTCATGGACCCCCTATCCTATTGGAGAATTATTATTAGGTCCAGTTCATTTTAATGTGGATGGATATATCATATCCATTTTAGAAATTTATCATTAATCACTAAAAAGGACCTCTAGATTAGGCATCATGTTTTCTTAAGTCTTTCTGTAAGGTTGTTACAAAGACAATTCAATAGAGAGGGTAAGAAATATCCCTGATGTGTTAGGCCATTTGAGACCCCAGATATATTCTGGTCGGAAACCTATTAGTTACAGTTACATCAGATGTACCGGTCCATGAACAATGACATCTATGTCACATAGCTTTGCAACAATCTTCCATACACATCTAATTATCTTTATCCCCAGGGGGACGAGGTAATGGTTGTTGAATAATATGAGGACTATCTAATATGTAACTTTAAATGGATATCAATGGTTCATCATGACATGTTAGATCCTCTAGTGTGGAAGATATAGAAGCCTGACCAGTTTTAGGATGTGACATGTTAGTAGGATGATGATGTACATTCATATGGTGGAGTGTCATTTTCAGATGAATCTTGACCATACTAAATAAGAATTAAATTGAAAAAATTTAATTTAATGGGGAATATTGTAAGATTAATGGGTTTTCATGGAATAGAAATATTTCATTTTCTACTTTAAATGTGGTCTACATTCCTTTTTAGATGAGGTACAAATCTTCATTAAGGGACGATAGGGTTTTAATTGGGACTAAATATGTTAAATGTGTGTAGAATAGATGGATTCTAATTAAATGACATTAATGGTGGATACATGTCATGTAATCCCATTTCACTACATGTAATGGTATGAGTAGGACATTTCATTAAATGAAATGGTTTTCCAAAGGATGGGAAATATGACAATTACACTTCATGTAATGATAATAAATTTCATGTAATTTCCTAAGAATGTTTTTAAAAAATGATATATAGGTCTCTTTTTTTTCAAACATAACCGTCACCCATATTTGACACATATGTAAAAAAAATATTTCCTAAAGGTAGGATTTTCCCATGTTTCAGATCCAAAATCTATTTCTTAAACCATCAGTCATGTTTTAACAACATTAGTATGTACTCAATTAATTTTTATCCATTCATGCTTGTTTTGAATAAGATATGTGCTATTATTATTTCTTTACATATTAAATTATTTATTTTTCTTTATATTCTTTTCATATTTCTCTTAAAAAGTGGAAAATAACGACATGATACTTGATGATAAATATACTACCAAGGTGAGGTATGCATTCTATACATTACTTTTGGATTGTATTTCATTTATAAAAGACGTCCATTATTACACCCATGAACATTCTCGTGCTACCCCACTGTTGAGTGGGATACATGTTCTATATTTTATTAGACATATTAAGGAATCCTTAGTTTACTTTAATCTGTGTTGGCAGTCTTTTCCACATATACAACCACCATGGGATGTGCTAGATGAAATGAACTTGTTAATTCCACTTCAAACCACCCAATGGGTGAGTTATTGAGTTTCCAAGGTAGTGGAAGCTTGTTTATACTTAAATATTTTTGAATATATTTCTAAATAGATAACTTCTTCCTTTCAAATTTTTATCATTTCATTCCATGATTATATTAATTACATGAATATTATGGAAAGAGTTAAACAAGTGGTCATCATCATGTGTTGATTTTATATTTTGTGAGGTATTTAAATTTAATATGGCGATGGATTGGTGTGTATATCCATGTGGAATATTATATATGAAATGGAATATATTTGTTGGATTAGTCATGTGATGAAATTTGTGGCATTAGTGGGTATACTCACATGGAATTGAAATGTTCAATCTAAAGCGATTATATTAAAATTCAAGTGATTAAACTACCTAATTAATTACATGATAATGAAAATTTCACCTCACGTTCTTAGAGATTAATTAATTTTATTTTATTTTATTTAAATAAGAAAAATAAGGACAAGTCACTACCAAATATCCTAACATTAATTTTCTAGTATTATAATGAACTGAAAAAAAATATTTGTCTATTTGTTGAATTAGATTAAATGAAGGGAAAAGATAACCAATATTATATCCATGTAAAACAATTTTTGGATCCTTCATTCCATGATGAGAAAAATAATATGGTAAGCATGATGTGATGTCATTTATTTTTCTAAATTTTCAAAAAAGAAAACTATAAGAAATATAAAACATTGGGGATGAAGAATGGTTATACATCATGTATGTTTTTTAATAAGTATTGCCATTCAATTTCTAAAAATTTGGTATTTGATAAAACATGGGGTACTAATTTTTTTTTGAAAATACATGATCATATTAAATTTAAAATGGTTTTATTGGGTGAGGTGTATTTTCATTCCGAACATATAACTTGGTTAATATAACTATCATGTGGATAATACCACTTTTGTAACATCCCAATCTTCCACGGTATGCTTTTATTTGAATAATACAATAACGTGGGTTGTACGCAACTTCGAGTTCTAACACACATCACAACCAATCAAACTAGCTGTTATGAATAGTAATATACAATTTTTTAAATTTTATAAATTTTATATTTCAAAATGGACTTCATTTTAGGATTTCGAATATCGAAATTAGCATAGGGTGAAATTTTGGTATTTTTCTGAAAAATTTCAATTTTTGATGAATAGAAAAAATACACTATGTTATAGTTTAAAAAAATATTTTTATTTAAATAATTATTTATTTTATTTAAATTTAATTAAGGCCATAATACAAACAAAATACTTATATTTTTTTAATGTAATTCATTGATGTTAGTTCATAATAATTTTATATATATATAACATTTATTGAACTTTTCACCGTCTTTTACCCACCTCCTATTAAAATTTGGAAATTCACATAAAATTATTTTTACCACTTCTGTGAGTGGAATTTATAAAATCCGAGAGACACGGTTAACATTAAGGAGAAAAATGTGGTTCAATGAGATGAAAATAATTTTTTTTGAATAGTAACATTTTAATTTTATTTACCACTGTTAAAAGTAAATTTGGTAATTAAGGGTAAAACTGATATTAGTATTACCCTAACACGTGTCCAAATTCTATTGGACAAGTGTATATTAACCAAAAACAACCTTACGAATAAAATATTATCATTTAGGTTCACATGGATTATATTAGGGAATTTATTATTATTTAATTTAAAGAAGAGTTAAAAGAGTTAAAATCAATGTTTAGTAATTTAAACTTTTTAATATAGGGTTTTATATATGATAATCTCGATTGTAAATATTGATTATAAACCTAAAAAGATCTGTTACATAATGGTATATTATTTATAATTTTTAGACTTTAAATAATTTTGTTTATTTATGACATAATGGTGATGAAGTAATTACCTAATTAATGAAATATTAAAATAATTGATATTATAAATATCAAAATAAATGTAATATGAGACTTTTATGAATTCCAAAAAATTTCTAGGTTAATATGACATATTAGTATTGGTTATATAAATTGTTTCTGAAGTAATAATATAGTTATAAAATGATCAAAAACAAAATACCCAATAGTGTCAAAATTGTCATAAAAGAGTTTTTAAAACAAATATTATATTATTAATTGATATTCTACTCATAAAAAACAAAGGATCATAAAAATGACTTATATCATGATAGTTGTATTATTAATGGACCAATTGGGGGTCACTAGGATGTATATAGTATGATTATTAAATATATAATATAAAAAATAGAAAGTGACATGGTAAGTGTCAAACTAAATAACTAAGAGTTCAAACATAATGATAAGGTTAATATAATGACCCATACCTATCTAATATATATTGGTTGAAAGGATTTAGACCCATACCCCTCTTAAAATTTATATAATCCACTTTGGAGTGATTAGACACTGAATATTAATTTATTATAGTATAATATTTCTAGCTTTTCCAAAGGTTCCCCTCACCTCTCTTATAAAAGGGCACTCCCCCTTACCACTAATTCAAACATTCAAATCCCTTTTTCTCGGCCAAACCCTTCCCAAATACGCTCTAAACATACCTAAAATCAACCTAGATTCCTTAGTTTGATTAGAAATCTAACATAAGGAGACTTTTTTATCAAATAAAAGGGAATAACCCGAAGAAGAGGTAATGTTTTCACAACCCTCTTTCAAGTTCTTTTCTTCTTCAACTTCTTCATTATTGGTTATTCCCATTCTAAAATAAAAAATCCAGTATATTATATATATTGTGATGTTATTATAAATATGGTACATCGATATTCAGTATTCTATCTATCCTTGGAATGACATGTCACCATACGTGCGTACGCACGACTTGCCGTCTCCATGTCGTGGTGTAATTGTTATTCAAAACATTATTATTTGGATGGGTATAATAATGATTTTAATTCATGTAAATAATAAATATAACATGATAATGATTATTTATATATGATATACCATCCAATTATATTTTATTTTAATGTCAATAGAATTATATTGTCACTTGTGCGTACGTACGGACTACCGTCTCCACGAACACGATGATATTCATTCACCATCGTATCCATTCGAGACGAATTCACATTTGAGGATTAAAAGTAATGATTAAAAAATTATATAAATCCAGATATGAATAAGATACAACCTATCCATAAAAATAGCTTACATTACAAAACATATAAATGAAATGGACTAAGTAAACACCTGAAACGACGATAATAGTAAGATATTATTTACAAAGAAAATCTAAAAGATCATATATGATTTCATATTAATGTATATGATTCATGAATAATTTAATAACAATTATTTCACCATTATACAGGAGGTTAACCCATCCTCAACCATGGAAAAGTACAAACTAAGGGTTTATTTCACAATCTCTTCATTATCCAAGGTTGCTTGTACGCAATTATCTAGTGGGACATCTTTATCATCCACATCAATGTTTTTTAAAAATGTATTTCAAATAATTCTTACTATTTTAATGAATATTGGATAAATTCATGTATATCGTTGTTTAGTTTTTATTATATGTTTATAAAGGAATCTTTTTGTCATTTTCCAAACAAGTTTTTTTTAACCATTTTGATAGAATTAAGGTAAGAATGTTTTTTTAATTTATACGGTGGGTGTGGAAATTTTCATCCATTATAAAATCGTCGAAGCTTCCCTACAAGCCTATAAGAATATTTTAAAAATAAATGTTTTATTTTATAATTATGTGACTTTTAAATGATTTAAAAAAAGAGATATTTCTATCAAATAGTATTGTCTTCATATATGTCAAAATCCTTTGATAGATATTAATCCTATTTAGAGTTTATTTATTATGATACAAAAAATTCATATTGTATGTAGGGTTTTGTGATATGTTTGACTATGGATGTGTTATTTTTATACCATTCATGGTTTATAGAGAATGTTTTGACATTTAATATGCTAGTTTTAATATGAATTTTTATGTTATGTTTAAACCCATTCATATAAGGAATGCATTGGACTTAATATGTGATGGGTGGAGCCCACTATAGCTCCTAGATGCATCGGTAGGTCTCATGAGACAAACTAGTGTCTTGGCACAAGGCCTTGAAAAAATCTTATTTGTAGTCATGGCATGGGTCCTTGGATATGTGGCTATGAGAGTCTGGCATTATGCATTCCATCATTATTAAAGTTGTTATTGATATTTATGTGATTATTTGACTAGTATAATTTCCATGTGAATAAGTAAACGGAATTGTTTAATTTTATCATTTCCATATTATGCTGATGTTCATGTTTAAAGGGATTTTGTTTTCGTTATACATTGTCTTAAATGTTTATGCTTAATTATGAAAGATTCCGCTATATTTTTATCTATACTGAGCATCTAAGATCACCCCTTTCAATGTTTTATTTTCCCTAGGATGCGAAGAATTAATTATTAAATAACCTGCTGGAATAGTATAAGGGGATATAAAGACAATATGTTGTTGTAGTTTTATTACTTTATGTTATAATATAAGACTTATGAATATATCTAATCTTTCCAAGACTCCTAAACTAATAGGTATTTCGAGACTTGATCTTTTGTGATCATACCAATGTTACGTAATAATGCATCGACTCTGCGAAACTGGGGTCGGGAATTACAGTTGATATCAGAGGAAGTTTAGTACAAATCATGGAAGCAATATTTAGATAAACTCTGATTAGATAACATATATATAAGATAAACATTGAAGATTAGTATAGAATAACTTCATATAATTTTGTTATTGTTGAAATTTTGTGAGTTTTCCGAGCTATACATCCCTATCTGGAAACGAGCAAGTAGAGGCATCTCTAGCATAGATGTACCTAGGGGTAATACCCGGAAACACTGCTTTGATCTAGACTCGAACTGGAACTGTTGCACGACAATGAGCCTTGCTGCACTCTTGGTTACAAAACTCCTGGGGATATGCTTAGGTTAATTCTCATTTTTATTACAAACCATTATTAAGGTTTATGAGTATATACTTCCTAAAAAACATTTTTATGATTATGGATTATATCCATAAATAGTTCAATTTTTGTTAAGTGTTTTAAAAATATTGATTTATGTATTTTGATGCATAAAATGATCTAGTTTATGCCATTGTTTAGAAGGGGAACCTAGTGTAAGAAATAGAAACGGTATCAATGTACGCACTCCATGTAGGGATTTCCCTCCTGCTCAAGATAATTAGAGTTGAGCTGGTGATAAAACTGATGCTGATCAGCTAATCACTATACTGGGACAACTCACTTAGGTTATGAATAATTACCTTACCCATATGAAGCACCCTGATCTACAGTGTGGAGGATCAATGTTAGATCGTATCATGATGCAACAACCACCAACATTAAATGGGAGTACAAATCCCTTGGTAGCAGCGTAATGGATAAGTTCCCCAGAAAAAAATTTAGGCTTTGCAGGAGTAGTGAAATGGAGAAAATTATCATGGAAGTTTATCACCTCACTAGAGATACTGATCAATTGTGGTCATTGATACAAAACACAAAGGTAGATGATGAAGTATCAAATATGGAATGGAGAGAGTTCAAAGAACTTTTCTTACAAAAATACTTCTCGTGCCCATCAAGCAGATATGGAAAGGAAATTTCTGAGTCTAAGACAAAAGGAGGTTGAGAATGTCACAATGTATGAGGCTAAATTGACAAGGATAGCAAGGTATGTTAGAGATTATATAAGTAACCCAAGAATTAAGATTGATAATTTCATTGATGGGTAAAAACCATTTCTTCATTGATCATTAGTGTCACAATACTTCTCTTCGTAGGAAGATATTGTCTCTTGTGCTATCAAGACAGAAAAAGAATTCACTAAGTCTTATGAATTTAAAGAAAATAATTATAAGAAGAGATTTTATGATCACTCTGGGAATGGAAATATGGGGATGAAGGGAAAAGTTGAATATCCATCATGCAATAAATGTATAAAGAAACAGCCTTGTAATTGTTTGAAGGGAATGTGAGCCTGTTACAGGTGTGTTGAAAAAGGCCACCAAGATCTTGATTATAAGGGGATGAATGAATCTACTGATGATCAACGCTACAAATGCATAGATATATGACATTATGAAAATTATTTTACTAAGTGTCAGGGGAACTTACCTCAGAAAACAACAAGGGATCAATGCCATGATTATGTTATCACTACTATTGAGTTAGAAGCTACGAAAGACATGGTGGTAGGTAATTTAATGTTTTCCTCAAGTTTAGAAAATACATTATTTGATTCTGGATCATCTCATTGTTTCATGTCATCCTAGTTTTCAAAGATAATTAGATATTTCCAATTTGATTTAACAATGGATTTTTCAGTTAATACAGCAACGGGAAGTATCATCGCAACAATGTTTTGTGAATTAGTCCCCATTAGAGCACACAAATGTTATTTATCTGCGGATCTCGTCATCATACCTATGATTTAATTTGATATATTCCTCAGAATGGATTGGAATTCATACCATGATGCAGAAATTTATTGTAAAAAAAACGAGGTTCCTATTTTTATGATGATAATAAAGAACATCTTATCTTTAGAGAGGAATCATCACCACCCAATTCGTACCAAGATCAACCCCCAGTAGCTCAACTAAATTAAATTATTGGGTAGTAAGAGAATGAAATGATTTTGGGTAAGGAAATGAATTTTCAGATAGAGGAAGTACCTATTGTGAAAAAATATGTAGATGTGTTTCTGGAAAATTTAGTTGGACATCCTCCAGAATGAGAAATTGAGTTTTCCATTGATTTAATTCATGGTACAAGGACCATATTAAAGACCCATTATAGAATAGTCACTGTGGAATTAGTGGAACTAAAGATAAAAATATTTTAATTGATTATTAAGAGATTTATTCACCATAGTGATTCTCCATGGGGAGCCCCTATCCTTTATGTTAAGAAGAAAGTTGGATCTATGTGGTTATGTATCGACTATAAGGAGATCAATGCTATAACAATAAAAAAAAGTATTCCCTACCTTGCATTGATGATTTATTTGACCAAATACATGGAGCTCAATACTTTTCAAAGATTGACCTTTGATCTGGATACCACCATTTTTGTGTGAAGAAGGTAGACATTTCGAAGACATCATTTCGAACTAGGTACATGCATTACGAGTTTATAATAATGCCTTTTCGGCTGACAAATGCACCTTCTGTATTCACAGATCAAATGAATAGTGTTTTCAGGGAATATATCAATGATTTTGTGGTGGTATTTATTGATGATATCTAGGTATACTCCAAAAGCTACAAAGATCATGAAAATCACATGCCCATTATCCTGAAGACTCTGAAAAAACATGAGTTCTATGGGAAGGATAGCAAGTGTGAATTCAAGATTTAGGTGATTTTTTTATTGTCCATATTGTCTGTAATGATGGAATCTCTGTTTATCCTTCTAAAACAAAGGAAATCCAATAAGTTCATGCACCGATGAGTATAACTGAGGTATGCCGTTTTATTGGTTTAATAGGTTATTTACAACGTTTCGTCCAGAATTTTTCCTGATTGGCTAACCCATTAACAAATCTCACACGTAAAGGGGTTCAATTTGTTTGGACAAAAGATGGTGAATAATGTTTTGAAGATCTGAATAGAAAATTAGCCAATTCACTTATTTTGACTCTAACATCGTGGAATGATGGGTTCTTTATTTATAGTGATACATCGAAGAAAGGACCTGGTTGTGTCCTTATGTAGAATGACAGTGTTATTTCATATGCATCATGACAACTAAAAATTCATAATCAAAACTATCCTACTCATGATCTTGAATTAGATTCTATAATCATTTCTTTGAAGATATGGAGACATTATTTCTTTGGTGAAAATGTTCGATTTATACTGATCCAAGAGTTTGAATTACATTCTCTCACAGAAAGTACTCAACATGAGGAAAAAGTGATGACTTTAAATAATCAAGGATTATGATTGCATGATACACTACCACCCGAGGAAGGAATATAAGGTGGCCGATTCATTGAGTAGAAATGATCATGGAGTTTTGACCATTATTAGAATTGAAAGGGATCCTATTTTCATTGATCTAGAGAAGTTGGATATTGGAATTTCCAGGGAAGGTGAAACATCGACAATTTTCCAAATGGTTTTCAAACCATCTCTACTAGAAAGGATAAAGAGTTATTAGGCCGGTGATGAAGAGTTATAAAAGAAGATTACAGCTGTGAATGATGGGATATTGAGAGACATTGTGTACGAAGATAGAATTTTAAAATTTGGGAAGATACTTTGTGTTCCTGATGTACCTGCTCTAAATATGGAATTGTTGGATGATGATCATAGTTAAAATTTCTCTATACACCTGGGGAGCACCAAATGTATAGATATTTGAAGGAAATATTATTTTCAGAGAACATAAAGAGGGAGACTGCTAATTTTGTGTCAAGATGTATTTTTTGATAACAAGTGAATGCTGGCATGAAATAGCTTTGAGGAGTATTACAACATATTCCAATACCGAAGTGTAAATGGGATAATATTATAATGGACTTTATTATGGGGCTACCAATGACTCCATGAAGGAATGATGCAATATGGGTTATTGTTGATTATCTTTCCTTGTCAGAACATTTTCATGCTATAAGAGATGATCTACCACTAGAACGCCTAACAAGACTATATATTAATGATGTTGTGAGACTTCATGGAGTACCCCTATAGATTGTTTCTGATCATGATACCCATTTTACATTAAGATTATGGAAAAGTCTTCAAAAATCCTTGGATACTGAACTTCGTATGAGCACTACCTACAACCCCCAAACTGATGGACAATCAGAACGAACTATTCAAACCATATATGACATGTTGAAATCATGCTCAATTGACTTTTGGGGTATATGGGATCAATATTTACCTCTGGTGGAATTTTCATATAATAATTGTAACACCCGAGATTTTTATGACTAATATTTTGTTTTTATATATCATCAAAGGAATCTTTCACTACACGCTTTCTTGGCTTACTTTACACGCAATCACAACCTTCCTCAATAGCTTGCGTCGTACGCAATACCGAGTTTTACTAAACAACGATATGCTATTAAAATATTATTAAAACTAGCCGTTATGAATAGTAATAACCACTTTCTGAAATTTTATAAATTTTATTTTTCAAAATGGACTTCATTTTTGGATTCGGAATACCAAAATTAGCCTAGGGTGAAATTTTGGTTTTTTATGAAAACTATCAATTTTTGATGAATAGTGAAACCACTAAGTGGTAGGTTAAAAACTGAATTTTTCATAAAACTTAATTTTACCGCTTCTGTGAATGGAATTTCGAAACTCCGACAGACACAGTTGATATCGGTAAGTAAAATGTGTTTCAATGAGATAAAAATAATTTTTTGCTGAATAGTAACTTTTTATTTTTTTTACCGCGTTTAATTGTAAATAGCGTAACTAAGGGTAAATATGATATTACTATTACCCTAACACATGTCCTAATTCTATTGGATAAGTTTAATTCGACCAAAAACAAACTTATGAATAAAATATGACCATTTAGGCCCACTTGGGTTAGATTAGGACATTTATTATTAATTTATTTAAAGAAGGGTTAAAATAGTTAAAATCAAAGTTTAATAAGTTAAAATTTTTTCAATATGGGGTTATACATAAGATAAATTCGACTATAAATATTAATTAAAAGCTCAAAATATTTCCTAAATAATGGTATTTTATTTGTAATTTTTAGACATTAAATAATTTAATTTATTTATGACACAATGATGATGCAGTAATTATCTTATTAATGAAATATTGACATAATTGATGTTATAAACACAAAAATAAATGTAATTTGAGACTTTTTATGAGTTCCACTAATTTTATAGGTTACTATGATATATTAGTGTTGATTTAATCAACTTTTTTAGATCATATAATTCTGTTATGACTTTCCCAAAAATCATATATCAATTAGTGTCAAAATTGACACAAAATAGTTTTTAAATCAAATATTATATTATTAACTGTTATTTTATTCCTAAAAATCTATAGTTCGGCCAAATGACTTAGATAAGGATATATATATTAATAATAAACAATTTGGGGTTCGTTTGGCATGTTATAGTAAGTGTATTAACCATATAGTGAAAGAAAACAAAAAGACACGGTAAAAGTTAAATTACTAACTTAGAGTTAAATCTAATTGATAAGGTTAAAATAATACCCTAAACTTGTCTAAATCCTATTGGATGATAGTATTTCGACCCATCCCCACTTTAGCTTCTAAATAAGACCCTTTGGAACCATTATAAACCGATTTTGACTTTAATATAAAATAATATTTTGAGATATTCCTTAGGTGCCCCTCTCCTCCCTTATAAAAGGGCACCTCCTCCCCCTCCTCCTCACACCAATTTGAGCACTAAAGCTCGGCCAACCCCTGCCATTTTCTACACTACACTTTCCTAGAATAATCCTAGAGGTCCTGGTCTTCTTCAAAGACCAATCTTAGTTCCCTAAGTGTGGGATTCAAAGAGGTGTTCCAAAGAAGAGGTAATATCCATTACCAATCATTTCAATTTCTCTCTTATTCAACTTCTTCTTATTTAGTTGTTTCATGATAAAGTAATAACATCAGTATTACTTAAATACTGATATGTTCTTATAAAAATGAAACAAACCTAATTCACCTTCTATCCATCCTACGGAAAAATGAAATCATCGCGCGTGCGTACGTACGGAATACCATCTCCACGCCGTGGTGTAATCTATTTTCCTCCATCATCTTACAAGGATGGGTATAATGGTGTAATGAGTTACTATTTATTATTATTATAAAATAATATTGATACTGAAATAATATATATATACTCCAATACAGTTCCACGATCATAGGAACGATATCATCACTCGTGCGTACGTACGGAATACCGTCTCCACGATGTGATGTGACTTGTTCTACATGATCATCATTACATAGTAATTATATAAATGAATTGAATGAATAAATATGATATATGTTACACTAATACCATTCTGGATATAATGTATCTATAACCTTAAAAGAAGAATAAGAATTTATCCGGCAAAACACGCATAAGAACAAAAGGCAATAAGGACCCGAGTAACAAGTAACAATGAAATATTACTAACAAGAAGCTATGAATATGACCATATATGATATCATATCAATATGTATGATTATGGAATAAGTCAATAACATTATTTAAACCATTATACAGGAGCTTCAGACATGTACAAAGCAAATCGGACCAAAGGTAAGGGAAATATCACAATCTCATTTTTATCCGAGATTGTTTATACTTTGGAATTTACTGGGGTGTATTTTCTCATCCACATCCATGTTTCCTCAATATGTAATATTTATATCCTTATACAATAATTTATATTCAATTTTACCCTTCGGTAAATTTTTTGTAAAGGATATGAAAGGAATCTTTTGTCATTTTTCGTACGAGGTACTTTTTTGTCTTTTCCAACAAAAGTACGAGAAGAATGTTTTTTTAACTTATATGGCATGAATGGATTTTTAAAACATTATTTTAAAGAAGCTTCCTTTACAAGTTTTCAAGTTTATTTTTAATAATCTTCTTTTATTTTAATGTCGTATGACATGTTATGAAAGGAAAAATGTTTTTGAAGTAGAAAGGATATTTTCCTCAAGAATGGAGTTCAATTATTTTATCAAAATTATTTTCCATCTAAGATAATAAAAGGGTTCTGTTTTTATCCCTATTATTACATGGATTTGATTATGTTGTGATAGAAATATTTTTATGAATTCCTTTATCTTATATGAATTGTTTTATGATGTCATGTTGTTTAAGAATTCCATTTTTATTACATGGGTTACGCTTGGATGTATGGTTTAGGATTATGTGGCACACATAGGAAAGGATTCATTATAAGATGGGTGGGACCTATATCTCCCTCCAATGCATTGGGTAAAGATTTTATATATCATGAGATAGACATGGCTGGAACGGTAGGTTATACCAGTTCAGTGAAACAGGACTGGAACGAGGGTGACTCGGTTCAGAAAGGGACTCTGTCCACTAAGATAGTCTTGGCAATGCGTCATGACTAACAAGAAATGATGTTCCATGATTATGTGTGCATTCCACAAAGTTTCAAGTTTCATGTTATAATTATGGGTATCTCATTTTCACTTCTATGATTTATTCCATGTTAAGATATTATGATCTCTTTTGCAGGTTATGATTTTCAAAAAGACATGATATGATTTTTATTTCCTTTATTTGCCTTTGCTGAGCATTTGAGCTCACCCTTTTATGTTTTCTTTTCCCCGGGTTAGGAAGATGGATATTAAGTAGAATATGCTAAAAGGGACCCTAGATATGATGAAATAAATGGGAGACACTGTAAAAGATTTATGAACCAGTTGTTTATGTTTCCCAGTTTCTAAAGACACTATACCTATATGGTCCTTTGTGGTTTTGTCATATGTTGTAATAAGGGTGCTTCAATTTTGATGTATTAACAATGTATGTAATGTGTGGTTCGTTATAGTTGGTATCAGAGGAAAGGTATAGTAAACCTTTGGAAACTAGGATGTGATAGCCTTAGTAAGAACCATAAGGATAAGTCTAAGAATAGAACACAATCTCAGTGTTTTAGAAATGTCCATGAATACCCTAGGATAAGACCTTAAGTGTGAAATTTTATCCTTGATTATGAGGTTTTCCTATTATAATTTGTGCTTCTCACACTATTCTTCTTGGTTTTAGTCAATGGGTGGAACCCGAAAGAACCGTGTTAATGCGGAATGCGATGGGCAATGCAATGATTGTCCCCCTGAGCAACCAAACGATATGGGAGCTGGAATGCAAAATCTTGTAGCCATGCTCACACAACTTTCTCAAGCTATGAATCATGTAGGACTTCTAAACGAGGAATGAAAGGAGCAACATTCTGTTGAATCCTTCATGAGGCAGCGTCCACCTTCTTTCAGCGGGTCTACTGATCCATTAGTTGCTGAACAATGGATTAGTAATACTGAAAAGATATTTTCAGTTCTTCAATGTTCTGAACATGATAAAGTCATCCTAGCAGTGTATCGTTTGGAAGGATATGCTGATAAATGGTGGAATCTTATTAAGAATACGAGGCAAAGGGATGAAATTGAGTCTATGGAATGGGACGAGTTCAAGAACTTATTTTTCAATAAGTACTTCCCTAGTATTCTCCAAACAAATATGGAGAAAGAGTTTGTTGAACTGAAGCAAAGGGATGATGAATCTGTTGGTACCTATGAAGCAAATTTTACAAGACTTGCAAGGTACGCTTCTGGTATTATTATCCAACCTGAGAGTAAGATCGATCGATTCTTTAGTGGCTGAAAACCAATTCTTCGAAGGGCATTAGCCATAAGGGACTTTAATAGCTACGAGGAAATCGTTCGATGTGCTCTCAAAGTCGAGATGGAGATTGGAGTAACCCATCAGTCACATGGGTTTGATAAGAAGAGGAAGATGGAATTCAAAGGAAAATCTAAAGATCACACTGAAAAGAAGATGAGCTTTCCCTTATGCTCAAAGTGTGGAAAGAAACATGGAGGGAGTTTTCTTAAAGGGACAAGTAAATGTTTTAAATGTGGAAAGGAAGGTCATCGGGCATTTGAATGCCGCGATAATGGGAAGAAGATGTCTAATGATGCAAACAAAGGAAGGGATACACAAAATGAACCTACTACACTTCAATGTTTCAAGTGCACGGAGATGGGGCATTATGCCAAACAATGCCCAAATCCAAGGGTTGATGATGATGGTCGACGTCAACAAAATCTTAAGGCTAAAGACAAAGGAAAGTCACATGCAATTTCTATCAGCGATGTGGAGTATGATAACGAAGTGGTGAAAGGTACACATACCATCCACTCTAAAGTAGCAAATGTTTTATTTGATTCTGGATCCACCCACTCTTTTATTTCTGAAAACTTTTCTAAGGGTATCGCCGTATTACGTCAACAATTAGATGTTGAGTTAGCTGTGACAACACCTAATGGCACAACAGTCACATCAAAAGATTATAATTCTTCTATGATCAAAGTTTGTGGGAAAGTGCTTCCTCCAAATCTTGTGATCCTTCCTTTAGTGGAATTTGATGTGATTCTTGGCATGGATTAGCTTTCTCTATATAGAGCTCATATCAATTTCCAAAGAAGGGAAGTCACATTTCATATTCCAGATCAATCTACGATCGTCTATCAATGCTAGGATTAACATAACATTCCAGTGGAAATTTCTTCCATCTTATGGGTATTGATTCCACTAAATGAAGGTTATTTATCTCAAATGGTTGGTAAGAAACTCACGATTAAGAATATTCCCATTGTACGGGAGTTTGATGATGTCTTTCCAGAGGAATTACCGGGTCTTCCACCAAATCGTGAAGTTGAGTTTTCAATAGAACTCGTACCAGGTGCTTTGCCAATTTCAAAGACACCTTATAGAATGGCACCAATTGAGTTAAAGGAATTGAAGAAGCAACTCCAAGAGAATCTTGATAAGGGATTCATACACCCTAGTGCGTCACCTTGGGGAGCACCTGTTCTATTTGTTAAGAAGAAAGATGGATCAATGAGACTCTGCATTGATTATCGAGAACATAACAACATCACTATCAAGAACAAATATCCTCTCCCACGCATTGATGACTTATTTGACCAACTACACGGAGCTCAATACTTTTCCAAGATTGATCCTCGTTCAGGGTATCATCAATTAAGGGTCAAAAGGGAGGATATACCAAAGACGGCTTTCCGTACAAGGTATGGACACTATGAATTTATAGTGATGCCATTTGGTCTTACTAATGCCCCTGCTATCTTCATGGATCTAATGAATAAAGTCTTTATAGACTATCTTGATCAATTTGTGGTAGTCTTTATAGACGATATTCTTGTCTATTCAAAGAGAAAGGAAGAGAATGAAGATCACTTGAGAATTATATTGAAGACCCGACGAAAGGAGAAGCTTTATTCCAAATTTACCAAGTGTGAATTTTGTCTTCAAAAAGTTGCATTTTTGGGTCACATAATCTCAAAAGAGGGGATATCTGTGGATCCAGCAAAAACAGAGGTTATCAAAAGATGGTCAAGACCAACAACAGTAACTGAGATCCGAAGTTTTCTTGGTTTGGCCGGATATTATCGACATTTTGTAAAAGATTTTTCAAGATTATCTAATCCACTCACCAAGTTGACTCAGAAAGGAGTTAAGTTTGTTTGGACTGAGGAATGTGAAGAGAATTTCAAGGTGTTGAAAAGAAGGTTATCCAGTGCACCTGTGCTCACACTGCCTTGTAGTGGAGAAAGGTTTGTGATCTATAGTGATGCATCCAAGAAGGGATTGGGGTGTGTTCTTATGCAAAATGATATGGTGATAGCTTATGCCTCACGACAGTTGAAAATCCATGAGAAAAATTACCCAACACATGATTTGGAGTTGGCTGCGGTAATCATTGCATTAATGATTTGGAGGCATTACCTTTATGGTGAAAGGTCTGATATTTATATTGATCATAAATGTTTAAAGTATATTTTCACACAAAAGGAGTTGAATATGCATCAAAGAAGATGGTTGGAGCTGATTAAGGATTTCGACTGCTCAATCCATTACCACCCTGGGAAAGCAAACAAGGTGGCAGATGCATTAAGTCGACAAGACCATGCTAGTTTATCCATGATGAGGATCACAAAAGATCCAATATTTATTGATTTACAAAGGATGGATCTTGGAATTATAATGGAATGGGAAAAATATTATCTTTATCAAATGAATGTTCATCCATCTATACATGTGAAGATTAAAGAGGAACAGAAAGAAGATGTCGAGTTACAAAAGAAGGTGAGAAATGTTCCTGAATTCAACGTTGATTGTGATGGAATAATAAAGTTCAGGAATCGGGTTTGTGTTCCTCCCATCCCCGAATTAAAGAAGGAGCTACTGGATGAGGGTAATAGTTCATCATTCTTTATTCATCCTGGAAGAACGAAGATGTATAGGGACCTGAAAGAGTACTTCTGGTGGGATGGCATGAAAAGAGATGTTGCTGAATATGTCTCTCGATGCTTGGTTTGTAAACAAGTTAAAGCTGAGAGACAGAAGTCTAAGGGGATGTTACAACCATTACCCATACCCGAATGGAAATGGGAAAACATCACTATGTACTTTGTCACAGGACTTCCTAAAACATCCAAAGGTAATAATGCTATTTGGGTCATAGTTGATCATCTTACAATGTCTACACACATCATTGTTATTAGAGAGGATTTCTCTCTAGATCAGCTTTCCAGGATTTATGTAAAGGAAGTGGTAAGATTGCATGGAGTACCACTTTCTATTATATCTGATCGGGATCCGAGATTTACCTCGAAGTTCTGGAGAAGTCTTCAGCATACTCTGGATACAGAGTTGAGTTTCAGCACTGCTTATCATCCCCAGACAGACGGTTAGTCTGAAAGAACAATTCAAACCCTAGAAGATATGTTGAGAGCTTGCTCTATGGATTTCAAAGGAGGTTGGGATCAACACCTACCTTTGGTGGAATTTTCTTATAATAATAGCTTTCACTCCAGTATTCAGATGGCTCCTTATGAAGCTCTCTATGGAAAGAAATGCAGGACTCCAACTTGCTGGGATGAAGTTGGGGAAAGAAAGCTATTAGGACCTGATCTCGTTGATGAAAGGGCAGAAATGGTCAGATCTATTCAACAACACATAAGAGCATCTCAGAGTCGACAGAAAAGTTATGCCGAAAACCGAAGAAAAGACCTAGAGTTTGAAGTGGGTGATAATGTGTTCTTACGAATATCTCCCTGGAAGAGGGTTATGAGATTTGGAAAGCAGGGGAAGTTGAGCCCTAGATATATCGGTCCTTTCGAGATACTGGATCGTGTTGGGAAGGTAGCTTACCGATTGGCGCTTCCACCGAATCTCTCTCAAGTTCACGATGTGGTCCATGTATCTCTCCTGAGAAAGTATATACCAGATCCTTCACATGTACTCAGCTCAGAAGTTGTACCGCTAGAGCAAGATATTTCTTATGAAGAACTACCGATAGAGATTCTGGATCGTAGAAAAAAAGTCCTACGAAACAAGACCACTCGCTTGGTGAATGTTTTATGGAGGAACCACCAATTAGAAGAAGCTACTTGGGAGCTTGAGGATATGATGAGGGAGAGGTATCCTCATCTGTTTGTTACAAAGTGATGAATTTCGAGGGAGAAATTCTTTTAAGGGGGGTAGAATGTAACACCCGATATTTTTATGAGTAATATTTTGTATTTATATATCATCAAAGGAATCTTTCACTACACACTTGCTTGGCTTACTTTACACGCAATCACGACCTTCCTCGATAGCTTGCGTCATACGCAATACCGAGTTTTACTAAACAACGATATGATATTAAATTATTATTAAAACTAGCTGTTATGAATAGTAATAACCAGTTTTTGGAATTTTATAAATTTTATTTTTCAAAATGGACTTCATTTTTGGATTCGGAATACCGAAATTAGCCTAGGGTGAAATTTGGGTATTTTTCTGAAAACATTCAATTTTTGATGAATAGTGAAACCACTAAGTGGTAGGTTAAAAAATGAATTTTGCATAAAACATAATTTTACCACTTCTGTGAATGGAATTTCGAAAATCCAACAGACATGGTTGATATCAGTATGTAAAATGTGGTTCAATGAGATAAAAATAATTTTTTGGTGAATAGTAACTTTTTAATTTTTTTACCGCGGTTAATAGTAAATCGGGTATCTAAGGGTAAATATGATATTACATTTACCCTAACACATGTCCTAAATCTATTGAATAAGTTTAATTAGACCAAAAACAAACTTAGGAATAAAATATGACCATTTAGACCCACTTTGGTTAGATTAGGACATTTATTATTAATTTATTTAAAGAAGGGTTAAAATAGTTAAAATCAAAGTTTAATTAGTAAATCATTTTTTAATATGGGGTTTTACATTAGATAAATTCCACTATAAATATTCATTAGAAAGATAAAACTATTTACTACATAATGGTATTTTATTTGTAATTTTTAGACATTATATAATTTAATTTATTTATGACACAATAATGATGCAGTAATTATCTTATTAATGAAATATTGACATAATTGATGCTATAAACACCAAAATAAATGTAATTTGAGATTTTTTTATGAATTACACTAATTTTATAGGTTACTATGATATATTAGTGTTGATTTAATCAACGTTTTTAGAACATATAATTCTGTTATGACTTTCACAAAGATCATATATCAAATAGTGTCAAAATTGACACAAAATAGTTTTTAAATCAAATATTATATTATTAATTGTTATTTTATTCCTAAAAATCTAAGGTTCGGCCCAATGACATAGATAAGGATATATATATTAATAATAAACAATTTGGGGTTCGTTTGGCATGTTATAGTAAGTTTATTAACCATATAGTGAAAGAAAACAAAAAGACACGGTAAAAGTTAAATTATTTAACTTAGAGTCAAGTCTAATTGATAAGGTTAAAATAATAATACCCTAAACTTTTCTAAATCCTATTGGTTGATAGTATTTCGACCCATACCCACTTTATATTCGAAATAAGACCCATTGGAACCATTATAACCCGATTTTGACTTTAATATAAAATAATATTTTGAGATATTCCTAAGGTGCCCCTCTCCTCCCTTATAAAAGGGCACCTCCTCCCCCTCCTCCTCACACCAATTTGAGCACTCAAGCTCATCCAACCCCTGCCATTTTATCCTCTACACTTCCCTAGAAAAATCCTAGAGGTCCTGGTCTTCTTAAAAGACCAATCTTAGTTCCCTAAGTGGAGGATTCAAAGAGGCATTCCAAAGAAGATGTAATATCCATTACCGATCTTTTCAATTTCTTTCTTATTCAACTTCTTCTTCTTTAGTTGTTTCATGATAAAGTAATAACATCAGTATTAATAACATACTGATATGTTATTATAAATATGAAACAACCCTAATTCACCTTCTATCCATCCTACGAAAAAATGAAATCACCGTGTGTGCGTACGTACGGAATACCGTCTCCACGCCGTGGTGTAATCTATTTTCCACCATCACCTTACAAGGATGGGTATAAGGGTGTAATGAGTAACTATTTATGATTATTATAATGTTATATTGATAATGAAATAATATATATATACTCCAATATATTTCCATGATCATAGGAATGATATCATCACTCGTGCGTACGTACGGAATACCGTCTCCACGATGTGATGCGACTCGTTCTACATGATCATCATTACATAGTAATTATATAAATGAATTGAATGAATAAATATGATAGATGTTACACTAACAACATTATGGATATAAGGTATCTATAACCTTAAATGAATAATAATAATTTATTCGGCAAAACACGCATAAGAACAAAAGGCAACAAGGACCCGAGTAACAAGTAACAATGAAATATTACTAACAAGAAGCTAAGAATATGACCATATATGATATCATATCAATATGTATGATTCTGGAATAAGTCAATAACATTATTTAATCCATTATACAGGAGATTCGGACACGTATAATGCAAATCGGGCCTAAGGTAAGGGAAATATCACAATCTCATTTTTATCTGAGATTGTTTATACTTTAGCATTTACTGGGGTGTATTTTATCATCCACATCCCTGATTCCTCAATATGTAATATTTATATCCTTATAAAATATTTTATATTCAATTTTACCCTTCGGTAAATTTTTTGTAAAGGATATGAAAGGAATCTTTTGTCGTTTTTCGTACGAGGTACATTTGTGACTTTTCCGACAAAAGTACGAGAAGAATGTTTTTTTTAACTTATACGGCATGAATGGATTTTTAAAACATTATTTCCAAGAAGCTTCTTTTACAAGTATTCAAGTTTATTTTTAATCATCTTCTTTTATTTTAAATTCGTATGACATGTTATATAAGGAAAAATGTTTTTGACGTAGAAAGGATATTTTCCTCAAGAATGGAGTTCAAGTATTTTATCAAAATTATTTTCCATCTAAGATAATAAAAGGGTTCTTTTTTTATCCCTATTATTACATGGATTTGATTATGCTGTGATATAAATTTTTTTATTAATTCCTTTATCTTATATGAATTGTTTTATGATGTCATGATGTTTAAGAATTCCATTTTTATTACATGGGTTACGCTATGATGTATGGTTTATCATTATGTGGAACACATAAGAAAGGATTCATTATAAGATGGGTGGGACCTATATCTCCCTCCAATTCATTTGGTAATGATTTTATATCTCATGAGATAGACATGGCTGGAACGGTAGGTTATACCGGTTCAGTGAAACAGGACTGGAACGAGGGTGACTCGGTTCAGAAAGGGACTCTGTCCACTAAGATAGTCTTGGCAATGAGTCATGAATAACAAGAAATGATGTTCCATGATTATGTGTGCATACCAGAAAGTTTAAAGTTTCATGTTATAATTATGGGGATCTCATTTTCACTTCTATGATTTATTCCATGTTAAGATATTATGATCTCTTTTACAGGTTAGGATTTTCAAAAAGATATGATATGATTTTTATTTCCTTTATTTGCCCTTGCTGAGCATTTGATCTCACCCTTTTATGTTTTCTTTTCCCCAGGTCAGGAAGATGGATATTAAGTAGAATATGCTAAAAGGGACCCTAGATATGATGAAATAAATGGGAGACAATGTAGAAGATTTATGAACCAGTTGTTTATGTTTCCCATTTTCTAAAGACAGTATACCTATAGGTCCTTTGTGGTTTTGTCATATGTTGTAATAAGGGTGCTTCAATTTTTAAGTATTAACAATGTGTGTAAAGTATGGGTCGTTATAATAATATCTTCCAATAAAGTATTCAGATTGAACCATGTATAGTTTTATATGGAATGATGTTTCGCACACCTACCTGTTGGGATGATATTGGGGAAAGAAAACATTTAGGCCCAGAACTGGTGGAGGAAACGATGTAAAAGGTATAGGGAATCCAAAACCACATCAAAGAAGCTCAAAGTAGGAAAAAGAGAAATGCTGATAACCAAATGAAGGATTTGGAATTTCATGTAGGAGATCATGTCTTCATGAATATATCTCCATGGAAGGGATTTATACGTTTCGGTAAGAAGGGTAAATTGAGTCCCAGGTACATCAGAACCTTCAAAATTCTGGAACAAATTATGGCCGTAGGTTACCGGTTGGCAATGCCCCCAAGGCAGTCCAAAGTTCACGATTTGTTCCACATATCTTTGTTGAGAAAATACATGCCTGACCCAACACATGTACTCACTAAAGAAGAATTTGAACTCGAACCAGATCAATATTATTGCGAAGAGCCCATCAGGATTATTGATACTAGAGAATTGGTGCTGAGAAACCGGACAACTCATCTGGTAAATGTTCTATGGAGAAACCATAAGATGGAAGAGGAAACGTGAGAACCCGAGGAACATATGATGAAAAATCACCCGAGTCATTTCACCCGGTAGTATTCTAGAAATTATAAGGACGTAATTATTTGAAGTATGGGATAATGTAACACCCCATGCTTCCACGACATGATTCTCTTTGAATAATACATTAGTGTGTGTTGTATGCAACATCGAGTTCTAAGACAAACCACAACCAATCAAACTTGTCGCTATGAATTGTAATACCAACTTTTTTAAATTTTATAAATTTTTTCATTCTAAATGGACTTCATTTTTTGATTCGGAATATCAAAATTATCCTAGGGTGAATTTTTTTTATTTTTCTAAAAACTTTCAATTTTTGATGAATAGTGAAAAAACATTGAGTTATAATTTAAAACCGAATTTCTATTTAAATAATTATTTCTTATATTTAAATTTTATTAAGGTAAAATTAGATAAATAATACCCATATATGTTCAATTTAATTTATTGTACATAGTTTAGAATAGTTTTAGATATATAAACATCTTATTGAACTTTTCACCCTCTTTTACTCACCTCCTATGAGAATATAGAAATTCACATAAAACATAATTTTACCTCTTATGTGAGTGGAATTTCAAAAATCCAACAGACAAAGTTAATATCAAGGAGAAAAATGGGGTTCAATGAGATGAATATAATTTTTGGTGAATAGAAACCTTTTACTTTTATTTTCCACGGTCAAAAGTAAATAAGGCAATTAAGGGTAAAAAAGATATTAATATTACCCTAAATAATGTCCAAATTTTATTGGAAAAATTTATCTCAACCAATTAAATCCTTAGAAATAAAATATTATCATTTAGGTCCACTTGGATTAGAATAGGGCATTTATTATTATTTAATTCAAAGAAGAGTTAAAAGAGTTAAAATCAATGTTTAATAAGTAAATTATTTTTAATGTAGGGTTATACATAAGATAAATTATATTTTAAATATTCAATAGAAATATAATAATATTTCATAAATAAGGGTATTTTATTTATAATTTTTAGATATTAAATAATTTAATTTATTTATGACACAATTTGATGCAGAAATTTAACTAATTAATGAAATATTAATTTAATTGATATTATAAATATCATAATAAATTTAATTTGAGACTTTTTATGAATTCCACTAATTTTCTGGGTTAGTATGAGATATTAGTATTGGTTATATATATATTTTTCGAACTGATAATGCATTTATAATATTATCAAAAACAAAATACCCAATAGTTTCAAAATTGAGAATAAATAGTTTTTAAAACAAATATTATATTATTAGTTGATATTCTATTCATAAAAATATAAGGATCGGACAAAGGACATATATCATGATATGTGTATAATTAATGGACCACTTGGGCATATCTTGGATGTATATAGTATGTTTATTAACTATATAATATAAAAATACAAAGTGACATGGTAAATGTCAAACTAATTAACTAAGAGTCAAAACTAAAAGATACGGTTAATATGATGACCCAAAACTGTCTAAAATCTATTGGATGAAATAATTTCGGCCCATCCCCACCAAAAAATTTAAATAATAAACTTTTGAGGCATTATAAACTGAATATGAATTTATTATAAAATAATATTTCTAGCTTTTTCAAAGGTTCCCCTCACCCCTCTTATAAAAGGGCACTCCCCCTTCTCACTAATTCACACATTCAAAGCCTTTTTCATCGAACAAACCCTTCCCAAAAACTCTCTAAACATCCATCACATCAACTAAGAGGCCCTTGTTTGATCAGAAACCCAACTTAAGGAGCCCTTTTGATCAAATAAAAAGGAAGAACCTGAAGAAGTGGTAATGTTTTCACCACCCTCTTTCAAGTTCCTTTCTTCTTGCACTTCTTCATTCATTGTTATTTAAATTACAATAGAATAACTCCAGTATCTTATATATACTGTGAATTTATTATAAATATGGTACATCCATATTCAGTATTCTATCCATATTTTGAATGAAATTCACCATACGTGCATATGTACGACTTACCGTCTCCATGTCGTGGTGTAATTGTTATTAAAAACATTATTATTTGGATGGGTATAATAATGATGTCTAATTCATTAAAATAATAAATATAACTTGATAATGATTCTTTATATATGATATAACATCCAGTTATATATTATTTCAATATCAAGAGAATGAAATTGTCGCTCGTGCGTACATACAGACTACTGTCTCCCAGAACGCGATGAGAATCTTTCCGCATTGTATACATTCGAGACTAATACTAATTTGATTATTAAAAGTATTGTTTGAGAACATTATTCCATTCTTTATATGGATAAGATACAACCTATCGATGAAAAACACAACTTATGTAACAAAACATATAAAAGAAAACGAGTAAGTTAACACCCGAAACGACGATAATACTAAGATATTATTAATAAATCATTTTTAAAAGATCATATATGATATCATATTAATGTATATGATTCATGAATAATTTTATAACAATTATTTCACCATCATACATGAGTTTAAACTTTCCACAACCAAGGAAACGTAAACAGTAAGGGTTTATTTCACATTCTCATCATTATCCGAGGTTGTTTATATGTAATTATCTACCGGGACCTCTTTTTCATCCACATCCATTTTTCTTAAAAAAAGTATTTCAAATCATTCATACTATTTTAAAAACTATTATAAAATGTCATTTATACCCTTTTTGACTTTTTATATGATGTTTATAAAGAAATATTTCTATCATTATCTAAACAAGGTCCTTTTTAACCTTTTCGATAGAATTAAGGTAAGAATGTTATTTTACTTATACGGAGAGTGCGACTATTTTCTACCATTATAAAATCATCGATGGTTACCATAAAATATTATATGAATATTTTCAAAGTAAATGATTTATTTTATAATTATGTGACTTTTAAATGATTTCAAAAAAGAGATATTTCTCTCAAATAGTTTTTGATTTCATCTATGTCAACATGCTTTGATGGATTTTATGCTTATTTGATGTTGATTTATTATGATACAAATAATCCATATTGTATTGATGGTTTTGTGATATGTTTGATTGTGGATGTGTTTTTATACCACTCATGGTTTATGGAGAAATTATTGACATTTCGTATGATAGTTTTAATACAAATGTTTATGTAATGTTTAAACTTGTTCATATGAGGAATGCATTGGGCTTAATATGTGATTAGTGGAGCCCACTATAGGTCCCTAATGCATCAGTAGGTCTCATGAGACAAACTAGTGTCTTGGCATATGGAATTGACAAAATATTATTTGTAGTCTTGATATGAGGGCCTGATTATTTGGTTATGATAGTCTGGAATTATGCATTCCATCATTATGAAAGCGGTTATCGATATTACATGTTAATATTCGACTATTAGAATATCCTTGTGAATATGTAAATTGGATTATTTCATTTTATATTTCCCATATTATTCTGAAGTTTATTTTTAAAAAGGTATTATTTTAGTTATACATTGCCTTAAATTTTTATTCTTATTTATGAAAATTTTCACTATGTTGTTACCCGTGTTGAGAATTTGAGCTCACCCTTTTCAATGTATTATTTTTCCTAGGATGTGAAGAAGTAATTTATGAATTACTTGTAGGAATAGTATGAGGTGATATGAATAAAAGATGTTGTTGAAGTTTTTTTACATTATGATGTAATGAAATACTTATGAATATATCCAGTGTTTCCAATACTACTAAACTAATCTGTCTTTCGAGACTTGATCTTTTGTTATCATGCCCATGTTATGTAATAATGCACCGACACCGGGTAACTAGGGTTGGGGTGTTACAACTTCACACTATCTATGTTAATGAACATGGTTGTACATAATTGTTACTATGTTGAAGAATTTCAAAAAACATAATTATTGTATCTAAATTATATAGGGATGGATTTAATTTCATTTGGGTAAATAAAATTCAGTTATTTTAAAAATAATTAATAAGTTAGGGAATGAAGAATTTAAATTACTATCATTATTCATTGATTATGGGAACCAAGGGTTGTAAAAAATATAAAATTTAGATCACATGAATCACACAACATCGAACTATGGAATCTCTAATTAAATCATGTATATGAGAAATTAAAAAATATTTTACATCAGGACTGTTTTTTATATTCCATTGAACTAATGCAACAAGGCATTGTTTATGAATTTTCAAAAGATAATGACCAATGTTACATTTAGTTGAAACATGAAATTCCCACAATGCATCTAGGGTTGGATCACATAGATGCTTGTGGAACATTAAAAACTAATCCATGGGGTGGGAACTCAAACTTTTTATAATTTATTAATAAATTTAAATGTTAAAGATATATATATAAATACATATTGTGGTAAAATTTAGAATCCTTTGATAAATTCAATGACTTCAAGAATGATATTTTGAAACATCTTGTTAAGAAGATAATGAAAACATTATTAGTTATTTGGGGATAACATCTTAATATTTATTTCAACATAAATAGATGGTAGTATTGAATATTATCTCAAATAACTCAGTATACACCATAGTGGAATGGTGTAATTTAATTGAGGAACTACACCTTGTTGGACATGGTGAGCTATGTGATGAGTGATAGAAATTATTATTTATCATCATGTGGGTATGAATTATCGAATGAACTACATATACAAAAATAGGCACCGACTAAATAGACATATGATATAATATAAAAAATATAGAGGATAAATAAAATCACAATTTTGAACATACATGTGTGGGGATGGGAAGACATTTCAATACACACTTTTTAAAAACATACTACAACCTAATTCACAATATATATTTTATTATTATTCCATAAGAAAAAAATTTGATATTGTTATATATACCCTCAAATGAAAAGGTAAATTTGGAATGATTTTCAATATTACATGAGATATAAAATATCAAAAAGTGTTAATGGGAGGGGATAGAATTTGATGGCTGGTTCCAAATTTATTTTAAAAAAGTAGGTTTTCAAGGATGGTCAAGTGAATACATAAAATCCATGACTTGTTTCTATAGTTTATAAATAACATCAAGGAAAAGACTATACCAATAACATTTAACCATTCACTATTATTAAATCCATCATAACTATTCACATCATAGTAGAATACTGTGACCATGATATATTGTAAATTTATGTTGAAGTAACAATCCTTAACAAGAAAATTTCATGAATGTCTCTATTGGACATAACATGAAAGGATTATTAATCTAGGAAATTCTTATAATGTATACAGGTTTTGGAGATACATATATGGATTAGAGAAGTAATCTAGGTTTAGGAATATTTATTTTTCTAAATCCATAATGGAATATTGTTTAATAATAAATGAATATGAACCTTATGTATATATAAATTTTACTTGTACAGTTTTCATGTTCCTAAATTTATATTTCAATGTAGATTTCTTTTTTGGAAATGTGATACCAATATTATAGAAAATTAAAAAATGGAAAAATAATAATCATCCATTAATGTACTAGGAAACACATTGAATGTTCATACGATCATAATCCATCATGATATATCCTAGAAAATTATCTATCTATGCTAGGGAATTGATATTGTCATGATGTTGATGAGATTCATTACAGAACAATATAAGAGGGGATTGTTACATAAGCCACATTGTATTTATCATTCCAAGAATATGTTTTTATAGACACATGTGGAGATAAATGTAATAGAATGTATTCTATATGTATCAAAAAAATGGGTCATACATGTCTTCCATAATGTTCACCAGTCATCTTATTTTTTTACCTTAATTGTAGCAGAAAAATATCAAGAATATGTTGGAGACATCCACTGGAGGGTGAGAAAAAACATCCTTAAGTATCTAAGGTGAAATAAGGATATTATCCTAGTATATCAATGCTATTAGGAGATATACATCTAGTTATATTTATATTATATATTCTTAAATGATCAGGATTATATGATGTTACATTAATGAAACATATTTACCATGAATTTAAATGTTGTTAGCTGAAATAGCTCAACAAAATATGTGGGTTCTAATTCTATAGTGTATCTTGAGTGTATTATATTTTTGATACATTTAAATATGCAGTATGGATTTGAACATAATGTTGGTAAATTTTTGTCTCAAGAATAATCTATAAATATTATTTATTTAGATTATCATATATACTCTTGTTTTCCTTAATAAGTATATTAATTTAATTATACAATAGGACGTTTATATTCCATACCATATTAATACTGGTATTATTTTAATGTTATTAATTCTCAAGGAATACCCATTAAAATGATTGTAATGACTGTTATCATTTTCTAGAATCCGTGTTTATACCCTATGCTAGTACATCTAATGTAAGGAATGAATCATATGTTTAGAAGAATGTGTATGGACCACAAGCACTATATTTTTATTCAAACATACACATGAAGAATGAAGTTATGAATTTTCATCCCCATATTTCTTTTCATCCATAAATTTTAAATCACGTAATGTATGGTTTAGGAACCATACGATACAAAAATGAACCATATGATTATTAAATAGAACAACATATAGTTATGGAACCCTAATAATGTAAGGAACCCAACATTTTAGAAACATACATAAGGTTCATCAATTTTAATTTTACGGTCAAACTGTTGTTATCAACAATAAATACTGATAATTATCGCTACAATGATGAACCATACCTTTTGTATATTTTTAATTTTCTGAAGGAACCATATGTTTGAATCATCAATAATAAATTTCGAAATCCATGATTTTATGCAAGATTTATGTTGTGGTCTTGATAGAAATAAAAATTGATTGAATGATATTCTATAACCTTTTGAAAGGATTATTATGATTGATTCAAAGAACCACATTCAACATATAAAATCACTCAATATATATGGAATTTTGTGACTCTTAAAGGAAATTCTATTTTTTAATATATATGATCTATCTTGATTTATTTTTTAATCTGCTTAATAGAAAGAGTTTCATATATTTGAATGTGTATTCTCAAAAAAATAGTAATGATAAAATATTTGATAAAAATACTTCTCTATAATATTTTATATCCTTAATATAATGATATTATATAATAAACGATTGACTCTTGGATTTATGAAAGAGGATACAGATTGAATTTTATACATATTAAAAAAACATATTATTGTATTATTACTATAATTTTTAGATTCTACTTAAATACAATAATATTTTCATCGATGACTGCTTCAGATTTATTCTTCCTTGAATAAATTTATTTTTTATGTATATGATCCATATAATGTTAACATCTTATATAATTTGATGTAAAACCTAATCTATTATCAAATCAATCTCTTTTGATTTATTTCAGTATCAAATTCTCATACTCAGTCATGATTTACATATAATCTTCCTATAATATTGTGCAAATAACTAATTCCATGTAAAAGAATTAGGAATTTTTTTTGACAAGTTGTAATCATTTTAACATCCTTCACATAGTTGTGTATTTGATGGTCTGGTGATAAGACAATCATTCTTGTGAGATTAACCAAACTCAATGATATATATTTGGGGGAGGGGAATAGGGGGTATTTTTTCAAAAAAACATTATAAACTTATTTTTCACATTATTTAGGTTTATCCTCATCTAATAAATATTATTGAAAATAACATTGCATATATTTATAAATCACAATGTGATTTAATTTATAGAATCTATCATGATCATCAACAATACATGACTCACATTCCATTTTTTTTTGTCGTTGAATTTTTTAAGACATAACAATTGGTATCATTGTGGTGCTTTATGGAAAAGAAGATAAATCTCTTGAAAGATTAATATAATAAATTCAATACATAGAAGATGAAAATGGATGACCCAAAATAAATTATGTCTTGGATTATTTCTACATACATTAATGTTGAAAATAATGGATTATTGAAATCATAAATTATTATCTACATAATAAGTGTGGGATTTAATATTTATTTGATGTTTTTCATTATTAAGAAATTAATTAGTAACTCGATACATGGGATTATAAAACAAAAGTAGAATATGAAATCATATCAAAATATATGAATTCTATAATTTTTGGATATAGACATAAGGAATTAAATCAAGTATCACAATATCTTACTTCATATGAGATGTGAAAACAATTGCAGTTTCATAAGAAGGAGATAAGATTAAAAACATGATGTATAACAGAACAAAACTAAATTTGGAAACATTTTGAATTTTGAATGGGGAATCATTAACACAAATGAAGAGATGGTCAACAGATACTGTCAATAACATCTATTAATAGGGATATAAAATCATTTAATCAACTAATTAGTTGATGGTACATATAGTTCTACAAGAAATAATGCAACGACATATCTACAGCTATATGAAAATCATCACCTATAAATAATATAAAAAGTTAGGAAGTATTTATTAAATTTTGGTTGTATAAATTTTAGAGGAATGATGCAACAAATGATCAAAAATTTGTAAAAGGGAAAAATACCTCACTTAATGAGGAATCTTATTAATATAAAGAAAAAATAATAATCTTGTAACAATAAAAAAAACTATATAATCCTCATACTCAGAAATAGAACAAGCTCATATTGATTATTAATTCATAGTATTATACAATAATAAGTAACGATTTAAAAAATACATCATGGAAGATGAATGTCAAACCATTAAAGTAATATTTGATAAATAAAAAATGTGGGTTCAATTAGCATTGATTTCCCCCAAACGAAATATGAATGATAATGGTTAGAAATAAAATATTATAAAAAAACTAATTATGAACATAATAAGAAGAGATCCAAGAATTTTATATATAGTTTATATGAGGACTCCAGTATCACTTTGAAATATATTTCCGAAAAAATCCTCAAAAATGAATAAAATATGTCTTTACAAGGAATTAGTAAGAATATGTTCAATCCTTTTACTAATTTTCTTTTAATTTTTATAATTATTAATATAATATAGTAGATTAATAATGTAATATTATAGATGTGAATTATAATCCATTTATAAAGAATTCTGAATCCATAAAAAAAATTCTCAATACAATTTTCTGTGAGAGAGAAATATATTCTAATATAGAATAATGATTTAATTGAAAAATCTATCTCATATACATCAATCGATGTTGATCATGAAAAATGAATTAGTGAAATAAACGATGAAGATTATTCTTATAACAGTGATAAAATTTCATTAAGTAATGTATAAAAAATTATTAATGTGATTCTTGGATATAATTTTATTTAAATAATTTTTTTTAAGATGAAGCATGGGATAAAAATATAAATTATAAAAAAAATATGTTCATCCCAATTTTAAAAAGGATACTTATTATTATGTAGGAATAAAAGGTCATTATACTAAAATATATTACTTGTCAAAATTTTAAATTAATTGTTTTTGAAAAATTATTTAAAAATATATATCACAATCTAGTTATATTTATTTGGGAAAGATAAGGAAATTCTGGATTTACATATAATTTTTCACCAACACAGCTATGCAAAAGAAAATACGGGTACCAGAATAAAAACATTTTAAATATCATTTGTAAGGAAAATTCCACAAGAACAAAAATGAAATATGGTATACTGATAGTGTTTATTCTGGACACATGATTTGAGACTCAATAAATTTCCATACATTGAATCAAATGGGTGGAGGACAAGTCATGTTTTGTGACGATGAAAAATGAAATGTTTTATGATTTATAATTATTGGAGATACAAAATAAATATCAATAAAAAAAGTAATTTATGTAAAATGGATAAAGAACAACATTATAAGTATTTTTATACATTTTGATAAAGGATTTTACATTAATTTTCTTCAAAAAAATTTAATCATATAATTTCATACGAAAAATTAATATTTAAACCTAAAATTATCTCCCATCTTATAATTAAGCTATCCATATACACATTTAAGTCCTAAAATTGTTATCAGAGTTGGTTCCTGAAATACATAATCATTCATATATGCTATCCTACTCAAATTTACAGTCTTATATTTACTTGTTCAAATATTTATGAATTATTTTATTTATAAACATTTTCTAAAAATGTTTTATACTTATTTGTTTTCTATGAAATATTAATTTTAAAAATAACAGGAATTTGAGTAGTGTCAATAGAGAACATAAATCATATAAAACCACCAATTATTAATGGTAATGACTATGAATTCTAGATAAAAATGACAATTATTTTTATTATAAATAGAAATGATGATGATTTTTTTGTTAACTATAGACTATAATAATTTTAACAATGAAATTATACAATTAACTAATCAATAAAAACAAGAGTATAAAAATAACTACAATTCACATAATACATTGTCATGTTATATGACTAGAAATATCTATATCAATATTTTTTCCTATGAGGCATCTAATATAATATATAAATATTTATAGGATACACATTTTTATGCATCTGTGGTTCTTGAAACAATGATAGATATACATAGAGAAAAAAACCATGGTTTTGTGCTTCCATATGAGAAACCTATAGGCAATGATAATCAATGATTTATGACTATTGTAAATATATTGTGGTATATCGGTGAGAGGGGACCTTTTGATGATATTATTTTTGATGTTATAATATAAATTATGCCTAGTGAGGGGGAATCCCAGGGAAAAAAATCATTACAATAGAGAAGTCTCAAATATCAACCATGAATTGTTTTTGAGACTCTTATACAATATGTAATAATAATTAATAGAGACCTAGAGATCAATATGAAAAATAATGGAAATAGCTGTTATTATTTAGCTACTAGATCAAATTATATGGGAGCCAAGCCTCCTGAAAGAGTTACTAAATCAAAATACATGAAATCTATTTTTATATCTAAATCTTATAATAGATATCATTCCAAAATTGAAATTCCCATTCTTTCTCGAATAATGAATTATATTTTCTGAAATAATGATTTCAAATATATATTCATGAAGAATTATAAAAGGGATAAGAAATATTCTGATTTTACATATCATGAATGAGGGAGGGAAGGTCATATCATACCAAAATATCCTATGATGAAAAATAATGACATAAAGGATATTCATTCAGAAAGGAATTAAAAATGTACTACAAGTCTAAGTCTAAAAAACAATTCAAAATATAACTAATCTTGGAGTTCTAGTGGTGGAAACTCTTCTAATGATCAATCAGATATTGAATCTTATGGATAAAATATTATTGGTTTCATCAAAAGAATTCATACTAAGAATAAATGTCTCTTGGATATAGTTTGTAAAGTATAATACATTAAAAATATTTCATTTAATTCTAATTTTATTGGTTAAATGTATTATGAATATTAAGATGAATAATTTTCAACATATGAATATAACATGATACCATCTTTGAAAGAAGTATCTAGGTTTACCATGTAACTTGAGAATGAAAACTATAAGATAAAAACTAAAGATAATAAGGAATTTTTTATAATCTATATTTTAACAAAATATATATCATATTTTTTAAAAGATCCTGATAAAAAAACCCTTGATTTTGATAATGATTCAAATAACAATGATAATGTACATTCTGAGAAGGATAATATTTCTATGGATTTTTAAAATGTTATCTCTATGAAAACTGATTTATATTTTAAGCCATATTCTACGACTAATGACTATAAGGGTATGAATTTAGTCATTAGACTAAAATATTAGATACATTCCTTATAAAATCATTTTTTAAATTTTACTTCTGGATGGTAATAATTTGATAATTTGTTTTAACAAGTTATTCCTCTATGAAATCATTTTTGGTTTTGTTATTCTTATCCAAAATCAGCTTTTAGTAACAAATATTTTGAACAGTAAAGTACCCTTTTTTAATTATGTGTCAATGTGGAGGAATTTTGGTGAAAATTTAATCAAATAAAAATCATTAAATTTTCATGAAGCATACTTTTATAAACTAATTCGGATAGCTACGATTTTAATTTCTAACAATTCTAGATCCAAAACAATTTGGATTCCAGAAGTCAAGATATTTTATTTTCAGAAAACCAATAGTTTTTCCATCATAAATACTTGGTATATAAATTATGCATAATACTGACACATGTCTAATAACTAATACTTTTTTGATTTTATTTTGAAGTTTAATGGTGGTAAAATCACTTCTAGATACAATTCTCAAGGAAAAATAAATGGTGTATGTGCATATTTCATCTCTGAAAATCGTTAATTTCATTTTTTATCACATAAGGGTCATAATCACAACATTATAAGAATATTCCAATTATGTGATAAATTTTACCTAGTAAATTTTAAGAAGCATAAATGTTTGGAACCCAATTCCAAGAATGAATATATTCTATTTGACCATAGGGATGAGAATCTTTATACATATAACATATATGTATATAGGATCCATGATATTCCTAGACATAGTGCAATGTATGATCAATAATTATTATAGTATTGATGACATGAAAAGTGTAACTTTTGAAACAAAAGAAAACACAAAAATATATAACTTGTCAAGGTTCTACCAGATCATTGATTTGATTCTTCAAACGTCTATTATCTGTGTCAATATTTCATGAAACATAAGAAAACATTTAAATATAATAGTGACATATCAAATTATTATGAATTATATCTAGTCAATATGAATGGTTTATGTTCAACAAACTCTAGAAGTATTGTAGGAAAAACACTATATATTTATTTTAGTTGATGATTACACAATATATATAGGTGTCTTTTTTCTTGTAAATAAATTTTAATCCTTTTCATCTAATTTTTTTTTCAACAAATGTTAAAAATGGGAAAAACCATTCATTAATAACTATTCATAGTGATCATCAGTAGAATTGGAAAATTAGTATTTTGAAACCTTTCAAAGTTATAATGTATATACTCATGACATCTCATCTCAAAGAACATCTAAAATGAATGGTGTTGTTGAATAAAATTGTATTCTTCAAATGATAATAAGACCATTTTTGTGTGAATACTCTATTTCTAATCCCATTTGTGATGATGATACTAATACTACTATCTGTAATTTAAATTTCGTTTTAAACATTCCATTTTATAATTAAACACCTTAAATTTTATGGAATGGTAAAAAACATGATGTATATTACATCAAATTATTTGGATGCAAAGTATTCATAGGCTATTACAATAATTATAAGTCTTATAGTGTTTTTAATAGATATTATTGTAGTGTTGATGAAACAATACATGTTAAATTGATGAAACTGGTCGTTCAATTTTGAAACAATCCCAACCAAAATCTTCATATGTGTGTTAAAAAACAATCAATAATCCTTTTTTGAAGATACTTTTATTTGGGAAAATACTCATGAAAATCATCCAGAATTTTTTACCCCAGAATCTTTTTTAACTTATGTTGATGAACAAGTTTTACAAAACCTAAATCTATTTTTTCATAAGAATCATCCAATGGAAAATATAATTGGTTATGTGAATCAATATGTTAGGAGGATTAGATCAATAAGTATTGTAGTAGAGAATATTTTATTTCCTTCCCAATTAGAACCTAAAAGTATTGATGAATCATTATATGATTATAACTATATTAATGAAATAAAAGATGAACTAAATGAATTCAAAATGTATAATGTATAAAAATTGGATGAATCACAAAAAGAAATTTCATTAAATGGTTATTCAAAAATATATTTGATGAAAATAGAATAATTGTAATAATTAAGGAATGTTTAGTTTCAATAGTATATAATCAATAAGAATGAATAGAATATGATTAATAATATTCTCCAATTGCAAGATTTTAATTTATCCAAATCCAATTCTACATTGTAGTATTTATTAATTTAAAACATTTTCAAATGGATATGAAGAGTTATTCTATTAAAGTATATGTTAAATTGGTTATTAATTTAGAATAACCTCATAATTTTTATGCCAAAAACATCCTGAACAAGTTTACAAAATTAAAAAATCTATATATGGAATTAAAAAATCTCCTATAGTGTTGTTTGACAACCATACATGAATTTTGTTAAAAAAATTTATTTAAGGGAACATTTGACAATAACCTACTTATAATAAATGATATAATTATTTTTTGGATTTTCCAATTTTATGTTGATGACATTCTATTCGGATCAAAAAATTAATACTTAACTGATTCATTTTCTAAAATCATGAAATCAGAGTTTGAAATGATTATGATGGGTGAGTTATAATTTTTTCTTTGGTTTTAAAATTCATCAAAAACCAGAATGATCTTTTATTTATCAACATAAGTATATTTATGATCTTAGCAATATGTATGGATATGAAAAAACTAAAAGTATAAGTAAAAAAATCAGAACATCAAACACTCTTGATCTAGATGTAGATGTGAATCCTATAGATCAATAAATATTTAGAGTTATGATAAGAATTATATTATAAATAATACCTTGTCCAATTGAAAAAATGTTATCAGTTTTCTTATCTATAAGATATCTATATAATACAAATGAACCATATTTAAATAGAGTGGAAATAATTTACTACTATTTAAAGGGAACAATGGATTTATGAATTTTTTATTATTCTGAAAATTGTATAGTTTTAAAGAGATTAATATATTAGGACTATGTAAGGTATGAAATGGATAGGAAAATTATATCAATAAATTGTAATAAAACACCTCAAGCTTCAACTATATGCTTCTCTATGGATAATACAATATCTTGAATTGACACAACTTCAAGTTATAACACACCTCATCCAATAAAACTAGCCGTTATGAATTTTATTGACCACTTTCTGAAATTTTATAAATTTTATTTTTCCAAATGAACATAATTTTTAGATTCATAATATCAAAATTATGTTTGGTTGAATTTTTGGAATTTTTCGGAAAACATTCAATTTTTTATGAGCTGTGAAAATCACTAAGTTATTGTTTCAAATAGACTTTTTATTTTAATAATTAATTATTTATATAAATTTTCATTATGTAAAACTAGATACATAATAACTGTATATGTTCAATGTAATTCATTGGAGTCATTTTATAATAATATTTGATATATAAAATTTTATTGAACGTTTCACTGCCTTTTACCAACATTCATAGCGCATTTGGGAATTTTCATGAAACATAATTTAACTAATACTGTGATTTAAATTTAAATAATATGAGACACACAGATAAAATTGGTATATAAAATGTGGTTTAATAAGACTATGTTTTTGAGGAATAGTAAATTTTTTATTTTAATTACAACAGCTAAATGTAATCATGGTAATGAAATTTGATAAATGATATTATAATTCCCGTAACTCATGTCCTAAATCAATTTCATAAGTTTATTTGTACCCAAAATAACATTAGGAATAAAATATGATCATTTGGGTCGAAATTTATTAGATTAGTACAATTATTTTTATTTTATTTAAAGAACAATTAATAGTTATAAATTCAAATTTTAATAACTAAAATATTTTTAATATATTGATACACATAAGATAAATTACTCTATTTATATTAATTAGAAATATAATTTTTTTTCTACATAATTTTATTTTATTTATAATTTTTAGACATTAAAAAATTAATTTTATTATGATCATGTAATTACTATATTACCAAATTATTAAAATAAATTATATGATAAATATCCAAATAAATCTAAATTGAGGTTTTTGAGGAGTTAAAAGTATTTTAAAAGTTAATATGACATTTTAGGGTTGATTAAATTAATTTGTATTGATGATATCAAGTTTTAGGACTTTACCAAAAATGAAAATAAAAAATATTTTCAAAATTGACATAATTGTGTTTTTAAAACAAATACTATAGTATTAATTGATATAATATTACTAAATAACAAGGATCAGATTAATGTCTTAAATAAGGTTATATATATTAATAATGAATAACTTTGAGTTCTCCATGATATTTATAGTATGTCTATTATCGATTTATTGTATTAATACAAGAATACATGGCCAAAAATAAAATATTTAACCATTATCTAATTCTAAAAGATAATGTTTATATGGGGATCTAAACCTGTCTAAAACCTATTGGTTGAACTTTTTTCGACCCATATCTTCCTTATCATCAAAATAAATCATTTTTAAGCCATTGTAACTTAAAAAAAAATTTATTATCAAAAATTATTTTAATGTTTTCTTAAAGTCAACCACACCTCTCTTATAAAAGGGATTTTCCCCTTCCCTCAAAATCACACCTCTAAATCCATTTGAAATGACCAACCACTACTAAAATATCCTTATAATTATCCTCATTTTTACCCAGAGGCGTTACATTGATCATAAATCCACCCTATTGTGCCCTTTAGATCAACTTCAAAGGAAACACCAGAAGAAGAGGTAATAATTTCCCCACCTCTTTCAAAGTTCTTTTCTTCATCCAATTACTTTTTCTTTTTAGTTTCAATACTAATATAATAACTCCAATACCTTTTACATACTGTGATATTATTATATATATTGTAAAAACATTTTCATTAATCAATCTATATGATGAATGAAAATTCACCATATGTGCGTAAGTACGGCTTACCGTCTTCATGTTATTGTATAGTTTGTTATTCAAACTTATAGTTATTTTAAATGGGTATAATAATGAGTATAAATGATTTAAATAATTAATATAACATGTCAAATATTATTTATTTATTATATACCATCCAATTAGATACGATTTGACAATCAATAGAATGGTATTGTTGCTCGTGCATATGTACAGATTACCGTAACCATGAATGCGATGAGATTAATTCACCATCGTAACCATTCAATAATAAATTTCATTGTTTGATTAAAAAAAACTAAGAAAATTATATCATTTTTTATGTGAATAAAATTAATCTAATCCATAAAAAACCTAACATATGAAACAATACATATAAATTAAAACGAATTATTTAACTCCTGAAATGATGATAATACTGAAATATGATTAAAAATGAAATATTAGAAAACCATATATGATATCATATTAATGTACTTGGTACATGTATAATTTAATAACAACGATTTAACTATTATAAAAGAGGTTAATGTACACATATTTAAAAACATGCAAAAGATAATAGTTAATTCTAAAATCTCTTCATTATTTGAGATTATTTATACGTGAATATCCAATGGGACCTCTTTATCACCCACTTATATGTTTCATAAAAATGTATTTCTATACATTTTTACTATTTCCAATAAAATGGAATAAATTCATATATACCATTTTTTTACTTTTTATAAAATGTTTATAAAAGAATCTTTCTATCGTTCTCCAAATAAGGTACTTTACGACCTTCTTGATGAAATTAAGGAACAAATGTTTTTTTAATGTATACGGTGGGTGAAACTATTTTCTATTGTTATAACACCATATAATATTACATTACAATATAATAAAAATATTTCCAAAATAAATGTTTTCATTTATAATTATGATACTTTTAAATTATTTCAAAATTGAATGAGATATTTCTCCAAAGTATTTTTTTATTAATCAGTATAAAAATCCATTGATATATTGTATACTTATTTGAAGTAGATTTATTATGATATAATCATCAATGTTTTATTAAATGTTTTGTGATATCTTTGATTATGGATGAGTTATTTTTATACCATTCCAGGTTTATGGTTAAAGTATTATTTTTTAGAATTCTAGTTTTAATAAGAATGTTTGTGTTATGTTTCAATATTTCTATATGAGGAATGAATTGGACATAGTAAGTGACATGTTGAGCCTGATATTGCTCTTCGATGAACTAATATGTCTCATGAGACAAACTAGTGTCTTTTCACAAGGCCTTAAAAAAATCTGTTTTTATAGACTTGGCATGAGGACTTGTCTATGTGGTTATGAAGTCTGAATTTTTCAATCCATCATTATGAAATTTTCTATTCATTTTTCTTGTGATTAGTCAACTAGTAGAATATACTTGCGAATATGTAAATAGAAAAATAGGATTTATATTTTCCATATTATTCTGAATTTTATGAATAAAAGGAACATTTTTTAGTTTTATACATTTCACTAAATGTTTATGCTTATTTATGAATATTTATTCAATATAGTTATCCAAACAGAGCATCTGAGCACACCACATTCTATGTTTTATTTTTCATAGGATGTGAAGAATTATTTTATGGTTGACCTACAAGGATTGGATAAGGTATATATGTTTTTTCAAAGTGACCAAGTTGTTGTTGTTTTTATCTCATGATGTAATGTAAAACTAATATTTGTATATAGTACATCCAAGGCAACAAAAATGGTCGATATTTTGGGATTTGATCCCTTATGATTATGTAAATGTTATGTAATAATGCACCAACTCAGGGTAACTAGGGTGGGGGAACTATAGTTTGCATCATGGGAGGTTTATTAAAAACCATTGAATCTAGATTTTGAAAAACTCTAATTAGAGAACATTACCCCAAGATGAAAATTTATGATTAGTATAGAAGAACATCCAATAATACTGGTAATGTTTATATTTTTTGAGTTCTCCAAGAAATAATTCGATGACAAGATATGATCTCGTAGAGGGGGCACTGTTAGAGATGTACCTAAAAGTGATAACATTGACAAAGTGTTTTGAGATCGACCTAGTGTATCCCCTTACATGACAATTGGTCATGCTGCACTCTTTGTTACAACACTCTCAGGGAAAATGCTTAGGATAATTTTCATTTTCATTAAAAACCATTATGAAGTATTTATTAGAATACACCTCCTAAATGAAACCATTTTTATGATTATGGAATATATCCAGGGCAGTATAGAGCCTCACAGGATATGAATATAAATGATGGTCCTTCATTAAATACACAAATGAAGAATAAGAAGTAACAAATATTGATTGGAAGGCATGTAATGAGCTTTTATTACAGAAATACATTCCTCGGGACCATCAAGTGGATATGTAATGACAATTTCTGAGTCTGTGCCAAAAGTAGGATGAAAATTTATCAATGTATGAGGATAATGTTACAAGGTTTTGAAGGCATGAAAAAATTATATACATAACCCAATGAATAATTTTGATTAATTATTTGATGGTTTAAAACCATTTCCTCATCATGAATTAGTCTCATAATCCTTATCATCATACGAAAATTTTGTCTCATATTCTATCATGACAAAAAGGAAATTATCCAAGTCTCATGTATTAAAATAAACTCATGAGAAGAATAGAAATTATGAATACTCTAGAAATGGAAATAATGGAAAGAATGGAAAAGTGGAATATCCATACTATGGTAAATGTTGAAAGAAACACCATGCTACATGACTTAAGGGAATGCTAGTATGTTACAATTGTGGTGAAAAGTGTAAACAAGATTGTGATTGCAAGGGAAAAAATAAGGCAATCTATGTTGAATGCTACAGCTATCTATAAAATGGGAATTATCAAATGAATGTCCAAAACTCCAGGTAAACATACCTTATAAAGTTCCATAGGACCAAGTTCATGATTATTTGATCACTATTGATGATGTTGAATCTCTGAAGGATGCAGTGGTTTGTAATTTAATAGTTTTTTTTGAAGATAAGGCAATGATTTATTTGATTATGGATAATTTAATTGTTTCACCTCTTCATAGATTTCTATGAAAATTAGATATTAAAATTTTTATTTAACAAGGTAGTTTTCAATCAAATCACCTAAGGGAAGTATGATTGTATCACAGTTTTGTGAATCAGTTCCCATTACATAATACAAGTGGTCTTTAACTGCTGATCTCATAGTCATAACCATGATTTAATTAGATATAATCCTCATAATTTATTGGATTTAGGACCATGATGTGAAAATTAATTGTATGAATAAGGATGTTACAATTATTGATGATGAAAATGAGTACCTAATCTTTAAATCAGAAACATCACCACCTGATTCTTATCTATATCCACCCCCAGTAGCTTTACTAAATTAAATATTTTAAGAGGATTTGAATTAATTTACTATGTCTGAGGAAACTTTTTTCAAATAGAGGATGCACCTATTGTGCAATAATATGTTGATGTGTTTCAAGAGGATTTATCTATACATCCTCTAGAACGAGAAATGGATTTTTCTATTGATTTAATTCCTGGTTCAAGGACCATATCAAAGACCCCATTTAGGATGAACATTGTATAATTAGTTGAACAAATGAAACAACTATAGGAATTGAGAAATGAGGGATTTATTCACCTTAGTGTTTCTGCATGGGGAGACCCCTTTTTTGACAAGAAGAAAGATTGATCTATGAGGTTGTGCATTGATTATAGGATGATCAATCCTATAAGAAAAAATAACAACTATCCCCTACCTCACATTGATGATTTATTCGAAAATCATCATGGAGAATAATATTTTTCAAAGATTGGCCTTCGATCTGGATATCATCTGATGTGTGTGATGAAGGAAGACATTCCAAAAACATCATATCAAACCAATTATAGGAACAATGATTTTACAAAAATGCCAATTGGACTGAATAATGCACCCTATATTTTCATGGATCTAATGAGTATAGTTTTCAAGGATTATCTTGATGACATTTCAGTGGTATTTGTTGATGATATCTTGTTAAACTCAATATGATACAATGATCATGAAAATCACATGTAAAATACTTTGAAAACCCTCAAAATAAATGAATTATATTGGATGTTTAGATAGTGCGAATTCAAGAATCAAGAAATTTTATTTATTTTCCATGATGTATCTAAGGATGAAATTTTGTTTATCCTTATAAGAGAAGAGAAATAATAGAATGGAAAGCACCAACGATTATTAATTATGTATGCAATTTTATTGGTAGAACAGTTTATTATCAATGTTTCATCCATAATTTTTCCCGATTTTCTAACCCATTAACAATGATCACACATAAAGTGTTAAAATATTTTTGGACAAATGAGTGTGAAGAATGATTTGATGAACTGAAGAAATGATTTGTTAATGCTTTTATACTGAGTCTACCATCAGGGAATGATGGGTGGATTATTTATAGCGATATTTCAAATAAATTATTTTGTTTTGTGCTTATGTAGAATGATATAGTTATTTTCCTATGCATCACAGTTTATAAATATTCATGAAAAAAACTACCACACCCATGATCGTGAGTTAGCAGTAGTGATCATTTCTTTGATATATGGTGACACTATCTCTATGATAAAAAATGGGAGATATATACCGATAAAAATAATTTCAACTATATTTTCTCACATAAAGAACTCAACATGATTAAAAGATGATTGATTAAAATACTCAATTATTATGATTGAACTAAACACTAGCCCGTGGGGAAGGCACATAAGGTGAATAATTCTTTGAGAAAAATGTCACATAGTGTTTTAAAGAAGAAGCAAATTGAAAGGGATCCTATATTCAAGGATATAGTAAAGATGTATATAAGAATACTCACGGATGGTGAAACAGAAATACATTTTCAAATTCTTTCTAACCCATATTTACAATAAAGGATAAAATGTTCTCAAATTCATGATGAAGAGTTTGAATAGAAAATTAAAGTTTTGAATTATGGGAGATTGATTGATTGTACGGTTTGTCAACAAGTGAAAGATGGAAGAAAACATTCAAGAGGAATCATGAAACATCTTCCCATACCTGAGTACAAATTGGATGATATTATGATGTATGTTTTAATGGGACTACCAATGAATCCTAGAGATAATGATGCAATATGTGTCATTGTTTATCATCTTATGACGTAATAAAAATTCCATGCTATAATATGTGATTTACCACTAGAAAATTTAGAAATACTATATATTAACAAAGTTGTAAGAATTCATGGTGTACCCATAACAATTTTTTCTGATCGTGATCCCCATTTTACATAATGATTCGTGAAAAGTCTTTAGAAATCCCTTGATAATTAACATCGTTTGACCACTGCCTACCACCCTCAAACTGATGGAAAATTAGAACAGTCTATCCCAACCATAGGACACAAGTTGATATATTGATCACATGACTTTATTGGTATGTTGTATCAGTATTTACCTATTGTTGATCATTCCTATAACAATATCATTTATTCAAGTATTCAGATGGAAGAATATGAAGCGTTATATGGAAAGAGATATTGAACACAAACATATTTGGATGATGTTTGTCAATGAAAACCTGTAGTCCCAAAACATGTTGAGGAAACAATGGAAAAGTTTATGGTTATCCAAACCCACATTAATGCAGCTTAATGTATACCAAAGAGATATTCTGATAACTGATAGAAGAATTTGGAATTTCATGTTGGATATCTTGTCTTCCTGATGTTATTTCCATTGATTGGTGCTATTCATTTTGTTAAAAACAGTTAAATGAATCCCAGCTACAGAAGACATTAAAAATTATATAACAAATTTTAGTTGTAGCTTATCGTTTTCCAATAAAATAAAGTATCTCCAATGTTAATGATGTGTTCCACATTCCACTACTGAAGAAATATATGAATGAACCAAAATATTTACTCACCTATGATGAAATAGAACTGGAACTCTACTTTTCTTATTGAGAATATTTTTTCATAACTCTTGATACCATAGAACAAGTGTGGAGAACCCAGAAGTCTTTTCTAATAAATGTTCTATTGTGAAACTATAAGACAGAAGAGGCAATGTGGGACCCTGAGGAATTTATGATCACGAACTAGCCATATCTTCTTAGGGAGTAATATTCTAGAAATTTTGAGGATGAAATAATTTGAATGAAATAAGAATGTAACACACCAAGCTGCAATGGTACACTTATTTTTGAATAAAACAATAGCATGCGTTGTACATAACATCGAGTTATACAGCACCCCAACCAATATAACTAACCATAATACATAGTAAAACCCACTTTTTGAAATTATATAAATTTTATTCTTCAAAGTGGACATCAATTTTGGATTTATATTATCAAAACTAGCTTAGGGTGATTTTTGGTATTTTTCTAAAAATATTAATATTTTTAATAATAGTGAAAAGCAATGCGTTATTGTTTAAAACCAACATTTTATTTAAATAATTATTTATTTGTTTAGATTTATTTTCTGTAACTATAAATACACAATACCTATATATTTTCAATGTAATTCATTGGAGTCATTTAATAATAATATTAGATATATAAAATTTTGTTGAACTAATTACAGTCATTTAGCCACAATCTAGAAGAATTTAAAATTTCCATAAAACATAATTTAACAGCATCTGTGAATTGAAATTAAAAAATTATAAGAGTCACAATTTACATTAACAATTGAGATTTTTTTCAATAATATGAAAATAATTTTTGATGAATAGTAACATTTGAATTTCTATTTACCATGATTAAATGTAAATAGGTTAACAAAAGGTATAAAATGCTATTATAATTATACTAAGACATGTCTTAATTTTATTGGATAAGTGTATTTAGACTAAAATCAAACATATAAATAAAATATTATCCTTTGGGTCCAGTTGGATTATATTAGGACATTTATTGTTATTTTATTTATGGAAGTGTTCAAAGTGTTAAATGAATATTTTCATAACTAAATTATTTTTCAATTAGGGTTACAAATAATATATATTCGACTATAAATAATCATTATAAATTTTTAATCATTTCCTAAATAATAGTATTTTATTTATATTCTTTAGACTTTAAATATTTAATTTTATGATGATTTTGTAATTACCTTATTAATTAATGTCTAAAATAATGGATATTATAAATTTCCAAATAAGGATAAATTGCGGATTTGGACGAATTTCTCAAATTTTAAAGTTTAATATGACATTTTAGGGTTGATTAAAGGAATTTTTTTCTAAATAATCATGTTGTTAGGACTTTCAAAAAATCAAAATACCAAATAGTGTCAAAATAGTCATAAATGAGTTTTTAAAACAAATACTATATAATTAATGGATATAACATTCATAAAAATATATGGTTTAGATCAAGGACTTATATAAGGTTTCATATATTAATAATGAACACCTTTCAGTTCACATGGATTTTTATATTATTTTTACTAACCATTTATTATAATAATAATAAAAATACACGCTAAAAGTAAAATTAATTAATTATGAGTTAAATATAAAAAAATTAATATCGTGACCTAAAAATATCTAAAAACTAATAGTTGAAATTTCTTACACACATCACCACATTATCCTAAAAATAAATCATTTAGGAGAACTTATAAACTGAAAAAATTATTATTATAAAATAATATTTCAAGCATTTCTTAAAGTGACCATCAACTCTCTTATTAAAGGGCACTTCACATTCCCGCAATACAACACCTCCAGATCCATTTGTCACAACCTAACACTGTGAGAATATTCTTATAAATATCCTCAATTCGATCAAGAGATTGTACATTTTTCAGAAATCCAACCATTAGAGCTCTTTTGATCAACTCAAAAGGAAACAACTGAAGACGAGGTAACAATTTCCCCACCACATCCAAATTACTTCTCTTCTTCCACATCCTATTTCTTTTTTTTCCAAACCAAAGTAATAAATCATATTACTTATATATAATATGATGTTATTATAAATATGGCACAAACAAATTCATTATTCTATCCATTCTATGAATGAAATGTCATCATATGTGCGTACAAACAGCTTACCATCTCCATGTCATGGTTTAGTTTGTTATTCAATCACTTCATTATTTTGGATGGGTATAATAATGATTAAAACTAGTTTAAATAATAAATATAACAAGTTATGTATTCTGTATATATTATATATCATCAATTTACAAATGATTTCCCCATAAATAGAATGGTATTTTCCCTCATGCATACGTATAGATTACAGTCTCCATGAACACGATGAGATTCAATCCTCATTATAAACATTCAAGAATAAATTTAATTTTATGAATAAAAATAAATTTAGAATAAAATATCATTATATATATGAATCAAATAAATCATATCCATAATAATAAAGTAATAGTTTACAAAACATATAATGGAAAAGGAATCAGTTAACACCTGAAATGATGATACTGCTGAAATATTATTAACAAAGCAATATTAGAAGATCTTATATTATAACTCACATATGTATGTTGTTATTCAATAATTTAATAAAAATGAATTATCTATTATAAAATAGGTTAATTTACCCTTTATAGTGGATAATTACAATATAAGGGTTAATTGTAGAATCTCATCCTTATCTAAGGTTGTTTATGCTTGAGTATCTACTACGACCTCTTTATCATCCACATCTGTTTTTCTTAAAAATGTATTTCAAAAAAAAAATTATTTTTTGTAGAATATTGGTTAATGTCATTTATACCCTTTTTCTCTTTTTATAAAAACATTATAAATTAATATTTCAGTCATTTACCAAATAAGGTACTTTACGACCCTATCGATAAAATTACGTAACGAATGTTTTCTTAACATATACAGCAGGTGCAACTATTTTATTATATTCTGACACATTTAATGATTCCTATACAATATTAAAACCTAATTTTTAAAATAAATGTTTTCATTTATAATTAAGATAATTTCAAATGATTTGAAAATAAAAATATATATTTCTATCAAATAGTTTTGTTTTCAGATATGTGAATATCCTTTGACGGATGTGACACTTGTTTGAAGATGATTTCTTATGATACAATCCTCCATGTTATATTAATGGTTTTGAGATATTTTTTACTATTTATGTGTTATATTTTACCATTTATGGTTTATTATTCATGTTTAAACATTTGTATTCTAGTTGTAAAATGAATGTTTATTCTATGATTCAATTTTTTCATATGAGGAATGAATTGGACAATAAAAGTGGCAAGTGGATCCATCTATATCTCCTCGATGCCTTTTTAGGTCACATAATACATACTAGTGTCTTAGAATAAGGCTTTGACAAAACTATATTTGTAGTCTTGGAACGAGTCCATGATAATGTGGTTATGAAGTATGGAATTAGGAATTCCATAATTATGAAATTGGCAATTGATAATGCATACGATTTTTTGACTAGGAGAATACCAATATGAGTATGTAAATGGAATTATTTGATTTATATTCTCTATATTATACTGATGTCTTAGTATTAAAAGACTTTGTTTTTCTCTTATATGTTTCCTTAAATGTTTCTTCTTATTTATGAATGTTTCTGCTATATTGTTTTTCTTACTGAGCATCTAAGATCACCAAATTCTATGCTTTATTTTTTCTAGTATGTGAAGAACAATTTTCTAGTTGAACTGAAAATATACGATAAGGTATATAAGATTGTTCAATGAAGACAAAATTTGGTCATTGTTTTTGTCTCTGGATGTAATGTAATCTTATGTTTTTATCTAGTACAACCCATGAGACTAAATTGATCTTTCTTTCGGGATTTGATCCCGTTTGATCTTGTCAATGTTATGTAATAATGCACAGAATTTGGGTGACTAGGGAATGGTCTTTACATGTAAATAATTTACAGATTCATTAGTTTCTTTTTCCTATATAAATCAACAGTCATGTGCACTGTGCACTATTTAATTTTAATATGTTTCAGCTGGAAGTAGTTGTGATAATGTTTATTGGATGCAACACACATTCACAGACTATGGAATGAGTTTTATCAAATCATAGCTAAAGTGTGATAATTCAAGGGTCATTTCCTTGATAAATAAAAAACTTGTAGATCACTATCATGTAGTGCGTATAGATATTAGGCATCACTTTCATATGGATCACACACTTAATGGAGATATCGTATATCAATTTATCAGAACCCAAGATAAAAAAATGATATATTTACAAAAACATTGTACTATTATAGATTTGAATACATTTAATAAAATTTAGTATTGATAACCTTATGGTAATATCCATATTATCGTTTTTCTAATACATGTCACCTAACATTAAGATACGTATTCTCATAGGGGGTGTGAATATGTTTATTCTTTTATTTTTCCTTTTCTGATTTTTTTATTAGAACCTAAAAATTTTTTATTCCCTAATATGGCATTTTGAAACCTATGTTTAATAAGATGAACCTTATCAATACTGAAAAATATTTATATGCAATCCAGAAGGTTTGTTACCTTACTTATATCATCGTAACTGTATATTTGTTTGTCGGAATTCTCAATATTGTTTTAAGAAAATATTTTCTGATTCACATTCAATAAAATCCTATTATTTCCATAAATCATCAAAATATCAGTACCTATACATCATTCTCCAGAATTAATATCAACATTTTGATCACATCATGTAAATAATAACTATTGTATTTATCTGAGGAGATGAACCATATCTATATAACAAATATAAACGGATCCAATATTCGTGTACAACATCATTTATATAAGTGTTTTTGCACTGAATATAAACTACTTCTCAATTATTCTATTTAGTATTACCATTATCATTAAACAGTGAACGTCTTTTGGGGTCTCCTCACACAGTAAGATGGGTTCAAATAAGGATTTCATTGATTTTAAAATCATCAGGTCTTGAATGGAGGAAAAAAATTTTATTTTCATATACGACATATTTATTTCAACAATCTTAAAGAATAAGGGCTGGGAAAGCCTCAATATATACAAATAAAACAATCTAGATCTGGTGTATGATTATTTTATTATAAAATTTTATGATGCTTTTATTTTTAATGAACATTGTGGTAAGGATATGTTCTCCATTAGGTGATATAGAAATAATACGTTATATTATTCAAGAAGTATAAAAGTATCATAGACATACCCTATAATGGAGAAACTATCTTTTTTTTCACAGTTTTCTTGATAAATAAGGTTATTTTGAGAATGATAAGGATATTGAGTTCCTTGGTATTATGGGATTGAATATTCCAATGATATCGAGTCACTCAACTAAACATATACTACTTGCTACTTGGATGCAATATTTTTCGATTCTGTGGATGGGATATAAATATTCATAAAATATAATTAATATTTTTATGATTTATTTATTAGTAAACGTAAGGATGATAAATCTCATAAATTAAAATATATTAACCTTCTTAAACATTAATAATGAAACTATAAAATATCTAACAATGATATACTATGTTATCTTGTCTAATATCACTATCTTATGCTTAGTCTCCTTCAAAATCATGTTCAATTCAAATCCTACATCTTTCAGGATCATGTTGTTATGTGATGATTAAATTAAGGATGAAGATCCATTTTAGTGTCTTGATAGGAGAATTCATTTAACTACCTGATATGTATGACTGAGCTGTTAATAACAAAAGCATGTAGAATGCTCCTAGCTAACTCCTAAGAAATGAAAAGAAAAAGAGGATTAACCGAAGGAAAAAACACCGGTATCAGAACCGATATTTACTCCACCCATTCCCATGATGCAAAAAAAAACATTTTTTGATGTGGTTGTGGACAAATGGAGAGTGAGTAAAAACATCAAGAAAGAAGGTGAAGCATTTTTTTGGTTAGATCCTCTAGAGGCTAAGGCCTAAAAAATTCAAGGAGATGAAGTGTGTCAGAATAATGATAATGAGAAGTAGTTGATGAAGAAAATGTCAGATGCATAAATTGTCTTAGATTTTCTAAGAGATACATAGATGGAATATGAAAATGATCATTTACCACATTCTTTCTTTCATGATCTAGTGGCTATCGCGAATCTAGTACCATATAAGGGAATGTACTATAGTTCAATAACAACAATTTTTTTAAAAAAATATGTTATATAATAATCGTAATAATAATAATTGAAGGACAAATCTGGTGATGTGATAAAAATATTAAAAAATATGTATAGAAGGGGATCCCTACTAATATATAATTCAACAAGAACAACCCAACATGATTCTACAATGGTAATTTCATAACAAAAATCTGTCTGAAATATGTCGTTGATGAGGATGAAATCAATGAAGTAAGTTCATATGATGATATAATTAATTAATATATTGTTCTAATGTTGATGAAAAGTATTATGATTCTAATAAATATGGTGATAAATTTGTTTATGATTATGATGATAGAATAATCCATGTTTCGGATAACAACCATGAGACACTGAATATTGAGAAGAAAATATCTATGAAATATAATAGAAGTGATTTTTTTGGCACACGTATGATTTTTTTTGAAGAAAAAAAGATGAAAGGTGTTTTTTTACATATATGAGGAATTAATATCATAAAAAGAAGTTTCTCCATCGACAGAGTAATCTTTTTAGGAATCATCATCTTCTTTTGGCAATGATTTTTTGCTTTAGTCCTTGATAAAGATTCTGAATTCTTTTTCTATATTCCCCAAGAATTTATTAGTGATTTCAACTGCTTCATGAAACAGTTAATCATAAGATAGAGTTAACAAATCCTCTTTTGCAAATATTCATCAATATCGATGTAGAGATCATGACTTTTTAGTACAATTATGATGCTCATATAATATCTCACAAAGAAAAAACAAAGTGGTAGAAGTCAGTTATAAATGATCATAATATCTATTGAGGATTTCACTTATAGAGTCAATGATGCTTTTGATAAATTTGATGATAAAATAATGAATCAACCAGAATGTTTTTTACAGATAATAAATGTATAGAACGCTAGCTGCCAATACGATGACATTGAACTGAATGTGAAACCAAAATCTTGTTGATCTTATTATAAATAGGGAAATTGATATAATGGTAGATATGGTTGAAAAACTCAATGATAGTGAAGAATTGATTAAGTATCATGGTCAAATATTTTTGTCTCATGATGAAAGAATAAATTATCTCGAAATGAAAACTCAGTACCCAGAATTGTTTCTCCATAATATTAAATTTGATCATATATAATTGAAGATGTTGAAGGAAACCATTTGAAAGTTTATGTAGAAGGTGAAAAATAAGGATGAATATTTTTGTTCACAAATACAATCAATTTTTTGTAATATACATTGTGACAAAATTGTTATCATAATGATATTTTTTTTCATTGAATTGTTACATGTTGTTTGTTTTCTAACCGTTCATTTTAATTTATTTTCTATTATTCTATTACATTTTCGAAATCAAAATAGGGGAGACATAAATTATCAAAAAATATAAAATTAAGCTATGAAAACACATACGTAAGAAGGATATTAAATAAAGGATAAATTACTCAGTAGGTGTTTTTTTCTAATAAATATAGGAATACGGTCTTTAGGGATTTCAAAACATAAGGGCGAGTTAGTCATATTCTCCATGACCCATTAAAAATTGAGAAATATATTTATATTAACATTCCAAAATAAAAACATTATTCCTCTAAATTCAAATATGAAATATTTTTGTTCTTTCTAGAAATGATGATATTATTACATCCATATTATTTCTTTTGAGTTTTTATATCCTATATGTTTTGGAAATCATGATCACGTTTTCTGAAGGGAAGTACCATTTCTCTAAGAAACAATTTACTAAGAAAAAATGTATTTATCCAAGAATTTTTTTTGACTATAATAATGATATTTAATGTCTTACCTAACGTTTTTATAACAAAACCTAATCATATTTTTAATAATAAAAAAATTAAAATCATTAAATATAACTAATAAACATATAGTTTATGAGAATCTTATTTTTCAGGAATTTAGATTCTAATTTCTCTTGAAACCATAATTTGATTTCTCTAGAAATCAGTCTCAGAATTACCCTGAAATCAAATGCATATTTCTCTTAAATTTTGAATCAATATTCTTCTAAAACTAAACTGTTAATTATTTTGAATTCGGTCTCTTATTTCATCAGAAATTAGACAAAAAATTATATTAAAAATAGAATTTTATTTCTCATTAAATCAGTCTTTGATTTCTTCAAAAATTAGACTCCAAATTTTCCAAAAATGAAACTCAGATTTATTGTTAAATCAGACTCTGATTACCTTGAAAATCCATATCCTATTTTTACAAAAATTATACTATGATATCTTCTTAAACCAGACTATGAATTCATCAGAATTCAAACAATGAATTCCTGCCATATTAGCAACCAATTTTCTATTATTTTAGAATCCTATTTTTAATGTTTTTTGAATCTAATTTTCACCATCATAAGAATATTATTAAATTATTTTCATATAGATACCAAATTTTTTTATGTAACTTTCTATGGTACTGGATCTAATATGTGATAATGTTTCTGAAGATTAGTAATGTTTCTATTATCTAGTAATATATAATGATATCGTCAAAATTATTATAAATAAAATATTTCTTGATTGACATGTTTAATGATCCCTATGAAATTTAAGGAAAAATATGACCATTGGTGGAGAATAAAACCATTAGAGATTTTTCCATCAATTACCCTTCCATTTTAACTAGCTCAATTCTAAGGTTTTTCTTGTTGACCTCCTAAATGAAGTGATAATCTATAAGTGCTCCGCACAGATCTGCATTGTGTGTATATTGTGACCAACATGTACTGGTAGTGAAAATATAGTTCAAATATACGTGTGCTAATTCAGATTGTTCTATTATCAATACAGTGATTTCAAGGATATTACGATATATGTGTTGATCACCTGGTTAATCGAGGGATTCTTGAGAGACCAATATAGATATTAATCATCATATATTGGGCTTGACCTGCTATGGGTAGGGCTGGGTTTCATGAATGTATAAACCAAGCGACCTTTATCCGTGTTTGTTTTATGGCCATTATCTTTTGGTTAAAATATTTATTTTTACATTTCCAATTTTGTTTCATGTTTTATTTCTTATAAATATTGTATAATATGGAATGTGAATCATTCATTCACTTTCTTATACTTATACATTCTTTGATTTAGATAAGATTCAATACCTTTTAAAGAAGAATTATTCTTTTTTAAGCTAGTCATTAGTTTCATTATTGGATCCATGAAAAGTTAGTTTCATTACTAAGATCAAAATTTTTCTATTGAATTCATCTTATTTACGTTTAACAAATAGTAATTTTATTAAGGACAATAATGAAATTTTATAAACCCACCATCCACCCCTTTTAACAGATCTATGTACATATACATTTCAATCCTACACTATTTTCTTCCGGGAAATCATTAGAATATTTGAAAAACTATTCTTCTACATGATTTGAGGTAGAGGGTTTTAAAACTCATCATCGTTTATTTACCGAATATTATTGTTCAAAAAATGATTTTAATGAATTTTGGAGTGTGATTTCAGAAAATTGCTTGAAACTAATAACAGTATCTATTTCTAACATTGATTTTTCAGATTTCAAATGGTATTTGGGAAGTCAATTTTAATCGATAAGGGTGAATATAAATCATTATTGATCTTCTACCTATGAACCTGTAACATTATTGGGCCTAATTTTAATATTTCATGAAATCACATTAGTAGCTTCTTGTGAGAATGAATGAATACAATCATTTATTTGTAAGAGTGATACTTAGTTAGTACTATTATATAATAAGATATATCCTTTTGAGAATCACACATAATGTGAACAAGGAATCAATCGAATTCTTAATAAGTTTAGTGATAGAATATCACAATTTATACTAATAGAATAGAATATGAATGACATTTTGAAATTCATTTTAATTGAAAATTCGATATTTATACAAGATTCATGAATATTGAAAAGTCAGCAGGTAGATATTATTTAAATATGTTATATATTCTTAATATTGGGATAAATAACTTTTCCTGTATGTTCATGCATCACCAAAACCTGAAACCATTCTTAATTAATAACCATTCACCATTTTGTAGAAGTGTTGTTTAAAACAGTTCCATATTCCAAAATTAATCATGTATTTGTAGAATTACTATAATAAATCATCATATATTTTTTAAAAATTAGTGCTTCATATATATATTGTATTATATTCTTATCTCTACTATCGGAACTCATGTATTAGATGTTTACCTAGTGAATTATATCATTAATTTTTTATTCTATTAAAAATGAATATCATTTAATAATTTTAATTATTATTTATTTTTGATATAAAAAACTGGGGATAATATTAGGTAAAAACTACACTCTCAATTTTTGAAGTGTATAATTAATTCTATTCAAAATAGTACTATAAATGAGAACTAATTCTGTTAAAAAATAATACATTTTCAATTTAACAAGTATTTTTTAAATTATTAATTCCTTAGTAGTTGAAAAATTCTAATTTTATTTTAAATTATTATATGGGTTTTGAGAGCATCCTAACCAGGTAGATTTTTTGGAATGTATTGTCACAAAAATTCTCAATAAATCATATATATTTTGATATAGACAAATATACATGTTTGATTTACAAATGATATTACATTTTGTTTATTTTAGGGAATTATTATTAATTTAAATATAGATTATGGAATTATTATCATGTTATTTACCCCCATGTAATAAAATTTAATGTTTTTGGAATGAATTTGATCATTTTTTGGATACATTGTTCATACCCTATGCTTGTACGTGTAATGTAAGTGATGAACCCTACACTCAGAACAATGCATTTAGATCATGAACCCCATATTTTTATTCAATTTTATGCTATAATAATTAATATATGGATTCTAATCACTATGTTTCTTTTCATCATTATTTTCTATCCATATGAATATATTTTTTAGAAAACATACTCTTGAAAAATGAACATTACCTTTGTTAAAGAGAGGGATGTATGTTGATGTATGCCTATATATGTTTGGAACACTACATTTTAGAAACATTACTAGAGATCATCTACCATAATTATTTGATCAACCATATGTTGTCAACCTAATGTTTTCAAGCATTTTTTCATATAATTAATTCTATATAGATTAACTCTACCTTTTGTATTTTGTAATTTTATGAAGGAACCTTAATTTTGACAATTCAATAATTAAGATTTAAATATGCGGTTTTATAAATTAATTTTTCAACAATGTTGAGAGATGTATTGGTCAATTGAAATCTTTTCTACGAATATTTCAAAGGATCATTATGATTTACTCAATGATCCAATTCAACAGATAAAAACACTAATAATTATAAAAAATGTTACAAATTTCTTATGAAATTATATTTTAGAATATCAATGTGCTATTAGGCTATATTATTGGATATACTAAATCTAAAGAGAGATAAATATATAAATAAAGTATTCTAAAAAATGTGAATATTTTGAGATTTGATAAAAAATACATCTATATATCCTTGATATATAGATATTATATAATGACATAATGACTCTACGATTTATGGAAGAGTATAAACATTAAATGTTCTGCATATCTCTACCTCGTACGTATGTTTGATTATTACTTCTATTTGTTTATATTCAAATAGAAGATCATTTATAACCTGTGTTTCATTTGGAGTTATTATTTATTGAGGACACTCATTTAAAATGATTAATATCCATATAATATATGTTTTTTCTCCAATTGTGAAGTACAACATGATCTATAATTAAGTCAATCTCTTTTAAAAAATTTAGTTTTAAATTTTTCATTTTCATTTGTGGTTTTTTTATCAGAATCATTAACTATGATATATATAATTAGTTATTTTAAAAGAACTATAATTCTATGTCTAGACTTAGTAAACCAGTTTCAAATTCATCCCATATGTTTTTAATTTGATTGTCCTGGGATAAGATGACCATTATAGTGAAATTCTTTAGTCTTGTTTATAGATCATTAGTGGAGTGGAAATTGAGATTATTATTTCACGAACCACAATAAAATTATTTGTTCATTCTTCATTTTTATCATCTAATGATACATATTAAAAAAAGAACTTTGCATAACTCTATAAATAAAAAGGATATTTAAAATCCATAATCTATCTATATTACAAAATAGAAACAGTTAACCCCCTCTTATACTATCTTTGTATTATTTCACAACAACAATTTCACACAAGATATTTAGATGTAAACTAGAAGTAATTACTCTATCACTATTTTAATTTATTGTCATAATGTTGAGGATATTTCCAACTAAAAAGAAAATATTAATGGAATTAATATATATTATCAATGTTTCATATATTAATATATTTTTATTATGTCTGTGATGTTATATTGTGTAATATTTCCACTAAATTGAAAATTGATGAATCTTTAACACAACCCCTTATCATAGGAGAAACATGATCTTTGGAAGAGAGATAGAGGAATAAATCTTGATTTTTTTGTCTAGGTTATAAGGAATTTTATTTGGAATTAGTTATCTACAACCAATTATTTTTTACATAATATTAACAGTTATATTCAAATATTTGAATATTGATATTATCTTATCACTTATTGATTATTATTCAGCGTCATTTTAATGTAATTATTTCCTAGGGTATTATCCTCTTTAAAATAGTTTGTAGTTGTTCCATGATACTGAGAGAACATTGAGATGTTATGATGATAATTAATAAATATATTTTTTCAAAATGTGAGGATTAATAACTATAATGGGGAACATTGTTTTTCTAATTTTAATTGAATGTGCTCATATAAGTACAAGGATTCATCTTATGAAGTGCTAAGATAGTTATATAAATTGTTGATGATTTTGAGGATAAACATTCTGATGGGAATTATTCATGTTTACCTTTCACCATATTTTCTGATTTGTGAGAATATTTAATGATATGTAAACATTATGTTTATTATTAATTCATCTGTTCCCTCATTTACATAGATGTATTTACAAAACCTGTGATGCACTATATTAATTAAATGTGGGATATATTGGGTTCATCATAATCAGTATGTTTTTAATGAATATGTCAAATAAGTATTTGTCCCTTGAATTTATAGATGTTTATATATTAACCCATTGACATGAATGTTACTATCAAAATAAATTATAATTTCATAGTGATGTAAATTATGTAATTTTGGAAAATCATGGGAATCTATATCAAGTATTAATTTTGAGTAAATATATATACAACCTACTTGTTGAGATATCAACATTATAGGATTATATTATATAATCCATATTCAGATGTGGTAGCAATTTTTAAAAAATTATCTTTTTCTAATTTTGTATATTAACACATTTATCATTCGAAATTTTGATCTTTGGTCAGGACTACCTAATTCCAGTGAGAAATAATCCTAGGGGGTCACAAACTATGTGTTTCCTTATAAAATAATTATATTATATTTGAATATATTTTTATTAAAAAAATTCACATGTCTACGGAATAATTATAATCTGTCTTAATTGATTGCATAAATTAAATGAAGTTGAATTTTCCAAGATATTATTTAATTATGTGGATATATATTTATTATTTATTCAATTTATTAATATATAATAATATATTTGTAGATATATTAAATAAATAATGATGATAGAATGTGGAAGAAGTCATGGTTATGAAATAAATATTAATTTTCTATAATATGAAATTAAAAATATCAATGTGCCAGTTAGTTTACATCATGTGAAAATTATATTATAATTATAATTACATGGAAAATGGTAATTTAATGGTTTAATATAATATTAATATCCAATTTGAAATTAAATAATGTTTTACCCCAACAAAAAACTATATCAATAGACATTTATGTCTATTATGTTGGGGTTAATCAGATCTGAGAATTGTTGTTCAAAAAAAAATCCAGAGCTCTCTCACTGATAATGGAAAATTTCCCAATAGATTCTTCTCATAATCCTAAGAGATATTTCTCCATCATTTATCTTCCCAATAATGAGATTTGATGGATGATTCATCAATCCCAATAGAATCATTACATAGATAAAGGTGGAACACTATCCAATGTGGTAGTACCTGACAATCCATTTATTCTATATCTAGATCAAAGGATCATGTGTGAATAAACTCTAGAGGAATTCTACCAAAGGATCATCTAAGAAAAAATTTCAAATTATCCATTAAATTCAACAACTAATGATCCAATACCATACATGATAATCAGTTTTGTCACACCCTGATCATTCATTTTTAATACGTAACAAATATTTTATGATTACAGTTTTTTAATTTTACCATTTTTTTTAACATTGCAACTATTTTTTACCAATGTACTTATATTGTATTTTAAAAATAATGTAACCCATATTAGAAATAAATTTATAAGAAAAAATTTGGCTCCATATAATCTATATTGAATTCTATATTATTTACTCCTAACTTTTAAATTTACACAATTAATATATAGAAAAACAAATTTACAGAAATTTTATTTTGACCATTAAATTTTTTAAATATTTTCATATTGATTAAAAATTCAATTTCTATTTTTATATTTATAAATATTTTTAATAATTATATTATATTCATTTTTATTGATTTATTAATGCATAAAAATTACACAATGTTGTGTACCATTTTATATAACTTGAACCAAAAAATTACAAATATAAAATCCATTTTAATAAATAATATTTATAATTGTAAGGAAAATTATATTATGTGTTAGAAATTTTTATTCATAAATACCATTATTTTAAAAAAAATCCATGCATAAAAAACCATTGATTAAATATAAATTATAATATCATTTTTCTGTTATTTTCACTTCTTATTGATGCCTTTTAATTTTAATACAACAACATATTAGTCATATTATTTTATTAATGTATTAGGATGTTCATTAGTTGTGTTTTGAGTGTAAGACTATATGTTCATTATTATTTAGAAGATAATATTTTAATAAAATCATTGATCATTACATGAATAGTATAGATTTCAATTTCACTAACTCTGTCTATTTGATATTAGATATCAGTTTTGGATCACATATTTATACAAACCAATGAATAATTAAATACTAAAGTTACATGATGAATGTGGATGTAGACATTCATTACAGTAATTTTGATTGAGCTATTATGTTGGTGGTGGTAATATTTGATCTAATATTTCAAATTGGATTAATCCAAGAATAAAAAAAATTATTATGTGATCACAATAAGGTTAAATTTTATTTCAATATCTTTCTTCGACAAGAATGTATTTTCATTCACTTTTATGAACATGAGTTATTATCTATATAGGGATGATAAATATTATCGATTTTGGTAAATGATAAAGTATATATACATCCATGATATATATATTATTATTTATAACATTAATAATATAATGTTTAGGGTTACTTAAAATCCCACCTACATTTGGCATTGGGGGGCGTTAAACATATAAATGAGAAATTTATTTAAAGTCTCAATATTTGGATTTTTTGACACATAATGATATGAATAATTATATATATGAGATTCGTTTTTATTACAAGTGATTACTCGGGAATGTTTTGGGTGAAATGACTGAAGGGTAAAGGGAATGTTTTATGTCACACATAATGATTTTGGGGGAACAATTAATACATTAAAAAGTGATGTTCTTGGGTACATTAATTCCCCACTGATCTCATCAGTCAGTATGGTTTTGTTAATCTATGTAAAAATACAACGAACCATCTAAATATTTCTAATTTAAATAGAAAAATGTATAGAATCAATATGGAATAGCTATTAAGATTCTCAGTCATAATGGGGTGGTGGATACATAAGCCAAGATTTCACTGAGTATATGATAGTTTGTCAAATTTTATTAGAAATCATTCATAAAAAAACAATAAAATGGAAGTTTTTAACTATATGTATGAATTGTGACATATTGTACATGGGTTGATAAATCATGAGTTTAAGTTTCAATGTTTTTATATTCTAGGGTAATTATCTTGAGACATGTATATTCGTACATAATTTCGTTCCATCTAAAGCATTCATAAAGAATCCACATGTGTTATACAATTAGAAACATACAAGTTTATGTATTAAAATGATTTAAAGTTGTGAATAAAACATAATCTGATTGAATCCAAACATAATTATCCCTAAATATGTAAAATTAATATTTACTATTTAACCAAAAAATACAATGGGCTACATTTTCTATAAAACTAATGATCATAAATTGTTTGTGTCCCAAAATGATGATTCCCTTAAGATGAAACATATAATTAATTTTGTTAGTGGGATTAATATTAAACATATAAATGTTAAATTTAAATAAACATGAAGTGATAATGAGTTATTATTTGGTCTTGTTCTAAAATGATTTGAGGAAGAAAAATAAAAAACATATTTTCATGAAACATGACGGTTTTTGTATGATTCTTTATGGAACTGATAGATAATGTTTTTTCAACCATATGGACTACCTGAACAAACCAACATAAGGTTATAACATGTATTTAAATATGAATAATTGTAATTATATTAATCCAACCAATTTTCCCACTAAATAATTAGTTGTCCCACATTAGTTTTTTCCCGCCATAATGTGGGAAATCTATACCATGGTTCTATAAAACCATGGGTATAGTTCTTAAAAAATCCTAATACCCACATCTTTGAGTAACCGTGGGTATAGGTATTCTGAAAAAAACCCTATAACCTTGTTTAAACAATACACTGGATTTATATTTTGAAAAAAAAACAGTTATGCACATGGTTTTTCAATACAGTTGGGATATGATAATTTTCAAATAGTCATTCCCTTACAGATTTTGTAAATTATGAAAAATACACCACATGAAAAATGTGTCATACAATTAAGTTTTAAATATATAAAATTAAATTATATTACAAAAATAATACTTTTATGGGCAGTACAGACACCACACAAAAGGAAGTAGTCGAAAATATACAATTATTCTGAGGGGAATAAAATGTGCGATGAAAACACCTTACCTCAGGTCTGACTAGTCTTATATCTTCCATGATCTTACTAAATAAAAAACATAATTTAATTTAAACATGATTAAAAATATATTTCTAGTTTATTATTCCTTTTATATACCTTATTACCTTACAATAATAATTAGTTAATTATTTGAATTCATATCAAATATTTTTTCAATGTTCTGAACTAGATTAAAAAATGAACTTTTTATAATTAAAAATTGCCCATGTGGTCAAAATTATATTATATATAGAATGATATTAATTATTTAGATATCATATATATCATATATATCCTTTATATATGTATTTTAAATTTTCTATATCATTTGGATATATGTAAATGAAATGCATCATTCAAGGAGACGGTAATCCATACGCACGCAAGAACAATACAATAACATAATTTTTAACGGAATGAAAAACAAATGATACATAGTTATATTATTATTCTAGTATAATATCATATTTTATATACTTTACATAATTTTATTAAAACCATCATTTATATGTTCTATTTATGGTATGGATGAGCCATGCCACTTTGAGGGGGTGGTAGTCTACACTTCATCAAATGAAATTATCATATTTACCCATTATGGTAACCGTAAGGGTATGTTATGAATGTAAAATACATAACCATATAAATAATATAAAATATATATATATCACATATAAATATAGTGTCATTATAATGTCAACTGGGAGGGGTAGTAATATATAATTGAACAAGAATCGTTTTGTGATGTAATAGTTCATCGTCCACAATAATAGTATGTTTGTTTCCATTATGTGGAGGTGTGTAGAAGGGTTGTTTAAATCATAAAAATAAAAAAACCCCTATTATATTGAGTATATTGTATTTTTTATGTAATAAATGATAAAAAAATATATAGAGAAGATGTATTATAAAAAAATAACTTCAGAGTAAATGTTAAGTTTAAATCGGGTAACTTTTTTATGATTTGATCCTAAGGGCTCTGTTGAATTTAATTATTCCTAGGTAAATACTTATAGTTAGATGAGATGGATATAGGGAGTATATTTGGGATGAGTTTGGATGATACATGAGGCTTGAGATGTGTGAGTATTGGGTTATAGATGTTGTCCTTTTATAAGAGGGAGGAGGGGCACTTTTGGAATGTTTGAAAATATTATTTTTTTATTAACATAATTTCGGTTTTCAAATGGTCAAAAACACCTTAAATTATATGTTATGGTGATTATTTCTTGAAATAAGTTCATAAAATAGGTTTTTGACAAGTCTATTATAGACAATTTACCTTATAGTTTTTCATTAACCCTTTGTTATATAATTTACCATTTTACATGTATTCTTGTATATTTATACTATATAGTTAATATGGTTACAATAAAACACGAAATGAACCAAAATGGAAAATTAATGACATTTGTAACATCATATATTTCATTTTGACGAAAAATATTTTTTAGGACTATTTTATCATTTAATAAAATATTGATTTATATAAATACTAATTTATGTCAATTTTTATACTATTCATATAATGATTTTTTATATAAATCAAAAAAATATTATCCTTTTGAAACAATTTCATTAATTTAATGATTAAAATTCTTACTTGAATATAAATTTCATGAATGACATAAAATATTCAAAATAAATTTATTTTAATATTTATAATCACATTTATTTAAAACATTCATCAATGAGGTATTCATTACATTATGATTATTTCATAAATAATTTTTTTGATGTCTAAAAATCATAAATAACATAACTAGATGTATGAAATATTATTATATTTATAATGACTAATTATAATCAAATATATAAATTATATAATCCCACAATAAACTTCTTTTAGCAAAACTACACATGTTGATGATATATTTATTTTTACAGTAAATCAAAAGTTATTAATGAAATTATCTTATCCATATAGAATTTAAAGGAAACAATGTCTCACCAAAGAATTATATTGGTCTTCCATGACTCATCCAATATGCTCAAGACATGTGTTAAGGTAATTTTATATTATTATAATATTATTTTTACCTTGAGTTGTCCTATTAATTATTAACCACAATAAATAAATATAAAAATTTACAATTCCCCAAAATTACTTTTATCATATTGAACAATATTTTACTTAATGATGACATCCATGTATGTAAAATTTTATAAATTCAATTCACAGAAGTAGTAAAATATCATTTAAATGAAAACGTCTTTTTTAACTACTGGGAAATTTTTTATTATTCATAAAAAAATGATCATTTTCAAAAAAATTACCACAAAATCACCATACATATTTTTGATATTCCGAATAAAAAATTGATGTATATATTAAAAAATTAAAAATATTGAAGTTTCATTAATTAATTTAAAATTAATTATCATTGTAAAAAATAGATGTTTGTTTTTATGATATACAAACTACAAAAAGGTTAACATCTATTAATGTCCAATTTCAAAGTGAAATTATATGTAGTGACCAAATTTTGATTAAATTTTAAAAATATAACCCATTAACACCTTAGAAATATTTAAAAGCGTAATCCAAGCATATAAATTAATCAGATGAAAAGACAGTGTATACACAAAATGCTTTATTTTTCACCATTCATTAAATAAATTACATTATCCGAAAAATACCAAAAATTTACCCAAAGTAAAATTATATATCCAAATTCTAGAGAAGAAGTTTATTTTATAAAATGAAATATATAAAATAGATGTAAAGTATAATTATAAGGTGTTCTCCATCAAAATGTGGTAAAACTACCATTTAAATATATTAGAGGATTTTTTTCTTATAATTAGATTCATTCTCATATTAAGCCTCTAATATTTTTTTAGATAAATGTAAATAAAACATAACAAGCATGCTTAATTTAAATACAGATAGATATTTTCATTCCCACTAATACAATGGATAGGTGATCACAACACTTTAAAATAATATAATAAAATTATTTTTCAGTATGACATAACCTTTTGTGCAACATGCGATTTTATAGAAACCAATTATTGAATGTCATCTATGCCATTGAAAATAGAATTCCATTTAAAGTAAAATTAATATTTATTTAACAAATTTCAATAAATATGAAAATGTCATATCCTTAATTAACCTTGGATGTTATAGTTGTTCTCCTCATAATTCGAAAACATTTATTTCAACACTCAAGAAAATAGATCTCACATGACTCTTAGACAGTGTCTCAGATTATATCATCAATGGGAATCATTAAATCCTCCAAATAATAATTATTATAAAGTTTCTATCTGAAAATTTTAAATATAATTATTATTATTTTACATACCAACCAATGATCAACAATACGGTGCAGAACATCTATGGAAATATGATCCCATGTTATCCACACCCCACAAAAATTATTCCAAAATATAGAACAACACTATCCAAATTCTATATGTGTAGAGATATGTAAAGATAATACATAATCAACGATTTAGTATATAAACAAATTAATAAAATATAAGGAAAACTAATTAGAAAAACAATTACACATACCTCCTCATGTGTGGATCAATATCAGGACGTGAACATCGCTCACAGAGAGGGTTATGTTCGTCATTTAATCTCTAATAGTTTTAGGGTCAGATGATTCAATGTCATTATAATTTCTAGGCAGAATAAACTTTTTTAACTTAAGAAACATGTCCGGGAACTGTTCGATGGCCATATGAAACATGCAATTACTATATATAGCGAATAGTTTAAAACAAATACTATATATATATATATTATATGATTATAAATAACATTTAACTACCTCTAATTTTATCTCCATCCACATATTTATATCTTAGAGTGTCAATATATTTATATTCCTCCACATTATCATCAATTTCTAAAGGTCTGTTAGCTTTATCATCATATTTTATTTCAAATTTATTTGTTATATCAATACCATCTCCATAACCATCAAACCCTAACTAAAGGGTTTCATCATTGATATTTTCTCCACTAATAGAAAATAGTTGATTTGGAGTAGTCTCAAAAGATTTTAAATTTCATATATATTTGACAATCCACATTACCATTAAATAAACTAATTGTCTTGAGATTTCATTTTTATTACTCTCCATCAATCACTTATTTCTCTTATTGCATCATAATAAGGTTCATAATAAATTTCAGGTTCCTGATGATCCAATAAAAATGGTCCTTTTATTTTAAGAATAATTTTATATTTAAAATTAATGATTTCATTTCATATATGAATATGTAATCCTCTCTTAGTAACTAAACAATGATATTTAAACATCATTATGTAATTTTTTCCTATAAAAATAGTTCAATTCTTCAATCAAATAGGATATAAAAGTAAATATATATTTCTCTTTGATGACATATTTTTAAGAAATCCCCATTATTAATTGTTTTTTGTCGGCCTAATATTGTCATGTTTGAAATCAAAGACCATTCACCCCTAATGTGTTATAAGATTTTACCATTTCTATTGGTGGGATACATAATACACACAATGAATTGTAATTTATATTGTCATGTTGAGATACCTAACAACATGAAGAAAATTTATCAATATAATAAATAAAATATTTATTTTATATGTTAAATGAAGAACTATTTATATTACCAGATTCCTAAACAAGTAGAAAAAATAATTTTTCTGATGTTCTTCAAGAGTACATGTTGTAATTTTTGGAATCTATTTATTTATATCATTATGATATTATATAATAATAATATAATAATATAATATTAATTTTTTTAAAATTATAATATATCTCAAGGGATCACTCACAATACATATGGTTTCATTTCATAAAGGATCAACAGAACATATGTTTGATCTCTGTAATTTTAATCATCTAAAATCCATCATTCTTGAACTACAACAAAGAAAATATAATGCTAATTGAAAACTGATAATTTATTTTTCATTTAATCATCAACATTTACACTGTTAATAACTACGAAATTTTGTTTTTAGTGGAATTATTTATGGAAATAACTATATTACAGAAAATAATTTTCCACCTATAAATATTCTCCATTAATTCATCCTTCAATCAATGCTTTTTTACATACCTTATTATTCAATTTATTCATGTATCTATTAAATTGGTATATCACTAGAAAATACCCCTTCCAAAAATTCTTCTTGTGGAAAATGTACTATCAATAATTCTATTGAATAAATGAATGAATGTGGGAATATTCATTATAATATATATAAAAATAATACAACCTCTTCTAACATTCTACTTAGTTCACCACAATCTACTTTCACATAAAAAATAGTCTCAGAAAAATACGTCATTTTTATTAGAGAAACCCAAAGGAAAAAATTCAACATAAATAAAAATCCAATTGGTAGATTTATTTACATTATAACATGAGATTAAAAAATAATATTATAATATGAATATTTCTCAAACATCATGCCAAATTTGAAACATAACCTTCGAAAATATTGAAATCTACAGTCCACTAACCAAATAATAATAAATTTATTTTCAAACAACATATATGCCACTATTGGATTTGTTAACATATGTGATATAACATTTTCAAATAGTTCAACTTCTAGTGGTTTTTAAATTTGGGAATGATCTAATCATGCCATAACATTTCATTTTTTCCTACATGGTGTGTCTTAAAATATAAAAATATGAAATCAATTCATTTATTCTTAAAATGAAAGACATTAAATATTTTATTTCCCAACAATGTATATAAATTGGATAATCCAAAAGAATTATTAGTTTTATTAAATTTTTTTCTTTCCAAAATCCACAATTTTATTTGATTTATAGTCTGTCAAAATTTATTTTGAGGTAATAACGAGATAATAGATTTTTACTCCATACATGATATAATTTTTGGTGTTCCATGTATTTCTATTGTTCTATTTCTATAATTATATTTATTACATTAAAAATGATAATCATTTTCAATAAATATGTGATTATAGTAAGCAATATATATATTACTTTCATTAAAAAACATAAATTCTTGGTTATCTCATATAAAGTAAGGACAGGATTATGGACCGTATGTACACCAACCAGATAACATTCCTTATACTGGTATGTCTCTAATTGTCCACATCCACGTACCTTTTATTAGGATTTTTTTTTCAATAACATAATGTGTAGTGACATCATTACTATATAATAAAATTAACTAATCAACCAATGGTATAGAAAATTTTCAATAATTTTTTATCTGCACTTAAATTAATATTTCCGGAAAGATATATGTCTCATTCGACAACATACAAGTTTTTAAATTGCTAGGAGTTATGAATATGGAAGAAAAATAATATTGACTACTGTACGAAACAAATGGATATAAATTGGTATTAGAATGAACCAATCTAACTATTCTGCATTCTAAAGAAAAATCCAGGTGTACTAGGTAAAAATTTATTCATGAATCATAATAATAGATAAGATTTTTTTTTTTGAAATATTGGTCTTGTGTCATGACTTCAATTATGTTTTGTTATGAGACATAAATAAACCGTATAATTATAGAGTAATAATGAAATAACTCAATTTTTTTATATGGATCAATCCATAAATCCATATCAGAGACTCTTTTTACATCAGTTTTCCATTAATATGACAACTAACGAATTAATCATTTTTAAAATAATATAAGATGAAATGAAATTAATATGTATTTATCTTTTGATAACCAAGAAAAATATTATGACCCATCCACATTCTAAAATAGGATATTTTAGGCAACACATTTAATTCATGTTATAATAGAATTTGGCAATATTATTGGCCATTAGTTGATGTAATAGCCCTAAATTTTTTAATCACATAAAATTTTTATACCTTACAACCAAGAAAAATGGTATCCCCAAAATACTTCAACAACTCATAAATTTTCTATGATACAAAAACACGAGTAAAATAAATATAATAAAAAGATTCATTTTGTCGAAAAGAAGAACCTGGAAGGCCATGTACTAAATTTTCAAATAGTGATTGATATAGACAAAACTTATTACATTATACTTCAAATAATTATTCACCAAGTTGATACTAATAACCATTATATTATAAAAAACCATTATATAATAGATTACAACAAAAAAACTTAAAATCAGATAAACCTCACCATATCACATTTCTAATTTTCAGGATTAATTATCCCTTCTAAAAACAAATTCTAGTTTAGATTTAGCTGACGAACTAAAATCATCAACATCATCAATATATACAGGATTCATACTAGAATATATGGTTTCTGATGATGAATTATAAAACCACAATCATATATTAAATACTATAATCACATTCCTCATTCCATATTTATCTAAAAATATAATATCAATAAGTGTATTGAATATAATTTGATAGAAGAATAAGAATAAAAAATTGTTTAAATTTTAAAAATTTCCATTTTTGGGCATTTTTTCAATTTTATCTATTTTTCACTAATTGACAATAATTACCACTAATTGTTACTTATTTTAATTAAATTCCACTAATTTTACTAATTATTACAATGATACAATAATTATTAGTAATAAGGACTAATTATTACGAATTATTAATAATTATATCTAATCAATACTAATTTTTTATAATTTTTACTAATTTTGACTAATTTTTATTAATTTTAACAAATTATTTCTAATTATTGGAAATTATTAAAAAAAATTATTAATTATTACTAATTATTTTTAATTATTACTAATTACCACAAATAAAGTCTAATTATTAATAATTACCACTAATTAGTAATATTTTTAACAAATTATTAGAAATTTCCACCATTGTTTACAAATTATTACAAATAAAGCCCAATTTTTACAATTTTTTTACTACGACATTTATCCCTATGATATAACAAATTAAAACTATTTAAAAATAAATTATTTCTATATTGAGTGAATTAACACTATTGTATACACATTACCACTTATTATTACAAATTATTTTGAATTTCCAATAGTTTTTACTAATCATTAATACTTGTTACAAATTACTAAAAATTATTACAATTTTTGAATAATAATCACTATATACAACCAATTATTACATATTATTACTAATTATTAATATTTATTTCTAGTTATTATTATATAATAGAAATTTATTATCAATCATTAATAATTATGTGTATTTACACCAAATTATTAATATTTGTTAATATTTATTACTAGTAGACACTAGATAAAACTAATTGTTACTAATTGTTACTAATTTTTTCTAATTATAAGTAATTATAAATAATAGTTAAATATTATTAATAATTATCATGAATAGTTACTAAATTTATAAGACTACATTACTAACATTGAGTTTTTCTTGTTGGTGAGATCAATTGTGAAATAAATTTTCAAAATTAATAAATTCTTAAGACTACATTACTTACGGTGATTTTGTCTTGATGTCACTTTTCGAACTATTCATAGTTGAAATGATCTAGAATAGAAAAATCTATAATAGATTAGCTAGTATGGATTGTATCCAGGAAAGCGAGGTGATTCATACACTTATGGTGGCTATCTGCGATATCTTTTAAGTGAATTTAATTAATTTTAGAACCAGTGGAATAGATATTTTACCCAAATGTTTAACTTTATTTTATATTTATCAGTGATTTTAAATCATTGTACCCATTTTTTCAACAATATTTCAATTCAACTACTGTACATAAAATATTTATAGTGTTCTATCCCTCCAATGCTTAATAATTAATATATAAAAAAGTCTAAGAAGTAAAAAATAGAAAATTCACTCGGTTGCTGACAATAGTGGTTCTTCCATGTTTTTTTAGAATATTAATTTCCAAATTTACCTTCTCCATGGGTTTCACCTTTCTTGCTCCATATACAATAGTTAGTAGGAATATTAATTTTTTTCATTTACTGGCATTAATGACAATTTATGTGAGATAATAGTAAAACATTTTATGACTTTTTTTTAAAATATTGACATGTATTATAAATAAATCCCTGTAAATACTTACATATAAACAACCTCTAAAAACAATGAGATCACAAAATTACCCATTACCATAGGTCTGATATCCTTCGTTTGTATCTGAAGCTACTATATAATGATTTAAATAATGTTATTGTCATTTTCTAGAATCATAATCATTTTAATGATATCATATATGACTATATTCTCATCCATTGTTTGTAACATTTTTTTGTCACTCGTTATTCAGATGTGAAAAGATTTATGTTCTTATGCATGTTTTATCTGATAAGTTCATGTTTTACTTCTTAGGTAATATTTATAAAATTTATATAATGTTGATATTATTAAATATATAATATTTATTCATTTTATTCATGTATATAATCATGCTTTAATTAAGATCATGTAGAATCAATCGTATCACATCATGGAGATGAAGGGTCGTACATACGCACATGAAACAATATCATTACAATAATTGATGAGTGGTATTTAAGTGAATGGTGTATAATATTTCATAATCATTATCATGTTATTATATTTACATACAATTTTTATTTCCATAATTATATCAATATAAGTATGGTGGTGGTGAAAAAAAAATACCCCACTGCGTAGAGACGGTAAGCCGTTTGTACGCACGTGTGGTGGTTTTGATTTTCCAAGGATGTGTAGAAGTAGTAATATGAATGTTTCATAATTATAAATACACATCATTATATGAGTGATACTAATATCCTTACATTAAAATTAAATAATTAATGTATTGTATGTAGAATAATAATGATGTTTGAACAAATTAGAAGAACAAATTACCTCTTCTATTACATGATTCCTATAAATTTGGATTTTTAGTAGTAGAGTTGGTCATTAAAGATGACCGGAACCTCAAAAAGGTAACTATGGATGTTGATATAGAAAATGCTTAGGGTTGGGAAGATCTTGAATTCTCAATGTGAAGTGAATAGTTGACTGATTTGGTTCTCCTTTGTAATTGAGGTGAGGGCACTTGTGGAAACTACATAATGAATAACTTTTAATAAAATCAAACCCTACTAAAAAATGATAATATAATACTTTATATGTTGGAATGTTATAAGGGTGTAATTTCACTGACAGATATATCATGGACATGTAATTTTCTCAATATAAACCTTATCTTTTAAATTATCACTTTTTTATTCTATTTAAATATTTAATAGCATAATAAATAATTCAATATTAAAACGGTGAAATATTTAATTATTTTAGGTAAAATATAAACTATATAAATAAATATCCACATTTTCTACAATTTAATAATTATTATATATATTTTATAAAAATTAATGGTTTTTATATATTTTAATAAAACATAGTTTTTATAATCAATAAATAGTATCAATTTTGACACTCTTTAGTTCATTGATTTGTAGAAATAATTATATAATAGGGTATCTTCTAAATTACAACCTTAGTATATTACTAGGTTGTCTATTTAGTCGATAAAATTCCTTATGCTTGTTAATTAGCCACAATAATATTTACATTAATATTGTTAATATCTTGTATTTGATATTTCACTTAAAAATATAATTACAACAATATTTTTTTAAAATTTTAAAATAGTATTATATATTGAATAAAAGATAAAAATAAGTACTATGATGAAGTAAAATATAATAGATTTTTGAAAAAAACTTGTAGTATAATTTATCATCTTAAAATTTTAATATTTAAAATGATATATTTATTAAAAGAAGAAGGTGACAATTTCAACAAAAAAAATATAAGTGTAATAATCACTTATATGAGGCTCCAAAAGGTTCATAACATGGACCGTGGATGATTATGGTAGAGGTATAATCCAAAATTATGATATTGCAAAAAAATTGGACCTCCTAATGGGTATATTTATATTAATGTTATATATATTATTGATTTTTCATCAATAAATGAATTTCAACATCATTAATGTATAAGTTGTTAAGGATAGTATTATTGTCTTAAAAATAAAAATAAATTACTATGGAAAAGTTAAATAGTATTGATTTCATTTATTTATTTATAATATAATTTTACTTTTATATATATTTATATAAAATTGACATACTAGTTAATATTTTAGTTAGACATATAAAACTTTTTCTAAAATAAAATAAATTAAATGTCTTTAACCCATCCAAGAGTATTCAAATGGATAATGTTTTGAAAAAAGTATTATTTTGGTCGAAACATCCTCATAAGATGATATTAATCCATGTGTTATTGTAATTTTTTAATAGTATTCATACCCTTAATGACCTGGATTTCCCTTTTTTCGTAATAATAAAAATTACAAATGTTAATATTCATAATGACCAGAAATAAAATAACTATATTTAAATAGTTAAGATCAACAGATTCAAAATATGGATTTTAATAAAAAACATTAATAACATAGATGTTTTTATAATAAATATTACTTAAATCCTATTATCAAAAATAAGGAATGGTTTTAAAAAACAAAACATTTTAATGGAATGAAATGTTTTTAAATATACATTGAATGTAAAATTAATTCTAATTAAATACATTATATAGAATTATAAAATTTGTTATATTTTTTCTTTAAAAAAATTTGATATAACAATTTAAACATATAAATTATTTTTATGAAAATTGTTATGTTCACAAAAAAAAATTAGTGTATTTTTTCTATTCATCCAAACATGACAGTTATCCGAAAAATATAAAAATATCATTCGATGTTAATTTTTATATCCCTCATAAAAATACCATATTTATGATTGTCAAATATAAAATATTGATGTGTAAAAAAATTATAAGTGTTTCTCCATTGAATGGTGTAAAAATACCCTTCAAAATTGGTATTTATTAATATAATAGGTTTTATTCCAAACATATCACTATAATAACCATTTGATAAATATAAAAAATATTTTTTTAATTATATAATATATATATCCCATTATTTACATTTCATATATTAATTCACTCAAAAAAATATGTAATTGATTTATATTTTTCATAATTAATTGATATCCCTTGAATTCACAATGCATTTTAATACGTTGGTTATACTTAATCTTATAGTCCTAATGGCTTTGCCGTATAGGTAATTTAATAATAAGGGCATCTCAAATTTCATTTAATGTAATAATTCTTTGAAATGGATGATATTTATTAATTAAAATTTCTTAGATAAAATATTTCATAAAAATATATGAGTATTATATTATACCCCCTAAAACTGAATTTATCCCACAAAACATTCCCATGTAATCAATCATATGGTTTTATCCTTCTTTCATCATATAATCATGTTCCCACTTATCTTACTCAAATTTGTGGTTCCAAAAAAATGATTAACCATGTGAGGGGTCTTGTTTTGTAGAACATTTTCGCTATGATCCAAAATCCTTATAAGTTGTTCTTTATATGAATAATATTTCTCCAGCAGTACAACATCTTAGTTTAGTAGATTGTAAGGATCAGCTATCAAAATTATTAGTAGAGATACATGGACCACGTCATGAACTTGAGAGAGATTAGGTGGAAGTGACCATCTTTAATCAACATTCCCAACATGATCCGAAATTTTAAAAGGACCTATATACATAGGCATCAGCATCCCCTTAATTCCAAATCATATTACACTCTTCCAGGTTGATATTCATAGAATCACTTTATCACCAACATCAGACTCTACATCTTTTCGTAGGTTTCCATCATACATTTTGTTGAATTTTTGATACTCTAATGTGTTATTTAATATATCAGACATTTTCTCCCATTTTATAAACATAAAAAAGGTATTAATAGCTTTTCCCCCATCATCGTCCCAACAAGATTAAGTTCATCACTACTTTTTATAGGGTCTTCATAAGGATCAATATAAATCTAGTGTTAAATAAAAAAATGTATGAAAAATTGAACAATTCTAGGTTTTGATCTAATAAACATTTGAAATCAATAGATAATGATCTCCACATGTCTTCTAGAGATTGAAATTTCCAATAAGACTGGGTATATTTTTTAGGATAATATGTAATACATATTTAAGTCTTCCCTGGAACAATGAAGTAATCCTACGATACCAATCATATATAATGGTATGTGTTACTCCATGTAATCTTACCTCATCATTGAAACATATCATCTCGATTTGGTCAAGAGATTAATCCTATAAAATAATAATGAAGTGTGATGACTTTGAAAGGAAATCAATTATAACCGAGATAACATTATTTCCTATGGATGTTTTGGGAAGTCGTTCAACAATGTCCATAGTTATGTTTTCTCATTTTCATTTCCCTATTGATAATGGTTATGACATCCCCTTATACTTGTGTCTCTCAGCCTTAACTTTCAAACAAACCATGCATCGGGAGACATATTCGACGCCATCTATTTTCATTTTATCCCATCAAAAATACACTTTCACATCCTTGTACATCATTTTTCAAGCACTATGAATAGTGAATTGTAAAATATGAGCCTCATCCAATATAACCTTATATAATTCCTTAATGGGAGGAATGAAACCCCAATTCTCAAACCTTATTGTTTCATAAAATTCATGGTTTTATTCAAGAACATTTCTCATCTTCTTTTTTAGCTCGGCATCTTTCTTCTACCTCTCATGAATCACCTCTTGTATAGATTGTTGAAGATTCATTTTTGAAAGATAATATTTTTCCCCATCCATTAAAATTTCAATTTACATACTTTTCAAATAAATTAATATATGATCTTCATTGATCCTCGTCATTAATATATAAGCATGGTCTTATCATCTCAATTAACCTTCCGCCGTGATCTATTTCATGTGATTGTAATGTATTGAGTAGTCATAATATTTAATAAACTCTAAACATCTTATTAGGTTTATATTCAACTACATTTTGTGAAAATATAAATTAATATTTGAGGATTATTATAAATATTACACCAGTCACCATAATGATAATGCCTCAATATCGTTAAAAAAATATTACTACAGTTAAATCCACATAATGCATTGGGTAATGTTTCCCACATATTTTCAACTTACATGATGTAAAACAAATCAAAATTTAATTTTTCATGAGAACACATCCAAACCCATTATTTAAGTCGTAACTATATATAACAAACCATTCTGCGCTACAAGGATGTGTTAGCATAGGTACAAAAAATTAGATTATTTCTTTATATTTTAAAATTCACTTCACATTCCTCCATCCAAACAAACATAACTCATTTTTGTGTCAACATCGTGCGTGGATTAGAGAATCGTGAAAAATATTTCATAAGACATCGATAATATCCTTCCTAAACAAGTAATATTTGTATCTAAGTTATTTTTTGTTACTCATATAACATTGAACAACTTCTATTTTGATGGTTCCATAAATATCCATTCTATTGAGATTATTTTACTCAAAAAATAATCGTTATGGAGAAAAAATTTAAGAATTGTAATTTTTTCCCTAGGCTTATCATAACATAAGGTGATCAGTACAATTATCTAGTGGTATCAATGTCATTACTTGCCCATTGAATAGTCAATAATATTTTATCTAAAACTAACAAAAAACAAATCAAGATATTCTCTAAAATCTATATTCAATAGATCATAGAATATATTGGAGGTATTGGAAAGGAAACAAATCCTCAATATAAATTTATATTTTCTATACCACGTATGGAATGAATTATTTGGTATATAATCCTTTCAGACCAAAAATTGATGATATCTTAAAGGAAGATCAATCATAGATGATAATTATGTTTTGAGTAGATGGTCGGATAAGTAATCAATATGGGGAAGTCAATATTTTTTCATGATAGAGATATTGTTACATTCTCTATAATCTAATAGAGACTCATTGATCCATATTTATTTTTAGAAAATAGAGTTGGTGCAACACATATAGATGCAATAGGGATTATGAATCACTTTTGAAGATTTTTTTGGTATAGCTTCTTTAATTATGGTGACTCATTTTGTGCCACATTATATAGTGTCTAGAAAATATGAGTCGAACACGGTATAAGATCTATTAAGTACTCTATATCATGATTTTTTGGAAAACCATGAAATTCCTCCAGAGATACATCATCAAGAACCCATTAAATTTGTGTATTTTTAATCGCCAGTTTCTCCCCTACCATTTGAGATAAATAGAAATCATTTATAGGAATCAAGACCTATATTATGAAATAAATAACTACTATAAATTTATATTCATAATTGTATCAATAAATGACCATAGATTGATCTGGAATATGATATGTGACCTCCTGTCCTTGGAAATAGATTTGATATCTATATAGATAAAGTCGATCCAACCCAATAATCACCTGAAATTCCACTATAGGAAGGATCACAATATTTGAATGAAAAACATTACCAAAAAAATCAAGTGGTGAATAATTAAATACATTTGATGCGATTGTTGTTCCATTAGGAGTTGTCACAGCTAACTCAACATCTAAAAGATGATGTAATATGGAGATACCCTTAGAAAATTATTTACAAATAAATGAGTGGGTGGATCTAGAATCAAATAAAACATTGTCTTCTTTAGAGTGGATGATATTTGAAACATTCACCACTTAATTATTATACTCCACATCACTGATTGTAATTTCATATGAAATTACATTTTCTTTGGCCATTAGATTTTTTTGACATCTATAATCTTTAATAACCCACAGATGGGAATAATAACCAATTTCCTTTCACTTGTTTAATTTATGTATAGGAGTTGCATTCTGTGATAACTTATCTCCATTCACATCAGTAGAGTTATATTCCCAAAAATTTGGCATCAAACTACCCAATGACCTTGTTTTCCACACTTAAAACTTTAATTAGTACCTTTTTGACAATTTCATCCATGATTCATTGGACACTTTGAACCAAAGGTAAAATTCATCATCCACTCAGTTTAGTCATTTGACATTCCATTGAATTCATTATCTTTTCTAATCAGACCCATATAACTGGCGAGTTAATACAATATCCATCAGAATATTGAGAGGACATCGAACAATTTACACATACCAATCAATGTCTCTTGTGGATAATTCCCTTCTGAAAAATGGTTTTATGACACTAAATAATCAATCGATTTTACCCTTAGATTGTTTAATAATTATAGAAGTGTATATTAAATGTATTTTAAAATTTTATTCATAGGTACCAATTGATTCATCATCATTGTTCTTATGTTCATGGAACGCCTTACCCATATTTTTTTAATAATATAATTAATGTACTTATTGATAAATATGTTCATGAACACTTACCATTCTATTTAAACAATTTTATATATTTTCATCATATATGTGTGAAAAATCATCTATTGATTATTTCACTATACAAACAATAGAATAACAATATGACATTATAATCTTAAAAACATTTTAGAATAAAAAATTTCATTGAATTGGTACTAATCCATTATCCATCCACAAATTAAATTTATGTTTTGTTGAATGAAGGTGGATGATTCATCATAAAGGATTCAATAGAATAATGATCCCTCATTTTCATATTTGGATGTCCTCTATGAATCTTTGATTGAGAAAGATGTTTGTTCATAGTTACAAGATTTTCCATTCCATCACCTTTAACATTTGGATGTACATGAGTACAATCATTGCATTTCTCATTGCATTCAACACTATTGTGGTGTCTTCGTGTTCCAGCCATTGACTAAAACCAATAAGAATTGTGTGAGAAACAATAATATTATATGGAAATCCACTTAATCAAGAATAGAAATTCAATTAAGGACACTTTAATTGTTATCATAGGTTATTCATTGTCATTTCAAAAATAATAGAATTGTATCTGATACATAGACCTATCCTTAGGGTTCTTATTATGTTTGTCTCATCCATGTTTCCAAAGGATAACTATACCATTACACTAATACCAAATATAATAACCCTTCAATTAAATTCATTTATACCAAAACAAAATTTTAGAATTTTCATTACAATATAAAATAATTCCATGAAAAAAACTATATAGGTATAATTTCATTATAAATTGGGAAACATAAACAATCGATACATAAAACATCTATATTTTCATTTGATTATTTATTCATAACAATACTCTTTTTTACATATCTTACATAATACCTTTATTTATGACCAATGGAAGAGAATCATATTAATCTGTTAGTTTAAATGCTCAGTAAGGGTAAATAAGGAAAATATCACTCATATCATTATCATTAGAAAATGAAATTTTGTATTCTTATAATACATATGAAGTATCTCTATTTCATGTCATGGGATACCATATCACATGAATCTAAAGAAAAAATAACAAAATTCATAACATAATATAATATGTTTTATAGAATACACATAATATTATAAAATCATTTCATGTTAGAAAAGGATCATTTCCAAGACTATCATAGTAGACAAAGTCCATTACTAAACCATGTTTTCATTCATTTTTTCCCCATATTACTGAATCATATATACTTACAATTCCAGTCATGTCTATTTTATAATATATAAATCAATACCAAATGTATTATTGGGTGATACTGGAAGCACTATTCTCACAATGAAATCGTTTTTGTGTGTTAAAATAACATAATTGATTCATCATAGCACAACCCAAGGAACAAAACTGGGTTTTACAAACCTTATTCCATCATATTCCAAATAATATAAATGCATTTCATAATAATAATTACATTGGAAACAAAATCAAATAATATTAATAATAGGGATAAAAAAATTACCCTATTCGAATAATCTCTTCATATTTGGTAAATAATTTTTATAAAAAAATAGAAATATATTTTTGAGTAAAATATATTTTCTTCATCAAAAAAATTATCTTTTATCAAAATTCCAACCATTTTTAAAAGGGATGAATATATTTTAAAAAACGTGACATATTGTAAAGGTGGATTCTTTGAAAAAGGCATTATGGAAATGTATGAATCCATTCCAGCCATATTATTTAAAAAATCATTGTTCTTGAACATTTTCAAGAAAATTAAAAAATTTCTTCATATGGAAATTTAGTGAAATATCACTTCTAAATCGTGGATAAGAAAGTAAAAAATGCCTCCAAATGACTTTATACATCCAAAAGATAATAGTAAGATATTTTATGAAATAATTATAAGTAAAAATTTACATGGATGGTAAATAAATCACAGTAAATATATATGTAAAACCAATCTCAATAAATAAATAGATTTCAAAATTATATTATTGTTTGTAACATTACATTATCATTCAATTTTCGGATATTAACTACATTATGTTCATATGAATGTTTTGTTAGATAAGTTAATGTTCATAATCCTTGGGTATAGTTATATCATTTAAAGAAAATATTATGATAAAAAATATCAAATTTATTTATTACATTGATGTATATTATTATTTTTTAAAGGAGATCTTGTAAAATGGATCACATCGCATTATGGAGATGGCAGGTTGTACGTATGCACGAGTGACGATATCATGCCAATAATTGTTGAATGGTATTGAAGTGGATGGTTTATAATATTTAAAAATTAGTATTTTTTTATAATTATAATATATAGTTATTATTTTAATCATTATACCCATATAAGTAACGTTGGAGTGAAATTACATATTACACCATGATATGGTGACAGTAATCTGTATATATGCATTCGACGTGATTCCATTTTGCATAGGATAGATAGATGGTGGAATATGATTGATTCATACATATAATAAAATATCAATATATGATTGATATTGATGTTTTTACATTATTATGAAGCAACACATGAAGAGTAAACATAAGAAGAAATTTATTTGAAGGAATATGTAGAATGGTTTAACTCTTCATTGACATGATTCCTCTTAATCTCATCTTATAACTCTAGTTTTGGTCATTAAATATTAAATGAACATTTAAAATTTAAATAAAGAAGTTTAGAATGAAAAAGTGTAGGGGATGGATGAGTTTCATGGATAAAACTGATGTGAAGAGGTGTGGGAGGGGGTTTTCTTTTATAATACAGGTGGGGGGAACGTTGGAAAATATCATAAATAATTATTTATAATAAAATCAAACACAACCCATAAAAATACAAAATGTCCAGATTTTAAATATAAGATGAGATGTGGTTGTAATATCATTGAAAAATTAGTTTTGCACAACATTTTTTGTAAACTTTATCTTTATTTGATTAATTAATACTTATTTATTCTATTTAATTTTTAACTAGGGTAAAAAATAATTCAATATATAAAAGGTGAAATATTAACTTATTTGATATAAAATAGACCATAAATAAATAAATTAAAACAATTTATACCATAAAATTGTTATTGTATTTTGTTAAATTTTGTATAAATTTTGTTAATGAATAAAATAAAATACTATTTTGATAAACAATCAATAGAATCTATTTTGTCATTATTTAATTCATTGATTTTTAAAAATATTAATATAACAATGAAACAATAATTTTTTTAAATATATTCTTAGGAGTTGAAGATCATATTAAAATTAATTATACATGTCAGTTAGTCAAAATTGTATTTACATATATATTTTGAATACAATTTATTTGATATTTCTCTTAACAAAATAATTACTACAACAATTTTGAGTAATTATATAATATGAATATTTTTTGAATGAATATTAAAAATAAAATATTATGACAAAGATAAGTCTACTATATATAAGAAGAATACTAAAAGTAGAATTGAAATTCATGAAAATTTATAATTTAAAATGTTATACTTATTAAATTATGAAGGTGACCATTTCAACGTCACTCTAAATAAAATAAGATAAGTTTAATAATCCCCACTATAAGTCTCTAAGAGGTGCATAACATGACCCTTGGTTGATTATCAATGAGTTATACTCAATTAATAAGAGCTGTTAATTTTTTTGAATCTGTTAATGGGTATTAATATATTTTTTAATCTAAATTATTATTTTTTCATCAATTAATCAATTTATACATTATTATTTTGTATGTTGTTAAGGAAATTATTTGTGACTAACAATTATTCAAATAAATAAAAAACATAAAGAAGTACATTTTATCATTCATATGTGTATTTATAGTCACATTTATCATTTGTATATCATTATATAATAAAATATTTTGTAATTTTAATTTATGTGGGACATATTTAACATCTCATTACATTGGGAAAATTAAATGTCACAATCTCATACAAGTGGATTAAAATAGATAACATTTCGACCCAATGATGATTTACTCCAAAATACAGACATCCCATGGTATTGAGAATAATGTTTCCGTAATTTTATAATAGTATTCATACACTTAATTAATATGTGTACACTTTTACCATGAAAATAAAAATTAACAGAATTATTATACATAATGTCCAAAATTAAAATAAATATATTTAAATAATTATTACCTACTAATTTATAATTAAAAGTATATTTTTCAAAATTAGAAACCCAAAACATTTTGCAATTAATTTAAAAGTAATCTTTATGTTGAAATGAGACAACATGTTATAAAAGTTAATACATTGGAAATGATTGAAATGTTTTTACATCTATATACAATGTTAACATAATAAAAATGACAAACATTATATTTAATGATAACAATATATCATATTTATTCATTAATGCAATGAAATATTATAATTTAACCTTAAAAATTATTTCAATGGATAAATTTGTTTTCACATAAAAATTAGTGTATTTTAATTTTCCTCAAATCATGAATGTTATCAAAAAATTACCAGAAATTAATCCGAAGTTAAATTTTATATCCTTCTACCAAAGAAAAAGTTTTTCTTTTCATATAAATTTTTTAATGTTACAAATATATAATTTAAAACTTGTTATCCAATCATTGAGGTAAAATTACCCTTAAAAATAGGTTTTTATGCATATCATAATGCTTATTCATACCATCTAAATAAAAAATCAATTGGTTGAAAAAAAAATTAAGAATATAACATTTATATGTCTTTATTTTCATTATTAGTTTTAATTCTCTAAAAAATCAAAGATATAGTTGAATAATATTTTTCATAAATAATTGATGGTCATTGAATTCACCATACATTTTTATAATTTATATATACTTATTCCTCTTATGTTAATGTCTACGGTATAATTTTAATATTATAGTAGAAGAATCTGTTGGTTTTATTATTATTTCTATTGAAATAAATTCAAGCTACTAAAAATTTAAATATATTAAATAAATATTTCATAAAAACATTTTGGTATTACATTCTACACACATTAAACTGAATATCACCATCTAAATTCGTCACCTAGACCAAAAAATATAAAGATAACTCTCCCCCATCACATCCTCTTATTCCCACATATATTCCCCATTTTGTTGGTGCCACCATAATATATTTACCGAGCGAGTGGTCATGTTTCATCTAAATTTTGCGCTATGATTCCTTATCTCTATCTATTGTTATTTTGAAGAAATATCTATCTTCAATGGTACAACATCTGAGTTTAGTATATGTGGAGAAATAGGTATATACATTATCATAATAGATACGTGGAACACATCATGAAAATGAGATAGATTAGGTGGAATAACTTATAACAAATCAATATTCCAAACAAAAACTAGAATTTCAAAAGGACTAATATATATAGGGATCAACATTCCTTTCATTCCTAATATCACCACTCTCGTATAGGGAGATAAATTTAGAAACACCTTGTCACTCACATCGATCTCAAGGTCGTCTCCTCAGTTGTCAGTATAACTGTTTTTTTCAATTATAAGATGTTCTTATGTGATTTTTAATAGACATGACCTTGTCTAAAATTTCATCAACAAGATCAGGTTGTAAATGCATTCTTCCCCTAACATCTTTTTTTTTAAAAAATTATGCACTTCATTCTATATAGGGAATCATAAGGATCCATTCGAATACAAGATTGAAATATATTGTTGTATGAAACATCCACAAATTATAGTTTTTGATCCCGACAACCCTTGAAATACATAGAGCATTCTCTCATCATGTCATTCAAATTTAAATGTTCTACTCATACATACCATCTGTTAGAGGATTACAAGTAATGATGAAACATAACTATGTATCTATATTATGTTTAAGGTTTCACCACAACATTGAGGTAATCCTAAAATCCTGATCAGATATAATGGAATGTGGTGATCCATGAAATCTTACCACTACATTAACATATATTCAAGATATCTAACCAAGATAGGAATCCTCTCTAATATAAATTAAGTGTTTTGACTTCGTAAAAAGTACAACTATAATTCAAATAACATTATTTCCGTCAGATGTTTTGGTAAATCCATTTACGAAGATTATAGTGAGGTTTCCCTATTTACATTCTGGTATGGGTAATGGTTGTACAATCGCATAAGACTTCTAACACTTAACCATAACTTGCTGAAAAACAGTGAATCAAGAGACAATTCAGAAATATCTATTTTCTTCCAATCCAACCAAAAATACTCATTCAAGTCCTTTTACATCGTTACTCTTCATAGGTAAATATATTGTTATGGTTAATAATCCTCATCTAAAAACTCCATTAATTTTGTTGCGAGAAGTATACCAACCTATTTACAGATCTATACTATATCATCACAATCAAGGTTGAATTCCGGATCATTTATCACCTTCTTTGGTAACTCTACATATTTATTTTTTTCTTCTTTAATATTATCTAGTATAAATGTTCTAAAATTAATTTGAGAGAGAAAATATTTCTACCCTTCCATTAAAATGTAATGATACATCCCATGAAAGAACATAAATATCATATCTTTCTTGATCCTCGTCAAGGATAGGCTTGCACGATCTTATTTAAACAAAGCATTTTCATCATTGAACACTTTCTTAGGGTGGTAATTTATTGAGCAGTTATAATCTTTATTCAACTACAACCATATTAATTGAAACATATTCAAATCCATTTGTGTGAAAATGTATGTTAAATTTTTTTTATTAATATAAATATCATTTCTTTGGTCATATTATAATGCCACCATACAATTACTTCTAAGATTAACACAACTATCTCTAAATAAATTTTATGGTAATTTTTCATAGATTTTTAACTTTTATTTGGAATAAGCTATCAAAATATCATTTTTCCTTAGAAATAATCCCCACACCTTCTGGGATGCATTACTGCGGATCAAAATGCATTCTCCACTACAAGAAAGTATGAGAACAGGTTCAATGGATAAATTTTTTTTTGTTATGTCAAATTATCATCATATTACTACATCCTTATGAACATAAATCCATTCAGAGTCATGTTAGTGAGCGAATTAGATAATTGTGAAAAATAATTCAAAAAAATTGATAATATCAAGTCAAAACAAGACAAAAATGGATATCAATTATCATTTTTGGTCTCAGGTATCATTTAATATATTTTATAATGTATCTAAATATATCACTTATATTGAGATTATGTGACGCAATAATGAAAAATTATGATGGCTAAAGTCACAGTAGGAAAATTATTCATTATGTTAACCCATTTTCAGTGTCTGCATTACAATTCTCAATTAGTCTTCATGTTCTTCCATGATGTTATAGTAGACAAGAATATCATCAATAAAGAACACCATAAAAATATCAATATAGTCTCCAAAGACTCTATTCATTACATCTATGATGATATTGTGTACATTAGTAAGAACAACAAGTATTACAATAACTTCATAGTTTTCATACCTTGTATAGAATGTTGTATTTGGTATATACTCCTTCATGAACCTTAATTGATGATATTATGTTCAAGGATAAATGTATAAAATGTATTGATATTCTTGTAGTTGTTTCAATAAGTCATCAATGCGGGGAAGGCAATATTTTTCTTAATTGTGATCATGTTATGTTACCGATAATAAATGATACATCTAAGTGATCCTTCATCCTTATTTAAAAATAAGACTGGTTCTCTAGAAGGATTCACACTAGGGTATATGAATCCATTTTAATGATTCTCATGGAGTTGCATCTTCAATTATAGAAACTCAATTCACTATATTCTATAATGTCTCATTGAAAATACAGAGCACCTGTTATCAGTTCTATCGAAAACATATAATCAAAATTTTGTTGTTTTCCTAGATATTCCTCTAGAAATACATCATCAAAAAATCGCAAAATGGGTGAATTATTAATCTAGAGTTTCTCCACAATAATATGAGAAAAATATCCTTTATTTATAGGAATCATGATCTATAAGATGGTAGAGGTTTCTATTGGAAGGTTTGGTTCATCATTGCATTGATAAATGATTACATATTTATATAGAATATGAAATCGGACATCCCTTCCGTTGGAATTGATTTGATATCCATGTAGTGAAATCCAATCCATGCTAATAAGATCAGGAAATTACACTATAGGAAGAATAACATGATTTGAAGGAAGCACATTACCACAATCTACAAATAGAGAAGAATTATAAAAATTTTATATAACCATTTTTTCATTTAGAGTTATCACCGAAAAATAAATATATAATGGCTGATGTAAAATGGTTAATCCCATGGATATTTTTTTAAAAATAAATGAGTTAGTGGATGGAAAATAAAATAAATCATTGGAAACATTATATTGGATGGTAACTGACCCTTTCACCACTTATATATCGTAATCCACATCACCAATAGTTATTTCATGTGACATTAATTATTCATTTTCATTAATAGTTTTTTGATGTCGATCATCATCAATAACACTGGGATTAGGCTATGGATTGGCACAATTACCCATTTCCTTGTTCATATATCCTTGATGTGTAGTAGGTACATTCTTTGTATCCTTTTCAAAATTCACATCATTAGACATCTTTTTCCCATCACATCAGCATTCAAATAACTTTTGAAAACCTTCTACAATCTAAATAAATCTACAAGTCAAATTAATATAATTTCTTAAATTCTTAACACACATTTATTATAAGTTAAAACTCCTTTCCATTTATGTTTTGGATGAATATTTTCCTTTGCTTTTCATTTACTCTTATTTTTAGACCCATAGGACTGATGGGTACAGCCCATCTCCATCTCAACCTAGAGATCAAATCAAATGATTTTCTAATATCAATTAAATTACATTATGCATAATTTCTATAAGAGATATAGTTTTAAGGCACTAAAGAATAAATCAATTATAATATCTTGTTGTTTAATAATTCTAGATGTGTACCTTGCATGTCTTGGAAAATTTTCATCATAGGTAAAAATGGATTCATCATCATTTTGATAATGTTAAAGGAACTACTTCTCCATAATTGATCAATGAATAAAAGGATTGTACATATTGAAAAATTATTTATTTAAATCTTAACATTCCATACAATAAATTTAATCTCTTTTCCTTGTATTCTTGATAAGATCCCCCCATTGACCCGCATCACCTTCCAAACAATATACTTCAAAGATGACTTTATCATCTATAGAATATTGTAGATAAGGAAATATTTTTTTGTTTTAATTATTCATCTACTAATGTATCAGAATAATCACTCAATGATGTTGGATTCTGCATTATGATAGTATCAACAGAATGTCGATCCCACCTTTTATCATATGAATGTCCCACAAGATTCGTAGCTTGATAAATTTTTGTTAGAATAGATAGAATATTATTCTTTCAAGATCGCATTAAATTTTATTTTTCAGGAGGCCTATCATTTCAGAACTCATCACATTCATCATTAACATGGTTCTTTCAGATTCTATTAATTGACTAAAACAATGAATCATAGTGTGATAAACATTAATCATATATGGAAAACTAGATAATCAAGTATACAATATCAGTTTAGGACATATTTGGTTTTATCCATGGTTATTCATTGTATATTCGAAATCTATATGATGGTAACATATACATATGCATATCCTTGGGGTTATTATAAAGGATTTCTCATCATAGATTCTAATGGTTATCTATACATTTCCTCTAATAAAAAATATGAAAACACATAATTTAAATACATTGATATTACATTGAAAATGATCTATATTCATTACAACAGAAAATAAAACCATGAAAGGACCATATATGTATTATGCCTTTAGAAACTAGGAAATATAAACAACTGGTTCATAAAACATCTACACTATCTCCCACTTCGTTCTTTATAACTATGCTAATTTCGACATATCTTATATAATTACATTATTTTTGAATTTGGGAAATGAAACATAAGAAACAGTGATCTAAAATTATTATTATTTGTAAAAAAGGTTAATATTAGACAAATCATAATCATAAGAACATAAAATGTGGAAGTCTTATCATGCATATTAATTATTTAGATATAATTTCATTGGATAAACAATCATTAGAAATAATGGACATAATCTCAAAAGTCACCACATATGACATGTTGTTTTGTGGAATACATATAATTTTATAAAATCATTTCATATTAGTAATGGAACATTACCATGACATCCACTGTTGACAAAGTACATTACTGAAATGGGATTAGTTTTCATTCTCACCTATTTTTACTGAACCAGATTTACTAGATTTTTCCAGTCATATATTATCTAATGAGATATAAATATTTACCCATTGCATTGAACAGATATATAGCGGTTTCCCATATCATCATGAAATAATTCATTTTTATTCCAAACAAATATAAATCATTCATTATATCATAACCCAATGTACAAAATTGGCTATCTTAAAATACATTCTATCATAATATATAAAAAATAACTCTATTTCAAAAAAACAAGTCCTTAAAAAAAACAATCAAATATTATTAATAATTGGTATAGAAACATATCCCTATATAAATAATTTAATTTTAGATGGAAAATAATTTCTATAAAACACATGAAAATAATTATTGAGGAAAATATCCATTCTTTATTAAATATAATTACTTTGGTCAAAATCCAAAAAAATATTATATTTGGAAAATTTCATTGAATATAAAAATGAAATATTGTGAAAGAATATTCCATTAAATAAGGTGTTATAGAAGGTTTATAATTCATTCATGCAATATAAGTAAAAAAATCTGGTCATTCTTTTTCCGTGACAGTGAAAATGTTCCATATATGGAAAACAAAAGAATGATTCCTTTCAAATTGCTTAATAAAGAGTGTATAATGAGTAAAAATGACATTATGTATCCAATTGAGAATAGAAAAACATTTTATGAATTAATTTTACGTAAACACACACATGTATGTTAAATAAACCACAATTAATACTTATATATGAACAATCTCAGAAAACAATGAGATTGCAAAATTACCCCATACATTAGGTTTGATATCCCTTGTATGCATTCAAACCTCATGTATAATTATTTTAAATAATTATAAATACTTATTCAAAAATTATTGAAATTTTATGATATCATATATGATAAGATTATCAATAGTTTATTAGAAACACTTCATTGTCACCCATAATTTAGATATTAACTGTTTTTTGTTCTTATGCATGTTTTGTCAGATAAGATCATGTTCCACATCATAGGATATAGTTATATATTTTTCAGAATTACATTAGTATAATATATAACACATATATTCATCACATAAATATATATAATCACTGTTTATATATGGACATGTAAAATGGATCACATCATATCGTGGATAAAGTATGAAATACGTATGCAGGGGCAATGGTATCATTCCAATAATTGTTGAATGGTATTGAATTTTTTGGTGTAATTTATTTATGAATAATTATATTGTTATAATAATTATATTTTTATTATTTACATCACTATACACCACTATGTAGGGTAGTGGTGAAAAAAATATTACACCACACCGTGGAGACATTAAGTTGTACATACACACGTGTAATAATTTCATTTTACATAGGATGGATAAAATCTTGAATATGGTTGTTTGATAATTATAAAAAAGATTTAGTATATTAGTGATTATGATGTTATAACATTATAATGAACTAAATAATAAAGATGATGTATAAGATGAATGAATTTTGAATGAATCGTTAGAAGATCGTATCTCTTCCATGACGTGCGTCTTATAAATATTATATTAGAGTACTATTGTTGTTATTTGATGATGATGAGATCCACTAGAATTTAAATTGGGATGATGATGAGGAAAGATGAAAATGGATTCCCAATCATGAAGAATCGTAGTGATGGGAAATGGTGAGGGAGGACGTTCCCTTTTATAATAGATGTGATGTGTACTTTTGGAAACTACCAATATAATAATTTAAAATAAAATAAAACACCACCCCAAAACATCCAAAATGTCCCAATTTTGAACATGATGTCATATAGGGCTGTAGTCTCATAGACCAGCAATTTTTTTCCATGTATCTCTATCAATTTAACCCTTTTACATTTAATTAGCACATACTTATTCTATTTAATTTTTAGGTAATGTAAAAAATAATACAATTTTAAAAAATTGAAATATTCACTTATATAATGTAAAACATAACAAAATAAATATATATGATTATTTTCTACCATACAGTTATAATTATATATTTTTCAAAAAATTTATTTTTAAATAATTTAATATCACATTATTTTGATAAACAATCAGTAGTATTTTTTTGACAATGTCAATTTAATAGATTTTTTAAAATATTCATATAAAAAGCTATCATAATAAAATATATATATATTAATAAATGTTCAAGGTCACCTAGATAATTTATTATACATTTTACTTAAACCAGATTATATTTTCATTTATATATTTAATATCATTTTATTGATATTTCTCTTAATATAATTATTACTACAATAGTTTTGTGTAATTATTTAGCATGATTAATTGCTGAGAAAAAAATCAATAAAAAAAATATAATGACGAATTATCTACAATATTTCTAGAATATTCATTTATTATAATTTATCTTATTTAAAAATAATTTATTTAATATTTTACACATATTAAATTATTAAGGTGACAATTTTAACATCACATTAAATAAAATAATATAAGTGTCCTAATAAATTCTCTAAGGATTCAGAAGGATGATAACTCGACCCTTAGATGATTATGGTCGGCATATACTCGAAAAATATGATTTAAACAATTATTTTTTTATTTTATGTGGTATTATTATTTTAATAAAATCTATATTGTTTATTTAGCAAATATTTAAAAAAATTATGCATCATTAAGGTATATGCAAATAAGACAATTATTTTTCCACTAAAAATTAAAAATAAATTACCAGGATAAAGAAAAAATATATTTATCAAATGTGTATTTATAATAGAATTTATCTTTTTTTTATCGTTATATAAAACATGATTTATTTTGTAAATTTTTAAGGATACATAATGAATTATTCATTAAATAAGATAAATTAAATGTTCTAATCTCATCCAATTGGTTTTAAATTGAAAATATTTTGTCTAAATGATGATTTAGGTAAAAACACACTCACCCAATGATATTAAGACAAGTGATAGGTAATTTTTATTATTTAATTTTTACACTTAGTTATGTAGTTTATCCTTATACTATATTTATAAAAAATTACCAAGGATACTATTCATAATGACCAAAAAATAAATTAAATATATTTAAATTAGTTTGAAATAACGAGTCAAAATATTGAGTTAATTTTTATGAATTCTAGGAATCTAATTTTCATTAATTTATTTTAAATTAATCTCAATGTTACATGGATAGAACATGTTTTAAAAGCTAAAACATTGCCAAATATTGAAATGTTTTTATGCCTTTATTCATTGTAATTTTAAATATAATGAAAAAAATAATATTATCATTATAAATATATATGATAATTTTAATTTAAATACATTAAATATTATAATTTATAAATATAAATTATTTTGATGAATTTTTTTTTTCTAATAATTTTTTTATATTTTTTCAATTCATCAAAATGTTAAAGTTATTATAAAATTTTTAAAAATTCATCGAATGTATATTTTTTTATAAAACACCAAAATACCATGTTTTGGTTTTCATATTAAAATTAATAATTTGTCAAAATAATAATTTAAAATTTTTCTCTATTAAAAGGTGTAAAATTACACCTTTCTAAAAATATATAAGATTTTCTGCTTCAAGTAGTGTTTAATCATAGCCTATGACTAAAATATCAAATGAATGAATATAAAAAATTTATTAAGTATATATGATATATATGTCTCGATAATTTCATTACAAATAGTAATTCACTAATAAATACGAATATCTAATTGATTAATAATTTTCATAAATAATTAATAGTTAATGAATTTACAATGTATTTTCACATGTATGTTGTAGTTATTTCCATTCTCCAAACCACTATGATATTATAGTAATTTTATAATAATGTCTTATAACGGTTCATTTAATCTCAAGATTTCATGCAATTAAATCTATTGAAAAAATAAAAAAAGAAATATTTCATAAATATATTCAGGTGTTACAATAACAATCCTCGATTAACTCCCTCCTTCATGCATGTAAAGACAATGAAAATAATCCAATACTTTGGAGAGCTATATCATGCTATCAAATAGTAAAATATATATCGGTATCACATGTAATCATCAATAATTTCCATGTACCATACATGAATATGACATATATTTAAGCCATTATTTTCATCTTACAACTTTTAATAACAAATTGTATTCTTTTATAGCTTGATTTTCTAATGGAAAACAAATATTTTTCATGACAATCTCTTTAAAACAGTCATTTTAATCCACCGATAGAATGATGATGAAGGGTATCATAAAATAATATTCTTAATTATTTATAATAATCATTCATCAATGTTGACATATATGAGAATACATTTAAAATATGATTTCAATAAATTCATTAAAAATATGGTATATACCCGTTCTTCATAGACCACTGAAATACTAAAAAAATGTAAAAAAATTTAATGATATGACTTTCATATAAAATATTCAAGAAATATCCTAAAATAGTAGTAAAAATTATTTATATTTTTTATATAGGAAAAATTCTTTCATATCGAAATCATTAATAATTATCATTCTATTTCATAAATATAATGAGATTCAAAAGTGACCATTGTGAGAAAAAAAAATTCATTTAAAGATATTTAGAATAAGGCCCAAGATCAAGAAAAAAAACCTTTGGAAATAACATATGTATAAAAATGAAAATCAATGAAATTATATAAATAACATGGTGAAATATATTGAAAAATGTATTTAACACCTCAAGAACAAATTTTTTAATGGGGAACCGAATTTTGTCCATTAAATCCAACTAACTCATATAAAGAGAGAGTATAAATAGAAATATAAAATATTATTTCAATAAAAATATTATTTTTATTATATTTGAAGAGTAATTATATAAGTGATATAAATTAATATTGGTGTATAATTCAATCCTTGTCTCAGAAATTGAAATTTAAGATGAAAAATCCTTAAAACATATTTAATGCCTCAATAAAATTATCCATTTAATTAAGGAATATGTCAACATTTTGTGAAACAAATAATTTTGGTGATGAATAAACCTGAGTACCCTCTCAAATTTATACCCTAAAAGATATGTCATATTCCCAATGTGCTTTTCTGATCCCAATGATTTTGGGATGGGCAGCAAAACATTAAATAAAATTTGAGGGAATAATTATTTCCAACATGATTTAATGAAAAGGAATATATATATACATAATTTAAACGTATAAAATAGTGAAAAAGATATATATATTCCTTAATCAAAACTAAATACGATAAACCAAACAACTCTAGAGTAGAAACAATTGTTCATGTTCAAGTCCAACCCAAAAGGACAAAAAAAGTAGGGAAAAACCTATCCACATGATATTTTGGAAAAACACCGAGGATCTCACTGCTAGATAACCAAATAATCAAAAAATAAACATCATTTATCACTATGGATGCATTTCATTACTTGTATAGATTGACAATACAAAATCTATACACTTTTTATGTGGTACGTAAGTTGTGAGCTAAGAGTGTCATTAATGACAACCCGATATATTCCATATCATGTTTATAAATAATAAAAATCCATGGTAAACATTAAATAATATATGGAATTACAATAGTTTAATAGTTTTTATATAAAATGCATGGAAATGTAGTTTAATTTAACTTTTTTACATATCCAAATAATATAGGAAAATAAATTTCAAATAATTTCATACCCACATATCTCAATAGAAATATCAATTCAAATAAAAACCAAATATTAATACTTTGTCATATCACATCTGGGTAATACATAAAAAATATTAAAAATAAAAAGATTAATCTTATATCAGCCAAGATGCAGCACATGTAACATCACACTAGGATAAGATAGAAATGAATCACATACCTATAACAGATAATAATGTTCTCATTAATACAGTTGACATACAAATCTAGTGTAGAGAGTATATGATCAGCACAAAATGTGAACCTCATATCAGGTCTAAAGAGTACATTGAGCAATAGACCTTTAGAAAAGTGGAAATCCACATGAGAAAATCAAATGACTGTAGATGAGACATATCACAATACCATATACCGATTTACCTAAATTACTACAATGTTCCATATTTTCCAAATAATTTTATCATACCATTTCATAATTTCATTATTTGAAAACTATTTCACATATCCGTTTCATAATGATTTGAATACCATCATTCCATTTACAAAAACTTGTGGAAGTCCATATTTTAAAAAAACTAATTTCCACGCACAAAAAGTAAATCAATCATAACATTCCATTTAATTTAATAAATCAATTTATGACAATATGATAAATAATGTTCAGCAACATAGGGTAGAGATAGAACCACCTACCTTAGAACTCATGGTTTCACATGATTGTAAAAAGAACCCAATAAAAAAGGATTCACCAAAGACATCAATGAACCTAAATACCAGACAACACAAATCATGATTGTTTAAAATTAACAAAAGGATTATAGGAGATTATGAATCTATACATAGATAAATAATTCATTACTTTCAAACCACAACCAACATGGGAAAAACCCCTGGAACAAGATCACAAAATAGATATAGAGATAAAAAATGAAGCATCACTATGGATCAATGGATTTAATGACACGACTAAATGAGGAGACCATGGTCAAAAGAACAACTAAGTGGAAATAAATAAAGTCCTAAAGTGGATCAAATAAAACTAAATATTTATCAATCATCAATCATGATAAATTATGACTAAATAATAAATCCCAATATTTTCAGTGAATCCTTCTAGGCCAGGAACTAAAAGATATATGGATGAATGAACTAATGTTTCTGCAGAGTGGCACCATTAATTCCCCACTCAGAATAATTACATTTTTCATAATCCCTTTACACGTCATGTAATCCTTAAGGATCAAATCAAATGAAAAAACCATCACTTATTAATTTGAAACAAACCATTAATTATTACATTGTTTTTAATATTTACATAATGGGTACTCACATCACACAATTTACTAGATTCTTGACATCAACACTGAATTAATAACACATTATGAAGTCCTATTACACAACGTATATTAGTCATGTAGACCACTACAATTACAGATTCTTACATGAAAACCCAAGCCACATGAGGTATCCTCCGAACTCATGTATAATCCCAAAAAACCCATAACACATTTATACCTAAACTGCAATAATTAAAACAAAAATACTTTCCAAAAAATTAGGTAACTTTTCTACAGAAAAGGTTTTGAATCCAATGAATATCAATGAAACACCAAAGTATACAAGAGAACATGTATATAAAGTAAATTAATTCAATGTGGTTAACATGATGTTATAATATACCACCCATATGGCATTATGTCCTTATGATAGCATGTGGAAGAATGACGTATGGTACAGAGGTGGAGCCACTGCACCCTCATTGATGAATAATACACCCATGTCTCATTATATCATGATCAATAATTCCATAACATGATATCCAATAGAAAAGGATTACCACAACATGCCTTCCTATGAGTTTCAATAATCACAACTGGATGCTCTATAATTGAAACACCTAGCTGTAACTCAATATCATCCCAACAGAAAATGTGATAGTGATCAAGAAAATAGTTTTTGAGTTTTTTAATGCACAGAAGGTCATTAATTCCTATCAACTAATCCAATAACATTAATATATTAGTAACCTGTCCAGGATTCCCATTTTCCTCAAATGATCCCACATATCTATGATTCTTCATTCCCAATTTTCCAAGTCAATTGTAACCCTAACGAGGATAAAATTTTAGGAAAATTATTTTTCTATGTAATACTCAAATGTATGACTCTATTGATCTATATAATTATTATCTAGAAAAAATGATATCACTAGATGATGTTGTATATTATGAATCCTCATTGACATCTCCAAAACCTAAGGTTGTCGCACTCAAGAAGAATCTACCATGTCTTCCCAACAAGCGGGTGTTCTTCATAAAAGAACACAAAAATCATCAAAAGTATCCATTATAATTGATGACATATAACATTTATAATAACATAAATCATAATTTCATAGATAACAATCCCATGATCCACAAAAATCCTATAGAATGGCATAAATCATATCCTCTTGAACCTGAATACCATGATCCATCTGACAATCTATATGTGGATGGCATGTTATATTCAATCTGAACATTTTCCCTATCGACATATTTAGAGGTATCTATAAATTCATAGTAATAATGGGATACTTTTATTAAACAATATTATATAGAACCACATGTAAACTAAAAATGTCATACACAAGTAGATTACAAATATATTCAATTTTAAAGTTTATTTGATTGAAATAAAATGATATTAATATTTTAATTTATCATCAAACAATCATATATAATTTATCCCACTGAATCTTTATTGTAATAAAATAATAAAATCCACAGATAACTTTTCTAACTTTTAAACCGGCACTAGATGTAGAAAATGAGAACCAGAAGGGTTCAGATTCTCTACCATAATCTACAAATAAATTATAAAAATATGAAGCAAAATCAACAATGGAACACTTCATACATTTCCACCATAATCATCATCTTATCAAATAATTGTTATTATTATTTCCCTAATGATTTACAAATATGAAAATAAGACAAAAACGATCTCTTTATAGATAATGGGATGATATAAATGGTTTATTGAAATACAATGAACATATCAAAATGATTTTGATTCTATATAATATAATAATTTAATGAATAAAAAAATCGAACACTATTAAAAACATTCTTTAAAAATTCTATTGATCATCCAGGTGAATTTAATCATAAATGCTCATATGGTTCAAGTAATTATCTGATTTTGAAAAATATTATGTCGTTAATTTCTTGAAAACAGGTTTTAAAACGTCATTCCAATTCATTTGAATGTATGTGATATCCAATTAAACTTGCTGAATATATTACATACATAAATTTTATTTGTGATTCAAGTATTTATTAGAAATGATATAACTCAAACACTAAATGATAGATTATTTTGTGAACCATGATGGAAACAAGGATGTTCTTTTCAATAAATTGAGTATATTTTTTGTTTATTTGATAATCCTCACATTAAATATCAGGTATTTATAAAGGAAAGGGTTCTTCCAGTTCAAACAATCTTATGTATTGAAGGTGGCATTATTTACCAGTATTTTCCATCATTTTGGGCCTCACTAGAGAGTGTTTTTTTATGAAAAATGATGGATTTCTGCACATTGGTGAATAGTATCAAGACCACAAAACATAGTTTCACAGACTGGAAATGGTGTATACATATTGGGATTAATACATAGTTGTTCTTTGAGAAATGTTGCACCAGCACATGTCATTGATTTCAAATAGGCGACAGTAAAATTTGTAATTCATTTGTCCCAAACATTTCTAACTACAAAAAGCGTAGAGTAGTGGAATTTCGGGGTTGAACACATGATGAGGAAACTATTTCGATGTGAAATCCAATCCATTAGACCATAACAGGATTTCGTTCAAGATCTCTATGTGTTTTTGAGTTTTACCTAATCTATATTGATAAGTGACTTCAAGAAATTAATTCATGGTCATGATCAATTTAGAGTATATATGAAAACTATTGTCTTTAATTATATTATTGGTAGGGTCCTAAGGCATAGGCGTTGAAGCATGTGGTGATCGCTGGATTATTTTAGTTTAGACACCTTGTTCTACCTAGGAAGTGACTATTATATGATCGATAGATAGTTACATAAAAGGTGAATTATGTTTCTATTCATTGGATGAATGTAACATATGGAAATGATAACATACAAATCCTCTTCAATCAAGATAACACCTTTTTAATGAAATTTTTTTTTGTTAGGGTTTCACTTAAAAATTGAGAAGAATTTTTTTATCATAATCACTAATCTATTAGGGTTTATATGTATATAAATAATGATTAATTATGGATGAAGATACATCAACACTTGATCTATATCGCTATGAGGATTTATTACTCGTAGATACTAGATATTAAATTTAATATAAAAAACAAATTAAGCATGACAGAAAAATTTAAATTAATTTGATTCATACACAAGGAGGTGTCATATAAATTGGAGGGGTACGTCAATGAAATTGGATTTGTAACATATAAATAAAAACATTATTAAAATTATTAATTGTAATAAAATGTAAAATACGATCTTGACATCATTTTTTCAAATTTATAAAGAATGATAGAAATTGATGAGATAGGGACATGAAGTTATAGTAGAATAATGGATCCATAATTATTGAATTCATTTAAATGATGAGAAACATGATGAAATTTAGATATTAAAGAGAAACGTTGGGAGTGAACTCGAAGGTGGATGAAAACATAGTAGAAAATTTCCCATAATTACCCAAAAATGCTCTTCTTCACCGATATATTTATAGGATAATTTATTCACCACATGTACATGAGGGAAACATAATGTAAAATTTATCTGTGTGAATCTCACCATATATTTGGATCCCTTTCATTCCATACATATAACCTTTTGATCTAGGATTTTTGAATTGCCGGACATTTTGTACAGAGTGATCTGGATGTGTACTACCCTCCACCTATTTCGTGTCATGGTTTCCATAGTCAAATCTGTTGACTGGCATCACGATGTGTACCGAGACTTGTCGACTTGTACTTGATATTTCTTATATTGGATTCATGGATTTTTCAAGGCTTGGATCACAACCTTGTCGTGTTGTAAACGACCTATTCACAACAAACACAAATGAGTTACGATTTGTATTGGCCAAAACATAATTTTTCTGCACTTCTTCCTTTGAATCCAATGAATCCTTATTCATAAAAAATATTAATTATAACATCATCAATATCATGTAAATCAATAATATATATATATATATATATAAGTTAATGAAAACAAATATATTACAATGACTAGTCTGATCAAACCTCCCCCCACAACAGAACAATTGATTATCATCAAGGAAAATGGTTTTCAACAATGATTTTAAGGACAAATAAGTAATTTTATATTCATGAAATATTCATTATGTCTTGGAAATTAAGGTTATGTAAATGTAGAAAAAGTAAACATCTTGTATTCTCCGTTCATAGAAAATTATTTATGAATTATAGTCCTAATTTTCAAAACAAAATCTAATATTTTAATTACTACTTCATAAATGATACTCAAATAATATACCAATTTATAATTTACTAATAAATTAATTTTCCCACATCACCTAGGTAAAATGAATTTATATTTATGATTGATCATTGATCACATGTTCCTAACCATTCATTTCAATTGTTCTATCATCTTCACTATGTAAAGACAAGTGAAACCATAATCATGAAAATATTAGTAGTTAGGATCAAATAAAAATGAGGTTTTTTGAAGGTTGTTATGAAGTAAAAAATCACAATCAAATGGGGGGTTATTATTTTATGTATATTGAATGAGTTTCATGAAATGTAAAAAAGTACTTTTTCCAGTTAATCAAGACCACACTAAAAAAATTCTGGTTGAATCCATAATGTATCATGTATTTAAAAAATAATGATTATATTTCTTCATTTTACTTTTTCATTTCATTCATTTTGAAATTCATGTCAAGAAAAATCACACATCCATCCCCAAAACACATATGATCATTTGAGGGATTCGTCGTTCCAAAAAAAATTGAATTATCACCTTCCTAGTATACAACTCATTATGAATCTTCATTTATTTTATATTTTCTAATGTATGAGATTGAAAATTAAATGCATCAAAATATATATGGATCTCAACTCAATATATTGGTAAGCACAACATATACCTCTTTCCAAAAATATCACCCCAGCTATCTGAATGCCATTCCAACACTTCACCAAAATTGTATTGTACATTATAAAAGGAGTTGGGTAGGATGGTAAATATATTGGAATAGATTTATCTTAAACAGACATTCCTGGAATCTATGTGCCAAATAAGGATAAAAGTATGGTGGGACTCAATGGATTCTTTTCTTAAAAGGGTTCCTTAATCAATTTTCTTTTCACTTGATTAGTCATCGCATTAATAAGAAATAAATGTATGTTTCAGTAGGATTACATTTACTCAGTATCATTCAAGAAATATTCATTGAAAATAATATGAAATTAAAGGTTTTTCTTCCTCTTATGAAATGAGAATAAAATAAATACTCACATTTACAATAGGTATAAAACTACGTAATTGGATAATTAAATATAATTTCAAATTTGGTGTATTTTAATTAATTTATTAAAAATATAAATCATTCTAAAATTAAAAAATGAGAATAAAACATGGTTAGTAACAATTTAATACTTAATGTTATCTTTATTTTACATGGTAATAGTGATTCTCAGGTTTATAGAATGCTTACAATTACAAAAATGATTCTTAATCAAGTGATAACTAAAAAAAAATTAAACTGTAAAATTGGTGAAAACTATGAGACCCCCCACCTCCACATAGAAAGATTGAATGTCATAAAATTACATGAAATGATTGTGGGTGTTGTATTGAATTTAAAAAATAACAATTTCAAAATGGAATTTTGAAAAAAAAAATTAATTAGGGGAATCAAGAGCACCCTAAATGAAGTGGTATTCTATGAAGGAAATTTATATTTCTCCATGTGAATTCCATGTCATAAGAAATATTGGTTTGGGAAAAAATCATTCACTATATAAAACATTTGTCCATAGGATTAAAAATTGGAATAGTAGTGTAATATGATGGCGTAGAGTGTAATAAAAAGATATAACCATTTTATTGATGTTTTAATGTAATTTTCATAATGATGATCAATAAACAAGATAGAAATAAAAATTGAAAGTCACAACAATAAAGGCTCAAAATAAAAAAATATATCATATGGGGTGCCTCCCATAATGTTCTAAACGTACATCATCATCCAAATGGATCGACCAAGATATTTTTCAATTGGACTACATGATTAGTTGCTCCATTTCTACTTAGAGCTATTTGAAGTTGTATCATCTTGTTATTTTTATCACATGGGAGGGTATATAACATCATGTGACACCATACAAGCATGAATAATGTATGGTATGAAAGAAATCATAAATCTGGGTGTTTGATTATGTACATGGATATCCAAGGAATGTTCTTGATGTTGACGTGATTGAGTACACATTGTTATAAAACAAATGGTTGTACTGGACCATTGATAACCATAGATGATTTAGAGGAGATTGAAATTTATTTTCAAAAAGAGAAATAAATGAAAATTAACAGAAATTTAACTGAAAATAAATCCCATAAATTTATATCAATACTTGGTACAATGAAGGGATATAAATATAAGAAAAATGTACAGCGAGATCGAACAGATAAATGTCTAAAATCTTATAAATGTTATGTAAATAAATGGTCAGGTGTATGGAACAAAGGCCTCCTCTACCATCATCACACCATTTGGTGGTGAGATAATCGATCTATAAGGGTTATCCTCAATATCAGCAATAATAGTAAATAGAATGGTGGATGTTGTCGATGATGGTTGGATCATTTAGATAGTTGGGATGAGGTGGGTGGTTCATAGGTACCAATCCATATAGAGACCATGTGTCTGGCTACAATATTCAAAAAAGGTACCTTAGTGTTAGCGTCAAGGTGTATCACTTTTCCTCTCTAGGACTACTCTTATAGAAACCCTTACTGGGTATCAACGTCAGTGAGGTCAATGGGGTGGTCTAGATGTGTGGTTGGTGATAGTGAAATTGTAGAATATGAGGGGACAACTAGGTTGGCTAGTTGTATTGTGGTAAAATTTGTAGGCTTTATGAAGTTAAACTGGAGGTGGGTGGTGATTCGGCACAGGTTAACGATGATACTCTACTGGTTCATCCAATTCAAAGAATGGATGGGTGGTTTTGGAGTCTAAGTCGTGGTGGGAGGAAGGAAGGCTAGTGTAGGTGTGGGAGTTGAATATGTATGAATAGTTGGGACAACTACTTCTATAACAAAAATTGTGGTTGTTCCTGTGGTACAGGGACTTGTATTTCCAGTGCCCTACGGTATATTTCATCCTCCCTCACTAACAAATTAATCTTGGGTATCATGGTATGATTGATCATATAGATTTTTTCTATGGATGTATGGGGTTGTGAGGAATCAAAACACATAGGTAACAATGACAAACATGTAATGAAGGTTCATTACATCAAAGTTCGTCACTGCATCTATGCTTGAGTCTTGATTTTATGGGAAAACTGGGTGGTCCTGTTGACTGGTGGACCTCCCATGGCTACTTCAACAATCAACACATCCACATAGTTGGATATTTTGTGATTATCACCCTATAATACCCTTCCATGTTCCATGGATCTAGGAAAAATACGCAGTTTCGAACCCCTCATCCATATAGACCATGTGGGGAGATGGCATAGTGTGACTGTGGGTTGTCAGCAATCATCATCCCAAACTAAAGAGATGTTTCATGAGGTGGATGGTACTTATGTGTAAGGTAAATGTATAAAAGGGCAGACTCTTTATTCTATATGAGCAGTCCAACCCCAAAATTGGAAAAATATTGCTCATGGGGTCTGTCACCTAATCAGAAATGTAGACAGTTGATAACTATCTCAATCATAGACATGATCTCCTAAAATAAAGGAAACTTCCCAAAAATTGATAATGCTTTGATTGTAAAGTCTCTCCAAGTGGTCATATGTAGTTTCAAAAATATATATTTGTGATTAGATGCACATGTATTTGGTATTTTTTTGTATGCATGGTATTCTATTATATCGTGAAAAAAATAAACTAATGTTGTGGGTTAGTTAATGAAAGAAAATTGTGCACGATTATGTTTTCATCAATCGACGTGGAAGTTGTCGGGTCATGAGTAGAAGGTGCAGCGTAAGGGAGCCTATACTAGTTGATCCTATGATGATAAATATAAGTAATGTGGGGTTTAGGACCAGTAGGGATAGTGACTTTTGGTGTGGGCCACGTCGTTAAAAGGGTGGGTGTGCTGGTTTTGTCTAGAGATAAATAGAGGAGGAGAGGGGGAATGAGTCTTCAGGTTAAATAGAACAGGGTGTTGGTGAGGTGAAAGGAGAGGAAGGTCCCATGTTTGGTGGTTTCAAGCTGAATAGGGGGGGGGTCACAACAGGCGATGGGTCAGGGAGGGGTGTGTTGGTCGTGACCAGTGGGTTTTTGATTCATTATTGTTTTAAAAAGACATTCCAAACCTAATAAATGCTCTATACTGACGGTATTATTAATTTATAGGGAAAAGAAATTGAAAATATGTAAAAGAGTACACTTCGTTATCCATATATACAAAATGTGTACTGTACTATTTGCCTCTAAATCAAGCCCCTTCCTTGCGATACACTCCTGGACTACACAAGTCTCATCTAAGATGGTCAAACTCAATCCCATTCTATAATGTCCAACCCTAGGTTTCCTCACAAATACTACATCCATTTATGTTATGAACATGAGTAATTTTATCTTAAAGGAACTTGAGGATGATGACACAACCATCACGAAATGGTTATTGAAAAATATTCCACCATAGAACAATTACATTAAATGGTGTCCAACTGTATATTTGGATTTTTGTAAAACCATGCTATATGAATTTAGTGATTTTTTATTGACTTGCCTATAATGACTTAAATATTCCACGAATTAGCATAAATTTAAATTAAACAGCATTATGTTTTTTCCAGTAATGATGATATACCTTGCAATGAATTGGCCATTCAACTTATTTTCCTTCTCATAATAAATCATAGTATTATCATATGCTTCCTTTCACATTTCATTCTTTTTAGTAAATTTCAATAACATATCTTCTCCATCCTTATCAACATCCAAATTAATTTTCTCTATTTACTAGACTGATTAATGCCCTAGTATCAGAAGAATATGACCTAGTTTTCCTTAAATCATTCTGAATGGGTTGGTTCCCATCAGTGTTTTGTAGGTAGTTCAGTATTCCCACAGTGCATCATCTAGATTAGGGATCTAGTTGTAGTGACGTGTATTCATAGTCTTATCCATGACTTGTTTGACCTCACTATTAGACAGTTATAATTTCCCACCTGTTTTTGGCTGATAGGGAGATTCAGTACTGTATCAAATTCCATACAGTTCTACCATTGATATCACAGATAAGTTAGATAAATGTGTGTCTTGATCATTACGGAGCAATCATAGAATCCCATACCATGAATACAAAATCCTCCATATATTTTTAATGCCAACCTTTTCCATTTCATGTGACATAGCGTCAATATCAATAAAATTTGATATGTAATCAATGAGAATTAGAATTTAGTTTCTTCCATGTGATATAGGGAGTTGTAACATGATATAGATTATGAAAATATTAAAAATATCAACATAAATGATTTGGTTTTATTGAATCTCATTCCTTTTAAAAATATTTAAGACTCCAAGGCATTTGTCCCATTTTGGAAACATTCCCCTTGAATTTTTATGTAGTGTGGGCCAGAAAAAACACATCTTTGAAGAATCTGGACCATTGTTTTCTTGGGACCCTGATGTTCCCCATTTCTCTTCCTATGACACATATCAATAATATTATAGGTATCATATTATAGGATGTAGCATCGTTAATGAAAATCCACACAACGATTGATTAATAGAGCCTCATCCAAGTAGTAGTTCTCAATATCTAACATAAATTTATTTTTTTACTAGTCTGAGAGGTATTAATTCAAGAATAATTATTCAAGACAATAATCCAAATATTAAAACTAGGGTTGGGTCTTGATACTAAATATTATCTCATTATAAATGTCCACTTCAATAAAAACCTCATCTGATCCTTTATAAATGTTTAGAGGGTGTCCGCGGAGTTTTTATAGAATTGTTCCATTTGTCAATTTTTTATAGATGGTCGTGAAATCAAAATATTGTATTAGAATGAGAAAATGTATTAACAATGTATTGGATTTTATTTTTATTATCAAATACCCACTAGTAGAAAAAGTTTTTTTAATTTATCTTTTATAGTTTATGTTGAAGATAACTGTTGTTATAATCCTATTGACATTAATTTTTGTCGTGGAATATTAAAATAACCAATGAAAAAATTATAATGACTAACATTTTTTGTTTTTAGTATTATAGAAAACTGACAAATTTTTTGTCGGTTTAATTATATAGTAATTCTAAAAATAATAATAAATAAATTCCTCATCGATTTTTCATAAAAGTGATATAGAATTTAAATTTCTTTTATAAATTGTTTTCACTAAAATTGATATTAACACTCCTTTATCACTCGAGGAAATGTGATTTAGACACCTACCAAAACACTTCCAATCAAGTTTTTTATTTTGTTTTCTCAATATAAATCATATTTTCTTGATTTCAGACCATCAAAAATTCATCCATCATCGGTTATTCTTTATGATTCATCTCCATAAAATTAATACAATATATTGGAATGCATTACATATGATTTAAGTTCATTTAGTTAATTTTTTTTTAAAAATGGTTTAATTTTTATAATGTTTTTCTTTCCATATTCAAGGGTCATTTATAATGATTGAGTAACACTTCCATTAGTGGTATCATTTATAGTTTTTTTATTTTTTATTTTATTTTGAAAATGTTATAATCATTTGTTTTAGTGTCCTATTTACATCAATTTAAACTAACATTATCTATCTTCAAGAGCATTGTTGTAGTTTACAACTCCTAAATTTGTAATTGGTTTTTAATTAATTTATTATAAATTCATTATTTTTTAGTTCTAAATTCGTTATTTGGTAATTATAAATTTGATTTAGTCAATGGTTTGTTTTTATGAATTTCATTTTTAATTATTTTCTTTTGATAATATTCCTTTAATAAAATAAATAATATATTTAATGTGAATATCAAATTTTTTTTCTAGTTTATAACTAAGAGGAATATTGGTTTCTCTTTTGGACAATCTATGTATAAAAACATCGATGTGGTATGATAATCATTTATTAAAGTTAGGTAAACATGATATAGGTATATTTATACTTCACAATGATAATCATGAATTTGATATAATTACATATTTAATTAATATAAATACCTAAAGTAATTAATTACTTATTTTATTCCATATAATAATCATTGATCTCTCACATGATCAGAAAAAAAAATTGCATTTAAAATCATTATATATATATATATATATATATATATTTGATAGATTATATGTTTTATATGTATATATATATATGTGATTTTATATATGTGTATATATGTTTTTTTAAATTAGCTATATTTTTTATTTAATAATTCTAAAAAATCATCTATGTTTGGATTAGTGAATCATCACACAAAATAAATAATTATAGTTGATTAGTTTTTATATTATTCCTAATAAAATTTAATATTTCATGAATACGTAAAAATAATTTATTTATGTTTTTATGATCATAATTAATCTATTTGTATATATATTTATAAATTGTTATATGTTTTTATATTTTCCCTAATTATATTATGATTTTATGAATTTAATGGATCATAATTTGATAAATTTACGATGAAATTGTAATGAATATAACAAATGAGTTAATGATATCATTAAATATTCAATACATAAGCGTCAAAACAATTATTTAATTTATGGTAAATATGTTCTGTGTATGAATATGATATTATTAAAATCTAATGATTTAAATGATCATCTCATTTGTAAGGGTTTGAACCATAATTATACACATTGATATATTATGGTGACATTACTGAAAATTCAACATCAAATGTTGATGACAATATTCATGATGAATCATGGGATGATATTAAATATTAAATTTATGATTTAGGTGTTTCACCCATGGAAAATAGAAATTGATGAATTATTGTATGTGGATCATGAAAATACCATTATTTATTGGTTGTAAATTTAAAGTTTTATCATCAGTTTTAAGATTGGATAACGAGAAATAAATAAGTGGTTGGAGTGAAAAAATTGTTTTTATAACTTACTTTGTCATTTAAATGGGATACTTATTGAAGGAAACATGATTCCACATTGAAATTATGATGTGATAAAAATATTATGCCCAATTGGAGTACAATATAAAAAGATTCATGCATGCTCATAGTAATTTTCTATTCTGTAGGAATGAATTTTAATTTTTATCAAAATAACTTACAAGTTGAACGAAATGAAATATTATGGATGAAAAGTCAATTTAAATTCATTCTCATGTACTGATAACTAACCTCTTGGTAAATGAAATTATTTATTCCAATAATCCTGTCATAAAATATTGATAAATTACCTCTAAATTATTCTTAGGTAGTAAAATCAATGCTACTCCTAAAACAGTTAGGTATATTCCAATAATTCATCATTTTAAGCATATATTTTGAAATTATATTTATGAAAAATGGGTATGATGGTATTCAGATGACCACCTCTATGATGCTAAATTATATCACCATACTTTCTGATCACAATAGATGACATATAGTAAACAATAAAATTATTTTGGAAGTGGCGTTTTAAATCATGGGATGAGATGTTGTATAGAAAGAATTAATCAATATTGGAGCCTATATAGCCAACATATTTCATGTCTAATTTTATTGGTAGTTTGTAAATAATTCCCATAGATATGTATGATGAAAAAATATTGTATGATGAGCTTGATTATTTATAGACCAAAATTTCAAGGAAACAATATTGACATGTATCTTATACCATTAATAAATAATTTGAGGCATATATGGGTGGAAGTTTTTAATGTTCTTTATGTATAATAGAAAGAGTATTTTCATTTTTTTGTAATGATAATGATCAGTATAATTAATTTCAGGCATATGGAAACTTAATTGGATAATTATTTAGGGGAAAAAATAATGTCCAATTTTTGATTAGGAGACTTCTTATTATTAATTATTGAATGGATGAAATATAGTGTACATGTGACATTGATGATTTTTTAGAATTGATCATCCTTATCATAGATTGAAATTAAATTTAATTGTTTACAAAAATATTATATTCCACCACAACCATATTCAGCTGAAGGATTTTATTATAGGGTGAAAAAAATTGATTTGGTATTTGTATGAAAATGTAGTTATGGTATTCAAAAATTTATATAGAAGAAATAGTCTAACATATTGAACTACCTTATTAAATAATTTTAGGGATAAAAATAACATTGATGTTTTGAATTATGAGAAAAATAAATGGGATACATTGATTAGAACATTATTAGACATAAAAGTTAATACAAAAGTAGAATTGAATTATTGTTTGGGGTTGATTGAAATAGATATTGATTTGGAGTTAGATCACACTATAGATGGAAACATTACATATTTACCTTCGTATTGAAACACAATAATCAAGTGTGAGATGATGAATTTTTCGTAGTGTCCATTTTCTTAAAATGTACCATGTGTTAATTCCACAAATTAGAAGATTTTAATTTCAGTGAATGGTTAAAAACTAATAGGTATGAAATCTCATGACGATCATGTATTGATGCAACAACTTCTATCTATCACACAACATGTTATATTACTATCATCAATTAGATATACATTAACTAGATTATATAATTTCTTCAAATCCATTTTTATCATAATTATTGATGAAAATTTTTTAGATGAGTTGGAGAATGAAGCTTCTATTATACATATTCCATTATAAATGTTTTTCAAATTAAATTTTTTTATATAATGGTTCATATGGTGATTCATCTAGTATGTGAGAAAATAATATGACATCCTATTTTTTTACATTGGATGTATCCATTTGAAAGGTATAGTGAAATTCCAAAGGGTAATGTTTAAAATACATATCAACTAGAGGCCTTTATTGTTCAATAATATGTATCAGAATAAATGATTTTGTTATGTACTAATTATCTATATGATGTAAAAAATATTAGTGTCCCTAAACATCAACATTTGACTTTTGATACTAACAGTTGATGGAATCATGATTAAAGGTAACATTCATTCAAAATGATGTAGTGATGCATTAGAATTTATATATTTTTGAAAACTCAGATGATGTTCAATCATATATATCAGAACATAATTCAGAATTAAATGGATGATATCTAAGATGAAAACAAAAGTTATTTATGATAGAGATTAAAAATAAATTCGACACATGGATTGAAGAGAAAGTGAGAACATATATATCTGCATCAGAAATTTTGAGTTTGATGACATGTAGACTATCTAATAATGTGATTACATTGAGTAGTTTTGATATTAATATGTATTAAATTTTCAAAAATAATATGGATGACTAAATTACTCTTCAAAATAGCAGTGTGATGTTTATTTATGAAGGTGTTCACTATTCATGTTTGAAATATAAATACCTAACATATACATCATCGAGATATTTTTTAGTTCTTGGGGATATGTGAGAAATTGAATATATAAAATATTGAGTTATTGTTTTTAAGTGTCATTAGGTAGATATCAATAGTGGTGTAAACATGATGATTTTGGTTTAACACTAGTTGATTTTAAAGGATTTAATAAAAATGAGAAATAATTTATCGTGGTGAAACATGCAATGCCAATATTTTATGTCATTGATCCATCAATTGATAAGAGGTATGATATTTGGTATGGAAACAAATACCATTTGTGTGATGATATTGATTTTGATGATTTTATTGATTTACATGAGTCTTATTAATCTATTACATGATTTTAAAATGATTATAATGACTACAATGTTTACATAGTGCATGCAATACATAATGATCATGGTGACGACATATGGGAAAGCACTAAAGTAGTATCTTTATTTTTTTAGTAATTATTTATATATTTTTTGAAACATATAAAAATGAATCACTAAATATTTATTTTTGGTTATCCTCAATTTGCAATATTTAGTTCTATAATGATATGTTTGTATACAAAATTTCATTACACATTAATGTGTGAATATAAGATACAGAGATATATGAGATGTTATAGAGGTATGTCTATTTTTTATATTAATATATATTCATTAATATAAATATTTAATAAAATAAGACATTCAAATTATAATGTTCTTTAATAATACATTAGCATCTCTAAATAATATACTTCTTATTTTACTACCGAGAATCCATGTTCTCTTATACGTAAACGTGATATTACACATTTACCAAAACTATCACTTGGTCATGGATATGATGAAGTAAATATTTTTTGATGATAAAAATAAGGTAATAAACACAAATTTAGTTCATAGTATCAATTATTAATAAATGTAGATCTATTCAATTATTATTATTTTATATACTGATTTGAAGCCCATGGACAGGATGTCCAAACAACATCATTGGGAGGATGTGATGGATTAATATATCAATTTATTTATTTAAAATGGTGTTTTTAATATTATATATTTTAAATGAAATAATTAATTTATTCAATTGTAGATTATATTCAATTTTCAATAAACAAATAAAAATTATAGAAGTCATCTCTATTTAGTGGCAATTTAATGGAGATATTTTATAAAAACATGACAAAATATTGTGTTTTCTGAATGAAAAATTATGAAAACCAATGCCTTAATTAACTATTTATAGATTCAGATAGATGGATGAATTTTTTTGAATGTTTTCATGATGAAATATATAAGGTATGATAATTATATTATATTTGATAATTTATGGTCTTTTTTGTTTAATTACATATTATTTCATTATTAAATAATAGGCCTCTATGAGATCTCATTATGTGTTCCTTATGAAATATTTACACCCCCATACTTTTTCACATGGAGGGTATCCATTATTGATGTTGATAATGCATGCTGATAAGTTTTTAGCATTATGATGTCGATCTATTAGTTGTTCATAAGATGTTAAATTTTGTCTGACAACTCCTCCCACTTTCCAAGAAAAATAGAAATGATTTAGAAGAATGAAAAATGAATGGTATTTGAAAAATTAAGCTATGGAATAAAGGGATAAAAATGAAAGTAAATAATATTTATTTTTCATTATTTTACATATTTTATAAATTATGATCACTATTATGAATTATTAATTTTTTCATTTCATAATGAATTTCATGATTAATTGATACTTGGTTATTTTATCACTCAAGGTAGGATGGACATCCAAGCCACTGCATTAGGAATGGTAGAACATTGGGACTGTATAATTGTATATCAAGAAATTGATAGTATTCAGAATGATTTTGGTAAGAGAAATAATTTAAGTCACCCATAAATGGACACCTTTAAATTCAAGCTGAAATATATAAAACAATAAATGTGTGATGAAATTCAAGAATTAATGCAAGAGGCTTTCTTAAACACCTGACAAGACTGTCATGGGCTGCGCATCCTTCCTGACATGCTCAGCTGGTTGTGTAGACTACACAACCATTCTATCCGAACTACCCCGCCCAACCTGCCTATTTTGATAATCCACCTCCTCTCTCTGACCAAACCATATAAAATTAGTTCTTTTTAGGAGAACCTCATATAAATATTGTTGTATTAGCACTAGATCATATTTTGGGGGATCTTGTACCTCACCAGCCTATATAGGTGGTTTATGTTAGAGTATCAAAACATGATATTATTGATCCTAATTCTATACAACTATTTACTACTGAGGTGATAACTTGTGTTGGGGATATTATATGTCATTCTTTTTTATTTTTCCAAATAGTATTATTCGTTATATTTCATATGAGGTATGCATTTTTAGAATACTAATTAGATATAATTAAAAATTAATTATAATATTCTATTACATTTAAATTATATTGGATTATCTAAAGTAAAATTAAATTGCAAAAATGAAAGAAATCATTTAGGAATAGTCTACAACAAATTCTTATGATATTTCTTATAGGATAAAAATATTATCTCAAGCTTCTTCATCCATGAATTATATGTGTCGTTCCTGATGACATATGATATTTAATTAATAGATTAACCTTTTATATTACTCAAATAAGATATAATGAATCTAGTTTATTTTTATGATCTGAAACTAAATGTGTTGTTGTTTTTTCCATGTTTGTAAATTGACATTTATAATTTTGATTCATTAATAAAACATGGATTAAGTTGAGTATATATATTTAATTTTAGTATTTGGTATTTACACATTCATCCTACAAAAAATAAATTCAAAATCATTTATGTTTTTATTGATCCAAAATACATTTCCATTGATGTGTTACATGTAAATAATTTCAACAGAGTTATACATATATATATATAAGTGATTAACACAGATAACAATTATATGTAGTATTTATTTATTTATTTTACGTATGAAAGAAAAATTAGTTATGAACCTATTATCATTATAATTTCATTAATTTTGAACATTTTTTATTTTTGGGGGAATTGGATGATTGGTGTATTCTTCCTGGTTAAAGGAGCGTAATATTGTTTTTTCTCATATTTAGGGACTGTTTGTGCAAGATTTTCTACATTATTCGACAGTTATGTTTTTTATTTTTTATAATAACATAATATTTAAATATAATTGTTTATAGGTGTATTATTTGTTAATATATATGGAAATACATATCATGGAAAAAATTGAACAAGGAACACATGTCGATTTAGAAACCACATGCAATCTAATATGTGGAAGAAAAAATAATTAATTATTATATTAGATTGTGTTCTAATATATATAAATATATATATATATATATTGGTTTTTATTTTTTATGTTAATGTTTTATAACTCTAGTGTAATTTTCATCTTGGATATGTTGAATTTGGTTATTATATTCTACAATTCATATACGAGATAATCAATACTGCTGAAACTAATGAATTTTATATGATTAGTTATATTAAAGTTTTTCTATATGTCATCATTGTATTCTATTTTTAATTTCATATCCTTCAATGTTATTATAGAAATTAACTGAGAACAATTATTATACTTAAACTGAACATACCCATCTTTAATATTTCTTTGCTAACTATAACATTAGTCTAATAATGATTTATGTTATGTATATTTTATATTTAAAGAATAATATTAAATTTTACCAATACCACATGTTCATAAAACTAATTCTTTTCATATAATTGTTGATTGAACATAATTATATCAAATGATAGCTTAAATAATAACAAAAACATATCATGTTTTAAATTATAGGTATGTGAATTTTAATTTTTCATTTATAAAACAAATTATTAGATTATATTTTTTTTACTAGATAAAAGAAAGAATGTTTTTAAGGATATTTATCCAATGATATTTTTTTTATTTTGTGTTTATATTATACAAGTATTTATTATCTTAAATTTATAATTTTCTGAATTAAAAAAAAGTTCATTCATGGTTTTTACAGAAACATATGTTATAACATTTTTTATAAAAATAATAATTTCACGACATTTGGATAACTTAAAACTAACACTGAAAACAGACCAATCAATGGTTTATAATTTATAACAAAACATGGTAGACAACATGTCGATGCTTATTGTTCAGCAACAATTTTTATAAAAAAATATATAGAAAATTGTTTTTCCTTGTCAGTTTATTTGTTTGACCAACATCGAAAAGAATGATCGTTTCATTTTCATAATCAATTTTTTATAACTAAATTTGAATATCTTGTTTAATATTTAAACTAAAAAAATTGGTCAAAAAATGAAATAAAAATAAAAACAAAACATACATGATATCTTGTTATTTGTACTAGTGAACTATGGAATACATGATTAGTTCCATAATGAATTTAGATTTGATAATACAAAGAATGAATTATTCCATGGAACATAAAATAACTACATTGTATTTATATGAAGTCGGGTAATTGAACTGAGATTCACTCAATTTATGAATAACATAAAAAATTGAAATAAAATTTTATCAATTCACATACCTAACATAACTTGAATAATTTACCCAGTTTAGTGAAATAATGATTGTGATTATTTTAGAAAATTCTTTTGCATGTGAAATCATCCCATCATTCCTTAGTGAATTAGAAGGTATCATCATTTAAAAAAATATAGTTTCATTAGATGCAAGACTTTCGAAAAATCCATCACAAACTGTCTGTAAAATACATCATATCTTATAAAATAGTTTATCCACAAGAAAGATAGGGGTTTTGGAAGATCATTGATGACATTGATCTTGGACTGTTCAACATTAATGCCTTCCATGGAAGCATTGTGACCATTAATTAATCCCACATTTACCATAATGTGTAATTTATCCTAATATACAACAAATAGTTTTTCATCCCATTATTGCATAACTAATTTTATTTTTCTTAACCAAAAATAAAATGGTCTCCAATAAAATTCGAAATCATCAATGAAGATTTTGAGGAACTCCACATCCATGTCATGGAAAATGTGAGTTATGAATCTACGAAATTTCGGTAGAGAATTGCACATTCATAATGACATACAGAAATTAAAAAATGTACTGATTGGGCAAGTGAATGTGGTTTTTGGATAATCACAGGGGTCAATGTGAATTTGATTATATCGTGAATATCCTTTACATAAATAGAATAATTCATGCATCATATGTTTATATATTATTTTTTTATGACAGATATGGGAAAATAATCATTTCTTACTGCTGAATTTTGACATATATAATCCACATAGACTCCACATAAAGTGATAAAGCATGTTGTTATTAATTAATTTTCGTTTGTATATACTACCATGATTCCTTTATTTGTAACAACATAGAGAGGGCTCACCCCTTAACATACTACAATTATTAAAATTATTCCTGCATCTATGAGCTCGAAAAATCATTCTTGAATAACTCCTTCATTGGTGGCATGATCCTCCGATGTGATTTTATTTTTGGGTTTTCATCTTCTTCATGTATTAATGTATGGGTCCATTCTATAGGATTTATCCATTTATTGTCTTCCACTCACTAAGAAATTGATTGAATGAATCTTTTTAGAAAATGAAAAAATATTCTTCATGTTCATGGAATATTTTAGAGTTTTTAATGATTGTTAAATATGTTATCTCTATTTTGTATGAATAAATTAGTGTACTAGGTAGTGGTTTTAGCTCTAACGGGGGTGGCTAAATGTGGGAATGATTTAAAGGTGGAATAATGTCTATTGTGAGATGTTAAAATAATCTTACTTATTCAAAATCACACTCTTTATAATTTTAAATGAAAAAATATTTTCCCTCTTCCTTGATGGAAATGTATCATTCTCCATTCTGAGAAAGAGATACGGTGTTACAATACATATTATCATCTGACTATTGGACCTCTTTAATCAGGTTAACCACTACCTATTCTTCTTTAATATTAAATATTAGACATACTTGATTTATGTATAACAATTCTTTCCAAGTTTATAGGAATTTTCATCCAATAATGAAATATAATTCACCATATTCATCCATTAATACCTCTAGAATGTTTTCTGGAAAGATAAATTTTCAGATCATGATCAAAATATCTTCAAGAATGCCTCTGGTTTACTTCACTGAATCGTTGGCACGAGTCAATTCTTACATTTTTTCTTTATGTTTGTGGACTCTAAGCCTATTGTAAATACTCAACAGAATCATGTTAAGTTGGCCCTATGAAAACATATATGTCATCCAAACATGAAATATACTATAGCATTGCGATTCAAAAAACATCCAGGATCTCTCATTTTTAGGCTAGTTTTCTAGTGTTCAATATTAGAGCATTCCACTTTCAAATATATGACTCTAATATATTCTATTTTCGTTTTTTATAATAATTCCTTGAGAAATTTTGCATAAACGAGCATCATGGAATTTAATTCTTCATAGAGAACATTGATTTATAGTTTCTAGTACAAGTCTCGAAACTGTTTATATTTTTCCTCCTACCAACCTGGAGTTTCTCTCTCTGAAAATAGAATATGAGGATTGTATGGAGGTGGGGAAACATACATAAGTTACTTTTTTTTATTCATGGGATTGTATCATTTTGGAAGACAGTTATTCATGATGTGATGTGGAAATGGCAACTTAAGTTTTCTAATATACTATTAAATTATTCCTTGGATCTTCATGCCTCCTTTTTTTTTATTTTGGCTACTGAATATCCAAAACCATTCCTCTTATCATTCATTATGCATTGGCTTAAAATTATTGGTAAATATTAGTGTCATATTTCATCCTACATGGTAATATATCAGATAAGTTATTTAATATTTGACTCATATTATGATCCATGTTCCTCCAATAATCTCTCTAATTTTACATTTATCTATCCTATGTTGTCATTATTTGAAAATACTTTAGTACAAAAGTAGCCAAAAAATTTTCTAGATTACATTGAGTTGGAGGAAGTGGTTGCTGAGATATTGTATGTGTTTGTTTGAATTGTTGATGTTGGTTTCATGGTTGGAAATGTGGTGGGTGATTTTTTATGAACATTTTCTATTTTGTTCATGTCACATGGTTAATTGGTGGATACCCATGTGGTCCTTGAATGCTTAATTAGGCCTAACCACATCATAGTGGACATATTCCTTGACATTTTTTAGGTAGCTTATATTTAGGACTCTACTAATGATATTGAAACTATTATTTAAATAACTTTCCCTTTTGATTGAAATTCACATTAAAAAATCATTCATGTTTTCATGTCCTACCTTTTTCTCTGGTTTTTGGTGTGGTCCATCAAACATCTCTCATGAATGGACTTCTATTACAAGAACATGAAAGGTTTGTGAATTTTGGGTTCTTAAAAGATTCATGTATCGTGTGTGAGGACATTATCTTGTGATGCTAGTCATGTATTCTAATCAATTTGGTGGATACCAAGATGTGGTGGTCCACAACCACACATCCAGAAGCAGGCATTGTGATTGAAATTATCTAGTATTGATCTTCCAGTTTTGGGCAGTTTTGAACATTAAAAATCCATTAGCGTCAACATTTATAGTTGTTCATGCTGCTCGCTGGAGTCCTTGATATAATGTTTGTAAATGAAACCATGTATTGAGTCCATGATGAAGACACTTACTCAAAAATAATATAAAAAACCCATGCATGCCACAAGAATTCTCCTTATATTTGAGTAATGTATTGGGTGTCATTCTAATGTTTCCATTTCCATATTGGTGGAAAATGCAAGTCTAGAAACATCTTTGTTAGATTTTCCTATGTCGTGGTCAACCCAAGTGTCTGGATTTTAAGCTATTCCTTAGCTCTATATTTTATAGATAATGGGAAGAGACCTAGTCATATGTCATCTGATGTGACTCCTAGGTTGTAGAAAGTGTTGAAAAGTGTTAGGATTTGGGCCATATGTTCATGGGGGTCTTTTCTCTAGAGGCCACTGAATTGTACCATATTCCATATTCGTCGAATGAGTCTAGAAATTATCTTTAATGTGTGGGTTGGAATTGTTGTATGAAAGATTCTTGGTGTTTAACTATTGATTGAGGGCATACCATAATCCATGATGGTCAATTCTGGTTTCACTAGATGTTCCCATGGAATTATTTAATGGGGGTTCGATGGTTTGGGTCCTATGTTCTTGTGGGTTCTCGTCCATTGCTGACTGTATATGTGAAAATAAATACATTTCGATCTTAAATATTATGAAATGTGTTTTTTTACTCAAGGTTCCTTGAAAGAGTTAATGGAACATGGTACATGCACTGGTTTAGAAAATGGGGATACTCAGACATGACAATTATAATGGGAAATGTGGGTGAAGGAATGGTAATCCTATGTCATAGGACAAAGATCATTAATTAAAAAACAACCCATCCCCAGTAACAGAGACATAATTTGGTTGCTCAATAATGCATAGTTGGGACCATTTCAGCAGTAGTCAAAATAGAATTTATGTGTCCCAAACATTAATAACTACAAAATCATAGTATAATTGATTTGTGGGGTAAACCATAGGAGGAAGAAGTTGTTTGGATAGGGGATCGCTGGTTTTAGACCCTGAGAGGTGTCCTTTTAGGAAATCTTTTTGTTTGATTGCTTTAATTATTCCTTATATATGAGTAACATTATTAAATTAATGATGGTTTGGGATCAATTTTATGTATCTAGGTAAATGATAGATTTTAATTCTATTCTTGGCAGTGTCCTAAGGCTTCGGATGTGTTGGAAGCAGTTGTTCGTATGTGTCTTTAGTCACACAACCTAATTCTACATAGGAAGAAACTGTTCCATTGTTTGGAGATAGTAACGACCAAGATTGACTATGTTTATATTCTATTGTAGAATGAATACTAGGATAGTGATCATTTCCTAGACCACTTTAACTAGGTTATGGTCTTTTGAATGAATTTCACTTGGTTATGAGCCTCAATAAAACTGTGTAGACTGTTATTGATTCACATGATTACTAATTAAACAAGGATTCCATCTATATAATTAATGATTACTTACTCATTCCGGTAGATATTCTTTTTACCCCTACCCATATGTGCTTTAATTACTCCTAGCGGGAGGAGATGAATGTAAATAAAAAATAATAATACCTGATTTACATGATAATTGAAATTAATTGAATCATACACATGGAGGGGTTCATAAATGGAAGTGGAACATGCATGAAATTGGATTTTTGATAGATTAATAATGGCTAAATTAAAAAACATACATGGAATCAAAATCAAAATTGGATAATAACCTGTTTTTTAGAATTTGATGAATAAATATTGGAATTGATATTAAGAAAAAATAATAAAATTTAGGGATTAAATGGAAAAAGGGTGAGGGATCTCGAAGGGGGACAAAAATAGGGAAGAATCTCATCCGGAATTTAAATTAAATTATTTACCACACCAATATATTTATATAAAATTTCATCATGACATGTATTTATGGTACTCATCATGAATTGTTGTTACTATTGGATTTTTGAACTCTCCCATTCCATGCGCATATCTATTAGATTTATGTGGTTTGAATGACTTAATGTTGTGTATAGAGTGTTTATGATTTCAACTAACCTTCAACTAATCACTATCCAGATTTCTCACTCAACTATTTTAAAAAGAATCATGAATCGTATAGAGCCTTCACATGTACTGGGACTTTCTTCTTCCATATTCACGGTTTGGTATGGGTATGGACCACGAATTGGTAATGTTGTGAACTACTAGTACACATTTTGTACTGTTGATTCACAACTTGTGCTGGCCAAATCTGTATTTTTCTGCACATCATACTTTGAATCCTATGAAGATGTATTACAAAAAAAGGATAATATATAACGTGTATTATCAATTAAATATGTAAAAATATATAAATAAGAGAAATGAAGGAATGTATATAAATATTTTTTATCAAAAACCATGAAGCACGATATAGAGACCACATAGTGAAAATGGTTCACATAAGACTTTTGGTTATTAGGAGAAGAAATTACCATGGGATGTATCCTCATTTTATTAATGGAGGTAGTGATTTAAGGATTGTAATACTAATTGATTTTTAGAAGAAAACTGTTGTCACGAAGGATGAAAGGACCTATATAGGACGTGAATGGAAAAAGTAAAATATAGGGGAATAATTTGAGGTAAAGATTCTAATGCATCAAAATATTGTAAAAATATGATTACTGATATTTTCTAGTTTATATTCCTATATATGTACTAATAATCCCATATTTAAGGAGATTTATTTTGATTAGAAATCATTCTGGAAGAAATAAATGATGTCTAAATTTGATTGTTGGAAATGAAATTCTGAAAGGGATGTTTTTTGTGAGGAATAAATCAATGAAGGGAGAAGATTCTCATAGGAGTCGTCTGAGAAATTATTTTTTGGGGAATTATATCATACAATGGAAGAAGGGTTTATGAAAGAGTGGTAGTATAAGATGATTATGTAGTCTTGGATTAGAGGAAGTTTGTGCTACATCATTCATCTATGGAAGAATAATTCATCTATGATGTATGTATAGTTCGTGGAGGAAGATGTTGTATGTGAATCACTCGCCCCACACAATGAAACACGTATTGTGGAGAAAGTAACAATGTTCATGGAGTAATTGTTCACAAACTAATAGCGTAAGGAAAATTGGATTAAAACTATGTCTGATAACATGACCTAAATGGAAATTCTATCAATAGTGGAGGATGCATATATTCCTAAAAATGAAGGACATACAAGTCAATAAACTATGAGTGCATCCCTCCCAACTCAATGTGCTAGGGAGTGTCGAAAAAATAATAATGAGGGATTCAAGGTGCATTCCCCAAAATAATTTAAAGGGATTGTTATAGGAACAAAATGAATGTGTATAATATTTTTATAGTCCTCAAAAAGTGAAGTTTAATGTATTTACGTATGATCAAAACACTAACGACATATTCTCTTTGGAGTAAACTGTAGTGGTAAACGTAAAATTGATGTATTCACTCGTTGCATGTGATTTTGGGTTTACTTATCATTATCACCAGACATTATTAGTTGGTTCCTACAAATTTTGTTACGTGATCCAACACTTTAGAAGGAAAATTTGACTAAGTGGTTCACCTCCCTCCTCTCATGGTGTTTTTGGGTCCTGCAAACCATTCCTCCAAAAAGTAATGTTTTTAACTCATCTGATCATGTATAAACATAGAATGATCTATATAATAAATTGATTAATTTATCTCAGTTGGAATATGATAATTATTTATGTAATCCACCACATTATCATCCTTCGAGAGAACACAACCGAGACTACTGAAATAGGGTTCCTAGAAAACCACATTCCCCTTGACTACAACAACCAAGAAAAAATTGGGTTTGATATAATATTTATTTTTAGCTCATCAGAAGAAGGAAACCATATTTCATTCCTTGGAAATTTCATGTCATTCAGTGTACACGCTTTCAATGGTGGAACCAAAATTTATAAGTCCTTGAGGAACATTTAGAGTTAACATGTAATAACAATGAATCTATGAGTCCTAACACAATTCTGTGGATGCAGTCATGAAAACATAACCATTAACTTCTCAGGATCAACTAATAATACATGACCAGAAATCAAATTCCCACAGAATTTATCTTCTTTAATATAGATGTATTATTTTAAGTTATTCCCATACAAATATTTTCTTCTAATGATTTCATAAGCCAATCTCAAATGGTGCTTCTTCACAACCTAAGATGTTGAATAAAACAAAATTTTATCTAGAAAACTACAAAAAATTATCATGATACTAATAGAATATATGATTCATAAATTCAATAAAAACTTTTTGTGTGTTAGATAGAACAAAATACATGACAACATATTTTTAATGTGCATAACTACTCATGATAGACATGTTACATGTGTCACACTTCTAAACTATGTGTTAATGATAACCACACTAATGATCAATCTTCAAAAAACACAATATTACCATTAATTATCAAAAAAAATCAACCACCTGAGGGAAAATATAATTCTTATTAATTGTTACACACATCAACTTCTGATAGTCAACAAAAAAAATCAAAATCATCCATATACCTTCTTAACAAAAAAAACAGTAGGGAGGCCTAAGGTGAAACACTAGGGTGTAAGAAACCATTTGTAACCTTCTCATGTAATTAATTATAAATCTCCTTCAACAATTCTAGTTCACTGTGATATGATGTTATCAATATCGATTGGGTCCCTCGAATGAGGTCAATTATAAATTTTACATACCTATTTAGAGGAATCCTGGATAAATCATATAAGAAATCATTAAGAATATCCCAAATAATAATGGGATGATCAACAATAAAAGGAATGTCATCAGGATAAACTACAACAACAAAAAACAAACTCTTGATATTTGGATAGGGAGGTCCTACATGGAAATAACACAAACCCAACTCTCCGTGAAATAAATTAATGATCTCATATGCAACAAAAAAAAGAGACACACATATTTTAACAATCACCTACATAATAATGAGAAAAAAGAGAACCTATTATGATTATGACATAAAAAACCCCATTTTGAGAACATAAAAATCATATAATACTAACTCTACATTATATATTGATAGCTCATAGTATGGAAACTAAAACCCCTACTCTTTTATTCCCTTGAGGTGTATCTATGTCCATAAAAAGGACATGGCTTCCATCAAGAAGATTATACATATGAAAAAATGGATAGATATAAATGACCGGGTAGCGTATGTAAAAAATAAAGTAACCAACACTGTAGTTGCAATAAATAGGGTAGCTCTCACTATAGCTAGACACGTGTCTACCAACACATGAAACTAATCTACTACATAATGGAGATTCAGTCCTATAGATCATTAAAAATACATTTTAGTCTTTGAATTATATGAAGATTACATATAAGACATTTGATCTAATGATCCATGAACATATATAATAGTAGATATAGCCTGACATGATCACTACACACTACGAGAAAAAAGGCATTTAGCGGCAGTTTGGTTTTACGCTTCGTGGCAGTTTATACCGCCACTAAATAGATTGGAGGCAGTTTTGAAAACCCATCGTGAAATCTTCTATCGTGAAACTATACGCGGTGGTTTTCAAATCCATCGTAGAACGTTTCACGCCGGTTTTTAACGACATTTTTTTATATTTTTTATATTTTTTGTTTTTATATTTTATTTATTTCGTATTTATTTGTTTATTTATTCATTTATTTTATTTTATTTTATTTTATTTTATTTATTTTATTTATTTTATTTATTTTATTTTATTTATTTATTTATTTATGTATTTGTTTATTTTATTATTTAATTATTTATTTATTTATTTATTTTATTTATTTATTTACTTATTTCTTTACTTATTATATTTATGTATTAATATATTTATTTATTTTCTTTATTTATTTTCGTTGTTTATTTATTTTCTTTTATCTATTTATTTTAATTATTTATTTTCTTAATTTCGTATTTATTTTATTAATTTATTTTATTTATTTATATAATTATTTTATTTATTTATATAATTATTTATTTTCATTATTTAATTATTTTTTTATTTTTTTATTTAATTCATATTTTATTTATTTATTTTGTATTATATTATTTATATATGCATGCACATCCCATGAACATGCACATGCACATGCCCATGCACATGCGCATGCCAATGCCCATGCAATATAAACAAATACTGCATTTGGTGAGATTTGAACCCCTAACCTCTTTCATATTTTCTAAAGACTTTACCACTCCAGCAATCTCTTCAGGTGTTTAATAAACAGAATTAAATATTTATATATATATTAATTGAGAAAACAAATAATACATAAATAATAGATATAAACTCAATAATATATAATATATAGTAATAATAATAATATGTAACACATAATTAATAATTATAAATAAATAATAAATAATTATAAATAAATAATAAATAATAATAAATAAATAATAACTAATAACTAAATATAAATAATTAATAATTAATAATTAATAATAAATAAATATAAATATAAATAGAAAATAATAAATAATAAATAATAAATAAAAAATAAAAAATAATAAACAATAAACAATAAACAAAAAAAATATAATAATATAATAATAAAAAATAAATAATAAATAATAAATAATAACAAATAACAAATAATAAATAATAAACAATATAAAATAAATAATTCATAATAATAAATAAATAATAATAAATAAATATTAATAAATATATAATAATAAATTATTAACAATAAAAAATAAGTAATAAATAATAAATAATATATAATATATAATATATAATATATAATATATAATAAATAATAATAAATAATAATAATAAATAATAATAATTATTAATAAATAATAATAAATAATATTAAATAATAATAAATAATACGAAATATTAATAAATAATAAATACCCAATAAAAAGTATTTCATAATTAATAAGACATAATAAATGAAATATTATTAATAATAAATAATAAATAATAAATAATAAATAATAAATAAATATAAATAATAAATAATAAATAATAAATAATAAATAATAAATAAATATATATAATATATAATATATAATATATAATATATAATATATAATATATAATATATAATATATAATATATAATATATAATATATAATATATAATATATAATATATAATATATAATATATAATATATAATAAATAATAAATAATAAATAATAAATAATAAATAACCAGTAAAAAATTATAGATAATAAATAAATTAAAGTATATTATACAAATTAAATAATAAATAATAAATGAGACACATGAAAATGTATGAATGGACGTGATAAGAGATGAAAAATCGTAAAAACTCATGAAAAAAGGTGGAGAAGCACGAAGAATGAGGCGTTAAAAAGAATAAGAACGCATGAAAACTCATGAAAACTCTGGAATACCCATTAGGAATTCAACATAATCACCATAATAACCCACAAAAACCATTTATAAATATAACAAGTCATGGAAACCCAAATAAACAGTAATAAATGGAGTAATCGTTAAAACCCGTCAAAACTATCATAAAGTGACAAATACATTGGACTCACATTAAAAGAGATATCATATGATCCAAGAGTCAGTTTCAGATCCACGGCCTGTTAAATAAAATATCTTGAAATGATCTTCGACCTGATAGGTGAAAGAGTCTAAATGGACAGGCAGATCGGAGGTTACAACCATTTTAAAAAAAGCTAACGGGGAACAGGTGCTAGAAACGTGGCATCGAAAAACATAACAAACCTAATACCATCTAAAAAGACCATAACATATGATCCAGGAGTGAATGTGGGTGCTGTGACCAATCAATCTGAGGCTCATGGAACGAGCTACAATCTGGAAGGTGGGGGAGTTCGAACTGACATGCAGATCGAATGTTAGGTCCGTTTGAAGACAAGTTCAACGGGACACTGGTGACAGAAACATGGATTCGGAGGCCTTTAGAGGGGTTTTGGGGTCAACAACCACAACAGAAGCATGCTTGTGTTAAACTGGTGGGTAGCTCTCTTCACTATCTTCGATTTGATATGTGGTAGAGCCCAAACATATACCCAGAGTGAAATTTATGTCCATTTGAAGTTGGAGAACTTTTTTCAACTTTCTTATAACTCGCATATCTTTCGCATAACGACCCAAACTTTTTGAATAGTATATTAACATACTCTTAATGATTTAATAGAGATGTTAATGGTTAATGCCGAAAGAGGATTCAATGGCTTCATCCAGTAGACTCAAACATTAGGAAGCCCACTTATCAGAGCTTGGGAAGGAGGTGGCATCTTTGGGCTTCGCTTTGGACCAAGCTCAAGCAGAACTCCAGCTTGTCATGCTTGAACGAAAACGCCTGCAGGAGAAGTTGAAGTTAGTAGAGATTAATACTAGGTCAATGTCATCTGAGCCACCCTCAGATTCTCTCACTACAGCACACCTTACTCTTAGGTCATATACCAGTGTTATAAGGGGATATGTGACGAGACCGTAGCTTTTTTGTGTAATCCTTTGGGAAAAATAAACTGAGATTTCTTCCTTTAGTGATGTTTATGAATTTTTAAATTTCCGTATAAATATAGTATGCATATTTATGTTGAATTTTAGAGAAATGATATATTAAAAATGTTTTTTTAAATGATAAATAATTAATGATGTGTAATGATTTTGAAAAAATGGTCTTCTACAAAAGTGTTCAGTAAGGAATTTTGAGTCTAATAAGATAAACATAATTTTTTATTAATTGTAAATTATGAATAGTTATTTAATTCTCAGTATTAGTAATGTGACCAAATTTATTAGTAATCTAACTTAAAGATAGTTTTAATATAATTTAGACACCTTGATTAAGTAATGTGATTCAATAAAATGGTAAAATAACGGTTTCATAAATTATTAATAAAGTATTAGTTTTTTCGGGTGAATAGTGTATTTTATTTAAAAATTTACCTAAAAATATTTTGAAAATTATTTTTATGAAATGTAATTTATTTTTGAACTCAGAGCATCGATATTATGTTATGGTAATTTTGGGGAATTTTCTGAAAAAAAATGAATTTTGGATGAGTAGTGAAAATACAGTTTTTATGTTATGGGTGTTTAATGACATAATCAAATAATTCATTAAGTATGTAATAAATATGGTCAACTTATGAATAGTTAGATAAGTTATTAGGTGTCCAAAGTGTCCAATACCATATGCGAGCCCATGGTTTTGCCAAAACCAACAATGAGGTGTCCCTTGGCCATTAATGCCTTGTCCCCTCACTTTCCCTATAAATACCAAGCAATCCTCTCATCCATTCGACTCCAAAATCATCCTCAAACGTTGTTTTGGCCTCTTTACATCCCATTAAGTCCTCCCAAGGTTCCCTCTAGCCCCTCAAGTTCCCAACCATCGAGTTTTAAGTGTTATGTTTAAGGTAAGGGATCCAATCTATCTTTTTCTTTTCATGTAATCTCGTTTATGTCATTTCATTTATGATCCATGTTATTTTGTTGGATGATGTTCTTTTATATTCATCTTAATGCCCTTTTAATGTTCATATTATGAGAGACCCCCTCTTTCTATCATCAATTCTTTTTAATATTGTTTATGTGGCGTCGTTAGGCTGCCAATTTTTTAAGGGATTCTTTCAGCCTTCTCATTTATTCAAAGTTCTACTTTAATGTCAAGTATTTCTAGTTCCTTTTTATTATGTTGGTGTATGATCTCTATATCTATCATACTAGACATTTATTTTCATATTATGATAAACCCTATTTGATCTCGTCAATTTATTTTTCTTGATGTTTAAGTGACATTGTTAGGCTGCTGAATTTTCATAAGAGAAATCTAATTTTTTTCGTCCTTCCATGTTTTTCATTTCATAATTTATGTCCTTAAAATTTCATTTCCATGTACATATATCCTTCGTATTAGGTCCCTATACTGTTTTATGGGTCATTTATGAATGTTTGACTCATGTCCCCTCTATTTTCAATGTTTTCTAAAACCCCAAAACATAGTCATTATGCTGCAAAATTTCCGTCTCAAAATGTTTCTATATTTTTCTAAAGTTATTTTATATTATTAAGTTATTACTCAAAGCACTCACTTAAATAGTGGTATTCACATATATACCATGTTTTTCTATTTTAAATTTTGGGATTTATATACATGAGACCCACTTTCCCTTTCTGTGGGTTTAAAGTGACATAAAGATCAGGTCTTTAAAGCAGTTTTAAAATGTTATGATTATGAAATGAAAACCATTTCTTTTATTAAATATGGGTTGTTTATGAAATGATTTATGATTATATATGTGGCTCACATGATAATAAATTCATTTCAAAGCTGCGCCCTGATAGAGATCCAATGCATTGGGTAAAGACTTAATCTCAGGAGATGACTATTTTTAACGACGCCATGGTGAATAACCTTGCTAATTTTTAATGACACCTTTGGAATGGACCTTGATGAAACAGAAATTATTATCAATATTAAATGTTGTAGCCACTTATTCATGTTATGAAAAACGTTATTTTTATTATGATATGCCTCATGATTTACTTCTCATGACTTAAAGTTCATTTCATGCCCTTATTGAAGTATCTCAATTTCACATGTAAAATGATTCTCTTGTTTCCCTTACTGGGCCTTATGCTCACCCTTTCTTTTTATGTATGTACCTAGGTTATGAGACACAGAAATGAAACTAGGATGAACATAAGGAGAAGCCTTTCAGGTGTTTAAGAGTAATGTTTTATGTTGTTTCATGTATTATGTTCCTGGTTTTCAAGACACTAATCCTTAAAGATCCTCAGTTTTCTGAAATGTAATGAATGTTTATATAATAAAAAGACCGGATGCCACAATTGGTATCAAAGGATGGTTTAGTTATTTGTGGAAGTTATGATATAAAAACATTAGGAAAAACTCTATAGAAAAGTTTAAATATTGGAAAACTTCATGGTATTATGGTATGTTTTAAGTAAATGGTTTATCAAAAAAATACATCTCTCTCTAGATACAAGAAGGTAGAGGCGGCTCTGGCAGAGATGTACAAAGGTTTAAAACCCGAAAACACCACTTTGAGCTAGACTCGAATATGAACTGGTGCACGATAACGGGATTTGCTGCACTCTTGGTTACGACACTCTCGGGGGGATATGTTTGGTTAATCACAAGATTTTTATGAATCATTATGAAGTAATTATAGAGAAATGTAATTGTCTAAGGAAGAAGTCTTAGTTAAAAAATTCATAAATGAATTATGTTTCTCAATAAGGTTTTATCATTTTAGAAAATTGTGGGAAATAGGAGGAACCGTCCATATGGTGACCGCAATGTACCATGTGCTGACGACCCTCAGATGGAAGACGGAATGGAAACATTCATTCAAATGATGAACCAACTGACTCAAGTTATGAGTTATAACTTGAATCAAGATGAGAGGCCGACCTCACCACGAAGGGAACAACACACTATTGAGTCCTTCATGCGTCAATGGCCACCAACATTCATTGGATCTACTGAACCATTGGTTGCGAAACAATGGATAAGATCCATTGAAAATATCATTTCTATAATCCTTTGTTCGGAACATGAAAAATTCACCCTTTCTGTTTAACGCCTAGAGGGAGAAGCTGATCAGTGGTGGTCACTGGTCAAAAACATGAAGCCTAGAGGAGAGATGGAAGATAATGAGTGGGAAGAGTTCCAGTGAATTTTCTTTAATAAGTATTTCCATCGTTCTATGAGAACGAGAATGGAGAAATAGTTTCTTGAGCTGAAGAAGAAGGAGATCAAATCTATCAGAAGCTTTGAGATAAAATTCACCCAACATTCACGATATACCTCGAGCTTTTTCATAGATCCAAGTGGGAAGGATGATAAATTTTTTAGTGGACAGAGACCTCATATGTGGATAAATCTAGCCAAACGGGACTACGATAGCTATGAGGAGATCGTGCAGAGTGCAATGAAAGTAGAGCTAGAGTTTGGCGAGACATAGTGCTCTCATAAATCAAATGAAAAAAAGAGATCGTTGGAGCCCATTTTAGGGAAGACTACTGATCAGGGAATAGGTGGAAAGCAAATGAAACTTACCAAATGCAACACATGTGTGATGAAACATCCGGGGAACTTCTTGATCGCAAGTGGAATGTTCTACAAGTTTTGAAGAGGAGACCATATTGCTCGGAATTGTCATATGGAGGTGAATCCTCAACTCCACAACACTAACGATAGAAGAAATATGGTTATGGACCTACCCGAAGTCCATTTTTTCATGTGTGGAAGGATTTGGAACTTTGCTAATTAATGTCCAAATCTAAGGGAAGTGGATGGGAATCACCATTAACTTTAGAAAAGGCCAGGGGAGCAAGGTCGTACTTTTTCTATCACAATAACTGAAGTTGAAGCTCCGAATGAAGTGGTAGTAGGTACTCTTGTTGTCCTCTCAAAATTAGCAACTACTTTGTTTTATTCTGGTTCTCCACATTCCTTTATTTCCTCCAAGTTTGCAAATAATATAAAATCAATCCCTGAACTTCTTGAGGTAGAGTTTTCAGTCAAGACTCTAAGTGGGATTATCCATACATAAACAATGTTTATAGACTCTAGTGTTTACTTTAGTAAACACAATCTTATCTCAAATCTAGTAGTCATTCCCATGTTGGAATTCGGCGTTATACTATGTATGGAATGCCTCCCAAAGTATAATGCTATGATCAAATGCTAAAGTAAAGATATCTCAATAGTCTTGAATGAACGACCTACAATTATCTTCCAAGGAGAGATATCCCGAACAGATCCCTATCTAGAAACACCTCCTATATCTTTCTTTATAGAGTTAATCAGTGATGATGAAGAAGGAAAAGGGAGTATACAAATAGAAGATGTTCCGATTGTTCATGAATACATTGATGTATTTCCCGAGGAGTTACCTGGACCTCCCCCATAGATAGAGGTAGAGTTCTCCATTGAACTCGTACTTTTATCTCAACTGATATCAAAGACCCCATATATAATGGAAAATGTGGAGATAGAAGAGTTAAATAATCAACTCCAAGACTTGTTGGAGAATGGGTTTATCCGACCGAGTGTGTCTCCCTGTGGAGCACCAGTTCTCTTTGTGAAGAAGAAGGATGGATCAATGTGGCTATGAATTGATTATATAGAACTGAATGGGATCATAGTGAAGAACAGATAACCTCTTCCAAGAATTGATGACTTATTTTACCAACTTTGTGGGGCTCAATTCTTTTCTAAGATTGACCTTTGATCTGGTTATCATTAAATGATGGTGAATAAGGAAGATATCCCAAAGACTTCCTTTCGATCCATATGTGGGCATTATGAGTTTATAGTTATGCCCTTCAGCTTGACTAATTCTCTTGATATTTTCATGCATTTGATTAATACAGTATTTAAGGACTACCTTTATTACTTTGTGGTATTTTTTATTGATGATATTTTCATATATTCAAAAAAACATGAGGAGCATGAAGTTCATCTGAGGGTTATTTTGAAAACTCTTTGGAAGGAGAGGCTCTTGGGAATGTTCAGAAAGTGTGAGTTATGGTTACAACAAGTGGATTTCTTGGGGCAGATCATAACCAATGAAGGAATCTTGGTGACCTTGCAAAGACAATGGTTGTGGAGGAGTGGCCTCAACACACAACATTAACTGAGATTCGTATTTTACTTGGATTAGCGGGATATTATAGGAGGGTTGTGAAAAACATTTCATGGATTTCTAATCCACTAACCATGTTGTCTCGAAAAGGGGTTAAGTTCATCTGGAAAAAGGAATGTGAGAAATGTTTCCAAGAGCTGAAGAAGAGATTGGTTACTGCACCTATGTTAACACTACCCTTTATCGAAGAAGGATTCGTTAATTTTAGCGATGCATCTCCGAAAGGGCTTGGGTGCGTCCTCATGAAAAATGAAAAGGTAATTGCTTATGCATCAAGACAGTTGAAGATTCATGAGAAGAATTATCCTACGCATGACCTAGAGCTAGCGGCGGTTGTTTTTTCTCTAAATATATAAAGGCACTATCTTTATGGGTAGAAATGTGATATATACACTAACCACCAAAGTTTAAAGTATATTTTACCAAAGAAAGAATTGAACACAAGACAAAGGAGATGGTTGGAGCTTATTAAAGACTATGATTATTCAATTCATTATCACCCTGGAAGAGCACACAAATTCGCGGATGCGTTAAGCAGGAAAGGCCATATTGTTCTGGAAACAATGAGGATCTTAGGAGATCCCTTAATTAATGATCTTGTAAAACTGCACATGGGAATTGTAAGGGACGGGACATCATCAACCTTATCCCAAATGATTTCTCAACCTTCATTACTATAGAAGATCAAGAAGGCTAAAAAAGAAGATCCTTTTCTACAGGAGAAGTTTGAGGCTATAAAGGATGGGATGTTCTCTTATTTAAATATTGATCATGAATGTGTATTGAAATTTTGTACAAGACTATGTGTTCCATATATTCCGGAGATAAAGAAATAACTGATTGTTGAAGCTCATAGCTCTACTTTCTCTATACATCTAGGATGCACTAATATGTATAGAGACCTTTGTGATCATTATTGGTGGGATAACATGAAGAGGGAGATTGATGACTACACTACAATGTGTCGGGTGTGTCAAAAAATAAAGGAAGAATGAAAACTTCCATAGGGGGTATTACAACCGCTACCCATACCAGTATGGAAGTGGGATAATATAAGTATGTACTTTGTAACTGGTCTCCTGAAAACATCCAAAGGAAACAATGCGATATGTTTTATTGTGGACCATCTCACCAAGACCGCCTATTTTATCTCTATTCAGGTAGATTTCTCTCTGGATTAACTTTCCATGATATACATAAAAAAAGCGGGAAGGTTGCATGGGGTACCACTATCCATCGTGTCTGATCGTGATACAAGATTCACATCAAAATTCTGGAGAAGTCTTCAACATGCTCTAAATACTGAATTGAATTTTAGTACAGCCTATCATCCTCAAACTGATGGCCAATATGAAAGGACTATTCAGACACTCGAAGACATGTTGAGATTATGCTCAATGAAATTTAAAGGTGTATGGGATAAACACCTCCAATTAGTTGAGTTCTCCTATAACAATGGCTTCCATTTGAGAATTCAGATGGCACTGTATGAAGCTCTGTATGGAAAGCGATGTATAACTCCTACTTTTTGGGATGAATCTGGTGAGAGAAAGCTTCTTGGGACTGATCCTATTAATGTGATGACAGAACAAATTCATTCCATCCAACAACACAAAAAGGCTACTCAGAGTCAACAGAAGAGATTTACTGAAAAGCATAGACGGGAATTGGAGTTTGGTGTTGGCGACAAAGTCTTCCTTCGAATTTCTCCGTGTAAGAGAGTCATGCGGTTTTGGAAGAATGTAATGACTAGCCCTAGGTACATTGGCCCCTATGAAATCCTTGATCGCAAAGGAGCAGTGGCCAATCGACAATCACTTCCACCAAACCTAGCTCAAGTTCACGATGTCTTCCATGTATCTCTCTTGAGGAAGTACATACTCGACCCTTTGCATGTACTGAACCTAGAGGTGGTACAACTGGAACAGGACCTCTCTTATGAGGAGAAACCAGTGGAGATCATAGAATGTAGAGACAAGGTTCTACAGAACAAGTCTACACACCTTGTGAAAGTGTTGTGGAGGAATCATAAGTATGAAGAAGTGACTTGGGAGCCTGAGGAATCAATGAAGCAAAAGTACCCTCACTTTTTCGACTAGGCCTCAAGTATAAAATACAAGGGGTGGAATTTCTTAAGAGGGGAAGAATGTAACAACCCAAAATTTTTGAATAGTATATTAACATACTCTAAACGATTTAATAGAGATGTTAATGGTTAATGAAGAAATAGTAGTCGGTGGCTTCATCCAGTAGACTTGAACCTTATGAATCCCTTTATCAGAGCATGGGAAGGAGGTGGAATCATTGGGCTTCGCTTTGGACCAAGCCCATGCCAAACTCTAGCATGTCAATCTTGAACAGAAATGCATGTGGGAGAAGTTCACATTAGTAGAGATTAATATTAGGGAAATGTTATCTGAGCCTCCCTAAAATTCTCTCACCATAGCACACCTTACACATAGTTCATATGATGTTGTTATAAGTGGTTATGTGACGAGACTGTAGCTTCTTTTCGTAATCCTTTTGGATGAATAAATTGTGATTTTATCCTTTAATGAAGTTTATGAATTTTCGAATGTACAGATAAAAATTATATGGATATTTTTGATGAATTTTAGAGAAAGGATATTTTCAAAATGTTTATTTAAAGCTTAAATAATTAATGTGTGTAATGATTTTCAAAAAATGGTGTTCTGCAAAAGTGTTCAGTAAGGAATTTGGAGTCTAATAAGATCAACTTAATTTATGATGAATAGTAAATTATGAACAGTGATTTTATTCTTAGGATTAGTAATGTGACCAAATGGATTAGTAATCTCACTTAAATAAAGTTTTAATATAATTTAGACAACTTGATTAAGTAATGTGATTCAATAAAATGGTTCTATAACAGTTTCATAAATTATTAATCAAGTATTAGTTTTTTCTGGTGAATTGTGTTTTATATTTAAAAATTTAATTAAAAATATTTAGAATTTATTTTTATAAAATTTAATTTATTTTTTAACTTATAGAATTAATATTATGTTATGGTAATTTTTGTGGAGTTTTCTGAAAAAATGAATTTTCGATGAATAGTGAAAATACACTATTTACGTTACAGGTGTTTAATGACATCATTAAATTATGTATTATGTATGTAATCAATATGGTCGACTTATGAATAGTAATATAAGGTATGAGGTGTCCCAAGTGGCTAATACCTTGGGAAAATACCATGGGAAATCCCATGGTTTTTCCAAAACCACCAATGAGGCGTCCCTTGGCCATTAATGCCTTGTCCCCTCACTTTCCCTATAAATACCAAGCCATCACCTCATCCATTCGACTCCAAAATCATCCTCAACGATATTATGGTCTCCTTACCTCCCAGTGAGACCTCCCAAGGTGCCCTCAAGCCCCTCAAGATCCCATCCTTCGTGTTTTATGAGTTACGTTTAATGTAAGGGATCTCACCTCTCTCTTTCTTTTCAAGTAATCACTTTTATGTCCTTTATTTTATGCCCCGTGTTCTTATGTTGGAGGATTTTATTTTATATTCATATTACTTCCCTTTTCATGTCCATATGATTGGAGACCCCCTTTTTCTCTAATCATTTCGTTTTAAAAATGTTTAAGTGGCGCTGTTAGGCTGCCGAATTTTTAAGGGATTCTTTCACCCTTCTCATTTTTTCAATGTTCTGCATTCATGTCAAGTCATTCAAGTTCCTTTTTATTATGTTGGATTAGGATCTCTATATCTATCATACATAAATTTTATTTTTATATTATGAGATTCCCTATTTGATCTCGTCAATTCATTTTTTTTGAAGTTTAAGTGACACCATTAGGCTACTGAATTTTCATAAGGGAAATCTAATTTTTTTCGTCCTTCCATGTTTTTCATTTCAAATGGTATGTTATTAAAATTTCATTACCATGTCCATATATCCTTTATATTAGTTCCCTATACTATTTCATGTTTCATTTATGAATGTTTCACCCATTTCTCCTCTATTTTCAATGTTTTCTAAAACCTCGAAACATAGTCGTTCTACAACAGAATTTATGTCTCTTAATGTCTCTCTATTTTTCTAATGTTATTTTATTTTATTAATTGAATACTCAAAGAACTCTCTTATATAGTGGAATTGAAATATATACGATGTTTTTCTAATTTAAATTATGGTATTTACATACATTAGACCTGCTTTCCCTTTCTGTGGGTTTAAAGTGACATAATGATCATGTCATTAAAGCAGTTTTAAAACGTTATAATTATGAAATGAAACCCATTTATTTTATGATATATGTGTTGTTTATGAAATATATGATGATGATATATGTGGCTCACATGATAATAAATACATGTCAAGGTTTCGCATTTATAGCACTCTAATCCATTGGATAAAGACTTAATCTCTAGATATGACTATTTTTAACGACGCCTTGTTGAATAACATTTGTAATTTTTAATGACACATTGGAGATGGACCTTGGTGAAACAGAAATGATTGTCAATATTAAATGTTGTAGACACATATTTATGTTATGAAAAATGTTATTTTTATTATGATATGCCTCATGATTTTCTTTTCATGCCTTAAAGTTCTTTTCATTACCTTATCGAAGTATCTCAAGTTCACATGTAAAATGTTTCTCTTGATTCCATTACTGGGACTTCTGCTTACAATTTCTTTTGATGTATGTCACTAGGTTATGAGATGCAGTAATGAAACTTGGATGAACTTAAGTAGAAGCCTTTCAAGTGTTTAAGATGAATTTTTTATGTTGTTTTATGTATTATGTTCCTAGTTTCCAAGAGACTAAACCTTAAAGATCCTCAGTTTTGTGTAATGTAATGATATTTTATATTATAAAAAGGCGGGATTCCACATTCATCACCTTAGACTCTCTCAGGGTTTTTGATTATATGTTCCCTTATATCTCTTCATAAGCTTAAAATTGACTGGTCGTGGCGCTCCAACAGATTCCCAGATCAAAAGTTATGGTCGTTTTAGTGATATCAGGGTTTCTCATTTGTTTTTATTTTTTTCTATCATTTCGCGGCGGTTTTAACCAAACTGTCGCTATTTCACAGTGGTTTTTTAAAAAACCGCCGCTAATCCTCAAAAAGATCTTTTTTTTAAAAAAATAATAATAATAAAAATAAAGACATTTCGTAGGGGTATTTTCACAGCGGCTTAAAAACCGCCATGAAATGGCGCCCTGAAACACATTTAGCGGCGGTTTTTAAAACCACCGCGAAACAACCGCCACTAAACGTCCATTTTCTGGTGATGGCATATGACCATAACATCCAAAACATTCACACATTTTTTTTGGTTAAGGACAATAATTCCTTGTGTTTTATACTTTCCTACCACATATATAATGACATAAGAACACCACTAGAGGAAATTGGAGATGCCAAAAAGGCCTACTACTAAGAAACACCACCACTCTCATTTGAAAATCCTACAATGTCATGCTCTTCCCTGGCGCAACACTGATGATTCTACTATGTGGAAGAAATGGGGTGGAATATATAACATTTTCAATCCGATTAATTTCTTCCATCATACCCCTATCCACTATCTCAACATAGTTGTAATGCATTAGGGTAAAAACTTATGATTATAATGTAATTAAAATACCGAAAAAATACTTCTTAACTTTTATCTATTCATTATTTACAACTTATGAGTAAAACATATCCATATCAGAAAATTTATGGGTGTCTTTTGACCCAAAATTATTTTATTGGTACATTGAGAGGAACTCCAGATATTTTTCCATCATCACCAACACTAGATAAATCTTCCATATGATGTGATTCCTGATACCATTCTAGTCCAAGAACACAAACCAATATGAAAATACCACTGAATCTAAACAACACTTTATAGGATCATCATTATGTAACACTAGACACTTAAAAATTATAAACATATATATGTCTTGGAATTTAGAAATTATATCGATGTTTTAAATCTATCCCTCTGCATCATAAGGTTCTTGCGTACATTAAAATGATGATGGATTGCTAGAACTCCACTGATCGTTCAATTTCCCCTTCTATGAATGGATATATATATACAAAAATGTTTTGATATTTTTTATTATTCATGAGAATAACACATATTGCTCACTCGACATCCAAGATATATTATTTATCCATTAAAGGATTCTATTACAGATGATAACTTGCTGCTTTCTATGGAAAATGTAGAATACATGTTTTAGGAATACCCATATATAGAAAAAATAATGATTAGTCAATTTAAAATCATTGTTCAAACTTGGAAATTCATATGAATGAACATATATTGTCATCAAGATCTCAAAATATAATACATACATCCCAAAATCCCATGGTATCTTGAGTCTCATAACAGGATGGTTTTCTAGAATCTCATTGAAATATACCTCTCAAGTCACGATAATTAAATCTATATACTAGTAAATACCACCAGATAACGTCTCTTGAGGAAAAACTACATTTTATACCAAAATATGATGATCCTACAAAAAATCCATATAAACAAAGAAATTGACCTAATACTTCACAAACGAAAGGAATTTACCAATCTCCACAGGCCAGAAATATGCGCCTGGGAAAAAAAGGGAAAAATTGTATAAAACCTAATGCAATGACCTAGGTGATATATATCATGCACAATAATCGAAACGATAAATATATTTCATTATTTAATATAAATAGTTGAAATAAATACTATATAGTGGAATAAATTCCCCAAAACATTTCTAACCTAAAAGGACCAAAAAATAATGAAAAAATACACCATTTTCTATCATGGTAAAATTCATTAAATTTCACCACAAGATACCAAACATATTATAGAAAAAAACGCCACCTCTCTATGGAAAAAATCCTTCCCCTACATCGATATATATCAATAGGTCAATACACCATTGAAGAGATATATATGACTTAATATAATAATTTTAGAAGGGTATCACTATTATGATATGTATAAATTTCCTAATTAATAATCCATGCCTACTAAACATTATAGAAAACATAACATTATAATAGTTTAATAACTTTCATATCAAAGTCTTGGGATAACTGTTTAATGACCATTGTATCCAAATTTCCTATTAAATTTTTTATTTGGATTTTAAATAATATCAAAACCATATATCTCAAAATATAGATGATGTCAAAATAATATAAATAATATTATATTTATCATATAAAATATATTGAAGTAGTTAAAAATATTATAAACCCAATGAAAAGGCACAAATCCAATTCTCAACATTCCTAAAAATTCCATAGAATAAAAGGCCAAATGTAATAATGACCCCCAAAAAATGTTAGACACATATTACTATACATTCCATGTAAGTTCCCAAGGACATAAATGTGATAAATTTTCAAAATCAATAAAAAAAACCATTTCATCATTTCATTCATTGAAAACCATTCCACAAATCCATTTCTCAGTTCATGAAAGAAAAAAATCATTTACCAAATCCATGGTATAACTATCATTCATAAAAAAACCATTTCTACACAGAAAACTAAAATCAATAATATAATTCCATTTAATTTAACTAATAATTTCTTAAACGAGGGAATTATAGTTCACCAACATATTCTAGAGACAATTCCCCCAACCTCAAAACATGGGGTCATACACAACCGCAACAGAACCCACACCAAAAAGATTACAAAATAAAGATAGAGGCCATAAAATCAATCTATAATTATTAAAAATTGTTCAATTTTAAAAAATAATTTTCTAATAATAAGAAACAATACATACCTCCTAAATGGTCACCCTCCACACCACAACCAACAATGAAATTAGACTCCAAATCATGATGACACAATGAATAATGTGAAAAAATGTAAGGACAATTCATTGCAACTCTATAGATATGAAAATGAAACACATATATAATACATAAAATAAGATAAATTAAGACTAAGAATGAATACATACTCACATTAAATGATGAAATTCAACTATAATGGTGGTTAATTTCCAAATGGATCAATCAATATCGAAGAGAGACTCCAAAAATCAACAGAGAACCTCCAATGTCATGATCCAAAAGAGTTGGGGATAAATTAATTGTAATATAAAATGAGGTGAATCCTAAAACCATACTAATTATAAATACATTTAATCAAATAATTTTTCATGTTGTGTAATCCCTATGAATAACATATTACAAAATAACCATAACCATTTAATTATAATCTGATATTTTATTATTCAATGACAAGAATTATTTACATGTTGTGTACTCTATTAAAGCTCTATACCATATTCAAAACATATTCCATGAAAAAAACACATGAAATGTTCTCTTATTTGACAATGTGTATTTATATTGTAGAATATTGAACTATAGAATATTACAAGAAGACCCAAAACACATCGGTTTCCCTCTAAACTCAAGAGTACCCTAAAACTTCAGTATCAAATTTACACCTTAACACTATTAATTCAAACAATAAAACATCTCAATACAATAGTTCATTTGTTCTTATTAAATGATTTTTATCCTCTGGTGTCTGAAGACACACCCATTTAATGATGAAAAAATGTATAAATATGATAATTAATTAATGAGAGGTAACATGATGTACTAATTTCCATGAAAAAATATGTGAAAAAATATTCATTTAGTTGTAAGTACAAAACATAAAATAAAATATCATATATGACATGAATCATGCCTCAAAAATTGAAATTCAAAGCATGAAAACCCTTGTGTCATTTTTATCATTAGAATCAATATTTAATAAATGATATATATTTAATGGTACTTTAAATATCATGTTAAAAGAGTATTTAATCATACAATGTCACAATTGGTATAATATAATCATAATAATGTGATGTTGGTGAATAAAATGACACATTTATTAAAGCATCAATATTGAGATGAAAAATCCTTAAAAATATCATATAATTGAAGCTGGAATATTTTGGTGCCTTTGAGCTACATGATGCATCATACTCATCCTAGATATGGTTTCTCCAATGGTGTCATCTCCCCTCTCTTTTGGCCTTCATGTAGGCTCAGCGTTGTCCTCTCTGGATATCATCTCGGCAGTTGTGTGGCTTGTGGACTACTTCTTGAAGATCTTGTCTCAGAGGCGGTGAATCAACGATGACTTCGAAATGGTTCTACTATGGCTCGGGCTGGCTCCAACTCTCTCGACGTGGTGATGGTGAGACCTAGCATTGGTCAAGTGGTAATATATGTACATTGATACGGCATTGCCGGTAGGCTCTATTAGTTTGGTCATGGCGTTAGCACCTGGTGGATGTTTGGATTTTTTATGGTGATGATAGTAATCTATGACTTCTCGTGGATAGGCTTTGTAATTAATATAAATGGGAACTATCTTCTAGTATTATGATTTGTCCATTCATGTCTAAATGATGTGGACGTGTTTTGGTTGGGCTTGGCATCTAATATGATGTCACTCGGAGGGGTGCTGTATGGTTTTTTGTTTGATTGCTTAGATTCCATTGTGATGTGGGTGTTCTATTTCGGGTGACACCATTAGAGATGCCCCTATTCTTCCTGATGGTCCATTCTACCTTATTTGGTTCATCTGATTTAGAATCTGGATTGGGTTCTTCTGTGGCATAAATCTAATTTTCTCCATCCCAGAGCGACAACGGGGGCTCAAATCTTCTCTGTTCCCTTCAATGATTCTGTTTTGATATGCTTTTGGATCTTCCTATAGTAGGTGATGATGATTTTGCTCCATCTATATGGGTTTTCATCTTTTTCGGGTCTGTGAGGTTGTGTATGAATGGTGCATTGTGGTCGTGATGGGGTTCTTCTACTTTTTTCCCAAGTGGTGATTATTGAATGAATGTTTTACTTTGATCTACCATTTTTCATGTTTCCTAACACTGTTTGTGTTTTGACACTCTTATGGATTTTGATGTTTTAATTGATAGTTGTGTTTGTTTGTTCGATCATGATATAGGTAGATGTGCAGCTGCACATGAGCCTCGTAAAATACCCAAATCAGGAATTAGATGTGGTTGTTCACCTTTGGAGTGCTTTTCAGATTAGTTTGTTTGAGTGGGTATGGCGTCAGCCATAAAATCAGGCCCATGCATTGACATAGGACACATGATATAAGATTAATCTTGTGTTGTTGGAGTGCATCATCTTTTTTTATACCTGGGAGGTACTACTTTAGTTTCCAATCTAGTTTCCTCTCATTGTTTCTGTTAGTGTTGATTTTACTAATTCCAGGAATTCCTTGGGTTTCTTTATTATTCCCATAAAAGGGGGGCTTAACATTAATAAAAATATTTGAAGGCCATCAACCCATTGGATGGAAGTTTGCATTAATCAAGTAAGTGATTATGTGTAACAATATTAAAACATCAAAAAACATGTATAAATATTAAATAATATAATAATAGGTTATTTAACATATAATAATGATATATAATATTCATGGAAGTATAAATATTAGACAATAAATGAAAATTGGGTCAAGAAACAAATTACCTTGAGTCCCAATGAGTAAGGTATGTTTTTTTAACTCATTTATAATAAAAATATATAAAATATTAACTTTTTAATAACCATTTAAGGTATTAATAACTAATTTTTATTCTATTTATTTAATTTATTCCCATGATATATTTTATTATGTAATTGATTAAATCCACATTCAGTGATTTGAGGATGTTCAGTTTTTACAAAATGAATTTGGTATGTTGAACATGTTCAAAGGGTTAATTGTTCAATATTATAAATAATATTGATTATCCAATAATGATGACTTTTATTCATTTATTATAATTTTAGATCCATCAATTCAATTCATACATCAAAAAAATTGCATTGTTTCCTAGAGGTCGTGTTGTGTTCATATTCATGAACGAATATATCACATTCAAAAAAATGGAAGGGAAAGGAAATAGTTTCTAAATTATCACCATTGAATTATAATTATATCATTAATATCATATTTATACATTAAATATATCATTATAAATATCTATGTTAGTTTGTTATAAAAAATGATAGACATCACTTTATAGAGGGGGCTGTCCACAAAAATGGATCAACAATATTTTCATTCCCCATAGCATGGAAAAGGATAAGAAAAATTATTATACCATATTCATAATAAAATATTTATATAGATTAGATACTATATCTATTATATCTTAATGGTTTAAAATATTTTATTCTATTTGAATAAGAATTCAATTGAAAATAAACTATTTATATGATAACATCCTCAATATAATACAACCTTCAACATAAACATTACTTCTTATAGGTGGGTCTTATGTGAATCTATTTCTAGAAAGTGGTTATGAGAAATATTGAGAAGTGCTTTCTGAAAAGGTTATATTAGATACATGGCTCATGATTCTTCATAATGGAATGGCAGCCTACATCCTTTAACAATTGAATGGAAGGTAACCCTTTGAATTACATGAAGTATTAAAGTTATATAATTTCAATTTCTTGTTCAATTTGATCCAAATGTATAAATATAAAATATAGGATTTATTTAGGTTATAATACATTCATAAAAAATTTATACACATTTAGATGAATTTTGACGCTTATCTTTTAGTTTAAACTGCTTTGCTACCCTTTTAACGATCACTATGAAAACACTTTCTTATAAACATTTGGGGTCATAAAAGTTATAATAAAATTTCAAGTGGAATATAAATGAAAAATTGTGGATATTATAGAGCATATACAATAAAAGTGGACAATGAATAAAAATTTAATAATTTTAAATCATTAATTAATATATTTTTTAACATAAAACACCATTGAATCCATTTTTGGGCCTATTTATATAACTTATCATTTGATAAATACCAAAGGAGAAATGTACTTATAATAGAAAATATCAATAAACAAATATATTTATCAATAAAATTGTTTAATCACAATAACACCCTTAAAAAATATTACATTATAATCGTTTAAAACATTTACATTATTTTTGAACAATCTTTCGAACTCTCTCAGTGTCACATAAATTTTATAGGCAATTATTTCATTAGTATAAATGAAAAAAAATTAACAATTTTTTAATATTAAAAATATACATTCATAACTATCCGTGTAATGTTTTAAATAATTTCGGAAATAAATTTGAATCATTAAGATTAATAAAGTTATGATTTGTCATTATTATTTACTAATAACAATATAATGTTCTTTTCAAAAGAAAATAGAAGAAATTTTATTATGGGAAAATATGTTGGCCTTTATAGATATAAAATCATCCATTTAATTAGATATTGTTTTTGGGAAAATATAAAACCATTCAAAATTTATTTTTAACACTAGATAAGTTAATTTATCCTTTAATGAAGTGATTTGTTTTTCCAATATTACTATCATTTAAAAATAAAAACAATGTTTCAGTTTTTATAAAATTTAGACATAATGATTACAATTATGGAATAAATTTTATCAAATTGAATTCCAATAATCTGAATATGTTAGTTATGAAAAAGAACATATACAATTTGATGAGTATCATTTTCCAAAAAAATGCACTTTCAAGAATATAATTTTTTAAAAAAATGAGCATAATTTAAATTCCAATGAAATTAATTATGTTATATTTTACCAAAAGGAGATAATTAAATGTTATGATAACTTCCAAATAAATGTAACTATTTATATACATGATAAGAAAAGATCATTTTCTAAATAATCAGTATTTTTAATATTCACTAAAATATTAAATTTTCTACATAACTCTGAAATATTTACAAAAATTTATTTTTATATCATGATTACAAAATTTTTTAAATTAATAAAAATCCAAAAATTTCTGAAATTAACTATATGATTGACTCTCAAAAAGAAATAAAAACTTTTCTTGAATTAAACATAAATTTGAAGAATAAAACATCTTTACTAAAAAATATCGGATAATTTCCTATGAATTATTCAATAAATTATATTTATTATAATATATATATATATATATATCAGAATGTGGTTACAGAAATTACTACCTTCCAATAAATTGATAAGGTTATAATGGTTTTATTTAAATAAAAATATCATTGGATCATTAAAGCTCAATGTGGCATGTCCAATACGGTATCAAACATGGTGTCTTTTTGAAATAATTTTTTATTTGATGTTTTTATATTATCAATCCTTCGTTTCATAGGTTAGTAAGATACGTAAATTGATAACCTTATTACATTGATATAATACATTCACAATTAAAAATATGAACTTAGAAAATCAGCGATGGTTGGGTATGTTGATGATAATGTCATCAATTGGAGTGTAACTAATAAAGGATTTATCAACTTATATGATAGGTGAGTACATTTATATCATTATTGAAGTAGTCTAAGATAATTCATGGGCAAGTATAACTGATCCACTTGTTACTTGTTCATGTACATTGATGAGGTTCACATGATGCACTGATCTATTAGATGTGAAACATGTAATGTATTCTTAAACATGATTATACTTTTTATAGAATTAGGAAAATAATAGATGAACATACCAATATTAAATGTTCCAAATCAATTTTTTAACTGATGATGGAAATTTCTATATTGGGATATGTGTATGTTTGAAATGGATCACCGAAATCCCCTTAGTATCATATGTGTAATTGTTTCATTTTTAAATACTTTACATTTATTATAATTATGATATAAAAATTTCCGGTATTTTCTTTATATTTCAAAGGAAAATTGGGTCATGTGGTTAGGCCCTTGTATGAGGCTAAAAATTTGACAATTTATTTTTTCAAAATGAATAATTCATGATGAAACATAACCCAAAAAAATTTGGGAGGATTCTTAATGAGATGTAATGTTTAGCATAATGTCATTATTGATTTTTGTTCCTGTTGGGAATTTATGGACATTAAAAAATGATTATCCATATGAGGTACTTAATATATATATAAATAATAGGATATATATATATATATACTCGAGGTGAACCTCAATTTCTCTTTCATATGATGTGTATAATTTTTTTGGGAATATTTTGTACGATGAAATCTATAATATTATTGCATGGTTGAAAATTTCTTCATATATGGCATGTAAATATAAAATAAACCATTTCAAATAGATAAATATATTTTTTTAGATCATTGAACACCACCATAATCGAGGTTCACATAATGGATGTTATATAATAATATTTTAGTATTTATCGATGTGTTTTTTTATTTATTATCAACTATAAATAAAGAAGAGGTACTCCCCATTTGGGTTTGGTGTGACTGAATTTTTCTAATTGTAATATTGGTCATATTTTTCATGATATGTTTCATAAACACTCCAAATAATCAATAAGTTTATACAACCCTTAGGTTTTATTCATTCACCACTTATGGTGTATGATAGTTATATTGTTATGATAATGATCTCATGGTCAAGGAACCACCCTTAGAGGCAGTAGACATAGATAAACTACTTCCATTGAACATACTCATCAGTAATATGTAAAGATATAATAATAACCACGACTACACAATGATTCAATGTATAATTTTTTCTTTATGTTCCCAAAAGTTTTGAGATCACTATGGGGAAAACCATTAATCAATTTTTATTTTATAATTTTTTTATCATATTCATAATAAAGCACTCATATCCTCTAAAAACATGTTAGAGTTATGAAAAACCCATATATAAATATAAACCACACCATTAATTTGATAAAATGAATTGAAATAAATTAGAAATATTTTTTAGGTTTGGTATAAATACATAATCCATTCCATGGTCATTATTTCCCCCAATAAGGACTACTTTTCTAACATCATTCTGGAATACCAAATCAGAAGGAGAAAAGTTTACTATAACACATTAGTAAAATTTCCTTCAATAGTATATTATTCCCTCAACTATTCAATTTCATATCATTCTTCTACATTGATATCTATACATTCAAAAAGTATTTTCCACAATTAGTTATACCCTCCAAGCAAAATTATTTCTTTAACATCACTTCTTATATACGTTAGAATTCTCTTCAAATCTTTCACATTTTAGCTCAATATACATCACCATTTTATATTAATCAAGAACATAAAAATTTATTTTAATAATTTATTATTAGTGGAGGTTATTTGATTTCATCAAAAAATATTAATTTTATCCATTTAAACTTTATATAATATCTATTTGGAAAAGTTTCATAAGAATTTTCATATCATTCACCCTATGTCTGAAAACCACTATTAGTTGATATTTGTATAATTTATATCATTCCAATTTGAGTTATTCTAATCCTATGTCAACTGAGAAGAAACCGAAATGGAAAATCATATATTTTCAAAATATATAGTTTTATCAGATGGAACTCCATCCAATTAAACAACATATGATTATACATTTATGAAAGTACGTTCATTGGATGAATCTTGTTCTTGACTTTTATAGTTCATCGGGAAAAATATTTGGTTTTCTATGAATATATTACAAAATCATTAATTATTCATATTTTCACACAAATGAATTGTAACATAGAATGAATGTAGTACATACATATATTTATAGAATTTATAGAATATAAAATGTTGGAATGTAACATGTTTTTCCCACTCAATGAAATTTTGTTATCTATAAATTTATTATTTATCTGAACTTAAAATTTAAACAATTTAACTACTCTAAAATATTATGATGACATCTTGAAACATATTGAATATGTATAACTCTTATTTAAATATAAAAGCATTTTTTAAAAATGATAATTTGGAAAACACTTCATAAGTCATGTCCTCTGGACTCATTTGAAATATACTGAATCACAAGATCACGTAAGGAAAAATATGCATCTAGTTGATTTTCTACATCCAATGGATCAATGTCAAACATTAATTTTTTTAATTGATGTCAAATATTTCATGATGGATCTTTAAAAAAATTATAAAATTACAAATATTTTATCTTGACCTAATGAAAACAAAGAAAGATGAATTTTCACTTTGATGTTTCAAGCTAATATAAAATTGTTGACTAAATGTCCACAAATAATATGGGCATTAGGTTTCTTGAAAAACATTAGTAGTCACTCCACACAACTCATATTTTCAATTAACATTATATTATTATAGAAATATATATATATTTACTCTCAATGATTGTATGAGACCCACAAATAATCATTGTCTTTCTAATCTATGTAAAATTCCATTTAATTCCAAAACTATGGTTTATCTGATAGTCATTTTACTATTAGGTATTTCTACTATTCTTCATCTAATTAAAATCAGATTCCAATGATCAATTAATGTGAGTAAAATAAAAAACACTAATTTATGACATTATTCATCATCAATGAATTATGTATCTCTAGGATTGATGAATCATCTGAATGTGAATACGATCGAGCATTGGAGAATGCATCTAATAAAAAACACATACAACTCATCATAATTTAAAAAATTAAAAAATTAATCATGTTATGTATTTATTGATGTACATATTGAAGCCATTATTATGGGAGACATTATAATGATTCAATACTATTTTCAACATTAATGTTCAGGTCGTATCATGAAATCTAGATGATTTCATGGTAACTAGAATTATGATTAATGAATCAACCTATTTTCTTTTATCAAAAATTTTGTTTGATATTCTATATCTATTAATATGAGTCTAAAAGGTTTATCTGAAAAACCATTTTACCATTTTTTATATTTAGAGTTTGCAATATTCAACATATTGTTCTTAATGAAAAAAGACACCCAAAATAAATCGTGAAATTTAAAATCTCCATCTTTTTTGGTTGTTTTAAATACCCACAAAACACATTAAAACATATAAATAATCTAAATTAACAATCATAATTCTCATCAACAATTTTTTTTAATTTCTTGTTCCCCTGAATTTATTTTCATTATAATTGAAAATCAAGTTCAAAAGATCCAATAATGATTAATTTTCATTATTTCTGAATCTTGAAATTCATATTAAGAAGGAAATTGTTATCACATGATAATATGAACAAAGATCCTTAAACTAATCATGTCTATGTGGGTGAACCCTATACAGAGAACGAAAGTTCATAATCAAGGATATCAATGTTGTATATATATAAAAATTCATGTAATACCTATGTTATGTTACTCAAAACATTCTCATATCATGAGAAATATGATAAAAAAAGATAAGTACAATCTATACCCATATTAAAAATCATATTTGAGATTTTTATTTTTATAAACAAAACATTCAAAAAAATCACTTATTTCACACTTCATTACGTTATTTTACAAGAAATTTTATAAATTCAAACATCATATTCATATTTTCCACAAATAATGGTAGAAAACTATGTATTATCATGTCTGAATATATCCACGATGAATATTATTCTATCAATAAAACATATTTATTATTAATTTATATTATTTTCATAAACTCCTTAAATTCCTTATAAATGACTACAATGAAACATGTTTATTAGGAATAAGGTATAACCGTATTATTTTATTTGAGGAAAAATTCCGACTCAAAAAAATCTCTCATTATTTAATTTTTCTGATTGTTCATTGGTTGTATATTATTTCTTATGTATAGTTTTTTTTCATATAATGTAATATATTTATTATCAAATATATTATCTTTAGATGAATCTATAAAAACATTTTTACCTTTTGCAATAGTATTTATCCATTGAGTTTGTAATATCATCCACATGATTTCTTCTATGGTTGGTTGGATATTCTAACAACCTCTAGTAACATTAACTTCAAAGTAATATATCTTGAATGATTTATATATATTCAGAACATTATTTCCTAATATATATTTATGAAAACATTTATCAACTCTATAAAAAAACATCATTTGTTCCTTTGGATATTTGATTTCTTTCACTAAAATTGTCTCTAGTGTTACTTAATGTTGCAAAATAAATAATTATTCATTCATTTATTCATCATAATTTTTTTTAAAATTGATCATTATTAATCAACTAAAATTTATTCAGGCATTCATTTTTATATTTTGATACTTAAATATTCCTCACCTTCTAGAAAATATTTTTTGATTCCAAAAAAAACATTATTATACATTCTTTTTTGATCACAATAGCCCCTATACTCATTCAGGTTCCCTAGTTGAGAAAAATTGTAATAAAATTAAAAAACACTATGTACAAGAATTATACAATGACAACAATGACATATTAATATATATATATATTACGAAAAATAAAACTACTGATAACATTTTTGCATTTGGTTCTTCATAATTCATGGATGACATTTCCAACGGAGGTAATATTCTAAATAATTCTACTCTATATTTGTTAATTTTTATTTCTAATCATTATTCATTTGTTAAAATGACGTTTTTTTCAAAAGGATGATTGTGTGTTATTTAATTAATTAAATAGAATACTCCAATACACCCTTAATCTCACTATAAATAAAGGTCCACATTTATCATGAGTTTGCTGGGTGAAGCCCTTGTTCATTATTTTTATATCATTTTGTTTTATAAAATCATATTTCAAAATACATACCATATTACCAAATCTATATATCATTAACTTGTTCTAATTACCTTCTTCAACATGGTTTGACTCAATCATACTGGTATTTTCATCCCTAGGTTATTGTTATTAGTTAGTTTTTTGTTTACATTCAATATGTCTAATATTATTTTCTGCGATCTAAAAAAATTGATGTTTATTTCCATATTCATTATCCTATAACAATTATAAAATTTTAAATCCTTATCATATTTCTTAAACATCAGTCATCAATTATTGAGTTTAGAATTATACTTATATAATTGTTTAACATTGTTTTTAATAATCCAATCTCTATATAATAACTCTTCACAATCATCATCACTATATGATGAAATACTACTTTTGCCAGTCTCAATCATGGAAGCTGACTTGATGAAAATATTATTCAACAGTTTAGGAACAATCCATATTTTTTCTAATTAATAAAAATATCTTCTTCTTTTCAAGATAAAATGTTTCCTAATGTTTCATTTAAAAAAATTTCAAATATTTTAAATCATATTATTCGAACTCATACTCTTCAACTTGTTTCTTATGATATTTTATTGTAAAATTTCCTTTCCCTTACAAATTCCAATATTTGTATAATATTTACATGTCTATTTCTAATTTCCATAGTTGAATCTTTTATAATGGGGATCAATAATTCTATTAAAATCATTTACTTCTTCCTGTTGTTATAAATTAGTAAATTATTATACCACTTCATTATATTTATTCTCCCTTTTAACAATGCATTGATTTAAGTATGATTCTTAAATTTTTATTGAAGAAATTTTTATTTCAAATTTCCTTTGCCAAATGAATTATCTGATTTGCTTCGAAGTGTAAAACTTCTTGACATTGTAAATATAAAAATTATGAAACAAATATAAATGGATAGTTTCTCACAAGTTTCTTAGTAACAATATAATCATACATAATCCCAGCAAAGTCAATGACATTTCTCACAACCACATCTACTATTTTAGTGTAATCATCCATAATTTAATCATCATCAATCATTATATCTTCAATCATACTAATCTTGTTATATAACATGGTTTCATTGAAATTATCAGTTACTTGATAACTACTTCTCAACATATCCCTGATTTTCTTAGTGTTTCAAAACCCCACAATAATTGTATAAATATTTATAGTATGTTCCATCAATATATAACTCAATCCATCTGTATCAGCTATTAAACATATATTATCAGATGTTTTCATAAATTCATCATTAATTGGATCAAATCCCACTATTCATGTATCGATAACATAAAATCCATGATATGTAATATAAGGTGAAATCATATTCATCCATCTATGATAGAGATTTCCATAAAAATGTACACTCATATAAATTATATAATTTATATTCTCCATTATAAGATTATGATCTTTTGAAGGGAATCATGTTCATGTACTAGTTGATGTCCACAAATAGATTGAGATCACTGAGTGGGGGGTGAGTCAGTTATCACTTTTTATTTTATAACAATGTTAAATAACATAATCCAAAGAAAACATTATTAACCTATACAAACATTTTATTGTTAATATCCACTGAAATATATATATTATACTTAACATTAATATGTCATAAATATAAAGAAAAAGTAGAGAATTATATTTAAATGCACTGGTATAATGAAATACTCCTTACCATTTGGTTATTTCCCCATCCAGGTTTCCTTTTATATATTCTCTAAATAATACAAATTCCCAATCATTATATATGCATACAAACTATTAGTCAACATTATTACTATAGTTGGTTATACTTACAAATATTATATTCATGTCAAACTTCATTATAGAATGTTACACACTCTAGGAAACAATAGATTTGGAAAACTGGGTATACACCTAGCTACAAGCTTATTTATTTTTATTTTTATATCCATTATAAAATTTTCCTCATGTCCCCTATATGTCAACTATATTAACATCACCTATGTAAAATATTCATGAAATTCAACATTAATATTATTAATTTGTTTGTATTGAATAATCATCCAAATCATTAGAAAATATTAATATGTAAAATTAAAACATTGCAAAATTTATATTTGTAAAACATAGATAGATAATGACATGACGTTTTAACTTACTATGATAACATAAGTTTATTGGTCTCCAATTAATTTCTCTCTCTCAGATTCTGTGGCTTCTCTTATAAAATCTATTGTGTAGAAACCCAATAGAATACTCATAAATTCTCTTATTTATATACCTCCTTCTAAAGGGACTATGTCTAAATAAACCCCATCTATTGATTCATTTATGAAATTACATCCATACAATTTATCACAATATGGTCTTATTAGCAAAAAACTGGTTTACTTTTTTTAGGACATCTACCTATTCAAAATCGCTATATTTTCATACTTCATCATGCATGAATAGTTTAATAGTTTGTATTTAAAATGTACGTATATTTATTTCCATACCATAATAGAAAAGTTGTGAAACATGAATTTATTTCTCAGTCGCTCATGTTTATATATCTCTAAACATCAAATTCACATGAACATAATATTTGAACAATTCAGATGTCTAAAATATTCTGATAAATTCTCAAAACATATTGAACATTTATAAATCATATATGATTATAAATCATCATTATGGAAATTATAATCCATAAAACGGATCATATTTCATGTCACCTTGATGCACATAAAATATACTCAATAATAATATCGCATTTGGTTTAAATAATTTAAATGGGTTTTATTAGATAACATTTTACGATAAGGGATGTATGATGTTATACATCCAATCAAACTATAATTATGATTTCTTATTGGTGATAGTAAAATAAAATTAATGATTTGTATCATTCAATATCATGGGAGAGTATTATTTCTATGAAACTAATGGGTCGTTCGATAGTGCATCTGATGATTCATTTTATTGTTCATTAGATCAACCACATTAAAAGATCATTAAAATTTCTCAAATAGAAAATTTCTATAACTTCTTCATCTGATGATCTATGTGTGTAACATTTAAAATTTAGAGACATTAGAAATATTAATATCTCATTTATCTATCAATCATCAGATCACCAAATTAATTCTTATTAATGCTTTAGGAACATTAATGAAACAAAATGCATTATCGGATTTACCTTTATCACGACATGTGTAAGACCTTATGTGTTTGGAAGACAGTTTCCGAATGTTTTTATTTAAAAAATCCTTTTACCATTTCTCTATAATTATATCATATGGAATTATACATATTAATCTTATTAATAGAATATTTTATTAAAAACATCGGTCTTATAGTTTGTATGTATTACATTCTTGATTATATAATGGAAATATATTTTCATTATTTTTTTATTTATTTATACTACCAATGGTACCTATATAATCAAACAAAACTTATAATCCCACCTAGCTCAGCCCAAATAATATCAAATTGAATTAATAAAATAAAAAATAAATTAAAACAAGACGTATGAACACAATGTGAAAAAATAAACAAATTCAAACAATATTACATTGAGCATACACAAACAATAAAAGTGAAACACTAAAAAAAATATTTATAAACAAATACATAAAAAAGAGAATCAGGATGAAAATAGTGAAATAAACCATATTATATTCAATCAAATCATGAATAATAAAATTGACATACTGTAATCTGAAATTAAATTTGTAGAACAAAATATAGGGGACATAATATACAAGAATTAATATAATATTATCTAATCAAAAAGAAATTAATTTCAATTGAATCAAAATACAATGTATCAAGAAGAACTGCAATGAATAAAATTGAAACCAACTATACACAAATGTATCAAACATACTCAACTAGATATGAACTGACACTTTTTGGACAACAATTTTCCCTGGAAAACATAATTAAAACACACCATTCTTAATTATATCATAACAATATGTACTGAATGAATCCCAACCAACCTAAAATAAAATGATTGAATAAAAAAATATTGAAATCAAGAAACCAATTTGGGAAAAATAAAATAAATATAATTAACCTATATTGAATTATAAAGAAAATAATTTAATTAAACCAAAATAAAAAGAACATAACTGGCTTTAATATAGAAAAAAAGAGTTCAATATTATGTGAAAAAATGGTACAAAAATGAATACAACTAAATAGAATAGATTTAAATTGGCCCTGTAATAAATTAAATAAATTAAGAAGAACAACTCATAAAGAGATATAACTAACATAAATAATCATGATCATATTGATCAAACTAAAAATTATATTTTTAAAAATATAATATAATTAAACTAAAGTAATGTAAACTAAACCAATAATATATAATTGAATAGAACATACTGAACCAAAAAAAAATTGATCTGAACTAAATTGTGTCAAATCGAATTTTCTAGTATCAAACTAAATCCAAACAATCGAAAAATAATTTAATAGAAATTAATCAAGTCACATTGAATACACAAAAAATCTAATCAAATTAATCTAGTGAGAGAAAAACGAAACAAATTTATAAATTAAACGACAGACCATACCCAAATAATAAAAACTGAACCAAAAATGTCTAACATAAAATAAATAACATGACTTTATAGAATCCAATCCAATCTAATAGGATCTATAATGAATAAGATAAAAATAATCAATGTTGATCCAAAAAAATCAAAATAGGCCTTGAAAGATCTATACAAAAATATACAGACCCAAACTTAACCAACCATAGCTTTAGTATTTAAATAAAATTATAAGAATCACAATGAAGTGGGGGAAATTATATTCTAATAAACTAAACAAGACTTCTTTGATATAAAATTAACTACCACAGTCCAACCCAAATAAAATAAAATCGAACTAAGATAAATTGAATTCAACTAAACCAAATGGAATATATATTTTTATAACTAGAATTAATATACCAAAATTGATATAAAAAATGAAACTTGACTATATTGAATAAATCATTATAAAAAAATATCATCATAATCATATCCAAATGTACTAGAATAATACAAACCCAACAAAAATGAACTATATTCACCGAATGTAACCTAACATATACCAAAAAAAACTGATCAAAATAAAATAGAAATAAAATCCAATAAAAAACCCAATCCAAGTCGATTTGAACTCCATTGACATGAGATAACAATTTTAAAATATGTATATATATTAGTATATATATTTATATCAAACTGAACCAATTTTTACCACATAAAGTTGAAAATAATTTAACTGAATCATAATAGGTTGATGTACATTAATATAACACAACATAATAAAAATAACCCAGATGTTAGTAAATGGAATCAATACAAAATTAGCCTTAAACTAACAACTATCCTCTCAAAAATAAAATAAACCAAAATGAATGAAACACAAACAATATATATAGAATGGGAATGAAAATGTAAAAAAGTTTTATAGAATCATTACTAAAAAAATATATTTAATCTAAAAAAATAAAAACTAAATTTATTTGGATTTGCTGAAAAAAGATTTGTTGAAATAAACATAAATTGAAATATCACAAATGGGAAAGAAGAGAACCAAAATGAATGAAATGGAAGAAAAAACAATCAAAATTAAATTTATATAATATAAATAAAAATGACATGAATTACACACATGTGAACTAAACATACCACACCTATATAGGTGAAAATTGATCGATACTAAAATGGATTCATAAAAAATAACCATACCCATCCCAGAATACACTCACAAAAACTAAATTGAACTGTAAAATACTTAACTGAATTGAATCAAAATAAATTAAATGGAAACTAATTAATCTATATTAAATTATACTACATATTATTCATCCAAATTAATATAACTGAGTATGTACCATACCTAATGGATGTTAAAATTCTTGAACTAAATCAAAGTAGATGAAAAATAATGGGACCAAATGTGTGATAACAAAATTGTTGTTAATTAGACTAATATGATATGAATTGATATAAAATTTCTAATATGAACTAACTCAATATATGTGAAAATGAAATACACCAAAATGAACAATATGAAACCAATGTGGCATGGTTTAAAGAATCTCAATGTGACAGAAACTAACCAAAATATATTTTAATAAAAATGAATCAAATTGAATCAAATCAACCTAAAAATAAACAAACATATTCAAATAGAATTTAAACACAATATAATGAAAAGAAAAAACAAAAATATTTTTGACTATGATAAACTAAATCAAATTAAGATGGACGAAACTGAATAAACCTTATCCTAAATGTACTTAAAGGAATAGAAACAAAGCGAACCAAACTTAATAGAATATAAAAATACCATAAAAACTAGATAAACTAAAATATATCCAAATTACCCCAAATCAAATAATTTAGAACCCGTCATAATTGTCCCAAATTATATTGAAATATATAATATAAATAAAAAGTATCAAAAAAAATTGATCAACCATGATAATTATAGAAATTAACTAAATAATATAAAATATATTTCAAAGGTAGCAATCTAAACACAATCAAACTTGAATTACATAAAAATAAATAAATAAGTAACTGAAAAAGGATAAATGACCTTATCAAATCATGAATTGATCCAATATATTAGAAATTCAATTTAATAGAACTGAGTTGAATTAAATTGAACATAAATAATCAAAAGTAACTGAGTAATAACAATCTATGTTAATTTAACCAACCCAAACCATAACTAAATGATACACTATATAAAAGAAAAAAAAGAAATGAAAAGAAATGGCTAAAATTTAACCAAAATACACAGATCAAAATTATCTTATAAGAATCAACCCAAACAAAATCATCATAAAATAACTTAATTTAATTGAAATTTAGTGAAATATAATGAATTTCAGAAAACCTGGATGAACTAACTAAAAATATATTGATTGAAATTATATAAGATGGAATTGAACCAAATAGACCCAAATAAATTCAGTTTAAATTTATTATAAAAGAACAAAAATTTCAAAGATATGATCTAACATAAATCCAAACAATATGAATTATGTCAAATTTTATTGAAATAATGAAAATTGAACAATAGTGAATTAAACAAAACAATACCAAACAAACATGATGCTACTATAACATAAAAAATTAATACATTTGAAAACCGAATCCAGTATAACTGAACATACTAGAGATAAATTAAACTTAATTAAATATATATTAAACAAAAAAATGTATTCATGGTTTACTAAATTAAAATTATATGAGCTAATAAAATTAGGAGAAAAAATTTATTTGAACTGAATAAATGGTTGAAAATTAAACCTAACTATACTTAATTAACATAAAGGTACCTAAATGGTATTAATTAGACTATCCAAACTAAACTATAAAATATCAATGAAAAATACCCAAAACTGAATGCAATAATCATTTCCTTAAAAACCTCACCTAACATAACCTAAATAGAAAAAAATAGAGAAATAAAGAAATGGAACATTTTAATTTCATTGATCCAAACCAAATAGTCTTGATCCGTATTGATCTTAATCCTAGAAAATCCAATACAATTTGATTAGCCTGGATTATTTTGAATTAACTCAATATTGATAAACCCAATCTAAATTGATATGATATTTGAAATGTTTTACCGAATAAAAAAAATTTGAAAAAAATTGATTAAACCTAGAAGATTCCTTATCGGAAAAAAAACCAATTTTTCCTATAAAGGAATTGAATTGATTTTATTAACATAATATAGGTAATATTATATTACTAAAACATGACCAAAAAAATAGTATAGAATTGAATCTAATTATAACATAACTTATGAAATTAATCCAATCTAAACCCATAGAAACATAATGAAATATAATAGAATTGAAGTGATGGATTTGAGGAAAAAATTTAAAAAACAAACAAATCATCAATCCCAATCATGATAAAAAAATTAAACAAACCTATAAAATATAATCTACAACTAAACTAAAGGGAAGTGTAATAAATTGAATTAAATTGAATTGAAAAAAAATTATGAAAAATTAATCAAACAAACCCCATAAAACTAAATAATATTTTTCTATATTGAACTTATAAAATATGACATGAATACACCTGACCTATCCTTAACAAAAGTAAGACAACGAAATACCCAAAAAAACATTAACTAGAACTAAAATATAAAAATATTAACTAGACCAATCAATACAAAAATGAATGAAATAGAATTATATGATTCCAAACTAATTAAGATATCATTATTCAAAATAAATTGTTTCTGGTCATAACTGACCCCACGAAAAAAAATTAAATCATAGAAAACTAAGATAAATATAAAAAAATTAATAGGACTGAATAAAAGAAAATTAATAAAAATTCAGATGAGTTGAGTTTAATGGAATAAAATCATCTCAAAGATAATTTATAAAGTAAAATAAAAAAACTCACCCCCAAATACCACAATGAATTTGTATTAATCAAACTAAACTGCACATACTCTACGAAATTATTAGCATCTAGAGGTGGGTTTTTATTTGCGTTTTAATAAACCCACTATAATTTTTTATAAGATATTTGCTGCATATTTTAATAAACCGCTGCAGAACATGGTGATTTTTTCGGCAATGAATCTTCTCCCCCTGACGGGTAATTTAGGAGGGTGGGTTTTTTTTTTAATTTTATGGGGCATGGTTTTTAAATTTTGGGGATATGGGTTTCTTCGGCGCCACATGAAGTGGCGCTGAAGAAAAAAAGGGCAAAGCGCCACTTGAAGTGGCGCTTTGACCCCACAGCCCCCAAACCCGATATATATATATATGTATATATATATATATAATAAATTTATTTATTATAATAAAAATAAAAAAATACAATAAATACATAATTATATTTTTTATAATAAATACAAAAATTATAATAAATTTAATCATTTATAATAAATATCTAATAAATATTATAATATTATTATAATAAATATACATTTTTTATACATTTATTATACATTTATTACAAATATTATAATGTTATAATATTATAATATTCATTATAATAAATATCTAATAAATGTTTTAATAAACACTATTATAATAAATGCACAATAAATGTATAATAAATGTATAATAAATATTTATAATACATTTATATTTATAATAAATACTTATTATAATTAAATATTATAATATTTACAATAATAAATATCTAATAAATGTATAATAAATATTATTATAATAAATATACATTTATAGTATCTATTATAATAAATATTATAATAAATGTATGATAAATATTATTATAATAAATATTATAATAATTGTATAATTATAATAAATATAGAATTATAATTACAATAATTATATAATTATAAATATAATAAAGATATAATTAAATATATAAACCTTATTAAAATTATATATATAACCTTTTAGTATTATTTATATTTATTATATTTATTATAATATAATATATTTATGTATCTATTATAATATTATAATTATGTATTAAATTTATAATTATGTATTAAAATACATAAATAAACCATATTAAATTTATTTATAAATTATTTTTAAATTTATACATAATTATTTAAATACAAAAATAAACCATCTTAAATTTATATACATATATATATATATACATTATTAAATATTCTTTAATTATTATAATTACATATTTATTATAAATAAACCTTGTTAAATATAAATACATAATTATAAATTTAATACATAATATAATATTATAATAAATACATAATTATAAATTTAATAAAAGCATAATTATAATATATTATAATAAATAAAAATAATTTTAATAATGTTTATTTATATATATATATAAATTTATAAATAAATTTGACATGGTTTAATTATGTATTTAAATAATTATATATAAATTTATAAATTTATAAATAATTATAAATTTATAAATAATTGTATATAAATAAACCTTATATTTAAAATTTATACATTTATATTTAAATAATCATTATTAAAATAATTTATCTTTATATAAATAAACTTTATTAAATATTCTTTAATTATTATAATTACATATTTATTATAATTATGTAATTACTATAACCATATATTTATTATATTTATAACTATATATTTATTATATTTTTAATTATATATTTATTATATTTATAATTATATAATTATTCTAATGATATAAATATTATAATCATATCTTTATATAAATAAACCTTATTAATGATATATATATATAATAAGTATATAATTACGATGATTATATATTTACAACAATTATATAATTATAATAATTATATAACTACAATAATTATATATTTATTATAATAAATATACATTTATAAATGTAATTATAAATATACATTTATTTATTATAATAAATGCAATTTGTAATTATTTATTTATTATAATAAATGTAATATGTAATTATAGATTTATATTATTATATTTATTATACATTTATATAATTATAAATATACATTTATTATAATTAAAAAATAAATGTATCATATTACATTTATTATATTATATTACATATTACATTTATTTATAATATAACTATATAATTATAAATATAATAAATACAGATATGATAATTATATAATAAAGATAAATAATTACATATTACATTTATTATATTATAATTAAAAAATAAATATATTATAATATTTATTATACATTTATTGTTCATATTTATTATAATAAATGTATAAAATAAATGTAGATTTATTATAATAAATAAATGTATATTTATTATAAATATAAATATAAACATACATTTATTATAATTAAATATTATAATATTTATTATAATAAATATACATTTATAATAAATGTATTATAAATATTTATTATACATTTATTATACAATTATTATAATATTTATTATAATGATATTTATCATACATTTATTATAATATTTATTATTAATTTATTATAATAAATATTATAATAAAATTTATTATAATAGATATTATAAATGTATATTTATTATAATAAATATGTATAATAAATGTATAATAAATATTACAATAAATTAATTTTTTAATTATAATATAATAAATGTAAAATGGAATTATTTATCTTTATTGTATAATTATCATATCTATGAATAATTATATACTATAAATAAATGCATAATTATAAATATAATAAATATATAAATATATAATTATTATATTTATAATTTATTATATAATAATTATTATATTAATAATTTATTATATAATAATTTATAAATACCTAATAAATTAAAATAGATATAACTATTATTATAAATATAATATATTTATTTTATAATTATAAATATAATAAAAAAATACATTAAATACGTAATTATATTTGTATTTGTTATATTTATAATTATAGAATTATTATATTTATATTTATTATATTTATAATTATCTAATAATTATATACAATAAATACATATTTATATTTATATTTGTTATATTTTTAATTATATAATTATTATATTTATATTTATTATGTTTATAATTATCTAATAATTAAATTTATAATTATATAAGTATTAATTATAATTAATATATATAATAAATATAATAAATACAATATAATTATTTAATTATTGTATTTATAATTATATAATTATATAATTATTATGAATTTATATATATAATTATTATTGTAATATATAATTATATTTATTATATAATAATTATTTAATAATTATAATATTTATAATTTATTATATAATTTTTATTATATTTGTTATTTATTATATAATTTTTATTATATTTGTAATTTATTATATAATTTTTACTATATTTATAATTATTATAATATTTAAAATTATAATAATTATATAATTCTTATTATATTTATATATATAAAATTATAATTATATTTATATTCATATAATTATTATATTTTTTAATATATAATTACATTTATTATATATTTATTATATTTATATTTATTATATTTGTAATTATATAATAATTATTATATTTATAATTTATTATATAATTATATTATATTTAAAATTTATTTTGTATTTATAATATTATATTTTATTAATTATTATATCTAAATTTATTATATTTATATTTTTGTAATTGTAATTATTTTATTTTGTTAATTTTATATATATATGGGTGGTGCGGGACCGAGCGCCACTTGAAGTGGCGATGTGCCCCACTTTTGTCCAGCGCCAATTCATTTGGCGCTGGACAGCCCCATTTCCCCAATAAATTCAAACAAAACCCATAAAAATAAAAAAAAATAAAAAAAACCATACGCCTAAAATACCCCCCTGACCCCCCTAACTACCCTGACACCACCCGACCCATGTGACCCCCCAAAACCTTAGAACCCAGGGACCTGTGGAACACCAGTAACCCCGACGACCCCCCTGAAGCCCTCAGTATGCCTCGCCAACCCTCATAATTACTCAAAGACCATCCCAATCCCCATGACCCCTCGACTCCCCGGACCTAGGTGACATGCGTGACCCGGGTGACCCCCCTGAAGCCCTCAATGTACCTCTCCCCCCATACCATGACATGCCACCCATCACGACCCCCACAACCCCACAAATCCCTAGGATCCTAGGACCCTGGAAACCCCTTCGACCCTGGTGACCCACCGAGGCCCTCGACATCGTAAAACTATATCATTGTTTTTTTCATCTATATCATTAGTTTCATCATTATAATAAGTGTAATTTAAGTCACCAACATCATCATTTTCCTTGATTTTATAAAATTTATTGGAGATGTTAGTGTCACCCATGTATGTTAGGAATTATTTTTAAATATGTAAATTAATATTTTTATCTTGGATACTATTTACTATATCATTAATGTACTCAATGTCTTTTATGTCACACATCCCATCATTGTTATTGGGTACATAAGTGATTGAGAAATAATTATACTCTTCTATCTCATCAATATCTTCAGTGTCTCCTGTCCCATTTGGTTCATTAGTTATTCTAGAATTTATGGTTTCATTAATGTCATCAACATCATTTATGTAATTAATTTTTTCATTTTCAAAATCATATTTGGTTGTGTTGGTGTGATCATAGTAATAAGGGTCATCATTGTGATCTGTGACCTCAATTTCATTAGATTCAGTGGTTTCATATGTATTATATGTTACAAGAGTTCATTAAGTATGGTTTATCTCATATGTGTCATCGAGGTGGTTTTCTTCATATATGTATTTCATTTCATTGACTTCATTGAAATTATATATTTAATAATTTCAATTTGTATGGTCCATTACATCAAATTCATTTGTATGATTTATGTATTATTTGTTGATGTGGTAATTAATTTTTCATAAACATCGTTTTTTACTTGGTTCTTCTATTAATTGGGGCATTCATCATTAAATGTTTTTACTACATCACCATAATCATTGTAATTTTCTTTGTTCATGGAATCATTAATATTATTGGTGTGGTTTTTCATAACCTTGTAATCCATGTCATATTTTTAACTGATCTCATTTGTAATATTGATTTCATCCATTGTATCAATTATTTTAGTGTCATTTTAGTCATATATACTCTTTGTTCAAAAAATGTTATTTTTTCCTCTATGTATTATTTAACATTAGTGCGAGTGATAATGCATGGAATATTATTATTATCTGTGTAATACATTTCATCGTTAAATTCTTTAATTTTTCTTTTATTTGAGATATTTGTTCATCAGATTCGCATGTGTCGTCCAAAATCCGGAGGATTAGTTGTTATTTATTGCCTTAATATTAAATTATTAATATTTTTTATCCACTTCTACATGTAAAGTATTATCATCTAGTTATATTTAGGGATTTTATTGGTGGTGGCCTGTTTAATTATAGTAACATCTTTTTTAGAATACCATGGAACATGGTACCCAATTTTAAACTATGTGATTATAAGATTGGTTTTGGGAAAGGATTTGTGCTTTATTATTGGATTACTAGAAACAAGCATGTATGTTTTGGACTAGAATTGTATATGAGACCATCTTCATTTTTTCACTAGTTTTTATTTTAATGAATTAGGGTTTTTTATGTATATGTTCTGATAATGATATATTAATTTATATACATGTTGTATATATTCAATATTTTATAGCATGGTTCGTTTTTTTATCATCACTCTATTCTTTTATTGAACATTTTAATTTTCATTCCTTGGTTTTCTAGTTGGTGGGTTAATGTTTCACCTTATATATATATAAAGTAAAGTATTATTTAAATTATTTATATATTTTTTCAATAAGTATATATAAATCTCTTTCCATATTAGTAATAGTTATGTGTTTAATTTTTTAAAATATTGTGTAGGCACATTGTGATATAAATGGATAAAATTTGGATCACTTTACCAAGGAACATTCGACAGTATGATAAGGTTTTGGAGTATTTTTTTTTCAATTTCCAAAGGATCCATGTAAAGGATTATAGGATTTCCAGGTTCTGAATGATTATTTAAAATATGATTGAAGAGTGATTATGTTTATGAACATTTAATATTGAAGAAATTCCTAGATAATAATTGTGCTGGATTTGGAATGGAGAATCGAACATTATCAATTGATTTATCACTATTTTCATTCCACATAATGAGCTCCAAAATTCACCTAAAATAGAAAATAAAATGAATAAAATAGAAAATGATTTTTTTGGAATTTAATGACCCCACCATCAATATCAAAACAAAACATAACAAATATATGAGGGTTCTATGAATAACATCATGATAAGTTGTGTTTTTTATAATATAAGAAAAATAGACAATGATTATCACATATCAATTGAATCTCCTCTTTATTATCTGGAGAGTAATGTAATATAAAACATCCCAAAGAAAAATACAATTCACCGTTTCGATGATGATGGAAATAAGGATTTATATGGTGGATGTTTTTATATTCACAACGTTATATTCTACTGATGTTGTACCATATAAAATGTCATTGTGAAATAAAAAATAACAAAATGTATATGATATTCAATTTTTTGTGTGATTCTTTTCATGAGTCAAACTTTCTCGAGTCATTTTTTCTACATAAAAACGTGTTAACATGATTGGCATGAATTTTACAAAAATATATGTGAGTCTTAGTGATTGTATAATTTATTGAGGAGTGGATTCTAGTATCTAGGATTGAAAAAAAAATCATCTTTGAGAAGGAATCCAATGAGTGATAATAAAACTATTAATTATACGTACTACAATGATGAAGAAGAAAAGTTACACACGTGAAAAGTTTTTTCATTACTTTCCTTTTAAATCCTCAATTGAAATTATTACTTAAGAAATCAAAATCCATTGAACACAAGAAGTGGCATTCTGTAGATAATAATAATAATGGGTTAATGTGACATCCAAAAGATACACAATCATGGAAGTTATGTGATTCATTAAATAAATATTTCTCATGTTATCCTTGGAATAATCTATTTGGATAGGCTGTTGGTTGATTCAACTCATTTGGGACTTTGAGTATGAGTTATAACAGCTGGCCAGATGTTTTGATCCCTTATGATTTTCCTCCATGGATGCATATGCGACAAATGTCTTTTATAATTTCCATAATTATTCATGTAAAAAATTCCTAGAAATTATATTAATGTATATTTTAATCCTTTAATTTAAGGATTATACAAGTTATGGAGAGAAATATTTGAGACATATTATGCCACTATTAAAATAATGATAAAAATATATGCGGATTTATGTGGTCCATTAGTGGTATCCCTGATCACGAGAATATATCAGGGTGGGACACTTACACAAGTTTGTATTGTCTTGTTTGTAACTTTAACTTTTATCACATAAAATTACCTCACAATATAAAATGGTGCTTCTTATGCCATCAATGATATCTCGATGCATCTCATAGATTTAAGCTTAATTGAAAAAAATTTAATTGTTACATTGATCATAGAACACATACAATGTCTTTAACTTGTTCTGATTTTTTGGAGCATCATTGAAATGTTGAAAGAGAATTTTGGAAGGTTCATCATTTGAATGATAGAGGGAAACAATCTCCAAGTGCATTGTCATGTGAAATTTGATCTAATAATCAAGTAAAAACTGTTTTCATAAATCATATGTATTGATAATTTAAATTATTGCGGCATAATTTTGATATGATGAACATTGATAAGAAAGTCTGTCTAAATTTTTACTCCACATTTCTTAATTAGCATTGAATTTTTAAGGATCAAATCAATGCTTAGATAGATATAAATGTAATGAACCTAAATCATTATCTCTGTCCAGATAAAATTAAATTTATGGTTCTACTATTTTTGCATTGATACATAGGGATAAAGATAAATTTCTCCATTTTTCAAAGAATGTGATGTCATATGATTTGTATTAAAGTGACATATCGAGGTGTGTTGACTTATTTAATTATTGGTTACATGTATTGGAAATTCATGATACATTTATTTCTTAATATCAGTTACAACCATTGGCATTAGGAACATTATTACCTGAAAAAGTGACTGCTCATGTACTCCAATACTACACTTTTTCTAGACAACAATGTGAGAAATATGTACATCCATTTGTCCTCGATTAATTTTATGAGATGTTTTTACTGAATCATTGTGAAATGTAGATGATCATTCATGTGTTGTTTTTTCTGTCATGATGCATTTAACTGTGTATTTGGTTGATGAAGCAAAATTTGGATGCCCTGTACATTATCGATGGATGTATCGAATTGAGAGGTTTGTAATTTATATGTTTTTTAGATAAGTAAACCATTATTTTTACATAATTAAATCCATAATTATGTTTATTAATTTTACTTCATATATATCATGGAAATTTGAAATCATACAAGAGAAATAAATCTCCACTAGAAGGCTCTATTTCTGAAGGCTTTTTGACAGAGGAGTATATTACTTTTTCTTCAAAATTCTATGATGATATTGAAACATGATTTAACCGTGTTGGTCCTTTTGACGACACATCAACTTAGTATCATATATACTGTAAATTAATAATATTTCCTACTATTGGCCGATTAGTTTGTGGGATCTCAAATGTTACCCTGATTGAAATTGAATAATTAATGGCACATAGATATGTGTTTTGGAATTGTAAAATTTTAGATCCATTTATTAAAGATTTGGGGATATAGAAAAGAATCAAATTAGATGATTAAAACGAAATGAGAATGATAAAAATAAATCTGTTAATAAAGATTTTATAGAGTGTTTTTTATGACGATTAAGATTCATAAATATTATAATAAATACAGATATTTGGATAACAAATATAATTTCAAAATTTAATAATTTATACATTTTTCAGATCATGAATTTTGATACTCAAGAAGATTTTTCAAATGATTTGAATTTTTTGTGTGAGATCCTCTAAAACAAGTTATAATGTATGACACTTACAATGTGAATAGATTTAGATTTTGTACGATCGATCGAGAATAGGGTTTGAAACCACTGGTTTGTGGTATATTTACATTTTATGAAGTGGGATACTATGGAAATCATACTTATATTATAGAATTAAACTACCACATTGGTTTTTCACTTATTTTATTCATATGAAATTGGGTCAATATTTGTAGAGCTGTTAAAAGAGATTATATTCAATTTATTACATTGAACATCTACCGCTTAATGGATGACTGTGATTGTGAAATTATTGATCTATGTATCTTATCGTCACAAAAAATGGTATATTATGTGAATGATGTTATAGATGATGGGTGGTGTGTAGTTTCTCATCTAAAATAAATAGATTCATATGATATGGGTTATGAAGTGGAATATTTTTCCTCCTACATTAAATATCATCAACATCATGATGCATACATATTTTTGTATCATGAAATTGAAAATATTAGTCTAGTAGGGATGGATGAAGTGGAAGAAGTAATGGAGTTGGAATCCGACAAGATTGAAGTGGAAAATGATTGAATGTACAGTTCTACATTCATTTAGCAACCACATGTTTCATTTTTATAGTCATTCATTATAATTGTTATGTATATTTTTTTTGTTAGTATTGTGCATATGTAATCGTTTTTAATTATTTTTCTACATAACATATTTTAAATATATGTTCAGAAAATATTTTTATTTGATTAAATGATATTTATAAAAAGGAGTAATTTATTTATTTTATTTAATTTTCCCATAGAGAATATTTTTGACCCGTTTGATTCATAATGGGACCCTTTGGATGATGTCACATGATTAATTTGAAATATTATAAGGTAGCTGGCCGAATAGATGATTTCCATTCCACTTTCATATAATTATTGCTCGACGATATCTTCATTGTCGAATGAATTGATTAATTTATAATAGAAGATGACTGGATCTTCCCTCGGTGGAATTTTATCGACTGTTAGTGAGAAGCTATATTCTAAAATTCAAAATACCTTAGTTTTCAAACAATTATTAGTTTTATGATAAAATATAAATATACTAGAGTATTTAATATTCAATATAATGTTCTTACAGGTTGTAGTAGGATATAGAGATACAAGTTGAGATGGTGACATGGTTTGTTCATCTTCGGACAATTATTTGTTGTATTGATGATATGTTGGAAAAATACTTTAATAGTCAGTGTTAAAATGTATCATGTGTGCTATAGAGTTTCCCCCAAATATAATAAAGACCAATAATTTTAATGATTTCTCATGTTTCTTTTTATGTATTATGAACCCAGTATTCTAAAGACAATAGGAAATTATGATCCTTATTTTGTATTAATGGATATTTATATATTTGAATAATATAATAATTCTCCTCAAATCGTCTACTCTCAATGAGTTTGATTGATCCCCATTATTCAGTGTTCAATTTAACCTCTATCAGGTTATTTTTATATCAGTCAGTGAGTCTAGGAATCTTCCTTCTTTATTTCTACATTTAACTCCTCTCTAGATGCATTATTTTGTTACAGCTAAATTCAAAATATTATTTAAGGTATTTATCTATTTCCTGAATTTCTCTCGACATGGAGAGAAACATACCTAAATATTGGCCATGTAGGTCATCCATAGTAATTGGTAGGATGTATATAGAATTACCCATAGAGTATTTATTTTTTTTAAATCAGGTCATTTTGATTTTGGACAGACATTGATGTGGAAACTTTTGAATTTGTTGTTAAATTTTTTGATCATTTTTCATTAGGATTAGTATCAAATGACTATTAAAATGGCCATATTATAGGCAATGAACCTAAAATTTGAATTTCATTTAATGTTTTAATCTTTGAACGATGTAATATAATTATTTTTTCTATGGTTAAACCCCCATCAATGTGTATTGTTTTCTAAACAATCAATGTGATGTTCCATTGAATAGTTGTTGGATGTGATAATCCCATATATATGCTTAGTGAAAAAAATCTTATTTATGTGGTTAGGTCCTAAATAATATTACAGGAACTAGGTGTTCTCATATTGAATGCATGCTAGCACGATCGTCCATATACCTTTGCATGTGTGGTGTTATGTTACATGGGTATTCCAAATAGAACTATTTCATTTATTCAATTATGATAATCCTTTAATTATGGAATTGGATACCTAATTAATTAAATAAAATTTTATCGGTTATTCCTTGATTACTACATTTCCCTTATTACTTTTTTATTGACATGGATTATAGTTGTGAACTTCATTAAATCCACTAGATTTATAAGATGGAATGGCTCAACCCATTGTATCATTAGTGTTTAAAAATTAAATATTATCAATGTATTAATTACACCTTCAATGAATCTTCCTTTCATCATTATAGATTACTATGGACAGAAAAATTCAATGCTGAAACATTTTACGTCTATAGTGATACAAGATATATCATGGATGTATAAAAATTTCAGGTTACATATCCTCATTTGATAAATACTGGTTCTTAAGGGGGAACACATGTATGGGATTGGTGGCACGATTATTACACCTAGCAATGAGTGGTACTCATAATAGTGTGTGTGGATTTTAATGTTCTTTTTTATTATGAAACATTTTCATTCGATGTATTATTGTGGATGTAGGATTTATGCGTATGTGAAATTAGAATGGTTTTTTAGGGAAGATGTATTGGGGCTATAGAATTAGTTGTTTTTTTATAAATATATCTTTACTTTTGGTTTTAATGTCCACAATGTAAATGTATCATATTTAATGTTGGTTAAAACTGCCACTTCAATTTGGTATTTTACTATGCTCGGTAGTTAAAACCACCTCAAAATACAATAATTTAGCATTGGTTTAACCGACATGAACATATTTTTCGTCATCTATTATATTTTCATAATGGTTATCGTTATTTTAGCGGTGGTGGTCCAATAGAAAATGAAATTATTTTTTAGTGTGGATGTAAACTGCCATGAAAAAAATCATTTTCTTCCTAGTGAACCACTTCTAAAATGACCTAAAACAACCCAAAAATTTGTTCATAATGACAGTTACTATAAACCACCACTAAATTAAATAAATCATCGTGTATTGTATGCTAACACACAATTTAGTGGAAGTTTGAAAAAACAACAGCATTATGAAATTTTGGCATTTTAAACTATGGCTATATTGGGATTTTCTTGTAGTGATATGTGAACCAAAACTTATCAAATTGAAAATAAATTTCCATAGTATACAGAAATGAAATAGAAAAAACACATCCAATCATAAATAATATCAATCCAAACCAAATTAACTCGAACCGATTACCATTGATCATAAGAAATTTTAAAAAATAGTAACAATGATGTGATAAAAAATGAATCATTGTTAATTGAATAGAAATGTATCTTACCAAATTGAACTAGTCTAAAAAATTCAAAAACTACCATGATGAAACTATAATGGAGTTGAACATATCAGAAACATCCTCTCCTACGAAATATTGAAAAACGATAACAATAGGGAACCCCAATAAAATAAAATAAATTGATCAGATACAAATTTAATTAAACATGTTAGAACCAAAGATACAAAAAATTCAACCAAAATAATATATACAGACGGAAATAAATTAAATTGAAAAAAATCATTAAATCATATTGAAAAAATTTGTCCAAATAATATTTAATATAGATATAATATGCCAAAACGAAACATAATTTACTAAAATTAAGTAGTCTCAACAAGAACCAAAAAAGAAAACCTAAGAAAATAAATTTTAAATAAATTTTTAAAAAAAACTAGTACTACCTAAAAAAAGTTGTTTCAAACCATATAAAACAATTTTAAAGAAATCTAAATTGAATTAATGTTAAAATAAATAATAAAAATTATCATAATTAAACCAATATATAACATATTATATAGAATAAAAAATTGATCAGTAAAAGGAAAAACATTTCTTACCAAAACTGATTAAAATATACCAAAACCAAAATAATTATGATTCAATTAAACCTACCCAAATTGAACCATATATTCACAAATATAATGGAACATAAATAAGAAAATAGAATTTGATTGTATTTCAATATCACGAATGATCCCCAAAAAATAGTATTAATTTGAATAAAATAAACACACAAAGACATGTAAAAAAGAGGCAAAAAATGAATTAAAAAAACTGAATTTAACTACAGATAACTAAATCAATTTTACCCATACTATATTGGAATGCATAAATTAAATAAAACTAAAATGAATTAAAATTTAACAACTTGAACAAAGAGAAGGTAACAAGTTGAACTTAATCTAATTATAGTGAATTGAACTAAAATAAAAATATTTAATCCTATGTGAGATAAAAAAACATGAACATGAATAAAAAAACATAACAAAACCCCCAAAAAAATAATTACTCAAAATAGCCAACCTAGAATTAACGAAAATAAATTTTACAAAATTAACCCAAACGAAGTTTTATAATGAATAAACAAGTTCATAACAAATTTAACCAATCTATGTTGAAGATAAAAAAATATATTTCATAATACAATACTATTCCAAATCCAGTGGATTATATTATAAATTTATCAGAAATAAACTAGAATATATTCATTGAATTGAAACTTAATGAAAATAATGACACAAAACTAGTGCAGAAGTTGTACAAAAAAATTGTTTCTAAACCATTCAAAACTAATCGTTATTGATCATAGTTGTTGTGAATAAAAGAAACATGCCATATTGAATAAAATATATCCATTCCCAAATGAACTAATTTGATCCAAACTGAAGTGATATTTTCCTAACTGAATTGAATAAAACATTATGATATAATCATGACTAATAATAAAGAAATCATATGAAACATACATGAACTGAAAAATACTAAACACGATTGAACATAAATGAATAAATTCAAATATAATTGAAATAACCTGACAACTATAATCCAACAAAATACAACTGATGTTAAATAAAACAAATTTATCTAATCTAAATTAAAATGAACTGATTTAATATAAGATGATGTACCAAACTAGTACTAGTGGAGTTGAATAATAAATAACTGATAGATGATGAATAAAATTGAATATATCTATATAGTTAAAAACTATATATAATTACAAAAAATTAACAGAACAAATCCTCAATAAAAAAACCAACATGAACTAAATTGATGATTCATTATTTAATTATAAATTACATGATCCAACCTAATGAAAAATGAATAATAAGAAACTAAATTTAATGAAATATACATATATAGATTAATAAAACATAAAAAAGTATATATGATTTAATTTTAGTTCAATCAAGAAAACAAAACAAACGATATCCAATCCTAATATATATCATCATATCCTAACCCCAGAAAATGAAAATAATATCAAATAATATTAAACATACACATCCCAATATTGATTAATTGAATAAAAATGACTGGATGAAAATGGAAGTGGATCAAATTGGATCATAAAAATCATACATTACCTTGGAAAAGCTGAATGGAACTCGTCTAATTTGAACAATGGAAATTCAAAACTACTAAATCATTGCCAAGATAAGTTGAATATAATAAATAAAAACTGAACCAATCCAAATAAAATGAAACCTAGTGGAATAAAAGATATCTAAAACATTGTTATATGACATAAACAAAACCTAATTGATCGTTTTCCAACATAAACAATAAATCCCAAACATAGAAAGTAAAACTAAAAGTAATCAAATGAAAACAAGAAATCAATAGAATGAAACAAATAAAAATAAAATAACTAATAAATAAAAAAAATATCAATTCCTACCCATATTTAATTTTACAGAACTAAACATATTGAGTGATATGACATACATAGTAAAAAACCAATACAATATAATCTAAATTGACTCAATCCAACATAAATTAAACTCATATAATTTGACCAAAATCAAATAAAACTAAAATTCAACAACTGATTTGAAAAAAAAATTATAAAATGGACCCATTGGTTATAAAATAAATTGAATAAAATCATCCTGTATAACACTAAAATGAATGTAACCAACCAAACATTATTCTTATTCAAATAAAAAATCCATACCATACCATTAATGAAATTTCAATAAAAAAAAATATATCAAACCAATCTAAAATAATAAAATATACACGAACTCTACAGAAAAAAATATATACTCAGATAAGATAAAAAATATACTATTAGAGAATATGAAATTATCCACGATTTCAATTTTATATGATTATATATATCCTACATTCATGGGAATGAAATAACTATGGTTGTTAGTTAGATATTTTTACCTTCAATTTGACGATGGATTTTCTCCAACCACAATGGAATATGAAGGATGCTATAACCATGGGCATAGAAGGACCTTCTATATTGGCACCTCCCATTATCCCTATAGATATAAGAATTTGGGATCGTGGGTACATGGTCATTTTAGTCATATATTATCAAGTGGAATATGGTCCAATACTATAGACCCTATGTCTATGGCCATACAATTCCATGTCTACTATTCCATACATAAATCACTAGTAGCCTCATGTAGGTTGATCCTATTGAAATAATCCCTTCCCCAACATGTTATATGAATGAATATCTATACACATAGATAAAAACCCATCCAAAATACCTTCCATTAGAGGGAATATATTACATGATTCTATAAGATCTTCCTATAATTAATCATATCACGATATTAAACGGTCAATATCCAACGGAAGAATGATATATATAACAGCATGGAACAAACATGTTTATTTTCATAAGGATATATCCACTCTAGTACTTACCAAAGTTACAATTACAATTGATATATTCTATAGTGATGGGAAGAGAGGCTATATCCATCATTATAGTTAGTGGTTATAACATATTTTTCTACTCGTAATTTCCTAACCAACACCAATAGATTCATACAAAAATAAAAATTAATCAAATGTGAAACAATTGTTCAAAACTAAAATGAAAAAATTAAAATTACACAACCTCAACAAAATTTAAGGGAATTGAATGGTCATGATACTTATCGAATAAAATAAAAACACAACACGAAGAAAAAATATAAAAAAATGAAATCAAACCCATATAATCCAAAATATTCTAATATCAATAGAATTATATTATAACAAACAACTTGCTATGGAATTATGGAAAATTCAATTAAAACAAATCCTAACCATGAAATATTTATCATAGCCTAAAATTTCAAAACTAATTAGAAAAAAATCAAAATAAATTTGTCACGAACCAGCCTGGGTGCCTTGGTAACCCGATAACTGAGCCGACCCTGACATAGCCCATAGGGAGTTCCCGATCCACACACGTTGGTGACTAGCACCTGGAATCATAAAACATACATTTGGGAATGATTTTTCAACAAGAATGCAGATGTTAGAGTAAAAAAACTGTATGCATAACAAAAGAAACTCCGTTGGGAGTGATGTACCAGAATACAAAGAGGCATAAAATGCCAAAGTAAAACAAGACAAGTACTAAAGATGGGAAAAACAGCCCCAAGATCCCCAATGACACAACTCACCACGACCAAAGATCAATATCTGGATCCACCTCCAAGAGGTCCCTTCCCTTTTCTCGTTCCTGGAAGAAGAAAGTATACAAACACCAGATGTCAAAATTATAGTGTGAGCCTAAGACCACTAGGATATCACCAAAGAATCCATAACAGATGACAAATATAGATTATCCAAGTCAAAAATTTCAATTTTAACATAAACATGTTTGGAAATTAAAAAGAATATTTTAACAAATCATGCTATTCATTTTCAAATATTGAAAAATTCATCAAGAAGGGCTTTACAATGATGGAATATTTTTAAAACAATGTCTTATCTAAAAAATTTATATAAAATAGTTTATATAAATTCTATAGGAATGTATGCAACTCAAAAGCATTGAAATCCATTTATATCTCAAATATAAACAAACAAGCAAGGAACATGGTGATCTGCCAAAAGGTACGATTGTATTAACCAGTTATAGGATTCCTCACTCTCTATGTGAACTCAGCAAAATGTGTATACACACATCCCTATGACACTGGCCAAAGGAGACTCATCACTAACCCTTTGGGGATGTGACCCCTTGCATGTATGTTATAGAATGTTTTCTTAGCGTAGAGAGTATCCAAATAACTCTCTAACTACCTAAAGCTTGAATGCACTCTTACATGATGGGCAGACTATTTTAAGAATGAATAAAATATTATCAATCTCATTCTACCATTTCAATAGTTCCAATTTAATTCCATTTTAAACAAAAACATGTGTTATTCAAAACATATCTCTTTCACAAGTTAAAACCAATGGGTTTTTAAAAAATCATTTTAATCTATTTTCATAAGATTGAAATCCATTAAAAACTAATTCCATCATTAAACATTTAATTTTCATAATTTAATTTAATAATTTAATTGAAAACATTTCCATCAAATCCACAATTTTAATTAATCAACATAAATAGACCAATTTTCCATAACCACACCCAATTCAATGGAATTGGGGATTTCTAAATTTTAATGCCAAAACCATTTCAAATATCTCAGTTCAATGGAATCGGGTTCTTATCAATTTAATTGAAAGCAACATAAGAAATTTAATTTAGATCAATGATTGAAATAAAACAATAAAATAAAATGATAATACATTCGGCATGTTGGGATGGAACCTCCTACCTTGAAGGTTTTGACCAAGACCACAACTGTCAAGAACGCTCAAGAAAACGATATTTCTTCTTCAAGAACCCACCTTAGATTTCTTCTCCTAGAATGATAAAGACCAAATCACATCAAACATGGTACCACACACTTAGATCTTCCCATAACATGCATATATCTACGAAACTGAGAGAAGATGAGAAGTAGATCTAAGTAGATCTACTAAACCAGTAAAGAACAATGAAGAACGATCACATACCTCAAGAATTCGGCTTCAATTTACCATAAGGAGCCTTTGGATCGCCTCTGGAATGACGGGAGAACCCTCTATGACCTTAGGAGAAGACAAATCCCGAGTTAGGGCCACGTAGGAGGAAAAACGAGGCACATAGAGGCAAATTCAAGCGAGATCCCAAATTTAAAGATCTTTTTTATGTGATCGCACAGTTTGTCCGCATGATTTGACAAATCGTGCACTGACCGTGCATGAGCTACTACCTCGGCCACCCTTCTCGCACGTCTTGTCCACATGGTTAGACAAACTGTGCTCCACCCATGTAGAAGCTTCTATGTAGGTTTCAATGTTGGCACGATTTGGTCACAATATTTTTCAAACCAAGAGAAAACCATGCAAAAAACACCGTGCTTTAACATTTACCAATACTTCACCCAAACACTTCACAAGACTTTACTCCAAAACTAAGGTACATAGAAACATAAAAAATACCTGAAAACTTTACGTGATGTTACAACCTCAACATTATAAGATCTTTATGCCCCGAGAAAGCCTAAGAAGAAACCTAAACGTCAAAAAAATGAGACCATTGATCCCTCATTATTTCCTCACATTCCCACATCTCATGAAGATTAGAACCATATTTCCAATGAACATAGACTAGAGGTATCGTTCTCCCACAAAGTACCTTGGTCACAAAATCAACAACCCTAACTGGCCGTTGAGTAATAGATGAATCTGGTTCAATATTAAGATCACTCCACCTAAAAACATGGGGTTGAATAGAGAGATACTTTCGCAGCTGTGATATATTGAACATGTAATGTATCGACGTCAGTTGTGGTGGTAGATGTAAACATTAAGCAAGATTACCCACCAGAACAATAACCTCAAATGGTCCCACAAAAAGAAGAGAAATCTTCCCTTGCCACACATGCCATCGATGAACCAATTGGGGTGAAACTTTCAAGAACACTTGGTCACCAAATTATAATTCTAAAGGATTACGGTGAAAATCAGCATAAGACTTGTACTGACTCTGAGCTATCAAGATTCATTGATGAATCAACTAGATCATAACTGTCATATCTTGGACCAAACTCAGTACTACAAAAGAACTTTCACAAATCTCTAAACAACATAATGGATATTTACAAGGACGGCCATACAATGCCTCAAAAGAATCCATTTTGATCGTAGATTGGTAACTTTTATTATAAAAGAACTCAATTATCCCTAAATGATCATCCCAAGACCCACCAAACTCCAGAACACAAGCGCGAAGAATATCCTCAAGGATCTTAATTTCCATTTCTGTCTGGCCATCTGACTATGGATGGTAGGCTGCGCTCAAAATAACATGAGATCCCAATGCCCCTTGAAGGCCTCTCCAAAAGAGAGAAGTAAAATGAGGATCCCTTGCAGAGAATATAACAGATGGAACTCTGTGCAAATGAATAACTTTTTTCACATAGATATTACCCAACTCCTCAACTATGGTTGTATCTCTCATAGATATAAAGTGAGCCGACATGTTAAGACTGTCGATCACAACCCATATGACATTCTTCATCCTCTGTGTTTGAGGAAACCCAACCACAATGTCCATCGAGATTTCATCACACTTCCATTTAGTGGCTGGAAGTGGTTGAAGAAAACCTGAAGGTTTCTAGTGCTCGAATTTTACCTGCATGCATGTATAGCAACGAGATAAAAAATAAGCAATGCCTCATCTCATACCTGGACACCGGAACTGCTGCCACATGTCATAGATCATTTCTCTGCTTCCTGGGTGCATAGCCCACTGAGAGTTATGGGAAACCCACATCACATCCTTTCTTGACAATAACAGCACAACGTGGCGATTTCGATAAACTAAAACACACTCTTTGGATAACGACTACTGGTTGTTTCTCTCCCCACCATGTATAGAGTCTCTAATGCTATTGAATTCATCATCCAGTTGATATTCATGAATAATAAATTCAAGGGGAGCAAATGTCAACTGAACACTATCTAAAGAAACTTCATTCCTCTTCCGCTGAATTCCAATATGCAACTGAGAAAAAAGATCCAAAAAACTCCACTCTTTTGAAGATTATTTCACATCCTAAGTTGGATGTTTCCTTCTTAATGCATCTGCAACGACATTCCCATGCCCCGGGGTATAGGAAATGTCAATATTGAAATATTGCAGGTACTCCACCCAACGCCTTCAGTGAAGATACAAATATTTTTGAGAGAATATATAACTCAAGCTCTTGTGGTCTTAATACACAATAAACATTTCTCCATAAAGGTAATGTCTCCAACACATAAGTGCGTGCATTACAGCTACATGTTCAAGGTCATGGTTAGGATAGTTCTTCTCATGAGGATTAAGCTGATGATAACCATAGTCAACAACATGATTACCCTGCATGAGGAAAAATCCTAAAACTGAACCTGATGCATCACAGAAGACCACATAACCTATCCCATCCTCATGAAAATTTAACACTCGCATAGTATTCAAAATACTCATTAGATCAAAAAAATAACTCTAACATTTTCATTCCTGGAAATATTCAATCCATTTTGTGTCCAAGAAATCACTGGTGAAGCTAACATTGAGAATTCATTGACAATCCAACAATAATATCCCGTTAATCCCAAGAAGCTCTAATTCTCGAAAACATTTCGTGGTTGTTCCCAAGTCATAACAGCCTTTACCTTTTCAGGATCAACTAATATTCCTTGTTCTGACGTGACATGTCCCATGTATTTTACTTCCCAACTCCAGAAATCGCACATTGAAAACATGGAATAAAGTCAAGGATTCCTTAGAAGACTCAAAACTGTTCTCAATGATGCTCATGAATATCCTCAGAATTGGAGTAGAAAAAAATTTCATCCACAAAGACCACCAAAAAAGTATCATGATACTCACTAAAAACCTTGTTCATCAACACCATGAAAATGTCATGAGCATTTGTTTAGCCAAAGGGAATAAAATGGTACTCATAATGGCCATACCTACTTTGAAAAGTGGTCTTGGGAATGTCAAATTGCTTTATCCTCAACTGAGGGTTTCCAGATCGAAGATCAATTTTTGAAAACCACATTTACCCTTTCAATAGATCAAAAACATCATCAATTTGTTGTAACATATATTTGTTCTTTATCATAAATCGATTGATCTTTCGATAATAAACACATAAGAAAAGAGTACCATCAACCTTCTTGGTGAAGAGAACTGGTGCTTCTGATGGTGACACACTCAGGCATATAAAACCTTTCTCAAGAAGATCTTCCAACTGAGACTTCAGTTTTTTCGATCAGTTGGAGCCATTTGGTAAGAGTGAATAGAATTCAATTGAGTACTAGGAATTAAGTCAAGAGTAAAATCAACCTCTCTTTCTGGTGTAACACCAGATAAGTCTGAAGGAAACACGTCGGGAAACTCAGCGACAATTGGAGTGAGATCACCAAACAATGAATCTCTCTCTAGATCAAAAGAAAACACTGATATAACTTTCACCAACTCTGGGAAAAAGCATCCGGCTCTACTTGACCGTGGGTCCCATTCTCCTTGAAAAATGAGAGACACACCACTGGGTGTAGAAATTTAGACACGTCGAATATAACAATCGATCCGGGTTTTATTGGAAATGAGCCAATACATCCCAAAAATGACATCAAAAGATTTTATGTCGAGAACCATGAAATTCCAAGAATGATCACCATCTGATAGAGAGAAGACACAAGTAGGACAACCGTGTCCCTTCTCCCTCATTACAATATGGGGTATAGTAATATCCATTGCACAGGATAAAATCTATATAGGCAGATTAAGGAGATTAACAAGACCGGTTGAAATAAAAGAGTGAGATTCACCAGTATAAAAAAGATTTGTCACTAATGATGATGTTATAGTAATGGTACCTCTCACAGTTACAGGACCTGTATCAGCTACCTCTGGCAACTCTTCCACTGCGTGAAGAAGCTTCATTCCGAATGCCCGTGGCTGGAACCCTTTTGCACGTGAAGCATTTGATTTCCCCTTATTATTTGGAGGTGCTGATGATCATGTTCAACTATACAGAGTAGATAAGTGATGGTAGAATCTCTGTAGGTTCCCAAAACGTCCACAGGAGCTATAGTTCTTGGGTTCCTCAGTGAAAACCCTCTTTGAATTTCCTAGATTTTCACATTGATAGTATGAGAAGGAAGACCCTCCCGGTGCTACCAGTGGTCTGGAGTGACTCTATTGTAGAGAACCACAATGAGAAACGTCACTCTTCTGTTTTCCTTTAATGTAACCAACACTTCCACAAGAAGAAAATGGAACTTCCTGCAATGCTGAATTTCACGCCAAATCCATCTCAACCATCATCGCCCTATCGGGAACATTGACAGAAGTGGGTAGATTTAGTATGAAAACCTGAGAACAGATATCTGATCGAATAACCAACTCAAATCATCAATCATTAATCCTCTCATTAGATACAATTTCAGGAGAAAATTGTACCAACTCAGCAATGTGATTTGAGTACTAAGTCATGGTTTTGTTGGCCTGCTCATCTTTAAAAAACTCCACAGCCTTGGACAACACAATAGATTCTAGATAGAACTGATCAGTGAAAAGAAACCTAAAGTCATTACCCTCCAAACCCTCATGTTTAACAGCTGTCACCATCATGTCCCATCATCTCCTATATTGTCCCTCCAGCACGAAGGTGGAACACGTCACCTTGGTCACATCATGTGTCTCCAAAAACACAAACAGATGTTTGATCTTACTCAATCATTCCTCAGCATGTTCAGGATCTGTGGAGACTTTGAAGACTGGTGACTTCTGTCATAGGAACTCATGAGAACGACATCAGAGAATATCATTATGATGATCTATTTCTGGAGCTTGAATAGGAACTGGAGGTGGTACATATCCTAGAGCTTGGACAGTGAGAACAATAACCTCTACCAGAATTCAATCCACAATAGGACTTTCTTGCTGAGATTCAACAAAAACCAATTTTTGGATTTGATAACCACGTATTCTTGGGGGAATTATGCTATATAACATCACCATACAATAAATAAGACATTAGATTAACACTCAACCTAAGTAACAAGGAAAACTACTCCTAAAATAAGGGATAAAAAGATTATTCTTCCACTCTATCCAAATCAAAATAGGGGAAAAGTATATAAATAATCCATAAGTCACCCTTCCCTAACCACCCCTGGTGACATAAGGTTCATTGTGGTGAGATCTGGCCAGGAACTCAATCACAACTACCCCTTATGTCCTGACAAGAATACTCAAATGCATACTGTCATTAAGGCAAGATGTTTCAACAACCTCCCTTTGATACCACTTTGTCACAAACCAGCCTGGGTACCCTGGTAACCCAATAACGGAGCCAGCCCTGACAAAGCCCAATGGGTTTTTCAGATCCCCATTGGTCGTCGACTAGAACCTATCATCGTACAAAAAACAAGTGGGCCCGATTTTCCCACAAGAATGCAGAAGTGTGAGTAAAACAAAGAGTATGCATAACAAATGAAACTATACTGGGAGTGATGTACTAGAATACAAATAGGAATAAAATTCCAATCTACATCAACCCAAATACTAAAGATGGAAAAACCAGTCCCAACGTCCCTATGGACCCAACTCGCATTGGCCAAAGTTCAACAGCTGGATACATCTAATAGGTCCCTTCCCCTTGCTCGATCGTGGAAGAAGAAAGTATATAAACACCTAAAGACAAAAGTAGGGTGTGAGCCTAAGCCTAGTATGATATCACCAAGGATTCCGTAAAAGATGAAAAATGTTGATTATCCTAGTAAAAACATTCAATTTTCAAATAAACAGGTATGTCAAATCAATATCATATTTTAACAAATCATGCTATACATTTTCAAATGATTGAAAATTCATCAAGAAAGGCATTACAATGATGGAATATTTCTAAAGTAATAGCTTAAGTAAAACATTTATACAAATCAATTTATATAAATTTTGAAGTATTGTAATAAATTCAAAAGCATTGTCATCCATTTATATCTCAAATATAAACAAAAAAACGAGCAACATGGTCATCTGCCAAAAGGTACGATAGTATTAACCAGTTATAGGATTCTGAACTCCCTATGTGAACTCAGAAAAATTTGTATACACACGTCCCTATGACACTGGCCAAAGGAGACTCTTCACCAACCCATTGGGTATGTGACCCACATCATGTATGTTATAGAACGTTGTCGTAGCGTAGAGTGTATCTAAATAACTCACTAACTACCTAAGGATTGCATGCTCTCTTACATGATGGGAAAACTATTTTATGAATTTTTAAAATATGATCAATCTCATTATTCCACTTCATAAGTTCCAATTTCATTCTATTTAATACCAAAACAGGTTTTATTCAAAATATTCATCTTTCACAAGGTAAAACCAATGGGTTTCTAAGAAATCATTTTAAGTCATTTTCATATGTTTGAAATCCATTCAAAACCAATTCCATCATTACACATTTTATTTTCACAATTAATTTTAACAATTTAATTGAAAACATTTCCAGCAAATCTACAATTTAAATTAAACAACATAAGTCGACCAATTTTCCATAACCACACCCAATTTAATGGAATTGGGGTTTTCTAAATTTTCATGCCAAAACCATTTCAAATATCTCAATTCAATGTAATCGAGTTTTTATCCATTTAATTGAATGAAACATAATTAATTTAATTTAAATAAATGATTGAAATAAATCAAGAAAATACAAGGATAATCAATTTGGAAGGTTGGGACGGAACCACCAACATTGAAGGTTTTGACAATGACCACAATGGTCGAGAACGCTCATGAAAACCAGGTTGCTTCTTCAAGAAACCACCTTAGATCTCTTTTCCTAGAAATATGAAGACAAAATATCATCAAACATGGTACCAAACACTTAGATATTACCATAACGGGTGTAGATCTATGAAACCAAGAGAATAGGAGAAGTAGATCTATGTAGATCTAAGAAACCAATCAAGAATGATGAAGAAAGATCACGTACCTCAATAATCCAGATTCGATTCACCAAGAGGAGCCTTTGGATCACCTCCAGAACGATGGTGGAACCCTACCTGAATATAAGAGAAGAAAAATCTCGAGTTAGGGCAGCTTAGGAGGAAAAACGAGGCACTTAGAAGAAAAACAGAGTGAGATCCACAATTTAAGGATCTCCTTCAAGTGACAGCACGTTTTGGCCGCACGGTTTGACAAACAGTGCACTAACCATGCGTGAGTTACAACCTCGTCCACCATTCTCACACGGCTTGGACGCACAGTTAGACAAACCGTGCACCACCCGTGGAGATGCTTCTGTCCGGGTTTCAATGCTAGCACAGTTTGGTCGCACGGTTTGTAAAACCATGCGCAAACCGTGCACAACACACTAGGCATTAACTATTCCTGAAAATTATCCCAAATGCTTCTCAAGCCATTAATCCAAAACAATGGTACATAGAACCATCCAAAATACATGAAAACTTAAAGTCATGTTCCAAAATTGTTCAAAAGAAAAAATCTATTATTTAATAAATTAACCTGAGTTTAAATTAATTTAATTGGGAAATATTATTAAAAAACAAAAACATGATATCAAAATAATTATCATGATCAAAAGAATTATTATTTTGATCTATTTATGAATAACTAAAACACATTTATTAAATTGGATAGACCAAAACCAAAGAAAAATAAAATAAAATTAACAGAAACAAATAAATCTAAATAGCCTCAATAAAATTTAGAAAACAAAACAAGACCGATCGAATCGAACTGAACATAATAGGGTTGAAATAAATTAGAATAAACCAAATAAACATGAAATAAATTATTCTAATTCATACTAAAACAATATAAATTGAATAATATCATACTAAAATGAAGGAATCCAAAAATAAATGACCATAAACTATTGAAATTAATGTGTCGTTAACCACACCAACGGTAATTAAACTAAATAATATTGACCGAACTACATTTCTATTAACCTATCCCACCCCATCACAAACCCTAATATGTCAATTAAAATGAAAATGAACAAAATATTCAACTCCCATCTAAAATATACTACATATAATAAAATAAAATAGTGGATAATTGACCAAAATAGTCCAATAATTATTAAAAATAATTTGGATAAAATTGAATAGATCATGATAAAATAGAAATATAATGGACTGACTTAAATTTATTGGATGTAAACCAACATGAATAAATCTAAAATGATATATACTAATTCAAAATAACCCAAATTCATATGAATTAATCAAAAGTGAAATGAAATAAAATCAATCGTACATTCTTAAATCTTAAATAAGGATAAACCCGACTAAATTAAGCCTACCAAGATTAAATAAACCCAAAATAAACCAACTCAAATGGATTATATCAAAATGAAGTGGATATAAAATTTATTGAATAAAAAGAAAAAAAACAACCAAAACTACAATAATTTGAGTTTATTCAAAATATCTGAAATTGAATCGAAACAAAACAAATCAATCTGAAAAAAATTTAACGAATGAAATTGAATAGAACAAATCCATCACAAGAAATTATTAATAAAACTGATAAAGATAAAATTTAACTTAATCAAATAGAACTAATCAAAACCATCAAAAACTAATCGGAACTAATCTAAATTCGACATCATAATGGAGATGTAAATAAATAAATATAATATTCCTTATGTAAGCTTCGATGATTTGTTTCAAAATGATATGACCTGAACACAAAAAATATGAATCAACTTTAACCAATGAAAAATTAAAATGATTAATTTAATATAAAAATACAGAACCATATGAATTAAAGTGTCTTAAAAGCACCAAAAATTTATAATTTGGAATCCAATTGAGTAAAAAAATCAATTGGATGGGCCAAAAAACTCAAAAAATAAATAAATAATATAACATGTCTTAAACCCGAATGAATGTATCAATGTTGAATAATATTAAATTTGAATTAATTAATCCAATCATTTCCAAGAAAAAAATAATTTGAACTAAAATGAAGTAAATATAACTAAATAGAGTAAAAAATAATTGGATGAATATAAATAATCCCAAACCTCTCTAAATAGAAATAAACAAAAAAATATGTAAATAAAATGTAAGTAAATTGAATTATATAAAACTATCATAAAATGATTAGAATTGACATAAATTGACACAATTTAATCTAAAATAAACAAAATATGATAGAAATAAGTACTCAATAATAAAAAAAATAGTCCAATTAAAAAAATCCAAATGATCCCAATGAAGTAAATCCAAATTGATCCATAATAAATATAAACAAAACTAATTAAAAAACCATTTTAAAAAAACCCATCTAATTATATAATATAATATTACATGAATCAAAATATAATGGGTTATAAATATTAAATCAATATAAATCATTAACATATCTACAATAACATATTGTATAATTTTGATATGAAATTTAATTTATTTATTTATGTTATTTTTACATATTTATTAAAGCTTGTAAAGTGTCTATTTTTAATTTTTAAATTATTATTATACTCATTTTTTATGGTTCTTATGATTCAACCTAATTCAAAGCTCTTTCTACCTTCATATTGTATTAATTTACATTTTTATAGGTAATTTTCACCTATACTTTTAATGATTATAAATATATGGAAGCATGGTTTACCTTCACATGTAGGACTCATTACCCATCAATGTGTGACCTTCTATAGGGTGGTACCATTATGTATAGAGCACCACATAGTGTTTTACCATTATGTCAGCACCATAACATGGAACAATAAACATACAACACAACCCTTATGTGGAATGGTACTCTTACATATGGACCATTACATGATACAATGGCCTTTTGTATTTAACCATTCCTTGTAGATTATCTATACATCAATACACATAAGTGTTGTGGGAACCTTATCTATTGACACTGACATGGATGATATCATTATATTGGACTGTCACATGGGTCTTAAACTTGTGTATTAAGTGTATAAATCTATGAACATCAAGTAGTGGGTTTATTTACCATTACACTATATTGGGTTTTTTCTTTTTACTATAATATAAGTTTCTATTATAAATTATGTACCACAAAAAAATTAATATATTCATTCCATGGTATTGTTTTTGGTATTCCATTTTTCCATGGTATTCTATATTTCTTGTATATTAGGATGGCCTATGATGATTTCAGATAAATTAATGAACCCTTGTGACCTCATCGTCTAGAATAGATTCACAAGATCTATTTTTCCTTCTAATTTCAATTTTTTGAAACGCATAAGTAGAAACACTTTCTTTTCATTTAAGATATTTACTACTATGATAACATTGTTGAAATCTTATAATCATCCATGGATAGTCCTCGAACATTGATCAATGTGTATAGTTGATAAGATAAATTTATAAAAATATCTTATCATTTTATAGACAATTGGGAATGCAGAGAATTACGAATTATCAAATTTTATTAATTCCATGAACTTAATGTGATTAGGACAATAAAAGTGATATTGTATGCAACATATAAGTATTCATTATGTATAATGTTTATTTATTGATGGTTGTGTCATTCGTTAGTCATATGTAACAGTATTTTTTGAGAATAATATAATCTATGTATTTGTGTGGTTATCATACGATGGAAATAGGATCCCAAAATATAATATGAAAATTAAATCATTATTCATTTTCATTCCTACTATTTTTCTTTTATTGTCATGTGATTTATATCATTTCGAATCACCTAAAATTCAATCAAACATATTAAATGAAAAACAATCCTATATTTTGTGATAAATAAATGTTCAAGGATGAATATATTTATTACATTATTTAACAACATCATATTAAGGAGAACAATTATATAATAGGGAATTATAAATGATTTATATTGACCTATAAAACCAATACATTCCCATTATAATGAAGGAATGACTGTAAAATATTAAAACAATGTTCATGTTCAACGTATTTAATGGAAAATTACACAATTATTCTCTCACAATATGATAATTTGCATAGAGATGTAGTCTTTGAATTGACTAGTTATGGTATATAGTTATAAATTAAAAAAAATTATATAACTAGCTAAATTATTAGTATCCTATAAAATAAAAATATACTATTCAATTTCAATATTTTTTTAGACACTCTGATTTAAAAACACCTTAATTAATGTATCAATAATCCATTAGATCTATCAAATATCAATGTGGAAATTTTGAAAAGGGTTAAGATATTTTCTTGTTAATTTCACATTTTAATTAATATAATACCCCATTAGAGATCGAAATATAAAATATACTATTTATATTTAGAGTATTTCACATGTGACCTCATTTTTAAAGTATTTAATAATAAACCTAAAGGGATGTTTTATAATGAATTAAGTTTTACTATGGGTAAACACGTGAATAAGTATAAAAAGAAAAAAAAGAAAATATTCAGTGGAAATAACCCCAAAAACATTTATATAAACTATATTTTATGTAATGTGTGTTACATTTTATTATTATGGTAAGGATGTGAATATTTCTTCTCAGTGTTGTAAGCCCATACAAAAAACCAAACTATAGACCTGATGATCGAACTTATCAATATGTAATAAATGATTCTTGTGATGGTACTTTTGATGTGATAAATGTTAATACTAATTAAATATATATAAACCAGGTTCTATATATATCATATTACATTAATATTTTTCCTACTAAGTATGGTCCCCATAATATTTCATAGAGATTTGAGAGAAATATTATTATAGGTAAAAACCCATGGTGTAGAGTTCAACGTAGAGGCTCAACACTATTTATGTTCATGATCACTATTTAGTAACCGTTTATGATTTATTTTTCATAACTAAAATACATAGAAACCTAATTTCACTTTGAATATTCGAGTAAAAATGGTACACCATCATTTCTTATGATGGATGTATAATGATCTTTAAGGGATATAGGATAATAATCAATGGAGGTTATGTAAAAGGGGTTTCTGTTTTATATAGTGTGACACAAAATTTAAAATTTCGAGGTACATATATCAAAATATCAAATAGTTTTATTAATTAGAATATAATATTGGGTAATATGGGCATAAAATGTCAAGAGAAGTAGAGTAACAAATCGATATTGAATCTTATAACACCAAATAGAAATCTATTTTGGGAATATTACATTATAGGAAATGGAAAGGAAAAAACCCCAATGGGGTTGTTTGGTAGAGTCCATGATCCAAACAATACTTAAAATATTATGAAGGAATTAAGAATACTCAGGTCTACAAATATAATTCTTGGTTTATGCTGCATTTAAAAAATTTTACCATATAAAAAAATTTCCTTTTGTAAAGGGATTTTAAATTTCTACAGATGTATATAATAATAGCCCCCATTATTTTAACAATTTTAGATTTATTTGACGGTCTTCATATATTCATATTATTGATGATACAATCTTACTAATATCCACTAAATGATATTAATATGATATACACATCGATTATGTGGTATGTAATTTGGTTTTATAATCCATGTTAACAAAATTAAGTAATAATATTGAGTGTAGTTTTCCACAAGCCTCTTATTTCTAGATCTAATTTTTTCAATAATTAATGAGGTGAAATTACCTAAAGATTGGTTTTCCAAACTAATTATCATACCTATTTTAAGGATATGGAAGATCCTATTCCACCAAAAACTCACCCTGATAGACCTAATTAACATAATTCATTGTTCAAATCCAATAGTGAGATGTGTTGGGCATGTTTTTTCACAATAATAATCTATTATAAATAATTATTTTGATGCTCACAAATACACTATTTTGTTTTTTAATTATGTTTTTATGATTAATTTTTTTACGATTATTGTTCATATCAAAAGAACTCTATCATTACAACATTTACTCTGGAAACACTGTTTCAACCCTTCTTGTACACCGTAGTGAATTGTGCATCTATGGATCATCATCCCTATGATGTGCTAATAAGATCATGTATGGATCAGAAACTATATGTTGGAATCTAAAAATAATGATCATAAACCTAATGTTGAATGTATGGTTTTCCAGCCCTATGTGATATCAATAGGATACATAGATGAACGTATGGAATATGAATGTTATGTGACATCCCTTCATTACACATATGATCATATATAATATGAATTATACGGTACAACCCTACAGTACATATATGATATTATGGAAGATGAATACTATGGGACTTCCCTACGTTATGAAAATTAAATTATGAAAGATGATTTCTATGTGACATCACTATTCCACACATATTAACCCATACATTGTGTTCTCAATGGTAGTTATCAGTGACACCATGTTGCTTATTGGAATCATCTTGAATGATTTATTCGTATTTAATCGCCGATTCAACGATCGTTAAGAAATGTTTCGATGATCTTTTTTCTCGGAAAAACACATTAATTATTAAGAGATATTAGGTTTCTGAATTGAATTCCAATGAATAATCAGGCATGAATTTCGAATAGTGAAATATCAATAGAAATCAATTTCTATATTTATTCATTAAAGATCCATGAAGAAAGTGAAGATGAATATATGTATATGTGAATAGTTTTTTATACTAATAACATTTTAAAAGATTATCTATTGTAGATGGTAGGATCATAATCATCTACCAAAGAGGAGAAGTTTTATATGTATTGATCATTCTCAACCTCATTTTGTTGCAATTTTATTGAAGATCACTGTGCAATAAGGATCACATTATACCATTATTTATCGATGAAATTACTTTTTGAAAAAGAAGAACCATTAATTATCAGTTTCTTACTACTGTAACTATGGAGAGAAATTTTACTAGTTTATGAATGAATTCATATTGATTGAAGTTATAAATTCTTGTACTCAGTTTTTTTGGATTGTCATTATCTTTGTCTATGAAGAGGATATTGGGTCTTTTTTACAGAACCAAAAGTCATTTTGTTTTTCTATTATTTTTAAAGGTGTAAACTTGCTACACTCTCTTTTTGATTGAAGATATTGGTATAAGAGGACATGTTCTAGTGAAATATCCATGCTCACAGAGAGAGTACCTACTGTAGTGTACTACAGGATAATTGTGCCTCAAACCACTATAAAAATTTGTGTTCATTTCTTATGTATATTCATTGCAGTTCATTAAACAAAATTATAATGCTTTGGATTTTTGTAATTTCCAAAGTGATTGAAAAATAATAAATGTCGATGGTAATTCAAAATTCATGCAATTAACCCCCCTGCCCACTCTTGTGTTATATTGTACATTCTAACTAAACAATTGGTATCAAAGTAATCATTTTTTATTAATCAATAACAAGATAATGAGTATAAGATCTATACAAAGAAGATGGAAATGACTAATCCTAGAGAAATAATGTAAATTTTGTGTTCTTAATATTTCAATGGTGAAAACTATGGATGATTGAAGTCATAGACGATTATATATCTACAATATCTCAGATATATATTCCATTTGAATATCCATTCCCCTTACGGAATTTATGATAATTCCGAGACATGGGATACCGCTATTGAAGCATATTATTATATTAATTAATATTAATGAATGCTATTATTTGTGCTCTTGGACATGACGAATTCAACCATATATCTCAATGCCAAATATCTAATGAAATGTGGAAAATTATTGTAGTATGCTACAAAGGTACTAACAATGTTATACAAATGAGTTATTCAACCGATAAATTAAAATTTGATACATTCAGAATGTATAATGGAGAAATCATTACACAGATGAAAAAAATACTAACCTAAATTTTTAATAATGATACCTCCTTGGGTGATAATATTAGTCAAACTAATCAATACATTAATGTACTAAGAGTACTACCCCTTAAAAGGAATGGAATGACTGTTGTAATTCAACAATCATCATCTATAAAAACAAGGAAATGATATAATTAATAACAACTCTGATGATGTATGAAGTAGAAATACACGAAGAATATGAAGATCATAATGTTATTGGGAAATTTGAAAACATTTTATTGGATGTGACATATTAGAACCAAATAATAAATTAAAAATGAGAAAAAATGGTGAAGAATTCATACTCCTCAGATTCTAAAATTTAACTAGTTCAATTATCCTGATTGTTCAACATGTTCAACCAAAATAAAAAAAGCTTTATAAAACCTTAGAATAAGGAAGTGATAGAATATAAAGAAGTTAGCTGCTATGAATGAAAAATATTTGGACATAATAGACCAAATTATAATCAATTTAATGAATAATGAAAAATGATGGAAATGGAATTTAAGAAAAATGACGACTATGAGAAAAAAAGGGAAAAGAGAAATGAAGGAAACCTATGGTGTATATGAAGACTCCAATATCTCCATATAAGTTGATTCAGAAAAATAACTAGGTATTCTAAAATCCAACATGTTATTTATGGATAGAGAACAAGAATAGGAGCAATCCTATTATTCCTCTAATTTTGATTCTTGTAGTTATTCAAATGAAAAGTTAGCTGTCTATTTCTCAATCCTAGAAGAAAAAATATGATTTCATATTAAAGAATCAAAAATCATTGATTAATATTCCTAATGAATTATAAGGAAAAAGAGATAATTTACTAAAAAATATCATGAGATGAATGAAAAATTCAATTCATCTAATACAAATAATTTTGATCATGAAATTAGTATCAACAATTTATAACATGAAGAAGATACTAGCAGAAGTACTACTCTCTTTCATATTAATGGAGAAAATATTTTGTATGAAATTATTGGAATAATTATAATAAAAAAATAACAAATATGTTATATAAATTATGGTTAAAAACCCTTAGTTTTATAAGAATTATTTTCCTCCAAATATTATAACTTGTAATTATTTTGGAACAAATGGTTATATATATAAAAATTGTAACATGAGAAATTCTCATATAAGTGTAATTGAAAGTGATTTTATTTCAAAAATATTTTATGAAATAAATTATATGAAAACTGTAAAAACAAATTAGATCTAGGGCCCTAGATCTATGTAAGCTAACCCAATTGGACCAATGATGTTATGGGTTAAAAATACTCATATCTAATTATCATTGCATGAAACAGGTCATAGAACCTGAAAAAACAGTATGATACTAGGATACTGTGTGCTCAAGGCACATGAGTCGAAACTAAGAAAACTTCAGTGATCTAACTCAAATAGATGAAGGTATATTTACCTTTGCAGACAATGCAAATAGAAATATAATTGGACATTGACTTTTTTGTAAAGACCCGTAAAATTCAAGGGAAATTTTTTCTTAATTTTCTTTTGATTTTTACAAGATCTCAGTTTCAGACGGAAGCTGATTCCGAGGCCCGGAGTGCCCGGAATCAATTTCCGAAGTTTGGCTCAGGTACGTTCAGTGAACGAACGAGCGGGAATTCCTAACTTTTGATCCGGTGCTCGGAATTGAAATCCGAGGGCACCGATGAACTCGCAGCGCCGATTTTGGCTTAAAGAGACATTTTCGGAAGTTGCGTTTGTTGCGGGTTGAAAGTTAATTTTTGGGTTTTTAGTTTAAGTTAAATAAAATTTGTGAAGAACAAATTTTATTTTAACTAGATAAATCCTACCAAACGGAGTTGGGAGTGGGACCCACATCCACTTAACCTCCCTTGGGAGGATTAAGTGTGGTGGGGCCCACACGAACCCCATCTCCTCAAATTCCCTCAAAACCTCCCCTTTAACCCATTTCAATTAATGTTGACAACTTGGCTTAATTAATTGAAGAGGGTTAATTTAAATTTCAAACCTTTGAAATTCTAAAAGGAGGGTTGTGTAATAAAATAAGCTTAAGCTTATTTTATTTTGTTGGGTTGGTTTCCTTTGTTCTTGAGAGGATTTTGAGAGCTTCTCCTTCATCTTCAAGCTTTGACGAAGAACGCTCAACTTGACGAAGAACGCTCATGTTCCGACGAAGAACGCCGCTCCGTTCTTCTTCGTCTTCCGTGTCAACGAGAGGGAACGCCGCTTCCTCCTCGGACTCCCTTCGTCGTCATAAGAAGTTTTGTCAACAACGTATCTCATCGGACGCACCTCTTCGTCATTGGATTTGACGAACGACTACCGCGACGCCCGACCTCTGCGACGTTGTCTTCCGCGGGACGTTGTCAAATCTTCGAACCTATACCCAAGGTAGGGGTTGTTGTTTATTGTTTAATTATTTTATTCTTGCTCGTGGTTCGCATGACTAACGTGAGGCAATTGAATAATTTATGTTTTATTATTATTTAACGTGAGGGGGGGCCGGACCGCATGAACACGGCCGAACCCCCTCCATCGTTCATGTTGTTTTATCTTGCGGGTGGAAGCAAGGTGGCGTGGTGTCGTCACACCACGCGGATAATTGTATGTTTATCTTGCGCGACGCCGTCGCGCGCGCGCCGAGGAAGAATCATCAAGAACGCGACGCCGTCGCGCCGCGTTGAGAGAAATCAACGTGCGGCGGAGGGGCGCGGTGTCGTCGCACCGCGCCGGACGACAAACATCGCGGCCGGTTCCGGGCCGCGGCGGAACGAGGAGACCGGTGGCCGGGCCGCCGGCGTCGGAAGCCGAAGAGGGGACCGGATTTTCCGGTCCTATTGGAGAAAACCGGCCGGGCAGCTGGCCGGCAGGATGGTAATAAACCGGGGAAAATTAATTCCTCGGCCAGCTCTAAAAACCCCCCTCATAAAGAGGGGGGCGGTTTCGATGAAGGGGGGGGGCAGCAGCCCCCCGGTTTTTCCTCAAGCCGTCCCCCACGTGGGGGCCGTTTTCTTGCAAAGGGCGCGGCACAAGGCCGCGCTGCCATCTCAATCAGCGGGGGACTTCGCCCCCCCCCCCCCCCCCCCCCCCGCATGCCGCCTCCGCCGCGCCGCCAGGCCGCCTCCAGGCCGCCGCGCCACCGCCGGGCCGCCGCGCCACCGCCGGGCCGCCGCGCCACCGCCGGGCCGCCGCGCCACCGCCGGGCCGCCGCGCCACCAGCGGGCCGCCGCGCCGCCGCCGGGCCGCCGCGCCACCGCCCGTCCGCCGCACCACCGCGCCGCCGCGCCGCCGGCCGGCCGGCCGGGCCGAGTCGGACCCGGGTCGGGTCGACCCGGTTCGGGCCGACCCATGGGGGGTCGGGCCGGGTCGGCCCGGACCCGGACCCCCCCCGTTTTCGAGACAAATTCGGTCTTTTGGCCATAACATGAGCCACGTACCTCCGAATGACGAACCGTCTGTGGCAACGCAATCCTTGGATCCAGACGGTCGTTTCGGTATATCGCACTCAATGTTTCGGAATACTTTGAGTTCGGCCGGGTTGGTTCGTACACGAAACCAACCGGGCCTTCGGAGCGGAAACACTCATATCTTGCGCTACGGACATCCGATTAACGTGCCGTCAGCTTTGTTGTGTTCCTCTTAGTGAGACAGATCTTTTGGCATACTCCGCCCGAGGTTTGGACGCAGGTGGAGTACGGTCGGGTTGGTTTTGCCTTAAAAACCAACCGGGCCCCGGGGACGAAAATGTCAATAACTCTCAGACCGGGCGTCCGATCGACGCGACGTCTGTTGCGTTGAGTTCCTGTTGACGGTACGGATCTTTTGGATACATCAACTCTGGAATTTGTGACAGTTGATGTATCAGCCTCTCAGCTCGTGGAGCGGACCCTCCGAACGAGCTTGCTGTGTGCGGGAACCCTAGTGTTGGCTGCGACCACGACTGTGACTACGGCTACTACTGCTTCTATTGCTACTGTGACTGCGACGACAACAGTATAGAGATCCTGTGTGGATTCGACGACGATGACTACAGCACTCAACGATCCTACCTGGATCAGTGCTATAGGTCCTGTGTGGGTCTGATCCTGTGTGGGTCCGCGCTCAGCGGTTCTGTGTGAGCCAGCGCCTACAGGTCCTGTGTGGGCCCGATCCTGTGTGGGTCTTTGCGGGGGTTAGTTACATATCGATCATTCGTGGGTCCGGCGACTTAGATGGATCAGAGATCGTCTTTATCGTCCTTTGGTTAGTTACCTATCGATCCTTCGTGGGTCCGACGACTTAGATGGATCAGGGATCATCTTTATCGTCTTTCGAAAAGTATACCTGTGTGAGCTGAATCCTGTTGCTTTCCTGTGTGGATTGTGTTGTGCTATCCTGTGTGGATTACGTTTTTCTTTCCTGTGTGGAATACATTTACTTTCTTGTGTGGACTGAGTTGTACTTGGGCTCGGAGTTTGGAGCGTATTTGAAATTGGTGACTTAGATATGTATGGGCATATACCTAAGCAGTGTCGGTTGTTACTTCGTGATTGTACCTTTCTTTGTGGTTTATCCTTTGTGGATTTTGGGAGACCTTCAGGGGTCTCGGGGTCCCTACTGAGTAGCTTATACTCACCCCTGCACGGGCTTTGCCCGCACTACGTTGTGTTGGTTGCAGACGACTGACAGCGTTGACCATTGCTGAGGCTTGCAGAGGGGGACGGTACCCGGAGGTGGACCACTGGGCGGGACGTGCACGGAGCGGACGGCGGGATCCGTGGAGCAGAGGAGCTATCTGTACCCACCCTTCAGGTGGGATTTTTAGTGGACAGCTCGGTGTAGCGGCTTTTACTTTTTAGTTGCTGTTTTCCCTTTCGATTTGTACTTTACTTTCAGTTTGGGTTTGTATACTGGCCCATTTACTTTTCCGCACTTTCAGTTGTACTCTTCTTTTGTTTAGTGTTTACTTTCCGCTTGCTTACTCTGTGGTCTTTGTTTACTTTACAAAGGCAATGCCTTCCCTTTTACCGGGATTTACACCTTGGTGATAGTCGCCAGCCCCTGGCCTATTGAAGGCGGGCTTGGGGAAGTCACGACACGGACCCCGAGGGCGGGTCGTGACAAATTGGTATCAAAGGAGTTCGGTTCTACCGCGAACTCTGATCTTTTCTCTGTGAAGAAATATTGTTTAGCATATTGAGTGTGGTTATCAGTCCAGGGAGTCCAGTGTTGGTGCGGCGGCTGACGTATCCGTACACCAGGACCCTTACTTCTGATTTCCGACTTAATGCACGAAAACATTGATTGCGTGTGTGTTTCAAAGTTTTCTTTGTGATTTCTTTGTGTCAGCTCACCAGGTATAATGTTTGACCGTGGCGCACCTGTTTCCTATTCAGGATGGCCCCACGACGGCAGCCAGCTAGGGTTCCGAGAGTCGAGTGTGACGACAGCCCACCGAGCGACGAGGCCTCGGTGCAGGGCACTTTGTCAGCAGTGGCACCGGTGGTAGCACTACCCGCCGAGCCCCCGATGGTTCCAGCGCCAGCCGCTGACGATGCACGTCGCCTCAGCGCACTGCATGAGTTTCAGCGCCAGCGACCACCCAGGTTTCGCGGGGAGACGGATCCCCAGGCAGCAGAGGACTGGCTGGAGGCAGTGGTACGAGTGTTTAGGCTAGTGAGGACACCAGCAGACCTCATGGTGATCCTCACTGCGAGCCTACTACACGCAGCAGCAGGACGATGGTGGAGCTTGATGCTCCAGGTGCACGATGAGGCATATCTACTTTGGACGGACTTTGAGAGCCTTTTTCGCTCGGAGTTTATCCCAGCCACCCTTCGTGTGGTGCATATCCAAGAGCTTCTTCAGCTGCGGCATGGCAGCATGACGGTCGCTCAGTACTCGGCGAGATTTACTAATCTCTCGCGCTACTCAACCGACATGGTACGGGACCCATTCTTCCGGGCCCGGACCTTCGAGCAGGGTTTGAGACACGAGATCAGGGCATCACTGATCTCCCTCAGCATACCGACTCAGACAAGAGTACTGGAGCGAGCCCTCCTGATCGAGAGTTTCCTGGCTGAGTCCACAGTGTGACCTACCGTAGGGCGGCAGATAGCGGAGTCTTCGGCAACAGGTAGCCGACGGATGACTCAGGGTTCCAGGCAGATTAGACCTATCGGTGGCCGACTGCACGACTCAGGCTCAGTTGTACGGGGAAGCTGGGGTGGAGTCAGAGCCAGGCGTGCCGAGATTGGGCAGTGTTACTCCTGTGGCGGGATTGGACACATGGATCGTGACTGTCCGACCCGCCTTACTGATGATCAGTAGTTAAGTGAAGAACCTCCCAGGCAGAGGCAGAGGTTCGACCGTGGCGGTCCGCAGGGAGGAGGCGGACGAGGCAGAGGAGCTGGAAGAGCAGCCGGTGGTGGGCGACGCTTTGAGGCTCTTCCACCACCACCACCAGGAGGTCCACCCCGACCACAGAGAGTAGGTGAACATGCGAGAGCTCAACTTCAGGCAGCTGAGGCCTTCGATCATGGAGCTCTGGGAGCCGATGGACAGGAGCAGAACTAGAGGATACATCCTTTGTACTTCTGGTTCCTTGTGGCATTTGTGTAGCGTCTTGTATTATGAGCTGCAATAATAAAATACGCATACCTTTGTGATATTTTCGTTCCTGTCCTCTTTCGTGATGTTACTAAGAGGTTCCAGTTTTGGCTGTTGACTTGACCCTCACTTGTGAGACATCTACTGGAGGAGACCCAATTACCACACACTGATGCCGACAGTGTGACTCAACCCTTGGAGGCGAGAGTAATGGTTGAATATTTTAGTAGTAGCGTCGAGGCCTTACGGCGTCATCCTTGGTATGGATTAGTAACATCCATGTCAGGATTGACTGTTTTATGCAAAGAATGTGGTTCATCCAGGGGATGAGACCAGATTTCTCTTATCGGCAAAGAAGAAATCTTGCACCACTTGTGGGACCTGAGATGGTTCAGGCCACGACAGAGAAGGTCCAGGTCATCCAGGAGCGGATGAGGACAGCTCAGAGCTGGCAGAAGTCATATGCTGATAGGAGGCGGAGGCCACTAGAGTTCGAGGATGGCGACCACGTCTTCTTGCGGGTCTCACCTAGACGTGGTATTCGGAGATTTGGCCGAGGCGGCAAGTTATCTCCGCGCTTCATCGGACCCTTCCAGATTCTCAGCAGGATTGGTGAGGTGGCTTATCACCTGGCTCTACCACCTCAGTTGCACCGGGTGCACGACGTCTTCCACATGTCTCAGCTGAGGAGATACGTGCACGACCGGACGCACATCATTGATCATGGGGAGCTTGACGTTGACGATGGGGCGACTTTTACGGAGGTCCCGGTGGAGATAGAGGATCGACAGGAGCGGGTCCTACGTGGGCGATCGATTCCTCTTGTGCGCATTAGATGGCAGCACGAGAATCTCCAGGAGAGCACATGGGAGCGGGAGGCTCAGATGCGTGCTCAGTACCCTCATTTGTTCCCCTAGTTTTTGATGTATCTTTACGGGGATGTAAAGCCCTGAGGTGGGAGTAATGTAAAGACCCGTAAAATTCAAGGGAAATTTTTTCTTAATTTTCTTTGGATTTTTACAAGAGCGCAGTTTCAGACGGCACCTGATTCCGAGGCCCGGAGTGACCGGAATCAATTTCCGAAGTTTGGCTCGGGTACGTTCAGTGAACGAACGAGCGGGAATTCCTAACTTTTGATCCGGTGCTCGGAATTGAAATCCTAGGGCACCGATGAACTCGCAGCGCCGATTTTCGCTTAAAGATACCTTTTCGGAAGTTGCGTTTGTTGTGGGTTGAAAGTTAATTTTTGGGTTTTTAGTTTAAGTTAAATAAAATTTGTGAAGAACAAATTTTATTTTAACTAGGTAAATCATACCAAAGGGAGTTGGGAGTGGGACCCACATCCACTTAACCTCCCTTGGGAGGATTAAGTGTGGTGGGGCCCACACGAACCCCAACTCCTCAAATTCTCTCAAAACCTCCCCTTTAACCCATTTCAATTAATGTTGACAACTTGGCTTAATTAATTGAAGAGGGTTAATTTAAATTTCAAACCATTGAAATTCTAAGAGGAGGGTTGTGTAATAAAATAAGCTTAAGCTTATTTTATTTTGTTGGGTTGGTTTCCTTTGTTCTTGAGAGGATTTTGAGAGCTTCTCCTTCATATTCAAGCTTTGATGAAGAACGCTCAACTTGATGAAGAACGCTCAAGTTCCGACGAAGAACGCCGCTCCGTTCTTCTTCGTCTTCCGTGTCAACGAGAGGGAACACCTCTTCCTCCTCGGACTCCCTTCGTCGACATAAGAAGTTTCGTCAACGACGTATCTCATCGGACGCAACTCTTCATCATCGGATTTGACGAACGACTACCGCGACGCCCGACCTCCGCGACGTTGTCTTCCGCGGGACGCTGTCAAATCGTCGAACCTATACCCAAGGTAGGGGTTGTTGTTTATTGTTTAATTATTTTATTCTTTCTCGTGGTTCGCATGACTAACGTGAGGCAATTGAATATTTTAAGTTGTGTTATTATTTAACGTGAGGGGGGGGGGGGGGGGGGGCGGACCGCATGAACACGGCCGAACCCCCTCCATCGTTCATGTTGTTTTATCTTGCGGGTGGAAGCAAGGTGGCGTGGTGCCGTCGCACCACGCGGATAATTGTATGTTTATCTTGCGCGACGCCGTCGCGCGCGCGCCGAGGAAGAATCATCAAGAACGAGACGCCGTCGCGCCGCGTTGAGAGAAATCAAGGTGCGGCGGAGGGGCGTGGTGTCGTCGCACCGCGCCGGACGACAAACACCGCGGCGGGTTCCGGGCCGCGGTGGAACGAGGAGACCGGCGGCCGGGCCGCCGGCCACGGAAGCCGAAGAGGGTACCGGATTTTCCGGCCCCGTTGGAGAAAACCGGCCGGCCAGCTGGCCGGCCGGATGGTAATAAACCGGGGAAAATTAATTCCCCGGCCAGCTCTAAAAACCCCCATCATAAAGAGGGGGGCGGTTTCCATGAAGGGGGGGGGGGGGGGCAGCAGCCCCCCGGTTTTTCCTCAAGCCGGCCCCCACGTGGGGGCCGTTTTGTTGCAAAGGGTGCGGCACAAGGCCGCGTCGCCATCTAAATCAGCGGGGGACTGCCCCCCCCCCCCTGCATGCCGCCACCGCCGGGCCGCCGCGCCACCGCCTTGCCGCCGCGCCACTGCGCCGCCGCGCCGCCGCGCCACTGCGCCGCCGCGCCGCCGCGCCACCGCGCCGCCCCGCCGCCGCGCCGCCGGCCGGCCAGCCGGGCCAGGTCGGACCCGGGTCGGGTCGACCCGGTTCGGGCCGACCCTGACCCGGACCCCCCCGTTTTCGAGACAAATTCGGTCTTTTGGCCATAACATGAGCCACAGACCTCCGAATGACGAACCGTCTGTGGCAACGGGATCCTTGGATCGAGACAGTCGTTTCGGTATATCGCACTAAAAGTTTCGGAATACTTTGAGTTCGGCCGGGTTGGTTCGTACACAAAACCAACCGGGCCTTCGGAGCGGAAATGCTCATATCTTGAGCTACGGACGTCCGATTGACGTGCCGTCAGCTTTGTTGTGTTCCTCTTAGTGAGACGGATCTTTTGGCATACTCCGCCCGAGGTTTGGACGCAGGTGGAGTACGGTCGGGTTGGTTTTTCCTTAAAAACCAACCGGGCCCCGGGGACGAAAATGTCAATAACTCTCAGACCGGGCGTCCGATCGACGCGCCGTCTGTTGCGTTGAGTTCCTGTTGACGGTACGAAACTTTTGGATACATCAACTCTGTAATTTGTGACAGTTGATGTATCAGCCTCTCGACTCGTGGAGCGGACCCTCCGAACGAGCTTGCTGTGTGCGGGAACCCTAGTGCTGGCTGCGACCACGACTGTGACTACGGCTACTACTGCTTCTACTGCTACTGTGACTGCGACGACAACAGTACAAAGATATTGTGTGGATTCGATGACGACGACTACATCACTCAGCGATCCTACGTGGATCAGTGTTACAGGTCCTGTGTGGGCCCGATCCTGTGTGGGTCCGATCCTGTGTGGGTCCGCGCTCAGCGGTTCTGTGTGAGCCAGTGCCTACAGGTCCTGTGTGGGCCTGATCCTGTGTGGGTCTTTGCGGGGGTTAGTTACCTATCGATCCTTCGTGGGTCCGACGACTTAGATGGACCAGAGATCGTCTTTATCGTCCTTTGGGTAGTTACCTATCGATCCTTCGTGGGTCCGACGACTTAGATGGATCAGGGATCATCTTTATCGTCTTTCGAAAAAGTATACCTGTGTGAGCTGAATCATGTTGCTTTCCTGTGTGGATTGTGTTGTGCTATCCTGTGTGGATTAAGTTTTGCTTTCCTGTGTGGAATACGTTTACTTTCCTGTGTGGACTGAGTTGTACTTGGGCTCAGAGGTTGGAGAGTATTTGAAATTGGTGACTTAGGTATATGTATGGGCATATACCTAAGCAGTGTCGGTTGTTACTTCGTGATTGTACCTTTCTTTGTGGTTTATCCTTTGTGGATTTTGGGAGACCTTCTGGGGTCTCAGGGTCCCTACTGAGTAGCTTATACTCACCCCTGCATGGGCTTTGCCCGCACTACGTTGTGTTGGTTGCAGAAGACGGACAGCGTTGACCTTAGCTGAGGCTTGCAGAGCGGGACGGTACCCGGAGGTGGACCACTGGGCGGGACGTGCACGGAGTGGACGGCGGGATCCGTGGAGCAGAGGAGCTATCTGTACCCACCCTTCAGGTGGGATTTCCAGTGGACATATCGGTGTAGCGGCTTTTACTTTTCAGTTGCTGTTTTCCCTTTCGAGTTTTACTTTACTTTCAGTTTGGGTTTGTATACTGGCCCATTTACTTTTCCGCACTTTCAGTTGTACTCTGCTTTTGTTTAGTGTTTACTTTCCGCTTGCTTACTCTGTGGTCTTTGTTTACTTTACAAAGGCAATGCCTTCCCTTTTACCGGGATTTACGCCATGGTGCTAGTCGCCAGCCCCTGGCCTATGGAAGGCGGTCTTGGGGTAGTCACGGCACGGACCCCGAGGGCGGGTCGTGACATTGTTGGTGATCCGAAATCTTTCTCAATAAAAAATGTACTATATGTACAAGGGTTGAAACAAAACCTAATAACTATTTCTAAACACTGTGATGATGAATATTATGTTGATTTCTCAAACAATTCTAGTTATGTATTTAAAAATAATATTCTAAAATTTATTACACTAAGAACTGATAGTGTTTTTACTTTGTATTTAAATTCCTTGTGTAAACAGAATGTGAATTGTTTGAATGTTATGGTAAATGATTCATGGATTTTGTTTAAATGAATTAGTAATGGTAATATATATGCTTTAAATAAATTATCTATGAAGGAAATAATTTCTTATATAACTAGTCTTAAATTTGAATGTTTTAGATTTGGTGATCATTGTCAAAGTGGAAGACAACACATGTTTTCCTTTAAAAAAAATTAACAAAATAGATACTTCTACAGCTTTAGAACGTATTCATGTGGATTTCTTTGGACAATAAAGAATAGCTAATTTGGGTGTTAAATTATATGTATATGTATTAGTTGATGATTATTCAAGATTTACAAGGATTTATTTTCTAAAATCCAATAGTTAATTGTCCAATATATATGAATGTTTTTATGATATTATTAAAAAAAATTCTTAAAAAAAATTAATTAATAATGGATCATGTATGAAAATTTTAAAATCTTGAATTCAATTCTATTGTCTCAAATCTATTTATTAGCGCACATACTTTGAACCTTAAACACCTTAACAAAATGGAATTACTGAAAGAAGAAATAGAACTATTCTAGAATATTCTAGGACTATGCTAAATGAATACAATATTCCTACCTACTTATGGGAAGACACTGTATTTCCATCCTACTATATAATGAATATTTTATTAATTAGACCAATTTACAAAAAGAAAACTTATGAAATTAGAAATAAGAGAAAGCCTAAAGTAATTATTTTAATATTTTTTGATGCAAGGAGTATATCTTGAACAATGAGGATGTTCTAAGTAAGTTTGATCTAAAAGCGAAAGAAGGAATATTTTTAGGATATTTAGCTACCTCTATATATTATAGAGTATTCAAAAAAATGATTAGGATTGTTGAAAAATAAGTTCATTAGATGTTTGATGAAACATACCCTTTCAATAAAGAGAATGATAAACTGGTGAAATTAATTACTCTAATGATAACATGATACTAGAAAACAAGAAAATTTATTTGATATAATAAAAATAAATCTAGTTTTGGAGAACATGAAACTACTAAACCAATTATTGTTTTACATTGACATACAAGAATAGAAACGAATCATCCCTTAGATACATTAATAGAAGTCCTTCACATAGGAATATGAACTACACCAACTGTATGAAACATAGAATAAATCAATGCATTTATATATAAATTAGAAACTAATTCACTAGAATAAGTCTTAGAAGATGATTTTTTGGACATTAAAAATACAGGCATAGATAAACCTATTTAAGGGGAATGAATATTGGATGTTAGTTGAAATACCATTAAATTATACAGTTATAAGATCTAAATGGGTCTCTAGAAACAAACAATACGATCAAGGATTAATAACTAGAAAAAAATATAGATTAGTAGGTAAATTATTCAATCATGAGTAAGGTATATATTATAATAAACTCTTTGTTCATGTATCTAGATTAGAATCCAATAGAATTATTAAAGCATATGAATCTCAAGTAGATTTAAACTTATATAATATTGATGTAAAATATACCATTTTAAATTTTTATTTAATGGATGAAGCCTATGATGAACAACCTCCATGTTTTCTGTTTTTAAACTCTCTAAAGAAATATTTGTCCCTAAACATCAACTTATCACTTGGTCTGAAATATTATGTTCTTTTATTTTGAAAAATTATTTTACTATTTATTTGGCAAAGCCAAAACTTTTTAAGAAATTAGTTTTTTTTCTAATATTTTATTAGTTCAAATATACTATTATGATGTATTTTTTGGTTCATATATTAAAATAAAATTTCAACGATTCTCAAATATAACGCAAAAATAATGTGAAATGATTATGATGGTGAATTGAATTTATTTTTAGAACATAAAATTTACCAAAAATATATTTCTACTGACTTATATCAATGAAAATATGTTATTTATTTTTGAAAAAAAATTCACATGAAAACTATACGAAACATAGAAATCCTATGTGTACTAATATAATTCTTGATTTTGATGATGCGGGAAAACTAATTGACATCTACTTATATAGATGTATGATAGGTAGTTTATTTTATATTACTACTAGAAAGCCAGAAATTCTGTATTCAGTATGTCTTCAGGGATGATTTTAATAAAATCTTATAGATTCCCATATTAATGCTATTAGATGAATATTCAGATACATAAAATGAATTATTATACAATTTCTACTTCACCACAAAAATTATGATTTTAATTTAATTTCAGATTTCGATGCAGATTTTGGTGGCTGTAAATTAGATAGAGAAATAACTTCATGAACCTATATCATTTTAAATAAATATTTAGTACCATGTCCATGTAATGAAACAACACTGAGTTTCTCTATCAACGTTCGTGGCATTATACATATCAGTTGGATGTTGATGTGCGCAAGTGTTGTGGATGAAAAATAGACTACTGGAATTCAGACTAAGGTATACTAGTACATAAATTTTATGTGATAATAATCATGCTATAAATATATCAAATAATTATATAATTCACTAATGGAATAAGCACATTGATATAAGGCATCATTTTATAACAGATCATGTCCTTAAAAAGGATATATATTTTGAATTTGTTAATATCTAATATCAATTTACTGATATTTTCAATAAACCACTTCCCATTTGATGTATTAATGTTATTAAGGGGGTGTTATGATAATTTAGTGTTTTGTAAATATATAATTTCTGTTACTATGCATTATAGTTATCCTTTAGTTTTTTCGTTAATAAATTTTAACAGTCCAAATGATTATTAACTTAATTTATTTTTGAATATGTATCATTAGAATTTTTTTAAATTGAAATAGAATAAAACAAAATAAATGTAATGTGTATGAGCTAGAGGTTATGGTATTCTGTAAAAATGATTCTTTCAGTTTTCATTTTGAGGAAGATACAATGATTTATAAAATTCATGAAAAAGAATTCAATTTATCTTTGTTCGAGATAGTATAAGAACTGAATTGTCCCGATGAGGGGTGATACCTTTATTATTTAAAAACTATTTTTTATGGTTTGTATCCATCCTAGGAAATAAGGATTCATTATTCGTAAGATAATCCATGAAGAAGAACATGTCCAAGGAGTTGATACTAGAAAGGCGAGTAATAATTAATTTCATACAGTTATCTCTACATCCCATGACAAAAGATCTAGTGTTTTTTTTATATCAGGATATTTATGTGATGTTTTCATTTTTGAACAAAATAATTTTCAATTTTGGTCTGTTCATGATGAAGTATTTAATACATGATTTTCATCCTAATGTAAAGATGCGATATTATCCCTATGGAAGAATTTTCTCTCTACTTATAATGAAAAAAGGCAAGATGCCCATTATGTTTTCTATACAGATGTTCAACAATTGAAATACATTGACTTTTGGGATGGTCATCATGCTAGGATTTGAAAGGAAAAAATCATGAAATATTTTACTACATATTGGGGTTGAGAAACAACACAAATAGTTGTCTGGTGCTCAAGGGGAGAAAAAAATGATTCTATCAGTTGGGTCTGTGAGACAGATGCTAGAGGAGGCTAGTTGATGAAGACAACATGAAGAAATAGTTTATTTTAAGAGAATATGAACATCAGTTCTTGTACCTGCTATAGTGGATGATGTTTCAGATGTACTAGATCATGAGGGTCAACAATTTTAGCAATAAAAAGAGGTGGAAATAGATGATCAAAGCCATGAAAACACAATGATTGTTGTTGCAAATACTTCTGATCATTCCATGATTATTCTAGATTCAATATCCATGGGTTAATCTGTTCAAGGAACACGTCTTTGAGATAATTGAGATATAAGCATGACTGTGCTAGGTTCTGAACAATCAGGAGGACAATCTAAATCATCTGACTCAGAAACCAATGCTCAGGTAATCTGATTTAGATATGTGATCCCATAATGACATTCTATGGGAACAATTAAAAGAATAATTTTTTTGGGGGAATAAAAACTCAACTCAGTGCCCAGATCATAATTTTAAGATTAGTAGCTACACATGGAACTGTTCAAAGAATATATCATTTCAGTGGAAGATCATAATGAATTCATAACGATGCTATAAGGATAGAAACATTCTATAAAAGGTGAATTTGTGAAGAAATATGAGTCGGACAACATCAAATAAATAGTGGTCAAGGAATATCAACATCTTAAGGATATATCATGTACCCGTTCCTCATATCATAATACTATCTAGATTTTATTAAATTATTTGGAGACATTACAACAATATTGGATGATTTTAAGGATAGATCGTACACTTCCAGTGTGACAGTACACCTTTGAATGTGTGTCATCACAATCAAAGACATATGGTAAACCATCTCACATAAAATTATTCATTTATAGTCGTGGTGGTGAATAAAAATAAGGAAAATTTTATTTTCTTCATTTAGTCAGTGGATGCCATGAATGACTTCATAACGATAATTTTTTTTGAACACATAATTGTTCCCCTAGACTCAATGATGATTCTCCAACAATTGAGTAATGCATTAAACAACCACATTTAGAATCTATAGATCATGATGATAGAGCATATCAATGAATTTGATGTATTTTCTCACCCACCTGCTTAACCTGCATTGTCTGATGAATCTGATTAAATCTCATATTTTTAACCCTCTCATTGATGATCATGGAAGATACTTAAACTCAAACATTTCATTATTTTATAATTTCATTTTAATTGAAGATGTGATTTGTTTCATAACATCCAAGTATTAACATCTAATTCTACATTTATTTAACTTAATTAGTTTAGTAACAATTTATTTATAGTTGAATACTACATTAAAATGTTACATATACTTAATTCTATAAACTTTTTTTTATATCAGAAATTGGGGGAGATGGAGTTGAAATGGGGATATTGTTGAAAAGGGGAGATCTAAATTTTTTTATGGGTTTTGTGATCATCAAAAAGAGGGAGATTGTAGGGAATGTATTGTCACACCAAAACTCAATACTAAATGATGATTATGATGATCACAAATACCCTTATTTGTTTTCTAATGATGTTTTTATGAGGATCTCTTTCTGGATTTTTTTCATATCAATGGACCACTAACGTTACATTATCTACACTGGAAATTTTTTTTCCATCCATATGTTACACCGTAGTGAATAGTACACATATGGATTATCATCCCAATTCTATACTTAGAATATCATGTATAGATCTTCACACCTACACAGGAATCAAGAAGTACTGATCATAAACAAAATGTTGAAAGTATAGTTCATCAACCCCACATGGCATCCATATGTTATGTAGTTGATCATATATTAGATGAATTATAGATTATATCTCTATATTAATAGAAGAATTCATGGAATGTGAATGCTAGGTGACATCCTTATCTTATGCCGATGAAGGCATGTAAGTGGAATGGTATGTGACATCCCTATGCTACACAACTTAACCGTACATTGTGTTTTCTATTGTTGTAATCTATAAATCAACATTTTTTAGTCAAATCAGCTTTAATGATTAAATAATAGTTAATGAATGGTTGATTGATCATTATGATCGGTTTCGAAGAACCATCTTTCTGGGGTAACCACTTCGATTTTTAATGGATGTTTCATTTAATTTTTTAATTCCCATGATTAAAAATTAAGGAATTTTTTTAAAAAAATATCAACTGAAATATGATTATCTATTTATTCATTATAGATCTGAGAAAAAAGTGAATATGAATGTATATATATGTGAATAGTTGTTGATATAGATTAAATATTAAATGTTCTACTATTATAGTTGACCGTATATTGATCATTTTCAAATGATAAGATGTTTTCAAAGTACGGGTAGTTCTCTAACTCGGCTTGTGGAAATTATATTGATGATCATTGTTCAATAAATATATCATCAAACTATTCTTCCATGAAGAAATTTTTTTTTGAAGAAAAAGATCAATCAATAGTTAGTTTATTAATGTTGAAAATGTGAAGATAAGTTTTACTATTTTATGAATCAAATCTTGTTGATTAGAGTTACAACTGCTCGTAATTAGTTATGCTGGAGTATCATCCTTTTTTTCTAAGTTCTGGATGTTTCTTCTTTGTTATATTACCAAAAGTATTTTTGTTTTTGTCTAATATTTTAAGCTGTCAACTACATGTACTTAGTTTCCGATTGATTGTCTTTGGATAAGATGTCATGTTCTAGTTAAATCACCATGATTGTAGATAGATTGATGGGTGGAGTGGACCCGGGATTCATTGTGCCTGGAACCACAATACAAATCCGAGTTCTTTAATTATTTTTATTATTTCCACTTCTTAATATAAAACAACAACACTATGAATCTTCTTAATTTACATATGGATTCAAAAATATGTATTGTTGAAGTTAATTCAAACAAAAAACAATTCACTCCCCTCTTATGATACTTTTTACATTCCAACCTAACAAGATGATAGTGGATCATGATTATTTCTATCATTTAAAAGAAATATCAAGGTTGGTCATCAGGTCTATATGTTGTTTTGACCAAGATCACATGACATACATTCCCTAATTTGTTAACTACAATCATGAAATGAGGACCACATATATTATAGAAATGATATAAATGACATAGGCTCCATATATTTGTCGACTTAACCTAATTAAGAATTGAAATATTTAATAGAAATCAACTAATATAATTTTGTAAATAAATAATATAATTCTAAATTAACTGAATAAAATTGGTGATCAAAAATGAAATTTGATAACACCTATGATAATATAATATAGTTCATGGTTGGGATTTTACCCTATAAAGGAATGTAATATATTATTCGGTTATTTTTTATCCATTTGTTAAGCTTTGCACAATCTATTTATTACATAATTTATTTAGGTTATTAGGAGTAATATATTGATAATATTGCTATAAAATCATCCTTATTACATTGTTATATTTATGTGACCATTTACATGGAACCACATGATGTTTAATCGAATAAATACATATCCCATTAGTTATGTATTTTGAATAAATCTATTTTGATTTTATCCATGAATTGAAGTAGTGGTATTTGATGTTTTATACATTCAATTTTAGTAATTGTTGTAATATTAGCAATAATTATTCATTTGAATTTTTCAAAAATACAATAACTATTATATATGATTTTTTGTTTTATTAGTATCAAATTCCTGATTTTTCCAAGGATATGAAACTTATAATGTTTGTTATGTCTCATTTGAATGATATTTTTAAATTGAAATACCTATGAAATGCTATGTAACATTGGGAAAATAAAAAATTAGGTAATGAAACATGAATTATCACTACCGATCAAAATATTAACACATTCTAAAAATATCTGAGGTATATACATTTTAATGACTAAAAAATTCTAATTTCCCAATAACACAAAAATTTAAGATTTCACTATCTCAATCACCTTCTACTAAATCTATGTCTGATTTTATGTTAGAAATACCATGTGATCATGTAATAAAAAATATCTTGTATTATATGATTTTAATAGTACTTGATGATTCATATGATGTTTTATAATTGTACTATATTTATGAGTAATCATGGAAATAAGAATTAGAATTATTTGAAATTTTTAATTACATAATCTTCAAAATATCCATCAACATATTTATGTTATTGATATAAGATGACATTAGTAACCATGTTTTTGGTTCTATAGATTCAGATCATTTGGGGAATATAGATACCATTACTTACATTATATGTTATGTATGAATTGTATGTTAAGAACTTGTTTCTTTGAATAGTAATATACAATCCATGGTGTCCCTCTCAACAACTGGAGAATAAAATATACCTCTTAATAAGGAATCCAAATAATCAATTTGGCTCAATGGATTTCTTTTTTACGTATTTTTATTAATTCTATAATTATTTGAATTTATGATATTAAAATATCTTATACAAAAAAATATTTGTATTATATGGAAGGTGCAATCATATTGAAATTAGATTTTATTTTATTAAAGACTTCATTGATTTTGGAACCACATTTGTTCATAAGATACACAATGAAGACAATTAGGATTATAGATTGACTACATCATTGATGTTATCTATGTTCAAGAATAGCTTTGACTTATTGAACTTGGATCAAGATAAATTTAAATACATGTATGAACATCACCAATCACTTATGAAAATAGTGGATAGAATCCTTAATTACAACTTGATCCAAACTATCCCAAATCAATCTCAACATAATGTACCTGGACCAATACAACTGGAATTAACTATAAAATTATTAATCTTAATTTATTATAAATAATTCTAATTGAAATAAATTTACATGAAGTAAATCATAAAAATCTAAAATTATCCTATTTTATTTAAAAAAAATTATTTAATAAAATATTAAAACCCTTATAAAACCAAAAGAGATGAAAATTAATATAATAGAGACCATATGTTATGATATCTTAAAAAATATTTTCGAATACTAATAATTCAATATTATATGAATAAATTAAATAAAAAATATATTCCATAAATATAATCATAATTATAATAATTATTAGATTTGATTCACAAGTGAAGTACATTAATGTAAATAAAAATCCACCATTAATATTACCAGATGAAAGTGGACACTAGATTCTCATTGTTTTAAGAGATAATTGTCCAATAATTCTAAGTAATGTATAATAAAATAAGAATATCCAACACTTTTAGCCTAAATACTAATCCTGAAACATAAGGTCTTATCATGCATACTAATAGAAGTCCAATATATAAATATTAATAATAAAAATAGACAAAAAATCCAGAAATCATATAAATATTCATGTTACTCTAATATCAAGCATCTGGTAAAGGATCATGAATCTTGATGTTTTATTTCTCTTATATATTATAGAAAAATATATATGTATAGTTAAAACTCAAAATAGGATAACATGACCCCTTCAAATAATGAATAATACAGATTCTATAAACAATAAATCTATAAGAAAAAGATCAAAATTATGAAAAATAAATACCTTAACACAATATCACATTCCCCTAAAAAATAGGGGGTTTTCATCCCCAAAAATTGATATGTACATTAATGAAATTTTAAAATAAAATAAATTCCATTCCACATGATTTCTACATCAAATATGATATAACCATTAAAAATATTCTTGAATATAACTAATTTATTCATTGCGAAATCATCCACCCAAAAAATATCCCCATTGATCCTTGTTCTACAACATTTGATTAAACTTATTACAGATCTAAGATGAAAAATTCCATGTTAATGAACTTATAAAAACATGTTAGTATTCATTATTTTAAAGAGAAATACATTATAAATTTTTTTTATAGTGTCCTCAGTGAAAACATCCATAGAGAAAATTTACAAATAGAATGTTTAAAAACTACTGTTGAGAATGGGGAATCCATTGACTTAATGAGTTATAGCATATTATATGTCTTTAAGAAAATTATCCTTTCCTAGTGACTACAAAACGTGTTCCTACTAAAAAGAAACCATATTCACTATGTTCATCCTAATAAATCATGATGAATGATTAGAATATTTTATAATGTGATATACTTTCACCCACGTTTTCTCACTCACCAAGTAGGCCTAATTAAAATATCACTTAATATAATTTAACTCAGTTTATATTAATATTAATTTAGTAATTTATTTTGAATTTTGAAATTAATGACACCCACAAAAAAAAGTTTATACAATGCTTATTAAAATACAATAATTTAAAAAATCTCAAAATTTGTGTCTGATAAGAAATTGTGGAAAATATTTTAAATGCTCATAATAACAGACTTCCAGAGAATAATAATCAAGAAAATGTTTATCAATAAGGATAATATAATATTATTAATGATTAATATCATTCAACCAAAAAATAGAATGACATTTTTTGTTTTTTATATTTGAGATAAAAATCATTCAACTATGTTTTTGAAATTTTGGATTCATACATGAATGCAAATTAATGGGACCCCTCATTACTCCTCCAGAATCTCACCCATAATGAAAATAACCCCCCATTCATGAAAATTGATAATTCTGGTTGACATTATCAAAGATACATGATGAATATTTTTAGATAAAATAACCTTATATCTACTCTTAATTTCATAGTAATTTAATATTGATTTTAGTGATTTCACTAATAACATTATATTATTGAGGAAAATAAATATATCATATGAAAATAAGAGAAGATAAATCACCAGAAATAATTTAATTGATATGAAATAATGAGTAATATATCCCTCTAAAATTAATGTTTCTCATTTTAAATTATTTAAAAAAAATTGGGACACACCATATTACATGATCCTGGTATTAATTTTACAAATATTGTTCTTCAATAAAAAATATGGAACCCGTCAAAATTAACGACAATTTTATCATTATATATGTGAAACATAATTTTCAAGCACACTATAATGTGATGAGTTCTTATATTAATATAATAATTAATTAATTACATGACATCCCCATTGTTTATATCCAATTCATTAAATTAATAGAACATTAAAATCCAAAAATAAATTATTATATTTAAAATTTCATATCCTTCGTATTCATTTCAATTTTTTAAAGAAAAATGTTTTTGTTTTCTTTGCTAGAGATGTTGGGATCATCTTTATTTTTAAAAAATCTTGTAATATTGGAATAAAAATTAACTGGATATGGACCAAAAAACTTAAAATTTATATAAAAAAAATAAAATGATGAATTTATTTTTATGATTTACCATAACAATTTTTTAAGGATCATTGAAAATCATTTTACTCTTATCGCCCTCCCCAATCCAAATAACCATAGTACATTCTTTGGAATATTCTTCTTACCTATCCAAATACACAGCCATCATTTTTTTTATATGAAAGTGTGTTTTAATCTCTATCACACCCTAACTATATAAATTTATTTATAATTCATGAATTTCCTTATGTACATTATCAATCATTGTTAAAACATTATATTTTAGTGATGACATGATATACAATGAAAACATGAAGAATATGACTTTTATTTGTGGTATTGTGAGTGGTTCATTGTCAATATGAAGTGAAAAAATGTCTCACAATTTTCTTGTAATCTAATAAAAGAAATATTATATTTTAAAAATAGAAAATAATTTTGTTTTCCACTATATTTTGCTATATTCAAAATATATATATGTTAATATTAGAGTTACAAAGATATATTGAAGACTAAAATATAAAGGAATATACTGATTCCTTTAATATTATAGTTATATTAGTCAAATATAAAGGAATTCATATTTCATACTTAATTTTTATTTCTCAGATTATGTTTTCTGAATTATAATATCAAATATATAATTCCCTTTTAAATAAAAAAAGAATAAATGGGTTTTATAGATTATTTACTGATAACACTTCCACCATTCCTTTATTTTTGATCAGGGGTTTGGGTAAATTCACCATGTACTATGAAATGGATGAATGCTGGATTGAGGGAAGATATATCTTTCAATAATGTTTTTTATCAACAATCTCACTCATAGAATGGTCGATTGATATAAGGATGTTAGAGTGTGTAGAGTTGATAATCTGCATTAAATTTTTATATGAGTTATATTCAAGAAGAAAATGCTTACATTTATTCGAAAATATTGAAAATTTGTTTTTTTAGACATAGTTAGGAAGGAAATATTTTACATTAATATTAGATACAAAATAAATGATATATTCTGCCATGTCTTTCAATTTTGATGATGATTTACGATTGAAATTTTCAGGTCCAAAATTTCATTAGGGTCATGAGCACCATAGAATTCCATTTTAGAATTTTTTTCAAGAAGGATTATTAACATTTTAAATTTCATTGATGATGTATCCAATATATGAGGATAATGATAAAATACTATCATTGGGGTCATCAATTTGTGTGTGGAAACTGAAGCAGTAACTCTTAATAACTACATATTCCATTGATAATTTTATATCATAGTCTCATAAAAAATATTTTTTAATAGTATATAGATATGGGTGGGGCTAGCATGACATTTGGATTACAGATAAATAGGACAAATAAATTCAGCAATAAAAACGATAGGGAGGAATTACCCTTATTATTCAGAAATATCCCATATCCCTCCTTTGAAATTGAATAGTATTTATCTATCACACCATCATTAAGGAGAAATTTTCCTTTTATATGAATGATTTTTGCCTTAATTAAATATACGGGAAATTATATAATATATGTTTTTGAAATAGATATTTTTTATGGGGATCTTCTAATTTCGTTTTATCTCAATGGGTATCATGACTTTCTCCCCCCCTAGATTTTTCTTGATTTCCTTGATAATTGTAGGGGAATTTGAAGAATGAAATTACATAAATTATTATCTTCAATAACTAGGGGGAGATCAATGGACTATAATATTGATCCATTTACTGGATTAATATGTTTAGCATCATACCACACTACCTATTATAAGAAGGGTTATTTAATCTTATAATAACATCCTTATTAAGGGAATAATTTTGTAAATAATACATTTTCATAGATAATATATTTTTAGGTAAATTGTTATTTGGTATAAGGACAATATCATAATGAATAATTACGCATAGAATCAACTATTAATGATTTCCATTTTTGAGAATATTAGATTGATGTCACATGACATCAACACTACCATAATATTCCAATTCTGAATCATTGTAGGAGGATCCCAAAATGTATCTCCATATTATCTAAACCACGAAAAAATATACACATACTATTTAAAAAATGTACAAAATATGATCATGGGCCATAGATAATTTTATAAAAGAATAAATCTTAGACAAATGGTCATAATAATTTGCGTGTTGTAAAATGATAAAGAATTTTCAATTATATATATATCTATGAAATTAGGGTGTAATTATTACATATTCTTAATTTCCAAGTATACCAATTTATATAATGATTAACAAATTCCTATTAAAATTTCCATGTTCTAAATGAGAAGCATGAGTCTAGGAAGACAAATTAATACCACCACCCACATTGAATGCCAACATTGACTTCAAATTTTATATGATTTTAGAAAAATAAAACAAAAAATTTTATAATTTATACTAGGAAATAAAATAAAGAAAATTATTATGATTTATCCACTTATATTTTGGATTAATTAATTAACATAATAAAAGAAAATATTTCAATTTCCCTTATTTATATTCTGCGAAATTTATTAATCTAATTAAAGAATATTTTAATATCCATGTAGAAACTATTCATAGTATTTGAAATATAAAATTTTAATTATCATCCATGATAATTTTCCTAAAAAATATCAATTTTTATGATTATTTAAATGTTGTAGTGGGAGTGAAATACGATTACCTCAATTTAATCCCATGTCATTCCTCTCCTTCAAATTTTAGATTCCAAAAAAATGTGAAATATATTTCTTATCTCTTTTTCATATATTTTCCCCTATATCAACCATTTCAATCCATGTTTTATGGTTATTCATTGTCAATAAAAATAATTGAAAATGAAGACATCCATAAATTTAATATTCTCAAGACCATGATATTTTAATTTATCATCCAATTAAAAATATATAAATTGATTTATTTGATCTGTTAAGGCTACCACTGTAGGAAATATGAATCCCAATGTAGAGTTCAAAAAACAATAAAAAATATGTATTGATTGGAAATTTTATATAAAATTTAAAATTGTTATGTGATTTCTATATTTTTTAAAAACATAAGATTTTAAGGAAAAACTTATATTATTTGGGAATGAATGACTAATGTAGGCTCCATGGGTGAATGATTATAACCATTGTTATAGGAAATATACTAAGCAGAACTAGTAGGCAATATAAAAACCCATAATGAGTCAACTTCAATGTAACATACCCATGTTGAACAAAATTGAATCAATCAAAATTATATAATAACAAAAAAATAACCCTAATATATCCATATTACACACCCCAAAACTAACATAAATTAATCCAGTTGTACCCAATGAAACTCAAAAATAATTGAATAAAAACAATAAAAAATCATTAAAATGGAATCATACTTGAATTAAAAATAAAAACTGATAAATATGTACCCAAACCCCTAAAATTAAATACAACCCAAATATAACAGAATAAAATTAAAAAATAATGGAGTAAAATCATACAAATCATATGTTACTCAAATTGAATGGGGATTAATTTATTTTTATAAATCAAAAGAGAAGCAAATAAAAATAGACATCCTCAAACTACTCAGAATTGTTGATAACAATATCGAATGAAATAAAATTGAGACAAAATAAACTAAGCTGATAAAAGATGAACTTATAGTAATAGAAAAAAAATTCTTCAATTTATGGAACATATTCTTAATAAAATAAATCTAAATATTATTAAATCATAGTATATTAAGAAAATATTTTTATTGAACCAAATAAAATTACAAGATAAAAATTATATAGAGAATAATTAAGCCAATATTAAGAAAAATAGAAAACTGCTATAAAAAACATTATAAATCCATGGAGAAACCATTGATTAGTTTCCTAGATTGAGATTCACATTGAATTAAGACCACCGTGTTGTATACTGATGGATAATAACATCTAATGATGGTTTAAATAAAAAACTAGGGAGATTATTCACTCGATATCATAATCATATATTCTATTAGTATTGAAATTTCATTTTATAATTACCAAATTAATTTTTATTTTTTTATTAATTTTTTTGATGTTTTAAGTACAAAACATGTATTTTTTGGTTATATGAAATATATTATTATGTTTTATACAGATTGTGAATCCAAATAAATGTCCATGGTTTATAAGGGTAAAAATATATATAATCTTAAGAGAATGTATTATCAATAAATAAACATAAAAAATGATTCAATTGAATTCATGGGGAATATTATAACTCTATGTAATATCATTATGGTTTTAATTGACCACACTAAAGAGTTGTTTGATCGAATTTCTATTCAATTGGTCACAGTTGATTTAATACAAATTCTGCAACTAACAATAAATAACCATGTGACTACATGGCTATGTTAAGTGGTCGAATGATTTTTCCACATGGTCAATAAAGTAAATATGTTTTAGTGGGACCAAACATTTTATTTTATTGATCTTAGGATGAATTTATAGGTACATATGACAATTTCATCTTTTAAAAATTTGATAAATAATACATAAAGACATTGATAACCCATACATTAATATGATGTTTCAATGAATTATATATATTCACTATAAAATCTATCATTGTAAATTGATAAAACTATTTTCAAGGTATTGGAGTGACTATTGATAATCTAATATGGCACACTTCAAGAGACCATGTGTAATGTTGAATAATATTTTAGTAAGATATATTAAAATAACCCGATGATTTTTTTTCAATTTCAAATGTATTTAATGCACTCATATTTTAGATGTTTATTATAATGATCCAAGCTATCATTATAAAATAGAAATTTTTTTAGATGATATCTTTTAATGAATATAAATGTTATATGATACTAAATGTGAATAAAAAATAGGAAAGTGAAATGTTTCAAAATCATGTTATAGTCTATTGTTTTCATTCTTTATCAAAATATCAAATAACAAGTTCCAATCATAAAAAATACTCTTATAATTTAATTAAGGCATCATGAAGGAAAAATTATTCCACATAACTGAAATTTGATCTGACACTTCATCAATCATTCATTTCATTATCTCCAACCATTTGTATAGTGCTTTTGTATTGAGCATGAATTTAATTTTATATATGATAATAAAACATTATTTTAAATCATATTACTGTAATAATGTACTATTATATTTATTTAGATCATATTTATTACTTGTAATGGCCCAGACCTCCCTGGTCTATTACTTTGTGAAAATGTGGTGTTGGAGGTGTTCTGGGAGGTCAAGGTGACTTATCCCACAGCTGCTGCCTACCGGTAGCTCGGTCTACCGGTAGCTGCTGATTACCAGTAGCTCGGTCTACCGGTAGCTTCTAATTACCGGTAGCTCGGTCTACCAGTAGCTGCTGATTACCGGTAGATCGGTCTACCGGTAGCTTCTGATTACCGGTAGCTCGGTCTACCGGTAGCTGCTGCTTACCGGTAGCTCGGTCTACCGGTAGCCGCATCCTACTGGTAGCTGGGTTTACCGGTAGCCACGGCGTACTGATAGCTCAGTATATTGGTAGCCGCAGTCCAGCAGTAGCTCAGCTAACACTTTGCCAAATTTCTAGTTCTGTGAACATTGTTTTCTATCGGTGAGGTTCAGTGAACAGTGTTTCTATCGGTGAGTTTCAGTGAACAGTGTTTTCTATCGGTGAGGTTCTATCGGTGGACTCCTATCGGTAGACTTGAAAAGTGTTTTCTATCGGTGAGGTTCTATCGGTTGACTTCTATCGGTAGACTTGAACAGTGTTTCTATCGGTGAGGTTCTATCGGTGGACTTCTATTGGTAGACTTGTACAATGTTTCCAGAATCCTAAGAGCTACCGATCCCATACTTTGCCAAATTTTGAGTATGTGAACAGTGTTTCCAGCTTCGCAAATTTGACATTTTCTTTGACGTAAATTACTTTTAAAACCTTATTTTAAGGACATTAAGGCCGATTCAAAGGCCATAAATTCTATATTAATTATTCCTATGGCCGAGATGTTTTTACTTGGTCAAACCGTGTGGGTTAATGCGATCCATTTTTAATGGAGAATAAATCGGTTCTTAAACCATCACCTCTCTAATTTTTTTTTTAAAAGGAACAAGATATCATTCATTGTTGTTCTTCCTCCTGGTTCTCATCTACGAGACGCTAAAACCTTGCAATCATTCTCGTAGTCACAATCAAAAATTACTCAGATCAGTTCCGCTCTGTTGATGCAACCAAGTTGTGTCGATCGTTCTTCCATATAAGGTATGTCTTATCATCATTCCTTCGGGGATCACCTTATCTTGTTCTTCCTTCCATATTAGCATGTAATCTCCATGTTTCTAATGTGTTTTCTTGGGGTTGGTTGGTACTATCGTACCGTGGCATCCTCCGGTGGATGCAGCTATCGTGAGGAGAAGAGGACTATGACCCGTTGTGTGGATAAAGGACGTCAAGAACTCTTCAAGGTAGGGGATTCATGGCTTCTCTAATTGTGTATTTGAAATCGTAGAATTAGCATGATTTTGTCATTTGGATCACAATGAAATTGACCTAATTAAATACTTGAACCGGATTAAAAGAATTGGTTGATCACATGTTGTTACTTTGTACCGTGATAACGGTTTGCCTCATGTTTTCCTAGATAGAGTGATATCTATGTTTTCCTTAATTTGTTGCTCGTTCATGATGGAAATTGATAAAGAATGTAAAGCCGGAATTATTTGCTAAATAATTTGCTAAATATAAAGAGGCATGTTAATGAATCTGTTAATTCAAGATGGATTAAAGAAGTATTAGTTCGATAATTTCAAAAAGGGTTCTGAGTTACCCGCTTGCTTGTAAGGCTGAATGCCTTGTGGTTTGGAGCTCTGAGTGCTCATCTTGTATGAAGGTTGAATGCCTTGTTAAAGGGCCAAGAGCCCGTTTTGTGATCTTTGATTTCCTGCTGCTTGTGATTTGATGTGAGCCTGGATGGCTGTTGTGATATGTGGAGGCATGGGGACTTGTGGTTGTGGCAGCAGATGACACCTAGTGTGGCGAGATGCATCGGTTTATGCATGTGGGTGTCGGGGAGGACACCAAGGATGATATTATGAGATGAATGTGATGGTTTGATGTTGGTGGTTTGATTGTTTATCTGCTTTACTTTTCCCCACGGCTCAAGGCATCTGGTTTTGCTTACCCTCTTTTCGAAGGAGGCGAAGACACGCGGGGTATTCCACGTGCTTTCCGTGTTTAGCCTCTCGATGGAGGATGGGTCTATGCTCTTGCTATAGGCTGCAAATACTCGATGGGTAGTATATCTACTCACCGTGTTGAGCCCTTTGTGTTTAGTATCATATGATTCTTTTCTAGAATTCCTGGGAATATGGGGAAGGTAATTCTATAATGAATGTTTGTTTAAATGGTGATAATCCACGGGGATAGAGAAACCGGAATTTAATAGTGATGTGAATCCTAAAAAGGAGCAGTTTTTGAATGTGATGCCAATTTAGTTTAATGTGGTAAATTGTTCATGGTTAATTAATGTTTAAAGATTTAATTGACGTACAGTGGAATTGATAAAATGAGAATGGAGTAATCTAATAAAGCTCTTCAAATGGTTGTGTGCTTATAGGATACCTAGTCTTAGAAGTAGTATCCTCGAGTCTGAGAGACGTTAGCTGCAGTTGTGCCTATGACTAGGTAATGCCCATAGTGTGGTTGTGAGTTATATATATTCTGTACTTTTTGTGTTTCTATACTCTACTCCACCATGTCGGTAAGGGAAACTGACACCCCTGGGATTCTGAGCCCTAGGGGGGTGTTTTCCCTAACATTCTGATTGGAGGTTGAATGGCTGACTACCCCCTTTGGCCCCGCTATCTTCTCTTGGTAGATACTTTTTCCATGAGGCAAGCGGATAGTTACCCCATATATGTGTGTAGAGGGCTGTAATGGCTTGTGGTTATTCACACGCATATAATCTGGATATAGTATCCTATGGACTACTATAAGTGTAACGTGTATAGGCTGTGATGGCTTGAGGATCCTTACTTGGAGTATGGGCTGTAATGGCTTGAGGTATTATACCCAACGTATGATACACGTTATGTGAGCTATGGTGGCTCCCAGAAACTACCTGGTTACCTTTGGTTGTGAGGACGGTGTGGTGCTTCGCCCAGGTGTTTTCGGGCAAGCCTATATGGTGCACGAGGTGCAGATTGTGAAGCATAGCCCAGGTGTCTGCGGGCAAGCCTTTGGAGAGAGATGCACAGGACGTATGTTGTTGGGGCAAAGCGGCAAACTAGTGGGGAAGTAGTAGTGGGGTACCCTTGATATTCTATGCTATATGCTATATTCTTGTATGTGTTACTTGGTGAGAGTAGCCATGGTGAGGTTGCGAACTTAGTATACCTGTTTAGGTAACGAGTTAGTTTCACATGTTGATCACTGGGCTTTAGCATTCTTTCTTTACTTTTGCACGAGAGGCTTGAGGAGGATCCTACTGAGTATACTGTTATACTCACCCTATGTACATATAAACTGTTTTTCAGGTCACTTGGAGCAGGTTGGAGATCAAGCTGGTTACTACTAGATTTAGGTTGGAGGAGGAGCTATTCGGGCTTGTGGTCGCTGCCGTTTTACTTTCTTTTGGGTACTTTTAGTTTTCCGTTTCAGTTGTAGTACTTTTGCATGACATTTCATATATTTACTTGGGTTTCTTTTATATTTCAGTTATGAGTTGGAGTTGGTTGGAGTCTATTCTATCTCTCTCTTCTGCATGTGTTCTCTTAGAGGGAAATGCCTCCCATTTGTGTGTGTATTATACCCTCGGTGCTAGTCGCCAACCCGGGGCCTACTGGAGGCGGGACTCGGGGGTCATTATCTCCCTTCTCACATTGCCGGCCCAGGAGGGGTACATTTTGTGTGGAGGGGGTCGTGACAGAGTGGTATCAGAGGTCTGGTTGAGGGATAAGATAGAGTTTGGAGTTAGTCACAGGTGAGGATGCATGGGATGGTAGGGAAACGGTGTCATTCATGTTTAGAAAGTAGGGTAAACACTGGAGACCGGCGGAGACATAGGCGTTTAGGGCCCCCTATGATCTGTTGCACGGACCTTTAAGCTTACGATAACTACTAAACAAAGTGATACCAGTTGCAGGGTAGAGACCTAGGAAAGGATCATGCATCACTATTCTTTGAGCTTGTGTTTGAATGGGTAGACCTTGGGATAGGTAACCTAAAATAAATAAAACAAAACAATTAATTAATTAATGTTGAGTCTTCCATATCCCAGGCTTAGGAGCTCTAACAGTTGTTATTTTGCAGGTATGGCTCCAGGTCGACGTCCTCGTCAGGTTTGTGCAGAAGATGCCCATCAGGCTATTCCAGCAGATCGCCGCCGAGTAGAGGTTGACGACGATGACCCCTGGAGGAAGACACTTCGAGAGTTTCAACGCCAGAGTGTACAGAAGTACGAGGGATCCGTCTCAGATGCAGTCACAGAAGACTGGTTGGAGGAGATCGAGATAGGCTTCAGTTCGATTCGTGCTCGGAAGGAACACTGGGTGTCCTTGGTTGTGACGATGCTGCATGGAGCAGCGAGGCAGTGGTGGTTCTTGTTCGTCGGTTATCGTGAGGAGTCAGCAATCTCATGGGAGGAGTTTCGAGACAGTTTTAGAGTCGAGTTTCTTTTGTCGACTGCGAAGGTGTCCAGTCGCCAGGAGCTTCTTACCCTTCGACAGGGGAGCTCCAGTGTCCGAGAGTTTGGAATCCGTTTCAGGAACCTTCTACGATATGCTTCAGACATGTTACCAGATGATGAGGCCAGGGCGACGCATTTTGAGGAGGCTTTGCGTCCAGTGATCCAGCGCGAGGTCACCCCATTTATGCTGAAGACATATCTTGAGGTGCTGGCGAGGGCAGAGGTTGTTGAGAGGACTTTGGCCAGGACTGGATCGTCACGAGAGGGGAATCGTCATGATTCCTCACGAAGAAGAGCTGTGGTCCGGGGTTCCCGGTTTTCAGGACATAAGAGTTTCCGTTCACCTGGGGGTAGGTCCCAGCCCTTCCCATATTGTTTCTCCAGAGGCAGAAACTCTCGGACCTATGCCAAGGGATCAGGCGCTTATTTTTCTTGTGGTGGTCGTGGTCATCAGCAGCGAGAGTGCCCGACTTTTCAGAGCAGTCATCGCACACCGGGCGCTCCACTCCTAGTTCCTCCGTTGAGGCAGTTCCAGCCGAGGCAGCAGCAGCAGGTTGCACCAGTTTTAGATCACCAAAGGGTAGATGGAGCAGGCAGAGGACAGCCCCATGACTCTCCCCGTCCTCAGAGAGCAGATCGCGGCCGTGGTGGTGGTCGTCATCAGGGTCAGAGAGGCCGTGGAGGAGGTCGTGGTCAGCTTCATGCACTAGCGTTACTAGCCCCAGGCGAGCCAGCTGTCGTTCGAGGTACCCTTTGCTTGTTTTCTACCTTGGTGTATGCCTTTTTTGATTCAGGAGCAACACACTCCTTCATATCACCTACCCTTGTCCATGCTTTGGGACTTCAGGTAGAGAGACTTCCTGTGCCCTTGGTGTTGACTATGCTAGATGGAGGTCAAGCTGACTTGTTTGAAGTATGTAGAGACTGTGGGCTAGTGTTGGGGCAACACCGCTCTTGGGGAGATTTCCTATGTTTGCGAATACAACCATATGATGTCATACATGGCATGGATTGGTTGTATTCGGTGCAGGCTGTTGTGGATTGCTACAGGAAGAAGGTCGTTTTCTTTGATGAAGATGGAGAGAAAGTGGTGTTTGTTGGTGAGAGAGATCCTCGGATGAGTCATAGACGAGTTCCATCCTTATCATCCATGATGGCTGGGATGACACTGAGTTCTTCAGAGGTTCAACAGTTGGCGTTTCCTAGGGTCGTAGAGGAGTACCCTGACCTCTTTCCAGAAGAGGTTGTATCCTTACCCCCTCGACGAGAGATCGAGTTTGGGATCGAGCTACAGCCAGGAGCGTCTCCTATCTCTATGTCTCCGTATAGTATGGCCCCTTCTGAGTTACGAGAGCTACGTATTCAGCTCGACGGTCTATTGCAGTGTGGTTTTGTTCGACCACGTGTGTCACCGTGGGGTGCACCAGTTTTGTTTGTGAAAAAGGCTGATGGCAGTTTGCGGTTGTGCGTCGATTATCGTCGGTTAAACAAAGTGACAATAAAGAACCGCTATCCTCTCCCCCGGATTGATGACCTATTCGATCAACTGAAGGGTGCAATTTGGTTCTCAAAGATAGACTTGCGGTCAGGATATCATCGAATGCATGTAAAGGATGAGGATATCCCGAAGACTGCTTTCTGCTGTCGTCATGGGCATTATGAGTTTGTTGTAATGCCATTCGGCGTGACGAATGCTCCAGTTGTTTTCATGGGGTTGATGAATGCTGTGTTCCGTGAATTCCTGGACAAGTTTTTTGTGGTTTTCATCGACGACATCCTTGTGTACTCCACATCTGAAGAGGAGCATGCAAAGCATCTACGATCCGTTTTGGGAGTTCATCGCCAACATCAATTGTTTGGGATGTTGTCCAAGTGTGAGTTCTGGGCTCGAGAAGTTCGTTTCTTGGGACATGTTGTGTCCCAACAGGGAGTAGCTGTGGATCCTTCGAAGATAGAAGCAGTGGTGTCTTGGCCATCCCCCAAGACCGTGTCAGAGGTGCGAAGTTTCCTTGGACTCGCAGGCTATTATAGGAGGTTTGTAGCTAATTTCTCCCAAGTTGAAACTCCTCTGACAGCCTTGACCAGGAAGGATCAAGCGTTCATATGGACTGATCTGTGTCAGACAGCTTTCGAGTATCTAAAGGAGAAGTTGGTAAGTGCTCACGTCCTTTGTCTTCCAGTGGAGGGAGTCCAGTTTGATGTTTTCTGTGATGCTTCACATCTGGGGCTAGGATGTGTTCTCATGCAGCAGAGGTCAGTTGTTTCTTATGGGTCTCAGCAGTTGCGTCCCCATGAATGCAACTATGCCACCCATGATCTTGAGTTGGCAGCCGTGGTGTTTTCTCTAAAGTTGTGGAGACATTACCTCATTGGTGATCACATTGTGGTTTTCACCGATCATAAGAGTTTGAGGTATGTTTTCTCCCAACGTGACATGAACTTGAGGCAGCATCGGTGGATGGAGTTCTTGCAGGAATACGACTTTGAAATATCGTATACACCTGGAAAAGGTAATGTTGTAGCTGACGCACTAAGCCGAAAGATACGTAATGATGTTGTGCGTGAATCTGGTGATTATTGGAGAGTGATGGAAGAGCTATCATCTTTGCATCTTGATATGGAAGAAGTTGGGGGGTATAGGTTGTCTTTTCCAGATGACGGTGTAGTCATCCCTGATGTAGAAGGTGGAAGAGTCTCAGTTGGGTGACCTAGAGGTGGAAGTTTGGAGAGACAGAGTTGTATGTGGTGAGGCCCCTGATGGTTGGTCGGAGGATGAAAAACACCGAGTGTTGTATCATGGCAAGCTTTTTGTTCCCTTGGCGATGCGCGAGACGGTTCTCCGAGAGTTCCATAGTTCACCCTTGGCGGTTCATCCTGGTGTGACGAAGATGTACCGATCCTTGAGGAGTCAGTTTTGGTGGCCTGGGATGAAGCATACAGTTGCAGAATGTGTGTCTCGATGTTTAGTCTGCCAGAAGGTGAAGGCCGAACACCGTGTTCCTGGTGGTCTTCTCCAGCACTTAGAGATTCCTCAGTGGAAGTGGGAGGACATCTCAATGGACTTTGTTACAGGTTTACCTCGTGCTCCGGGAGGACATGATGCTATATAGGTGGTAGTGGATCGTTTAACAAAATCATCCCACTTCATAGCGATCAAGGAGTCAAGCTCAGTGGAAGTTTTGTCGAGGCAGTATCTGGAGGAGGTGGTGAGGCTTCACGGAGTTCCTAAGACGATCATTTCTGATCGAGATCCTCGTTTTACCTCCAGGGTGTGGAGAGGTCTCCAGCATGCTTTTGGTTCTCAATTATGCCTTAACACTGCTTTTCATCCTCAAACGGATGGTCAGATAGAGCGAACCATCCAGACTCTTGAAGACATGTTGCGCTCTTGTGTTCTTGATTTTGGAGGTTAATGGGTGAAGCACTTACCCTTGGTAGAGTTCGCTTACAATAATAGTTTTCACTCTACCATCGGTATGGCGCCGTTTGAAGCCTTGTATGGCCGGCCATGCCGTTCTCCGTTTTGTTGGACTGGGGTCGGAGAGTCAGCAATTCTCGGACCAGAACTAGTGCAGAATACAACAGAGATGGTTCAGGTGATTCTTGAGAGGATTAAGATAGTACAGGATCGTCAGAAATCATAAGCTGATCAAAGAAGGAGATCGTTAGAGTTTAATGTTGGGGATCATGTGTTTCTAATGGTGACTCCCCGTCGTGGGCAGCAAAGGTTTGGTCGTGGAAGTAAGCTTTATCCCCGGTTTGTTGGGCCTTTCGAGGTGTTAGCTCATGTTGGAGTTGTGGCGTATCGAGTAGCACTTCCCCCTCAGATGAGTCGGATACATGATGTTTTCCATGTATCACAGCTCCGTCATTATCTTCATGATGAATCTCATGTTATCGATTGGGGAGAGATTGATATTGACGATGATGAATCCTTCGAGGAGCGACCTGTGGAGATCCAAGACCACAAGGAGAAGGTGTTGCGTGGGCGTTCTATCCCCTTAGTTCGTGTCTTGTGGCGACACGGTGGCATGGAGGAGAGTACCTGGGAGCGTGAGTCATAGATACGTGCTCAGTACCCAGAGTTGTTTAATGTTTAACTCTTTCCATGTAATGACGTTTCCTTTATGGTTAGACCTTTCATGTTTTATTTATGTACCTTTGATGTGATGTTATGTTTGAATTGTTTGGTTACGGATTAATTGTTTCCATACTCTCGGATGTCGTAGTTTTTCTCCAGCTTTTGAACAACTCATGGTGGTTTTCCCCTGAGAGGTATCTTATGGGGTGGTTGTTCGGACCCCTATTTTCTTCTGGGTTGGTTTTTAATTCTCGAGAACGAGAATGTTTTGAGAGGTATCTAATGTAATGGCCCGGACCTCCCTGGTCCATTACTTTGTGAAAATGTGGTGTTGGAGGTGTTCCGGGAGGTCAAGGTGACTTATCCCCCAGCTGCTGCCTACCGGTAGCTCGGTCTACCGGTAGCTGCTGATTACCAGTAGCTCGGTCTACCGGAAGCTGCTGATTACCGGTAGCTCGGTCTACCGGTAGCTGCTGATTACTGGTAGCTCGGTCTACCGGTAGCTGCTGATTACGGGTAGCTCGGTCTACCGGAAGCTGCTGTTTACCGGTAGCTCGGTCTACCGGTAGCCGCATCCTACCGGTAGCTGGGTTTACCGGTAGCCACGGCGTACTGATAGCTCGGTATATTGGTAGCCGCAGTCCAGCAGTAGCTCGGCTAACACTTTGCCAAATTTCTAGTTCTGTGAACAGTGTTTTCTATCAGTGAGGTTCACTGAACAGTGTTTCTATCGGTGAGGTTCAGTGAACAGTGTTTTCTATCGGTGAGGTTCTATCGGTGGACTTCTATCGGTAGACATGAACAGTGTTTTCTATCGGTGAGGTTCTATCGGTGGACTTCTATCGGTAGACTTGAACAGTTTTTCTATCGGTGAGGTTCTATCGGTGGACTTCTATCGGTAGACTTGTACATTGATTCCAGAATCCTAAGAGCAACTGATCCCATACTTTGCCAAATTTTGAGTATGTGAAAAGTGTTTCCAGCTTCACAAATTTGACGTTTTCTTTGACGTAAATTACTTTTAAAACCTTATTTTAAGGACTTTAAGTCCGATTCAAAGGCCATAAATTCTATATTAATTATTCCTAAGGCCGGGATGTTTTTACTTGGTCAAACCGCGTGGGTTAATGCGATCCGTTTTTAATGGAGAATAAATTGGATCTTAAACCGTCGCCTCTCTAATTATTTTTTTTTAAAGGAACAAGATATCATTCTTCGTTGTTCTTCCTCCTCGTTCTCATCTATGAGACGCTAGAACCTTGCAATCATCCTCGTAGTCACAATCAAACATTACTCAGATCAGTTCCGCTCTGTTGATGCAACCAAGTTGTGTCGATCATTCTTCCATATAAGGTATGTTTTATCATCGTTCCTTCGGGGATCACCTTCTCTTGTTCTTCCTTCCATATTAGCATGTAATCTCCATGGTTCTAATGGGTTTTATTGGGGTTGGTTGGTACTGTCGTACCGTGGCATCCTTCGGTGGATGCAGCAGTCGTGAGGAGAAGAGGACTGTGACCCGTTGTGTGGATAAAGGATGTCAAGAACTCTTCGAGGTAGGGGATTCATGGCTTCTCTAATTGTGTATGTACAATCGTAGAATTAACATGATTTAGTCGTTTGGATCACAATGAAATTGACCTAATTAAATACTTGAACCGGATTAAAAGAATTGGTTGATCGCATGTTGTTACTTTGTACCGTGATAACGGTTTGCCTCATGTTTTCCTAGATAGAGTGATATCTATGTTCTCTTTAATTTGTTGCTCGTTCATGATGGAAATTGATAAAGAACGTAAAGCCTGAATTATTTGTTAAATAATTGGCTAAATATAAAGAGGCATGTTAATGAATCTGTTAATTCAAGATGGATTAAAGAACTATTAGTTCGATAATTTCAAAAAGGGTTCTGAGTTACCCGCTTGCTTGTAAGGCTGAATGCCTTGTGGTTTGTAGCTCTGAGTGCTCATCTTGTATGAAGGCTGAATGCCTTGTTAAAGGGCCGAGAGCCCATTTTGTGATCTTTGATTTCCTGCTGCTTGTGATTTGATGTGAGCATGGATGGCTGTTGTGATATGTGGAGGCATGGGGACTTGTGGTTGTGGTAGCAGATGACGCCTAGTGTGGCGAGATGCATCGGTTTATGCATGTGGGTGTCGGGGAGGACACCAAGGATGATGGTATGAGATGAATGTGATAGTTTGATGTTGGTGGTATGATTGTTTATCTGCTTTAATTTTCCCCACTGCTCAAGGTAGCTGGTTTTGCTTACCCTCTTTCCGAAGGAGGCGAAGACACGCGGGGTATGCCACGTGCTTTCCGTGTTTAGCCTCTCGACGGAGGATGGGTCTATGATCTTGCTATAGGCGGCAAGGACTCGATGGGTAGTATATCTACTCACCGTGTTGAGCCCTTTGTGTTTAGTAGCATATGATGCTTTTCTAGAATGCCTAGGAATATGGGGAAGGTAATTCCATAATGAAAGTTTGTTTAAATGGTGATAATCCACGGGGATAGAGAAACTGGAATTTAATAGTGATGTGAATCCTAAAAAGGAGCAGTTTTTGAATGTGATGCCAATTTAGTTTAATGTGGTAAATTGTTCATGGTTAATTAATGTTTAAAGAATTAATTAACGTACAGTGGAATTGATAAAATGAGAATGGAGTAATCTAATAAAGCTCTTCAAATGGTTGTGTGCTTATAGGATACCTAGTCTTAGAAGTAGCAGCCTGGAGTCTGAGAGACGTTACCTGCAGTTGTTCCTATGACTAGGTAATGCACATAGTGTGGTTTTGAGTTATATATATTCTGTACTTTTTGTGTTTCTATACGCTACTCCACCCTGTCGGTAAGGGAAACTGACACCCCTGGGATTCTGAGCCCTGGGGGGTGTTTTCCCCAACATTGTGATTGGAGGTTGAATGGTTGACTACCCCCTTTGGCCCCGCTCTCTTCTCTTGGTAGATAATTTTGCCAAGAGTCAAGCGGTTAGTTACCCCATATATGTGTGTAGAGTGCTGTAATGGCTTGTGGTTATTCACATGCATATATTCTGGATATAGTATCCTATGGACTACTATAGGTGTAACGTGTATAGGCTGTGATGGCTTGAGGATCCATACTCGGAGTATGGGCTGTAATGGCTTGAGGTATTATACCCGACGTATGATACACGTTATGCGAGCTGTGGTGGCTACCAGAAACTACCTGGTTACCTTTGGTTGTGAGGACTGTGTGGTGCTTCGCCCAACTATTTGCGGGTAAGCCTATGTGGTGCACGAGGTGCAGATTGTGGAGCTTAGCCCAGGTGTCTGCGGGCAAGCCTTTGGAGAGAGATGCACAGGACGTATGTCGTTGGGGCAAAGCGGAAAACCAGTGTGGAAGTAGTAGTGGGGTACCCTTGATATTCTATGCTATATGCTATATTCTTGTATGTGTTACTTGGTGAGAGTAGCCATGGTGAGGTTGGGAACTTAGTATACCTGTTTAGGTAACGAGTTAGTTTCACTTGTTGTTCACTGGGCTTTAGCATGCTTTCTTTACTTTTTCACGAGAGGCTTGAGGAGGATACTACTGAGTATACTGTTATACTCACCCTATGTATATATAAACTGTTTTTCAGGTCACTTGGAGCAGGTTGGAGATCAAGCTGGTTACTACTAGCTTGCGGTTGGAGGATGAGCTATTAGGGCTTGTGGTCGCTGTCGTTTTACTTTCTTTTGGGTACATTTAGTTTTCCCTTTCAGTTGTAGAACTTTTGCATGACATTTCATATATGTACTTGGGTTTCTTTTATATTTCAGTAATGAGTTGGAGTTGGTTGGAGTCTATTCTATCTCTCTCTTCTGCATGTCTTCTCTTATAGGGAAATGCCTCCCATTTGTGTGTGTATTATACCCTCGGTGCTAGTCGCCAACCCGGGGCCTACTGGAGGCGGGACTCGTGGGTCATTATCTCCCTTCTCACATTTCCGGCCCATGAGGGGTACACTTTGTGGGTAGGGGGTCGTGACATTACTCCCACCACAATTTTTGGAGAAGATGTTTGATTGAATCGATATCCCTCGACGTTATTATAATTTATACCTGATCCTGGTTATGATTCATCATTTTTTTATACTACTCATAATTTATAGTGGTTTAATGTCAAGTTGATAGGATTATGTCTCATATAAAGACTAAAAATATTATGTTCTATATTTTTATATCTTTTTATGATTTTCATACTTGTTTATTAAAACTGCATTAAAATATATTTTACAAAAATAGATTTTTATAGTTAAATTTTATATTATATATATCATATATTAATTGTGAGTAGAATAATATTTAATAATTATAACTGTATCAGTTTATTTTAATTCATTTTTTATATAACTCTGAAATGGTTATTTCAAAACATTCAACTTGGTATAACAAATTTATTAGTTGTCTAGGTGTTTTATAAATATAAGGATATTTTTAAATAATTATTTTTTAACTAAAAACATTATTAGATTTTAGATTAACACCACTAAAGTAATCCACATCAACCGACAATTTCTATCAAATTTATTATTTTTGAATCCTTTTTGTTATTTTTAAAAATTGATCATGTCACCTACAAAACAACAATTTTTTTATTATTAGAATTGTATACATAGGGATGATATTATATCTAATGATATTACTATGAATTTATGACCATATTTTAAAGAACAAAATAATTTTTAGTTGAATATAAAATTGAAAATTCATCTATAATGTATGAGGTTTTATATTTTGATTAAAATAGAATATTAAAATATGAATCCAAAAGCATCTTGGGATGGTCAGAGTGATTCCACTATGAATTTATATGTATAAAAATTTATATCTATGATTGTTTTCTATTAATTTTTTGGAGATTTGGAATTATAAAAAATATATAATAGTGATAATTTTTTCCAAATATGAGACAATACATCTATATCTCATAACGAAACATCAATTTTTAAAGAAATGATTTCAAATACTTTTATGGTAAATTATTGTACATTCAAAATTAAAAAAAAATTAATCTATTTATGAAACGTATCTTAGATTTAATGAATTATTAAATAAATTTTTTCTTTTGGGAAGAAAGAGGAGGAATAATATCAAATTTGAGGATCCTGAGATCTCTAAATAGTCACATGAAAGGAATTTTTCTCTCCATTATAGAATATATTGATATTGGAAAATTACGAGTTAAGGAACTCATTGGACAATTATTAACATAGAAATAAGTAGATAAAATGAATATAAAAAATCCTAAAGCTAAGAAGGAAACAATATTTAATTGACCGAAATCCAAATCAATGGATTCTATTAAATATGGTAGTACTAGTGGCAGTGAATATGATTCAGACCGTGATAACGAAATGGATCATCTTGTTTAAAGGTTAAAAAGTTTTATATAATGAAATATTTATAAAAAATATAATTTTATAGGAAAATATGGTAAGAATGGTGTTTGGATGAAGGTTGATATCATTAGATAAGAAACTTGTTACGAGTGAAAGAGAAAAGGACACATAAAAGAAGAAGGCACAATATTGAAATAAAAGAATATTTGTGGAGATTGATGTATTGAAGAAAAATCTAGGAAGGATGCATGGATTATTTTAGAGTATTTATGAATCCATAAATGATTATCTAGAGATGATTCTAATGATAAATCATATACATTATTTATAGGAAAAATAAAAATGTGATAAGTACTATTCATGTTTTTTTTCTAAAAAGGTAAATATTATTGAATATGAAATTGTAGTAGTTTATTTACTTAAAAATTTTATATACATGTGTAAAAAATATAGATTTTAATGGTATATATATATCTATGAAGAAACAAAATAATTATTCATATACATGAATGTTATGTCTCTATATTAAAAAAGTTAATAATGATTCAACTTTATAATAAAATAATGAATGTTAATATTAAAATAAAATACACAAGGAGGAACTTGATAAGATAACTCATGGAATAAATAACATGACTATTATTATTAGTAATCTTTCTAAAAATATCTTTATAACATTGATTGGGCACCTACATGGTTAATTGAAATTTTATAAGAATAAATTTTTTCCTAGTGGGAATCATTACAATTATATTAAATTTTAAAATAATTATAGACACAAGAGGGTGCTTATTTATGATTATCTCAAATATAGGATGGTTATAACTTTAAAAATGGTTTAATTCCTTAATATTGGTTGTGAAAACGATTATAGGCCCCAGAGAATGACGTATTGAAAATATTTCTTCATTACTATTTTTGTAGGATTGATTCTTGAATAGTTAAAAAATGAACATATGGTATCTAGATGGTGGATGTTCATTACATACTAATTGATAATTATCGTCATTAAAGAATCATTTAAAAATTGATGGATAGGATGTCGATTTTCTAAAAATATAAAATTCATGATTATTGGACATAGAAAATTCTATAACTCTAACTATATTTATATTTTTAATTTTTTTAATGTTAGTGGTTTAATGTATAATTTACATATTATTTAAAAATAATGGGATGATTGTTTTCATGTTGTCATTTAAAAAAATTACTGTAAAATTTATATTTCAAAGCATGATTTATTATTTAATACTTTAAGATATGATAATAAATAGGATTTTAATTTATATTCAATTAATTATCAGTATGTTTCTTTCTTATTTAATATTCATAAATAATCTTGGTTATGTAATATGATACATGTAAATTGTTATTTACACAATTATTAAATGATAAATAAGGAATATTTAGTAAGGGGTTATCTCAGGAAAGAATTTACAAAAGATAATGTCTACAGTCATTTAGAAAGAGTAATGTATCATATAATGTATTTCAAACAAAAGAAAATGGTTTTGACATCTAATCCCCTATAATTATTTCTCAAGGATAACATTAGACCACATCCAATTTCTAATTATGTTTTAATGAATTATTATTTTGGTATTTTTTGATGATTATTCATGATTCACAAGGGTGTATTTTATACCGCAGAAAAATAATGCACCTAGATGTTTTGAAAATATCACAAGTCCATAGAAGAACATAGTTTAATAAAAAATAATACCATAATAAGTGATCGTGAAAATGAGTTTGAACATATATAATTTTAATCTTTATGCTCACAATATGGATATATCCAAATTTATCTATTCTTAAAACACCTCAACCAAATAGTTTAGTTGAACGAATAAATATAAACCATGATGAAATTTCTTGAGCAATTATTAATGATTATGAATTATCTATCTACTTGTATGATATATATGACAATATTTTTGTGTATATCATCCTTAGGCTTCTAATAATTCATCTTCTAAATTATTATCCCTATAAAATGTAGATTATAAAAAACAATAAATACAATTACATTCAATTATTTGTATGTAATATCTCTATTTATAATAGAAAATATAATGTGGAATGGATTTCACCAAAGGGTGTTGAATTTATTTTCCTAGGGTATTCAACCTCTAGAAATACCAATAGAGTTATTAATAAATGAGCTAATATTGTGGAAGATTCTATGCACATTTCTTTTGATGTAATATATCTAAAAAACATTAATCATCTCTAGAGATCCCGAATAATGGTGTGTCATATTTTAATATCATCCATCCATTAAAAGGATTTTAACCAATTCCTTAAACCACATATTTATTCTCCCAAATCTAACTAATATTTAATATATATTATTGAGTAATTCAAGGAATAAGTTTTTCTAATTCCAAGGATAATTATAAATCCTCACGACCATTGTTTAGAGGATGTTGTTAGAGTCTTATATAAAGAAATACATAACACAACTACTCTTAGAAATTGTGTTGATTATCAGGCATTATTTTGAAACCATGAACCTAAAAAATAAGAAAATCAATAAATATGTTTTGGCTCCATGATTTGATTGATTATCTGAATTAGATTGAATTATTATTTTTCAAAACTAGTTGAAATATGTAATGAATATACATTTATTGGAACTAAATGGTTGTATAGAATCAAAGTGTATTATAATGGAACCATATTTAGATATAAATATATATAGGTTGAAAATTTAAATGTTTTTTGAAGGAATTGATTTTAATGATTCATTTTCACTCGTATCATGAATTGATTAAATTTTTATAACACGTTCTTATGCACCGCATCATAATTTCAAACAAGTTAAATTTCTCTTAAAGAGTATATTTATTAATGGTTTTATTGTTGATGATTTGTGTTTCAAAAACCAATATTTATGAATCATTAAATTTCATATAATGTTTTTTATATTAATAATTCTCTTTATGTGTTAAACAAGGCTCCTAGAACATGATATGATAGGCTTATCTCTTACATGATGTCTAAATGTTTTTTAAAATGGATAGTTAATCATAACCTATTTACAACAAGAAATTATCCAGATGTATTATGAGTTGAATTATATGTTTAAGATTTTATTCTTTACTCTTCCTGATAGTATTTATGTAATTATTTATCTAAATTGATGGATAATTATTTTGAATTTTGATTAATGGGTGTGTTAATTTTTTTCATTTGTTTTTATAAAAAAATTAAGAAATAAAATAAATATTTGCTTTTAAATTATATATATATATAATATCATTCTAAATGGGTTTTCATGGATATTTTATGATTCTTGATAGATGGTTTCCCAAATAGTTTATAACTGTATTATTAAATATTACTATAAATTCTTGAAAGCTGAACTAATATTATATAAAGTGTTTGTGTTCATTATCAATTCAAGCGATACCCTAGGGAATATAATTTAAAATAATTTAAAAAGTTTTTAGAAACATAAATGGTAAAATTACTGTTGGATTGTTTAATTCTAGATGAAATTATTTAAAATTTGTTAGATATTATGATGTTAATTTTATTAACACTACTACAAATCATGCTTGTAATAGCACTATAATTGTCCATTATCAGTAGTATAAAATCATTGATTACCTCAACAAGGTTAAAAGTCTAAGTATTTTAGCAGTACAAAAAAAGTAATGATAGTTGGTCTACTTAACAATGAAAATAAAAGAAATAATAAAATACACATTTAATTGCCTCATTTATATAGTACTGATAGTGATACCCATTATCTATGATTTTATAAGCACTGATTAAGATTCCATTATTAGCACTGATAAGGTAATTTTTTATTATTTAGTTGATAAGAGGTGATAACTATTATCATTATCACCAAATTTAGTAGTGTTGATAAATGAGAAATGTATAGGTTGATTCAACTTCACACTACAAAACTACAAACATGTATAGTGCACTGTAATAGCATATTGAATACCGCTAAATAGAAGAGAAATGACCAGAATAAAGTAAAATTATGAATATAAATGAAATAAAATTTATAACCCAAATTCAAGATAAAACTATTATATATTATATGACTAGTATTTTTACTAACATTAATGTAAATTTGGAACAAAATTGATCATTTTGAGTCATACTAGTCACAATGTGAGTCAATTTGTGGAGTAACAAATAATTAAATTTCACATATGACATTGGTTTCATTCTCCTTTTGTACCAATACAATGCAATTGTAATTCCTTTTTATTGAGTATGTGATTTTGTTTTTACTAAAATTTGTGTCAGTGTTGAATAAAATGACGTACATGGAGTCATACAAGTCACATTGGGTGATAGATTGGTGTATGGATTATTCTTACCCCTCAAAAATAAAATATGGATTTTTTTAATAATTAATCATAATATCCTATATGTTTTTTCTTGGTTTTCATTATGCTAGTTGTTTTTGTCACTAAAAATAATTAAAATATTAAATAAAAATATTCACTTGGATACATACTGGGAACACAATGAGTTTGATTGAGGTGTGTTTGATTTCTAGATATCTCAAATGAATCATGGTTATTTATCTTATTTTTTAAAAAATTATGATTACATTTCATATTTTTTAGTAACAATCATGTTTTATTTCAATAAAATGGAATTTTAAATTAAAAACACGCTCTTTGTGCCATAATGGTGGCATCATGTGTGGGTTTTACATTAGAGAGATTATTACAATTCATAATTGAATTATGAATCATTTTCTAAATTATCTGAAGTGCACTGTGTTGCATTTGTTGTCAATGAGGTATGTTGTTGTCAAGGAATGGATGAATGGATGTCAAGGAATGTCAAGATGTGAATGACAAAGAATGTGATGGTGATGGTGATGAAGGAGAATGGCCATGGAACTATAATGAATGTCACATAGGAGATTCACTAAGTGGCATAGGAGATTATGGTTGAAACATTCTCCATGTTAAATCAGACGATTGTTGAGCTGTTCTTAAAATTCCAAGAACTTGTATCAACTGGATACAATGTCACAACAATGTTTGAAGACCATGGATTGTATTGACAATGCATGATGAGATGAAGTGATCCATCCACAATCACTAAGTGGATGAAGTGGTGCTAATGAAGTACATGTACTATTTCTTAGTGCATGTGAATTAGAAGAAGAACCAATTTGATCTCTGATTAGATCAACGAAGCAGATGGATGAAATTATGTGATTAAGGAGCTTAGTTGAAGATGAAGTTCCTTCATGAATTCCATTCCAAAGTGATGAATATATGTTGAAGAGAATTGGAGGAATTCTAATGAAGAAGAAGAATAGATGAGGGGAATGTTTTAGAAGATGGCTTGAATGGAAATTGGCATTTACACTTGTCACTTTGTTTTTCTTAACAAAGAACTTGTGTTTTTAAGTAGAAAAAAATAGCCATCAAGGAAGGCCAGCCGAGGGTCATCACCCAAGGCTCATGTGGGACTCGAGGTCACCACGCCCATGGGGAACCCTCAGGCCAAGGCAGCATATCCCTGAGGCAGGGGCGCACCCGCAGGACGCAGCGTAGGCGCCAGGGGCACGCCCGAAGGAGCGCATGGTGGGTGCATAGCACGCCCGTGTGTGCATAGTGGGCGCCAGTGGCACGCCCGAGTGGCAGGGGTGGGCGCAAGAGCACGCCCGCAGAGGACACGGTGCGGGGCAGCACCGTGGAGGGAGAGGATTCAACTGAGTGGCTATAGGGAGCGCTTGGGTGATAAACCACGAGAAACAAGCAAGCCGTTTCGATGTGGGACGCGGAAAAATCTCCAGGAGCGGATCCTGGCCGCACGATTGATCGAGCACCAGATCTCGGCCGCACATCTCATCGCGCCGCTCCCATTCAGATCCAGGCCGTTGAAGACTATTTGATCACCTGATCCGACGGCTCCGAGGCGTCTCCTTCCTCGAGCTCAGTCGAAGCTAGCCCGTGACGCCGCCTGAACTAGAGCCACTCCGACCACCGTATTTTGAGTTCCCGACCACCGTTGTTTGAGTTAAAGTGTCCATGGAGTTTGTCTGAATGTAATGAACACATCCATGCAAGAAAATATACTTGCATGCAACGAAATAAAGATTTCGAACTAGGCCGAGGCAAAACGAAGTTGTCGAGGCTTCGGTGGATTCATGATATGCATGGATCGACTTTTAAGAGACATGAAAACGTTCTGCATGCACATGCATGTGGAGGAAAACAAAGAGAAGGAACCCGCGTTGAAACAGAGGAAAGAAATCAAGATTTGGAAAATCTTGATAGCCAGAAACTTTCGGGGATTCAAGATATCTCACGCGGATGATTTTGCACCGCCTCTGCCTATAAAATGAAAGCCCGAGGCGATGGTTTTGCTTGCTGATCCTTTGTTAAAAATTTGAAGTCCCGTGAGTGCCTTTGTGCCTCGCGAATTAGAAGCCCCACGCACACTTGCGCGGCTGAATTTCCAGAGCCATTCGAGGCTCTGAAGGAGGTTCCCTGCACGCCTCACTTGCGCGACAGGAGGAAGGTGCTCGCGGATAATACACCATGCGCATCCGCAGTACTTGGACCTTGCGCGGCCACATGGCTTGAGCGCCAGTAGGTGTCCTTGACACCCTGCGCGCCCGCGACGTGGTGCTCTTGCACCCTAGGCCTTGCACGGCTATTCTGTTTCTTGTTTCTCTTTGAAGACTTGCAGAGTGGTAGAACTTGCACCCTTGCGCGGAGAAGAACATGAGAAGGTGCCTTGCACCCACTGACACTTGCGCGGCTGCATTTCACCCAAGGAGTTCGGGCTGTGTGTGCACTAACAGAAGAAGGCAGTGTGTGTGTTCCAAGTGGAGAAGAAGACCCAAGGCCTTAGTGACTTGTGTGAAGTGAAAGAACACACCCTAGTGGTGTATGTGCAAAACAAGGAGGCTGAGGCTTACACGTAAATGAACTAAAACAAAATGGGTTGTGGGTGTTAAACACAAGAGAGGAGGCCAAGCTCAAGTGTGTGCCAAAGTGAAGGAGGAAGGCTAAAGACTTACCTTAGTCTTGTGTGTGCAAAGGAATAAAAAGGCTGAACCTAGTGTGTGCACTAAGTGAAGTGTATACACTTAGAAGAAGTGGAAGACTCTCACACAAAGTACAACACACATTTAAGTGGGTAATCAAAAAGAATAAAGTGTGTGAAGGAAAGGAGAAGGTGTGTGCTAAACGGATTACACCCTTTGTGGGTTTATTGCACCGAGAGAAGAAGAAGGGGAAATGCATGCATGAATGCATGCACGTGCACACGTGAATAAAGCTTAAATCAGTGGTGTGCATCTGAGTTGTCCAAGAGAAGAAGATCTTGAAGATATTGTGATGCCATGAATTCAGTGCATGAAGTTGATGTGAAGTGAGACTGAAGCCAGACTGAAGTTAAAGACATCAGCTACCTGAGTTTTCAGTAATTTAGAAGACCCTGATCAACAGAAGTGATCAGAAGATTTGAGCAAGACCAACAGACCTTTTCAGAGGCTGTTGAAGATTCTTGAAGAGAGAGGCCAGGTCATCCTAAGAGAAAGGAGATAAATCCTGAGAAAGACGAGAAGACCTGATCATCCCAAGTGATCACAGGTACAGAGCAAGGCCAGCAGTCTTTATCCCAGACTGGTGAATATACTTGAAGAGCTGAACAAGAAGAAGAGTTACTCGTGTGACTCGAGAGGCCAGGAGAAGCCCCCAGTGAGACTCAGGGTGGAAGAATTCTTCAGTGGGATTCTAGATCAGGCTAGTGGGACTCTGGTAACACTGTGGGACACAGTATAAAGGCCCTCATGTGGGACTCAGGAGAGATACAGTGGGATGCTGTATCGACCATTGTAATACTAACCGATTATAATGGAGAAACCATGTTGGTGTGTATAACCAACATGGAAAGGACGTAGGCCTTTGGTGCCGAACCTTGTAAATCCTTGTGTCCAGTGCCTTTACATTTACTGCATCATTCGAGGAAAGGCTGAGAGATATAAGAAGTGTGGATCGAGGCCTTAACAAGCCATCGAGGTTTAATTGATAAAGAATCAATTAGTAAAAAGTTATAAGGGACCACTAATTCGCCCACTCCCCCTCTCAGTGATTAACACTAATCTGGGCACTTCAATTGGTATCAGAGAGAAGGTTACCTCTAAAAGATCCAAGGGAGTCTTTATGAAGTGCAGATTTGAGGAAATGAGCGACCATCCTCAAATGGAGATATCTGCAAAGACTCTGAAAAACAGAATGAAGAAACATGCAAAGAAGATGAGGAAGAAGGTTGTTGCAATCATAGAAACTCCTTCTATGGAAAGAAATGTGAAAGTCACATCAGATGACAATTCCTTTTATCATTCTTCTGATGATGCCTGCTCTAGATGTGATGAAGATAGAAGAAACAATGATCTTCTAAATGCAATCAAATATCTTCAGAAGACAGTCCCCAAGGAAGTGACAATTTGTATAGCTACAGGCATCCTTGATCTTCAAGAAAAAAAATTACAGTTAGAATATGAAGCCAATTCTCTGGAAGTCCAATTGGTAAAAAGGGTTGGCATAACCAACACTCTCAGAAAGCTGGTGAATTCCAAGGATGAAACGGTTTCCCTTTGCAATGAAAGATATGAAGACACTATTGAAGAATTGCAAAGAAGCCTTTCTGAGAAAGAATTCTTTAAGATAATGGTCAATGATGTTTTCCATGCACTGGAAAAGAGGCACAAAGTTTCAATGATTGTCAGAGATGCTCAACTTGAAGACAAAGTAAACAGGTTAACGGAGCTTGACAATTCATTACTAGAAATGAAGAAGGTTCATGAAGACTAGTTAGAACAGCTGAAAGAAAATTGGGAAGGAAGGCTAAGAACTGTTGAGGATGAGAAGAACTCCCTTAACATGAAATGCTTAGAACTAGAGGTGATATTGAAAAATCTTCAATCACCCAAAGCTGAATCCTCCCAGTCAGCTGAAAGGAGAAATGTTGCTACTCAAGTATGCATTGATCATGATGATTCTAAAAGAAAGACATCCTCTAATAAAAGGGCAACAACTTCTAAGAAGAAGGTACCATCCATCCCATCTTGTACTCATGCTTCTAAATGTGTTTCCACAAAAAGTGCAGGATGGAAGAATAACTCCAAACAAGTATGGATGAAGACAATGAAGAAATAGAGCTCCCCTGAAACAACACAGCAAGTAAAGAAAAGTACCCAACAATCATAAGTACAGAAGAGGTCAATATTTGTGGGTCAGTGTTGGTGTTGTAATAAGTATGGGCACTGTGCAAAGGATTGTTGGTACAATCCACTGAATGTTAAATCACAAAGGAAGCCCATGCCTAGGGGGAGAAAGCCAGAAGAAAAGAAGTAGCATCCATAGGTCCAGAGACATCTGTTTACTGAAAATAGATTTGGATTACTTGACAACATCTGGGATGATTGCAAAAGTGGTCAAAAAGATACATGTCAATCTCCAACTATATCCAGAGCTCAAAAGAAGAAAAGATCACAGAACCTGACTTAGAAAGAATCCTTGGGAAGCAAGCAGAAGAAAGCTGAAGATGATCCCAAGAAGATTATGGAAAAGGAAGAGAGGACCTTGGAGTCTAAATCCAAGAAGGGTGATGCATCCAGAAAGACCACCAAGAAGAAATGCTTCTACTGTGGAAAGAAAGGCCATACCATGGATCTTTGTAAAGAAGCCATGGAATTCAATAGAGGGAGACTGGACTCAAACAGACAATCAATCCAGAAGAAGCAGAAGGGATTGGTTGAAAACAAGTTTCCTAAGAAAGGTAGCTTGAAAGCATCGAAGGAACCATGTGGAATTTCCAGAACTGAGGCCACACTTCCAAGTGACTTACTAGTCATATGGACAAATCAGTTGCAACTTGCCAAAGAGCTGCAAAGAGCTGAAGATGAAGTTCTAGCAATTTCTAAGGCAAAAGGGAAGTAGAAGATTTCACATGAAGATGTATTGAGATCCACACCAGCACAAACATCATTGAAGATCAAATGTGAAAGTGTGAAGAATGGTGAAAATGGGACATCTCGGTTGATAGAATCTTCTCAACCTTGTTGTTCACATTGATGAACCAAGGAGGTTCCATCTTATTCCCTTATACTTCTGGTATTTACATTTGCTAACATTGCAGGTAATTGAAGACGATGATCATTCTCAACTGAAGGATGGTTTGGAAATAATGGAGTGCACCCCTTGAGGGGGATCCAATCTGGAGAAGATGGGATTATGAGATTTAATACCATCTTGAGAAAAGATGAAGGTATTCCAATCATACTTTCATCCATTGTTTTTTAATTGTATTCATCAGGACAATTAAGGGTGAGTATTTATTGAAGGCAAATGGATGAAAGGGGGAGCTTTATCTTTGCACTGAACTTTCTAATGATTTTTGTGAAGTATGTGCAGGATTTAGCAATTTATTGTTATATCTGAAAATTTTCAACCCCTTAGAGATTGATCTCACATGTACAGTGAATGTTGGACAGCATTGAGTACCTTAGTTACATCACTCTTGTTTTCTACACTGGGTTAGCCCAAGTAGACTTAGAGTTGATTTACTAAAGGTTCTTTGCTAAAGAGAACATGTGACATCATCCCTCTCTCAGTGTTTTTCAAGAAAATACTTTTCAAATGGAGGAAGAGATTTTTGAAAGAGAACCACACCACACCTTTGCATTTGATTGCCAATAAGGGGGAGAAATGATTGGCACACATATTGACCCATTCATATGTGGTCTAGTGTATTGCCAACAAATACAAAGGGGGAGATTGAAGTGCACTGTGTTGCATTTGTTGTCAATGAGGTATGTTGTTGTCAAGGAATGGATGAATGGATGTCAAGGAATGTCAAGATGTGAATGAAAAAGAATGTGATGGTGATGGTGATGAAGGAGAATGGCCATGGAACTATGATGAATGTCACTTAGGAGATTCACTAAGTGGCATAGGATATTATGGTTGAAACATTCTCCATGTTAAATCAGACGATTGTTGAGCTGTTCTTAAAGTTCCAAGAACTTGTATCAACTGGATACAATGTCACAACATTGTTTGAAGACCATGCATTGTATTGACAATGCATGATGAGAGGAAGTGATCCATCCACAATCACTAAGTGGATGAAGTGGTGCTAATGAAGTCCATGTACTATTTCTTAGTGCATGTGAATTAGAAGAATAACCAATTTGATCTCTGATTAGATCAACGAAGTAGATGGAAGAAATTATGTGATTAAGGAGCTCAGTTGAAGATGAAGTTCCTTCGGGAATTCCATTCCAAAGTGATGAATAAATGTTGAAGAGAATTGGAGGAATTATAATGAAGAAGAAGAATAGATGAGGGGAATGTCTTAGAAGACGGCTTGAATGGAAATTGGCGTTTACACTTGTCACTTTGTTTTTCTTAACAAAGCACTTGTGTTTTTAAGTAGCAAAAAATAGCCATCATGGAAGGCCAGCCGAGGGTCATCACCCAAGGCTCATGTGGGACTCGAGGTCACCACGCCCACGGGGAACCCTCAGGCCAAGGCAGCATATTCCTGAGGCAGGGGCGCACCCGCAGGACGCAGCGTAGGCGCCAGGGGAACGCCCGGAGGAGGGCATGGTGGGCGCATAGCACGCCCGTGTGTGCATAGTGGGTGCCAGTGGCGCGCCCGAGTGGCAGGGGTGGGCGCAAGAGCGCGCCCGAAGAGAACACGGTGCGGGGCGGCACCGTGGAGGGAGAGGATTCAACTGAGAGGCTGTAGGGAGTGCTTGGGTGATAAACCGCGAGAAACAAGCAAGCCGTTTCGATGTGGGACACGGAAAAATCTCCAAGAGCGGATCCTGGCCGCACGATTGATCGTGCGCCAGATCTCGGCCGCACATCTCATCGCACCGCTCACGTTCAGATCCAGGCCATTGAAGATTATTTGATTGCCTGATCCGACAGCTCTGAGGCGTCTTCTTCCTCGAGCTCAGTCGAAGCTAGCCCACGACGCCACCTGAACCAGAGCGACTCTGACCACCGTATTTTGAGTTCCTTACCACCGTTGTTCGAGCTAAAGTGTCCATGGAGTTCGTCTGGATGTAATGAACACATCCATGCAAGAAAATATACATCCATGCAACGAAATAAAGATTTCGAACAAGGCCGAGGAAAAACAAAGTTGCAGAGGCTTCGTTGGATTCATGCTATGCATGGATAGACTCTTAAGAGACATGAAAACATTCTGCATGCACATGCACGTGGAGGAAAACAAAGAGAAGGAACCCGTGTTGAAACAGAGGAAAGAAATCAAGATTTGGAAAATCTTGATAACCCGAAACATTCGGGGATTCTAGATATCTCACGCGGAAGATTTTTCACCGCCTCTGCCTATAAAAGGAGATCCCGATGAGATGGTTTTGCTTGCTGATCCTTTGTTGAAAATTCGAAGTCCCGTGAGTGCCTTTGTGACTCGCAAAGTAGAAGCCCAGCGCACACTTGCGCGGCTGAAGTTCCAGATCCATCCGAGGCTCTGAAGGAGGTTCCCTGCACGCCTCACTTGCGCGGCAGGAGGAAGGAGCCCGCGGGTATTACACCCTGCGCACCCATGGTACTTGGACCTTGCGCGGCCACTTGGATTGAGCGCCAGTAGGTGTCCTTGACACCCTGCGCACCCGCGACGTGGTGCTCTTGCACCCAAGGCCTTGCACGGCTATTCTGTTGCTTGTTGCTCTTTGAAGACTTGCAGAGTCGTAGAACTTGCACCCTTGCGCGGAGAAGAACAGGAGAAGGTGCCTTGCACCCACTGACACTTGCGCGGCTTCCTTGCACCCAAGGAGTTCGGGCTGTGTGTGCAAAAACAGATGAAGGCAGTGTGTGTGTGCCAAGTGGAGAAGAAGACTCAAGGCCTTAGTGCCTTGTGTGAAGTGAAAGAACACACCCTAGTGGTGTATGTTCAAAACAAGAAGGTCGAGGCTTACACCTAAATGAACTAAAACAAAATGGGTTGTGGGTGTTAAACACAAGAGAGGAGGCCAAGCTCAAGTGTGTGCCAAAGTGAAGGAGGAAGGCTATAGACTTACCTTAGTGGTGTGTGTGCAAAGGAATAAAAAGGCCGAACCTAGTGTGTGCACTAAGTGAAGTGTATACACTTAGAAGAAGTGGAAGACTCTCACACAAAGTACAAAACACATTTAAGTGTGTAATCAAAATGAATAAAGTGTGTGAAGGAAAGGAGAAGGTGTGTGCTAAAAGGATTACACCCTTTGTGGGTTTATTGCACCGAGAGAAGAAGAAGGGGAATGCATGCATGAATGCATGCACGTGCACACGTGAATAAAGCTTAAATCAGTGGTGTGCATCTGAGTTGTCCAAGACCAGAAGATCTTGAAGATATTGTGATGCCATGCATTCAGTGCATGAAGTTGATGTGAAGTGAGACTGAAGCCAGACAGAAGTTAAAGACATCAGCTGCCTGAGTTTTCAGTAATTGAGAAGACCCTGATCAATAGAAGTGATCAGAATATTTGAGCAAGTCCAACAGATCTTTTCAGAGGCTGTTGAAGATTCTTGAAGAGAGAGGCCAGGTCATCCTAAGAGAAAGGAGATAAATCCTGAGCAAGACGAGAAGACCTGATCATCACAAGTGATCAGAGGTACAGAGCAAGGCCAGCAGTCTTTATCCCAGACTTCTCAAGATACTTGAAGAGCTGAACAAGAAGAAGAGCTACTCATGTGACTCGAGGAGCCAGGAGGATCCCCCTGTTAGACTCAGGGTGGAAGAAGTCTTCAGTGGGATTCTGGAGCAGGCCAGTGGGACTCTGGTAACACTGTGGGATGCAGTATAAAGTCCCTCATGTGGGACTCAGGAGAGATACAATGGGATGCTGTATCGACCATTGTAATACTAACCGATTATAATGGAGAAACCATGTTGGGGTGTATAACCAACATGGCAAGGACGTAGGCCTTTGGTGCCGAACCTTGTAAATCCTTGTGTCCAGTGCCTTTACATTTACTGCATCATTCGAGGAAAGGCTGAGAGATACAAGAAGAGTGGATCGAGGCCTTAACAATCCATAGAGGTTTAATTGATAAAGAATCAATTACTAAAAAGTTTTAAGGGATTAATGATTCACCCCTCCCCCTCTCAGTGATTCACACTGATCCGGGCACTTCATTGTCAAAAAAATTCATTTGTATATTAATAGTTTCAGTAAATGACAAACTTTTGTTTTATAATATAAATTTTATATTGACAACAAACACATGGAGTTGTACCAGTCACACCATACTTCATATTATGTTGTGGATGATTACTAATCATCAAAAATAACATATTGATCGATGTACGGATGTACTAATACTAATTTTATTTATCCCAGTTTTACGTTGGACAATTGTTTTATGAATAAAATTAATTACAATTTTGAATAAAACGATTCACTAGGAGTTATACTGGTAACATCGTGGATCGGATTATGGTGCAACAAATTTTTACACATCTCAAATAATTCTCGATCATTTTACTAAAGCATCAATACAAACAGAATGTGTTTCCTCTATTTTAGAGTATTATATTTTTTTATAATAAAAATTTCATTTCAACTATTAAACATGCCCTTTGATCTTTAAAAATTTCATAGTGTGTGGGTTATACGTGAATCTGATTCATACACATCAAAACTGAATTATGAATCATTGTCCTAAGTTATTAAGATTTGTATTTAAACATATTGTTTCAATATGTCACAAAAAATAATTCACAATGTGTCTTATCATAATTGAGAGGTCTTGTGTTCACATAAAATCATTGTTCTCAAACACAATCAAGGAATGATCTTCATTCAACTTCATATCCCACCAATTTTATTATTTGCAAGGCAATAATTCTTATCTTTCTCCTAATCGGTCTTCACCTCTGTCTCCTCCTCCAAAATTATCAAAAAATATGACTTTAACTCTAACTCTACTTTCATCTTCACTTTTCTAGTGTCCCTACCTCCATCTCTGACTCCACATATTCCTTCATATATGCAATTTCGAAACAATTTTACTATTTGGATGTTAGTGGTTCTAAATTAATTGATTTCCCATATTATATTTCTCCTTATTAATGAGATAAAAATAATATAAAATTATTATGAAACTAATTTGTTACACCTATAATGTATCCCAACGTTCATAACTCATACTATATTAAAAGCATAGAATGAAATCACCTAATTTGGTTTTCAACATACATTTTGGATAAATTTTATGTGGCCCAATCACCTCCAAATTAATTGATTACTTCTTTTGAGTATGTTGGATGTACGTAGAAAATATATAATAAAAATTATTATGAAAAATATTTAATGAAGTTTTAATCTCCATAAGATACAAACTATGGGGGGATGCTTATCATTTATTGTCTCATGATTTATCTCATAAATTTTAAAACATGATATCCATAATCAATGTTATTATTTTTTTTAAACACAAAGAAATCCATGACATAAATAAGTTGACATATATTAATTTTTAGATAGATTAACATATAAATATATATATATACCTTAATTTTTTTCCATTTTTACTAATTCAGAAGATTTATCACTTATGACACCCAATATATGCCATGATCTATCTTATATTGTTTGACCACTATATGAAAACAAAATTCTAGTTGAAACGTAAACTAAACATATATATCGAATTTATTTAATAAAAATGTTAGTTTAAGTGTATTACATATTCATAATAAATGCCATGTTTGGCCGATTGGTTGCATATACATGCATTTGATCTAAAAAACATATATTTGGGGGGTAAATATTGACTAATATCATTTTTTAGTGTATCCTAGAAAAATATAAAAAAATTACATAATAAAAAATTAATATATTATATCATGTGATCAGATTATAGAATTTTATATTTGAATTGTATGTGTTAAAAAACTATGAAATCTATAATATTTTATTAAACTCATCGAGTAACAAAAATTTAATCTTCTTAATTTCCAATTAATTTAATGTATGTGTTAACATAGAAATGATACAGGGATAAATGAATCCAAATCGTTAATCACATGATAATCCAATTATATAGTTGTTATATAAACATATGTATAAAATAAGAATAGTTTTTAAAATTAATAATTATATTGTCTTGCTATTTTGGTAGAAGAATTTTAAAAATCTACCTTATCTATGTAATCAAAACTAATATTCCCATCCAACCATGCCTGAGAATCTCAATTATAGTATCGATAACAATTCAGTATATCAACAAATATCAACATATTTCTTCATAATATTTAATTTAATACATAGTGTTATAATTAAATGATTTATCTCTATTAATTTTTGATGGTAATAACTTTTTCACTATAACTATAGTAGATAAGGTACACTCAGTATGATGTTTTTTTCATTATCAGATAACTAGATTTTATTATTTAATCCTTTACTTTCCTAAATTCCTTATCTATACAAAAATATCATACCACACATCTTATATTTTATTACCAATTTTTACTTTTTTTATTATTAGAAAATTTGTTTATGATGTACCACATGTATCTTTATAAGATTATATGTCCTTGTTATGAATGCCCCATTAGTAGCTTCCACAATTGTAATATCTAAACCAACAATTGGAATATGAGACAAAGAAATAGGATCATAATTTACCTCAATCCCCATAATAATGTATTATTTTTTGGATGTGTTGATTTTGTAGCCTGTCTCCTATGATATTATATGTTGTAACCATTTCAACCCAATGGTATATAGGTGTTGAAAATTCAAATTTCATATAATTATAAACTGCCAAAACTTTTTTAATATTCAGTTTTAAGAATTTTAATGTTTAACATTTACTAGAATGATTAATGAATATATTGATTGATTAATGAATATATTGATTACCAATGAAAATTTATATAGTTGTTGGGAATGAATATATACATATCATGTGGGATCATTTAGTTTATAAGAAGATCAGGGCTACATCGTTAGTTATTATTGATCCATTCTTTTACTTTTCTCTGCCAATCTAGACCAAAAAATAATATCTTCTAGTTATTATATTTGGGTCTATAATTAACTAATTATATTTTATGTATCTTCATGTGGTTTTATCAACTTGAAGTTGTTTTGATGAAATACTAAAAAACCTAAGCATTTAACACAACCATACAATTTAGGTCGCTTCATAGCTACTGAATGTAGTATTATTTATGGTAGATCTTTGTTGACTATTATTTATTAAACATATATATAAATGAAAAAATAATATATATTTTTATATTAAATGTTTATAAATAATAATTAATTTCAATTACATCATATTTAATCATTCTTCACATAATGTTTTTTGTGTTTTCATCAACTAATTTAACATCATTTTTAACACAAGCCTTCGTCTATAACACATGATGTGTGATGAAAAGGTGTTAATATTTTGATTCATCTTTATATGTATACAAAAATGAAAATTTGTTGTTTCATATCACTAGATTAAAGAATTATTATTTATATAAAATACATACCAATTTCTTCACGAATGATTTGTTCCCCATCCTCACCATTTGATTGGGGTACCCGGGTATTGATGCATGTTCATTATTTTTAGAACTGTTTTTTTTTTCACAAATTAACAATTTTTGATAATGTTGGATAAAATTATGACAGTAAAATAGAATAATATTGATTACGATGCACCATAAAGTATTTCTCACTTCCACGATTAATGAAAGAATCACTTCTATCCTTATTTATAATTTGTGTATAACTATGTGTTGGGTGGGGCTTTATTTTCCCCTCACTAAACCTATGAAAATACATTTTAAGAATTGTTTGGAACCTCTATGGGCTTCTCCAGCAGCCTTTAGTACATATTTCTTATGGAAATATTTTAAAATATATGATTCATTTAAAAAATATTGATAATTAAATCCATATTTTATTATATAATATTTTACTAGAATAAAGATACTATATTGAGAAATTAATATTATATATTTCCAATTAATTTCTTTCATTACAGGTTAGATGTGGCACCATTAACCATTATCAATTTCCACATTCACCCTTATTTAGACCCAAAATATATTAATGAACATTTATTTATTAGGGTCAATTAGTTGGATCTATTGATTCTATACAACATTTAATTTTATTCCTCGAACTCGATCATTTATTATTTTAATCACCACTATAATGTTGTGTCGTTGTTGTATTTTAGTGATCTATATGTTTTTGATCTCCAAATAATAATTTAGTTTCATCATATATTGATTTTTCTTCCTCATGATATGTAATATTATTGTGTTCCAATGATTTTATCTTCCTGAGTAGTAAAAAATTTAATTTATCTCGATTATCAAAAATAAAATATACTCCATGCATAAAATTCCACAATTTATTGAATCATGATTCAAAACATTTACTCTTTTGAAATAATATATAATAACTCAATACAATAGTACAACAACCCTTTAGTAAATTTATCCAATCCATCTTCAAACATTTAATTTATTACATACCTTGTGATTGGAATCCCTCATTCAAACTATCCTTCCTCCCATCATTTTTCATCCAATTTTCATTTATTAAATAACTCCAAAAAATGTTATTTTTTAATTTTTTTTATATTTATCTCCCATATTTTTTGAAAATCCATATATTTTAGATGAATTAATATAACCAAAATTCATCCAACGGTCATTTTGGATGAATATGACATAAATTAGTTCATGAAACATAAATGAGATGGGGGATGAGTCTCAAGATTCGAAATAAAATAATAACTATTCAAGAGACGACAGTCGAGTTGCCCCTTATGCTAAAAAATTACTTAAATTAATTTTAATCTATTATTTCTAACATACTACATAAAAAATGAATGAATGGATAATAAAATGAAAATGATTTCCAATATTATCCATTTACATAGACACAAAAAATTTTATTCACAGTCCCTTCCTCTGAAATATTCATTTTTTGATAGGGCTTCATGGAGAAAATACATTTTGTGGTATTTATGTACGTATTATCAGAGATCATGTGAACTAACCATTTCATAAATATTATAAGATAATGTATCATGTTAATGTAGGAAGATAATCATATGGAGGGATCTTCTCATTGTGCACCAAATACCTTTGAGATTCAAATTAAATGAACTGTTGTAGTAGAATTATCAGCCATATATGCTTAAATGAAAATTTCTAATTAGATCCAATATGATCATAAACAAAATAAATATTAATTTTGATAAATTATTGTAAAATGTAACTGTGTGAGTCATATAAGATAAATAATATTAATAAAACAACCAAATTAATTTAATATGTTTAGATAAATTTTTGGGTGTCATTTTTTGTGTCCACAAGAAGTAGTAAATTATGAGGGTTAAGGATTAAATATTTAAATATTTAGACTGGACAAGTTGTAGTAAAGTTCATGGTAGTGTCTTTGATATATATTAATGAATACCATTAAAGAGTTAGGTATTTCATCATGGAAAATTGGAACTAAAATGATGAGAGGAAGTATAGTTTTAAATATGGAGTCCAATGCTTCTTCAAAAATTTTTAATGAAATCAATAATCTATTGATATATTAAATAAAGGTAGTGAATGTTAGTTGTACTATAATATTGATTTATTATATCTATATTCCTAACCGTAAAAGTTTTCATGAAAACTACATGCAATTGAGAAATTTCATGCATGATGTGTATTGTATTTTATATATATATTAACAAAATAAATCCTCGTTTACACATATTTATTTTTGAAGAACATCATCCTTATGGAAAATTATTTATGATTCTCATGACTGTTATATTTTTTAATCTTCTTTCAAAACAATGGATGGATATTCATTTCGTATGAGTCTCATATGAAACTAAAATGATTTTACATCTTCGGGGATGCACTGTTTAAGTATATATAAGGGTGTGAGAGAGATAAATTTATAAAATACACATATATAAAATTTTCATTGATTACTACTTTTCCATATGATTAGTTATATATAATAGTTATGTTAATAAAATTTTGAATATATTCTTATCTCAATCTCAACTGAAATATATGATACTGATAAACAAATAATTGGAAGCATATGTGTCTTAAGAACATCAATAAAAGTACAATATACTAGAATTTTACCCATCACAATAGAATAGCCATGTATAAAATCATATATAGACTAATCAACCATAAATAATCCACCAAAACTGACTAATGAACATTATTAGATAAAATATCTCAAAAGAACCATTCAATGTTACACAACTAACCTCATTAATAGAAATGTTTCAAATTAATGAGGCATTAAGGATTACAGTTTACTAGGAACCTACACTAATGGACATAGTCAAAAAGTATTCACGGTTGAAGAGGTAATGGAATAACTACACTATAATGGTGTTGAATAATTTAATCTAACACCACCTATATTTTACCTAAATTATATATAATCTATGATTCCTCAACATCCAATTTTTTATATTTTATAATCCACCATATGATCCCTCTAATAACATGCATCCTTTTAAAGGGTGAATTATACAGATAATTCTCAATATTGATCTGGAGTTTTATTATACGTATAAATTAAATGAATATATTCTATGATATCCTATATTTCTTATTATCCTCTAATGACATAAAGTATTATATGAACTATATATACTATATGTTCCTATCATAGATAATTATACAAAATATATTGACGTAAATCTGAAATTACCTATACTAGATGAGGATAAATATAAGTTCTATCATACATAGGATGTTTATTGGATCCTTCTTATAGATATAAATGATTCATATTGGTGATATATTGTTTATTAATATAAAGATTCATATTATTTTCCCCTTCTAAAAAATAATAATATTTTCAATATCTGTAAAAAATAGTTTATATTTATTGGGAACCGTCTTCCGATCTCTTTCACTAATTTCCTTTTTCATATGTCGTTTCATACATAAAAATAATTTAAAATTGAGTTAGAAGAATTATTTTCAATAATATGTACAAAAACATATGGCTAATAGAATGGATAAATGGTGTTTCTAGAAAAACTCAATAAACTATTAAATTATATTAACCTAATCTTAACAAATAATTCATTATGATTATGCTATTTTTATAGTTCTTGAATCTGTTAATAAAATTTTAGTATTTTTTCTAAAAAAATTAACCAAACACATGTAATATTATGATATTTAAAATATTATTATTGAATCATATACCAAAAACACTTAAATAAGATGCAAGATACATGAGAAGAAAAATCAATGACAAAATAAACAATAAACAAACCTGAACTCATATGTTAACTCGCATAACCAATATAATTTTGAAATAAAAAAGAATATATGGAATTCATATTTTGGATGTGATGTTTTTTTGGATATAATCAATACCAATATCCCTAGATTCAATATTATTTCATTTTGTAACATTTCTGACCTAGTATACCCAATCAATTCTCAATTCTTGTCAGTGCATCACCCCCTACATAGTTCACAATCACTAAGGTATTTTTTCAATTCTATGAGATAAATATAACATTATTTTTGTAGTATCATGAGGAGAAAAATCTATTTTAAATATCCATATATGGCCATAAACATATGTCGGCTGACCACACCATATAAAAACATTATTCTATTTCTTCACTACCATTTTTTTTGAAGAAAAATTTGAAATATAATCCATCGTTGTGTTAATGTGGTGGGGATATGTGTTATAGGTACAATCATGTTCATTAATTGTTCAAAAGCGTGAAATTTGGAACCCATAAATTAGACAATGATAGAGTAATAGTAGAAAATAACATACATTGGATTTTGGCCTTGATTCATGTGATGGAACATTGAGATATATTTCTTGGTCCAGATAAATTCACTGAGAGATGGAGAATCTTGTTTGATTGAGTAATGCTTAGGGTTTTTAAATAGGTCAGAGACACATTTAACAGGGCATTCATAAAATCACTAATAAGGATTCATTTTATCAGTGAAAAAATCATAATATTTGAAATAATACATCTCTTTCATTGCTAACGTTATAGCGCTGATAAATATATTTTGAATAGCTCATTTTATTAGGAATAATTATTGATATTTATTTGTGCTAAAAAAAAGAACAGATAAATAATACATTTATCAGTACACGAAATCAGTGATGCAGCTGGGGAATTCTCCCAAGTGCAGGCCTCAAAGGCTGCAAGGAGGAAACTTCCTGCTACCTTGACAGGACCACTCAGTTCGGAGAATAGGTATTCATACCTATCTGATGATGATGATGTTACTGCTCTTGATGGATGCTATCTAAGTGAAGAAGGAGAAGATATTATGACTGAAACAAAGGAAATCATAACAACCGGTTATGCTGGCCCCTGCACTAGGAAGCGTGCCTCTCTTCAATGAATGCCGTTTTCTGAAACTGTCAGGGTTTGGGAAACTCCCCTACGGTCAAGACCCTGAAGCACATTATCTTGACCCACAAACCAATGCTGATTGGCATAGCTAAGCCTAGACTGAAGTTTTCCAATTGGATGGCCTCCAATTGGTTGACTTTAGATTACTCTTTTATTGCTACGAATCAGTCTGACAATGATGTTGAGGCTTTATGGATATTAAAGCACAAGACTGTGACAATTGAATCTGTTCATTCAGACTCTGAATCTGTCTCTTTAACTTGTATTTTACAGTCCATCATGTTTTGTGTTACTTTTGTCTATGATTTTAATCAGTACATTAGGAAGATATGTTTATGGAATAATATTGTGGGTATTGCTGCGAATATGGATAAGAGATGGATCATACTTTGTGATTTTAATACAGTGCTGAGGCCGAAGGAGAAAACTGGGAGTAACTTTTGTCGTGCAGCAGCCAAGGACTTATCCAACTGTATTGATCAATGTAGTCTGATTGAAACTCCAATATTAGGTGTTGACTATACCTGGAAGAGGCATACTCACCTTGGAAGACAAGCTAGAAAACTAGACAGATGCTTAGTGCAGATTGGTGAGCAAAGTGAGGATATGGATGTATCTGGCATCGCGCTGTCCAGATTGCACTCTGATCATCATCCGATTTTAATTGACATTTGTGTTAGTACTCTACGGTCAACACCTCTACCTTTCAAGTTTAACAACACTTGGCTGACGGTCCCTGGATGCAGAGAGATTGTTTTGACGGCATGGGTGGAGCCTGTCCAAGGCAGTGCATTGCATATCCTTGTCAGGAAACTGAAAGCTGTTAAGGCTAGAATAAGGGAGTGGAGTAAAAAATCTTTCTCCAGAATTGACCAGGAGATCAAAGTGGCAGATTCCCATCTGTATGAATGTCAGCAAGGTAACATGTCTCGAGATTCCATATCATCACATGAGATAATGGCAGCTTCAAGGCTTGATACCGTGCTTGATCTTAAGGAGAATCTTCCCAGAAATCAGTATAATGCAAGATGGTTGAAAGAGGGGGATAGGAATTCTCTGTTCTTCCATTGTTTGCATAAGGATAAGAAAGTTAGAAGGAATCTCAAGGTCCTGAAAATTGTTGAAAACATGTATAACTCTGAGGATGACATTATAAATTCTGTGACTGAGTATTTTAAAGGTCTTTATTCTGAATTATAGGAGGACATATCAGACAAAGTCATAAGATGTATAGAACCGAGTCTGGATGAGGTGCAAAATAAAAAACTCATTGATATCCCTAGCATGAAGGAAATCCATGATGCCCTTTTCTCTCTGAATATGGATAGTGTGGCTGGGCCGGATGGCTTCACCATCAAATTCTTCATGTTTCACTGTGATATCCTCCATAAGGTAGTGACAGAAGCAGTCCGGGAATTCTTTTATCACTCCTATATTCCTTTTGGAATGAACTCAAATTTCATTTCCTTATTACCTAAGAAGGATAATGCTCTTGATATCAGGGACTTCAGACCAGTAGCCATTGGGAATTCCATTCCCAAAGTCATTAGTAAAATCATTGCAACAAGACTTGGTGATATTGCTAGGTCTCTAATCTCCATTAATCAGTTTGGCTTTGTGCCTGGCAGAAATATTCACAACTATCTATTCACTGCTTCAGAATGTATCAACATTATGAGATCAAAGGTCAGGCATGGTAATATGGCACTCAAGGTGGACATTTCAAAGGCTTTCAATACTATCAGATGGGACTTTATCTTTTATGTTCTGAATATGCATGGGTTCTCAAGTATATTTGTTGGTTTTGTTAGAGTCGTTTTGGAAAGTGCTAGGATATCCATATTGGTTAATGGATTTCCAAGGGGGTTCTTCCAATGATCTAGGGGTGTAAGGTAGGGTGACCCTTTATCTAGATTATTGTTTTCCATGGCTGAGGACTATTTGAGTACCTGCATCCATGATCTTGTTAATTCTGGGATCTATCAGAGAATGGTGTATGGAAGGAACTGCTTTACTCCCTCTCATATATTTTATACTGATGATATTCTTCTATTTTCTAAAGCTGATATGAAAACCATCACATCTATAAAATCTATTTTTAATCATTATGAGGAAGTCTCAGGTCAGGTCATAAGCTGGAGAAAATCCTTTGTTGTTTTTGGTGAAGGTGTCCGGACTGTAAAGCAGAATAAAGTGGCCAGAAGACTTGGAGTTAAAAGGGGTTCATTACCCTTCACATATCTTGGACTGCCTATGTTCTGGGGAAGAGTGAAGAGGGCTTATTTGGAGGATATTTCCCTGATAATCACTAACCAACTGGCCAGTTGGAAGGGGAAATCAATGTCACAGGCTGGAAGGATCTGCCTTGTGAATTCAGTTGTCACATCAATGTTTGTGTATTATTTCTCACTTTAAAAATGGCCGGCTTCTTTGCTCAGGGATCTTGGTGGCATGATCAAGAACTTTATTTAGACTGGATCAATTTAGTAGAGAAAAATGGTTACTGTTAAATGGACGGACTGTATCAAGCCTATATCAAATGGTGGAATGGGAGTAAAGGATGTAAGGGTTTTTAATGATGTTTTGCTTCAAAAATTCACCTGGAGACTCCTCGCTAGTTCTGATTTTTCCCTGGAGTTTCTGTATAACAGATTTTTTGACAGGCTTTGCTGAAGGCCGAACGTGTACCTTAGATCTTCTATCTGGGATGTAATTAGGTTTACCTATTTCGAGATCATGCGGCAGTCCAAATGGCTTGTTTGTTCCACCTCTGAACTGAACAGTTGGACGACAAAGTGGATGTCATGCCCCATTTCTTATTCTATTTCTATTCCTTTGAATCTGCAGAACCTGTCTGTTGCTTAACTGCAAGGGAATTCACAGGCTCAAGCACTGTTACATGCTAATTTCCAGGTCGAGCTATCTGCTTATGAGTTCATTGACACAGACACCTTGATATGAGAGCCTGACATGGATGGCGTCTTTTCCAGCAAGCTGTCTTATGCTATGCAGTGCAGTAACTCAAATCCAACACCTGCCTGGGTGATGGCGGTGAGGAAGGCCTTTATCCTACTAGATGATTCTCTTCTCATATGGCGCATTTGGAAATTTAGATTGCCAATTCAATCCGCTCTTCAAAGAAGAGGTTTGATTCTATCCCCAGTATGCCCTCTCTGTCTTGCTGCTGATGAGTCAATGGAGAATATTTTTATCAATTGCTATCTTTCTGCACGGTTATGGCGGACTATTATGAAAATCTTTCACTGTAATCTGAACCTAACATCGGTTGGTAATTTACTGAATTCTGTTATTCATGAAGAAAATATTGAGCAGGTTCAATCCTTGCTTATCGTTGCTGCTGTGTCTGTCATTTCCTATGTTTGGAAGGCTCGGAATAATATTGTGTTCAATGGTGGCAGGCCCTCCTTCAAGGAGGGAATGATGGCGGTTCATCGCACTATCAAGCTAGCTTCGGTTAAGCAAACTGGATGTATGCACAATAACATGTCTGATTTTATCTTATTGAGGACACTTGGTGTGAGTGGTAGGGAGAGGAAGCCGAAAATGCTGAAATATATTAGGTGGATTCCTCCAATCAATGATTACTTGAAGGTGAATGTGGATGGGGCAGTTTATGGCGCGCCGGGCCCTGCTGGATGTGGTGGCGTGTTTAGAACTTGCCGAGGTTTTGTAAAGGGGTGCTTCTTTCACTACATTGGCAACGGCTATGCTCTTGAGGCAGAGTTATGGGCAATGATAAAGGCCATAAGGTATGATGTTCATTATGGCTAGCAGAAGAATTGGATTGAATCGGACTCCTCTACTGCTGTGAAGATTCTTAAAGAGCGATCACGGACGGTTCCATGGAGGATGCTCCCTGTGTGGATCAGATCTTTGAAACGTGTTCAATCACTTTCTCTGGTGGTTTCCCACGTCTACAGGGAAGCGAATCAAGTGGCGGATGCATTATCAAAAATAGCGCTCCTTGAGGTGAGTTCTAGTTGGTCCTTTGTCCTCCCTGAATATTGCAATGGCTTTGTTCACAATGACAGAATTGGCACTGTGTTTACAAGGTTGTGTAAGGCCCCACCTTCCTGAGTGGTTTGTATTGTTTAAGCTTTTTATTTAATTTTTTGGGAGTAGGCTTGCAACTGGCTCTCGGGCTTTTTTGGTATAAATAAATATAATTATTTATTTGAATATATATATATATATATATACTAAATTAAAAAATAAAAATAAATTATTTATAATTGTTATAAATATATAAATTTATGTACATATATATATTAAATGTTATTTTTAAATATATTTATTTTCAAATAAATTCATAGCAGTATTAGTGTATATATAATCTCAAATTCTGGCTTTTTAAAAATGACTGAAATTGAAAATTTTAAAATGGGTAAACCTTAAAAAAATGAATAAATTGATAACTATTATTAATTAAAAATAAATTATTAAATAAATATATATATTATTATAAATAATATACTATTAAATATATATATATATATAATTAATAGAAAATGGCCAAATTCGTAATTATATTATGAAATGAACCAAAAATAAAATTCATTACCCTAATGGTAATAGTATTAAAAATAAATAAATAAAATTGACCGATTAAAAATAAAATATATAATATTATAATAAAAAATATAAAATTTACTTAAATTTGACTATCATATTAAAATATTTTGTCTATTTTATTCTATATATTGGTTTAATATATTTGTGTGTGTGTTGGTTTCAAAAATTCATTAATTACATATATATATGCTCGTGAAAACAACATGAAACATGGTGTTTGATACATGCTTAATTGGAATATCAAATAATATTAAAAATTAATAAGCCATTAAAATTTTTTAGCTATCATTTTATTCATCATATAAATATATTTGATATATATTATCTATTAATATTTATAATATATATATTATAAATATTAAATTATATTAATAATCACTAAATTAATTATTATTTAAATAATTTTGTAATTTTATAAATTTTATTTTTGTTTTTTAATTAATATAATCAATTAATTTTATATATCTATATTTAGTATAATTTATTTATTATTATATATAATCTACATGTGTGTATGTAAAATTTATTTATATTATCTTCATTAATTTAAATGACATGTTTTATAATATTTATATTAGTTTACTCATTTCCAATATATAAACGTTTTTTTATATAATTTTATTCTTTTCAAATATAATTATATTAAATATAATCTATTTATTATTTATAAATATTTTAATATATGTATATTAAATAGATTCATATTTAAAAATAATTATTTAATTAATGAAATTGTTTAAAAAAATTATACTTATTTGTGTATTTATTTAATTTTATTTTCAATCCTTATCAACACTACAAAAATTTCTCATAATTTGTTTCCTTTATTAATTATTTTTGATTTCCTATAATGGACACCATTCATCAGGGAATTTTCTAGCACTACTAAACAATAAAGTTGATTGAGGCGACTTTTTTTATTGTGTGATTTTCATCTGGATAGAAAAAACCAATAAACATATCATTTTTTGGGGCAGTATCTAGTATATTGTTTTAGTAAGAATCAAAATGATGTTTCTTTATCCACAGCTGAATATAAATACATAGCTATATGGAGTTGTTGTGGACATATTCTACAAATGAAACACATATTGATAGACTATGGATATCAATTTATAAATTCCATAAAAAATTATAATATAAGGACTAATATTGAAATTCATAAGAGTATATTATCCCATATCTGTAGTAAACCTATTGACATAATATATATATTTTTGAGAGATCATATCAAAAATGGGAGATCACTTTTGAATTCATTTTTACAGAACATTATCATTCAAGAATCTATACAAAGCCTATTAATTTTTTCATATTGAATTATATGATAAATGATTAGGGAATGATAATCAATACTTAATTTTATTATATTCTAAATTTTATATTGTTAAATTAGTAATGTATGAAATTTTTTCCATTAATTTATAAATAATATGTAATATTAAATTTCAACTATTTTTTAATGTATGGTTGAAAAAAATGATTGTGCATTAGATTTATTTCCCTTAATAATTTTGTTATAAATTATACGATTCCAAAAATATTAGGCTGCCATATGATTTTTAAAATAATTCACGTATATATATTCCTTTTTTTGGGTTGTATAGTATGTCCATCACTAAATCATTTTAATAGAACAAAATTATAATCTATATCTTCTCTATAATTTCTAACATAAAACTTAAACAAAAATGACTGAAACCCTTACTTCTTACCCTCAAATAATAGTCAAAATTATTCTAGATGAAGGGTTATCTTAAGGAAATAATTCTTATATCGTTATTCACCTCTATAATATTTCATGATATTACCTGCGGAACCGTGGATCATGTGTTACAACATTTATTACAGTGATAAGTTTTACAAAAAATTAAAACAGACTTCTAGTGTTTTAGATGAAGTTAATTACTAGCGTGGCTATGATTTTTGTCAAATTTATAGAAAACATTACTCATGGATACTGACAATCTCATTTCCATGATAGCATAATGTGTTTAATCTAAATATTCATTTTCATGTAAGATAAATATAGGTTGATAATCAGATGTTTATTTATGACCACGAACAAATAATCTTATTAATCATGGTGGATATATGTATGGATGTTCCGAAAAAAGGTGAGTAGGAATATCATCAATGTTTTTACCTCATTAATAATCCCCATTTCAGTTATGAATGATCATTCAAAGTGTTTAAATGATATATAAATTCTAGATGGGAATGTGAATTTATTATTCGTTATGTGTACATGATGATTCACAATATCATGAATCATGTAATTTATCCTTGAAATGTATATTTGAGTATTCTCAAGAATTAATTGTTTTCCTTTCATTATGTAATAGTAAAATGAGTCCACATAAATCTACCAACATTTTTTTCAGTAACATTGATGAGTTAATTAATTCCACTTCCTGGATTAACTCTTCATTATATCCAAGTTTTATTTTTATATTACAAGGGATTAAGGGACTTTTTCCCCAAGTGGAGGAGAATCACAATATCTCATAGGGTATTTTTCTAATTCAAAATACATGTTAAAGATGAATAATGGTTGGAATCATTCGAAAAAATAGTTGGGATTTGGATGATGAAATGATGTATGAGAACATAAGTCCTATAAAGGAATCCTACTAGATAATGATTTTAAAATGATCAGGGTTTAGAACCTGATCATATAGTGGTTAATAATTACTCATCACATAGTAATAATGATGATATACAAGTTGAACATAATGAGGAATCATTAAAGGATCGTTAAGTATGTTTTTCTCAATAAATTGTCATTTAAAAAATTAAAGGACCTCGAATGGGTATTTTATCTCAAGGGATATAGTATTCAAGGATTCATTCATTTAGACCAATTCTGACATAACTTATTTTTAATGATAATGATCCTCCATCTATGTATAGTAATAGTATTTTTGTGAAATAGGGAGTAAAAGTATTTTTGAATTGAAACATCCTGGAGATGATTATTCTCAAATTCACCCTATCATAAACATGGAACAAAATACTCATGATGATGGTAGTAAGTATGAACAAGATGATTATGCATCACAAAAAAACTAGTGGTAGTTCCATACCTCTTGTTTCTAAATCATCAAAAATAGTTTTAAAATTTCCCACATCCCATATTATTGTAAAAAATGGTAATAATTTGATTTTATATGTTGTTTTATAATATAATTTATTTTGATCATATCCTAAATAACCCACATACACTACTTATCTAGGACAATATTCTGATTTCTCTCTACTTGGTAACCTGATTAATGACTCATCTAATTAAATAATGATTTATATTGTTTGATATTTTGATAGATTGATTTATGTAATTAAGACGACCAAATTTTACTCTCTATACAATGAGTGATCCATGTTGGAACCCATAATGTTGGTTTTCCCTGACTCGTCTACTGTCTTGGTCTCATCCTTAGAATAGAATAATTTCATTATCCCATTCGTTTCGTTGTCATATATTATTTATTTTAAGAATTAACGATATTATTTCGGGAAATATATATTTATAGGTTTATGAAATTCTGGTGAATATTGTAGAAATCATGATATTTATTAACAATAGAATGTGTTCTAGCTCATATTACACCAATAATATTTCTGAATGTAGATCATAAGGTTCAATATCTAGATGATTGTAGATAAATTGTTGGATACCTTTTTTAATATTTAATTATTATGTTGGTTTAGCATGACCATATTAATTTCTATATTATAACAAGGTCTTCTAGAACTCATGATCATACTCAAGCTCATGTATCTGTTCCAATAGATGATTATTTTTTACCGATTAGTTATTCCCCATAAAAAAAATTATTCTTAGAAGATTCATGGGTAAAAATAATTTGATGAAAATGTGTATTTCTTCACATGGTTTGAATTTATTTGACACAGTTTATGATGTAAAATTTTATCCTTCACTGGATAACATTTTTATTAATGGTTCCATTAACTATTATCGGTTTTATATTTTTTCTAAGTCATATTTTATGTCGTATTTCAAACAATTTTTTCGAGATCTATAAATACATCATATAACCCTGGGCCATAAATCAATTGTTGATAAAATGTTGTTCATTTATCTTATATTAGATCTGGTTGTGAAAAATAAATAATTTTCTTTTACAAATTTTAAAGCAGGGATCATGATATATTTGAGATATAAAATTAATTTTGTAACATTACCTTTAAACTATATAAAATGTTATAATATTATTTTATACTCTTCCTATGACTAGTTCATCAACTGATACCACTATTACCTCAATCACTCTAGTAATTTTTTTTGTTCTTTGTGTTCATTAATTCATTTATCATACCATACCTACTTAATAATCCATTCTATATCACTATGTTTCTTCTACTCCCCACAATATACTTGAATATTCCCCTAATACATCAAATGAAAAAAGGAAAAAAATTCAAATTGACCCTCCAAAAACTAAATATCATAATAATTCTGATTTATATTAAGGCAATTGATAGGTAAAATGTACAATTTTAATAATGTTAAAACTTAAATAAATTTTTGTTATTAATTTGTATCCCCTTATATTTTTACATTTAATTTTATATATATACCCTATGACATCTTTGAGATATTACCCAATGAGGTGAGTAAATACTTTTGTGATTGATAATACAATATATAGTGCTATGATAGAATAATGTGAGTTATTTATGAATTGTTTATCACTTTATAAGTTCCCTTTATATTTTTATTTATATCATGATTTTTTTTCATAAAAAATATTTACACTATTGGATTAGGAAATAAATTAATTATTTTAATGGCCTAAAATATTGTTTATTTTTATATTATTAAACACAATTCATTATATATAGAACCAATTTATTATAGTCATATGAAAAAATTACAAAGGGTTAGACTGGCCGGGAATCTTGAAAGGCAATAGTGATTTAAGAGAGTTATTTTTTTAAGTAATCATGAATCAATAAGAGTAATAATTTGAACATAATAAGGATTCCATCAACAACATGATGTATCTTATAGATCTGTAAAATTTCACTGAAGATATATGTGACTGCACGACCATGTGGATCAACCACATTACTATTATATTTACCATAGTGGATTAATTGGAAAAAAAATAACAGACTACAAATCTCTAAGAAACTAAGTGACACATGTTTGTCTTATCATTCATCAAAATAACTTATTATCAGATTGACAACACATTTTTCTGTTAAATTGTATAATAAATTCATGTTACCATTAGATAGAGTTATGATTTCAGAAATGTGATTAAGTGATGATATTGACATCCAAAAAGCACACATTACAATGTATTGACTACAAATTATATAAATTGGATACCTGACCTATTGATTAATTTGGTTGAATTCTTTGCAATATATTAGTGAAAATTTGAATATGATATTGTTTCACACATCAAGTGACCAGGTATAAAGAAGAATCATATATTAATAATATGTATTATAATCAACATATATGTATTAATAAATGTGAATTTTTTACAATTTAATGCTACAATATTTCATATTTTGTAAAATGATTCATAAATATCATTATCTAATAGATATTTTTGGTTGAAAATTTCAATTATGGAAAACCATAGTTTGATGAAGCACAATTTGTGGATTAATGTAAAAAAAGATATCTATTTCCTAATACTAGGATTATTTATTTTAATCTATCGTTTATTTAATTAAGTTATAACACCTTATAATCATCATAGATTCTCTCATAACTGAATTAAGATATCATGAATAAAAAAGTTTACTATAGGGATAAATATATATCTAACACTACAACAAACACTCATTTCAATCTTTCACTCCATTTAAAAATATATATGAGTTGTTTTTAAATTTATTTTTATATTTTGTAAGAACACTCTTCTATATATCATAAAATAGTATTCATATACTCATTCCATTATTTCCTTCACATTATCAATCTCATAGAAACCATCGATGTAAAACTATGAATTATTTTAAATCATCTTAAAATGAATTATTTTCTATTAATGTATTTTATTATAATAGTTCAGATATTTATTTCACCTTGAACTGTCCTCTCTTATAGTAAATGCATCACCGACTTTCCGTTCATTATTCGTGACACTATCCTTCTATGTAACATAATATTCTTCATAAAATTATATAAATGAGATAATTTTTAAAAATATGTTAAACTTATTAATATGAATAGTAATAATTACACTTCATATATAATTTATGCTGATTTCATATAAATAAAACATATTTATAAATAAATGTATAATTTTGGGTAATGATTTTTATGTTTTAAATTAATATTATCTTAAATTTTTTTTATAAATGTCATTCCGGAAACAGTAATAATATAAATTTTATATAAAAATAAAAATTTAAATTTATAAAACAAACATCATTTTTAAATTCATAATTACAAAATAAGATTAATGTGAATATGATAATTTTTTTGAGGAATGTTATTTTTTGACGGAGAGTGAAAAACAATGTATTTTAGTTAAAAACATCATTTTCATTTAAATATTAGTAATATTAATATATATATTAATTTTTATCATAAAAAAATAGTGCTCAGTACATATATTGAACCAATTTTTTCATTGGAATCATATTTATATAATTTTTTTAAACGATTATAGGACTTTTGAACTTTTCCAAATTAAAACTATGATTTCTCTCCATGTATATGGTATTTGAGTTAAAATTATTTTTCCCACTTATGTGATTTGAATTTTGAAAAAATTTAATAATCTATTTTATTTAGTATGATATTTCCCATATGATAATATCAAATTAATAATTTTAAAAAATATTAATGAAGGTGATTAGAATTAACCGCATCGAGTATGGGAAGACTAAACATAGTTAGGGACCAATCATTAAAATTAGAGGCCAAAATGACTTAGGAACCTGTACAAAATACATTGGATGATAAAAAATTGATTATATCCCATCTTGGTTCTAATTTTTTTTCTTGTAATATTATTAAATGTATCTTCCCCATATAAAAGGTTATGTGAGGAAAAATACCAACATTTAACATTCACTTCCATTAACATTTCTAAATCATTGAAAATTTAAAAAAAATCTTATTTTAGGTTATAAATATCATTTTTTATTTTGAATGGGTGCTTTTATTGAAAAAAATTTAGCAACAATTTTTAGATATGATTTAGTTACATAAGATTTTTAATAAACACAACATACTGATTATTTAGTTAATAATTAAGTAAAATAAATGAAACTATAAATATTAAATGTGAATTGAATTGATTGAATTATTTGAATTAATTTTTTGTTAAGAGTAATATATAATTTTACACTTATTTAAATTTAACATATCTAAATTCCATTATTATTTTTCTATTATATAATCGAAAAGAATAAAATAATATCAATACTAAAACTCTTGTTATTTTTAAATAAATGTTATTTTATTAGAATATTTAATATTAATAGAAATACTAAATTCATAAAATAGATTTTCATATATTAATAAATAATATATCTTGTATGTAAATGCACTCTTTTGGATTTTAAAATTAAGATCATGTCCCATATATTGCAAAAACATTATTAGCATGGTACATGTTTATATAGAGTTTTGGGCATTACATGCACTAGTTTTAAAACTCAATTTCCAAAAAACATGAGATTTTCATATTGATAATTATATATAATATATATAATAAATTCGATATATATTATAATATAAATATGACTATAATTTTTTCATAATTATCAAATTACATATGTTATAAAATTGGATTCATTAATAAAAACCATAATAAAAAAATATGGGAATATTAGATGTTAAGGATAATAAATTTTAAAATGAAAATATATTTTTTTGTTTCACATTTGGTTCAATAAATAATTAACTATAAGAGAATATATTTTTTTATAGGGAAATTATGCAAGGGATAGTACCCATTATCAATACATTTTGGTATTTACAAGAGTGCCACTCCACATCCACTACAAAAAGAAAAGCACTCCTCCCCTTCCTCGAACCACTCAAGAAATAATGTCACATAAAAAGACTACCCAAATAGTGTCCCAAAATACCTACATTAAATATTGATGCATATATTAAGGGATTATGAAATCTAGTGAACTCATTTGGCATAAACCAAAATTGCTACCTGATTAAGAGGTAAGGCCTTCCGTCAAACTCCATTCTTTTATTTTAATTATCCACTCCATCAAATTTTAATATTCAATGATTATATAAAAATAACATTATCTAAAATATTATATGATATTTTTATGATATGATTTATTCCTATACTGACACACACATCCTTCTAATGGTTAAAATACATATTGATTACCTCTAAGACAGACTACTACCTCACTGAATGATGTTTTTTCATTTTTTAGTTAATGACACTCATGGTTTAAACTATAATGGAAAATCAATATATATTTGTTATAAATTAAATTTTTTGTCTGTTTGTTGTTTATTAATAATTTACAACTCATTGGTTTAGAATTTCAATTTTCATATATTCCAATAATTTCTTTTGAGGAATTTTGGAATACCACCCACTCAACGAAATGTTACTCATTCACACATTAAAAGGAATGTATTAAGGAGCAGTTCAATGAAATAATATTATATATATATATAATTATAAATTAATGATACTATATACATATATATTCATATATGTCATTTTATGTCCTTATTTAAACACAAAAAAGAAATCAGAAGAAATGTTCAAGCGTTTGTATGGCTTACTGTCTCCATGAATTCTGTATTTCATTCCGAACGAAATTATTCAATAGATAGTCATAATAAACATATAATTAATATACATCATTATTATATTATTTTCTAAATTACAGAATCATTATATTTGTAAAATTACTGATTATATGATAAATTATGACATAATCGATGAACAAAACAGATATTACCGAAGGTAAAACCCATACATAGAATTATTAACAAGATGATGAAATAAGGATATAATAAAAAAATATGGTATTATATATAATAATGTGGTTTAGTATAAAATTTATAATAATATTTTTTATATTATTTAGTTGTTATTAATTAATACGATTAGAGTCAAGACAAAAGGTTAGTAGAAATCATTTCACTTTTTATTTCAATGGAATTCATGATTTATTCATAACCCATTTCTTTGGTGAAGTTTGTATACATACCATGTATGTATTATAAGATTCATATACTTATAATTATGGGTAATTACATATCTATTCAATGTTATTCCATTAACAGGGTTTATGTCTCAAAATATACAAAATCATTAATATTGCATTGTCTCAATTTACATTCTTTGAGACACATTTCATGGGATAAAACTATATTTATTTTTATGAGGTGTACATTGTAAAGACCTGTAAAATTCAAGGGAAATTTTTTCTTAATTTTCTTTGGAATTTTACAAGAGCGCGGTTTCTGACGGCACATGATTCCGAGGCCCGGAGTGCCCGGAATTAATTTCCGAGGTTTGGCTCGGGTACGTTCAGTGAACGAACGAGCAGGAATTCCTAACTTTTGATCCGGTGCTCGGAATTGAAATCCGAGCACACCGATGAACTCGCAGTGCCAATATTCGCTTAATAAGACCTTTCCAAAGTTGCGTTTGCCTAGGAGGAGTTGTATAATTTTTCTGGATGAAATGAAGAGAAAAATAAAATTGTGATACAATATTTATTTTATATCATTAAAGTGTTTAAAATCTTTTGTTGGAAGTTGGGTGGTTTAACCACCTAAGATAGGATTAAGGTGATGAGGGGCCCACCCGAGCCCCACCTTTTCAAATTCTCTAACTCCCCTCGCTCCCTCTAAAAAATCCTGATAACTTAACACTTAATTAATTACACAACTCATGTATAATTAATTAAGTGATTTGTTTTTGAAATTTATGTTTTTTAAAAGCTTGGCTTAGTAAATAAATTAAGGAGGAACCTTATTTTATTTTGGATTGTTGGGTGAGGTGTGAAAGAGCTTTGGAGAGAAGCTGAAGAAATCATCCACCATCTTCATCTCCTTCGTGGAAGAACGCGAAGAACGTCCGCCACCCACGAAGAACAACGACGATGACATCTTGACTTGTCTTCTCCGATTGCTTCCTCCTCGACTTCTTCGTCTTCTAACCGACGTCAACGAAACGACGACCGCTTCCCATGACTACGTCAACGTGCAACTATCGAGGTAGGGGTTTACTACAATTTTATTATCACTTTCCATTTTTTTTCTTCCCTTCTAAATCTATTGTGGGATTGGGAAAAGTGTTTGATGAGGATTATAGGGAATTTTATTTAATTTATGTGTGAATCGTTTGAAACAAGGTTCAGTTTTAATTAATTAAAATTGTGCCATTTGAGTGTTGGTTATTTTCCCGATTGATAGCATCTAATGCGGAGGGTGCAGGCCAAATGAACACGGCCCGACAACCCTCCGTAATTTTGTTTTTGGTGCGTGGATTTGACTGTGATGAGGAATCGAATCCGATTTGGGAAAATGAGGTATCCGTTCCGAAGATATCGATCCGAGAAAATTGCTTGTGAAGACCACAAGTGGACCGGACCACCGGAGCGTGTCCGGTGGTCCGCGGAAGAAGGCGGCCGCGCGCCGCTCCGGCGCGGCGGTGCCGGCGACCCGCGGCGGAGGCGCGCCGCCGGAGTAACCCACTGCGGCTATGCCGTGGTGGTCAGCAGGCGGCCGGCAAAGCCGGCCGCGACGGTCCAAGTGCGGGACCCTAAAGGGTCCCGCGTTTCACATTTCGGCCGGTCAAACGGCCGGCCGTTTCCTGGATTCCCGGGGGATTAAACCCCCGGATGGAGCCGGAGCGGGCCCCCCACGTGAGGGGCGCCCGTTGTTTTGCAACGCACGGGGGGGGGGGGGGGGGGGGGGGGTTGCGCCCCCCGTTTCCTGGACCTGCGCTCAGCCAACTGGCCGAGCTGAGCGGCCGGGCCGCGCTGCCGGCCAGACCGGGTCCAGCGGACCGGGTCGGGCCGACCCGGTTCGGGTCGGATCCGGGTCGGGTCGGATACGGGTCGGGTCGACCATGTTCGGGTCAGACCAGGGGGGGTCGGGCCGGGTCGGTCCGAGCCCAGACCCCCGGTTTCGGACGGGTTTCAGTTTTTCGCTTATAACATGAGCTACGAACCTCCAATCGACGAACCGTCTTCGGAAACGCGATCCTTGGATCGAGACGGTCGATTTGGTATCTTATACTCAGGGTTTCGGAATACTTTGAGTTCGACCGGGTTGGTTCGTACACGAAACCAACCGGGCCTTCGGAGTGGAAATGCTCATATCTTGAGCTACGGACATCCGATTGACGTACCATCAGCTTTGTTGTGTTCCTCTTAGTGAGACGGATCTTTTGTCATACTCCACCCATGGTGTGGACGCAGGTGGAGTACGGTCGGGTTGGTTTTTCCTTAAAAACCAACCGGGCCCCGATGACGAAAATGCCAATAACTCTCAGACCGGGCGTCCGATCGACGCGCCGTCTGTTGCGTTGAGTTCCAGTTGACGATATGGAACTTTTGGTTACATCAACTCTGGAATTTGTGACAGTTGATGTATCAGCCTCTCGGCTCGTGGAGCGGACCCTCCGAACGAGCTTGCTGTGTGCGGGAACCCTAGTGCTGGCTGCGACTATGACTACTACTGCTACTACTATTGATACTGCTACTGTGACTACGACGACGACAGTACAGAGATCCTGTGTGGATTCGACAACGACTACAACACTCAGCGATCCTGCGTGGATCAGTGCTACAGGTCCTGTGTGGGCCCGATCCTGTGTGGGTCTAATCCTGTGTGGGTCTTTGCGCTCAGCGGTCCTGTGTGAACCAGCGCCTACAGGTCCTACGTGGGCCCGATCCTGTGTGGGTCTTTTGCGGGGGTTATTTACCTATCGATCCTTCCTGGGTCCGACGACTTAGATGGATCAGTGATCATCTTTATCGTCCTTTGAAGAAGTATACCTGTGTGAGCTGAATCCTGTAGCTTTCCTGTGTGGATTGTGTTGTGCTATCCTGTGTGGATTACGTTTTGCTTTCCTTTGTGGAATACGTTTACATTCCTGTGTGGACTGAGTTGTACTTGGGCTCGGAGGTTGGAGCGTATTTGAAATTGTTGACTTAGGTATACGTATGGGCATATACCTAAGCAGTGTCGGTTTTTACTTCATGATTGTACCTTTCTTCGTGGTTTATCCTTTGTGGATTTGAGAGACCTTCAGGGGTCTCGGGGTCCCTACTGAGAAGCTTATACTCACCCCTGTACGGGCTTTGCCCGCACTTCGTTGTGTTGGTTGCAGATGACGGACAGCGTTGATCTTAGCTGAGACTTGCAGAGCAAGATGGTACCTGGAGGTGGACCACTTGGTGGGACGTGCTCGGAGCGGACGGCGGGACCCGTGGAGCAGTGGAGCAATCTGTACCCATCCTTCAGGTGGGATCTCCAGTGGACAGCTCGATGTAGTGGCTTTTACTTACAGTTGTTGTTTTCCCTTTCGAGTTGTACTTTAATTTCAGTTTGGGTTTGTATACTGGCCCATTTACATTTCCGCACTTTCAGTGGTACTCTATTTTTACTTTGTGTTTACTTTCCGCATGCTTACTCTGTGGTGTTTGATTACTTTACAAAGGCAATGACTTCCCTTTTTACCGGGAATTACGCCTTGGTGCTAGTTGCCAGCCCCTGGCCTATGGAAGGCGGGCTTGGGGTAGTCACGGCACGGACCCCGAGGGCGGGTCGTGACAAATTGGTATCAGAGGAGTTCGGTTCTACCGCGAACTCTGATCTTTTCTATGTGATGCAATAATTTTTAGCGTATTGAGTGTGGTTCATAGTCCAGGGAGTCCAGTGTTGGTGTGGCGGCCGACGTATCCGTACACCCGGACCCTGACTTCTGATTTCTGACTTAATGCACAAAAACATTGATTGCGTGTGTGTTTCAAAGTTTTCTTTGTGATTACTTATATCAGCTCACCAGGTATACTGTTCTGACTGTGGCACACCTGTTTCCTTTTCAGGATGGCCCCACGACGTCAGCCAGCTAGGGTTCCTAGAGTCGAGCGTGACGACAGCCCACTGAGCGACGAGGCCTCGGTGCAGGGCCCTTTGTCAGCACTGGCACCGGCGGTAGCTCTACCCGTCAAGCCACTGATACTTCCAGCACCAGCCGGTGACGATGCACGTCGCCTCAGCGCACTGCATGAGTTTCAGCGCCAACGACCACCCAGGTTTCGTGGGGAGACGGATCCCCAGGCAGTAGAGGACTGGATGGAGGCAGTGGTACGTGTGTTTAGGCTAGTGAGGACACCAGCAGACCTCATGATGATCCTCGCTGCGAGCCTGCTAAATGCAGCAGTAGGACGATGGTGAAGCTTGATGATCCAGGTGCACGATGAGGCATCTCTTCTATGGACGGACTTTGAGAGCCTCTTCCGCTCGGAGTTCGTCCCAACCACCCTTCGTGCGGTGCGTATCTAGGAGCTTCTTCAGCTACGGCAGGGCAGCAAGACGGTCGCTCAGTACTCGGCGAGATTTACTGATCTCTCGCGCTACTCGACCGACATGGTACGAGACCCATTCTTCTGGGCCCGTACCTTCGAGCAGGGTTTGAGACACAAGATCAGGGCATCGCTGATCTCCCTCAGCATACCGACTCAGACAGGAGTACTGGAGCGGGCCCTTCTGATCGAGAGCTTCCTTGCTGAGTCTACACCAGCGCAGCGACCCACCGCAGGGCGGCACGTGGCAGAGTCATCTGCAGCAGGCAGTCGACGGATGACTCAGGGGTCCAGACAGACCAGACCTTTGGGCAGACAACCTCAGGACACTGGCTTAGCAGTGTGGGGCACACAGCGCGGAGCCAGTCTTTCGAGAGGCAGACAGTGCTACTCGTTCGGCGGGCAGGGCCACATGGCTCGTGACTGCCCGACCCGCCGTGCCGAGGAGCAGCTGTCAGTTGAGGGACCACCGAGGCAGAGGCAGAGGGTCGACCGTGGTGGTCCGCAGGGAGGAGGCGGATGAGGCAGAGGAGCTGGAAGAGCAGCCGGTGGTGGGCGACACTTTGAGGCTCTGCCACCACCACCACCAGTAGGTCCACTCCGACCACAGGGAGTTGGCGGCCAGAGACAGGCACAGCTCCAGGCAGCAGAGGCCTACGACCACGGCGCACCCGAGATGATTCTAGGTACTATCTGTGTCTACTCAACCCTTGCTGCAGTACTTATAGACACAGGAGCGAGTCACTCTTTCATAGCCGCTGCCCTTGTTCGGAGCTCGGAGATTCCGACAGAGCCGTTGGCTCGATCCTTACGGCTAGAGACTCCTACGGGATCAGACTCGACTATTACGCACTGGTGCCGGCAGTGCGAGCTCACTCTAGGAGGCGAGAGCTTCAGATGTGATCTTCTTGTAGCAGCGTCGAGGCCTTACAACGTCATCATGGGAATGGATTGGCTATCTACGGTCCATGCGCAGATTGACTGTTTTAGGCGCAAGGTGCGATGTGTACGCACCGACGGGAGCAGGTTCACCTTCACCGGCGAGAAGGGAGCCTTTGCAGCATAGGATGGAATTTCGCGGAGGAGAGTAAAGCCCATCACTCATCAGTTGGCTAGCCTCATCCATGGAGTAGTTGACGTGCAGAGTCCTGGTTTTCCTGCAGTGGTGGATCAGTTTGCGGACGTTTTTCCCGACGACGTCCCAGGGCTACCTCCTCGTAGAGAGGTAGACTTTTATATTGACTTGTACCCCGGGACAGCCCCGATATCGACTCCAGCATATCGGATGGCCCCCGCTGAGCTTCGAGAGCTACGGGTACAGTTGGAGGACTTGCAGGGCAAGGGGTTCATCCGACCCAGTGTTTCAACCTGGGCTTCCCCGATATTGTTCGCCAAGAAGGAGGACGGGAGCTTGCGACTTTGTGTTGACTATCGTCGCCTGATCCAGGTGACAGTGAGGAACAAGTATCCGCTACCGAGGATTGATGACCTCTTTGATCAGCTCAAGGGAGCACGGTGGTTCTCGAAGATAGACCTCAGGTTAGGCTATCATCAGCTCAGAGTCAGAGACGAGGATGTGCAGAAGACGGCCTTCAGATGTCGGTATGGCCACTATGAGTTCTTGGTTATGCCTTTCGGTGTAACCAATGCTCCAGCAGTGTTCATGGCTTTCATGAACAGGATATTTCAGCCATACCTCGATCGTTTTGTCATGGTCTTCATCGACGACATTCTGATTTACTCTACAACTGAGGAGGAGCACGCCTATCACATGCGAGTTATACTAGACACACTCCGAGAGCACCAGCTTTATGGTATGCTCTCGAAGTTCCAGTTCTGGATACGTGAGGTCCACTTCTTGGGTCACGTCATCTCTGAGGTGGGATTTGTAGAGGATCCTGCGAAGATTGAGGATGTGATAGCATGGGATCCACCCAGGAGCGTGACTGAGGTTCAGAGTTTCTTGGAACTAGATTGATACTATCGGAGATTCGTGCCAGACTTCTCTAGAGTTGCTGCACCACTCACAGCTTTGACGAAGAAGGGAAAACCCTTCGTGTGGTCAGACAGATGTCAGCTGAGCTTCTAGGAGCTGAGACATAGATTGACTAGCGCACCTATCTTGAGGTTTCCTGAGGAGGGAGTAGGGTACGTAGTCTACTGCGATGCATCAGGGACCGGACTCGGATGTGTTCTGATGCAGGAGTGGGCAGTGATCGCCTATGGATCACGTCAGTTGAGGCCGCATGAGCAGAACTACGCTACCCATGACCTGGAGTTAGCAGGAGTGGTCTTCGCTCTGAAGACATGGCGACACTATCTGATGGACGAGCGATTTACAGTATTTTCCGATCATCAGAGTCTCAGGTATATTTTCTCGCAGAAGGATCTGAACCTGAGACAGCGGCAATGGCTCGAGTTCCTCCAGGACTATGACTTTGAGATAGTCTATACTCCTGGGAAGGGGAACGTAGTAGCCGATGCCCGCAGCAGGAGGACGGGCATTCAGCTACTAGAGGAGGCGATAGAGCAGCTAGCCTCTTTGCAGATATCCTTCGTGGATAGAGATAGAGCAGCCTTACTTCAGTCTCTCACAGTCACTCCTCCACTACTGCAGCGGGTCAGAGAGGCACAACGTGAGGACGGTGACTGTGAGACACGGCGTGCACAGATATCCTCGGGACAGGCACCTGATGGTTTCTCCCTTGGAGAAGAGTACGACATCCTTTTCAGAGGACGTACCATGGTACCAGTTGCTTAGCGAGAGGAAGTGCTGAGAGAGTTTCACACTTCTCCTTTGGCGGTACATCCTGGAGTGGCGAAGATGTACCAGGACCTCAGACGACAACACTGGTGGCCGGGCATGAAGAATGCAGTAGCAGAGTTCGTTTCTCGATGCCTCAAATGCCAGCAGGTGAAGGCAGAGCATCAGGTACCAGCAGGCTTGGTACAGCCCTTGGTGGTTCCAGAGTGGAAGTGGGATGGCATATCTATGGACTTCGTGACTGGACTTCCACGCACTTCCAGAGGCCACGACTCCATCTGGGTGATTGTTGACCGACTCACCAAGTCGGCACACTTCTTACCAATCAGAGAGCAGGGCTCAGTGGAGAGATTGGTACGTCTCTACGTTCAGGAGATTGTGCGGCTCCACGGTGTTCCATCATCTATCTTCTCCAATCGAGATGCTCGCTTTACATCCCAGCTTTGGAAGGGGTTACAGGAGGCGTTCGGGACGCAGCTACGTCTGAGCACAGCCTTTCATCCTCAGACGGATGGTCAGACGGAGAGGACCATTCAGACTCTCGAGGACATGCTCCACGCATGTGTCCTCGTCTTTGGTCGTTGCTGGAGGATCACCTACCCTTGGTGGAGTTTGCGTACAAAAATAGCTACCACTCCACGATCAGGATGGCACCGTACGAGGCATTGTACGGCCGACCTTGTAGATCTCCTTTGTGCTGGACAGACCCTGGGGAGTCAGCACTTGTGGGACCGGAGATGGTCCAGGCCATGACAGAGAAGGTACAGGTCATCCAGGAGCGGATGAGGACAGCATAGAGCCGGCAGAAGTCATACGCTGATAGGAGGCGGAGGCCACTAGAGTTCGAGGATGGCGACCACGTCTTCTTGTGGGTCTCACCTCAACGTGGTATTCGGAGATTTGGCCAAGGCGGAAAGTTATCTTCGCGCTTCATCGGACCCTTCCAGGTCCTCAGCAGGGTTGGCGAGGTGGCTTATCGCCTGGCTCTGCCACCTCAGTTACACCGGGTGCACGACGTCTTCCACGTATCCCAGCTGAGGAGATACGTGCACAACCCGACGCACATCATTGACCATGGGGAGCTTGACGTTGACGATGTGGCCACTTTTACGGAGGTCCCGGTGGAGATAGAGGATCGACAGGAGCGGGTCCTGCGTGGGCGATCGCTTCCTCTTGTGCGCATCAGATGGCAGCATGGGAACCTCCAGGAGAGCACATGAGAGAGGGAGGCTCAGATGCGTGCTCAGTACCCTTATTTGTTTCCTTAGTTTTTGATGTATCTTTACGAGGACGTAAATCCCTGAGGTGGGAGTAATGTAAAGACCCGTAAAATTCAATGGAAATTTTTTCTTAATTTTCTTTGGAATTTTACAAGAGCGCGGTTTCTGAAGACACCTGATTCCGAGGCCCGGAGTGCCCAAAATTAATTTCCGAAGTTTGGCTCGGGTATGTTCAGTGAACGAACGAGCGGGAATTCCTAACTTTTGATCCGGTGCTCGGAATTGAAATCTGAGCACACCGATGAACTCGCAGCGCCGATATTCACTTAAGAAGACCTTTTCCGAAGTTGTGTTTTCCTAGGAGGAGTTATTTAATTTTTCTGGATGAAATGAAGAGTAAAATAAAATTGTGATACAATATTTATTTTATATCTTTAAAGTGGTTAAAATCTTTTGTTGGAAGTTGGGTGGTTTAACCACATAAGAGTGGATTAAGGTGAGGAGGGGCCCACCCGAGCCCCACCTTTACAAATTCCTTAACTCCCCTCTCTCCCTCTTAAAAGATTGATAACTTAACACTTAATTAATTACACAACTCATGTATAATTAATTAAGTGATTTGTTTTTGAAATTTATGTTTTTGAAAAGCTTGGTTTAGTAAATAAAATAAGGAGGAACCTTATTTTATTTTGGATTGTTGGGTGAGGTGTGGAAGAGATTTGGAGAGAAGCTGAAGAAATCCTCCACCATCATCATCTCCTTCATGGAAGAACGCGAAGAACCTCCACCGCCCACGAAGAACACTGACGATGACATCTTGACTTGTCTTCTCCGATTGCTTCCTCCTCGACTTCTTCGTCTTCTAACCGACTTCAACGAAATGACGACCGCTTCCCACGACTACGTCAACGTGCGACTATCGAGGTAGGGGTTTACTACAATTTTATTATCACTTTCCATTTTTTTTTCTTCCCTTCTAAATCTATTGTGGGATTGGGAAAAGTGTTTGATGAGGATTGTAGGGAATTTTATTTAATTTATGTGTGAATCGTTTGAAACAAGGTTCAATTTTAATTAATTAAAATTGTTCCATTTGGGTGTTGGTTACTTTCCCGATTGTTAGCATCTAATGCGGAGGGCGCGGGCCGAAAGAACACGGCCCGTCAACCCTCCGTAATTTTGTTTTTGGTGCGTGGATTTGACAGTAATGAGGAATCAAATCCTTTTTGGGAAAATGAGGTATCCGTTCCGAAGATATCGATCCGAGAAAATCGCCGGCGAAGACCGCAAGTGGAACGGACCACCGGAGCGTGTCCGGTGGTCCGCGGAAGACGGCGGCCGCGCGCCACTCCGGTGCGGCGGTGCCGGCGACCCGCGGCGGAGGCGCGCCACCGGAGTAACCCACCGCGGCTAATCCGCGGTGGTCAGCAGGCGGCCGGTAAAGCCGGCCGCGAGGGTCCAAGGGCGGGACCCTAAAGGGTCCCGCGTTTCACATTTTGGCCGGACAAACGGCCGGCCGTTTCCTGGATTCCCGAGGGATTAAACCCCCGGATGGAGGCGGAGCGGCCCCCCCACGTGAGGCGGGGCCGTTGTTTTGCAAAGCACGGGGGGGCTGCGCCCCCCGTTTCCTCGACCTGCGCTCACCCAACTGGCTGAGCTGAGCGGCCGGGCCGCACTGCCGGCCAGACCGGGTCTAGCGGACCGGGTCGGGCTGACCCGGTTCGGGTCGGATCCGGGCCAGGTCGACCCGGTTCGGGTCGGACAAGGGGGGGTCGGGCCGGGTCGGTCCGAGCCCAGACCCCCGGTTTCGGACGGGTTTCGGTTTTTCGCTCATAACATGACCTAAGGACCTCCGATCGACGAACTGTCTACGGCAACGCGATCCTTGGATCGAGACGGTAGTTTTGGTATATTATACTCAGGGTTTCAGAATACTTTGAGTTCGGTCGGGTTGGTTCGTACACGAAACCAACCGGGCCTACGGAGCGGAAACGCTCATATCTTGAGCTACGGACGTCCGATTGACGTACCGTCAGCTTTGTTGTTTTCCTCTTAGTGAGACAGATCTTTTGGCATACTCCACCCGAGGATTGGATGAAAGTGGAGTACGGTTGGGTTGGTTTTGCCTTAAAAACCAACCGGGCCCCGGGGACAAAAATGCCAATAACTCTCAGACCGGGCGTCCGATCGACGCGCCGTCTGTTGCGTTGAGTTCCTATTGACGATACGGAACTTTTGGATACATCAACTCTGGACTTTGTGACAGTTGATGTATCAGCCTCTCGGCTCGTGGAACGGACCCTCCGAACGAGCTTGCTGTGTGCGGGAACCCTAGTGCTGGCTGCGACTGTGACTACTACTGCTACTACTACTGCTACTGCTACTGTGACTGCGACGACGACAGTACATAGATCCTGTGTGGATTCAACAACTACTACAACACTCAGCAATCCTGCGTGGATCAGTGCTACAGGTCCTGTGTGGGCCCGATCCAGTGTGGGTCCGATCCTGTGTGGGTCTTTCCGCTCAGCGGTCCTGTGTGAACCAGCGCCTACAGGTCCTACCTGGGCCCGATCCTGTGTGGGTCTTTTGCGGGGGTTAGTTACCTATCGATCCTTCGTGGGTCCGACGACTTAGATTGATCAGTGATCATCTTTATCGTCCTTTGAAGAAGTATACCTGTGTGAGCTGAATCATGTTGCTTTCCTCTGTGGATTATGTAGTGCTATCCTTTGTGGATTACATTTTGCTTTCCTGTGTGGAATACGTTTACTTTCCTGTGTGGACTGTGTTGTACATGGGCTCGGAGGTTGGATCATATTTGAAATTGATGACTTAGGTATATGTATGGGCATATACCTAAGAAGTGTCGGTTGTTACTTCATGATTGTACCATTCTTCGTGGTTTATCCTTTGTGGATTTGAGAGACCTTCAGGGGTCTCGGGGTCCCTACTGAGTAGCTTATACTCACCCCTGCACGGGCTTTGCCCGCAGTTCGTTGTGTTGGTTGCAGACGACGGACATCGTTGATCTTAGCTGAGACTTGCAGAGAAGGACGGTACCTGGAGGTGGACCACTGGGTGGGACATGTTCGGAGCGGACGGCGGGACCCGGGGAGCAGTTGAGCTATCTGTACCCATCCTTCAGGTGGGATCTGCAGTGGACAGCTCGGTGTAGCGGCTTTTACTTACAGTTGTTGTTTTCCCTTTCGAGTTGTACTTTACATTCAGTTTGGGTTTGTATACTGGCCCATTTACTTTTCCGCACTTTCAGTTGTACTCTGTTTTTACATAGTGTTTACTTTCCACTTGCTTACTCTATGGTGTTTGTTTACTTTACAAAGGCAATGCCTTCTCTTTTTACCGCGAATTATGCCTTGGTGCTAGTCGCCAGCCCCTGGCCTATGGAAGGCGGGCTTGGGGTAGTCACGGCACGAACCCCGAGGGCGGGTCGTGACATACATACTGCTTTTTACATGTCATATATGGATAATAATTCCTTTAATTATATTTTAGTCATTATTTAATTTCATTATATTACATGGATATTGTGTTTCAATGTTTTCAATTGATAAGATATTATTGAATATAACGTCATCAATTATAAGGATAGTTTATGGTTATTCTCACCTTGATGAGATATTCTAATACATATCTCAATAACATTAATTAATTTTCTTCCCCTATATTTATTCATGATGAATTCATTTATTTATACCATTTTTATTCTATTTGGTACATACTATTATTAAGAATGTTATTTTAAAACATTTTGCCTTTACGTACCTCTTTGATCCTAAATTTATGTTCATTCAAAACCATGTTTTCTAAAAAGTATATAAAAATGATTTCAAGATTTATTTATATGGATTCAAATTAGTTTAAAACAAATGGTTTTAAAAACGTTTTTAATCATTATTTATATGTTTAAATTAATTTTAAACGATATAATTTTGAAAATTTTATTAGGATTTATTTATAAGGGATGGATTTATTTTCAATAAGATACCATTCAATTTGTTTTCAATAATTATTTATGTGATTCAAATGTTTTTAAGGATAATGTTTATAAAATATTTTTAATAAAATTTTATATGTTTTTACATAAAATATTTTTCAAAATGTATTCATGCTTATATTTATAATTTTTTAATGAAAAACATTTTCAAAATTATTTTCAATCCATTTTTATATGTGGTCTAAGAATTTTTTATAGAAAACAATTTTCAAATGTATTTTTGTTGTAGAAATAAATTTCCAATTATGAAATGTTATTTTCCTTAAAACATATTGTAATGATATTGATTTTTTTTCCATCAATGTTGGCATTCATTGATGTTATCATGAATTTCTATTAATTAATCAAAATCATCCATTCTAATTCTTTCTCAATGTTGTGAATGATAAATTTCATCATCTTTATGAAAATAGTTTCTCTTTCAGAGGTTATATGTTTATGAAACCTGTTTCTTTACACTATTTATATGTTTAAGAAATCCATTTTCCTTCATGGGTAATGATTATAGTGATATGATTTTGAATCACGTATATTGATTTCATAAGTTATGATATGATTACATGTCTATGATACCCATTTCATTTCATGGCTTCTGATATGTTTGGGAACGATTTTTGGAAACATGAATATATTATTTCACTATGATATTTTTGGGACCTATATCTCCCTCAAAAGTATTTGGATCTTATTTATAACACATCAGATAGAATAATAAGGTCTTGAGAGAGATCAATGACTATTAAGATTTCCATGAGACTGATATATGACAACCAAGTTGGTATGAAGATTGATATCATACATCTATAACGGCCATGGGAGTGACCCATGACCAAATATCTGGGATTAAGACTGAAACCATATTACTGATATGGTATGGGATTTTATTCCATGGAGACTCTGGATATTATATTATATTCTATTGTGTTTTCCACAATTCCATGATTTATTGATATATTATGTGTTCATATATTGTGTTCTTTAATTTCATATGATTGATGAGTTATAAACAACCATTATTTATTAATTAATTAATGTTTATAAAATTTGATATACAGGTTATGATCTAATATTTCCATATTCATGTTCGCATGCCCTTAGGATCATGATTATACGTACATATCTCTATTTTTTAACCTAATTGGGTATTTGAGCACATCCTTTTTATCTTCCCTCCCTATGTTCGGATGGTATGTATTAGGTATTATTTATAATTGAAGGTGATTTTGATGGATAATCTTTTTGGAGAATATTTATTTTATTCTTGTTCTAGTTTTTACATTTCAATGATTCCAAAACCACAATAATAGTATGATCTAAGGGTGTATATTTGAATATAGGTTTATCTATTATACAGAATTTATATTATGTTATTGTTTGAATTGTGTCGGTATCTATAGTTTTTATCAAATATAAGGTTTATTTATTTTTTTGTAATCTAGGAAGAGAAATATTTATTCAGATCACTAGTTATATCTCTAATGAAATTTCTATGAATTTCTGTAATGATATGTATAAGGATGAGTGAAAGTTTATGAAAAATGTCCTGGTATTTTGGTAGAGAATTGTGTGAGTGGATTCATTGAAATAAATCCTTCTATAGATAATAGAATTTGATGCATATATACAATAGACGTAAGTTGGGGGGTAAAAACTCTGACAACATGGTCTGAACCAAAATCCGGGTAATTTAGTATAAAACAATGGGCTTTGCCGCACACCTAGTTTGACACTGTTAGTGATATTTTCGTTGGTAATTAAAAAATATGTTCATGAACAATAATAAAGGATTTAAATATTATTTTTTGACTGATAACATTTTATAAACCTATAGTGTCATAGATTAAAGAAGGATTCATGTTTTATACATACTATTAATAATTATATTCTGGACTATGTGATTTTATGATTTAATAAGTAATGATCTTTATATGCATTCTCATTTCAGTAAATGAAGAAAACTAGAAGAAACATGGTTACAATTTAGTGATTTAGATATGTCAAGTGTGGTCATTTTATAATTTATTTCCCAATTGGAAATCTCATAATGAGTCTTTGGAGGTCTATAAGAGTATAGGTTAAAATTTTAAAGATAATTATCACTCAAAAAACAAGTAAAATGTATAGGATTATCATTCTGAATTATTTACATTATATATAATAATCATGATTCTACTAAGGTTGAGGAACCATAAAACCCGATTTAAATTTCATATTTAATTTAAGAGTTATGAAGGAATATGTTTATGAATTCTACGTAATGGTTAAGAATAATTTTAAATGAATGATATATTTATATTTTTTAATTTAGAGATCATGATATATGAATTAATAAATATATAAATATTTTTATAATAATTTTTTATGAAGGATTAAAAATACATGTTGAATGGTTAAGATGATGTATAAAAGAAATTTCACGTAATGATGAAATTTCTATTAAGAGAACATAATCATTAATTAATTACTTCCATTGAGATAATGACATTTGGATAAAGGTATGTAGGACATTTATAAGATAAATGGATTGTATGGATTACGTTGGAATGGATTACTGAAAAAGTTTTTATTTTCATCAAGGATTATTTTTAAAAAATCCATAAAAAAATATATATCCATAATTAATTGGAATAAAGAACCATCGAGGTTTTCCAAAAATATTTATTGAAAATAAGTTAATATATGATTAGGGTATTAACATGTTTGGATTTTGAAATATATGTGTTACCTTGCGATATATTGGGATCAATGTTAAATATAATTCGTTATATTATTTATAAATCTTAAAATTTTCATATTTTGGAAGGTTTTTTAGGTTAATAATTTTAAGAAATATTTAGATAATAATAATCAAAATTTATAATTAATTAAGAGTTATTTTTCAATATGAATATTTATGCATATTGGATGGCCAGTCCAACTTATATCTTTTGATTATAAATAGTTAAATAGAATACAAAAAAGACCATCATGGTAAAAGCATGTCCCATTACCTTCATTTAGGATAAAACAGAAGATGCATTAAGTAAATAAATATTTATGGATTTGTGTTTTTTATCATTATCTTAGCCTTGTTCACTATCACCCTCCATCATAAGTTTATGGCTACAAGATGTTTCTCAATATCAAGCAAAATGTAATTTATCCTTGAAATGGGGATTTGAGTATTCTCAAGTATTAATACATTTCCTATCATTATGTTATAGTAAAATGTGTCAACATTAATCTTCCTACAATTTTTTGAGTAACATGTATGAGTTAATTAATTACTCTTATTTGATTAACAATTCATTATATCCATGATTTATTTCTATATTACACGAGATTAAAGAACTTTTTCTTCAATGGTAGGAGAATCACACTATCTCATGTTGTATTTTTTCTAATTCAAAAAACATGTATAAGATGAATAATGGTAATAATCATTAGAAAAAATAGTTGGGATGTGGATTATGAAATGATGTATGAGAAAATCAATCCTATAAAAGAATCCTACTAGATAATGATCCTAAATTTATCATGTTTTAGAACCTAATAATATAGTGGATGCTAATTACTCATCAGTGGATAGTGATGAGGATGAAAAATTTGACCTTAATGAAGAATCATTAAGGGATTATTTTGTATGTTTGTCTCAATAAAATGTGTTTGAAAAAATTGGAGGACCTCTAGAATGTATATTATATCTTGGGGGAGATAGTATTCTAGGATTCATTCTCTATAGATTTATTCTTACATAACCAAGAAGTAATGATAATGATCATCCATCTATGTATAGTAAGACTATTTTTTAAAATATGGGGTGAATATATTTTTGAATTGAATCCTCTTTGAGAAGATACATCTCAAATTCACCCTCTCATAAACATGGATCCAAATACTCATGATAAAGTCCCATTAAAATCATTTATGATGAATTATATGATTCATTAGGTAAATATATATTTATGGATTTGTGTTTTTTATCTTTCTCTTTGACTTGTTCTTTATCACTCTCCATCATTGGTTTATGTGAGATATATTTCCCGTGTACATGTTTTCATTTCCCACATATGATATCTTATGTGGGAATCTCATTATGATGTACATTAGGCAAACATTATGGTTCTATAATTCCTTTTAGTGGATGTTTTAGTAATAATTGATAATATTTGGTTTTATATTCATGAAACTTATATGTCTTCATCCTTTGATAATCTAGACTACTTTTGAGGGAAAAATGTATTTTAAGTTGGTAAAATACTACACATAAAAAGTTTGGGAAATATTTTTATCTTCTTTGAATTAATAATTTTCATTGATGTATTTAATGTCACTATGTAATATATCTATTTCTCATGGAACCAACTTTTCGTGAGATATGTGAAACTGAAACACGCCTTCATTATATGCAACACTGAGGTATTATGAAATATCATTTTATTGATTAAATATTTAAATGAGATAATTATAAACTAGTACTGGAAAATATTTATTTGAATAGTGAAATATACTTTTAATATAATATTGATAATGGTTTCAGAGTGATAAAACATTTTTATAATGAAATATATAATATTTAAAGAATTTGTATGTGTTAAAATTTTATTTTCGTAAAGAAACTACTTTTTATGTCCATCTGTGAACAATAGTAACATTTTTTCTAGGCTCTAATAAAAATTTAATTTCATAAAATAATTATATTTTTTAATTTATGATATAAAAATAATTACATGGTGAATTTTGGGTATTTTTTGAGATACTTCATTTTTTGATCAATCCTGAATAATATGGTATTTTATTTAAAACTGACGTTTCCTTTTAATAATTATTAATTTTAGTTTTTATATTAATTTATAACACTCTAATAGATCAATTATACATATATATGACCAGTTTAGGTCATCCAAATAATGGATATATTGAAATTTTAGAAGAATAATTATTGAACATTAGATCATTTTTACAATAAAAAATATTTCTCGCTATGTCAGTGGGAATAGTGTTAAACTAAATTATACCACTTCAGTTATTTAAATTTTCACAAATGTAATTAAATTTGTTGTAATTTATATTATATTTATATTCTAATAATAGAAACCTGAATCTTTTCTAAAATGATTAGTGATGTAATTAAAATTAATCACAATGATTAAGATATGATTATACTTAATTAAGGACTAACCCATATTCCTAAGGGCCATAATTATTTAGAAGCTTATCCAAAAATTATTTTTAAAAAATATTTATATAATATCTATACTTGTATATAATTTTATTGTTCATTGGAATAATATTACGTGGATGTACCATATATATATTTTTATGTGTGGTAAAATGTATAAAAAGATCATTCCTTACTATTGGTATTTATAAAACATTCAAATTTTTAAAAAACACCATATTATTGGTTATAAATAACCTATTAGAAGATAAATCTTTTACATTATCATAATAATTTGTCAACAAATTTTATATATGATATAGTTACTTATACCAATAAAGAAACATAAACATAGTCAATATTTAATTAATAATTTACTACAATAAATTATACTATAAATATTAAAATTGAAGTGAATTTCTTGAATTATTTTCATTAATTATTTTTTTGTCTAATATATCATGTTACAAATCATTAAAATTCTATTATTTTAATGAAAATATTATATATATATTTTATATTTAAAATTATAAAAAATATAGTTGAAATAAAACTTATTGTTATATTAAAATAAATGTTATTTTATTAGATGATTTCAAATTAATGTAAATAATTTTTTCATCCAAGAGTTTCTAGAGAGCTAAAATATTAAATATTGTGTTTTAAAATGACGATTTTTCTATTATAGTTAATATATTTAGCCACACATTGTAAAATCATTGTTATCACAATACTATTTTAAGTAGAGTTTTGAGTGTCACATGCTAATTCTTTAAAAATTAATTTACAAATCACATGTGAAATTAATTTTAAAAATTATGTGTAATTTTTATAATATATTCGATCTATATTATACTATAAATATCAATATTTTTATACATAATGTTATAATTTCATATGATAGAAAACTATGTGTTTAACTAAATACCAAAAAAATAAACTTAGTGAATCATAAGGAATCGAATTATTTAAATTAATATTTTTTTTGTGTGTTTTAGATTTGTTTTGACCATAAATTTACATTAATCAAATATTTTATCATTTTAGAGGCACATTGTATAAGTTATACCCCATATTATTCCATACATTTTGGAATTTACACTTGTACCACTCCCACCCTACTATAAAAAGGATGGAAACCTTACCCTTCCTCACAACTCTCATTCAAAATTGTCTCATACAAACACTCCCTGAACAGTATCTAAAACTTTTTAAATTTTGAAATGAATCCTTCCTTTCGGAAGGAAGTAATCTTAGGAATCTATTTGGACCAAACCAAAAGGTATAACCAGATTAAGATGTAATGTCTTCCATCAAACTCTTTTTTTTAAAATTTTACATGTTCACTCCCTCAAATAAACTTATACCATTAATTTTATAATAAAAATTTTCCCCAATATACTATGAGACTTATTTTCTATGTTTTTAAATAAAATTACAAAAAAATCCACCATCTGGGTAACAAACATACTTTTTCTGTGTATGATGAACTATCACCTCAGTAATCTATGATAGGTTATTTTTTTATTACAGCTTATCATGATTGACATTATGATAGACACAATAATTATATATATTATGTATTATATTTATTATTAATTTAATCAAATTTAATTTTATTTCAACAAATTTTTTCATTCATTCCATTTTTTGTTAATACAATAATTTTATTTAAGGATTTGTGGGCAATAACCCCCACAAATTGATGTATTTCATTCATAAACTATAATTAATGCATTAATGATGGTTTTAATGATTTTTTAATTTATATATATGACATTATAATAATAATAAAATTCCTTTTTACACACATATTAATATATGTAATTTCATTTGTTTCTTCCAATATAACAATAAAAATAGAATCACTTATTATGTGTACGTATGGCATACCATCTCTATGAATGGTGTATTCCATTTCATACGTATAAATTCAAATTATTCATATACTAAATATATATTTAATATATATAATATTTATATCTTGGATTTCATTATGGAATCACGTATTAGTATAAGGACTGATTATATAAAAATTTAAGAAACATGTGAAGAATGAAGAAAATCTTACCCAATGAAAAACATTGACATAAATTAAATAATAACAGGGTTATATTGGGTGATAATAAAACAATATGTGGTATTATATGTAGAAATATTTTTTATTTAAATCATATTTAATAAACATATATATTTTATATATGTGGTTTGAACAATTACGACAGAAATTAAGTCAAAGGGTAAAGATATTTAATTTCACATTCAATTTGTTTGAGAAAAATTCTTTATTCAGCACCCATTCCCTTGACATGTTATGTCATGAATATTATTTTTGTCATATTATTTTATTCGTTTTTTAATTACACTTTCCTACACGGGGAGGATTTTTCAATGTTACTATGTATTAATAGTTTGTCGAAACAATCTCATTGCTTTTTAATATTGTTTATAATTATGCATCCCCTGTTGAAATATTATAATCAATCACTCATGAACATTAGTGAATTTTATTATACTCTAGTTATTCATGTAATATACATGTATTGGAACCATTTTTATACTCTTTCATATATCAAATTTTTATAATTGTGTTTCAATGTAATTCATAACTTACTTTTCTCTACAATTAAAAATCTATATTCTTTAATAGCAATTTTATTAATGGGATTAAAAATATTTTGACTAAATAATTATTTATTTTGAATGTTTTTAAATGAAATGGGTATAAATATTTTAAGTAATATTCATATTTTTTGAAATTATTTTCAATAAAATTGTTGTGAAAACATTTTTAGTATTTATTTATATGTTTTTAAACAACTTTAAATGAAATGGATTACAAAATTTTTTCAATAATTCATTATATTGAAAAAATTTCATTTATGAAAACTGGTTTTTAAAATTATATGAATCTTTTTTCTATGATTGGATAGAAAAAATAAATATTTTTTGAATATTTTTTTATGTTTTATAGTGAAAAGTAATTCAAAATTATTTTTCCATAATTCATTATTTGACTTCAATAAATATTTAATGAAAATGTTTTCAAAATGTGTTATGCTTTAAAATCATTTTTCAATGAATAAATGATATTTTCCTCATGAAATATTTTATAAAGATGTTTAAAAATTATTTTCCTTCTAAGACGTCATCTATTGATGTAACTAATTCATTTAGAAGAAATGATATAAGGTTTCTACTAATAATATTAATCTAAATGGGTTATGATTGAAGTTATGATACTTATGAAACCTATTTCTATTTCATAGATTATATGATTATGAAACACATATTATTTCAGGGGTTATATGTTTACGATATGTATATCCCAGTCACTAGTTATTATTTTGAAGATTTAAATTGGAATCTAGTATCTTGTTTCATGTTTTATTATATGATTACATGATTATGATGCACATTTCACATCATGGAATTAGATATGAATGATTATGATTTTTTTGACATGTATGTATGATTTAACTATGAAATGGGTTGTACATTTATTTTCATCTAATTCATTGGGTAATGATTAATATCCACTGAGATAGACTAAGATATCATTTGGAGAGATCCTTGACTTATAATATATCCATGGGAGTGAACCATTACTTTTGATATGGTATGGGGAGTGAACTCATGCAACAGATTTGGAAATGGTAATGAACCAAGACTACCAATATGGTATGGAAAGTAAACCAAATCTAATAATATGGTTTTTTACTTTATGCCTTTGATTCTATGGATATCATATCATATTCTGCTATGTTTTACAAAATTCCATGTCTTGTTCCAATATTATGTTTCCTTGTATTATAGTAATTAATTTCTTATGATTCATGTCTTATGAAATTCTATGATTTATTTCATTATTCATTTATATGATCATTGATATCAAGTGCATGATCTTCAATTTTCAAGATCATGTTCCCATAACCTTTTTCCCAGGATTATGCTTATATATCTTCCTTGTTTTTCTTACTCACTCACCATTTTTATTTTTCCCACACAATGATAGGAACACTTGTATTCTATTTGTTAACTCATTGAATGGTTATAATTAGGAATGACCCAGTGGGAGATAATGTTTCTCATTGATGTATCACTGTTTACGTTTCCTTTTTTCTGAAGTTACTAGGCTAGTATAGTCTTTTGTAGTTTGATTGTATAATTTCTCAAGTATTTTGAATATTTTATGTAAGGATAATGTATAATAAGTGAGGGTCAATATAGTAGAATAGTTTTTCATGGCCTGAAAATCATTATTTTATTTTGTCTGTTATACATGATCCATGTTGTGGATCAACTTGTTTGTTCTTGTAATCAAGCATTGGTGTGGGTTTTATTCATGTTATGAGGACTATGTCACATATTCAAAATGATCCTCTTGTTTTTAAATTTATGTGATGGGTTTTATGTTTTTCGTACACTATTTTGAATAAATGTACATTAGTTATTAAATTTAATTGATTATATAACTATAAATAAATGTAAGTAGATTAATATTGATATAATATGATAATATCATGTTATTATGACTTTTTTTAATCATGTTGTCGAGTGGTTTTTTCAAATCATTAAATTCGGTATATCTAATGTATTATTTAATTGGGAGTAATAGAAACTACAATAAACTTTTTTAGAAATAATTTTTAACAAAAAATATTATTCGATACTCAATTAAACTCTTAGTTATAGTAATCGACTCTAAAAATAATTTTTATTTATTAAAAAACAAATAAAAAGGCATGATCCCTAATGAGTTTTTTGATTATACAGAATCAATAATTTATCCATGTCATAAAAAATGAAATAATATTATTGGTGAAAATGTTCTAAAAAATATCCAATATGGACAATGACATATTCCAAGATAATGTAGAGAGAACCTACTACTGTAGAAATTTATATCCTCATCTAAATCTCCAATCCATAAAAAGATACTCATTCTAAATTAACAAAATACTATTTACTCAATGATTTATAATATAAATAATTTAAATACAAAGACCTAATTTCTCATATATGTTATGAGAAATAAATATCAATAGTGACTCATTAATTTATTCAAATATATGACATCATATACATGTCTATAAATAATGAAATAAAATGATATACTCAAAACACAAACATCAAGTCAATATATACTAACTAGGTCATCATGAAACCTGATTATATCTACATAATCCTTTTATTGAGAATGTATTCTTTGAAAACATTCCAAATAATACACACCATGTGATTATATGATAACATGTCCATGATGACATCTTATAATATATACCAATACATCAGTGGAGAAGAATTGTACTCATAATATAAACATCAATTCAAACATGAAAAATCAATGTTGAGTGTCATACCATCCCATGAACATTGACCAAAGATGATTTATAGGGTTCTGTATCATACCTCAACACATACCCAATGATATAAGGCGGGGTTTCTTACCAGGACTTGACTAATCCAATAGTAATGTCCGTATCCATACCAAACCTCATTCAAATAATACCATGTCTCGGCCGCTACCCTCTTCTTAGAGTAATACCTTACAACATAACATGAACACTAAATTCTAAAACAATATAAATTTTACCAAACACATTAATCTATGGTGAATTAAATTTATACTATCCCATAATTAACATCATTGTATTGAACCATCCGCTCTTATAAGGAGACTCACATACACAATATGAACATTACCTACAATCTCAATGTCGCCCATTAATGCCTTCATTATGAAGGAGAGGCCTACCAACACATTCTAATTCATGTTGTAGATATATTTTGAGATATTTTATATCATCACATCCCAAATAAAAACATAACACTCTTGTAAGGGTTGAACCAACACCTATTCACTCATGGAGAGGTAATACATCGATATCACGACCCCCACCTTCTCACTGATAGCAGGGTTCAATGTGTTATCCTGGCTCCTAGAATATCAGTCTAGTTATGGTATTTCAACATCATTCACAATTAAAGAAATTCAATACAGATATATTTCATCAAAACCTATATAATTTTGAATTATTCATGAATAATACACACTAAACATGCATGTTATAATAATCATGGTATTGCATTCCATTCCACAATATCACATGTGCATCAATAGGTAACTAGTAACTTGAGACCCAGCCATATATATTTAAGTACATATCATCATCAATATAGTGTCATAGAATAATATGCGCATGGATATATCATTCGAATATGAATAGATGCAAAACCTATCAGTATCTCTATTTCACCCACAATTATATCCAATATTATCTGTCAAACACGACATAGTCTTTCTATATTGATCCCAATCACACTCATCAACCCACAATGACATTTAAATAAATATTCAATATATGGCCATAACATAAAGGGGTAAATAAAATCATCCTTCCTATTTACATCATATAGTCTTGATAAATAGGAACCATCTCAATATAATTCACACCAGACTTTTTTTTTGTCCAAAATCTTATTCATCCCAACATTCCCCTGAACCATAAATAGGTCAAATCCCATGTCTCCTATAGAGATATCTTCGACACTTTATCTACATTAAACCCTCCATGTTACTCCTCCCCAAATATCTAAAGCCTATTCCCACTTATGTTACTGAATAAGGATGTAATAAATATTTAAGATGGTGTTCCTCATAGTGTGTGAGTCATATGACCTAATCAACCATGAATACTAAGATTATTTATCACGTGGCAACCCAACCCGCCCTAGGAATCTAAAATATTCTCTTAAAAATTGTTGGCTCAAAAAATAATTCCAACCCTCTCGTAACCTAAAATGGAAACTCTTCCAATTACATAGTCTCGGTGTGATCCCACTATACCCAAATATCATGAGATCATTGATTCCTTTTTATGAGGATGTATTTCATAAACATATATTACCCTTGTTTGTCTTGGTATTTATTCCTTTTCACTTGATCCCTTGGATTCACACATTTGTACAAAATCACATAAAAAAATAATGAAAATTTAAATTAAAGGGTCCAAAAATTTATTTCATGGTCTTAGAAGCCTTTCCCTTATAAACTAATCCTCATCCATTAAAATATACGACTCTTTCATAATTATATAAACAAAAGTGTTATAAAAAAATTCCAAACTCCAAAATTATTTTTCTTCATAATAAATAAATTAACATGAAATATATAGTAATTGTAATATCCTTATACATTAAAAAGAAATGTTTATGTTTGATATCATTCAAGCTACACAGGCCTGAGCTGAAATGACCAAAAAATTATTATTATGTTATTGTTATGACATAGATACATAATTTTTATGTTTAAATAAGGAAAAATAATTAATAAAATATTCAATTATTATAATCATTGTTAATTAATAAATTAATTATTTATAAATAAGCATTCAATTATTACTAAAGTTATTTTATTCTTTTTAATATTTGGTTATATAATAAATTTTATTTCTTTTTGTAAGAAAATAAATTATTTATAACAATTTATAGGATAAAATAACATTATTTATAAAATAATATTGTAAAAATATCTTAGGATGAGGTTTTTAATATATTCTCGAATGATTGATTTTTCAGTGAATAGTGAAATATATAAAATTATATTAAAACATATATTTCTGTTTGTTGTATTATTAAATGAGATATCATGTTTTTTTAATAATTAAAAAATTTAACTAGTTAATTTAGATTTAGGTTATTACATTTAAAAATAATTTTATACTGTAATTTATGATGAAACCATTTTATATTTAAAAAGGTCAACTTTTTGAAACACAATATTTTGTAGTGTTTTGTAGTTTTATTTTATAATAAATAATGAAATATTTGGGTTTTTAGTTTGGAATAGTGGATTCCAACTTTTTATCAGGTGGTTGAAATTTAGTAATTAACTCTTTTTTCTGTATGAATAGTAATGTTTGTAATTCTTGTTAATTTGATATAGGGAAAATTGGGTAACTAAAGATAATAATAAAATGATATGTATTATAAAATGCCATCAAAACATTTAGTAATTTTTTATATGAGTCCATTTTATCCATAGACATATGAGGTTCAGTTATATGACACATTTGGATATATGGAATAATTTTTGATCAATAGAGTATTTATTTCAAGAAATGTATAACAATCCACACTTTGGATTTCAATAACTATAATACTATAATATATGGTTATCCAAAAGATATGTTTGTAACATCCTTAAATTGGTACTTCATTATGTTTCCTCGAGCTGGTACACCATGTGACATCCAACATGCCTCCCCATTCTTCATATGTAGCTAAATAATATCATTGGTATAATATTCATGGGGACACTATACCATTTTAGTCAATATAACATGGAAATGATCAGAAAAAAATATCAAAAAATAACATATCCATTAATAAGAATAATATAATAACCAATACAAATGAATAGCACATGATAAAACAAAATTGAAAATTATATTCAATATAATTCCATTCATACATTGTTTCCTATATGTAGACATTAACAATTAAAATAACACCATATAATGACATAATGAAAGCCCCAAACTGGGTACCTACATCATCTATGGTTCTATCATCCCTATTTCATCCCAACTAAGACAAAAAAGCAAGGGGTTCCTTCCCATATCCTATCATAATATCATTAAAAGTATTACATTACCAATCATAAATCTCGAGTTTGGTGTGAGTAAAACTCAGTTGGACACCATAGATGACATCTAAAAAAACATCCAGCCTAAAATAGTGCATCCAGTTTTATAATCAATAATGTATAAAAAACTTGTATAGAGTAATAATATTTCATTATACTTTAATTAAAAAATAATTCCATAGGTTCATTATTATATCCAAACCATCAATACCTTCTTCCCAATTATATAAAGATTTAACCGTATATCACATGCTTAATCACATATAAATATTACATTGGAATCAATTTTCTATTTAATTTCAAATTCACATCACATCTACATGGGAACATTGTATATAACAAAATTATTGGTCATAAAATATCACTTCTAGCACCCCATATTTTTTTGAATCATCTTTCCTGGTCCCACACCTCATTGTATTCACATGTTTATTTATTACGCATAATTTAGTGTCCAGGATTTATAGTTTTCAAATATGGAATTTTGAAGCATCAATTAATCTCCAAAATAAGTTGTTATCAAATAAGGTGTTTCGATGTAATAATCCATCTCCCGGTCATAGAGTTAACTCATATAACACAATATCACCTATACCATATATTTCAAATACACTAAGGTTATGTATCATTAAACAACATATAACAAAATATAATCAAGATTGTTCCATTTCACGCATCAATTAATTAATCATTCTTCAAATTAATCATATAGAATAATATAAAAAAATAACTATTAAACCATTTATCATCATTTAGTCATATAATCCATTATCACTTCATGGTTATTCTAAATATCCCTTCATTCTCAACACCAATAAATTCATAACGACATTAATCCACAACATTCATAATCCCATTAATAATTAATTTAATTAATTAATTAAATTGATGGTTCAATTTCAAATTTTGGAAATTGAATTTCCATAATTAAATATACTCAAATATAATACATAACTATGGGAATTGAAATTTATACCACCATAATCATGATCGTTGATGAGAATTTTCGGAGAAAAAAATCACCAAATTTATGTGGGTTGATCAATTTCACATAAACAATGACATCAAGAACCATAACCTATATGAATATCAAATTAATTCTGATCTATGAAATCCTAAATCTAAACCCACCTCTAATAGATTATAAAATATTCCCATTTTTCTAGAATGTGAGATGGGTTGTGGAAGAAACCACAATGGAAGATATTAAATTATAATAGTAGTAATGACCATTTTAATAGATCATCGATTAAAAAATAATAGATTCTGATAGACTAATGAATCTATATAATATCTCCCAAAAATTAAGGAAAAACATTAGATGCAATTTTGGTCATGTTGGTGTTAATACTGTGGTATTTTTTTATTTTTAAAATAACATTTCATAGAAAATAATCTTAATGCATGTATTCCTAACTATTGGTGCACAGTTTTTTTAAACCATGTTCTTTAACCATTCCATTCTTCGTAGGTGTGTTCCATTTCTACTAAGAGGTAAAGCATGTTAAAAACCATTTTTGAACAATGAAACTCGACAATATATGGGATTTCTGGTTTTCTGGGGTTTGGCGCATGGTTTGGATTAACCACAGGACAACTAGGGAATGCTCACTCTTATTCCAAAATACACATGTTTCTCCTGAATAATTCCAATAGTAAAACATAAACAATTTACCATAAAAAGTTAAAAAATGCATAAAAACAAGATCAGTATATCTCTATAGAGTTAGGGATATTAAAATATCGCCAACTAATAATATCCCATACTCATGTTGAAATCCCTTGTAACTATAATATTTTTATTTAAAATGATCGGTCTACTGAAACTGAATATCTACACATCTCTCACATGTTTCCTCAGGAACAAGGGAATGTTTACACAAGGAACACATTGATGAACAAAACGTTCACTAGAAATATTTGTCACAATGATCAATAAAACAAATGAAATTATCTTCATGTGATACAATTTTCGCAAGATCAACATCATCCAAATCGATCACATGAAAATGGTAGGGTTGATCGCACTAAAATTTTGACACATGAACCCATTTTGTATATAACTATTCTTCAATGGAAGAGAAAATCAGTATTCCACCAGGACAATTCTCTCTAAAACCCTAGATGGTCCAAAAAACCTATGATCTAACATTCTCTTCCTTCATATACGATGGCAATACTCTATTTAATGCACATGAAAGATCCTATAATCACCCACTATAATCTCAATAGGTCATCCAAATATTTCATCATATGACCCTTTCCTACACTAAGCATTATCCATATATTTCTGTATTATTTGATCATCTCTAACTTCCCCTAAACGATTCCAAGTCCATACAACTCTTAATAGACAACCATAATCTAACATATAAGTTATATGCATGGTATTCCAAATACAAACTCATATTTTTCTGTCCGAATCATTTACTAACAAAATATTAATATGAAATACCAATGAGGTCTAAGTTCTTCTCACAAGTCCAGCAAGGTCTATGATACAATCTTGTTGCATGTCCTCTAAATCTATTATAGTGAATTCCAACATCCCATCTTATTGTTTGTGGGAATAGAACTCATTAATACCTACAAACGAAGGGAGTTCTAAAAAAATTCATAGGTTCAAAGTGAAACATGAGTCATGGACAAAAACTATACTACATGACACCATATGCATATAGAATACATATCGAATAAACAAGTCTCCAACTCATCCATTTATAAAGACTCCCATATAAGAATAAAATGAGATACTTATGATTGTTTTTACAATCCACCAATATAACATCATTCTGTCAAGACATATTCAGGTTACCCCCAATGATTTCGATGATAACATCATCCCACTTCAACTCTGCAACGGAAAGCTTCTGTAGATATCAACCAAGTGATTTTTTCGTGACCTTATCAAGTTGATATGTATAACAACATGTCATGAACACATAATTATCTTTTTTCATTCCCAACCAAAAATAATATATTCATTGTCTCCGAATAATTTTTGCCTAACCAAGATACACCGCCCACTTAGAGGAATGAAATTAGTGGATAATATCTTCCCACAGACAAGTTGGAAAAACTACAAGACTCCATATGTCGATGATCACATCCACATCATTCATCCATTATAAAGGTTTCTTCACACATTCACAGATTTTCCTCAATGAAAAAAATTGGTATCCTAATACCGTCACTCTATAATAAAGCTCAAATGTTTGGTTTCATTTCATGTTGATTGAAATGTTTCCTTTACCTGGGTCTCCCTAACAACAAGATGCATATCATCTAGTAATTTAATTATATTCCACAGAAACCTATACTGCTATGATATATTAGATTATTTTTTTATTGAATCATCTATAACACACTTTCCCTTTGCCTGAATATATTCTAGATCATTATAAAATTACTGTGTATACTCAATACATATCTGATTTTGGAGAATAAAATCAAAACGAAACAAGATATTACATAAAATATTATGGTCAATATACATAATAAACATATCAACTAATAATTAATGATATACACACTTCAAGGAACCAATCAATACAGATAAATTAAGGTCATGTATAGGGAAATTTCATTCTCGTGGACTCAAATTCGGTGACCCATTCACTATAACTCGATTCCACTACATAAAATCATCCCCAATCCAAATACCACAAGTCTAAAAAATTTCTATATGCTCCTAACCAAGAATGGGTGTTGTACATATCTGTTTAATTTTCAAAAGTTTCATCAAATCATTGAAAGAATTCACATATTCCACAGAAAATTCATAATTTATCCCCAACATTGAGAATATGAATGTGGTGTTACAATGTGGGGATTTTCCTAGATGATCCTACGATAAATAGTTTTTAACACCTTGAATCTATGGGTATAAAAAACATTATTATGATACTCCCAATAAAAATATTTGTGCACCTTCTCCTGGTCCACCGACACACCTTCTTATGAGATTATATGACCTTATTAATGTACCTAGTCAATTTATAATTGTCACATAGATATATTAGAGTATAAGAAATTCCTTTTTAGTGTATGTTGAAACATTTTAAGATGTTTTCCATTATAATCCTGTTTCTTAGTGTACAAAAACATTTCATCCACAAAATACACACAATATAATACATGAACGGGTGGAAGATATATCACATCATTGAAATTAACACTTTTGGTGCATTCATCAATAGGAATGAAACCGCCATAATCCAAAAAATTTAATACGTACTTGTGAAATTATTCACTAGAATAAAAAATGTTTGAACTCTAACTTCATGATACCATGATCAAAATTTAATATTTTATAAGATATAATCTTCCATAATATGGTCAAATAGATTGATGATATGTGAAATAAGTTATTGGTTCTTTACTATCATCTTCTTTAACATACAATTATGAGTATAAAAGAACAATTTCCTATAATCCTACATGGTATAAAAACTGGTTATCCCAATTACAAAAACATGGAATTTTAAACCCATTTAACATCCAATATTCCATTTGAGTTTTAATAATCATAATATCTATTGGTTCCATCCAATATGGTAGAATAAAAATTTATTGAGCTCCAACAATGATCTAATTTGAAATGTAAAAATACATCTTAGGTGGAACCCCTAATAAGTCCCAAATAAAAATGTTAGCGAACTTGTCCAATGCGTGTATAAATACATCAAGCATCACAACCCCATCACTAATAAATAGATGTACCTCATAGGTAGTGATATTTCATAGTTCCTAATGAAATGTCTCTAATAGTAATCTTAGATACACACTCTCTTTGATTTACATAACTATCTGCCATATGGGATGTAAAAGTCACACTTTTATAGTAATAATACATGTGGGGTTAGTGTGTTACTAACTATTAAATTCCCAAAATCTAGTCCAAAGATGAAATATCATGATGTCTGAGATCTCATAGGAAATGATACAACACAACCTCAAGAGAACTCCCATTACATAATTTGATGTCTCTCGACTATACTCTGAGCAGTGTGTCCATTGTCAAATACCCATTCACACACTCCACATACGATGTCATCACATTCAAAAGATGTGTAGTTATAATAAAATGAGGGGATTTAGTATCATATAAATAACTAGAATCTGTAGATTATACAATATTAGTAACTCTAACTATCTATAGTGTATCCTCACCATCCAAATGTGTAGGTAGAACTACATGCAACTGTATTTCCCCTCTATATGATTCTATCATTTGTGTCTCCTGATATGAATAACTGTAGTGATATGATATCTCTTTATTATAAGTGACATGTTAACTACACGGACCACTGTATCAAGTAGAAATCCAATTTCCAAATGGATATGGCGTTGATGTCCCCCATAAATCAAAATAGTTCTACCAAGATCTTCCATAATTACGCATTTTTAATGGGTACCAAAAGAACCATTGTAGATGTCCAATCCTACCATATGTTTGGGACACTATAGGTGGTTTGGGGGCACCATCTATGAATGTGACCCGACCTACTATAGTAGTGGTGGACCACATGAGTATTATATTGAGCGACTAATCCTTCCACCTATCCTATTTACCTTATGTCAACATAGATGAAAATTTCAATGTTAATATTATATCCTCTATCACTACATCTAAAAAATTGTCTCTACTAAAAGATATTTACCTTGTTTAGAATTTAAAATTTAATCAAATTTTGAATAAATTTTATTATAGTATCCACATCCACATCTAGAAATTTATCAAAAGACATCAAATATATAAATCATTTTTATCGTCTATCACATACATTCTCTCCATGGTAAACCATAGAAACTCAGATTCCCTCTCCTTCTTAAGTGACATATAGTAAAAGTGACTCAAAAACATCTCTTCAAATCCCTTGCAAAGCATATCCTCTATCTATCCATCCTATGTCTATATTTCTGACCAATTATTTCCCTGAAAACATAACATATAAACAACTTATTTTCATCTCTCCTAAATAGTAGTCTATATGTGCTTAAGAAATTTAAATATGTACAAAATCAAGAACTTCGCAACCTTAGGATCATCCTCTCCAATGAAGGTAGAAGCGTGATGAAACAGTAACTACCATGTCAAGAGAGACGCACACTTCACATCATTCTCTAGGTATATTTACATAAACTATATAATGGAGGAAAGATTACAACAAAACTATTATATGTATTCCACACAGTGAACTATTAGATCCTTAGGTTCCAATATTGGAGGATATATTCTAGCATTTATTTCCTATTGTATTATCAACAATAATCATCCTGGAGGAATATTTCTACAACACCAAACTAACATTATAGGACACACAACACAAAATTTATACATTATAAATAAATTTATTTACATAAATGCATAAACAATCATCCCCAATTTTCGACTAGATGGTCCAAACTGAGGAACATTGCATTACCCTCAACCATACCTTTTCAATGTAATGATTCATATTTGTTAAAACACATTCACAACCCATGTTTTATTTATTAGATACCCTTTTATCCATTAACAATATCTTTTTTTTCATAATTTCAATTTATTATTTCTTCATTTAGATATAACATGATAAAAAATATTTTCATTATGAAATTAACCCAATGTCGTTCTATTCCATGCATGCCTAAAATGATGCATGTCACAAAAATATCCTGATTGTATAGAATTATGTATTTTTTCTCATCTTCCATTCCATACTGGTTCATGAAATAAATCATATTGAAATCATAACACCACTCAATAAGTGTGTAAATCATGGATAAATAACATACAACTACAACAAAAAACATCAATAACAATGATCCCACCATGGGAACATGGTTTTACCCACCTAAATGGATTTGAAAATACATATACGAGCACTTAACCACAGATTAGATCATCTAAATATATTTTCATCTATTTGGAAATAGTATGAAAATAGGGAGAAATGATAACACCCTTTGAAGCTAGTTTGTAATGTCTAGGCCTAAGTTGCATATTTAGGTTCCCCAATATTGTTCACTACTGGCCTCAAATCATGACTAATTATATATTAGCGGATTCTTCCTACCACTAAGATTCATATATATATATATATATATCATTTTGAGAATATCCCATCTTTATCAATGTATAACATGTGTAAAATTGAAAAAAGAAAACCAAATAACATAACCAATAAATGAAATAATAACAATCATTGTCAAATGATAATGAAAAATATAAATCTATACCGAAAATAATGCTTTTAAATATTCAATGTCATTTATGAGATAATTTTCATTTTGAGAATTTCTAAATCGTGACACACTAACAACTCCCATGTAGGTTCCAGAATCATGTCTTTTACCCTCATCCAATCTCTATCCAAAGTAAGACATCTTTCTTAGTGATCCTATCTTCATCCTATCATGTAAAAAATAATTCTATTCTAGTTCCAAATATATTTCACATGTAGGGTGTGAGTACGACCCAATTGGACATCAAAAAAAAAACATCTAAATTAATATTTTTTCTATAACATTGTATGTTGTAATAGAGTGAATAAATAAAATGAAACATGTAATTTTTTTAAAATTCATTATTCTTTAATTATGAAAATAAATCATGAGGTTCATGATGACTCTTAAACCATTAATATGTTCTTCGTCCCAGGTCAGGTATGGAATCAAAATTCATTATAACATGGGATTCCATTATACATTTAATTTCAAATTCAAATAATGGGTACATGTAACCACAATCCAATGCAATTATTTTCGGACTATGACATCATTTCGAGAACACTATTGGATTTTGAAGGATCAATCACTGTCCCAAACCTCATTTTTTTTATATTGTATGTGGAAGCATCAGTCCAAGACCCATACATGTTGTTATCACATATTTACTACGGTGGAAACATTCCAAATACCACACACATAGTTATAACATATGTATTTTAAAGAAGATGTTATAGTCTGACACATGTACTATGCACATATATCATAAAATAAAATAGATATCACATTTCAAATAAATATAGTTTAAGATTCATTAACCTTTTTATTAGACATTCTCATAAATTTTAATCACATCAATTATCTATTCAACCATGAATCTTCATGTCAATCACATGGAATGATAATAAAATTTCCCCTTTAAACCACTTATAAACATTTACTCACATAATCTATTAATCCTATAAGGTTACTCTAGAAAACCCTTAATTATATTCATCAATCAGTTCAAAACACATTATTCATCTATCTTCACAACTCTATTAATTATTTATCCCATAAAATAATTCCATTCTTGAATCAATTTCCAAATATAGAAATTTAAATTCTATAATCTCATAGAAAATATTATAATTCAACAATATGGGAAATTATAATAAGACTACCTAACTGATGATTATTGGTAAGAGTTAATAAAGCAATAAATCACCAAATTGAAGAGGAATAATCAATATAAAAATGTATAGTGAGATATAGAACAAAAAACTACATCAAGATCACAAGGATAAAGATATATTCAAACATATATCTAATCCCACAGCTAATGAAGGATAAAACATTCCACTTTACCTAGAAATATAGATGGAATAGAGAGAGAAACCACAGGTGAATTGATTACATAGAAAAATATTTATACATAATTAAAAATAATCATATATTCATCATGAAATGAGTTTTAAATGAAATGAACTTTCTCCAGGGGATCCAAGAAAATTAAGGAAAAACAGTAGTCCTGATTCATGTAGAATTAGGGATGAATGGTTTCGACTAAGAGGGTGAACTGTTTTAAAAATCCTCCACAAATAGTGTATCTCCCCTTTCTCTAGGATTTCACGATCAGAGTGGTGTATTCAAATTGTTTTAAAGAAATATGCACCAAACATATACTATCCACCATTCTTCCAAAATTACCATGTTTCGTCCAAAACATCCCTAATCTAAATACCAAACATGTTATGTTCAATACAACGGTAAAATATTATCTAAATTGAACATGAGACAAATCTAGAAAGGATGGGATCGTTGAATTCTTATTAAAAATAATATTTTGAAATCTAAAATATTTATCTTCATCATTTTATGTTTTTAATTTTTTTTATAACAGTGTCTTTAAATTATTTCAAAACAATGATGAAGTAAATATTAAATTTATATAAAAATAAATTAAATAATATTAAAAATATAGAATGAAATATAATTGGAGATAAATAATGTCCTTAATGATTTTTATAGTTTCCCATGATAGTATAGGGATATAAAAATTTAAAATTATTTAATTATTTTTGACATATTTCTATAAGTATTCAATGTAATTAATAGTTAAAAATAAATTTTATTGATATATTTTAATAAATAAAACGTTATTGAATGATATAAAATTCATAGAAAATATCACATTTATACATGACAGTATGGTACGATAATTAATATCAAAAATAATTTATTGACTTTTTTCCATTTACATTAACAACTTTTACCCTAATATAATAAATAATGTTTTTTCATGGTATGTATTAATAGGATTACTATGGGGTTAAAACCATATTATATGTTTAAAAATAGTATAAAGACGTGCCAAAATAACACTTCTATGGTAGATATAAGACATATACTAAAACTATATTATAAAAAATTATTTTTTAACAACCAATAATTCAATCTTAATGTATATAAATTGAATATTTTGAATAAAAACAAGATTTTAGTTCCAATCTCTTAAAAATGAAAACTCTTCTTATGAATAATTCCAAAATTAAAATCCATTTTTAATAGATCTATACCTACCTAAATACCTTCCCATAACCAATAAACTTAGTATAAAAAATATTTTTAAGGTATACCCTCATCCCTAGAGTTCATGAGATGACATATGAATCAGTAAGCCTTATATTAGTTATCAATTTTAATAATGATAGTATGTTTTTTTTCTTCTTGAAACTGTTTAAAATGTTATTCCAGCATGAAAAAATAAAAAAAATAAACCCTCTATATGCTGATATTTATGATGATAATTTAATACATTACATCAATATACACTTCAAAGAAATGAGAAACCAAACTGTCATTCATTTTTACAATAGACTACCACCTCATTAAAATATTTATTTAATTTTCCATCACAGTATCTCAAGCATGGTTGTACTGATTGAATTAATTTTTAAACATGATATTCATGTAAAATTTATCATTCTAAAAACAATAATCATTTACCATATTACAATTAAATACACTAAAAAATGTTTAATTAATTGTTATAACATAATAATATGTGATATAAAATGAATCATAATCATTTAAATGGGTTATATATAAATATAATAATTGTCCTATTTTTATTATTCAATAATTCAAATAACATAAGTTACAATTCGAACTCATGGTAATGGATTTTCATTTCAAATTTTTTTCTATGGGCCACATTACTTATAGACTAGATGTTTCTTTTAGGTGGTGTATATAATATCGATGAATTATAATTAGTTTTATTATAATTATAATTATTGATTTATTTATTAATCAATAGTTATTTCATTAATGGGTATTTTGATTCAAAAGTTTCCCATGTGATATGGGTCGTATTCCACCATCTCATCACTATTAGAAATTGGTTAAATTTCAGTATACTTTTGCATAATTATTAGAAAATAATCTATTCTTATATCTTTTATAAGTCATATGAATCAAAATTTTCCCATGTGATTAGGGTTTTATTCCATATGCGGTATTTTTTAAATTTTATAAATGAAGGTTATATAAATTATAATGTACGATGTAATTGACATCCATAATTACAAGACATTCTTCTGATGCTTCTAATATAAGTATACATCATTATTTTCAATGAAATGGATTTCATATCTACTCATTTATAAAGAAAGTGATTTCAAAGTTTAATTGTTATTTTCTAAAATAATTGTTACATGTGATCTTTAAAAAAATTATTCATGTAACAATATATCAGTTTATTTTACAAAATATATAATTATGATATGATCAATGTATACCATATTTATTATTTCCTTCAATTGTTTATGATTATGTTGAGAATAATAAATGATTGTGATACATATTAATTTTCATGGGGTTTGATATAGTGAATGTGTTATGATACTATAGGACACATATGTATGGTTATCATTATATATTGGGTGGAAACTACATATCCCTCTAATCCATTTGATAATATGTTTTATATGAATATATCTTTTTTGAAAATAATGTTATGTGATTGATCCAGTATGTGAAACAAATGTTGATGCATGATATGATTGTTTTACTAGTTAGTATTTCATTATGAAATGGTTTCTATAATAAAGATGATTCCAAACAATGACAATTATTAAATGAACATAGGTAATATGATTTAATTATAATGATTTATTATTCTAATGATTCATTTATTTTTAAATGATAATAAATATTGATATAAGACATTTTTATGGACATAGTAATTTTGGGAGTGAATTTTTTATTCAATGGACATGATATTATAAAATTATCATTATATTTTTATTTTATCTTATCATAATTTTATAAAATTTATACATACCCTTATTGAGCATCTAATAGCACTCATTCTTATGGTTTCAATTCTATAGGTCATAAATAAGGATACTAATTGATTTTTCTTTTGAATGGTTTCATATGTGAATAATTTTTTTAGGAGATGTTCAGTAATTTACATGGAATATTAATAGATGGGTATAATGGGATCTGATGTTTATATTTATGAACAATCAATTTATGAATAATAGTTGTTAATAGTTTGTAAAAATTATAGAAAACATTAAAAATATATTTAATTGGTTATGTAAGTGATCCATTATTTCCATTTCATGTTTTATGTTTTGTATGGGATCAATGGGACCCAATTTAACATTCTTAAATCCATAAATTAATGTTTATGGTTTAGTATGGTAATTGGTAGATCTGGGGTCCTGATATTATGGTTATTATTATAGATGGTTTTAGGTAACATTTGAGATAATTATTTATTAATGAATAGTTATTTTAACTTTTTAGGATACCATAATTTCAATATATGTTTAATGATTATGATAATTTGAGAGTCTTAGACACCCCATTTGATGTTCCTTGTGATTAAATTTTAAGTAGGATGATAATATTTTGAGACACATATATGTAACACATTGGACTAAACAGAATTAAAATACATGGAATAATGTATTTACATATTGTTTAAATAATCAATAATATTTTCTATTGAGGCTTGTATGGATTATTATATATTAGGGATGGAAAATTAAATGTGTGATATTACATTTAAATATAGAACATCTATTTATTGATGAATATTTAAAGGTTGTTATAGGAAATATTTATCACATTTATTGGAATGATATGATTATTCTATTAATATAGTTTTAGAAATAAATACAAACCACATGTCAGAAATTAATCTATCGCATAAAGCAAGGAAGTGAGGCAAACTAAAAGACAAAAGGTGGAAAGGGTGAATCACCACAACTAGCCTACATGATGCCTTTTTTATAATGAATTTGATATTATTTATTTAAAATATCTACCAAGTAAATTTCAGATTAATTTTTCTAACTTATTCTTTATCTTCTATATTACCATTAGAATTGAAATTGACTTGGAGTTTAGAGATTTATGTTTTTTCTGAAGATGTATACTATTTGGGGAACCTCATATGATTAAGATAAATTGAATAATATGGACATTTATTTGAGTAATAATGTTGATATTTTCTTTTAGTGACTTATATTATTTTATTGCTGATTTATGGTGATTTGGGTTTTTTTGGAAATTGTTTGAATAACATGGAGAATATATGTTTATAGAATGTATATTTTGGGAGATACATTAACAAATTTCATAGATGATGGTGTGATAAAATACTTTATAATTTAGGAATAAATATTATTTTGGTTTTTTTTTTCAGATTTTAGGGATAGAAATTCATTGATATGTTTATATTAGATATTGGGTATTACTGTCAAATATAAAAGATTAATTTAGTATTCATTATTTTAAAAGAACTATTTTTTCCAATCGACTTATCATATGCTCACCATATTGGTACATGTTTATGACTAAAGATATAATGAATAAATTTTTCTTCTTTTATGTATTATGAGACCCATTTGAATTTGATTTCTGTGATTTAGCAATAAAAACATCTTAAATACATATCATTTGATGAAATAGAATATAATATGGTGGAAAGTGATTAATACCTGAATAGATACATGTTATCTATGTATATTTACTTATTTTTTATATAAGGAAAAAACATTCTTTTCTAACTCTAGGAAAAGTATATTTATAAAAAAATGATTTCATATAACCACATTTCTAGTTAATTGATGGCATTTTCGACATATATAGTGAAAACATTATAAATTTAAAATTACTAAAGATCATTAAAAATATTGTGATAAATAATATCTTTACAATACAGTTCTTATATATACCTATCATCACATCCCTCTATGGTTTTTATATTCACAAACCTGGATTGTGTTATCCCTGAAGACCTTCATATATCAATTTCTCTCTTTTCAAGAGATTGTTTTATAAACCCTTTTTATGATGAATGTTTCTCTATTTTAATTTTTAAATATCAAACCTTGGATTTCATAGAACAATATATATGTTTTAGGAATAAATTTAACAGTGGGGAATGTAATATTGTGGTAATTTAAAAGGAAATAGTATGTTTCATAGCATACAAGGAAAGAAACACCATTTTTAAAAACAATACAATATTAATATGTGAACATTTTATTACAAGCTATTAAATTGGAGGATATGAATAGAAATAACTGATTAATGAAATATATAATTGATCAAATCATTCCCAATACATTGATTAATTCTTTGTAAATAACAATTTTTTTTATTAATTTCATTCTATTATTCATAAATACATTTCCATGAAAAATTATTATTTTGTATTATGTGGTAAAATAATTAATTTGTTAAAATGTATTTGATAAAATTTACTTCATTTTTTAAATTAGTAACACAATATTATCTTTTGATGAATGTTGAAAATTTTTGGATGTGATTGATTATTCAATTAGTATTGGAAAATATTGATTCTTATTAAAAATTTTATTTTATTTAAAATGGTTTATGAACAAAAATTATATATAATGTGAGTTATAATTATCCATTACTTCCTTTTGTGTTAAATTTTGGGTTTTCAAATTATATTTATATTTTATGTTAGTTTCAAAGCATTTTATATTTCTAAAGGAAATTGTTCTGAAAAAATGTTTTCCATTAAAAAAATTCATTTTAATTATAAATTTAATTCTGAAATATATATTATTTGAATATTGAGAAATTATTTTTAGATTTGGAATCCAATTATTTTAAATTATTAAATTTATCTATATTATTTTTGTTAAATATGTATTTTAAAAATAATCTTTTTTGATACTATGGTAAAGGGTAAATTAATTAATTATTGGTAAAAATAAATTTATATGGATTATCAAATGACAAATTACAAGAACTAAATTTATTATATGGTTCCATTTTATCCATATTTCTCCATTATTAATATATATTGTATATTTGGGTCATTCAGATCAGATTATGAACTTTATACTATTTTATTTCAAACTAATTCAAAAATTTCACATTCTAGTTTTTATAACAATAATATTGTAAAATGTTTTTGTCCCAATGTAAAATTTGAACGTAAATATAATTTTAAAATATAATATATGTATCTAAATAATTATAAAATATTATTTTATAGTGAAAAAATAATAATATAAAATACATGAACAATGCTAATGCTTAATTTTTTTACAAAATATGAAAAATAAAATTAAATATATTATAATGATTAGAAGCTATAAAAATTTAGATAAAAACATAATAATGTAGTTTTATAGTTGAACGTGAAATTTTAGGGATATATTAAAATATTTTGTTCCATATATATGTGTTAATTTTATATTATTAATGTTAATGTAATTAATGAAATCTCCATTTATAATAAGTAGTCTATGATTTTATTCTTCCTAAACAAGTTTACGAGCCTATTTCATTAAAAATATATTCGATTATAAATGAACTTTTAAAATAGTTTTCAAAATGGAAGGGTTATATTCATCAGGGGTTATAATTACTGATATTTCAATATCATTTTTCAGGTGATATGAATTTGTATGATATATCTTAATCTTTACAGAGGTTATGATCCAATGATACCATTATTATTATTTCTCTGGATGGTTTATATTTATGATGAAAAAATGAAATGATTATGAAGCCCATTCCATTTAACGATTTATCATTTGATGAATGTTTTATTATCAATTTCTAAACGAATATATGTTTTTTATTATATGATTGGTGGGACCTATATCTACCTATAATTCATTAATTAAAGACTTATATCCAAATAAAGATAATTTGGAATCACGTGTATAATACATACCCATCATAGGAAATAGGTCTTGATTCATCGTATGATAGTTTTGTAAGTAATTCTAAACTTAAAAAATAGATTATATAATTTTGAGAGTGTCATACACAAAATATTTTGACATGATCAAAGGTCTCATGATTGAATTACAATGAATTCATAATATTATGATTTATGTATTTTTAAATGAATACATTTTATGTCATAACTCATGTTTATGATATATTTCCAATTAGAAGTATAAGTTTTATTTTATGTTCATGATTTTATTCCCTTGTGGTTATATTGTAATTTAATTTGATCATAAATTGATATGAACTATTAATTCCCTTACTGAGCATCTGATCCCACCATTTCTAATGTTTCTTTTTCCCAATTCATGAGGAATGTTTATAAATGATATTTGTTTAGAAATGTATCATATGTGATGAATATAATGAGATATATTGATTACTAAACATGTAATTTTAAATTTTTTGTATAGTGGGAGATGATTATTATCTTTTTAAAATAAGTTTTTTATGAAGACATTTTTTTATGCAAAAATCCAAATTATCTAAATCTCTATTCATAAATGGTTAATAGTTAGGTAAGTGATATAACATTAAATTTTAATATTTAAAATTTTGATTGTGTATAGATGGGTAGACTTTATCAATATTCATTCTATAAATGTGATTTTTATGTTTCTCTAACTAGATTCGGGAGAGTGGGTCTCATGATGTTACCATAACAATGGATAATAAATAATAAGGACACATTATATCAATGAAAAGTCCATAAACCTAGTTATTTCATCATTCTATGACATTTTATCGCCATGTTATGAAATATCAATATAATTGGAGATGATTTCCACTTCCCTCTAATGTAATTGTCTATAAAATATATAGAATATCATTCAAAATATAAAATTAAAATGGCAGATGAAAAAAAAATTAAGGAAGAATTTAATACATTAGAAACTAAATTCAACCATATTTTAACACCTAAAATTGAATATTTAAGAGAGAAATAAAGTGGAGAATCCATCCCAAAATGAAAATTTTTATGCCACAGATTCCCCCTAAATCATGACAGGACAACCTAAAAACATATTGGTCTATAGCATGATATAAAAAAATTAAAGAATGTGATCATTAGAAAATTATTTCCCAACCTAATTCTATTCCCTGAAATACCATAACATGATAGATTATATCACCACCTTGCGTCCTCCCTCCAGGATGTGACCCTTCCCTCATATGTACACCTCCATTATATGTTCCCTATAGTAATGTTCTGAATCCATTCCATTATGATGAATCAAATATCACATATATAGGCCCTAAAGGCATGAGAAACTCATTCATAATATATAATATCACTACAAACCTCATCATAGGATGACCCTATGGGTCATTATGTTTCCAATTTTTTTATATAAATTTAAATAAGGAAAATGCTATGAGAAATGAATTTATTAAGGTCCCCTTGGGATATCTATACCACTATACCACAAGTCCTAAATACATTATAGGTCAGTACGGGCCAACATAAATCATTTTATAATCACATGAATTCAATTGAGGAATATGTCATCAACATGTAAAAAAATATTAATTGAAAATAATCCAAAATTTTAAAATCCCATTTAAATAAAGAATAAGGCATATTTCATATTTATTAATATTTTTTAATAAAATATTACTTTTACATTAAAGGGGTTGTTATTTTTGATAGCATACCTGATACGCAACAACGAGTTTCTTTGAAATCTAACGTTGAACACTAATAATATAATATAATTATTATAAATAGTAGTTAACTCATAGATGTTTTATTGGTGGGAATGAACTAAACTAAATACAATATAATTGTTAAATTTACTTACATTTATCCAATAAAAATTTAGAGGCTTAAACTGTGAATTAATCTAATTCGAAGAATAATTTACATTAAAAGGGAGACTTACAACCTTTTAATGGAGAACCCACATTAAATATATTTTTAGTCAATATAATAAATTATATATGACCAAATGAAATCCTTATTTAGAATGGGGACATCAAAATTTACTTTCTGTATATTTCTGGAATTTTTCTGATAATGTTCATTCTTCAATGAATAGTAAAAAATAAAGTATTTTAATTCAAAGCTATGTTTTAATATAATTTATTTATATAGTTACATTATCTTATTAATTGGTTTTAAGGAGTAATTAGAATATATTTTTATCATTTAATTTAATTTTGGTCATTGGAATTAATTTCACTTTGAAATTTTACACAGACAAATGTCAATCTTTTGATAGTTATTGTTTTTTATAAACACGCTATTAGTTTTAACAATGTGAATTAATTCTAAATTATTTATTTTTACTTCAATGTTTAGATATGTGAAAATAAATATATAATTTTTGAATTCGTAATATCAATTATATCTAATGCTGAATGTTTGTTATTTTTCTAAAAAACATCAATTTTTTTATGATTAGTGAAACCACTTAGTAGTAGTTCAAAAAACTGACTTTTTCATTTAAATGAAATTTTACTACTTCTATGGATTGAATTTATAAAATTATACATACATGGTTGTTATTATTTAGTAAAATTTGGATCAATATATTGAAAATAATTTTTGGTGAATACTGAATTTTGACTTTTATTTAACATGGTCAAAGGTAAATAGGTTAATTAAAGGTAAAAATAATATTATAATAATTTGAAATTATCTTCAAGCTTGTCCAAAACTTATTTGATGACTCATTTACGGCAATGGTAATATTTGGGTCGATTTTCGGACCCCTATTGATCCACATGGAATTGATAATGACAATTTAGATTTATTAATTTAAATTAAAGGCAAAAATGGCATAAACAAAAATCTTTTAGTAAATTAATATTTATATTGTATTATATAATAAATAATTTTGATTATAATTATTCATTTTAAATATAAGATTATTTAATACTTCATGGTATTTTTTTATAATTTTTAGACATCATATAAATTATATTATTTATGACACAATAATGATACAGTATTTACCACATTAATAAATTATTTAGAAAAATAAGATTATAATGATTAATATATTATCCCAAAACTATCTAATTCTTATTGGTTGATTGTATTTAGGCCATGATCCTTTTTATATTCTACAATAATTATTTTTGGAGCTTTATAATCCAAATATTATTATATAATAAAATAATATTTTCACATTTTCCTAAAATTCCCATCCTCCCCTTATAAAAGAAGATAATATCAATCTAATTACCCACACCTCTGAAGCCTTTTGGCTCATCAAAAATATGAAATATTAATCTAACTACATCCCTCTCCTCCCAATAGTAGCCTTACCATAGGCATAAGGCAATCAAGAAGTCATCTGGTTCAAACCAAAGTGAGTTACCCAAATTTACGGTAACAATTTCTCTTAAATTGTTTTCATTTATTTTACTTATCCAACCACTAAACTCTTTTTATTACACTGTTTTGAAAAAAACAATGTATCCAAAATATACTAGGTTGTTTTTATGAGAGGGATTATAACTATACTTACACACAGCTCTATCTAATGGGTGATGAACATAATGTTTCTGTTGATCGTAAACTAACGCCACACGAAACGATGATTGTTCGATTATCTTCTACCGCCTCTCATGGTGTCCATTATGATGGAACTGTATAAATATATTAAATATATTACGTTTATGTTTTATTTTTCTTCTGTATTTTTTATTTATATCATACCTTTAGTGTTTCCATTATGGTTCAACGCGATAATTTCATTTGAGGAAGTGTGGACTACCACCTCATCCAAGTGATATGACTCGTCAATTCCATATGTAGGACGTATAAATAATAGAGTTAATGATATTATATATGATATTATATTGCAATTATAATATACCTATGTATCATTATTTTTTAATTCCATTAAAATAATAAATAGAAACGAAAGTAGAATTCATGCATATGTACGACTTACCATCTCCAGGAACGGTGTGTTTCATTTTTTAACTCCAAATGATATATTCTGTTATAAATATATATATACTCGATACATATTATATATATGATATATAAATAATGTATATTTATTCTGGATATAATTGACTATTTACCACATGGAAAACTAGTAAATATAAGGTGTTCAATTTTTATTAAAGTACCAAATATCGACAAAACAATCATTATTAGCATAAATTGTTACATAATGTCTATAATATGGTAATAAGTGATATAAATGGATTTATAAACATGAAAAAGGTTCTTAATCAAGTAGAAATTATCTTTAGTTTATTAATCTAGAGATTAAATAATGATCGAGTCATGTCGGACATGAGGTTAGGGACTTCGTCTCAATCACCTTTCACTGAGGCATATTTTGTTCTAATACACGAATTTATTTTATATGCTATATAAACTCCATTAACTATTCATTTCATTCAATGGGAATATTTTTCTGCAAAGATTTTTACTAAACATCAAAAACAACATGTTTCTTTTTAACGTAAGCGGTGACAACGACCTCTCCATCGCCGCGAGTATTATTTGATATTTGGAATCCTTAAAAAAAGAAGTATTTTTTAAATGAAAAATAAATACCATATACTCTTTTTACATATTTTGGTATTGTAAATGATTTTTAGGATGGATTTATTATTTTAAAATCTCGAAATGATATTTTGTTATTGCAATGTGGAAAAGTTATCTTTCATTAATGATTATATTATGTGTTATGATCATGGTATGGTTCTTGGCCATTATTTATGTATAGGGGTTGTTCTGTGATAAACCTAAGGAGGGTGAGATCAAGATAGATCTCCAATGCATTGGGTAATATGATGGAGGTAAACGTGAATGTTTCCTCTCAGAGATTTTTGGGAATATAATTTGTTTGGTATTCCAAAGTAACTCCCTATGTAGCTGTTATATCTTCAATGTAAGTATTTTATGGATGCCACAAGTTACCTTTATGATATTTGATTTCTATGTGTCTTTCAAAAATCATATGATTTTAGGAAGAAATTTAGAGAGTTAATGTTTTGTATGTATTTAAAAAATAATAATTTCTTCCTTTGTTTTAGAACCCCTAATGGGCTTTTTATGCCCATCCCATGTTTTAAAATGCTTTCACAGGACATAATGATGAATAGGGTCAAGGATTGGGATAAGAAAAAATCATGCTGTCTAAAGCCTGGAAGTAGGCATGATTCGTTTTGTCAAGAGTTTTTATTTTATGAAAAAAATTGGATACTAGATAGAATTTTCTACATGTAATATTCATGTTGTTACATAAATGTGTTGTACTAATTCATTAAAATAATAAACCTGAAAAGATCATCAATGTGAATTATTAATTTAATTCAATATTATGTAATGTTTATGTCCGAGTCTTTATAGTTGGTATCAAAGGTCAGTTTATATAACATTTGGATTTAGTGTATTGTTAAATTAATATCCATAACGTAATTTATGTTAATATTGAAGTCATACAGATTTTAATGATTACCATGTCTTTTCACCTAAGATATTTTTGTGTTCAAAATGGTTTTCCGTAGAGGACAAATGGAAGCTTTGTTGGGATGAAATCAGGAGGAAGACAACCTTTCAAATCAGCAACCTGAGATGGTCGGAATCTGATCTAAACAGTTTTTTTGCCGCGATGACACAGTTGACATAGGCAATAATGGTGGTTGTATCCATGTATGAGATTAGCCAGATCAACTGCAGAGGAACATGTCAGCAGTAAAGAATTTTAGAAGGAAACACCCCCCATCATTCAGAGGATCATCTGACCATGTGCTAGATGAAGGATGGATTAAAGCATAGGAGAAGATTTTTGGTTTCATGGGTAGTTTAGAACATCAAAATGATTGTCTTGTTGTTTATCTTTTTGAAGGTGAAGTTGATCAGTGGTGGTCGATGGTTAAAAATATGACGGATAGTGAATATACTGATGCTCTGAATTGGGATGAATTCAAAGGTATGTTTTTTGTGAAATATTTTCCTAACATGGGTCATCATAGGAATGAAAAAAAATCCAGGAATTGAGGTAAGAAGATGATTCAGTGGCTACATATGAAGAAAAATTCACTCGACTGGAAAGGTATGCTCCAAATTTCATACGAGATCATGACAGTTAAATCAACTCTTTTTTACTTTGGATTAAAGACAAACTATTGAAGGGATTTAGCTTCTAATGAGTTCAAAACTTATGAAATTTTTTTTATTTGTGCGGAGAAGGTGGAAATGGAGTTTGCTGATGATCAGGTGTTCTTTGAAAAATAATAGAATAAGAGGTAGAGGTGGTAGTAAAAATAGAAGAAATCTTCAGAAAAGTCTGATGGTAATATACATAAGTTTACATGTTGTTAAAATTATGTTAAAAATGTTGCTGGGGAATGTATTTTAAATTATGCTAGGTGATAACATTGTGGTAAAATGGGACATAAGGCTCGTAATTGCACTGAATATGATCAGAGTAATGGTAAGAAAAATTTTATTTATAGTCAGCAAAATGTTTTAAAAGTAATGAAATTGGTCATTATGAAAATGAATGTCTAACAATGAACTCATCCAAAGGAAATCAGCCAGACTACAAGCAGAAAGGGATGGTCAAATCTGTTGAGACTACTTCAACGGATGATAAGCCATAAAATGATGTTGTATTAAATACACTATTTTTTTGTTCAGATTATGCCAATTTGTTGTTTCATTCAGGGTCAACATACTCTATCATTTCTGAGAAGTTTCTATTAAATTAGGAATTCCAACTCAATATATGAATATAGAACATACGGTAATAACACCTGGAGGAAATGTTGAGACATAAAGAAAACATAAGAACAGTCATGTCCTTATGTGCAGAAAGAATCTACCTCAAAACCATATTGTTTTTCCTCTAGTAAAGTTTGATGTTATTTTAGGTATGAATTGGCATTCTGTTTATCATGGTATGATTGACTGCAAAGATAAAGTGGTTTTTTTAGAATGATTTTCAATTTGTATACAAAAATGAACTCACGATTTTGATAACATATCAGGAAGCTGAGAATCTTAGAAAAAATGGAAATGAATGTTACCTTGCTCATATTGTTGAAAATAATGTAACTGTACAGATTAATGATTTTCCAGTGGTAAATGAGTACCTTGATGTTTTTTCCGGATGATTTCTCTTACATTATACCTGATCATGAAGTTGAATATACTATTTACTTAGTTCTTGAAACTAATCCAATTTCAAAACCCCTTAAAAAATGGCTGAAATTGAACTTTTAGAGTTATGTAATCAATTTATGGAATTATTAGATAAAGGTTTCATTCGACCTAGGACATCACCATGGGATGCTCCTATAATTTTTTATTAAAAGAAAGATGGTTCCATGAGACTTTGCATTGATTATTGAGCATTGAATAATATCACTATGAATAAGATGTATACATTGCCTCATATTGATAATTTTTTTGATCAGCTCGAGGGAACTCAGTATTTTTCGAAGATTTATTCGAGGTTATGGTACCATCAGTTCAATGTAATGGAAGAATACAGTCCGAAGACCACATTTCTTAGAGGATATGGACAATATGAATTTGTTGTTATGCCTTTTGGGTTGACAAATTCACCTGGTGTATTCATGGATCTTTTGAATAGAATTTTCCGTGAATTATTGGATAAGTCTGTGGTTGTATTCATTGATGATATTTTGGTTTATTCTATATTTTATGAGGAGAATGATTTTCATTTAAGGGTAATCTTTCAAACCATAAAAGAAAAGAAAAATTATGGGATATTCAGCAAGTGTGAGTTTTGGTTACACCAAATTTCATTCCTTGGTCACATTGTTTAAAAAGATGGCATAACTGTTGATCCTGATAAAAAAAGTTCTTGAATAATGGATAAGAATCACAAATATAACTAAGATTCATAGTTTTCTAGGTTTGGCAGGATATTACTAGAGGTTTGTTGAAAATTTTACACGGTTATCTAGTCCAATGACTAAGTTAACTCGAAATGGTTTTATGTTCATCTGGACAAAATAATGGGATGATAGTTTTCAAGAATTGAAAAGAAGATTGGTTAATGCTCCAGTATTAGAATTGCCTCCAGAAATGGTGTGTTTTTTTATTCAATTATGCTTCATTGAAAGGACTTGGAGTTTTCCTTATAGAGAATTATCTGGTAATTTATTATGCTTCACGTCAGTTGAAACCTCATCAGTTAAATTACCCTATTTATGATTTGGAATTAGCTGGTGGTGTTCTTGCTTTAAAATTTTAGAGGCATCATTTGTATGATGTAAAATGTGAAATATATAATAATCACAAAAGTTTGAAGTATACATTATCTCACAAATAATTGAACATGAGATAGAGGAGATGGTTGGAATTAATCAAGCATTATGAATGCACGATCCATTACCGTCCGGGAAAATAAAATAATGTGGCTGATTTTTTCAGCAGAAAAAGAAAGGATTCATTAACTATGATATGTTTAGAACAGGATCCTTTGGTTTTTGCTTTGATAAACTTTGGCCTCGAAGTTTTTGATGCATGAAATTCTTCTATTATGAATCAGGTGTTGGTGAGATCATCTATATGAGAATGAATAAAGCTAGCACAAAAAGAAGACAGTGAGTTGCAGAAAAAGGTAGAGTTGGTTCTGAAGGAAATGTTTCCTGAATTTATCATTGATAATGATATTTTTTGAGATTTAGAAAGATATTATGTGTACATTTTGATTTATAGTTGAAGGATGATTTTTTATGTGATGCTCATAGTTCCCAGTTTTTAGTTCGTCCCGGTACTACTATGATGTACGAAGATCATTGGGAGTATTACTTGTGGGATGGAATGAAAAGGGGTATTACTGATTTTAATGTAATGTTCTTGACTTTTCAAAATGTTAACGAAGTGTGGCAGTTACCAAAAGGAATTCTTCAACCCTCACTGGTGCAAGAGTGGAAATGCGAAAATGTAACCATGGACTTCGTTGTAGATTACCAAATAAATCTAGAGGTAATAATGCAATCTGGGTTATAGTTGACTAATTGACTAAATCTCATCATTTCCATCCTATTCGAGATACTTTCTCTCTAGGTTAACCTGCTCGATTGTATATTAAAGTGATATTCAGGTTGCATGGAGTTCCTCTATCCATTGTATATGATCGGGATCCCAGGTTAACATCTAACTTTTGGAAAGGCCATCAGAAGAAATTAGGTACTAAATTAAATTTTAGTACAACTTTCCATCCTCAATCAGATGGTCAGTCAGAATGAAAAATTAAGACCTTGGAGGATATGCTACGGCCTTGTTCACTGGATTGTTAGGTATGTTGGGACAAACATCTTTCTTTGGTTGAATTTTCATATAACAAAAATTTTCATTCTAGTATCCCTATGGATCCATTTGAGGCATTATATGGAAAGAATTGTCGAACTCTAGCTTTTTATGATGAAGTTGGTGAAAGGAAGATGATTGAAATAGAATTGGTAGTAGAGATGGCAGAGAATGTTCAGTAGATTTAGAATCACATGAGAACAACTAAGAGAAGACATAAATGTTATGCAGATAACCGGAGGAAGGATCTTTTTTTTATGTAGGTGATCATGTCTTTCTCGATGTTTCTCTATGGAATCATGTGATGCATTTTGGTATGAAGGGAATGTTAAGTCTGAGGTTCATTGAAACTTATGAAATTCCAGAGATAGATGGATCAGTTGCGTATTGTGTAGCTTTACCTCTAATTTTATTCCAAGTACACATTTTTTTAATGTTTCTATGTTGAGAAAATATATGCCAAATCCATCTCGTGTTTTGAAACTAGAGATAGTTCAGTTGGAAAAGAATCTCTATTATGAAGAACAACTAGTCCAGATTCATGACCATAGTGAGAATGTGTTGTGGAATAAGGTAATTTTACATGTAATGGTTTTGTTGAAAAACTATATGGTTGAAGATACAACATGGAAATCTGAAAATTCAATGATGGAAAAATACACCCACTTTTTATGATAAGTAAAATTGCAAGGATGCGATTCTAAAAAGGGGGGAAGGATGTAACATCCTAGGTAATTAAAGAAAAATACATATTTCATATTTATTAATATTTCTGAATTAAGTATTTATTTTACTTTAAATGGGTTTATATGTTCAATAGCATACTCGATAAACAACAACTTGTTTCATTGAAATCTTACGTTGCAGACTAATAATATAATATTATTATATTAAATTTTTGTTAACTCCTAGTTATTTTATTGTCATTAATGAAAAAAACTAACTACAATATGATTGTTAAATGTATTTACATTTATCCAATAAAAAAGTTAGAGGCTTAAAAATGTGAATGAATCTAATTTTAAGCATAATTTACTTTAAGAGGCCAATTTGTCACCTTTTAAAGGTGAACCCTCATTAAATCTATTTTTGGTAACTTTAATACATTCAATATGACCAAATAAAATACTTATTTAGAATGGGGACATCAAAATTTAAATTGTGTAAATTTTTTAATTTTTATGGTAAAGTTCATTTTTAATGAATAGTGAAAAATACTATATTTTAATTCAAAACATCCTTTTAGTCTAATTTATTTATATGGTCAGATTATCTTTTTAATTGGTTTTAATGATAAATTATAATATACTATACCAAATAATCTAATTTTTTCATAGGAATTAATTTCAAATTGAAATATGACATAAATAAGGGTCAATCTTTTGATAGTTATTGTTGCTTAAAAACTCGCTATTTTTTTACAATGGAAAATAATTTTAAATTAATTAATTCCAATTATATAATTACATATTTGGTAAAATAGACATCATTTTTGAATTCATAATTTCAATAATATCTTAGGCTTATTTTTTAGTATTTTTCTGAAAAACATAAAATTTTGATAAATAGAGAAACCACTTAGTAGTAGTTAGAAAACTGACTTTTTCATTTAAATGTAATTTTACCACTTCTGTGAATTTAATTTCAAAACTCTGACATACATGGTTGTTAAGAGTTAGTAAAATTTTGTTCAATAAGATGAAAATAATTTATGTCTAATTGTAACTTTTGACTTTTATTTTCCACAGCTAAAGGTAAATAGGTTGAATAAAGGTAGAAAGAATATTATAATAACTCAAAATTACCTTCACACTGATTGAAACCTTATTGAATGATTCACATACAACCATGGTCATTTTGGGTCAATATTTGGACCCCATTGGGCCACTTGGGAGTGATAATGAAAATTTAGATTAATTAATTTAATGTATAGGAAAAAATGACATAAAAAATCTATTAGTAAATAACTTTTTATAAGGTGTTATATAAGAAATATTTTTGATTATATGTATTCATTAGAAAGAGAAAAAGATTTCCTACATAATGGAGTTTTTTTATAATTTTTAGACATCTGATATATTAAATTATTTATGACACAACAATGAAGAAGTATATACCTCATTAATAAATTATTTAAATAAATATGATTATAATTATTAAAATATTATATAAAACCTACAAAATTCCAATTGGATGATTTTATTTTGGCCACGAGTCATCTTATCTTGGACTATAACTATTTTTGGACCTTTAGAAACTAAATACCATTATATAATAAAATAATATTTTCAAACATTTCTATAGAGCCCCTCCTCCCCATTATAAAAGGAGACCATTTATATCCATTTCCTCACACCTGTCAAGCCTTTTGGCTCCTCAAAACACTTCCCAGTTAATCTCTATACCGCTCTATCATCCTATTAGAAGACTTTATTAGGTAGATGGCACTTCAAAATTACCATTCGTTAAAACCAATGGGAATTACCCAAATTAAAGGTAATAGTTTCTCTTAAATATTTTTTTATTGTACATCTCCAACCCCTAAAATGTTATTATTCCTTTCATTTGTAAAAACACCAGTATACTCAATATACTAGTATTTAGTTACTATATGTATTAGAACAACACATACACACACCTCCATTTAATAGGTGAAGTAAATAATGTTTCTTTGGTTGGAAAACTAATGCCTCACGAAACGATGATTGTTCAATTATCTCCTACCGCCTCTAATGGTGGCCATTATGATGGAACTATAATTATATATGATATATATAATGTTTATTTTTTTATTCTATTTTATTTTTCCTTTATATCATACATTTATGGTTTACATTATGGTAAAACGTGATAATTTCATCTGAGGAAGTGCGGACTACCACCCCTCAAAATGATATGACTCATTAATTCCATACGCGGGATGTATAAAATATGGAGTTAATGATAATTTATATGATATTATAGTGGAATTATTATATACCTATGTCTAATTATGATTGAATTCCCATAAAATAATAGTTACAAATGAAATTTTCATTCATGCGTACGTACTTCTTACCGTCTCCATGAATGGTGCATTTCATTTCATACCTACAAATGAGATGTAATGTTATAAATATATATATACACCAATTATATAAGATATATATGATATATAAATAATGAATTACATTCTGTATATAATGGAATATTTACCACATGGACAACTGGTAAATATAAGGTGTTCATTTTTTACTCAAGTACCAAATTTCGACAAAATGACCATTATTAACTTAAATGATTACATAATTTTTATAAAAAAGTAATAATTGATATAAAATGAATTATAAACGTGAAAAAAGTTCATAAGAAAGTAGAAATGAACTTTAGTTTGTTATTCTGGAGATTAAAGAAAGATTGAATCATGTCGGACACGAGGTAAGGTACTTCGTCTCAATCTCCTTTCACTGAGGCATGTTTTGTTCTAATACACAAATTTCATTTATACGATGTATAAACACCTTTGTCGTTTTCATTTCATTAAATGTGAATATTTCTATACAAATCATTTTACTAAATGAAAAAAATGGAATGTTTCTTTTTAATGTAAGCAGTGACAAGGAATTTTCAGCTGTCACGCGTTTTATTTGATCTTTAACGTTCTTAAAGGGCCGAAATGATTTTAAAAGGAAAAATAAATACCATATAGTATTTTTACATATTTTGGTATTGAAAATTATTTTTATAATGGATTTATTGTTTTAATATCTCGAAATGTTATTTTCTTATTTCAATGTGGAAATGTTATCTTTAAATTATGCTTATGTAATGTGTTATCATCATGTTATGGTTATTGGGAATTATTTACATATATGGGTGGTTTTGTGATAAAAATAGTGTTTATGAGCCCGAGATAGCTCTCAAATGCCTTGGTTAATGTGATGAAGGTAAATGTTAATGTTTATACTAAGAGATTGTAGGGAATATACTGTTATGGGTATTCCAAAGTAACTCCCTATGTAGCTGTGATAGCTACAATGTATGAATATAATGGATGCCACAAGTTACCTTTATGATATATGATTTTTAGGGGTCTTTCATAAATCATATGATTTCATGAGGTGAGTAAGATAGTTCATGTTTTTTATGTATTTATAAACAAATGTTTTCATCCTTTGTTTTCTAACCCCTACTGATCTTTTTATGCTCATCCCAATTTTTTAAATGTCTTCATAGGACATAAAGATGAATATGGTCAAGGATGGGATCAAGATAAGGTCATGCTTAAAAAATCCTGGAAGTAGACATGACTTTTTTTCAAATGTTTTTATTTTATGGAAATAATTGATATTGGGTATAATTATATACAAGTAATATTCATGTTGTTAGGTAAATGTAATGTCTTAATTCTATAAAATTAAAATCCTGAAAAGATCCTCAATGTGAATTATCTGTTTAGTTAAATATTATTTAATGTCTAAGGCTAGTTCCATATAAGAATATTGGAAGCTGCATCAGTATATTAGAAATCCTTGTATTTAAATTAAATTTTTATAATATTATAAAATAGAAAAATAGGTAATAATCAAAATAAAATTTCCATAATCAATTTTAAATTAAATATACAACATAATTCACTACATACCATCTATTCTCAAAATAATGGAATCCAAAAACTTGAATATATCAATGAGATAAATTTTTTCATATAAGAAAAATTGATCATGATCTATAAAACTACACAAACAATAAAAACACTTCCACATATACCATGATCAGTCACCACATCCACAACATTTTCCAATGTACTGTATATATTCCAACAAATTCTAGATCATAACTGAGGCACCTTTATGAAATTATAATAGTTTTATACATAATCATGTGTATATATAGTGTTTTACGTAATAAATCATAGTAGGATTTCACCAAATGGTATTTTTAATTAATTTTATAAAGTTTTTCAAAAATTATAGTCTGAAATTAATTAAAAAAATTATTTATTCCAAATATAATATTATAAAAAGGAAAAGATTCATACACATGAGATTTTTTCAAATATAATGTTAAATCATTTTGTTCCATTAAATATTAAATTGAAATGAAAGTAGCGTTCATGCGTACGTACGGCTTACCATCTCCATGAACGGTGCATTTCATTTCTTACCTCTAAATGTTACATAATATTATAAATGAATGTATATACTGTATATATATGATATATAGGATATCTACATCATGAATATAATTCTGGAGATAATGGATATTCTACCACATAAACAACTTGTAATTATAAGAAGTTTATTGTTGACTCAAGTACCAAAGATCGACAAAACGACCGTTATTAACTTAAATAATTACATAACGTTCATAACATTGTAATAAGTGATATAAAAAGGATAATGAAATAGAAAATGGTTCCTAATAAGGTAGATATTAACTCTAGTTTATTATTCAAGAGGTTAAAGAACGGTTGAGTCAAGTCGGACATGAGGTAAGGGAATTTCTTACCCCAATTTCCATTCTGTGGGTTAATCTCCTACTTTCAAATTATGTCATTATATTATTATGTCATATCTTGTATTTGTATTTTATTTATGTGTACTTATGGTGAATACACATAATATATCTATTTTATTTAAAAAATGATCGTTGTAAGGGAACTTATTAACCCAACTTCCATTCTTTGGGTTAATCTCCTACTTTCAAATTATGTCATGATGTTATTATGTCCTATTTTTTATTTTTACTTTCTTTATGTGTACCTATAGTGAATACACATAATAGATCTATTATATTTTAAAAATGATCTTTTTAAGGACTTCGTCTCAATCTCCTTTCATTGAGGCATATTTGGTTTTATACACAATTTCTTTTATACGGTGTATAATCCCCTTTGACTTTTACGTTTATTCAAAATGAAACTTTTTTATACGAAGCGTTTTGCTAAACGACAAAAGGGAATGTTTTTCTTTCCGTACTTATGCGGCGACAATGAATTCCCCGCCCCCGTGACCATTATTTGAGTTTCGGCTTCCTCTACAAGCCATCATTTTATTTAATGAAAAATAAATACAAAGTTTTAACTTTCTTTTATTTTGGTATTGAAAATTGTTTTGAAAGCGTTTTTATCATATCAAAGTGTTGTATTGATATCTTCTGATTGAAATGTGGAAATGTTATGTTTACATTATGCATGTTTTATGTGATATGATTATGTTATGGTTTATGATATGTTTAAACCTATTCATATGAGGAATGTATTGGACTTAATAAGTGACTGGTGGAGCCCACTATAGCTCCTCGATGCATCGGCAGGTCTCAGAAGACAAACTAGTGTCTTGGCATTAGGCCTTGAAAAAATCTTATTTGTGGTCTTGGCACGAGGCCTTGGCTACGTGGTTATGATAGTCTGGCATTATGCATTCCATCATTATGAAAATGGTTATTGATATTGCATGTGATTATTCGACCAGTAGAATATCCATGTGAAGAAGTGAATGCCATTATCTCATTTTACTTTTGCCATATTATGTTGAAGTTCAAGTTCAAAAGGCTTTTGTTTTAGTTATACATTGCCTTAAATGTTTATGTTTATTGATGAAAGCTTCCGCTATATTGTTATCCTTACTGAGCATCTGAGCTCACCCCTTTCAATGTTTTAATATTTTCCAGGATGTGAAGAAGTATTTTATGAATGACCTACAGGGATAGTCCGAAGAAGATAGAAGTTTGGACTATGGAGACTTTTTATTAGTTTTTCACTTTATGATGTAATGTAAGATTTATGAATGTATCTAGTGTTTCCAAGGCTACTAAACTAATCGGTCTTTCGAGACTTTATCTTTTGTGATCATGCCAATGTTACGAAGTAATGCACCGGCTCTGGGCAGCTGGGGTCGGGGCGTTACGGTTGGTATCAGAGGCAGTTTAGTACTAACCTTGGAAGCTAGATTTAGATAAACTCTGATTAGATCACATATCCCGAAGATAGACTTTGAGGATTAGTATAGAAGAACTTCCTAGAATTTTGGTAGTGTATAGATGTTGTGAGTTTTCCGAGCAATACATCCCTGTCTGGATACAAGCAGGTAGAGGCGGCTCTGGCACAGATGTACCTAGGGGTAAAACCTGAAAACACCGCTTTGAGCTAGACTCGAACAGGAACTGGTGCACGACAACGGGCCTTGCTGCACTCTTGGTTACGACACTCCCGGGGGATATGCTTTGGATAATTCTCATTTTCTTTACAAACCACTATGAAGGGTTATGAGTATATACTTCCTCAAAGGAAACATTTCTTTATATGATTATGGATTATATCCATAAATAGTTTAATTTATGTAAAGTATTTTACAAATATGGAATTATGTATTTTATTTCATAAACTAATCTAGTTTATGACATTGCTTAGAAATGGCACCTAGTGGAAGGAATGGAAACCGTATCAATGCACGCACTCCGTGTTGGGATTGCCCTCCTGCTCAGGATAATTATAGTGGAGCTAGTGATACAACTGGTGCTGATCAGCTTCTCACCGTACTGGGACAACTCACGCAGGTTATGAATAATAACCTTACTCGTATGGAGCACCCTGATCCACAACGTGGAGGATCAATGCTAGACCGTTTCATGAGGCAACAACCACCAACCTTCAATGGGAGTACAAATCCTATAGTAGCTAAGCAATGGATAAATTCCTTAGAGAAAATATTCCATGCCTTGGGGAGTAGTGAAAGGGAGAAAGTTGTCACGGCAGTTTACCGCCTCACAGGAGATACCGATCAGTGGTGGTCGCTGATTCAAAACACAAAGGAAGATGATGACGTATCGAATATGGAATGGAGGGAGTTCAAAGAGCTTTTCTTAGAAAAATACTTTCCTCGTGACCATCGAGCAGATATGGAAAGGCAATTTCTGAGTATGAGGCAGAAGGAGGATGAGAATGTTGCAAAGTATGAGGCTAACTTTACAAGGTTAGTGAGGCATGCTTCCGATTATATACGTAACCCAAGAAGTAAGATTGATCGTTTCTTTGATGGGTTAAAACCATTTCTCCGTCGAGCTTTAGTATCACAAACATTCTCATCATACGAAGATATTGTCTCATGTGCTATCAAGACAGAAAAGGAATTCTCTAAGTCTTATGACAACAAAGTAAAACAAGAGAAGAAGAGAACGGTGGAACAAGAGACAGATAAAGGGAAAAGGGGAAAGAAGGATTTTCCATTATGTGATAATTGTGGGAATAATCACCCTGGTACTTGCCTAAAAGGAGTGGGAGTTTTTTATAAATGTGGAGAAAAGGGTCACCAGGCTCGTGATTGCAAGGGAAATAAAGAGGCTATCAAAGTTGAATGCTATAATTGTAGAGAAATGGGCCATTATGCAAATGAATGTCTTAAGCATCAGGGAAACTTACCTCAGAAAAGGCCAAGGGATCAAGGACAATCTTATGTTGTTACTACAGTTGAAGTAGAATAACTAATGTATTGGTGCTTTTGGACTGATGGATTATATTTCGGTTATTAGAATAATGTGATATATATATATAAGGATTGTACTGCAGTACTTGTTGATTTCAGTAAGGTTTTAATATGATGAAGGTAATTATATTTTTAGTATGTGACAATAAGAGAAACTTTACTTTGTTTGGGGAATCTGATAAATTGATTTTGGAATTAAGATACCTTTTAGAGAAAGTCTGGACAGAGGTATTTTTGATAAATATAAAGGTTGGAGTGGATTAAGTTGACCTTTGGATAGTATTGTTTAAGGTTAAATAATTTCTGAAGATTATTTTTGGAATAGTATAGTACTATATTTTTAGGAAAAGGACAACCTGCAGGGTGGGGCATAACCCGTCGCGTCGGACAAAGCTGCAGGAATCGAGCCCACAACCATAGTGCGACAGGCCTTTATTTCCTACCACTAGCCTACAGGAAGTCCCTGGTTATTATAAAATAATTTTACTAATCTAAATGGTATGTGTTAACAATTGGAACCATATACAATTAGGATAAATAGAATATTTTTGAATTCTGTTAACATTTGGATTAAAATTTGGGTTTGTGGTAAAAATTTATTAATGAATGAAAGTATACATAACAAGTATGTATATTCCCTTACATTCTTAGTAAATCTCCTAAATAAATTCCTCAACATTATAAAAGGTAACATAAAACGAAAATGTTGTCGGTTAACTTTTCCAACTGGGGATTCAATGACCGTTTAACCAATCACAAGTTTGTGATTTTCTTGTGGTTAAACTTTCTCCTAATCCTGTTTTCTATAACTCTCCATCAGACCTTGATGGTTTGTTTTTCTTCCATATCCATATTTTCATAGAATCCTAGAATGGGCTATATCGGGTGACCTTTGTACTTATCTTGCTTTCTTTTAATGTTATATATTTATTAACCTTATTTCCGATGTGGGTTTTCCTCAAAGGTAATTTCTCTTTTCAACCTTTTATTTTCAAAGAAAAATTTGAAATTGCGAGGACGCAATTTATTGAAGGAGGGGAGAATGTAACACCCCGAGCTTCCATGATACGTTTCTCATTCAATAATGTAATAGCTTGCATTGTACGCAACATCGAGTTCTAACACACTAAAACTAATCAATGTAGCTGTTATGAATAGTAATAACCACTTTTTAAATTTATAGAAATTTTATATTTCAAAATGGACTTCATTTTTGTATTCGTAATATCGAAATTATCCAAAGTTGAATTTTTTGTAATTTTCTGAGAACTTCCAATTTTTATGAATAGTGAAAAATACTCAAAACAACTTTTTTAATCAAAATAATTTATAGTGATAAGTTATACTATTGAGTGGTTTTAAAGTATAATTAGAATATATTTTTACCATTTTATCCAATGGTGGTCATTAGAATTAATTTAACATTGAAATTGGACATAAACAATTGCCAATCATTTGATATAAATTGTTTCTTAAAAACACGGTATTTTTTGTAACAGCGAAAATTAATTATAAAACTAATTAATGCAACTTATATTTTTGGAATTTTGTAAAATAGGCATCATTTTTGAATTCGGAATATCAATTATAGCTTAGAGTGAAATTTTGGCCTTGTTCTGAAAAACCTCAATTTTTGATGAATAGTGAAACCACTAAGTGGTAGTTAAAAAACTGATTTTTCGTTTAAATGAAATATTACCACTTCTGTGATTTGATTTTCAAATATCCAACATACATGGTTGTCATTACGAAGTAATATGTGGTTCAATGAGATTAAAATAATTTTTTGGTGAATAGTAACTTTTAAGTTCTTAATCGCGATTAGAGGTAATTAGTGTAGTTTAAGGTACAAATAATGTTTTAATAATATGATATGAGCTTGACACTTGTCTTACTCCTATTGGATGAGTCATGGCCGACCAAGAAAACCCATGGGTCAACTTGGGGACCCCATGGATCCACTTTGGTTGGAAAATGACATTAATATATATTTATTTAATGTTAAAATTTAATTGACACAAACATGAGTTATTTTACTAAAACAGTTTTTAAGTGGGGTTACACAAGTCCAAATTTTGACTATAAATATTCATTATAAAGCTACAAAGATTTCCTACATCATATTATTTGTTTTATAATTTTTAGACATTAAATAAATTAAATTATTTATGACATAATTATGATGCAGTGATGACCTCATTATTTAACGATTTAAATAAAATGAGAAGATAATTCAAAATCCAAGGATTACACTTGTCCAAAGCCTATTGGATGAGGAGATTTCGAAACCATATCACCTTATCCTAGAATTATATAATTTTGGGACCTTTAGAATCCGAAAAGCATTGTGAAATAATGTAACATTTCAATCTTTCCAAAAGTGCCCCTCCTCTCCACTTATTAAAGGCCCCCACCTCTCCCACCACATTTACACTTTCAAGCCATTTGGATCGGCCCAAATCTGCCCAAATACACTCCCAGCATTCCTACCATACTCCTAGAAGCCTCATCTTCGGAATAATGCTTCCCAAGGAAGCCTTTGGCTCAAATCAAAAAGAGTTACCCGATTTTGAGGTAATGTCTTCTCTAATGTTGTTTTGTTTTGTTTTTCTTCTCCAACCCCCTAAACTCTTTTTATTAATTTCTTTTGTAACAACACCAGTATCCTCAATATACTATGATGTTTTTATAAGAATTATTCTAGCTACACTTACACACACCTACATCTAATGGTTAAAGAACATACGGTTTCTGTGGATGGCGAATTTCTGCCTCACGAAACGATGATTGTTCAACACTCATATAACACCTTCAAAGGTGGCCAATAAGATGTAAATATTTTTATATATGATATATAATATGTTTATGTTTTACTTATGCTTCTGTATTTATCATTTATGGAATACTTTATGATTTCCATTATGGGTAAAACGCGATAATTTCATCTTAGAAAGTGTGGACTACCGCCCACTCAAAGTGATTTGAATTGTTAATGCCATATGTGGGATGTATAAAGGATGGAGTAAATGGTACTATACACTATATTATACTGGAATTATATTATACATTTATATCATTATGATTTTGTTCCATTAAATATTAAATTTAAATGAAAGTAGTGTTCATGTGTACGTACGGCTTACCGTCTCCATGAACGGTGCATTTCATTTCTTACCTCTAAATGTTACATAATATTATAAATGAATTTATATACTGTATATATATGATATATATGATATCTACATAATGAATATAATTCTTGAGATAATGGATATTCTACCACATAAACAACTTGTAATTATAAGAAGTTTATTGTTGACTCAAGTACCAAATATCGACAAAACGACCGTAATTTACTTAAATAATTACATAACGTTCATAACATTGTAATAAGTGATATAAAAAGGATAATGAAATTGAAAATGGTTCTTAATAAGGTAGATATTAACTCTATTGTATTATTCATGAGGTTAAAGAATGGTTTAGTCAAGTCAGACATGAGGTAAGGGAATTTCTTACCCCAATTTCCATTCTTTGGGTTAATCTCCTACTTTCAAATTATGTCATTATATTATTATGTCATATCTTGTATTTGTATTTTATTTATGTGTACTTATGGTGAATACACATAATATATCTATTTTATTTAAAAAATGATCTTTGTAAGGGAACTTTTTAACCCAACTTCCATTCTTTGGTTTAATCTCCTACTCTCAAATTATGCCATGATGTTATTATGTCCTATTTTGTATTTTTACTTTCTTTATGTGTACCTATAGTGAATACACATAATAGATCTATTATATTTTTAAAATGATCTTTTTAAGGACTTCGTCTCAATCTCCATTCATTGAGGCATATTTGGTTTTATACACAATTTCTTTTATATGGTGTATAAACCCCTTTGACTTTTACGTTTATTCAAAAGGAATCTTTTTTATACGAAGCGTTTTGCTAAACGACAAAAGGGAATGTTTTTCTTTCCGTACTTATGCGGCGACAATGACTTCTCCGCCCCCGTTACCATTATTTGTGTTTCGGCTTCCTCTACAAGCCATCATTTTTTTAATGAAAAATAAATACAAAGTTTTAACTTTCTTTTATTTTGGTATTGAAAATGGTTTTGAAAGCGTTTTTATCATATCAAAGTGTTGTATTGATATCTTCTGATTGAAATGTGGAAATTTTATGTTTACTTTATGCATGTTTTATGTGATATGATTATGTTATGGTTTATGATATGTTTAAACCTATTCATATGAGGAATGTATTGGACTTAATAAGTGACGGGTGGAGCCCGCTATAGCTCCTCGATGCATCGGCAGGTCTCATGAGACAAACTAGTGTCTTGGCACGAGGCCGTGACAAAATCTTATTTGTGGTCTTGGCACGAGGCCTTGGCTACGTGGTTATGATAGTCTGGCATTATGCATTCCATCATTATGAAAATGGTTATTGATATTGCATGTGATTATTCGACCAGTAGAATATCCATGTGAAGAAGTGAATGGCATTATCTCATTTTACTTTTTCCATATTATGTTGAAGTTCATGTTCAAAAGGCTTTTGTTTTAGTTATACATTGCCTTAAATGTTTATGTTTATTGATTAAAGCTTCCGCTATATTGTTATCCTTACTGAGCATCTGAGCTCACCCCTTTCAATGTTTTCATATTTTCCAGGATGTGAAGAAGTATTTTATGAATGACCTACAGGGATAGTCCGAAGAGGATAGAAGTGTGGACTATGGAGACTTTTTTATTAGTTTTTCACTTTATGATGTAATGTAAGACTTATGAATGAATCTAGTGTTTACAAGGCTACTAAACTAATCGGTCTTTCGAGACTTGATCTTTTGTGATCATGCCAATGTTACGAAGTAATGCACCGGCTCTGGACAGCTGGGGTCGGGGCGTTACAGTTGGTATCAGAGGCAGTTTAGTACTAACCATGGAAGTTAGATTTAGATAAACTCTGATTAGATCACATATCCCGAAGATAGACTTTGAGGATTAGTATAGAAGAACTTCCTAGAATTTTGGTATTGTAGAGATGTTGTGAGTTTTCCGAGCAATACATCCCTGTCTGGATACGAGCAGGTAGAGGCGGCTCTGGCACAGATGTACCTAGGGGTAAAACCCGAAAACACCGCTTTGAGATAGACTCGAACAGGAACTGGTGCACGACAACGGGCCTTGCTGCACTCTTGGTTACGACACTCCCGGGGGATATGCTTTGGATAATTATCATTTTATTTACAAACCACTATGAAGGGTTATGAGTATATACTTCCTCAAAGGAAACATTTCTTTTTATGATTGTGGATTATATCCATAAATAGTTCAATTTATGTAAATTATTTTACAAATATGGAATTATGTATTTTATTTCATAAACTAATCTAGTTTATTACATTGCTTAGAAATGGAACCTAGTTGAAGGAATGGAAACCGTATCAATGCACGCACTCCGTGTAGGAATTGCCCTCCTGCTTAGGATAATTATGGTGGAGCTAGTGATACAACTGGTGCTGATCAGCTTCCCACCATACTGGGACAACTCACGCAGGTTATGAATAATAACCTTACTCGTATGGAGCACCCTGATCCGCAACGTGGAGGATCAATGCTAGACCGTTTCATGAGGCAACAACCACCAACCATCAATGGGAGTACAAATCCTATAGTAGATGAGCAATGGATAAATTCATTAGAGAAAATATTTCGTGCCTTGAAGAGTTGTGAAAGGGAGAAAGTTGTCATGGAAGTTTACCGCCTCACTAGAGATGCCGATCAGTGGTGGTCGCTGATTCAAAACACAAAGGAAGATGATGACGTATCGAATATGGAATGGAGGGAGTTCAAAGAGCTTTTCTTAGAAAAATACTTTCCTCGTGACCATCGAGCAGATGTGGAAAAGGCAATTTATGAGTCTGAGGCAGAAGGAGGATGAGAATGTCGCAAAGTATGAGGCTAACTTTACAAGGTTAGCGAGGCATGCTTCCGATTATATACGTAACCCAATAAGTAAGATTGATCTTTTCGTTGATGGGTTAATACCATTGATCCGTCGAGCTTTAGTATCACTAACCTTCTCATCATACGAATATATTGTCTCGTGTGCAATCAAGGCAGAAAAAGAATTCTCTAAGTCTTATGACAACAAAGTAAAGCAAGAGAAGAAGAGAACGGTGGAACAAGAGACAGATAAAGGGAAAAGGGGAAAGAAGGATTTTCTATTATGTGATAATTGTGGGAAGAATCACCCTGGTACTTGCCTAAAAGGAATGAGAGTTTGTTGTAAATGTGGAGAAAAGGGTCACCAGGCTCGTGATTGCAAGGGAAAGAAAGAGGCTATCAATGTTGAATGCTATAATTGTAGAGAAATGGGTCATTATGCAAATGAATTTCCTAAGCATCAGGGAAACTTACCTCAGAAAAGGCCAAGGGATCAAGGACAATATTTTGCAGTTACTACAGTTGAAGCAGAATAACTAATGTATTGGTGCTTTTGGACTGATGGATTATATTTCGGTTATTAGAATAATGTGATATATATATATATATATAAGGATTGTACTGCAGTACTTGTTGATTTCAGTTAGGTTTTAATATGATGAAGGTAATTATATTTTTAGTATGTGACAATAAGAGAAACTTTACTTTGGTTGGGGAATCTGATAAATTTATTTTGGAATTAAGAGACCTTTTAGAGAAAGTCTGGACAGAGGTATTTTGGATAAATATAAAGGTTGGAGTGGATTAAGTTGATCTTTGGATAGTATTGTTTAAGGTTAAAGAATTTCTGAAGATTATTTTTGGAATAGTATAGTACTATATTTTTAGGAAAAGGACAACCTGCAGGGTGGGGCATAACCCGTCGCGTCGGACAAAGTTGCAGGAATCGAACCCACAACCATAGTTCGACAGGCCTTTATTTCCTACCACTAGCCTACAGGAAGTCCCTGGTTATTATAAAATAATTTTACTAATCTAAATGGTATGTGTTAACATTTGGAACCTTATACAATTAGGATAAATAGAATATTTTTGAGTTCCGTTACCATTTGGAGTAAAATTTGGGTTTGTGGTAAAAAATTATTAACGAATGAAAGTATACATAACAAGTATGAATATTACCTTACGTTCTTAGTAAATCTCCTAAATAAATTCCTCAACATTATAAAAGGTAACATAAAACGAAAATGTTGTCGGTTAACTTTTCCAACTGGGGATTCAATGACCGTTTAACCAATCACAAGTTTGTGATTTTCTTATGGTTAAACTTTCTCCTAATCATGTTTTCTATAACTCTCCATCATACCTTGATGGTTTGATTTTCTTCCATATCCATATTTTCATAGAATGCTAGAATGGGCTATATCGGGTGACCTTTGTACTTATCTTGCTTTCTTTTAATGTTATATATTTATTAACCTTATTTCCGATGTTGGTTTTCCTCAATGGTAATTTCTCTTTTCAACCTTTTATTTTCAAAGAAAAATTTCAAATTGCGAGGACGCAATTTATTGAAGGAGGGGAGAATGTAACACCCCGAGCTTCCATGATACGCTTCTCATTCAATAATGTAATAGCTTGCATTGTACGCAACATCGAGTTCTAACACACCGCAACTAATCAAAGTGGCCGTTATGAATAGTAATAACCACTTTTTAAATTTATAGAAATTTTATATTTCAAAATGGACTTCATTTTTGTATTCGTAATATCGAAATTATCCAAAGTTGAATTTTTTGTAATTTTCTGAGAACTTCCAATTTTTATGAATAGTGACAAATACTCAAAACAACTTTTTTAATCAAAATAATTTATAGTGATAAGTTATACTATTGAGTGGTTTTAATGTATAATTAGAATATATTTTTACCATTTTATCCAATGGTGGTCATTAGAATTAATTTAACATTGAAATTGGACATAAACAATTGCCAATCTTTTGATATAAATTGTTTCTTAAAAACACGCTATTTGTTGTAACAGCGAAAATTAATTATAAAAATAATTAATGAAACTTATATGTTTGTAATTTTGTGAAAAAGACATCATTTTTGAATTCGGAATATCAATTATAGCTTAGAGTGAAATTTTGGCCTTGTTATGAAAAACTTCAATTTTTGATGAATAGTGAAACCACTAAGTGGTAGTTAAATAACTGATTTTTCGTTTAAATGAAATATTACCACTTCTGTGATTTGATTTTCAAAAATCCGACATACATGGTCGTCATTAAGAAGTAAAATGTGGTTCAATGAGATTAAAATAATTTTTTGGTGAATAGTAACTTTTAAGTTCTTAATCGCGATTAAAGATAATTAGTGTAGTTTAAGGTACAAATATTGTTTTAATAATATGATATGAGCTTGACACTTGTCCTACTCCTATTGGATGAGTCATCGCCGACCAAGAAAACCCATGGGTCAACTTGGGGACCCCATGGAGCCACTTTGGTTGGAAAATGACATTAATATATATTTATTTAATGTTAAAATTAAATTGACACAAACATGAGTTATTTTATTAAAACAGTTTTTAAGTGGGGTTACACAAGTCCAAATTTTGACTATAAATATTCATTCTAAATCTAAAAAGATTTCCTACATCATAGTATTTGTTTTATAATTTTTAGACATTAAATAAATTAAATTATTTATGACATAATTATGATGCAGTGATGACCTCATTATTTAACGATTTAAATAAAATGAGAAGATAATGCAAAATCCAAGGATTACACTTGTCCAAAGCCTATTGGATGAGGAGATTTCGAAACCTTATCACCTTAGCCTAGAATTATATAATTGTGGGACCTTTATAATCCGAAAAGCATTGTGAAATAATGTAACATTTCAATCATTCCAAAAGTGCCCCTCCTCTCTACTTATAAAAGGCCCCCACCTCTCCCACCACATTTACACTTTCAAGCCATTTGGATCGGCCAAATTCTGCCCAAATACTCTTCCAACATTCCTACCTAGATCCTAGAAGCCTCACTTTGGGAAGAACGCTTCCCAAGGAAGCCTTTGGCTCAAATCAAAAATAGTTACCCGATTTTGAGGTAATGTCTTCTCTAATGTTGTTTTGTTTTGTTTTTCTTCTACAACCCCCTAAACTCTTTTTATTAATATCTTCTGTAACAACACCAGTATCCTAAATATACTATGATGTTGTTATAAGAAGAATTCGAGCTACACTTACACACACCTACATCTAATGGTTAAAGAACATACGGTTTCTGTGGATAGCAAATTTCTGCCTCACGAAACGATGATTGTTCAACACTCATATAACACCTTAAAAGGTGGCCATTAAGATGTCAATATTTTTATATATGATATATAATATGTTTATGTTTTACTTATGCTTCTTTATTTATCATTTATTGCATACTTTATGATTTCCATTATGGGTAAAACGCGATAATTTCATTTTAGGAAGTGCGGACTACCGCCCCCTCAAAGTGATTTGAATCGTTAATGCCATATGTGGGATGTATAAAGGATGGAGTAAATGGTACTATAAACTATATTATACTGGAATTATATTATACATTTATATCATTATGATTTTGTTCCATTAAATATTAAATTGAAATGAAAGTAGCGTTCATGTGTACGTACGGCTTACCGTCTCCATGAACAGTGCATTTCATTTCTTACCTCTAAATGTTACATAATATTATAAATGAATGTATATACTGTATATATATGATATATATGATATCTACATCATGAATATAATTCTGGAGATAATGGATATTCTACCACATAAACAACTTGTAATTATAAGAAGTTTATTGTTGACTCAAGTACCAAAGATCGACAAAACGACCGTTATTAACTTAAATAATTACATAACGTTCATAACATTGTAATAAGTGATATGAAAAGGATAATAAAATTGAAAATGGTTCTTAATAAGGTAGATATTAACTCTAGTTTATTATTAAGGAGGATAAAGAATGGTTGAGTCAAGTCGGACATGAGGTAAGGGAATTTCTTACCCCAATTTCCATTCTTTGGGTTAATCTCCTACTTTCAAATTATGTCATTATATTATTATGTCATATCTTGTATTTGTATTTTATTTATGTGTACTTATGGTGAATACACATAATATATCTATTTTATTTAAAAAATGTTTTTTTTAAGGGAACTTCTTAACCCAACTTCCATTCTTTGGGGTAATCTCCTACTTTCAAATTATGTCATGATGTTATTATGTCCTATTTTGTATTTTTACGTTCTTTATGTGTACCTATAGTGAATACACAAAATAGATCTATTATATTTTAAAAATGATCTTTTAAAGGACTTCGTCTCAATCTCTTTTCATTGAGGCATATTTGGTTTTATACACAATTTCTTTTATACGGTGTATAAACCCCTTTGACTTTTATGTTTATTCAAAAGGAATCTCTTTTATACGAAGCGTTTTGCAAAACGACAAAAGGGAATGTTTTTCTTTCTGTACTTATGCGGCGACAATGACTTCTCCGCCGCCGTGACCATTATTTTAGTTTCAGCTTCCTCTACAAGCCATCATTTTTTTAATGAAAAATAAATACAATGTTTTAACTTTCTTTTATTTTGGTATTGAAAATGGTCTTGAAAGCTTTTTTATCATATCAAAGTGTTGTATTGATATCTTGTGATTGAAATGTGGAAATGTTATGTTTCCTTTATGAATGTTTTATGTGATATGATTATGTTATGGTTTATGATATGTTTAAACCTATTCATATGAGGAATGTATTGGACATAATAAGTGACGGGTGGAGCCCGCTATAGCTCCTCGATGCATCGGCAGGTCTCATGAGACAAACTAGTGTCTTGGCACGAGGCCTTGACAAAATCTTATTTGTGGTCTTGGCACGAGGCCTTGGCTACGTGGTTATGATAGACTGGCATTATGCATTCCATCATTATGAAAATGGTTATTGATATTGCATGTGATTATTCGACCAGTAGAATATCCATGTGAAGAAGTGAATGGCATTATCTCATTTTACTTTTGCCATATTATATTGAAGTTCAAGTTCAAAAGGCTTTTGTTTTAGTTATACATTGCCTTAAATGTTTATGTTTATTGATGAAAGCTTCCGCTATATTGTTATCCTTACTGAGCATCTGAGCTCACCCCTTTCAATGTTTTAATATTTTCCAGGATGTGAAGAAGTATTTTATGAATGACCTACAGGGATAGTCCGAAGAGGATAGAAGTGTGGACTATGGAGACTTTTTTTATTAGTTTTTCACTTTATGATGTAATGTATGACTTATGAATGTATCTAGTGTTTCCAAGGCTACAAAACTAATCGGTCTTTCGAGACTTGATCTTTTGTGATCATGCCAATGTTACGAAATAATGCACCGGCTCTGGGCAGCTGGGGTCGGGGCGTTACAGCTGAGGCTCACAATACACTAATGAACGTTTTCATGGTGTTCAGATTTCATAATCTCTTTTATAAGTAGTCATGTGACAAAACCCCTCAAATAGGGAATCCATATTTCCATGTGTAATTGGATTTTCTAATGTTAAGAAATGTGTATTGTACCTTTGAGTTTTATATTATCAGTAATTTTCATCACGAATCATGAACATTTAAATAATGAAGAAAACTGGGATGATATATTCTTGTTGTGATTTATGATACGTCTAGTGCACAATAAGTGATTTTTCATCAATAGATAATATTATGAAGTAGTTATACCTTTTATCACCAAAAAAGATATAATATCATAGGCCATTTGATGAGAATTGATCTACATTCATAAATATCCTTCCTTGTTGTTCAATGTGTGAGTTCATTTTTTTGAAGGTCAAAGAAAGAGACAATGAGCATGTATAATGACAACATTGGTGTGGGACATAAATGATTTGATATATCTCGATAAATGGATTATATTATATCATAGGAATTAGTAAGAATTTTAATTTATTTTCCATATTAACTTCATTAACAATATGATCCTTGGCATTTGTATAGATAATAACATTGAAATTTAGATGGATATTCCTAATGACCTGATAATAGGGAAAAATGGTTACACAATTCATGTATCAACATTTCTAATTACATCCATTTAATTAATATAACAATTTTTATTAAAAGATATTTATTAATTATGGTTGATTTTTATAATTTATTCATAGTTTATTTAAAATTATAGGTGATTTAAATAAAAATAATTTATATTTATTTTCAATTATTGATATTATAATATTTATTATATTTATTACTATATAGAGGAGTGGATTTTAATTACTAAATATTCATTATTAAATGATAGTTATACTTTATTCATCTGAAGAACACAAAGCTCACTAATTATTTTAGAAATTCTATAAATGAAATTTATTTATATTATTATTTTGTTTCACATATAATGTGATTTATAATAATATTATTATAAATGGAAATCTCGTCCAATATGAATATGAAATATTTTTGTAGTCTTTTATGTCAATTTCCAAATATAAACATGTAAAAAAAATAAAAACTTTTGAAACATTCCTAAATCAAAATTGATGTGAACAGTATATAGAGAGAGTCCTTCGCAATACCTATATTGACTTCTCTCTTTTATATCGCTCATACATTCAATATAACATCATGATTTTTTCAATATTTGGGAAGAATAATACTGTGAGGGAACCAGAAAAAATCATTATATCATGATCAACCATTCCAACAACTAGTGATTTTAGAATGCTGTATAATTAGATTAACTTCAATATAATAACATCTATTCCAAAATTATTAATTTCTCCAAATATTGTGGACAATAAAAAAATTCATTGTCAAATATAATTAAAAATTACAAAACACAATATTCAGCAACATTTAAACTTGTAATCACATCCTTGTTACAGTCATCATTATTTCCCACATATTTAATCACAATAGAAGATCCATAGAATGTTGTACTATCAAATTGGAATGATAAATTCATTGTTTCATAGTGTTCTGTCCTAAATTATAACATTGACCTTTTCTATTATAGATCATGTCTTCTTCCAAATCCTATAGACTAATTAGTAATGATTAAAAATATAGAAAACTCGTTTAAATGATTTTAGAATGGTAATATGCATGATCCATTAAAAGAATGATGAAAAGTTTCACCCCATCCTCATATTATTTTGTCATATTATTTTTATACATCCATTCTCAATTCATTAGAACCATATTCAATTATGTAAAATTACAAATTAACTAAATAAATAAATCATAACTAACATTTCATAGAAAATGTTCTTCTTGTTCTTAAAATATTAATATAAGGTAATATTATTTTATTAATGGATATGAATTTACTAACATGGATTATCATTAAAATTTTCTATTATAAATGTAACTATTATAAAATGTCTTTCACTAATTTGGGTCCCAAGACAGTCATCTCCCCAATCTGAACCAAACATTTAGATGAACATCATGCGGAAAATCAATACAAATATTTCTCTGGGGGGACAAAAGATCACAAGTAATCACATACATTGTGAGGATCACTAGTTTTTTTTAATATTTTAATGGGTTTTTGAAATTTTATACTCACACTATAGTGAATATTATGTTGTAAAATATTTTTTTCTGTAGGGAATCAATTGTTTTAGAGTTTTTTTATATCATGAGGGAGGGAATTAATCATGATTATCTATGGGGGATAGTTGTACTTACTAAATTAATGATAAATAATTTCTAATTGAAGTTAAATTGGTATGGGTAATGATTCAAATTCTTTTTATAACATTCATTTTTTCATGAAAATGTGATTTTATGGGATGAATGAATCAAAAAAATGGGTTTTTTGATTTGGGATATCTTTTCATTAGTTTAATATGATTTCAAGAGCCCTTTGTGTGTGGAAGGTCAAATATCACAGAAGGTTTTAGATTTTCTAACCAATTATATGTTGTTAGTATAATTTTTTCCTCGGGATTTATTGATTTTGTGATAACTCCACCAAAAAAAGGAAATTTAAAAATTCCACATTTTAAAATCATTAAAATATTCATTAATGTGTTATAAATTGTGGAAAAACTATGAGGATTTGATGTATGGTTTTGATGAGGTGCGGGGGATGTGTGATGTTTTCACCATGCTTTTGTGGAAGTGTGGTGATGGTTTGTTTGGTCACTCTATTACCATGGAGAGGTGATGGTTTTACTGCCTATTCGTTTGGGGTAGAAAGGTGATGGTTATCATGACGATACATATAGGGGTAGTGATGGGATGTTATGATAGGGATGTTTCCTTTCTTTTTATGGGTTGTCGAATTATCATAATATGTGCGGGTAGTTTTGTAATTAAATGAAAATGTTCGAATTAAAGAGATCATGTAAGTTTGATTTAGGATATGAAAAATACTTGTTATTTAAAGGGTTTGAAATAAGAAATGATTAGTCTCCATAAATGGTATTGTTTATAAATCTGGAATGATCCTTGGGAATTATATGGTATTCTGAAATTAGGTGTGGTTGAGAAATTATATATTTTTTGATTTGGTTAGTGTTTTGTTGTGAACCAATAGAATATCCTTTTGCATGGAATATATATTTACATACACACTTCTATATCCCTTATCATTTATATACAAACCCCATTCATGTCAAACACTATGTGCTGACACCCATATATTCACATAGGGATGTTTTCCCCATAAACCGAGGTACGCAGATGGATGGATTGCAACATGCTCATTCTCACTCTATCTCCCACTTGAGTTGATATGCATAGAATATGAGGTTTGGAGGCCTGTTAGTGCACTAGGTGATGACCGATGTGTCTACAGGTGAGATTTTATATGATAATGCTCTAGGGTAGAGACCCAAGAGTCTTTATTTGAGATAAAATATGTAATGCATTGTTTAGTCTTATGATGTGGGTCATGAATTTTTGGATTAGGTCATAGTGATAGTTCATATTATGTTAATGATATCATCTTACTCTGGTTATGGTTGTGATGTGTTGGCTGATGTGTCATCTGGTGAGATGAGATGTGATCCTGTTGTGGGGAAGTGGCCTAGGTGTCTATAGGTATGATGTGATGTGATCATTTTTTGGGGAGTTTTTATTTGTTATTCATAAGAGAGGGATGCTCCAAGATGTATGATATCAGGGTGTGAGATAAGAAGATCATTCACTAAATTATGTGTGGTACCCATCATCGGTATTCATCTGATTATATTATTATACATTGATTATGTAATTTTTTAAGCATGTCTTGGTGATTTTGGGATAAATAATTGACCCGTTTAGGTGAATTAATATGCTTATTTAACATGTTCATGACAGACACATCTTCTCCTTCTAATTGTACATGAATTCTTACCCCATATATAAATGATTTTTCAATTTTATAGGAGGATTATGTGGAATGAGCATGATTTTACTAGGCCATATATTATTGGAATTTTTTACTCTTAGTACATTATATATTCATTTGGGTATTCGCTTTTGGATGCATTTAAATATACATGTTTAACTTAAACATGAATTGGGGTGGTTTTGGTTTGATATTATGTTATGTAATCTAAAATCATGTTTACATTTCATCATATAACTTGATCCTAAATTATAATAGATAATAATGAGTAAAATGTAATTATATATTTATAAACTATTTTATTAAAAAATCCAGGTCCAAAAAGAGGCAGGACTCCGAGGACATTATCTATCTTCCCTAAATGATGTATCTTTAGATTTAGAGGATATGGGAATAATGTTATCAGAGATGATGGTTGAAATCTAGGATTTTTTATTGATTTATTAATTGTAATCATTTCATGGGACAGAATAGAAACAGTTCTAGAAGAATGTGTTACACGACATAAGATATGAAGAATATCTTAGACAAGATATTTTAGGTTCCCCTCATATGATCCAATGAATGGACATTAATATTTGAGAATGCAAAAATAGTGTGGACCTTTTTTAGGGTAGAAACCTAGGATAGGAGCATACATCATTATGACGAGGGTTTGGGTTTGATTCGTATGTTGTGGAATGGTTAATATTAATAAATTAATTAAAATTAATCCAAATGAAGTATTATACTACTGAGTATAATAAATTCATTGATTATATTCTTCTATGGATCATGGTTGACATATTCATGTTTCTAATGGATTTTAGGATTTATTGGATGATCTGGTTGATCAAAAACCGATTGATCTAATAGAGGAGGGGGGCTATGGGTATTGGTGGTTGATTTCTTTTTAGTGGCAGGACTTTGATAAGTATGAGGGAATTATTATAGATGTGTATAAAGACATATGGTTTGACGTCCTCTATATAGCATCAAGTTTAATTTGGTTCCCTTGGGATATTATGTCCCATTAGAAGTTATTCAAATTCATGGATTTGTGAATCAGTGGAGGATATTGTATTTGAGTTTGAAAAATAAGGAAGATGTTTTGTGGGTCAAAATTCAAAAATACATCCATGAAAAGTTCTATTGATTGACCATGAATGTAATGATGATGTAAGAGTTTCTTTCTCAATATCATGTTAGTATATGAGTATATATGTGGGTATTCATGTATAAGGACTTTCTACTTTTTTCCCATATATTCTTCCAAATCAGTAGCCTCATTCGATTCATCTTAAGAAGGACCTCTATCCTTCTATCTTGTACATAGTTACTCTGGTTACATTGACAACATATCTGGAGGTTCATAAGAAGGAATAGTTTATAAAACAGATAGAATCATGATGAGTTTTAAATGATATGTTTACCATTTTGGGTCCCCAATGATCATCTATTTCACTCACATATTTCATTCACCTAGACCATTGTGGGATTGACTAGAAGGGATTCAACATCAACAGCTTCCCTTCCTACCATTCAAGGATTGTGGTTTCATTAATTTTTTAACTTTAGCATGCCTGTTTAATTTTTTAGTAGGGTTCATTGACATTAATATATTAATTTATAATTGGTTCATTGATCATAGTTTGATTGGTGGGATATCTATAGTTCAGGCCTCAACAGTTATTAGCAATTATTCTGTTTTTTCAATAAGGGTAGTAGGATAATGATCCAAAAAGGGTATATGGAGAATATAAAGGTTTAACATAGGATGATTATCATTTTCGTGGTCTTTAACCTGATCATGGTCATAGAGTTGTTCATCTACAGAGAGGAAGATGAGTTTTGTGTAGTTAATAGCCCATAGTGGAGGTTGGATCACTAGTGGGGCTAGAGGATATTCGAGGTATGATGAATTTTTCCTCTACCATTGTTTGTTTCTTTTTAAATATATTTTCATTCTTTTTTTAACCTAATATAGTTCATGTTATGGGATTATATGTAGAGAGGATTCCCATTACACTAGTGTATATGAATCCAAATTAATTTAAAAAAAACATTTTGAGGTATGGTTGGATGTAGAAATATATAGGGGCTGACATAGCACCATGGAGATATAGTATTCATATAGATTTATCAACAACATTTCATCATTGGAATTTATTATACGTATCCCATGATTTCTTCTATCAAATAATTTCATAGGATATTCATGTTTTCCAATGTGTTTGTAATGTTTTGGTTTTATATAGGTAGTACGATTATTAGGTGCTTGTCATTATGTGGATATTAGTAATTATTTTATGTTAGAGTGTTCGTTGGTATTAATGGAAAATGGGATAATTGTTATCTAAAGGGTCAAGGGGGGAATCTGGATGTTGTTCCTGAGGAGTTATTAATGTGAAACCTCATGAAATGATGTTATATTCAAGACAAACATACAACCCAATGCATCTCCAATATTGATGGGTCCTCATACGATTTCACCATATTTGTTTCAGGAGTTATGGAATAATATAAGTGATTTTATGTAGAATGATTTTATCCAAGTCAGTGTATCATTAGGGGGTTCTATGGTGTTGTTATACTTGATGGAAGATGGTAGTATGAGGTTGTGTATGTAATATTATTTTACCAATAAGCTGACAATCAATTAACATTAACCTTATTCAAGGTTAGATAATTATCTCCGCCATCTGAGATGGGTGAGTAGGTTTTGAAATAATTCTATTTTGTCTCGATATCACCAGTTGAAGGTGATGGAGGGAAATATTCAAAAAACTACTTCTACATATAGGTATGAGAACTCTGAGTTTGTAGTCATTCCATTCGGTTTAATAAATGCATAATCTATTCTCATGGGACTCATGAACTCCATGATCTATGAATTCCTTGACAAGTTTGTACTGATGTTCATTGACAGCATTTTGAACAACATGAATTCATTGTAGGATAACGATGATCAACATGGAGGATTTTTATGGTTCTTCAACTCCACCAACTATATGGAATGTAATTCATGTTTTTCTTCAATTCGATATATGAATTTCCTTTTGAATTTTGTACCACAACAATAGAGTGTAAAAGTGGACCCATCAATGGTTGATGAATGTTTTTCTTTATAATAAACAAATAATGATTTATATCTTCATAACATCATTGTTTTAACATGACACTATCATATATTGTGCATGATTTATCATAATTTGAATGACATTTGATTTCATTGACTAGAAAATAAAATGTTATTTGATTTGTGGATCAATGACAGGATGAATCCATTTACCTAAAGGGGATGATGGTTAATGCTCAAGTGATTTAGTTTTATACGAAGGTTATGATGTTTGAGGTATTTTGTGACTCTTCTATTGTGTTATTGGGATGCATGATGATGGATAAAGACGTAGTGGAATTTTTAAGGTATGGGAAGATACATCACCTTGAAAATAATTGTGTCAACCATGATCTGGAGTTGGCAACATTGGTGTTTTTATTGAAGGTTTGGTGGAATTATCTCATTGTGGATTTCGTTGTTGTCTTCACAAATAATCAGAGCATAAGGTATATATTGTGTCATCATGATATGATATTGTCGTAGTAGAGGTTCTGGGAATTTATTTACGATTATGATTTTTAGATCTTTAACACCATATAAAGTTTGAATGATGAGGTTGACAATTTGATCAAGAATTCATGGAATGATTTTTTTTCATAATTATAGTGATTTGTGGAGATGAAATTTAGAGTTGGAGCCTCTAAATTATAATCACGTGTGGATGATGGTAATGATTATTTTTTTCCATATGATTGTATGACCTCGTGCAATTCATTAGGTATAAGAGTCATAATGGGAAGAATCATGGTTATAGATGAATTTAAATCATGTTGGACATAATGATGCTCCCAGGGGAGTCCTTCATGTGTTTTATAGATTAGTCATTGGTGAAACACCTATGAGTACCAAATATGTATCATGGTTCATGGATTTAACATTGGTGTCCAAAGATTAAATAACATGGGGTAGAGTTTGTGGTGAATTGTTATGTATTTTAGAATGTAAATTCTGAGAATCATGTTGCTGGATAATTTTTATCGGCAATGGGTATTCCTGAGAAGAAATGGGGAGATATATGAAGGAATTTTTTTAAAATTGTTACCCCAAGATTAGGGATTTGGTGATTCTATTTGGATAATTGTTTAATAGTTAACAAAATCCACCCACCTCGTCATGGTCATGGATTTTGGAACATATAGTTATTTGGTAAATAGTTATCTGGATGCGGTGGTGTGGTTCTATGGAGATATGATGTTTTGAATCTATTTTTAAGATTCACAATATACCTTACCATTTACTGAGGATTATAACATCATTTTTTCACTTAATAATAACTTAACATGACTTTACACCATCATATAGTTGGGAAGATGGAATAGAACATCTAAAAACCAGTGGAATTGTTGTTGGAATGCATCTTATACTTTCGAATTTTGTTGGAAGAACAATTTCCCATAGTTTATTTTCATTATAATAACATCAACTATACATCTTTCTGCATTGACCTTCTAAGTCTTTATTAGGCGATCATGTCACTCTCTATAGTGATAGGATAGGGATGTGGAGGTTGTTGTTCATATTCCCAAATGTGGTTGTGACTACAATAGATAAGGTTCCTCTTGAACATGAGAGGATAAATATATAATATTATTGAATGATGTCTTATGAGAATCATTAGAGGAGAACCTTTGTGTTTCAGTTTGGGAACCAGAAGTTCATGAAGGTTTCCCCTCTATGTATGTATTATTTGATTGGAATGGGGAGTAAGGTTTGTCTCATAATTTTTTGGTACATTGTGGGGTTGGGGAGAGGTTGGTGAGGTTGCATATTGGTTGATGTTACCACCAAATCTATAGAGGATAAATGACATATTACATGTATCATAGATATATTAGTTTCTTCATGATGACTCCCAAGTCATTGATTTAAGAGAGATAGTTGTTGAAGATGACATGGTGATCCTAGAGCGGCCAGTAATGGCCTATAATCATTAAGAGAATGTGGTTCGTGGAAAAACCATCAATTTGGTTCATTTTTTGTGGAGGCATGGTGTCCTATAGATATTTCTTGGGAACCTGAGAGTTGAATTTTTGGACATAAACTTTATTTTATTAGACTCTTTCATTTTCTCACGTCTGTGATTTCTTATACATGTGATTATTGGACCTTTACCTATTGTGATATGTGTTTTTTCAATGATGTGATGTGTGTTGTATGATGTGTGATGACATTATGAAATATTCAAAGGGAATAACCTATTGAGTCAAAAGCCCTATTTTGACATCTATATCATGTTTTGGAAATCAAAAATGTATTCTGTCATATTTTGGAAATTACAAATGTCTTCAATAATGTCTATCGTATCGTACTGAGCATGCTGATCGTACTGATCATGCTGATCGTACTGACCATGCTGATCGTACTGACCATGCTGATCGTACTGGCCATGCTGATCGTACTGACCATGCTGATCGTACTGACCATGCTGATCGTACTGACCATGCTGATTGTACTGACCATACTGATCGTACTGATCATACTGATCGTACTAACCATATCGTATCGTACAATACTGATCATACTGAATATGTCAATTGTATTGTCTCTGTTACTCATAACATTCATTACATGCTTGTTTCAATACTTTCTTAAAACCACATGATTCATATGAATCATACCCATGTTTTTCATTTATATATATCTTATGTTCTAACCAATATGATGTCGTTGAGTTAGTTACAAACTAATCAAAACAATGTCGTGCTTTCTGTTTCAATATGACCGTGATGATGCCAGGTGTCCAAGTGCCTCCGAGTTTTTCGGAGAAATATGACCGTTGGAGGAGTTATGACCGTTGGGACCCAAGGCCTATAAATAGGAGGTCATTCGAAGCTGAAAGACAAGATTAATGAACGAGAAATGAATGAAAGGACTTCGTGAACTATCAAGATTCTAGATAGAGACATTGTGACTTCTCTCATCTTCCTTGTGCGTCCGATCATCGTATCGAGGGTTTTCAAGTGATTGAAAGACAGAGGTTCTGATTACCTATAAAATCGAGGGCTGCCGGGGATAGGCAGGCAGACGAGCCGATCATCGTATCGAGGGCTGCCGGGGATAGGCAGACAGACGTGCCAATCATCGTATCGAGGGCTCACCAAGGTGTTGGCGAGACAGAACATTTTATCCTAGGTGAAAGGATAGCCCTTATCTTTGGGTTAAAAGAATTGTAATACTTTTACATTTCCACTGTTACTTGTATTAGAAATGAATTTGTATTGTTTCCTTTCTTCTTTTCATATTCATTCTATTACATTTTTTATTGATTGATTCTATACGTTTTAAGGTAGAATTATTCATTTTTGTATTACTCTGATCATTGTGTTCATCTTGAATACAATTGTTTTACATTACATTAGTATTACAATACATCATACCTTTTTATATTCAATACGATTGTGGGTGATTGTATTTATATTAGTTTAAGATCATTTAAACTAATCTCTTAGTTGCTAAAACTAAAAGGTTTTTAAACCTAAAATTCACCCCCCCTCTTGTATTGTTCCATCTAATAAACATATATATCTACATATTCGATCCAACAATTTGTATCAGAGGAGGGTTTTCCACTGACTTGTATTACTAGCTTTATTTCTTTCATATTTCTTAAATACTTACTACACTAACGTGTGGAGTGGAAATTTTTTTTGTATTAGATGGAAGGAATGAACATTGGGTCAATAGAGTATCTGAATCCTTCTAGACCACCAATATTTGATGGGAATGATTATGAGTATTGGAGAGATCTTATAAAGACATTCGTTATTAATACTGGTGTAGACAATTTTATTATGCTTACTGGAGGTTACAAAATTGCTGATAAAAAAGTCAGTACTTTCGCTAACCAAGAGAAGCAAGAATATAAACTGAATTACAAGGTACGCAATACTCTATTATGCTCTATGACCAGGAATATATACAGTCAGATATCATCATGTGAAGCAGAAAATTGTATTTGGAAGAAATTAGAAGTCACTCATTTTGGTACATCCAATGTTATAGAAACAAGAAGAGCAATGCTTCGAGCAGAATATCATGTATTGGTTTTTCCTTATGGTGAGCCAGTATGTAAAGTGCAACAAAGGTTTATGACAATTGTCAACAGCTTACAATCAATTGGAGAATAGGTCTTGATGATGAATCCCTAGTTGATAAGATCCTAGATATAATGCCGAATGAATGGGAGTCAAAAAGGACAGCTATTGATGAGAATAGAAAAGTTTCCCAGATTACTCTTGATGACCTTTTTGGAACTCTTCTACAGCATGAGACATGAATGAAGAGAGATGCTTATTTTAACAAGAAAAGGAATGGGAATGGATGTGTAGCCTTTGCAACTAAATCTAAAATGCCTGAAAGGCTTATGAGGTCTAAATCCAAGAAAGTTGTTATATCTGATTCAAGTGATTGTAGTATTTCGGATAATGAGTTAGCCAATCTTGCTCGAAGGATGAACAAGATTGTGGGAAAGAACGATTTCCAATTTAGATTCAAAAAGAAATATAGGAATGATAAGAATGATTTAGAGGTAACATGTTATGAATATAAGAAAGCAGGACATATAAGGTCTGATTGTCCTTTACTGAAAAGGAAAGATAGAAAAGAGAAACACTCTGAAAGAAACAAGAAAAAGTATTACAAGTCAAAGACAAAGAATGTTTTAAAGGCAAATGATACTTGGAGTGAAAGTGATAGTGATTCTTCAGATGATTCTTTAGAATATGAGACATCAGGACTGAGGAATATCAGACATTTAACCAGATTACCAATTTAAGATCATTATCTCATTGCTAAGGTACATAACGCTGAAGCTATTACAAATGTCTCTTTGAATGAAAATTATACTGATAATAGATATTATGAATCTTCAAATGATGAATCTTCTCATCAGAGGATGATACATTACCTTCTTTTGAAGAAGTCTCAAGATTTGCTAAATTCATGGAAAATAAAAAATCTAAACTCAAGAAGAGATTTAAAAAAGAAAATTCTAGAATTTCAATCTTGACTAAAGAAGCATCAGATCATTCTAAAGATCTTGATGTGAAAACTTCAGATTTTGAAAGTATTTTAAAAACCCTTGAGATATTTAAATCTGAAAAGGATAAACTTTCTAAGGATCTTGAAACTTTAATTTCAAAGAAAAATATTTTTGAGCCTAACTCTAGTTCAAATTCAAATGTTTTGGAAAATAAGAATTTGGTTTTGAAACTAAAGTCAGAGATTTTTTCTTTGAAGAAATTTTTGTAAAACTTTACTAGAGTAAAATAAAACTTTGACAGGATGTATTCTCAAATTAGACCATTGAGAAATCGTTCTGGTCTTGGTTATACTTATTCCAAACCTGTTTTTAGGAATAACTATATTATTCCTCAAAAAACCTCTTTTTGTTCTAAGTGTCAATGTGGAGGACACTGGAGAAAATATTGTTCTCTTAACAAAACTCAATCTTTTGTATTTCATAAAGCTCATTTTGTAAAAAAAATGTGGATTCCTAAAATTCTTTTATCTAACCATACTGGATCCAAACAAGTTTGGATTGCGAAAATCTAATTGTTTCTTTTTCAGGAAAATGAGAAATGTACCAATAAGAATGATTGGTACATGGATAGTGGTTGTTCTAGACACATGACTGGAAACAAATATCTCTTTGAAAAGGTTATCAAAACAAATGGTGGAAAAGTTACCTTCAGAGATAATGCACAGGGAAAGATTGTTGGTATATGTAATATTGTTTTTCTTGGAAAATTTCTTATCTCAAATGTTCTGTTTGTTAAAGGTCTTAGGCACAATCTCATCATCATAATTCAATTATGTGATAAAGGTTACCATGTGAATTTTAGAAATTATATGTGTCTTGTTCACAATTCCAAGGATGAGTTCATTCTATCTGCCCATAGGCAATAGAATGTTTACACTATTAACCTAGAAGACCTTAGGAACCAAAACTTACCTTGATTAAGTGCAATAGAAGACCAATCCTGGCTATTCCATAGGAGACTAGGATAGTGTAATCTGAGAAACCTTAGTAAACTCTCAATGAAAATACTTGCGATGGGGCTACCAGACCTTAGATATGATTCTTCAAAAGTCTGTGATCCTTGTCAATTTGGCAAGCAGCATAAAACTAGCTTTAAATCAATTAATGAAGTTTCAACTTCAAATGCATTACAGCTAGTGCATATGGATCTTTTTGGTCCGTCACAAACTGGAAGCATTGGAGGAAAATACTATGTATTTGTTTTAGTTGATGACTTTACTAGATTTACATGGGTCTACTTTCTCACAAATAAATCTGAAGCCCTTTCCTATTTCAAAACTTCTAGAGACCATGTTAAAAATGAGAAAAACCTACCATTGATAAATATTCATAGTGACCATGGTGGTGAATTTCAAAATTCAGATTTTGAAACTTTTTGTAGTAAGAAAGGTATTACTCACAATTTCTCAGCTCCAAGAACTCCTCAGCAAAATGGTGTTGTTGAAAGAAGAAATCGTATTCTTCAGGGAATGACTCGAACCATGTTGAGTGAATACTCAATTGCTAATCACTTTTGGGCTGAAGCTGTTAGTACTGCCTGTTATACTATAAATTGTCTTTTAACTAGACCATTTCTTAATAAAACCCCTTATGAGTTATGGACTAGCCGAAAACCAAAAGTCTCATACTTCAAAGTTTTTGGATGAAAAGTATTCATTCTGAATACAAAAGATAATCTACAAAAATTTGCACCAAAATATGATGAAGGAATCTTTCTAGGCTATTCTACGACTTCGAAGGCTTACAGAGTTTTCAATAAAAACACTTGTACTGTTGAAGAAACGGTACATGTAAAATTCGATGAAACTGATTCTTTTGTTTTCAACCAACCCAATCCTACATCCTCGGATGTGTTTTCAAAAACTGATTATCGGTTTTTGATAGAAGATCCTTCTGATAAGGAAAATGTTCGAGAAAGTATTCCTAAAACATTTACCACAGAATATTTTCAATCATACGTTGATGAACAGGTTTTACAAAACCCAAATCAATTGTTTGTTAGGAATCATCCCAGTGATAACATCACTGGTGATGTTAATCAACCTGTAAGGACTAGAAATTCCTTAAGATATGAAATAGAACATCTTGCTTTTCATTCCCAATTTGACCCTAAAAGTTCAAATGAGGCCTTAGGTGATGATGATTGGATCAAAGAAATGCAAGATGAACTAAATGAATTTGGAAGGAATCAAGTCTGGACATTAGTTGATAGACCTAAAGAAATAACTGTAATTGGTGTAAAATGGGTTTTCAGAAACAAATGTGATGAAAATGGAATCATTGTAAGAAATAAAGCAAGGCTTGTTGTTAAAGGCTATAATCAACAAGAGGGAATTGACTATGAAGAAACATATGCTCCTGTACCTAGACTTGAATCCATTCGTATTCTATTAGCCTTTGCAGCATTTTTCAATTTCAAAATATTTCAAATGGATGTCAAATGTGCTTTTCTAAATGGTTTTGTTCAAGAAGAAGTTTTTGTTGAATAACCTCCTGGTTTTCAAGACCCAAAACATCCTAATCATGTTTTCAAACAAACCAAGGCTCTATGGTCTTAAAAAATCCCCTAGAGCATGGTATGATAGACTTACATTATTTCATTTACAAAACAATTATACAAAAGGTACAGCAGATCCAACCATTTTTATTAAAGTGGAAAAAAAATGTTTTGATTGTTCAAATCTATGTTGATGACATCATATTTGGATCAACTCAGAAATATTTAAATGATTCTTTTGCAAATTTAATGAAATCTGAGTTTGAATTGAGTATGATGGGTGAGTTAACATTCTTTTTAGGTTTTCAAATTTCTCAAAAACCGGAAGGAACATATATATCTCAACATAAGTATATAAAAGATTTACTCAAAAAATATGGATATGACAAAACTAAAAGTATTAGAACTCCAATCGGTACCTCAAATACACTTGATCTTGATGAAACTGGGAAACCAGTAGATCAAACAATCTTTAGAGGTATGATAGGAAGTTTGCTATACTTGACAGCTAGTCGACCCGACTTAATGTTTTCTGTATGCTTATGTGCAAGATATCAATCTAATCCAAAAGTGTCTCATTTAAAAGCCGTAAATAGAATCTTTTGGTATTTAAAAGGCACAATGGATTTCGGTCTTTTTTACTCCTCTGGGAATGATTTTGTTTTAAAAAGATTCTCAGATGCTGACTTTTGTGGTTGTAGAATGGATAGAAAAAGTTTATCTGGAACATGTCATTTCTTAGGAGATTCTCTGGTTTCTTGGTCCTGAAAGAAACAACACTCAGTAGCACTATCTACTGCTGAAGCTGAATATATAGAAGCTGGAAGTTGTTGTGCTCAAGTATTGTGGATGTAACACACACTCACTGACTATGGATTGAGTTTCTCCAAAACTCAAATTCTTTGTTATAATACAAGTTCCTTAGCTCTAAGTAAGAACCCAACACATCACTCACAAGCAAAACACATAGATTTTAGGCATCACTTTCTTATATATCACAGACAAAAAAGAGATATTATTCTACAATTTATCGGAATGCAAGAATAACTTGCTGAAATTTATACAAAATCTTTACCTTCGGATAGATATGAGTTTATAAAACAGAAGCTAGGAATGATTACATTAAAATAATCATTCATATCTACCTCATGTTTTACAATCCTCCTAACATTAAAAAACTCCCTTTGAAAGGGGGAGGACATTTCTTTCTAGGTATTTATGTTTCTTTTTATCTTATGTTCTTTAACTATTTACTCTCTAGATATGTGTATTCATTTTTCTGTTTATCGTATTGACAATTTTATCGTATCGACCTACGAAGGTAATCAATTTCTTTCACATCGTATCGACCGATGATGGTTATGAATTACTTTTCCATCGTATCAACCGATGATGGTAATGAATTTCTTTTCCATCATATCGACCGATGATGGTAATGAATTTATTTTCCATCATATCGACCGATGATGGTAATGAATTTCTTTTCCATCATATCATCATATGATGGTAATAAATTTATTTCCCATCGTATCGACCTATGATGGTTATGAATTTCTATTCCATCGTATCGACCGATGATGGTAATGAATTTCTTTTCCATCGTATCAACCTATGATGGTAATGAATTTCTTTCCCATCTTATCGACCTATGATGGTAATGAATTTCTTTTCCATCGTATCGACCGATGATGGTAATATATTTCTTTTCCATCATACTGTCAGTTCATGGTAACAAGAATGTTTTCCATCGTATTGTCAGTTCATGGTAATGAGATTGTTTTCCATCAGCATGTCATTTGATACTTCTTTTTTATTTCGAACGTTTGTATTTTCTTTTGAATTCTACTAAAACCAACAATCACCTTACGATCTCCAGCATGTACTTTTTATTTCTTTTTTTCTTTTCACTTTAAATCCTAACCATTGATCTTATTTCCTTTAATATTGACCATAGAAGATCAAAGGTCACCCCATATCGCCTATAAATAGCCCCCCCTCCCCAAACCCACATCGTTTTTTTTCAGGATCTACGTCGAAGCTATGCCTCATTTTTTTAAGACATCGTACGACCTTCTCATCGGAAGAACCTATATGTCTCAATCCTCTTCTAACACTCCCACCGAAATGTCTTCAAAGACGTTTACAGAGAAAGACTTTAACAGAAAAAGGTTAGTATCTCGGGATTTTTTCGATACGTACGATTCCACATTCAGGAGGATCATTTTGTTTCAAGGGTGGGAGCATCTGTGTATTGAAAGGCCTGTTTCTCAAGATCCGGTTCTCTTTGATGAAGTTTGTAAATTTTATAAAACCGCATCTTTCGACAAAGACATGACTATCAATTTTGCTGTGTATGATAGAATGTTGTCTATGTCTGTGAAACAAGTAGCTCATTTTCTAAATGTCTCAACTGAAGGAGATTCTTTCTGTCCATCTCATAATCTATCAGAGGAAGTTGGTACATTTAATAGAGAAAGTGCTGAAAAGTATTTGTTTGTTATTAATGAAGAAAAGATAAAAGTGTCTCATCTTTCTACGGACAATCGGTTTGTCACTTTATGGATGCAAGGTTTTCTTATTCCATTGAAAGGGGATAGAGAAACTCTGAAAGTTTTGATATATTTATGCTTGACTATCTTGTAAATATGAGAAATGTAAATCTCATGGGGTATGTTTTTGAAACCATAAATAATTTCAAGACAGGAGGGATTAAGTCTCAAATTATTATGTATCCAACCATCCTTACGATGTTCATTCTTGAAAGCATGAAGTTTTGTAACATTCCTTTTCTAGGAAACCCCATAGATTTGGAGCCCTCTTGGATTAGAAATAGTACTATGAAGAAGTTGAATGTTTGTCTTGATCAAAATTCAAAACTTTTTGTCAGAGATGTAGAAGCTGAATTGGATCAGAATCAATCGACACCTATGCCAGCAAAAGACATTCAATCTACTGGTGTTACTCAAAAGTCTGATCCGCAAACCAGTTCAAAGCCTAAGAAGAATCCAAAGTACAGTAAGGAGGTTGTAGAAAAATGGAGAAGCGATAAGGAATAGAGAAAGGAAGGTGATCCAAAGTTCGGTCTTGACCCGACTAAGGCTTTTGCAGAAAGAATAAGGGTAGAAGAAACCCTTAAGGATGAAAAGAAAAAGAAAACTTTTTTGAAAGAAAGGCTCAAGACTTTGATATCTCTAAAGTTTTGAAAATGGTTGAGGATTCTAGTGCTCAACTAACTGAAGAAGTGCATCAAGAGCCCATCGTACAGAGCCTTCCAGAGAAAGAAAAAGGAAATAAATTGATGGAAGAAATAGAAGTGGAAGAAGAGGAAAGAGATTCTCATTTAGAATTCCATCAGAGTTCGAAGAAGAGTAAAGAGGAATCAGTTCAAAAGCTGAGTGAAGGAGTTCACCAAACTCCTCATGCCGATCAAGTACGAACTCCGGACAGAATGTCATCTCAATAAAAGCAAGGTTCTCAATCCTCTCACACAGATAATGTCGTTGTCATTAGTGACAAAGTGGAACAAGAAAGAAAGAAGAAATAAAAAGTAAAAGGAAAACAACCAGTTGTTGACTCAAGCCGATCGTATGAACTAGCATCATACGACGAAGATACTGATTCAGAAAATACAATCTCTCTCAAGAAGAGTGATTACATTGTTCATGTTTTAAGAAGGGTTGAGAAGACCATTCTATATTTCCCGATGCTAGAAGCGAAGATTGATTTTATTACTGACAATCAAAAGAAGAAGTTTGGCTCAGTAAAAGAATTAAGAAAGAAAGTTTTGTCAGTTGAAGCTGATTTGAAATTTCTTTCAGAAAGTTAAGTTGCTCATAAGAAGGCCTGCAACAAGATGACCAAGTGGACGTACAAAACAGAGAGCTCAATCAGTGATCATGAAATAGAAATTGAAGATATAAGAAGGTTGTAAAATGAGCTTGAAATTGCATTCAATAAGCTTGACAGAGAAACAGTTGAAAGGTTGAATCTTTTGTCTTCTCAAAGAGCCGATGTTCCGTCAGTGAATGATTTGCAAGAGAGAATGAATGCATTCCAATATGAATTCTCGAAGGTTTCATCTTTCAAGGATGAAATACTTTTGTTGATGAAACAAAATTCTGTGTTATCCAAAGATAACAAGAATCTGCAAGATAGAATTGACACCCTTGAAGAAGTAATCAGAGTCCAAGAGGAGACTATCATAAATCAAGATCAGATTTTTGCAGACCAACAAGTGCTTCTCAGAACACAGGGTGACTCAATTTCTGAAGACAAGAAGGAGATCATGAAGATGAAATCTGTTCTTCATGAGCTTATAAAGAAGGATAAGGAAAGAGAAAACAAATGATTTCTGTTTTTGTTTTCCTTTGGAACATGTCTTTGTTTTGTAATAATTGTTATAACTCTTTTCTTTTGTCCTGCATTTTATTTTTCTCTCTAACTCTTTCAGGAAAATCAAAGTCACCCCTTTCTTTTTGTAAACCACAAAGGGGGAGAATATTATAAAAGGGGGAGAATGTTATAGAAGGGGATAATGTTTCACAAAAGGGGAGAATGTTTTACAAAAGGAGATTGGTTTAATCAAATTCTTTGAAACCAAGGAAAAACTATGAATACAATCCTTAGGAAATTACATACCTAATGGGGAATTAGTTGTATTCAATTCCTTATTCAGAAGAGTTTCCAATAACTCAGGGGAAGATAAGTATTTCTTGTTACATTTACTTTGTGTGTTGTGCTTTCCAAAAAGGGGGAGATTGTTGAGTCAAAAGTCCTCTTTTGACTTATATATCATGTTTTGGAAATCACAAATGTATTCTATCATATTTTGGAAATTACAAATGTCTTCTATAATGATTATCGTATCGTACTGAGCATGCTGATCGTACTGACCATGCAGATCGTACTGACCATGCTGATCGTACTGACCATGCTGATCGTACTGACCATGCTGATCGTACTGAACATACTGATCGTACTGATCGTACTGATCATACTGATTTTACTAACCATATCGTATCATACAATTCTGATCATACTGAATATGTAAATTGTATTTACTCTGTTACTCATATCATTCATTACATGCTTGTTTCAATACTTTCTTAAAAACACATTTATCATATGAATCGTACCCATGTTTTTCATTTCTATATATCTTATGTTCTAACCAATATGATGTCATTGAGTAAGTTACAAACTAATCAAAACAATGTCATGCTTTCTATTTCAATATGACCGTTATGATGCAAGGTGTCCAAGACCCTCCTAGTTTTTCGAAGATATATGACCGTTGGAGGAGTTATGACCGTTGGGACCGGAGGCCTATAAATAGGAGGTCATTTGAAGCTGAAAGACAAGATTGATGAACGAGAAATGAATGAAGTGACTTTGTTAACTATCGAGATTCTAGAGAGAGACACTATGACTTCTCTCATCTGCTTTGTGCGTCCGATCATCGTATCGAGGGCTTTCAAGTGATTGAAAGATAGAGGTGCCGATTACCTATAAAATCGAGGGCTGCTAGGGATAGGCAGACAGACGTGCTGATCATCGTATCAAGGGCTACTGGGGATAGGCAGACAGATGTGCCGATCATCGTATCGAGGGCTTCCGGGGATAGGCAGACACACGTGCTGATCATCGTATCGAGGGCTCACCAAGGTGTTGGTGAGATAGGCCTTTTTATCCTATGTGAAAGGATATCCCTTCTCTTTGGGTTAAAAGAATTGTAATACTTTTACATTTCCGCTGTTACTTGTATTAGAAAGGAATTTGTATTTTTTCCTTTCTTCTTTACATATTCAATTGTAATTGTTTCAATTACAATCATTCTATTACATTTTGTATTGATTGATTCTAAACGCCATATGGTAGAATCATTCATTTTTGTATTACTCTGATCATCGTGTTCATCTTGAATACAATTGTTTTACATTACATTAGAATAACAATACATCATACCTTTTTATATTAAATACGATTGTGGGTGATTATATTTGTATTAGTTTAAGATCATTTAAACTAATCTCTTAGTTGCTAAAACTCAAAGGTTTTTAAACCTACAATTCACCCCCCCTCTTGTATTGTTCCATCTAATAAACATATATATCTACATATTCGATCCAACATAACCCAATTCTTAATAGATAATCCTTATACTATAATGTGATTAACATTTTGTGGGAGATTCAGTTCCAATCATAGTGTATATAAGCATGACTTGGATGATTGAATATAACACTTCAAATGATCAGGTCAGAATAGTTTGTTGGTTGTGGTTTTTATGGGTTTTGACTTTTTAAGGAGATGGATGGTTTTGCAGGAGGATGTTTGGTTTGTGGTTTCTTATAAAACGCATCATATATTATGGTGATATGGACATGTAGTTATGATTTTGTGAGAGATGTATTTTTGAAGGCAGGTTTTACCGGATTGGTTGCAGGTACCATTGATATGCAATGAGATGCTTAAGTGGAATCTAACATGGTTTTTTAATACCCCTTTAAATTTTGTGTCATTTTTGGACTCTCAATTGTTTGAATTAATTGAGTGGTATCTCATTTAATGAAAAATTCATTCTCATTCAATTAATTTTACATTTTTGGGTGTCAGAGGAGTTTCAGAGGGGGTTTGATGAGGTTTTATGATGGATAAAAGTACATCAGAGATGTTTTGTTATCTTAAATATATGAATGGTTTACAAGATGTGAATTAGTGGTTCTTGTCTTGTGTAGTGGGCTAGATTTAGGTCTCTAGTGAGTCTATGGGGGTGAACCAATGAAGTAGATTTAAATTGTGAAAGTAATTCTCAATGTTTATTTAAATTAGGCTACAACGACATGAATTTTTGAGTAACCTATTTTTTTCAAAAAAAAAACACATCAAATTTTTATTTTTAATGAGTTAAAATATGTGAAATTTTAGATATATATGTTTATATATGGTATTTTGCTTGAAAATATCCTTGTTCAGGGATACATTATTTATAACTCATTTTGTGTGAACACTATGAAAAACTAATCGGATCTCCACCCCATTCCTCAAACCATTATTCATTTGTTTTGATGAAATATTTTTGGGGATCTATGGTGAGTTATCAACCTCTCATGATGGGTTTCATACAATTATTCACATATTGTTCTTCTATATTGGTTCAATTTTTGTTTTCAATTTGGGTTTTGACCTCATTTTTTATAACACATGTTGTGGTGTTGTTTGATCCCTGTATATTGAGTTGTAATATCTTCTCCGATGGTGGTAATCAACATTTCTCCTTTTTTGTAACATATGGGATGGTATTATAGTACATTATATATGGTATATTGTTATGCTAGATAAAATAATGATAAATAATTGGATAACATAAATTTATGGGAGATGGGGTAATGATTTCCATGTTGTTTAAAACATTGATATTATTATGGATTTGTGATTATATAAGCATAATTACATGCTGAAAATTGTGTCATTTCGGTGAATTTTGGTGCAGGATTAATATGTCTTGTGGATCCCTATATGTGAGGTTGATGTGAAGTTTCCCTACAATGGGAACTACCTTAACACATATATTTGGTGACTAAATTGGTTTCGCCTAGTTTTGTGGATTGTGTGATAAATCTCCTAAAATAATATGAAATATGACAAAATTCTCAAATAAAATGTGTAAATTTATCTTTGTATTGATATATTGTGGGGACATTCCACGGGAAGGATATTTATGGATGTGATACGGTGTGTCATAGTGTGTGTTTTTTTCAATCATTTTTGGGTGTTGAGCTTATTGTTATATTAGAAATGATTTTTTTTATTCAATGTGAATGTTTTTCAGGGTTTTTATTTGGGGTGGTATAGAGCTTGTATGATTGGGATGATGAAAAAAAAAATATTTGTGGTTGTGTTGTGCTATGTTTCATGTGTATTTTTGAAATTAAATGATAACAATGTAATTATAATGAATGGGTTATTTTTATTAATGATATGGAAATGACCAATGAATTAATGAGATTGGAATAGAAATGTATGGTTTATTTACATGTTTTTTGTCGGAAATTCACAATGTGATGTAAGTCTTTTCTATTGATATGAATTTGTTGGTGGTAGAAACACTCTTTTTTTGTGTGTTGTTTTGTTTTTTTGTAAGCCATAGGTTGGTTTTTCGGGTTATATATATATATAATTGTATATTCCATTTACATTCTATATTCTTTGTATTTACATTGTGAAATTCTTATCAACACCAATATATTTAGACTGGGGGTGTGACTTTCCAAATATCATGGTGATGAGGATGGATAGATGGATACCCTCTCTTTTCTTCTATATCTTCCATGAATGTAGATAAGCTTATGTTTTGATAGTTAGTGTTCTATATGTGCAATATGTGATTATCAATGTGTCTTTGGAAAGATGTGATACCATTGTGATGCGGGGTTGTGGCATATGATTATTTTTTGGATTTTTGATATTTTCGTGTTATAGGAATTCTTGTGATTGGGATAATTAATTTTTGGGTGATCGAATGAGATGTATCGCATTCATGATCTTGATACCATACTACTCTATATATGGTAATGATGTTATGGACGAGGGTATTCAGATGAGATGATATGTGATAATGTTATAGGGTTATGGTCTAGGAATCTATATGAAATATTTGAAATTACTATTTAAAAGGGAAATGTACTGTGAAATAAATATGCTAGGAGGAAATGTATTGGAAGTACCTTCTCGACTCCAGGGCATTAGTGCTTCTGAAGATGCATCAAACGGTCATCCGGCTTGCAAACCACAACCATCACAAAATTAATAATAATTTAATATTATAAAATTAATGTTTTTCGGGTCACCCATCTTCAGAAACGAAACCCAAATAACCCTATAGCCATCTTAAAAATTACATCTCATAGTGAAAGACCAATAGACTTATAGGGTGCGTCTGATGGATGCGATATTTAGAAGATATGGCCCCCCGAATGAAAGGGGGGCTAACCTGGCCGTTCACCCCGGCCGGCCTGTGGCCTAGCCACGGGACCGGCACTAATCGTCGTTGCCTGAATGATGTGTCCTGAAAATGCCCCTCCGGACCCCTCAAATCTGGTTCTCCAATGCAGAACATCCGAAGCTGGTCTCCGCGTTGAGCCAACAGGACCTGAAAAGTGCGGGTCATGGTCTCCTCTACACACCAGAGGCGCTGACCACCTCGGATTCCCCCTTCGTATGCGACGAGCCAGATCCTCCTGGTCCTCTTTCTCACCGCCGACTCCTCGGCATGCATTGCAGAATCTACGTAAGACCACGCCGCCTCCTTCTCCTCGATCCCCAACTATGCCGCAGCTGCAGCTTCCTAAAACTGCCAACACTACCTCACCGGCCTCATCCCTGCTTCACCGTCCAAAGTCGTCTCTGCCCAGCCAGACTCCACCACCGAACGCCTTGCTCTACTGTACTCCTCCGGCAGCACCCCGTCCACACCGGCCATTGTCGACACTGCCGCACCAGACCCGCCCGACTCCTTCGGCCGCCGCGCTCTGCCGCGCCTTAGGCTCGACCTTCAACTGCTTCCCTCACCGAAGCCAAACCTCCATCTGGTCCAACCGAACACTCTGGTGGTTGGAAAAATTATTTCATACCTGTTTCGGGATCCTCGGGGTGGGATATTCACAACACCTCCCCTCACTTCTCGATCCATCATACATTTCTATGTCTGAAAATTTAGAAGAATATCATCCATGAATGACAACTAAAACGAGGTTTGGGAATTGGTTGTGTTCATTTATCCAACACCCCAATTCTATAATTATAGAATTCTATGAAGAAATTTTGATGAATGATTTTTGAAATCAATGAATGGTTCGAAAAGAAATTATCATGAATCCTACCTTGATCTGGCCGTTCGACGTTCGCGGTGTATCCACGAATCCCCCGCTTCGTCCTGCCGTAGTTTTAGGGGTGGTCGCTCCTTGATCTGACGAAGAACGATGAATAACGGTGGAGAACGCTCTAGAGAGAGAGAGAGAGAGAGAGAATGAAGGGGATGGATATAAGGAAATTGGTTTCCCCCAATTCCACATTTTATAAACTCCTTGAACTCTGCGGACAGGTGCAAATTTTGAAGCCTCCACGCCTGCTCATTTTATATCACACCTAAGAAAAATTCCTTGTCTCAAACTCTGAATAAGTCTTAGATTTCCATTTTGAGTCATCATTTGATTGTTATTTGAACGTGACATTAGTGATGTATATCAATAATTAATCATTTCAAAATGATGGGTTTTCCACTGGGTGACATCTCTACTAGCAGGCATGTGCCCGCAACTTTTACACCCCACCTAGGGTGAACGACAAGCTTTGGATGCAATGGTGCCCTCGGATTTCCAATCTGAGCTACCGTTTATGAGGAAACCCAACCCCTCAATGTTCATAGTATGAAAACACTTAATGTTTTAATTAAATTTATTCCGGGAACACCAAGCCTCAGAATTGCATGCTGCCATCTCACCTAGATTTGGAATTATATGTATACATATTCCAATGTCTTACAGGGAAAAAACTAGTTCACTACATCATTCCCTCATTTAATATTTTCTTCCCCAAAAATTAAAACTACGAAAAAAAACTCAAGATATAGAGCTCACACCTATCTCTCCCACTCACAAGAAAACGTTCATAACACCATGCAGACACAACACACAAACCAAAGGGATGGTTCATACTCATATGGTCTGCAACTTTTGATTAAATAAAAAGGAACAAGCAGACAACTCATCAACTACGACACGTAGATGACGTCGTGTTCCCACTCCTACTACTGAGAGGGTAGTAAATGAGGGTAATAAACCTTTCCATATCTTGTATGATTCCCAAACATCCCAAAAAAACTCAGGGGACTACCCCAGACCAACCTCTACTTCCCATGTCGCGACCAAAATCACTATTTGTTCCTATAACATGGTCTCGTGAATTACTATTTCAGAATAACCATCTGGTGAATCACCCAATGATATCTGGTCACATAAGTATTCACAGTCGCTGCATCACAACTGTGACTCTCTTACACGCTCAAAAAGATGACGAGTCAATACAATTGACATAAGAAAAGTTTCACCCTCATGGTAAAATAGGGTCAACTTCATAGAAGATAACATCTATGAACCGTACAACACCTGATGAGTCTGGGACTCTCTACTATGGAAACCTGCTACAACACTTCCATTTGTCAGGAACATAGAGTTCCTCGAAATCATAGTCCTGCAAAAATTTCAACCAGCTCTGTCGTCTCATGTTCCTATATCTCTCTGGTTTTGGGCACACCAGAGACACTGGTGGTCTAAGAAAACCACAAAATATATCCTAGGATATAGAATCTCTATATTCTTAGTGCACAGACCACCACTACCAGAACCACATAGTGAATCACATAGTTCTGTTAATGGGGTTTCCATCAACTCGACATGTACTTGAAAATAGTATCAGTATTGATGTTGAGTACGCAAGGTACCAATGGACAGGGCAGGTGAGAAAACTCATCCAACCGCCAGAGGCTAGACATAGAAATCATGTGGCATACCCCACATGTCTTTTACCCTCTTGGAAAGAGAGTATTCCATAAAAAATCCACTCTTCCAAACACACTAGTGGAACTTGAAACAAAAAGGTGGTGGGGGTGGTCATTTAGAGAATCCCCTCGGGGAAATCTAGAACCCAATCTAACACTCCACCACAAAACCCCACCATGAATTCACATGTAAGATGGACTCATCCACCGCACCTCAATACTATCAATGTTGGGTGGTGCTGACTCTCCATCAAGGTTTTGATCGCATCACAAAAAAGAATCAAAGTGGGGCAAGAACCCTCTTTATCGTGCATTCAATGCTACATCGGAGAACACCGACACATGGTTTCACTAACGCCCTATGTCACCCTCGGTAACCCCTCGAACAAGTAGTTAGACGAAATGAATACCTCACGAAGTGTCTGATATGTTCTACTGATAAAAGTATAAAAAGACACAGAGCATACATCTTATCATCTCATGTTACAGGATTGTAGAAATCCGTAGCACACAGACGCCGGCAAATCCGTCTGTCAGCTCCCTGAGCCTGACATGGGTTGCCTAGTTTTGGTGGAAGGACCTCAAAACATTGTCCACTAGCCATATTTTTTCCTACTCTAATACCAAAACCGCCTCCCTGGGGACCACCCTTCCCTCACCTAGGATTTCTCTGATGACGTCAACACCTCTTTCATGGTGGTGCATCTACAAAATATTTTAAAAACATAACACATTTAGTCGAGTAGTCACAATACACATGACTTTGCACAACACAATCATAGAACTAGTCATACCTGGGTTGTATAAGTTCACTACCCAGTCCCCAACCATGATCCATAGTCTCATAAAGGGGAGACCATTGGAATTGACGCCCTTCCAATCGACATCCCTTTGACAAAAATTTCTCTGTCACCAGTGCCTTCTCTAGCACCCTAAGATGGGTGAGGATGCACAAGAGCACTACGGTGGCACGGGTATCCTATACCAAGACCTCAATCAAACTTATGTGCTTAGAAGTTTCCATCCTAGACCATGTACAATGAGTACCAAGTAATGATTTTAAAACTAGTGACATACTCAGCCACTGCCATCACCCCCCGCTGATGCGCCATCAGCTCCTGATACCATAGAAATCATAAGTAGGAAGGTTAGTACTCCTCACAAATAAGCTGATAGAAGTCATCCCACAAGAGTACCAACTCATCATGTATCTGAGAAACATTGGATTTACTAATGCCAAACTACTTAGTGGAAATCGACTGGCTGTCAAAGCCACCATCTAACCTGTCAGTGTCCAAACAAGCCGATAGAGGTGAACCACTGAATCTAGCCAACCATTCACGGTCTAGGGGTATCTCCCACTACGGATCATCAGTGGGCTCTGACGCTGTAACTCACGTAGCGCACCCAGCCTACACTCGTCGTCATCCTTCGCTGACAGTTTTATATGCTACTCCACATGTTGAGGGGATACTTCTTGTCCTCCTGGAGAATGAGTAATCGTATGATGGATCTTGAACTAAGGCCTTGTCTCTCACAGAGTCATCATCACGAACCAAAGCTAGTATTTTGGCTGGTTTTCATCATGTGGACGTCCTAAATTCGATCAAGGAGTATCGTAGTCAAATGAGAATATATATACCAACAATGATGGGGAGATGACTCAATAATGATAATCAAAGACTCAATCCTATATGATGCAGGAACCGAATTCCCTACTGCAAGTCTCTCAGTGTACCAAGTTGACAAGCGGGTTATCAGGGTCCTGGTGAATGGATATGTATACTGCTGCACCATGACTGGATTCCCTGGCCTAAGAGCCGCTCTCGAGACACATCAAAACTATTTACCAAAATCATGAAAAATTCCTTTTTAGTGACATCCGAATAACGCCCCATGAAATGAACCTCCAATAATACCAGTTTTTCATGACCCAACCCGTACCGAGGCCCAAGCCACAACTACCGAAGCCTTCCACCATAGGCCAGGGGCTAGCGACTAGTGCCGAAGGCACAACAAACTAGGGGAGGCCTTTGTGTAAGAAACTATACACACACACGCAACCAACTCAATGCAAAAGTGCAGAGAAAGGAAAGTATGATACAACACAAATACAAATGGAAAACAAACATAACTGCATTGACCTCTAACCAGTACAAGTAATGTGGTGAATGGTACTGATATAAAAATTGAACAGTAAAAGGGTTGAAACATGCGCCCAACCAGAAATGTGCCACAACCTAGAAACCTGTAAAATGAATGTAAATAGGTGGTGAGTCTCTTGCCTGAATGTCCAACTACGAAAACTCAACATAGCCTAAACTCTTGTGTCCTCTAAGATCCTCCACAGTTTAGATCGACCTGTCAGTTGTCTTCAAGGGGACACCAAGTGCGGCCAAATCCCTAGCAGGGGTGAGTATAATTATACTCAGTAGGATTCCCCAAAATATAGAGGGAGAAAAAAAGGATGTACATAAATGGTGAGCAGTGGAGAGAACAAATAACAATGGAAGAGTACAAAATAGAGAGTGTATCTCAAACCAATAAATTCAAATAAGTACAGTCGTCCAATGCAAAGGGATATAGACAAGGAAATCCTGTGGCATACCCTGTAAAACATCACCCCTCCTAGAAGTAGAGTAACTGAACCCAAGGGGTGGTAGAAAAAAGTAGGGTGTATATATATATATGCACAACAAGAAACCCAAATGAGAGTGTAATCAGATCTATATCTCAAAAATAATCCCAAGAGAAGTTGAATGACATTCGAATGGTATCCATCACTGATGCCCAACAGTCCTGAATGCCAAAGCTACCTCAATGCTAGATCGTACCACCAAGGGTCCCACTCCAGAAATCACAGATAAAAGTCGCTAACTATCCTCGTAGAAAGAGTCTGAAATATGTCGTTAGGTAACACACTACCCATACCCACTAGAGTGTAAACCACAAGAGGTCATTATGTAACCCACTGCCCAGCCCCACTGGAGGGTTATCCAAAAGAGGATGCTAGGTAACCCACTGCCTAGCCCCGATTGAGGGTAAACCACAAAAGGTTGTCAGGTTACCCACTGCCTAGCCCCACTAGAGGGTATACCACTATAGGTTGTCAGGTAACCCACTGCCCAGCCTCGATGGAGGGTAAACCACAAAATGTTGTGAGGAAACCTACTGGCCAGCCCTGTTAGGGGGTAAACACTAAAGTCAACAGTTAACCCACTAGCTAGCCTCATTGGAGGGTTTACCCTATGGTCATCGGGTAACCGACTACCCAGCCTCGTGGGTGGTTAATCCCAGAACTGGTCTGATAACTTTTCACTTATCATGCCATCACTGGGTGTCACTAGCACCGCTAAAATGTGTATGTTCAAAGAACGTCAAAGGAACCTCTGACCATCACCCTTTCATGTTTCTACATTTAATGAGATCTCCAAAGAGGTACAATATGACCAAACAGATTACACCATAGTAATCCTCCTTGAAAAAAATGCGAGATAGACTACATTATAGCTGGTTACAGACTCTTGGTGAAAATGTAATTCGACAACAATTTATTCCCACACGGCGTCTCATTGGGCGTGCACCTCATACCTAAAAAAGGTCGGGCGAACTGTGCCATCGCGATTCTCTTGGAAAACATTCCAAGATGACTATTTGTATGACCCAAATAAATGGCTAATGAAAAAGGTATAGTACTCTACACGTAGTTTAAAAGATGGAATGTGGGGCCCATGCTTCAACTCTGGCTTCAATGCCTGAAACCAAAATGGTCCACTTTGTCTCGCTATTAGGGTCACAACGCCACTGACGGTGTCTAAAACGAACTCAGGATACAGAAGCTGCAACTCACCAGGCTATATGAAAATGGGGCCCACACCATGACTCTGAAACATGCCACACAGATCGTACCCTGTAGTTCTTTGCATATAACCACACAATGTATGCTATTCATTTTCAGTGAATGGGATTATGTAGCATATGTCGTAAAAATGCAGCATACATCCGATGTCTGCATTGTGGGGCCCACACCTCGGGCCTGAATTTAGCCGGGAATATTGTGCCATTGCAATCCATTCGGATGAACACTCAGAAATGAGTACTCGAGCACCCTAGACAGATGTTGGGTGAAAATTGGGGTTTCACCGTAAAACTTGTGAACTCGGCCCTGTGGGCCGATACCATTTCTCTAACCCGAATGCTTTGGAAATAATCTCAAAAAGTCCATACAAGGAGTGGGGTCACACTGCCACTAACTGCGCATCAATCATACATCCCAAGAAGAAGATAGGTTTGAGACAAGAATAACTAATTAATTTAAATAATTAATTAATTATTCACATTAAGCGTTTCGTGCCACCGGCAACGGAACCAAGCCACAAGGGTTCAACATGCATTTGAAGGACAGTCTATAGGAATGGAACCAAAAACCCTAAATCCCATCATAAGTTGTCTGTATCGTAGAGACAGACCCACTGCCACAAAAGGTGCGCCAAACAGACGCGCCGTTTAGAAGATACAGCCCCCACAAATTCAAGGGGGCCTAACCGGGCTGGTTCAACCTGGCGGGCCCAGACCGAACTACCGGCCCGCGTACTAGCCACGTGTCTGGCCCACATCACCACGTCCCACTAGCCACAGCCCGTTACAGGCCAACCTGACCTTTTTGGTACGGTTCTTCAAGGCCGACCGGCAAAAGCCAATCTACACATCGCACCAGCCGGACCCGCAATGTGCAGGTCCTAGTCTCATTCGCACACCCGAGGCGTGGACTGCCTCAGGTTCCCCTTTCGACCACGACGAGCCGACACTTCCTTGTTATCATTCTCATTGTCGAGGCCACAACATGAACTACCACACCTCCAGTCAAAAATGCCGCCTCCCGCTCCTTGGTCCCCAGCTACGCCGTAGCCGTAGCCGCCTGGACCTGCCGACACCGTCACTCTGACCTTGTCCATACTACATCGGCTGATGCCATCTCCGCCCGACCACACTCCACCACTGAATTCCATGATCCAATGGACTCCTTTGGTTGCACCCCGTCCGCGCCGGCCGCACCTAACGCCGCCACACTAGACCCGCTCGGGTCCTCCTGCCACCGCTCTCTACCACACCTCTAGCTCGACCTCCGGCTTCCACTATCGCTTGAGTAGAACCTTCTACCGCTCCCCCCAACCACTCTGGTCATCAGAAAAATTTTCCTACAACGTATTTGGTATCCTCGGGGCCGGAGCTTCACAACTCCACCCCTCCCTCCTCGATCCGTCAAATATTTGCACATCCAAAAATTTGGACGAATTATGCTAGAAAATGACAGTTAGAATGGCGCACGAGCATTGGCTGTGTTCATTCGGCCAATTCCATAATTGTAAAATTAGATAATTCTATGACAAAATTTCGAAGAAAGTTTTATCAAATCAACAAATGGTGCAAAAACATTAACAAGAATAATACCTCGATCTGATCATTTGACGTTGGTGGTTTATCCACGATGCCCCCTCTATTCATCCTATAAACCTTACCATAGGTAGAAAACTAATCAATAATATATTTTTGTTAAAACCAAAGAGACATTCCATATTTAAACTTAACATTTTCTCTTAAGTTATTTTTTTTAATTTTACTTCTCAAACCCCCAAAACTCATATTATTACATTATTTTATAACAAAACCAGAATCCTTAATATAATGGGATGTTTTTATGAGAATGATATGAACTACACTTATAAACACCTACATCTAATGTATTAAAACATAATGTTTCAGTGGATGACAAAATAACACATCATGAAATGATGATTATTAATTTAAATCCTATCACCTCTCATGGTGTCCATTATGGTGGAAGTGTATTTATATATGATATATATTATGTTCACATTTTATTTAATCGTCTTTATGTTTCATTTATATCATACCATTATGGTTTTCATAATGTGTAAACATGAAAATTTCATCTTAGGAAGTGCAGACTATCACACCCTGAAAGTGATATGAGTCATTAATGCCTTCTGTGGGTTGTATAAATGATGGATTTAAGGATATTATATATGATATTATACTTTAATTACAATATACCTATGTATCATTATGTTTTCATTCCAATAAATATGAAAAAGAATTTAAATTTGTGTTCCTGCGTAGGTACGATTTACCATCTCCAAGAAAAGGTGCATTTCATTTCTTATCTCCAAATGTTATGTACTAATATAAATACAAATATATAATGAAGGTATATGATATAAATTATATCTATATCATTAATATAATTTTGTATATATTTTAGTATTGAACAAAAGGAAAAATTGTAAAAATAACAATTTCATTTTTAACTCAAATTCTGAACATCAAAAAAATGTCTGATAAGAACTCAAATAATTAACTAACTATTATTGCAAGGTAATAAGTTATATAAAAGTAATAATAAACATTATAAAGGTTATTATGAATGTATAAATTAAATAGTTTTATTCATTAATAACAAGGATCATACGAGTCATGTTGGACATTAGGTAAATGATTTCTTTACTCACTTTTAATTCCAGAAGATTTCCATTATTCAAGACATATTTATTGCATGTAATGTATTGAGTACTCTCATTTGTTATATATTACCATGATTATATTTACACTCATCTTATTATTTGATTAATTTTATGGTTACGAACTTTTTCTTATATGACTCTATTGATTACAACGTTGTAAGGTTTTTCATTACACTTTTTATTCCCATGAGATTCATGCTATATTAGCCACTATTTCCTTATGTGTGGTAGATTTATTGTCCATGATTATATTATTTGAGTAATATACATTCATTTATGGGTATTTAAATATTCATTGTGTTATTTTTATTTCATAGTGTGTATGTTTCGTAAGTTACCAAATTGGTAAGGTAACCTTTCACCTTCCTCTATATAAAAGACATCATTTTGTTTTGTCTTTTAATTTACTTATTATGTTGGGATATGTTCTACTATATCCTTATTTATGTAGATTTTATGTACAAGTTATGAGATATCATTTTCATTCTCATCAACATTTTTTCTAAATTTTAATTTGGCGTAGTTAGGTTGTAGAATTTCTATAAGAAAACTTCTTATCCCAGTTTATATTTTTGGGTTAAACATCTATTTCTTGATTATATAGTGCATTGAATCTATGTGGATAACCTCTGATTTTTTACACTAAATATTTACATATATTGGGTTTATTTATATTTTTCACACATAATTTTTTAATTGATTTATCCTTAATTTATGGATATTTTTTTTAAAAGCGATTTCGTCTCAATTTACATTTCTATTGAGACATCATTGTTGATATACAACAATTCACTTTTATATGATATATATACTATATTTTGGCATATTATATCATTAATTCCTTTATTCTCAATAAACTTTCAGTTATTATGAAATTTTATTCCTCAAATATTTGGTTCATAGGGTCTCTCAGTTTTTTTTAACTCTATAACTAAAATATCATTTTAAATATTTTAAAGGTTTATTCTTATAAAACATAACATTAATATACACATTTTAAAAATGGTTTTGATGGATTTATTCATATGGGCATGAATGTTTTGAATTTTAAATTTTGTTCAAAATATTCAAAGTGTTATGGGACACTTTTATTAAAAAATCACATTATTTAATATTTTAAATGGTTTTGAAAATGGTTTGTTAAATTCATTTATTTTGTAATTATTTTGAAATGATATATTGTGATTGCAATGTGGAAATTTTATCTTTCCATCATGTTTGTTTTATGGGTTATCAATATGTTATATCTATTTGAAATTGTTTACGTATAAAGGTGGATCCATGATAATCCTAGAGCTTGTGAGACTAAGATAGCTCCCCAATGCATTGGGTAATGTGACAGAGTAAACAATAATGTTTCTCCTACAAAATTTATGGATTACACAGTAATGGGTAATCCAAATGTGACTCCCACTATAGTTGTGATAGATACAATGTAAGTATGTTATTTATGCAGTATGTTACCTTTATGATTTATGATTATTATATGTAGTTCATAAATCTTATGATTTAATGAGGTATATTATGATTGAAAAGTATGGTTTTATTGTTTTGTATTTATTGATGGGATAATATTTTAATTCCTTATTTTATATCCCTTATTTTTCTCTTTATGCTCATCCCATGTTTTTGAAATGTTTTTCACGGGACATAAAAATGAATAACGGTCAAGGATGGGATCATGGAAAATTCATGTTGTCTAAAACATGGTACTAGATATGACTGTTTTTTCCAAGAGTAATTATTTTATGAAAAAAATGGATACTGAGTAGAATTGTCTACATGTAATATTCATGTTGTTTTGTAAATTTTAAGACCTAATTCTCTAAAACCCTAAACCTGAACATATCCTCAATGTGAATTATCGATTTAATTTATGATTATGTAATGATTAAGGACAGGTACTTATACTTGGTTTGAGAGGTCAGTTTAGATAGATTTAGAGGTTATGGTGTTTTTTAATCATAAGTGACATAACAATAATGTTTATTGAATTAGAAAAAGTCATGGTTATTTTAGACAAATCAAATGAGTTTAAGATAACATTAATAAATAAACATTACTATATACCAATTTTATAATCTAATATATGACTATTTTTTGGATATACTCACACTGACCTTTCTGGATATAGTAAATGGTGGGATCCTGCAGGAAGCAACATAATAATTGATGTGAAGGAAACTGTATTAGTTTTCTTAATGAGATTCTAGATGAAATAGGAGCTGCAATGAGAACACTTTTGGTTAAAATATGTTATGGTTATTTTTTATGAATACATCTCATTTTAGGGAATGTTGTAAAATTATATGGTTTTAGAAAAAGGACAACATGTTGGATGGGTGACAACCTGTCATGTCAGGCAAGATGCGAGAATTGAACCCACAACCGAATGGTGAAATGGGAATATTGCTTACAACTGACCTACATGTAGTCCCTCGTTAGTATGTCTAATTAATTATGTTTAATGATTTCAGGGATCAGGAATAATTTGATCTTATGCTTCATCAAATGCATATCCTTATTATAGAAATGTTTTTGTAATTAAATTATAAAGGTTATTTTGGAATACGTTCTCTATTTTGGAGAACAATATATACCTATGAAAATGGAATACTATGGGATTTAAATTGTGGAGTAATGGTTGAAATATTATTTTTGGGAGAATTTATGTTTTATTTTAGAAATATGGATATTTGGGTTATTTATAGAAATGAGTAACCTGTCATAGATAATATGTGATTAGGTTAATTATAATTTAGCAATATACTTTAAGAGTAGTAAATGCAATTTGGTGATAAATGTTATGATTTAAAGTGGAAGACTATGGGATTAAATCCTTCTATGTTTTTGGTTTCAAACTTAGATTGGATTATTTTGAATTATTTTATGGACAATTATGTATTGAATGGTCTTTCATTAACTTTGGGCACCTTTTGTTGATTTTTTGATATTAAGAATATAAATTTATTTATAAAGGATAATCATTTTGGGGTATTTTCTGATCTCGAACGAACCATTTTTGTTTTAGTTGATGTCTAATCTCATTGTAAATATACATTTAATCTTTTTTGGATTATGTGAAACTCGATAAGTTGATACATGCGCTTTTAATGTGAACAAGTCATTTAAATATGCACTGTTTGATGAAAAGATGAGTTTTTGGTAGAATTTAGTAATATATGAAAGTGTATATGACATGTAAATATGTTTCATTATGTTTTTATTTAATATCATAAATAAATTACTCAATGATAAGTAACTAAAAAGATAAAAGTTTTATGTAAACTATTCTAATTAGGGAATCAATGACTTATTCACCCATCACAAGATTGTGAATTTCAGGTGGTTACCAATCTCCTAATAATGTTTTCTATCACTCTTCGTCAGAACATCATGGGTTTTTTCTCTTAAATATCCATGTTTTCTAGGAATACAAATATCTCTTTTCATAAGTATCCTTTTTTACTTATCTTCCTTTTTTTAAAGAGATAATTTTATTGAATCTTTTCCCGATGTGGAACATTCATTTTTGTTTTTATGCCCAACATCAAAATTGCTGGGACACAATTCCCAAAAGGGGGGGAGGATGTAAAATTCATGGTAAATAAAGAACATTAAATTATACATATTTGTTAATATTGTTGAATTAAATATTATTTCTACTTTTACAGGACTCTATGTTTGATGTTGTTCCGGATACACAACAATGGGTATCTTTGAAATCTTCTGTTGCTAAATAATAATGTAATATTATTATTTTAAATGTTAGTTAACGCCTAACAATTGTATAGATGGGAATGAATATTACTAAATAAAATATGATTGTACATTATTTTGAGTATTTTTTCATTTATGAAATAATATTTAGAGGCATAAAATAGGTAAAGAATTTGATTTAAAGAATAAATAATCTAATATTCACTAAAAGGTCGATTTACTGCCGTTTAATGGAGAAACCTCTTTAGATATTGTTTTTTCAATTTAATATATTATAATTGAAAAAATAAAATTCTTAATTTGAATAGGGAAACCAATATTTAATTTTAATTAAATTTCGGTATTTTTCTGAGAATGATCATTTTTTAATTAATTGTGAAAAATATAGTATTTTAATTCAAAGCTGCAGTTTAAACAAATTTATTTATATAGTTATATTATCTTTATAATTGGTTTTAAAGTACAATTCTAATATATTTTTATCATTTAATCTAATTATGGGCTTTGGAAGTAATATGATTTTGAAATTGGACATAAAAAGTGGCAATCAATTGATAGTTATTATTTCTTAAAAACATGCTATTTGTTTTAACAATGACAAATAATTTTAAATTAATTTCTGCAACTTCTATGTTTTGACTACTGAAAAATTGATTCCATATTTGGAATATTTAGGTCAAAATTATTTAAATGGTTGTCTTTTATTTTAGAAATTTTAAATATTTACTTTGGTAAATATTTTATTAACCATGATTCAAGAGTAAATATAGTAAATAAGGGTAAAATATAATAATAAAATAATATTAAATTTCCATAACATGTGTTCTAATCATATTTTATGATACAAATCTAACTATGGGAATCCTTGGTTTGAATTGGGGACCCCATGGAGCCCCATGGGAGTAATAATGACACTTTATATTAATTAATTTTAAGTAAAGACAAAAATGACATAAACAAATATATTTTAGTAAATAAATTTTCACATGGAGTTATATGAGTTATAATTTAGACTATAAATATTCTATATAAACATAGAGATATTTCCTAAATCAAGGTAGTTATTTATAATATTTATACATCACATAAATTAAATTATTTTTTACCCAATAATGATGTAATATTTACCTCCTTAATAAAAGACTTAAATAAATAAGATTATAAATATTAAATAAATATCCTAAACCTATCCAATTCTAATTGGATTATATTATTTTGACCATGAGTCATTGTAACTTTTATCATAAGAAATAGTTTTCCTTTTGAAACAATAAATGAGGTTAAAATAATATAATAGTTTCCATAATTCTTATAGAGCCCCTCATCTCCCTTACAAAAAGCCCTCACTTCTAACCCATTTATCACAGTTTTCAAGACTTTATCTCTAGCAACCTCTGCTCCAATAAGATCCCAATATCCCTCTCTTATTTCTTTAAGCCTTACCTTAGGTATAAAACACTTCAAAAAACCCTTTTGGTTCAAACCAAATGGAGCTACATGATTTAAAGGTAACAATTTTTCTGAAGTTCTATTATTTTATTTTACATATCCCACACGCTAAACTCTTTGTATTAGATAATTTTATAATAAAAAATAGTATCATCAATATACTAGGATTTTTTATTATATGGATCTGAACTACACTAACACACACCTTCATTTTATGGGTAAAGAACATAATGTTACTTTGGATTTCAAACTTACACCTCACGAAACGTGGATTGTTCAATTAAATCCAACCGCGTATCATGGTAGCCATTATGGTGGAAATATATTTATATATGATATATATTATGTTTATGGTTTCTTTATGCTTATGTATTTTTCATTTATATCATACCTTTTTGGTTTCCATAATGGGTAAATGTGATAATTTCATTTTAGGAAGTGCAGACTACCGCCCCATCAAAGTGATATGATTCATTAATTCCTTATGTGGGACGTATAATTAATGTTGTTAATGAAATTATATAAGATATTATACTATATTTTTAATATACCTATATATCATTATGTTTTAATTGCATTAAATATGAAATATAAATTAATGCAGCGTGTATGTGTACGTATGGCTTACCATCTCCATTAATGGTGCATTTCATTTCTTCCCTAAAAATGTAATGTACTAACATAAATACAAGTACATACTAAATATATATGATATATATGATATATAAATGATCAATATCATTCAGTAGATAATGTATTGTTTAGAACATGGACAAATTGTAATTATTACAAATCCATTTTTAACTCAAATTATAAACATCGACAACATGTCTGATATGAACTGAAATAAATAACTATTTTTTATTGAAATGTAATAAGGGATATAAAAGTAATAATATAAATTAAAAAGTTTATTAATCAAGTATAATTTATTTTATGTATATTATTCACAAATAACAAGGAATATACGAGTCATGTTTGACACGAGGTAAAAGATTTCTTTTCACACTTTTAGTTTCATGAGATTTCCAATGTTCACCACTAATTTATTTCATGTGGTGAATTGTGTACTGCCATTTGATATATATTATCAGGATTATATTTATATTCATTTTATTCTGTTATTCATTATGTGGTTATTACCTTTTTCTTATATTACTCGATTGATTAAAATGTGGTATGGTTTTTCAAATCACTTTTTATTCTTGTGAGATTCATGCCATATTTCCCACTATTTCCTTTTGTATGGTGGATGTATTGCTTATTATTGTATTCTTGGTGTAAAATACTATAATTTATGGGTATTTACATATTCATTGTGTGATCTTTATTTCGTGGGGTGTATGATTTGTATGTTACCAAATCAGAAAAGGAACCTTTCACACTCCTCTTTTTAAAAGACTTCTTTTTGTTATGTTCTTTAATTTAGATCTTATTATGTTGGCATCAGATCTTATATGTACTTATTGATGTAAATTTCATGTACAAGTGATGATATATCCTTTAATCAATCATCAATGAATTTTTCTAATTTTAAGGATTCTTCATTAGGATGTCAAATTTCTGTAAGAAAACATCTTAACCCAATTTCAATTTTTGGGTTAAACGTCTACTTCTTTATTATATCGTGCTATAAATATGTGTGAATAACCTCAGATTATTTTACAATTTATATCCACTTATATTAAATGTATATATATATTTCACACATAATTATGCAATTTATTAATCCTTAATTTAAGGATACAATTTTTATGAGGGATTTCGTCTCAATTTACATTTTCATTGAAACATCATTTTTGATATGCACCAATTAACTCTTATATGGTGTATATACTATCATTTGGCATATTATATAAAGAATACATTTATTCTTATAATATTATTATGTTCTGATTCAATGTTATTCCTCAATTATTTTTTCTAAGGTCTCTCATTTTGGTAAAACCACAATAATTAAAATATCTTATTAAAGGTTTTAACGATTTATTCTTCTAAATCATTCACATTAATTTCCATTATTTAAAAATGGGTTTATCTATTTATTCATATGGAAATTAATGTTTTTAAATTGAAATGTCATTGAAATTATTCAATGTGGTATGTGCAACTTTGATTCAAAAATCACTTTATTTAATATTTTAATTGGTTTTGAAAATGTTTTAATTAATGTTTTTATTTTGTCAATTTTTTTAAATGATATATTTGTATTTCAATATAGAAATATTATCATTCAATTATGTCTAATTTTTGGATTATGAATATGTTATGGCCATTGGGAATTGTTTTTGTATACGGGTTGTTCCGCAATAATCCTATGCCAGGTGAGCCTGAGATATCTCCCTAATTCATAGGGTTACGTAACAGAGGTAAATGTTAATGTTTCTCCTACGAGATGTATGTAATATTTTGTGATGGGTATTATAGATTTGACTCCCTCAGTAGCTGTGACATCTAAAATGTAAGTATGTTATTTATGCCGTATGTTACCTTTATGATTTATGATTTCTATGTTTTGTTCATAAATGTTATGATTTCATGAGGAATTCCATGATTGAAAAGTATGGTTTCATTGTTTTGTATTTATTGATTGGAAAATGTATTCATTCATAATTTTATGTCCCTTACTGAGATATTTATTCTCATTCCATGTTTTTTAATTGTTTTTTACAGGGCTTAAAGAAGAATAAGTGTCATGGATGGGATCTAGGAATTGTCATGTCTTCTAAAACATAGAACTAGACATGAGACTTTTTTAAAAGAGTTTTTATTTTATCAAAAGAATGATATTGAGTAGAATTGTATACTTGTAATATTCTAGTTTTTATGTATATTTTATGTCCAAATTCTCTAAAACACTAATCCCAAAATTATCTTCAATGTGATTTATCCATTAAATTCAATATTTTGTTACGTTTAAGGACATGTACTCATAGCATGCCCCTTTCCCTGATATTTCATGTAATAAGACACATTATCACACCATGATCATTCATGTAACTTCTAAATATATAAATTTCCCATCATGTTCTCCAAATATATCTCTTCATTTTTCCCCAAAAAATCATTTGGCCAAAAAATGCATACCTCTCAAAAAGAAATAAGTAGGCCCCATAACACGCATGAAGGCCTGTGTTTTATGGATTATATGAGACTTTTATAAATTATTATATAGATTATATATTCCAATATGATAATTTTTGTTTCAAATGTTAATATGTATTAATGGTTTTCCGAAATTGTAGATATATCACCTATAATAGTTCTAAAAATAAGACATTGTAGAAAACTCAATAACAGATCCAAATTATATCACTACATAATATTATTTGTTTGAAATTTTTTGTATTTGGAGGTTCATATATAATATTTATGTAGAAAATTTAATTTAAGGAGAAATAAAAAAGTATTGGGATAACAGGGGATCAATTTATCTTCATAATTAACCTCCATGTCAGTTTTTTTTAAAAATACCCTAGAAATACCACCTCAAATAGGATATCATTTAGATGGGTGATGTAAAGATCATTTAGGTGATGCTGATGTCGATGATCCAATGATGAATCTATTACCATAATAAAAACATGATTATTTTTTATGTATCCCGAAATTAAATGCTTGATATATAGATTTAATTTCAATATAATGTATTGTGGTTTTATAATAATGGTTACAATTAATTTTCATTTATTCATGTGCTATTCAATTCACTACGTACGAATGTTTGAATGAATATATCCCCTAAAATTCTGACATTGAATTTTACCTAATTAATATCCATCTAGGAATATTATGGGTTGTGATAAAATGTTTATATTTTGTTGAATATATAGTTATAGAAACCAAAAAAAAAATATATGAGAATATAAATATATATTCCTAAGGTAATTAATATATAACTACTATATGGAATAACATAAAATATATATCTCATCAAACGATATATTTTCAATTCTATACATAAGGGCATATCAAAACAACCCAAAACCCACACACTAGAATTCGTTGATTAAAACATAACCTTTACTTTGGTAGACATGATACCGATAAACATGAACCAATTTTATCTTTCAAAAAAAAAACAGTGGAAATAGAAGATCACTGAATTACTGAATTAATTTTGAGGATTAGTATTTAAATAATTCATAAAAACTCATTCATAACATTACCCTGTCTTCAGGTGATAATTTCTTCTACTATACAAATATTTTATTATTCCTTAATTAGTCTACAATATCTCCCATTAAATTTATCAAACATGAAACCATTATAGGAATAATTAATTTTACATCATTATTTATACCTAGGTGAAATGAATTCCATAAGAAGGTTGATCCAAAATTCTCAATATAGATTAACATAAGTATTAAAAATTTAATGCCATCAGTCAAAATAAGATTAAAAAAACGTTATTAAGATATATTAAATGTGAATGGGAAAAACTATGAGAATTATTACCCATCAAAACATTTATCATTAAACATTATATATTCTATAAATATATAAAAAATATTATTGTAAAAATAATAAAAAATAAATATCCATGAAATGTAAATAATTATTATAAGATACATTTAAAACTCATTGAGAAATAGGGGAAATTTGTTGCCATACTAATTGGAACATTATCATCGTAACCCATTTTAACTAAAGTAAAAAATTAATAGCTCCTAGTAACATCCATAGGACAATAATCCAAGGTTAACTCCACTATTATTTCAATCAATTAAAAGGATCACTACAAATTACTTTTGATATATACCTCGAGATCACATGTCTAATAAGTTATATCAGGATAACCCATCGTCATGTGATATATCAAGCTCACCCTTCATCAAAAATATTATCCATGTACCCTAAAATAATATAATACATTGAAGAATTAATTATTGTTGGAAAAAGTTTAAATAAAACTTTCATTCCATTCTAAATTAATTTACCCATGTAATTTATAAACCATTAAAAAATTCCCCATTAGAAACATTTTAAATAAGCACAAAGATCATAAAAGATGACATTAGAAAATATTAAATTTTTATAAATGAACCATTTTAAAATATGATAAATAACATGAATGAATAGTTTAGATATAATAATTTATGACCATTATTGAAAAATATTTATTTAAAACCCATTTTCATAATGTGGATTAACAAGAAACTAAAATAAAGGACATAAAAAGGGAAAAAATAAAATTAGTGTAAAAATATCCCTTATATTATATTTAAATAATATTTATATACAACATATCAATGAATTTACGTCCTTCAATTGAAACATGTCTCATAGAACGCTTATTGAGATGAGAAATATATAAATCTATGGTAATGATTGAATCAAATTAACATTGATTTATGATACATAACAAGATTATATAAAAAAATAATTTCCAATATTTTTTTAAAATGATTTCATGGGTACGCAAGTGAACCATATAAAATAAGCATGTGCATAACAGTAATTATGTCTCCAAGAAATGAAATTGTGACCTTGAAAACCCCTCCAACTATTATAAAAATTGAATTTATATATCAGAAAAGTGTGAAAGTAAAAGGAATCTTATATATAATTATCAAAGAGTTATTCCTGATTAAATATCTTATTAGGTAGTATATCAAATTTAAAAAAGATAGTTTGTGCATTATATATTACATTCCTCACAGAAAAAATATTTCGATGAATAATCATTAAAATTATTGTATTTTTTATGATAGAATTAATCAATGAATTGATTGTGAATATGAATTTTTTAAATACCCAAAATAGATGAAAAATAATATAGAGCAGTTAATGGTTCTTTTAAAAATTATATTGTAAGAAAAATGTTAATGATGTAGAGTTATATCCCAAGAAGAGGATATTGAGATTAGAAATCCCTTACCTTGATTCCCAACAAGAATTTCAAATCCTTATACTCTTTTGTGATAAAATTATATTATTTTTTAAAATTTGGAATAAAATTTTATTTGTTTCATCCATTGCCTAAAATAATTTATTAAATATAAATATTTAATTTGTTAATCAATTATGTCCACATCTGGGGTTTTGAGGATGTTTGGTTCATAATTTCAATATGACAGTGGTAAAATTAATGTGGTTAAATGGGTCGTTCGTACATCATCTGTAGAAAATTAATAATTAAATTTTTATAATTTTTTAATTGTAAATTATTTTATAAACATACGTTATATTATTACAAGAAAAACGAATTGCATGTATTTTTATAGGTGGTAATAAAAACATACCCAAAAATGTGGTTATCATTTTTCCATGGATGGAATGGTATTAAAATTACGTAATATATTATATTTTACGGTGTATAATAACGATGTGAATATAGTGAATATATATATACATAAATTCATAATTATAAAAAACCATGAATGATGATGATGAAAATCAAAACACATCCTTTTTGGGAGGTGGTAGTCCACATGTACACATGAATGACATTTTTTTTCACCATAATATCGACCTGAATAAACCGGTTATATCAAATTATTATAATATTTTATTTTTAATTTAGATAAATAGATTCAATTATGTCTTCTTATTTTAAAAATATTTTGGATATTTATATTATTATGTTAATTGAAAAAATCATTGTTAAAAAGATAACCTTTTATTTTTAATACCTTATTTGTATTAAAAACTATGAAATCGTGGTAGTATTTTGTGTAAGACAAAGGCCTCTAGGAATTTAGAGGAATTTTTTACATTTATTTTATTGTATTATTATCAATATTATTTGCTAATTACATGCGTGGAAAAATTGAGAGGTGGATTATTTCAATAACATAATGGTGGGAAACCCGTATGAATACTTAAACTATTAAATAAATATTTATTATTTTCAATTTAAAATGGGTCAAAACAACTGTTTTAAAATGTAATGTTGAAAAAGAATAAATAATCTCAATAATTAGATTTATAGAAGTTTATGTTATGCGTTCACCCTTATCTATTATTTTTAATTTATTGTTGACCCTTCTATGAATTACTATATTATCAATATATTTTACTCCATATGGATAAAAATTGTTTAAATAAAGAAATAATTTACACAGATGTGGATAATGGTTTATATTATTCACCATATTACTATTAAATTGTGAATAAAAAATTTTTCTTGAATTTTACTTCATTAAATAAAATATCATTTAATATAAAATACCTTTAAATTTATTTATTTGAATGATTATAATTATTTGATTAAAAAACCAATAAAATAATATAGTTAAAATATTAACATTTAACATAATAATAGTATAACAGATTTCTCAATAAAATTATTTTCACACAATATATCACCCAAAAATTTTATCATTATGTTTTTAAAATAATTTACGTGATTTATATCTAGAATTCACAAGAACTATGTCACCATTGCATATACAATTATGTTCATTATTTAATAATAAATCCAAAATAAGTTTCCATCCTGAATTTTTTTTATTAAAAATAATTCTATTTAATCATTATTTACTAGTTCTTATCATTTTGGTAATATATTAGAGATATTAAAATCTAGACAGTGACATTTTTGAAATTATTTATAATATAAAATCCAATAAAAGACATTTTTAAATGAAAATTGATGAAAAATTAAAATGGTATCAAATATATGAATCGTCTGGTTGAATTCCACACATTTAAAGTATTAATATCATGGGTTAGGGTGGTTTTAATCCAATATCATTATTACCACAAAGTATTGTGGTAATAATTTTTACTCTTGACACTATTCATTATTACAAAAAAATTGAAATATGTACCAATTTTTTACATAATGATTCGAAAGATTTTTTCTATTTTATAAATTTAATTTCTCTATATTGTATAAATTACTTTTAAAATAATCTTACTAAACCTGATAATAAAAAAAATTAATAAGAAATAAATTATTAAGTATAAAAATATTTTCGTACCAGAATTATGTATAATGTAGATTCTAATGATATTAATTACATTATTTTTAATAAATATTAATTATTTATATATTATAATAATATAAAAAAAGGTACTTCTTAAAATCAATAAAATAAAAACATATCAAAATAATTATGAATCACTATTCACTAAATAATTATCTTTTTATAAAAAAACAATTATTTATCCATAATAAAATATTATGAATGGATTTGAAAATTGATATTATTTTTATCAATTACAATTTATATAATTTTATTAAATAAATTATAATAGTTATTGAAATTTTTGGAAAAATGTCATTGAGGATAAAATAATTTTGAAGTATACAATGTCATTACTAAGTCTTGAATTTTTATTTCCTTAGAATAAGTAAATAAATTTATATATAATTTTACAAACACACACACATATATATATATATATATATCAAATTATGTTTTTTCATATTTATATCAGCACATTCAATGTCTCGTTTATAAGATTCGTATTTAAAGGATAATATTTCAGGGTTGTTAAATCTATGTGTTGTGTGTCTTGTATTCTGTTAATCATTGTATTGTTTTAAAATCATAGGGTTCTATATAATACAAAAATAATGAATTTTATAATAAATGTTTTTTCATAATCCGAGTAAACGATGGGTTTAATACTTATAAATACTTGGTTTAAAACAAATATTGTAAAAAGGTGTAGTGAGAAATTATTTTTGAAATATGGAAGTGTAAATAATAATGTCATCTATGAAAATAAATAAATTCGATTCCAATTTATAGAACAATAGATCTAATTGGAAATATTTTCATAGAGTATAAAACAAAATTAAAAATAAGTATTTAGAGTTTGAGAGAAAATTTATCATATGAAAATGAATGATCATGATAAATTTATTGTAAAAAACCATAAAAATGAGATGTGAAAAAACGATCAATTCATGGGAAATGATTTCAATGATGAAAAATATTTTCATCTCCAAGGCCATTAATATTAAATTGGTGGATCCATATAACTATAAGACATATAACATTATTATATATTCTTACATGATTTTTTAATGATCCATATATATAATATTATCATTTAGTTGTGTTTCTCAATTAGTTTCCACCTCCATCTCTCCCTCTTTTCTAAATAATTAGTATCTAGGATGAATATTTCATAATTCCACTGTATTAAAATTTACCTCTTAGAGATCATGAGATTTAGAAAATAAGAAAAAAATACTCCTCATGTATTTACTGAAACCAAAATGGATTACATATCGCAAGATTATATGAAAAATAAATAAATTTTAACGTACATAAATAGTAAATTTTACTCTAAATTTTCAAAAATGACACCAAAGTATCAACATATATCATTTGATAAATTAATAAACCAATATTCCAATTAAACTTAGTAAAATCCAAATTAATTAATGTTTTTAACTAAAACGATATCTCATAAATCTATACTTACCACCCCAAAAATTTAATAGAATTATTATAAAATAATATGTTTCAATAAATATATGAGTATTGAATAAATAAAACCTACCCAACATCCTTCAAAATATAATTAATCAACATATGATCATATCTCTAAAAACCCAAAAAATGTGCCTTATCATTTGAAAATATTATCAACCCTAAAATTATAAACCCATGATGATATACCTAACTTGTATGTTAACATCACTAGAAAAAAAAAACAGAAATCTAATGTTATATTAAACGTGATTTGATACAAAATATAAGAGGAACATACCCACAAACCAATTTTAGGTTCTTATAAAATAATACTTATATTTTAATATATGATAAAAATAAAAGTGACCCATATTTATCCATCAAAAATATATAAAAAATAAATAATGGATCTATTATATACCTAAAGACATTTTAAGTCCATAATTTTTTAAATCTATTCAATCTCTTACAGAACATTACAAGTTTCAATAAGTTATATTTTTCCACTGTGATTATATTTTATTATTTCACAATAAATCTTCAACATCTTTCATTAAATACTTCATAAATTAATCCTTTTCATAATTTTTTTTAAAATATTTCTTCATTATCTAGGGGATTGAAACCATAATAAAGCTGAGATAAAACACCCAGTAAGAGTAAACATACAAATTAATAATTGAATTTAATCAACTAAGAAAGTAATATGATAAGGGTATGATAAAAAATTAATAATTAAATATCATTAAATAAATGAATCCATACACATAAAAATATTTACCATTAAACATTTGACAATGAATAATGATTTTGAAATTTAAAGAGCAATAAGAATCAATAATAATGATCTATTTTGACATCAATATTGAAAAAATGAACCTGTAAAACCCCAATGAAATACTAGATAAAATTTGGTGGTATCATATATAAAATATTCTTCAAATGTGTTTACATAGGTAAAAATTTAAATGGATCCAATTTTATTCCACTTATTAAACCTATCCAATTAGGTCCCTACATCTTTACGTTAATTAAAATGAACGTTACCCAATACATTGGATAAATATATATGGATCACCAATCATAAAATCTATATCTTGTCCCCAATCATCATAAATAACATCCATGTACAAAATAGGAATATAACTCATGAAATATTTAATTTTATTCTTAAAAAATATAATAACAACTCGCATTCAATTATATCAATTTTTTCAAAGAGAAAATAACATGTTTTATTGGTAATATCATAAAAATCATTATAATCCATATAGAAAAATATGATGGATGGAATAATAAAATCATATTATTACTAAAGATGGTTAATAATAAATTTATGTTGACATAGATGAAAATACGAATGAATGAAAATTTAAAACATTTCTATTAATGTAGTGGACTATATCCATTTAATTAGATACCATTAAAGAATAATAAAATTTAAAAATATATAAATAAAATTATTTTATTTGAAAATTAACTTCAATTATTATAAATCAATATTAAAAATTAATAATAGTGATGATATTGGTAATATCAATTAATGTCATAAACATCAAAAAGAAACATCCTTTTAAATCATTTTTGAGTAAAAAGTGCCATGTAGGAGAAAATTTAATAAACAGTTCATTAAAACCAATGTAATATAAGTTCAATGATAGTTGAAAAAATAATACAAAATCATTTATGTTTACAAAAAAACATCCTTGAAATATGATAATTAATAAAGAGGAATAATTTGGAATATATTTTTGAAATCATTAAATTATTGTTCTTAGGGAAAACCAATTTTAGGACTTTTAATACAGAATAAACCCTCTAAACACATGATCATAAAAAGAAACACAATATAACATGATTTTAAAATATTAAAATATATTATATTTCATGATGTAGTATATAAACCATATAAATTAATATATGATCATTAATCAGAAAATGTCTCTAATAAGGATGTTTGAGACAATAAAATTTTAAATCATGGGTCAGACATTAATAATAAAACCCATTTAATTAAATAAAATTTCAAAATAATATATAACCCACATTTTCAAAGAAAAAATTTTCTTAAAAAATATTCCTGGGGTTATAATTACATCGTATATAATAAGAATTATGTAACATAAAAATTGAATAATACAACATGAACACACTTTGTACCTTTTAATAAATAAAATTTATATATACTAATATATAAAATTTAATGGAAATTTAAATTTCATGATAAATGCATATTTAGTTATACAATATCTCATTAGTAGATGATACATATAATAACTGTATATAGGTTAAAAATATTTGACATGACTCAATGGAACAAAATTTATATTCATAATAAATACAAATATCGTACAATTGATGTTAGACTTATTCAATGAATTGATTATGTTTATCAGTTTTAAGAAATTACAAAAAATGGAATATAAAATAATATAATGATCAAATGTTTGACATATTTTCTAATCATGACACTATCATGTAATTATAATATAACACAATGAATTAATATTATGTTCATGAACCCGTTACCAAACGTTCAAAACTAATGTGTATTCCCATTAAATAATATATTATTATCATATGTTAATTATTTTCCTATTTAATAAAAATTTATAGTTTTATTACTTTATATTTAATATTTTAATTTCATTTATTTAATTGATCTATTAAAATTACAAATAAATTAATTCATTGTTGGGTGTTTTGAAGATAATGGACATATAATTAAGAAATGTGTTTGGTAGCTTGATAGTGGGTAGATGGGTCGTTGATCCATTATATAGATAAAATTAATCATAATATTATAATCATTCACATACATTTAATAAAATTGTACATCAATCCATGAAATTCATATATCAAAAACAAATTTCTTCACTTCATGGAGGTGTTAGTCTATACACATGCACGAATAAAATTATAATTTTAAAACAGAAAAAAGGATAAGGAAATAATTGAAATATTATTTTAAAATAATTATAATATTATTAATAATGTGATAAAATAAATAAAATACCAAATAAAAAATATCCATTATCGGTATTAATGGAAAATGAAATAGATAACTTTGTGGAGGGGGTAGTCCACATGTATGCACAAATGATTTTTTTGTTACCCATATGATAGAAAAGGATACGAAATTGTTTTTGTACCTTATTCATAAATATGTTTTTATATTATTAAGATATTTATATTTATATAACATGAGGAATATAAAATAATATAAATGTGTAGAATTATAAGTAAACTGAAAATTCTTATTCAATATGATTACAATCTCATTAGAAGACCACCTTCTATATGCACATTGATACTTCATGAATGGTCGTCTGGTTAGTCCAAGACCCCAAAGAATATGTGATGACTATTATAATGTTATTTTTGAAGAGATTTTTCTTCCATAATGGCTCATAATCTGTGATGAAGAAAGTGTATTCGACGTCCTTTTACAAGTGAAAGGGAAAACACCCATGAAATTTTATAAAGAATAAAATTAATATAAAATATTTTACATCTTAATTGGTAATAATATATATATATATATATATAACATAGGATAGATATAAGTCACAATGATCTAATAAAATAATTTTTTTACTAGAATTAATATTTTTTTACACTAATCTCATTTTTTTAATATCCAAGTAACACTTTTAATGATTAAATTAAAAACCAAATTTTTAAATTTTTCATGGTCATGAATGATACAATAAAAGTTCATGTTAGTTAATAACATAAAATGGAGTATATTAATTACAATATTCCATTAAATTAGAATATGATATGAATTTTTTTAATTTTAAATCAATTTATAAAATATTATTCATCCTAGAATATCATTGAATTCATTTACAGAAATATTCATATAAATTGAATTCAAGTAATACCATGATATTAATATATATTTAATATTATATATTAAAACGTAAAAAATTAATTATATTTATATATATAATTCATGAAACACAAATAATCTTCCTAAAAGTATTTTATTATTATTTTCTATACTCCTTTAATTGGTTTTTCAACTACTTGAACATGTATCATGACATCTTTTTGTGGGAAATTATGGTAATTATTTAATCAATAATAAATAAAAATAAATTACAATAATATAAATTTAAATATATAAAATTAATCTAATATAATATTCTATTAATATTTTTTATCTTTTTTGAAAACAATTATATATATTTACAAAACAAAATCACCATCTTGAAAGTATTTTTTAAAAAAATACTATAAAGCTATTTATCAAAGTATTATGGATCCAATATTAAATTATACAGAAAATATTAAGGTTTCATTAAAACAAAACTCATCCAAATGAATAAAATATTATTTTATATTGATTTAATTTAATTTTTTACTTTTGTATTAAACCTTGTAAACTCAATTTATCCATTAATGTCATGAAAAATATAACAATATTTACTATTCATTATGAAAAAAATAAAGTATTACAATTTATCAATTTTAGACATTGTGATTAACAATATTTAGTAAGTTATAGAAAAAATCAATTTCTATTATCGTAAGAAATAAATTTTGAAAATACAACCACGAAAAGGAGATAAAGAACAGTTTTCTAAACAAATGTATTTTTTTAATATAATGGTTTTCTTACCAAAATAATTCATAATATCAAATTCAGTGAAATTTTTTGGGTCATTTCAACCACAAAAAAGTAATGAAATTTTAAAACCAATTTAAAAAAGGTACTTTATAAATAAATTATAAGAAAATATAGTTTTCTATAAAATCATTATTTCTCATTAGTCACTAAAAACCATTTTTTATGAAAAACCCAACATTTAATTAAATATTAAATTTGATATTTTTATTTAATTTTTTGTAATTTGTATAAAATGAAATTTTTAAAATTTAGGAAAAAAATATTTCTTATATTCACTCACAAAATATATTAAAAAAAATTATTGAATAATACATAATTTTTAAGCATAAAACATATTTAATTAAAAGTGATAGATTATTTAATAGGAATTAATATATAATATTATTGAGTATGAAATTTATATATATTTATATCATAATTTGGTATTGTTAATTTATACATTCATGGTCATAGATGTGGTTATAAGTGTCCCCTTTACATAATAATTTGTTTCTATCATTAAATATTTGTGTATCTTGTCCAATAAATTTTAAAAGATAGTATTCTTTTAAAATCATGGGTGGTTACATGTATTTTTATTTTTATGTGTTATTTATATATATTAATGAGATATCGAAAATGAGAACCTTCCTACCCTAATACCATACACCCAAAAGTAAAAATATTGAAAAAATTATGACTCGTTAGCTATGTTGATAATTAGGTCATCGATTGGATTGAAACTGTGATCGTGGTTTTTGGAAACATCTTATAGGTAATTATATATATCCATTGATGGAATTAGACTAATAAAATAAAATGATATGTTTAGTGTTTTTAATAGATGATGTTTTCAAATACATTGGTCATAATGATAATAAGTTCATCGATTGGAGTGAAACAATAGTCGTGTTTTTTGAACTATTATTGATGGAGATCTCACCAAAACCCTTACAATCATGGGAAGGAATTTTTTATTTCTAAAGGAAAATATTTTCATACATTTATAAAATATGGATTTCAAATATTGGTTAAGGTGATGAAGGAACATAGGGAAGATGGTTATCCCCAAGGAGGAGGATAAAAATTTGTACTATTTTTATTTGAAATTAATATTTCAGGATGAAATTACATTCTAAATAGTTTTATATATCTAAAATGGGGTGTGATTTTTTTCATATATTAATTATCTATTTTAGTGCTAGTGGGAAACTGATACATGTGATCAAAAATGTATGTTAATGTGATAGATGATATATATATATATATATTGATACTATATATATATTGATAAAATAAATATATCATTAATATGAAATATATATTTTCTGTTAAATAAGAATTTGGGTGAATATACTATATTTAGGTATGGTGAAATCATTATTCCTATTTGGTTTCCAGTCATATAACAATACATTATATGTCTAACTAAATATTTTCATTTGGTACCTTAAAAACCTTCAAATACAAGGTTCATATCATCGATATTATTTAATGATAAAAATTTTATCTTATAATTGTTTTCTTGTGTTTTATTTTAACTATAAAAATGAATATGATTTCCTCATTTTTTATATGGAATGACTTTTTTAGTCTAATTGAAATTTTTGTCATTTGTTTAAGGAAAATTCACATAAAATCTCTTACTTCATGATGCTTATTTATAACCCTTATTGCAGATGTTATCATATATTCAAGTGTGTTGTTGTCCACCGATTGAGATCATGATCTAATGGTTTGTACGATAACATACAATAAATTTAAATGGAAACACGATGTTTGATAACATATATTATACACCATGTAATGTTCAAATGAGTAATTAAATATTATTATTTAAATGTTACTATTATAAACTAATTGTTTAATCTAGAGAATAAATATTATTAATTTAATTATGATAATATTATTTACTATCTCATAAATAATTAATTATTTTACCAATTAAAAAAAATTCATTTTATCACCATTTATAAAATAATAGAAATTGATTTGTAGTAAAACTATCTGAATGTGAAAAATTATATTTTTACCAATATATAAATAAATCACAGTTGTAGGATTATATTAATGATATATATATAATATTAATAATATATCATGATTAGAAATCATTTAATGTGTATTATAGGCATGATTTGTGAACACAAACAAGTTACACAAAAAAAATTTACATTTCAAAAAAAACTATTTTTCTACATTTTGATGGAACACTTATTTTAAATGATGTTTCAAAACTCTTTTAAATTGTATGGTAAAAAATAACTTCTTTTTTGGAATTTGGAAAATAAAATAAAATTTCGCTGATTTTTTTTAAAAAAAAAATATTCAATGATCGATTAATAGTGAAAACATTATATTTGATTTAATGATTGACTTTTTCCAAATTTATTTATAGTTTTAAATTATATATTTGAATTATTTTAAAGAATAATTAAAAAATATATTTTTTAGTTAATTCAACTAATTTTTTTGGAATCAATTACAATTTGAAATAGTATATAATAACGTTGCCATATTTTGACTATTTTACAAAAAACAACGTTTCTTCTTGTTCCATCGATGAGATTAATTTTGAGTTAATTAATGCCTCTTATGTTTTTTTATTATTACTAGAAGAAAATACATTGTTGTAATCTATATAAATTTTTTCATCAAATAGTATCAACATATTTGTTTTGGTAAATATGACTAGTGACATCAGTAATTTTTTTGTATACAATTTTAAGGGAAACACTAGTTATTTTGGGAAAAAATAATTTTATAAATTTTTAAAAAATTATATTAAACTTCTCCATATTTCATTGTATGATTTATTAATAAAAATAATATTCCTTGGAATGATTCTATATCCACATGGATCCTATAAGAGTATTTTAGCACTTTTATTGTATTGTATTTTCAAGAAAAGTTAAATATGACATACACTTATTTTCATATACGTACCATTGTTAATATGCTTTTATACCAGGAAAGTTCAGTCAGAGGAATAACCTCTGACCACTTATTAAAAGAAATAAAAAGTGAAGTAAATAAGGAGATGGATGAGGGCGAACATCTTGCCCAAACCCAATCAAAAGTCCCCACCGAACATAGTCAATTACAAACCAAACGATTACACCAAAAACCGAAATTTTCAAAAATAAAGAATCCCAAACTTCACCCGCCTTCCACTTTCCAGTCAGCGCATCAAACGCCATCATTTCGGCTTGATCCACGAGCCGCCTCGAACCGCGTAGCGTGGAAAACGCTCACCCACCGCAAATCTGGCCGACGTCGAAAAAATCCACCAGTCACCATCATCATCAAGCTTCACGGAACTACCACAGACATCAGCGCTTCTCACCGTCGTCGCCGGAGCACCAACACAGGCATTATCTCCGACCTCACCGCCATAGAAGAAACACATCACCATCGACGTCGTCCAGACCGCCGTCGCCGTCACCTGCCCAGTATCCCACCGGTCGCCGGAAAAGACCAATCCGACACCTCCACCTTGAAGCCCACGCAAAATCAACTCGACAGATCGCCCAAAAATCCACGCCGACGCCGCAACAACACCGGAGCAGATCGAACCGCAAATCACGACCAGAATCACCAAAATCCAAAGAAGGATTCAACCAAACCCTAGACAAATCAAAAGGGCAGAGAAACAAGAAGAGAATACAAATCCACGATCACAGTCGCGATGCCTCGCCACAAATCAGAAGTAGATCCCGTCGCCGCCGTCACAATCTCACTCGGAGACCTCATCGAACCACCACGTGCGCCCCCAGCCAACATAGACGAAGCATCGGCCCTCGGCCAGGAGGAGCTGGAACAATGACCGCAGTCAACACCACGCTGCCAAATGAACAGGCCAGCAAATGGTGGGGAAGGCCCAGACGGTCGCGCCAATGAAGATTCCTCAACGCCGCCCCTGTGAGAGGAACCACTGCAACGAAATCGCTGAGTAGGAGCGCCGAAGAGAGCTCAGATTTCGATCTGAGGCGAGGAGGACAGGCGGCGACAGGGGAGAAACCCTAAGGAGGCGGCGCCCCTTACGGGCTCATCGCCTTGACCCTCATATTCCTTAATATGCTTTTATATAAGAGATATTTTTTACTATAAATAGTATTCTAAAATATAATGTCTTAATAAACTTCACAAAAATTGATTTATAATTTTTTTGTATTGAAATAAATAAATTAAATTGTGACATAGTGATGATGCACTAATTAATTCATTAGTTTATAAATCATATAAATGATATTGATATTTTTTTAAATAAATATTCATTCATTAATTTAATTTCATAAATGAATTTTATCAATTATTTCTACATTTTAAGGATGATTTAAATGATTTTTATTGAATATATATAGTTATTATAATATATTAAAATATTCAAAAAAATCAATATTGTGGAAATTGAAGTTAACGATATTTTATAATAAATAATATTATATAAAATTATATAAAATTAATAAAAATATAAATATCATCCAACAAATTGGTATATTTCTATAAATTTTTATAGTTACTCATTTTTTGTTTTCTTTATTTTCAATGTCATTGTATTAGTCCGCAAAATTTAAATTAAATTATTTCATAATAAAAATTAATAAGGGTTAAAATAAAATGATGTGGACAGAAATATAATCAAAATAGATCTAATTTTGATTTTATGAATTTCATTCAATAAATAAATCAGTATATATTATATATAAATAGGTTTTGATCCATTTGAAAATGAAAATTAAAATATATTATTTTAATACATTGAAAAATTCCAGGAGTACTCCACCCATGTCCTATAAATGGGAACCAATTCCTTCTTTACTCCTCACATAGAAAAAATATTTATATAAATATATATCATCACCAAGAAATTATTATAATTCCTTCAAAATTATAGTGGTTTTATATTATGCATTACACCATACATACAGTTTTATAAGTTTTAATCAATGGAATTCCTCTAAAGAAGAGGTATTGTTTTTAATGAAGTTTTCCTATTTTATTTCAACATCATATTTATAAAATCATTTTAAAACATGATGAAATAAAAAAAACTAATTTGATAATTATACTGAGATATTACTATATTGACATAATCTATAAGAAAATGGCCTTGTTTCATGACACAATCTTGTATTTAGTCAATAAATCTCTTCCTTTAACATTTAGGATATCTTCAAGTTTAGAAGTTTATAGAATCAAAAGATAATACATTAATTAAACTACAAATTATTACATTGTGGATACCATAAAAACAATGTTCATTTCTGGAAAAATATAATAATTTTCGAATTGAACATGATTTCTTCGAAAGAAATTCAATCAATTAACATTTTTTCCTTCTTGGGGATACACATCATTATAACCTGTGAAAATCATATAAATACATGGTATTATTAAAAAAATCACAGATATGGATATAAAAAGAAGGGAGGTGCACATTAGTAGATGGATACTCGTAGCTTATGAAATCATTTTCAAAAGTTACACATGCCACCCTTATGTAATTACTTTATGAAATATGAGATTTTCAAATGAATATAGAAGACATAATAACATCAATATAACTATAAATTTATATTTGGGAATTACTTACATAATTTTGTAACCCTGTCATCTACCATATAATTTTTATCCCTCACTGCTACCATACAATTTCTATAACTATCGCAGTTACGCGTGGAGTAACCATATGGATGACCTACAACATACACATAACCAATTTATTTGAGGGATATATAATTCCCCATATTGATAAAAAAATTAATATGAACTTGAATAAAATCATACAACATGAATAATTCTATTAAAACATTTATTTTGAATATTGCTAAATAGAATTTTAAAAAATGATTTAAAAAGAAAAACCCATAAAATATCATATAATTTAAATTAAACATAATGTATTGGATGGAATAGATATATATGCTGCAAATAAATTTAATTCATTATAATATAAACAAATATCAAACAATTTTAAAACTACGTAAAAATGATGTTGAAGATTAAACAAAAGAATGGAAATTAGGTTAAGAACACCTTTTCATTCAGTTTGTCTAACATCCATATCATTTAAACCTCAATTATAATTCATAAAAAGTGTTATTAATATCTTAAAAAAACATATATATATATTTATAATAGCTCATATGATCATTTCATTACATAATTTTACACTTTATGTATTAGTATTTTGTTCCTTGCACTGTTTTTGGGTGTGTTCATTACATGTTTTCCATGATTGGTTCATGATGTATGTTCTGGTCGACAGGAAGTGAAACACCATAGTTGTAATAGATTTGTATTTAAATAATTATATATCAATAAATTATACTATTTATCATTTTTAATTATTACATGAGGATGATTCATATGTTAAAACATTATTTATATTTTTTAGGTACTTTTCTTGATTCATTGTTCGTAGATAACTCATTATGTTTTTTAAATTTATAACAGGTGTGAAAAATAAATCATGAACCTTATATATGATATAATACATAAATAATAATTTGATTCAGCTATAATAATAGTTTCATGACACGTATTGAAGTAATTAAATGAAATTTAAACCACATCATCCACAATGTCATAAAATCGACACTTCACAGACGATGTTTTAATTTCTTGAATAAGTGGTAAATGAGATGAATATTGATGAGTAATATTCCATAAACAAGAGAAAATACCGAATAAAATATATAACAGATCATTCATTCCTACTTGATAAGAGGATGTGAGGAAAGAGGATGAAAATAAAGGAACACAAAATAAATGAAGTGTTGATAAATCAATAAGGAAATTTCGGCAGCCTAACGACATCACATAAAATATATTAAATTAGTTTAATGAAATATAATTTGTCTTACATTATTCATTCATAATATGGGATGTATGGATGATATGGAATGCTTTATACAAATATAATCCATGTAAATTAAAATGAATAACATAAAATTAATGAAATAATAGAAAACAAAAGAAAAAGTTTACCTACTGATATCTTCTACATGAGATCCATCATTAGGACATTGGTATTGTAATTTTAGTGAGAACTGCAACTCTAAAAAGTAGGGAAGTTTCTTTGGAGAAGTATTGTAATATAATGTTTGTAAATAACATTTCAGAATCAATTTGAGGGATATCATCCATATCTCTTTTCATTGGGGAATTTCATGATTATATGCACATTTATTCTTGTATAGGAAGTATATATAGCGAATATGACATTTGATATCAGTATTTAATATATAATATGGTTATTTATTATTTTTTCAGAATATTATTTCATTAGGATGATTATTTAAATGTTCAAATTGGTATTGGATGCCAAGAAATATTAATGAATTATTTATCAAATATTTTTTCCACATTAACATTTATGATATAATATAAAATTTTAATTTATATGAATATAAAAATAATATAAAATAAATTTCCTTAATTTTTAAAATTTAATTCATAGGATTTCAAAATGGAATATTTTTATGGGTTTTTATTCTTAAAATGTATAAAAACAACAAAAATAATGTTCTATTATTAATAGTATACAATAACACGGACAAAATGATATGGAAATATTTGAAATATTATTTTAAGTTAATTATAATATTATTAATAATGTGATAAAATAAATAAAATACCAAATTATAAATATCCATTATCGGTATTGATGGAAAATGAAATAGATCACTTTGTGGAGGGGGTAGTCCACATATATGCACAAATGATTTTTTTCTTACCCATATGATAGAAAAGGATACAAAATTTTCTTTGTACCATATTCATAAATATGTTTCTATATTTTTAAGATATTTATATTTTTATACCATGAGGAATATAAAATAATATATATGTGTAGAATTATATGTAAACTAAAAATTCTTATTTAATATGATTACTATCTCATTAGAAGACCACCTTGTACATACACATTGATACTTCGAGAATGGTCTTCTGGTGAGTCCAAGACCCCAAAGAAGATGTGATGACTATTGTAATGTTATTTTTGAAGAGATTTTTCATCCAAAATGGCTCATAATATGTGATGAAGAAAGTGTAGTCACGTCCTTTTACATGTGAAAGGTATCACACCCATGAAATTTTATAAATTATAAAATTAATATAACATATTTTAGGTCTTAATTTTTAATAAAATATATATATCTAACATCGTATTGATATAAGTCGCAATGATATAATAAAATAAAATTTTTACTAGAATTAATATTTTTTTAACACTAATCTCATTGTTTTAACATCACAACAACCCTTTTAATGATTAACATAATAATGATTTTTTTTTATTTTTCATGGTCATGAATGATACAATAAAAGTATATGTCAGTTAAAAACATAAAATGGAGTATATTAATTACAATATTCCATTAAATTAGAGTATGATATGAATTTATTAATTTTCAATCAATTAATAAAATATTATTTAACCTAGAATATCATTATGTTCATTTACAGAAATATTCATATAAATTGAATTCAAAAAATACCAAGAGATTAATATAGACTGAATATTATATCTTAAAACATAAAAAATAAATTATATTTATATATATAATTCATGAAACATAACAAATCCACCAAAAAGTATTTTATTATTAATTTCTATAATCCTTTACTTTGTTTTCCATCACCTTAAACAAGTATCATGTCAGCTTTGTGTGGGAAATTATGTTAATTATTTAATCAATAATAAATAAAAATAAATTACAATAATAGAAATTTAAATATATAAAAGAAATTTTATATAATATTCTATTAATATTTTATATCTTTTTTAAAAAAAATTATATATATTTACTTTACAAAATCACCATTTTAAAAGTATTATTTAATGAAACTACTATGAAGGTATTTATAAAAGTATTATGGATCCAATATTAAATAATACAGAATATATTAAGGTTTTATTAAAACTAAACTCATCTAAATGAATAAAATATTATATTATATTGATTTTAATTTCATTTTTAATTTTGTATTAATCCTAGTAAACTCAATTTATACATTAATTTGATGATAAATATTACAATATTTACTATTTATTATGAAAATAATGTATTACAATTTAACAAATTTATACATTGTGATTTAAAATATTCATTAAATTATAGAAAAATCAATTTCTATTATCGTAAGAATTAAATTTTGAAAATACAACCAAGAAAAGGTGATAAAGAACTGTTTTCCAGACAATTGAATTTTTTTAATATAATGATTTTCTTACCAAAATTATTCATAATATCAATTCCAATGAAATTTTTTGGTTCATTTCAACCACAAAAAACTAATGAAATTTTAAAACCAATTTAAAAAATGTTCTTTGTAAATGCATTATAAGAAAATATTGTTTTCTATAAAATAATTATTTCTCATTTGTCACTAAAAACCATTTTTATGAAAAAACCCAAAAAATAATAAATTTTATATTTTAATTTAAAAAATTTTGTAATTTTTATCATATTAAATTTATAAAATTGAGAAAAAAAATAATTCTTATATTTAAATACAGAAGGTATTAAAAAAATTGTTGAATAATACATAATTTTAAAACATAAAACATATTTAATTAAAAGTGATTGATTATTTACTATGAATTAATATATAATTTTATTGAGTATCAAATTTTTATATATATTTATAATAATTTTGTTATGTTAATTTATACATTCATGGTCATGGATGCGGTTATAACTGTCATATTTACATAATAATTTGTTTCTATCATTAAAAACATGTGTAGCTTGTCCAGTAAATATTAAAACATAGTATTTTTCAAAATTATCGGTGGTTACATGTATTTATATAGTCAATCGTTATATATAATATATATATATATTAATGAGATAATGAATATGAGAACCTTCCTACCCTAATACCATACACCCAAAAGTAAAAATATGAATAAAAAAATTATGACTGGTTGGTTATGTTGATAATTAGGTAATATATTGGAGTGACACTATGATCATGTTTTTTGAAAATATATTATAGGTAATTAAATATATCCCATGATGTAATTAGACTAAAAAAATAAAATTATATGTTTATTGTTTTAATAGATGATGTTTTTAAATACATTGGTTATGTTGATAATAAGTTCATTGATTGAAGTGAAACAATGGTCATGTTTTCTGAACTACTATTGATGGAGATCACACCAAAACCCTTAACATATTGGGAAACACTATTTTATTTCTAAAGGAAAATATTTTCATACATTTATAAAATATGGATTTAATATTTTTGTTAATGTGATGAAGGCACATAGGGACATATGGTTAGCCCCAAGGGTGAGGTTAAAAATATAGACTATTTGTATTTGAAATTAATATTTCATGATGAAATTACATAAAAATAGTTTGATATATCTAGAATGGGGTGTTTTGTTTGTCATACATTTATTATCTATTTTAGTGATACTGCGAAACTGATAGATATGATTAAAAATTCATGTTAATGTGATGGATGAAATATTTATATATATATATTATGATACTATATAAATATTTATAATATAAATATACCATTCATATGAATTATATATTTCCTGTTAAGAAAGAATCTGGGTGAATATACTATATTCAGGTATGGTGAAATTTTTTTTTCCTATTTGGTTTCCAATCCTATAACAATCCCTTATATGTCTAATAAAATATATTCATTTGGTACATTGGATACCTTCAAAAACAAGGTTCATATCATGGATATTATTTATTAATAAAAATGTTATTTTATAATTGTTTTCTTGGGTTTTATTTTAACTATGAAAAATAATATGATTTTCTCATTTTTTTAGGGCATGAATTTTTTAGTCTAATTGAAATTTTTGCCATTTGTTTAATGAAAATTCACATAAAATATATTACATCATGATGCTTATTTATAACCCTTATTGCATATGTTATCATATATTCATGTTATTCAGTGTCCACCGATTGAGATCATGATATAATGGTTTGTACAATAACACCGAATAATTTTAAAAGGAAAAACAATGATTGATAACATATATTATACATCATGTCATGTTTAAATGAGTAATTAAATATAATTATTTAAATTTTACTATAATAAAATAGTCGTTTAATTTAGAGAATTTTTTTTATTAATTTAATTAAGATAATATTATTTACTTTTCCATAAATGATTAATTATATGACCAATTAAAAATAATCAATGTATTACCCTTTTTAAAATAATAGAAATTGATTTTCTGCAAAACTATCTGAATGTGAACAATTATATTTTTACCAATATATAAATAAATTACAATTGTAGGATTATATTAATGAAATATATATATATATAATATATATAAATATAATTATTATCAATCATTTAATGTGTTTTATAGGGATGATTTGTGAACACAACCAATTTACTCAAAAAAAATTATACTTCAAATTACATCGTTTTTCTGCATTTTGATGGAACACATATTTTAAATGTATTTTATTAAACTCTATTAAATTATATATTTAAAATTTAACTTCTTTTTTGGAATTTGGAAAATTAAATTAAACTTGGATGAATATTTTTAATTTTTAAAAAATATTCAATGTTCGATTAAAAGTGAAAACATTATATTTGATTTAATGATTGATTTTTTCCAAATTTATTTATACTATTAAATTATATATATGAATTATTTTAAAGTATAATTAAAACATATATTTTTTAATGAATACAAATAATTTTATTCGAATCAATTACAAATTTAAATTGGATATAATAACATTGTGATATTTTGAATATTTTACAAAAAACAACTTGTTTTCTCGTTCCATTGATGAGATTAATTTTGAGTCAATTAATACCTCTTATGTTTTTTTATTATTGCTGGAAGAGCATACATAGTTCTAATCTATATTATATTTTTCATCAAATAGTATCAATAATTTTTTTGGTAAATATGACTAGTGACATCAGTAATTTTTTTTGTATCCAATTTTACGGGAAACTCTAGTTATTTTCGGAAAAAATAATTTCATAAATTTTTAAACAATTAGATTAAACTTTTCTATATTTCATTTTATGATTTATTGATGAAAATAATATTACTTGGAATGATTTTATATCCAAATTGATCCAATAAGTGTATTTTATCACTTTTATTTAATTTTATTTTAAAGAAAAGATAAATATGACATACAGTTTTTTTCATATATGTACCATTGTTAATATGTTTCTAAATCAGAGATATTTTTTACTATAAATATTATTTTAAAATAAAAATTCTTTATAAACTTCATAAAAATTAATTTATAATTTTTTTGTATTGAAAGAAATAAATTAAATGGTGAAATAGTAATGATGCAACAATTTATTCATTAATTGATAAACCGTATCAATGATATTAAAAAATTTAAAATAAATATTAATTCATTAAATTAATTCATAAATGAATTTTATGTATTATTTTTACATTTTAGGGATGATTTAAATTATTTCATTGAATATATCTAGTTATTATAATATTTTAAAATATTCAAATAATCAATATTGTGAAAATTGATGTTAATGATATTTTATAATAAGTAATATTATACTAAATTATATAAAACTAATAAAAATGTAAACAACATCCAAATAATTGGTATATTTCTATAAATTTAAACAGTGACTCATTTTTGGTTGTCTTTATTTTCAATGTAATTGTATTAGTCTGAAAAATTTAAATTAAATGATTTCATAATAAAAATTTAAAATGGTTAAAAGAAAATTATTTGGACTGAAATATAATCAAAATAAATCTACTTTTTTTTAGGAATTTCATTTAATAAATAAATCAGTATATATGGGATATAAATACGTTTTGATCCATTTGTAAAAGAATATTAAAATATATTAATTTAATACATTGAAAAATTCCACGATTACCCCACCCATGTCATATAAATGGGAACCAATTCCTTCGTTACTCCTCACACAACAAAAAATATTTATATAAATATATATCATCCCCAAAAAAAAATTATAATACCTTCAATATTATATTGGTGTTATATTATGCATAACACCATACATATGGTTTTATAGGTTTTAATCAATGGGATACCTCTAAAGAAGCGGTATAGTTTTTAATGAAATGTTTCTATTTTATTTCAACTTCATCTACATAAAATCATTTTAAAACATGATGAAATAAAAGAACTATTTTGATAAATATACTGAGATGGTACTATATTAACATAATCTATAAGAAAATGGCCTTGTTTCATGACATAATCTTGGATTTAGTCAATAAATATCTTAATTTAAAAATAAGGATATCTTTAAGTTTAGATGTTTATAGAATTATATGATAATACAATAATTAAACTACAAATTATTACATTGTGGATACCATAAAAACAATGTTCATTTCTTGAAAAATATAATAATTTCCAATTAAAACATGATTTTGTCAACATCAATTCAATCAATTTACATTTTTTCCTTCTTGGGAATACAAATCATTATAACCTATGAAAATCATATAAATACATGGGATTAGACAAAAAATCACAGATATGGATACAAAAAGAAGGGAGGTTCATATTAGTGGATGAATACTTGTAACGTATACAATCATTTTCGAAAGCTACACTTATCACCCATATATAATTACTTTCTGAAACATGAGACTTTCAAAATAATTAAAAATACATAATAACATAAATATAACTATAAATTTATCTTTGATAATTACTTACATAATCTTGTAACCATATCAGCTACCATATAATATTTTACCCTCACAACTACCATACAATTTCTATAATTGTCGTAGTTACGTGTGAAGTAACCATATGGCCAACCTACAACATACACATAAAAAATTTATTTGAGGAAGATATAAGTACCCATATTCATAAAAAAATTAATATGAACATGAAGAAAATCATACATCCAGAATAATTCCATAAAAACATTTATTTTGAATTTTTCTAAACAGAATTTTATAAAATGATTTAAAATGAAACCCTATAAAAATATAATATCATTTAAAAGAAACATAATTTAGTGAATAGAATAGATATATAAGCTGAAAATAAATTTAATTCATCATAATATAAATAAATTTAAAACAATTTTAAAAATGCATAAAAATGATGTTGAAGATTAAACAAAAGAATAGAAATCGGGTTAAGAACACCCATTCATTCAGTTTGTCTAACTTCCATATCATTTAAACCTCAATTAAAATTTATTAATCAGTGTTATTAATATCTTAAAAAAACAAATAAATATTTATAATACCTCATGTGATCATTTAATTACATCCTTTCACCCTTTATCTGTTAGTATTTTTTTCCTTGCAATGTTTTTGGGTGTGTTCTTTACATGTTTTCCATGATCGGTTCATGATGTATGTTCTAGTCAATTGGAAGTGAAACCCCATAATGGAAATAGATATGTATTTTAATAATTATATTTCCATAAATTATACTATTTATCATTTATTATTTTTTACATGAGGATGATTCATATGTTAAAAAATTATTTATATTTTTAGGTACTATTCCTGATTCATTGTTCGTAGATAACACATTTTTTCTTATATATTTATAATAGGTGTGAAAAATAAATTTCAAACCTTATATAAGATATAATAAATAAATAATAATTTAGTTCATCCGTAATAATTGTTTCAAGACTAGTATTGAAGTAATTAAATGAAATTGAAACCACATCATCCAAAATGTCGATAAATCAACACTTCACAGACGGTGTTTTAATTTCTTGAATAAGTGGTAGATGAGATAAATATTGATGAGGAATATTAAATAAAAATGAGAAAATCCCAAATAAAATTTATAACATATCTTTCATTCCTCCTTGATATGAGGATGTGAGGAAAGAGGATGAAAATAAAGGAACACAAAATAAATGAAGTGTCGAGAAATCCATTATGAAATTTCAGCATCATATCAACGTCAAATAAAATTTCTTAAAATATTTTAATGATACATGGTTGGTATTACATTATTCATTCATAATATGGGATGTATGGAACATATGGAATGATTTATACCAATACAATGCATGTAAATTAAAAAAATTAACATAAAATGAATGAAACGAAAGAATAAAAAAACAGTTGTTTACCTCCTGATCTCTTCTCTTTGAGAACCTTCATTAGGCCATTAGTATTTTCATTTTAGTGATAACAACAGATCTAAAAATTGGGGATGTGTCTTTGGAGAAGTATTTTAATATAATGATTGTAAATCACATTTTAGCGTCAATGTGAGGGATGTCATCCATATCTCATTTCATTGGGGGAATTTCTTGATTATATGCATGTTTATTCTTGTATAAGAAGTATATATAGCTAATATGACATTTGATATCACAATTTAATATATAATATTGTTAGTTATTGTTTTCTAATTATATTATTTCATTAGGATTATTTTTTAAATGTTCAAATTGGTATTGGATGCTTTGAAATTTTTATAAATTATTTATCAAATATTTTTTCCACATTAATATTTATGATATACTATTACATTTTAATTTATATGAATATAAATGTAATATAAAATAAATTTACTTAATTTTTAAAATTTAATTAATAGGATTTCAAAATGGAATATTTTTATGGGTTTTTATTCTTAAAATGTTGAAAAACCAAAAAAATTATGTTCTATTATTAATAGTAAACATCAACAAGGACTATAGTATAATGAAATATTTGAAATATTATTTTAAAATAATTGTAATATTATTAATAATGTGATAAAATAAATAAAATACAAAATTATAAATATCCATTATTGGTATTGATGGAAAATGAAATAGATCACATTGTGGAGGGGTAGTCCACATGTATACACAAATGATTTTTTTGTAACCCATATAATAGAAAATGATAAAATATTTTTTTTACCATATTCATAAATATGTTTCTATATTTTTTAGATATTTATATTTTTATAACATGAGGAATATAAAATAATATAAATGGGTAGAATTATAAGTAAACTGAAAATTCTTGTTTAATATGATTGAAATCTCATTAGAATACCACCTTCTACATACACATTGATACTTCAAGAATGGTCTTCAGGTGTGTCCAAGACCCCAAAGAAGATGTGATGACTATTGTAATGTTATTTTTAAGATATTTTTCATCCAAAATGGCTCATAATGTGTGATGAAGATAGTGTAGTCGACGTCCTTTTACAAGTGAAAGGGAACACACCCATGAAATTTTATAAAGTATAAAATTAATATATCATATTTTACGTCTTAATTTCTAATTATATATATATAACATAGGATTGATATATGTCACAATTCTTTAATAGAACAAAATTATTACTAGCGTTAATACTTTATTAAAAATAATCTCCTTGTTTTAACATCCCAGTAACCCTTTTAATGATTAACATAATAACCAAATTATGATATTTTTTATGGTCATGAATGATACAATAAAAGTTCATGTTAGTTAATAACATAAAATTGATTATATTAATTAAAATATTCCATTAAATCAAAATATGATATGAATTTTATTAATTTTAAATCAATTAATAAAATATTATTTAACCTTGAATATCATTTAATTCATTTACAGAAATATTCATATAAATTGTATTCAAAAACAACCAAGAGATTAATATAGATTGAATATTATATCTTAAAACATAAAAAATAAATTATATTTATATATATAATTCATGAAACACAACAAATCCTCTAGAAATTATTTTATTATTATTTTCTATAATCCTTTACTTGGTTTTTCATCTCCTTGAGAAATTATCATGTCATCATTGTGTGAGATATTATGGTAATTATTTAATCAATAATAAATAAAAATAAATTAAAATAATAGAAATTTAAATATATTAAAGTAATCTTATATAATATTCTATTAATATTTTATATCGTTTTAGAAAAAAATTATATATATTTACATAACAAAATCAATATTTTGAAAGTATTATTCACAGAAAACACTATAAAGGTATTTATCAATGTATTATGGATCCAATATTAAATTATACATAATATATTGAGGTTCGATTAAAACTAAACTCATCCAAATGAATAAAATAATATATTATATTGATTTTAATTTCATTTTTAGTTTTGTATTAATCCTAGTAAACTAAATTTATCCATTAATTTCCTGATAAATATTACAATATTAGCTATTTATTATGAAAAAATAATTTATTACAATTTAACAAATACATACATTGTGATTAAAAATATTTAGTAAATTATAAAAAACTAAATTTCTATTATTATAACAACGAAATTTTGAAAATACATCCAATAAAAGGAGATAAAGAACAGTTTTCCAGACAAATGAACCTTTTTATTATAATAGCTTCTATACCAAAATTATTCATAATATCAATTCCAATGAAATTTCGTGGTTCATGTCAACCACATAAAAATAATGAAATTTTAAAACCAATTTAAAAATGGTACTTTGTAAATACATTATATGAAAAGATAGTTTTCTATAAAATCGTTATTTGTCATTAATCACTAAAACCATTATTTATGAAAAACCCCAACATTTCCTAAAATAATAAATTTGATATTTTTATTTTCAATTTTTTTTAATTTGTATCATATGAAATTTCGAAAATTTAGAAAAAAATTATTCGTATATTCACTCAATAAATGTATTAAAAAACATTGTTGTATAATATATAATTTTGAAGCAGAAAACATATTTCATTAAAAGTGATTGATTATTTACTATGAATTAATATATAATTTTATTGAGTATGAAATTTATATATATTTATATAATAATTTTTTATTTTAATTTATACATTCACGGTAAGGGACGTGTTTATAACTGTCCTATTTACATAATAATTTGTTTCTATCATTAAATATTTGTGAAGCTTGTTCAGTAAATTTTAAAACATAGTATTCTTTTAAAATCATGGGTGGTTACATGTATTTATATTGTCATTCATTATATATATATATATATTAATGAGATATCGAAAATGAGAACCTTTCTACCCTAATACCATACACACAAAAGTAAAAATATGAACAAAAACATTATAACTGGTTTGTTATGTTGATAATTAGAACATCGATTGTAGTGAAACTTTGATCGTGTTTTTTGACAATATATTATAGGTAATTACATATACCCCTTGGTGGAATTATTCTAATAAAATAAAATTCAATGTTTATTGTTTCAATAGATGATGTTTTAAAATACATTGGTTATGATGAAATAAGTTCATTGATTGGAGTAAAACAATGGTCGTGTTTTTTGAAATACTATTGATGGAGATCACACAAAAACCATTACTATCTTAGGAAGAACTATTTTATTTCTAAATGAAAATCTTTTCGTACATTTATAAAATATGGATTTCATATTTTTGTTAATGTGTTGAAGGAACATAGGGATATATGTTATCCCCAAGGATGTGGATAAAAATTTGGACTATGTTTATTTGAAATAAATATTTCTTGATGAAATTACATCTGAAATAGTTTGATATATCTAAAATGGGGTGTGATGTTTGTCATACATTAATTATATATTTTAGTGCTTGTGGTAAACTGATACATGTGGAAAAAATGTATGTTAATGTTATAGATGATATATATATATATTATGGTAATATATATATAAATATATTGATAAAATAAATATATCATTAATATGAATTATATATTTTCTGTTAAGAATGAATTTGGATGAATATACTATATTTAGGTATGGTGAAAAAATTCTTCCATGTGGTTTCCAATCATATAACAATCAATTATATGTCTAATAAAATATTTTCATTTGGTACATTGGAATCCTTAAAATACAAGGTTCATATCATGGATATTATTTATTAATAAAAATGTTAATTTATAATTGTTTTCATGTGATTGATTTTAACAATAAATAAGAAGATGTTTTCTTCATATGTTTATGGCAAGACTTTTTTAGTCTAATTGATTTTTTTTTCATTTGTTCATTGAAAATTCACAAAAATTATCTTACTTCATGATTATTCTTTATAACCCTCATTACAGATGTTATCATATATTCAATTGTGTAAGTGTCCTCCGATTGAGATCAGGATCTAATGGTTTGTACAATAACAACCAATAATTTTAAATGGAAACACGATATTTGATAACATATATAATACACCATGTCATGTTTAAATGAGATATTAAAAATTATTATTTAAATGTGACTATTATAAAATAGTCGTTTAATGTAGAGAATAAATTTTATCAATTGAATTATGATAATAATATTTAATTTTCATAAATAATTAATTATTTGACCAATAAAAAAAATTCAATGTATCACACTTTGTAAAATAATAGAAATTGGTTTTCTATAAAAGTCTCTAAATGTGAACAATTATGTTTTTTTCAATATATAAATAAATTATAGCTGTAGAAATATATTAATGATATATTTATATATAATAGTTATATATATTATGATTAGAAATCATTTAATGTGTTTCATAGGCATGATTTTTGAACACAACCAATTTACACAAAAACTAATTTATATTTCAAAGAACAATATTTTTCTGCATTTTGATGGAATACCTATTTTAAATGAAGTTTTTTAAAATATATTATATTATATATTAAAATATAAACTTCTCATTTAGAATATTTAAAATAAAATTCAATTTGGTTGATTTTTTTTATATTTAAGAAATTATTCAATGTTTGATTAATAGTGAAAACATAATATTTTAATTAATGATTGACTTTTTCAAAATATATTTACATGGTTAAATAATATATTTGAATTATTTTAAAATATAATTAAAACATGTATTTATTATTTAATTCAATTAATTTTATTGGAATCAATTACAAATTGAAATAGGATATAAAAACATTGTGATCTTTTAACTATTTTACAAAAAAACAAGTTTTTTCTGGTTCCTTCGATGAGATTAATATTGAGTTAATTAAAGCCTCTTCTGTTTTTTGATTATTGATAGAAGAACATACATAGTTGTAATCGATATAATATTTTTCATCAAATAGTATCAACATATTTTTTTGGTAAATATGACTAGTGATATCAGTATATTTTTTAACCAATTTTAAGGGAAACACTAGTTATTATGGGAAAAAGTAATTTTATAAATTCTTAGACAATTATATTAAACATTTACATATTTTATTTTTTGATTTATTGATGAAAATAATATTCCTTGGAATGATTTTATATACTCATGGATCCAATAAGAGTATTTTAGCACTTTAATTGTATTTTAATTTAAAGAAAAGTTAAATATGGAATACACTTATTTTCATATATGTACAATTGTTAATATGTTTCTATATAAGAGATATTTTTTACTATATATAGTATTTTAAAATATAATGTATTTAAAATTTAAAAAAATTTATTTTTTAATTTTTTGTATTCAAATAAATAAATTAAATGGTGTCATGGTGATGATGCAATAATTGATTCACTAATTGATAAATCATATAAGTGATATTAAAAATTTTAATATAAATATTAATTGATTAAATTAATTTCATAAATGAATTTTATGGATTAGTATTTAAATTTTTGGGATGATTTAAATGATTTTTATTGAATATATATAGTTATTATAATATTTTAAAATATTCAAATAATCAATATTGTGAAAATTGAAGTTAACGATATTTTATAATAAATAATATTATATTAAATTATATAAAATTAATAAAAATATAAACATCAGCCAACTAATTGGTATATTTATATAAATTTAAACAGTGACTCATTATTGGTTGTCTTTAATTTTAATGTAATTTTATTAGTCCGGAAAATTTAAATTAAATTATTTCATAATACAAATTTATAAGGGTTAAAAGAAAATGATATTGACTAAAATATAGTCAAAATAGATATAATTTTGATTTTATGAATTTCATTCAATAAATAAATCATCATATATTATATATAAATATGTTTTGATCCATTTTTAAAAGAAAATTAATTTAATTTAATTTAATACAATGAAAAATTCCATGAGTACCCCACCCATGTCCTATAAAAGAGAACCAATTCCTTCTTTACTGCTCACATAACAACAAATATTTATATAAATATATATCATTACCAAAAAGTTATTATAATACCTTCAAAATTCTGGTGGTGTAATATTTTCGATAACACAATACATATAGTTTTATAGGTTTTAATGAAAGGAATTAAATTAAATAAGATGTATCATTTTTACTTAAATGTTTCTATTTTATTTCATCTTCATCTTCCATAAAATTATTTTAAAACCTGATGGAATTTAAAAAAACTAGTTTGATAAATATACTGAGATGATACTATATTAACATAATCTATAAGAAAATGGTCATATTTCATGACATAATCTTGGATTTAGTCAATAAATATCTTCCATTAACATTAACGATCTCTTCATGTTTATAAGTTTATAGAATAAAAACATAATACATTAACAAAACAACACATTATAACATTGTGGATGCCATAAAAACAATGATCATTTCATGAAAAATATAATAATTTTCAAATAAAACATTATTTATTATACAACACTTCAATCAATTAAAATGATTTCCTTCTTGGACATAAACATCGTTATAACCTGTGAAAATCAAATAAATACATGGGATTAGGAAAAAAATAAAATATAGGGATATAAAAATAAGGGTGGTGCACATTAGTGGTTGAATACATGTAATGTATGAAATCATTTTCAAAAGTTACACTTGTCACCCATATATACATACTTTCTGAAACCTGATATTTTCAAAAGATTATCAAAGACATAATAACATAAATATAACTATAAATTTATCTTTAGTAGTTACTTACATAATCTTCTTACCCTATCAGCTACCATATAATTTTTAACCCTCATGACAACCATATAATGTCTGTAACTATCGCAGTTACACGCAGTGTAACCATATAGCTGACCTACAACATACACATACCAAATTTATTTGAGAGATATATAAGTCCCCATATTCATCAAAAAATTAATATTAACCTGAATAAAATTATACAACATGAATAATTCCATTAAAACATTTATTTTAAATTTTTCTAAACATAGTTATAAAAAATGATTTAAAAAGAAAACCCCATACAAATATCATATAATTTTAAAGAATCTTAATATAGTTAATCGAATAGATATATATGCTGCAAATTAATTTAATTCATCATAATATAAAAATATTTAAAAAAAAAATAAAACTGTGTAAAAATGATGTAGAAGATTAAACAAAAGAATAGAAATCATGTTAAGAACACCCTCTCATTCAGTTTTTCTAATTTCCATATCATTTTAGCCTCAATTATAATTTATAAAACCATATTATTAATATCTTACAAAGACATATACATATTTATAATACCTTATATGATCATTTCATTACAAACTTTCACCCCTAATCAATTAATATTCTGTCCCTTGCACTGTTTTTGGGTGTGTTCTTCACATGTTATCCGTGATAGGTTCATGTTGTATGTTCTTGTCGAAAGAAAGTAAAACAGAATAATTTTAATAGATTTGTATTTAAATAATTATATATCCATATATTATATTGTTTATCATTTTTATTTCTTACATGAGGATGATTCATATGTTAAAACATTACTTATATTTTTTATGTACGTTTCATGATTCTTTGTTCGTAGATAACTCATTTGGTTTTATAAATTTATAACTGGTGTGAAAAATAAACCCAGAACCTTATATAAGATATACTACATAAATTATAATTTGGATCATCCATAATAATAGTTTCATTACTCATATTTAAGTTATTAAATGAAATTGAAACCACATCATCCACATTGTTGATAAATCGACACTTCACAGACGGTGTTATAATTTATTTAATAAGTGGTAGATGAGATGAATATTTATGTGGAATATTCTATAAACAAGAGAAAATCCAGAATAAAATATATAACAGAGATCTCATTCCTCCTTGATATGATGATGTGAGAAAAGAGGAAGAAAATAATGGAACACAATATAAATGAATTGTTGAGAAATCCATTATCAATTTTTAGAAGCCTGACAATGTCACAAAAAATTTCTTAATATATTTTAATGTTAGATAATTGGTCTCAAATTATTCATTCATAATATTGTATCTATGGAATATATGTAATGATTTATACCAATATAATCCATGTAAATTAAAATAAATAACATAAAATGAATGAAATGAAAGAAAACAAAAGAAGAAGTTTACCTCCGGATATCTTCTCGATGAGATCCATCTTTAGGCCATTGGTATTGTCCATTTATTGATAAAAGAAGCTCTAATAAATGGTGAAGTGTCTTTGGAGATGTATTGTAATATAATGATTGTACATCACATTTCAGCGTCAATGTGAGGGATATCATCAATATCTCTTTTCATTGGGTAATTTTTTGATTATATGCACTTTTATTCTTGAATAATAGGTATATATAGAAAATATTACATTTGATATCCCTATTTTATATATAATATTGTTATTTAATGATTTTTAAGTCTATTATTATATTAGGATTGTTATTTAAATGTTCTAATTTGTATTGGATGTAGAGAAATTGTAATGGATTATTTGACAATTATTTTTTACACATTAATATTTATGATATACTATACCATTTTAATTTATATGAATATAAATGTAATATAATATAAATTTCCATACTTTTTAAAATTTAATTCATAGAATTTCAAAATGGAATATTTTTATGGGTTTTTATTCTTAAAATGTAGAAAACCCACGAAAATAATGTTCTATTATTATTAGTATACATAGACAAGGAATTTTATTCCACATGGGCCATTATTATATTATTATATTTATTTGAAATAGTTAATGATTACATAAATAAAAAAATTATGTTTTTTGGTATTTTATTTGGAAACAGGCATTCAGTGAAAAGGGTGTTTTGGTATTGGAACTCCGTTCTCGAACGAAAATGGATTTTTTTATCTGAATGTATATTCAAATGGGATTAAAAGTGTTTTTAAAAGGCTTTTATAAATGATTTATTTAATTCATGAAATACTACTTGAGATTTATTTGAAATAGGGAATCCCAATATAGTTAAAATGAAGGGTTCAGTGAAACTATATATCACAGGTGATCTAGATATAGAATATATGAATGGATGATACCCATTATATCCCACAAGTGAGCCTAATATAGATTATACAAATGGGGATCCCCATTTTAGATCTCTAATTATATGGGTAATAAATATATTAGAAGTTGGAAATATTATTATTTTAATTTTAATTATCATGAATGGTGATTATGTATGTGATACCCTATGTTACCTAAAATACATTAAATTTCGTTCTATTTGTTTTAAGGATTTTCTTTAAGGAACCCATATGTCTCTTTTCCTATGAAAATGTTTTGTTTTATTATCTAAAATAAACTTAAATGGTTTTTCCTGTTTTTTACTAGAATAATGGTATTTATTAATTTTATGTCCCTTATGGAGATTCTCATGCTCATCAGATGTTTTATAATATTTTTCACATGGATAAAGTATAATTTCAGACATGGATTTGAAAAAGATCAAAATTGTGGTGTTAAAGAAGGAAAAGTTGTTTTATTTCCAAATTTTTTCTGTAGTGAAAAATTGTATACTTAGTAAATGTGTACACTAGTTATGAATGGGTTTACGTTTTATGTTGTTTTCAAAATTACTAGAATATCTAAACTGAAAATATCCTAAAATGTGAATTACTATTCAAAAACACCAAAATATAGAATGGTTTTGGTCAGGTCCATACTGTTGGTATTAAGGGTAGTTTAAAAAACATTGGAGATTATTATGTTTTCTTGTTATTTTTTAATATCATTCTAATTTTATAGTTGAACTAATTTTCAATGTCTTGGAAACCCCTCTTTAGGATTTATGTTATGAAATCTTATGTTGACTAATTGAATTATTTAAGACATTTTTTATTAGGTATTTGTTTGTTATAATATTTATGGATGTAAAATGAAACGTCTGAGATAACAATTAATTTTAAATATTTTATTGTAATTTTGATTATTTTATCATATTTTTTCAATTTTAAAAATTTTATAATGATTTATAAAAAGGAAAACGTGTATTATTATTGAAAACATTTCGCATCCGTTAAGGCTATGGGAATCAAACCAACAACCAAAGAATGGAATGTGTGCATTTCCTACTATTGTACTACATAAAATCTTAGGATATAATTATTTTTGTAGTTAAAAGTAATAATTTAATAATACCATATTCATTTTGGGAACAAATGTTTTACCATTTAGATAACCATGGGATTTGAAGATGATTTGGTGATTAAGTGATGATTGTTATTTAAGAAGATGATATCTATTTTGGTATCCTAATAATATAATATGGTATTTTATTTACGTATTATAATTTGAATTAAATTTTGTAATAATATATGATTTAATTAGGGAGTAATGGACATTCTGTTTCTTTATTCAAATGATTACCATATCTTGAATATTTATTGGGAAATTAATTTTATGTTTGAGACGTAAATAGTAATTCATGTTATTGGGTGGGAAATGTTAAAATTTATCTATGATGATTATGTGGTCAAATAATATTTGGGTTTCAATATAATTCCATATAAATTTGGATATTTTTATGGATATTTTTTATTGAATTTTCAATGTTGAACTTCTTTTAAAACAATTGAATTTAGAAGATTAATGTAGTTTTTATTATATAATGGTTTATTAATATAAGAGAATAAAATTATCATATCCAAACCATTTTGGTGTTGATTAATTTTTAACCACATCATAAATATATTCGGAGATTTTTTTTAATATTTCTAGAACCTTGGTCTTCTATGCATGAATTTTAGTATTGTTTCTGTTTGTTTTCAATCCTTAGTAGATGTTCAGAATGTGTACCAGAAAAGTGATCATACAGTTCAATCAGACAATAGTATTGATGGTAGCGTCATGTTCTTTAAAGAGATGGATATTGCGCGCCTTGAGTTTTTCAAGATCAGAACGTGTGAAAATAGAAAATTGATAAGGGTCGTGCATGTATTGGTGTGGTCATGCACGTGACCTGCGCGCCGAGAAAGGACTTGTGTGTTGGTTCCAAGGAGGATGGGAAACTGGCACACCTATTATTCTTTATGATCATAATTTCAATATATGGCAATGAAAAGTGGATCGTGCATGTATTGGTGTGATTGCGCAAGTGAGTAGCGCAATAGAGGCTTGGGCCATTGGAGCTGCGCGCCGGGACTTGCGCGCCGTGAGGACACTTGCGCGCCACCACGCAAGGGGTCCAGTTTTCCTATAAATAGGGGACCACTCCCCCTCATTTGTAATGAATTTCAATACTTAGAGATAATTATATCTCTCATCGCACAAGTGGTTGAGTCGCACAAATGGTAGTTGGTTCGCATAAGTAAAGGTAACATGCTGGTTGTTAGTTGCGTGACCAAGGTGTTTTGGGAGTTAAGGGCACAATGTAGCACAAGTCTATAGTTGAAAGAGGCAGTGTCACACAAGTGGGTTGGGGAAACATGTGCGCCAAATTTGTACCGCGCATGTGACTTGTGCGCCATTCTTGAAACTTGCACGCTGGTCAACAAGAGTGACCAGAGGGCTGTTCTGAACTAACCATGAACCTTTTTTAAAGGCAGTGATCCTAGGATAAAGTGACTTTTCCCGAACCATTTTAATCCACATCAACTGAATTTTAGTAGAATTCGGTATGACCGAAAACCTATTGGCGTATGATCCTTGGACTTAGCCCTTAGTGGTGAACCAAGTAAAAAGTAATGTGTCTTCTCTCTACATGTAAATGTATGCATTCTAATCATTTTCATCATACAGTTTCAAAAAGTTCCTACCAACGAGGGAACAAGATCCATCTTATTAAAAGAAAATTTTGTCACCCTGATTCACCCCTCCCCTCTCAGGGTGTCCCAGGGTCATTCAAATATGTGGTTATTTATATGTTGGTACCATTTGATTACACATAAATATTTCAACATCAATAATCATCATTTTGATAAAAATATTATTTTTCCATGTAGAATTATTATGGGATGAAATTACACATATAATGTATTTATATTTCATTATTTTCATAGTCTGGTTAGTAAAATAATTCCTCAACTCTATGAAAATAATCATTGAATGAAAATTTTAACTGTTTAGTTCTCTTAATGGGAAATCAGTGCACTATTAACCCATCACAAATTTATGGTATTTATCCTTATCATTCTCTGGATTATGATCTTTCTCACCCTACATCATAACATGATGTTCAATTGTTTTTCAATATCCATGTTTACCAACATCTATTCTTTGTATGTGTTAGATTAGGTGACCATCATACATCTCTTTTTTGGATGTTGATGTTTTATTAACCACTTTTTCAACGTGGGATTGATATCACTGTATTATGAAAATTCAAACCCCAATTTTTCCATGAGTTAAAATTTTTAGGATGGAATATATTATTTGGAGGATGTAACATCCAATGTCTTTAAATGGAATCATTATGTATGAGAGCGTAAATTATACACCACATAAGTTTCAAACTAACATTGATATATTATTATATAACTTTTACTTTTATATCATAACTATTAGAATGGATGTAATTAATAGTATAAATTGATTTATGAAAATTCAATTTACATATGTTTATTTAATTAATTAATTGACCAACTAATTAATAATTAATTTGAACCCCCATGAAAAAATGACAATGTTTTGCTGGACAACAATTTAAATGTGATTAAATATATTTTTATATAAATAAATAAAAAACATCACACTTCATGGACTATATTATTTAAATATATATATAATATATTGAATCTAAAATTTAAAATTCCATTTATGTTTTTATATATATGATGTATGACCAAATCCAATTTTACACACAAACCGTGTATTTTACAACAAAATGTAAGTTGTCTGCCATTTGATAGTACGTTATATTAAAAATAGTTTTTCCACTTTTATAGGTTAAATTAGAAACAATAAAATTCAGATTTTGAATAGTAGTTTCAAAATTCTCTTTGGAATATGTTTTGGTATTTTTGTTGATAATATCCTTTTTTTCCAATAGTAAAATAATAATAGATTTTAATTGAAAAAACATTTTCATCAAATTCATTAATAGTGAAAAATATTATATTTTAGTAGTTTTAATGTATAATAAGTAAAAATTTTATCTTTTAATCCAATTTATGTCATTGTAATCAATTTGAAATTTATATTTCAAATAAAATCATTGCGAACTTTTGAATATTTTACATTAAAAGTTGATTTTTTCATTCCACCAAAGATACTAATATTTAATTAATTTTATCCACTTATGGGTATTTATTTGAAAAAAATTACATAAAACGTTTTAATCAGTATTATATTTATGATCTAATAGGTTTAACATTAATTTTCAAAAATATGAATATTACCATTAATCAATAATTAAATTACCACAGTAAATGGAAAATTGTCATGTTACAAATAATAATATTATTATATAGTATTATAAAAAATCAAAATAATTATACTAAATTAATTTTAAGTGTTTTTTTCTACCCAAGACACCATTAGGACGATTTTATTTTCACTTCGTGCCACATGTAGGACATTAACCCATTTTTAGTATTTTATTTTAATGAGAAGATAATGATATCAAACGAATGTTTTAATAACTATAATATTATAAATATGATGTTTTATAGAAGATATATGTTACTATATTTTTATTATAAACATATAAAATTTGTATTGTTTGCATAAATATTTATTTATCATTTTAATAAAAAAAATTGATTAAATTTATTTGTGACAAAATGATGATGCATTATTTAATTTATAATTAGAGGAACAAAATAAATGATATTAAAAATATTAAAATAAATTCTATTCGACCCAATTTATGATGTAAAGTAATTTTTTTGATTAATTTGAAATGCCATGGTTGATAGAATATAGTTTTTAACTAATATCTTAACATGTAATGTTATTTTTAATAATACAAAAATTGAATCTTTTAAAAATTGATCGTAATGATATTTTAAAATGAATAAAACTTAAATAAATTATTTTAAATTTATAAAAAATATATCCTTAAATAAAATTATATGTCTAAAAATTTCATCATTTACTGATCATCATCTGTTTTTTATTTTAGAGTAATTATATTAATTCTCGAAGTGTAAATCACATGATAACATGGATAAAAATATTAATGGTTTGAACAAATATATAATGATTAAAAATTAGTCAAACCATATATATATTTTATTTTATGATGGTTATGTAGAATAATGAATCATATATTTTATATATATATTAGTTTCATGACATTAGTAATAGAAAATAAATGAATATTAATTTAATGCTTTGAAGAATTCCAAGAGTGCCTCTCCACTCTCCAAAAATTAAAACTCATTCTTATCGATTATTAACTCATCCAAACCTCTTTAATTTTGACACGATCTAACAAAAAAACTTCATAGAATATGAACCAAAATTCATGTGGCCTTATATTACACATAAAACCCACCTCTGATATGTTAACGTACTCATTATATGAAATAATCGGAATAACATGTATCATTTATAATTATGGTTTACAATTTTATCTATTCATCCAAATACTAATATCTTATTGATACATGATGACAAAATATATTAAATCTGATAAATAAACTTAGATTTTATTATTTTAATATCATCATCCAAATCCATCTCTAATTCAATTAAAAGTGAAATTAATTAACCATTTGTGTGTAGGTGTGAACTACCACATCCATGAAAAGATATAATTATTTTTCCATCACCATCAATCATGACTATTATAATGATGTAATTAATGATTATATATTATATTAATGAATATTTTATCATTATGAAATAATTCTATTTCAGTTATATTAATACCTTTCCATGATCATAAAATCAATATTGTCGTTCAAGCGTACGTGCGAAGTACCAACTCCACGAACCAAAGTGGTTCATTTTTAATCAAAAAATGACATGAATGTTATATATAAGTATATTTAATTTATTAATATAATATTAATTTTATTATTATGATTATTTATGAATAATTAATAGTTTCCCTCTTTCCATTATGGTTTTTGATGAAGGAATGAGATACTCATGAGTATGTATGGCCTACCATCTTTGTGATTATAACATTGTTCATTTTTCATAACCTCAAATAAATGGTTTGATTTAAAATTATAATTTATTCATAAATTTATTATTATTTCATGAATATATTTATGGATATTATTGACTAATGGTCGCATTGACTTTATCATCAAACCAAAGTCATTTTGGACACAAGTATTGTATATAGTCAAAAAGATCGACATAGACACAAATAATTAAGTATTTGTTATAACATTATAATAAGTGACATAAAAGGATAAATAAAAATTCAAAAGGATACTACATAAATTGAATAAATTTACTAATTATATTACTCTAAAATATAATGTTTTTACACAAAGAGTAAGACTCAAAGATAAGGTATTTCAAAAAAAATATTTCCATTGAGTAATTTCATGATAATATGAACCTTTATTGTTTTATATGTAGTATATACAGAAAATATGAAATGGTATATTAAAAGTTAATATATAATCATGTTTGATAATGTTTCGGTAACTTTATTCTTTCATGTGTGTAATTATTTAAATGATCAAAGTTGTGTGGGGCACATAGAATGTTTAATGATTTAATGATCAAATATATTTGACCATGTCAGTATTCCTGATATTATTGTACCATTTTATTTAACGGTTACATAATTAATCTAAAATAAATTTGTTTTTATTTTTAATTTCATATAATGGATTCTAAAAATTAATATTTTTTCCTATTTTTATATGGAATGTTTTGTAAATTGACCAAAAATAATGATCTATTATTAACATATATACGAAGAGAATGAATTTCTGTCCATTATGGAAATTATTTTTTAGTAATGTTATTGTTAACGATTTATGTTTAACCTAAATCAGAAAACATATTTACATTTTTATCAATTTTGATATTGATTTTTTTTATGAACTGTTTGTTAATTAAAATGATTTCATGACTGAGAAGTGAATTTTTTATTTGAAAGTGTTTTTATTTGGGATTAAAAATGTATAAAAATGTTTTTTGTTATGGGTGTATTAAATGCATGGAATAGTACTTGGGAATGCAATGAAATGGGTGAGTCTGATATAATTAATACAATGAGTTGAAACCCATTCTAGATAACTGGTGATCCTGCAATATCTGATACAAATGGTGATCCCCTTGATAGATCTCCATTTTATTGGGTAATAACAATATATCATGTGGGACCTAAGGATATTCTAATTGAATGGGCTTTCAATGGGTTTATTATATAATATTACAAAGTTCTATAAATGAGTAATAATTTCAATATATTTGTTTTAAAAATATTATTCGAGAAAATAATTCCTTTGTTATTCATGTGAATATGTTCTGTTTTATTCTATATAAGAATATTAAATTGGTTTTAATTTTATTCACATGTTAAATATATTTATTACATTTTATGTCCCTTACTGATATTTTTTTCTTATCCCATGTTTTAAAATTTTTAATAAGGTTATAGGATTACTGTGGTTCTGTATGGATAGAATAATTAAATTGTGTTGTTATAAAAAGAATCCATGTTTTATTTCAAAATGTTTTCATTGGTGATAAAATGTATAACAAGTAAATTTGTCCACTTGTAAGATATCAGTTTCATTTTTGATCAATTTTTTATATTTCTTTAAAACTAAAAAATTGATCCTCAATAAGAAATCTAGTTCAAAGAAACACTATAATATGTAATGATTTTGGATGAATCCATTTAGGTACACCACCCTTAGAATAATTAGGCATTGAAAAAATACTCCATATAACATTATTCACGATTTATCTGTATACAAATCAATATGGAAGTTACTATTCTAAAAATCGACCAATTTTTTATTTCTAAAGTCCCCAAATGGTATGAGATCACTGAAGGGTTTTCATAGGGGAATCAATGATAACATTGTTATTTTAAAATAATGTTTCATTAGTTATTTTTGTGAAATATTATCTCATACTTTGAAAAAAATTCAGTTTTATGATCCACTAAAATATTAATCTCAACGACAGCATTCGTATGGAAATTGTTTTACAGATATAATTTCATGATATTTGAATGGTTTCATTGAAATACCTACTTATTTACCTAAAGGTTATTTACACCAACATATATTCTTTTACTAATAATTTTCTAGAATAAATTATAACAATTAGTAAATATTTCGAGAATGTAGTAGTTAATTTTTCTACAATAGTTGGTTATACCCGCCAAATTATCATTTTTATACACACCTCCTTCCAATATATTTATATATAACTGAAAAAAATTTCATCCATTGGTTAAATAACCCTTTTATAAGAATATTTCATCAAATTTTATGATCTAATTTAGAAATATCATCAAATCATCCATAATTATGATAGATTGAATTCCAATTTATATAATATTCAATTACTTTAACAATTATATTATTAATTATTTATTCATGAAAATTTTAAATGTATTTACCAAATATAAATAATATTGATAATAAATTAACAAAATTTCTTTTTTGAACTATTAAATTGAAAAGGTTTGTTATTTAGACCTCAATGTGATAACCATAATTAGATGGTCTGTGTCCAATTTTTATCCATTCAATTTTACATCTACCCTTCCTACATAAAATGAGTAGAAACTCAAATGGAATTTCAAAACATCATTGAACTATATTTATCTTTTTTTTATGGTACATCATTTGATTAAACATTTTTTATTATACTTTTATGAATGCCCCTCTTCCCAATAAATGTCCTTCTTGTCCATTCAAATTTTAACTAAAAAATGCTTTATTTGGCATCTCATAAGACCATATTAACATTATATGTTATATATTCCACACATAACAATATTTTCATATTATTAATGTAATATGTACTTTAAATTATATGATTCAATGAATAGATAACTTGGGAAACAAAATGGTTTTCATAATCAATCAAATTTTCATACCACTCAATTTTACATTCATTTGAGGTTCATCTTTTACCAAATCGAATCTTCAAAACTGTTATGGTGACATCAAAAAACTTCTTGACCCACAAAAGACTTCTTAAATTCTCAAAATTCAATTTGGAATTTAAAATTTGGAAAAATCATTATCTTTCAAGTCATAATGACCAACATGAAATATATTGAAACATCCATTTACATTATATTAATAAAAATATTCATATTTTTAAAACTACTTGATCGATGTGAAATTTTATGAATCAATGTAAATTACTTCCTAATGAATCTTGAAACAATCAATATAATTCAATAATTTTTCTCTTTACCCCCTAAAAAATTAAAAATAGAATTCTGAATCTAAAGTTTTAAAACAATTAAATTTAATTGACTATATTTTTCAAATTTATAAGGACATCGGTTTCCATCATCAACCATAGTATTAGTAAAATAACACAAGTTCAGTTAATCCTCATTTTGATAAAAATATGATATTATTTACTAAGACTTATCATATGAGATTAATTACATTTAAATTTTTTATGAATAAGTGTTATACACTCTTCACCTTCACAACTATTGTTCATTTTATAGTCATTGTACAGATACAATATTATAATAATAAAAATCTATAAAAATAATATGTTGAATCTTTATTAGTTTGACTAAAATAATTAATTTTTACTTCTATCATTCTTCATTATTAGATAATTCTATCACCCTTTGTGGAATTTTAATGACCATTCTTCCCTAATAAGAGGGAAGGGAGAACTAACTACAAGACCCGTACTTCATCATGTTGATGGATATATAATGACCCATGAGTCATTCCTTCAATGGTACATGGGTTGATTACTTGCACGAAGTGTAGATAATATCATATAGTATAGAAGGAATTTCACATTCTGTTTAACATGATTGGGAGATAATATGGTAAATCCAAAACATCTCAATGACTGAATCTAAATTAAAGTTCAAAATCATTTTCCCCATATTAATGAACGATATAAACTGGTAAAAATATCAAGATGTCTCTAAATCAATGTACCAAAAGAATGAAAAAAACAATGAAAACTATCCCCATGACTGAGATAGTATGGTCTGGAAAGATCCTCAATGTATTTTATGAAACAAAAAGTAGTATTAAATACTTAGGGTGAGATTACATGTATAAAATGTAGGGAAAACAAAAATATCACTTGAACAAGTATTGAGGAATTATAATTCCACATGTGAAAGTGTATTGGAAACCACAACAGCTAGAAAGGAAAATTATCCACCAGACTCACCGGGGCACACTCCCAAAATAATGAAAATTAGGTAGAATAATAATAATATCACATCGATATGTTGGCATGCTATATATCTTTCATACAGGTTATTTAGAACATCATATTCATCAAACCTCCCCCATAGATAACATGGTAGTCCCACTACTTCCACCCACAACAACCATATGGGCTATATCAATCATGCATCCCACCCTGAAACACATGGGCTACAACAACCACACAACCTACATCAGACACCTAGGATGCAACAACCATTACCACCCTTGAAAACCCCTGGGACAAAACAACCACTAACATTCTCGACAACACCTGGGCCTCATCTGAAAACAATTGGAAAATAGATATGCCCACACACACTAGGGCACATGACCACATCACACCATTACCAAAGAGTGTTGGGAAATAATAAACCTTAGGATATCATTGTCTTACATAAGTGTTTTGGTCTACCTAGAGGAGAAATATGAAATGATCTAACAATCATAAACTCATTATAATTCTGAAAAAAAACCCTACCCCATGAAATAGGGGTGTTTTCTATGATGTTCTGAACATGGGTGCGTCAATTATAAGAATCATAGGAAATAAAATTTAAACATATATAAAATATAGAACTCATCCCAATCTATGTGTCTCAAATCCAACTTCAAGTCTATATGCATCCAATCTTGTTGAAATCTCAACATTCACTTCTGTACAACAACCACAACCAGAGCACAACAACTTTCTGAAAATAAATAGTTCCCCTTTTTCCCATTTCATCTTATCATGATTATGTGATTTCATTTAAATATCAATTTACCATGAGAAAATTAACTACATTAACCACAAGCCAAAACATCAACTGAATCAAAACATCAAATAGAACGTTTAGGAATTCACACCTAGTTCTCTTGTATGTAAACAGATAATAATGGATAAGCGAGATCCCATAGTGTTCTAGATCGAAACCAAGCCTTAACATACATGCTCCACCAGATTTACTATCTCCCCCACTCGGACCGAAATTCAAAAGACATAAAAATCTCAAACAAATTATCTATTCCCATTCGCATCACCCCATAGATATTAAACCAAAAAACATTACATAATACTAGATCATGAAAGGTTGTTTTCATTTTTAGCCAACACCAATCATAATGTACCTTATTTTTGTTATATTAACTAGGGTGATCACGCAAGGGATCTCATTCACTGGGAATCTATTGAATAAACCAATTTTATATGACTATCTAGTTTTTATGATACATCCATTCAATCACATGATTAACGAGAAAACATAACTTCATTAGTGTGAATAAAGGACAATAATGAGCATAATTTTCAATTGATATAAGACATTACAATCCACAAGAATATTTTTTAAAACAAATCAATATTGTCATAAATCCCATCCCTTAATTATTTAATATTCCATTTATTATGTTTGTTAATGATGTTTTATCTATGAGGACATCATCACTCCCCCACACATACGATGCACCGTAAAGATAGATGTAGGAAAAACCAAACATGGGTGATCGAGGATCAATGTTTTCACCATGCACCAAGAACAAGGGGACTGTGAGATGAAACATCCAAATGAAACGAAATTAAGGGATCTCATTCTTGTAGGTCTCATCTCCAGATGAGGGACACTAATTGAAAAAAGTTCATAGAAAAGAGTTCATGGATGAAGAATATCTAGTTGTGATAAAAGTCATTATACAAGAGGTATGGGATTTGAAATCTTGAAGTACATAAAAACAGGACCATGGATTGACCAAACATTTGAGTGGTTTCCCACATTACAATTATTTTATATTTTATAATACCCTCTGAGAAAATTTAGAAAGACTACTACATAGCTGTGAGTTGATAAATAATCATAATAGTGGATAAACTAGGAGAACATGAGTGATTTGGTAATCAATGTAGTGGACAATGATAAATTGCCATAATTTTGGGAATTTCATGGATTTCCCCATTTTTAGGGGATGTAAGATACCATTTATGGGATTGTATGGAAATAAACAACTTTGAAATTGGTAATTAATGCATAAATGAGGTTTTACAAGAAATCTAGGAGAAAAACATGACACCACATGGTGCCCTCGTTTCATTGTTGCATTGATGTGTGGATCTGGTTGGGGTCAACATGGTGACACCATGCCACCCAAACTGACACCCTCCAGACTAACTGATGGGGTCCAAGACAATCCAAACACTATAATTTTTCAATGAATTGGACCAAGAGGATTTTTTTCAATCACATCACATACATAATAATCTAATATCGTCCTTGATAATCAAGACCAAAAACAACACAAGATAGGGGTCTAAAAAACCACCTCGTTAAATTTAAATTTGGTGAAATACACCCTTGTGTTGTTGGAAATCCGGGGTTAATCCTGATATCCTATAACAACATTCAAAAATATATTCTTCACAACTAAATAATCACTAGTTAACCACACATACACCAAGTCACAATACATAGACATATGGATTATGGAGTTCGTTGATCCATCTGAATATATTGTCTTCCTGGGTGACATTGACTCACCCAAACATGTTTAATCACATCCACAATAATGTGGCTCGATTAGAGATATGGTTATCTGATCTCTATACTCTTTATATTTCACACATATTCAAAGAATAGGGAAACTTCTCACCACATGGAATAAATGTGAATAATATACTACAAACATCACACAAAATAAAATAAATGATCATAGATCCTAATGGCACTGTGTACTGGCCATGCATCTCTGCCTCCCATTCTCAGGTTCTCTCCATGAGGTCACCATGTATCCACAATACATGATCCAAGGTAATGGTATATCCACTATGTTGCTTCTCTTTACGATCCTTGATTCCCATTGGTCGCTTCATGAACATTGCATCGCCCTCTATATCCATCTATACCCAGTAGAGGATGTGTTATTCATCGTTTTAATACCAACAGAGCCGAGATATGTGGAGGACGTTGTGTAGTTTCTAGAGTGGTGGTGGTAATGCAAAAGATATGCCACCTCGACAACTCACCAGAATACCTCAAAGGGTCTGATGATCCTCGAAGAATGTATAATCCACCTTCCAAGCCTCTTCTGCCCACATTAAGGTGAATCCTTAAACACCACATGATATCCAACCTCGGTCTCAATGGTCTCCTCCTATTATCAGAAGATGAATTTTTCGTGTCCTGAGCTGCCTCTATCCTCTAACGCACAAGAAGATACTTCTTCTTCATTCTCTAAACCACCACCGGGCCAAAAACACCTGCCTCCGCAAACAATGTCCATCACATGGGTGAATGACATGGTTATCAATACAATCATTAAATTGTTCCATGTCAATGGTATATTGATATCTATTGAAGTATGAAAACTCTACCAGAGGAATGTTTTATACCAATGATCCTCCGATGTCCAGGACACATGTTTGTAGTATTCCATCCAATGAATGGATCATCCACTCTATATTCACATATATATCAAAGGGTGAAAATTAGTTCAAGGGAATGGCTTGGTGTAAAAATAATGTTGTAACCCCTTTTAGAATCATGAAGTAAAGCTTGTATCCTGATTTGAAATGACAGTCCTTAGAAAACAATATATCCGCACAACATACCGGATATACTTCTATACTAAGGCATCCACTATTCCCAAATCCTTAACTGCCAAGATATAATTTGATTTCATCAACCGGTACTCCACTACCCAGAAGTAATCACATACTCACTTATCGATGGGTATTCCTATGATGAAATCTATTGAGACGTCATCCCACTTCCACTAATTAAGGTCTAGGTACTGCAATAGACCAACAAGTACACAGTGTTCATCCTTCACATGATAACACACAATGCACATTTCCACAAACTCTGTCACTTTCGTCTTCACTCAGGGCCACCAAAACGGACCTCTCAATACCTAATTCTTCATGTAGACTCCTAGATGGACCAACATGGGTGTTTTGTAGAATTGATTGAGAACCCCCTCGCGCATCTCCTCTGGGAGAAACAACTTCTCATAGAAAATCACTTTATTCTTAATATCCTCTTCGCATCCCTATGAAGAATCACCCCTGCTAATAGAATCACAAATCACATCATCCAATGAGTCTCCCCACCATGACTCATCCACCTTTCATACCATGGAATATTTCACTCTCATTTAAAATAAGTAGCCTCTACCATCCTCCACTCTCATGCCCATATGTAAAGAAGCCAACTCCCCCATCACCATCTAAGCATCTGTTGACTCTAGAACTGTATCCTATGTTGACTTCCCTCTCAACGCATCAGCCAACACATTTACATTTCATGAGTTGTAATAAATCTTGAAGTCATATTCCGTAAGAAAATCCATTCTCCTCTAATGTCGCAAGTTCAGGTCTCATTAGGAGAAGACTTATCTAAGGATCTTATAATCAGTTAATACCACAACGTGTTCCTTGATGAGGTAATGATGCAATAGATTTTGAATGAACACAACCAATGAATGTTCGATTACATTGTGAAATTGATACATTCCTGATGATGTAACTACCTAGACCATTAATTGACCCCCCTCGTTGTTGCATCATTAAACAACCCAAATAGTAGACTAGAAGAATCACCATAAAGTACCAATGTTAACCCTTCCATTGGAATCCTCATCACTGGGGATTGACCAGCTTCACATTCAGAAAAATGAATGTTACTCGTCACTTCTCATTCCATACGTAATCATAGTCTTTTCGGGTTATTGCTCTCAATGGTGATACAAATTGAGCTCATTTGGGTATGAACCTTTCTTACTAACCTTCCACACATAGTAATCTACAAACCTCTTCAACATTGATCGGTGTTTCCCCTGAAACAATTGATTCGACCTTAAATGGTTCTAAATCTATCTCCTACTAGGATACCATGTGTGCATCGAAGTGCATCTCTCATATCCTTAACATACAATTTGGAAAATTCCTATAAAACTGATGATGTTGGAGGACACACAATAGGTTCTTTATATGCTTAGTGTGATACTCCTATAATCATGAGTATATCAGGATTTATTCAATTAAAATAACCATGAACTGGTCTAGATACTCAAGGAAAATATATTTCATAAACCCAATGAACATAGCTAGTGCGTTTGTAATGACAAACATCATGGCCACAAACTCAGAGTGCCCATATCATCACTTGAATGAAGTATTCTGGATGTCACACTCCTTCACTCCCAAGTGGTGATATCCAGACCGTAGGTCAATCATTGAAAAACAACCATCTCACAATGACTAGTCAAAAAGGTCATAGAGCCTCAGGAGGATGTAACAGTTCATGATCGTCTCCACATTCAATCTTCGGTAATCTATGCACAGCCTAAACCATATCCTAACTTATTTTAGAACAAGATAGTAACACACTATGGAAACACAATTGGTATGATAAAATCCATTTTCATCAGTTCATCCATATGTATCTGCAGCACCTACACCTCAATAGTTGATATTCAATTGGGATCCATCAATTTCGGCTGAGAACTAAGTTGTAAGTCTATCCCGAACTCAACATAACGTCAAGGAGGTACTATCACAACCTCTTTAGTGGAAACATCCAATAATTCACTATCAATCCCCATAAAATCCACAATTTTTGAGTATGCTGAATCTATTGATAGATCGACTAACAAAGAATGAATTGTCTCAAGTCATCGACTTCCCTACTGGAAACCCATCATACCATGAAATGCTACATGTTGGACACCCATATCATAGAACATGACACACATCTGGAAGAAGTCGATTACACTTTTCACAAAAAACAATTAATTAGTTCCATGGATGAAATTTTAGGGATGAATTGGTAGTAGAATCATATACCCGCATCATTGAGCTGACCCCCACATTTTCATGCATCCTCTAAAATCATAAAATAGGTGAGTCTGACCTCCAACTGGAATACTCAACACCGGGGTCATGTAATGTCTCTCTATGTCCAGGCCCAAGGCATGTGATAAATTTGGGGCATCAAAGTAGTGTGAGGCACTTGAATAAAAAAATGAAGAATCAAGAGTAATATACATGCACATTTTACGTCAACAGACCTATGTTCCTACTGGAACTACAACCTATGTAGCTTGAAAATGCCCACTCCAAAATCATATACTCCTCAGTTTTCTTCCACCTCGCTGAACACACCAAGATAGAGGAAACTAATGTGTGCTGAGAGGCCTGCATCCTTTTATAGTATCTACTCTCAGGGATGGATGATTATGTTACTACTCCTGAAATGCTTTGGTCAAAAACTGGTTATACAGAGGTGCGTGCTGAACCTTCCCACCCATAATATACTATGCCCGAATTGGGAAATTAATCTAGATGTTAACAAAACATGCACAAGAAAAACACCTCTTTCCCAGACCCATACTATAAAGGTGAGGACTGGGAAGTCAGAACTAAAACTGTTAAGGTCTACTCCCCACTGACGGTAACCTAGAAGTCCTTGATATTGTAGGCCTTCTTCTAACGACCTCCCCCTTTGATGAAGCCAGCTATCTCCACTCTTGCATAACACCTCTCATCATGTGTATACCCTCAACTACCTTAGCCTTTTTCTAAACCAACAATTATGTTAGTAGAGAGAATGGGGTAGTAGCTTACAATAAAGATGTTCAGAGTGTCACCTATAAATTTATCGTCCAATTATCCTCATCTCTAAAGTGGTTAGGAGAAAAGAAAAAGATGTCTTTGAACATGACCCCAAACATCTTTATCGACATCGTCCTATTTTGGAGGGAGATCAACTCTACCTATTTTCAATATTCATCATCGAAGAAGTGAATTCTACAAGAAACTCCATCTCAATGTCGGTCCACAAAACCTTATTATCCATCCACTCTTCAAGGTAGATCGTCCTCCATGAAGGCAATTCTCCCCTAATCTTACTGACTGTGAACAGAACCAATAACACCCTCAGATCATGTATCATGGAAAATGTGATCGCCAACTCCTCAATCCATCCCACTATCTCAAAGTCTGAAAAAATTCCCTTGTACTTCCTGAGGTCCTTCCACTGAAATGAACGTGGATTATTCCACCACCATTCATCCTCCCCTTGATGATAAATACTCTACTAATCAACCAAGTTGAGATGTTTGGATGTGACCACCAGAACTACTTGTTGATGTTATCCAGGACCCATATTTGAAAAATAAAAACAAATAATTCCTAATCTAGAGTAGGGTCGAAGGTTCAATTTAAAATTTTGAATAATATATTTATTTATTTTTAATTCTCAACACACACAATACACAAAATAACCCATGTAATTATGATAAAAGTGTTATTTCATAGGGTATATACCCTGTAATCAGGGTAGCCTCAACTGGTCGTTCAATTATTCTAATGTCCTTGAATCGTATCATGTGTGGAATTCAAATCATTCCTCTATGAGGGACTTCATGGTCTTGCTTTATGAACCACAGTTTCCTAACATTGATTCCATACCATCCCATGAAATCATAATTGTTCCTAACCCTAAACTACATCTCATCTCTCAATCATCACCTCTGATATCATTCATTCATGACACGCCTAATACAAGATGAACGGTGGGACTACAAACTGCCAGATCCTTCCTCATCATGTTTAAGGAGATATAATGACCCCCCTGAGTCTATCATTCAATAGGCCCCAGAGTGGAGACTAGAACAAAGGGTATAAAATCTAATGCATTACGGAACGAATTACCATTTTTTGTAGAATAAGATTGGGAGAAAAGATTGTAAATCCCAAAAAACTCCAAATATTGAAACAAAAGTAAATACAAATACATTTCACTATATTCATGTTCAACATAAACTAATACAATATACAAGAAAACTCTAAAGGAGATAACCAATATAAAGAAATAAAACATCCACAATTGCCCTGGCTTTTGAGCTTGTACCTTCCAGTGTGGTTCTCAATGTGCTCCTAGAAACCAAAAAGATGATTTATACACATAGGGTGTGTATATAGTTATACTCAAAAGGGAAAACATAAAGCTATCATTTACAAGTGGGGATGAAATCTAATTTACCATGAAAAATGGTAGAGGTATCCAAAGCTTCTAATAATGTAAACGATTAAACCAACCTCACCAAGGCACACTCCATAAATAATGCAAGTAAGGTAAAATAATATTAATAGCATGTCGATATTTGGGTACACAACAATGATTTCACATTGGTAATTTAAAACATCCTAAACATCATACCTCTCACACAGATCCCACTACATTGTGACTACCACCTTCAATAACAACCGCATGGACCATCCCATCTACACATTCCATCTGTAGACTCATGGGCCAACACAACCACACATCCCTCATCCAGAAACCTAGGACACAAAAATAAACTCTATAGCAATCAAAATCCTAGCCACAAACAACCACTATAATTCCTAGAGATACATGTGCCTCATCCTTACTACACATAGGGAAACACACCTAACCGCACACACATAGGCCAACCACAACAACACACCCAACCTAAATAGTCTTGGGACATAATGAAACAGAGGCTATCACATCCATCACAATTACTCTAGGGATACTAGTAAAAGGGAACTGAAAAGATCTAATAACCAGACCCTATTTGTATTGATGGAAGAATCACTCTCCCCCATGGAATTGGGCTATTTGGAATGATGTTCACTACATGGGTGGGGTTCATATAAAAAATACAAGAACTATAATTTATACATATAGTTAATTTAGAATAAATCAAATCCTAAGGGTCTCAAAAAAAAATCTTACAAAACAACTCTTTTTTATATACCTACATGTACATGTATAAAATATATAAATAAATAGCACAACCATTTTCAAAAAATAAATAGTTCGTATTGTATTATTTATCATTATAATTATCATGAGATTATTTTTAAATACTTATTTAATTATAAGAAACTAAATTTTATAACAACGATCCAAAAAAACAAATGAATGAAAATATACAAGAAAATGATTAAGGATTCACACCCGATTCTCTTGTATTTAATAACATCCAAACAGATTTGATAGATATCTCAGAGTTATGGAACAAAACCAAGCTCCAAAATACTTTCTCACAACATTTACCATCATCCCCACTCAGCACTAGATTCACAAGACCACGACATCTCAACCAGAGGTTCCATTCCAATTCATGTCATTCCACAAACATTATATAGAACAAACATGCATATCATCAGAAAAATACCTAAATTATTCAAATTTAGCCAAAAAATTTCAAAAATTTAATTTTTTTTTGGTAAACCGAGGTGATCCCATGAGGGATCTTATTAATCATTCATCAATATAATCAACATAGTCTATGTTGTGAACCAGTTTCCATGTTATAACAATTTTGTAAGATGATTTTATAGAAAATTGAGCTTCAATAGTGTTCATGAAGTGACCCACAATGACAATAATTTTTACTGGACATAAGCCTAGAGAATTCACCACATAAAACAATGGTAAAACACAACAACATCATAATCATTTCCACCACTTAATTCTTTAAAATCAAATTTATTATAATCATTATTACGGTTTTCATATTCGGGATCATCAAAAAAACATTCTTGCATGATTCGTAGTAATGATTGACGAAGGAAAAAATCTTACATAGATGATGAATGGTCTATGTTTTATCCTTGCACCAAGATTTGCGGTCGCGCAACAGGAATCGTCAAGAAGAACCAAACAAGATGGATCTCATACCTCCAAACTGATCTCCAGAATTGGGACACCAAGTGGAACATGGAAAAAGAAATGATACCAATGAATAAGAATATCTAGAGGTGATAAAAGTCCCATTCCTAAAGATACATGATGTGAAATATCAAAGTGAATAAATATAGGATCATGGTTTCACCATGCAGTTTTCTATCTTCACACATTTGAATTATTTGTGAATTTATAATTTTCTCCAGGACTGTTTAGATGGACCACTACATGACTCTGATTTGATAAATCAATGCAACAGGGTAAAACCAAAATAACATGGGAGATTTTAAAATAAAGAAAGGGAAGCTATTTAAAAGCCACATGTTTTATTATGCCAAGGTTGTCCCCATTCATATGGGATTAAATATATCATTTATTTGCTTAAATATCTTTAAACCACTATAAATGTGATAAATAAAACGTAGAATATGTGTTATAGGAATACTAGGAGAAACCCCAACACCGAGTGGTGGCACCGTATTGGTGCAACACAAATCGGTGTGACCTATGGGTGAAACCAATCGATGAGACTGATCTTTGAAACTGATCTATGATACCAATGGTAGAGAACATTTGGTGGCATTGATTGGTTACACAACGGTGACACCCTGTTACCAACACCGCTGCCCTAATGCCTAAACGATGGGGTCCAGGACACCCAAAACACAAGAAATTGGAAATGTAATTGACCAAGTGGTTTGGGTCTATCATAGGTATGGATCATTTGAGGGTGATTGTTATAGTTCATTGAATCATAAATACATTCTAAACATCAATATGTATAAAATGATATTTTTCCAAAACATATTTATCTCATGATATGGGTCCAAAGGAAAATATTTTATTTTAAAGAACATTGTGTAACATATATTTTATCCTTTATGATTTATCTCTTATCATATATTCTTCAATATTTTTTAAATGCATGAATGAATAGTAAATTATCATGAAATTCTCACTATTCATAACCTATGTCTGATCTTTTTCATCCAGAAATCTATGCATGGATGTTTTTCATGAAATACCAGTTTATGATTTTTCATCATTTAATACTTCTAATATGATACATATTTTTATAATTAATAGATAATAATATAAAAAAACTCAAACTAGACATCATAATATCCCCATTCGTGTCATTTTTGAATACCCACCCAATACATTCAAATATATACAAATTAAATATATATAATATTTTTTCTCCTCAACTAATATTTTGAATTTATTTGTCCCATAATCCCCCCTCCCCATTTTAAAAATCAACTTAAATTGGTCCAATAATGAATATTTTTATTCATTTTAGAATCCTAAAATTGTTCTATATAAGAAGATTAGTATAACATGATTTTACAAACAACAATCCTTTAACTAGACATCTCTATATCTACATGGGTAATCCTAATGTAGAAAACAAGAGTTTATAACTGTGGATATTGATTTTTTTTCAAAACTCAAATTTTCATATAATATCGTTCTTATGTACCTTTTAACATTCTCATTTTTCGGGAAGTATGAGAATAATTTGTTAAAATAAATACAACATACACCCACCTCATGAAATATATCATTAAATTGGATTAGAATAAAAAATAAATTACCATGATATATTATATCAAAACTCCGTTAATTTCATTTGGATGAAATGTATGATAATCAAACATCAACTTCATATTTTCTCCACCTTAGGAGTAGAAATATGTGTATTATCCTGGTTTATATTTCAATGATGAAAAAGTAAAATACCATGACACTCATCTAGATTATAACATTAACTCCATCAAAAAATAAAAAAAAATAGTAAAAATAAGGATGTATATTGGGAATCCTTATGAACCTCATTAGATTATTAGAAACAACATTTGAATTGTGAAGCCTCTCCCTATATAGATTATTTCTTCTTTTTCCAGAATTTTTTTGGATATATTTTCATCCCTTTATTCATCCGTCTTTAAATAGTATTAGATTTATTCTCAAATATATAATCATCAGATAAATGTTTCAACTCTTCATCATAATTTGTGACATAATTTTAACATTTATTTTCTAACATCTTCCTTATGTTTTCGTTATAGAATTGAAGGATAATAATAAAAATTTAATTTACACTCCCCTCTTTATCAAATATATTTAATGAATTGGAATCTTCAAATGACTATCTGTTTATGAGTTTTTATCAACCATCCTCATATATTCAAAAATTATTTGGATTCCATTTTCCCAATCATAGTTTTTTAATAATAAATAATTCTCTTTAGGGCCACATGATAGTGAAAATTTACCGTGAAATCATTCATTTCTTGTTCAAATTTTATTAATTTTACTAAATTTTCATAAATGACTAATAATTTTAAAATTTATAATATCACTTTGTTGAGACTTCAAAATTATTCACCTTCTGAAAATTCAATAATTGGTCCACTAATTTTGTTGTATGATTTGAAATTATTGTCTCATCATAACACATAATTGATTAATACTTATTTCCTAGTAGAAACATGTATTAATAAAATGAATATGATCCATGTCAAATTATTATACAACCCCAATCATGACCACTGTATCATGATCTTTTGTATTGGTAATCAAATTTCATTAATTATTTTTTGGACATTTCTTCATAATATAGGGACCATATTTCTTAGGGAGAAACATTCTTATATAATTCCTCTAATTCATAATGGATTTTTATTTCGTAAAAATTTATATTTTTGAACATAAAAAGTGAGTAGAATCTTCTATATATTTTGATTTTTTATAAATGAATCAAACAACTTCTATAAAATCATATTTATACAATCTTTATATGATTATCATTTAATATAAACTTCTGAAGTGAAGCCTTATATTGACTTTCCTATATCACATTGTGTTGTAAGATGCACTAATTGTGTTTCTAAATAACCATCTTTCATCAGAAGTACAATATTTCTGAATATTATCCATATTCTCAAATTCATCTACATTCAACTTATTTTTCTACATTCGTCATGAATTGAAGCTTAAATCATTTTGAAATATTAATCAGATGAAATTTTTTCGTCATATCATATCATTTATTTCAAGCTAACATATCATTATTTTATGATATATAATAAAATTGTGGTTTATTTTCACATTCAGGATGTGATCACCATTATAAAAAGTGATATATTTAACATATTGATTAAACATCATTAATTTATTATTGAGTTTGGAATTATATTCATGGTATTTTTCCATATTTTCTATAAGAATCTACTTACGTTTGATTCTCTCTTCATAGAAATCATCACTCTTTGAAAAAAAAATTCCATTTATAACTCATGAAAAGATGTTGAATTGATGAAATTTTAACCACTATATGTGGATTCATCCATCATAATTCTACATATAAAACTTTCTTTGTTCATATCATAAGGAAATTTAATCATATATTTCTCCCAATTTTTTCCAAAAAATTTTATCAACTTCATCTAAATTATACTCAATAATTTTATTACAAGTAAAACATTAGGAATAATTTTCATTCCCATAACAATTACAATTTTTTTTAAAATATTTACATTTTTTATATTAATTTTATATGGTTTATTATTTTAATAAGGAGAGAAAAAACTATGATAAATTTTCTTTTGCATCCTCTTCATTGAAATTACCCAATTATTCGACTTCTTATTATTCATTAATAATACCCTTTATGAAATATTTTTGTGAATGTTCTTTCGCAGCAATTTCCTTTAAATAAAGATATTTTCTTATCTCATATTCCATGTCAAAATTTTGATGTTCATCCAACGATAAATTATTATGCTCATCTATAATTGAATCATTAGAAAAAATTATATCTGGAATGTTAGTCAATCATTTTATTAATAATTGTTTAATATTCTATATTCAAACTAAAAAACATTGATATATCATACAAACTCATTTAATACTGTAATGTAATCATCATTACATTCCTCATTATCCTTTTTATATCTTTAAATACTATCCATGCTAAATTTATCAAGGCCACATTAACATTTTCATTTTCATGATTACTACTTAAACACATATCCCACATTACATTAGTTTTTAGATACCCTATAGTATTTATATAAAATTTTTCGGTAAGATCTATCAATAAAAAATTCTATTCTTTTTCATTATCTATTAAACTAGTCTTTTTAGATGTTTTCATAATAACTTCATTAATGATAAGAAATCCCTCTATTATTATATATCTAACTTTATGAGCAAGAGATATATGATATTGTAACATCCCATTATTTAAAATATGATATTTTTAGGTTTAAAAAAAATAATAACACCAATATTATTCATAGAGTAAAAATTCTCCATTATTAGAGTAATATCATTCGATGGAAAACATAATCTTATACCAATTGTACATTCAAAAATGTATAAATATCAATGAGATGTGGGAGAATAAGTGATCTATTTTTCAATTATAAGAAATATTATTATCTTGTTCAGATGAAAATTTTTTTAACATATTTTTTTTAGAGTTACAATCCTATCAAATATAAATCAAAACACTATCATTAGTAATAAAAATAGACAATGATAAAGTAGAACATGTTTTTTACAATGATCATTACAAAGACCTACTCTTTTCAATGGTTGTTAGCTCCCCCAACATGGATTCCTTCAATAACATTATTCCTAAATATAAATATTAATAAATTAAACAGTTCCATAACCTAGATGTAAATGTTCCTTCTATATTTAATTATACCCCCAAACTAAATTTTTTATCAACCTACTTCATATCATGTTATACTCCTGAGTAAATAATCTGTTTAACAAATAGTTTATGCCCCCTAGAAATTTTTGTTTTCATTTATAATCTAATACCTTATATTCTTCACTTTCTCTATAGGTAATCTATATCAATGTGACATATCCATAGTCTTCAATATGTTATAAAATTGTCTTATTAATGTTTTGTTTTGGAAATATACTAAATATTATTAGTAGTTCTATATAAAATAAATAATAAATTTCAAAACAAATCCAGAAAATATACAAGAATTCAAACATTAACCACATTTTGAAAACCTTTAGTCAATTTTCTCAAATAGATTTTTCTATATGTAGTTCTTCTTTTTCCCATCCTATTTCAATAGATTAGAAAACCAGCTGTAAATTCACAACTTCATTGTTTGATATATTTTTATATTATGGAATTTAATTTGATTAAAACCCGTCGATTGAATGTTATCTAAAATTCCATACATCTAAAGATTCATTCTTCAGTATACCTAGTTTCAATCTAATAAATAATTTTGGTTTGGATACCAACAATAAAAAAAATCATAAGAGTGTAAGCTATCATCACACCTGAATAGTTATATAGTATGAATATACTCCATAGTTATGTTTATAGTCTTCCCATAACTGAATAGTTGGGAGAATATAATTTTTTATGTCTCAGTAAAATATTCATATATCAGATGTTATCATATATTTATGATTTTTACTTGACCAGTTTTACTTTTATAATCTATTCTAATGACTTCTTAAAAAACCATGAATATTAAAAACACCACTTGAATTCTAAAAAATCTTTTTGGAAATGAGAATCTGAAAAACCCACCATCATTCTAGTCTTCTCTTCCCACTTGAAATGTACTAAAACATTAGTTTATTGTATGTAAAAAATTTGTTTTTGACATATTTTCTACATTTGATGGATCCGTGAGAAATGTATATCTGATGAATCAATGTGTAATATTGTTCAATGAATCATTAACCAATTAATAAAAATAACATTGTGTCCCCTTGATTAATTGAAATAACAGTGTTTACTGTCACATTGATGTGTAAAGATAATTAAAATGGTTAACTACAATATTAATACATCTAATGACAATAGTTACCTAAATTCACATTAGTAGTCACTCAGTATATATCACATTTTAAATTACGTTCACATTACAATAACCCTCATCATAAATTTTCTCTTAATAATCAGAGGACATTGTGTAATAATTATTGTATGATTAGTTTACTTCATAAACTATTCACCTTAAAAACATTGGTTCATATACTATTGATTATATACATAGTAATGTCTGATGTTCTATATCCATCAAAATTAAGATTCTACAGCTTTAATGGTTCAATTGAAATATGAAACATTTCTTTCCAACATTATTTAGCAGCATAGAATTATATCTATCTAACATCTATGGTTAATATTATGGTTGATTTGATGGTGCATAAATATGTAACTGTTGAATCTCATCAAACATCAGAAAATGAAAAATTTCAGAAATAGCTGCATCAAATGTTCTATTTTTAGAAGATATCATTTATTTATGCTTAAAATATTCATTTTCTATTTATCCATGAGCAAGAAAAATTATCATCACTTATTCTTAATGTTTTAGGAAGATGAAATAACATCTAATTATCATTATATTTACATTTATTAATACTATGTCTATTCTTATATGGTTGTAAATCTATATCCAATTGGTTTTCCTGATAATTAATTTTACAATTTCATCTAATTTATAACATCACAAATTAAATATATTGAATTTATTTACAATAAAAATACACATTCCTTGAAATTTTTATTGTTTTTTTTAATTTGTGAATTCATATAGATTTATTTTCCTGATGTTTGGGTTTGTTTGTGCACCCAATGATCACTAGATGATCAAAGAAATCCCATTAAATAAACCCGGTCAACCCAAGTAACACCAAATTCATTTATACCAATCCTAACTAAACTTAACCAAATCATATACACTCATTATGAAAAAAATTAAAACAATCTTTAATTGAACATAAACAAACAACAAAACCGAAACACTCAAAAAAGAATAATCGAAATTTTCAAAAATATACATATCAAAAATGTATATATAAAAGAATTAAATGAACCAAATTATATTAAACTTTTATAAACATAGCCACATCGACCTATAATAAACTATAAGGATATATATAATATCATGTATATTGGAAATTTATTAACTAGAATTAATATGAAACAAACAATACTAACTCGATATAATCTGAACAGAATCATAATTAAATGAATGAAACTAAACCATATTAAATCATATTAATCCAAAATTATCAACATTGATTCAAAAATACCCAACCAGACTTTACCAGAATCATAATAAACCATATTTAACTTAAACAAGAAGAAGTAAAATACAGTTGAATGCATTGAATAATATTTATTTGTAAAGAATTAAACCCAACAAACCATTAAATACCAGATGTCTTCCTAAAAAAAATCTAATATAATAAAAACTAAAATAAATATAATTATACTCAATTGAGTTAAAATATACCAACCTAAACTTTTAATAATGAAAATGAATATAATTGACATGAATTGAAAAATGAGTTGAATATAATGAGATAAAATATTGAAAAAATAAATACAACTAATATTAATCGATATGAATTAACCCCAAACAAAATGAACTAAATCAGGCCAGAAAAATCATAAAGAGATATAATAAATATAAATAAAGACAAAAAATAGACCAATAATTGAATATAATGAAGCATAAAATTATTGAAATACAAATAACTAAACCAAACAAAACTAAATTGAATTGAATAAAAATAACCAAACCAACCCAATGTGATCTTAAATAATTCTTGTTAACCCAAATTTAATTGAGTCATACTGAATCAGAATGAACTAATCTAAATTAAATAAAACTGATGTGAATAGTTTACAAAGCACCCGAATTAAAATAGGTTTTACCTAATGGGAGATAGACCATTCCAAATTTTACTATTATAAGATGAAAAAACCAAATATAATCAAAATTAAACGTAACAAGGCCACCATAAACTAAAAAAATAAATTTAAAAAACATGAACCAAAACAATGGACCTAAAATGAATAATTAAAAATTGAATAATGTTGAAAAAATATATTACAAATATCCATTGATATATATATAATAAAATAACCACATAACAAACTAAACATACCAGAACAATATTTTTTAATTTAAATGAAAAAATCATAGTTAAGAAGGAAAACACTAAAGATGAAAAAATGAATAGAATTAGATAGATCAAAACAAAACTAACATGATCCTAACCAAACTAAATATTACCAAAATGAGTAAAAATAATTTGACCAAAAATATAAAGAACTAATTTTATAAAAACTGAAATGAATTTAAATGTTTTCACATAAACTAAACAAAACTAAACAAAAATGAAGAAAACATAATAATAAAATTATGGACATAATAAAATTGAACCGAATTGGAATAACAAAAACCAAAAAAATAGAACTACAATTACTTGATGTTACATGATCAATAAAAAAATGAACTGAACAAAATAAACATTAAATAAACTCATTTGAATTTATCTAAACAATCATGGATTGACCAATATGTACTCGAGTTATCAATGTTAAATCATATATATATCACAGTAAACAACATTTTTGGTTGTAGAGTTAAATATAATTTAACTGAATTAATATAAATAAATGTAAATTAAAATAATATAATGAAATAAAAAATAAAATATTTTGAATTAAATGGAATCATAAAAAAATTAACAAATAAATATGATATTTCCCAATTAACCTAAAAATTCCAAAATAAATGAAACAATCCCAACATAGAAAAATTATAAAAAACAAAACTATAAAACAATTACACAATATTGGGCCTCATAAAATTCCTTTAAACCTAAAATAACCATTCCAAATTGATATTAATTGGCTATAAATGAATTTAATGATACTAAAATAAATTTAAATAATCAAAAAAGAAAATAAGTGAACCAAACTAAGTGGTGTTAAACAAAAAAATAAAAAAAAACACATTGAATTGACAAAATAAAAATAAAATACCATTCAGTTATTCCAAAGTAAACTAAACATAAATCTCTTAAATATAACCAAAATGATCCATACAAAGCATAATTAAAAAAACGTAACCTTACTCGACACGAACTACAATAACATATTAAACTAGATTGAAAAAATATAATTAAACATAATAGAGAAATATAAAATGAATATTATGAAAATTATATATAATTATACTCAATTAAAATTATATAACTCAATATAACTCAATGGGATTCACACCAAACAGAATTTATAAATAGAGAACTAAATAAAACTAGATAAAACATAATATATGGAAATAAATTTTAAGTCTCTCAACATGATCTACTATAAATTTAATTTTTTATATAAAATAAACTAACCAAAAATTTAATTACATGAACTACACTAAAATGAAATATATTGAACAAATATGTATTGCATTAATGGATTCCAATATGACAAAAACTACACCAAATAAACTCTAATTGAATTGAATTCAACAATATCAAACGAAGCCAAAATACAAATAACATAATACAAATTATTTAAAAAAAATAGTTAAAAATTAACAAATATGAAATAATTTGAATTATATAATATTAATGTGAATCAAGTAAAATTGAAATATACTCAATGGAATTGAACTAAATTGAAAAAAACACAAAAAAAATATAAAAATAGCATAAAATCTAGATAAAATTAAATATACCAAAAATAATCTTAAACAATGAATATAGAGAAAAACAAAATTGACCATTTTGTATTGAATTAAGGAAATTTGATCCAAATGCAAACTAATAATTTATGAAACACCTAATATAGTCCATAAATATGTTGAATAAACTAAAATAAACTTGAAATAAAATACTTTGTACTAAATATTTACCCACCCAAAATGAATAGGAACTAGCCAAATAAAAAAAACAGGGAAAAATAATCATAACACTTTAATTGACCTAGGAAATTAAATCTACTATTAAATAGAACATTGATAAAAAATGATCATAAATGAGAAAAATAGAACTAAATAATAACATACCAGGTTAAACCAACTCATAAAAAATCAGAAGAAAATCACCCCACATTTAATTGACATAAAATAAAATGTAATTAACTCAAGAAAATCGAAGTAGAAAAACATATATCGATGTTATCCAAAAATAATCAATCCAAATAAATAATTCATAAAATGAAAAAAAAATTATAATAATTGTGAACTAGAATGAATTATACCATAAAGGGGTATCCTAACCAAAATATTTATAATCAAAAATGAGTTTAATCTAATTGAACCAAAAATACCCAAATGGATGCAACACATATTTATTTGAATAGAATAAAACATAATTGAGTCTATATAACATGAATCCCACTAATATTAATGGATAGATATCTAATTAAACCAACAAAAATTGAACTACAGTGAATACAAATAAATATGATCAAATAGAAATGAACTAATTTGAATTAAACATATTCAAATATATGAATTTTGATTAAAATAGAATTAAATCAACAAGACATTAATTGAATCAAATTGAATGTATTGGAACCTAATAAGAACTGATCATGAAAAAATAAACTGAATTTAGGCAATATAAACCTATTTTACAAAAACAAAAAAGAATTAAACAAGAACAAATAGATCCAAATTAGTCCATTAAATACCCACATAAAAATAAATGACCAAAATTGATTGAAATAGAACCAAACAAAAATAGAGTGAAAAAAAGACATCTAATATTAGACTAAAAAAATATAATCATCATAACTTTAATAAATCTCTCCAAACATAGACCAAACAGAAAAAAGAAAATTGAAATAGAAATAGATAAAATTTAATTACAATGAAAAAAACTAAATTGTCTCAGTCATACATATGTTGATGCCATGATTTCTGAAAACAATATGTTGAGCCAAAACTATTTGGAGCAAAATACGATGAATTAGATGAATCCAAACTAATATTATCTTTATAAAAATTGTGAATCAATATAATTTGAATCAAAATGATTATACATAGTCAAAATCATATCATATAGAAATAGAAAAATTGTAACCTATAAAAGAGTTGAATTTATAAAAAAATATAACTAATTTTATATGACCAATATAATTTAACAAAATAATTACCAAACCAATCCAAAAGAAAATTAATTTATAAACACTAAATCAATCCATATCAAAGTGACCCCATAAATTTTTTTAAATTAAATCGAAATGAAATTAATTTATTTTAAAAGATATAAATTTATTTGAAAATTAAAAATTCATCCAAAACAATCCATATAGAATAAAAATAATTTACCCCACACAAAATTACATTTTACTGAACTGAAATGATGTGAACATATTAACTAAAATTGAATTGAATAAAAATAATAAAAATCAATTTTACTAAACCATAAAAAATAATGAAATTGAACTATATTGAACCATTTTTATATGACATGAATAGACCCCACATATTTTCAACCTACATGAACAATCCAACGAATAATAAAATTGGTTTGAACATAAGTTCAATAAATTTAATGTTCTAAGATATCCCAAATATGAATGAATGTAATGCATAATATATTATAATAATTAATAAAATTGATATTACATATCAAATTTAGCTAGAAAAAAAAACAACATCTAATACAAAACATATTAATAGAAAAAAAAATAGAGATAAACATAAAAAATATTAACTAAATCATACATAAATTCATCATGAAAATTTAAGGTTATTTTAGTATAATGGAATAAATCCCAATCAAAGTAAATTAACAAAATAAAATAAATCCAAATCATCACAAAATATTAAACAAATATTAACATTATCTAACTATATTGAGTATTGGTGATCCAAAACATATCAAATTGAAATTAATTTTCATTCATACTCCTAATATAATCCAAATTATTACACCATAACTTAAGTAGAATCAATACATACAAAACTAACACAAACCGATTGTCATTAAACATAATAAAATAGATAATATATTACAATGGAAGTTATAAATTGAGTCATACTAAATTGAACAGATTTTTATTAGACCAAACTAATTGGCCCAAAATGTACCTAAACAAAAATAATAAAAGAAGAAATATGTTGAAGTAATGTAAACCATACCCACGAAATTAAAATTGAATAGAATAGTCCCAAACCAAACCCCACTAAATATTTCTAAATTGAATATAACCTATATGGATGAAACTTATTTGAAACGATCATCCCAAAAATGTTCCCAAATTATATATCTAGACCAAAATAATCAAAATTATACAGTACATCATCAAATTATACTAACAATTCATCCTATACCAATTAAATATATATCCAATATACTCATAAAAAGATAAAATAAATTAAACAATGTACTCTCAACATATATAAAATAAAATAATGAAAACAAAATTTAATTAAAAACAGATGAATAAAATTGAAAAAACTACCAAATACCAAATTATTGTATACTATATAAAAAATTGGGGATAAACTAAACTAAATTGAACCTGAAATACATGAATGAATTGAAAAAAAATTAAACAAAACTAAACCCTAAAAAAGAAAAACAAAAAACCCCAATAATAATATAATTTAACAAATCTAACACTTGTTTATTATAATGGAATTAAACCAAACAAATATAGAATTAATTAAACTTATCAAAATTTCTCGTTATACGCAAAAATCTAATAGAATATAAATAATGATAGTAAAATTTTTTATATTAAAATTGATTGACTGAACCATAAAAATGTAATCAATTTGAATAAAACTTACTCAAACGAATATGCTATATGAAAACATGCATAAAAATTACTAGACAATATTGAATTAAAAATAACAGAACAAAATAAATTTGAACCATATTATTTGGAACAACTAAATTGAATGAAACTTAACCAAATTGAAATGAATCCTACAGAACCAAGTGAAGTGAAAAAATTTAATTGAATATAAGTGAACTGAAGTGAACTAAATAAATCCATTTTAATATTATATGAGATGATTAATGAGGAAATGTACCTAGAAAAAAAAATAAAAATCATACACAATGAAATATATAATAAAATACCTAACCAAGAAATAGCCAAATTAAATTGAAGAAAATTCACCCAACCAAAATTTTAATATTCCAACTTATCGAAAACCAAATTCAACTGAATTATATTGAAGAGAAACATAATATATTAAATAATTTAATATTATTTTAATGACACTATATAACATTATAATTTAATAGAATACACCTATAACAACTTAATTGAATAGAAACTAAATAAAAATAATGACAAGAAATTTAAATAACTAGTAAAAAACTGTTAAATCTAAACCAAACAAAAATAATATACGATGAATAGAATCTATATGAATTGATTCAATATGATCCAATCTATATTTCTTCGAAAATAGTCACAACCAGATGAACAGAGTTTGACTGAATTCAACTGATATAGATAAAATTGAATATAATGTAACCAAATAATCTAAACATAACAATCTAGAATCAAACAATATTAAATTTTAATGAACTAAAATCAATAACAACTTGATTTGAAAAAATTAAATAAAGATAAATTGAATTTAAATAACCTAACAAAATCTAAAATGACTTGAATGGAAATGATCCTAAATTATTAAAATTTAACCAAACTAAAAAAATAAAGTTATAGTAAGTGTGGAAAATAAAACAAAAATATTCATAATGGAAAAAATCATAAATAATTTTATGACGTTTAATAATACTCAATATAACTAAATATAACTAAAATGTACTGGATAATTGAAAATTTAACAAAACAGATCCTCGCTAAATAAAAACTAACCTAAATTAACCTAATGAATCCTGATTTTCCTAGAAATTACTTATCCCAACATAAATAGAACTTATAAATGAAACTAATATAAATTCAACATACTCATACCAAAAAAATAAAACTACCCAAAATATTTTTTTAATATGAAATAAATTATGAGTTCCAATAAAATAACATCAATCGAAAAATATATATTGATGTAAATTTAGACAACATAGACATACCAAAATCGAAATGAATAAAAAACAAATAAAATTAAGTCAACCAAATGAAATGTAACTAAAAATAATCGTACCAAACTGAACTTCCATTACTCGACATAAATTAAATTGAATTGAAATGTTTACAAAAAACAAACAATCAAAACCCAAACAAAATAAGACTAATCCAATGAATACTGGAAAAAAAGAATGAATCCAATCAAAATATAATAACTCAAAAAGAATATAATTGAACGATATAAAACCATATTTAATTTTAGTTATCATAACTAAATGAGTTAGATGAATTTTATATAAATAAACCATGGTCATATGATCTAAATTAACACAATCCAAACTAAATAAAATTGACATGAATTTAAAAAAAATAGAACAAAAATTATCCATAAAATTTAAAAACAATTAATCCAAAATGAACCAATTAGATCGAAAGATAAATTAATATTATTCAATACAGCTAAAAACAATATAATGTGAACTAATATGACATAAAATGAATCAAGTCAGAAAAAATACATCCCATCCCATCCAATAATTGAATTATAAAATTAATTAATCCAAACAAAATTTGTAAAATGTATATAAATACAACAAAAAATCCGCGAATATACATGGAAAAAATTCAAACTTACACTATTAAATAATATTACAATAGAAGATAGAAGAAAATTTTATAGTTATCTCTAACATATAGCCATGGGAAGATATTTTGATGGAATTTTATTTAATTTTTTACCACCAACAATAAAAGGATTTGATTCCCACCACATGGTTGTAGGAAAGAAGATATAACCATCATCAAAGAAGCACAATAGAAATAATCCCCTCCCAATATCCATGTAGCTATAGAATGAAAGGAACAAAGATGTAGGACCAACATGTTTAACAAATTTACACAAGAATATATTCCCATTATAAAAACACAATATTGCTGCAAATAAAGTATCTTTCCAATATAGGCATACATACAACACATTTATGATCATGTAAGGGGATCCCTTGGAAGCATTCCCGTCACAGACCCCTTATAGACATTAACATTAGTACCCATGGATACAAACCCAACCTCGACACCTTGAATCCATGGAAATTGATGAACTGTGGCTACCATATTATTCTAGAATTATAAATATCACCACATTAAATGCTCTATATCGACTATCACAATGGGATATATAACCACATTCGGAGCTCGTGTATATTTCCACCAGGTTATAGTGAGACTAATAGTTACCCCAATCACCATTCCTATTAATATAAGATATAATGTGTAGGATCGAAATAATGATGTAGATGTTCAATATTCAAGAGGGGGGGGGGTGAATTGTACACTCGAAATATTTCATTAGACAAGGAAAAATCTATGTTTAAAAAAGTTAAAATAAGAAAATTCACAACACCTCTAACACCAATTGGAATTTTGTAACTAATGTTTACAATATGAGATTATACCTTAAAGCATATACAATCTAAACTAATCAAAGTACAAGTGTATGAAAATATAAGAAGGTTATACTTTCCTTACAATACAATATGCAGTGAAAACAAACAAGTAGTGAAACTACATGTAACAAACAATAACTCCTTTAACCCAAAGAGAAGGGTATCCAACAACCTTGGATAAGGGTCCCTTGATTTATACATTCAAGAGTGTCCATCTTACCCACACCAGGGTAAGCCCTCGATACGAGGATCGGTGTCTCTGTCTTGCTATCCCCGCAAGCCCTCAACTTCATGGTAGTTGGAACCTCTTTCTTTCTCAGTAAGGAATCCATCGATCTTCAAGGTAGTCGGCACCTCTGTCTTCCTATCCCCGGAAGCCCTCAAATGTAATCACCAACATTCAATGTCGCACGAAGAAATATGAATGAGCGGTTCAGTACACACAAGCTTGAAAATCGTCTCTCTCTAGAAATAACCTTAAAAGCATGTGGTGTCTAGATCGATCAACTTGTTGTTTAGCACTTTTAAATGAGCTCCTATTTATAGTCAGATTTCCAAAGGTCGGCTCCTTCCTCCAACGGTCATATTTTCCATGAAACTCGGAGAGACCTGTACACGCGTAACTCAACCAATGGTTAATTAGAAACAGAATGTATGACATCATTTAATAATAAATCATGTATAACGGAATGCACGACATCGTTTTCAAATGAAGCACATGTAAGAAAAAGCCATACAAAATTTCATATTGTATGAAAATTAACAATGAAGTCTATGTTAATAAATCTTCGGATTCTGTTTTATAGGAATTCAAAACCTGAAATGTTTAGATGTTCGGAGTCTGAATTTCTAAGGAAATTCATAGTCTAGTTTCACCAGGGATCAGAATATAGACTTCCAGACATCAAAGTCGAACAGGTAATTGTTCGGAGTCGAACTACTTAAGAGTTCAGAGCTGAACTACTTAAGAGTTTGGATTTGAACTCATGAAAGTTCAGAGTCGAATTTCATAAGTGTTTGGAGTCGAATTACTTAAAAGTTCAGAGTCGAACATCATGAGAGTTCGGAGTCGAACTACTTCAGAGTTCGGGGTCGATCTACATATGAGTTCGGAGTCGAAGTAATTAAGAGTTCAAAGTCGATCTACTTACGAGTTCGGAGTCGAACTACATAAGAGTTCGGAGTCGAACTACTTAAGAGTTCGGAGTCGAACTACTTAAGAGTTCAGAGTCAAATTCCTTAACAGTTCAGAGTTGAACTCATGAATGTTTGTATCCATAATTCGGAGTGGAACATCATTATAGTTCACATCTAGAATTTGGATCCTAGAAACTGAATACTCCAATACAAATCATTATATGATTCCGGGATTTTGGTTATGAATTCAGTTTTTGTACTCATGAAAAATATTGTTATATATAAGAAAATCTAGGTTAAGGTAAATTTCCTTAAAGAAGTAAATTTTCCTTATAGAGGTGAAATCTATATTTCATAATTATAAAGTGTTTGTGATTTTCAAAACATGAAGGAATGGAAAAGTAATAAGGAAAACTTTATTGACTCAACAATCTACCCTTTTTTGAATGCACAAACATCCTTACGAAAAAATAAATATAAGGACGTTGAAAAAAAATCATTAGACATTGAAATTAAAACTTATCTCCCATTGTTCATGAATGAAAGTGAATTCAACTAACTCCCCCTAAGGCATTGACACACTAAGGATTGTATTCTGAATTTCTCGAGTGGAGTTTTCATTATTGTAGGAATGAAAAACTCAGTAGTGAGAAACTCCCAATTTATTTAAGAATATTTCACTTTGAAAATTTTCTTTATCCTCCTTAGGAGTAGTTATTTTTTCATTCTACCCCTTTTTGATTTTCAAAAATAATTGAATGGAATGGTAAATAAAATATGGTACCTAAAAAATTAGTATATAAAAAGATACATCCAACCAAATAACATTTAATTAGAGTTGGGGGTGAGTTCATTTGTATTCCTTCTCTTGGGGGTGAGCTTCTTTAACAAGTCTTTGAGTTTCTTCAAGTGTCTTTGATCATTCTTAGCTTTCCTCTCTAAGGCTTTTACCATTTCTTCTTAGACTTTTAATGCTTCTTCCTGAGCCTCCATGGAATCTTTCTACAACATTATTATTTCATCATTCTTTCCAACTTCTCCTTAAACTCAATCCAGAAATCTCATTAACATTTCCTATTCTGAGATACAGAGTTAATCTTACCATTTAGGTCCCTGACATGGTGATTCCAAGGATTTTTCCCTTTGGTCAACTTTTCATAAAACCTGTAAATCATTTTATCCTCCATTTCAAAAGCATTTTAAATTTAAGTCTAAAAACATTCAAACTGAACTAAATCTTCATCAACTGTCTTAGCCCAATTTGTTACCTTAGTGTAGTTCTTTCTATGCACATCATAATAGATAAGAAAAATTTTTGTTCAGCTTCGATCTTCAAAAAATTATCTATGACCATGGATAAGGAATCCGATTTCTAATTCATACTTTTCTGCAGCATTTGGCATCTGAAATCTATAGTTGGAAGAAACGGAATGGTGTCCACCAACTTCTTTAGAGATTGAACCACAAAATCATGCCAATGAGATGATGATTTAGAAATCAGATAATTTTCTTGGAGATTGTTCTTCTTCAGCTTGCACTAACTTTCTTCTAGAAGTACCACCAACATCTCTCTTCCTGATGACATCTTTTATAGGAGTCTCCATGAGAGATTTCTTCCCCTTATGTTCTCTCTGAATAGGTTGCTAATTAGGACATACTTCCTCATATTCAGAAACTTGTATAATTTAATCTTTATCTAGTTTCTGTTTTTCATTTCCTTTGTCAATGAAATTTCTCTCATAAGACTCTTCCTCATCATGCAAGACATTTTCTTCTTCTTCTTATTGTCGTTTCATATCATCATTCTTAATGTCATCCTCATCTCCCTTTCCTGGAGTTACTAACCTTACAGATTCAGCCTTAACATTGTAGTCATGTACTTGCTTGATCAGAGAATCCAAATCTTCACTTTCCTCTTCTTCTTCTTCTTCTTCAACTTCTTCCTCTACTTCTTCAGCAACTTCTTTTTCACCTTCATCAACTACTTCCTATATTTCTTCATCAACTTACTTTTTGTATTATTCAATGAATTATTTAACCTTGTAATTTTCTAGAGGGACATAGTTATTGGCTGGTGTTTCTGGTAAAGAATGTTCATAACTGAACGTTTCCGAATGGGAAGCATTCCAGAAGCTAACACTGTAGCATTCAGAAAATATCGCACCACTTCAGCTTCAGACAACTTCTTTTTCATCTTCTTTTCTTTTTCATGTTTCTCTAGCTCATCTGCAGCTCTTTCTTTTATGGCCTTAGCCTCTTCAAGGTCCAATTTTAATTGTGGGTCCACTTATTTATTCTTTTCTTTATCTTCCCTCCACTTTGCTGCCACTTCATCTGTATATGATTTCTGCTTCTTCAGCTTGTGGGGAGCAGGCTGAGTTTCCTTAGCCTGGGGATTTTCTTTATCAACAACAACTTCCTTAACTTTTCTATTCTTCCTCGTCTTTTTGGATAGTTCTAGATTCTTGTATTTATTTCTGACCTACTTCAACCTCATCCACTGATAGAGGGTAAAATTCATCTGGATTCCCTGAAAAGACCCATCTTCATCCACTTCAATGTATAATCACTTACTAAAATAATCATGAAATTCTATACATTTGATATGCATCCAACCTTGAATGATTTTATGTACCGAACTATCAGACTAGATAGTAAGGGAGGGAATATAATTATCTGAGCTCTCAAATTCCCTCCTTTGATGTACTTGATCGTAATCAAGACATGACTCATAAAATTAATTTTTCTAAGATTTACCAAGAAATCTAAAACACAGATATCACTCATATTAAAATTATCTTTGTTGCCTCTTCTTCGTACGAGAAAACCCTCTACCCAGAGCTGAGGAATCTTATTGTTCAGAGTGAGATGAGCAATCATAGTCGTCGTAGCATCCTTAAGTCCTAGTAATTTTAAAGCCTTCACCTTGTTGAAACTTCTTTGCTCATCTAGAAGCTTATATGAGAAAAACTCAGCTTCCCCCTCATAGGACAAACCAACCAAGCTCACAGCCTTTGTGTAGGATAGCTTATAAGTCTTCCCGTAATACATGAATGAAAACCACTCCCTACCATCTTCCATCAGGATGGAAACAGACTTATAGAAGTCGATCAAAAAATCTATATAAACTGGATCCTTATATTATGACCTGAATAAGCATATATCTTCCCAACCATTCAACTTTATATTCTTGGTTGCAATAGAATTGTGCTTGTATAAATCTGGAAGAACTAAAATTTACGTGAAGATTAACCACCAATAGATTGGATTCGCAGTTGGCATATCGTGAGACGTAGCTTCTACGGACATTCGGAGTGAGGAATTCTGAAAGATTTAGAATGAATTTGCAAAGTTCGGAACTAGTATTAAGAAGAGAAGCAGGGCTTCGAGACGCGAAGGATATCAATACCAATGTGGGAAGAGTCTTGGGGTGCCCTTTATATAAGAGATGGATGTGATGGTTAGTCTTCCAGAATCCATCTAACTGTTAAAAAATCTTTGATCTGATCTGATGGTTGAAAACACACCCACAAGGAAAAACAGGACTCCGGTCTTTTGAGGTTTTTAAGGAAAGCATTCAGATTTGAGAAAAACTATAATCGAAACTTTTAAAACTCAGGAAAATACCAACATGAAAAAATATGATTACGAAACTATAAGTAAGGAAATCATAGTTCTCAGATTGGCTAAAAATATTGTTCATAATTGGTAATATTCATCTTGAAGAAATTAATTTAAAAACAAACTTGTTACGAATGTTCCAGTAAGAAAATATCATCACAAAAACCCTAGTACGAAAATATCCATTCTGGAAATTTCAGTAAGAAAGTCTCCATTCTGGAAATTTTTTTTACAAAATTCTCCATTTTGGAAGTTTTCATTCTGAGAATTCTAATCCTAAAAATTTCAGTTCCGGAAATTTACATTCCCGAAATTTTATATTCATAAATTTCCATTCTGGAAACTTTTGTTCTGAAAATATTGAAAAACTAACTATGAAAATTCTAGTTAAACTAATATTGAAAAATAGATTACGAAAATTTTAGTTATACTAATAATCAAATGTACTCCCCCTATGAAAAGGAGTTTATTACTGTTAGGAGAATTATTCAACAAGAAGTTAATAAATAATAATTACTATACGGTTATCATTCCAATATTTTGTTTAATATATTCAAATCTATCGGAGGTTAGTGATTTTGTGAAAATATCATCAAGTTGATCTTGCGTTCCGATTAACTAATGAATGATATCTCCTTTAAGAGTGTGATCCCAAAGAAAGTGATGCCTAATGTCTTTGTGTTTCTCACGAGAGTGATGTGTAGGGTTCTTACTCAGGGAAATGGCACATGTGTTATCACACAATATTTGAGTCTTAGTAAAAATCAGGCTATAATATGTGTGTGTGTGTTGCATCCACAACACTGGAGCCCAATAACTTCCAGCTGCTACATATTCAGCATCAGCAGTGGAAAGTGCAACATAATGTTGCTTCATGCAGGACCAAGAAACTAATGAATCTCATATGTAATGACAAGATTCGGATGTACTTTTTCTATCCATTCTATATCCATCAAAGTCAGCATTAGAAAATATTTTTAGAACAAAATCATTTCCAGATGTATAAAATAATCCTAAATCCATTGTTCCCTTAAGGTAGAGAAAAATTCATTTTACTGCCTTTAAGTGAGATTCATTGGGATTGGATTGATATCATTCACATAAGCATACTGAGAACATTAAGTCTGGTCGACTAGCTATTAAGTAAAGTAAACTTTCTATCATACCTCTAAAAGATGTTTGATCTACTGGTATCCCAGCTTCATCGAGATCTAAGGTGTTGGAGGTACTGATGGGAGTACTTATACTCTTATTGTTGTCATAACCATACTTTTTGAGAACATATTTAATATACTTATGTTGAGATATACAGGTTCTTTCTGGTCATTGAGAAATTTTAAAACCAATGAAAAAAGTTAACTCACCTATCATACTCATTTCAAACTCATATTTCATTATACTTTCAAAAGAATCAGTTAAAGATTGCTAAGTTGAACCAAATATGATGTCATCAAAATAAATTTGAACAATCAAAACATTTATCATATAATTATTTATAAAAAGGGTTGGATCTACATTTCCCATAACACATTTATTATGAATAAAAATCATGTGAGTCTATCATACCAGGCTCGTGGGGCTTGTTTAAGACCACACAAAGATTTGGTATGTCTAAAAACATGATTAGGATGTTTTGTATCTTCAAATCTAGAAGTTTGTTCAACAAAACCTTCTTCTTGAACATAACCGTTAAGAAAAGAACATTTCACATCCATTTGAAAAAGGTTAAAATTGACGAATGATGCAAAGGAAAGTAGAATACAAATAGATTGAAGTCTAGCTACTAGAGCATATGTTTCTTCATTGTCTATTCTCTCTTGCTGATTATAGCCTTTAGCAACTAGTCTAGCTTTATTTCTTACAATGACTCAATTCTCATCACACTTGTTTTTGAAGACCCATTTTACTCCAATGACAGATGTTTTCATAGGTCTTTCAACCAAAGCCCAGACATTAATCCTCTCAAATTCATTTAGTTCATCTTGTATGTCTTTGATCCAGTCATCATCACCTAAAGATTCATCAGTTCTTTTTTGTTCTAATTTGGAAAGAAATGCTAGATGTTCTACTTAATTTATTAAGGAATTTCAAGTCCTTTCAGGTTTATTTTCATCACCAATGATGCTATCACTAGTATGATTCTTAAGAAACACCTAACTTGGGTTTTCTAAAACTTGTTCATTAACATAGGGTAGAATGTCTTCTTGGGTAAATGTTTCAGAAGTATCTTCTTAAACAATTTCCTTATCAGAAGGATCTTCTATCAAAGGTTGACAATTAGTTTTTGACAACAAACCTGAGGATGTTGTTTGGGATGGTTTAAAAATAAAAGGATCAGACTCATCAATTTTTACATGCACTGTTTCTTCAATAGTACAAGTATTTTTGTTGAAAACTCTACATGCCTTAGAAGTTGTGGAGTAGCCTAAGAAAATTCCTTCATTATATTTTGGTCCGAATTTATGTAAATTATCATTATTATTTAGAATGAATACTTTGCAACCAAAAACCATGAAGTAGGAAAGTCTTAGTTTTCTACAATTCCATAACTCATAAGGAGTTTTATTGAGAAAATGTTTAATCAAAACTCGATTTATTGTAAAACAAGTAGTACTTAATGCCTCATCCCAGAAATGTATAGCTATAGAATATTCACTCAACATGGTTCTAGTTATCTCTTGAAGAATTATTTTTCTTCTTTCAGCTACACCATTTTGTTGAGGAGTTCTAGGTGCTGAAAAATTGTGAGTAATACCTTTTCTATTAAAAAAAGTTTCAAAATCACAATTTGGAAATTCTCTTCCATGATCACAACGAATGGTTTTCAGTGGAAGATTTTTCTCATTTTTATCTTGAGAACTAAAATCACTGAAATAATAAAAAGCTTCAGACATCATTGCTAGAAAATATACCCACGTAAATCTGGCTGTAATCATCAACTAGAACAAACGCAAATTATTTTCCTCCAATACTTACTGTTTGTGTTGGACCAAAAAGATCATTGTGCACTAACTATAATGCATCAGTCTTTGAGACTTCACCGATTGATTTAAAACTGGATTTATGTTTCTTTCCATATTGACAAGGATCACAAACATTAGAAGAATCAAATCTAAGCTCCGATAGATCCTTAACTAGTTTCTTCTTAGAATGTTTACATAAATTTCTAATGCTAAAGTGACCCAATCTTCTATTCCATAACCAATAATGATCTTCCATTGCACTTAGGCAAGGTATGTCTTGGCTCCTAAGGTCTTCTATGTTTAAATTGTAAACAATCTCTTGCGTATTGGCTGAGAGAATAAATTCTTCCTTTGAATTTTAAACTAAGAACTTATCATTCCTAAAATTCACAAGGTATCCTCCATCACATAATTGACTTATTTTAATAACGTTGTTCTTATAACCCATAACAATTCAAACATTTGAAATCAAAGTTTTACCAAGAATAATAATATTACCTATACCAATAACTTCTCCCAGAGCATTATCTCCAAAATATACTTTTCCTCCTTTCATTTTTCTTATCGTTTCAAAATATATTTTGTTACCAGTCATGGGCTAGGAGCATCCACTATCCATGTACCATGTATTGTTGATGGTACTACCTTTTTCTTCCTGAAGTCAAGAAAATAATTAGACTTTCGTAATCCAAAATTGTTTGGATCCGATATTTCCAGACTACAAAATTTTGGGCACCCACATCTTCTTTGCAAAATATGCCTTATGAAAACCTGAAGATTGGGTTTTGTTTAAAGAACAGTTCTTTGCCCAATGACCACCACATTTAAACTTGGTAATAAATTGGGCACTTTGTGGAACAAAGTAATTGTTACTAAAAGATGGTTTAACATGGGTATATCCATATGAAAATTTTATTCTTAAAGGTCGTATTTGAGAATATGTTTTATCTAAATTTTCATTACCATGGGTAATGTTTGATAAACACTAATTTAAGGAAAAAATTTGGACTTGAGTTTTATAACAATTTTTTTATCTTCAAAATAATTAGATTTATAAATAATGCTAAGCTCGAAAACGCTTTTCTTATAAACTACTTTTTATAGCTCTTCAGAAAGTTTTTTCTTATCAGAACATACTTCCTCAATATTTTTTGAAATATTTACAAAATCATAATTTTTCCTATCAAGATATTTAGTATAATATGATATTTCTTTCGTAAGAATACAATTCCTAGAGTTTTCCTTATCAAATCTTTTATTGAGTTTAGAATTTTCAATCTCAAGAAGTTCAACAAACATAGAAACTTATTTCATTGATAGGTGAAGTATTTTCTTCATTAGAATAGGTTTTTTCATCTAAAGAGTTATAATATGATCTATCATTAGAATTTAAAGAAAAATTGGTCAATGATTCAGCATTTCGTAGCTAATCCATAAAGCAATGATTGTTAATGGGTAATCTGGCTATAAGACCATGATTGTTCTATCCTGAAGATTCATAATCATGAAGATACACTTGAAGAGTTACCACCATTGGCATTCCAGGTGTCATTTTCTTTCAGAATATTCTTATCTTTGGTTTTGTAATACTTCATTATGTTCCTGTCAGAATGCCTTTCTTTCCATTCATTCTTTTTGAGCAAACAGAAATATGGTCTATTATGTCTAGCTCTCTTGCATTCATAACAAATAAAGTCTCCATCGTTCCTATCATTCCTTTCTTTTTTCATATACATGGATTTGAAATTTCTCTGTCCAGCTATCTTGTTCATTCTTCGAGCAAGATTTGCAAACTCATTTTCGGAGACTTCAAATTCACTAGATTCTGATTGAATAACAACTTTCTTAGACTTTGATCTGGTTACTCTCTCCGGAGTTTTATATTTCATATGGTTTGATGTTGTTGTAAAAGAAACAGTACCATTTCCATTCTTCTTCTTGATGTTGTCATCATATCTATTCATTTTTTTCATGTTGGAGAAGAGTTCAAAAAAAGATCATCTAACGATATTTGGTTGACCTTCTTATTCTCATCAATAGCTGATCTTTTGGATTCCCACTCATTGGGCATAATATCAATTATCTTATCCACAAGAGCTTAATCATACAGACCTTTCGCTCCCATAGATAGAAGACTGTTCACTATAGTCATAAATCTCAATTGCACTTTACAGATTAGTTCTCCATAAGGAAAATTGAAGCCATGGTATTCATCTCTAAGCATAGATCTCCTAGTTTCAATCACATTAGAAGTTCCAAAGTGTGTATCTTCTAACTTGTCCCAGATACAATTAGCTGCTTCACAAGAAGAAATTTGGCTATATAAATTTCTAGTCATTGAACATAGTAAAGTATTGCAATCCTTATAATTGAGTTGATACTCTTTCTTTTCCTAGTTAGTAAAAGTTCTAACTTCCTTATCATGAATTTTATAATCACTAGTAAGTATAACGAAATTATCTACTCCTATATTGATAAAAAAAGTCTTCATTCGATCTCTCCAGTACTCGTAGTCATTACAATAAAAAATTTATGGTTTTGTAGGGTTTATATTGTCAATATAACCAATATTGTTTCCTTCCATTCTAAAAAAACATTGCCATCAAAACTTGTTAGAAGAAAATTTTCGTAACCACAATCATCAGAATGACAATTTGGAATGAAAATTTGGAATGAAAAAAAACTTTCTACGCAAGGATGAAGAACAATGAATAAATGAAGAAGAAAAACATATATTTGAGTATAAGTATTTTTGAAACCTCCATTGATACCAATTGTAGGATCGAAATAATGATGTAGATGCTCAAAATACGAGAGTTGGGGTAAATTATACACTTTAAAAATTTCCTTAGACAAGGAAAAAATATAATTTTAACAAAGTTAAACTATGATAATTCACAACACCTATAACACCAATTGTAATATTGGAACTAATGTTTACAATATGAGATTATACCTTAAAGCGTATATAATCTAAACTAATCAGAGTTCATATTTAATGAAATATAAAAAGGCTATACTTTCCTTACAATACAATATGATGCAGAAACAAACAAGTAGTACAACTACATGTAACAAACAATAACTCTTTTAACCCAAAGAGATGGTTATCCAACAACCTTGGATAAAGGTCCCTTGATTTATACTTTCAAGAATGTCTGTCTAACCCACTCCAGGGTAATCCCTCGATACGAAGATCAGTGTCTCTGTCATTCTATCCCTACAAGCCCTCAACTTCAAGGTTGTTGGAACCTCTGTCTTCCTCAGCAAGGAAGCCCTCGAACTTCAAGGTAGTCGACACCTCTGTCTTCCTATCCTTAGAAGCCCTCGAATGTAATCACCATCATTCGGAGTCACATGAAGCAATTTGAATGAGCTGTTTTGTACGTACAAAGAATGAAAAGATTCTCTCTCTAGAAGTAACCTTAACAGTGTGGGGTCACTAGATCGATCAACATGTTGTTTAAATCATTCAAATGATCGCCTATTTATAGGCGAATTTCCAATGGTCCGCTCCTTCCTCCATCGGTCATATTTTACATGAAACTCGGAGGGACCTGTACACATGTAACTCAACCTATGGTTAATTAGAAACAAAAAGGACGACATTGTTTAATAATAAATCATGTATAACTGTATGCACGACATCATTTTTAAATGATACACATGTAAGCAAAGGCCATACAAAATTTCAGAGTTTATGAAAATTAAAAGTTCGGATTCAATGTCAAGAAATGTTAGGATTGTGTTTTATAGGAACTCAGAACCTAAAATCTATAGAAGTCCGGAGTCTGAATTTCCAAGGAAATTTAGAGTCTAGTTTCACAGGGGTTTGGAATCTAGACTTTCCAAGTTCAAAGTCGAATAGGTAAAAGTTCGGAGTCGAACTACTTAAGAGTTCGGAGTCGAACAACATAATAGTTTGGAGTCGAACACATGAATTCTTGGAGTTGAACTTCAAAAGAGTTTGGAGTCGAACTACTTAAATGTTCGGAGTTGAACATCATGAGAGTTCGGAGTCGAACTACTTAAGAGTTCGGAGTCGAACTACTTAAGATTTCGGAGTCGAACTACATAAGAGTTTGGAGTCTAAATACTTAAGAGTTCGGAGTCAAACTACTTAATAGTTTGGAGTCGAACTCTGTAACAGTTCGGAGTCAAACTCATGAAAGTTCATATCCATAATTCGGAGTGGAACTTTATTATTGTTCAAATCTAGAATTCGGATACTAGAAATAGAATACTCCAATACTTATCATTATATGATTCTGGGATTTTGGTTAAGAATCCAGTTTTTGTACTCAAAAATATATTTCTTTGTATATAAAAATCTATGTTATGGTAAATTTCCTTAAAGAAGTAAATTTTCTTTATGGAGGTGAAATTTATATTGCTTATGTATAAAGTGTTTGTGATTTTCAAAACAAGAAGGAATAAAAAAGTCATAAGTAAAACCTTATTGACTCAACATAATGGTGGGCATAGAGGCTATAACCAAGATCATTTCTATTGGTTTTAACTAATTTTTATACTAATGTAAACTAATCAAATAGAATTGGAATCAATCCAAACCCAAATGAATTAAACTAGAGAACATTTTAAAAAAATAAATTGACCTAAATTTAAATTACATAACCATACCAATGTTGAATGTAATTGAACTAGGATAAAAAAACAAATAGAATGAACATATCTATAGTGTAAAATAGCCAAATAAATCTAAATACAATCCAATTTACCTAACATAACATAATATGAAAAGAAATAAACTATACAAAACATCATGTATCATTAATAAGTTGAAAAATTACCAACAAACCAAATTATAACTATAAATATTTTATCCTAGGATATCATGTCAATGATAAATTTAATAAAAATTATTTAAAAATAGTTTATATGAAACAATATAATCATATATTTATTCAATGAACCATAATATTTCTAAAAAAAATAATGTATTCAAATTAAGAAAAACAAAAACAAATTAATCATAAAATAAATACCATAATCTAAACCAAATTGAACAGATAAAATATAATTAAAAATATCTAAACCAAATAGATTCCATCATACCCATAGAGTCCAAAAATCAATAAAAATCCATAATAACCAACCAATAATAGTATCAAATTGAGAGTAGTTATTAAAAAATGAAATCGTTCTAAAATAAATTGCATAAACCAAAACCAAACTATATTAATATTAATTAAATTTAAATGAATAAAAAATTTCAACTAATATACAAAACTAAATTTAACTACAGTGATTAAATATTACTAAACCTGACAGACTAGAATTTAATAGAAAATTAAGGTAAATAAACCTAAATTTAAATATTTTAAACCATATAGATCCTAACTGAAGATAATCGTTTCATCAAAAAAAAATTTAACCCAAAAAATTTATCTTATCCCCATGGAATTTATGTGTCTTTAAAAAATCCAATCATATCCAAAAAGAATTTTATTGACCAAAAACAATTTTCTTTAACTTATACCTCCAAAATCACAAACCCTGTAATATCAAATCGAATCAAATGGAAATAAATTTTCAATTTATATCCAAAATATAATATATTTAATTGAAAAAATAGTGGATGACTAATTACATATTCTTAAATAGACTCAAACTGAATGATATAAGAGTTAGTAGATCATAATTTAATATAAATGAAATGTATTTATAATAACGGAATGGATGAAAACCAACATGACTCAAAATAAATTAACATAAACTAAAAAAAAATATAATAATACAAATAAATTCAACCAATTTAAAATAAACTAAGTCCAATCATATTTTCATTAAACTTAAATAATTTCAATCAAAAATATAATGAGGTTACTTGTTTTGAACTAACCTAAACTGTACTAAATAAAATAAAAAACATCAAAATATAATGGAGAAAAAATATATTGATTCAAAAATGAAAAATAAAAAAAATGAAAGAATGATAATTTAATTATACTCTCTCGATATAATGAAAAAAAGAAATCAATTTGATCCTAAAATACATGATTGAAATTTAATTTTAGAGAACTATCATAAGACTAAATGAAGAAAATGAACAAAAAGTTATTGAATTAAATATAATATAACTAAACACAATCATAATAGATTAGACTGAAATAATATTAATTAAAAAATATACATATGGTGTAAATTAAAATTAAGGGAACATGCCTTTTTTAAACATAACTTATTCAGCTCTAAATGAATGAAAAAGATCCAAATCAAAATGAATCAAAATACACCAAATAAAATTAATGATAAGTAAATTAATATAACAAATCAAATCTCATTAATATAATTATCTCAACCACAATTAACATATATAAGGTGGATTCCAATTTTTTACTAAAATTAAACAACATTGGACAAAAATATAAAAATTAATATATAATAATTTGTCTTCATCTCAATTGAATCAGTCAAAATCGAATAATATTAAATTTAAATTAATTGATCTGAACCAAAATATGATAGATTAAATTAACAAAAATTGTATTAATTTTAATTTAATAGAATCAAAATGAATTTGATGAACATGAAATTACCTAAACTAGACCACAAAAAGTATCAAACCTTACTAAATAGAATTTAACTAAATTTTATTGTTTAAAACTAACATGAAATTTGAATAAAGTTAAAAAAAATCGACCTAAGGTTATCCAAATGATAGAAGTCCCAATATACAATTGTATTAAAAATAGTTAAATAATACAAATTTAAAATGTAATCAATGAAAAAAAACTCAAATAAAAAACACCAAATTTTTTTTAACACATAATTGAAAATAATAACATAAAAATATTAAAATTAATACAGATTCTTTTCAACATAACAAAATTGATTATTTTTTTATATGAATTTTTTTTTCATTTATTTCTATATGTTAGTATTATTCATTCATGCTTACAACATTTTAATTTTAAATTATTCTTTTATTATTATTCTCATTATTTTATTTTTTTTATTATATTTTACCCTTATTTGAGGGCCATTCAACCTTTATGGGGTTGCTATTTTATCATTACATATAGAATTTACACAATGGTAAATCTATAAAAACTCATTTATGTAATCAAGGTTTAATATTAAATATGGGTTTATGTACCCTTCAATGTGTTCCATTATTCACGGTGTCACCATAACATATGAATCCTTAATAGGTTTATTTCACTTACAGTGATACCATTATGTTGTCTGGTACCCTTACATAGCTATCCATGTGTAGAAGGTAGCCTTATAATTGTCAATTTAATATTGAGATACCCTTATGTTGTAACCATTTTCCAGTGGGTACACATACACATGTACTGTTATATGGGGTTGTACACTTCTGTATGGACCCATACATATAGGATACCCTTATCTGGTACTCTTACAAAATTCAATGTCTTATATATCTGGAGTTTATCATTAATACATTCATATATAGTGTTTATTCACTATTACATTGTATTGAGTTTAGTCCTTTGACACTTACATTGGAATCTCTTTTCCCGTATGTAGAATAGCATCAATTTGAATATTTTTATTAGGGTTTTATGTTATTTTTTGGTGGACTAAATGGTATTATATAATATGTTGTGTAGTTACGATGGCATTTGATGTTGTTAGGGGAATTAATGACCCTTCTTGACACATCATTTGGAGTATATTCAATTGATCTATTAATGATAATTGTCCCAATTTCCCAGCAATAATAATGAAAAACGCAAGATTTAAATGGTTGACCAATATCGCCTAAATAAATCATTGTCAGCCTATCATCATCTTCATCTACTCCTTATATATTGTTCATAAAGAAGTGTTGAATAAATCATTTTTAATAATAATTAGTCATTATATAGATCTAGAAGATCTTGCATTAGTTTGAGAGTAAATCAATATTCCTAATGTGATCTGGACCACGAGAGATATTATTGAGACATAGGGTTAGCATACATTTATATTACACCATTTAATATGAATATTCAATAAATTATAATAATTCATTCCCGAGGACCATAATTGTATATTGTCTATGAAATCATAGAATCCAAATATTATATCTAGTTGTATGATCTTACACATATCTAATAAAGATCTCTATATTTATTACATCACCTAAAACATTTCTACATGTCCTTGCGGAAAGAAATATAAAATGTGGTGAACTCAGATGCTTATTACGAGTAAATAAAGTTAATGTGTATGAATAATACGAAAAATTGTATGGAACATGAGAATAACATTTTATGATGATGATTTACATATTATATATCATATATATGATATTAAATTCATAATACATGAATAATAATACAATTAATAGAATAAGTCACGAATGAACAACTTTGGAATAACACATGGGAGCATGGTAATCACATACGCATTTAAAATTATTTCCATATTAGACCAGGTATCACTACCAATACAATATCTATGTTTTGAGATCACACCCCGTACCATCTTGGTATCCATGGTTCACTCCCATGTCTAAATTAGTTGAATTATTTTTCCCCACATATAATCTTCTTATTCGTGGTTCACTCATTAGGACAACATTGTTGACAATGTTCAATCCCAATACCAACTTAGTTTATCCCATGAGATATAAATATTTACAAAATTCATTAAAGGGATATATATGTCACACTTATCTCAAATTTACATTATACATACATGTGAAACATTATCATAAATTATCATATCATAACCCATGATATGAAATGGGTTTTATAAATATGTCATCAAATCAAAACCAGTGAAAAAAAGAATGATTCCATAATCATTTCATCAATATAATAACCCATGAATTATAAAAATATTTCATAATCATATAACCAATGAAAGAGAATTTTTTTTAATAAACTTATAATCCTTTAATGAGAACAAGATCCTAATCCCATTTTGTGATTACATGGATTATTCATCCATGAGACCCAAGTTCAATACCAGTAAGAGACATAATAGTTTGGTTAATATAGTAGATGTTGTAGTACGCACTATTTGGTGATGACTTGGATTGATTCTTCGTTGGGGATTTTGGGCCACTGGATTTTTCAGAGGGTTATTTTTTTGATTTCATACAAAACTATACCTTTGCAACAGTGTGGCTTTTGGGCAGCCTCATAGCCATTGTGCCACATAATGGCCATCGGGTAACCTGAAATTGTACTTAAATGACTAGATAGACTCTACAAGGGGAAAACCACATATGGGAATTCAGATCATGTGCATTCACCAGTGAAGTAGCTAATAAGATTTTCCCAAAATAAAGGGTATTTCATTGGCATAGGGACCATCTTGTGAATGAACGGGAAGCCCGACTGAACAATCTACACAAAGGGGGAGACCTGATATCACAATAAATACACATGGAAAGTGAAATTCTAGGTATTGTTTGTATATTTCCTAATAAATAAGGGATATTTAATCCCTATTCATATTGACATTGTATGTGTACCCCCTCATCCCTTTAAAGGGGGTTATCAAATATCAATAGAAAAAATGTCCTTTGGGAAATTCGTGCTACATCCCGAGAAAGAGAAATAGATTTCATAAAGTTAGTGACATTAATCATAACCCAATAATATAAATAATATAAATTGAACATTTATATCTTCATAGAGAAGTATGTTTTGTCACAATAGATGTAAAATAATTTTGAAATATATTTCAATAATGTTTCTTGATGAAAATATCATTTTGTCTTTTCAATTGGATTTTTAATACATTAAACAATATGTATGATATATTCTTATAAAATATATATAAAACATATAAATGATACATTAATCATTTTTGAGATTTTGTTCCTTTAATATATTAAAATAGTCAACAATGTATTTTAAAAAATCATTTATTTTGAAAAAACAATTAAACATATAACGAATGATAGATAAATTATTCAAAACAATTTCTTTAAAAATAATTTTAAAAATATAAAGAAAGATGAAAATTCATTTCAAAATATATTAATTTAAATTAAATTTAAAATATGTAATTAACATGAATATGTTTTAAAAACAATTTCATTAAAAATGCATTGAAAACATATAAATCAATATTTATTTTGAAAATCATTTTAAGGAAAAATAATAATTTATCCTGAAAATTATTTCAAATCCATTTCATATAAAATATTTTTGATATATTACAATAAATCATAAAAAATATTTCAAATATTTTCCATTGAAAACATATAAATGAAGGTCAAAAAACAGTTTTTACACAAATTTCCTTGAAAAATGCAATTAAAAATTTCTTGTTAATATTTTATCATTAAAAATTAAAATTATTCTTTAATGAAATTAGGGAGGTTAAATTTGTAAATGATGTATGAGGTATAATGAACATTCATTCTTCACATTAAAAAGGTTTGAAAATTTCATTATTTATAAAGTGAAAAGAATATTCAATTTTAAAGAATTTTAAAATTGAAAAGGGGTAATATTTTTAATATTATAGTATAATGGTACAATATTCTAGGAAACGATTAAAGAAAAACAGTTTTTAATGAAACATAAATTTATGTTCAAAGAGAAGCTAACATTTAGATTTTTTAAAAACACTTTCTAAATTATATTATGTACCATTGAGTGGAATAAATCATACAAACATATTAATAAATCGTTAATAGCCTTAGTATAATAGAATTAAATAATTGTTTTAGATATATATATATATCATATTATTTCATCAAATCAAGAATAAACCTAAATAATCCTGAAAAGTACTGAGATTGTCACAATGAAATCTTCTAACCTAGTAACGTAAAATCATTAAATAAATTTATGAAATATAAATTAATTATTAATTAAATTATCATAAATAGATTTATATTCATTAGATTATTTTTGTTTAATTGATTTATATACACCTATAATGATAAAATAGGTGAATAAAAATAATGAGTCTTAGAAAAATAAAATTGAGACAATACTATTTCATCAATTAGGTACATCATTAAACAAAATGCCTATCAAATAAAGATCCTAAAATGGAAATAATATTAAAAATATATTTATGTATAATATAGATTCAATACTATCCGGGTATTTAAATAAAACACAAAAAATGAAGGAGCGGTGAATATTGAATGTATCTGAGGAATTAAGAAGTGAGATGAAATCCCCATACCTTATGTCTTGACACTCATAGCACTTGTGAAATATATTTACAAAATAAGTTCAAATATAGTATAAATCATATAAATTACAATTTTGTTTCTAACTAATACCATATATGGTTTTATTATGACTTTATATAACTCGATTCATAACAATCATGTGTTATGTTTTCCCTTCGTGTAATAATTGCATTATTCTTTGCATGATTCCTTATTTATTATATCTTTGGTACTTATTATCATTTTTAATATTTATAAAATTTAAACCATGATAAAAAATATAAGTTATATTAATTATATGTGAATTTTAATAATCTACATAACATATATGTACAAAATGTAATAAACCATTCATGGAGACAGTATGTTGTACAAACTAATGAACGATGATTTCATTTTTATTGATGTTTTGGAAGAATGAATGAAAATGAGATATGTTTATATAGGAATATAATATATAAAGTGATATTATTATATCATATATGTTATATATTATCACCTAAACCTATCCCTAATATATTCCATGTAGTGTATGAATGATATGTTTCACTTTGAGGGGGCAGTAGTCCATATTTCCACAAACAAAATTAGCTTTTAACAGAAAAATGTAATGCAAAAATACATGTGTTGGAAAAATAAATAAATAATATTAAATTCATCATAAATAAAATATATGAATTATTGATATATAATTTCCAACATAATGTTTTCCTTGAGGGGTTTTTAGGAAAATTGAACAATCATTATTTAATTAGGTAGTAGTTCACTAAACACTTAAACAGTGTGTTCATTACCCATTTGATGAAGTTTTGTGTATGTGTACGTAATAAAATTACCATAGAAATATCCTATATTATATAGAATAAGATTTTTTTAATAGTGTAATTAATATACAGGATGTCTGTTGAAGGTATATAAATGGAAGGAGCTTGATTGAAGGTGTTGCCTCATAATATAGTAACACATTTTGGTTTATTCCAAAATGATTACTTCGAATAAATTATATATAAAGGGATATATGAATGAATTTTTTTTATGTATGGAATGGTATTGTGATGATATTTTTAAATCCTATGTGGTTGGATATGCATGATGAATATGGAGAGTTGGTGTCCTTTTAAAAGGAAGGAAGAGTGACACTCATGTAAATATTTGAAGAGACAATTACACTGACATATTAATGATTAATGATGATCAAATAATGTAAACACTAATACATGTGATTATAGGGTAGAAATATTCCTATCTAATAGATTTAAAACAAGTTTCTAAGTAATTTAGTCCATTAAGACAAAGGATTAGTCATCAGTTAATAACAATTTTATGCTAGTTTATGTAAGTAATTTTAATTACATTCAATAATACATTTTGGTCATAGAATAAGTTAATGTTATAAGTTATACAAAATTATGATTATTGAAAAAAATTAATCCATTTTTCCAAATTCCAATACGATAAGTGGAATAAGTTATTTTAAATTTAACCTCATAGTCAGGTGGACAAAGCATGATTTTAAAGTAAAAACATCAAATATTTTCTATGTTTCTATATCCCATTTCAATATAAAATTGATTATAATTTCCTAAATTATATTAATTGATAAAAATATTATCTAACTAAAAGTTAAAAATAAATAAAAATGAAATTTCTCATTATAAATAAATTATAATAAAAATATGTTTTGTGTTAAAATCTAGTACTTTTAACTATTTATGAGAAAAATGAAGCCGTGGAAAAAAATATTAAATAAATATCCTAATGTAGTTTTTATGCTGTTATTTAAAATATAATTTCTACTTTCACATATTCTATATTAAAATGTTCTAAAAAATTGGATTCAAAATGGTTTATCCATTAAAATGCATATACACAGCCATTAATAAAAAATATATGTTTTATGATTAAAATATAGATTATTTATAAATTACCTCTATCAAATATATTAGATGAATGAATTTTTTTTGAATATATAACATATATATTACATTAATATCACCCAATAATTTTATTTAGAATCATTTATTAGAGTAATATATCGTTGTGACCATAAAAATGATAATATTTCAATTTTTTATTAAATTGGATTTCATATTCATTTATAAATAATTACTAAACTATAAATTCATATTATTTATTATAAGCCATATATTTCCATAAATTAATTAATTCAAATCATAACATTTATTCTAACATCTATCATATATCTTTTTATATTAAATATTAACATTTTAATGGTATTTAATTTTTTGGTAAAAATTGGTTATTTGGGTTACACCAGACATCAAGGAAATTTATTATTTCATGAGACTCAAGCTATCCTCGGTGTACAATGTGGAGAAACATAAAATTTATATTTTTTTAGTTCAAAATTAGCATGGTTTTTTGTTAAAATTAATGAAATCATAGTTATTTAATATAAAATAAACTATGTTTAGTGTTATTTGAAATAAATAATATCACAAAGGTTAATTTAATTCAGAAATTATAAATCCTCAAATATTATAAAGTTACATTCTAACACATTAAAATTAATTTTCTAATGATATTATTTTGGGTTATCAAATGTATAATATTTTAATGTCTCTTTCAAAGAAACCCACCTCATAAAAATGGATTTTAATTCTCCCTTAAATGGGAAAATGAAGAACCATAATGGTTACCAAAAGTAACATGTAACATGGTTTTGACAAATGAGCACATTTTTTTGGGTTAAATAATGGAAATTTTTGCAAACATAAATATGTATACAGAGTGATTGGGGTCATCCATCACAAACAACTGAATGTTAAATGAGTACTTGAAGTCCCCAAAGTCATTAATATTTGATGATTTTACAGGACACCTATTCAAAAAAATTATTTATTATGATAATACATTTCAATTTGATCATTATCATAACATTGAGTACTATTTTATTTGACACGAAAATAATGATATGCACTAACATGATATATTTATATAAATAAATTATTATTCTTTGGTTTTACACTTATCAACTTCAAATTAATCCATTATTTCTTGTAATATATGTTTTGAAATTAACATTGATTCTTGATGTGATTAAATAAACATTTAGTATATCTGAATGCATTTAAAAGAATGAAAAGCCTAATTGTGTTCTTGTAACTATTGTTTAAAATCAATATTTTTAATTAAATAATCTATAAATTTAGAAAGTAACTCAACTATATCATCATTAATAATTATTCGTCAAAAATATTAACACATTAAAATAGAAATCTCATAGGCCAGAAGGGGTGAAACACATATTGTCCTTCGATCATCAGTTCAAGACCTGAAAAATTTCCATACATGATTTTTTTTCAATCTAACTAAATATTGTTTTTCTAAAACAATACTAATATTATTTTTATATTCAATATGTTGTATATCATTGAAATAAGGTTACTCACTAAGTATAATATTAACAAATGTTTTCAATAAAAACCTACTTCATAAATACTTCCTCCGATTTTTTTTAAAAAAATTCATGAATAGTTAACCTTTTAACATGCCACAAATAATAAAATATAAGACTTTTGAGATACAGTAATGAATGTATATTAAACTTTATCCCCCATATATCTAAATGTTGATTTTGTAATTCACAATATGAACATCTGAACAACCTCATGGTAAATTATATTGGAACATGGTAATACCTCAATTACCATAAATACATCTGAAAAGAAACCATGATTTCTTATTCAATATATTAGGTGTCATCAACCATCCCTCCGGGCCAGTGTCGTGACTAAACCAAAACCTACATCCAAATAGAATGGGTTGTTGACTATCACCTGAAAGGAAAATTCATGACTGTGGGCACACATTGCCTTTATATATATAATCACAAAGACTAATAACATGATAAGATTAAAGTCACATAGCAAACCACAAGTAATTAAATTGTGAACTGAAATTAAAGGGGCTAGAATACAAGACAAACTAAAAATATATTACTACAACATAAAATAGATACTAAGATTGACTACCAAGGAACCTACCTAAAGGGTAGGTACAGCTAATCTCGACAGCTGTCAATGTCATCCAGCCACATCCATGTACCGCCTTTTCCTGGATCCTAATGTCTCATCCAAGTTACTCATCATTTTCACAATGCACATCATAGTGCATGAAAATCCCGTCAAGGGGTGAGTATAACAGCACCAAATTGGTAACTCTATAACACTAATGTCCACTTGAAATTCCATAAAGGAAAAACATATGAAATGATCTCAATCACAATTATCAATGAAAAAGATTCATCTCAAACATGTATACAGCTCAAAGTGCAGGAAGAAAGATAATTACTCTTATGCTACACGATTTTATTCCATTAAAATGATTCCACAAACGAACCAGAATGTAGTTGTTCCAATTTTTGATCCAAATAGGGTTTATGTCACTGATCCATGACGGGCCACTATATGGAATGTCCATATCAGGTCTCAAAATATAAACCCACAACAGGGTATCTAGAATTATGATCCACATAAGGTCATTATGATGTTGATCCACATATGGTCGTTATGGTGATGATCCACATTGGACCACAATGATTTTGATCTACACAGTTTCATTGTCATTTTGACCCACATAGTGTCACTATGATGGTAATCCAAATAGGGTCTCAATTGTGCTGATCAACAAATGGTCTCTATAATTCTAATCCACAAAGGGTTTTTTTTAATTGACTGCTAACTGAAGGATTATACACACCTAATGATCTTGAGTTCCATAGTTTCATCTCTATAAGAAAACAGTCATGCCTCAATATCCATGACATTCTACAAGAATTATCTAAATTAACTACCATCTCGTAGGGGACCCAACTAGACAAACAACATGTCCATTGGATGCTCGTTCTGTGAGTTATTAGGATTTTATTGTTGTGGACCCGATTAGATTATGGTTCGATCCAAACCATTCATTCTCTAATTTTCGCCAAAACCCATGTGTTGTAAATCAGAAGGACCTTATCATTCTAGGAAATCCTAAACCACATATTGTATGTCAAACTGATGTCTGGTGTGTGAGAAACAACATTTTAGGCCTATCCTGGTCAAAGAGGGTATTGGTCCGGTCTGACCCAGCCCACCCCTTCCTATGATGACCTGACCTAGTATTGGTCTAGCCCGGCCTGGACCATACTGGCTAGACTGGCCCAAGTTGTCCATGCTTCGGCAAGATTGACCGCTGGGCCGTGGACAGGCTTGACCATCCTCGGCTAGGCGCGACCTATCGGGATACACTTTCCAATGGTTTGGCATGATCCACAAGCAAGGTGACCTGTGTGTGGGGGTGGGGGTTCTCCATACTATTTAATGGCTTTTATCCATTCAGTTTTTTAAAAAGTGGCACCACATGACGTTGCCTAGTTGGCAGAAGTACCTATAGGCCCCAAGTCTCCTTAGCCATTATTGCGGTTTTGATGATGCGACCAACTCCCTACAGTGGGCGACGACAGAACAACTTCTTCAAAGGCAGCTAGATGATAGTTGGTCAACGCTGCAATCATCAGTGCTCAATTCTAAAAATCCCCATCGAGGCGTGTGACTGCACTCCGCCTGTTTCCATATTGTTCGGCCGATTCACACCACCACCATCTCCCTCTAGCACCGACTGATCTTTCGCAGGAAACCAGTTATGATCTGGTGGACCATTTTCCCTTCTGAATGTGCATACAAGCCTCCCAGGTTTCAGATGTCATTGTGTGGCTCCGAGATTCGATTTTTTGTTGAGTTCATTATTGTCCCACATAGAGGCCGACAAAATTGAAGTGGCGGAGGGTCTGAGACTTGTTTTTATCGCATGCTCCCTCCATGTCAGCATCTTTAGAAGCAGATAACAATTCATTAGACATAGATAAACTTTATTACTTCTATTATTCATAATTAATTTCATTATTGAGGAACAGAAAAATATTCAACTGAATTTAATAAAAACCCCAACCTCATATTTGGATTAGACTTCATGGTTTTCGATGAAGAATCCATGGATGTCGATGCTACCAAAGTTCATCGATCCTTTATCGATTCATCCAATAACATCGTTCGAGCCTCCGTTATTCATTGGTGGATGATACCATAATACTTTTCCAGAAGATCCTCAACGTTGTTTCAAAAACCCAAACCCAAGCGTCATTTAAATAGATGGTAAAGGGTGATAATACAACGAGGGATTAATCTGTATCAATAATGAATGAACCACATAATCTCTCAATTCAAGTGTATAATCAATATGTCAAGCCATTAAATTTCTTAACATTCATGTGGTCTTGACACTACTTCTCAACTATGTGTATAAGAATAAAATAACCATATTATGTCAATTTATTATTCTCTAAAATTTCCTAAAACAATATGTTTGTCCTAACCAATTACAATAGTTGTTAATCCTCTCTTATGGGAATATTGGATATTCATATTCGACTGTGCCCTCCAATTGTAAATCCAATCACTGGTGCAAGAGATCAGAAATTCCACATGTGCCTTTACTGAATGTACATTAAAAACATTCAAATTTCCATTAAGTGCACAACATGCCTCAGAATTATGCACCGTCAATTTCATTAGACTCGTAATAATCCAAAATAATTTTATAAAAAATTATATGGAATTTCTTGGACATCACATTCTTACCACCTATGGTATTTCATCCTTAAAATCTATAACATACAATGTGAAACTAATGGGGGTACTGAGCAAGATTTTGTTCCTTCTTCTCCCATGTTCTATCTTGGAGGTCCTCATGCTTCAACCGAACTCGCACTAGAGGAGTCGACCTCCCACAAAGAAAGTGCTCATGTCGGTCCTCTATCTCTACTAGTAACTCTGCAAATGTCAACCATTCATCGATGTCATTCTCTCCCCAATCGATAACGTGCAATGTATAATTGAAATACGTCCTAATCTGTGACACATGGAAAACATTATGCACCTGGTGAATCTATGCTACAATATATAGAGAGTATGCCACCTCGCCTACTCTGATAGGGATCTGGAATTGTCCAATGAATCTCGGAGATAGCATGTGGTCCCAGGTAAACCTATGTAATCCCCATTATGGTGATATTTGTAAGAATAAATGGTCTCCCTAATCAAAATCCAAGGGTCTCCGTATCCTTTCAGAATATGATTTATGCCAAATATATGTTGTCTTTATCCTCTCTTGGATTATTTGATCCATTTGCATGGATTCTGATTCCATCTCTAGACCTATAAGTGTTGACTCCCCATGATCTTCCCATCATAGTGGTGACCAGTAAGGATGCCCATATAGGGAAACAAATAGAACCATGTCGATGGTGGATTGATAACTGTGTTTTATGTGAACTCCATGGTTGGATGTTTCTCATCCCAACGGCGGCCAAAATCAAGGAATCAAGAATCAAGGATGTTTGCATGTGACTTAGTGGTCCAATCCATCATACCATCTGTCTGAGGATGGATGGTGCTGCTCAAGTCTAGCTTAGTCTCAAACGACTCCTGTAATAGCTTATAAAAATTGGATGTAAAACGAGCATTGAAATTTGAAGAAATCATCGATGGAACTGATGAAGTTGTAAAATATCATGTACATTGTTGCATCCCATTATCTCTACTTATCCCTACATTCATATAGGGTAAAATGTGGTCTGACGTGGTGATACATTCAATGATCACCCAGATTGGATCGTGGACCCTAGATGTATGTGGTTGACATGTCACGATGTCCATGGATATACAATCAAACATTCACTCTGGTACGTCATGTGGTTTAGTGATGCCTGTTTGTACTAGATTCTTAGCCTTTTTGTGCTGACTAGTGAGTCATCATGATATATACTTCACAACCTATTTCTTCATCCATGGCCACTAATAAAAATGATAGAGTTATTGGTAAATCATTTCCACTTCAGGATTTACCACCATGAATTATGTGTGGATCTCCATCAATACCTCCTCTCTTAATGTTACGGGTTTCATGGGGTATCCTCTCCAAATAAAGAAGTTATAGCCGCCATTCAAAAATCAACCAGAAGCATGTCCTTAGGATATCTGAGCAAGTCATTCCTCAAAGTGAATGTCACCAATCTGTGCCTCCCTATGTCACTGATGTAGTGGGGGAGTTACTATCATAGACTTGCTACTCTGTCACCTCACTCAACATATGTTGACAAGAACTCTTGATGACTGTGTCTTTTACTATGTTCTTCGTCCAAGGTGTGTATACTATATCAAAGTCTTAGTCCTGAAGGAACACTATACCTCATAACTATCTCAGGATCATGTCTTTCTGTGAGGACATATATTTTAGACTCCTGTGATCAGAGTATATTGTAAAACATTATCCAATCATGTAGTACTACAACATCTATAGAAAAATGAAAATTTCTTCTTACTCTAGGCCATGGACTGTATATTTCTCCTCATGTTGCTTCAATTTCAGGGATCAATATGTGATCAATACCCACTACTACATCAAGACTAATCCAAGTCCAGTCTTTGATGTGTCATAGAAAACTAAATACTAAATGCCCTTATCATGTAGCCTCAAGATTGGGGATGTCATCTGTCTCTACCTCAGCTCATGAAAACTCTGTGGGTATCTCTCTGTCCACATGAAGGGTTATCCCATCTTATTCAATGCTAAAAAGGATTTTTCAATTCATGGAATGTTGTGAACAAATCGTTTTTAGTACCCAACCTATCCCAGGAAGCTCTTCACCTCAGTCACACTCTTTGGTGTCTCCAAAACAAGAACTACCACTATCATTGTTGGATACACTACATCTCGACTCGTCGAGATAATGTGCCTATGGAAGTGGAAATATCGTATCCATAACTAGAATATTAATAGAACTACATAAATCAAGATCTCCCTGAGTGTATCCATAACAATATATATGTGTATTGTGTGATCCTCCTTTGACACCGAGTATATCAATATTTCGTCAATGAAGAGCACCACGAAGCGATTGAGTTATATCTGGAAGGTCCTGTTCATCAGCCCGGTGAACACTACCGAAGTATTAGTCAAACTGAAGGGAATTATTAATAACTCATAATTTCCATTCCAAAATCTAAATGTCATCTTTGATACATTCTCGTCTTGTACTCGGAGCTGATTATATATTGATCCAATGGATATATTTGAAAACCATCGGTCTACCATCAGTTGGCCAATGAGAAAATCAATCCTCTTGATTGGATAGTTGTTCTTCATGGTCACCTGGTTCAAGAATTTATATTCCTTTCAATGACTTAGTGTAACGCCCCAACCCCAGCAACCTAGAGTGGGTGCATTATTGCATAACATTGGCATGATCACAAAAGATCAGGTCTCGAAATACCGATTAGTTTAGTATCCTTGGAAATGATATATACATTCATAAATGGTATATTACATCATAAAGTGAAAAACTACAATAACATAGTCTCCATATTCCACTCACATATCCCCTTCAGAATATCCCTGTAGGTCAGTCATAAAATATTTCTTCACATCCTGGGAAAAATAAAACATTGAAAGGGGTGTGCTCAGATTCTCAGTAAGAATAACAATATAGTGAAATCTTTCATAAATAAACATAAACATTTAAGGCAATGTATATCTAAAAAAAGCCTTTTAAACATGAACTTCAACATAATATGGAAAATGTAAAACAAGATAATTCCATTTACTTATTCACGTGTATACTCTACTGGTCAAATAATCACATGAAATATCAACAACCACTTTCACAATGATGGAATGCATAATACCATACTATCATATCCATGTAGCCAAGGAATCGTGCCAAGACTACAAATAATATTATGTGAAGGCCTCATGCCAAGACACTATTTTGTCCCCTGAGACCTGCTGATGCATCGAGGAGCTATAGAGGGCTCCACCCGTCACTTAATTAGTCCAATGCATTCCTCATATGAATAGGTTTAAACATATCATAAACAATAACATTATCGTATGACATAAAAAATGCATAAAGGAAACATAACATTTCCACATTTCAATCACAATATATCAATAAAACACAATGACATAATATAAAATTTTTCAATACCATTGTCAATACCAAAATAAAAGAAAATTAAAACTTGGTATTTATTTTTCATTTAAAGAAAGTTATGGCTTGTTGAGGAAGCTGAAACTCAAATAATGGTCACGGCGGCAGAGAATTCATTGTCGCCGCATACGTATGAAAAAAAAACATTCGTTTTTGTCATTTATTAATTCACTTCGTATAAAAATATTCTTTTTGAATAAACGTAAAAGTACAAGGGGTTTATACACCGTATAAAAGAAAGCTGTGTATAAAAGAAAATATGCCACAATGAAAGGAGATTGAGAAGAAGTCCCTTACAAGGATTATTTTTTAAATAAAACATATCTATTATGTTCATTCACTATAAATACAAAAAAAGGAAGTACAAATACATGATTGAACATAATAATATCATGATATAATTTTAAAGTAGTAGATTAACCAAAAGAATTAAAATATGGTTAAGAAGTTCCCATACAAAGATCATATTGTAAATAAAATAGATCTATTATGTGCATTCTCTATATGGAAACATAATTAAAGTAAAAATACAAGATAGGCCATCATAATTTGAAAGTAGGAGATTAACCCATAGAATAGAAATTGGTTTTAGAAGTTACCTTACCTCGTGTCCAACTTGACTCGATCGTTCTTTAATCTCCTAAATAATAAACTAGAGTTAATTTCTATTTTCCTAGTAACCGTTTTCATATTCATTATTCCATTTATATCACTTATTACCATGTTATGAACATTATGTAATTATTTAACTTAATAATAGTCATTTTGTCGATCTTTGGTACTTGAGTTAAAAATAAACTTCTTATAATTACATGTTGTTTAGGTGGAGAAATATCCATTATATCCATAATTATATTCATGATGTAGATATAATATATATAATATTTATCCTGTATATACATGCATTTATAATATTACAAAACATTTAGAGGTAATAAATGAAATGAACCATTCATGGAGACGGTAAGACGTAAGTACGCATGAACACTACTTTCATTTCAATTTCGTATTTAATGGATTGAAAATATAATTATATAAAGGTATACTAAAATTCCAGTATAATATAATTTATAATACCATTTACCCCATCCTTTATACATACCAAACATGGGATTAACGATTCAAACCACTTCGAGGGGGCGGTAGTCCGCACTTCCTAAAATGAAATTATCACGTTTAATCATAATGGAAATAATAAAGTTATTCCATAAATGAAAAATACATAATAATAAGGAAAAAAAATAATATATATCATATATAAAAATTGTGTCATCATAATGGCAACCATGAGAGGTGTTAAAAGAAGATTTAACAATCATCGTTTTGTGAGGCAGTAATTCGACACACACAGAAACAGCATGTTCTTTAACCGTTAGACGAAGGAGATTATAAGTTTAAATAAAATAATTCTCATACAAACATACAAGTATATTTAGTATACTGTTGTTTTTACAAAATAAAGTAATAAAAAGAGTTTAGGGGGTTGGAGATGCAAAATAAAATAAAACAACATAAGAGAAGACATTACCTTTAAAATCGGGTAACTCTTTTTGATTTGATCCAAAGGCTTCCTTGGAAGGCCTTCTGCCCCATGTGAGGCTTCTAGGAGTAATATAGGGAATTTGGGAGAGTATTTTGGCAGAGTTTGGCCGAGCCAAATGGCTTGATGTTGTGAATAATGTGGTAGAGGTGGGGGCCTTTTATAAGAGGAGAGGTGGGGCACTCTTGGAATGTCATGAAATGTTACTATATTATATAATGCGTTTCAGATTTTAAAGTTCACAAAATTATATATTCTGAGTATAAGGTGATAATGGTTCGAAATATACTCATCCATTAGGTTTTTGACAAGTTTAAGTCTTAGATTTTACATTATCTTTTCATTTTATTTAAATCGTTAATTAATGAGGTAATCACTACATCATCATGGTTTCATTAAAACTTTAATTCATTTAATGTCTAAAAATTATTAAAAAAATATCATGATGTATTAAATCTTTTTATCTTTCCAATGAATATTTATAATCTAAAATTTAACTTATATGACCCCATGTAATAATTTTTTTAGTAAAAAAAAACATGTTTGTGACATTTTTTATTTTTACGTTAAATAAAAAGTTATCAATGTATTTTTCATACCTAAGTTGATCCATGGGGTCCCAAAGTTGAACCATGGATTCTTAGGGTCGGCCATGACTCATCTAGTCAGGGTTGGACAAGTGTCATGATATTTTCTTATATTTATAATATCATTTTTACCTTAAATTTCACTAATTACCTTTAATCGTGATTAATAAAACATAAAAGTTAATGTTTCACAAAAAATATTTTAATCCCATTGTACCACATTTTAGTTCCTAATGACAATGATGTATTTTATATTTGGTATATTAAAATCATAGCGGTGGTAAAATTTCATTTAAACAAAAAATCAGTTTTTTAACTACCACTTAGTGGATTCACTATTCATCAAAAAATGAAGTTTTTCAGAACAATGCAATAATTTCACCCTAAGCTATAATTGATATTCCGAATTCAAAAATTATTTCTATTTTAAAAAATTCCAAATATATAAGTTTCATTATTTAATTTCATAATTAATTCCTGTTGTCACAACAAATAGCGTGTTTTTAAGAAACAATATATATCAAAAGATTGACAATTGTTTATGTCCAATTTCAAAGTGAAATTAATTATAATAACCAAAATAAGATAAAATGGTAAAAATATATTGTAATTATACTTTAAAACCAGTCAATATTATAATTTATCACTATAAATTATTTTTATTAAATTAGTTATTTTTAAGTATTTTTCACTATACAAAAAAATTGGATGTTCTTAGAAAAATACCAAAAATTCTACCTAGGCTAATTTCCATATTATAAATCAAAAAATGAAGTCCATTCTGAAATATAAAATATATATAATTTCAAAAAGTTGGTATTAATATTCATAATGGCTATTTTGGTTGGTCGCAGTGTGTTAGAATCTCGAACATGCATACAATGCAATCTATTGCATTATTGATAGAGAAGTGTATCGTGGATGCTCAGGGTGTTACACTTATAATCCCATATTCATTCATGGAGAAAAAAAAATTGGATGCACATTGAGAAACACTAGGCCTTAGAAACCCCTTACTTTACAAGTCCTCCAAATATACCAATAAATTTCAATGCTCTGTGGAAGACAACTGATATGATAGTGTAGATATTGGTTCCATCAGGGGGTAGATGTCGACATATTAGTATCCCTCTATGCATGGATGAAGTCCCAGAAAATCATCTGGAAAGACATTATCATAGCAGTCCATTATTACAGGATAACTCAAACTCCTCATATCAATAACTCTGATGGCAACACTAGCCATCAAATGTTTGATTGTTTATACCCTCATCTAGGAATGTAAATCCTATATTGTGAATGTTACATTATCTTCGGTGAAGGAAAACCTAGTCCCATCATCATAGACACACCCCATTTTTCTTCTAGGATAGTCTATCATATAATGGGCAGTTGAAAACCTGTAAATTCACAATATGACATTGTATGGCCTCAACAATGTTACTAGGAGATCCCACCTATAGATATTTCCTCATAGGTCGCTCATGTTTCCATCACTGGTGCATAATCATCAAATCGTCTCTTGTAGGAGTCTCTTCTCCTAGAGACCGAGCATATGGAAAAACCAGAAACTCTGATCTCCGAATCGGAGTCATGCAATGACAGACTGAATGGAACTTGGGTCTATAAGTAGTAATGATAGTGTGGATTAGACATAGATTGTAACTTGATTCATTTATAAAGCACTGTGGTCATAGGCCATAGCTGACTGGAGTTATTCTCAACAATGTCTGCCTACTACATGAATTAGTGGTGGACCATATAGAGGTGGTGGAAGTAGAACATCAAATCACAACCCACCACCTACAACCGGCCTACTCCTATGAAACTTCCCTCTCCCTACTAACCTCCTCATGCAAATCTCTAACTCTACCTTGGCATTCCCCCGATCATATGCTCATCATCAATATATTGGGTCAGGCAGTCACGAGCCACATGGCCCTGTCCGCCGCATGTGAAGCACATTCTGATCGTCTGTTGGCATGTTCTACCTTGTGAGGTCCACATCTCTGACCCTACATCCTAGGGTCTCACCCAGATGGTCTAGCCCACATGGACCTCTATATCATCTACCTTATTCCTTCTAATAATGACTTAGCTACTGATCATCTGGTGTTGGCTCACATCGTTAGTGCCCACTCAACTAGGAAGCTCTCTACCAACAATGTCTACTCGTGAACCCTAGCCTGCATCATAAGTTTTAGTGATATCATCAATGCTCTGATCACACGACGTAGACCATACACAATGGTTTTGGACATAATGTAAGGACCACATAACATGTCGGTGGAGTAGCGTGAGAGGTCAGTGAATCTCACAAAGTATTGGTCTACAATCAACCTTCCCTACTGTAAGTGTAGGAGATCCTAAATACATATTGAGTGTAGTGTTGGAATAATGAACTCCACCTAGAAAAGGCTCTCGATTTCCCTCCATGAGAGGATATCTTCATCTTATAACTAGATCATTAGGCTCCACCATCATCATGATGTGCCCTAGAAAGGCAAGAATATAGGATCATCATCTGATATACTATTGTTACAACTAGGTAGAAAACATGTTCCATAGCCTCCAGTCAATCTTCAGCTACCAGGGGATCTGTCTCACCATGAGTACATAGTGTTTTCTTCCGCTAGAACTTGTGCAACGCGCTTAGTCATTGTTCACCATCTTCTTGGTGATGGCTGAAAAATATCCCCAATGTGTATTGTTGCTGCTGGTGCGCCACGCTAAAGTGAAATCGTTGTAAGAGGTCCCTACATCGAAACCTCAAAGACCTGTGGACCATCATCATGAACTCAATCTAGCTTACAGGAAGGCTATCTACATGGTTTCATATTGAACGAAATAGGTGTTCCACATTCAATAGGTTATACCTGGAGAGCTAACTCAATTGAGATAAAAAAGTAACACATTTCCAAAACACACACAATTAGTGTTTTTGTGAATTGAGTAAGAAATCATAATTCAGGGTCCTGGTGTAAGGATACTTCAGATAAAACACAAATACTGGACTCCCAAAACTAAAAACCCCACACAAAATAATAACATTATTTCTCCTTTGAAAAGATCTGAGTCTTAGTTCATCAGTATAACTGACACCTCTGATTCCACGTTGTCATGAACCGTACCTCGGTGCTCCTACGATGAGTACCCCATGCATTCCATACATATGGAAGGGGTTCGAGACTTTCACCAGAAAGTAATAACCATTATAGAATGAAGTTATTTCCATTAATCCTACAATTACATAGACCTAGAACATGACATGATGAAAAACACATATTAAAACTACTGTAATTAATGGGTGTATTGAATGTGAAGGAACTAGAATACATGACCAATTGAAAAGACACAACTATATTAGAAAAAAACTCTTGAGACATGAAGGTTAGGTACAAATCCTCTACATATGTCTCCATGTCAACAAGTCACATCTATGTATTGTCTGTTCTATGCTCTTGATGTCTCATCGAAGCTTTTCATCATCTTAAAAAGACACAAAAATGTGTGGGCGAAGCCCATGCATGGATGAGTGTAAAAATACACAGAATGGAACTTCAGACCCGCGAAGGTCTCACAATATTCCAAAAAGGAAAAACCATAATACATGATCTCAATGACGGCACACTGAGAAAAATACTCAGCTTAAACTTTTTATGCAACTCAGAGATCAGGAATAACGATGATTAGTCTTATGTTGCATCATTTTATTCCATTAATAAATACCCACAACTTATCAAAGAATACGTTGTCATATTTTCGATAAACATAGGGTTATATGTTGCTGATCCATGATAGTAATCTCTAAGGATTGTCCTCATCGGGCCATGCTCTTCTTATCCACATAGTTTTTCTAGAATGTATCCACACAAGGTCGCTATTATGCCAATCCACACATGGTCTATGATGTTGATCCGCACAAGGTCTCTATGATGCTGACCCACACAGGGTTTCTATGATGTTTATTCACACAGGGTCACTCTGATGTAGATCCAAATATTGTCTCTGTCATGTTTATCCATATACGGTCCCTAGAATACTGATCAATACATGGTCTCTATTTAACAGATAGCCAGACACAAGATTCTTTACCCCTATTGTTCTTAAGTTTTGTGGTATCTTCTCCTCAAGATAGCATTCATGATTCGACATCCGCAATGTTCCACACTGGAGAAACCAAATGGACATCCATATATTAAGTGTCCCAAAGCGACCAACGATGTGTCAATCAGACAGTCGGTCTAGGAGTTATAGAAATCTTAGTGTCAATGGAACGGTTGGAATCAGGTTTGATCCAACCCTGCCATAATATAACATTCTCAAAAACTCAGTTAAATTATCTCAAATGAAAATTCTCAATCCTAGGATTCAAGAACTATATATGGATCATATAATGGATTTCTATTATGTGTGATACGTCATATTATGTATACCTTGGATAAAGTGGGTCTGTGTTCGGTCTGACCCCGCCCAACCTGAATTTGGAGGGCATGGTCGCGGCGGGTTCAGCCCGCTGGGCCGTGGACCGACCCTGCCTACCCTGTATGGGCCCAGCTCACCAGTCAACTCAGCCCATTGGCTGGCACGGTCTGCCAGCTTGGCGACCCACATGGGGGGGGGGGGTCACTCCACCATCCCGAATTTCTTTGAGCCCTTCAATTTTTGAAAAGGTCCTACCACGTGGCACCGCCTACAGTAAAGATGGTCCCCTTAGACTCCTCTGTGGATACGAACCCAAAACAACCTCCCCAAAATGCACAACGACATGTTTCCTTCCTCCAATGCCGCCAACCGTGTGACGGTTTCCCATGCTATTGCAGTGGATCGATGTCGTTGCTCCCCTCTATGGCATGAAATGATGTCCCACCGACTTCCACCATCGCCAACCAATATTGGCAGCCATCGTCACCGACTAGCACTAGTCGTTCCATTGACGGATCGTCCATGGGCCACTGGATTACCATTGATTGTTTGTTTTACCTTTTGAATGCGCTTACGGGGCTCCCAGGATGCTTCCATCACTGCATGGCACCCGGATTCAAATGGTTGTATAGTTAAAACATCTCCAACAAAGAAAAAGACAAAATCAAAGTGGGGAAGGGTCCTGGACATGTCAGTTTGGCCCAAGACCTCCCTTTTAGCATCATTACTATAGGGTAGAGATTAACTCAACATATATAAACTATAATAATTTTGTGATTTAGAATTTTTTTCAATAACAAGGATAATAAAAAAATCACATGAATTTCAAAAAAACATCAACTCAGAGTAAATGATGACATCACAGTTGTGGAAGCAGAATCTGGGCATGATGAATCCATATACATTCTTCAATCCCAGATCAATTCCTCCAAATACATTATTCGAGCATCCGTTCTACATTGGTGGAAGATGTTGTGCTGCCTCTCCAATGGTTCCTCACCACCATGTCAAAAACCATTTCCTAATACACATTTAAATTCAGGCGAAATGTTGATGAACACAATGATAGATTATTGAGGATCGTTAATGAATGAAACTCATAATTTCTCAATGGTGTGGTTATAAAACCATAGATTCAATCCATTAAATAGATTGAAAATTCATTAGTCCTTACACCACCAATCAACCATTAGTATAAAAATAAAATTATAATTTAATGTCATTTAATTATTCATTAAAATGCCTAAAAACTAACTTTTTATCCCGACCGAGTGCGGTCGATGTGTGACCTCCATTAAGAGAATCCTAGCTCTGCGGAATGAACAGTGCCCTTATAATTTTGTATCAAAGCACTGGTTCAAAAGATAGAAAACACCCCCCACGATTTTGTTGAATGCAACATAAAAAATTATTGAAAATCCATCACAGGCACACCGAGCCTTGGAATCATTCAACATTAGTTTTCAAAGACTCAAAAAATTCCCAAATAATTGATATTAAAATTTGTATGGATTTTCTATGTCTTTATATTATGTGCTATATTTTATAATTCAAGAAGTTGTAAACTACATCTATGATATAAAAAATTACTTTTCACCAAGTGCTTAATTATTTCCATGGTAATCATTACTATCCAATTTAATTATTAATATCACATTTTTCATTATCCAAACAAATATGATCATAACATCAATAATATGTTAAGGGTTATCTTTTCCTTAATCATGTGTTTTCAATAGATTAAATCTTTCCATTATATCACATTTCTATTAAATAATAACCATCCAACATGTTCTCGTAAATCAACAATAAAAAAATAATTAACATAATCCTTATATATTTCAAATTTCATATAACAAATGACATGAATCCAAATCCCTAAAAATTTAATTCTCCTATATCATCCTAATACCATTAGAAAGTATATCTCATCCTATTACACACGACATATTTCCACTCACATTTCATTTGTAGTCACTTCATCATCTACATTGTAACAATTCCTCCTACAATGTTTTTTATCCTCTTCTAGAGGATTCTTATTTGGAAATTTATTTTCAAAATCATCATTTATTCCAAACATAAAACACATATCCTTCAATGATAACAAGGGCATCCAATATTTTCATCCATTTCATAAATAGAAATTTTTAATTTTTCCATACATCAAATTGATTTGTGTCCTTCTTGAATAGAATAAAATTATCGGTTTGCCCCTATATTACATTCAGTTCAAATATTCTTTACACATTAATGTAAAAAATGAAGCTGAATATTCATTCATCTATTGTCTCCATTACTCCAACTCTATGAAATTTAAATATTTCTCTTCCTTCGTGACTCAGATTGTTGGTTATGATAGACATTTTGAATCATGTTCGGTGAAAATTAATATGGCATGATCACAACATCTTTAACCATTTTTATCATCACACATGACCAATCATTAAAAAAGCATCCTTCACATTCAATTTTAATCTAGTTTCTTCAGGATCCCGTAATTTAATAAAACTAGAAGAATGGTGTGATAATTACATATCGCTAATGAAAACCAAAATTTCCTGAAAATAAGGACTTATAGTTTTTCTAAATAATGATAGCTTTTTTAATTTAATTTAGGATGTCTTTTATAATTTAATAAGGTATACTAATATTGGTTCTAATATAAGTATCCCCAAAAAAAATTGACCTAATGAACCTATTGATCAATATTTAGTAATTAGTTCTAGTTATAATAATTTTAATTTCATAAATGTAACTAAAAAATACTATATATAATGAATTAGTATAAGATTCATGATATTCCATTCATATGTTTGAAGTTAACGATTATTCCAATGAAATATCTGAGAGAGATTAGGGAGATGTGGTGTAAGGTAAAAATATCATGTGCACAATTTGGGGTAGAGGCTCAATTATGTTAGTGCTTCAAGATCATTTTTTAGTAACATTACTAGAAGAATTTTTGGTAACATTCCTATAGAAGATCCTCATATAATTATGAGTATTGGACCATAAATGGTACACTTTATTGTATGATTCTGGTTTTCAAAGGATCTATAAGGGATCTCTGTAAAACCCCGAGATTTTATAAAAAAATATTTTTTTTAATTTCACTAATGTCTTGTGTTGTACGCTGCACCAAAAGGAGCTTGCACAACACACATCCTTGACTTGCCTTGCATTACACGCAATCACAACCTTCCTCGATAGCGAGTGTAGTACGCAATACTGAGTTTCACTAAACAACGATATGCTATTAAAATATTATTATAACTAGTCGTTATCAATAGTAATAACCACCTTTTAAAATTTTATAAATTTTAGCTCTCAAAATGGACTTCATTTTTGGATTCGGAGTATCGAATTTAGCCTAAGGTGAAATTTTGGTACTTTTCGGATAACTTTCATATTCTGATAAATAGTGAAAATTACTAAATTATAATTAAAAACAACTTTTTTAATCAAAATAATTAATTGGGATAAATTATTATTTTGAGTGGTTTTAATGTATATTTAGAATATATTTTTACAATTTAATAAAATTTTGGTCATTGGATGTAATTTCACATTTAAACCAGACATAAACAAGTGTCAATCGTTTGATAGATATTGTTTCTTAAAAACACGCTATTTGTTTTAACAGCGGGATTTATTTATAAAATTAATTAATGCACTTTCTATGTTATGAATTTGGTAAAATAGACTTTATTTTGTAATTTGGAATATGAAATATAGCTTAGGATGAAATTTTGGCATTGTTCTGAAAAACATCAATTTTTGATGAATAGTGAAACAACTAAGTGGTAGTTAAAAAAACTGAATTTTTCATAAAACATAATTTTACCGCTTCTGTGAATGGAATTTCAAAAATCCGAGAGACACGGTTAATGTCAATAAGTAAAATGTGGTTCAATGAGATGAAAATAATTTTTGGTGAATAGTAACTTTTTAATTTTATTTACCACGGTTAAAAGTAAATAGGATAATTAAGGGTAACAATGATATTAATATTACCCTAACACATGTCCTAATCCTATTGGACAAGTGTATCTCGACCAAAAAAAACCTTAAGTGTAAAATATTATCATTTAGGCCAACTTGGATTAGATTAGGACATTTATCATTATTTAATTCAAAGAAGAGTTAAAAGAGTTAAAATCGAAGTTTATTTACTAAAACATTTTTAATATAGGGTGATACATAAGATAAATTCGATTTTAAATATTAATTAGAAAGATAAAACTATTTCCTACATAATGGTATTTTATTTGTAATTTTTAGACATCAAATAAGTTAATTTATTTATGACACAAAGATGATGCAGTAATTATCTTATTAATGAAATATTGGCATAATAGATATTATAAATACCAAAATAAATGTAATTTAAGACTTTTTATGAATCCCACTAATTTTATAGGTTACTATGATATATTAGTGTTGATTTAATCATCTTCGTTCGAACATATAATTCTGTTATGACTTTCACAAAAATCATATATCAAATAGTGTCAAAATTGACACAAAATAGTTTTTAAATCAAATATTATATTATTAATTGTTATTTTATTCCTAAAAATCTAAGATTCGGCCAAATGACTTAGATAAGCATATATATATTAATAATAAACAATTTGGGGTTTTTTGGCATGTTATAGAAAGTGTATTAACCATATAGTGAATGAAAACAAAAAGACACGGTAAAAGTTAAATTATTTAACTTAGAGTTAAATCTAATTGATAAGGTTAAAATAATACCCTAAACTTCTCTAAATCCTATTGGTTGATAGGATTTCGACCCATCCCCACTTTATCTTTGAAATAAGTCCCTTTGGAACCATTATAAACCGATTTTGACTTTAATATAAAATAATATTTTGAGATATTCCTAAGGTGCCCCTCTCCTCCCTTATAAAAGGGCACCTCCTTCCCCTCCTCCGCACACCAATTTGAGCACTCAAGCTCGGCCAAAGCCTGCCAAAATCCCTTCTCCACTTCCCTATAATAATCCTAGAGGTCTTGGTCTTCTTCAAAGACCAATATTAGTTTCCTAAGTGGAGGATTCAAAGAGGCGTTCCAAAGAAGAGGAGGTTCGGACACTTACGAAGCAAATCGGGCCAAAGGTAAGGGAAAATATCACAATCTCATTTTTATCCGATATTGTTTATACTTTGGAATTTACTGGGGTGTATTTTTTAATCCACATCCTTGTTTCCTCAATATGTAATATTATTTCCATTCACCTACAATTGTTTAAATCAAATTTTACCCTTTGGTGAGTTTTTAGTAAAGGATATGAAAGGAATCTTTTGTCGTTTTTCATACGAGGTACTTTTTGACTTTTCCGACAAAAGTACGAAGAATGTTTTTTTTAACTTATATGGCATGAATCGATTTTTAAAACATTATTTCCAAGAAGCTTCCTTTACAAGTTTTCAAGTTTATTTTTAATCAACTTCTTTTAGTTTAGAATTTTATGACATTTTAAGAAAGGAAAAGTGTTTTTGAAGTAGAAAGGATATTTTCCTCAAGAATGGAGTTCAAGTATTTTATCAAAAAAAATTTCCATCTAAGATAACAAAAGGGTTCTGTTTTTATCCCTATTATTACAAGGATTTTATTATTTTGTGATGGAAATATTTTTATGAATTCCTTTATCTTATATGAATTGTTTTATGATGTCATGTTGTTTAAGAATCCCATTTTTATTACTTGGGTTATGCAATGATGTATGATTTAAGATTTTGTGGCACACATAAGAATGGTTTCATTATGAGATGGGTGGGACCTATATCTCCCTCCAATGCATTGGGTAATGATTTTATATCTCATGAGATAGACATGGCTGGAACGGTAGGTTATACCGGTTCAGTGAAACAGGACTGGAACGAGGGTGACTTGGTTCAGAAAGGGACTTTGTCCACTAAGATAGTCTTGTAAATGAGTCTTGACTAACAATAAATGATTCTCTATGATTATGTGTGTATTCCAAAAAGTTTCATGTTTTAAGTTATGATTATTGTGATTACATTTCAGTGCCATGATTTATCCCATGTTATGAAATTATGCTCTCTTTTGCAGGTTATGATTTCCAAAATGTTTTGTTCTTATGAATATGATGTGAGTGATATTTCTTTTGTTTACCCTTACTGAGCATTTGAGCTCACCCTTTTATGTTTTCTTTTCCCCAGGATATAAAGAAAGGTTTTAGGTAAAAAAAAAGTAAGATCTTTATGGCAGATGTTGAAGATCTTTCACCACGATTAGAAGATTATATTCCGAGTTTCCAAAGACACTAAACTATTACGATCCTTGTGTGTGTGTTTTGTTATTTACTAAGTATTCCGAAAATGTAATGTAATGTCAATGTACGTCAGGCTTCGGGTCTCTACAGTTGGTATCAGAGGAAAGGTTTAGTCAACCTTTGGAAACTAGGATGCGAGAACTTTAGTGAGATCCCTAGAGATATTTCTAAGGTATGTCTAGAGATGTCCCTAAGGTTAAGTATACGTATAGGTTATAGTACTAGAACTATGCTAACGATCATATAATTAAACCTAAGATGTTAGATATTGAAGGTACTCCCCCTTTATTATGTTGTTTTCCCTAGCATGATTTTTTCCTCTCACACTATTATTTTTGGGTTTTAGACGATGGATGGAACCCGAAGGATCTGTGTTGATCAATGTAATGGACAATGCAATGATTGTCCTCCTGAACAAACAAATTTTATGGGAGATGGAGTGAAAAATCTTATTTCTATACTTACACAAGCTATGAATCATTCTAGACTTCCAAATAAGCAGAGAAGGGAACAATATTCAATTGAGTCCTTCATGAGGCAACGTCCACCTTCTTTCAGTGGGTCTTCTGATCCACTTGTTGCTGAACAATGGATCAGTACCACTGAAAAGATATTTTCAGTTCTTCAATGTTCTGAACATGATAACGTCATCTTAGAAGTATATCGTTTGGAAGGTGAAGCTGATCAATGGTGGAATCATTATCAAGAATACGAGGCAAAGAGATGAAATTGAGTCCATGGAATGGGACGAGTTCAAGAACTTGTTTTTCAGTAATTACTTCCCTCGTATTCTTCGAACAAAGATGGAAAAAGAGTTTCTTGAGCTGAAGTAGAAGGATGATGAATCTATTGGTATATAAGAAGAAAATTTTACAAGACTTGCAAGGTATGCATCTAGCATTTGCATCCAACCTGAAAGTAAAGTTGATCGATTTTTCAGTGGCTTAAAACCAAGTCATCGAAGGGCATTAGCTATAAGAGACTTCAGTAGCTATGAAGAAATTTTGCATTGTGCTATCAAGGTAGAAATGGAAGTTGGTGTTCCATATCCATCTCATGGTTTTGACGAGAAACGAAAGATGGAGTTCAAAGAGAAATCTCAGAATAATGGTGAAAAAAAGATGAATGTTTCCTTATGCACAAATTGTGGAAAGAAGCATGGTGGAGATTGTCTTAAAGGGACTAGAAAATGTTTTAAATGTAGAAAAGAAGGTTATCGAGCAGCTGAGTGTCGAAGTAATGGAAAAAGGGTTTCTAATGATGTGAATAAAGCAAACACTGCAGAGAATGCACCACAAACACTTCAATTCTTCAAGTTCAAGGAAATATGGAATTATGCTAATAAATGCCTTAATCCAAGGGTTGATGATGATCAAAATGAGCAACCACTGAAGGCAAAGGACAAAGGGAAGTCACATGCGATCACTATTGGCGACGTTGAATATGACAACGATGTGGTGGAATGATTAAGTGTTTATGTAATGGGATTCAAAAATAATATTGTATCATGGAGTATTGGAATATTTATGTATTGGTCTAATGTGGTATTCAATGTAATTGAGATATTTTTGGAAATAAGATGATATGCGCATAATGAAGGGAAAACGAGAAAACAAAATGTTTAACAGTATTCATGAGCTCATGATTGATATAAGGACTAAGTGATATCATAGTTTGAGTATATAGAATTTTGGGGATTTTGGTATGTGGAAAGTGTTAAATTTTAACTGCATTCATGTTTTCACTAAGGTATTCAAGAGAATACATGATTAAGGACTTTGAATGTTTGTAATGTGACCAAAAAAAAATATCTTATGATATATGGGGATCAACGATGGTATTAAATCTCTGGTAATCGTTTTCACTATGTTATGAGAGTGGACTGCAGTATTTTGGATAAGCCTAAAGATTGGAATGGATTATGTTGGACATAAGTTAGCATTGTTTAAGGATAGAAGTTGTTTTTTCAATATTATTGATGGGATGTTATAGTAATATAGTTTTAGAAAAAGGACAACCTGCAGGACGGGCGACAGCCCATCACGTCGGACAAGGCTGTGGGAATCGAACCCACAATCGAAGTGCGACTGGCCTTTATCGCCTACCACTGGCCTACATGAAGTCCATGTTTAGTAGAAACTAGTTTCATTATATTAAGAAGTATGTTATATGAAGTATAAGTCCATTTTAGGAACCATATATGATTAATCTCACTATAGATCGACTTATGTATATAAATTTTACTAACCTTTTGAGACAGATGGAATGACTCGTCATTCTATCACATGATCTGCTAACACTTCACGAATAACAAATTCAACTTCATTTATTTAAGAGATGAAGTGGAAATTGTTCAAGGAACGAACAACAGTGAGATTGTACCAAAATAAAGTAAGTATTTATTCTAATTCAAATTCTTCAACTTTAGGGAAACGATCTTGAAAACCAAAAATGTTGTCCTAGTTATCTTATATCTGATGAATCAGATGGTACCTTAGATCATCAAAATTTTTTGGCTTTGTGATTGCTGGCTTTTCCATAGCCATGTTCTCCACCACTCTCCATCTGAACATGATGGTTAGATTTCTCTTCTATATCCATATTGTCACCTATATGGAAACCCAGTGATTAGTTTATTTGGGTAACCGTTACGTTTCATACTTTTGTTTTTAAAGACTGGTTTTGGTATTCCTTTTTACGATGTGGGTTTCTATTAAAGAAACTTTCGAATAGTAAACCATTTATAACCCCGACGAATTTTGAGGAAGAAATTCATTTTAAGGGGGGTAGAATGTAACACCCCGAGATTTTATAAAAAAATATTATTTTTAATTTCACTAATGTCTTGTGTTGTACGCTACTCCAAAAGGAGCTTTCACAACACACATCCTTGACTTTCCTTGCATTACACACAATCACGACCTTCCTCGATAGCGTGTGTAGTACGCAATACTGAGTTTCACTAAACAACGATATGCTATTAAAATATTATTATAACTAGCCGTTATGAATAGTAATAACCACCTTCTAAAATTTTAGAAATTTTAGCTCTCAAAATGGACTTCATTTTTGGATTCGGAGTATCGAATTTAGCCTAAGGTGAAATTTTGGTACTTTTCGGATAACTTTCAAATTCTGATGAATAGTGAAAATTACTAAATTATAATTAAAAACAATTTTTTTAATCAAAATAATTAATAGTGATAAATTATTAATTTGAGTGGTTTTAAAGTATATTTAGAATATATTTTTACAATTTAATACAATGTTGGTCGTTGGATGTAATTTCACATTTAAACCAGACATAAACAAGTGTCAATCTTTTGATAGATATTGTTTCTTAAAAACACGCTATTTGTTTTAACAGCGGGATTTAATTATAAAATTAATTAATGAAACTTCGATGTTATGAATTTGGTAAAATAGAATTAATTTTTGAATTTGGAATATGAAATATAGCTTAGGATGAAATTTTGGCATTGTTCTGAAAAACATCAATTTTTGATGAATACTGAAACTATTAAGTGGTAGTTAAAAAAACTGAATTTTTCATAAAACATAATTTTACCGCTTCTGTGAATGGAATTTCAGAAATCCGAGAGACACGGTTAATGTCAGTAAGTAAAATGTGGTTCAATGAGATGAAAATAATTTTTGGTGAATAGTAACTTTTTACTTTTAGTTACCACGATTAAAAGTAAATATGGCAATTAAGGGTAACAATGAAATTAATATTACCCTAACACATGTCCTAATCCTATTGGACAAGTTTATCTTGACCAAAAACAACCTTAAGTGTAAAATATTATCAATTAGGCCCACATAGATTAGATTAGGACATTTATTATTATTTAATTCAAAGAAGAGTTAAAAGAGTTAAAATCAAAGTTTATTTGCTAAAACATTTTTAATATAGGGTTATACATAAGATAAATTCGATTGTAAATATTCATTATAAAGATAAAAATATTTCCTAAATAATGGTATTTTATTTGTAATTTTTAGACATCATATAAGTTAATTTATTTATGACACAAAGATGATGCAGTAATTATCTTATTAATGAAATATTGACATAATTGATATTATAAATACCAAAATAAATGTAATTTAAGACTTTTTATGAATCCCACTAATTTTCTAGGTTACTATGATATATTAGTGTTGATTTAATCAACTTCTTTCGATCATATAATTCTGTTATGACTTTCACAAAAATCATATATCAAATAGTGTCAAAATTGACACAAAATAATTTTTAAATCAAATATTATATTATTAATTGTTATTTTATTCCTAAAAATCTATGGTTCGGCCAAATGACTTAATTAAGGATATATATATTAATAATAAACAATTTGGGGTTCGTTTGGCATGTTATAGTAAGTATATTAACCATATAGTGAAAGAAAACAAAAAGACACAGTAAAAGTTAAATTATTTAACTTAGAGTTAAATCTAGTTGATAAGGTTTAAATAATACCCTAAACTTGTCTAAATCCTATTGGTTGATAGTAGGTCGACCCATCCCTACTTTATCTTCTAAATAAGACCCTTTGGAACCATTATAAACCGATTTTGACTTTAATATAAAATAATATTTTGAGATATTCCTAATGTGCCCATCTCCTCCCTTATAGAAGGGAACCTCCTTCCCCTCCTCCTCACACCAATTTGAGCACTAAAGCTCGGTCAACCCCTGCCAAAATCCCTTCTCCACTTCCCTAGAATAATCCTAGAGGTCCGGGTCTTCTTCAAAGACCAATCTTAGTTTCCTAAGTGGAGGATTCAAAGAGGCGTTCCAAAGAAGAGGAGGTTCGGACACTTACGAAGCAAATCAGACCTAAGGTAAGGGAAAATATCACAATCTCATTTTTATCTGAGATTGTTTATACTTTGGTATTTAATGGGGTGTATTTTATCATCCACATATATGTTTCCTCAATATGTAATATTATTTCCATTCACCTACAATTGTTTAAATCCAATTTTACCCTTCGGTGAGTTTTTAGTAAAGGATATGAAAGGAATCTTTTGTCGTTTTTCGTACGATGTACTTTTTGACTTTTCCGACAAATGTATGAAGAATGTTTTTTGTAACTTATACGGCATGAATGTATTTTTAAAACATTATTTCCAAGAAGCTTCCTTTACAAGTTTTCAAGTTTATTTTTAATCAACTTCTTTTAGTTTATAATTTTATGACATTTTAAGAAAGGAAAAGTGTTTTTGAAGAAGAAAGGATATTTTACTCAAGAATGGAGTTCAAGTATTTTATCAAAATTATTTTCCATCTAAGATAATAAAAGGGTTCTGTTTTTATCCCTATTATTACATGGATTTGATTATGTTGTGATGGAAATATTTTTATGAATTCCTTTATCTTATATGAATTGTTTTATGATGTCATGTTGTTTAAGAATCCCATTTTTATTACATGGGTTATGCAATGATGTATGATTTAAGATTTTGTGGCACACATAAGAATGGTTTCATTATGAGATTGGTGGGACCTATATCTCCCTCCAATTCATTGGGTAAAGATTTTATATCTCATGAGATAGACATGGCTGGAACGGTAGGTTATACCGGTTCAGTGAAACAGGACTGGAACGAGGGTGACTCGGTTCAGAAAGGGACTTTGTCCACTAAGATAGTCTCGGCAATGAGTCTTGATTATCAAGAAATGATTCTCTATGATTATGTGTGTATGCCACAAAGTTTCATGTTTTAAGTTATGATTATTGTGATTACATTTCACTGCCATGATTTATACCATGTTATGAAATTATGCTCTCTTTTTCAGGTTATGATTTCCAAAATGTTATGTTCTTATTAATATGATGTGATTGATATTTCTTTTGTTTACCCTTACTGAGAATTTGAGCTCACCCTTTTATGTTTTATTTTCCCCAGGATATAATGAAAGGTTTTAGGTAAAAAAAGAAAGATCTTTATGGGAGATGTTGATGATCTTTCACCAATATTAGAAGATTATATTCCGAGTTTCTAAAGACAATAAACTATTACGATCCTTGTGTGTGTGTTATGCTATGTACTAAGTATTCCTCAAATGTAATGTAATGTCAATGTACGTCAGGCTAGGGTCTCTACAGTTGGTATCAGAGGAAAGGTTTAGTCAACCTTTGGAAACTAGGATGCGAGAACTTTAGTGAGATCCCTAGAGATATTTCTAAGGTATGTCTAGGGATGTCCCTAAGGTTAAGTATACGTATAGGTTATAGTACTAGAACTACGCTAACGATCATAGAATTAAACCTAAGATGTTAGATATTGAAGGTACTCCCCCTTTATTATGTTGTTTTCCCTAGCATGATTTTTTCCTCTCACACTAATCTTTTTGGGTTTTAGATGATGGCTGGAACCCGAAGGAACCGTGTTTATCAATGTAATGGACAGTGCAATGATTGTCCTCATGAACAAACAAATGTTATGGGAGATGGAGTGACAAATCTTATTGCTATACTTACACAATCTATGAATCATTCTGGACTTCCAAATGAGCAGAGAAGGGAACAATATTCTATTGAGTCCTTCATGAGGCAACGTCCACCTTCTTTCAGTGGGTCTTCTGATCCACTTGTAGCTGAACAATTGATCAGTACCACTGAAAAGATATTTTCAGTTCTTCAATGTTCTGAACATGATAACGTCATCTTAGCAGTATATCGTTTGGAAGGTGAAGCTGATCAATGGTGGAATCTTATCAAGAATACGAGGCAAAGAGATGAAATTGAGTCCATGGAATGAGACTAGTTCAAGAACTTGTTTTTCAGTATGTACTTCCCTCGTATTCTTCGAACAAAGATGGAAAAAGAGTTTCTTGAGCTGATGCAGAAGGATGATGAATCTGTTGGTATATAAGAAGCAAAATTTACAAGACTTGCAAGTTATGCATCTGGCATTATCATCCAACCTGAAAGTAAAGTTGATCGATTTTTCAATGGCTTAAAACCAAGTCTTCGAAGGGCATTAGCTATAAGAGACTTAAGTAGCTATGAAGAAATTGTGCATTGTGCTATCAAGGTAGAAATGGAAGTTGGTGTTCCATATCCATCTCATGGTTTTGACAAGAAACGAATGATGGAGTTCAAGGAGAATTCTCATAATAATGGTGAAAAGAAGATGAATGTTTCCTTATGCACAATGTGTGTAAAGAAGCATGGTGGAGATTGTCTTAAAGGGACTAGAAAATGTTTTAAGTGTGGAAAAGAAGGTCATCGAGCAGCTGAGTGTCGAAGTAATGGAAAAAGGGTTCTTAATGATGTGAATAAAGCAAACACTGCAGAGAACGCACCACCAACACTTCAATGCTTCAAGTGTAAGGAAATGGGGCATTATGCTAATAAATGCCCTAATCCAAGGGTTGGTGATGATCAACATGAGCAACCACTGAAGGCAAAGGACAAAGGGAAGTCACATGTGATCACTATTGGTGATGTTGAATATGAAAACGATGTGGTGGAATGATTAAGTGTTTATGTAATGGGATTCCAAAATAATATTGTATCATGGAGTATTGGAATATTTATGTATTGTTCTAATGTGGTATTCAAAGTAATTGAGATATTTTTGGAAATAAGATGATATGCGCATAATGAAGGGAAAATGAGAAAACAAAATGTTTAACAGTATTCATGAGCTCATGATTGATATAAGGACTAAGTGATATCATAGTTTGAGTATATAGAATTTTGAGGATTTTGGTATGTGGAAAGTGTTAAATTTTAACTGCATTCATGTTTTCACTAAGGTATTCAAGAGAATACATGATTAAGGACTTTGAATGTTTGGAATGTGACCAACAAAACATATCTTATTATATATGGGGATCAACGATGGTATTAAATCTCTGGTAATCGTTTTCACTATGTTATGAGAGTGGACTGCAGTATTATGGATAAGCCTAAAGATTGGAATGGATTATGTTGGACATAAGTTAGTATTGTTTAAGGATAGAAGTTCTTTTTTCAATATTATTGATGGGATGTTATAGTAATATAGTTATAGAAAAAGGAAAACCTGCAGGACGGGCGACAACCCATCGCGTCAGACAAGGCTATGGGAATCGATCCCATAACCGAAGTGCGACTGGCCTTTATCGCCTACCACTGGCCTACAGGAAGTCCCAGTTTAGTAGAAAATAGTTTTATTATATTAAGCAGTATGATATATGAAGTATAAGTCCATTTTAGGAACCATATATGATTAATCTCACTATAGATCGACTTATGTATATAAATTTTGCTACTCTTTTGAGACAGATGGAATGACCCGTCATTCTATCACATGATCTGCTAACACTTCACGAATAACAAATTCAACTTCATTTATTTAAGAGATGAAGTGGAAATTGTTCAAGACGTGAACAACAGGGAGATTGTACCAAAATAAAGTAAGTATTTATTGTAATTCAAATTCATCAACATTTGGGAAACGATCTTGAAAACCAAAAATGTTGTCCTAGTGATCTTATATCTGATGAATCAGATGGTACCTTAGATCGTCACAAATTTTTGGCTTTGTGATTGCTGGCTTTTCCGTATCCATGTTCTCCACCACTCTCCATCAGAACATGATGGTTAGATTTCTCTTCCATATCCATATTTTCACCTATGTGGAAACCCAGTGATTAGTTTATTTGGGTAACCGTTACGTTTCATACTTTTGTTTTTAAAGACTGCTTTTGGTATTCCTTTTTACGATGTGGGTTTCTATTAAAGAAACTTTCGAATAGTAAACCATTTATAACCCCGATGAATTTCGAGGGCGAAATTCATTTTAAGGGGGGTAGAATGTAACATCCCGAGATTTTATAAAAAAATATTATTTTTTATTTCACTAATGTCTTGTGTTGTACGCTACACCAAAAGGAGCTTGCACAACACACATTGTTGATTTGGCTTGCATTACACGCAATCACGACTTTCCTCGATAGCGTGTGTAGTACGCAATACTGAGTTTCACTAAACAACGATATGCTATTAAAATATTACTATAACTAGCCGTTATTAATAGTAATAACCACCTTTTAAAATTTTAGAAATTTTAGCACTCAAAATGGACTTCATTTTTGGATTCGGAGTATCAAATTTATCCTAAGGTAAAATTTTTGTACTTTTCGGATAACTTTCATATTCTGATGAATAGTGAAAATTACTAAATTATAATTAAAAACAACTTTTTTAATAAAAATAATTAATAGTGATAAATTATTAATTTGAGTGGTTTTAAATTATATTTAGAATATATTTTTACAATTTAATACAATGATGGTCATTGGATATAATTTCACATTTAAACCAGACATAAACAAGTGTCAATCTTTTGATAGATATTGTTTCTTAAAAACATGCTATTTGTTTTAACAGCGGGATTTAATTATAAAATTAATTAATGCAACTTCTATGTTATGAATTTGGTAAAATAGACTTCATTTTTTAATTTGGAATATAAAATATAGCTTAGGATGATATTTTGGCATTGTTCTGAAAAACATCAATTTTTTTTGAATAGTGAAACTACTAAGTGGTAGTTAAGAAAACTGAATTTTTCATAAAACATAATTTTACCGCTTCTGTTAATGGAATTTCAAAAATCCGAGAGACACGGTTAATGTCAGTAAGTAAAATGTGGTTCAATTAGATGAAAATAATTTTTGGTGAATAGTAACTTTTTACTTTTATTTACCACAGTTAAAATTAAATAGGGTAATTAAGGGTAACAATGATATTAATATTACCCTAACACATGTCTTAATCCTATTGGAAAAGTTTATCTCGACCAAAAACAACCTTAAGTGTAAAATATTATCATTTAGGCCCACTTGGATTAGATTAGGACATTTATTATTATTTAATTCAAAGAAGAGTTAAAAGAGTTAAAATCAATTTTTATTTACTAAAACATTTTTAATATAGGGTTATATATAAGATAAATTCTATTGTAAATATTCATTAGAAAGATAAAAAGATTTCATACATAATGGTATTTTATTTGTAATTTTTAGAAATCAAATAAGTTAATTTATTTATGACACAAAGATGATGCAGTAATTATCTTATTAATGAAATATTGACATAATTGATATTATAAATACCAAAATAAATGTAATTTAAGACTTTTTATGATTCCCACTAATTTTCTAGGTTACTATGATATATTAGTGTTGATTTATTCAGCCTTCGTTTGAACATATAATTCTGTTATGACTTTCACAAAAATCATATATCAAATAGTGTCAAAATTGACACAAAATAGTTTTTAAATCAAATATTATATTATTAATTTTATTTTATTCCTAAAAATCTAATGTTCGGCTAAATGACATAGATAAGGATATATATATTAATAATAAACAATTTGGGGTTTGTTTGGCATGTTATAGTAAGTGCATTAACCATATAGTGAAAGAAAACAAAAAGACACGGTAAAAGTTAAATTATTTAACTTAGAGTTAAATCTAATTGATAAGGTTAAAATAATACCCTAAACTTGTCTAAATCCCATTGGTTGATAGGAGTTCGACCCATCCCCACTTTATCTTCGAAATAAGACCCTTTTTAACCATTATAAACCGATTTTGACTTTAATAAAAAATAATATTTTGTGATATTCCTAAGGTGCCCCTCTCCTCCCTTATAAAAGGGCACCTCCTTCCCCTCCTCCTCACACCAATTTGAGCACTCAAGCTCGGCCAACCCCTGCCAAAATCCCTTCTCCACTTCCCTAGAATAATCCTAGAGGTCCTGGTCTTCTTAAAAGACAAATCTTAGTTTCCTAAGTGGAGGATTAAAAGAGGCGTTCCAAAGAAGAGGAGGTTCGGACACTTACGAAGCAAATCAGACCTAAGGTAAGGGAAAATATCACAATCTCATTTTAATCCGAGATTGTTTATACATTGGTATTTACTGGGGTGTATTTTATCATCCACATCCATGTTTCCTCAATATTTAATATTATTTCCATTCACCTACTATTGTTTAAATCCAATTTTACCCTTCGGTGAGTTTTTAGTAAAGGATAAGAAAGGAATCTTTTGTCGTTTTTCGTATGAGGTATTTTTTGACTTTTCCGACAAAAGTATGAAGAATGTTTTTTTAACTTATACGGCATGAATGAATTTTTAAAACATTATTTCCAAGAAGCTTCCTTTACAAGTTTTCAAGTTTATTTTTAATCAACTTCCTTTAGTTTAGAATTTTATGACATTTTAAGAAAGGAAAAGTGTTTTTGATGTAGAAAGGATATTTTCCTCAAGAATGGAGTTCAAGTATTTTATCAAAATTATTTTCCATCTAAGATAATAAAAGGGTTCTGTTTTTATCCCTATTATTACATGGATTTGATTATATTGTGATGGAAATATTTTTATGAATTCTTTTATCTTATATGAATTTTTTTATGATGTCATGTTGTTTAAGAATCCCATTTTTATTACATGGGTTATGCAATGATGTATGATTTAAGATTTTGTGGCACACATAATAATGGTTTCATTATGAGATGGGTGGGACCTATATCTCCCTCCAATGCATTGGGTAAAGATTTTATATCTCATGAGATAGACATGGCTGGAACGGTAGGTTATACCGGTTCAGTGAAACAGGACTGGAACAAGGGTGACTCGGTTCAGAAAGGGAATTTGTCCACTAAAATAGTCTTGGAAATGAGTCTTGACTAACAAGAAAAGATTCTCTATGATTATGTGTATATGCCACAAAGTTTCATGTTTTAGGTTATGATTATTGTGATTACATTTCACTGCCATGATTTATCCCATGTTGTGAAATTATGATCTCTTTTGCAGGTTAAGATTTCCAAAATGTTATGTTCTTATGAATATGATGTGATTGATATTTCTTTTGTTTACCCTTACTGAGCATTTGAGCTCACCCTTTTATGTTTTCCTTTCCCCAGGATAAAAAGAAAGGTTTTAGGTAAAAAAAAGGAAGATCTTTATGGGAGATGTTGAAGATCTTTCACCACGATTAGAAGATTATATTCCGAGTTTCCAAAGACACTAAACTATTACGATCCTTGTGTGTGTGTTTTGTTATGTACTAAGTATTCCACAAATGTAATGTAATGTCAATGTACGTCAGGATTCGGGTCTCTACAATCTAGGGCCATAACGAAATGATGACATCAAAATGGGCTCAATATTTTGTACGGGGGGACAAATAAAGGTATATGAGGTAGTAAAGGTGCCATAAAATCAAATAGTGTTATTCTTTGGCCAACATGACTAGGCAATGAAATCTATAATAATCAATAGGAGTATAGTAATCAAGGGATGTGGAGTTGTATAAGACCAACCCATCTTCAATTTATAGAAGATTGGGTTCTGTGATTGTTTATGAGAGTCATATTTAATGAATCCTCATTGAATTATGGTTATCTGTTAGAATATTTCCTTCCTTATAACAGAAACCATCTCGGATGACCCCTCATGGAGGAAGATATTATTTTTATACCTTCATCAATGATTACAGTATAATATTTTGAAATAATGTCTAAGAAAATACATCTTATATCATTAGAATAATTGAAACCATGATATCCATTATTGTTAACCAAAATCATATAAACATAATTCTTCAATAATATACAATGAGTTATAGTATATGACACATGAATTCATATAATTTTGTTAGTCAGAAGGTGTTTTAAAAAATCATACTATTTGGGATACACACAAAAAAATGGTTTTGTAGATCACATGAATAGAACTAAATTTGAAAGGATCTAAAATATTATTTAAAACAAAGGGATTCCATAATATATCTTGGTAAAATTGATATCTAGAAAATTGTATCTTATAAAAAATGTAATTTTTTGAAAATGGAATTAAATATCCTCAGGAGTTATTAGGTAACCGACTCTATCATGACCTAGCCCAATGGGGATAGATCTGTGACTCCCCAATCCTTCCACTAATAGGATAGGGCCTGAAGACTTGCACTGAGTAGGATATCGTAGACAAGATAGGCATTATCCTAAGGTACTAGTACATGTTCACCCACAAACACCACCACACAGCAGTGAAGATATATATATAAATACTGAAATAAAATTAATGCAAATATCAAACCCACAACAAGATTACAGAAAAAGTAAAAAATAAAAGATATAAGGCCCATATAAATAAAACTCCAATAGAATCATACCATCTTAGAAGTTGGGGATCGCTTTTAATTGAACCTACAAGAATGTTCAAATCTTCATTAAACACCACGGTCAGTCATTCCCACTAAGCTCTGCCTACCCCGGGTCCTATTGGGACTCCATCTAAAATACTATTGAATATAAAATACACAAATCATGTGTAGGAATATCCCTTGTAGTGGTGAGTATAAAGATACTCATTAATCTCCCAAATAAACCCCACAAAAAATAGAGAAACAAAAAGGAAACAATCATCTCATCCCAGCTAGATTAAAACCAAACAAGAGAGAAACAATATCTCGAGACCATCCTCATCTAAAAACTACTAGTCAATATAGCTCATGTATATGACCGTACATATACCATGATCATCGAGATATACATGTTTCATGGACCAAGCCTCCTGAGGTTCTGACCCATCACTAGCGACAGGTTCTTCACAAAAACAAGAAAACATACTTTATGAGCTTTGTCATCCCAGATGACACTCTTCTAAGAGATATACTCAATCGGGTCTCACACCAACATCACAAACGTCAATATGAGAGATTACACTCATTATATATCATAACTGAGAACATCATGATGAATCATCAGAAGCACCAAACTCCTCGGATATTGGATCACTCATAGGGTCTATTATGGGATACATGAACACACTATGTTATCTCAAGAGTCTCACAGATAGGTGATCACTCCCTGGATCTGATGGGGGTATACAAAAACCTAATCCTACATTCCGTAGATCACATCACATTTATAGAGGATCTTCAGCCAAGTGAGATGGTGAAGACGATGCTGGATACCCCATATGATATGACACACGATGTAGGGGATCAAACCAATGATGCACTAACCCTTCTGAAAACATGCGTTGAGTAGGTGTCATCTATCCAACGATTATCAAACTATATAGAAACCACCCGCAAGGTAGGGGATCATATACCCGATGATAGCACAACCCTACTAAATAGATCAATACATAGGTGATCATATTCCAATTGATTCCTCAAACCCTACAGATTTGACCTACTAGATAGGGGATCATTGCCAATGGATAAGCACTCACAGCGATGCCAAGTACATGATCTAGGTAAGGGATACTAGAGGATCCCACTCTGGACCCACCAAAGGTATTCCACAACTCTCCAATGAAAACAAAATATCGGAAGGATCTGAAACCTATAATAGGATTTTAATTCCACACATACCATCATTGGAATGGAGTATTGGATTAAATTCAACCACTATTGTTTCAAACTTCAATAACTTGATCAAACAACAACATCACGACACTGACCACATCCTTTGCCCGAAACAAGGCCACCTCCGCGTTCTATGTAGAAAAAACCACATGACAGTATATTTACACTATTGAAACAGACAACCAGTGTAATAGGTACTATTCACCGTAGCAAGATCAGCTGGGGCCCGCACCTCAATCCTGAAACACATCATGCAGATGACACCAATAAGTCTTCTTGGAGATACACACAAGATAGAGTACTCGATTGTCCAAAACAGACACCAGACGAAAAAGGCATGTTTCTACGTAAACACCCAAAACCATCATGTAGGGGCTCAAACTCAGATCTCTGTCCCAGTACCTAGAAACTGTCATGATAAGTACGCCTTACAATCAGTATCACAACACCACTAAAGGCCCATCAATCATACACTTTGGGCTGACGTTGCGGCTGGTTGAAGATGAATAATAATAAAATATTATTATTATTTAATCATTTTGTGGCCAAATGCGATGAAATATACTCATAAAATCTAAAAATATATCTCAAAATGTCATCCTCAATGCAAGGAACATGTCTCCAATAATCACTCACGAATCAGAATTCCGGTTTGCGAGTTACGGAGGATTAATGAATCGCTAGAAATATATGGTAGCACGACCTCTTGTCTTACTAGAAACCACCAGGACGAATCTGAAATCCCCTACACCACCACCCACACCAGATTCCATTGTGGCCTCATTTAAAATATTGGATTTCTACTTAAAAACATTGTGAAACCACCGACAAAACCCCAATGCAAGAAAAACTAATCTGAAACATGTTTCAGAAAGCTCAGGACCCGAAATAAACAAACCTTATGATGATTTGATGAAAACAGCTATAAACATGAACCCTTATATTAAAACTCAATCTTCCAACATTTTCGTAGAACAAAGATGCTTTTCATGTTCCGCTGCAACTATTGAACTATCTAAGATCATTTTTCATCAAGATCCAAGACATGTAATGCTTCAGTTACTCGAGTTAGTGAATCAAACGTAATGAAAGAAGGACGAGAGGAGGGGGCTCCCCAATACACACTGTAAGAAACTAAATCTTTGTTTCAGGTATGTCATTCCATTTTTAATGTTTTTGAAAAAAATAAAGTATCTAGAAATTTTTGAAGTACATTTTGTTTACTTTTTGAGTACACATCGTGTACTCTTTTCCTACTCGAAGCCATGTACTGGCCATTTCTAGGCCACACACATGGTGTGTAGAGGTGATGTGGAGGCCTATTTTGGAGGATTACAGAAAAACCTAGTACACTCCGTGTAGTTTTCATTTTTTTTATCTAAACGGACAGGGGTCACGACTGATTTCCAAAAACGTCTTCTTCAAGGCCTGGTTCGACCGAGAGATGTCGTACGGCCGCGAAACATCTTTGTTTTCCCAAGCCTCTATCTGTTTCTCGATTTGACCTCCGTCGATTACATTGGAACCGAAGTGGTGATTTCTTCCATATTTTTATGTTTCATTCCTTAATTCTTCCTCATTCTCATGTTATCGTGGGTTGTGTGTTTTGGATGTTTTCTCAGATCAACAACATTCGGTGGAGAATCAATCGTCGTGGTTCATGTATATTGATCTCCTAGGATCGAGGTAGGTGTTTTGTGCCTTAACATTCAATGTCCTTGTGTTTTATGTGCAACTTCTTGCAATAACCTCGAACGGGGTATTACGTGTTTACCTTTTTCCCTAATTGTATTCCTGCCTTCATTATATGATTGTGTAGTTTTAAATTAATCATGTTGGAGGATAATTTGATGTTCTTGGATGTTTTTCCCATACTTCTCTTTTTTTATGACCTTTCGGTCTTTTTAGCCTTTGGCCATTATGAATGTTTACATGCCTTCTGTCTATAGGATGGAGTGTTTTTCATTACTTGATTGTTGCCCTGTAGACTGTTATCCATGTAGCTCTATAGGTATACATTGGTTATCCAAGTATCTTTGTAGGTGTACTTTGGCCTTATAGAATTAATATGCACTGACTAGCACGTGGATGAGGGAACCTGGTTCTATAGACTATAAGGGACAGGCCGAGTGTAATTCCCAGAGAGTCTTTGACATTATAGACTATAGGAGGGTAGACCAATTTAGCTTCCTCAATGAGTCATTGATATTTTAGGCCAAGGGGGATAGACCGAGTGAGATTCCTAGAGTGGATTTAGATATTATAAACTACAGGGGGGTAGACCGAGTGAGCTTCCTCAGAGAGTCTTACCTTGTTTGATTTTTTAATGAACCTTCCCAGGCTAGAAGAGGAATTGACCATGTGAGATTCCTCCGAGAGTTTGTGGTATAACTAAGGCTATAATAGGTATTGACATAGATATCTTCCTCATACAGTCTGTATACCTTGGGGCTAAGAGGGTTAGACCGCGTGATCTTCCTTATAGAGTATTTGACTACCCTGGCCTATAAGGGTAATTGACCGAGTGAGCTTCCCGAGAGAGTCTCAAAATTCGTATGAGAAAACCAGAGGGGTTAGGCTTACTGCACATCCCAGAGGGTTGTGGTACTTCTTGGATAAGACCATAGGGGATGAATGTGAGTATATCCCAGAGGGTTTTCTTCTAGTAAGATGTTTGTTTCATTGCTTTTTTTGGTTGTGGTTTGATTACTGTTTTCTATCATCCATCTTTGCTTCTTACTATTTTCTACCTACTTCATGGTTTTTGCAGTTTACTACTTATTAAACTTTTACCTGCCCTATACTCACTGGCTATTAGGCACAGATCTTTGGGTGGCTTCTTACTGGTATTTTATCACACACCCTATTAGGGACATGCTTTTAGGCCCAAGAAGACAATGGTGTTGCAGGAATATAAAAGGGAAAGCATCCTTTGACTTCCAGTACTTGATATCATGGATCAGGAGAGCATGGGACCATGATTTGGCTTGCGATGCTAAGGAACTATTTTACATTGTTTTGTACTTTTTTTGGTACTGTGGTCTTTCATCATTGTGAATAGTTAGGATGCTTTCTATAGTTTTATCTTGCATCATTCCATATAAATATATGTGCTTGACTTTGTTGATTTAGTTTTCTGTTGTTTATTATCATTGGATATTTACAGCTTCTGATATTGCATGTTTATCTATTTCTGTTGTGTACTCTTCCATTGAGGGCATAGTTTCCCCACTAGAAAACCCAAGGCCCTCGCTGGTAGTCGGCAGCCTCTGGCATTTTGGGAAATGCACTTGAGGCCTTGTGACCAACCGGGTATGGGGCTCCTCTGGGTGGCTTTCAGAACTGGGACATTACAATGTTGTATCATAGGAAATTATTTTCCCTTGCTTTACTGTTTGCAGACTTTATCCAGGGATAGGATGGATTCGGTACATTGTAATGAGCTGTGCCCGGTAGTAGCTAACTCGTGTACAGGGAAAAGTCATACTACCTTATTACAACAAGTTTTTGGTTTTGAGATTTTACGGTTGATATGAATTCACATAAAGAGAATTTACGGTTCATTATGAATTCACATAATGAGCTGTGCCCGGTAGGCACTTGTTACAAATCACATGCCATGCATTCTTGTGATGCCATCTAGAGTGAATTAGCGACTGCATGTTGTTGTGATATAATTGGTGTAGATTATGTATGCAGTTGTGATAGATTCTTGATAGAATCCATACTGTTGTGATAGAGAAATTTATTGTGTTGTACATTCCATAAATGAACTCCAAATATTGATTCTTGAGGTGTTATGGGCCCTCTTGAATAATAAATTGGTGGATCATGATCTTTTTTTTCTCTTGTCTATGACTGTAGGAGATTACAAGCATTGATTTGTGGGGAGTATGGTCCCTTGCAGGTCAGAATTTGGCACCCCCTTGCCTTGTTTCCTGTGTTTTCTAGGCTTCTATGCAGTTTCTGAGCTACTGCCCAGAAAAACCAAGAATACTAGGAGTGTACATTCTAGATACAAGCCATTTAGATTTTAGGCTGTGTCACTGACCGTGTGAGTAGAAACACAGTGTCTTGAAAATACCACCCGGAACACGTTGTGTACCGTAGGTGCATGTCATGTTGTTTAGAGCAATGTACCCGACCATGTCACTAACAACATGGGCCAGGGAAGCTAGAGTAGAACACACTATGTGGGTAAAGAACATGCCATGTAGTTTAGTCCCAGGTTCCCGGTCATGTAACGAACAACATGGGTCAGTGTTATCTTCTCCTATATGCACCGTGTTTGTTTAGAAACACACCATGTAATGGCAGCTGTGTAGACGGTTGTGTAACTAAAAACACGGGCCGCTGAGACCATATCTAGTACACGCCATGGCCCAAGGGAACACATCGTGTAGTCTGGGGATAGATGGATTGTGTGTGTTTTCCGTTGAAGGAGACTTGGGCAGGGGTTTATAGTTCAAGTACATGCCATGTGTGGGAAGAACACGTCATGTAGTTTGGGGTGTTACATGACCAGTAGTGGAAAGAGTACATGCCAATGTTAATGGACAAAGAAGACATGCAGTGTAGTTTTTATAAACTCCGTGTAATATTTTTTTGTAAAACCTGATAGTTCTTTTCATTGATACCATTTTTTATGCCTCTGTTTTCAATCGTGGTTAATCCTGATCTAAGGTGTGCTTTTGATCTTTCAGAGTTATGCCTCCGAGATTTCCTCCGGTCGTGCGTTAGTTACTGCAGGGAGATCAGACACTGGATATGGACGATCAGAGACCACTTGTTGATCCTCATTCTATTACAGAATTTGAAAAAGATGTTATACCCATCGTAGGCACCGATGCGCAGTTCAGGGAGGATTTCCTGAGGATGATACAGACAATTTAGGGAGGGTCGACTCCTGACTCGTCGATGGCTGAGTTGATGAGGTTTTTTCAGCAGCAACATCCTCCTACTTTCTTAGGGGATGGAGGACCCCAGGATGAAGAGTCATGGATCGAGGCCTCCCTGAATGTCTACAACCACCTAGAGATACCTCCAGAAAAAAGGGTAAAGATGGCTACTTATATGCATCGGGACACCGCCAAGAGGTGGTGGGAGGTGATCTCACAGTCAGGGAACCAATAGGGTATTCCATGGGATGAGTTTCAGCGCACCTTCTATGAATACATTTATCTAGATACACTGATGGCCATTCAAGCCTTGGAGTTTATGAGTCTGCAGCAGGGTACTCTTTCTATTATGGAGTACTCGTCTCGCTTTACTAAGTTGCAGTGATTCACACCGATCCTAGCAGGTGATGAGTTTTTTCTTTCTAGGATGTTCGTGGGCGGTCAGAGGAAGGAGATTCATACCCAGGTGAATATCTTCTAGTTGAATTCTATATCCTCCATCGCTAAGAAGGTACTGATTACTGTGTGCAACATGAGGGATTCTGGAATAGTGAGCCAGGGCGGTTCGACATACAGAGCTAGTCTTCTTCCTAAGACCAGTAGGAAGCATCACAGAGAGTCTTCTCGAGGAGATCAAAGATTGTGGGGGTGCATCTTTTGGATGCCAAGTTGTATGTTACTAGTGAGGTAGGAGTGGGCATACTAGGCCTCAGTGCCCGAGGGATCAGGTGGAGTGCTGATCCTGTAACAAGATGGTCCATCATAAGTGCTTTTGTCAGATCATATTACCTTTAGCTAGTTGCAGGGGTTCTTCTATGACCCTGTGTTCTGGAGAGGTTTCACCAGTTTCCCACCAGTCTGGGAACTGGAGTTCTTCTGGTCATTTGGGCCGAGGTGGAGGTCGCAACCGTGGTGGTCAGTTACTAGGTCATCAGCTACAGAAGAGTGTATCAACTCAGAGTGGTATTCTAGGGGTTCATGGCTGTAGTGCAGGCCAGTCATTCACTGTCGAGCAGACCAATCAGGATCAGGATCCCAGGCCTTCTACAGTTTGAGGTAAGATCATAGTAGCCTCAGTTTTATCATCAGCTCTTTTCGATACTGGTGCTTCCCATAGCTTTATGTATGTTGCATTTGAGGAGATCCATTTTCTCTGTATCATTTTGTCTACCGACTTATTGAATCTTGACACACCGTTGGGAATGAGTACATCTATCATAGGTCAGTGCAGATAGATTTCTCTAGAGGTTGTGGGGTGTCACTTATTATGGTACATCTATGTTCTAGAGATGTCGGGCTATGACGTCATTCTTGGGATGGACTGGTTGGTTCCATTCTAGGAAATTGTAGATTTCTATCGCCGCATGGTGAGTTTCATATCACCAGATGGAAGATCATTTCTTCATAGAGGTGAGTGGGATGTCCAGGCAGGAAGTGCTAGACCAGAGAATCATGGGATAGGGGAAGTTACAGCCCAGATTTCTAGTCATTATTTGGATGACCAGGGGACTTCAAAATTAGACATTCCCCCAGTTGTGGATCGTTTTCGGGATTTATTTCCGGAGGAATTTTTATATTTGCCTCCAGAGAGTGAGGGAGACTTCTCGATTGAAATCGTGCAAGGTATGGCACCAGGGTCCATTACTCCTTATAGGATGGATACACCTAATTTGTAGGAGCTCAAAAAGTAGTTGGAGGAGATTCAGTCAAATGGTTTCATTTGACCCAGTACTTATCATTGGGGTTCATTTGTCCTGTTTGCGAAAAAAGGTAGAAGACACCCTTCACCATTGTGTGTATTTTCAGAAGCTAAACCATTTGATAGTCAAGAATCGATATCCCTTGCCGAGGATTGATGACCTCTTTAATCAGCTTCAATGAGATCAGGGGTTCTCGAAGATCGACTTGAGGTTCGGTTATCATCAGTTGCACATTAGACCATCAGACATACCTCTGACAGCCTTCAAGAGTAGGTATGGTCTATACGAGTATACCGTCATGTCGTTCGGTCTCACGAACGCGCCTGCTGTTTTCATGGAACTGATGAACTGAGTGTTCCATCTGTATTTAGACTCCTTCATCGTGGTCTTTGTGGACGATATCTTGGTGTAATCTCACACTCGACACGACCATGCCACACATCTTGAGATAGTTCTGAGTACACTTAGAGAGCATCGACTATATGATAAACTCTAAATGTTCCACTTTTGGTTGGATCAGATTAACTTCATGGGTTACATCATCTTAGAGACATGAGTTTTTGTGGACCCAGAGAAGGTGAGAGATGTAGTTTCTTGGGAGCAGCCGAAGAACCTCTTTGAGGTGCAGAGTTTTAATGGGCTGGCTTGATACTACTAGCATCTCATACAGTACATCTCATGTCTAGAAGCACTGTTGACAGGTCTGACAAAGAAAGGAGCATTTTTTTTTATGGTTAGATCCTTGTGAGTCAGCCTTTCATGAGCTAAAGGGGAGGTTGACGTTAGCACTGATACTAGTCTTTCCAGAGCCGGGAAAGGGCTACACAGTTTACTGTGATGCTTTAGGTATCGGGCTGGGAGATGTGCTTATGCAGGGAGATGGGGTCATTGTTTACGGGTCTCGGTAGTAGATGTCACATGAGAGGAACTACCTGACACACGATCTGAAGTTGGTAGCAGTAGTTCATACCTTATGCTATTGAAGATACTACCTTATGGGAGAGAAAATTGTGGTTTTCACCGACCACAAGAGTCTCATGTATATCTTCACTCAGCATTTTCTGAATCTGAGACAACGTAGGTGGGTCGAGTATCTTTAGTCCTTCGACTTTGAGCTCACTTATACGTCTGGAAAGGGAAATGCAGTGGCTGATGCTTTGAGCAGGAGAACTTAGATTCAGGCAGTTCATGAGGCTAGATGTGAATGGAAGCTTATGTCTCTGTTCACTGAGATTCATCTGGAGGTGTGAGACATGTAGGGACAAACATTCCTTTCATCTGTGTTTTTTACCACTACACATCTTGATTTGGTGTTGATGAGGCATCTATTAAATTCAGAGGCCTTAGTCCTACAGGAGAGTGTGTCAATAGGGGACCCTATTCCAGGATAGACAGTGAGAGAGGAGAGATCTTGTGTTTCCAGGGTTGTGTATGGGTGCCAACAGACATATGCAAGGAGCTGATGTGGTATTTTCATTCCTCGGTTTGGGAAGTTTATCTTGGCATCACCAAGATGTATCATGTCCTAAACGGCCAGTATTGGTGGCCATGTATGATGAATGATGTTGCTGGTTTTTTCATGATATGTTCTACTTGTCAGTAGGTGAAAGCAGAGAATCATCAACCAGCAGTGCTTTTGCAAAAGTTATCCATTCCCGAGTGGAAGTGGAATGATGTCTCAATGGACTTCATGAACGGGTTGCCGAGGTCACCTTGGGGGAGTGATAATGTTTGGGTTGTCGTCGACAGGCTTACGAAGGTTTCACACATCTTTTAGATCAAGGAGACCATCAGTGATGATGATCTAGGACAACTATACATCCGTGAGATTGTAGGTCTACATGGAGATCCACACTCAATAGTTTTAGACAGGGATTCTCATTTTACCTCTTGGTTCTGGTAGGGACTTCAGAAGGCTTTGGGTACACATGTACTATTGAGTATAACATACCATCCCCAGACTAATGGCTAGTCCAAGCGCACGATCTAGGTGCTTGAGGATATTCTCTGAGCATGCATTCTAGACATTAGAGGTTCTTTGGAGGAGAATATTCCTCTTGTGGAGTTCACCTACCACTACAGATTTCCAGCGACCATTCAAATGGAACCATTCGAGGCACTGTACAGTATGAAATGCCGGTCACCCTTATGCTATTTGGCAGTAGTAGAGGCAAATTTGTTGGGACATTGTCTTGTTTAGGAGACCTCTGAGCAGATATAGTTTATTCAGAAGAGGATAGATACAATAAAGTGTCAACAGAAGTCTTATACTGATCAGTAGAGATAACCTTTGGAGTTCGAGGTCGGGGTTCAGGTTTTCCTACGTGTCACACCGAGGTTGGGACACAAGATGATTCGGAGATAGGGTAAGCTCTCACCATGGTATGTCGGGCTGTTTGAGGTGTTGGAGAGAGTTGTGTTGGTTGCCTATTGGTTGGAGCTACCTTAGAGGTATTGGGCTATGAACGACGTCTTCCACGTCTCTCAGCTCCGACGTTACTTTTCAAACCCATCACATGTCTTTCAACCCAAGGAGGATAAGCTCTAGGTGGATGCATCGTTTGAGGAGCATCCCATCTATATTGTCCATCAAATTAAGAAGGTTCTCCGTGGGTGGTTTATTCCTCTAGTATGTGTGCTTTGGCAGCATGGTCGAGTACAGGATGAGAATTGGGAGAGAGAGGCTGATGTATAATTGTAGTGTCTAGATCTATTCGGGGTTTTTTCTTCTATGCCTTTCTTGGATAATTTGAGGACCGATTTCTTAAAGGGGGGAGGTTTGTAAGAACCCGGATCATTGTTTCAGTTATGTGTTTCCATTTTCTAGACTTTTTTAGAAATATAATGTTTCTGGATATTTTTATGTACACACTATGAACATTCTGAACACACATTGTGTACTCTTTTCCAGCTAAAGCCTTGTATTGGCCGTGTCCGGTCCATACACACGGTGTGTTGGGGTGAAGTGGAGGTAGATTTTGGAAGTTTACGGAATTACCTAGTACACACCGTGTACTCTAAAAGTACAAGCCATGTACTTTTATTTTTTTCACTAAATGGACTGGGGTCGGGCCTGATTTCCAAAAACGTCTTCTTCTAGGCCTGGTTTGACCGAGAGACGCCATACAACCACTAAACTTCTCCAGTTTCTTGAGCCTCCATCAATTGTCTGATTCAACTGTCGTCGATTGCATTGCAACCACAACGGTATGTTCTTACTTCTTCTTGAGTTTCATTCCTTGATTCTTCTTCTTTCTAATGTTATCGTGGGATGAGAGTTTTGGACGTTTTCTTAGATCTACGACATTTGGGGGAGAATAAATCATCATGGCTCAATTATATCGATCTCCGAGGATCGAGGTAGGTGGATTGTGCCTTAACATTAAATGTCCTTGAGTTTTATGTTCAAATTACACCAATACCCATGAACTGGGTATTGTGTGTTTACCTTTTTTCCTATTTGTTTTCCTACCTTTCGTGTATGCTTTTTTAGAGGTAAATTAATCATGTTGGATGATAATTTGTTTTGTTTGGATGTTTTTCCCATGCATTGATATGTTTACGACCATTGGGTCTTGTTAACCTTTGGCTATTATGAATGGTGTCATGCCTTGTGCCTATAGAATGGAGTGTTTTTAATTACATACTAGTTGCCTTGTAAAATGTTATCCAAGTAGCTCTATAGGTATAATTTGGTTATCCAAGTAGCTATGTAGGTGTACATTGGCCTTATAGGATTATTATTCACTGACTAGCACATGGGTAAGGGAAAATGGTGCAATAGACAATACGCGATAGACCCAGTGTACTTCCTAGAGAGTCTTTGATATTATAGACTACAGGAGGGTTGACTGAGTGAGCTTCCTTATTGATTCAAAGCCATTATAGGCCATGGGGGATAGACCGAGCGAGCATCCCAGAGTGCCTTCAGATATTATAGACCACATGAGGGTAGACCATGTTAGTCTTCTCAGAGAGTCTTACCTTGTTTGATTTTTTTAAGAACCTTCCCAGACTAGAGGAGTAATTGACCGAGTGAGCTTCCTTAGAGAGTCAGCGGTATATCTCGGGGTATAAGAGTAATTGACTGAGATAGCTTCCTCAGAGAGTCTCTAGTCCTTTGGGATTAGAGGGTTAGACCGCATGATCTTCCTCAGAGAGTCCCTGACTACCAGAGACTATAAAATGAAATGACCGAGTGAGATTCACCAGAGAGTCTGAAAATTCATATGACCATAACAGAGTTGTTAGGCTAAGTGCACTTCTAATAGGGTTGTGGTAATTCTTAGATAGGACCATAGGGGATGGATGTGAGTACTTCCTAGAGGGTTTCCTATCAGTTAGGTGTTTGGTTCAATGTTTTTGTTGGTTGTGGATTGGTTACTATTGTGTATCATCCTTCTTCACTGATTACTATTGTGTATCATCCATCTTTACTGCTTAATGTTTACTGCCTACTACTTGGTTGTTGCTGTTTACTGCTTTTTGAACTTTTACCACCCACATACTCACTGATTGTTAGGCACAGATATTTGGGTGGTTTCCTACTGGTAATTTATCTCACACCCTGTTTGGGCCATGCTTTTGGGACCAAGAAGACTATTTTGATGCAGGTATAGACAAGGGCAAGCACCCTTCGACTTCCGGTACATGATTTCTTGGAGCAGGAGAGCATGGAACCAAGCATTGGCGTGCGATGTGGAGGAGCTGTTTTACATTCACTTTTACTTGTTTGGTACCATGGTGTTTCAGAATTGTGACTTATTTGGCTACATTCTGATAGTTGTATATTGAATCATTCCATATATACATTTCTGCTCCAGTTTGTTGATTTACTTTTCCGCTATTTATTATCATTGGTTATTTACAGCTTCCGCTATTGCATGTTTATCTATTTCCAATGTGTACTCTGCCAATGATGGCATATTTTCCCCACAATCACACCCAAGGCCCTCGCTGCTAGCTGGCAGCCACTGGCGTTTGGGGAAATGTGCTTGCGGCCTTCTGACCAACCGGGTACGGGGCACCTCTAGGTGGCTTTCGAAAACAAGACGTTACGCACACCGAGATGGGGAATACGTTGGATTGATTTCTTTTCACTATTTTATTAATTAATTAAATTGACACCCCAACTATCTATATCGGTGCGGAGGGGATTGGTTCTCCCCTATGGTAAAGGAGATATTCAAAACGCAACGATGAGCCCAGAAAAGTGATCCGATACTCTTTCAAGAGTTATTCGAGCTGAAACCCATAAATAATCATGTTCAATAAATTACAAAAACAACATTGATCACATTTTTCTAATGCAGGCCAGTGCCCGCAAAGGTTACACCATATTTAGGGAAAAAGGAACTCTCAGAATGCAACAGTGCTATCTGATTTCTGATCTAAGATAACCTTTAATAGATATTTTATTATCACTTCGTGAAAAGTATAATAACATGGTAGTTTTAAAAAATTAATTCTATGAATATTAGGACTCAGAATCACACATTGTCTTCATGTCTAGCTCTTGACATATTCGTAGGAATATTCTGAGGTCTGACTGGGAAAAAACCGAGTCGCTATAGACTCCAATCTTATTTACATTTATGAGTTTCTAGATTCACGTACTATATTATTATTAATTGTAATATACTCAAATAGGGATAAAAAAAAATTATGATCATAGGATTTTAAAAAGGGGTTATTTAGCACAAAACATTTATTGAAAATATCTGTTACTAAATATTTATTATTTTCAAGGATGTAGTTTTTGATGAGAATGTTGTTTCTAGATCTAAAACTAGAAATAATTAATGATATTACATGCCTCAATAAGAGGCTATCCAAACATAATATCAAAAAAACTATGTGGTTCTTAATAAGCCTGATCATCTACAACCTCACCCTAAGTACCATAACCAACATGATTCACTTATTGAATCAAATTTTGAGATAATAGTGTCTCATGATGATTACCAGTTTATAATATATATATATATATATAAGAGTGTCATTAAGTCACTATATCAGTTTAACCTATATGAAATGTCATCCATTTATTTCATTATTTCCATGTTTCTTGAATTTTATGTCCCTTCAATGTATATGAATGCTATAAATGGAAGTGACTCAATACATTTTCCCACTACCATGTATGTTGAAATAAAATAATAAAATCAAAAAAACACATATTCTATTGTAAATAAACATCATAATGCCCATGTAATTGGATACAATATTTTATTTAAATAGATATAGAAATGAACCAAGGAGAATAAAATCCAGTTTAAGGATTTGATGGTAGATAAGGGATTCTTATAAAGAGCTAAAAATGACAACATAAATATTTTATACATTTGGATAAAAATTCAAGAATAAATTTTTTAAATGATATTAATATTTATAATCATTAACATATTTATCTTAATGATGATAAAAACCTTATTTAATGGTGATATAAATGATAACATTTAATTGAACCCACATGAGGATTATTCAAAAAAATTCAAAATCCAGTTAGGTATGCCTTGTAAATAATTCATCGTACAGTTTGAATCACATATACATGTAGTGGTATTTTATGATTGATTCGTTGAGTCTTAATAATTTTTTTATTTTAATTATAATTGATTCATATTTATATCCCTAAAATAAAAATATATATTATGCACTATTTTTTATGTTGATTAAATGATTATTAATTGAACGAATATGAAAATTGTAATTTATTTTAAATCGTAAAAGAATAAAATTTATAAAATAAAAATCCTTGGTAGTGGTAGGAAATTTTCTTAGATGGGTAAAATGATGAATATATATAGTAATTTTCAATACCACTCTCATTCATTTTATATTTTTTTTAAAAAAATATGTGATATATAATTTAAAGCCAGAAATATGTTAGTGTCCCAATGTACCAAAAATTTAATCATTCAGTATCTCAATCACATAGAACATAATATATTACTGAATTTATGTCTGGGTAACTATATGCTAGTATAATAGGAATCATCACATATTACATGATTTGAAAAAGACACGACGTTTCAATTGTTTTTCATTCTTTTATGATGTTGATGAGTAATCCAAAAAACCCAATAGAAGATTATATTAAATATTTAATTATATATACCGTTGAATATCCAACAATATCATTATGTTATTTAAAAAATTATGACATTATTGACCATTTTATTCATTATGTTGATTAATATTATGTGTGGAATATAGGTATTTATTAGTACATTATTGGGTATGTGTTTATTACATCTTCAAAAGAATTGTCTTGGAAATGTAATATGTAATCCATGGTGGACCTGTCAAGCAGTTGAGATTTATATTTATTTCATACGGATATTTCCTAATTATTCATTTTGATCAACAGTTTTCTTTTTGAAGTATGACTTATGAATTCTATAATTTGTTTATATTCGGAATTTTAATATAAATTACACCTATCCCATAATATACAATTCAATAGTATGTCTAATCATATTGATGTTATATTTCATTTTATTAGAGACATCATTGAATTATGAACCATGGGTGTCAATTAGATATATACTAATGAAAATTAACCTTATAGTATGATTAAGTCATCAATGTTATCAATGTTAATGATTTTTTAGGATTAGTGATGTTGCTCAAGTTCAATGAAAAGAGTTTCATGAGAATCTTAATTCTCATATGAAATGGTGTAGATAAAAATTCTTGACACAACATGATCTATCTTAACTTTAATAAAATTGACGTTAATGTACATTTCCAAAACCACCATTAATTTTTTATAGAAGAATGAAACTAATGTTTAATGAACTTGATTTATATGAATTTTTTTTGTAGAACTAAACAAATCCAATCCAAAACAAACCCATATTTTTAAACATAAAATTAATAAAAAAAATACCTTTGAAAAAGTGATGGTGTATAAAATGAAATTAAAGGTGAAAATCATATAAATTCATAAATAATGTCATCAAATAAAATAAATTCATCATTTTATTTGTATATATAAAGTGAAAAAAATTCCATCAAAATAATAATCTCTAGAATCAGGTGGAATTTCCATCCATGGTTGATGATCATTAATTTTAGTAAAAATACAGTATTCATTAAACCAGATGAAATTGGAAACCAACTTCTTTTTGGATCAAAATATAATTTTCCATTAGATCTTTTACAAGTATAATAAAATAAGAAACCAAAAACATTTTAGCATAAATATTAATCCTGAAACGTATTTACTTATTATCCATATTAAGATAACCCACTATTCAATGAGTCATAATATATTTTCAAATATACCAAAATTGATATAATGGGTTTTCGAAGTCTTAGAACAAGCATCCAATAGAGATTCATGAATCATGATTTTTTTAAATTTTATATAACTTCGAAAATAAGACAAAAATTATATATTGTATATTTAAAAATCATTACAAGATATAATGTCCTATTCATACAACTAATATGTATGACTATGGTAATAATACATATATATAAACATATAAATTATTTTTCAAAATATTTCCCACAATATAATATACCATTAACCATGAAAAATAGGTTATTAATGGTCCCCACCAATAGTTATGAATCACTATGATATATTAAAATCATATAAATTCCTCTCCTTTTTACTTAAACATCCACTGGGATATAACCATTAATAATATACATGAAAAAGATCAGTATTTTCATAGATAAATACCCGGAAAAAATGATATCCATACTGATTCCTATTCTTCAATATATGATTATGTTGATTATAGTTCTGTATAATTAAGTTCTTTGTGTAATATGGTTTAATTTTTTTTAGAAATAATCTTTGAAATACCAATAAATTTTTTTAGTTCATATTTAGATGTCGGTATCACAAAAACAATTGATATTAAATATATATGGACATTTAAAAAACAAATATTTGGAATTTGGAAAATACAAATGTAAATAGTTCTTCCTGATTATATATATTTATAGAAATGAAAAATAAGAATTTCTATATTTTATATAATGTTTCTATATATATAAATTATTTTTAAAAATAAATACCACAACCCAATGTACCATTAACCATGATAAATAGGTTGTTTATGGTCCCCACAATAGTTATAAATCACTATGATATATTAAAATCATATTAATTCCTCACATATTTTCTTAAAAATCCATTGGGATAGAATCATTAATTATTGTATACACTAGAAACTCATATTTTCTCCCTCAACAAATAAATATATATATAATGTCTTCTAAAATTACTCTATATGAGTTTATCATGAAAATAACATATTGATTTTGTATTAATTTTAATCGTTAGAACACCCACAATAGGATTTTGGATTGAATTTCCTCAGTTAAAAATGTATAAATATTATCCAATTTATAGTCATATATAAAATTAGGGAAAATTTTTTATTGATCCACAAAATAGACTTATGGACCATCATAATAGATAAAATGACGATATAGGTGGATCTATTGAAACTATTTAGGTGAATGATATTTTTACAAAATAAATGAAATTTATTATTCCTGTTTTAAATGAGAGTAGGAATATTTTAAATTATGTTTTTGAAATTTTGGATTAATACATGACCGATTATTAAAAAAAAATTAGTCCTTAAAAACTCACCCATAATAAGAATTTTCCACAATTCTATAATACCTATCATGCTAGTTTACATTATCTGAGATAAAATGAGACAACTTTTACATTATATAACCTTATATCCACTCTTTATTTCATTATAATTTATTAGGTATTTTTGGTATTTTACTTAATTTTATTTACTATTGAGGAAAATCCACCCATCATATAAAATTAAGATATCATAAATACTTTTAGAATCATTATTTAATTAAAAAATCACACACTTCCATCATGTATTATATGCTTAATTTTACATTAAAATACTTTTTCAGTGATAAATAAAAGTGGTGGGGAATGGGGGTCTTTATTTTTTATGCCTATAATATATTTATAGAAACTAAAATATCTTCCTATCCTAGATATTAAAAAAATAGAGATATAATTTAGTGAAATTGAATGTCACAACACCACTTCAAGAGGATTAAAATTCTCAAAATTGACATGATGATTCACCATTCCATTTTATCATATGATTTTTCGATATTATTATATATCTACATATTCTCTAATAAAATATATCTATTTAGATCATCCATAATTAAAATATTAAGATAAATATACTCATGAATGATATTACCTATAATAAATCAATTTTCTCTATAGAAATGAGTTTCATAAAAAATCAAGACAAGTAATCATAGTAGTTATTAGTAATAATTATATAAATGATGTTTTTCATACAAATTGCTATAAAAAATATAAAATAATGGAATTATTAACTTCAAATATTGGAACCATAATTTTATTGAACAATATAATTGGATGATCCCATATCATAAAATTATCATTAATTGATTCCAAAACATCTTAATTGGTATCATCTCCTTATTTGAAACAAAACTACCGATAAATCCATTTATACATAATGTTCCCACCACACCTAAAATATTTTTATACTTTTAAATTTTTGACTTCACTAGGATAACACTCAATGTCTTTTCATTCTCAAATGATATAAATTAAGAAATTATATCAAGAAAAGAGTCACTATGTTCTACATATGTTTTTTAGTTGTGAGCCCCATTTCTTTATCCTCATCTCATAAGATTGAAAATAATATCACACTTTTTTAGACATAAAACATACCATATATAGAAACAAATCCAACCTCTAAATATATATTCTGATTTACCAACACGTGACATTATTTTATAGAATCTTATTTTAAAATGTACTCTCAGATACCTCCCTATCCCAATTAACCATGGAATTTACATTGGAATATAGTTTCTACCAATCAAAAAATTATATCTTTAAAAAAATATATGTTTTATTGGAGAACACTCAATTGTTTACATTCAAAAAGGTGTTTAAATTCAATAAAAAATTTATATTAGTCTAATATAATTAAAAACTGTTTTTAAAAATGAAATCCATTAATGATTACATATTATTACCATTCATTCAATAGAAATAGAGATAATTATGTTAGAAACTTAGATATATTAAACAACAATATATTTTTAAAATATTTATTATCATAAATATTATAGATAAATAAATTACATCTAACATAATTTCTCATAGATACATGTTTCCATTTATCCATGTATGTTTTCTATATATAAATATCAAATATAGAATTTTATTTGTCATATAAAAGTATATATGATTGTCTATATATTTAGTATAGAAAAATAAATCCTTGTTTATTTTCCAATTGATCATTGATCATTTTAAAATCATCATGTAAAAAAGAGATATTATTTCTAGGTTGATGGAAGATATTTCCATCCACAAATTATTATTTTATATACTATGTAATAGTTTTAATAGATGATATAATGATATAAAACATTATACATGGGTTTGATCTTTTTATTAATATATTCTGGAGATTTATTTTCAAGAACAGCTGTGTAAAATTCATTCTCAAATAAAAAAATGTTTTAAATATGGGGTTGAATAAGTGTAATTACATTAATTGGTTTTTGGAAAATATAAAATTATAAATTATTCCTTGAATTTTTTATTGATTATTTACTATATACTTTTTTTGAAAAAAATTCTAGTCTAGATGAAATGAATTTACATTGGGGAATTGAATCCTATAGGAATAGATATAATGAAAGATATATTGATGACTAGTTAACACCGTCAATAGTAGATAATATATCTCTTACATATAAGTAATAATACAAAATCAATTATTTTGGGTCACAACCATTATGTGTGGAAGATAGATTAGTAACACTCATTAATGTTTATTTACATGAATCTTTTGATAGAGTAAGAAATTAAACAACTTTTTTTTCAAGTAATTATTATGCGGGGGGGGGGGTATCATTATACCATTTTCCTGAACAATTATGTTTTTTAAATTCACAATAAATATTGTAGGGGGGAATCAACCCCTTTATTATTTCTCAATATCTCTCATACAACCTATGATGTTGTATAATCTATTTCATTGTCACTAACATTAATGAGAAATTCATCTTCAATGGGAATGTGAAAAGACTTCTTCAATGTCATTGGAAATTCAACTATATAAGATTTTGAAATAGGTGATGGTGATGGTGATATTCTAATTTTGTGTTAACTCTATGTATATCACTAATTCGTACTCCATACGTTTCAATTAATCTCCCTAATCTTTATAGGGTTATTTTCAAGAATGAAAAAAAATCTTTTAACAGTATCAAAACCTAGGGTGTAGTGAATTATGGTATCACATGGATCTATTTGTATGGTAAACCATTGAGGTAAAATTCCACTCTATATATTATATGATGGGTTATTTAATATTTTTGGAACATGATTCTTAAGGGACAAACATTAATATTCATCTATTTATATATATAAACACTGTATAGGGAAAATATTTATTGGTGGATGGTCAGATTCAAAAGGAATGATTCTTTATGTAATTTAACTTCATTGAGTTAAATTTTATGAAATATTGTGATGGTGTTATATCTATTATAGATAAACTTAGTCTTACCCTTAATTATATCATTAATATGAATCCTAAAAGTTCATCCATATCATCTATACTATGTAACTATACATGCATATTGATGAGAAAATTAATAGAATATGATTTTAGTGTCATATATATTTATCTATCAGAAAAAATTCTCCCCACCAGGAAAAAATATATTTTCTTATAGAGTAAGAATATAAAAATACAATTATAAATATTTAATGGAATGCATGGTGTGACTCATACACCTATATCTTTTTCCCATCCATATAAAGTGACATAATGAATAAAAATTTACATTTTAAACTACCAAGTTATGAATGTGAAGAATGAGGCAAGGAAGAACAATCCATTCCACGACCAATGTAGAATCCCGTAATTTACACTATGCTTGTTATGATTATCTAATTTGATAAGATGAAATAAATTTAATGAAAATATTATTATTTCTCGCATTGTGTATGGGTTAATTATTTAATTAATGAAATGATTGGATTTGAATTTACCTAAATGTTCTTTTGTGAACATATTAAAAAAATTATCCATTTATTAAATATATATAATATTATAATTATAAAACATAAAAAACCACCACCATAATTTCCACCAAAATCATTATAATTTTGTGATGATTTAAAAGGTGTAGTTGGGGGGTAAATATATTTCTATCAATTAAAATAAATTTGACATTTCACTCCATAATATCTCAAATTACCAAACTTGAGAATCTTATTTCTATCTCCTATATCATTTAATATCACCCCATATCTGTAGAGACGCAATGCTTGAATTACATGTAATTACATTACTTTTGTAGAATAGTTAGTACATAACAAAAATAGACACACAAGGACCGTAATAGTTTAGTGTCTTTGGAAACTTGGAATGTAATCTTCTAATTTTGGTGAAAGATCTTCAACATCTCCCATAAAGATCTTCCCATTTTTTCCATACCTAAAATCATTATTTTAATATAGGGGGAATAGAAAACATAAAAAGGGTGATCCAAAATGCTTAGTAAGGCTAAGCATAGATAAAATAAAACATTTCATATACATTTGAACTTAAAAAATCATGAACATTAAAAATCTTGAGCAATGACATAAAACATGGAAGTACATAAGGCATAGATCATAATACCATGATAAAATAATATGGGAATAAAACATGTAACTGTGGCCTCTATTAAGCACATGTAATGATTTCCATTGTAGTGAAGGCATTGCTTCCAAGACCATCTTAGTGGACAAAGTCCCATTCTGAATCGAGTTCACTCCTCGTTTCAGTCCTGTTTTACTGAACTGGTTTAACATACCGTTCCAGCCATGTCTATCTCATGAGATATAAATCTTTACCCAATGCATTGGAGTGAGATATAGGTCCCACCCATCTCATAATAAAATCATTCTTACTTGTTCCACAAAATAAACATACACCATTCATAAAAACCCAATGAATAAAATGGGATCATAAACATCATCCCATCATCACATAATCCATATAAAAGAAATGGATATCATTTCATAATAAGAGAAGTGAAACCATGTAAATCATAGAGACATTATACTTGAAACATACACATATAATATAATGTCATCTTAGATGAAAAATGGTTTTGATAAAACACAAGAAATGAATTCCTGAGGAAAATATCCATTTTTCTTTAAAAACATTTACTTTTCACAAAATGTCCGGAAAATTTAAAAGAAAAGGATTTTTTTGAAAATAGTCATGAAATATTTTGGAGGAAGCTTCATGAAAATAAGGCTTTATAAAACCTTAAAAATCCTTTCGCGCCATATAAGTTAAAAAACATTCTTCTCATTCTTTTGCCGGAAAAGTCAAAAAAATACCTCGTAACGTAAACAAAAGAAAGATTCCTTACATACAATGTAGAAAAATTAAAAAATTGGTAAAAAGGAATATAAACATACATGGAAACACTTTAATAAAACATGGACATGGATGATAAAAATAACCCCAGTAAATACTTACGAATAAGCAATCTCGGATAAAAATGAGATTTGCAAAATTATCCCTTACCTTATGTCCGATTTTTTTCGTATGTATCCGAAACTCCTGTATAATGATTTAAAAAATGTCATTTACTTATTAAAGAATCATATTCATTGTTATGATATCATATATGGTTTAATTATGACTTTATATTACACGTTCTTTTGTAAATTGCATGTTAAAGAGTGTTTTGGGTAAAATCGTTTCATTTGTCGTCTGTGTTTTGACTTGTAATTATTCATATGATAACTTAGATCATGATTACATAATTCTAGAATATAAAACATGATTTATATATAATATATATTCACAATATACATAAATATAATAGATCGATAAATGGAAAGAAATACACTGTTCATGGAGACGGTAGGCCGTACGTACGCATGAACGATGTTTTCGTTTCCATATTGAGTTGAATGGAATTAGGTAGATGAAATACATATATAAATAAATCCAGTGGATTTATAATTACATATATTTCATTATTATTGATTATATATACATTATAATCATTCTTAAATAGTTAACATGGAGAATGAATCTCATCGCGTCGTGGAGACGGTAGTCCGTACGTACGCACGAGCGATGATATCATTTCCATGATTATTGAATTGAATTGGAGTGGATGATACAATATATCAGAATCGGTATGATGTTATAATAACTATTTATAGTTATTCTTTACACCGTTATACCCATCCATGTAAGGTGTTGGTGGAAAAACAGATTACACCACAACGTGGAGTTGTATTCTCTACGTAGGCACACACGGTGATTTTGTTTTCCGTAGGATGGATAGAAGGTGAAATGGGGTTGTTTCAAATTTATAATAAGAAATCAATATATTAGTGATACTGATGTTATTAATATATAATTAAACAACTAAAGAAGAAGATGTTGAAGAAGAAAGAAGCTTGAAAGATTCGGGAGAAGAAATTACCTCTTCTTCGATACGCCTCTTTGAAACCTCCTCTTAGGGCACTATGATTTGACTTTAAAGTAGACCAGAACATCTAGGATGTTTCTAGGGAAGTGGAGAAGTTAATTTGGCATGGTTTGGCAGAGGTTGAAGGCTCAAATTGGTGTGAGGAGGAGAGGGGGGAGGTGCCCTTTTATAAGGGAGGAGAGGGGCACCTTTGGAATTCTAAAAAATATTAATTCATATTAAATCTAACCCCACATAAAAACCTCCAAAAATGACTCATATTCGAATATTAGATGAGATAGGGTCGTAATATCATCAACAAATTAAATTTAGACTTGTTTGGATCTTATTTTAAACCGTATCATTTTGATTTATCCTTATTTAATCTATTTAAGTATATTTGTGGTAATAAAATTCTAAATTTTAAATTATAACAAATAATTACTTATTTGTTGTGACTTTTCCATAATTGTTTAATTTATAACATTATAGACCATATAAATTTAAATTTATAATTTTTAAATATTTTTTTGATTTTTAATCAATTTTATAATATGTTATTTTTATAAAATAACAATAGTGTCAATTTTGACACTATTTATTTATTTGAATTTAAATAAAATATATACAGAAGATATGTTTGGACTAAAAGCATTAATAGATTACTAAAAGGTCATATGTATATATAAAATCAGTGGATAACATTAAATAGTTCATATAATATTTATTTTATTATTTTTAAAACCATATATTTGGTTTATAAAATAATTACTAAAAAAACTTTGTATAATAATTTAATTTAATGATTGGTTGCATAAAAATTAAAAATAATATCCTATGATGAAGATAAATCTATTAAATTTCACAATAATACTTTTACTCGAATTAATCATCTTAAAATCACAATATTTTAATTTTTATATTTATTAAATTATGATGGTGACAACTTTGGCATCATTTAAAATAAAATAAAATAAGTGTCATAATCCCTTTTATAAGGATCCAAACAGTTATATATTAGGTCATTGGATGATTAAGGTGATTATATACACTACCAATATGTTTTGGTCAGGTTTGTCGGCCTTTTAATGAGTATTATTATTTCAATAAAAACTATATTACTTATTTTCCACAAAATAAATAATTTATATATCATTAATGTGTCACCATTAATGACAATTATTTAATCCCTAAAAAATAAAAATAAATTATCATGATGTAGATAATTATATAAGAATTCTGGAGACTATTCATGTTCGAAGTTTTATGATGTTTATCACTAAATTAAAATTATTATACTTATAAGATTTAAGAGAGTGACATGTTGTCACTTTGATTGGTATTAATAATAAATAAATTATTATCATGGTAAAAAGTCCATAAAATGAATCTAATCCGACCCTTAGTTGATATGGGTTTACTTTTAGCCATCCAATAGAATTTTGACCTGTGTTAGGGTAATTTTATAATATAATATTTACCCTTAATTACCCCATTAACCTTTAACTATGGTAAATAAAATTTACCATAGTTACTATTCATAATTCCCAAAAATAAAAAAGTAGCATATTAACATAATTTGGACCGACTGATTCCAAATATGAAATCCATTTTTTCAAATTAAATACACATAAGTTTTAGAAATTAAATTAAAATTAATCCCGTTGTTGAATGAAGACGAGTTTTTGTTTAAAACATTGCAAAAGATTGAATTTATTTAACCTAGGAATTCAATGCAAAATCAATGCTAATGACATAAATTATATTAAATGGTAAAAATATATTCTATTTATACTTTAAAACCATTCAATATTATAATTTAACCATATAAATTATTACGATGAAAAAAGTTGTTTTTCATTAAAATATAGCGTGTTTTTACTATTCATCAAAATATGAAAGTTACCAGAATAATACGAAAATTTTATCCAAAGTAAATTTTTATTTCTTGATTCCAAAGATGAATTTTATTTTTCCAAATTGAACTTACCAACATGTCAAAAACTAGATTTAAAGTGGATGCACCATCAAAAGGTGGCAAAACTGCATTTTTTAAAAAATACTTATTTTACCCAAAAAATTTATTTTGTTTTTGTACCATATTCTAGAAAATGTGTAAGATAAATAATAATGTTATAAAATTCAAAATTTAGTTAATAATATTCATAACCGCTAATTAATAATAATATTATAATAATATATCATTGTTTAGTAAAACCCGGTATTGCGTACAACACACGCTCTCGAGGAAGGTCGCGATTGCGTGTAATGCAAGCCATGTCAGGGTTGCGTGTTGTGAAAGAATCCATAGTTGTTTAGTATAATAGAATCCAACCATATTTCATTTATACATTGAATATATATATATACTCAATGTTGCATAGAATAAATATTATCAAAATTTTGTGTAACACAATCCAACAATAGTGTTGCGTATACTGAAAGCTAATATGGTTTCACGTATAGTGAAAGGTAATCATGGTGTAGAATACAACACAAGACATTAATGAAATTAAAAGAAGATTTTTCATAAAATTTCGGGGTGTAACATTCTACCCCCCTTAAATTGAATTTCACCCTTGAAATTCGTCGGGGTTATAAATGGTTTACTACTCGAATGTTTGTTTAATAGAAACCCATATCGTAAAAAGGAATACCAAAACATGGCTTTAAAAACTAAACTATGAAATGTAACGGTGACCCAAATTAACTCATCACTGGGTTTCCACATATAATAACATAGGAGAAAATATGGATATAGAAGAAAAATCTAACCATCACGTTATGATGATGAGTGGTAGAGAACATGGTTATGAAAAAGCCAACAATCACAAAGTTATTGATTTGTGATGATCTAAGGTACCATCAGATTCATCGGATATAAGGGAACTAGAACAACATTTTTGGTTTTCAAGATCATTTCCCTAATGTTGATGAATTAAATGAAATACTTTCATGATTTTGGTACAATCTCACTATTGTTCGTGAATTGAACAATTTCCACTTCATCCCTTAAATAAATGAAGTTGAATTTGTTATTCGTGATGTGTTAGAAGATCATGTGATAGAATTATGGGTCATTCCATCTATTTCAAAAAAAATATAGAAAAAGTTATAAGTCCATCATATGGTTAGATTAATCGTATATGGTTCCAAAAATGAACTTATACTTCATATATCATACCGCTTAAGAAAATAAAACTAGTTTCTACTAGCCAGAGACTACTTGTAGGACAATGGTAGGCGATAAAGGCCAGTCCCACTTCGGTTGTGGGTTTGATTCCGACGCGATGGGCTGTCACCCGTCCTGCAGGTTGTCCTTTTTCTAAAACTACATTACTATATCATCCCATCAATAATATCAAAAAAGGCTCTATACTTAAATAATACTAACTTATGTCCAACATAATCCATTCCTATCTTTAGGATTATCCATAATATTGCAGCCCATTGTCATATTATAGTGAAAACGATTACTAGAGATTTCATATAAGAATCATGTTAATACCATCATTGATCCCCATATATCATAAGATATGTCTTGTTGGTCACATTACAAACGTTAGAAGGCCTTAATCATGTATTCTCTTGAAAAATGAATACCCATTGAACCTTAGTGAAAACATGAATGCAGTTAAAAGTTAACACATTCCACATACCAAAATCCTTAAAATTATATATACTCAAACCATGACATCACTTAGTCCTTATATCAATCATGAGATCATGAATACAATCAAACATCTCATTATCTTCTTATTCATTCATTATGCGCATATTATCTACTTTACAAAATTATCTGAATAACATTCCATGGTTACTGGTACCATTCAAAATATACTTTCAAATACTTTTAAGAAAAACAATAGTGTAACAATCCTTAGATGATTCTTTATTCCATAGTACCATTAACTATACAATATATATCTCGATAAACATACAATCATTCCACTACCTTCTTAAACAACCGACTAAGCTTCAACACTTATTTCATCTCATATATCATTTGTAGTCTCCTCATCATCATCCACATAAATACTACCCATATGACCATGGTGATACTCTTCATGAGATTTTCCATTATGGCATTGGTTTGCATAATGCCTGTACATTCCACATTTAAAACATCTAATCATTGTTGATGTCGTAGCAATACCATTATCCTTGTCCATGGTGTTAACTGAACCTTTTACTTTGCACTTACTGGCTTTGTGTCCTTCTTTTCCACACCCAAAGCATCTTCCAGTTCATTTGAAACAATCTCCCAGATGCCTCTTCCTACATGATTTACATGAGGGAAATTGAACATTTTTTTCTTCTAGGATCATCATGAAACTCCATCATTCTCTTATTATCTGAGTCAGGAAACTTACCAAAGTTGAGATTATTGATCATATTATGAGATTGATGATTAAGTATAATAATGATGTTTGGACTTCCACATCCCGTTTCATTTGGTTTCTCAAGAAGAAAATCATTCCATTGTCCGCCATATCCTCCATTTTCATAAATCTTCCTGTTTCCAGCCATTTTCTAAAACCCAAAATGAATAGTGTGAGAGGAAAAAATCATGCGTAGGGAAAACAACATAGTAAATGGGAGCACCCTCAATATCTAACATCTTAGGTTAAATTCTATGATCGTTACCGTAGTTCTAGGACTATATCCTATACGTATTCTTATCCTTAGGTACATCCCTAGACATACCTTAGAAATATCTCTAGGGATCTCACTAAGGTTTTCGCATCCTAGTTTTGAAAGGTTGACTAAATCTTTCCTCTGATACCAACTATAGAGACCCAAATCTTGACATACATGGAATTACATTAATTTTGTGGAATACATAGTACATAACAAAAACAGACACAGACGGACCGTAATAGTACTGTGTCTTTGGAAATGTGGAATGTAATCTTATAATCGTGGTGAAAGATCTTCAACATCTCCCATAGAGATCTTCCCATTTTTTTCCTTACCTAAAATATTTCATTTAATCCTGGGGGAAAAGAAAACATAAAAAGGGTGAGCTCAAATGCTCAGTAAGGGTAAGCATGGATAAAATAAAACACACCATATACATTTGAACTTAAAAAAATGAACATTAAAAATCATGAGCAACGACATAAAACATGGAAGTACATAAGTCATATATCATAATACCATGATAAAATAGCATGGGAATAAAACATGTAACTGTGGCATCCATTAAGCACATGTAATGATTTCCATTGTAGCCAAGGAATTGCTGCCAAGACCATCTTAGTGGGAAAAGTCCCATCCTGAATCGAGTTCACTCCTCGTTTCAGTCCTGTTTTACTGAACCAGTTTAACTTACCGTTCCATCCATGTATATCTCTTGAGATATAAATCTTTACCCATTGCATTTGAGGGAGATATAGGTCCCACCCATCTCATAATGAAATCATTCTTACTTGTGCCACAAAATAAACATACATCATTCATAAACACCCAATAAATAAAATGGGTTCATAAACATCATCCCATCATCACATAATCCATATAAAATAAATGGATATAATTTCATAAAAAGAGAAGTGAAACCATCTAAATCATAGAGACATTATAATTGAAACTTACACATATGAAATAATTTCATCTTATATGAAAAATGGTTTTGATAAAACACTTGAAATGAATTCCTGAGGAAAATATCCCTTTTTCTTTAAAAACGTTCTCTTTTCAAAAAATGTCATGCAATTTTAAAAGAAAAGTATTTTTATGAAAATAGTCATGAAATCTTTTGGAGGAAGAATCATGAAAATATGGCTTCATAAAACCGTAAAAATCCTTTCGTGCCGTATAAGTTAAAAAATCATTCTTCTCATAGTTTTGCCGGAAAAATCAAAAAAGTTCCTCGTAACGTATACAAAATAAAGATTCCTTACATACCATGTAGTAAAAGTCAAAAAAGGGTAAAAAGGACGTTAAAAATACATGATAAAACTTTTATAAAACATGGACATGGATGATAGAAATAACCCCAGTAAATACTTACAAATAAGCAATCTCAGATAAAAATGAGATTTTGAAAATTAGCCCTTACCTTATGTCCAATATGATTCGTATGTATCTGATCCTCCTGTATAAAGATTTAAATAATGTCATTTACTTATTACAGAATCATATTCATTGTTATGATATCATATATGGTTCACTTATGACTGTATATTACCCGTTCTTTTGTAAATTCCATGTTAAAGTGTGTTTTGGGTAAAATCGTTTCATTTGTCGTCCGTGTTTTAACTTGTAATTATTCATATGATAACTTAGATCATGATTACATAATTCCAAAATATAAAACATTATTTATATATAATATATATTCTGAATATACATATATATAATATATCGATAAATGGAAAGAAATACACCGTTCATGGAGACGATAGGCCGTACGTACGCATGAACGCTTTTCTCGTTTCCTTATTTAGTTGAATGGAATTAAGTAGATGAAATACATATATAAATAAATCCAGTAGCTTTATAATTCCATATATTTCATTATTATTGGTTATATATACATTATAATCATTCTTAAATAGTTAACTTGGAGAATGAATCTCATCGCGTCGTGGAGACGGTAGTCCGTACGTACGCACGAGCGATGATATCGTTTCCCTGATTATTGAATTGAATTGGAGTGGATGATACAATATATCAGAATTAGTATGATGTTATAATAACTATGTATAGTTATTCTTTACACCATTATACCCATCCATGTAAGGTGTTGGTGGAAAAAAAGATTACACCACGCCGTGGAGACGGTATTCCGTAGGTACACACGCGCTGTGATTTTTTTTTCCGTAGGATTGATAGAAGGTGAAATGGGGTTGTTTTATATTTATAATAACAAATAATTATATTAGTGATACTAATGTTATTAAGTTATAATGAAACAACTAAAGAAGAAGAAGTTGAAGAAGAAAGAAGTTTGAAAGAATCGGGAGAAGAAATTACCTCTTATTCGATACGCCTCTTTAAAACCTCCTCTTAGGGCACTAAGATTGGACTTTAAAGTAGACCAGAACCTCTAGGATGTTTCTAGGGAAGTGGAGAAGATAATTTGGCATGGGTTGGCCGATCATGATGGCTCAAATTGGTGTGAGGAGGAGAGGGAGGAGGTGCCCTTTTATAAGGGAGGAGAGGGGCACCTTTGGAATTCTTAAAAATATTAATTTATATTAAATCTAACCCCACTTAAAAACCTCCAAAAATGACTCATATTCTAATATTAGATGAGATGGGGTTTTAATCTCATCAACCAATCAAATTTAGACATGTTTGGATCTTATTTTAAACCTTATCATTTTGATTTATCCTTATTTAATCTATTTATGTTTATTTGTGGTAATAAAATTCTAAATTTTAAATTATAACAAATAATTACTTATTTGTTGTGAATTTTCCATAATTGTTTACATTATAACATTATAGACCGTATAAATATAAATTTATAATTTTTAAATATTTTTGTGATTTTTAAACAATTTTATAATATGTTATTTTTATAAAATAACAATAGTGTCAATTTTGACACTATTCATTTATTTGAATTTAAATAAAATATATACAGAAGATATGTTTGAACTAAAAGCTTTAATAGATTCCTAAAAATTCATATGTATCTATAAAATTAGTGGATAACATTAAATAGTTCATATAATATTTATTTTATTATTTTTAAAACCATTTATTTGGTTTATAAAATAATTACTACAAAAATTTTGTATAATTATTTAATATACTGATTTGTTGCATAAAAATTAAAAATAAAATCCTGTGATGAAGATAATTATATTAACTTTCACAATAATACTTTTACTCGAATTTATCATCTTAAAATAATAATATTTAAATTTTTATATTTATAAAATTATGAAGGTGACAACTTTGTCATCATTTAAAATATAATAATATAAGTGTCATAATCAGTTTTATAAGGATCCAAACGGTTATATATTAGGTGATTGGATGATTAATCTGTATATAGAAACTACCAATAAGTTTTGGTCAGGTTTTTTGGCCTTTTAATGGGTATTATTATTTCAATAAAAACTATATTACTTATTTTCCACTTAATAAATAATTTCTGTATCATTAATGTATCACCATTAATGGAAATTATTTAATCCCTAAAAATTCAAAATAAATTATCATGATGTAGATAATTTTATTAGATTTCTGGAGACTATTCAGGTTCGAATTTTTATGATGTTTATCACTAAATTAAAATTATTATACTTATAAGATTTAAGAGAGTGACATGTTGTCACTATCATTGGTTTTAATAATAATTAAATTATTTTCATGGTCAAAAGTGCATAAAATGAATCTAATCTGACTCTCAGTTGATATGGGTTTACTTTTAGCCATCCAATAGAATTTTTTCATGTGTTAGGGTAATTTTATAATATTATATTTACCCTTAATTACCAGATTAACCTTTAACTATGGTAAATAAAATTTACCATAGTTACTATTCATAATTCCCAAAAATAAAAAGTAGCCTATTAACATAATTTGGACCCAATGATTCCAAATATGGAATCCATTTTTTCAAATTCAATACACAGAAGTTGAAGAAATTAAATTAAAATAAATCCTGTTGTCGAATGAAAACAGGTTTTTGTTTAAAACATTGTAGAAGATTGAATTGATTTAACATACGAATTCAATGTAAAATAAATGCTAATGACATATATTATATTAAATTGTAAAAATATATTGTATTTATACTTTTAAACCATTCAATATTATAATTTAACTATATAAATTATTACGATGAAAAAAGTGGTTTTTCATTAAAATATATCGGGTTTTTACTATTCATCAAAATATGAAAGTTACAAGAATAATACGAAAAATTTAACCAAAGTAAATTTTTATTTCTTGATTCCAAAGAAGAATTCTATTTTGTCAAATTGAACTTATAAACATGTACAAAACTATATTTAAAGTTGGTGCTCCATCAAAAGGCGGAAAAACTGCATTTTTTTTAAATACTAATTTTACCAGAAAAATTTATTTTTTTCTTATACCATGTTCTAGAAAATTTGTAAGATAAATAATAATGTTATAAAATTCAAAATTTAGTTAATATTATTAATAATGGCTAGTATATAATAAAATTAAAATAATATATCGTTGTTTAGTAAAACCCGGTATTGCGTACAACACACGCTATCGAGGAAGGTCGCGATTGTGTGTAATGCAAGCCAAGTCAGGGTTGCGTGTTGTTAAAGAATCCTTCATTGTTTCGTATAATAGTTCCAACCATATTTCATTTATACATTGAATATATATATATATATACTCATTGTTGCGTAGAATAACTATTATCAAAATTGTGTGTAACACGATCCAAGAATAGTGTTGCGTATACTGAAAGCTAATACGGTGTTGCGTATACCGCAAGGTAATCTTGGTGTAGTATACAACACAAGACATTAATGAAATTAAAAGAATATTTTTCATAAAATCTCGGGGTGTTACAATATCCACCATACTGACCCAAGTGTTAATGTCATCAATTGGGTATCAAAAAAATAAAAAATGATAAATTTTATATACATGAATTTCCCTAGATCATGATATATGATGTTGTCACCCATGAAAAAATAGATTATATGTTGTAAATGATCCATTACGGAGGCCACCATAGGAAATATTAGCCCCATTTAGTGTTCATAAACCATTAAAAAATTTATACCTTCGGCCAATCAGAGACGAATTTTCCAAACAGTGTGTGATTGTTATGTTTATCACCATCCTAAAATGATAATACAAATGTATAGAAGAATAGGGACATATTTTTCTACTATAGTCACCCTAGGTGAAATAGATATTATTATGGTGTAGGTAATAGAGTGATAAGTAGAATAGGGGAAAATCATGGAAATGGTTGTCTTCAATGTAACATACACATATAGATACAAATTTAATCTAATGTGATAGAATATTTCTAACCATACCTAAACTACCAAAAAAATATCATTAAGAAAACATACCTAAATTGAACTATTCTTGTTGTACATATTAAGGGAATCACAAAGCCATCGTATGTTTTTATATGAAGAATATATATAAGAAACAATCAAATTGAAGAAAAATTTAATGGATCGAGATATTATATATATAACAATAGAGTGGAAAAAAATTTCAATTCTTTTGGAATCACAATTCTAGAGAGAATCTCATAGTCTTTACACTCATAAACCATATCTTAAATTGGAATTATAAATATAAACCATTATTCAAACAATGAAATAGAAAATTTACAATTCAATAGTGAACAAAAAACTTTAAGTCTGCGTCACAATTGTGTAGTGGCCACCAACGAACATAATTATACAGTGGTCTATGGATAGATGTCTACAGACCAACAATACTATTGTATTCAAATTCAAAATTTCTATAGTAGTCATTCCCAATTCCACATTCATATTGTGTCTTGATGACTTTTCTTCGTGAACTCTATAATAGTTCATTGGAGATTCTATAGTTCCCCAAAAATTGGGTTGGGGTCCTCCATCCTCAGACCCTAAGAGCAAGGGCATGTTTCCCATTAAAACCCCCTACAATAACACCATATAGATTTAAATATGATGTTTCATCCTATTGTGTATTATGGTCCATGAGAATTCAAGAGAACTATAACCAAAAGACTAGGATACACCACTCTACAATTCAACCAATCCATTGAAACAAAAATAAATTATATATATCAAATCTCAATCCAATGTAAATGATCCAAAACAAAAATATTAGAATAAAACAAAACAATAAAAATAAAACTTTTACCCTATAAATCCAATATTAGTATAAAATAATATACTTGAATAAAATTAAAATTAAATAAAATAATAGAATACAAATTATATGTGCATTACATGAATGAGATAAAATTTAAATTTTTAAATGCAATGATTAGAAAAAATAAACATACTCAAACTACATTGTAATGATGATAACATCATTAAATTAAAAAAACTAAAATATAATAATCTAAACCCAAATGATATAAATTTTCATAAAGAGATACTACTATAAGGAATTGTATAAAACCGCTCATTAGTGCCCTACATGGAGATCCACATAGCCTCAAACTCACCTCCATGTATCTTAGAGGTTCATATGTCGCGCTATGGGTTTGAATCATACAATATAGATATTATTACTCCAATTTCATAATAATAAGTTTCCTTAGATAGAAAATTAATTTTTTTAAAGATCTCAAAAAAAATTAATTATTAATAAAGGATTTTATTTTATAAATGAATCATTAAATTTCTAGGTATATGAAAAATATTAATGAGTATCAAACTAATCGTCATTCCTGATAAGTGACTGTGAGTTAGAAGATTAAAAAAGTAAACAATTGAATGTAATATTAATTTATGAAACATAACAGGGATACGAACAACCACATGTTGAAACTAGTAACTCTATATAATGTTCTAATGATTGATGTGACTACACCAGCAAGTTGATTGAAGACATGCCTATTCAAGTAACCGTGTTGGATTTATCACATAATATCCAACCAACTACATGTGACGATGTTAATATAATATTATTTTAAGAGATCACATGGTTTGTCTATTTAGTCATCAAATTCTCTATTTGTCTGACAGACAAAACAATGTTTTTTGTTGATCATGTGATGAATTATATAACGTAAATCATTAAATTAGTATAATGTTATTTTTTAAAGATTATAAAATTGAATTGATATAACACACATTTAGAATAATGGAACAAACATTTGATGTATCCATCATAAAATTTGTAATGGGTTTTTTTCATAGTTTCATACATGTGTTGTAGTGACTGTAAATAATTGGATTAAAAAAATTTCAAGGAACCACATATAAACAGGAATAATATTTTATTAATATATATTCCTATAATCCTTTTTGATGAATAAGATTTTATGTCTGATGTATTTAATTATCCTTGTTTTTTCGCGCATCTAGATATGTAATTATCATTATACAAGTTATATTTTATTTGGAAGATTCTCATTAAATAATATCAATTATATATGAAATAATGTACTCCAAAAATATGAACAAAGTATACATTTTAATATTTCAGTACACTCTGTTCTCATCTTTTAATCATAAAAATATATGAAAACACGTTCTATTCAACGCACAATCTCTCGAAATTGGAGAAACACATCAAGAAGAGAAAAATATACTTTATTTTTGAAATATGAACTAACACTACATCAACCATTCAATTCATTATATCTCTCTATTTTGTATTACATTTTGATTTTTATTCAAATTAATTAAATATTTAATAATAACATAATTTTTTATAGAATTGATTATTTATTATATATTATTTCAATTATTTCCCTCATATTTTTACTCACATTACAATTGTGAAGAGGTTGTACGATATACTGGACTACCATATGGCTTTTTTTAACTTTTTTCTGATCAATGTGGTTTTCCAGCCCATTTATCTATTAAAATTCCCTGATCATGGGATAATATTAAGTGGAGATGACATGATATAAGAATTAGAAATAATATCTTGTATTTTATTTTTTTATAATGATTTTTCATTATTCTTATCATATTTTTAAAAACACTTTTCAAATCCCATTTACAAACCGACAATTTTATAATAAACTATTATATATTATATATGTACTATTTAATGTGAGTAGAATAATATCATAAGTTTTGATTATATAAATTTATTTTAATTTACATTTATCTAATTATTAAGTGGTTATTTCAGAAAACTAATTTAGATATTACTATTTTATTAATTGACTATGTGTTTTATAAATATAGGAGTTCAGTTTTATAAAGAAAATTTAACTAAAATATTATGTGGTAATTAACTCACCCCCACATGAATAATCCACTCCAACAATCATTTGGTATCATAGTTATATTACTTTTAGTCCTTTGTGAATTTGTATCATAAAATCATCAAGTTTCCTTGATAATATCACAATGTTATAGAGATAATACGTAGTATAAAAATGAATCTTAATGAAAAATTTTATAGGAATGGATGTTGGAATAAGGTTGAAATATTTTTCAAAAGTTACCTTTTATGAGAGTACGTGAAAATTACACATCAAATATTATTGTCCAAAGATGAAATACTATACTATTTATGGGAATAAAAGAAATAATTAAAGTAATACAAGATGGAAGAATTGAGTTATTTAAATGATAACATATTTTAGTAAGATTTATCTAGATATGATTACAATAAGAAATCAAATCAATTCATTATCGGTATAATAAATGATGTGATAAATACAATTAAAATTTATTTAATAAAAATAAAATCATTGTTTTTCTTATATGACTAGAGAATATTTACTAAAAAATAATATATTGTAGGACACCATTAATTATTTAATTTATAAACAAAAACTCATGAATAAAAAACATAATTCTTTTAGAAAACTAATTTAGGATCTTTGTATTTAATATGATAATAATAAATAACTATTAAAAAATAGTAAATGTATATCATATAATGAACAAGTCTACGTGGACATTAAATATTTTACTCATGGAATACAATCCTTGAGTATAGTTCTTTGTAATCATTCCAAACCATTTTATATAACTGGTATTGAGCATAAGTCAATTCAAATTAAAATTGAGAAGAATATTTATTTTCCATGTTTCAATTCGTCCAATAATGAAAAAATATTATATATTTCGGAACCATAGAAGGTATTTATTTATAAATATCTAAATTATTCGTTTTTAGAACTATTAAATATATTTTATCCCTAATAATTTATCTACTATAATTTCTAAACCCAAGAGTATCATGTAAAAAAATTGTTACTTAGTTTTTTATAAGCTATCCTTGATGTCTTTCAATAAGAACTTATGGTAGTTATTCTCATGTGGCTTCATCTATCGAGACCCATACAAAAAAGACTCATTCCCCCGACATAATCATTGCTCCCAGTATGATACATTATGGATCATAGTACATAGTAGATCTATTGAATGCCATTGGATATACTAGAATCTATTCTTATGTCAACCTCCATTTTATATATTCAATGGATGACTCACAATAATATGACCACATATACTTCTCACCCTTCTTAGTTTGACCAATAAATGGCACTAATTATCATGAAAAATATTGTATGAAACTACTATAGTATATAACAAGCCCTACGAAACTCTCCTCCTCAAAGATGTTCTCCATATTCTAAGTGGAAACAACTACACCCACTTACTCTAGTTGTAATTATACTACTTTCTCTAAGATTACATGACCCATGGAGTGAATATGTTCGTTCCCAAAAATTGAATATTCAGAGCATAGATTATATGTAATTATCTCTCAATGTAATCAAAATGATCTCAATAAGGGTATAATGGTAATTTCAATTTTAAGAGTACACCAATATACCCTCCTAGAATACCACCATAGATGAATCCATGTATGGATGGACCCCTCGGTTCATCAGTGCCATGAAAACTACATGATCATTCATGAGACCAAATGGAATAACCACATAATTGTATAGACCATACCTGTTCTGAATGGCAGTAAGAGGTACATCTTATGGTATAACATGAATAAAATGGTATCTGGATCTCAAGTCTATATTATAAAACACATGGGCTCCTCGAAGCTGATCAATGTGATCATCATTCCTCGGTAAGGGATATTGGTTCTTGATCATCAACTAGTTCAGCTTCCGATAATCTGTGAAATGCTTGGGGGTACAGTCTAACTTCTTCGTAATCAGGAATGGAATCCCGCAAGGGGAAGTATTTGGTCTGTTTAAACATTTTCCATCAAATCCACCAAATACATCATAATCTCATGTAACTCTAGTGTAGCAATCCTATAAGGGTGAATGAACACCAGTGCCACTCATGGAACAAGCTTGATAGAAACAGTTACCTCACACTTTAGAGGAAAACCTAAAAATTCATCTGGAAAGTCATTCCTAAAACAATACTCCATTGGAGGAAAGTAAAACTGAGTAGTAACCTGGTCATCCAGATATAGACTAGCAATCTAGGATATATATCCTCGATACCGCTGATTCTCAGGCCCTTCACTGCTATCCTGATCATCCAATTCCCCCTTATGAAGAAATGACCCCCATCTAGTGATTTGAACCCTACCCTACGATGATAGTATTTGACAAAAGCCTAGAAGGGAAATAACCAGTCCATTCTGAGAATTACATCATAGCATGTAATCACTCACTAATTGAGGTTCGAGAGGAAGTGAAACCCACCATCCTAAAGAGGGTACTCTTTGTACTGATTCACAATAGTCGTTCAAGCCCCCAATTGATTGTATAACAACAAGATATGAGTAGATGAAATGACACAGATCCCAAGGCTATATATAACAGAAACATATATATTACTATGAGAAGCCCCTATATCGAGAAGAGTAGAAGATAAAACCGAGGCCACTAGAATGGTACATAGAAAAGTGTTGTGTCTGTGATCCAACTCCTGCTGGGTCTGGTCTAGTGCATAATTCTGACATGCACCACGGAACTGTGACCATATCTTACCACCCTATGTTGATCCAACCTATTGTCACTAATGGCATGGGGACTCGCTACCCAGGCCACGAGCTCCCCCTAGGCCTGAACTACCAAAATAACTATAGTTTTCTAAACGATGAGAAGATAGTGATGATGATCCATTAGGAGGAGTCAAGAAAGATCACATGTCACTATGTTCTGGTGAAAATAACTTACAGAAATGTTGTACATGCCCCATATTTCCACAATGTCAGCACTCTGTTGGGTGTCTCTGGCAGTGTGGCCTTTTATTCCCAACCTTCATAACTAGTAGCATACCACCTAGCTACCGGAAGATGCATACCACCTACTCTAATATCCACATATTTAATCCCTCTGGAGATTACTAATATCTGTGGGAGAGATACCAACTCTGGATGTTGAACTGCTCTGGCCCACAGATCCAGAATGGATCATGTTGCAGTACTTGATCAGATCTGGGTTGACTATAGAAGTGATCGAAGTAAACTTGGAGATGTTCACCTGAGATCAGATAACATGTATAAGACCATCCTCAAACATCTATGCAAGGAATAACTCATCTACCAATAAAAGGGTGTGAAGAACTATAACTCAGTGATGCGATAAGAATACACCATAACAAAAAGAGTACCATGTTCCAGACTCATGAACTATCAGGCTCGATCGACCCTCAAAGTATCTAGGTAGATTTATTATTAGAAGGTACTTCAAAACACTTCCCATGCCATAACCTGTAATTGTATCTCCTGTGAGATCACATCCCATAATCTCAAGAAATATTCTTGAATCATATAAGTTTTGATTTTCATCCTCCTCTATAGAGGCATCTTTGAAATCATGAATATCATCATCATGGATTCTAGCCATGACTTTGCAGCTTTGGGTTCTCCTACCCCTAAGAATTTTGGAGGATGTTGCTGCTGGTAAACCTGCATCAATTCTCCTCTAGATGGGTAAAGATTTGGTGCCCCCTAGAGGGTCTGAATAATCCTTATAAATCCTTCTCAGAACTCTGTGTCAGAACCTATGTCCAGAATGATGGCTGGTGACAAGACTGGAACTCCAAGAGGATATAGTAATAGTCCCCGATCAGCCATTTCTAGTTTCTAATCACTGCATTATAACTAGCAGAAAACAGGAGGACGTCTCTATTTCATGACACTGTAAGGTCAAATAAAAAACTCAGATCAAGATTTTCATGGACTGAATCATTGGTGTGTATGATGGAAATAATTGAAATAAAGCATTCAAATTTTTTAAAACATGGATTCACGGTGAGTAAAATTCCTACACGACATGTTACCTTAAGCCTTCAAATGGGCATGTACTTTTGTCAAACCAGGTTGTGTAACACACCATTCACAAGGGGGGATGTCCTAACAAACTACGTTCCATTGAATCCTCTTCCCATTTATTTGTTCTTCTACATGTCTAAGACAAACATTTCTCCTAGAACAAGACTTCACGTTGTTTTAGTGCCTGACATGGAAGGTACTAGACAAACTTCTCTGAACGGTGTTGTTAGCCACCAGTCGGGTTACAATGCTCAGTATACCTGATGTGTTCTATATGGAAACAAAATGTACAACTTAGGTTTTACCTAGAAACGTTTTTTGTCACATGGGTGGACACATATCAGATACTACATGATGTGTTTATTCTAGACACAGCGTGTACTAGAAGGATTCAACTGCCCTGTGTTGTTTGATACATGGACGGAAAAAAGGGTTACACTACAGGGAATGTTCATGCTTGACCCGACAATCCATACATATGTTTTATCTATCCGTGTAATTAATCACCCAAGTGGACACATGGTTTCCACAACAGGGCTTATACATCCAGCACATAGAGTGTTCCACCAAAAGATTCCCTATCCCATGTGACTACCTGCATAGTAAGTGACATGATCAGAGATTACATGACATGTACATACAGTACACGGTGTGTACATCATAAAAATAGTTCCTTACCTAATAGATAGACATATGGAGTGTATTTATCATTACACGCTGTGTATTCTGGATTTTTCCCGACATTAAGCCTCAGTACACGATCACCCGCACCAATATAGTACACTACATGTACTTATAAGTACACAATGTTAACTCTTGAATTTTCCAGAAACTCCTCTTATTCTAAAAAACAAACATACAGTACAATCGTATTAGAATATAATTTTTGTGTTCTTACCACAACCAATTTATTTATTAGGTTTTTTATTTACTATGGATTTTTTAAATTATATAGGACAGTACCCCTTGCACAATGCTACTCAGGTTCCACCTAGGTCCAATAAAAGGCACCTTTGTGATCTATGATAGGACCTATGGGATCCTACCATTGATCCCTCTACCAAGACACAAATGGCATGTCTTCTCTTCCTTTAGATCCCTCAGGTAAGGGGGACTCATTTTAAGCCTCCACTTAAGACTCTAAAGATACAATACCATGAAGAGGGACACACGAACATATCTCTAATTATGATATTCATTCCATTGGTTAGAGGATTCATTGACATTTCATACTAGATGGTTATGGTCCTCTAGGCTCATATGGAATAGAATTCCATTCTCTATGAGGACCCTAACCCTTGGAACAGTTATAGGGTGTTATTTTACTAAGATATTAGTTCTAGGATCATTTCCTTAACATGTAATCAAATGACTCGAAGCCTATTAATCTTGGTAGGGAGGGTAATGATCACACTTTCATTTCATTTTTACACGGATTTAAATTCTAATCTCCCAAACGATGTCGAATTTTTGTGAATCCTCCGATAGTAATACTCTCGAATTTCATGTATGAGCATTCACAGTTTCTCCTCCTCTCCCTCATAGATACATTTTCATAATGGGAATGGGGATCGTAGTCCCATACTATCTCCCATATTCCCAATTTCATTCATTAGTGGAGGATGATATGTCTGTTTAATTCAAAAAAAATACATCCCATTTTCTATCACATTCATTCATGACTCATCCTCACTCATTTACTGACATTTTATAGCCATGATAATAGAATAAACATAGTTATATGCATTTATAGGTAATGTATATTCATTCTAATATTTATCCAAACATACATTATAGAATCCACATTGGAATAGGTACTTATTTCCATTTATTAAACATCATGTGTAGGGTGGAATGTGTGGTTTCTAGGATCTTTCAATTCTTCTTGTTTCTCAGACCGAGAAGGACTGACATGGTCTAAAAAGGATGATAGTTCCCATGATATCCACATGATCCCGAGCCTAATATTCATCATTATATATTTAATACCAAACAAAAAAATAGTGATACAACTTTATAAAATCTATATTACCTAATCAATGGGTATAATTTTCAAGAGTAAGTTGTAATAATATCATCATATTCATCAACATGAATCCTCATCAAATGTAAGTCCCGAACCAATTTACCAAATCTCCTTGTGTCAAGCCACAAATCATGTCCCCAAAATCATTTATCAGGACATCATACATATGATATAGTCTCAATCTAATCATTTAAAATGTTAATAATCTTCTTTGAGTTAATCCATTGGAGGTTCCCCATAGGCATGAGTCCTCAAAAATGAACTATGTGGAATTTAATTCTTGTCCAAATAGGATATGTAGAAAATGTCCCTAAGGATCATCCTATGAACCCAAAATAAACCATGTAATCTCTAGGACATATTTTTAGCAGTGTGTAATTAACCATCTGCATAGACATCTTTATTTCATGATACAGAAATACATTGTTTTTTTCCCCAGGAGGGTATGTGGTATGATGTATCCCAATAAGTGGAACTAAACTATATGGGTTAATATTCCATTCACAAGGAATGTATGAACCTCATCCATGGGAATGATCCCAATATCAAACAAACATCCACACCCCTTGATGATAATATACTCCAAAGAACCCAACTACATGGATATAAATCCATCTTCTTCATAATATTTAGTAAACAACAATTAATCATTTTATAAGAGGATATTAAAAATTTGAAACATTATATCTATATAGTTATCTCTATTTTTATGATCATTAAATACATAAAGCTGATTCTAAATTCCATACATATTTATAATTGATTGTGATTTCATGGGGTGTCTATATCACACCTGTAAATTATTAATGATGCATGAAAATATCATTTATCTATAGGAGAGTCATGTATTATGTTATAATCCCTATTAATATTGTGTAACAAGCCTGACCTACCATCCTCTCAACTTATATGGGTTCTTTCAGCGTCATTGGCCTAACATCCCAAAGAGCATCTTCCTTTGGAAAAAAAGTCCCTTACGAGGTAGATCCTTTGGGTGTATATGGTTCAATGAACAAACCCATTAGAAACTATTTTTGAATAGTGAACCTGATAGAAATGATACCAAAAATCTCAAAATCCACCAATTAATAATCAAGAGAACATAGTATTATTTATCTGTGTAAACCAGATTGGAGTGAAAAAACATTGTTTTCAATGAATCATATTATAAAATCTGGTTAATATATAATAGTTTTGAGTCTATAAAATAGTGATGAAATGATTTTAAGGACTCAATGAAACAAAACAGTCATAGGTAGAAAATAAAAATTACATATATTGATCACATGACTTACTAAGGGGTTAGATAAATGATTTATTGTGGTATTAGTTTGAATTTTAAAAAGGTGATGTGGCGTAAATCAACTAATGTTGTGTTTGTGGAGTTATATTTTAAAAAATATATTCCAAACATGCTTTCTGTATAATAAAATAAGAAGTCAGTAGAATGTAATGTTCTTAGATATCAGGATAAGTATGAGGAATCAAAATGACAATTCACCAATGGATATTTTTGGTATAATATTAAACATAATTAATACAAATGTTATATGATACACAATGGGGGGGGGGGAATCTGAACAACTTCCAAGCTTCAAAATATTATGATGATATATTTTAATCTTTTATTTATTTAATTGACATTGAATTCAATCTAGTTATCACATATTCTCATAGAAGATATGTAAGAAATCTAGTAGAGAAGAGTATACAATAGAACAAAACATCAATATAACACTTCATTGAAATATCATTTTATTATTTATAGATTTTTAACATTTTTTTATTTTTTTATTTTATTTGAATATGTGAAAAGAAAATACTCATATAAATCCAAAAATATTACCGAGACACTCTTTACCTTATTCCATTTTTATTTGTACTCCCAAAAAATTGTAGAAGATGTCATGTGATAACATAGAAACCCTTTTTTGTTGATGTATGTTATAACATATTCATGTTGGGGATCATAATTTTTATTCTAATAAAATATCATGATAGCAGTTTACCTTCATGTTAATTAGTATGAGTCTCATCTTCATATTGAAACTGTTTTTTTTATATTTCTATTTTGTGTTTACTATTTTTATAACATTACATTTAAAACATAATTTTAAATATATTTTAAAAAATACTAGATTTATAGTTAAATTTTATCTATGATATATAAACTATTTAATTTGATTATATTAATATTGAAAGATAATAATAATACCATGAAATTAAAATTATGGTTTAATCAATCTATTAATTTGTTATTTCAAAACATTAAATATGATATTCAAACAATATTATTTTTCTAGGTGTATTATAGATTGGGTTATATTGTTTTATAAATATTATTTTACTATGAATTAAATCAGATAATCCATTAACATCCACGATTTAGTAATACAATACAAAAATATGTTCGAATAAATATAAAAATTGATAGGAATGATCCACATTGAGTAATTTGATTATTCATAATTAATAAATTATCAAAGTTTTATCAAATATAATACTATCATAAAAATGATATATTCTAATTAATATCTCATATAACCAATCAAATATAATAAATATATTATATAACCTCTAATAAAATACCCAAGAATCCCCTCATCTAAATATTCAATACATGGCGAGATACATCAAACCAATAAAGTAAAAAACATATCTTGAAATTTTGTTGATAGACACAAAGTCTATATACACAATAGAGTGGTCATCTAGGGTGTAATAAGTAAAACTCATTATGGATCACCATTTTCCACTAATATATAATTTGGAATGAAAATTATATAATCAAAACACAAACAATAATTCATTATACTCTAAAAAGTTGATCATGACACCTATCAATATCTACATCATCCAATTTTAGAGAACATATAATTTGACCATATCAATAAGAATACACAATGGGTAAATGTATACTAACCTGGAAATGATAACATCTAACCACACCTACACATCCATCACTATAGAAGATGTGTCCTTATACCATAAACACTAACCCATACACAAAGTCGCAAGAAAATTTGTCATACCATACCTAGAAAACAATCCAAATATGTTGTGTAGGGTTTTTTATCATAACTCAAACCATACCAAATCATTCATCATATGGTATCATAACATGTAAAACTACTATCATCTCTCAATTTTGGTTTCCATTCCAAAACCTAGGCATGTAATATAATGTCTCAACCTCTACACTCTTCTTAATGTGGTGCCCTAGAACACAACATCCATAATACCATCTGACTAAATATAGTGGTCTACAACATCCGTTTAACATAGACGAAGGAAAATTTTATAATCCGCTAACCATCCACATTACTGTATCCCACCCATACATTTAATGGGTCTATCACAAACAACCATTACTATAAATTCTCAATTAATGTCACCCACTACTTCCTTCTCGGTCATGATGAGACATACAGATACCTTTTCTCTAATATTTTATAATAAAATTTAGATCATGTATATCATAACATTCTTATAAAAAATATATAACTCAGTTATGTGTTGTTGAAACTCCTTCACATTCAATATGAGGCAATACATTCACATCCTGAAACTACCATTTATATCTACATAGGGTCTAATGCATCATCTCAATTACTAGAATCTCACCCATTGATGGGTCCTAATACAACATTCTCATTTAAGGTGAGTCAACACATTTAGATATAATCGACATCTATATCATATAGATCACTTCACCAATAATACAGAATACACAATTAATTAATACAAAATATATCATCCCAATCCATCATATATTATCATTTTTTCATCATTATGGAACTAGTCACTCAATCCCAAGCCCCATGTCGAACATAATGTTTCAAAATACCTATATAAAAATAGGATAATGTAATAAATACCTTATTTTTAATATATGAACACATATAGAACATATTGGAATCCACATTTCACCTATAAGGGATCACACTACGTTACATCATACGTACCACATCATTTGTATATTTATTTCAATCACACTCTTCACATAAAAGTAACTCCATAGACCATATTCAATTTATAACCAATATTTAAAGGATTAATCAATTATACCTCTAATTAGGCATCAACACATGGTTTTTACAACAATGTACTATCTCAATATTATTGCAACCACAATATCGGTATCACAAATAAAAGCCATCCCTACAATCCCCTTATCCATACTAGGGTCATGTCCCGTATTTACCTTATATATATCATATGATTATATTTAGAGAAAACCCTTAATTTTACTCATAATCCATCACCTAGGAGTATATCCATTTTATGGAAGTCCATAAGTCTATAATAAAAAAATATGATGTTGTTCCTCATCCAGTGTGATATGTACGGCCACTATTCCCAAATATCAACATAGTTTTGTTCCATCTCTATGAGCCTTCATTCCACTAGAGCAGAAAATGTTTTTTACGTCGTTTATATATAACCGACGTAAAAATGTGGCGAGTAGATTTTTAACGTCGGTTATTTTCGTAACCGACGTTACAAATCGCGCATGTTGGGTTTTTACATTGGTTTTCTTATAACCGACGAAAAAACCAATGCGTGGGGGGTTTTTTACATCATTTATTTGGAAACCGACGTAAAAAACCCGATATCGACGCGTTTTTTAGGTCGGTTATCAAATAACCGACGTAAAAAAGCAAAGCGCATGGTTTTTTACGTCGGTTATTTGATAACCGACGAAAAAAACGCGTGGAAATCGGGTTTTTTACGTCGGTTTTCCAAATAACAGACGTAAAAAACCCCCTGCGCATTGGTTTTTTACGTCGGTTATCTTATAACAGATGTAAAAAACACGTAGATATCAGGTTTTCTACATCGGTTTCCAAATAACTGACGTAAGAAACACCACACACATTGGTTTTTTACGTCGGTTATCTTATAAACGATGTAAAAAATGAGATATCTACGAATTTTTTACGTCAGTTATTTTATAACCGACGTAAAAAACCAAAGCACAGGGGGGGTTTATGTTGTTTATAAAATTACCGATGTAAAAAACCCATACATATCTCGTTTTTACATCGTTTATTAAATAACCGACGTAAAAAACCAAAGTGCGAGAGCTTTCTTACGTCGGTTTTAAAATAACTCACGTTATAAAATTCAAAAATAGTTTATAACGTTGGTTATTATATAACCGACGTTATAAAATTTTTAATGAAATTAATGCCAGTGGACTGTCATTTACGATTTTTCGATTGACAGTCTGCCATCTCATCTCTCTCGCGCGGTAAACCCTAATCTGCTCGTCGATCGACCAGTGTTAAACTCATTTTGGCTTCATTTTTTATCTTCTTCACTCCTCTTGGATCTATCATCTTAACTCGCAACATTCAAGTAAGCCTTCAACAAATTTATTTTGTTTGTTTTTGTTTCGATTCTTAATGTAATTTGTTTATGCTTTTCTATTTAATCATGTTGAGAATCTTGTGGAGTTTTTTGTTGTTGCAAATGGATATTTGTATTTTTTTGATATAATAGGATATGTTGCATTTATGTAAATCGATGCTGATTGTTGGGGCCATTATTTAATATATCTCACTATTATGGTTACTTTATGTGCTAGAACATGCTTATGGTTCTGGATATAAATGTTGCTTAATCTGGAAATTATTTCTTATGTTTTTTGGTTCTGTTTTGCTTGAATTAGTTTTTTTACAGATTTTTATTTTCTGTTTTTATGAGAATTAATATAAACAGTTTGCGTTTGAATAACTGATTAGTTTTGTAATTTCCAGGCTGTTCACTATTGTTGTTGATATTTGTTAATTCTTGGTGTTTATAATTTCGGAACATGTTTCCTGTAATTGGAATTCAGTTTTTGTCCATGGTTGTTTTGTTTTAATTTTTGGATTTTGCAAACCAAAAATAAACAGAGTTTTTGTTCGAGTTTTATTTTGAATGATAACCGTTAAAGCTGAAGGCCAAGTACAAAATAAAATCCCCACAACATATGTTTCATGGGATTAAAAAGTAGAAATAAAGGATTAAACTGAATCAGTGGGACTATTGTTATTCTGAGAAGACCAGTGTTGGACGCGCTGGGTGGCCCTCTCAGCCTGCAAATGCAATTAACGATCATCAAAAACAAGAATGAGTGCATTGCTGACAAAATAATAACATGCTGGTAGACCTCTTTTAGTTAGTCACACAGAAGGGTGATGAAGACCAATATCAAGGTCTGCACGCCAGTTAAAATAGGTTTTTTATCTAATATATTAAAACATCAAAACCGCAATCAAAATTAAACTATGCAGGCGTCATGGTTTTCATTAATTCAATGAAATTTAAAACTGTTATATCTAACTATATTTTGTTTTAAAAATACTATTCGATCATATTTTTTTAAATACCTATAGATTTGTTTTATATTTTAAATTGTTTTACATTAAAATTATGATTTTTTCATATAAACATATATTTTTCTTATCCTAAAAATATATATTTTTGGTTGATATTTGTTATAGGTAATAATGAGTCAGTGTTGGATTACAACACATCGAATGAGAAATGAATTTGAGGAAGGTGTTGATGCCTTTTTGGAATTTTCAAAACAAAATGTTCCAAGTGGTGACATTTTTTTCTATCCATGCCTGAAATGTTTGAATATGAAGAAGTTGAAAAGTATAGAGGTAAAAGATCATCTGATTTGTCATGGTTTTAATCCGAGTTACAGAACATGGATTTGGCATGGTGAAATAGGAATGAATGTCACTGATGATGATGATTCGGAAGATGGTAACTCCGATGGAATTGAAGAAATGATTCGCGATATTGTAGCAGAACAAATTGAGATAGAACCGATAGTTGCGCATCTATATGGTGATGCTGAAAAACCATTATATCCTATTTGTACAGATTTTACGGTATTGTAGGTGGTGTTAAGATTTATTAACCTGAAGGTGAATCATGGATGGAGTGACAAAAGTTTTACTAAGCTGCTACAATTGATGAAAGGCATTCTTCTAAAAGATAACGATCTTCCAGATTCACATTACAAAGCCAAGAAAATATTATTCCCAATGAGATCGGGATACAAGAAAATACATACATGTCCGAATGACTGCATTATATATAGGAAGTAATATGAATTTCTGTCAGAGTGTCCTAAATGTGGGACTTCACGGTATAAGGTGAAAGAAAAATCACAGGATGGTGTTGAGATTACAAAGCTCCCTTTAAAGGTATTTTGGTATCTTCCTATAATTAATCGTTTCAAACGTTTATTTGCTAATTCACATGATGTAAAAAGGTTAAGATGACATGCTGAAGAGTGGGTATGTGATGGAAAAATATGTCATCTAGTTGATTGTCCACAATGGAAGAAAATTGATGCGCATTATTCTACATTTGGAAATGAAATTAGAAATCTCAGACTAGGGTTGTGCCCAGATGGAATGAATCCATACCAAACACTCAGTAGAACACATAGTTCATGGCATGTTTTATTGGTAATTTACATCCTCTCTCCTGAAGGTTGTATAAAGCAAAAATATGTCATGTTGAGTACAATGATCTCTGGTCCAAAGGAACCCGATAATGATATTGATGTTTATTTGTCACCGTTGATTGATGATTTGAAACTGTTATGGAATGATGGTATTAGGGTGTATGATTCTTATAAAATGGAATATTTTCAACTACATGCAGTGCTACTGTTCACTATAAATGACTTCCCAGCGTATGGAAATTTTTTTGGATACAGTGTTAAAGGGAATAAAGCATGTCCAATTTGCGAACAACAGACGTCCTATTGTCAATTGCATTGTGGGAGGAAAACAGTGTACATGGGTCATCGAAAGTTTTTGCCTATGGAACACCCTTATAGAAGACTAAAAAAGGAATTCAATGGCTCACAATAATTTGATACTGCTCCAAAAGCTTTATCCCCTGATCTATAATTTGAGAGGGTGAAAATCCTTGACGTGACATTGGGAAAGACACAGAAATCTGGTAATGATAGACATATTTAGAAGAAAAGGTCATTTTTTTGAGCTACCATATTGGAGGAATCATGAATTTAAACATAATATTGATGTCATGCACGTGTAGAAGAATATCTGTGATTATTTGATTAGAACATTGTTAGATATTAAAGGAAAGATTATAGATGGGTTGAATGCAAGATTAGACTTACTATCAATGGGAATACGTTTGGAGTTAGCTCCCAATCCTAAAGGAAGATGAACATTTCTTCCCCCGGCTTGTCATACATTATCGAAGAGGGAGAAAATTAGCTTTTGTCAGTGTCTTCATGATACCAAATTGCCTCAAGGTTATTCATCTAATGTAAAAAATTTTGTCTCATTGAAGGAGTTGAAGTTGATAGGTACGAAATCACATGATTGTCAAATCATGATGAAACAAATTCTACCAGTTTCATTGCGTGGAATATTGCCCATTCATGTAAGAAAGACTATAATGAAGTTGTGTTATTTTATCAATTCAATTTGTAACAAGTAGATTGAAGTGAATGCTTTGAACATTTTGGAAAAGGATGCAATTTTTATACTTTTTAATTTGGAAATGTATTTTCCTCCAACTTTTTTTGATATAATGGTGCATTTAATGATTCACCTGGTTCGAGAAATAAAGCTTTGTGGACCTGCATATCTTTGTTGGATGTATCCTTATGAAAGTTATGTCAAAATATTAAAGGGGTATGTTAAAAATCTATATCGACCTGAAGCCTCTATTATTGAAAAGTATATTTCTGAGGAGGTTGCAGAGTTTTGTACGAGCTAATTGGATGCGTCGCAACACATAGGTTTGCCTTCATCTCGCCATGAATGAGTTAATAATGAGGGAAAGGGGATTCGCGACTTGAAAGTCAAATCATTGTCATCTGAACAGATCAAGAAGTTAGAATCATACATCTTGAATAACATAGCTGATGCTCAACCGTATATCACATTGCATATTAATGAGTTGAAACAATGTCATTTAAGAAGAAAGAAATGTGGATTATGAATGAGCACAAAAAAACATTTTTGTCATTGATTAAAAATACATTGCTTTGTAGATCAGATGTATCAAAGACATTAAAATGGATAGTGGGTGGTCCATGATTAAATGTGATAACATGGTCCGGTTATGACATTAATGGTTATACATTTCATACAAAAGCCCAAGACAAAAGAAGTGCAGTTCAGAATAGTGGTGTATTGGTGTTTTCAGAAGCAATTCATTTTTCGTGTGCTAAGAAAAAAAACCCAATTTCTGCATCAAATGCATATTATAAAGTGATTGAAGACATATGGGAGGTTAATTACTTTAACATTAAAGTTCCCATTTTTAACTGTAAATGGTTTAATGGTAACAAAATTGTCAGACACGATGAATTTAGAATGACACTTGTTAATCTGAATAGATTGGAAGACACAGCTGATTCTTTTATAATGGCAACACATGCAAAACAAATTTTTTATGTAGTAGATCAATTAGATATGCAGTGGGCTGTTGATTTACAAGGGAAAAAACAATATGTTGGTGAGGATGAACTTCATGAATATGCTGATTTATGTGAGATCCCTACTTCCATGGAAATATTAATAGAACAAAACGATGATCATGTTGAAGACATAGTTTGTGCCATAAGGAACGATCAAGACGAAGGAATTTGGGAAAAAACTCCATTTGTGCATTCCAAAAATTACAGGTAACATATGTTTATTTCTTGTTTACATTTATTTTTTCCATAAATGTTAGATATTGTATGATTTTTATTTATTAAAACATGTTTTAAAATAATTTAAGTATATGTTTTTGTTTGTTTTAAGTTTGTTTAGTTTACTTTATCATGTTTATAACCATTACATGAATTTTAAAATGCTTATTTTTGTTCAATGACAATTACTTTACCATGTTTACAATGTTTACCAGGTTTACCATTTTTACCATTTTTACCATATTGACCATCTTGACCATCTTTTCCATCTTTACCATTGTTTGACATACTAACCATATTACCAATGTTTACTATTATGTAACTCAGTACACTTTTCTATTTTATGATTACTATAGTATTAAAATATTTGAATTTGTATATATGTTCACTGACAATTACTTTACTATGTTTACAATGTTTACCAGGTTTCCCATTTTTTCCATTTTTACCATCTTGACTATCTTGATGATCTTTTCCATCTTTTCCATTGTTTAATATGATTACCTTATTACCAATGTTTAATATTATGTAACTTAGTACACTTTTCAATTTTCTGATTACAGTAGTATTAAAATATTTGAATTTGTATATTTGTGAACTGATGTTTGTTTTTTTTATTTGAAGGATAATGACAGATCATTCAGATGATCAACCACATGATTCTGGAGAGGAGCATATTGCCGGTCATACCTCTGGGGATGAACATTCACATGCTCCTATTACTACAAAGAGTTCAAAGGTTGGTAAACGTGGGTGGACACGTTTACCAAAATTATCACTTGCCCGTACACATGATTAGAGGATAGTAGTTGAGTTTGATGATGATGATATTCCTAGAGGTCTGAATGCCGAAGATTTTAAGAGTTTTGTTGGAACTCAAGCTAAGACCAAAGTAAGCATTCTGTATGATGATTGGAGAGGTGTGGATAAACCGATTATCTCTCAGTTGTGGGAGACGATTTTGGTAAGATCTTTTGTCATTGTTTGACCATTATTTTAATGTTTCTAGTATATATAATATGTTTAACCTCTTCTTTATCAGATGAAATTTTATATTCCTGACACTGGAGGAGTCAGTGAGAAATTCATATCGTTGGTTTCCAGGAGATGGAGGGATTTCAAATCAACCCTCTCATCTGATTTCATTTATGGTCATAGGAGTCATGAAAATCCATGTCGTATATAACTTTTTATAGATGAAAACACATGGATACATTTTTTTGAAAGTAGAAAAAGGGCCATTTTCCGGTAAGTGCAATGTAAAATTTTATAAAATTTCTTATATAACTGATTTAATTAATGTTTTGTTAATGATTTATTATTCTTAAATTAAAACAAACAAGGAAATATCATCAAGAGATCCAATCTAAAAATGTACACCCTCATAGTTTATCTCAGGGAGGATATACATTATTGGAAGAAAAAATGATGGCGGAAAAATTTCAACAACTAAGAGATGAGTCTTCAAGCTTTGGAGAGGTGGCCCCTCCATCCCCTCCATCTAGACATGAAAAATAAAAGAGAGCTCGGAAGGGAAAAAAAGGAAAATATCTTTCAGAAGTATCGAGAATCGTAGCTGGGAGGATTGTAAGATATCTATTTAATTTATTTAAGTTAACTTTTTTCTTCATATAAGTTTCAATCATTACAGAAATGTTCAGTAAAATAATACATGACTCTCTTAAGGAGCAGAGTTCAGAGGGGACATTTACAGCTACTGTGAGGGATGATATTTTATTTGCAGCATTGGGAAGGCCTAAACATCTTGGTCGTGTATGAGGATATCCGGCAGGTGTATCGGTAAGAAAAGTGTTTCCACGTTCTTCAACTTCTAACATTGAGAGGGTTTATAAAAAAAATAGAATCCTTGGAGGCTAAAGTTCAAAATATTAATGCGACAATGGAAGACAAGATTAGGGAGTCGGTGCAGTCTATATTTGCAGAAATGCAAAGACAATTTTAGACCGCAGCTCCCACTCCTCCACCTCCCCATGCAGACCCCATTATTTATCCTCCACCTCCGCCAGTAGCACCCACTCCCCCACCTCAGCCTGCGGACCCCATTTTTTATCCTACTCCTCCACCACAACATCCTACATATTGTGAGTTGTATGTTAATGATTCTCAACATCATATAGTAGCATACAGGTTGGTATATTGTATAGGAGAAACAGTTCATCATCAACAATTAGAGGTAGAGAATCAGAGGGTCACTGTATAGGATATTATAGATAGATCATCTAGGGTACCAATACCTACAGATGAGGTGGCGACAGTTGGACAGAGTATCAGCCATTTTTTAGTTTGGCCATCAAGACTTCTTCGACTCATTACCATGGAGGTATGAATGTTATATCATTTATTTTATTTTTTTATTAATGTTGTTTTATCATTTGAAAACTACTATATTTCTCAATTTGTTTTCACAGGAATACATCAAAGGTAAAGAAATACTGTATATACAACAACAAAGACAACATTATATGACATCAGATACAGATTCCAGTGGTCTTGACAGATTGTCAAGATATTCACATTTGTTGTTGGGTTTTTATGAGTTTCCAATGGAATATCATGTCTGTGGACATGAAATAAGTGTGGGGATTACAAAATCTGATATCATGGAGCTTGTTACTGGAGATAAGTTGGGCATCAACGTGGTGCAAATTTTTTCCATGTAAGTCATAACACCTTTTCCCTGCATTATATTTATTAAAAATTTATACTTATGTATGTTTTGTATTAAGTATCTTTATAAAATTTGTGAGAGGAATGAACTGACAGAACAATATGGATTCATGGACCCACAATTGATTTCCCCTGAATCATGTGCATTGACTGAGGAACAAAGAATGGTTTATATTGCTGAAAGATTTGAAAAGAATATAATCAGACAATGTTGGATGATTCCTTTTTGTGAGAGGTATAAAACACATTACTCTCAAAGAGTTAATGATCTTTTAACATAAAAAAGAACTAACATTAAATTTCCTTTTATCAGTGATCATTGGATGTTAGGGATTTTTTTCCCAAGGGAGAAAGCTCTTTATTGGATATGCTTTATTCAGGGTGATGTGCGGGAATGTTTTAAGAATATATTGGAAAAGTAAGTTTCAATTTATCAATAGTTTTATATATTATAATGAATTTTAAATTTACCCCATTCGTATTATTTTCTAACAGTGCATGGGTCTACATTCGAAAAAACACAAAGAAAAGAAAAGAAAAGATCAAATATGTAAATTCGAAGGTAAATTTCTATTTATAATTTGTACATTGTGATTTATTACATAAAAATAATATATTGAATTTACACTCATTCAAAATAGAATTGTCATGAACAACAATGCCTCACCGAATGCGGATATTATTTGTTATGATTTATGTATGAAATAATAACAACTATGACAGTTGTGAATTTTGACCTGGTACGATTTCCTCTTAAAATTTTCCATAATATTTCAATTTGATTTATTCATTATAAACGTTAACTATCTTTTTTTTCATTTGTAGCTTTTTTATGACCCTCAACCCTATACTGCTGAAGACATCAAACACGTACAAGTGGAGTGGTCAAATTATTTTACAAGTTTCATTGAATTTTAGTTGTTTGTAATGTATAATGTAATTTTGAATTTTGTTGTTTTAATTGTGTATTTGGTAGTTTTTAGGTTGGATTTATTTTTTTTGTGAAGTTGACAGTGTATGTTTTGAATGTTATATAAGTGAATGTTTAATTTTTCTCTACATCTTGTTTTGGTCTAGATTTGATGGTTTTTTTGGTATGGATTTGGGTCAGTGGTGGAGGGGTTCCATGGGTGTGGGGATGTGTTTAGTGGGGTTGGGGGTGTCCAGCAGTCTGGGAGGGCTATCCGGTGGGGTGGGGGGACAGCCCTGGGGGGTGGCAGGGATGTCCAGGGGTGTGGGAAGCCAGTCCAGGGGTGTGGGAGTGCTGTCCAGGGGTGGGCGGGGGGGGGGGGGGGGGGTTGTCTAGGGGTGTTTGGGGCTGTCCAAGGGTGTGGTGGGGGCTGTCAAGTGGGGTGAGGGGGTGTTGTTCAAGAGGGTGGGGGTTGTCGAAGGGTGTTTGGGGGTGTCCGGGGGTCGAGGGGTAGTCCAGGAGTGTGGTGGGGGATCCAATGGGTATGGGAGGGTAGTCCAAGGCATATAAATGAGGGTGGGGGCTGTCAAGTGGGGTGAGGGGGTGCTGTTCAGGAGGGTGGGGGTTGTGGAGGGGTGTTTGGGGGTGTCCGGGGGTCGGGGGCAGTCCAAGAGTGTGGTGGGGGCTCCAATGGGGTGGGGGAGGGTTGTCCAAGGGGTATACTTGAGGGTGGGAGCTCCAATGGGGTGGGGGAGGGCTGTCCAGAGGGTATACATGAGGGTGAGGGCTCCAACGGGATGGGGGAGGGCTATCCATGGGGTATAAATGAGGGTCGATGCTGTCTAGGGGGTAAGTTTTATATGTTATCTATGTACATGCTTAATTTTTATGTACATCTTTTTTTTGTGGTATGATTTCTTGATTTGTTTTCTATTTGATTCTGGTGGAGAGAAGATGACTTAATTTTGTTTAAAAAACAAAATTGGGTTTATCACGTCGGTTATTTAATAAATGACGTGATAAAATGCCTCGAAAATAGTTTATCACGTCAGTTATTTAATAACTGACGTGATAAAAGGCCTGCATAATGGTTTATCACGTCGGTTATTTAATAACCGACTTGATAAAAGCATTGGAGCATGGTTTATCACGTCGGTTATTTAATATCCAACGTGATAAAGGGCCTGGAGAATGGTTTATCACGTCGGTTATTGAATAACCGACGTGATAAAAGGCATGGCCAATGGTTTATCACGTCGATTATTGAATAACTGAGGTGATAAACCACCTCCCTCCGGTTTATCACGGCGGTTATATAAGAACTGATGTGATCAACCCCCCTCCCCTGGTCTTTCACGATGGTTTTATATGATCCGACGTGATAAACCGCCTCCCTCCGGTTTATCACGGTGGTTATATAATAACCGATGTGATAAAACCCCCTCCCACGGTTTTTCACGTCGGTTTTATATGAACCGATGTGGTAAACCACACTCACCTTGGTTTATCACGTCGATTCTTATAGAACCGACGTGATAAACCCCCGTCACCCCTATTTATCACGTCGGTTCTATATGAACCGACGTGATAAACACCATCGGCCCTTATTTATCACGTCGGTTGTTAAATAACCAACGTGATAAACCCTTCCCATTTTATTTATCACGTCGGTTCTAAAATAACCGACGTGATAAACAACGCGATTTTATATTTTTGACGTCAGTTTTTAAATAACTGACGTCAAAAACCTTATTTATAATGTCTCACGTATTAACATCGGCTAGAAACCGATGTAAAAAAATTAAAAATAACCGACGTAAAAAACATTTTCTACACTAGTGTTCCATTATCTAACCTAACCTAGGTTAATAATGGTACCCATATATTTTTACATGAACCCATGAATTCACTATTAAATAAAATATCATACAAAAAAAACATAATTATTTCAATTATTGGGACCACCAATCACCAACATGGGTTTAAAATACATTCCTTCCTCCAGTAATTAATTCCCATGATAGTCTTTGACTCATCCATGTTCATAGAAGCACCCTATACCATATAAGAAACAAGAAAACCACATTAATTAATATTAATAGATTATAATAAAGTATTTATCATAATCCATATGGGAATTGTAATATCTAGGGATTATAAATGAAATGAAAATGATCGATTGTATTCAAGGTATGAAGCACCCACCAAAAATAAACAACAAAATTTTACTATGCTTCATTTATATATTAGTTATAAAGTTTTTTTTAAATAGAAATACATGATTTAGGAATTTTATAATGGTTCAACTCATTTGTAATTTATTAATTCATCATTTATAAATAAGCAGTCAATTTTTCGTAATTCTATTTTATTCATCTTTAACAACGTTTATTTATAAATGATAATTATTGTTTATTAGATGAATATAATTAATTCATGGAAGTGTATTTGATAAAATAAATAAATTTTTACATCAATATGTTATCATTTATTACAAATATGTGTTTATAATTATTTAAAAAGATCATTTTTTCAATAAATAATGATAAATAAGAAATTGTTTTGAAAACTACTTTTCATTGAAAAATATTTAAAAAGTAAAATTTTTTAATGGATTTATAAAAAATTATTTTGTTAATTTTGTTTTATATTTGTTTAAAAAAATTTCATACATGAATTTACAATGACATAAAAATATATTTTATAAAGCAATTTTTCCAAACAATTATTTTCCATGGGGGTTTCCACATGTGGTTTTAAATTATTTAATTCGATTTATGTATTTTTATTTTTTACAATGGATTCCATATTTTGACTATATTTTTTTTAATTTAGTAAAAAGGCCCCTTTGGTTATTTTGAAAATAAATAAAAACCTTATTAATATTTGTTAGCCTTGTTAAGGGTAATTCAAGTAATTAATGTTAATAATAAAATGATAAGGATTGTAAAATGGACCTTACACGTGATTTAACATATTAAAATGATTTCATATCATTCATATTCATATAATATTATATGATATGGAATAGTTTTGTTATTTTAATGTGATTATGACCTTTAGTGTCTTTCATTTCCTGAAAAGTCAAACATGTCACGTACTTATTTTTAATAACTAAAATATTTTAATATTTCATAATCTATGGTATATTATTAACTATAAATATTAGTTTGATGGATGAAATATTTGTTTCATCCTGGAAATTGATTTTTAGTGATGAAATAATAATCCCACAAGCCTGGTCAACGTTTATATGGTTATTATTTAGTTGATGGAAAAATCAAATAAGTTATATATAAAATATTAACAGTAGTATAATTTTTGATAAATAATGGGAAAAATGCACTTTAATTAATTCAATTAAATTTTAGATATATAATAATAAATTTTGGTTTAATTCTAGATTTTATCAACATATTATTAATTTGTATACAATGAATAGTTATACAATATGCCAATATTGATATTTTAGAATAAAGAATATTTTACTCAATGAAATAAAATTAATAATAATATAATTTTGAATAGTTTAATTATCATATGATATATAATTATTCAAATTTCATATTTATGGGTTTATTTTACATATATAGTAATTATTATGATCCTCAATGAGTAAAAATACTTGTTTTCAAGATTTGTTTTGAAAAGGATATGAGGGGTTAAAACCTAATTATAAAATAAAAAAATGTTACCTATAGATTTCCAAAAATTACTTCATATGAGTATTATGACCCATAAAAATATTATATTATAAATAAAAATATTTTTTTCTATACATTAAATTGAATAGTTATTTTGTAGTCAGTCCCTCCCATCAAAAAATGGTTCCACATTGTCTATATAAATCACACATTATAACACATTGTGTTTCTAATAATTGTCTACACAATATCCTCAAACCCATATAATAATTTTTGAGGTATTGTTTAGTTATAAAACCATACAATGAGTTATTAACAATATATGATATTCTTGTTGTCCAATAAAGAGGTATTGTTTAAAATAATTCGTATTTGTTTTATATTTTCTTCCAAATTTATATCATTTTACTAACTGATGATAAAAATGTATCCATCATATATGGATATTCTGTTATGATTATTTAATAACCTATATCTATCTCATCATCCATCAATTTTTTTAGGAATCCATCATTCATGTGGTCAACAGACTACCACCTCACAAACAAATGGTACATTTTCGATTATCATCTCTCTAGGATTGTTATAATGATTGGATTTATATTTATATATGATATTAATGAAATATTATTAATTTTATAAATATTATATATCATTTAAATTCTTTCGTTTCCAAGCATTGAAAAAATGGTTACATTATTCATATGTATATGTGGACTACTACCACCACAAAGCAATGAGATCCGTATTTCACCACCTAATAACATCAATGATAAATATAATTACATATAAATAGTAATATATATATATATATATATATATTATAAATTTTTCATTATAGATTAATACTCACCATATATTAATAATGATCGTTCAAAAATGGGACTATTAGTCAATATTATATACGACCAACCTGGTCCATGATTGTAACATAGATAATTTATCATAAACATATTTAATGGATAGATTTAAAACAATTATTTATGTATAAAAAATAAAATTATTTGTTTTATATTATTCTATATATTATTTATCAATTACCACATTGACCATAGTTAACCTACCTAAGTCATTTGGGACTTATGTTCCAAATATTTTTAAAACATAGACATTGACTAAAATGATTATGTAATTTATATATCATTGAAATAATTTATATTAAAATAATAATATTCATGAAATAGGGTTTCAATAGAGTAAATAATTAACCTGTGTTTATTATTAAAGAAGATGAATAATATACATGATGATTTATACACAAGGTAAGGGATTTTATTTTCAATTTTAGTTACATGGGGAGCATTAATGATACACTACATGTTTCTATTATATGATTTATATACTTTTCATGATTTTATATTATTATTTTCAATAAATAAAATAATGTAATATAAAAATCCATTTAAATTTCAATATTTATGAAAATTAATTGCATTATATTACCTTTGAAAAAAATATAATTAAGTAATTTTGAATATATTAATTTTATTCATAGTGATATTTTTAATGTTTGATGTAATGTTATCATGATTATATTAATATTATTTTAGAAAAAAATACTTACTAGAGGTCAATAAAAAACATATCACATATGGCAAAGTCACGAGCCATTAACCCTACAACAATTGAGGGACAAGGGTGTATCAACTACCATTGGCCTCTATGATGTCTTGGTTATTATGAAAATATTTTTAATTATTTATAATATATGTAAAACAAAATATAGGTTTATTTTGGGATCATATGTTTTATAATATAAATATCCATGAGATTAGAAATGGATTTGGTGTTATTTGACTAATGTAAATTTGGAATAATTTCACTATTTGAGGAATCCAATATGTTTAAGTTAAGTCGTTTCTTGAAATGTATTATTTAAGGAATAATATTTGATTTTTATTTTGGATAAATATATAATTTTATGTAACTTTAATGGTAATTTTGTTTATTTATTGAAATATTTAAGGTTTCCTGGAGATTACAATTATAGGGTCGGTACATTTTGTGAGATACATATGAAATTTGTCATGGAAAATGATGTGATTGAATACATTATATTTATGGGTTCTAATCAATTTCTGGAATATTTCATGGATTTTTAGGAAACTTATTTACTGAATTATCTATGTTGGACATTGAGAATTATTATGAATGATTAGAAATTAATGTAGTTTCCCTTATTTTATTATTTACAATTTATGAATCATCTTATCATTTGGTAAACATTTGGTTTTGTGAGAATTTATAAGGATAAGAGGAATAGATTAAAATTATTTTAAGGGTTATGTGTTCAATTATAATTTAATAATAGAGATCATGGAATGAAATTTTCAACATAAATGCCCAAAATTTGATGACAAATAAACTATTATGGTTGATATTTATTAATGGATGAAACTCTATTTGTCAAGTATATATATTCACTCATGAAATAATAAAAGGTAAGAAAGAAACTCCTCAATTATAAGAAAATGATCATAAGAAATAAAATTGTCCTATAAACTTATATTATAATGAATTGATGGTCTTTTCAACAAATGTGGTTTCTGAATATTTTATTGTTAACATTCTCATGATCATTCACATTCATGTGATCAGTGATATCAAAAAATTACATTTCATCCATGTAAATATATTTACCTTATAATAATATTTATCTCTATGGAAACACAGTATTTGATTTCCCACCAGACCTTCAAACTTCCCTCTATATATTTTAAAAAAATTAAGCCTTTTTTCAATTTGCGTTTCTAGAAAAAATTATTGAAAATTCAAACCATAGATTTCACATCACAAGACTATTTTGAGAGGATATGATTTCATAGATGTGTGGATACTATAACATAATGATAATTTAAATAGATATACAATGATTGGTAGTATATAGTGTATGAAATGCAGATCTTAAATGAAAAATAAAATATTATTATTTTACAATTATAAATTTCGTGTTATAGTTGTAGTTACGAATAAAAAATATATTTAAAAATTGTAATGGTTCAACTAATTTATAATTTATCAATTATTTCATAATATATAAACACTCAATTTTCATAAAAGTCATTTTATTCTCCATAAATACATTTTATTGAAAATCTATTAGTAATTATTTTTGTGATAAAATAATTTATTTATGAAAATTTATTTGAAAAAATTCAGTAAATTTTATAGATAATATTGTCAAAATTAACCAAGGAAAAATTTAGTTAACATTCAAAAAAGAATAATTTTTCATTGAGTAGTGACAATACTAATTTTCTATTTATTAAATTATATTATTAAAAAGTATTTACACTGTAATATTATGTTTTGAATAAGTTTTAAAAATATATTATTTAGTTTTTATTTATATTATTGGTTATGAAATGAATTTTATATTGGAATTTAGTATAAAACACTTTTATATTTTAAGAGGACATTTTCTTAAGAAATAAAGTTTCATTACATTTTTTCAGAATATTTTTTAACTAAACTATTTAAGTTAATATTTTGAATATTAAAAAATTTATCTCTTATTCAGAATCAATATATTCAAATTAAAAAATTAGACCTATTATATTTTTGTTCAATATGAATAGTAATCTTAAAAATGATTGTTACTATATTAAAGGGTTAATGAGGTAGTTAATGTAAAAAATAAAATTATATTATTTATAAAAATATATGAAAAGTTGAGTTAATTCTATTTTATGAGTCCATTACTTTCTTAGTCAATCAAAATTCAATTATATATCATTTTGAGTACATTGTATTAGGATTTAGAAAATTATAATATTTTTTTGAGGAAAAGACATACAATTCACACTATAGTTTATTAAAACTATTATAGTTTAATACATGTTTTTTCAGAGAGTTTATTAGACTATAAATATTATATTATAATATAATAGAATTTTTTTAAGAGATAAATTTCTTTCAATTCATGGTGAATAAATATTCTCCATAAATGCTTTCACTATGCTAATGCCGTAATTTTTTAATTAATGGAAAAATAAGATAAATGACATTAAAAATATTATGAATTTTATATTTGAACATAAATTAAGTTATAAATTAATTTTATAGATGAATATGAAAAGTTTTTTATATAATGAAAATTATTTATGAATAATATGTTTAATGATTATATTTTTAATGTCAATAATAACCTCTCTTTAAGGAGGATGGTTTACAAAAGGTAATGGGAGGCTCTAGCTGAAAAAGAAAATACATATGCCCAACATATATTCTACATCACAAGGGACTGACTAAATAAATATGGATATGACAGATGATTTTAATAAATTAGAGAAATTTCGAATTGAAACATGATTCTACAACATATGGTATAACCAGTGTATTCCATATTGGGTAAGATTGAATCACCTCCTTGTTTCCACCATCCAACATGTGACCCATCCCTCTAGTTCTCCCCAATACTGCTAGGTTACTCTTGTAAAGACATTTTAACATTACTCTAGTAATAATTAAAATTTACATATAAATTCCCTCAGGGAATGTACATATCTTTCATAACCAAATACATCACTATAACCCTCATATGAGGTGACCTTATGGGTCATGATGCGACCAATTTACCTAAACAAATTAAAAAACTGAGAGTTGTATTTGTAATAAACAAGTTCACGTCAACTTGGAATAACTATTCCACTCTACTAGAAGTCTTGAATATGTTACAGATCAGCATGGTCCTATAATAATCTCTAGGGTACCAAAAAACTAAATTATAATTATTTCACTATTTAATTTCAAAAATATATAGTCAAATGAGATGTTTATTTTGGAAAGGTGCATCCTTATATTGGACTTCCAGATATATAAAACAAATAATTCTAAATAAAAGATCAAACAAAATAGTTAATGAACAAAATAAAATCCCATTCTCATTTTCAATATATATACACAACATAATATATAATAAAAAATTTGGTATTCATATAATGGAAAACAAAGATTAAAATATAAGAGATAGATAAATTTATGGATATATGAAAATTACATGAATGTCTATATAACCATAGATACCAGTAAAATGTCTCCACATTTCCCCTGATCACTCACTATATCTATAATTTCGACAAATAGACTATGAAAATCAAAACTGATCTGAGATCACAACCTACTAACCCATTTGAGAATACAATAGCTACATACACACATAAATGTGTGGATGAATGGGTTGAGATAAATATGTATTGTATGATTTCACCATTGATTGTTTTTAATTAATTTTATAAAAAAAATTAAAATATTCTAATTTGAAAATATTATAAAAAATATATTCTAAATAAAAACATGAATAATTGAAAACAATCATCATAAACATAAACCTTTTTCAAATCAAATGGTGATAAAATATTTTGAAAAAAGAATTAAAAAAATGAATTTAAAATAATGACTTAATTAATATATAATGAAACAAATTTCATTATAAATAATTGTTTTAAAACCATCATTTTTCACATTGTATATTTTCCCATTTCAAATTATCATCTTTTTAATAACCATAAAATGGTGAAATTCATTTCTTATGAAAAAAATCAGGAATTTCTTCTTCTTTTGAAAAATCTAACGAAAAAAAAGTTAATTACCATTAGTGTTTTTCCATATAACCAAATAGTTTATAATTCATTACGAGTTTTAATTAATAATTATTTTTTGTTTTAAAATTTTAATGTTTTGATACATTTAATTTCTATGTTATAATGTCCCATGAATATATATCATGTGGTATGGCCATAATTTTTTATGATGGGAATCTTGAGATTCCATGACACTATTTTGGAACCAAATTCTATAGTTGGATTATATTATCTCAAAAGACATGGATGATATATCATATAAAGAGTAGGGGGATCATAATACATTGAGAGACCTTTTAAGGGATTCCACCACTGTTGATCTCTAATATATGAGGATATGAGAAAAAACCCATCAAATATGAAATCAACATTTCCATGTTTAATTTGATAATTCCTTATGAGGACATGTTAATTGATATTTATAATTTACTCTTTTAACTTATAATTATCATGAATCACATACTTTAATGTATTGGAAAAATCCAAGATGAAATTTTCTCTCAGTGATGTAGGAAACATTGGTTGTGTTACCAGTGATACTAAATTAATGTATAATTTAAAAAGGAATTCTCCCTTAAAACCTTTAAAAATAGTTAATATATCATTTTAATTTGATGGGAATGGATCTTCGTGCAAAAATCCATGACTATAGGGTTTATTGGGTGATTTAATTTTTGGAACATCAAATATAGAGACATCTAACATGCACGTTGATGACACTAGAACACAACCCACGTGATTCAATATATCATGATAAAGAGATCATATTACATGGGAGGGATTTATTGTATGATTGATGTCATTGATATATATACTTATTTCCATTTGGGAGACTTGTAATTTTTCCATATTCTAACAATGGACATTAGATCATTATGACTAATTCCCTATGAATGTGTACATCAGGGTCCCGCATGTACTGTATCCATAATTACAATTAAAATCATGTAATTATGATAAATAGTAGGAAAACATTTGATTTATTCTGTTTTTTATTTATATAATTATATCCCACGTTATTAGAAATAAAATTTGAGTTATATAATAAAAAACATTATATATATTCTATTTGGGTGAATATTATTTTTATAATATTTACTTTAGAATAATTTTGCGACACTTATTAATTAAATTGTCTTTTTTAAGATTGATAGCAGTCAATGAGGGAAAGAAGACCATACCTAATGGACTTATTATAAATGGTATAAATGACATGTATTTATATTGTTAGTATTTTTCAAATTTTGAGAAACTAATGAAAATAATATTATTATTAATGTACTTGGGGAAAAGTATGAATATAATATATGTTTAGGGGATTTGTGTGAATTTCCAACTCTATAACATCCATAATAAATAAATAATTATAACTCTATCATAAATAACATTTGATGTTAACTATGGATTTAAAAATATATTCTGATGACCTATAATAAATTTTATCTTTTTTTCTTATTTCAATATTTTTATATAAAATCTAAACTTCTTCTACATTATAGTATAATAAAACTATAATCAAACCTAAATAATGAAAATGATGATGATTAGGCAATGTTGCAACCAATTATTTTACAAAAATATTAATATATTTTCCTTCAAATATGGATTAATTATTGATGGTTTCTACACATGGATCCTATAGATAAATGATTTTGCAATTAGATCAAGATAACCAGATCAACAATTGCAGGTGAATAAAAATTTGAAATAATTTTATATCTACTAATAAATAAAATATAAAATACATATGAATATCCTATTATTATGGTATCAATCATTTAATAAAGTCATTTAATCTATTATTTTTTTTGGAAATAAGATTATTATTGTGTAAATAAATAATTACACATAAATTAATACTAAATAATGTGTTGGTCATTCCATTAAAGGATTCTTCCACTACACCCATATCCTATATTTTGTATATGAGTATTCAGATAGTTTATTTATAAATATTTATTATTTATTTATTATTTTTATTTTTTTTCTATTTTAATTTACTAATGTGGATTTATTTCTATATACAAAATCACCATCACGTACATTTATTTATAATAAATTACATAAAAATTAATTTCTTAAATATGAAATTTTTTTCGGCCTTTCATTCATACTATATGGAGGTTCCAAATACTCTACCTGGATAGAACCAGAGTACAAGACATGTATTACCTACAATCACACAATGTATTTTTGTTTTCATGATTAGATGAAAGGATAAATTTAGATAGATGTGTTGTAATAATATATAAGATTTTAATAAAATATACCGGATTATATATCAAAAAAAAACTGACACAATTATTAAAGAAATGCATGTTGTGTAACACTATACATGGAATATTTTCATTGTTTTCTCATGACCAAGAACATGAGGTATCCTTGTATTCCATGTATCAGATACATGAAATGGGGATGGAAAAGCTATGAATCTCTGACATCATGAATCGAGTAATTACAACTTCACACCGGCCACCAACAAATCATCCATATAAATAAATTTGGCTAGACGCATGGCATGTGATTAATATTTTGTATGAGGTGATTAAAAAGTCTATAGTTTTTTATAGAGTGTGTGCCAATTTTTTTATATAGAAAACATAAATATATACTAAAACCAATTCACAGGTGAAACACTTGTCAATTATTTTACAAAGTACACACCATGACATAGGAATGATAATTATATATTAAAACTCATCTATGATAAAATTTTGGAAAGGTTAATAATGTTTCCTCCCTGTACACATGTTTACATAATTAATTTCTAATGATATTAATTTTTTTATAAAATTATAGATGATGGTGAATTTAGTATTCATGGATGGAAATATGAAAATTTGAATTAATTATATTAATACAATGTAAATTTTCTTAACTAAATAATATCATAATTTAATTTAAAAAAGGACTAAAAATTTAATCTCTTTCCATGTTGGTATACGATGATAATGAAATTATAAAATACTATATAATGTGGTCGATTTATTTGAATTCATTCTGAATAAATTATATTGATATCCTATGTATTACACCATCCCCCTTATTATATATGTGCATGGGTTCCCATGTTATATTTTATATAAAACACCTTTATCTAATCCATTTTAGCTATACAGTAACATGTGATTAAAAGTTTATGTAGGTATTGAGCTCCTTGTTGAGTCCAAGCCATGGAGTAATGGTGAAACCAATCATGGTAATACATTAGAACAAAGGTGGGCTTTTGGAACCCTAACCGTGTTATATTCCAATGAATGTTCTCCCACAGGTCCAAGGGTTACATAATCATCTACTAGATAAACAAAACATTAAAGAATCTCATTATCAAGAATCACATAATTTATTTCTATCATTTTAAAAGTTATTTTTTTTGTTTTGGAGTGTTCCATGATCACCTAATAAATGACATAACAAAAATACAAGATGGAATAAATTTTATCCATATATTTCCTAAATTTTTATTTCGCATGGTTTACCACGTAAATTTCACTTAATATTAACAGGGGATCTGCAAATATATTATGGGTCTTTCCCATATGAAAAAAATACCCTAAAACATAAATGCTAAGTCACAATATCCTTGAACTACTTATGTTATTAATGACCCCATAATTCAATGTTTTTGATCAACCCATTTTGGGGTATCTTTAATTATTGTGGAACATTTAGCATGATTTTTAGGGTTCAAATAATCTATTTAATATCATGCTTTAACATAAATATACAAACATGGCTTATTTATGTTTAAATTGTAAAGGAAATATTTAAATTTGATATCACGATTGGTGATTCCACTCAATGAAACATGGATCAATTATAGAATGTAGTTAACAAGTTACCCATTCATAAAACCCACCAAAAATATTATCAGGACCATGTTTTTGTTATGATATGGTGGATATATATTACTTCTACTAGAATATCAAAAATAGAAGATGTTTTCAAACTGGTTTTGAAGGATATTAGGTGTTACATATATTGGGAGGCTTGTCAAATTTAATTAAATTTATTTTTAATCGCTTTTTATAATGAAAAGAGGTAAAATTAGTATATTAATAATTTTTATAAATGGGGAATCAAATGACTTACAAAAACAATGTCATCCATAATTGATAATGATAACCTTCTCATAGACACTAATATCTAGAAATGGTATTTGTTTATGCATGATATATTATAAAATGATGGGAAATTTGGTGTACTTGATTCCTGACATCATTATTTCATTTCCAATTTAGATGTTGAGGAAGTAGTGTCTCACTATACAAATCATGTGGGTGACATGTTGGATTCCCAATGTTCCATGGTATACCCCATGCATGACGAGGATCAAAATGTATTTCAGGATATGGATGTTGATAAAAAAAATTCACCCTATGAATCTCTATAAATATAAAGACACATCAGAGAGAAATTAGATCTATGATTCACTATTCCCAATAAATATTTTGATATTTAGTTCCATCTAGGGAACATTTAGTCAATTTTATTAGCTACCTTGAGATTTCGCACATCTTCGATTTTAAGATCCCCGATGATCATCACACAGATTTCATTCTATCATCAATACCTAGAATATTTTCAAATTTTATTATGAATTTTAATACGATAAATAGTGAGAAGACACATTCATAACATCATTTACTTTTTCCCATGTTGATAAAGTAATGTTGAATAAAAAACCCTCTATATTTAATAAGAATAATATGAGAATGAATAAGGAAATGGTACTAAAGTCCCATTCCAACTCTAATGATCCACATGAAAATCTTTCCATGAATAATAATATCAAGTGGAAGTGAATGGAACATGATGTGGATAATTTTTCTTCTTAGAAGAAGTTACATTTGTAGTATAATTTCACCTAGCAATGTAGAATGTGGAAATACATGTTTTTTCATTTTTCAGATTATTTTTTCAATATCTACAACATGGGTATCAGATATTGCATTGGGATCATAAATTTTTTAAATGATTTTAGAATGAATTATTATTTATAAGATTACTAGAGATAATTTTTATATTAAGTATTCCAATAGAGCAAGGCTATATGATCAATCCATTGGAGACTACTATCTGACAATGCTGAGAAATTAAATTTTGAATAAAAAAATTACAATGTAACAATAATTAATAAGTAACTTATTATTATTTAATTTATCAATATGTTTAGATTTATTTTCATATTCTGAAATAAGTACTTTGAACATTAAAATGAAATCATATGTTATGATATGAAACTATTAAATAAATGACTTGATGTATTAAATTTTAAAAACATAATTCTCTCAATTGATATCATAACGAATATTATTGAATCATACAACACCTAGTTATGGTAATTTTGTCTTAGTAACATATATATGTTTCTGAAAATTATCAATCAAGATAGTTACATATACTCTTTTTATAATAAACCACTTAAAATATGTCACACTCATTTATAATGTATGATAACCAAATAACCATTCTGTGGTCACGGTGAAAAAAAAAAACAGATCAACTATATATTATCAACACTAATTTCTGTGGACCTTATCATGTGGAGACTATTGGAGGATTTTAATACACTATTAACTTTACATATTATTTGATGATGTATGAGTATATATACATAATGAGGTATAAATAAGAATCCATTGGTAATATGATAATGTGAATTGAATAAGATTGATGAATTTATTTTAATAACATTGAAATATTTACATTCTACGGGAGTTTGGATTCTTATAAAACTCACTGAACCTTCAAAAACATAGTCATGTAGTGTTTATGAATAGAGGAACTGTACCGTTTTGGACATGGTATGGTTCTTGATGATTCAATGTGGCCATACATTATCATTTTGGGGATATAAATTATAGATGAAATCCTGAATAATATACGAGTTACAACTAATGTGGTAAAATTAATTCCTTTGATGTTATGAAAAGGAATTAAGCCTATGTTGTTGCATGTTGATGATACAGGTTGTGATATTTTTTAAGGAAATATCAAGAACAGAATTTCACCCTTATGCACGATGTCAATATTTATACTGTATACAACATAAAAAAGGGGATACCACCAATAAAAACCTTAATACATGAATGTTATTGTCACATAGTAGAATATCTTTATTTAGAAACAGAACATCCTCATAGAGGATAGTGGGATAAATATTGAATAATATGATGTTTATTTTAATAATACATAATCATTGGTAGCAGAATTATTTCAACAAGTCACAATGGATGAATTTTTTCTTGAAAAAAAAATTCTACATATGAGAAAAATATAGTTAATAGCTGAATAAAGATATGGTTTCTTATTATCCAAAAACTTAGAATCATTACACAATGAAATTGATGATACAATCTCCAAACAAATTTTATTAATATATAAACTTTTACAAGGGGGAAATAATCTAATAATCATGGAATGAATAAATTTATCAAAATGATGTTTTGATTGTAATTGATAAACTGTTTAATATAAATCAGATTGGGTCTATATGAGTATTCATGAGAAATATGAAATGAAAGTAGAATAACCATAAATAATGGATATTGGATAAAAAAATAAGGAAAAATCAAGTAATTTATGATGTCAAAATATTTTTTCAAATTTCCATGTTTTGAAGAATTATAATTTTATTTTCCATAAAAACATACCATGACTATAATATTTGGAAAATGGATTCCAAAAATCCTTTCATTACTAGAAAACATTATGTAGATGTGTATATAACACAACAAATAGGTGTTGTTGACACTCAGAAATGTATTAAATATATGGAATCCGTATAGGTCTATTTATGGATCAATGAAAGAATCTAGGTCATGTAAAAACTGACTTAATAAATCCACAAAGTAATTTCCTGCCATTAAGAAATAATATGGTCAATTTTTTAAAGTAATTACAGTGTCAGTATAGTTTTTTTTCATATTAGTACATGATGATCACATATTACTTATTAGATATGATCTACCAACCATAAGTGAGGATAAGGAATGGTTAAACAAGCATGTCTCCAAAAATTGAATTTCTTAAAAAACTATAATCTTTGGATCAGGATAATTTTTGATCGACACAATATGCTTCTTCGGCATATTCAAGGTACATACATCAACCAAATAATGATGTAGTTATGTACGGAACAATCCTTGAGGGGAATGATTTCTTATACATGATTTGAAATAAAGATGTTGAGTATTACTCCTTACGATTTAGTGATTGTATCCATTCTGTAAGCCATATTATTTAAAAAACATGATGTTTCATATGATTTTATCATGCATGGATGATATTAAGAAGATATGTGTGAAAAAACTAGATTATGGTTAATGTAGTTCTTATGTATCTCATGTGAACTACGGATATATTAATATTACATGGTCTATATGAAGAGGTAGTCATCAAGTTTTATATATTACATTTCATTCAGATAGATTAGAATGATCTGAATTTGTAGTGTGGATATATCATTTGACTCAATAGAGTAACATTGAGCTAATAGAGTTTATGTAATCTAGTTATCACATATTCTAGTTTTGATTATATGTATATTATTGCATTTCATATACCCATTGAAGTAGTGTAGATTTAGATATTTATAAAGGAACTTGTTCTGGTTCCATGAATTAAATTCAATATATCATTTTATTATGATAACATTGAAATGATGAATACATCATAAGAGAATCAGTCACACAAAATGAAAGAGGACATAATTCATAAATTTAATCTATTTATGTTTTTTCTCAATGAGGTGATGTTGCGATTAATATATTTCCCGTGGAGGAATTGTTTTTGTCCTATCCCCAATGATTTATCACAATAGAGGAAATTGTATCGTGTGAGATCAAGTGTACGAGATGGTTCTTAATGTATATGAGGTTAATGTGTGAGTATATTTTATATGCATTAGACTACTGTAGTGATTCTTTATCATAATTGAAATATTATTTTCATGTGAGACCAATTAGATGGGATGTTTTTTCAATAGGATCTAGTGAATATTGGAGTAAATCTTAGGTGATTTTCTATAAATGACTTTTTGATAACATTATAATATGTTTCAATTTTTGACTATGTTTTCACATCACTTTAGTATTGTTTCTTTTTATGAAATTTTATTTTCATAATTTAATGTAAATATGTATCTTTCTAAAATTCCATGGCAGTTCCTCACTAGGATGTGAACTAGAAGGTTCCACAACGTTATTTTCGATCCATATTCAATGTAAAATTGAAATTATTTCATTATAATATATGATATCAGCTATCATGGGATGGAGTTTCACAAGATATTGAGACACACTCTCATGTAGTTTTCCTTTTGAAATCATAATGGTGGTATGTTATGAGATCAAACCATTCAAATTGGATATCCACAATTTTAGGTGCCACTCGATGTCCCTATATAAAGATGTTTGTAGTAAAATTTATACATTATGATTATCATTAATGGATATAACGAATCATTTTCTTTTATGTATTTATTAAAATAGTGAGGGTACATACTCACAATAAAGTATGATAACATCGGTGAACCATTAGAGAAATTTCATTTATTGATAATTGGACATGGTATTTATCCCTTATGTTCCATAAGAGAAGATTATATATCCTGATATTTAATGAGAATGGACCTTCCTAGATAAATCAATGGCTATGGTGTTTGGATAATGTGTTAATTTTAAGAAATTAAAATTAATAAACATTAAGATTATAGTATTATGGCACTGGCATGATACCTATATGATATGAGGTATTAAAATAAAGTGATTATATAATATGATTGGCATTCATAAGAGGATGGATGTCATTATCTCATTAACTACATTATCTATGGAAACCATGGACTGTTACTGGATACTATACTTTGCTTTAGGTGGTTATGGAAAATTAAACTAATATATGGAACTATAAGGTCACAAACATAGTGTAACAATAATAATAATTAAATATAATTAATATATTTGACAACTATGAAGAAATGATATGTATTGTGTTTGTTTGATCACCATAATTTAAACATATGATAAGAAATAATAATTTAGTTAAATAATAATAATGATTTATTTTTTCATGTTTTTAGAATATTATATTTATTACATTTATAATAGAATAATGATGTGAAATTATTTTTAATAAGTAATTATTATTTGAGGATCCATAAATATTGATGAGGGAATGTAGTGGAAACTTAATGTTATAATATGAAAGAGTATAAATTTTATTTAACTATGTTACTAATTCACATCATATATCACATGTATAATAATAATGATATTATGAATAATGAATATGGTGTCACCTAAGAATATTAGATCATTTTAGGGTCATCTGTGTGATTTTATAACTGTAAACCGTATATAGTATATAAACAAAGTGAATCACTCCTAAAACAATATAGGTTTGAAAATAGATTGTTATAGACTTTAATAACCCTTTGATGAATTATATTATCGTCCTCTATCAATATATTGAATGAAAATCCTGATAACTTATTTCAAAGAGATGAATAACGATATAGTCATCCATGATCCATGCATGTGATCTGAATAAGTCATGGTATAATCTACTGATTCTATGAAGTCATTCAAGGATTTTAGTGCTTTTGTGGATCGCCACTAAATTTATTTTACAGTTACATCATTAAAAAAATGGTATAATGATATTTAATGAATTGGACCATCAAATAATGATATATTACCAGATGAGGCAATTCCCCATATTCTCATAATTTAATTAAAATTTACAAGTGAATATTCTACAATTTCGGATCTTGTGTATTTGTAATGTCAGGTAATCTACTGTTGTATTTGGAAATTGTGATTTCATACGAGGAAGCTGTGATTACACATAAATTTACAATAAAAGACAAGTGGGTCATACATCTAAAGGACACTTCTACTAAAACCAGAACCTACAAAGACAATAAAAAAATCTCACATCATACAAGATGGTTGTCATATAGATCAAATAGGGACCACCATTACATTATTGAATAAAAAGAGAAAAAATTATTACAATGGGTGAATGAAATCCTTGATGAGAATAAGGGGACATAATAAATTAAACGATATAATTCCCCATGACAATATCATCCTCAATCATGTAAATATCATTAGAAATTCACTTGGTCCTAACATGATAACATCTTGGACCTCAATACCCATAAAACATTACAAGATTTTATTTTATTATAAATTCCATGGGTGAATCACAATTCTGTCCCATTCTTATATTTGTGTGATGAAAAAAAATAAAATATCCTCACATTATAATGATGAAAAATGTTTTGTGGTCCCTATATTTGGGAAAGGAATGAAGATAGAACATTCATATATTAGGTAAAAAAGGGTTATAAAATTCCTTTCAATCACATTACATTCCCATTACATAGGTAATAATAAACAATTACTCAAATACTAGGTAAAATTTTAGATAATATATAATCATACGGGGTCATAAAAGGGGTGAATTAACATAAAAAATCATTTTATATTGGGTAAAATATCCCTTTAAAATGATCTTGGAAAACAAAAGTTATAACACCTTCATTTTCACACACACCAAGGAAGCATTTTTATTGGGTTCCAAATAAACCTTTTAATCTACTTGAAATGCCTTGTTATAAATATTTTTATAATACTAAAATAGGGTTAATAGATGAACATTCATCTTTCCAAGCATATGCTTCACTCAAAAAACTATCACCCAATTAATTAGAAGAAAACCCCTAAACAATAGTAATATTAATTGAATATAAAAACAAGGTCATAACCCTTACAAAATTTTTAAATTTGTTTTTAACGTACATCATAATTTTTTTAATAAAGAAATGAAATAACTAAGATTTTATTTCAAAATTAATATTAAATATTCATTAAAATTACATTATAAAAAATATAGAAAACATGAAAATAATTTACATTCATCAGATGTTTGAAAAATAGGATTTCCATTGAGGGATATAAAATCTAGAAGCCTAATAATTTCATGAATTTTCAAATAAAAAAATTTAACAAAAGAATGACCTCAATGAGGAATAATTTTATGTTCTTATACGAAGAAGCCAATTCCAAATGGCAATCAACATCTACTAGCACTAGAAAATTAAAACCAACACCAAACCTAGGAAAGATCCTCTCAATCATTAGGGTGAATGTGAGACAATTATGTTGTGGGGAAATAGAACTATGTAGATGAAGATAAGTAAAATCAATGATGATATTGGATTTACCTTCTAAAAGTACAAGAAATCTAAGGAGAAAAAGTCATGGACACCATTGATGAAAAATGGTTAATTTATCTTGGTCTTCCACACATACAGAGAAATGTTAAATGGATGTTAGGATATCCCAATGCCCAAAATAAAATATGGGTATAATAGTCTGTTCATGTTTTAAAAATCTGTGTATAACTATTCACAATGTTTCACAATCCTACATAGAATAGTATGGCTTCCAAAACCCAATCATTCTATAGTTATCATATCTCTTGGAGTGGAGGACCTCCTTTAGAAATATCTAAGGATCATAAACCCTTGTACAAAATGGATTCTCACAACATTCATATTTAAACTATCCCCTCTTATGAAAGTTGAAAATAGAAATAATGTTTACAAAATATTTGAGAGTCCCTATTATGGTGTGATTCTCACTAATTAGGTCCTGATTTCTATCCTCACTTGAATTTGATAATTTTTGAGACACATAAGTGTTGGGGTACAAATATAAAATATTATATTCTCACACAAGGTGACCATTATGTATCATCATGGTGTGATCCACTTAATCTATGATGTGTTTAGTAACTAATCAATGAAATAAATAATGTAAATGATGGTTCCTCATTGGAAAAATAGGCAACACACCATGATAGCATATAACCATCCTAAAATAAACATTTACCACACAAAAATAATCACATCACGATTACTATAGTTCATTATGTGGACTATAGGTATACATATCTATAACTATAAAAAAATTGATGCTTAAAATAATTCATATTTATTATTTATTTATACATTAGTTATGTGTTGGCTTCCTAATTATCTCTACCACACCTCCTAAAAAACCCATAAATATGTTGAAATTAATGGAAATAAATTAGTAACAAAACCTCTTCCCATAAAAAACCTCAATATTTTACAAATAAAAACACCCAATTCAATTTATACATTTATTATTCATAGGAAAGAACATTTTACCCTTCCATACACACTAGTTGACATTAATAAATATACAATTCCATGACCATTATATATTAATATATGAGAGAGTAGGCATGGGAAATCATTTGGGTGTTGTGGGAAATGATCATAAAATAACAAAATTCACAACAATTGACATCCAGAATCCTCCAAAATCATATATTAACATCAACCATATCCAAAAAAATACACTAATGAAACATGAAAACTAATGTTCACAACAGAATATAATATTTATACACACCATTTATAAGGAATCAAAATACATGAGGCTCTTATAGATACTATTTCAATAATTTACTACATGTTTTCAATGATTTAATCCTAAATATTTTACCAATTTTAGTTATTTGCATCATTTTGGGATTTATGGATCATTTTGGTCTTAGATATAAAAAATTATTAAACCATGAAATTTAAATGATTTTAATCTCAATGATAATTATATCATAAAATTTAAAATATCTATCCAATTGAATTGATATTATTTATTACTCATTGATTTTTTGTCTACAAATTTACTTGATGTACCTAGATAAAATTATAAATTATAATTTTAAGAAAACATAAATCAATGTAAATACCTTCCAAGAAGAAATTTTTTCCCACCTCTCGAAATGAGGAATAACTCTTTATAAAAACCTCCAATTGAGGTGATTTTATCTAAATTCAAATGTGAAATCTTAGTCATGTGTCAACATTAATTTCCATGTAGTTATTAAATCATTAAGTTGGTTAATAAATGATAACAATTTATGGAATATTTCATGAATCCTAATGTATACAATAATATAATAATTAATTATTCTATAACACCTTCTTTATGGGTTCAATTAGTTTAAAATTCGGATGTATGATTGGATGAAAAAGTTGAAATAATTAATAGTACATATTTAGAAGAGACCTAAACTACATTTTATTTTATTCCATTTTCTTATTCATAGTTTTTAATGTCTATATTCCTCTCTAATCATTTTGATTACCCTTACAATTTTGGGTTAAAAAAATAGAGAGATTGGGTAAGAGTTTGATTTATATTTTTTAATTCATGAGTTATTTCCCATAATTGAAAAAGAACTCTTTCTATCTTCTACGATTTTGTTTCAAATTTCATATAGTGTTGTTTATTATCATGTATGATCGTATTTGTTTTTTGATTCTGTTATAGATTTTTTACATTAATATATGGTAATAATATCCCTCTTCTAGTTTCTTATTTATATTCGTTGGAATAGAACTTTATTTTTTGTTGATGTACTTGATGATCGTCAGTACGTTTGGAAGATGTAGTTGGTGTTCTTGACTGTTTGCGATAAAAATGAAAAAATAGATAATTTCCTATGTCAACAATGGATATTTTCTATAGCACTGTTGCATAAAGAAAGAGATTATACCAAAATAATTTTTATTTTTATTTTATTCTCCCACCATTAACATTTCACTAAGGATGTTAGGTAAATGTTTAGGGAATACCACTTTGAATGACTTAGTAGAAGAAGGTTGTATTAAATAGAACATGGACGGAATTTATTTTTGATAAAAAACGTTGACTTGATCACTATTCTCAAAAAATAGTTCTAAATAACACGAGTTAAAAAAAGTAAATATTTTACAAACACAAATTTTTTTGTTTTTTTTTCAGAAAAAAAAAATTAGAAAACACCTTATTTTCCAATATAATTAATGTGAAATAATGTTTAGTTTCAACACATCATTAGAGGACTACACAGGGTTATCGCTAGAATATACAGATGTAATATAATAAAATACAAATTTTGACATCGAATGAAAGGCATTCATTAGACATGGTTTTTTTTCGGTTGGGCAGTGAAACATAACAACCAAAAAAATATTATCATAACATAATGAACCCAACCTCCAATGAACAATTTATAGAATTTTATCCATAAATTGAATGAAAATTAACCAAAATATGATAAAACATCACAAAATAATTTTATGGAAATAAAAATTGTAGTTTCAAGTGAAACACATAGTGTTTACTATCAACCTAGAATCATGAAAAGATATCCCACCCATGCCATACATTATTTGTGCATGCATCAAATTTATATTAAATATAACCTACTCATTTAATATACATCCACAAATTATTTTCACTTTTTTGACAATATCATCGGGTACTTATAAAATTTCATATTCTTGTATGTGAAAAACCAAATCTGCATATGAATGAATTTGGATTCACTTAAGGAAAGAGGAACACAGAACGGAAAATATTCAGTACCATTATTCCCCTTCCCACTTGAACGAGTGGATAAATAATGGTATTTCAGTATATTTCCCAAGGATATCATAATTTGGGAGAATCTAAAAATAATAATCATGTAGATATTCTTTCGCAAGTCTAGGAGATCATCCATCAAAAAAGATATTTACATCATATGACAATCAAATAGAGATATTATCTACATGTATGTATATCATTTAATAATTATTTAAAACTTCTTAACAACTGAAGAAAAGGAGGGACACTAATTAACTATTTTTTATACCAATTACTAATCTACAATGATCATAATATGCTAGATACCACATCTAGTTTATCCCATGTCAGTAAGTAACTTGAATATATAAGATTCTTGTTTTAGAAGATTATAAAAAAATGTTTGAAATTTGAATTATAGGAACATTCAAAATGGGGTGATCATGTTGTAAAAACATTGGATTCATTTTCAATTTTTGAAACCAATGTGAATGACCTCACATTATTAGTATTTCATATAGCTATGACCCACTAAAGTTGTTAAAAAGATTAAAATTAGGTATGTGGTTTATGTTTATATCAAAGTAATTAAATATAATAATGTAATGACATATAGGGGATATAATTTTTCACAACATCCCTTCAGAAAAGACAATCCTAACAGAATAAATTGTTTCAGCCCTCAGCCCAGTGAGGATCTGGAAACCCAGAATAACCTGAAATATCATTAATCACTAACTTGTACGCTAATCAATATCCCTACCATGAACAAAAATTTCAAACCACCTCCCAACATCCCTAAAAAAATATAACAAAAATAATACTTTAAACCACTAATTTTACCAACACTATTAATAATACCATCTACATGTGCCTGAGATTCATTTCGTAACCAAAACTAGTTGTATAATATTTAGGTAATGATCGTAACAATGAAACATTTGTCCTAAAAAATAAATTCTTTCATGGAAATTATAAAAAATAATAAAGTAAAACTCTCATCCTATATGATAGAAAACACAACGGGAAATGACAACATGATTAGTACAAGATGTGAAAATGAAATCCCACATCCAGCCACCCATCGCCCTAAAACAATACCACATTTTCGGAAGGAGAATGAATGTAAAATTTATTAGAATTCTTTAAAAAATTACAATGATGTAAAAAATGACGAGGATATGAATAAGATGACCTAAAAATTAATAAAAAATAACATTGATTTAAAATATGTATTCCTCAGGACGGGGGATAAATTACAACTGATAAATTTGATTAATATGTCATAAACACAATGATAAAATTTTTTGGAAATTTAACGATATAATGTAAAAGAAATCGAGTAGAGTTTAGGTGATATTTTTAAAATAAACCCCCATATATGCTCACATATAATTCATCTTGAGGGAGATTCCAAGACAGTCATATATACTCAATAGTGGATGAATCACACATTTATTGAATTTGTGATAATGTACATTGAGAATGTCTTGGAATCTATATCATTTATCACATTTTAGATGCATAGTGGGTTACCCCATTATGTTTGTTCCCAAAAAAAGTATCATATCCACTAAAAATATTGATAATAATTAATTTATTCCTATGATAATTTAGAATAACATGAAATTATGCATTTATTTTTGGAATATGTGTTAGGCCACTTATGATTCTCCTTTTCACATACAATTAATGAGTATAAGGTATAAATTTTGATATCGAGAACTCGTTATTGATTTTAGGATGGATTTTCATGTTATATATATATACCCTTTTCCTATGAGGATCATGATAATACTACATTTACTTCTCCCATAGATTCATTTTTATATAAAATTATTTGATAAGTATCATATAATGCTTTATATAAATTTTATATGTTCATTATAGGTACATTTTATGATCACATTGAAGAATTAATTCATGTTTTCATAGAATATTTTGTATTTTTTGGGGAATATTTTGATCAACTACTAAGAAATATATAAAACATTTTGAAATTCAACATTGAAAATAAAATATTTTTTAAATTTTTAAAAATTTAAAATTTATGGTAAATTGAATAATTTTCATGGGTACACATAACGACATTGAAATTGATAAATAGAAAAATGATGTGACAAATTCCTAGCATTACCAAACATGTGTTAAAGATGTTAAATAATTTTAAGGATATTCATGATTGTACTAGATGATTACAAATTATATTAGTAATATTTACCTCTTTATTAATATATTAAATTTGAATGATATTGAATTTTATTTCAATGTATCATATATGGAATACTATTAATTGTTTATTTTGGGATTTAATACACCACAATCCTTTTATCCAAAAAACTGGGAAGAATCATTCAACATAATCTTTTTTTCAGCCTGCCAAGAATTTGGAGATCTAATTACCATGTTAATTACTGGTAGGTCATAAATCATTACATATTCATATAGAACCTTGTATGTGTCCCAATTCAATTACACCACCATAGAATAATTGTTTTTTAGTGGTATTTTTTTAGAAATATTGAGATCATATCATCATAGAAGTAAACTCATTGTATTTTTTGATCATGAAACTCATAGTTACATTATGTAAAATTCCCATACTAATCCTATGATAGTGAGATTGGTGAAAATAATAAAGGAATTAATCACAACAATCATGTGCAAGAAGGGAGGTGTAATCTAAGTGGTATATCACAATAGTTGTATGGAAAATACAGTTGATGCTAAAATAAAGGACAAAGACCCACTAAATAGTCACATTAATAGAGATCATTTTTACTTGATTTTATGTGAAGTTCCTTGTTTTGATTACATTATTTTTTATTAAAAAATCCTAGGTACCATATAATTGAAATTATGATCAAATTACATAATTGAAATCAACCTCAATATATTACATTAATGAATATCCATTTCATTAAGGGATTTTAAATGATTGGGTGATAAGAATATGTTTTCCTAAAACTGATGTTAAACATTTCATTCAATTGTATCAAACATTAGTTTGCTGTGGACAAATTTTTACAACAATTGATAGTAAGGATGATTTTAGAATCTAGAATTTATTGGTCATGTATTTTTATATATGATCTTTAGTTATGAAAATGGTTTAAAATATATCTGTTTTCATGAAATATTTCATAGAGACAGTAAATTCATCAAAAGATACTAAATATTCTAAATAATTTTTATATTTGGGTGATAAATTTTTGTTCTCACTTTTCTAATGGCATTTAAAAATTATTATATATGTATTCCAGTTAATTATATCTCCAAAATATTGGAGAGAAAACCACCAAGACTGAGGATGCTATAGTTGTTTGTGAAATTTTTATGGCTAACATATTTTGTAGTTTTAGTGTTCCTAAACCAATAATCAGTTATTAGAGGACACACTATTCTAATATGGTAATGAATCGTTTAAAAAAATTTATTGTATGCATCATAAAACATCAACTCGTAATCATCTTAAGAGTAAAGTTCATTATGAATTTTTGAATTGGTAAATCAATTGAATTTCTGAAATGAATGTTTAACCCAACCTGACAGATTGGAACCCAATGTTGGAGGATAAATTATGGGCTTATATTACAGCCTACAAAAACCCAATAATAATGAGTCCATATACGTTGATTTATGGAAAAATCATCTACTAACCAACAGAAATGGGACCTAAATCATATTAGGCTGCGCGAAGGTTGAAATTTCGTCTTAAAAGAATAGTAAAAGAGAGAATAGTTTTTTTGCATGAACTAGAGAAAATTGAAAGGGGTGATTTTTTAATTTCCATGATTAAAAAAATAAGGAACATGAGCGTCTCATCGAAATCTCATCAAACATTAATACATCTATCATCGGGAAAAAGTATTTTTATTCATCTCCAAAACAATGATGATGCTAGGGAATTATTGTTCTAGATAGAAATTCATATTTATAGTTACTCATGTAAATACATTCAGAAATGTGTATATTGTGATGGAAAACGTGTAGGATCCTATCACTATTAATTAATATATATTGATGATATTATATGGTAATATTCTATCAGAGACAATGGTTTACATTACACTCCTCTAACAAGTTTATCAATAAAATTCATCTGGGTGTACCAATATATAAGGCCTTTATTATTTCATTGAAAAAAATAAAAAATATATATATATGGTAAAATATACATGAATGGATTAAGGAAATAACATGATTCATGTGCAGGGGAGCGAACTTGTGTAGTATAGGATTTTTATTTTTTGTTTTTGAACATATATTATTTTAAGAAATAATGGTTTTTAATTATATAGTTTCAAATTTTTTATGTTTTAAAAACATTGAGATGAAATTATTATCATTTTTAATTTATTACATTATATTTATCATAAATTATTTCATAAAATTACTTTGTTTCATGTTCAGAAATTTTTTTTTCACTTCATGGAAATTCCATTACTTGTTAAATACAATGCCACAGTTCACTATATTTATCATTAAAATATCATTAATTTAAGGATTATTATCACTTTTTTCTTATTAATTAGATTCAGATAACTTCTTAAAATAGCCCTAACATTATTCTTTTAACAAAATTTGAATTATTTTTATAAAAACCGATGGTTTAAAGAAGTTGTGTTTTAAATGATTGAGTCATTTCATTTGATTTAAATAATATTTTTCAAGAAAATCATTTTTATTCTTGACATCATTGTTTATTTAATAATTGTAAACCTATTATCCAAACAATCACTATTATTTCTGGAAAATTATATGACAATTATCCCTATGCAACATGATCATGATTTGTGTTTTTATGATCTGGTTGAACATTATAGTAGAGGGAAGTTGTATTATGTTGTGATACAACGTTTCATGATACAATGGGTGAAAAATAAAATATTTAAGTGGTGACTTTAATAAGACAAATAATTGCATTAAATGTTTTACTTTTTAGGCATTATTTATAATAAATAATTTTATTTCATACTAGAGCTTTCAATGTTGATTGAAGGATGTACCTATTTAGGGAAGTCATGAAAAATTATTTTTTAGAAGATTGAAAATTTTTTTGCTAAAATATAGATGGTTTTGGAAGTACATGAAATTTTCATGGAATATTATAGAATATTTGATACTATGGGGAGTGTGGAGGATACCATATATTAGATAAAATAATAACTGAGAATATTTTTTTTCAAAAAATCCATGTAGTCCTTATTCGATATTTGAATTTTTGACATCTAAATCATAGAAACCAAAACCCAGTTAACAACATTGAAAATTACTAATTATAATAACATGGTATTGAATAACATCTATTATAGATTTATTAAAATTTCCCGCATATGGAAAACCTAGTGTGATTTTTTATGAGAAAAGTGTTGCAGAAAATTTAAAATTTGTGAGAAGAGAGAAAATATTTGTGAGGTAGGTGACTTCTGTGCATGGAATGAAAAATTAAGTGAAATTATTTTAAATTATATTAATTGATAAAATTAGATAATTATTTCTAAGGTGGAATGATATTATTCATTAATATTAAGAAAATTATATGATCTCATGAATTTGTGTTTTGAAAATGGTTTGAATTAATTGAAATTATTACTTAACCAGCAGTAAAAGCACTATTTGTAGGGGAATTGGGTGAGATAATAATTTATTAATTTTTCATATGATTCCCAAATATTTAATCCCCTACAACATATCAATTTGAGTTATTTTGATACATTTTGGAATTATGGTTGTTTTGGGACTTAATGGGAAATACCTTAATTCTGTAATTTTATCAAGTTAGAATCTATATGGTATTTAGATAATAATTTTAAAATTATAGATCCAGTTTCTATGATATTATATTGGATTTATTTTTTTGGTGATAATATATTACCTTATGATCCTAGATATAATTTTATAATCTAAAGGCCATGAAACTAAATAAATGTGAATAACCATCAAGGTGGATATAGTGGAACCAACCTCAAAAAGTGAGGCATGAAATAGGGTAAATACAACCAATTTACATAAAATATATCACACATGGATGGATAATAGACAAAATTGATATCTTGTAAATAATTTCATTCAAAATCAGTATTTCATAAAGTGTGATAGAGGAAATGACATTGGAATTCCACATTAACTGACTTAATAAATAAGGATTTGATTGAATGGAAGTAGTATAGCGTTAAAATTTTAAATCTAAGATCAGCCTAATCACCCCTCTCATATAACAATTTTCAACCACATGAGTTGAATATTTGATTTCATTATTACCCTTAATTTAATTTTATATTACATTCATTTATTTAAAATATAAAAAAATCATTGAAAACCCAAGATTCTATTAAATTAAATCTGGAAAACATTTTTTTGTGCACTTTTATTTGAGTGATAGCGTATGGTTAATCATTATAATACACATTGTAAATATAATAAAAACTATTCTCCATTTACAACGAAATGTGTGGGAATGATTCCAATGATAATAATTACACTAGAATGATATCTCCAAAGAAAACAAATTTCTACACTCACAAAGGGAAATAATAATACTCCAGCAACCGAAAAATCATTCAAGAAACATGATTATAATTCCATAATAGAAAACACCCTATATAATAAAAAACATTATATGACAAGGTCTAAAATCATTTAACATTCCAAGAAAAATGAATAAAAAGGATTACTAAATCAAAATATATATAATTAATAAATGAAAAGCAATGTAACATATTGTCGTAATAATTAATATAAAAATAATTTCAAAACCTTCATCAAAGAACATCATCTAATGGTGTATGAGATAGAAATTAAAACATGCTATAATATCATTTACAAGTACTTTGTACTCTAAAATCTAGACTCCTATAATTTTTTCACCAGTTACCCATGCCTGTACACATGGATTACCATAATAAATTTATCAAAATAAATATATCATAACATGGACTAAATCTCTTATAAAACTAAAAAAGTAATTAAAAAAAGTTACATGTGAATAAAAAATAATCAGAACCCAAAAAATATGAGTAAAAGAGATTCAAGAATAATAAAACAATCAATTAAATATTAATCTTTTCTAATATAATTGAAAATACATCCAAAAATAAATCATCACACTGATACATGGTATGTAAAACCCCAAAAAATCCAAAAATAATAACTTTTATTTGATAGGGACTTTTTTTATTTTTAATATCTTATTTAAATTAAATATATTATTTATATTTGAATTCACAGAAAACTATGTTTACTTTCGTCAAATGATTTTTCTTCAAAAAATTGAATATCATTATGAAACCTAATTGAAGTGGGTTTTGTTTGACATAATGGTTGATTATTGTGGGTTTATTTTATATATAATTTTGAACATCATGTTTTTATTATATCTCTAACTATAAACCCAATATTTCCATTATATATAATTAGGTAAAAAAATACATTCCAAATGAAAGTGGTTATCCAGGACATTTGACACAATGTCTCTTGGAATCTCGCATTGTTCGAGAGGATGAGAGGTCAAGTTTAACACATCCTTTTTAGAATAATATTGGTTACTTTGAGATTCCATTATATATTTATGATATGTTCTCATATCTCATCCAAATCTCATTATCGGAATATTTAACCTACAAAAATCATCATGGGTAAATTCACATTCATGTGAACAAATTGGCGTCCTCATTAGTTATTCCATCGGTATGTATGTTAGGTACTATGTCCATTCCCCAGTAACGAGATGATGGTTATGTGCTCAAAATGTTTAACCAAAATCACTTGAATATACTACAATTCAAGGAGGTGGTGAATATTCTTGTGGTGGGAAATGAGTTGTTATGAGGAATCATGTGTATCTTGGTTGTTTTGGGAATAAGAACCCGTGTCGTTCATCGGAAATGTATAGTTTAACATCATGTGAAGAGGATATATTTCTATTCTCCGAGTCACTAGTTATTCCTGAATTCAACTCAAGGAGATGTCCTACATATATAGTTTCTAGATTGAAATAGAGTTTTCATAGTTCACTTGCCTTTACAATGCACTAGAGGATAAGGTTTAGTGATCAACCCATTGAAATGGTAGGGTCCCAATTATTTAAATATTCACGTAATGGGGGCCTAACACTGAGATGGATTGAAATTTATGATCAGATCATTGGAAATGGAATTCTACATATCTTGGTCATTGTAGGAATCAGAGTTCTCATAGTTCAGTCATACACTTTAGACATTCTCCAAGGTTGATTTCATCGTAATCTAGATGTTTTCATCATTGCATCCATAGAGTCTTAAATACGTAAATTTTACTAGCCTGAAGAGATTTGTTATAAAAATGAAATTAATACATCAATTCCCTATGTTCATGGGAGATATCCACTACGTAATAAAAAAATTGATTACCTATGACTAATGTAATTACATATGGACATATGACCTTTGAACTCAGATAGTCCCAATAAGTTTTAATATAGAGATTGAGCTTAATGGAGGCATCCTAAAGATCAGATTTATCTAAATATTCAAATAAAACATTTCTTAGTTTTTTAGGGATTACAAACATATATTTCCGTTATTATACTAGTGTATTATGGTAAAAATTATATGATTATTAATACTTCATAATCCCACATGATCATTGCTCATTGTGAGAAACTAGGGATGGGAAATGATAATTGTTATTTATTATGGATGTTGGGATCATATTAAAGGAAACCCCTTTTAAGATTAATATTGATCTAGAACTATAGAGATGTTGACTATTCATTTTGGGTATGAAAGGATTTAGAGTCATCATTGTTCAATTATTAGGTTATCCATACTAACATTTACAAGGATTACATGACCTTATTGCCTTCTCAACATATAATAATTGTCCACATAACATTATTAGATTACATAAATGAAATATAAGAGAGCTTCTTCATGATATTTTCCAAATAAAATTGTATTATCCAGTTCAATGGTCTCTAAAACATGTATAATCATGAGGAAGTAGTCAAAGGTTTTTCAAAGTTCATGTATTAATTTTCTAGAAGACATTAAAATACCATGATGATGGATCCTATAGCCCATTAAAATACATGGTTGTCTTATCTAGAGGGTGTCACATGATATTTATTAATTTCACAGGTTTCATCGCAACAACTATCTAAATCATATTGAAGGCTTCACGAGAATATGTGGGACTTGTCTCAAATTTTATTGCATATCCTAGCTGAAATTTTTAGATGGAATTGTAAGACCCAGATGGTATGTCCAATGGATAGAGTGGGAGCCCATTGACAAGACAAAGAACTAACCTGAGACTTGGACCCAATTGTAAAATTTGCATTACATGAGTCATAAATGTATTCCGGGATGAAGAGAAAATGTGGGTTCACGAATAATGGTTTGTATGTTTGAGGGGTACCTTGATTGAATATATTAAATTCATATAAGACATCTCACAACCTGATTAGTATACCAATGTACTATGAGACGACCAGTTTGACATGTCCTCACATTTTCGAGTGTCCTAGGGGGTTCAAATGAAGTGCATGGTGATTAGAAATCTTTTTCAATATATAATTATCCCACCATTATTATTTTTTATAAACATATTGAAAATTTATTTTATATAATTAGTTTCATTTTATTTATTTCCATGTGTGATTTATTTTATGAATGGGATTTTTATTTTCAATCATTCTATAACAAATTCACATGATATATGAATGATCATGTAATGTGATTTATGCATAGTGCATGATAATCTTGTTGGTTCCTTGAACATCGGACAATGGAAATAATTTATGGTCTCAACACCAATCGCTCTAAGAAATCCACTAAAGTACCAGGGAGAGGTCTTGAAAGATAGTCTATCTTTAGAGACTAGTAGGCTTCACACATGCACTCTTCGCATAGTTTCATACAGTGTTAGTCATTATTTATTCAGGCTATGATGGTAGATTAAATTGAATCTCCAACTTGGTTGTTCACCACCATCACAACACATACATTGTGAGTTAAGGATCGATTCAGTGAAGTTTTTCATCATCATGTATATTTTAGAGGATCTAAGGTTTATTACTCTGAGGTCATCTATTACTTTTTAGTGATAATGATTTCATCCCATCTACACCAACCATATAGGATTATTTTCATCTTATATAGGATTTTTACTCATATCTTTATCCCAAAGACATTCATAGTGTAATTTCTATATGACCAAGGGCCTCCTAGAGATCAAATTACCTTAAAATGGTGTCCACAAGAATCATGAATCCATTATTGCGACTTTTTGTTTGAAGAAAAGAAATATTTTCATGGAATTTATTGGGATTTATTTGACATGGTATGGAGTCTCATGAATCCATGAAGCGAACTTCTCTTGGAATTCACATGTTTTTCCTAACTACAAGAGGCTCTCACCACCTACTATTATTATTTATTTTGATTATTTTTCAATGTTCAATGGTCATGTGAGATTAAGTGAGTAATGTTAATGTAAATTAAAATACCCATTGAAAATGAATTTCTTGAAAAATAAAGGATATATGGAGATAAGTGATAATTTTGTGGAAAATCCATATGTTTATACTTGTGGAAGAAAAGGGAAGTGTAATGATTCCTATATATACTTTAATCCTTTAGAGTGATGATGATGATAATTCATTGGTCTTTCACAAGAGGATGCAGGCATGTCTCCATTGCCTTCTGATGTCTTGCAGGCCGCCAGGGGAACATCACATGATTTCTAAGATCACATGTGTCTCCAACCTCCTTCGATTTTTTCTGGTTATTTTATTGACACATGCTTGAGGGTATCAATTTTATTTTTGTAATTTTGATTCTAAAAACTACTCTCATCATCAGTGAATCATATTGTAGATTTACGACCACAAGTCACACATGTCTTTTAAACATTTTCATATTGTTTTCAGCGGGTTTTATAATGGGTTGTTAGGGGTCTTCTGGTTGAAAATAAGTATAGTTTAGGGGACCAAATTCATCTACAACCACATGACTATTGGTTCTCAATGATTCCAATGCAATAAGAAAAATATATTGTATAAGGGTTATTGTGAGATCCAATGTATGTTATACAATAATCATAATTAATCCATGTGAATTTATAATAGTCATGTAATCACATGTCACTTAGAGGATTACATGATCTGAGAGCTTGAACACCTTGTCATTCCTTCGATTTTGCAGGGAAAATATACATGTATCCATTAATTTATTCCATTGTCAATTTTTTTATTCAAATTTATTAGGCATTATCAAATTCCCACATTGGAGGTCCTCGGCATTGATAAGGGCTCATTTATGGGGGAATTAAATGCTCGCAAGATTCATTGGAGTTGAAAATAATAATTGTTTGGGTTGACATTCAGTATGTTGGGTGAAACATGTTATTCCATAAAATTCCTCATATATATATATAGGGTTGAATACCCATTCATTTTTCCTGATACAACATAACTAGAGTTCTCTCCGCTCTATTTTATAATGTACATTCGTTGAAAGATCTTTCTCCAAGTCTCAATCGTAAGACCTATCTATGAGACCTTCATTAGCGAGGAATGTTTTTCAAAAACGTTCATTCTCAAGAATTAGTTTGATATGATATTGAAAAATATTTTAGAAACATTTTGAAATTCATTCAAGAGGGTGTACATTGTCTTGAATACTCGATCTGGTCTGTTGAATCGTTCATTTGATCAATTGATTATAATTTGATTCTCAAAAACATGTCTCGGACATGTGATCACATGTCTCCAAGTGGTCAAGTTATTGCATGATTCCCTATGGTATTATGTGAAAAATATGATCCTCGGTTGCCTTCTGATTCTAAAAAGCCTAATGATGTTCATTAATTTCTTACTGATTCATGAATTACACATGCTGACGTATGCTTATTGTTTCATTATTTTGAGGAGATATTATTTTCAATTGGGCTGATAAATTTAACATAATCTTATTCTGATGCCTTCTAGTTCTCGATGATCATCGTCAGTTGTGGCCAAATATAGGGACATGAGTTCAAGAAATTGCAATGCTAAACCTCGATATTCTATACATTTAGATAACTGGATTCAAAATAGGTTCCCCCCATTAGAGAGTCAAGTACACCCCCTATCCAGTTGAATTTTTATACATATATTTTTTTCCAAATATGATGCTTCTATCCCTCCCCTTGACTTCAATATTCCATCATATTGGGTGTGAACAACATCTGATCCTATTGAAATGATTTTGTTCCTTCAGATTTCCAATTTTCATAGTTCTACCCTAGGGTTTTTATTTTATGGAAGAAAAACTCAGTTCTATTAGGATGGTTGTTGTTCATTCACAAATACATTTATCATAACTTCTTAACTATGTTTTACACTTCAATTAATATTTATGAGAGTGGATGGAACCTTAAATGGGAAATTTGATCTGGACGTAATTTTTCTGAAAAATGTGCATGGCCCTAATGTATAATTTAATGATTCATATAATTTGATTATTAATTATATATGGTTCATCATCATGAAGCTGTATTGTTTTCATTTTTCATCATATAACACATTCACCTATTCTGTGAGAAATGATCAACCGTTTGTGTCACAAAACTAACATATTCCATTTTACCCGTAGAGAAGTTGACATCATCCTCTTGGACATCTAGTCACTTGGTGGCATTCCCCCATTTAGAGTGGTATATGATGAGTTCATCTAAATAGTGGATGATTGGCATGATCCTTTAAAGACAAAAATTTGGTGATGGATATTCTTATCATTGTGAATTAGAGGGTTAGCAAGGAAATTTTAGATTCCCTCAATAATTATTTCAATGATTGGATCAATATTTATTATTATTATAATGGGTGTATGAAAACTACCATATTCCCTAAAATGATCACTTTTTAGTAGGTGTGTGATAGTGAGAGATAGTATTAGGGCATCATGGGTGTTGGGGACTACACTATATGGTTTTAATAAGTGAACATAATGATCCCTCAAAAAATATGATGGAAGGAATTATGGATTTATTCTTGAATGTATGAGTTATCATAGTTTGGAATGTATGTTTTGATATCCGTGTTAGTATGTTAGTGATGGAATCATGGATTTCACAAGGATATCATCTCAATTTGGATGTGTCATTTAGTGCATGAAATTACCAAATAATGTGCCATATTAAGCATCATATCACCTCCTACATTATCAGTGGTCCGAAATAGTTTTTATTTTTCTATATATTTGGAAATATCCATTTTTTAGAATATTTCAATGACACCTGGATCCCCAATGAATTCTATAACCCAATAATGTAGAACCTTTTTGGGGTCATAATGATATCCCAAAACCTGACTGAAGTTATGTATGCACTAATCAAATATGATAGTTTTGATTTCACCACATATCATGTACCTGATATGTTGATTATTGATAATGGTAGTGATTATCCTTGTTAAATGACCAAACATGATCTCTCTTTTGTACAATTTTGTTGTATACATGGTGAATTATGTAATCTTATTTGAGCCTTATAGACCCAATCAATTCAGTTGCTAGTTTGGTTTCACCCAAAGGGTCTCCCATTTTCCTTTGGCTGGAATTGTTGAGGAGGGACATCATGGATTCATTCACGGGTTTGGGATGATCTTGTAAAATGAAGATACCAAAGATGAAATCATAATTCAACATACTAATGATACCAAAATCCATATCACAAATTATATCCATGATTCAGTCGAATCTTATCTTGATTATGTTCTAAGACATTTGAACCATTATGTGGATAGGCCCTTGGGATCTCCAACACCATTTTCATTGGAAATTATATAGTTGATCAAACATCATGATGAGAATAAAAATCATTATAAATATTTTAGGCATAAAATAGGCGTACTGGCGCGGGGGGGGGGGGGGGGGTTTAAACATAAGAGATTAGGGTTAATTAACAATAAAATAATTTTAATAAAGGAATTATTTATATATTTCAATTATATTTTAAATAATATTTTTAAATAGTGGGTTTGTTATCCATTTTATCTATAAAACAATTATATATTTTAATATTTTAGTAAATTCCAAATGTGTCATCTCCACTACTTATAATGGGATTCCCCCTCTCTTATTTTAATAATGATCAAGGAAAAAAATTATGTTGATAATATCTATATAATGTTTTTCTAACATTGCTTCCCACATCTAATAGTGCCTTCTTTTATTAGAAAACATTCCTTTGAAGGCTTCAGTTATAATCCTGTAGATGTTGTCCAAACATGTGGTGTACTTGTTAACCAAGAATATTTTTTATTTATTTCTACCTCATTAAATAATTATTTATCTATGAAAAAAATTATAATATAATTGTTTGATATATATTTTTATTTTATTAGGTTCTTGGAAAAACATATATCTATATCATCATCATTATTATGAATGTAAAATCATCGTTCATTGGTATGGTTGACTACGACCTCACAAACTGATATAATCCATTTTCCATCATCACCTATCATGACCATTTATATTTATCGGTTCAATTTATATATATTATATTATTGAAATAATTATAATTCAAGAAGCAATGTATAACATAATTTTTTTATCTTTCCATCAATTTAAAAATGATAACAGCATTTGTATGTACCTGCAGATGACCCCCTCCACAAAGTGATGTGATTCCTTATTCATCACCACATAAAATGGATGGTATATATATAAGTTTATTTAATGATATAATATGATATTTATTATATAATAATCATTATATATAGTTATAATTATGCATTCCTCATTTCAATCATTCCCTTACAATACACATCATGCATACATTCAAATTTCCATCTAAATGATTAAAACATAATTCTTATTTCGTAACCATATTTAAATTTTTTATAAAAATTATAAATAATGTTTAAAAATTATAAATTATTTATATTATTATTAAGGAGAATATTTAATAATTACATCATTGACCATAGTCATCATACATCATTGGTTTCAAAATTAATAATTGAATATCCTCACAACACCGGAAGTTGATTTATCATATTAATTTTTTGAATATTTACATAGAAGGAATGAAATTAATGATTAAATGGATATTTATTAATTATTTAAATGATTATTATGAAAAATATTAAATTTTCATTATACAACTGTTAATGGATATATAATGAAATTTTCAAATCTAGGTAAGGCAATTTATATAAATTTCACTTCAATCAGTCTTGTTTTAATGTTATAAACACCATTTATATTATATTTTGTATATAATTATATTTTTACATATTATATAAATAATTTAAAATACTAAATTATATTAATATAGAATTTAAAATTTTCAATTTACCGAGTTTTTACATGAATATCTCCATGTCATAATGTTTTCTTAAATCAAATTACATTCACTATGTTATTTATCATATTTATTGATTATATTATGACAGGAATATGTGTCAGATAGATTATGATTGATTTGAGTTTTATTTGAACATTTTTTATATTTTAATTTATTACACATATGCACATCATTAATTAATTCTCAATTCAATTCTATGATCATGGTAATGGTTTACAATCTCAATTATCTTATTTGGAACATATTTAATATTTTTCATCTATCTTCATGAATTTTGTGTTTCTAATTCCACATTTATATGTTCGGAAATTTATATATTTGTCTTAATGGTTTATTCTATTTCATTTTATATTGTTCTATTCATGGGTACATTGACTCAAATTTACCAATATGGTAAGATATTTATGTAACATTCATATTTTAAATTAGTATTGTTTGAAATTATTTACACAATTGAAATTATATTATAATTAAATGATTAATGAACTAAATTTTTATATTCCTCCAAGTATTTAAATAATTTTTTTTTTAGAACTAGATTTCACATTTCTCGATTTCAAAATGGTTCAAAAAATGCCTTTTTGAAAATATATCAAAATTTATCTTATTTTGGTCAAAATCCCTTTTTTATCATATTTTTTTTAAAAAAACTCTATTATTATTTTTATATTTTTATTAATAATTATTTAAAATATTTTTTCCCTTTGATATACATTTTATAGAAATTTTGAAAATTAATTTTCCAGTAATTTTATAAAAATAAATTTATGAAGGTGTTAAGAATTTTTTTTATTATTACAATATGAATATAATTTCCCTCTATCATAACTTAATAATTCATTAAATATTCCATTATTTTTTTCCATAGTATATTTAAAATTTAATATCATTCCTAATATTTTATAAATTTTGAGCTTTTAATTTTATAAAAAAAAGAGTGTTTATTTTCATCACGAATATTTTAAATGATATATTATTTGTATTACGATTCATCAATGACCAGAACCCATGAATTATTTTTTTATTCAACACTTTTATTTTATAATGATACCATCTATATTATCTCTCTAGATAGATTATTATTGTTTTAATGGGATATTCATGGAACCCATTTCAATTCCACATGTAAATAAGTCAATGAAATAACTAGGATATTATTTTAATGAAAATTGAAATATTTCATAATTTGTGATTATGTTATGATTATTTTTAAATATATTATTGAATTTGAGCCTGATAGAGTTAATGATGATGGATGATCTTGAAATAACTCTCTAATTCATAGGCTAAATGTTTGGAAAAAACTTTTTAAAGATTAATCCTAATATATTATTGGAATTTACAATGTATGCAATTCCATTTATAATATTGATTCTATGATTGATATAAAAATTATTTTTCAAGGTAAAAACATGTATTATTTATTATTTAAAATGTTTTAATGGATCATTTTATTAAGGAAATTCTTCACATAGGTCATGATATTTGAATTATATGAAACATTTCATATGTTAATTCTCTCTACCTTGTCTCAGGTTTTATGATTTAGGATTTTATGGGTCTAAAATCTATTATGTTATGATAATGTAATTTGATTATATCCCCATACAATTATACATAACATATGTTCCCTGAAGAAATATAATAATTATTGATTGTGTTTACCCTAACATGGAATATTACAACACTATTCATTTGTTTCTTTTTCCCTAGGTTGTGAAGAAAATTTGTAAGTCTGTTATTCCTATGAAGGCTACTATATACGATGAATTTTTTTGGAGATTATTTATATTTATATGAATAGAATTTTTTATATTGAATATTTTATGTAGGAATATATTATTATTCCTTAAAACATTTAATTTAAAAAAATTTGTTTGTTTGTAAGTGATCCATTATTATAATATTATGTTATACATTTTAATTTTTTAAAATTACATCATCTTTATTAGTATCATAAATATAAACTTGAATATTATATTTTAGCAACACATCTGGATGATTGGGTTTGTGGATGTTATAGTTGGTGTAACATAACATATTACATAAATATGATGATTGTGAATATTTTAGGGGATGATAACACAAATTTTATGGATACAACCAAGTGTTTAAAATATTACAGACGATCACATGTTCAATGTAATAAAAACCCATTTAGGTTTTTTATGTGATTGGATTTTAATATTATTATGGATATCTCAGGACAAATTTTCTTCCGTTGTGGTATATGAAACTCTTAGTTTTAACAAGAAGGGTTGTTTTGGTATTATAATGTTATTTTTTGGGGGATTTACGCTAATGGGTCTAAGAAAACCTTTGAGGTTTATAATTTCATTAATTTTTTGGTTATCGATGTTATTTCGGATATATAAATATTAATTTATAGAATAATCTATATTGAACTAGTACTGCTATTGTAGAAATAATGATGTTAAATAAATTATGTCATCATATTTATCTCTAAACAATTTTCATATTATTGTAATTTATACTAACTATTTCAATTTTTTAATATACATAGAGAGGATAATCTTATTATCAATAATTTTTGGATTATATGATCTTTTAATAGTTGATTTTAGTGCCTTCTACCTGAATAAATAATCTTTAATACTCTTTGCATGAGGATAAATTTATTCTAAGGTGGAAATTTCTTAATGGATGAAATTATTCTAATCCTGCTATTTTATATAATTATTTATTTAATCTATATTGTAAATGATGTCCTAAATTCTAGGAAGAAGTTTTAAATCCAAAATCTATCTTATTAAATTTATTTCTAATGAATTGATTGTATTTTACCAAGTCTCATTGATTTATGGTTTTTTGTTCATCGACATTAACTTGATCAACCTCGTTCTAACAATTACTATTCTAGGTCACACTATAACATTATTTGGAAACTACCTTTTTCTCCATGTCTATATATTTACATTTATTCTTGGTTTTGACTTCTGGAATCCTAATTATGTGTTAACCCCATCTCATTTATCTTAAATTTTTGCCCATTCCAAAAGCAAATTTTATCGATCCTTTTCATAATGTAGGGTTTTTAAAAAAGTGGTTTAGATTATAATTTCCTGACTAACATTCCCAATGTAAAATTTTGAGGATAAACTAATTAAATTTAGGGTTTATGTATCACATATATAATTTAAAGAATATTTCTTTTGATAGCATATAAGACATGAAACAAAGAGTTTAAATTAATCATTGTGAATTATTATTTAAATATAACTATTATAACATTGACATTTAGTTATAGGGTATGAATGGAAATAATTTTTTTTGATATTTATGTAGATGTCCAAATTAATAAAAATTATCAACAAAATCATACAAAATAATCAACAAGTTTGTATTAGATTCTTTTTATACTATAAAAATACTTTTTCATAAAAAATGGATATTATTTCTTTTGGAAATAATTTCCGATGTTATCATCGGGGAATCAAAATATCATAATAATGTGCATCGACATGTATTTTTATCCAAAAATCCATCCATCAAAATTTATGTGTAATTCATCAAGTTCATTAGAAATGATGTTTATTTATCGAAATGGGGTAATTGGAAGTCTGTTCCTCCATCCATATATTCCTCCTTGGAACTTGTCACCTAATTTTGGACTCTATCATAATTTCAAGTAATTTACATTGAATTAATTCATACTTCCATCTCATTGTATACACTAGTTAGTTATGTTTATTAATTCTGGACTTTCTTTTGGTTCTTAATAGGGAATAAACCTTTGGTCAGGATAGTAGTTACATTGGGCATCGTGGGATAGTTTATACATTGGGAGAATTGGTATTATATATTCTTTTTCATAAAATGGTATCTTGTGTAGGAATTTTTATAATGAAACCCATGTAATACAATTTATATATTAAGTTATCTCATGTCTATGGTGTATCTCATCCCTGTCTATCACCACATGCATCCCATTATTTTCATGATGTATGTAGTTGGGATCATAGTTGTAACATATTGTGGAGTTGTAGTTCATTAATACACAATAGTGTGGATAATGAATAAGGTACATCCCAAGTATGGAGCACATTATTTTACTATTGGTTGTGATTTAACCTCAAAGAGTAATCCTAAGCTTAATTTTTAAAAGATATAGATCAAAACACACTTATGATGAATTTAATGTTAATGGCCATGTGATAATATATGTACTTGTATTTTACTGAAATAAGGTAATTACTCTAGTTTTTTAAAGGAACATTTTAATTTCAATTTTTGGGGATTAATCATGTAACCCTCCCTTTTTAAGAGGATTAATCATTATTAGTGTTTTTTGGGGGTTTATTCATTGTTTGTCTTGAGGAACTTGAATAGATTTCATCGCCTTGGTGAGGGCCATTTCTTACAGGGGATGTAGCTGTGAAAAACTTGGGGTAATGTAAATTTTGTTATTGGATGCCATGGATTCCCCATACATATTCCAGTTAGTTTTAAATAATTTCCTACATTTTTCAGATCAAATAAGGAATTATAATTGAGGTGGCCCAATGGAACATCTGGTTGGGGATTCTATGTGTAAACTGTCCATTTGAATGGAGGATGTGGATTAAATTTTTATATAAGTCCCATGGAGGAGATGGGGTGTATGTCATAGTCTCTACAAACAATTTATCTTTCATGAGTAATTCATGGTTAGATAAACAAAATGACGTAGTATATCATATGATTTTGTTTCAAATGATGTGCCAGCAATAGATCATGTGGGGATTTTTCATACAATATTTCCAAGGATGTTGTCATTCCATTTGATGATGGACTCATTAAATGTTAGGAGGATATCATTTTCTATAAGTGTGGAAGGTTTGGATTATATCTCATTCCACTCACAGATGGAGTACCAAGTGCTTATTGAATAGGATAGGGAAACTATTTAATATCATGTGTTGAGGAAGTTGGTTGTAGAAATCTTTATATCATCCAGCTCAGATGTGGGGGGATCACTCATTACCCCTTAGGCATAAATTACCATAGATCATTCACCTCTAGGGGTGACTTTAGAAAATCCATGTTACAATAATGGTTTTAATTTTTCCCACTTGTGTTCCATGTTATGCTTACCATACTGAGAAGTAATAGGGTTTCTTGTTTCTATTCAGGGAATTAAAATGTTTTGAATCACATTCCCTAGAGGCATAGTGGGAACAACATGATAGAACATTAATTTTTTTTTTGAAAATGATTATAGAGGCTTTGGATAGAGAATTTTAAAATTATTGATGTTTTTACAATGGTGTAATGAAAATAGTACGCCAATTCAGGGGTATGGCATGAAGATTCAAAACAGGGGTGAATGAAAAATAGTGTTTCCATGAAATGAAAAGGTTTTCAACTATAAAGAATCATTTTCCCTAAAAACATGGGATGTAAGAGGTTTGGAGAGTTTTACCCAACTGTTGGAAAATCAATTGTAGATCCACAAAAGACAGTGTTGTGAAATAACCTCAACCTTTGGTGTAACATGCATTTATAATGTCACAAAAGATCAGTTTTACACATTGTAAAGTGATGCTTGATCTTCCAGAAAGACACACAAGATCAATTAGCGGTTATCTTCTCATTATATTCAAAATTAATTATGCTATTAATGGAAAATTTAGGGTAATAATATCACTTACCTACATCTTTCCCCTCCACTATATTCGTTGTCAATTCAAGGGGGGGCCCTTTCTGTCACTTTTGGTGTGTAATATAGCTCTTTATGAAAATGTATTATTTCATGCAAGAAATAAATTTTCCATTTAGGTGACTGAAATTTAAGTCCTTTCGTATTCAATTCAAGAAGTGATAAATAATTTCACCTTTAGCATGTAATGGACATGCACACCAGTTTGGTGTCATGCATGTGGTAGGAATACTTGTGTAAACCTCTATATTCATTCATGGGAATGATTTTTAGGAAGGGATTCATGATTTTATTATAAATTTCTACACCTTGAGATGGTAAATGAGATTTTGGCACCAAAATAATTCCCCTTTAGAATCAACGATGAAAGTGTACAAGATGATCAGGTTTTGATGGAAACACATGAGAGAGAGACCCATTCCCATAGGTTCACGTACGATGCATTGTGGTCATGTTAGAAGTGTATATGTGAATCCAAGATACATGTCTGTGCCTATAAATAGTTAATAGAACACTTTTTATTGTACAAGTACTTTCTTCATGATGGTCCATTACTCATATATTTGTTATACAATATTCTATGTGAAACACCTCTATTTTCTTTGTAATTCCTAAAACATAGATCCTTAACAGAATTTCACAATGTCGATGACACAGTTTCCAATCAAATAAAAAATTAACCACACTTTTTATTTTCCATGAAAAACTCTTATATGGCATGTAGATACCTTTAGTTTTTTTAGTGTCATAAAAAATTCCTCAACAACAAAACCCAATTGAAATCAAATATTATTTTCAATATCACAGAAAAATGGCAGGAATCACATAGATTAATCAAGCTATGGGAATTGTATCAGATAACCAATTTCTCATTGGCATACTTATATATCCCTGAAATCATTTCCATTTATTGAAAACCTCTCATTCTACACCATTCTATTGGTAGGAATGAAAAAAATACTAAGCGTTCAATCAAATATTCCATGAACAAGTTTAGCATGTTAATACAAGTTGAACTATCGTATTATCTCCATTCATGGCCATCCTACTAATGAAACATGGATATGACTATCTATGTGTTGAATGGTCAGACCATGATGGTCAGAGCGAAATATTCATAGGTTGAATAATTCTATTATAATTATATGATCATTTTTTTGAAGAATCATGTGGGACAAAAATTGGGGATGGAATAATCATTCAGATTTATAATATATAGGTAACAATTCAAGTAAATGGGAATGAGGATACTAAGAATGCAAAATATTTCTTGTGAATGGGGATGATATGGTCTAGTGTAAACTTTCTAAAGTGGTCTTCACATCACAATTCTATTTTTACAACAATGAATAGATTTTTATATAATTTTCAATCAGTGGTCCCTAGATATGATCAACTACAATATCCCATGGGAAGAAGTGTTAATAAATTTGGGTGATATCCACTAAATTGGAGACATAATTCTAAATTTTAACCGGTATGATGATTTCTTTTCATCAAATAACACATGGTGTGGCAACCAGTAGACTCCTCTCTATCATGATGTTTTTGAGAGACCTGGGAAAAGATACAAGAGTTCTCCCCACTATACAAAATTATATCATATCAAACGGGTGGTTATAAATGTCTATGTTGAGAAACATGTCTATGATTGTTACATTGGATGTAAAGAAGTTCCCAATTGTTCCCTAATATAGGTACCATTGATCATATTCATCAATCCTAGAGGAATGTTTGTTTGAGGGGTAGATGTATAACATGGTGAATTAATGGGAATCACTAATCCACTATACCACATTGCATTCCATGTTTTATAGTGGTCCATTTATCCCAATAAGGGAAATATAAAAGGGCATGCACCCATTAATGTTTGTAAAGGAGTCGATCTCGGTGGCTGTCAATATGGAAAACATAGGGGTGCCCATTTTGGCTAAACCCTATATTCTTATTGGACATGTCCATTAGAGGAGAAATTGAAGCATGATTAGTGGTACATTTTATTTTATTTTTCATTACTAGATTTTGGATCACATCGAGGGGTAAAAATTTGATAACTCTATCTCTAGGATAAATTTAGGTATGCAATCAAATCTATGGAATATTTTAAATTTTTGGTCAACGATGATTGAAAAAACCACTATCATGATTATATTCAAACACCTTGTGTGATTCATAATTCATCCCTCCTCATCCACAGACTATCAGGTAGTTGATAACTATTAGGGTCTATTGAAGTAGAATAAATACATGAAACACATTAGGTTATGAGTGTTGATGTCCCAGATTGGTAGTCTTCTTTACAGTGAACTGTATATATTCTCTTTCATTTCTATACACCATAGGTGCTTCCTATAGCCGAAGAAAATAGTATACTTTGGGGGTTCATGAGGAATGTCATACCTATGTCCATGGTCAGATATGGTTCATGATGACGATTACAAGTTTTGTGGAGAAAAATATGTAGCCTAAAACTAATTTAAATAGTAACATGTAAATGGTTTTCTCATGAAATTTCCTAGTATCATATCCAGTGGTTATCGTTTTACGGAAAATTTATGTTCTAGATGTAAGACAGTCATAAAGTGTCCAGTTATCTACCCTTCACTGAGAGAGACCAACATTTGGGGTATTTCCTGATGGAGTTTCAATGGGGAACGTGCGAGGTGGTTTTACACTTCCACCTCATTGAGGATATGGAACATAGAGGATACATCGAGGGAATGTAGGTTTTTTCATATTGAGGAAACTAGTTCTGTGGAACATCATATGATGATGTTGAGATAACTATTATAAATAGATGTGGATTCCATCATTCTTTCACTCTAGAGAGCCTGAATAATTATTCTAACATCAATGTCAACAAATGATATATGTGATATGTTGATCTAAAATTTATTCTAACCTCTAGAAGTTGGTATTTAATTGATCATGGAGATTTTGTAATTTCATTATAGTCATGTGTACCTGATCTCCCTGGGGATATTGCATGACATTGAGTGGAATCCAAACATCCTTCCATCCTAGTCCGGGTGATGTTCGATGGTGAGAAAGGTCTTATATAGACAAAATCAGTCAATGATTCATGTGAGGAGGTTTCAAATAATGACACATCACAACTTAATTGTAGTAAATAATCATAGTGATTGTTCTCTCATCAAGGGAGTCCATAGAAATGGGGTGAAATCATCAATCTGAAGATGATTTGGAGGATTTTCTTTAGGTAAATATTATCTTATTTTATTTCATTGTTCCTTACCGTCCATTTTCTAGGAGCTCTAACAGAAACATGTAATGTATATGATCATTTTTATAATGGTAAATGGGGCCAAATCTTTATGAAGTGAAGGTATACCTATGAGACTATATGATCACATTCTCATGCATGTTCGTGTGGATGAGGTAGGTTGTGGGATGACTAAGGAGGATATAGTGACAACATCAAAGCCTCAGGTACTTATTTTATTATATGGGGTATCACTCTATGGAATCAACATAGAGGCACCCACTATAGAGGAAATGGAATACATAGGGCATATTTTCACTGATATTCCACATCCTACTAGAAAAATTATGTCACATGTTTCTCGGCCATATCCTGATCTTCAATATGATTTGGAATTGTCATTATTTCAGGTTATATGATGAACCCCCACACTAAGAACCATGAGAACTAGTTTCCATCACATAGGTACTGATATGTATAAAAGGGTCTCCAATGGTTGGAATATCTACGGATACTCAATCGATCCACATGTCAGTGCTCAGCATTCAATTGACTTCTTCCACCTAGTGGATATAACAGTTCATCTTTTAGTCTAGTTGAATGACATGCTCCTTTCTAAAATAATTCATGAGTTATTGCATGCCCAGTAAGAAGATGAGCTCGAAACATCTATGGACCCCTCTCTAACATCTATGACAGTTAATATGGAGGTAGATGTCTATGATTTTCTATCCTTGGTCTACGAACATCTTGTGGTTGATACAAGTAATTCCAATGTTGGGGAAAACCCCCTGGATAGAAGGTATTACATTTTTGTGATAGGGTTTAGCAAAAATGTTGACCTCATAATATGGAGTCCAACCCACCCAAGAGGAGACTAATAAAGGATCATTCCTTCGATAGTAATGTATAGTTACATGAAAATGAGCCTAAATTACCTTAAGAGACGTAGGACTCTGACCCTAATGTAATTTATTAGAATCTCATAATCTGATTCAGGGCCTGGAAGTACATACAACAATTCATAATCAAAATAAAAAACGACAACCAGTGGTGTAATAACAAAAAAATTTATAAATATATTTTCATTTTGATTCAATTAATTTTCATATTATATATTTAGATTATTAAAAACATTTTCACAAATTTTATTATATCCACTAGGATTTTAATGATAATAATTTATGTTTATCAATGATAACACAATGTTTGAACAACAATTACATTATTATTATAAATATAAGATTTTAAAAAATTAAATTGACAATGAAAAGGTAAATGATACCCTCAACCTGTATGTTCATACCCTATGAATTCTAGTTATTATATATTTTTTTGGAGATAATTTTTTTTTGGTATTATACTTAGATTAATTAGAGGATGATATCCAACAACATAAACATTAGTGAAATCATTTTCTGAATAATTTTAATCTCTCATGATAAGAACAAAAACCATGTTCCTCGAACAACCCCATGAATGTCCCTTCCATCACACACCATAGCCTTAATAAAATATCATTTGTAATAATGGGATATGTAAACTGAACATAGAGATAGGATTATGTATAATTTTGTAGTGAATAATAAATATATTTGAATTCTAGTATTGTTACTTTATAAATGTATTTTATTTTTACTAAATTAAACACAAATAATTTTTTGAATAATATTAAAATATTATTAGTGAATATATTTTTATGAATTAATTGATTTTTGATATAAATATTATTTTATGATGATATTATTAATAAATATTTTTTTTCAAATATAAATGTCATAATTTGTTTTGATGTGAAATGTATTTTTTAAAAGGGTTTAAAAAATGGTCATATAAAAAAATCATTTTCAATATGTCATGGTTTTTATTCTAAAAGATAAAATTAACATAATTATAAAATTAAGTAGATAAATATAATTTTATTTTAGGATTTAATTAATATAAAATATCTAATGGTGAATTTTTCATTTTTTATGAGATAATCGAACTATTAGGTTAAAATTAAATCATCTATTTTTATATTTGTGTTTAAGACAAAATAAAGAACCAAATGTGACGTAATATGGAATTTAAATTGGATACATGATAAAATATATGTTCTCTATTTTATATAATTAAATTTTATGTTTATTTGATTTTTTTTCATGCCAATATGAATCCTCAATGAATTCGTATTTATTTTATAATTTTAAAATCATTTCTGTACGAGTGTTACTCTCCCCCACCTCAAAAATTACAATATTTTATGAATATTTCCCCAAGGAAATATAAAATAATGTATCAAAATCAATTATGTAAGGAAATGTTGGATGTTTATTGGGTTTGGATATTTTGTTATGTGCAGTTGAGAACATAAATAATTAAGAAATCAACATCAATTATTTAATAGAACCACCAATAATCCAGTTTATCTTCACTCAAACAGTTTGGTGAAAATCCAAAATTTACTCTCCACTACATAGAGTCTTCCCAATGTGCCCCAATTATCTCATAAATTAATTCCCATTTCATTGTAGTTACAGATTCATGTATGGGAACATTATCTTACACTCTTTTCATTAATGAAGAACTCATATTCTATTATATATTTTACTTTTTATTTTCATATGATGGTAAATGATATTACACAATACCCTAAATTTTAATTTGATTTATAATTTTTTATATATTCATTAAATTCTTATTAATCCACCAATGATCGTTTATGTACACCGGTTTTAGTGTACATATTTTGTAAGAATTCATTTTTCTGTTGATGTTTCTTTATTAAAATATATCTTATATTTAATAATTTATATTCATGGAATAATATTTTAAATGTATCTATTAAAATAAATATTATATATAAATAGTGAGAATCTCCATTCCCTCTCTTCAAATATTTTTTTAATTTTCGAATAACAATGTTATGCTGCTGAAATTTTACTTCAATCTTCCCTTCTGAGATCACATTTCATTGAATGATATACCCATTTTTTATATCATGGGTATTAATATTCATGTAAATATACATATTTATTGGGGAAATGCATTTAGGAATTCCACATTATGTGCCTGTAGAATAAAATAATACATATAATGAATCCATGATGTATGATCTATGTGGAAAACATAATCCTGAGGGTAAAATTATTAAGATGGGTGCGTCCAAATTTCACTAAAATGCATTGGATAATTCATTGTTTCGTAATATGTCTAATTGGGAAATGGATTTACCTAAATAAATTGTGTGAGTATTTAATCTATAAAGAATTAATGTTTTATCCATGATTTATGTGTATGATTTAGTGTTTTCATTTGTTGTATGATCTCCCTTGTTATGATTATAATGCAATATTGTGTATCTATGATCATGTTTATTATTATTTTTCATTTTATCACCCATTGATATTTTTTGTTCCAACATTTATTCCTTATTCAATGTTTATTCCATTAATTTGATTTATTGATCACCCCTTTCTTATGTTTTCCCCAGGTTACCCCATACAGATTTATGTTTGATTGAATATTATGATCATATTAAAAATGTGTTAAACAATGTTTTTATCCCATTTTCTAAGTTGTTATATAATGTACCAAATTACAAAGTCACTATACTTCTCGATCAAATAGTTTTATTATGTTTTGTTTAATGAAATAAATCAATTATGAATGTGAAATAACGTGGGGGGTTTTATAATATTTATTTGAAGAAAAGATTATAAATTTTAGGGATTATAATAAAAGAACATTAAATAAATCATTAGTTACTAGACAGAGTATAAGATAACATCCGAAATTTTGGTAATTAAATAGTAATTTCATAATCAAAAAATGCATCCCTCTCTGGATACTACAAGTGGTTGTGGTTTTGACATAGATATACATAGGACTAACAACTCTTTTTAGGTGTTAGGGGCCTTACACGGGGTATCCGTTAACATGATGATTATTCTTTCTGTTGACCTTTTTTAAACTGTTTAGGGATAATACTTGGTAAATTCACAAGATCATTAGGAATCATTATTAAGGGAATAAAAATTCACACCGAATATATGATTGTAAATATATAATACATAACATTGATTCAAACATAGAAACATATATGATAACAACATAAATGTAATTTATACATTATCCATTTGATGTAATGGTATTCCCCTTTATGTATTTAGTTGTTTAAATTACACATCCCTACTTTACATTTTATACTAGATAATGGTCAGATATAAGACAAATCAGGTACACCATAAATGTGACAAAAAATGTGATGAAATGCCTAATGAGATAACCAATCCGATTGAATTAGGGATCATAGATGTTTTCAGGATACTGTCTTAAACAGATCTGGAAACAATTATATTCCAGGATCAGGATGATATCACAAACAACCTATGTGTGACCAATGTATACTCATGATATTCATGTAAAAAATCTCTACCTCCTTTTAATTTTTAATAAGATCCATTAACTGTGGAACATTTGATCATATCAAATGAATGGATATTCTACATCCAAAAATGTTACAAAAACATGATGGATAATTTGGATTTTTATCATATGGAGAGACATGCTAACCATTAGTTAAAATTGTCTTAATAATATAAATAACGAGGTTGAGATAGATGTAATTGAGTGGATGAAAAAAGATGAAGAAAAAGATATATTGATTAGATCCTGAAGAATCATTTGGGATGGAAAAAAGAAAATTTCAACCCATTAGACATGCAGAAGGTCATGTGAATTTTTCCTCTAACATATATGATTTCAATGGAAACCAACAACATCCACGGTCATAATAGATATATTTTTACATCACTAAAACTAATGTAAATATGCAAAAAGATATATGGATTGGTATTCTAGTCATTTAGTAACTAATAGAAAATTTACCATTTTATTCTAGTTTAATGCGTTCTTGTATATAACGATAATTTATGATAATTGTTCAAGCACCACCATAAATCATGGAAGTTGAGATTTTAATGAAAATATAAAATGGAGAAATTATTGCATAAATTTATTTTCACTCCTCATATATCACAATTTCTAGGATGAACATCCTAGTGAACTGTTTCATACATAATTTGGTGGAATATTATTTAATTAATGGTCTAGATTTTGCATCTTGCTATAAAGGCACCATAAATTTACATGAGAAGGAAATAACTCCCATTATAGAGAATTGACCATGAATCATTACAGAAGAAAATGGTATTGATCTTCTGTAACATATAAATCTCATGAGTGGATATTATTTTGGTCATTGATAGTGTATCCTTTTTGAATTATAGATCATACTGAAATGATCCTCAAAAAATGAATCCTATTGTGATTAAATACACTGATGAGTTTCATAAGGTATTGAATAATCCTATTTATAGTTGGGATGTCAAATATTCTATTTATATTAAAATTACAATTTTTCTAATATTCATGACTCTATATAAGAAATATTTTTTAGAAAATTATCATATAAATATCAAAATAAACGAGAAATTTGATAATTGGTCCATGAACTCAATTTACTTATCTGAGGGGTTCACCAATCCTCATCATGAATAATATTGATGGGTTATTTCACCATTGCATCTATTATTGTGAGATAATAATGATCACGAAAATAACAAGTATCAATTTCCACTGATTTTTTAATTGTTTGATCGTATACATGTATCAAAAATCTCAACAACGGTGCATCTATGGTATGATATTACCATGTTAGTGGGAAAAAGTAGGATATACCTAATTCTATATTTAGTACAATTTGTGGGAACTATGAGTTACTTTTAAATACTTTCATACTCACTAATGCACCACAAATAATAAATTAATAAATTAATATATTTTTAATATATTACTAGAAAAAATTTATGGGAGACTTTTTATATGATATTCTATGATAATTTAAAACCTATCAAGAGCATTCAGGGTATCGTAGCACTATTCTAAAAACAATGAAAATGGAAAATATTTAAGTAATATTAAACAACTATGAGTTCTGGTTAAATGATGTATCTGTATTCATTAATATCATAATAATAATTGAGATATCAATGGACCCCTCAATGAAAAATTAATTTAAGTATGGTCAAGGCTAACAAAAATGACAGATAAATGTAGTTTCCTTGAATTAACTGGATATTTTTTCTTATTTGTTATAATTTCCTTAAAATTATCGAACCCTTTAACAAATATAACTCATAAGGGAATCATGTTTTCTTGTAATGATGAATGTGAATAATGATTCAATTATTTTAAAAAGATTATTACCGTTTCCCATGTGTTCACACTAATATCAATTGGATAAATTTTCATCACATTCATTGATGCCTCGCATATGGAAATATTTTTGAGTGTTAATGTCGTATGATAATGTCCTAGACTATGCTTCAAGGTAGTTGAATGTTATTCAATAGAACTATCCAAAGCATGATACAGAGTTGGATGCAGTGATATTCACTTGGAAAATATTCTAGCAATATTTCTTTAGGTAGAAGTGTGAAATTTATTTGGATCACAACTGACTCCAACATATATTCACATAGAACAAGGATAATATGTGCCATCTAATATTGTTAAATATGATCAAGGTCAATGAATAGTATATTTAGACCCATATTGATAACGTGATTAATATTAAATACCAACAATGTATAATGTATTTGGAAATTTAATCATTTATGAAAATTGAGAAGGATTCAATCATCATTGATTTTAATTTTATGGAAGTGGTGTTTATAACGGAAGGGACATCATCAATCTTTTCCGAAATATTTCCCAATAAACTATTATTAAAAGATTAAATTATTCTCAAAAATATGATGTTGGAAGTTATAAAAAACAGGAAATTATGTTAAAATGAAGATCCTTAGAGATCAATGTTGATGAAGAATAAATTATGCGATTTTGGACGAGGGTATGTGTTCTATAAAATTCTATATAAACGATGGTACTGTTGGATGATTCATATAGTTTGACTTTCACTATTCACCTAGGAAACAGAAAAAATGTTTCGAGACCACTGAGAGAACTATTGGTAGGACTATATATAGAAGGAGATCTTTAAATATACATCAATGTGATTGGTTTTTCAGCATGTGAATGATGAAAGAAAGATGTCCAAGGGGTTCATACCACCACTACCCATACCAACATGGAAATTGAAATACATAACTATGTAATTGATTACTAGATATACAAATATATAGTAAAGAAATAATGATATATTGAATATTATAGACCATCTTGCAAATATTGCAAACATCATTGTGATTCGAGAGGATTTCCCATTGTATCAACATGCATGGATGTACATCAAAGAATTGGTAGCTCAAAAAGGAGTACCACTATTGATTGTATCTGAACTTGTTTCATGATAAACCTACTAGTTATAGAAAACACATCAGCATGAACTAAACATTAATCTATATTTCATAACAATTATCACTACAAAATTGATGACCAATCTGAGCAGAATATTTATATAGAAGAATACATTTTTTGATCATGTTATATGGAATTAAAAGGAAGAAAATAACATCATATTCCATTATTTGAGTTTTAAAAAATCAATATATGATCTAAATTGATCCAAGTGAATCCCTTTATGGGAAGAGGTGAAGACCACTGATAAGTTTTGATGATGTTGGGGAATGAGAAATTTTAGGAAATAAATTTAGGGAAGAATAATGCAGTGGTTGAAGACCATAAAGAAGAAAATCAAACCAGCTTACAGTCTAAAGATGGGCTATGTTTAAATTCATCGACGATACTTAGATTTTGATGTTGGAGACATAGTATTTCTACACATATATCCATAGAAGAAAGTGATGATATTTGGGAGGGAGGGAATGATTGTATAAAGATACAATGACCCTTTTGAGATCCCTAAATGCATGAAAATGGTGGTATATCTAATGAAACACAAAACAATCCTATCTCAATTATTTGAGATATTCCTTGTATCCTTATTCAGAAAAAATATACCAAGACCATCACATGTACTAATTCTAGAGGTGTAACCATTGTATAATTACCATTTAGATGATAATAAGATGGTGATGAACATATATATTAGATAATAATTTATAGGATATTTGGAAATTCCGCGTGATAATGTATTGTGGAGGCAATACACATTTGATGAAGAAATTTGGGAACCATGGGAAGAGAAGTAGTCAAGCTACCACCATCTATTTTGGTGTGGGAAATTAAAAATTTGAGTGTGAAATTTTTGAAGGAGGGATGATTTTAATAGCATAAACTATTATAAATAAAAATACCCTTTTGACTAAAATAAATTTAATATTATATAATATTGTAATAGAAAATATATAGAATTATTTTATTATCTCCTTTTTTAATGAAGTTTTAGTTTAATTACTTTTGGTAAGATTGTTGTTGAACAATTCTCACATTATTGGTATTAATATTAGTGTTTAACAAATCCAATTGGCACAAAAAATGGATGTGATGGCCTCAGCCAGTCGGATTCAACCTTTTAATGAAACTTTTTCAGAGCATCCATGGGATATACCATTTATAGACATTTATCTATCGAAATAAAATTCTGATATCAATCATCTTATGTATAAGTGATTCTTTTTATCAAAGAAGTATAATATTATAATGATCACGATTGTTATTGTGCTTGCAAAACCACCCCATTAAATTCCAACCATCACACACCATACCCTTAAAGAATTTTCCAGTTTATTAATTGGAAATGTAATAAGTCCTTATGAATATGATTATGTATATTATTTTTTACTGAAAAATATATATATTTTCTTCATAATATTTTTACTTTAGAAATGATATATATATGGATAAAATAAAAACCAAATAGTAATTTTATATAATATCCAAATTCCATTAAAAAATCCATTTTTTTGAATTAATGGATATTTAGATTAAATTATATTTTATAAAAAATTATAATTCATTTAGTTTCGTCAAAAATAAATTATTTTATAATTTTAATGTGGTAAAATTTAATTTTTATAAGGGTTAAAAAATTATTATTATATCAAAACCTTTCATTTTCAATAAATTACATTTTTTTAAATCTAAAATTGAGATATTTAGGAAATTGATTTTATAATTAAAATTATTTTTGTATTCATGAGATCAAAATTATCTATTGTCTAATTTTTTATAATTTTATGATACATTCAAATTTTAATGTAAAAAATATATACCATATACATTTAATTTGTTTTAAGACGTCATAATGATTGAGATGTGATTTAATGAGTAATAAAAATGGGATACATGACCAAATTTATGTTTTATGACCAAAATATTTTTATTTTATGTTTTTTTAAAGTATATTAACAATCCTCCAAGGATTAAAATAAATTTAAGGATTTTAAAATCATTTAAAAAAGATTATTCTTGGCCCCCGCTTCACCAATGTTAATATTTTAATATTTTAATCCCTTCGACCAATAAAATAATGTAATCCACTTCCTTTAGAATGAAGATATTTTCCAAATTCATGGGATGATTTATAGTTTAAAATATTTTATAAATTATCATCCAAAACATAAATAATAAATAAATACTAACCATTCCTATATAAACTCAACCAATATCCAAATTTATTTAACTCAACGTACTTGGAGAACATCTAATATCTTTCCCCCACTCCATAGTGTCCCCCTATAGAGCCTCCGAGCTCTCAATATTTCCATCCCAATCTTTTATAACTAGACATTATTTTAAGAAAACATCATCTTAAACACTCATATATTATCAATAACTTCGTTAAGGTTATGTGATTTACAATTCATTTTATTTTTATGGGATATGATTAAACACATTCCCCTTAATTTTTATTTGATATATAAATGATTACAGATTTATTTCACACTCAACATTCATTACATGAACCTTTATGTACACCTTTTACCATGAAAAAATTTCGTTATAATTATTTTTTGTATTTTTGTATCTTCATTACATTATACAATCTATTTCCAAATTTATTTTTTTGATAATTTTCTCCATTTCACTATAACATCCCATTTCATTTTAAAATAATTTTAGTCTTATAATTCTCTCATGAACCAATTTTATGAATTTTTACAAAACCCTAAAATTTTACCGATGTATTTATACAATCATCCATGAAAGAATCTGTGTATGGTGAATTCCATAAACATATTTCTATAAATGGTATTCACCATATTTTCATATATAATTAATGAATGTGAACAGACATGTATTTTTACAAATTACATTTCCATATAATAAATATTGATACATAATGAATCTATGTAATATTATCTATGTGTTAAACAAAGGTATGGAAATGAAATTCTAATGATGGATGAACACATATAGATTTATAATTAATTTGGTAATGTTTAGTTTCATGATAATTCATGTTGGGACAATGGTGTAACTAATCCCATTATAGGAATTTGTCCACCATGAAGCCTTGGTTGTTTATCCTTGAATTAGTTTCATGATTTTTTGTTTCATGATGTTACCCCATTTCCTATTGGTGATTATCACGATATATCTTGTCTATTTCTTCATATTTATGATTCTTACCCTTTTAAGCCCCATTCAAATTCATTTTATAAAAACTGTATCATGAATTAGATATTTATTCCAAAAATATTAATTAAATATCAACCCATTTTTTTATTTTTCCCTATATTATCCCAGGATGTTGTAAATAATTTGGAATATTATGACCATTTTAAGGATGTTTTAAATAATATTTTATATCATGTGTTATATGTTTTTATGCAATTTACCTAATTCAAAAATACACTATACATACAAATAATCAAATTCTATAATGCATATTCATATGTAATAAATAATTTAATAATGTGAAACTAATAAATGGGTTGTTATCAGTGGGCCACATGGGGTCTCTTTATCATTGGATGTGAAATGTGCGAACTAGAATTTGAGACTCTTATGGCTATCATGTTCCAATCCATGACTTTATTATTGAACGAGTGTGTGAGGGAAGTCAACTTTGGGATGCTTCCTAGTGGGTAGGTGTTATATGACATTATTCATATGTCCGATGATATTAGAAAGAAAACACTACTTCATGAATATAAAATGAGAAATCAAATTGGTTTCATTATCACCCAATAAGTGTTTTTCATCCAATTGAGGGATCATATTGAAGCGTATGAGAGTCAGAGGAAATATGAAACCTATCAGATTGAAGATCTCATGGATAATTGGGATTAGTCAGTGATTAATGATAATAATAGTGGTCTGTTTGTATATGAAGATGAAACATAGCGTAACAGATTTTTGAAACACCTAAATTCCACACACCAGATGTTGGTGATGTTGATGCGCTCAATTGCATAGGTTGATCCATATGGGAAATTTTCCAGTACTCAAGAGAGGATCAATCATGTATATGACCCAATATAGTTCCACAACATTCTAGTTTTATGTATAGTCATTCTAGTGTTCTTGGAAACATTTTCTTTATTCCATTAATTATCTCACTTTGATTATATTTGTGGGAAAACTATTGAACAATCTCTATCATCACACCAGTCATACTAGTTTTGAGAAACAAGGGATTACCATGTGATTTACTTTTATATCATAATGATAGAAAACCATCAAGAACTCATAAAATAATATTTTTGGAAGAATAATTAAAACATTTTTTATGAGAAAGGTTGTTTCTAGACAATAGGGATCTCATAATTGTCATCATTCATTTCCAAACTATGCTAGTGAATGAATGTGATATATTTAATGGGAATCAAATTGTATCTAAATAATAAGGATTGTGAATTACGGATCAGAGTGCCAAAAAATATAGAACATAATTTTAGAGGTATAATAATACACGATAACTATTGATCGTGTTAAAAAAAATCATCTATATTGTAAATGTAGAATGGAAAAAACTTCTGAGAGTATACTTATAACTTTGTTCGGAACATTGAACCCGACATGGAATTTAATCCAAGTCTTTTGGGATACTAGTCCAAGATGGTATGTTATCATAAATGGGATGAGTTCGTGTAGCCAGTGGGTCCTTTTACAAATGGATGAAGATTAAAATATAAATAAGGGGAACTGAATTATAGAAATGGTGTGACGTAAAGTTCATATGAATTCCAAAAGACATGTAATTAATCAACTGATTATTTGAGTGCATTAATGTTTAGGTATTTGTTTAAAAAAATAACATACCCATATTATCTAGGAGTCTAATTTTATATATCAACTTTCAAGTAAATTTTTTATTGATGTGGTATATTTCCAGTACGAGGGAAGAGGGCCCCTCATGGGAGTGCATATGATTCCTTATAGTTTTACACCATGCAATGTGGATGATAGTAATATAGTTCAACATCATTTTGTGTTTAATGTACATGATATAGGTTAACATCATGTGTTTTGGGTTCATCCCATTGTTTAATGTCATATTATGGGTTTGTTTCACCATATTTACGGTTATATGTAATAGGCCATGGAAAATAGTTTAATGTATTGTATCTTGGACTATCCTGGTAAATGATATCTTCAAATGTACATATGTTTCATGGAATATGCATATCCTATAGGGAATGAGTATATAGAGACTAACATAAAACAAGCACAATTTAAGGAAAACTACATAAAGTTTATGGTCATACCACACATACCATAATGCAGGGCAATGGGCAAAAACGGTTTATGAATATCTAGATATCCCTAGAGATGATAATTTTGGGCATTGAAATGTATCTCATATGGATGTGAATCAATAAAAACATAGATATAGAACATGATGTGGTAAATGATCAATGGTGATTTGGGTGATTATTTTAGTTTGTCTCAAATAGACATGTGTACAACGATGAAGTGAAAAAAATAGACGTGAATGGGGACTAAGTGAAGATTTACATTTTGTAGTGAAGATTTTAGAATGTGTAGTTTAATTTCGTAAAACTCATACAATAAGGTATGAAAATATATTAATGTCATTTTTATTGGATCTACTGTTAAAAATATATGCTATTGGTTCATGGACCATAGGATGTTTATTAGTTTGAGGACATAAATGTCAGACAATTTTATGGTCTATCAATTTGGATTGTGTATCATGGTAGAGTGAAAACTATACATTAATGAAGACTGATAAAACATGTACAACAAAAAATATTCCTATGGAAAATCCCATATATAGATTAAATTCATGATTCAAGGACTTAGTTCCAACAGTTTAAGGTTGTGTCTCCTTTATCATGGGATCTTTATTTAAGAGATTGAGTTTGGACCATATGGAAGGGGATTCTATATTTTTTTAAAGTGGATTGGTGGAGTGAAAACCATAATATGAATTACTGATAAGGTGTCCTAGTTATACACTAGAAATTACAAATATTTCATGCACATAGTACAACATCATCACTTGTGGATGGTGGAACATAGAATATGGTAATTGGATTTTGATGAAGTGAAGGGAATTCTCAAATGGGTATGTGTAGTGTTACAGAGTTAAAAAACCAATGTGAATGGGGTTCAAGGGAGACCAATTCTACACCATACATTCACAATATGACTTGCACACAATTTTTTATCATGATACATGGACTATAACTAAGGATAAAGACTGATGTGTGGATGACATTTTAGCTGGGCCTAAATATAAAATGTTTGTGCATCAATTCATATCTTATATGAATATAAATAAAAGGACACATGTTTTCAAAACATAGTGTAGTTGGAGACCAAGAATACATGAGTGAATCCTTACTGATGATGGAGAAATGTATCCCATTATTATCTGGAGTCTTCCAATGTTTTTTCATGGTGGTTTCAAAATTTAGAGTTGTGGGATGAAGATGTTGACTCTTAGTTTATGTTAATAGTGTGAAAAAACCAATGGGGAAATATCTTAATGGGGTATGTGTGGGGTGGAATTATAAAACAATGTCTCGAATGAGAGTATATGGTGCACAATAACAAAAAACATATTCTAGAGAAAATCTACATACAATTTTAATTGATGATTCATGAGCTCATACTTTTTTTTATGACATGGAAGTCATATCATTTCAAAAAAAATTAATGTTATGTTGAATGCACTAAATTCACTGTCTAACATCATGTTGGTGTTACATCATTACATAGATTAACATTTTATTTTTAGGATGATGATGGGTTTGAGTTTAAACAACATTCATCTTTGACCCTGGGGTTATGAAATGTATCATCATGTAGCAAGGATACCAGTTTTTATATATTTTAACAACATCCAACATTGACATTGGAACTATGTAGTTTATCATCATGTGGATAGGTCGACAGAAACTCATAAAAGGAAGTAGTATTTGATAAATGTGACAATATATGGTGTAATAGAGTAGTATCCATCCATATTGACCACTGAATATATTCCCATAGAATTTTCCTTGAGAATGATGAAAGGAATTCACATGTGGGCAACAACATTGGTGGCTTCAAGCTAGGTATCATTGGAGATCAAAGGTCATGTATTTTTTCAAATTATTGGAGAGAGTGATGGATATAATTATTATTGAATTTCCTCTCTACCTTGTTTTTCTACCTACTAGATTGTGAAATGCCAGTATGATATTATATTCTAGGTATTCCAACTCAGCAAGATGAACTTATTCTTTTTTTTCTATATTCATCATGTCATTGATATCTATTTAGAGTAATAGAAACCAAATATTAATGGGTATGAATACCTATAGAAAATTCTATGTTGAATGCCTCAATCATTCCATTTCTCTATTCATGGTAGAAGGAATTATGGCTTGGCAAGATATTCTCTTTATTGTAAAAATTCTTCATCTTGGAATTTAGGAAGTGGTTTATGTTCTCCATGAGAATAGAATGGGGAACTCATAATTGGTTTATGATGTGGCAGCTCATGAATTTGATTAAGGATTGGGTCGTGACATCCTTGATAGCAATCAATTCTAGCCACATGGTGAATAAATTATTTGTAGTTAGAATTAAAATTCCATGGAAATGAATTGCTATTGGATATGGTCCCACAACATTGAGTAGCCATACTGACAAGGGCCTTGAAAACTTGGTTCTATAAAGGGGACAATAATTTGATGAACAATGATGGTATGTATATCGAATGCATAAAACCTATTGGAATATTCATGCAGTCAAATAAAATGGTGGAATGATTTTATCTTGGCCATCTAATTTAGTGGGAGAGCTTCTACCCTTCATGATGGCCCTCAAAAGATCATACATGAACCACTTTCATATCATAGGTAACCAAATATCTTTGTATTCTACAAATTATAATTCAATCAAACTCATATTTTTAGAGAGTTTTTTTGAGGTGAGTCCCACTTTTTAGTGTGAAATATGATTTCACCAGAAAAAGTATACCACCTTCAACTCGATCTTGTGGGATAAAACATTTTAGGAGATTATTTAAAAAAGGTCTTGTCAAACAATAAGTTTCTTCTATTTTATGAGAACCTATGTCTCCTAACATAGAATCATCCATGGACATATAGTTTACAAACTAGCTATCATCATCATCTATAACAGTGCATGAAATGAATCTCTACTGAGCCACAGAATGATAATTTCATCCACTCCAGGAACAACAAGAGGGGTGGATAGAATCACTAAGACATCAAAATGACCATCCTGAGACCACAAAATAGTATTAAACTCTTTCTAAGAAGAAAACCATGGCATCGATTGGTGAGTACACTCTAGCTTGACCTCCAACTTCTTGGACATGTAATCAGCATTGATTTTCATGATGACAAACTCATAGTCTCCATTCACATATAGGTAGAGGACATAAATATCAAGGGAAAACAAAATATTAGTAATTAATAGTTCATATTATGACTCAATGTTGGTGTATCCTTCCAATAAATAGAACTATCAGAAAATAATTTCCTGTAAGGGGTGAGGATAAAAATCTAAATGATGAATCTATTGATCATGTGATAATTGATCGTTCTACATGTTGTGTTATAACAGGCCATCAAAATGTATCTTCCAAACCTGTACAAACTAATCCACAGTATGAATTTCCTCATCTAAGAAATATGGGTCTATACTAAATTCAATAGCTATTGGATAGGGAACCATTAAGTTGGACAAGAATGGGCATATTATGGCTTTCTATGATATGAAATTGATGTTGAAAAACTGAAGAATTACATCCTAGGGTAGTAGCCATCCTATCAACATAGAGAATTTAAATATATACTTATGTTGGCCTACTCATGATTCCATATAAATACCATGATGAATAAAATAATTCTAGAAATAATTCTCTGTAAAAACAATTGTGTGGAAGATATTATTTATTAGAGAGTTCGTGGACATTATGTTAATGAGAATGTGATTGGGATAGTATAAAGTGTTCTATTTTCAATCATTGTATTTCTTAGTGATAATGGAACCAAGATACTACTCCAGGGTAGTATTTAAGAGGACTATAGGATTCCCATATACAAATGGAATAATAACTAGAGGCTATCGATGATACTTCTTGATTTCCTCTACATAAATCTGATACTCTTTATCCCACTAGTAGATAATATAATTTATCATGGTCGTATAAATGGGTTTATTCTTCAAATAATAGGATTGAATGAAGATTAATACTATCATGATATACCTGATATGGTGTTGATGTTAGTGAGATTTGACAACCAACTCATCATTATTTCATTTAACTAGTGCCTCGATGATCGGTTAGATTATGTGGTTCATGGTCTACTGATATGTCGATCATACCCACTTTAGAACAAAAGGAATTACCTAAGAGAATAAGTTTCCTTGCAATGCTCAGAATATGGTACAATCTTTCTCATAGGTGTTCTTCAAAATCTATGTGTATCAAGTGTATCAATACCTAGAGGATATAGTATGGATCACATTAGTTACATTGATAAAAAAAATCTATCAATACAATGGTAAAATATTCTTTCAGAAATTAGTGGTTGAGAACTTGAATGTCAATATATAATCAGATATTTCTTTTCTTCATCCTAACTAAGAAAATATGTTTTACCACATTGGGTGTTGAACTTCCTTGATGAAGTGGTCTTTGTAGGCTTCCTATAACACCACGACCCCTATAGACCTAAGTTGGTGTGTTACATATTATATTAGCATGGTTTATTAGGTAAGAAAAATCATGAAGGAATGATCATTTTAGTATTCTTAAATAAACTAGATACATATATGTTACTCATAATACATTAGAAAAGTGTTACAAATTACCACACTATATAAAAACTAAAAACTGCATCCACAAGAACATAATATGTGATCTCATATTCTTAACCTATTGATGGTAAACAAGTTAAAGGGGTGAGCTTAGACACTAATCAAAGGTTTCAAATTCTGGAAGCATGAATCAATAATAAATGAATTGTAAAATATTTGACATAATAAAAATTTCATAGTGAATAAATAAAAAATAGAGGCCAACAATAAACTGGGAATGAAACTGCATATGTAGATTTTGTTATAGTAAAAAAATCATGGATAAGAATTAATGATAATGAATAAAGAGAATTATTATTAACTTTAAGTCATGTATCTGGAATATCATAACAAAAAACCATTAAAAATGGTTTATTTTTATGTATAGAAACTAGACTGATTTTTTGTAACAAACTCAAAGGGTTTGTCACCTAATGATTTGTCTCATTTAACCTACCGATATATTGAGTGGTTGTAGCGGGACCCAACCACCTCTTCATCCAAAGAATTATTTATACATTTATTCAACATTAGAGCAATATTACTACATAATGTCCATATAGAATAGAGGATAATGATTCATTAACTTTTCCATAGTCAAAACAACATTCAAAATAAATACCATATGTAAAATGGTATATGACATAGAAAATAATCATATCCATTATATGAGAATATTGAAATTTAAATGAAATATAATTTAAAATGAAAAGTGATCTCAAATGGAATATATATACACAACATAGGAAATACTAGGTGCACAATATTAAGATAGTCACAATAATGTGAAAATTGAGTCCAAGTTAGTTACGACATTATAATCATTTGAGTCGTATGACCAAAAGTTTATAACCAAATAAAATCACATAATTCCATGAATATAAAAAAACATGATAACATATATCAAATGAAAAAATACCCAGACTAAAAATAATAAATATGTGGAGAACAATAGAAATCACAAAGAATTGAAATTGATATTTGAAAAACCTTTACAATTATTCGGCATGGTAATGACTATTATTCTGAGTGGATATTGAGAGGTAAAGGGGTATCCCATCATTTATATGTCACAAGATAAGTAAAGGAAAGGTTTGAAAACATACCACATTATATGGAATTAAAAATAAAATGGCACAACAATAGGGGACATTCTTAACCAAATTTGAGAGAGAGGATCACTTACTTTATGCTCGACGGTGTTCTTGATCGTTCTTAATGACATAAATTATATAATTTACCTTCATTAACTAATAATTACCAAATATTTTCATTATTAAATTAAAATTTTATACCCTTTTTAGGATCATTAATGTATTTTCTTATTGGATTAAGAGATTCATTTTAATAGTTTCGGTAGCATTTTTCTTCTTCAGTATTCATTATTTGTTTATTTTTATTCAGGAATGAATGATTGTTTTAATAGAGGTAAAACATCCATATTTTTTAATATACATTAATAGTGACATTAAATAGATATAAATGATCTTATAATGATTATAGTAATATACCATGAGGATGACTCATAAGATGAGTTAAAAATAAATGATAGGATTTCACTTGGCGGTTTTGTTGCACAATATAATAGCTTTGAATTATTATTCCATATTATGTATTTGTAAGGATTAAATAACATTATACACGATTAAATAAAAATATAATGATCTGGTTAAACCATTGAAAATGTTTTATGGGAAATCATGAAGATTGTAATGAAAATTGAAAACACATATTTCTTGAGTGTGATAAATAAACACATCTCGGAAGGTGTTTTCATTTATAGTAAAATGGGGGGGGGGGGGTGGGGGGGAAGAGATATTATAATGAAATATTCCATTAAAATAATGAATATCCAGTTCATGTTTGATACTATAATTATCATGACATTGGGATAAGGCGAGGTCTGAAGAGAGTTGAAATTAATGGGACTGGTAAAAAGGATTGAAATAAAAATGAATATAGATTCAACTCTTGAGTACTCATTCTTTAGAATGACTTTAAGGCCATGATTGTTTGAGTTTTGGTGAGACTAATAATTCTAGGACGTGGGGGAGAAGGTTATGGATCTATTTTAGTATAATTTAGGAAAATCGTGAAGCTTGAGAAGTGTGGGAGGGAGAGGGGGTGAGTGGTGGTTGATATAGTGGATGGGAGGGGCGTTTTCATAATATTATAATCATTAATTAATTATTTATTATCATGTCAAGAAATAGTGAGTATTACATGATTCTAAAAAGATCATTTGAGTTCTAGATTTTGGTGCTTATTTCATTCATTATTCTAGGAATTGTTAATTTAATTTATAATCTATTTATAAGATAAATTAATGTATTTTACTATTCCAAAAAATTCAAGTATTTCTGAAAAATACCAAAAATTCACAATAACCATTTTCAATGTGTATAATCAAAATATGAAATCCGTTTTTTTAAAAAAAAATAAAAAAGTTATTAATTAAATTTTAAATTAAAATTTTTATTTAATCGAAAAATATAAACACTAAAAATATTCATCATTATTTTTAAGGTACTAAAATTTATTTATACTGTCATTGGTATGGATATTATTCATAAAAGTAACATTACTAATCATAAGGTTATGTTACTATTCTTATAGTTAGGTTAGTATTCATAAGGGTAGGTTACAATTCACAATAAAAACATGTTAATTCTATCCGACTCTAAATATCATCAAGAACACAACTTTGTATGTCAGATTTTTAAAATTCAAACTGCAGAAAAACCAAATTTAATCATAATTGTTAAATTATGACTATCTCCTATAAATAACCATGTTTTTTTTCCTGTGTCTCAGTGATTCATTAAATATAGTCAATAACTAGAATATATATTAGTGAAAAATACAATAAAATTTTCGGGGTTATATATTATTCCCTCCTATGGAAATTTCATCCTCCAAATTTTCATTTGTAAATCCCACCAAAACGATGTGGGTGGTTCTACATCATAACATCCTCAGGTTACCATATTTCTCCTTCATATTCTGGTTTCTCCAAATAACCATTACTTGATGAGTTGTGTGATTCATCAATACATGCTCTCTTCTGTCAAGAATCTCAATTGTCTTTTCACAGTATGACCAAATCAGGCTCCTGTTATATTTCATTATAGTTTAGTACATGCATTGGTTATGGCATGTAATTATATAAAAATAACACGTTGAACACATCATGAATCTTGTGTTATTTTGTGGCATCAATTAAATATATGCTACAACTCTGATTCTTTCCTTTCTATGGTTGTTAGCATTACTCTTCTACCTAATTTGGGTTACATTGGTTTGGGCTTGGATTTTATTCAATTTTGTTGTGGTATTCTCAATATTTTTTGGGCCAATACGTTTCCTCTCACTAACATCTTCCCAACATGTTGGTGTTCGACAAATCATTCCATATAATTATTCATATAGAGGCATTTTAATACTAGAACATAATCTATTTTGGAACAGAAATTCCACCAATGGATGTTATTGATCTCACATACCTGGAAAGTCAAGAGATCTTGATCACAGTATGTCTTCTAGAGACTGAATGGACCATTATGACTATCTATCTGTTTAGGGTTGATAAGAAGTAATCATATAATTCCCAGTCATCAAACACTTCTAGCGTCATGTCCAGAATTTTGATATATACTAGGGATATCGATCAGACACAATCTATAATGGTGCAACATGATGTATTATAGTGTCTGAATAGTCATCATAAACATGTTTTATCTGAGGACAATTTAACATTAACATTCTTCATAATGGAATGTAAAGAAAATTTTAATTGTCTTAAGAATATCCCCCTAGGAGTTTCGTAACCAAGAGTGCAGCAAGGACCATTTTCTTGCACCAAGACACCACATGTCATGCCTAAATCTCCTTTTTCCGAGCTTTCACTACAAGGTACATCTGTTCCAGAGCCACCTCAACTTGTTTGTCTCAAGAAACTGATGTATTTTCTGGAAGGATTAACATAATTTATTCCATACCAAAATATAGGGACAATCTTGGAGGTTTTTACTCAAATATTACCTTAGGGATTTGTTACCTAATCTGATTTTTCTAATATAGTTTCCATGTTTGGTACTCAACTTCTTCTGATACCGACTGCAACACCCTGACCACTCTACAATGGATCTAGTGAATTACTTGTTATATTGGAGTGGATAGAATTAATGAATGTATTCAAGGATTAATCAATTTAATAGACTTGATGAAACTAGATATATATATATAACACAAAATACATTAGCAAAGGGATATAAATTACAATACATAAGAAAAACTAAAAAATGCATCCCCTATAACGCAATAAGTGATCTCCTATTCAAAACCTGTTTAAGGTAAACATGTGAATGGTGTGATATCAATCACTAAGTAAGGGTTATAAATAGTAAATTTCAAGAATCAGTAATAACTAAATTTTAAACAATTTTACATAATCAAAATGGCATGGGAAATAAAAGAAAAATTCACACCATTAATAAATAGAGAATGAAACTATATCCATATATTTTTCATTGTTAAAACTTCATGGATATTAATAACTTATTATGAATAAAGATAATTCTTATTAAATTGATGTCATGTATTTGGAATAGTATACTATAATACTATTTAAAACTATTTAGTTCTATATGTAGAACCCCGTTAGATTTTTGGAAACAAGCTAAAAGGGTTTTTTGCAAACTGATTTATCTCCTGAGACCTACTAATGCATCGAGGGGCTGTTGCAAGCCCCATTATCCTATGTGTCCAAAACTTTCATTAAAAATAGATTCAACATATGATCAATATGACTTTAGAATATAAACATATAATATAGGATATAGATTCATCAACTATTCCACAGTCAAAATACCATTAAAAATATATATTGTATGGAAAATGGTATATGAAATAGACAATAATCATATCCAATATATTAGAATATGGAAATTTAAATGTAATATAATTTAAATTTTAAATTTATCTCTAATGTTATGTATGTACACCACATATAAAATAGTAGTTGCGCAATACTAAGCAAGTCAGAATGATGTGAAAAATGAGACGGAGCTCATTACATCATACTAATCAATTGAGTCGTATAACCCAAAGTTAATAACCACCCAAATAATAAATAAATGCCTTTAATATAAAAGTAATCATTATAACATATATAAAATGGATGTACACCTATAATACATATAATAAATAAGAGGAAAACAATGGAAATCCCAAATAATTTAATGTGATATGAGAAAACCCCTTACAAATATTTCGTCATGGTAATGAGTTTTATTGTGAGGGAATAATAAGAGGTAAAGAGGTATTCCATCATTTATATGTCACAAGGGAAGTATGTAGGAGTTGTGAAAACATTCACCATCATTAAAAATTAAAAATAAAATGGAACACCATAGGGGAGATTTTTAAACAAAAGTGAGAGAGATGATACATTACCTTAAGCTCATATGTGTTCTTGATTGTTATTAATGTCATGAATAATCAAATTTATGATCATTAATTATTAATTTCAGAACCTAATCAACATTTAATTGATATTTTATATCCTTATTAGGTTCATTTATGCCCTTTCTTATTAGTTTGATATATTCAATTTAATTGTTTTGGTAGTTTTTTTCTTCTCTAGTTTTCAATATCGGTTTACTTGTATTCAGGAATAGATATTTGTTTTAATTGTTGCTAAACATAAAAAATTGTTAATATAAATTATTATTGACATTAAATATATATAAATGATCTTATATTGATTATGATAACATAATATGAAGATGACTCCTTCGATGAGTTAAAAATAAAGGCTTTGATTTTTCTAGGCGGTTTTGTGGACAAAAAAATTGTTTATTATTATTATTATATATTATGTATGTGAAAGGATTATAGAAGAGTAAACATGATAAAATAAAATTATAATGATCTTGTTCAACCATTGAAAAGGATTCCAAACCTTCCTTGAAGATAGTAATGAAAATTGATAACTTCTCTTCCTTGAGTATAAAAAATTAACATATCTGTAATGGTGTTTGAATTTATAGTATAAAAAGAGGGGAAAAGAGATATTATAATGAAATATTACATTATCATAATGAAAATACATTACAAGAATTGAACTGGAATTATAATGGATTTTGGAGGTGGTTAGGTGAGAGGATAGAACAAAATAATGGAACATGTAAAAAGAATTGAAATAAAAAGGAAGGTAGGTTCTCCTCTTGAGTAATCCTCATTGAGAATATTTTTAAGGCCTTTGTTATTTTCAATTTAGTGATAAAGGAATGAATTGGACGCAGGGGAGGAAGTTTGTGAGGTATTTGATCAGAATTTAGGAATGGCATGAAGCTTTAGTGGTGTGTGTGGAGAAGGGGGTGAGTGGTGATTTATATAATGGAGGGGAGGGGATTTTTCTTAATATTATAAACAATAATTTAATATTTCTTCTCAAGACAAGAAATTGTTAATATTCCATGACATAGAATAGATATAAGAGAATTTGAGTTCGATATTCGGGGCATACATCAGCCTTGATGCAAGAAATAGTTAATTTAATTTATAATGTATTAATACATTAAATTAATGTATTTCACTATTCACTATAAAATAATGTATATTAAAAAATAAAAAAAATTAAACCTAAGAATTCCCTGATTTATAGAATCCAAAAAAAATCCACTTTTCAAACATAAATTTCTAAACATTAATAATTAAATATTTAATTAAAATCCCTATTTTATAGAAAAAGATATAAACTAAAAATAATATTCTACTTTTTTAACGAGGTTATATATTTTAATACATACATGGGTATAGATACCATTTATAAATTACATATTACTATTTATAAGGGTAGGTTACTATTCATAAGTGTAGGTTACTATTCACCAAAAATTAAGTTAATTCTATCACTCTAAATATCATCCTGATCACAACAGTGTATGTCATTTTTTCAAAATTCTAATCACAGGGATAACAATTTTAATTTTAATGAATTGGATAGGAATATCTCCTATAAATAATCAAATTTAGTTCTATATAGTTTCTTTGATTCATGAAATATAGGTTATAAATAGAATGTAGATTGGAGAAACATAACATAAAATGTTTGGGTGTTACACTTCCTCGACCAAGGATCAATGAGAATGCTGTATTTTTTATGGGAGGATTATTGAGAATTTGACGACTCTCCTAGAGTCCATGGAAGTGTATAGAGACACGGTATTTTAGTATGAGAATTTCATTATATATCTAGATAAATACATCATGTTGGTTCAATAATTAATCGACTTACTACTACTTTTTCTCTGGCGTTCTGACTATACTGATCAGTATTGGGCTTAGATCTGCCATCTTTCCAATATTTATCTTTATCATCTCATCATCATTGGTGGATATAAAATTATCATATATAGGGTAAAATAATAAAAATACACACCATTGAATTTTAGGGTAATCAATGGGATGATATGGATCATCCGCGGTAATAAATTATAGAGGAGTAGTGGTGTCGGCTTCACCATATATTGAATCCTCATTTGGGAACTCTAGATCTATTGAAAAAATTGAGGAAAATTATTATATTATGATCCCAAAATTAAATTCATTATGGGGTTAATTTTTGATATCAATATAATGGAGGTGGGTCTGTTTCTATATATTTAACGAAAATACGATAAATATGAGGGTATGACGTAAAAATTTAGCCATGGCGTGAGAATCTTGGTCCCTTATATTGGTAGGGGATTATGATATCTCTTGGTCCAAGCCTTTTGGTGGATGAGGTAATCTTATAATGTTACCATTACTTGAATATTTGTCTCCCATTCCCCTAAAAAACGATTAATAAAATTCCCAAGTCATTCATAGATTTATCTAATTGGTGAGTAAGGATGACATAAGCCCAATCAAAATATGTCTTTGTGATGGCTATACCAGTGGTGTGGTCAACCTAATTGGTATGTAACTAAATTCCCATTATCTTATAATATATGATTTAAATATATAAGGTTTAAAATAAACCAAAGGGGGACACATCACCTTGAATCAAACATAATAATCCATTAAAAGATTACACAAGTCATTGGTAAAATTATAATGATATTGTTGCATGTATAAAAACATGGTTCTAGCCATCAACATGTTTTAGGTGGTATCCTATGAGGAAACCATTAATTTAGAACATTCTATATGGACACCATGTTGGGTCATTACATAGATTTTATAAAATCATATCATTTCAGTCATCTCATTACCTCGAATCGGTAGGTCAAAGGGAGTCTTGATTTCTTTAGTTAGAACCATATTACAGAGTGTCCCGGTTAGGATGAGATTTATTCTGAAAGCTTCATCCACTAAGAAGTTGTTATTTTCCAAACCATTGAACTGGTAAGTGATGTTCCATGGGAGGATGGGGATCTACATATGGGATCCCTCATCATCTCTAAATAATGAAATTAAATCATAAAATTAATATCCCATAACCTTATTTATAGTAGGATTTTGTGGTATCTACTTCATTTTCGAAAAAGAGGTTGTTTTCTTGCCTCTCTGAGAGCTTTGTGCATCTATTTTGATAGTTAAAGGGCTTCTCTTATCCAAAACATAATAGGTATGATAGTAAGGTGATAATGTACATCATATTTTCATGATAAAGAAATGTTTCAACCCAATATTAGTCACTCATTTGATGTAGGCATAAGGTGAACTTATTATGGAACAAATAGATTATTGATGGTGTTGAAAATAACATGTTCTTCAGAAGCTAGCTCCCCCAGAAAGAATATCAACTGAATATTAGATTCCTCTGTCCAGGAAGTAGCTATGCATAGCTGATTGTGATGTGGTTATAGCATATCGACCAACTTTGTTAGAATGATATGCTTTGGTGGCATGTCCAATAGAGTAAAAATCTAAGAGTGTTTCTTCTATGCACTACAAAGAATCAATTTTCTTCTCTTATTATCATGCATTGCTTCGCTCGAGGCATTGTCCTACGTGTAAGGACCCTAACCACAACAACCTAGAAATGGTGGTTATTTTATTTCATTTGAATATGACACCAGAAAATCACATCACAATGGAACAAATATTTTAGTTGACTTGATTAACTAGTTATATAAAACAAAATCACATTAAATTTTGAGACATAAAATACATAACATATTCTCCTTTATGTCTTGTAGTATTATCACTTTTTGTAACCCATCATATCATTCATTATATAATTATTGGAATTCATGCTAAAAATGTATCATAAAAAATTGATGAGATAATATTCTCAGTAATGTTAAGGATAAAACATAAAAATTGTCTAAATATGCAATAAGTAATATTGGATGGTAAATAACTGTATCAAATTCCATTTAAAGTATAATATGAGATGGGAAACCTAACCATGGATATTAAACAAGTAGAATAATCACATGACATATCTATAACTGAATTCATAATGATGGAATGCATAATTATGGATATCTAAAGCGTACCATTGTGGATTCATGAAAATTATTAAACACTATCATGGAATCACACTAATATTCTAAAAAATGGATAAGGCTATTAACAAAACCATATCTAATTTGATTCACAAATCCTTTTCATTTATCGAGGGGCTATAGTGGGCCATGTCCATCACTAACTATGTATAGTTTATTCCTCATATGATAAGGGTTAAACATAGACATTCATATAAGTAAAAATAATTCAAAATGTGAATAAATTAACCATATAGCATGAATGGTATTGAAATAACTCATACATAGAAAACCTGATCACAAAATATTCATTAAAATATGTTAGATGATATCATAAAATATTGACCTCATTTATGAATAATATTCAACAAATCTTGTTGACATAAATAAAAATACTATAAGAACATCATTGAAAAATCAATGAATAAAATAAATTATTGAACCTATATGGAAATAAATTTCCAAAAAAGGAATAAATTTATTTAAAATTATCTGTTTTTAGTCCTAAATATCCATAAAAACAAAAGAGGAGGGTTTTTTTATTCTAGAATATTATCAGTCTTTCAGATGATACAAAAAATTAAATAGTATCATTTATGACAAGAAATTCATTTTATCCATGTACATTAATAATCGAATATCACATTTTTATTTTTTAAAATAATTTCATAGAAAACTCATATAAATATTCCTTTTAAAAATCATTGATTGAAAAAATAAAATTATTCATTAAATTTCTATTATAATAATTTAATATCCATATAAATAAATATGTTAAATAATATCAAGAACATTTAAATCGAGATTATTTTTTGATAATTAAATAATTATATTTCCTAGGGGTTTCAATCCAATATAATCATTGAAATTATAATACCGATGGTGGAATAGAATTTAAGAAAAATTAAATCCAATTAAACTAAATTAATTAATAAAATTATATGTCAATTGGTTTTTATATGATCCTCAAAAAATATATTTTTTATATTTCACCCAACATGGCCTCCATGAATTTTTTTTGAGATGAATCCCCATAACATTACCGAAACATACTCAATTAATGATTAGATTGTGAATTACACCCCTACCACATTGTGTTCAATTAAATTGTATTACCCAAAACATTAAATGAAACATTAAATCATACTATTATTGATAGATTCATGATATTAATTTTAAGGGGAATTATATAAAACACCAAAATGAACAAATTGTTGAATAATGCATCTAATATACTGAAATAAAACTTACATGAAAGTTTCTTACTTAATCCATCCATTATAAAAAGTACTTTAACATCCTAAATATTTGTTTAAATATTTTTGTTAACTTATATTAGAAATTTATTAATAATTATTATGTCATATATGATCTTCATAAATTATTTTATCATCAATTTTATGATAATATGTTGTTTTTACTCTTGTTTCAGTTGATAAATGCTTCATTTTCATATGCACATTTTTTCAATGAATGGCATTATTGTCTCTTTTATAATATATATAAATCATATTAGAAATTATTTTAATATTATAAAAATCCTATATAGTCATACAATAACTTTTAAAAATAACTATTTAATTGTTTTCATGGAAAAATAATGACATTGCGTTGTGGAGATGGTTGGTCGTACATATGCTCAAGCAATTATATCATTCTGTTAATGTTTAAAGGTTATGGATGAGGATAGAAAATTAATTTTAAATAATTAATTTAATTTCATAATTATCATATACATATATATAATATAATTTATTATTCCAATCCATGTAATGTGGTATCAAAAAAATTTATATGACCGTGTGGTTACGGTTTTTCGTAATAATGCACATGGAGTGTTTTCATTTTTGAAGGATTGAACAAATGTGGAAAATGGTATTTTTATAATGTTAATAAAATATATGCATCAATATGATACTATAATTATTACATTATCATTGAATAAAAACATGAAGAGGATGTATAAATTGAATTGGAGTTGGATGAGTTTGTAAAAATGATCACCTCAACATCTTCGAACAAGATTAAGATGATTTTGTATGGGACCTAAGGAGAGTATTTTTGGGAAGACCAGTATCTTGAAAACATATATAATATTTTTCTTAATTGAAATTGGATTTTTTTTTTGATTTATATCTCTCAATATAGTGATATGAAGTGAGGGAGGATGTTATTTTTTAAAATTGACATTAGGGGAACATTATAAAACTATTATAATTTAAAAATAATATATATTAATTTTTAGTAAAATATAGATCGAAATTAATTTATTTATAAGATATTAATTTTATTGGTATAAATACTATAAACTAATAGTTATTAAGCATGTTGATTTAATATTAGAGCCCTTATCTTTTGTATTTTACCCTTATTTGAAATCACAAACTCCTATAGAGAAGACATATGTTTTTACTACTAAAGAGATTATATAGTTAATATAAATTTAAAAACTAACAATTAATATACATTTGATGAAATTTGAATCCATATCCATTTATTTATCCTAATTTTATATTTTATTTAAATTTATATCATTAAATACAATATTATATATGATAAAATATATTTAATGTATATTTTGAGAATATTGTTTACATGCAATTTTAAAAAATATCAATAGATAAGGTAACATTTAAAATAACCTTCATTATATCCATAATATTTATATTTATCCTATTGAATTATTTTATGAAAATATTTATATAAGATTTTATTTATTTTTAAATGATTAATAACTTTTATTTTATAATACTATTAGGTAAACAATTACTTCATAGTCATTGGGAAAGCCATTAATTTTATTATTTAGTTCCTAAAATATAAAACTAAATAATAATTATTAGGAATAAATTTTTTTTATAATTAGTATATATTGTTGATGATATGTTTTAATAATCCTATACTCAATATTTAATAATAATTAAATACATCATAATGAAAAATTTGACATTAAATAAATTAAAATAATATAAAAAGATATAAAGACATCCTAGTGGCTCCAAGAGCTCATAGAAAATTCAAAAGGATTATATTAATCTAAAATAACTCATACAAAATAAATTAATATAATTTTTAGTGTAATTTTATTAAATTAATAATATTGTTTTTACACTTCATTACATCATTTACCCTTACCCGTGGTAATTAAACCATGTTACTAATCCAATACTCCAATTATTGATGGGAATTATTTTTTAAATTTGGACCTTGTAATTAAAAATATGGATCACATTATTCAATATTTAATATTTATAATAGGTTAATATTTATTTCAAATTAATCTCATATATTGTGTGATAAAATGGGTTATTAATGTAAAAAATGGTCAATATCTTGAACTATTATTATATCCAATTCATAAGTGAAAAGGTATTAAATAACTAATATTTGATTAAATTATATAAAATATATCTAATTATAGATTAAAATCAAACAATAATATAATTGGACACTATAGATTATTTAATAGAAAAATTTTAATTTCAATTAAGAATCAGAATTTTTTACAATTCATCAGAATATAAAACTTAGAAAAATATTATATGAAATCAAACTAAATAAAATTTTGATATTATGATATCCAATAAGAACTTTTTTTTCAAATAATATTTATTAATGTTTCAATACAAAATTTAAAAATGATTTCCATAAATTATTGTAAAACATTATTTTTATAAAAATGCATGTTCTTGTGTAAGATAGTTTTTGTTCTAATATCATGTCTAGAAAAAAATAATGAATTTAAAAAACAACAATGAACATATAATAAAAATATATTTCGTAATATTTATAACAAAATTCGTTCCCATCAGTTTAATGACTATGTTATCATGACATTTCTTGTTTTGTTTGTGATGGGTGTTACATGCAATACAGATTTTGGAAAAGAATAAATTTAAAGAGATATATATCATTAAATATTATCATGTTAAATTATCCAATAATTATCAAAATTTCAACCTCTAAATGTAATATTTCACTTAAAATATCAATTGTGGTCACTTGAAAATTCATTTGTGAGAAACCAGCATAACAAATATATTTCATGAAACATCATCTTAATAAGAGTGAAAGAGAAAATTGATTCTCAATGATTATTTGGGCTATAAAATAGTAAATAATTAGTTAAAATATATAACATGTAAATGAAATAGATGTTTAACTATAATGTTCAAATGGAGTGTGATACATAATATATTAATTAGAAGCATAACCATCACAAACCATCAAATATTGTGATCACTTAGCAGACCATTCATTCCATATTAATGAAAATTTAACAAAAAACACATTTAATCCTAATAAAATTTCCTTTAGTTATAGAATTTTATTATTTCATAGAATAAAAATATAAATAAACATAATTACTAGAAAATAATTGGTTCAAATATTAATCAATATCCACTATATTTTCATCTTTTTCTTGAAATTATAATTATTTATGATTAATTTCCCATTCTAGAAGTATTAATATAATCATATACATTCTAAAAAAAGATAAATATATAACAATATATTCATCTATTATTTATAAATTAACCAAAACCAAAATTGTTTGGAAATTATAAGATTATTTTCCAAAAATAATAATCCATTTTATCTAAAAAATAGCTTTAATCATCCAAATTAAAAAAAATACACAATTTTCAACACATATAAATTATAAAATAAAAACCATTCATCAATATATTCTATAAATATATTAAAACACAATATTAATAAGTATTAGAAAACATAGTTTTCCAAATAAAATGAATCACTGATAAGGTATCATACAAAAAATTATAGATTAACATATTCTCCATGATATGCAAACAATCTACAAAAATAACATGAATCACCTTAAGTTCATAATAATATAATATTTTACTCAAAAAAATATTTTTCATTTATTACCCCTAATATTTGGTTTACCTTAATCTGACTGGATCACCAAAATAGATAACAGATTTCCTAAATATCATTAATCACTTAATCACCAAATCATTTCCCAATCCCAAGGTAATATTTTTGATAAAAAATATACCTAAATTAAGTCCTACATTTATTCATTGGATATTTAGTATTAAAAATTTATTCTAAAAATTTGTACTTATAGGGTAATGTTAGGCATTTCACCCTTTTCAATCATCTGTTATCAATTCAAACCATGCGTCATTGATGATCATGATAAGTTGTCACTTATACTGAGAGTTGTCTCTATTGTAAACATATATTAATAATATAAAAATATATTATATTAATCCTCCAAAAAACATATATATATTATTCATTGAAGATATTTTTTAACCACAATGTTTTATCTTGCATCTCTTTTTTTCTAATAGTATGTATACACAAAATTACATTAAATTATTTGTCCATATAAACACTAACAAGTATACATTACTTTAGTCATATGTACAAAAAGTTAAAAGGAATTAGTCCTAAAAAAATTGAAACATATTAACTAAATGAGTATTGTTCCTAAATCATTTATTTATAAATATAGTTTATACGATATCTCTTAATCATGCACAAATACCAACATTAATGTCCATAAAAAATAGTTTCCAAGAGTATGTGGATTAAGTTATATATTATAAAATGATACATGAAATTCACATCCAAAAAGGATGAATATATTAGTTGGAGTGGTAAACTAGATTCATATGTTAAATATACATTACATATTAAAACATAAAATACACAATGAATTTTATTGAATCTACCTATATTCACCCTTTGTGTATTCCTATATATAAATCATTATATATTAGATGGAAATCTAAGGAAAAAATTTAACATATGATAGGGATGAACTGAAATGATCCATATATGTGAAAATTTGAGATAAACCATATGTAAATGTAAATAACAAAAACACATTGAATTTAAATAATAAAAATATCAAGGAAACATGACCATGCATATTATATAAGTAGAATAATCACAGGGAATATGAATAAATAAAATAATAATTGTGGAATTCATAATGATGGATATCTAAATATTACTATCTAGTATTCATGCTATGAATCTATAATTTTAAATGCATCATTCCAAGAAAAAAAAAAGTTAAGGCCGCATACAAAACCAAATAAATTTTGTTTAATTAAAATTAATAATTCATAAAGATTCTATTATAGTCCCCAGTGATCACTTATGATTTCCAATACATTCCTCACATAAATGGTGTGAATCATAAATAACAAAAAATAATATTAAAAACGAGCATTAAAATTGATAATTCTTTACCTGTTAACAATTTATTGCATCAAACTAGCACATCAATAGTGAAATATTTAATTATTCCATTTAATAAAATAAGGTAGATGATATCAAAATATGTAAACCTCTATTTAGAATAATATTATTTAAATGATTTATAGATTGACTAAAATAAAATAATTAAATAATTAAAAATTTGTTGGTGAAACACTCATATTAAATGTATTTGAAAATTAATTTTAAATTAAAATTGTAGATTTAATTTAACAATATTCATTTTCCATAGAAATTTTTCATAAAAATAGGGGAATATTTCTTCTTATTTAAGAAAATATTTAATCATTAAATGGAATCTGTAAATTAAATAATACTCATGATTGAGTGAAAGACATTTTTACCATGTATGTTATGAATAGAACATCCATATTATATTTTGTCAATAAGAGAAATGAAAAACATGAAAAAAAATTCATATTGTAAAATGTTTCATGAAATTATGATTAGGCACAAAAATTAATTGATAGTTATTTTATATCCATATATGTTATGCTATAAAATAATATCATAAATTTTTAATTGGGGAAAATATTTGATATTTATTTCATTTGACATTCAATGTTTCCCACACAACATTGATCATTTAAATCATAATACCCAGGAAAGAATATGATATAAAAAAACCTTATCTAACATCGTAATCAATTTATTAATGACATGATAATTAAATTATGTTTTATATACTACTCACAAAATTAGGTGGATATATAACATCATGTAGTGCCTCAATGAAATCTGATTCAGAAAAAGTGCCTTTCCTTAATTAGAAAAAATGTTTATTACATATGTGATTATCAACTAGAACCCTACCACTTTGTAATTAGTTGAATCGCATGCTAAAAAACATCAAATGTAACATCAAATAATATATATATATAGTTATTTTCATAATATTATTTTATTTGGTAAATATATGTTTCACCCAAAATATATTGTTGGTGAATATGGAATGTATCCAAAATAAATTAAAGTTAAACAAAAAATCATTATCGTACACATATTTTTGTAAGATATGATTTAACATCATGTTTAATCTATTTAATCATGATATTAAATTATATCACAACATTATTTCTATGTATGATATCATATATGATATTATTATATATATTTTTTCACCCATTGGTTGAAAATATTTTGTTGTTACCTTGGTTTTGGTGTTAACTTCTTTCTTTTCCTTTGAATGTTTTTTCATGAATTTCTTGGATATTATAAATAGAATGTTGATAAGACATATTCAAAATATCATTAATCATATATTTATAATATTTAATCATTATATATAATTTTATAATCATTATTGAATGGTTAACATTGAAAATGAATCAAATCATGAATTGAATATGGTATGTCGTAATTGCACTTGAGAGACAATATCCATCTATTAGTAGTGAAAGGGTCTTAATGTGGATGATATATTATTTTTTCAAAAATAAATATAATATCATTATTAATATATATATATATATATATATATATATATATTATTTACTTGATTATACCCATCCAATTAAATTGGTGGTGAAAAATAAATTACACTACATTTTGGAGACAATAAGTCATACATACTCACACGTGGTGTTCTCATTTTTTGTAAGATAGATTTAAAAAGGAATATGGTTGTACCATAATCATAATGAAATATAAAAATATATTTTTCACAATAATTATTTTTTTATCATGAAAAAACCCATGAAAATTATCTTAAATAATAAAGGAACATTGAGGAGTTGGTAAAAATCATTACCTCTTCATCATCATTCATCATATAAATAACTTATTAAGGGATTTAGGTTTGATTATTTTGGAAGACCAAAATTTCAAGAACATTGATATTTTTTTAATATTAATTTTCATGGTATTTTTGATATTTAATTACTAATGTTGTATGATTATGTGAGGCATGATGATCACTTTTATAATCGTGGTGAAGGGAACTTTTAAAATTTGTTCATATTTTAAGTAAATAGAAAATAATATTCTGTTCCAACTATAACCAGAGTGATTTATTATGAATATAATATATGTATGGGTATAAATTTTCTCATCCAATAATTTTTTGACAATTTTAATTTATATTATTACCCTTATAATTCTGATTTAACACTTAACTAATCCCCTTAACTCTTACCGTGATAACATTTATTTTTACTCTGTATAGGTTAATATACGTATTATTAAATGTAAAACTTAATATAAATATATCATTTATTAAATTTTAATCTTTATACAAAATTAATTTTTCTATTAATTTTATATTTTTTAAAAAAAATAATTTATTTCAAAATATCATTATCAATTTAACATTATTCATCACATGACTTTTTTGAAAAATATCAATACACAATATAAATTATAAAATAAAACATTGATACTTTCATAATAATTATATTTCATATATAGAAATATTTTATTACAATAATTATATAGTCATATATTAATTTTAATAATTTTAATAACATTTATATGATATGTCCACTTAATAAACAATTATCCCAATATATTTTTGTAATCCTTCTATATAATCAGTTATTAAATAGAAATAGAAAATAAATTATCATGATTACTATAAAAATTTTATCCTTAAAATTATTATTTATACTCATGGAAATATTCTGAAAAATCATACATTAAAAAGGGAATCTTATTAAAACAAGAGTCTGACATATTTGACAGTTATTAATATAAAAATCTAAAATAGATTTAAATCCTTCCATATGTCCCCAAAATTTCCTAAAATCATACCAAGGATTATTTTTCTCTACATTATTTAATAAAATAATCATAGGACACGATTTAAGGTAACATTATAATGTTTATAATACAATTTTTTTCTAAATTACAATATTTTCACTTAATTGTGGTAATTTAAAAAAATCTATTTTTACTATCCATATTATCCAAACATTTGAGGACCTTTTTAAAAAATTTATAACTTATGCTTCAAAATATGGAATCCATTTTTCAAAATTCAAAACAAAAATTTATATAAAATAAATTTGAAATTAATCTTTTAACTAGGGGTAGAAAATGAGTTATTTATGTTAAAACGTTCAAATGATGGAATGGTTTTTAAATTCAAATTCATTTTGAAAATTAATCCAATGAACTAAATTGGGTAAAATGGTATTAATTTTATATATTTATAATTTATAATGAATAAGAAATATAGTTTATCACTATAAATTAAAAATAGAAAACCATTTTAAATTAGGAATAATAATTTTCCCACTACACATCAAAACATCAAACTTAGCATAAAAATATCAAAAACATTAATCCAAAGTAAACTTTTATATTCCCTTTTAAAATAATAATATTAATTTTTCAAATAGAATTAATAAAATTATAAAATACTTTAAATACAATAAATGCACCTTCAAATGGTGGTAAAATATCATTTTATAGAAATATAAATTGTATGCATAAAATTGGATTTGTTCTTATATCATCTAAAGAAAATATTTTGGATGAATTTCAAAAATTAGATTAAAATAAATTATATACCTCTTTTATAATCACATTTATAATATTCATTCCTTTTAATCAAATTGTTAGGTTATAATTATATTTCATTGTTCATTTAAGTTGGGTGTTGCATGAATCATATGATTTAAAAAAGATTAACATTAAAGAGACACATAAAATAATATTTTGGGGTGTTACAATTGGAATTTTTGCTGATTCATTTCCTAAAATTCCTCTTTGGTGGCATGGAATAGAGGAACTCATGGATATTATTTGATTTTCCTCATCATCAAAGACCATGAAAGAATCTAATAATTCGATTTTATTGATGGAATAACACTCATACTCATCCTTAGAGGGGTCTTCCATTACTAGGTAGTCCATGGGAATGATTTATAACTCTAAATTTATGATGCCACATAGCATATGTGATATATTTAGCTATAGTGGGAGACTGTAAATTCTTTTGTTCCATTATCACCTTCACTTTTGAAATGTAGAAGGGTATGGGGTGGACATAGAAGAGTTATTAGGGGAAGTTATAATATCATCCACAGGTTTAGACTTTCCAAAACTGGAATAGAAAATGTTGTGGTCACGAGATACTATCATGTGATCCAATAAGTCATAATAATTATGACTAATGTAGTTAAAATTATCATTACTCACCGTCATTGTTATTATTATGATCCAGGAGATGTGTGCGACCTTTATTGTACATTGGATAACATGACCAAGATATTATTAACAAGGTACTGAGGAAAAACCCTAATAACATTTCTTTTTTTACATTTATTTATAAGGATCATCGAATAAGTTAATTGGTCTTGGATATCGGTACACTCAACTTCAGGTGGCTTAATTCACATCATATTCTTTTTCATCCCCTGTTATAGGGAACTGAGGAAATAACCAAGAACCAATGAATATTTGAAACTATATTTCTAGTGTCTCATAAATTTCAAGGTAACTTTTAATGTGACTAGTCTTGATGTGGATATGGACCATAGAATTGGTTTGGAGCAACATTATCTCATCTAATAAGTTGTGATTGGTGAGGCGGGGTTTGAAAATTGTGCATTGGATGAGGTTGTTCCTGATAATGTTGCTACAGTAGATGTGATTCTTCTAGCTAGTGGTTCAATATATTTAGTATCACAAGGGCCTCCCAAATTATTTTAGTAGTAGTCTGGGTCATGTTATTCTTTCTGGAATGAGTAGGGAGAGGAAATCATTAGGTCTTATTGACCTGTTACAAGGATTATTCCAGACACATAGCCTTTTTAGGGAAATCCCACAACCCACATGGTATGTTTTGATTTGTAATTGTATGAAATAGATCATTCATGAAGTTCCTACTGATAAATTTTTATATCTCCACTTATAATTGATGAATATTTATTCAATATGTGATCCCCTTCAATAGGGTGCATAATTTCACAACTCACCAATCATGATGTTTCATTTACTTGAAATGATTATAAATGATTTTTTTGTTTGTGGTGGAGTGTAAATGGTATATTATTTTCATACATAGGTATTCCAAACCAATAATTGAAAATTTGGATAAATCTATTAACCTTGTGAAGGCATTATATTTCTTTTTTTTTACAATGTAGAGACCTGAAGCCTGACTTACATTGACATTACATTACATTTGGGGAATACTTAGTACATAACAAAACACACACACAAGGATCGTAATAGTTTAGTGTCTTTGGAAACTCAGAATATAATCTTCTAATCGTGGTGAAAGATCTTCAACATCTCCCATAAAGATCTTCCTTTTTTTTACCTAAAACATTTCTTTATATCCTGGGGAAAAGAAAACATAAAAGGGTGAGCTCAAATGCTCAGTAAGGGTAAACAAAAGAAATATCAATCACATCATATTCATAAGAACATAACATTTTGGAAATCTTAACCTGCAAAAGAGAGAATAATTTAATAACATGGGATAAATCATGGCAGTGAAATGTAATCACAATAATCATAACTTAAAACATGAAACTTTGTGGCATACACACATAATCATGGAGAATCATTTCTTGTTAGTCAAGACTCATTTCCAAGACTATCTTAGTGGCCAAAGTCCCTTTCTGAACCGAGTCACCCTCGTTCCAGTCCTGTTTCACTGAACCGGTATAACCTACCGTTCCAGCCATGTCTATCTCATGAGATATAAAATCTTTACCCAATGCATTGGAGGGAGATATAGGTCCCACCCATCTCATAATGAAACCATTCTTATGTGTGCCACAAAATCTTAAATCATACATCATTGCATAACCCATGTAATAAAAATGGGATTCTTAAACAACATGACATCATAAAACAATTCATATAAGATAAAGGAATTCTTAAAAATATTTCCATCACAACATAATCAAATCCATGTAATAATAGGGATAAAAAAAGAACCCTTTTATTATCTTATATGGAAAATAATTTTGATAAAATACTTGAACTCCATTCTTGAGGAAAATATCATTTCTACTTCAAAAACACTTTTCCTTTCTTAAAATGTCATAAAATTCTAAACTAAAAGAAGTTTATTAAAAATAAACTTGAAAACTAGTAAAGGAAGATTCTTCGAAATAATGTTTTAAAAATCCATTCATGCCGTATAAGTTAAAAAAACATTCTTCATACTTTTATCGGAAAAGTCAAATAGTACCTCGTACGAAAAACGACAAAAGATTCCTTTCATATCCTTTACTAAAAACTCACCGAAGGCTAAACTTGGATTTAAACAATTGTAGTTGAATGGAAATAATATTACATATTGAGTAAACATGGATGTGGATGATAAAATACACCCCAGTAAATACCAAAGTATAAACAATCTCGGATAAAAACGAGATTGTGATATTTTCCCTTACCTTAGGTCCGATTTGCTTCGTAAGTGTCTGAACCTCCTGTATAATGATTTAAATAATGTCATTGACTTATTACAGAATCATATTCATTGTTATGATATCATATATGGTTCACTTATGATATTATATTACCCGTTCTTTTGTAAATTCCATGTTAAAGAGCGTTTTGGGTAAAATTGTTTCATTTGTCGTTCGTGTTTTGACTTGTAATTATTCATATGATTATTTAGATCATGATTACTTAATTCAAGAAAATAAAACATGATTTATATATATATATATTCATAATATACATATATATAATAAATCAGTAAATGGAAATAAATACACCGTTCATGGAGATGGTAGTCCATACGTACGCATGAATGCTGTTTTTATTTCCTTATTGAATTGAATGGAATTAAGTAGATGACATACATATAAATATAAATAAATCCAGTATCATTATTATGTCATATATTTTATTAGTACTTATTATATATACTTTATAATCATTCATGAATGGTTAATCATTGAGAATGAATCTCATCGCATCGTGGAGACGGTAGTCCGTACGTACGCACGAGCGATGATATCGTTCCCATGGTCGTGGAATTGTGTTGAAGTGTTTGTATACAATTTCTGTATCAAGATCACTTTATAATAATCATATAAAGTTACTCATTACACCATTATACCCATCCAATTAAGTTGGTGGTGGAAAATAGATAACACCACGGCGTGGAGACGGTATTCCTTACGTACGCACGCGCGGTGATTTCCTTTTTCCGTAGGATGGATAGAAGGTTAATTAGAGTTGTTTCATCTTTATAATAACATATAAGTATATAAGAAATACTGATGTTATTACTTTATCATGAAACAACTAAATATGAAGAAGTTGAAGAAGAAATAAGTTGAAAAGATCGGTAATGGATATTACCTCTTCTTTGGAACGCCTCTTTGAATCCTCCACTTAGGAAACTAGGACTGGTCTTTGAAGAAGACCAGGACCTCTAGGATTATTCTAGGGAGGTGGAGAAGGGATTTTGGCAGGGTTTGGCCGAGCTTGAGTGCTCCAATTGGTGTGAGGAGGAGGGGAAGGAGGTGCCCTTTTATAAGGGAGGAGAGGGGCACCTTAGGAATATCTCAAAATATTATTTTATATTAAAGTCAAAACCGGTTTATAATGGTTCCAAAGGGTCTTATTTCGAAGCTAAAGTGGGGATGGGTCGAAATACTATAAACCAATAGGATTTAGACTAGTTTAGGGTATTATTTGAACCTTATCAATTAGATTTAACTCTAAGTTAAATAATTTATCTTTTACCGTGTCTTTTTGTTTTCTTTCACTAAATGGTTAATACACTTACAATAACATGCCAAAATAACCCCAAATTGGTTTTTATTAATATATATATCTTTATATAACTAATTTGGCCGAACCTTATATTTTTAAGAATACAATAATAATTAATAATATAATATTTGATTTAAAAACTATTTTGTGTCAATTTTGACACTATTTGATATATGATTTTTGTGAAAGTCATAACAAAATTATATGTTCTAAAGAAATTGATTAAATCATCACTAATATGTCATAGTAACCTAGAAAATTATTGGGATTCATAAAAAGTCTTAAATTACATTTATTTTGGTATTTATAATATCAATTATGTCAATATTTCTTTAATAAGATAATTACTGCATCATATTTGTGTCATAAATAAATTAACGTATATGATGTCTAAAAATTACAAATAAAATACCATTATGTAGGAAATCTCTTTAGCTTTCTAATGAATATTTACAATCGAATTTATATTATTTATAACCCTATATTAAAAATGTTTTAGTAAATAAACTTTGATTTTAACTCTTTTAACTCTTCTTTGAATTAAATAATAATAAATGTCCTAATCTAATCCAAGTGGGCCTAAATGATAATATTTTACACTTAAGGTTGTTTTTGGTCGAGATACACTTGTCAAATAGGATTAGGACATGTGTTAGGGTAATATTAATATCATTGTTACCCTTAATTACCCTATTTACTTTTAACCGTGGTAAATAAAAGTAAAAAGTTACTATTCACCAAAAATTATTTTCATCTCATTGAACCACATTTTACTTAATGACATTAACTGTGTCTCTAGGATTTTTGAAATTCCATTCACAGAAGCGGTAAAATTAAGTTTTATGAAAAATTCAGTTTTTTTAACTAACACTTAGTAGTTTCACTATTCATAAAAAATTGATGTTTTTCAGAACAATGCCAAAATTTCATCCTATGCTATATTTCATATTCCAAATTCAAAAATGAAGTCTATTTTACCAAATTCATAACATATAAGATGCATTAATTAATTTTATAATTAAATCCTGCTATTAAAACAAATAGCGTGTTCTTAAGAAACAATATATATTAAAAGATTGACACTTGTTTATGTCTTGTTTAAATGTAAAATTACATCCAATGACCAACATTGTATTAAATTGTACAAATATATTCTAAATATACATTAAAACCACTCAAATTAATAATTTATCACTATTAATTATTTTTATTAAAAAAGTTGTTTTTAATTATAATTTAGTAATTTTCACTATTCATCAGAATATGAATGTTATCCGAAAAGTACCAAAATTTGTAACGCCCCGACCCCAGCTACCCATAGTCAGTGCATTACTTCGTAACATAGGAATGATCACAAAATATCATGTCTCGAAAGACTGATTAATTTAGTAGCCTTGGAAACACTAGATACATTCATAAGTCTTAAATTACATCATAAAGTGAAAAACTAATAACAAAGTCATCATAGTCCACACTCATATCCTCTTCTGACTATCCATGCAGGTCATTCATAAAATACTTCTTCACATCCTGGAAAATATTAAAACATTGAAAGGGGTGAGCTCAGATGCTCAGTAAGGATAACAATATTGCGGAAGCTTTCATAAATAAACATAAAAATTTAAGTTAATTTATAACTAAAACAAAAGCCTTTTAAACTTGAACATCAACATAATATGGAAATAGTAAAATGAGAAAATGCCATTCACTTCTTCACATGGATATTCTACTGGTTGAATAATCACATGCAATATCAATAACCACTTTCATAATGATGGAATGCATAATGCCAGACTATCATAACCACGTAGTCAAGGCCTCGTGCCAAGACCACAAATAAGATTTTGTCAAGGCCTCGTGCCAAGACACTAGTTTGTCTCATGAGACCTGCCAATGCATCGATGAGCTATAGCGGGCTCCACCCGTCACTTATTAAGTCCAATGCATTCCTCATATGAATAGGTTTAAACATATCGTAAACCATAACATAATCGTATCACATACAACATGCATAAAGGAAACATAACATTTCTATATTTCAATCACAAGATATCAATACAACACATTGATATAATAAAAATGCTTTCAAAACCATTTTCAATACCAAAATAAAACAAAGTTAAAACTTTGTATTTTTTTCATTAAAAAAATGATGGCTTGTAGAGGAATCCAAAACTCAAATAATGGTCACGGCGGCGGAGAAGTCGTTGTCGCCGCATAAGTACGGAAAGAAAAACATTCCCTTTTTGTCGTTTAGTAAAACGCTTCGTATAAAAAAGATTCCTTTTGAATAATCATAAAAGTCAAAGGGGTTTATACACCGTATAAAAGAAAGTTGTGTATAAAGCCAAATATGCCTCAATGAAAGGAGATTGAGATGAAGTCCTTAAAAAGATCATTTTTAAAATAAAATAGATCTATTATGTGTATTCACTATAGGTACACATAAAGAAAGTAAAAATACAAAATAGTACATAATAATATCATGACATAATTTGGAAGTAGGAGATTAACCCAAAGAATGGAAGTTGGTTTAAGAAATTCCCTTACCTTGTGTCTGACTTGACTCAACCGTTCTTTAACCTCCTGAATAATAAACTAGAGTTAATATATACCTTATTAAGAACCATTTTCAATTTCATTATCCTTATTATATCACTTAATACAATGATATGAACATTATGTAATTATTTAAGTTAATAACGGTTGTTTTGCCAATCTTTGGTACTTGAGTCAGCAATAAACTTCTTATAATTACATGTTGTTTATGTGGTATAATATCCATTATCTCCAGAATTATATTCATGATTTATATATCCTATATATCTTATATATCTAGTATATACATTCATTTATAATATTACGTAACATTTAGAGGTATGAAATGAAATGCACCGTTCATGGAGACGGTAAGCCGTACGTACGCATGAACGCTACTTTCATTTCAATTTCATATTTAATGGAACAAAATCATAATGATATAAATGAATGATATAATTCCAGTATAATATACTGTATAATACCAATTACTTCATCCTTTATACATCCCACATATGGCATTAACGATTCAAATCACTTTGAGGGGCGGTAGTCCGCACTTTCTAAAATGAAATTATCGCGTTTTACCCATAATGGAAATCATAAAGTATGCCATAAATGAGAAATACAGAAGCATAAGTAAAACATAAACATATTATATATCATATATAAAAATAGTGACATATTAATGGCCACCTTTGAAGGTGTTATATGAGTGTTGAACAATCGTCGTTTCATGAGGCAGAAATTCGCCATCCACAGAAACCGTATGTTCTTTAACCATTAGATGTAGGTGTCTGTAAGTGTAGCTCGAATACTTATTATAACAAAATCCTAGTATATTGAGGATACTGGTGTTTTTACAAAAGAAATGAATAAAAAGAGTTTAGGGGGTTGGAGAAGAAAAATAAAACAAAACAACATTAGAAAAGACATTACCTCAAAATCGGGTAACTCTTTTTGATTTGAGCCAAAGGCTTCCTTGGGAAGAGTTCTGCCCAATGTAAGGCTTCTAGGAGTAATAGGGGGAAGCTGGGAGAGTATTTGGGCAGAAGTTAGCCGAGCCAAATGGCTTGAAGGTGTGAATAAGGTGGGAGTGGTGGGGGCCTTTTATAAGTGGAGAGGAGGGGCTCTTTTGGAAAGATTGAAATGTTACATTATTATACAATGCTTTTCGGATTCTAAAGGTCCCACACTTATATAATTCGTGGATAAGGTGATAAGGGTTCTAAATATCTTCATCCAATAGGCTTTGGACAAGTGTATTCCTTGGATTTTGCATTATCGTCTCATTTTATTTAAATCGTTAAATAATGAGGTCATCGCCACATCATAATGATGTCATAAATAATTTAATTTATTTAATGTCTAAAAATTATAAAAAAAATACTATCATGTAGGAAATCTTTTTATCTTTCTAATGAATATTTATAATCAAAATTTGGACTTGTTTAACCCCATGTAAAAATTGTTGTAGTAAAACATTTTATGTTTGTGTCATTTTTTACTTTAACATTAAATAAAAGGTGTTTATGTCATTTTCTAACTAAAGTGGCTCCATGGGGTCCCCAAGTTGACCCATGGGTTTTCTTGGTCGGCCATGACTCATCCAATAGGAGTAGGACAAGTTTCATGCTCATCTCATATTATATAACATTATTTGTACCTTAAACTACACTAATTACCTCTAATCGCGATTAAGAACTTAAAAGTTACTATTCACCAAAAAATTATTTTAATCTCATTGAACCACATTTTACTTCTTAATGACAACCATGTATGTCGGATTTTTGAAAATCAATTCACATAAGTGGTAATATTTAATTTAAACGAAAAATCAGTTATTTAACTACCACTTAGTGGTTTCACTATTCATCAAAAATTGATGTTTTTCAGAACAATGCCAAAATTTCACCCTAAGCTATAACTGATATTCCGAATTCAAAAATGATGTCTATTTTACAAAATTCCAAACATATAAGTTGCATTAATTAATTTTATAATAAATTCTGCTGTTACGACAGATAGCGTGTTTTTAAGAAACAATTTATATCAAAAGATTGGCAATTGTTTATGTACAATTTCAATGTTAAATTAATTCTAATGACCACCATTGGATAAAATGGTAAAACTATATTCTAATTATACTTTAAAACCACTAAGTAGTATAATTTATCACAATAAATTATTTTTATTAAAAAAGTTGTTTTAAGTATCTTTCACTATTCATAAAAAAATTGGAAGTTCTCAAAATGTTACAAAAAATTCAACTTAGGATAATTTTGATATTACGAATTCAAAAATGAAGTCCATTTTGAAATATAAAATTTCTTTAATTTTAAAAAGTGGTTATTACTATTCATAACAGCTACTTTGATTAGTCGCGGTGTTTTAGAACTCGAAGTTGCGTATAATGAAATCTATTTCATTATTGAATGAGAAGCGTATCGTGGAAGCTCGGGGTGTTACATTTTCCCCTCCTTCAATAAATTGCGTCCTCGCAATTTGAAATTTTTCTTTGAAAATAAAAGGTTGAAAAGAGAAAATAACTTTGTAGAAAACCCACATCGGAAATAAGGTTAATAAAAATATAACTTTAAAAGAAAGAAAGATAAGTTCATAGGTCACCCGAGATAGCCCATACTAGGATTCTATGAAAATATGGATATGGAAGAAAAACAAACCATCAAGGTCTGATAGAGAGTTGTAGAAAACCGGATTGAGATAAAGTTAACAATAAGAAAATCACAAACTTGTGATTGGTTAAACGGTCATTGAATCCCCAGTTGGAAAAGTTAACCGGCAACTTTTTTGTTTTAAGTTACCTTTTATAAAGTTAAATAATTTATTTAGGAGATTTAATAAGAACGGAAGGGAATATAAATACTTTTCATGTAGACTTTCATTCTTTAATAAATTTTTACCAAAAACCCATCTTTCACTCCAAATGGTAACGGAACTCAAAAATATTCTATTTATCCTAATTGTATATGGTTCAAAATGTTAACACATACCATTTAGATTAGTAAAACGATTTTGTAATAATCAGGGACTTCCTGTAGGCTAGTGGTAGGAAATAAAGGCTTGTCGCACTATGGTTGTGGGTTCGATTCCTGCAGCTTTGTCCGACGCGACGGGTTATGCCCCACCCCGAAGGTTGTCCTTTCCCTAAAAATATAGTACTATACTATTCCAAATATAATCTTAATAAATTTTTTAACATTAAACAATACTATCCAAAGTTCAACTTAATCCATTCCAACCTTTATAGTTATCCAAAATACCTTCGTCCAGACTTTCTCTAAAAGGTCTCTAAATTCCAAAATCAATTGTAACATCAGATTCCCCAAACAAAGAAAAGTTTCTCTTATTGTATCATACTAAAAATATGATTACCTTAATCATATTAAAACCTTACTGAAATCAAAAAGTACTGCAGTACAATCTTTATATATATCAGATTATTCTTATAACTAGAATATAATCCTTGAGTCCAAAATCACCAATACATTAATTATTCTGCTTCAACTGTAGTAACAGCATAAGATTGTCCTTGATCCCTTGGCCTTTTCTGAGGTAAGTTTCCTTGACGCTTATGACATTCATTTGCATAATTCCCCATTTCCCTACAATTGTAGCATTCAACTTTGACAACCTCTTTCTTTCCCTTGCAATCACGAGCCTGGTGACCCTTTTATCCACATTTATAACAAACTCCCATTCCTTTTAGGCATGTACCAGGGTGATTCTTCCCACAATTATCACATAATGGAAAATCCTTCTTTCCCTTTTACCCTTTATCTGTCTCTTGTTCTACCGTTCTCTTCTTCTCTTGCTTTACTTTGTTGTCATAAGACTCAGAGAATTCCTTTTCTGTCTTGATAGCACACGAGACAATATCTTCATATGATGAGAAGGATTGTGATACTAATGATCGACGGAGAAATGGTTTTAACCCATCAATGAAACAATAAATCTTACTCCTTGGGTTACATATATAATCGGTAGCATGCCTCGCTAACCTTGTAAAGTTAGCCTCATACTTTGCGACATTCTCACCCTCCTTCTGCCTCAGACTCAGAAATTGCCTTTCCATATCTGCTAGATGGTCACAAGGAAAGTATTTTTCTAATAAAAGCTCTTTGAACTCCCTCCATTCCATATTCGATACGTCATCATCTTCCTTTGTGTTTTGAATCAGCGACCATCACTGATCGGCATCTCCAGTGAAGCGGTAAACTGCCATGACAACCTTCTGCCTTTCACTACTCCCCAAGGCATGGAATATTTTCTCTAAGGAATTTATCCATTGCTCAGCTACTATAGGATTTTTACTCCCATTGAAGGTTGGTGGTTGTTTCCTCATTAAGCGGTCTAACATTGATCCTCCACGTTACGGATCAGGGTGCTCCATACGAGTAAGGTTATTATTCATAACCTGCGTGAGTTGTCCCAGTATGGTGAGAAGCTGATCAGCACCAGTTGTATCACTAGCTCCACTATAATTATCTTGAGCAGGAGGGAAATCCCTACATGGAGTGCGTGCATTGATTCAGTTTCCATTTCTTCCACTAGGCGCCATTTCTAAACAATGGCATAAACTAGATCAGTTTATGAATCAAAAATAATAATCCCATACTTATAAAACACTTAACATAAATTTAACTATTTATGGATATAATCCATAATCATAAAAATGTTTTCTTTGAGGAAGTATATACTCATAAACCCTTCATAATTATTTGTAAAGAAAATGAGAGTTATCCTAAGCATATCCCCCGGGAGTGTCGTAACCAAGAGTGAAACAAGGCCCATTGTCGTGCACCAGTTCCCATTCGAGTCTAGCTCAAAGCGGTGTTTTCGGGTTTTATCCCTAGGAACATATGTGCCAGAGCCGCCTCTACCTGCTCGTATCCAGACAGGGATGTATTTCTCGGAAAACTCACAAAATCTCTATAATACCAAAATTCTAGGAAGTTCTTCTATACTAATCCTCAAAGTTCATCTTAGTTCTACGTGCTCTAATCAGAGTTTATCTAAATCTAGATTCCAAGGTTTGTACTGAACTTCCTTTGATACCAACTGTAACGCCCCGACCCCAGCTACCCAGAGTCGGTGCATTACTTAATAACATAGGAATGATCACAAAAGATCAAGTCTCGAAAGACCGATTAGTTTAGTAGCCTTGGAAACAATAGATACATTCATAAGTCTTACATTACATCATAAAGTGAAAAGCTAATAACAAATTATTCATAGTCCACACTAATATATTCTTCTAACTATCCCTGCAGGTCATTCATAAAATACATCTTCACATCCTGGAAAATATTAAAACATTGAAAGGGGTGAGCTCAGATGCTCAATAAGGATAACAATATTGCGGAAGCTTTCATAAATAAACATAAAAATTTAAGGCAATGTATAACTAAAACAAAAGCCTTTTAAACTTGAACATCAACATAATATGGCAAAAGTAAAATTAGATAATGCCATTCACTTCTTCACATGGATATTCTACTGGTCTAATAATCACATGAAATATCAATAACCACATTCATAATGATTGAATGCATAATGCCAGACTATCATAACCACGTAGTCAAGGCCTCGTGCCAAGACCACAAATAAGATTTTGTCAAGGCCTCGTGCCAAGACACTAGTTTGTTTCATGAGACCTGCCGATGCATCGAGGAGCTATAGCGGGCTCCACCCGTCACTTAATAAGTCCAATGCATTCCTCATATGAATAGGTTTAAACATATCATAAACCATAACATAATCGTATCACATAAAACATGCATAAAGGAAACATAACATTTCCATATTTCAATCACAAGATATCAATACAACACATTGATATAATAAAAATTCTTTCAAAACCATTTTCAATACCAAAATAAAAGAAAGTTAAAACTTTGTATTTATTTTTCATTAAAAAAATGATGGCTTGTAGAGGAAGCTGAAACTCAAATAATGGTCACGGCGGCGGAGAAGTCGTTGTCGCCGCATAAGTACGGAAAGAAAAACATTCCCTTTTTTTCGTTTAGTAAAACGCTTCGTATAAAAAAGATTCCTTTTGAATAAACATAAAAGTCAAAGGGGTTTATACACCGTATAAAAGAAAGTTGTCTATAAAGCCAAATATGTCTCAATGAAAGGAGATTGAGATGAAGTCCTTAAAAAGACCATTTTTAAAATAAAATAGATATATTATGTGTATTCACTATAGGTACACATAAAGAAAGTAAAAATACAAAATAGGACATAATAATATCATGACATAATTTAGAAGTAGGAGATTAACCCAAAGAATGGAAGTTGGGTTAAGAAATTCCCTTACCTTGTGTCTGACTTGACTCAACCGTTCTTTAACCTCCTGAATAATAAACTAGAGTTAATATATACCTTATTAAGAACAATTTTCAATTTCATTATGATTATTATATCACTTATTACAATGATATGAACATTATGTAATTATTTAAGTTAATAACGGTTGTTTTGCCGATCTTTGGTACTTGAGTCAACAATAAACTTCTCATAATTACAAGTTGATTATGTGGTAGAATATCCATTATATCAAGAATTATATTCATGATTTATATATCCTATATATCTTATATATCCAGTATATACATACATTTATAATATTACATAACATTTAGAGGTAAGAAATGAAATGCACCGTTCATGGAGACGGTAAGACGTATGTACGCATGAACGCTACTTTCATTTCAATTTCATATTTAATGGAACAAAATCATAATGATATAAATGTATAATATAATTCCAGTATAATATAGTGTATAATACCATTTACTTCATCCTTTATACATCCCACATATGGCATTAACGATTCAAATCACTTTGAGGGGGCGGTAGTCCGCACTTCCTAAAATGAAATTATCGCGTTTTACCCATAATGGAAATCATAAAGTATGCCATAAATGAGAAATACAGAAGAATAAGTAAAACATAAACATATTATATATCATATATAAAAATAGTGACATCTTAATGGCCACCTTTTAAGGTGTTATATGAGGGTTGAACAATCATCGTTTCGTGAGGCTGAAATTCGCCATCCACAGAAACCGTATGTTCTATAACCATTAGATGTAAGTGTGTGTAAGTGTAGCTCGAATACATATTATAACAACATCCTAGTATATTGAGGATACTGGTGTTGTTACAAAAGAAATGAATAAAAAGAGTTTAGGGGGTTGGAGAAGAAAAATAAAACAAAACAACATTAGAAAAGACATTACCTCAAAATCGGGTAACTCTTTTTGATTTGAGCCAAAGGCTTCCTTGGGAAGAGTTCTGCCCAAAGTAAGGCTTCTAGGAGTAAGAGGGGTAAGTTTGGAGAGTATTTGGGCAGATGTTGGCCGAGACAAATGGCTTTAAAGTGTGAATACGGTGGGAGTGGTGGGGGCCTTTTATAAGTGGAGAGGAGGGGCTCTTTTGGAAAGATTGAAATGTTACATTATTATACAATGCTTTTCGGATTCTAAAGGTCCCACACTTATATAATTCGTGGATAAGGTGATAAGGGTTCGAAATATATTCATCCAATAGGCTTTGGACAAGTGTAAGCCTTGTATTTTGCATTATCTTCTCATTTTATTTAAATCGTTAAATAATGAGGTCATCGCCACATCATAATGATGTCATAAATAATTTAATTTATTTAATGTATAAAAATTATAAAAAAATAATATGATGTATGAAATCTTTTTATATTTCTAATGAATATTTATAATCAAAATTTTGACTTGTGTAACCCCATGTAAAAATTGTTTTAGTAAAACATTTTATGTTTGTGTCATTTTTTACTTTAACATGAAATAAAAGGTGTTTATGTCATTTTCTAACTAAAGTGTCTCCATGGGGTCCCCAAGTTGACCCATGGGTTGTATTGGTCGGCCATGACTCATCAAATAGGAGTAGGACAAGTGTCATGCTCAGCTCATATTATAAAAACATTCTTTGTACCTTAAACTACATTAATTACCTCTAATCGCGATTAAGAACTTAAAAGTTACTATTCACCAAAAAATTATTTTAATCTCATTGAACCACATTTTACATCGTAATGACAACCATGTATGTAGGATTTTTGAAAACCAAATCACAGAAGTGGTAATATTTCATTTAAATGAAAAATCAGTTATTTAACTACCACTTAGTAGTTTCACTATTCATCAAAAATTGAAGTTTTTCAGAACAATGCCAAAATTTCACCCTAAGCTATAATTGATATTCCGAATTCAAAAATGATGTCTATTTTACAAAATTCTAAACATATAAGTTGCATTAATTAATTCTATAATTAATTCCCGCTGTTACGACAGATAGCGTGTTTTTAAGAAACAATTTATATCAAAAGATTGGCAATTGTTTATGTCCAATTTCAATGCTAAATTAATTCTAATGACCACATTTGGATAAAATGGTAAAAATATATTCTAATTATACTTTAAAACCACTAAATAGTATAATTTATCACAATAAATTATTTTGATTAAAAAAGTTGTTTTAAGTATCTTTCACTATTCATAAAAAAATTGGAAGTTCTCAGAAAGTTACAAAAAATTCAACTTAGGATAATTTTGATATTAAGAATTCAAAAAATGAAGTCCATTTCGAAATAAAATAAATCTATAATTTTAAAAAGTGGTATTTACTATTCATAACGGCTACTTTGATTAGTCACTGTGTTTTAGAACTCGAAGTTGAGTATAATGCAAGCTATTGCATTATTGAATGAGAAGCGTACCATGGAAGCTCGGGGTGTTACAAAATTTCACCTTAGGCTAAATTCGATACTCCGAATCCAAAAATGAAGTCCATTTTGAGAGCTAAAATTTCTAAAATTTTAAAAGGTGGTTATTACTATTCATAACGGCTAGTTATAATGATATTTTAATAGCATATCGTTGTTTAGTGAAACTCAGTATTGCGTACTACAAACGCTATCGAGGAAGGTCGTGATTGCGTGTAATGCACGGCAAGTCAAGGATGTGTGTTGTACAAGCTCCTTTTGGTGTTGCGTACAACACAAGACATTAGTGAAATTAAAAATAATATTTTTTTATAAAATCTCAAGGTGTTACATTCTACCCCCCTTAAAATGTATTTCGCCCTCGAAATTCATCAGGGTTATAAATGGTTTACTATTCGAATGTTTCTTTAATAGAAACCCACATCGTAAAAAGGAATACCAAAACCAGGCTTTAAAAACAAAAGTATGAAACGTAATGGTTACCCAAATGAACTAATCACTGGGTTTCCACATAGGTGAAAATATGGATATGGAATAGAAATCTAACCATCATGTTCTGATGGAGAGTGGTAGAGAACATGGCTATGGAAAATCTAGCAATCACAAAGCCAAAAATTTGTGACGATCTAAGGTACCATCTGATTCATGAGATATAAGATCACTAGGACAACATTTTTGGTTTTCAATATCGTTTCCCTAAAGTAGAAGAATTCGAATTAGAATAAATAATTACTTTATTTTGGTACAATCTCACTGTTGTTCGTGCCTTGAACAATTTCCCCTTCATCTCTTAAATAAATGAAGTTGAATTTGTTATTCGTGAAGTGTTAGTAGATCATGTGATAGAATGACGGGTCATTCCATCTGTCTCAAAAGGTTAGCAAAATTTATATACATAAGTTGATCTATAGTGAGATTAATCATATATGGTTCCTAAAATGGACTTATACTTCATATATCATACTGCTTAATATAATAAAACTAGTTTCTACTAAACAGGGACTCCCTGTTGGCCAGTGGTAGGCGATAAAGGCCAGTCGCACTTCGGTTGTGGGTTCGATTCCCACATCCTTGTCCGACGCGATGGGCTGTCGCCCGTCCTGAAATTTGTCCTTTTTCTAATACTATATTACTATAACATCACATCAATAATAATGAAAAAAGAACTTCTATACTTAATCAATACTAACTTATGTCCAACATAATCCATTCCAATTTTTATGCTTATCAATAATACTGCAGTCCACTCTCATAACATAGTGAAAATGATTACCAAGGATTTAATACCCTCGTTGATCCCCATATATCATAAGATATGTTTTGTTGGTCACATTCCAAACATTCAAAGTCCTTAATCATGTATTCTCTTGAATACCTTAGTGAAAACATGAATGCAGTTAAAATTTAACACTTTCCACATACCAAAATCCTCAAAATTCTATATACTCAAACTATGATATCACTTAGTCCTTATATCAATCATGAGCTCATGAATACTGTTAAACATTTTGTTTTCTCGTTTTCCCTTCATTATGCGCATATCATCTTATTTCAAAAAATATCTCAATTACATTGAATACCACATTAGACCAATACATAAATATTCCAATACTCCATGATACAATATTATTTTGGAATCCCGTTACATAAACACTTAATCATTCCACCACATCGTTGTCATATTCAACATCTCCAATAGTGATCGTATGTGACTTCCCTTTGTCCTTTTCCTTCAGTGGTTGCTCATGTTGATCATCACTAACCCTTGGATTAGGGCATTTATAAGCATAATGCCCCATTTCCTTGCACTTGAAGCATTGAAGTGTTGGTGGTGCATTCTCTGCAGTGTTTTCTTTATTCACATCATTAGAAACCCTTTTTCAATTACTTCGACACTCAGCTACTTGATGACCTTCTTTTCCACACTTAAATCATTTTCTAGTCCCTTTAAGACAATATCCACCATGCTTCTTTCCACACTTTGTGCATAAGGAAACATTCATCTTCTTTTCACCATTATTCTGAGATTTCACCTTGAACTCCATCTTTCATTTCTTGTTAAAACCATGAGATGGATATGGAACACCAACTTCCATTTCTACCTTGATAGAACAACACCCAATTTCTTCATAGCTACTGAAGTCTCTTATAGCTAATGCCCTTCGAAGACTGGGTTTTAAGCCACTGAAAAATCGATAATCTTTACTTTCAGGTTGGATGATAATGCCAGATGCATACCTTGCAAGTCTTGTAAAATTTGCTTCGTATATACCAACAGATTCATCATCCTTCTACTTTAGCTCAAGAATCTCCTTTTCCATCTTTGTTCGAAGAATACGAGGGAAGTACTTACTAAAAAACAAGTTCTTTAACTCGTCCAATTCCATGGACTCAATTTCATCTCTTTGCCTCGTATTCTTGATAATATTTCACCATTGATCAGCTTCACCTTCCAAACGATATACTGCTAAGATGACATTATCTTGTTCAGAACATTGATGAACTGAAAATATATTTTCAGTGGTACTGATCCATTATTCAGCAACAAGTGGATCATAAGACCCACTGAAAGAAGGTGGACGTTGCCTAATGAAGGACTCAATAGAATATTGTTCCCTTATCTACTCATTTGGAAGTCCAGAATGATTCATAGCTTGTGTAAGTATAGAAATAATATTTTTCACTCTATCTCCCATAACATTTGTTTGTTCAGGAGGACAATCATTGCATTGTCCATTGCATTGATCAACACGGTTCCTTCGGGTTCCATCCATCGTCTAAAACCCAAAAAGAATAGTGTGAGAGGCAAAAATCATGCTAGGGAAAACAATATAATAAAGGGGGAGTACCTTCAATATCTTACATCTTAGGTTTAATTCTATTATCGTTAGCGTAGTTCTAGTACTATAACCTATACGTATACTTAACCTTAGGGACATCCCTAGACATACCTTATAAAGATCTCTAGGGATCTCACTAAAGTTCTCGCATCCTAGTTTCCAAAGGTTTACTAAACCTTTCCTCTGATACCAACTGTAGAGACCCGAAGCCTGATGTACATTGACATTAAATTACATTTGCAGAATACTTAGTACATAACAAAACACACATCATATTCATAAGAACATAACATTTTGGAAATCTTAACTTGCAAAAGCGAGCATAATTTAATAACATGGGATAAATCATGGCAGTGAAATGTAATCACAATAATCATAACTTAAAACATGAAACTTTGTGGAATACACACATAATCAAAGAGAATCATTTCTTGTTAGTCAAGACTCATTTCCAAGACTATCTTAGTGGACAAAGTCCCTTTCTGAACCGAGTCACCTTTGTTCCAGTCCTGTTTCACTAAACCGGTATAACCTACCATTCCAGCCATGTTTTTCTCATGAGATATAAAATATTTACCCAATGAATTGGAGGGAGATATAGGTCCCACCCATCTCATAATGAAACCATTCTTATGTGTGCCACAAAATCGTAAATCATACATCATTGCATAACCCATGTAATAAAAATGGGATTCTTAAACAACATAACATCATAAAACAAATCATATAAGATAAAGGAATTCATAAAAATATTTCCATCACATCATAATCAAATCCATGTAATAATATGGATAAAAACTTAACCCTTTTATTATCTTATATGGAAAATAATTTTGATAAAATACTTGAACTCCATTCTTGAGGAAAATATCCTTTCTACTTCAAAAACACTTTTCCTTTCTTAAAATGTCATAAAATTCTAAACTAAAAGAAGTTGAATAAAAATAAACTTGAAAACTTTTAAAGGAAGCTTCTTGGAAATAATTTTTTAAAAATCCATTCATGCCGTATAAGTTAAAAAAACATTCTTCGTACTTTTGTCGGAAAAGTCAAAAAGTACCTCGTACGAAAAACGACAAAAGATTCCATTCATATCCTTTACTAAAAACTCACTGAAGGGTAAAATTGGACTTAAACAATTGTAGGTGAATGGAAATAATATTACATATTTAAGAAACATGGATGTGGATGATAAAATACAACCCAGTAAATACCAAAGTATAAACAATCTCAGATAAAAATGAGATTGTGATATTTTCCCTTACCTTAGGTCCGATTTGCTTCGTAAGTGTCCGAACCACCTGTATAATGATTTAAATAATGTCATTGACTTATTACAGAATCATATTCATTGTTATGATGTCATATATGGTTCACTTATGATATTATATTACCCGTTCTTTTGTAAATTCCATGTTAAAGAGCGTTTTGGGTAAAATTGTTTCATTTGTCGTCTGTGTTTTGACTTGTAATTATTCATATGATTACATAGATAATGATTACATAATTCCAGAAAATAAAACATGATTTATATATATATATATATTCATAATATACATATATATAATAAATCAGTAAATGGAATGAAATACACCGTTCATGGAGATGGTAGTCCGTACGTACGCATGAACGCTGTTTTCGTTTCCTTATTGAATTGAATGGAATTAAGTAGATGACATACATATAAATATAAATAAATCCAGTATCATAATTATGTCATATATTTCATTATTACTTATTATATATACTTTATAATCATTCATGAATGGTTAATCATTGAGAATGAATCTCATCGCATCGTGGAGACGGTAGTCCGTACGTACGCACGAGCGATGATATTGTTCCCATGTCGTGGAATTGTGTTGAAGTGTTTGCATAATATTTCAGTATCAATATCACTTTATAATAATCATATATAGTTACTAATTACACCATTATACCCATCCAATTAAGGTGGTGGCGGAAAATAGATTACACCACAGCGTGGAGACGGTATTCCTTACGTACGCACGCGTGGTGATTTCCTTTTTCCGTAGGATGGATAGAAGGTTAATTAGATTTGTTTCATATTTATAATAACATATCAGTATATAAGAAATACTGATGTTTTTACTTTATCATGAAACAACTAAAGAAGACGAAGTTGAAGAAGAAAGAAGTTGAAAAGATCGGTAATGGATATTACCTCTTCTTTGGAACGCCTCTTTGAATCCTCCACTTAGGAAACTAAGATTGGTCTTGAAAGAAGACCGGGACCTCCAGGATTATTCTAGGGAAGTGGATAAGGGATTTTGTCAGGGTTTGGACGAGCTTGAGTGCTCAAATTGGTGTGAGGAGGAGGGGAAGGAGGTGCCCTTTTATAAGGGAGGAGAGGGACACCTTAGGAATATCTCAAAATATTATTTTATATTAAAGTAAAAATCGGTTTATAATGGTTCCAAAGGGTCTTATTTCGAAGCTAAAGTGGGGATGGGTCGATCTAATATCATCCAATTGGATTTAGATAAGTTTAGCGTATTATTTTAACCTTATCAATTAGATTTAACTCTAAGTTAAATAATTTAACTTTTACCGTGTCTTTTTGTTTTCTTTCACTATATGGTTAATACACTTACTATAACATGCCAAACGAACCCCAAATTGTTTATTATTAATATATATATCCTTATCTAAGTCATTTGGCCGAACCTTAGATTTTTAGAAATAAAATAACAATAAATAATATAATATTTTATTTAAAAACTATTTTGTGTCAATTTTGACACTATTTGATATATGATTTTTGTGAAAGAAATAACAGAATTATATGTTCGAACGAAGTTGATTAAATCAACAATAATATATCATAGTAACCTAGAAAATTAGTGGGATTCATAAAAAGTCTTAAATTACATTTATTTTGGTATTTATAATATCAATTATGTCAATATTTCATTAATAAGATAATTACTGCATCATGTTTGTGTCATAAATAAATTAACTTATTTGATGTCTAAAAATTACAAATAAAATACCATTATGTATGAAATCTTTTTATCTTTATAATTAATATTTAAAATCGAATTTATCTTATGTATAACCCTATATTAAATTTTTTTTGGTAAATAAACATTGATTTTAACTCTATTAACTCTTCTTTGAATTAAATAATAATAAATGTCCTAATCTAATCCAAGTGGGCCTAAATGATAATATTTTACACTTAAGATTGTTTTTGGTCGAGATACACTTGTCCAATAGGATTAGTACATGTGTTAGGGTAATATTAATATCATTGTTACCCTTAATTACCCTATTTACTTTTAACCGTGATAAATAAAAGTAAAAAGTTACTATTCACCAAAAAATATTTTCATCTCATTGAATTACATTTTACTTACTGACATTAACTGTGTCTCTCGGATTTTTGGAATTCCATTCACAGAAGAGGTAAAATTATGTTTTATGAAAAATTCAGTTTTTTTAACTACCACTTAGTAGTTTCACTATTCATCAAAAATTGATGTTTTTCAGAACAATGCCAAAATTTCATCCTAAGCTATATTTCATATTCCAAATTCAAAAATGAAGTCTATTTTACCAAATTCATAACATAGAAGTTGCATTAATTAATTTTATAATTAAATCCCACTGTTAAAACAAATAGCGTGTTTTTAAGAAACAATATATATTAAAAGATTGACACTTGTTTATGTCTGGTTTAAATGTAAAATTACATCCAATGACCAACATTGTATTAAATTGTAAATATATATTCTAAATATACTTTAAAACCACTCAAATTAATAATTTATCACTATTAATTATTTTTATTAAAAAAGTTGTTTTTAATTATAATATAGTAATTTTCACTATTCATCAGAATATAAATGTTATCCGAAAAGTACAAAAATTTCACCTTAGGCTAAATTCGATACTCCGAATCCAAAAATGAAGTACATTTTGAGAGCTAAAATTTCTAAAATTTTAAAAGGTGTTTATTATTATCCATAACAGCTAGTTATAATAATATTTTAATAGCATATCATTGTTTAGTGAAACTCAGTATTGCGTACTACACACACTATCGAGGAAGGCCGCGATTGCGTGTAATGCAAGGCAAGTCAAGGATGTGTGTTGTGAAAGCTCCTTTTGGTGTAGCGTACAACACAAGACATTAGTGAAATTAAAAATAATATTTTTTAATAAAATCTCGGGGTGTTACATACAAAATGTCAAATCATAGTGCCTTCATATTTCTCTAGGGTTACAAACTATAGCCTCCACCAATAGATGAATCAGACCAACATGTAGTGGGTTACTCATCCCTATGAGTGTGGAAAATATAGGGGCCCAAAAATCAAGGGGTTCTAAAATGTTATATACACATGTTGTATAAGGATTTTAATTGCTTTGTTTTATCAAATTTTAGGACTCAAGGGAATCAAAGTTAAATGTTATAGTGGTTATAAAATTGTCATGGAGCGGTTTCCTATCATAAAGATGATACATAACCATGTGTTCATTGTATGGATCATAAAAAAATTATGAAGTCTCGATAGCTGAGGTAGAGGCTCAATATGGGTACCACAGAAGGTTATATAACTACTTGAGAATATTTATTGACTCATATCATCATTTAATTCTATAAAATTTAGAATCTACTCTATTGGGATGTCTGTGATCACAGTGATCAACTTGGATAAACTAGCCAAGTAGGACACAATGATTAGACATAGGAGGAGGACTATGATATATTAAAGGAGTTAAATGATAATATAACTGCTCTGCAAGGATTTCATCGATTATATTTTCCTTATATGGGTCATATTGGATTTGTGCATCGATAGCTGGATCAACCATTATATTATGTACAATGTCAAATAGATCATATGGATTGATATGTCACTATCCCTTGTTGGAATTCAGACCCATGTTCAATTATGTTGAGGGATATATAAGATTTAGTGCTTACCTTTTCTAGTGGCAATGAACACATGTATGGTGGTCTACCAGATACAACATAGCCTCAGAAATAATGTATTTTTTTTGAGACCCAACATTGAAGTCCCTCTTATCATTTAACATTGGGATGTACATTTTCACTTTAATAATACACATCATAAATTCATAATATCAATTTGTGTGTTTTGTTTTTGTAGGATAGGAATTAAATGGATAACATCAAAATATCCATAACCCATGATATAAACACTCAAAGATGCATCTTCATACATTCTACATTGCATTGGGAGGCTCTTGATGTTTCTCTATAAGTGTGTTTGGAGATATCCAGGTGATTAAAAGTACATATCCACTAGGATGGATTAAAAATTATACATGTGATAGTACAAATCAATGTCATTGAATTTCCCCAAGCATCCTTTGGATAGAAACTAATGGTCACATAGTTAATGAAGAATCATACCTATAATGCGATTGAATCTGTCAATATTGCCCTTAGTGAGGGACTTATGGATGTAAAATCTAGATGTTTTAGTCATCCAAAAAACCACCAACAACTAATCAGTAGCCAGAGTATCCCATAGGATTTATTTCTCAGAAGTATGGCCCTTCTCTTCAGTGGACCAATCGTTTTTGGCCCTGGATAAGTGATTGGTGATGACACTTTTGTGTATTGGTGTAGATGTTTGAAATTTGAAAGATGATTGGCAGTGCAACATGACTATTTTATACATGACGGTTCATATCCTTATAGTCTTCCAAACCACATAATCCCATCCTTATAGGACTGTCTCGCACAAATACCTCATGGGAGATGGCAGTGACACTCTTTGGTGGCTTAACTAGATGGTTGACATCTATACAATTATAGATCAATTCTCTATGATCATTGATGGTGATGGAGATGGAAATTGTTGATGATACAGAAGGTACAACCACGAGCAACTAGAAGGGAGAAAGGACATAATCTACCTTTAAGTACATATTTACGGATTTGGGGATCCTATGAATATCACCTTCTGAGAATTTGGACTTCTTCTTCCTGGGCCCTTCCCCTAACATTGATGTTGACAGATGGGGTGAATGTTCTGTCATTGAATCAAATTAATCCATGTAAATTTTGTGGTGTAAATTATTGATGATAACTTCTAGCTTCACTCTATTTTTTCTTCCGTGGTGGAAATTCTATCTTCAACCCTTTGATGGTTTTCAGTGTATGTAAATTCTTCATCAGATGATGGACCTATGTGATTGTGGGTGATGGATCGATGAGGAATTCTACTTTTATTACATGAGATATATTGAGGGACTCCATTTCTGATATTATCCTAATGAGGAGTAACCCTACTCTGACTATCAAGTGGGTGGGGAGACTAACAACCCTATACTAGTTTCCTTCAGTTGTTGAACTATTTTATTACTTTGGTATGATAAAAATAAAATAAAATCACAAAGGTATAATCAATTTATTTTCCATTGAAAAACTAGATAGAAATAGAAGATTTACAGTACATATTGAATTAAAAAACAAAATAGTATCTCCTTCGTAAACAACCTTATTCCTTAGACTATCCCTTCATTTCAATAATAATATTTTTCTCCACATATGATGGAAAATTGGAACATAATAAATGAGTGACCTCATATGGTTAGTAAGGATAAACAATATAAAGGAATCTATCGTTAATAAGTATAAACTTTGTATATTCCCATCTATATTCTAGTAGTAGAATAATCACATGAAATATACAAATGTAATCTTATAATGAAGAAATTCATAATGTTGGACCTCATAACCATAACGTCAGGGCCTTGTGCATATAAGATTAACATAATGTCAAGGCCTTATTCCAGGAAAATAGATTGTCTCATGAAACATACCGATTTATCGAGTGGCGATAGAAGGCCCCACCCATCACTTACTATGTACAATGCATTCTGCTTACCAAAAAGGATGAACATGACATACACATTTTTTTAAAATTAGCATAAATTTTTTAATACATTAATCATAAACCATGAATGGTATAAAAATAGCACATACACATTAAAACACTTCATACATACTTCATTAAAATTTTGAATATTGTATCATAATAAATTAAACAAAATCGAGCATAAAATCCAACAATGGATGTTGACGTAGATGAAAATAATTTACTAAATTCATTAAAACCATTTTAGATATATATTTTTTTAGCATTTAATGTTTTTAAAATCCAAAAATTATAAAATAAAAAATTAACTTTGGAAATTACCTTTTAATATGTTTTGTGAAGCTAAAATATTATTAGTTAACATAACAGAATAAAATTATTTCCCATGACTTATATGTTAAAAAAATCCATTCCTTAGTTTGTTGAAAATGTCATAAACTACATAGATTGGAAATAAATAGAATGATTCCATTAAAATATTTTATAAAGGTAAAACATGGTTAAAATATTCATTATTAAAATATCAATAATATTTTGAAATAAATTTAATCAATCATGGAAATGTATGATAAGGTTCTCCCAGTAGATACATATGTATAAATAATATTTCATAATAAAGAGATTGTGAAATTAAACATTACCTTATGCACGCCGTTAGTTAAGATTTAGTTAGACTATTGTATATTGGTTAAAAATATTATTTGATTATAACTGGAAAATAAAAATATTTATGATATCATATACATTACACTAATTTCGCATGGTAACAATAGTTTAATATAACAGATGTTTGAAGTGTTATGTTCGTTGTTTTCCCGTAATGTTTTTGTAATGTTATACATGTTTGTAATGCATTGTATTTAACTTTTTCATATCCAAAAGTAAATTAATTTCATTCTTATTCTTTTTATACATCATAATTATTATATAATCATTCTTTAATGGTTAACGTAGAGAATGAATCGCATCGTGTCATGGAGACAGTAGGTCATACGTACTCACAAGCGACAATATTATTCCCTTAATGTTTAAATGGTATAAAATTTGATGGTATAATAATTATAAAGAATAATGATAACATTATAGTAATTATTTATATCAATTATACACATTATAACACCCATCCAACCCATATAGTGTTGAATAACAAATTACCCCACGAAGTGAAGACAGTAAGCCATACGTATGCATGAAAGGTGATATTGTAATTCATATGATGGGTTAAATGATGAATATTGACTTGCTATGATTATAATAACATATTATTATTTTATCATTTTTTATTTTTTATTTTTTATGGGAAAGACATATAAATATTATGTAGGAGAAGAAAATATCTTTGAAATATGTGATAAAACTGTTATATCTTTTTTAGGTGTCTTTTTCTGGTTTTCACAAAAAAAAATATATTTGGATGGATTTATTCCCAATGTGAGGACACTTGGATGAATTAATGGATGTTGGGAGATGAATAGGGTAGGGGTTGGCCGATCCAAAGGTATTTGTATGTGAGAATTAATTATATGGATATGTTCTATTGAATAAGATATGTGAAGGGAAATTTTGTATGTTCATAAAATATTAAGGTATTATAAATTTATTTTTGGTTTAAAATAGTTAAACTGTTAATTATTTAGAGTATATGATATGTTTGGGTCGAATTAGTCTTAGAAATATTTTTTATACATGTTGTGGTAATGGAATTATCCTTTTATTTTGGGATTAACCCATTGTTAAATATATTTATTCTTACCATGTCTTCCTGTTTTTTACACTATAGGATTAATATAGTTACTATAAAATTCAAAAAGAACACCAATCTGATAGAAATATAAAATAGATAACATTATCCTAGTTAGTGTTCTTCTCATGATATTTTTATTAATATTATAACATTTAATAAATATTAATTCTTTTAATGTATTATTTATGTCAATTTTGATAATATTCAAACATTCCATTATTAAAAATATAAAATATACATGATAACATTGAATCAATTCCTCTAATATGTCAATAAATTGTCTCTGGTTTCCATAACATTAGTCGATGTTATTAATTAAAAAATATATTGATTTTAATATTTTTAATAACATTTAATTGTTTCTTCCTTTAACAGTTAAATTTTAGCATCATTATTTTGTATTTACCTACTTTAATTATTTTATTCCTGGCATTTAAAAAAATTACATTATGTAGATAATAATTTTGGATTTATAATGACTATTTATAGTCAAATTTATTTAATGTATTACACAATATTAATTATGAATTAGTTATTAAAATTTGAATATGACATTTTTGACTCTTCATTAATAATATATAATAAATTTCTTAATCTAACCCATGTGGCATAAAATATTTCATTTCAATATAATATATATATCAAAAGAAACACACTAATCTAATGAAATTTGGACATTTATTATGGTAATATAATATTATTATACAATAAATTATATCATTAATTACTTACCTTTAAGTGTATTAAATAAAATCCAAAATGTACTGTTAAAAAAAATTATATTGATAGTATTAGTCCTCATTTACCCTTCATATTAAAATCATGAATATCCATTTTTTATAAATTCAATTCATATATGTGGTAAAATTAACTTTAATGCTAAACTGTGGTTGGTCTTAGAAGGCCTCTAAAAGAGTCGTTCATATGTTCAATAATTTAATTAACTAATTCTCTTAAAAAATTATTCAAATGATCTAATATAAATTAATATATATATAATTTAACTATTTTCAAATTAAAATAAATTTCAATTAATATAATTATTTAACTAAAAAATGATTTCATAATAAAAATGTTGTATTTTACACTATTTATATAAATTTGTAACTTTTTAGAAAATTACCAGAATTTCACCAAAATATAATTTAGATATTCTGAAGTCCAAATGAAGTGTATTTTGATATATAAAATATTTAAATTTCATAATTTGGTTAATAATTTTCATAACCAGTTTTTAAACTGCTACTTTGAATGGTCCTAGTGTGGTAAAAATCGATGTTGCGTATAGCGCAATCTGAAAATGGAAGTGTGATGTGGAATATTGAGGTGTTATATTGAGGACCACCACTCTTGTGGTTTTTGTAAAATGTATGACTTATACTTATTTTGTATGGAACATGGGTAGGACCTCCATGATGACGGGTTGTAATTTTATGAGGAGGACCTTTGTAGTGGATTGTTGAAGTGTGAGGTGGACCTTCATAATGATTGAAATGGACATGGGGAGGGCCTTAATTATTAGGATTTATAGAAATGATATTTCCTAAATATATATTTGTGAATGCATAGGGATGGACTCATCTATAGATATAGATTACATGGGAAGGATCTCTATGTGAACATGTGATAGATTGTTGGAGACATCCACTCTAGTTGGATGTGTCACGGGGAGGACCATCATGTTGGTAGATGGTGATATCATGGGGAGGAACACTATAAATATATTATTTTATGTGTGTAGTAACTTCTATATGATTGATATTCGAGCATGTAGGACCTCTGCATCAGCTACAAGTGGAATCAAGAGGTCCATTGGTCTCACTGGTTGTGACAAGGGGAGGACCTCCATGTCAAATGGTGGTATCAACAAGGGGAGGACCTCTACATGCGCAATTGAAGTGGGGAGGACCTCTTCATGGGTTAGTGACTATACTGGGAGGACATAAACATGAAAAACAAACATCATGGGTTTGATTATAATTGTTTTTTGTGGTGTCACAGAATAAAAAGGTCAACCTAGCCTACCTACAGAGCAGTTGAGGACTCTATCTCAATCGGGCATTGATGGATCCCTTATCATTTGTCATAGGAATCCGATGGAATATTCATGCAATTGAAAGGAACATTAGAGTCACGTATGATGGTTTCCCTTGTTCTGAATACTCCTAAAAATACACTCAATAGTGATTTCACGTTGTCTAGACCATGCCGCTGGAGCAGGTGTATAGTTCATCTATTATTCATCTTGAAGGCTCGGTCATTATTGGAACTGATAAGGGAATGTGTGATCCCTTCATGGAGTCTCATTTATAGTAGTAAAAACATTTTTCTCTTAGGAATACCCCACCTCCATGGTTCAAAGGATTGATTAACTGGATTTCTCTTATGATAGTTTTCCAAAGCTTCCCCTGTTGTAGCAGGGTGTTGTTTCGCCTTAAAAAGCCCTTTTTATGGTATTTTTAGTGTGTAACTAAATCCTCTGGGACCTATACTTCCATATTCCTTGTAATAATGTCCACCTACATCATTTAAAAAAATATGTGGGTTTATATCACCATCATATGCAATATCATAGAGGGTGACATTGTGTGTGGGTGATCAATATCTTTAATCTTGTTTGAATTCTTAGACATAGTGGTGTTGTGAAGGATTTAAGCACTATTATTTCTCCATCCCCAATTTTATTAGTAATTGGGTGCCTTATTTACAACATATTGGAAACTTCAATGATAGATGATTTAAATATCATTATGGATTTGAGGAATGAAATTCACAATTCCCCATCATAATTGAATCTTCTATGGGAGATGAGATAGACCCACAATAATGGTGTCTCAGACATAAATTCCAGACATATAATTTCCCCAATTTGAAATGAATATTAAGATAACCATGAAGTTTATTTGTGATTTAGGAACTAGATAAATGGATCTGGTGACATACTAATATACTAATATCTAAAATGCAACAAGTCCCCATTTTGAGGATAATATTTTCACATTAGGTACACCATTTTTGTTTTTAATTTTTTCACTACGTTCATGCAATGGATGTTAATGTTAAATAGTAATCATTGTATTCCAATGCTCCTAAATCCCAATGGATGGAATATTTAATAATTTTTTATGGAGACATTTTCCCTTTATTTCAATTGGGACTGTGGTATTTTAGTTACACCATCAATGGATTCCTCCAGGGGACTTTTATCCAAAACAGTGTGTTCCTTATAGAGTTAGGTCTAATTAATGGAACACATTCCTAGATATATTTCTTTGAGGACCCCATTTAATAACACATATTCTATTTCAACATTCTAGTGGGTCTTGATAGGGATTAAACCATCAATATGTAGTGCAGTCACATTTGGAATCACAGAAATATCTGGATATAGGGAGCATATTTCACATGTATATATCCACATAAGATGTCATGTCTTGGAGGAATCATAAGCAACTTTACCCAAGTATCCTATATTAATCACGAGGTATCTAATTCCAATGTAGTATCTCATCCAAGTATTTCTCTTCATAAATCCCATTTTTATCATGTTTTATGAGTTTTAGATCATCGTATAAACATATTTTGAAGACTGTGTGGTTCAGGAAACCCCATGGATGTGGATAAAGAAGGTACATCCCACAGAGGCCGTACATCAGTTTACCATTTTTCAGAACTAGACTTCAAAGTGGAATCATTTTTACCATATTTTTATGGTACGGATCAAAACCCACATAGTTTGATGATACATTTATGGGACATGTGAAAGGAACAATCATTGTAGTATAAGATCATGTTGTTAGAAAACACTCAATGTGGAAGGAGCATTGATGATGGATTGTGTAGAAATTTTACAAGAATACTTCAATTATTAAAAGGATTTATCTTGGTTTGAGTTAGTGTTTGCCTTACACATAGAGATACCCTAAGGACCCGAAGGAGATATGGTCTCTTAGGTGAGGGTCATGATCTTATCGAGGTAATGGATGGAAAATAATGTGGATTGATGGATATGATGGATTTAAACATTAGGAAGGCTTCATATGTATCGCAGTATGTTGGGAATAAAATCCAATGGTTTTTTAACTATGATGTGGCTTATACATGAGTATGATAGCCAAAAGAAAATGTGGTTAGAGGTAATTTCTATAATATTCCCATTTTAATGGTTGTTGGGGATTACATAACTGGAGAGTTCCTATTTAGGATATAGATTAGAAGTCATAGTTTAAACTGTCCTTTAATACAATGTGGGAAATGATCATTGTGATTTTAAATAGGAAGTGGTAGATTTTACATTGCTGATCTGATATATGGGTTAATGAGAAATTGTGTGGAGATTATGCATGGAATATATCAATGGAGTTTGTCATTTAATGTGATTGGGATCTCATTCCATGTGTATAAGATCTCATTCTTTTTGTAGGTGTATGGTATGGATGTCAGACCATTCCACTAGCAGATGATGTATCATGTGATTATTGGATTGGGTAATGTAATAGTTCAACATCAATTTTTGAGGATGTTGGTACTACCGAGTTTTACGCCATTCATATTTGACTAAGTGGAAGAGTGGTCACTCATTAAGTCCATTTTCTAGAATATATATAGAAAATAAATATGTGTTATGGTAACTATAATGAGAATAAATAGGGCTTTTGGTACACATGAAGGGAAGAAATAAGTATGGCAATTACTGAACTATAGGAATAATTGACAGTAAGATATGGACCATGAAATAATTTCTTGCATGTTTGGAGGGGTTAATGTATGATGTGTATTCAAATTATAAGTGTTGTGAACAAGGTTGGCATGAACCTGGGAATCTAACACAAGGTAAGGTCATGGAACATCAGGGTTGGTTTGAGTTAAAAATTTATTTTAACTGAAAGGTTAGTGTTTCAGGGTAGAAATAGTCTTTGAATGCACCTAACACCATTTGTAAGAGGATGGGAAAGAATTACCCCATTCTATAACTAATCAATAGTTGGAAGACATGGAACTTCTCATTAAAAAAACACAAACAAGGGAGTTACATGCATTCAAAATTTCATGAAATATTGGTTCAACACGCGTATGGCTGAAACATCATATTTTGGAGTGTCACACATGAATAGGGTGGCATGTTAGCTTTTATTTATAGAAAAAATTCATAATAGTGGATGTGGAAGATTATCAGTGTGGATGATCAATTATGTGAATATTTTCCCACCACCATATTAACTACATATGTAAGATGGTGACCTTTACATCACCATTATCATGTAATCTGAGTCTTTGGGCAGATTCCCAAATTCTTGCGTGCAACACATTATCCATGACCGCACAAGAATTTTCTATCCTTCAAGTGTTAGTTAATGAAGTGAAAAATCATTCTTTATTTTGAGTGTAAGGGTATTTCTTTCCCTCTTGGTGTCTTTTTTTCATAAAATGTATATTTCACACATCTCTTTTATCATTCGTTGATCATCCCTTTAGATAAGGATGCATGCTTCTTTAACAGAAAGTCAACACTTCACGACCTTAAATGATATTTTAGTCCCAATTGTGAGTTGATATTATAAATATTTTACATATCTTTTAGAAATTAAATTTCATTATAGTTATATAACAATTATAATTAGAATTTCATAATTATTATATTTTTTTTGAAAAAAAAATTATTAAATGATTGATTGTGTAATGAATTGTGAAAATTATTATTTTTTTATTAAAAAATGTATTATCATTTCATGTATTTACAATTCCTCATAATATTTTGAATTTTTTTTTGAAATTGATTTGGTTTATTATAATAACTAATCTAATAAATGTTATTTCAATCAATAATATTCATGAATTAAGTATAAAAATATTTTTACACATAAAAATATATATTTCTAAAAATTGGGTTTTCATCAACTTTTGTATGTTTTATTAGAAAATTAATTTTGGAACATATGAAAATTAAATTCATTAATAATTTTTAAATTTTTTAATTATATTATTTAATATAAGTTAATAATGTTAACTTAAATGTTTTTCATTATGATTAATATTAACAATATCAATATGTAACAATGGTTATGGTTAAAAATGGTTAATCGAGTGATAAACTAAATAGATAACGGTTAAATGTAATAAAGAATTTTTTAAAACCTTTGTTATATCCATCTATGAAAAATATTACATCTCATATTATGAAATGGTTTTTGATGCTTTTTTCTTGAGTAATATATCAATTTATATTGATATTTTTAAATATTATATTTCTGTCTTCTCCCCCACTTGTGAAAGGGAACTCCGTTTCATTCATCTACAAAATTCAACATCCTATTTTTCAAAAAATACAGACAAAAATAAATTCCTAAAATACACGCACACTTTATAGAGGCATTTATTTTATTAGAAGATCCACATAATACGTCTCTATTGATAAACCTAAATACATTTCCTCATGAATAGGTATAGTTATAAACAAATATTTTTTATTTTATTCATTCTATAACTCATTGAAATATTATTTAACCAAAATGAAATAATTAAATCAGTATATTACATATTATTTTATGTTATTATTTTAATTTCATACTTTTATCTATCCCTACATCCATCAAATAAGAAATGAATCCATTGTTTGTCTATACTGTGAACTACCTCCTTTAAAATCGATGTAATTCATTTTCCATCACTTTATTTCACTATTGGTTTTAATTATTGGTTTAATGAAAATATATATGTTATTCTTAAAAATATTAAGATTCTATAAATTTAAGATATTATATATTTTTAAACATTCTCATCCATTAAAAAATGATAATGTTATTCATGCATACACTTGGATTACCCCCTTAATGAAGTGTTTGATTCATTTTTCATCATTGAATCATATTGATAGTGTATAGAATGTTATCTAAAGTGAAAATAATAAAATTATGATATGATAATAATTATTTTAATATAAAATTTTATATACCTTCATTCTATAATGCTCATTTAAAAATGAAAATGTATCTCAGGTATACGTACGACATACAATCTAAATGATTGTATTGTAATTCATCTTTTTAAAACCATATCTCATGTTTTTTAATGGTATAATAATATATTATAAATTGTAACAATTATATGATTATGGTTATCTATATTATTTTATAACTTCCTCTTTTACCATGATTATCATACCAAATTTTCTTGGAAAGTATGAACCAAACATCCTCTACTCTTCCGAAGTGGAATTAACCGATTTACTTATTATATATTATAGGAAAATAATTGAAATAAATTATTTAATTAACATTTTTTAAACCTATAAAATATTTCAAGAGACTAAATAATTTATATATGTTTATTATATATCTATTAATGTACATATATAAAAATTATGGACTTGAGGTGAGAGGATTAACCTAAATGAAACATCATTGATTCATGCTTTAATGTTATAAAAATAATTTATTTTAAATGGTTTATTTAATTAACATTAATTTTTATATAATTATTCATTCATAATTCATGGAATATTAGGATAAAATTAAATTATTTCATCCAAGGGAATTTAACTTGACAATTACCAAGTGGTGAGGATTTCATTACTCAATATAACTTTGTTGGGTCATATCATATAATAATTTATTACATTATTTTATATTAATGTTTGTAATTACCATTTATTCAACATCATTATATTTTTTATTTTATCAAATAAAATCATTTTATGATAATGTGAGAATATTATAAGACAATTAAAAGTAAAAACAAAAATACAAAAGAGTTAAGCAACATGAGTATCAAATCTACGAGATCACTGAAATACACCTTTTTCTGTGAGATCCTAAAGCATTATATCACCCTCAGACAATGAGGAACCTAAAAATAGACAATGATCTATCCATCCTGGTTTCACATTCATTGATTCATCAAAAAATTGATTTATATTCTATATGAAACCCCTCTATCATAATGATCTAGAAACCATCACTGTTGACAACCCTAGATGAGACGAGGTAGAGTATTCTATGACAAACACACCCAATAACAAATGTAAACCCAATAAGAATGGTCTATCCACAAACTATAGAAATTGAAATACCACCACCATAGTTTAGAACTATTAAAAAAAATATCTAGGGAATACCATCGAGGATGAACAATAAGAAGTATGAAAAACCATGACATAGAAGTAGGAAACTGAAAACCCACTTATGGAAGAGATCAAACACACTTTGTAAGATACATGTCGAACAACCATTAATCCACTTTGATTTATTCCACAAAACAAATATAAAACCACAATAGATTTACCAACAGTCATTCCTCCAACACTGTACAAATAACCGTAGAATCTATCACACCGGGTCTGAATAGAGTTGTGCGTAAATGATCAGGTCGAAATGGAAGAAGAATCCCCTGAAAAGTAGAGCCATCCAGGAATATCATCATACTGAAATGTGGACAAAAAATTGATACATGAAAGGACTCAAATAAATATAGTGAAAAACATTGAATTTAGCATTGAGAGTGTAGTATAATTTTTAACCATTGGATTGATAACTAGGAGGAATCACTTTCCAAACATCCACTAAACACAGCTGTGGAGGGACCTATCACAGTTATACCAACATCATGTGAGGTCACAGCATGTGTATGTGAAAAGATAGAGAATCTGGTTTTTTCATAATAGGGGGAATGACTGTTGGTATTTCTGTATTTTTTATTTTTTTGTATCAACATAGACTATTTTGTACCCAAAATGAGTGAAGAATTTTTTATAATCACATCCTTATTTATCCTCTTTTGGTCATACAATATTTTTCTTCATTATCTATGAATTATAATATATTATCTCTAATTTAATTTAATATAATTAAAATATTTTTTATATTTTTTATCCTTGTATTATTGATTTAAAAATTATCTGAAAATAATATTCATATAGTTGTTTGAACAATGTTAATTTTAATGGTGGTGTGAAAAAATCATTAATTTAATCATTATAGAATAAACATAACTTCCTTCCATCAAAATTGATCAATGCTTGTAATATTTATTTAAATTCTCCCATTACTCTTTTATATGTAATTATATCCCAAATATTTTATAATTTTTTACTTTTTAAATTTCATTTTTAATTAATGAAGTATGTTTCAATCAAATATTTCTTAATGATATATTTATGGTATTTCTATTCAAAAAACACAATGACCCTATATTTTACATAATCTACATAATAAATACGTTTTAATGATATTTTTTTTATTATTTCTATATTATGATTATTTCAATATTTTTTTCATAGAATCCATCTCATATTAATTTATAAATAAATATATGAAATAAAAATGGTATTTAAAATTTTGAAAAAATGAAATCTATCATTTATTTTATTTATGGTTCTTGTAATTTTTTAAGATGAATAGAGAGCCTGATGTATCCCATGATTATGGGTGAGACTAATATATCTCAATAATGCATTGGGTATATGAATTATGTAAACCATCTATAGAATTCTACTAAGAGTTTTTAATAATATAACAGGAAGGTTATTCTACTCATAAGACATATTATCAAAGTAAATGAAAATAAATTTCCAATTTATAATCATTTTTTCTTTATAATTACAATAATTTATAATGGATCATTTACTTATGGACTGTTTTCACATAGCATATTTTCATTAAATTATATGACTCGTATTTTATGATTATTATTTTTTCCACGTCCCTATTTTATGATTTAGATTTTGATGGGTATGATTTATCTTATGATATGATCATGCACTTTTACTACGTAATCATACCATTATGTTTATCATCTTCTAAATGACGTACGATTATTTTTTTAGTTCTTATGTTTGTTCTTAATTAGAATTTTTAGCACATATATGCTATTTTACATTTTTCCCATGTTGTGATGAATGGTTTTCCGTATGTTATTCCTAGGAAGTTTGCTCGATAGGGATAATATAGTTATATACTATATATTTTTTTAAACAATTTTTTTGTACCCATGTTTTAATACCATATTTTGAACCAATTCCCTAAAACATAAAATCTAAATGGTTATTGGGTATCCAAGTGATAAAATATTTTAGTTTTATGTTTTAGGTTTTCAGGGGTTAACATTGGGTCTCGTTTATCTATATCAATGATTAAAATATAAAAATCATGTTTTAGATCAAATTCATGGGTTGTGGGATTGAATCTAATATAAAATAAATAAAAGGACAAAATGTTGCTTTTTTCTCATTAAATTTATAATAAATTTAATAATTATAATTACCTTAGTCTTAATATTATTCCTTTATTGATTTTTATGATCAATAATTCCTTTTGGAATTATGTCTTTATTTTTTCAAGAAGACCCAACGTATTATATCTCCATTTTTAATCCATATAATATAATTAATATCTAACTAAAATTGACATAACTTTAGGTTCTAGCACAGATGATCTGGTTTTCATTTTGATCTTTTTCTTGATCACATCTGAATCCTCTTGTCTTTTTCAATCACCTATCTATTTCTGTTTTTCTGAAGAGGTAGGAGTATGAAGAATTATCATTGAATTGAGAAGAGATCAATACATGTTCTTACTAGGGAGAATTATATAGGGAAATTATGTTTTGTGCTCAACACATATGATTTCACAGAAAATTAAAAACATTAAAAGTGATATATTATATGTATTTAAACAAGTAGGTTTTATCTATTAAAATGATATTTTCAAAAATAATATTTCAATTATTTTCTATATAACATGCCCTATACACCTTTTTCAACATTTAACAAACAATTAATAATTAATAAATAAATATTTTGTTATTGGTATCGAAATAAATATTTTATAATATTCAAGTCAAAAATTTTTTTGAATGAATATATTAATTAATAAATCATGAGAAAAATGATATTTCTCAGGCTTGACAATAACATTGATTTTATTTGTTAAATTATAATTGAATTCATCAAATATTAATGAAAGCAATAAATATCTTCTCTACTAAGATTCATCCTTAGTGAAATTTGGTTGGATTTCATAAACTCTAATATCAACATCTATAAACATTTAACGGTTTAAATACTTAGAAGAGATATTGTCACAAAGTGTTCAATAAAATTTTATCAATCATAATGTAATATTATCATGTTGTATTAATATAATATTTATATGATTTCATATACATGTCACCAAGATATTATCTTGATATATCGTTATTTTAATTTCAAAAAACGAAGTAATTATCATAATGGTTATGGAATTAATTTAAAAAAGGACATTTAGATCATTGTGTTAATATATGATCTTTAATTATTGTAAGAGAAAATTATTTTATTGAATTTTTTATTAATTACATTTAATTTTTTATGATCCCATAACATACATCACTGTGAAAATATAGAATCCCAATTTTATTCAATATATGAAATTATTTTACTCATTATAATAATTAATAATATTATCACCATCATAAACTAATACACATGTTCCTAGAAGGGAATATAATATTACAAACAACATATGTAAATTAAATTTTTGAGTATTTCCTTACTATCTCATATGTTATATGTTAAAGATTGAATATTCAAGAGACAATGACTTTTATCGTAGAATAATTAAGAAAATAATATTTTGAATTATTTATGTCTCATTAAATGAAATCATTCAATAATATGACTTATATGTTCTAGAATATTATCAAGGAACATAATTGTTTTTTTCATTGTGTGAATTTTTTATGAACTTTAATTGTAATAATATAATCTATAGAAATTAAAAAATTAAATTTAACAAACATGAACGATCAATTTGTTATTTTTAATTTAAAAAAATTCATGATGATGAATAGATATAACATAACAAATATAATGTACGTAGATCAGGTGAAATAACTCGAACTAGCTCAAAAATTCACTTGATCCATCGTCTAATGACTATGAGTCATCTATTTCTCATATGATATTCGAAATTCAATTGAGAGAGAGATATAATAAAATTTTCTTCTGTTTCATCTTCCATGATGAATCTGTATAACATGATATCACCACAATAAGAAAACTCATTCATTAGATGACCCATAAATAGTTTGTTCCTTATCTACCGACTCGATCTTGTATCCATAGAATGAGACACCATTAATATAATATCTCATTATAATGTGATATGATCTTTATTACATGGAAACATTCAGGACCTGTGACGATTTTTTGTATCAACACTACATCCTTGGATATATAAAAATTCAAAATAAACTCATATTATTCTATATAATCATTGGATAATAAATGATATCTATAATTTATGGTAATAACTCATAAAATTAAGATAATTATAAATCCCGAATATGAATTTAGGTTTTTTAATATATATTGAAAATAGAATTTGTATATACCCTTATGACTAACTCCTCAACATATCCATAAATCATGAAAAAAACCTCATTATTGTTAAGATACAATAAGTTAATCTAGAATTTCATCAATTAATGGTCATTGAAATCGTCTTGATATCTCCCCTGTAAGATGAATCCATTGGAAACATCACTATTTGTATATAGTATGACATAAATATATAACCCTATCCCTGATGAATATGGGATTCATGATATTATCTATCTCTCCTCACTTGATTGAGGAATTATTTTCTTATGGACATTCATTGAATGCGACATAGGTAATAATACATGACTAAATGGAATTGCGGTAAAATTATTAAGAGAAAAATATTATAAATAATATTAAATGTATTAAATGTAATAATTTATTATAAATCAATATGAATCATTATTTTGATAATTAAATTAATAATAAACCAATTTTTATATTAAATACGAAAGCAAATACAATCCTTTTCTACACAGTTTCCCTTAAATACCATCACCTAGATTAAAACTATGACAATATGGTATACGATTAGAAATATACTAGATATGGTGGGTCATATTATATAATAATTTATTACATTATTTTATATTAATGTGTGTAATTAACATTTAATCAACATCATTGTATTTTTTATTTAATCAAATAAGATCATTTTACAGTAATGTGAGAATATTATAAGGCAATTAAAAGTAAAAACAAATATACAAAAGAGTTAAGAAACATGAGAATCAAATCTACGAGATCAATGAAATACACCTTTGTCTGTGAGATCCTAATGCATTATATCACCCTCAGACAATGAGGAACCTAAAAACAGACAATGATCTGTCCATCCTGGTTTCACATTCATTGATTCATCAAAAAATAGATTGATATTCTATATGACACCCCTCTATCATCATGATCAAGAAACCATCACTGTTGACAACCCAAGATGCGATGAGGTAGAGTATTCTATGACAAACACACCCAATAACAAATGTAAACCCAATAATAATGGTCCATCCACAAACTATAGAAACTGAAATACCACCACCATATTTTAGAACTATTGAAATAAAATATCTAGGGAATACCATCAGGGATGAACAATAAGACGTATGAAAAACCATGACATAGATGTAGGAAACTGAAAACCCACTTAGGGAAGAGATCAAACACACTATGTAGGATACAAGCTGAACAACCATTAATCCACTTTGATTTATTCCACAAATCCAATATAAAACCACAATAGATTTACCAACAGTCATTCCTCCAATAATGTACAAATAACTGTAGAATCTATCACACCTGGTAAGAATAGAGTTGTGCGTAAATGATCAGGTCGAAATAGAAGAAGAATCCCACGAGAAGTAGAGCCATCCAGGAAGAACATCATACTGAAATGTTGACAAAAAAATGATACATGAAAGGACTCAAATAAATATAGTGAAAAAAATTGAATTTAGCATTGACAGTGTAGTATAATTTTTAACCATTGGATTGATAACTAGGAGGAATCCCTTTCCAAATATCCACTAAACAGAGCTGTAGAAGGACCTATCACAGTTATACCAAAAACATCGGAGGTCATTGCATGTGTATGTGAAAAGATATAGAATCTGGTTTTTTCATAAGAGGGGGAATGACTATGGGTATTTCAGTATTTTTGATGTTTTTGTATCAACATAGACTATTTTGTACTCAAAATGAGTCAAGAATTTTTTATAATCACATCCTTATTTATCCAATTTTGGTTATACAATATTTTTCTTCCTTATCTAGGAATTATAATTTATTATCTTTAATTTAATTTAATATTATTAAAATATTTTTTATCATTGTATTATTGATTAAAAAATTATCTGAAAATAATATTCATATAGTTGTTTGAACAATGCTAATTTTAATGGTGGTGTGAAAAAAATCATTAATTTAATCATTATAGAATAAACATAATTTCCTTCCATCAAAATTGATCAATGCTTGTAATTTTTATTTAAATGCTCCCATAACTCTTTTATATGTAATTATATCCCAAATATTTTATAATTTTTTATTTTTTAAAATTCATTTTCAATTAATGAAGTATGTTTCAATCAAATATTTCTTAATAATATATTTATGGTATTTATATTCAAAAAACACAATGACCCTATATTTTACATAATCTACTTAATAAATACGTTTTAATGATATAATTTTATTATTATTTCTATATTATGATTATTTCAATAATGTTTTCATAGAATCCATCTCATATCAATTTATAAATAAATATATTAAATAAAAATGGTATTTAAAATTTTGAAAAAATGGAATCTATCATTTATTTTATTTATGGTTCTTGTAATTTTTTAAGATGAATAGAGAGCCTGATGTATCCCATGATGATGGGTGAGACTAATATATCTTAATAATTCATTGGGTATGTTAATTATGTAAGCCATCTATAGGATTCTACTAATAGTTTTTAATAATTTAACAGGAAGGTTATTCTACTCATAAGACATATTATCAAAGTAAATGAAAATAATTTACCAATTTATAAACATTTGTTCTTTATAATTACAATAATTTATAATGGATCATTTACTTATGGATTTTTTTCACATAGCATATGTTCATTGAATTATATGACTTGTATTTTATGATTATTATTTATTTCATGTCTCTATTTTATGATTTAGATTTTTATGGGTATGAGTTATCTTATGATATGATCATGCACTTTTACTACGTAATCATACCATTATGTTTATTATCTTCTAAATGATGGAAGATTATTTTTTTAGTTCTTATGTTTGTTCTTAAAAAGAATTTTTACGACATACATGTTATTTTACTTTTTTCACATGTTGTGAAGAATGGTTTTCAGTATGTTATTCCTAGGACGTTTACTCGATAGGGATAATATAGTTATATACTATTTATTTTTTTAAACTATTTTTTTTTCTGTACCCATGTTTTAATCCAATATTTTTAACCAATTCCCTAAAACATAAAATCTAAATGGTTATTGGGTATCCAAGTGATAAAATATTTTAGTTTTATGTTTAAGGCTTTCCGGGGTTAACATTGGGTCTCGTTTATATATATCAATGATAAAAATATAAAAATTATGTTTTAGATCAAAATCATGTATTGTGGGATTGAAGCTAATATAAAATATATAAAAGGACAAAATGATGATTTTTTCTCATTATTTTATAATAAATTTAATAAATATATTTACCTTATTCTTAATATTATTTCTTTATTGATTTTTGTGATCAATAATTACTTTTGTAATTTTGTCTTTATTTTTCCAAGAAGATCCAACGTATTATATCTCCATTTTTAATCAATATAATATCCTTCAAATCTAACTAAAATTGACATAACTTTAGGTTCTAGCACAGATGATCTGGTTTTCATTTTGATCTTTTTCATGATCACATCCGAATCCTCTTGTCTTTATGGATCACCTCTCTATTTCTGTTTTTTTGAAGAGGTAGGAGTATGAAGAATTATCATTGAATTGAGAAGAGATCAATATATGTTCTTACTAGGTAGAATTCTATAGGGAAATTATGTTTTGTTCTCAACACAAATGAATTCACAGAAAATTAAAAACATTAAAAGTGATATATTATATGTATTTAAACAAGTATTTTTTATCTATTAAAAAGATATTTTCAAAAATAATATTTCGATTATTTTTTATATAACATGCTCTATACACCTTTGTCAACATTTTACAAACAATTAATAATTAATAAATAAATATTTATTATTGGTATCGAAATAAATATTTTATAATATTCAATTCAAATAAATATTTTGAATGAATAATTAATTAATAAATCATGAGAAAAATGATATTTCTTAGGCTTGAGAATAACATTGAATTTATTTGTTAAATTCTAATTGAATTTATCTAATATTAATGAAAGCAATAAATGTCTTCTCTACTAAGATTCATCCTTAGTGAAATTTGGTGGGATTTCATAAACTCTAATATCAACATCTATAAACATTTAAGGGTTTAAATACTAAAAATAGATATTGCCACAAAGTGTTCAATAACATTTTATCAATCATAATGTAATATTATCATGTTGTATAAATATAATATTTATATGATTTCATATACATGTCACCAAAATATTATCTTGATATATCGTTATTTTAATTTGAAAAAACAAAGTAATTATTATAATGGTTATGGAATTAATTTAAACAAGGACATTTAGATCAATGGGTTAATATATGATCTTTAATTATTGTAAGAGAAAATTATTTTATTGAATTATTTATTAATTACATTTAATTTTTGATGATCCATAACATACATCACCGTGAAAATATAGAATTCCAATTTTATTCAATATATTAAATTATTTTACTCATTATAATAATTAATAATATTATCACCATCATAAACTAATACACATGTTCCTAGAAGGGAATATAGTATGAAAAACAACATATGTAAATTAAATTTTTGAGTATTTCCTTACTATCTCATATGTTATATGTTAAAGATTGAATATTCAAGAGACAATGACTTTTATCGTAGAATAATTAAGAAAATAATATTTTGAATTATTTATGTCTCATTAAATGAAATCATTCAATAATATGACTTATATGTTCTAGAATATTATCAAGGAACATAATGGTTTTTTTCATTGTGTGAATTTTTTATGAACATTAATTGTAATAATATACTCTATAGAAATTAAAAAATTAAATTTCACTTACATGAACGATCAATTTGTTATTTTTAATTTAAAAAAATTCATGATGATGAATACATATAACATAAAAAATATAATGTACGTAGATCAGGTGAACTAACTCAAACTGGATCAAACATTCACTTGATCCATCGTCTAATGACTATGAGTCATCTATTTCTCACATGATATTCAAAATTCAACTAAGAGAGGGATATAATAAAATTTTCTTCTGTTTCATCTTCCATGATGAATCTGTATAACATGATATCACCACAATAAGAAAAGTCATTCATTAGATGACCCATAAATAGTTTGTTCCTTATCTACCGACTCGATCTTGTATCCACAGAAAGAGACACCATTAATATATTATCTCATTATAATGTTATATGATGTTTACTACATGGAACCATTCAAGACCTATGACAATTTTTTGTATCATCACTACATCCTTGGATATATAAAAAATCAAAATAAACTCATATTATTCTATATAATCATTGGATAATAAATGATTTCTGTAATTTATGGTAATAACTCATAAAATTAAGATAATTATAAATCCGAAATATGATTTTATGTTTTTTAATATATATTGAAAATATAATTTGTATATACCCTTATGACTAACTCCTCAACATATCCATAAATCATGAAAATAACATCATTATTGCTAAGATACATTAAGTTAATATAGAATTTCATCAATTAATGATCATTGAAATCGTCTTGATATCTCCCCTGTAAGATGAATCCATTGGAAACTTCACTATTTGAATATAGAATGACATAAATATATAAACCTATCTCTGATGAATATGGGATTCATGATATTATCTATCTCTCCTCACTTGATTGAGGAGTGATTTTCTTATGGACATTCATTGAATGCGACATAGGTAATAATACGGGACTAAATGGAATTGTGGTAAAATTATTAAGATAAAAATATTATAAAAAATATTAAATGTATTAAATGTAATAATTTATTATAAATCAATATGAATCATTATTTTGATAATTAGATTAATAATAAAACAATTTTTATATTAAATATGAAAGCAAATTCAATCCTTGTCTACACAGTTTCCCTTAAATACCATCACCTAGATTAAAACTATGAAAATATGGTATACGAATAGAAATATACTAGATATGTTGGGTCATATCATATAATAATTTATTACATTATTTTATATTAATGTGTGTAATTAACATTTATTCAACATCATTATATTTTTTATTTCATCAACTAAAATCTTTTTACGGTAATGTTAGAATATTATAAGACAATTAAAAGTAAAAACAAATATACAAAAGAGTTAAGCAACATGAGTATCAAATCTACGAGATCACTGAAATACACCTTTGTCTGTGAGATACTAATGCATTATATCACCCTCAGACAATGAGGAACCTAAAAACAGACAATGATCAGTCCATCCTGGTTTCACATTCATTGATTCATCAAAAAATAGATTGATATTATATATGAAACCCCTCTATCATCATGATTGAGAAACCATCACTGTTGACAACCCTAGATTCAATGAGGTAGAGTATTCTATGACAAACACACCCAATAACAAATGTAAACCCAATAAGAATGGTCCATCCACAAACTATAGAAATTGAAATACAACCACCATAGTTTAGAACTATTGAAAAAAAATATCTAGGGAATACCATCGAGGATGAACAATAAGAAGTATTAAAAACCATGACATAGAAGTAGGAAACTGAAAACCCACATAGGGAAGAGATCAAACACACTATGTAGGATACAAGCTGAACAACCATTAATCCACTTTGATTTATTCCACAAAACCAATATAAAACCACAATAGATTTACCAACAGTCATTCCTCCAATACTGTACAAATAACTGTAGAATCTATCACACCTGGTCAGAATAGAGTTGTGCGTAAATGATCAGGTTGAAATGGAAGAAGAATCCCATGAGATGTAGAGCCATCCAGGAAGAACATCATACTGAAATGTTGACAAAAAAATGATACCTGAGAGGACTCAAATAAATATACTGAAAAACATTGAATTTAGCAGTGAGAGTGTAGTATAATTTTTAACCATTGGATTGATAACTAGGAGGAATCCCTTTCCAAACATCCACTACATAGAGCTATAGATGGACCTATCAAAGTTATACCAAAAACATCTGAGGTCATAGCATGTGTATGTAAAAAGATATAGAATCTGGTTTTTTCATAAGAGGGGGAATGACTGTGGGTATTTCAGTATTTTTGATGTTTTTGTATCAACATAGACTATTTTGTACTCAAAATGAGTCAAGAATTTTTTATAATCACATCCTTATTTATCCTATTTTGGTTATACAATATTTTTCTTCATTATCTATGAATTATAATATATTATCTCTTATTTAATTTAATATAATTAAAATATTTTTTATATTTTTTATCCTTGTATTATTGATTAAAATATTATCTGAAAATAATATTCATATAGTTGTTTGAACAATGATAATTTTAATGGTGGTGTGAAAAAATCATTAATTTAATCATTATAGAATAAATATAATTTCCTTCCATCAAAATTGATCAATGCTTGTAATATTTATTTAAATACTCCCATAACTATTTTATATGTAATTATATCCCAAATATTTTATAATTTTTTATTTTTTAAAATTCATTTTTAATTAAGGAAGTATGTTTCAATCAAATATTACTTAATGATATATTTATGGTATTTCTATTCAAAAAACACAATGACCCTATATTTTACATAATCTACTTAATAAATACGTTTTTATGATATAATTTTTTTATTATTTCTATATTGTGATTATTACAATAATGTTTTCATAGAATCCATCTCATATCAATTTATAAATAAATATATGAAATAAAAATGGTATTTAAAAATTTGAAAAAATGGAATCTATCATTTATTTTATTTATGGTTCTTGTAATTTTTTAAGATGAATAGAGTGCCTGATATATCCCATGATGATGGGGGAGACTAATATATCTCAATAATGCATTGGGTATATGAATTCTGTAAACCATCTATAGGATTATACTAAGAGTTTTTAATAATTTAACAGGAAGGTTATTCTACTCATAAGACATATTATCAAAGTAAATGAAAATAATTTTCCAATTTATAAACATTTTTTCATTATAATTACAATAATTTATAATGGATCATTTACTTATGGACTATTTTCACATAGAATATGTTCATTGAATTATATGACTCGTATTTTATGATTATTAGTTATTCCATGTCTCTATTTTATGAATTAGATTTTGATGGGTATGAGATATCTTATGATATGATCATGCAATTTTACTACGTAATCATACCATTATGTTTATCATCTTCTAAATGATGGAAGATTATTTTTTTAGTTCTGATGTTTGTTATTAATAAGAATTTTTAGCACATACATGCTATTTTACTTTTTTCACATGTTGTGAAGAATGGTTTTCAGTATGTTATTCCTAGGAAGTTTACTCGATAGGGATAATATAGTTATATACTATTTAATTTTTTAAACTATTTTTTTTCTGTACCCATGTTTTAATCCCATATTTTGAACAAATTCCCTAAAACTTAAAATCTAAATGGTTATTGGGAATCCAAGTGATAAAATATTTTAGTTTTATGTTTTAGGTTTTCAGGGGTTAACATTGGGTCTCGTTTATCTATATCAATGATAAAAATATAAAAATTGTGTTTTAGATCAAAATCATGGGTTGTGGGATTGAAGCTAATATAAAATAAATAAAAGGACAAAATGATGATTTTTTCTCATTAAATTTATAATAAATTTAATAATTATAATTACCTTAGTCTTAATATTATTCCTTTATTGATTTTTATGATCAATAATTACTTTTGGAATTTTGTCTTTATTTTTTCAAGAAGACCCAACGTATTATATCTCCATTTTTAATCCATATAATCTAATTAATATCTAACTAAAATTGACATAACTTTAGGTTCTAGCACAGATGATCTGGTTTTCATTTTGATCTTTTTCTTGATCACATCTGAATCCTCTTGTCTTTTTGGATCACCTATCTATTTCTGTTTTTCTGAAGTGGTAGGATTATGAAGAATTATCATTGAATTGAGAAGAGATCAATATATGTTCTTTCTAGGTAGAATTCTATAGGGAAATTATGTTTTGTGCTCAACACATATGATTTCACATAAAATTAAAAACATTAAAAGTGATATATTATATGTATTTAAACAAGTAGGTTTTATCTATTAAAATGATATTTTAAAAAATAATATTTCGATTATTTTCTATATAACATGCCCTATACACCTTTGTCAACATTTAAAAAACAATTAATAATTAATAAATAAATATTTTGTTATTGGTATCGAAATAAATATTTTATAATATTCAAGTCAAATAAATATTTTGAATGAATATATTAATTAATAAATCATGAGAAAAATGATATTTCTCAGGCTTGAGAATAACATTGATTTTATTTGTTAAATTATAATTGAATTCATCTAATATTAATGAAAGAAATAATTGTCTGCTCTACTAAGATTCATCCTTAGTGAAATTTGGTGGGATTTCATAAACTCTAATATCAACATCTATAAACTTTGAAGGGTTTAAATACTAAAAAGAGATATTGTCACGAAGTGTTCAATAACAATTTATCAATAATAATGTAATATTATCATGTTGTTTTCATATAATATTTATATTATTTCATATACATGTCAACAAAATATTATCTTGATATATCGTTATTTTAATTTCAAAAAACGAATTAATTATCATAATGGTTATGGAATTAATTTAAACAAGGACATTTAGATCAATGTGTTAATATATTTTCTTTAATTATTGTAAGAGAAAATTATTTTATTGAATTATTTATTAATTTCATTTAATTTTTGATGATCCCATAACATACATCACCATGAAAATATAGTATCCCAACTTTATTCAATATATTAAATTATTTTACTCATTATAATAATTAATAATATTATCACCATCATAAACTAATACACATGTTCCTAGAAGGGAATATAATATGACAAACAACATATGTAAATTAAATTTTTGAGTATTTCCTTACTTTCTCATATGTTATATGTTAAAGATTTAATATTCAAGAGACAATGACTTTTATCGTAGAATAATTAAGAAAATAATATTTTGATTTATTTATGTCTCATTAAATGAAATCATTCAATAATATGACTTATATGTTCTAGAATATTATCAAGGAACATAATTGTTTTTTTTCATTGTGGGAATTTTTTATGAACATTAATTGTAATAATATACTCTATAGAAATTAAAAAATTAAATTTAACTTACATGAACGATCAATTTTTTATTTTTAATTTAAAAAAATTCATGATGATGAATACATATAACATAAAAAATATAATGTACGTAGATCAGGTGAACTAACTCAAACTGGCTCAAACATTCACTTGATCCATCGTCTAATGACTATGAGTCATCTATTTCTCACATGATATTCAAAATTCAACTGAGAGAGGGATATAATAAAATTTTCATCTATTTCATCTTCCATGATGAATCTGTATAACATGATCTCACCACAATAAGAAAAATCATTCATTAGATGACCCATAAATAGTTTGTTCCTTATCTACCGACTCGATCTTGTATCCATAGAAGGAGACACCATTAATATATTATCTCATTATAATGTGACATGATGTTTAATACATGGAACCATTCAGGACCTATGGAAAATTTTTGTATCAGCACTACATCCTTGGATATATAAAAATTCAAAATTAACTCATATTATTCTATATAATCATTGGATAATAGATGATTTCTTTAATTTATGGTAATAACTCATAAAATTAAGATAATTATAAATCCAAGATATGATTTTATGTTTTTTAATATATATTGAAAATATAATTTGTATATACCCTTATGACTAACTCCTCAACATATCCATAAATCATGAAAATAACCTCATTATTGCTAAGATACATTAAGTTAATCTAGAATTTCATCAATTAATGGTCATTGAAATCGTCTTGATATCTCCCCTATAAGATGAATCCATTGGAAACATCACTATTTGTATATAGTATGACCTAAATATATAACCCTATCCCTGATGAATATGGGATTCATGATATTATCTATCTCTCCTCACTTGATTGATGAATGATTTTCTTATGGACATTCATTGAATGCGACAAAGTTAATATTACAGGACTAAATGGAATTGTGTTAAAATTATTAAGATAAAAATATGATAAAGAATATTAAATGTATTAAATGTAATAATTTATTATAAATCAATATGAATCATTATTTTTATAATTAAATTAATAATAAAACGATTTTTATATTAAATACGAAAGCAAATGCAATCCTTGTCTGCACAGTTTCCCTTAATTACCATCACCTAGATTAAAACTATGACAATATGGTATACGATTAGATATATACTAGATATGTTGGGATTCTAAAAAATTATTATGATGAATGATTGAAAATAATTTTCATAGGGCCATATATAATAATTAAATAATTGATTTATAAATATGGCCATTTGAAATAAGGATATTGATCATTTTTTCAGCAGATTTATGGTAATTTTATATGAATGTACCCAATTGTTGTATTATATTTGTGTAATTAAAAATAATAAATTTGAGATAACATAAATTTGGAAAAATGTAAAAATAAAAAATTTAATTTAAATATTTAATTATTGAAATATATTTTTATGCATAAAATATTATTATCATTATTAAATAATGAATTTATTTAATTATAATGTTAAAAGAAATATTATAATTTCAAAGGATTTATTTAGTAAAATATATAGAATAATAATAAGTTATTAGTAATATTTTATTATAATTATTTAATAAATTATTTTAATGAAATAATTTTCCAATTATTATATATATTTTTAATAAAAAAAGTAATAAATTTTTAATGATAAATATAATTTATTATTTAAAAATTAATATTAAAACTAACATAAATGGTAATTTATATGATATATAATATTTATTATATAATGAATAAAAAATAATTTTGAACATGAATTAGATATATTTATATATTTTAGGTTTTATTTTAAAATTAATATGTCAATCATTTATAAATTTAAAAAGATTAATTTAAAATGAAATTAATAATTATCATGTTAAAATTAGTTATAGATGGTAACATAATTTTTTACATATAAATATTTTTTTGATTTTAAAATCGAGTTACCATAGTAAAGCTATAATTATGTTAAATATTTCCAAAATAATTGGTGAAGACATATAATATAAAAAAATATATCTAAATGTGTACATAAAAGAATTATTGACCTACAATTATCAAATATGTATTTTTTCTACTTTGTATCCATTTTCATTTGTATATTTAAACCCTCTACAAAAGGTAAATATTTTTAAAAATTACATTCAACACACTTATGTCGAAGGACCCCTCTAATAACACTATCAAAATACACAATAAAATTTATTATCTATTAAATCTATACCGATTCACTCTCTGAAAAATATTTGAGATGTTAATTAGTTTCACGTTCCATGAGGTAATCCTAAATCCTTTATTGCTATGGAATTTTTGCAGATATGCAGAAACTTCATCATGTTTCTTAATTTAATACCTTAATTTTTCAATTACATTATAATATACACTATTTATAAATCAAAAACTCTATAAAAATGATGTTATTTTGACATCATAATCCTTCTTGTAAATTATATTACTATTATATAACTATAAACTCATTCGAATACACTTGTATAACATGTACCTATTTTGATTTGTTTGACCACTAACATTAATGATGTGATGTCAACATCATAATTTAAATAATAAATATTAAAAAAATATTAATAATATTAATATATGTTTTAAATAATTAATATATTCAATAAATAAGTATTTAAATAATGGAAAAATTATTTATCAAATTTAGGTTTCTATTTGTTATAATAAAATATCATTAAAATTGATTGTCATGGATTACATTACCATGAACCATACACATAATTTATGTAAAATTAATAAGTGAAGAAAAAAATATAAAAAATTACTCAACTACCATTATTAATATAATAATAATGAATTTGAAATCATGGAATGATGAAAAAATAAGCATTATGAAACCTAAATGATATGATCAAAATTACTAACATCAATGATGAAAACAAACAATAAATAACTAATATGCATTTAATTAATGATTATAATTGATGATTTTAAAAATTTAATAGATATTGAATTACTCTAACTTCTTAAAAGTATATCATTTTGATATAATATGGGTAATTTTTAGATCTTGTCGCTTAGACAGTGTAAGATTATGATACCATGTGTACCTGTAATAAATTTTTGAAATATATTAAATATATTACAATCTCATAAATGAGGATTTCATAAAAAATAGAATTTATTTTGGGAAGGGGATCATATAAAAATTATTTTGAATCATGGAGTCTATAACATGGGTTTTACTTTTGGTGTGTAAAAACCATTATTGGTATCCGTTGTTTGGGAAAGAGCTTTCACGATGAAGAAATTAATAAAAATATTAACTAAATAAATTTTATTTTTTATCTAATGAAACTAAAATATTCTATATAAAAACTACAATATGAAATTTTCATCTTCATCTGCATAAAACTAAAAATTTGAGAGGATCTGTAGGATACAATGTTTGAGGAGATCATGGTGAATGAAAATAGACCAAAATTGGATCGAGAATAATTATACCATTGGAGATCGTAAATTTTTTAAATGATGCTAATGCAAAACCCTTATTCATTATTGATCAATACAAAATCAATGTTTTATTTTTGTTTTTTTATATTCATTCTCATTAATTATTCCTATGATCAAGATGAATAAACCGTTGATTTAATTGATTCACTGATCAATCATCATGCTTTTGTGGGATTATTATTATGGAATTATTGAAGGATTTGTAATTTTTAAATTTAATCTTTATTAATTATTCTATTGGGAATGAACTGAGGCTGACTGATCTCGACTAATGATATTTCATCTTTTATATTTCTAAAAATTCACCAACTAGTCCTTGTTCATGCTACTAAATTCAATTGTCCCATGATTTGAAAAATACATGATAAACAATTCTTGTGAACCCATATCAGGGTGCAATAAATTGTTATCATAGATCAATATATAAAAAAATAGTGGGATCAAGATGTGACAATGGTTATCGATGATCATGTTTGGTTGATTGATCCATGTTTATTATATTTGTTATTGCGATGGGAATAAGTCATGAAAATGATCAATTATTATGTGAATATGAAGGTTATATTCAATGGAGTATTGATGGTGAGGATTGGAATGAATATATCAATACATCATATATTTATTGATCCTTAGATTGGTGGCTATAGGATAAAGAAATGACACTGAGGTAAAATTTTGATCTTAATAATATTCTATATTACATAGTATGCGCTACACTATTACACGTTGTATGGGAACCCCAATGTGGTGATGAATTTCCAACAAGAAGATAAACATATCATAGTTTGTAATAAATATCACCTGGAATTTTTACCTCATCTAGTTTCTTATTTTGTACCTTAAAGTTTTCACTGATATGAAAAAATGTACTAAGGATCAGACCACCAATGTACTCAGTAATTGACATAGCCAAATCTACAAGAACATGAAAAGGTGTAAATGGTGATGGACATCTTAACATAGGTTAGTACACAATCATACAAAACAGTGTATATGAATGTCTATAAAACATGCGACGGGTGTCCTGTGATTCCAACATGCTGTGTATTTAGATATTAAAATTTTGGGTGATGTAGCACCACATGCATAGATTAGAGGATGGTTGGACATGCTCGGAACAATCATGTAAAAGTTGGTTACCACCTTATAGGTTGTTTTGATCCCTTAGATTATTCATATGTGACTATTATGAATTGAGTGTTTTCTATTTTTCCATTCCCTCGATGGTACTCTGAGTCAATACATCCAAATCTCATTATTGTAATCCATTTTTCACGGTATTCCTCATTGATACTAGAGTGTGATCCTCTATGTATATTATTCCATTTGTAGGGTTAGTTGAATCGGTGTGACCCCTTGATTTGAAAATTAATCCCCCCTCTTATAAATCATTCTAGTAAGGATCAAGGAATTTTTGTATTACAATCACCAATATTGTTAGTTGATATAGATTGGGTTTCTGGTGTCCTGCAATAGTCTTTATTTTGATCCCTAATTTGAGTATCGGGTCGTTAGAGACTAGTGATCATTTCTCAGACACACACAATGATCCTAAATAGTTGAATTAGTGTCTTCAGTGAGATCATTTATTGTGGTGTGGATTCTCTTGGAATGATAATTTTTTTTGAGTATAATCATGTCGTTTGAAATTTGGTTCTGACCGTCTAAAGACTTTATGTCATTCTTGGATATATCTGAGTTTTAATTTTTATTCATTGATTAATATATAATTATTATGATATGACTATTATTAATACATCATTTTTTCATAGGCGTTTTATAGGGTACTGTTGTACTCATCCAAGCAAGAGTTGTACCATTTTATGTCACGACTTATGTACACAATTCCCAATTTGAAATTGTATTTTTATGAATATTAGTTGGATAAAATATTTAGAATAAAACACCATAGTGTTTTTGGGGTGGCTACATTTGATTTTATTCATCACGTTGGTGAATGTTGGAAACGATGTAATTTTTTCATAGGGAAGTGTTTTTCCATTTATCAGTTTCAATATTTTATTGTCATACATTGATTGAGTGATCATATAAGGATGTGTGCAATTGTTAATGTTCATTTATATTTCATTAAATTATAGATTTATAGAATTATGTTCATATAAATTTACATTAGTATAATTCCTCACGTTTTGGTTATACTTATACTTAGTGATGGTCACTTGCCAATGGCTTATTTTATGCTGACATGGGGTAGCTATGATTTGGGAAACATTGGCTAGTGTGTTCTAGTTCAATATCAAATGTGGTTATAGCTTAGTGACAATGTGTGGTATAACAATTTAGGGATATATTGTTAAGTGTTTAGATATTATTTTTTATGCCATGGACTCCAGTGTTTGTGTGGAGTCCAATATATCATCACACACCAATACATTTAGTACATTCCTTTAACTTTTTATTATATATAAATTGGTTGTATGGAGAATATTTGTACATGAATCATATAATAATGGGTTATGGATTATATATATATATATATATATCATGATTTTTCTACGTATATATAATCATTAGTTTTAGTACACCTTGTTTATCATAGGATATGTATAGGAATACATTGAGCCATGATTCCACCATATGACCATTAGAATAATCGGTAGAGTAAAAGTCATTAGTACCTCACACCATTTCGATGATATCATCTCTATGTTGTTTTCCAATAATATCCCCTCCCATTGAGAATAATTTAGAATTTTATTTTCTATTTGAGGACACATATAGGATGAATTCGATACATGAAAAATATAGGCAATGACCTCTTATGTATTAGTGTTATCCAATCACATATGTGGATGAGGACTATATAGATGTAGTCACTCATACTTCCCCCCATGTGTGAACTCATTCAGACTGTATCTCTGTCCTCAACATGAGACATCTTCATTGAACTTCTAATATATGATGGGTTTTTAGTTACTCAATCACATTCTGAGAAAACTCTCACCTTTCAATACATTATGTATCTCTATAGGGTGTATTTTTATATGACCACTATATGATTAGTGTGTGTACATGATAATACACATCTATAGCCATGAAAATTAACTGTGGTGGAGAATTCATAGAGGACTCCTAATCTCTTATGATACTCCATGGATATGAAGAGAGATCATTTATTCATTTAAAATAACATTGAGATTGTGATATTCATGTATATCATGGATTAAGTGATATCTCTTTAAATTTCAAAATATAAAGGAGTTATTTTGTAAGCCTTGGTGTAATAGAGGTACTATGAAGAGAAGGTTTCAATGGTTAGTTCTAGTAGTGGAATCCCTAGATATTAGACCTCGACAGTAGGTTTCAGAATATTTAAATAGCGATATAATCATAATAGAAGGTTTAGTATATGATCCCAGGATAGAGGATCACCAATTCCTGGTTCTCTTGATGGTTTGATTTAGTCGAGGGAGTTGTGGTGTTTCTCGTATGACGGTCAGGGACATCTGTCTTGGGATTGTATCATTCATGGTATAGATGACTAGGATGTGGTTGAGTGACCACCAAGGTTAAGACATATGTGGGAGTATAGTGGCTAAAAATGAGATAGATGTGGAAGAGTGTACTATGGATATGTAGGAGTTATTCAGAGGATTAAACCACAATAAACAAAATCGCTTGGCTGTCCGCGCTAGGCTAAGGGAGATAGATGTTAGGGATGATGAAAGATGGATTCCATAATGCTTATATCATCATATATTTATATATTATAAGATGTATGATCTATATTTTTCAATTATTGATATAGTATTGATAGTCATAAGTACGAATCATTCCTTTAGTTCCACTACTTTAGTTTAGGAAAGAGTTATGTTGGTAGATCCATTAATTAAACCCTTACACTTAGAGACTCCCTAATGAGTTGAATATGTGATTCCATATTTATTCTGATAGTAAGGCTCGATTGTTTGAGTTTAATGTTCCCTTTGGGATCTCTATACAGATGTAATGAGGCCTTATAATGTTATATTTTTTATAATTTGAATATCTAATGTTCATTCCTATATTGACTGTTTTAGGAGGAGGATTTTGTGTGACTATATTTATGGGTTGAGGATTTTCATTATGGGTAAAAATAAAAACATGGAGGTGTAGTATGAGATATGCAATATGATTGTGCAGCTGATTACTCTTTTATTTTCTATAATGACTCATAAAGAATTGTATTATTTGGGATGTTAATTCCATATGATAGTCGAAGTGTATGAGGGTGTCCTTCCCAATGATATATTGGGATTACATCCCTCTGTAGAGATATAAGTTTTCATTGAAAAAAACCACATGGAAAAATCTATTTACAAAACATTCATATTAGATTCCACATGAAGACCTTTATGAGATAATTGTGAAGTTAGAGGGGTTTCTAGAGGAGTGATTTTTTATTCCAACTATTTCCCCTTAAGTAATATTATTGTTGATTGGCAAGAATGTGGATGGAATATTGATTTCATATTTTTAAAATCAATTATTTAATTATCTAATGATCATGAGTAATAATACACAACCAAGGATCGACAACCTCTTCGATCAGCTGTGATGGGAACAATAGTTCTCGATTATTATCCTTAAATTATTCTCACTTCAACTCTGAGTACAGGCTGGGGTATTACAAATACATCATTAAGATTCCCATAATATCACTATGAGTATATGGTGATTCCCTAATTCATTAATAACTCCCCATTTGTGTTAATGTGACTTGTGATCTTGACATATCAACCTTTCCTAAATGGGTTATTGGTGGTATTTAATGATGACATCCTATTGTACGTTGAATCCTGGGATGGCCACATGAGGAACATGATAATGGTCATTGATACACCACTATAGAACCTTATTTACGGTAATTATTCTATGATTTAGTTTTCAATTTCATAGGTCAACATATTTGGACATGTCATATGGTATTATACTTTTTTATTACATAACATTTCATTATATTTTAAAAACATGGTATATTATAATGCATTGTTTCTGTGTAAAAGGTATATATTACATGAAAAAAATATAATTATTCTAATCAACTTTAAAGGACTCTACTAAGGATCATTATAAGTACAACTACTACATCTCATAATGTGGGGACAAACATCATAGGAATCCGTGAGCATAGCACTAGTATGAAAATGAAAGTGGAACAATTGACATATGATCTCAAGGGGAATAATAAGAACCTAAAGAATATCATTATGTCATGAGAATAAGAACATGATGAATATCATAATAAAAAGTAAATTACAAATAAAATGAAAATTATTGCAGCAACTTTTAAATGATTCATTTATAATAATAAAAATATGTTTTGTCACTGTGAGGACATAAAAATTAATATGGTTATGAACCAAGGTATCACAAAACATATCATATCAAGAGATTAAATTATTTACCCAATTATTTAGAGTGCTATCAGTGTGATCCCACAATATATCATTATTTAGTTCTATCCACATTTTTCATAAACAAAAAAACATAAATAAACTATGGAAAACAAAAGATAAATGTTTCATATTAAAATCATGGTATTTAAATATTGTGAAATAGAATGATCAATTTTTTACTTTCATCCCATAAAAATGTAATATGAGATTCGTGATTATTAATCACATAATAAAATTAATAATTTTTTTTTCTTGTTTAATACCCTTGAGAATTAATGATGATTTCACATTGAAAAAATGGAAATAAAAGAGTATTTATTAAGGATAATATAAAAGTTTTGAGATTGAAATTTGGAAACAGAACTGGTACAGACCGTGGTTTTGAAAAGGGGTAAAATGCGACAAGACACATGTCTCTAAATGATAAAATATAAATTGGATGTCTATTAATTAATGGAATAAAATAATAGATAGTAACTATATCATTAAAAATACTTATACAAAAGGATGATCTTGAAATTAAGTATAAAGAAGGATATTTCCCATTCCTTAATGAGTTTAACCTAAAACAAGAGGATTGGGACCTTGGGGGGTTGGGGAAAACATTATAGGTACCATGGGAGGTAAAACAATCATATATTTAGGAATGAGTTATTATGAGTTAAAGTAAATGGATAAATTTGTGGATTTCTATTGGAAAAGTGGGAGATATGTTAATTAATTTCCAAATATTGTCCTTGGAAGTCTACATTATGGAAAGTGAAAATCCATGGGATTTATCATGGTATTTATCACAGAAATTGGATACATGGGACTCCTATTATGTTATTTTAATCTACAAGAGTAGACCATCATTTTATTTTTCTAAATTTTCAAGGAAATTTAAATTCTCCTCAGAATTACATTTTTAATGTAAATGTTTTAATTTTAGAGTTTTGATGATAAATTATAGATTTGAAAAGTGATTATAATATATTAAAAAATTATAATACTAAATTAAAATATAATAGGTTATGGATTATGGTACATTTATTATTACTTTATTATGACATAATTATGATGTCAATAAACATACAGAAAAAATAAAAGTGTATTTTTATTATTCACAAAAAATAAAGTAATTTAAAAGATCGTCTTAAATTCACTCTACCCAAATATTGAAAATATTATTTAAGATATGATATTTATTTGATCTGAATAATTCTATAAATATTAAAATTTTTACATTTTAATTTAAAAATATTTTTTTATTAATAATAATAGTTTATTGAATATGAATTGTAAAATCGTTGACTATTGAAAAAAAGATTTTTTATATTTTATATTAAAATGTGAGTCCTTATCATAAAATTTGACATATATAATTATTATACATAAAATCATAGTTCATTATAAATATTTATATCTCTTTTGGATAGTTCTAAATTTTTTCTTAAAAGGGAATTTAAAAAAAAATTATCATATCTAAAATAAAAAAATCATAAAACAAAATTTATAGAATAAAATATTATTAATAAAAACAAAATACATTTTAAATAATGATGGTTTAGTCACATAACCATTTATTACACCCGTATACACCCTAAGAGTAATGTGTGTGATGATATTAGTTTTGTGGGGTGCCTCAACTAACATCGACCATGTGTTAATCTTCACTAATGTTTTTAAACTCTCGTAGTAGGTGTTATTCAATCTTTACCTATTAAATCTTGAGTTGGACATTTTCAAGGGAGAACATAGTGATGATACCTCACTACCATGTTCTAGAAGATATCCTTCAAATTACATTCCACTAGGGGTTGAGTCCATCAATTCCCCTATTTGTTTCAATTATCCATTTTAATATTGTATTTATAAATCGTCATTATATAATTAATATTGTATGAAATGTAATGTTCCCAATTAATTAGCTTGACCAATGATCCCAATTGAACAAAATTCATATAATTTTTTAATCTAAATGGTCAAATTTTACTTTATATTTACTTACATATAAAATTGATATGGGTTTTTGTGTAAAATAAAATATAACAGAAAATTTCTTGAATCAATTTTCATTCAAAAATTCTGGGTCTTCATCGTAGTCCTGCAGTTATAAATTTACATCCCTGAAATTTTAATTCATTTTTCTTTGGTGAGAAAACATGTAGGTACTTTGGCCTCATTTTCTCCTCTTGTTCCCACAATGTAGAGTCATATTTATGGATCTTCCATAAATTCTTGATGAGGTGGTTAGTCTTGTAGCATAGATACTTTTGTCAATGTTCCATGATCTCCCTTGAATAATCATCATAACAGAGATCATGTTAGAGTTACGCCACCTCCAGATTATGTACATGTGATGGGTTATATATGTTCTTTATCAAGATACATTCATGGAATACATCATCAGTTCGATCTATATTTGGAGGAAGTGCACCACAATAGGACACACCTCATATGCGATCAATGATTTCATATGGGTATTATACCTGGGTATAGGCTTTAATTTCATAAAAAACTACCCGACTCTCTTCTAAGGTGATATTTGAAAGTAAAAATCATCTCTAATACAAAACTCCAAGTCCATTAATAGTTTTAAACATATCTATTTCTATACTCGGATAAGCTGTGATATGTTGTTGCATAGATTGAACATTTTCTATAATTTCATAGAGAACATACGTCCAAAGAGAAATTCCATAAACAACTCCATCATAACAAGTATGGGTGCTATATATCTTCTCATATAGATCTTTATAGGGTTTTATTTGAATAAAAAAATGGAATTAGTTGTTATATGAGAAAAATAATAATGGCAGATATTGACCCCATCTTCATTCAAATTCTTAGGTCCTTGTTCACAACATGTCCTTGAGATTTTTGAATAGTACTTTTATATTGTCTATATGTTTTGGGATGACATGCCGTACTCAAATTCAACTTAGTAATCAGAGTAGGTTAAAGAATTCACAATAATATAAATGTGAACCAAGAATCACAATCAGAAATGATAGAATGTGTTTCCCCATACAACTTCACCACATCCTTTATATATTTCATTTCATGATTTTAATGCAATAAATATTCCTAAATAGAGAAGAAATGGAGAATTTTGGTTATATTTTTTACTATAACCCAAAACAAATTATTTTAATTAATGGTTATTGGAAGACCCAATACAATGCCCATGGTGATATATTCCCACATTCTTGATGGTATTGGTAGTGGTTCTGAAACCAATTTAGGAAGTTATCTTTCATCCATAACATAATGACACATGATGTGCCTTTTCGTGTAGTCTAAAATCCCCAATTGCATTTTATTACACCAATAGTGATCATGGAGGCCAATATAAAATTTAATTCTTTTAAATTGTATCGAGAATGATGAGATATGTGAATCATCCATCAACTACATCTTTATTTCCAGAATAAATCGAACACATATCCTTGTACGAGATTTTCATACACCTTCTTGATAATTATTGAACATTGTAATCTTCAAATTTGTACCAACCATTAAATTACTTTTTTAAAGGGATATTCTATTTATCATTTAATGATATTCTATAGTGATAATTGTTGGAAAATAATTATGGATAAGGTTGATAATTTCTCTTCCCTTACTAGTCTGATGTCTAGTTTGACTAGGTATTTTATCAATCCGTCTCCTCGAATCCTCTTCATTCACAAGAAAATAGCGTCATTCCTACATATTTAATTGACATTATTTTTTTTACTTCACGTGCAGCAATGAATTGAACAAAAAATATTATTTATGAAGTTCCAACCACCTTTTATGGGTTATACTATATTACGTTTTCCTGAAAATATAATTTATAGTTTTAAGAGGAATGAATATATCACATTTATCTCCATAAATAAATTACCTCCATATTCTTAGTAAAAAAATTACCGCATCTAGCTCAGATCATGTGTATGATAACATAGGTTTAGTAACAAATGTATCATTCAAATTTAGGAAACATTATTCACACTCTTTCATCAGTTTTATATTTGTCCCTTTTGAAGCTATATTTGTTATTTTATTATGAATTTGTGAAAAAAAATTCCTAAAAAACTGTTATATTGTGCTCCACCATGAAACATTTGAATCATAGTGGTTTTGGTAAGAGGATGTCACTCCCCGATAACCCTAGTCTTGTTAAGATAAAATGAGATTTAGTTACTTGTTATAACATTACCCAAGAAAAGAAATCATTATATCAAAAAATTAAAATTTTATAAAAGAAAAAAATATCTTATATTTTTTCATAGTTTTCAATATTACCCTAATAAGATCTTTATGATCCTTATGAATTTTGGAATATATCAGAATATCATCTATAAAAACTACAACATATTTAAATTGTTTGTCCTTAAAGAATATATTCCTCAAATCCATAAAAATGGTAGGATATTTAGTCATGCTAATGTGAATAACAACAAACAAAAAATTCATATATCTTTATCGAAAAGAAGTATTTATAATATCATCTGTATTAAACCTCAATTTATGATTATCAAATTAAAGATCAATATTATAGAAGAACTTTTCCCCATGATACTATTCAAATAAATCATAAATATCCCAGAGAGGGTTATTATTGTTCACTATGATATCATTAAATTCTATATAATCAATTCATAACTACACCAGTCTATCTATGTTCCATAAAAATAGAATAGTTTCTCCCCATCGAGACTCAGTTCTGTTAGAAAATCCCCTTCTCCAAATAATATTTCTGTTGCTTCTATAATTATCTCTGGTTCGCATATTCCATTCTATATGGGGGTTTTGATATCATCTCAGATCCATTTATGAGTTCAACAGACAAATCCATCTCTCTTTTTGGGTGAGGTATAGGTAACTAAAAATGGAAATGCATCAATGTATTCCAACTAGATGGGTGAATTTTAAATTCAATATTTTTTATTTCATTATATATACTTATCATGAATTTTGATAATGAAGTATATAAGATGTGTTTATAGAAAATTATTAGTTTGAGATATATCTCCATTGAAAGACAATGTAGGTTTTTCCATTCAGGACTAGGGATGATTCCATTATTATTTTTCCAATCCTTGTATTATACCTTATGATCTTGTCCATCCATATTATAATTTTTATTTCTATAATAGTGATGACTTCTAGATTTGTGATAAGACATTTATCACAAATGTAAATACTAGAGTTTATATATAATTTTTATTCATTGATTATCCCTCAAGGAGTCTAGAAAGATTGATCAATATTTGGTAGTATAGGTATTTATTATATATTATTTACAAACATCATGGAAATTATGGAATATGTTGAACCAGAATTTAATATTGTATTTTCTATATTTTAGTGAACAAAGAGTGTACCTCCTTCCACATCATTTGGTTCTACATAATTATCAATCAAGATAGGAAATTTATGACCTTTCTATCTTAGCATATGTTATAATTGATGGTTATTTCCATCCATTTCCTTCTTATAAGAATATTGGGTTGTAATGTTCTAATGTTTTAGAAACCATTATCACTAAAACTCAATATGGGATTTCAAAATAATTTATTTATTTTTAGTGTTACGTATTTGATGCTTCACTTATAATTGAATTTCCCATGAAATTTTGCGACCTCCTCTAGATATGTATTAGTTACCACTTTTGAAAAATTAGTTCCCTGAATGCTTCTTCAAAGATTTATTTTCATTTTTGATGTTTTTATTTCATTTATCTACTTCTATGATCAATGTATCTCCCTAATATTTTCTTTATTTTTCACTTTATTTTATACTATCTAAAGTGAATATGATCCTCTATAAAATATAGTTAATCATTCATAGAACTTCTGACTATCTCCTCATAGCAGTCATAGTCTTGATTGGATACATTCAATAATTTAGTGGGTATTAGTCCAAAAAATAATCTATCAACATTTTCATTACATTCCATGAATGAGATAGTGCTTTAATTATAATGTCTTCTAAAATTCAACTCATAGATTCTCATAGATTCTCATAGATTTATTTTTGTTCTGCTTTAGCTCTGGAAATACATTCTCCATTTTCGTTCACAGAAAATTGGGAAATATTTTTCAAAAATGGATTCCTTTAACTCATCCCTCTCCAATGAAATAATCACCATTATTGAATTAATGTTTTTTTTATCATAGTTTGCTAATAATGAACTTCTCTATCTATGTGGTGGACAACCATAGTGGCTTTCTACTGATATGAAAAAAAGAGTACAAAACATTAATTGTTCTTAGATATTATCTATAATTTCAAATCAATGGGTTAATAGATCCACTAAAATAATGTGTCCATTAATTAAAAAGGGACTCAATTTGATTTTGTTCATCTGAGTTGAATCTGGTTTCTCAAATTCATTCTACTTATTATTCATAACTTTAGTTAATTGATTCATTATTCTCATGATTTTTCCATTATAGATTCCATTAGATGTCCGATAGTTTATGGTTTGTTGTGCTCACCATTTAAATTGTTCTTCATTCTTATAGCCATTTTAAAAATAGTAATACATCATTGAGAGACATGTTTTGTTTACTAAAATTACAATTCCAAATTAATTATATGTCATAAAAATCATGCATAAATATGTTATTGATTAAAAAAAATACATTTTATATAAATCCATCATAATGGTCAAAAAAATATTATCATTCACATAACTTATCCCCAATTAGTGTCAAAATAAGAGATTATGAAGGTCCATTATAATGCACCAGTTCTATTTGACTCTAACTGAAAGAGTATTTTATAGGTTTTACCCCTAGAAACATTTTTTCGAGATCCACAACCACCTTTTTATATATATTTAAGGATTTCTTCCCTAAGAAGCAGTATTATTATTTAATAAACAAGATACAATACTGATTTCATATATTTCATTTTTTCCAAGTAAATATTTGAGTGTTTTAAAATCCTAATTATATTAAATAACTAAACATTCCTTGTATAAAAACTAGCGCATCCCTAGATTTTATTAAATTAAATTTTATTACGTTGAAAAAACTAATGATATTTCAAAGATTAGTTTCTAGGAAAATCATAAATAATACATCATAACATAAAATATTTTTCTAATAAAATTATAATTATTCATCAATAATTTATCCAATGTACATTTACAACATCTGATAACCCGGAGGAAAATATCACGGGATAGGGTGAGCAAAAGGCCCAATAGGGGAGAGTAAGGGAAATATGAAACATATGATCTTTATGGAAAACACTATAAACTATAGTATTGTAATTATGAAATGATTAAGGATAAATGAGGAATATCATTATAAAAATATAATTAATTATAACATGAAAATATGGTAATAATATTTCAACGATACTTTCATAAGAATACCATTAATGTTTTTCACCAAGGTGTCATAAAAAATAAAAATGTTGGTCACAAAGGTATCATGAAACATATAATATCAGGATATTAAATTATTTACACAATGAATTTTTGAAATATTATATCTCTCATTTAATATTTATTAATTTCATGGGAGCCACATTATAACACCACGAGATTTTGTGAATTAAATTTTTTCATATTAATTTATATTTTTAATATTTATTCATTTAACATGGATATATATATATATATATATATATATTTGAACACTTTGTCAACCATTCCTTTAACATGCTATATTTAATTTTCTTTTGCTACAGGCAGTTCGAGCTTGTCCTATGTTACCAGCAACACAAACATGGCTGATGTAAAAAGCAACTCTGATGTTTCTATGAATCATCATATTATTAATATATTTCATTAGATGAGATTATTATAGTATATACATTAAACATAGTTCTATGAATAATAGTATATAATTTAATATATTAGATATAATTGTTCTTATTTATAAAACATATTGATAATTAACGATATGATTTTTGGTAAAGACTTCTATGTTTAAAAATATTTTTTTCTTGAATAAACCACTATTAATGGTAAAATTGTTTTTTGACATATATATATATTTATATATATAATATAATAAAATAAAATTTATATTTATAAATTTTTAATACAAAAATTACCATAGGGTGAATTTTTGTAATTTTTGTAGAAAATGTCATATTTTTTTATGAATAATTAGAGATACAACATTTTATTGAAATACATTATTTTCGTTTAAATAATTATTAATGATAAATTATACCTAATTTTTTTTTCAGGTCATATTGATTCAATTATACATTTATTAGTAAATTTTAGGGTATTATAATTGATTTTACATTGATAATTCATAAAAATATATAATAAACTTTTGAATATGTTTCTATATTAATGAACTGTAATTTCATCAAGTCTATAAGATCAAATTTATTTGTAATTTTTCCCCATTTTTGAATTTAATTTTTAGAAAACGAAATAACCTAATGAAATATGTATCATACTTAGAGTCTAGTTATTTCATGTTTCTTTTTGGCCAAATTTATTATTAAAAGATAATAAAAAAAATCAAAACAATTAATGTCAAATTAAGGATAATTAGGGAATAATGATTAATCATAGAAGCACAAATGACATAACCACATGTCCAAAAACCATTTTTTAGACTATTAATTGATTCAAAATATATTATTTATTTATTTTCATTTTTTATAAATTTTTTAAATAATAACATGTGTACACATAACTTGTTTTCCAAAATTCAAATTGAGTATTTTTCCTTCAATATAAATGGACATGACCTCTTCGCCTTATTCAAAACTCTAAAAACACTTAGTGTAGGAAAACATATTATAAAAATATTCCCAAATTCCTCCATTTCTACTAGAATCATTCTCTTTTGATGAAGGCATTACAATGAAGCCTTTTAGAAAAAATTAAAAATAAGATACCCAATTAAGAGATAACATCTTCTCTCAAGTCCTATCTTTTATTTTCCTTATCCACAGATCCAGATATTATTATGACATGATTATATTATCAAAACAGTAGCCTAGATATTCTATGAAATTTTAATTTAGATGGTTCAACTTAAACATAAACACACCTCCCTCTAATTGGTAACAAACATATTGTTTTACTGTATGATGAACTGTAGCCTCACGAATCGATGATTTATCATTTTTACACTACCACATATAATCATGGAAATTATAATTTACACATATATAAATTTAATGTAATTTTTCTACAATAAATTTTATTTAAGACATATAGTTATTTTTTCTCTTGTATCAAAATATGATAATTTTGTTTGAGTATGTGTGGACTACCACACCCTCAAAGAGTTATCATTTGTTCATACACAATAGGAATTTCATTAAAGATTGTTTTAGTTAATATATATGATATATTTGATATCATAAACATAAATTAATAATTATATATATTTTTACACATATATGTATTTAAATTGTTTTTATTTTGAAATGATAATTTAATGGGACTAGTGTTCATGCGTACTTATGACCTACCATCGAGATGAATGGTGTATTCCATTTTACAATTATATATTCTCTAGAAAATTATAATACACATATAATTTATATTCATTTTATTTATATCATTGTTTATATTATATATCCATAATATAATATTTATGACAAACAATATAAAAAATTAAGACACTTACGAAAAATAATGTGAATATTACCGAAAGTGAATCTTTTACAAAGGAGCCTTAACATGTGAGTAATATAAAGTCATAATATAACCATATATGATATTTTATATAATAATTTTATTTTGAAATATATGTATTGTAAACATATACTTATTATATTGAAATATTTCTTCAGTACAATGATAGTAATGAAACAAGGTAAGGGGATTTCATTAAAATTTTATTTATTTGAGATATATGGTAAACTCAACACAATTTTTTGTGTTTTTATGTAAATCTCATTAATTTATTCAATATATACTATTATTATATTTTTTGGTTTCATCATATCCATCTTATTATATTTCATTCAGAGGATCATGTTTAAATATTTGTTCAATCATTAAAATATTTGTACCCCAATTCGTTCTTTTTTAGGCTCATTGTTTTATTATTCCCCTTAATTTGTTTTTGGTGTAAATAATCTCATTTTACATGAAATATCATGAATTTAAATATATTTATTATAATATAATATTTATTTAATTTCATTTTAATTCATAGATAGTATGATCCCATCTCAACAAATCGTAAGGGATTATTGAAAGACTCCCATCGCTTTTCGAGATTATAAATGATGAGGATTCTTTGATGAATAATTATGTTGCATCTATCACCACATTAATGAATTTTATTTTACTATAATTATTCATTATATATTAATTTTTTTGTACCATTTTCTACTATTTTGTACATAATATAGTAATGAATGTGTTTTTACGAAAGAGTCCCTTTACCCACTCTTTGGACATAAATATTTATTTCGTCAATACCATGTTTTCTAAAAAGGGATTCCATTAATATTATACCATTATCAAATGATCATTAAAATTAATTATTACTATTTTTTTTCAAAAAAAATTCAATTTAATATTCATGTCACTTTCTGGATGTGACAATTTACTATGATTTTCCCCTAAAAAATGAAATGTTCTTCTTATATCATATAACATGTATGGATATATCCATTGTCAATACTTTGAAGCTATCTTTTAATGCTGAAATTTTACTTTTAATGATATTTATAAGAATAAATTTTGATGGGATTTTTTTTTAAAAACGAAATAATTTTTATTTTATTATTTTTATATAAAAATGGAATTAAAATGGTTTTTAGGAATCTTTTATATTTTTCCCAGAAAAATAGTTTCAAATTTTTATCAATATTTCATTATATTTTAACAATATATTTTCTATAAAATGGTTTTAAAAATTTCAGCATGATGTATTAACATGTTTTCAATGTATTTTAAATGAAATGGGTTTCAAAACTTTTTCGAGATTTCTTTGTATGTTTTCAAAGGGTTTTTAAATAAAAAGTTTGGATAAAATTTTTAATGATTATTTTTAGGTTTCATAGTAAAAACGTTTTGAATTATTTTAAAAAAATAGATCAGATTTGAAGGTGTTTTCAAAAAAAGTTATTCTCAAATGGGTTTAAGTATTAAAAAAATAAATTTTCAATGAAAAAAAGGATATTTTAATCATGAAATTTTTCTGAATGATATTTCAAATTAATTTTCAATATAAGAAGAAATTGGTTGATGTTACTCATTCCCATTTAGGAAATTTCTAAAAAATCCATTAATATTCATTCTATTAATAGGTTATGCTTAATATTGTGGTCTTTATGAATCTCATTTCTATTTCACAGTATATATGATTTTGAAACATTCTTTTTTTCATGGGCTATGTTTATGATGAAAGGATTGTGTAACATGCCTTTTTCCAATGATTATAATAAGCATACATATTTATAATACCCATCTCATCAAATGAATAATGATATGATTGTTTATTATATTATGGTACACGTATCTATGATTCATCTATGAGAAAGGTGGGACCAATATTTACTTCCAAAAGCATTTGGTGGACTGTTATATCTCATGACATACACAAAAATGATATTGGGGGTAAACCACAACTACTATAATGTCCATGGGAGTGAACCTTTACTACTAATATTGTTTGATAAGTGAACTCGTGTAACTAATATGGATATTGGAGTGAAATATGACTACCAATATGGTATCCAGAGTGAACTCATGCTTTTATGATGGACATTGGAGTGCATAATGACTACCAAGAATTTATGCGGAGTGAACTCGTGCTACTAATATTTCCTTGGTAATGAAAAATTACTACAAAGATGGTACGGGTTGGGAACCCAAACTACCAATATATTATTGGATTATGTGTTTCCCACAATTCCATGTTTTACACATATGTTATGCTTTCATGGATTTTGCACTTTATTTCTATATGAGACATGTCATTTGAACTTCCATAATTTATTATGATCTCCTATATAAAGGTTATGATATTGATATATTATGGTCATGTTACATATCCTTTTAATTTCATTCTTACAAATTTCCATTATTTGACTATATTGTGCATCTAAGATCCCCACATTCATATTTTTCCATTGACCAAGATAGGAAGATTATTTAGGTAGATGTACTAAATGGAGAGATCTTTAATGGATATGTTTAATATCATACACTAGGATATATGATTTGTTTTCAATGTTTCCAAATTCACTAAACTATTATAGTGCTCGAATATTTATTTTTAAAATTTACAAAATATTTATCTATAAAGATGTAATATCCATGTTTATCATTCATGGGAATCTATTGTTGGTAAAAAATAAGGGTTTATTTAACCATTAGAAAATATTATGATAAAACATTAGTGATATCACAAGCTATATTTCTAAGGATATATCAATGGATATCTCTAATTATAATTATAACGTTGAGTTAACGCATAAGAAAATATCCTCAAATATTAGTAAAGGATATAGTGAGTGGTTTCATAGAAATAGATAAATTTATAGATACTAAATATGGATATTGATCTCACACAAATGCTCCTAGGGTTAAAAACTGCAAAAAGATGTTTCAGACCTCACTTGAGAAAATATTGTACATGACAATGGGCCTTACTACTCACCAAGTTTGAAACCCCCGAGAGATACGCTTTTGGAATTAAAAATACATCATGAACCATTATGATGTATTTAAATAGATGATGAATTTGAATAATCATGGATAATCTTGTGGTTTTATGTATTAATGAATAAAGAGACATTATTGAAGCACCTTATATGTAAATTTTCATGATCCTATGGTATCCAATTACAATAATTGATTCCCACACTATAAATTATAGTTTAATTCAATAGAGATAACTAAAAGGATCATGAGTAAATTTTTATTATTTAGAAGTGGAGTTCATGGTAATTGTTGAATCTATATTGGCTATACATATGTAGGTAATGAGATCACAAACGAAATTTGAAAGGTTTATGATGTTGTTCATGTATTTATAATATTTAACATATGATTCATGATTATATGAAGGTACACGAACATTATGAGATGATTCATATTTCACATTATAGGAAAGAGGTAAGAAGGAATTATTTTATGAAGCATGATTAATGGTTATGAATGTTGCCATGTTAAGGATGTATTTATGTTTTGTATTTAAAATCACATGTTATATGAATCATTAAAAGTATATGTTCTTCTTGTATAAGTTCTAAATAAGGATTGAAAAAGATATGTTGAATTGTAATTAAGACATAGAAAATATATTTCATGGAATATTGTTAGTTTGATAAAGAGACGGAAAAAAAAATTTAATTCGTTAAATTTAGATAATGATTTTTGGATAATGATATCCTAGATATGAATTAGTAAATTAGATTTTAATTGTTAACCTATATCTAAATATTGAAAAAGTCTTTAGGTCATCAATGATTATTTTTAAAACATCATTGATTTACTGAATAAATCCAGTAATCTTTGGATTATGGAAGCTTGTATGTTATCCAAAATGTTTTATGGAAATTTACAAAGAGGATATATACATGTTTTATATGTGACAACAAAGATATACTTTTTCATATATGGGGGATCATTATTAATATGATTTCATGACATTATTTAAATGGATTTTAATATTCATCTTTCATAAATGTTATAAATTTATCATTAAATGAAATGTTTTACATAAACATTATAAGAAGTTGTCATATATAGATATTATATTGAAAATGTTTGTTAAATGACTATTTATTGTTTATAGTTATTTCAAGGATGCTCCTAAAATTTCGAAAATTATATTAGTATGGATTTATAAAAGGAAACCATGTATATCATGACACAATAAATAATTTCCAGCAATGATGTTGAGTTACTCGAACCTATAACCGATGCGGAATTAGGGTTTCAAGACTACCACTAGCCTACCCAATTTTATGTTTAATGAAAAATTGATTTTGATGAATAATTATGTATCAGAAAATAATAGTGTTGAATTTTATAAGTATATATTAGTTTGATTACAATATTAATTCTTTCGAATATTTATATATTTCATTATTTTTTTATCCTTAAAAGTGTATAAAAGCTTAATTTACCACTTCAAGAAAAAATGTTCATTTATGGATGTTCATTACATGATGTACTGGATGAATTAAAAATTTATAAAATAAAAAATATAGAAAATTAAATTTTTAATATTATTTTTTCTATTATATATAGTTTCTTATATTGTAGGTCAATGAATGAATAATTCAAAGTTAATGAAATAATCACAAAAATATTTCTTGTCCTAATACCTTTATATTTTTGAAAGGATGGTCTTATAAAGCATCTCATATTTATTTGTTTGAGGCCTTAAACATTTATTAGATCAATTATTTGTTTGTTATTGATGGATTTAATCAGTAACTATAAATATTTATGTCTTCCCTCCATATCTAATATTCATCCCCAAAAAATGTTCCTCTATATGGAATCCTATTTATATGCTATATTCAGTAACCATAATGGATCCAACATTCTCCTAAAAAGGGATGTTTTATTATTCCTTATTAACATGTGGGGTTTAATGAATTAAAATCTCATATATTAAACCTGTCACAACCCATTAAAATTTGGCAGGTGAAATTTATTTTAAGGGGGGAATAATTTTAATCCCAAATTTTTTATCAAAATAAATTATCTTATTGATGTTTTTTCAGTTCATTCGACACTATAAATATATATATATATATATATATATTAAAAACCTATATAAAACTCTCCATTAAAACATAATAACAAATTCTCATACACTACACACAATACTAACTTGTTTTGTACTACATACAACACTGAATTGGTATACGTTACACAACACTGATGTTTCTACAATTCATCAAATTATTGTTATATATATTTTCAATGAAAAAATTAATAGCTAAGAATTAAAACTAGTTAGATGAATATTAATATAAAAAATTTAATATATTATTTATAATATATATATATATAATTTTAATAATGAATTATATGATTTCTGTAAACCCCTTCTTTGTTTCAAAACTTTATTTTCTTAAATGAACGTTTTTTAATATTAAAATTAATTTTAGTCATATTGAGGAATTATTTATTATAAAAAAATAATTTTAAAAATTATAAATTCAATATTATCTTAAGTTTCATTTTTTAATTTTTTAGATAACATTATCATTAATGAATATTGAATAATACTATGTTTTAGTTAAAAAATTACATTTCATTTAAATACATATTAATGTAAAATTATTCATCTATTTTCTTAAGGTCACATTAGATCAATTTTTCATCTATTAATAAAATTTTGGTCATTATAGTAAACTTCAATTTCTAATTGAATATAAAATAGAAACAATCTTTTGAACTTTTTATACTTTAATTTCCTGTAATTTCATCTTGAATGCGAGATTGAAATTAATATTAACATTTAAAATTATAGAAATTGACTTTTTAAAAACATACATAGAACATTATAATCAGAACAATTATTAATTATTATTAAATCATGTTGATATTTGAAAAATATTATTAGTAAAATTGTTTAAAATAAAGAATTTCCATTACTGTCAAATTTACAATAATTAGGGACTAAACAGGGATTTAAAAGACCCAAATAACCTAGAAAATTTTCCAAACCCCATTGGATTTCCATTATTACGAAATAAAACTTCCATTTTTTACTTATGTTAGTTTTTATGACTTTTCATATGTTACAACATCTATATACCAAACTTTTTTTTAAAAAACTCCCTGTGATTTCATTTCATTCCCTATAATAGGACACAACCTCTTCATCTTCTTCAAACCTATTAACCCACTTATGTTCGGAAAAGATCATATAAATAAAATTACCAACATCACTTACATCTTTATATAATCCTTCCCTTTTGAATAGTTCATTTGAAGGATGAATTTTGGTATAAACTAACAGGAGTATTCCGATTAAGATGTAACGTATTCTATCACGTCCTTTATTTTATTTTCTTCCACCACCCCTACATCTATTTTTATTATATAATTATATTAATAATATATTATAATAAATATAATTTGATTTATAAGGAAATAATTCGTTCTATAATTACGATCACCACCATCTTATGGGTAACGAACATAATTTTTCGGTGTATGGTGAACTAATGCATCACGAAATAATGATTGTTCAATTTTATCTATCAACCCCCATCACGATGGACATTATGATTAGGAATATATATATATATGATATATATTATATTAATAATTTCATTATTCTAATATAATTTTTATTTAGAACATAACTTTATTCATTCCAACATGCTTTAATACGATAATTGCTTTTGAGGAAGTGTGGACCACCACCACCTCAAATCGATATGATTCTTTAATACACCACATGGATTTAATTAATGATTATTTTAGTGAATGTATATGATATATATAATATCATAAATCTACATTAATAATGATATAGATATATATAAACATATATGTATTTTAATTTTTTGTATTTTAACAAAGTAATAAAATTTGAAAAATGTCCATTCATACGTAATACCAGCTGTAACATCCCAAGTAAATAAAGAATAAAACATTTTCATATTTATTAATATTTCTGAATTAAATAAAAAAAATTTCTTTAAAGGGGTTTCTATGTTTGATATCGTATCTGATACGCAAAAAAGAGATTCTTTGAAATCATACATTGCACACTATTAATATAATAATATTATTTTAAATGTTAGTTAACACGTAGACGTTGTATTGATGGGAATGAATATAAATATATAAAATATGATGATATATTTTTGTTAAATGTTTTTATATTTATCCAATAAAGTATAAAGTATTAAAATAAGAAAAGAATTCAATTTTAGGCATATATACTCTAATATTCACTAAAGGTCCACTTATCGCCTTTTGATGGTGAACCATCATTAAATATAGTTTTGGTAACTCTTATACATTCTATTGGACCAATTAAAATTCTTATTTGGAATCAGGACATCAAAATTTACTTTGTGTAAATTTTTGGTATTTTTCCGATAAAATTCATTTTTAATGAATAATGAAAAATGTTGTATTTTAACAGAAAACCTCTTTTTAATATAATATATTTACATGATTAGATTATATTTTTAATTAGTTCTAATGTGAAATTAGAATATATTTTTAAAATTTAATCCAATAGTGGTCATTTGAATTAATTTTACTTTGAAATTGGACTTAAACTATTGTCAATCATTTGATATATATTGTTTCATAGAAACACGCTTTATGTTCTGACAGTGGGAATTAATTATTAAATTAATTAATTTAATTTATATATTTTTAATTTTTTAAAATAGAAATCATTTTCAAATTTGAAATATCAAATATAGCGTAGGGTGTTGTTTTGGTGTTTTTCAGAAAAAGTTCGATTTTTGATGAATAGTGAAACCACTAAGTGGTACTTAAAAAACTGATTTTCTGTTTAAAAGAAATTTTACCACCTCTATGTTTTTAATTTCAATAATGCTACATAAATGGTTGTCATTAAGAAGTAAAATTCAGTTCAATGGGATTAAAATAATTTTTTGGTGAATAGAAACTTTTATGTTTTTAATCGCGCTTAGAGGTAATTAGTGTAATTTAAGTTAAAAAATGTTTTAATAATATGAAATGTCCTTGACACATGTACTAACCTTATTGGATGTGTCATGGACGACAATGAAAATCCTTGGGTCAATGTGGGGACCCCATTTAACCACTTTGGTATGAAAATGACATTAATAAATTTTTATTTAAAGTTAAAATAAAAATGCCACAAACATTTGTTGTTTTAAAAAAACAATTTTTAAATGGGGTTATACAAGTCATCTTTTTTACTATAAATATTTATTAAAAATATATAAAGATTTATTACATCATTATATTATTTTTGAAATTTTTAGACATTAGATAAATTAAATTATTTATGATATCATGATGATGCAGCGATTACCTCATTATTTAACGATTTAAATAAAATGAAAAGATAATGTGAACTATAATATCTAAACGTGTCAAAAACATATTTTATTGTGGTATTTCGAACTCCTATCACCTTATCCGAGAAATATATAATTTTTGGACCTTTAAAAACTGAAACTCATTTTATAATAAAGTAACCTTTTATTACTTTCCAAGAGTTCCCCTCCTCTCCTCTTATAAAAGGCCCCCACCTCTACCACCATACCCACACCTATCAAACCTTTGGCTCAGCCAACCCCTGCCAATTTTGTCTCTCCACATCACTCATTTACTCCTAGAAGCCTCACATTGGGCATAAGTCTTTCCAAGGAAGCCTTTGAGCTCAAATCAAAAAGTGTTACCCGATTTAAATGTAGTGTATTCTTTTGTGTTCTTATGTTTTATTTTTCTTCTCCAAGCCCCTAAACTCTTTTTTCATTTCTTTTGTAACAACACCAGTATTTTCAATATACTAGGATGTTGTTATGGTAAGGATTATAACTACACCTACACACACCTTTTCTTAATGGTTAAATAACATACTGTTTCTGTGGTTGGAAAATTTCCGCCTCAAGAAATGATGATTGTTCAATCTTATTTTAACACCTTTCATGGTGTCCATTAACATGTCACTATATTTATATATGATATATATTATGTTTATGTTTTCCTTGTTCTTATTTATTTTTAATTTGTGGAATACTTTTATGGTTTCCATTGTGGTTAAACACGGTAATTTCATTTTAGGAAGTGCGGACTACCGCCCCCTCAAAGTGATTTCATTCATTAATTCCATAAGTGGGACAAATAAAGGAGAGAGTTAATGTTATTATATATGATTTTATACTATAATTATAATATAACCTTATATAATTAATATTTCACTCCATTAAATATGAAATAGAAATGAAAGTAGCGTTCATTCGTACTTACCGATTACCGTCTCCATTAACGGTTCATTTCATTTCATACCTCTAAATGTTATGTACTATTATAAATACATGTATATTCTGGATATATATGATATATAGGATATAATGATCATAAATATCATTCTGGATATAATGAACCTTTTACCACATAAACAACATGTAATTGTAAGAAGTCCATTTTTCACTTATGGACCAGATATCGACAAAACGAACATTATTAACATAAATGTTTACATAATGTTTATAACATGGAAAGAAGTGATATATAAGGAATATTAATCTTGAAAAAGGTTACTAAGAAATTATAAATTAACACTAGTTTATTATTGATGAGATTAATGAGCAATCTAGTCACGTCGGACACGAGGTAAGGGACTTCGTCTCAATCAACTTTCATTGAGGCATATTTTGATCTAATACAAGGCTTTATTTTATATGGTGTATAAAACCCCTTTGAATTTTAATAAAAAATTCATTTTCTACAAAGAATTTTACAAAATGACAAAAAGGAATGTTTTTTTAACGTACTCTATGAAAACGTCCTTTTTTGCCACCGCGAGTATTATTTGGTCTTTGGCTTCCTCAACAAGCCGTGATGTTTTTTGAAATGAAATAAATTCCATATACACTTTTATGTATTTTGGTGTTGAAAATGTTTCTTATAATGGATTTGTTATGTCAATATATTTAAGTGATTTATTGTGTTTGATATGTGGAAATGTTTTCTTTTAATTATTTTTGTTTTATGTCTTTTGATTTTATAATTGTGCTTTCACATTTGATAGGTGGTTACGTGATAAACCATATGACGGGTGGTCTCATGAATTCTAGGACTATAGGATACAATATAACCTCTAATGCATTGTGTATGGAAGCCGGTCGTATGGATATTCCATTAAGTGATATGTGTGGAATTCGAATGTATGTTTATTCCATTTAAGAATGTTTTTGTCCCAAGTTACCTTTATACGGTATGTATACTTTATATGGGTTTTATTGAAATCTCTTGGTTACAAAATGGTAAGAAATGATCTTTTATTCAATGAAGAGTATTTTCTGCTTCATAAAGGTTAAAATTATTACTTTGATAAAGTATTCATGGTTTACTTGTTCTTTTGAAAAACTAACAGTTTTCCTTCTTTGTGTATTCCTTAATATGCTTTTTATGCTCACCCCATGTTTTTTTGAAATGTTTTTCACAGGACATGATGTGGAATAGTGTAAAGGATGGGATGAAGGAAAAGTCATGCTATCTGAAACATGGAACTACACATGTTCTTTTTAAGAGTTTTTATTTTATGGAAACTTAGTAGAAGTTTCTACTTTGTAATATTTTGAGATGTATTAGTTATTTCCTAATTCTCTAAATCATTAATCCTGAAAATATCCTCAATGTGAATTATTCATTTAATTCAATATTTAGAATGGTTTAAGGGTGCGGCATTATAGTTGGTATCAGAGGTCTGTTTAGACAACTTTAGGAGTTAGAATTCTATTGAATGATTATCCAAAAATATTTTTTTGTGGTCAAATTGAAATGATATAGCATTCGAAGATTACCATGTTGTTTCTCGTAATATATTTCTTTGTTAAGAATGGTTTTTAATTGAGGAAATGGAACAGATTTTCAGGGAAGGAATACAGAGGGAAATGACCTTTCAAATCAGTATCCTGAGATGGTCAGAATCAAAACTAAACATCATTTTGTAGTGATGTCTCAGTTGACTCTGGTGTAAAATGTTGGGTGTTTTTATTGATGATATTTTGGTTTTCTCTAAAAGTAAAGAGGAGCATGAAAGTCATTTAATGGTTATCTTGCAAACCTAAAATGAAAAAAACTGTATGGAAAATTCAGCAAGTGTGAGTTTTGGTTGCATCAAATTTCTTTCCATGGTCACATTGTTTCTAAAGATGGGATAACTTTTCATCCTGCAAAAACAAAGGTTGTTGAAAAATGGCCAAGACCCAAAAATGTTACCGAGATTCATATTTTTCATGGTTTGGAAGGCTATTAACGACGGTTTTTTGAAACTTTTTCATGGTTATCGTGTCCAATGACTAAGATAACTCGGAAGGGTGTTAAGTTTATCTGAAAAAAAAGGGGATGATTGTTTTCAGGAGTTGAAACGAAGATTGGTGAATGATACAGTTTTGGAACTTCCTTTCAGGAATGGTGAGTTTGTTATATAGAGTGATGCTTCGTTGAAGGGACTTGGTTGTGTCCTTATGCATTATTATTAGGTAATTTCATAAGCATCACGTCAGTTGAAAACTCATGATGTAAATTACCCTACACATGACTTGGAATTAGATGATTTTGTTTTTGCTATAAAAATTTAGAGGCATAATTTGTATGGAGTAAAGTGTGAAATATATACTGATCAAAAAAGTTTAAAGTACATATTTACACAGAAATAATTGAACATGAGACAGAGGAGATGTATAGAATTAATCAAGGATTATGATTGTACAATTCATTACCATCTGGGAAAAGAAAATAAACTGGCTGATACTCTGAGTTGAAAAAGTAACGCTTCATTAACCATGCTACATTTGGAACAAGATCCTTTGATTCTTGATTTGATGATATTTAGCATAGAAGTTGTTGGTGCATGATGTTATTCTGTTTTGTTTCAGGTATTAGTGAGATCATCTCTATCAGACAGAATTAAGAAAGCGTAGAAGAATGACATTGTGTTACAGAAAAAGGTTGAGCTAGTTCAGAAGGGTACGTTTCCTGAATTTAATATTGATAATGATTGTGTTTTGAGATTTGGGAAGAGATTATGTGTGCCTGGTGATTCATAGTTGAAGAATGAGTTGTTATGTGAGGCTCATAGTTCCCTGTTTTCAGTTCATCCTGGCAGTACTACGATGTACCGATATCTACGGGAGTATTACTGGTGGGATGGAATTAAAAGAGATATTGTTGATTTTATTGTAAAGTGTTTCACTTGTCAATAGGTTAAAGCAGAGCATTAGTTATCGAAAGGGATGCTTCAGCCTTTACCAATGCTAGAGTGGAAATTGGAAAATATTTCCATGGACTTTGTTGTGGGATTACCGAAGACATCTCGAGGTAGTAATGAAATATGGGATTTTGTTGATCATTTGACTAAATATGGTCATTTCATTCGTATTTGAGAAACTTTACCTCTAGAAAAACATTATCTATTGTATCTTAAAGAGATAGTCAGGTTGCATGGATTTCCCCTATCCATTGTATCTGATCATGATCTCAGGTTTACTTATAACTTTTGGAAAGGCATTCAGAAGTCATTGGGTACTGAATTAAATTTTAGTACATCTTTTTATCCTCAATCAGATGGGAAGTCAGAACGAACAATTAAGACTTTGGAGGATATGTTACGTGCATGTTCGATGGATTATCAGGGAAGTTTGGACCAATATCTTTCATTGGTTGAATTATCATATAATAACTGTTTTCATTCCAACATACAGATGGATCCATTTGAGGCATTATATGGTAAACGGTGTTGAACTCCATCTTTTTGGGATGATGTGGGTGAAAGGAAGCCGATGGAGCCAAAATTGTTAGAAGAGATGGCAGAAAAAGTTCATCTTATTCAGAAACACATGAGAATAGATCAATGCTGGTAGAAGACTTATTCGGATAACCGGAGGAAGGATATATGTTTCGAGGTAGGTGATTATGTTTTTTTAAAATTATCACCATTGAAAAGTGTGATGCGATTCAGTAAGAATGGAAAGATGAGTCCAAGGTTCATTGGACCATATGAAATTCTGGAGAAAGTTGGATCAGTTTCTTACCAAGTGTATTTACCTTCGAGTTTATCTCTGGTACACAATATTTTTCATGTTTCGATGTTGAGAAAGAATATGCCAGATCTATCTCATGTTTTGAGCCCGAGGTAGTTTGGTTGGAATAGAATCTATCTTTTGAGGAACAACCAGTCCAAATTCTTGACTGAAGAGAGAAAGTGTTGTGAAATAAGGTAATTCTCCAGGTATAGTTTTTTTTGGAAAAACCATATGGTTGAAGAGGCAACGTGGGACTATAAAAATGCTGTGAGGGATAAAGACCCCAACATATTTTGATAAGTGAATAAAATTGTGAGGATGCAATTCCAAAAAGTGGGGAAGGATGTAACATCCCAAGTAAAAAAAGAATAAAAAATTTTAATATTTATTAATATTTGTGAATTAAATATTAATTTTACTTTAAAGGGGTTGCTATGTTTGATTGCGTAACTGATACGCAACAAAGAGATTCTTTGAAATCTTACGTTAGACACTAGTAATAGAATAGTATTATTTTAAATGTTAGTTAACACGTATCCGTTGTATTGGCGGGAATGAATAGAAATAACTAAAATATGATTATATATGTTTGTTAAGTGTTTTCATATTTATCCAACAAATGATAAAGTCTTCAAATACGAAAAGAATTAAATTTTTGGCTTATATACACTAATTTTCACTAAAGGTCCACTTATCGCCATTTGATGGTGAATCGTAATTAAATATAGTTTTGGACACTATTATACATTATATTGGACCAAATAAAATTATTCTTTAGAATCGGGACATCAAAATTTACTTTGTGTAAATTTTTGGTATATTTATGATAAAGTGCATTTTGTCATGAATAGTGAAATATGTTGTATTTTAATTCAAAACCTCTTATTAATATAATTTATTTGCATAATTATATTATCATTTGATTTGGATCTAATGTGAAATTAGAATATATTTTTAACATTTAATCTAATAGTGGTCATTGGAATAAATTTCAATTTGATATTGGACTTAAAGTAGTGTTAATCTTTTGATATGTATTGATTCATAAAAACATGCTATTTGTTCTGACAGTGGTAATTAACTAATGTAACTTATATGATTTGAATTTTCTAAAATAGACATCATTTTTGAATTCGTAATATCAAATATATCTTAGGGTGAAGCTTTGGTATTTTTCTAAAAAACATCAATTTTTGATGAATAGTGAAATCACTAAGTGGAACTTAAAAAACTGATTTATCATTTAAATGAAATTTTACCACCTCTGTGTTTTGAATTTCAAAAGTTTGACATACATGATTTTCATTAAGAAGTAAAATTTGGTTCAATGGGATTAAAATAATTTTTTGGTGAATAGTAACTTTTCTGTTTTTAATCGTGATTAGAGGTAATTAGTGTAATTTCAGGTTAAAATAATATTTTAATAATATGAAATGACCTTTAAAGATGTCCTACCCTTATTTTATGTTTCAAGGCAGACCAATAAAATCCATGGGTCAACTTGGGGACCCCATGGAGCCACTTTGGTGGGAAAATGACATTAATAACTTTTTATTTAATGTTAATATAAAAATGTCACAAACATGTGTTGTTTTACTAGAACAATTTATAAATGTGGTAATACAAGTCATATTTTTTACTATAATTATTCATTAGAAAGATAAAAAGATTTCCTAAATCATGATATTTGTTTTATAATTTATATAAATTAAATTAATTAAATTAATTATGACACCATGATGGTGCAGCGATTACCTCATTATATAACGATTTAAACAAAATGAAATTATAATATAAAATATTAGACCTACACTTCTCAAAAACCTATTGGATGGGTGTATTTAGAACTATTATCACCTTATCCTTGATATATATAATTTTGGGACTTTTAAAAATAGAAACTCATTTTATAATAATGTAACATTTTATAACTTTCCAAGAGTGCCCCTCCTCTCCTCTTATAAAAGGCCCCCACATCTACCACCTTAACCACACCTCTCAAGACTTTGGCTCAGCCAAACCCTGCCCATTTTGTCTCTCCACATCCCTCTATTACTCATAGAATCATAAATTGGGGCATAAGTCTTTCCAAGGAAGCCTTTGAGCTCAAATCAAAAAGAGTTACCCGATTTAAAGGTAGTGTCTTCTCTTGTGTTCATATGTTTTATTTTTCTTCTCCAACCCCCTAAACTCTTTTTTCCTTTATTTTGTAACAACACCAGTATCTTAAATATAATAGGATGTTGTTATGAGATGTATTAGAGCGACACCTACACACATCTTCTTATAATGGTTAAAGAACATACTGTTTCTGTGGTTGGCGATTTTATGCCGCACGAAACGATGATTGTTCAATATTCTTTTAACACCATTAATGGTGGCCATTAAAATGACAATCTATTTATATATAATATATAATGTTTAGGTTTTCTATATGCTTCTTTATTTTTCATTTGTGGCATACCTTTATGGTTTCCATTATGGGTAAACACGAAAATTTTATTTTAGGAAGTGCAGACTACCGCCCCCTCAAAGTGATTTAATTCGTTAATGCCACATGTGGGATGTATAAAGGATGGAGTTAATGTTATTATATATGATTTTATACTAGAATTATAATATACCCTTATATAATTATTATTTCACTTTATTAAATACGAAATAGAAATGAATGTAGCGTTCAAGTGTATGTACGACTTACCGTCTCTATGAACGGTGCATTTCATTTATTACCACTAAATGTTATGTACTATTATAAATACATGTATATGCTGGATATATATGATATATATGATATCCAAATCATGAATATCATTCTGTATATAATGAAACATTGACCACATAGACAACATGTAATTTTAAGAAGTCCAATTTTGACTTATGAACCAGATATCGACAAAACGAACATTATTAACTTAAATGATTACATAATGATTATAACATGGAAATAATATATATAAAAGGAATAGTAAGCATGAAAAAGGTTCTTAATCAAGTATAAATTAACACTAGTTTATTATTTAGGAGAAAAAAGAGCAATCGAGTCACGTCGGACACGACGTAAGGGACTTCGTCTCAATCTCCTTTCATTGAGGCATATTTTGTTCTAATACAAGGATTTCTTTTATACGGTTTATAAACTCCTTTGACTTTTAATACAAAAGTAAACTTTTTCAATGAATAGTTTTACAAAATGACAAAAAAGAATATTTCTTTTAACGTAAGTGGTGACAACGACCTTTTCCACCGCCGCGAGTATTATTTTGTCTTTGGCTTCCCCAACAAGCCGTGATGTTTTTTAAAATTAAATAAATACCATATACTATTTTATATATTTTATTTATTGAAAATTGTTTTTATATTGGATTTGTTATGTCAATATATTTTATTGATATATTGTGTTTGAAATGTGGAAATTTTTTATTTCAATTATTTTTGTTTTATATCTTATGATTTTATAATGGTACATAGACATTTGATCGGTGGTTACGTTATAAACCATGTTACGGGTGGTGACGTGAATACCAGGATGGGTGATTACATTATAACCTATAATGCATTGGGTATGGAAGTTGGCCGTATGGATATTCCATTAAGTGATATCTTTGGAAGTCGACTGTATGGTTATTCCATTTAAGAATGTTTAAGTCCCATGTTACCTTTATATGTTATGTGTACTTTATAGGGGTTTTATGTAAATCTTATGGTTACAAAAGTGTAAGTAATGTTGTTTTAATCAATGAAGAGTATTTTCTGCTTCATAAAGGTGAAAATTATTACTTTGATAATGTATTCATGGTTTACTTGTTGTTTTGAAAAACTAACAGCTTTCCTTCTTGGTGTATCCCTTACTCAGCTTTTTATGCTCACCCCAAGTTTTTTTGAAATGTTTTTCACATGAATTAATGTGTAATATGGTCATGGATAGGAACAAGTAAGAGTCAGGCTATCTAAAACACGGAACTTGACTGTTTCTTTTTAAGAGTTTTTATATTATGGAAACTTAGTAAAAGTTTCTACTTTGTAATCTTTTGAGATGTAATAGTGATTTCTTAATTCTCTAAAACTCTAAACCTGAAAAGATCATCAATTTGAATTATTTATTTAATTAAGTATTAAGAAAGGTTTATGTCAAGGGCCTTATACCTTCCGTCTCCTAGAATTGTTTATTCTAAAGCATTATTATATTTTATGGTAATTTACATATCCAGTTAATGATATTTATTTTAGGGGATTTTGGTATCAAAAATTATGTAATTTGTAAAATAATTTTTCTTAATTTTCCTTCATTGAGACTCATAGTTTTTTTGTGCCTAAATTTATTTTGAGGTTTTTTGACTAACAGTTTAAATGAAATATCATCAATCTCATTCTCGTCATTATATTTTTATGTAAATGTCATTTTATATTCTAAAATGGAAAGTACGATCTAATGTAACAAATTGGTATGATTTTATTAAAAAAATCATTCTTCTTTTCGAGATTGTTAATGATTATGATTCATTAATAAATTCCTATATTATATAGGTGAATACATTACTAGATTTTATCCTCCTATTTTAAATCATGATATATTTATTCATTTGTGAAATTATCGGATATATGTTTTATAATATTGTTAATTAATTGTTTTTTATAAATCCTATCATTACACTATATTCAGTCAGAAATCTATGTTTCTTCAAAACCATGTGTTATAAAAAAGGTATTCCATAAATATTCAATTTATATCCTCTAATCAATAAATGAAATTTTTTAACATTTTTTCATTTTTCAAATTTTCCATCCTAATATTCTTATCTGATTCCAAATGAGGATTTTTTATAACCTTTTTACTGTACAACATGAATGATCTATATTCCTCTTACAACATGTGTAGATTTATCCAATATCAATCCATTAATGAATAATTTTTATGTTCATAATTAATTTTTTTAGAAAATAATTTAAAATATATTTTTATGTCAATTGTTTTCCAAATATTTAAATTTTATTTTAAAGTTTTTCATGATAAATTGTTTATATAAAATTTTCAATCTTATTTTATATGTTCCCATGGAAAATGGATTTCAATAAAATTTTCAGGATTTATTTATAAGTTTTCAATGTAAGCTCAAAAAATTATTTAAAACAAAATCAAACATTATTTATAAGTTTTCAAATTAATTTCAATGAATTTTTTTTCAAAATGATTTCAATATTTATCTATAATATTTCAGTATATTTTCAATGAAATCATTTTCAATATATTTTCTAGATTTATTTATAAGGTAACAAGATACTTTTAATTAAATTATTTCAAAAAAATTTCATTATTTCACATTAATTTTCCAATTAGTGTTCAAAGAAATTAGTTTTTAAAATGTATTTAATCATCTTTTATAACTTTTTTAGGGAGAAGGGTTCTCAAATAATTTCATGTATTATTTATATATTTTTATGTTATTTCTTATGATAATTATTATCAAATGGATTTATGTATTAAATTTATTATTATTATTATTAATGGATATTTTCCTCAATAATTTTTTTGAAATATATTTAAATATAATTTTCAATTAATGATTATAAATTTTGATGTTTCCTAACCCCGTTTTTGAAATTATCTCATGGTTCAATTCATATTATTTATACTGATGGGTTACGCTTAATGTCATGGTCTATATATAAATAATTTATCATTCATAGGTTATATACTTTTGAATCCCACTTCTTTATATGGGTATGTTGGTATGATGAAAGGATTATGAAACTATCTTTTCTAATAGTTTATGATCAGAATACATGGTTATAATACCCATTTAGTTTAATGTGTTATGATATTATTTTTTAAGAATTTTTTGAACAATTTTTATGATGTACCTGTGAGTCAAGAGGGATCTATATATCCTTAAAAGTTATTCATTAAATGACTATATCTCATGAGACAGAGTAAGATGGTCTTGAGAGTAAAATCATTCTACTAATATGGCCATGAGAGTGAACCATGAATACAAATATGGTATGAGTAGTTAATTAATGCTACTAAAATGGTAATGGGAGTTAACCACGACTTCCAAGATGGTATGGGGAGTGAAAAAATACTACAATGATCGTCATGGAAGAAATTCATTGGCTAATATGGAAAACATATTATCTGCTTATGTGATTACCATAATTTCATGTTTTAATAATATATTATGATTTTTTAGATTAGGTTCATTATTTTATTATAATTACTATCTAATTAAATGATAATAATTGTTATGATCTCTTTCCTGAACATTATTCTATTCAAATATTATACTCAATTTCCATACACTTTTGTTCAACTTATGCTTACACATCTCCATTATTGACCTTTATTGAGAATCTGTGCTCATCCATTTCTAAAGATTACATTCCCCAAGATAAGAAGAAATGTTTTAGGTAGATGTTAAAAATTTTTATATAATTTTGGAATATGTGAATTATTGTCCATGAGGATAAAATAATTTATATCTATTTTTCATATGATAATAAATTATTATGTACAGTAGACATTTATTTTTTACTGTAATGAATATTCAATAAAAAATATTTAATATCCATGAATGTGAATCTTGGGTCAATATATAAATATATATTAATAAAAAATCACATAAATTATCTTTAGATAATAAAAAATGTTTCAAATTAAACTTATGTCATTTCAAAAGGGTATGAAAACTAGATTTGTTTTTTATTTTTAGCCTGCACAAAAGGAATGAGGGTTTCATGTATGTGAATCTTGGAATAAAATAATAAAAATTACAAATTTTTTTGTAGAATTGAACAATAAATATCCATGTTTATTATGAAAATATAAAATTAAAAGATAATTCACTGAGGAGAAGAGTGGAATATTGAGAAGTAATTTATACATCATATAGGGTATAAAACATGGTTATAAAATAAGGTAAATGAGAGGAGAAATAGGTCCCCCACTAATAAAAAATAAATTGGAATTATGATAATTATTAAGATGGATATAATATGGAATGAACACATTATTCATAATTCATATAAAAATAGAATTTATTGGAATGAATTGAAAATAATGATATTTTCCTTCAATTAAAGAGTTTTCATTTGACACGAGGAATGAGACCATGGGGACTTGATGACACTTAAAGATGAGTTAATGGAAGGTAGAAAACTATAGAATCATATAGTATGGATTTTTAGTTCAATAAATAGATTAATGGGTGTGTATTTATAACAATATCGGGGATTTGTTTATTAAATACAAAATATATGACTTGGAAACCTAGTTTGGTGTAAATGAAAAACCAAGGGCTCGAAAATGATATTTTGTATTAGTAATGGAGAAATGAAAATAATTTTAGATTAGATTTATATAAATGTGCCAAATATCATATTTAATTACCAAATTTCAAAACTAATATTAATAATTCATCCAAATAAAATTTTTAAAGTAAATAAAACTATTTTAGAATCTAGAAATTAAATTATAGATTAGGAAATAAATTTATTTATATTAAAATACATGATATTAAGAAAATATTATATTATAGGACAATGATTTTGGTTAATTAATTATTAAATCATTAAGACATTATTATGAAGTCATTAGACAGATAGAAAACCTCAAACATTATTTTTAAAATTCACAATGAAATAATATAGATTAGAAAATTATCATAACTTAACCTAAAAAGATATTTGATCTGATGATTTAAAAAATGAAAATTATTTTATCCTGATTTTAATATAATGGAGATAATTATATATTTTTAATATAAAAAATTTATTTATTCAAAATAATATCAAAATGAAAATACAAAATAAAATTTCTAGCACTTGAAAAAAAACTTATTTTACTATCTATATTTAAATAAGTATGATTTTAAATAATATTTATTTGTTATAAGTATTATTTATAATATATTAACTTATTGTAAATGTTTCTATCTTTTCATGAATGTATTATTTTGTTCTAAAATACAAGTTATCAAATTTCATCATATTGAAGAAAAAAAAATTTATTAAAACAGAATTGATTGAATAAAAATTTTATTGATACAAATGAATTACATTTTATGTAACTATGGTCTAGACACCAAACACAATATAACACCATCATACACCTGAAGTGTATGGTGTACAATGGTTGTTGTTTCATTGGGTTCCTCCACTAAAATTTACATAGTTTTAATACCCACTAACGTGAACATTTCCCATATTGGATTTTGATTAATACTCACTTATTAAATCATGGATTGTGAATGGTCAAGAGTAAAATATAGTGATGATACCTTTCTAAAGTGTTTCGATATATGGGATTCAAATGTAACTACTATACTAGTAGAGTTCATTGACTCTTCCTTCTATATCAATTATCCTTTGTTGAAATATTCTTCTAAATATTAACTATAAGTGTAAAATTATTTTCATGATTATAGTTTCAAACTATAATAATATCCAATATTCATAATTGAAAAATGGGTGCATAATGGTCAAATCCATATGCTCACATTTTCCTTTATATTTACTACCTTATTAATGTTATATGGTTTTAATTTTTATAATGTAAAATAGAAATATATTTTATGAAACAATTATAATTAAAAATGTTTTTATCATTACATGTCATCTTAGAGGAAAAATACTATGTTTACTTGGAAAAGGTTGAGACCATTAATGATTTGGACACACCTAATATTGTTACTAAGGTGAATAGTTTTCTTGTGTTGGTTGGGTATTATCATAGTTTTATACCTAATACCTATAGAGATACATTACTCTAGAAAGAATTGACCCAAAATGGATTCCTTTAATGTGGATGTAAGGGTATTAGTATTAATTTCTATATATAAAAAATAGTTTGATGATTTCTCCCAACATGATGTTTCTATAGGAGGGTGTCATGTACATAGTGTTCAGTGATGCATTAGGCACTGATCTTGGTTATGTTCTAATATATCAATTGAAATGATTTCTTCTAGTTCAAATTAGATTATTACACATGAGAAGAATGTTCATGTCTATTGAGACCACATTAAAAGAACTAAATGAATGAAAATATGTTGTTTGAAAATGTAGTATTTTAATTGAAGATGTGGAGATAATACATGATGGAAGATTAGATTTTAGTATACTCTAACCACATGTGTCTCAAGTACACATTATCTCTAAATGATCATATCATGATACATAGGAGATGGCTAGAGTCTATCTAGGACATTGACTTGAATTTTTTTTAAACTCCTGGGATTGGGGAAATGGTGGAATATTAACTCACAAACATATATTGTTCTCAGTTTTTGATGGAGGTGTAAGAGTTGTTATCATCCATACAATAGTCCTATGAGGATAGTGATAGTTCTTCATATCTATTGTTGAATATTATTCCCCCGCCATTTTTACAGTATGCTAGGGATTCTCAACATGTAGATACTGACGGTTAAACTATACATACATAGATATCCCTTGTATGTGTCCTGATGATTATTCTGAAGGTGGGGATCCGGTAATCCTATTTATAGGATGGATGATGTTTCCATTTATGTTTTAGGATTATGTGGTTTTAGACTGTCGTATATCCACATTGGTGGTATATCCAGGTGTGGAATTGAGGTGACATGACCTCCTATTTTAGTTTTTTAGTCCTATAAAGATGTGTTGAGTTGCAGTGTTTATCTCTCAATGCATAAAATATCAAAAATTAAATCCTCTTCACTATGTGTAATCATGTTTAGCTCAACCACATGTGGTTCTAGAGTGGAAGTTGGATATGATATCCATATATTTCATTAAGGGGTTACCATGTACGTCTAAGGAAAACTATGTCATATGGGGATCATATACCAACTAACCATGATAGACCAATTTCGAACCATTTTAGAGATGAGTTTAGTAGTGATATTTGGAAACATGTTGGTGTAAGATATACTATTTCATTCTGGTGTTTTTTCAACAATAATTTCAGACCATTATGATTGGTTCAAATAATTATTTTGGATAGGATTATAGGATTCGTTGGTGTCCTTGATGCATATGATAATTACCCTTCAACCATGGATATATGACTAGATTGATGACCCTAATTATATCATGGAGGACATGATACATGAATTTATTTTGTCTTTTGGATATAATTAATAGTATCACCAATACATTATGTTTTTTTAAGAAAATAGCTTCCATTCAATTATTGGTATGACAACATTCAAGGACATATATGGATGGAAATACATGTCATAACATTATTGAAATGGTCAAGGCCAATTAGCACTTCTAGTCCTACAGTTGTTGTCTGAGACTATAGAAAAGGTGTAGATCATAATATAGTGGATTAGGTATACATAGATCTATCAGGGGTCTTATGCACACTAATGATTGAGACCTTCAATGAGGGAGATAGTGTGTTCCAGAGGGTCTCCCATTTATCTAGATTATAGATAATTGTCCGGGGGGTCATGTAATTATTGATGTTCATTAATCATTTTTTTATGATATATATACATGGTTATCTGTGATACTTCGGGGATCTAATACCACAATTGGAAAAGCTAAATGACATATTCAATGGGTCATAGTAGTGTAGGTATGTGCATGACCTGTCCTAAGTAATCGAATGGGGAGAGATGTACCTCATATATGGTGATACCTATGTTGAGTACCCAGTGATTATTTTGTATCGGTATGAGGTGATCCATCATGGGTGATAAATTCCCATAGTGAATGCCTTTTATAATCATTGGAATCATTTGTGAATTACTTTGGATTTAGAGAGGTAGATTAAAGCCTAACACCATAATATTTTGGAGTTCGATTTGTTATTTTTTGGAATGAAATTTACTACGTTGGGGGTAATGTTTCATCTATGATTTTCTATGTATTATATTTGGATATTATAAGAATTATATTAGAATATATGAATTGAGACAGTGTGAGATTCTGAGTTTCAATGTTTTCTTATTTAATTTTAAAAAAATGTTAAATATTTTAATATCGCATGGATGTAGTTTTCCTGAAAATTTGAAATAATCTTTTAATGGGTTCCTTGATTAGAAATTTTTTCAAACTATTTATTTTATAAATTTTGTTTTACCATCAGTATGATATAAAATTTTGGGGAATTGTTTAATTTTGAAAATGTTTTCGAATGTGTAAAATGAATAAAATTAATTTTTTGGTTTAATATATTTTATTTTATTTTATTAAAGGACCAAAATAATCTATGTAATCACTATTATGGAAATTTTTTTGGGATATCCAAATAACCATGGAAATTTTAGAGGATCTATTATTGAGGTAATTAGGGGATATTTTTTTACAAGATAATGGATTGTGATCAGATTAGGGATCATGGTGCCATCAGAGTTCATTTCTATATCCATCAATAGAAAATGCATTACATTATTAATTAGTAATCAATCAAAAAATTTGGTAGGATTTTTGTGTTTCACCAATTTAAAAACATTAGGTATTCCAATGATGAACATGAGTTAACTAACCAATGAGTTGATTACCAGATCATCATCTTGTTGGTGTGTGTTTATTCTGTATGGATTATTCAAATAATTGTTTATTTTAATTGGAATTTTTTTCATTGTTCTAAAAGTACCAGATTCGGGAGAACTGACCTTGTCTGATTTTCATTATTGTTTAGGGTTTCTTGTATTATTTCGACCATTATACATTCGTCAAAGAAATTTCATCATCCCCATGGATAAAAAATACCAAATAATCTAATTATTTTCTCCTATTTTTAGGATTAATGTTTTCATATCATATATCTGGGTTGGGATAGATGAAGGGATTGATAAGTGATTATGGTAATAGTTTATTGGGTTCAATTAGTTGATCCAAAAACCATTTCATTGGGAGTGAAATTAAACAAGGCATTGTGACGACCATTTTTCATACAAATCCAATGTACAAACTCTGGAGAACAGTAATGATAATTCTCGGTCATAGATGATCCATATATACCATTCTAGAACATGGATAAATTGGAGGATGGCATAATTGAAGTTTATTTGGAGGAATAATATAGATTTTTAATGAATTACACATTACATGAAGTGTGATCTAGAATTAGAAATCATGTGGTCCCCATGTAGGGTGGTAGGTTCTACTTACATGATAAATGATACGCTGTGTGTGATTGATTTCATACTCTATGTGACCCATTCCGGGTGTTTCACAGTGTAAGATATTGATTAAAAAATATTGGATATTTGTACATGGGATTAGACAAATTGAGTACTCAAGATTAGAAATAGTTAGAGGTAAACAGAACATGATAATTATACCCCAGAATTATCCCATGTACACATGATGGTACACAGACAATAGAAGATTTACAAAGGAAATACCAAGAGATATGAGAAGGGTGTAAAAAAATATCTACACATCATGTAATATTTATACATTTCTTGTATTGTTATATTTACATGGAATGTGAGGAAAAAAATCTTAGGAAGGTTAGAGGTTGGTTGGACATGATGAGTACCCCCACATTCATCTCATGTACCCCATTGAGGCAGTTTGGATCCCTACATTTACTCAGTTTGGAATATTATTAGTTTTGTGTCTTCAATATATCAATCCCATTTAAGGTAAAATGCCGTATTATTTCCACATCTCATGATTATGATTCCCTCTAAAGAATGAGGATTTGAGAGAGTTCACGGTGTCGTTCCATGAGAGTAATGTGTGGTCCTATATCCTTTTTATATCCTTTGTGGGGTATATGCCATATAAATGACCACCATGAATAGGTATTTGATTCTTCATATAGAAGGTAATTTTAATATGTTTTGTTGTATCATGGGATTATGATACCAAATATAGAAGGTTGATCAATATTGTGATCATGGTAACCCCATTGGTCCTAGGTGTGATCCAATAAATAAGTATTTTTTCCTTAGTAAAATGTGATATTTTCATGATGGGGCTTTATGATCAAGACATATTTAATTAGTTTCTCTAGTGATTGAATTATTGGTTGAGTGGATTTATCCAACAAAACCGTTTGTTCAAGTAGAAGCGGGTTGCCAGATTTTCCATTGTGAACAGTTATTGGAATAGTGTCCTTATTGAGTATATCAAGGATTTATTTATTAATAATTGATTCATATATATCTATTATTATCAAACAATTCCTAATACTCTATTTTTACTATTTTTATGGTTTCATACTTGGTATTTTTATACTCAACCCTGCATGGTCTCTTCCACCAATTATTATATCATATATAAACAATTGCCAATTTAACAATGTCCTGCGAGAACTGGGAACAGGTGGAGCATAGCTTGAACTTGATATACCAAGGTTTTTTCCATATTGATGTATTTAATTGTAGTCCCCACCCATAGAGCATTTTCATATCTCTTTAGTTTTTTTTAAAATTTACGTTGACCAAATTTTCTTCTTTTAGTACATTACTATCATACAATGATTATGGGATCACACATATATAAATGAATTTGGTTTTGATGGTTTAGATTTTTTATTTTTGTGGGTTGGAAGATGTGTTTGTGTGAATATGTACTATAGGATAATTCCTCCCATTTGTCTGATATCGCTACTCGGTGGTGGCTTCCATACCGTCTTGTATTAGAGGCGTGATGAGGGTAGTCGTGGTTCAATGCCTGTTTGATCGAGTAATGAAAATATAAAAATAAGGTTTTGATATATTTAATAATTATGTTGATGTTTATTATGATATAGGTTACTGAAAATTAAGGTAATTAATAATTATATTTAATGGTTTCTTTTCCAATATCACATTCAAATTGAGATTGTATTTGAATAAGTTTCCATTGGCCAAAAATTGTATATTATATATCAATAAACCCAATTATTTTCTTCTCCTATGGTTATTTTTTATATTTTCATTTCATCTTGAATTTTCCCCTCACATTGGTTTACAATTCAACCAAAATGATTCGTTTTTAGGGAAATAACCTTATTTATTTTTTTGATTGGGAATCTTTTTCTTCTATGTCAATGATTTTCATATGATTTTATTTCTAGCCTTAACCAAAATTCTAATATTTCCGAAAATAATTTTCAATTTAATTTAAATTTCATTCTAAAATATTGAAATATATATTATTTTTAAAATTTCTACATGACTTATTTATCAAACAATTATTATACATTTTCATTATGAATATTAAATTATATGGTTTTGGTTGTTATTTAATTGAATTTAAAATAAATTCAAAATTATTTCTCCTAAATAAATGATTCACAATATTTTTCTATTTAAATAAATTATTTATAATTTACTTGATAAATTAATAACACATATGATGGCACTCATCTATGCTGCATCACTACTTGTTTCTCAAGAACATCTCTATGATTCTGTTACATTTAGTGATAAATTTTCTCCAATCTATTAGATTTTCACTTATCCCATAGATCTATTTAATATATATTGTTAGGAATAATTTATGGATATTATGTGAAACAAATCTATAATTAGGTATCATTTTTCAATAACATTGATCAAATGGGTTAGGGAATCATAGAATGATTATCTTTCAAATATGATGGTAATTTCCTTTGCAAGGTTTCATCATGTATCAGATCCGTCAAAGGACTGTCTTCAAAAAACTAATATCTTTTATAAATGGTAGATTTTGGATTATTTAGGAGTTCATATTGAGAATATATTCTACAGTGGATGAATATGTGTATGTTTTGAGTCCTTAAGAATATTATGTATTTAAATCGGGATACACCTTGGTCTATTGGGGATCTAAAATCCAACATATTTCATTTTTAATGAAAAAAAAAATTGGAAATTTAACCTCAATAAAAATTAATTCCTTCATTTTGTTTTAGGAAGTAAATAAGATTCTAGATCATATTATAAATATGGTAACGTACATCTAAAATAGTGAATTTTATTGATCTCTTCATGGGATGTCACATTCAGTTAAATTTCCCAAAAAAATGACTATCGACAATCTTTTTATCAAAATTCATGGTTTATGTTGGGGTTTTTATCATCCAAAAGATCTCAGTGATCGTGGTTAATATATAGGCATTCCTTTGAAATCGTGCCATTAAACCGTTAATCTAGTATACAGTCTTTATATTATGATTTTTTGTTGATTCTAATTTAGATTTAATGTTACTCATTCTAATCAATATCACTTTAAACGATCAAAAAATTGATGTATTGGTGTAAAATTAATCCACTCCTCCATTTGGTGTTGTTTTTAGAATTACATGTTACTCATTTTACAATTAAAGGGTGATACAGATATAGGTGAAACCATATTCTAATTTTAATCCCTAAAAACTGTTTAACAATAATGAAAAAGGTATATCCACATTCATATATTATGGTGATAAATTGAATAAAAATGACTATGAAAAATTGGTTAGTGATAATCAAGAAATTTTTCTGCATCTATAATATCTGACCATAAAATCATACGATTAGTTTCCTGATAATGTGAAATTGGAGAATAATATATCTATTCCTTGTATATTATTTAACATGATTTCTATTTATTTGGGTGATTTATGTTGGTACCAAGGATACCTAAAAGAATGGAGATTACATATTGGACTATACAACCATAATATGACATATAAAATCTTGTTACTCTATTAAAATAAAGGAAATATTTACTTATATGATCCAATTCAGGATAATAAAACTATTAATCCTAGATATATACATGTGATAATAATTATATATACTGATGGTATTCTAGGTGATAATTATTCTACACAAAATCATAAAATATTGTCAACTCTGTTATATCATAAGAGTATTTAGAATACATTGTGAAAAATAATTAATCGTTTATATCCTTGTATCACCATTTTCCTAAAAAAGATGTTGTTGATGCATCTACAAATAAAATTCAAAATAATAAAAAAGGTTTGTAATTGATAAATATTATTCCTAAAAAAATATGGGAACTCTATTTATGTTTAAAATATACCCATTTTGGATTATGAGATACCTATTAAGGGAAAAATATGGTTATACTCGTGATAATTCAGTCCATGTTGGTCATTGTGAATATGGGAGACATGAAACTACATTAACACCTTCATATGTTTATTCTGATTATAGTCATATTAATTCATCTCTGAAGAATGTTGGAAATTCATTTTTGACTCTACTACATATATTGGGATTGAAGATAATAATGATTTGATGGATCCTATTGTAAGAAATTATTTTATGATCATGAATTAATCTATTAAGAATAATTTAAGTGAAAAATGGGGTTTCAACCCCAATCATAAGAAATATATATTGATAATTTTGGAATTATAAGCCGTGGATGACCCTGAAACATCAAATTTTCTTAACATAATTTGTCAATAATATTAGCATCATCTTATGCATTAATCTAATCTGAAATGAATTTTTATTCATGTATTTACTCCCATGATTGTTTGGGTTATAATCTTATTGATACAATTCTTTATTCCACCAATAATAACAGATTTAGTGTATTAGTATATTCATGTTATGAAAGAGAATTTCATGTCAAATCCACTTAAGTGATGTTCACTCTTTTTTTTATTTCATGGAAACAAAACAATTTTTATTCATTATATATGATTTCAGTAGTTATTAGTACTAAGGGTATTATTGAATATCATACTATACATGACTACATCAATCAATGATTCACATACTATACTTATGGACATCAATAATATTGTCACCAATGATGAGAAAATATTTCTGAATAATTGTAAATCCTTAATCAGATAATTAGATGAATGATTTTAATTTGATATTTATTTGAAAGAAAATTGGTTACTTCTATATAAACATTATATACAAATAATCTTATTAAAATGGTGGATAAAAAGTAGGATATGACCATTTTTTATGAAGATTCAATTAATATTATGTCTTACATTAATATTAATAACCATGCTATAATTAAATCACATCATCATCCAATTTATATTAATATTTTTACATGACATATTACCTCCTTTCCCATTAAAATTTAATAACTATTATTTATTATATATGCATTCAAAAAATATTGATTGGGATATCTATAGCTTTTTAAATTAATAGATTTATTCCCTAGATTATATTCAAAATAAAAAATTTCTCAGTAAGAGGTTGAAAGATTGAGGTTGGGATTATTTTTGATCTCTTGATAATAAAATTTCACATATTGAATCCAATCGATGGATCATTCATTAGGATAACACATATTTTCAGTTTCCCAATATTATGGAATAATAATTTTTTTTACCATGATCATAAAAAATATCATTAATAATAAATAATCAATACAGATGAAATTAATTATTGTGAAATGGTTTATAAATGGTGATAAAAATTATATATTTTTTAACTCTCTTAATTGAGTGACAATAATCAAGATACCATTATCAAATCATATTGATTTGGTGTGTTATTTGATAAAAGGAAATAAATGTTTGATCATGTGGGTTCATTCTAAAACAATATCATTCTTGGTCCAAATATCTACTCTCATCCTCTATGGGATATAATTCCCATGATTTTCAATAATGAGAAATATTTATGCCTTACCTCATCACCTCTTATCATGGAAAATATTTAATATATCCTTTGGATTAATTATAAATCTCCCCTAGTCTAGATTGCGTTTATAGTATATTTTCAAACCTTTTTGAGGTTACTCATGATGATTTTTAACAAATTTCGCATCATTTTTAAATCTGGTCATCTAACTCATGAAATAAATGCTCAATTTATTTACCTCAAAACCATTGTAGTTAATGCCAATGAAAGGTATATATTTTGACATGTGGCTCTTCTTAACACGAGCTGTAAAATTATAAGTAAAATTATTACACATAATATTCCAATATTTCCAATACCATTTTTTCATCAAATTAGTTTCATTTCTTTAATGGAAAGACTATTTACAAGATCTATATGAATGCATCATATTATGCTAAATTTCTCTGAAAAATCAGTATATGAGGTAGCATTGTAATGAAACATGAGGGTAAAAAAGATCACAAAATGACATATTTTCGGTTAATTATCAAGGTCTACATCAATTTTGGTTTTAATGATACCTTTATCATGTTTCTCAACATGCTCCTGAGATCTGATCGCATACATGTTCTCATTAATTTCATTATTAAGGATTATTTAATTTCATTCCTATGTTTCATGAAGGATTTACAACCTCAAAATTTGTTACCTCTATTGTAATGAACATATAAAAAAGACATTTTATTAACTAGAGGGGATTAGAGAAGAAGACAATATTAAGGATTATCCATTTTTATAGGAAAATGATTATCTTTAGGTGTTCGGTTAGAAAAACGCAGTCATATAGTTCTTAAAGAACATTCTTGTTTCAATAAAAGAGGAAATTGGTAATGATAAATATTTTACAGATGTTCTATTTCCTTATACATATCATGGATTTCATATAATTTGTGGATGGCCTCATGATTTCAATTTCACAAAAAAAATTTGTCAGATTAAAAATCATTTGGCATCACGGAAATTAAATGATTTGGTTATGGAAGGAATTATATCCCTTATGAAATTATCATTTATATCTAAATTATATTATTATTTAGTGGTCAACAAGTGGAATGGTTCACTTTATATAATAATAAATATGTAGTCAAAAACACATAATCTATAGTGGGTGTATTATTAAATGAAATCGTATTATTATTCTATGGAAGTAGTTTGGTCAACCTATTGACCATGGAGGTCTTGAAATAAAAATAATAACTATAAATTTAGGAAATCGTTGAAAGAATATTTTTTATGGAATATTATCAATAGGATTTGAAATTCACATTTATTTATTATAAATATATTCCTAAGAAGGATAAAATATATAGATATTACCTATATGTATTCCTCTACATGAGAAAATCCCAAGGCCCCCTGAAATATTTCAGTTCAATGACAATGGTTGATCTGCGTAAATTCTTCTCATAATTTTTTTCAAGGAAATAGGTTTAGCAAGAATATTATTGAAATATTTAATCCTTATGATTCAATTCTGGTAATTAATATCTATATAAAAGAAGAAAATAAAAAATTCCACTCATTTTATTCATACTATATTTAATATAGTGGTAGGAAAACAAAATTTTATTTATGGGTTGACAATCTAATAGGAGATACCACATCATGTGAGATTCTTATCTCTAAGATGCATTATTTACACACTTCACATGGTCATGAAAAATATTGGTATGGAAAATTGTATATCTTTTGTGTAATTCAATCAAAGTTCACACAATTGTAGAGTATTATATACTCAAATATTCCAATATATGATTTCCTTCAGTCTATTTTAGTATCTAGGTCTTTTAAGTGAGGTCTTGTAATCAATATATGTAATACATTACTCAACATTTAATGAGATATTTCACCGATTAAATGCTTTTGAATTCTACCTCAGACTATTTTAACATGTAGATTATGTGTACATATTTGATACATGATCATCTTTTGGACTATAAAAATATTTCTTTACCAATAAAGATATATAATAACTTATTTTTGTTAGGGAAAAGGTGAATTAAATTATTTATCATTGAAAAAATAATCTACTATGTGATCGTTACCCTTTAAGTATTTATCCAAAACATATGAATGTTGTTGTTTCAGTTATAAGTGAAATGAATTTTGAAATACGTCAGTATCAAAATTATATTCTTGTTCATTAAGGTGATATATTTTCTGTAATTTTAGGCAATTTACATTCTCTTTTAAGAGTCATTGTTGTAATATAGATCCCTCCATTATCTGGTTAGAATAGATACAACCATGATGGAAAATCATGGGGAAATTCCGGGGATTTGGGATTTGGATATATTTTAAAAATTTATAATGGTGATTTCATGGCATGTATGTAATTCCTATATTATTCTTCTACATCAATTGGTGTTGAAATATATATAACTTTTAATTTGATTGTAATGGATAGGTAATAATAATGGTACAATCAATAGATGGAATGTAACATAGTTCCACCATGAAAGCTATCACCAATGTGAAAATTAATTTTTTCATGAAATATTAATCCAATATGGTATAAATTTATAGAGACTATGTCATCCATTAACTAATTAATGTCCCATTCATATATTGTTTCCAACTACCTGGCTAATGATCATCCTACTAAATGGGTTACTACTAATAAGCTTATCTAGTCTAGTGTTTAAATAGATGTAATTTTATTGATATATCAATGATATTATTATAAAAGGCCCTTAATTAGACATTAATAATATTATATTTATTTAATAAAATGGGATTTTCCATATGTGAAATTCCCTATTTTTTCCGTTATTAAAAATTTAAGTAAAATTCTTTTTATATTAAAATCTATGGTCTAGATCCCTTATAAAACATTTATTCTCGAGTTAGCTATACTATAAATTATTTTATAATAATCGTGGATTGTCTAAGGATACCATCCACCTTATTTTCATGTATTTTTTTATGACTCTGTTATGATAATATTATCATGATGACCAATTGATATCTCATGATGATTGAGATATGATAAATTTTTTAATGATTTCAGGATCATGAGGAATACATATGTATTTATTGTCATTATCTGATAGGAGAAACCCTTATAGACCTCATATATATGGGTTAATATTTTATATATTAAAATATTAACATATAATATGGGTTTTAATCCATAGTTCACTATTTTTTTGGAAGGTGGTTAACATTGAAAATTATTATTTGAATCTGTTGGTGATTATATAATACATATGATATGATTTATATTATTATATTTTTTACATATTATTCGGTTATGAAACATAGTTTTGTAATGTTCTAATGAATCATAATTTTTAACTCAATTTTAAACTCGTATAAAACTCAAGTCTTATGTTATGCTAAAATATTTATGTCATGAATCATGATATGTTATGTAGGATTATTTGGATAAGATTATATTATGTTATGACTATTTACCTTGTTTATTTTTTCATACATATATTATTTTCTGAAATTGTATCATTGTATATGAGAAATATCTCTTATATTATCCACTATAGGGAATACGAGATCACACTATTTTATGGCTATATTCCATAATTTTCGAAGAATATTATTAGGTGTTATATATAAAAAAGATATAATGGGAGAATGTTATTTACAAGATATGTTAATGTTATTTTATATTAAGTCTATCATATATCAAATATCTAATTACAATCAAATTTTTGTTTTTTAATGGTGATTTACTGTGATTTGAAATGAATATTCTTGTAAAATTATGTAATTGGTATATATATTGAGATTAGGAAACAACAAAATGTATTAGAGAAGTATTTAGATATTTTTTGGATTATGATATTATGACTAAAAGTATATAATTTAACACAATAATATTTTAAAATAATAACATGGTTTATGATTATGTATGTGATAGGAAACACATTTATATGTCTACCAAGGAAATATATTTATTTAAATTTAATGTATTTGATTGTTTTCCAAACACATACCCTCAAGTAAAAATTATGTGTAATATTGAACGATATTGACCCTAACCATTAAATTGATGGATATTAGTATTAATAACTACATCATGGAAATTAAGGTTATCTAATGATTATAATTAAACAATCATTTAAAATAAAAAACATTTCCTAAAAACTGTATTCTTATAAATGAAGGTTTAGTCGTGATTTAAAAAACCAATTTATAATTAATTTTTACAATTTGGAGAATTTATTAATAAAAGTAACTTCATATTTTAAATTTTAGTAACAATCTTTATTAAGAAAAATTTCATTTATTTTTTTTTGAAATGAATTATTTTTTGATAAATATTTAAAAAAACATAAATTTAAATGAATGTGTAATTTTAATATTATTTATTTATAAAGATAAATTAAATTCTGAAAACATTTTAATCTATGATAATTTAAATTATATATCATTTAATTCAATTTATTTCATTGGAATACTTTCCGTAATGAAATATTATATAAAAACATTCTAATCTTTTCAACATTTTCTCTTGAAAACATACATTCTCATCACATCTACAGGGTTAAAATTAATTTAAAAATATCCACTTATATTAATGTAATTATAAGAAATAAAATCAATATTTTGAATAAAAATTATTCATATTATAAATAAATCCCAAACATTTTTCATATCATAATGAATATTGAATCAGAGGATTTTTACCGTGGGTAGGTTAAAATGGATTTACAGTGGGTCAAACATGAACGATAAAGGTTATAATGAAATATAATCATCTATAAAATTATTTTATTGAAATATTTACACACTATACTTTTTAATTGTTATTAATAATTCAATTTTGAATATTTTAAAAGAAAAGATAGTGTACACCTTTGTCATTAAAAAAATTACAAGTGTTCCACTAACCTCACTTTTATATGGACACCCACTCTCCTTAATTATTCACACCATAATACCATTTTTTGAAAAATAAATTACCTAATATCCTCCTACATTCAATTACCTAAACATTTAATCCTTATTATTTGATGATATCAACATATGAAGGCTTTGGGTGCAATAATTAAAAGGTTACTGAAAGATGACATAATATTCATCATGGGGCGTTTTTATATTATTTCCACCACCTTTAATACTTTTGAAAGATAATGATATAATAAATGTATTATGTTTTATATACTGATATGTTTTTTATATTCCCCCTCCATAAAATTATTAATGAAATCGGCATTCTTGTGACTAATGTACTATCTCCTCACAACATATTTATAATAACATTTTCCATTACCACCTCTCACGTTTGGGTATGATGGTGGATATAATGTATATATATATATTACATTTATAACATAATTATACCTATGGATCCATTATATCATATATAAATTTTAACTTCACATTCTATTGGAGGTATGATAACGTCCCCCATGTGTACGATTGACTACCTCCTCGAAATGTGATTTCCTTCATCTTTCAATATTGTGTTACATGGAATTTGATGTGAAAAAATATTTTATTGATTATTTTATTTTCAGTATATGAATATATAATATTACATATATCATTTCCATAAGGATAATTGAAAAATGGAAATGTTACCAGTACATTTATACTAACTATCATCTTCATGATCGTAATGCAGATCATTTATAAAAACTGTCTAACATGATTAGTCTTAAAATTACATATGATATAATTGTATTACAATTATTTCAAGATTAGGTTTTTAATATTATGTTACTATATAATTTGAAAAAAAACTGAAACATTAATCAAAATACATGAATGAGAAAACTGACCAACAAACACGTGGAAGATCGAAAAAATGAACGATTATTAATAAATATGAGATAATTTGTCATAAATGGATCATATATGATATTATAAATAGTAATATGGTTCTTTTATATGTTAATAACATATTTAAGACCACTCAATATTTTCTTAAATCACATTCTTCCAAATTGAAGCATGAGGTACAAGACTTTGTCTTAATTAACCATCATTAAAGCATATTGTAATGTTATCAAAGTAAATATCTATATATGGTGTATATAAAATTATTTTACATGTAATATAATCATTAATTTATACTAAATTGTATTCCATGTTCCATTTATAATTACATCATATAGGGAAATTTGAATTGAAAATTACCGGATGGTAATATTTTTTTTCAAATCAAATTCATTTGTGATTTTTTACTTTACACTAAAACATTCAATTTCATATGATAATTTTTCATTGAAAATTACATTTCCACTAAATATAAATATTCATGTACGATTGATATTATTATTTCATAAACCATATTATATTTATTCATAGGGGTTTTACGTTGAAATCTATTTGATTAACAGAGGTATTGGTAAATCAATAAACATTCTTCTATATCGATATTTGTTGATATGTCATATAATTCATTGATTTTGAATATTATTAGATATATAATTAATTCATTGGACATTATGTTATGGGTAGGCTCTGTAATTATATAGAACATTAATACATCGATAGGTCTCATGAGATAAAGCTGTTCTCTAATTTTTTAGGTTTCTACCTATGGTTTTATACAATTTTTAAAAGATCTTGATGGTCATGTTATCTTGATTATTGTTATAACCACATCCAGTAATAATGAAATTCTTCTATTAGTGATTTATTTATATTATTATCCATACTTTTTTCACAATTATATTATCAGTGGTATCATTTTATTCTATATTATTGATTAAATAGTATTTATTTTCAGTTATGTACCTACATATATTTCTTGTTCCATATATAACTATGATAATAATATTAATTAAATGGAATGTGGGTATAATTATTTATGTTTCAATTATTTTATTCTTATTTATTCATGACATATTCCATTGTACATAATTCTTACCAATAATTTTATCTCAACCTTATTTTGATTCCATTCCCCATTATATATAGAAGATTTCATGGAAGTAGTTTTCATGAATGTATATCGTTTTATTTTATAATTTATTATGTATTATTTTAATTTTTTAATATACAATGGTTATAATTTATGTATCATGTTCTCTATATCATATCAACTAATCTGTCCTTCAGGATTTGACCCTTTATATCTTTGAAAATGTAATAAATATTCCACTAGTTCAGGGTTGGTAAAGTTAGTAACATAAGGATTTTAGTATAAACCATTGGAATACAATTACTAAAAACATATATGAGATAAAATATACAAATTATATAATTTTAGGATAACTATATAAGAATATGAAAATGTTGTTGTAAAGAATATATTTTGTGGTGTTTCTATAAATACAACCCTATATAGATGCTCCATGTTGACTAAGTTCCAACACAAATGTACCAATGCGTAATAACTCTGAAATTGGTACATTATACTTGACTTGATCATCACCTAGTGCAAAATAATGGCCCCTACTACACACCCAGTTTACATTCTAATGTGATATTTTTAGGATGATTCAAATATTTAGTTAAAATCGTTATGATGTATTTCAAAATAGTGATATCCATGAAGACCCGATGTTTATTGTTATAAGATTGAAAATGAATATATTTATATTTATGATAAGAGTTACACAATATATAGGATTATATATTATGATTAATAATTCATAATTTAATTATATAATCAAGTATATGGAAATAAATAGAAATTGTCTTTGGAATGAATATGTTTATTAATATTCTCCAATAATTTTATTATCATGTTAAATAATCTAATATAATTTGTATAGTAACTGATAACATTATGTATCTATTCCTTATATGGAATTGAAGAATAACCATTATTGGATGTAGAAACATGTTCCTCATTATTATTCTCATATGTTGGATATTATCATATTATATAAACCTTAACCATTTGGTTGTACTATGTATCCAATCATAACAATGTAATGGATTATTTATCTAGAGAATATATGTATGGCCTTGGGATATAATGAAAAGGAAAATGTTATATGTTTAGTGTATTTTATCAATTTAGAAGTAAATAAATGGTGTTTTTGGATAAAGAATACTTTGGAGAAAGATTAAATAGAACACATGTAACAGAATCATTTTATGGAGTCGTTCTTCATCAAATATTTCACTCATGAAAAATATACTAAAATTAATGGAATTTTCACTTGATTATTGAAATATGGGGAATAATTTTATTATACATAAACAATACCTTTTCATAGTTAAATAGGTATGTTATGGATTATATAGTAAATATAGGGTGTATCTTTGTATATTTATTTAATGTGATTAATCAAATCCTCTAAAGGTTTTGAGTATATCAATATTTTTCTTATCTACATGAAATAGTCTTATGATACCACAAAATATAGAATGAATTATCTAAATCCTACATATTCAAATGAAATATACAGAATAATAAGTTACGTGAAAACCATGAAAAGGAGAGTGTGTTAAAGAAGAAGATGATAACATAGTTATTTTCCACCTTTTATAAAATATGGAAATAATCACCTAGGAAAATTCATTGAGGGACTGGGAGTTTTTTATTTGTTTGTAGATATTGTCCAAATGTATCATGAAAGAAATATGAAGGAATAAATCCATGATTTCTATTGATTTAGTTTTATTGAAATTGGTATCTATGAAATCTATGTTTTGAACTTTCAAAAAAACCACCATAGGAGAGAAAAATAGTATAAGGACAAGCTTATGAATTCAAGCATAAAATTCATTTTTTCGTTTCTAGAAGATGGTTTTTGGGTTCCCGGTACCCAAAAATAAAACCATAGACAAGTCAGACAGCATAAAACAACATAAACATACACATCATAATAAGTGGATTCATCTCCACATCCCAAGCAGGAGTCCTCTTCACCGGTAGCTGATTCCCATTCCAGGTGCCTCCAAAAACAACCACTTTGAACCAAACTGCAACGTTGATCAAGAACAGATTGATCTGGGGGTTCCTTCTTGGTCTTTCTACCCTTTTTAAAATCCAAATTCACCTCATTATTCCTCTTAGATAAAGATCCAGTCCGCATCGACCTTAGATGAAATGAGTAGTCCTTCCTTGGTCATATTCTTGGAGTAGCAAACAAATGTCCACCAGTTGTAGCTATCATCAGATTCCCACTTTTAACATCATCACTTAATGATCAACCAACTAGACCACTAATATTGTCTTCCCCCTCTGAATCCGCCCTTCCAATTCCATCTAGCTCCCTTAAAGTAGCAACAACAAACTCTGAGTTGTTTCCCAGATTATGAACTGTAGTATTACACTCCATCAAAGGGGGGTGCAGATCATTAATAGTAGCATTTTCCACAGGTTGTTTGGTGGGTTTTCCCCACCTCTGGTCGGTGCTCTCCACTGAAGGGCCACTCCTTTCCCCATTATAATTGTTATCCACATTCATGACACCTGCATCCTACCCCCAGACATTCGACCATTTGATCCTCCCTGGCCTCTTCACATACCGAAGCTGGATCATGCACCCTATGTTCAACCTGCTGGTCATCTAAGATCTCCGGACTAACCTCACATCGTATCATAACATCCTCCTCCAAACTCGTGTCTTATAATTCTTCATAAATCCATTGAAACTTCATACTTAATGCTAAAAATGGTTTGACTAGAGGATCAATGCCTTTATAAGCCGTAGCACTCATGGTGAAATCCACTGTAACACTAACCACTCTTCCATCCTCACATTGCGCTAAACCCAGACCAACCTTGGAAGCAACAGGTACTCCCATGTCCCTCCTTAACCTTTGAAAAACCTCAGACACCAACAGATTATCCTATATCACCTTAAAACCGGAAGCTACAGGGGATGGGTCCTCCTCAAAAGACAACCATCGAGGACTCGAAGGATTGATAGACCCATTCTCAACAGAATAACGTGGTCCTCATCCTTTGTCATCCTGATCTGTAGCTCTCAAAACCAAACCCTCCTTAACGCCATTACAAGCACCATCCTCAGTTATCCCCGAAGCAGAATTACCATTACCACGGGAATGCACCAACAGAGACTGACGTTCACTTCGGCAAACATCAACCGAATGACCCAATATCTTGCAATATCCACAAAACTGGTTCCAATTCTCATAAAAAAAGATTCTGTTTACAACTATATTCCTCGCCGATAGTGATCCAAATAGAATCAAAGGGGAAGCGTGCCACATCCATTTCAACACACACCGGGGGGTTCACCGGATGGAAAACCGTTGTGGTACGACTATCTGAGAAGAGGTATCAACCAATCATATTTCCCAAAAAGAATATAATCGATGGGTTTTGGAATGGTAAAGGAAGGGAAGGAAAAATTACCCATACCACAATTGAAGGCACGTCGCAGATCATATGGATATCGAAAGACAATCTCAAAAGCAGGAAACGAGATCCATTGATGCTTCGCGGAGCCCTCAACCAAGCTCGGATGAGGTCCTCCTCTTAATCGAACATTATCATGATTTGCTTGCTGTCCAATATGACAACCACTTATCTATCTTGAACATATCATGCACCGAAGGCAATGCAGTCGAAATCATCAACAGAAATCCTCTTCTACTTGAACCGAGCCACCAAGGTGAGATTAAACAAGGTGGAGGCTTCCAAAAACTTCAAAGAGTAAAGAAGGAGATTCAGCGAACCATAAATTAAATTCGGAACATTAGGTTTTAAAGAAGATTTCAGAAATTGAGGAAGAAACTTAGGGTTTGAGAAGGGGAGAAAATAACTAGGTCTCCCATGATACAACGATTCCCCCTCCCCCACCAAGGGGGGAGGAGTTGGCACAGAGGCCACCATCTTCACCAGCCGCGGAGGAACCCTACGTAGAGCCGGTCGTGGAGCATTCACCAATTCACAATAATGAAATATAAGTAGAAGAACCCATTGATTTAGTGGGTGGTACATTAATTGAATATTAAATTTTTTTAATTATTTTTTTCATCCCGGACCCTCACACTATTTTAATTCTTTCATGTTGTTAAATAAAATTAGTCATTTTTACTTTCATTTATGAATGGGGGTTGTCTATGAAATATAATTGCGGAATCCTCACTATTATTTGAATATATTTGTATGTCTTTATTATATAATATAGAAGAGATTTATTAAATAAAATTATTATCATAGTTTCCATTAAATCAATATAATACTTTTAATACCATGGATTTCAAAATAAGAGAAAAACATTTATTATAAAAGGAAAGTAATTTTTATCTGGAGGATATATAATTCATTATAAAAATATGATAGACTTCATAATTTCAATGGTATCTACATCATACCCTACTATCTCTACTAAATGAGTTTAATGGGGAAGAAGTGAAAAAATATTGGGATTGATAATGTAGTAATCAAATTGAGTATGTACCTAGTATATATGAATAAATTAACATATCTCCTGATCAATTAAATAGAAATCCCTCTGAGCATCATAGTGAATTCACTATTTTCATAACAAATAATTCAAGGCTGATATAAAATAATATATATTGATATACACTATAGAATTTGAGGATTTTACCAAAAACCCATAGGAGTTAGGTGATAATGGATTTATATTTCCCATGGATTAACATTGGGGATCCTATGTTCTTTTATTTTTAAAATATCAAGGATCTATACCACTATGCTATTATTGTTGGGAAAATATATCTAATTCAATATAAAACAATAATCCTATTAAATGAATTATATAATTATTTTATCAAAATCATAGATCCCAATATTTTTCAAATATTGTCTTTATTTTTTGGTATCACCAATTTTGTGTAAATAAATAGGAACTTACAATGAAATAATTTCATATGAGTATTGGAAATTATGATTATATAGTAATACTGTTTGGAATGGCTAATTATATGTATATTATTATTGATATATAGAAGTGATTATTCAAGGAATTTTTGGATGTTTTTTTTATGACATTCATTATAGATATTTTGGTTTATTATAAATAATTAAATGAAAATGAGAATCACTTGTCGATCAATCATGAGTCCCATAAAAGTAAAGAGTTATATTCATTATTTAATAAGTTTTTTTTCATTCTTCTAGATGATTATTATAATGGATGTATTTTATCTATGGATGGAATCACAGTTTATCCTTTACAGATGAAGGAATCCATATAATGGATTATACTATCAAACATAACATAGTTTTATGTTGTCATTAATTTAGAAGGTTGCTATTAGTGACTTGTTCAGAATATTTCTAGATTATCTAATCCAATATAAAATATTAAATTTAAATGGTTTAATACATTTTGTATAATACACTATAAATATTGTAATGATGAACTAAAGAGAAGATTAATGAGTCTATCAATTTTGACTGTACCATTTGGAAGTGATTGGTTTTCGATATATTACCATACAATAAAATGAAACTTGTTTGGGTAAAGATAAAAAATAGTTATGATATTTCATAAAAATCAATGAAATTTGATATTCCTAAATAAAACTATCCATCCAATTTTCTTTAGATAGATGCAATACTTTTAACATTGAAGATATCAAGTAATTAACTCTATTGTGAATGATATGAGATATACAAAGGTCAAATAATCCTAAATACATATTTTCACAAAAAAAAGATATATATGAGGAAAATAAAACATCTTGAGATATTTTCAGATTATTATTGGTCAATAAACTACCATGTAGGGAGAGATAAAAATGTTGATGATGTGAGGAGTAGGAAGGATCATTGAATTATTACCAAAATTATGATTGGGAGGGATCAAATTTTCATATATTGAGTAAAGATGGATTTTGGAATTATTAATTATGTGGATAAATCACTCATTTTTCATATTATATTAAAAAAAATATTTATTAGAAATGATATAAATTTAATAATATGATTATGAGTTCATTAAGATCGAAATAAAATATAATTATGATGGAAAATTAAAAAACATCATTAGTGAAGTTTTTGTTATTAAATTTAGAAATAGATTATCTATTCTATAAATATTTGGGTTAAAAGGAAAATTGTTGTATGGAAATCATATCTCAGATATCTCTATACACAATAGTGGAATAATAACATATAAGGATTTGTGTGAACCTTTTTGAGGTATAACATGATGTAGGGAATTGCTGATTATTTTTCCAGACATTTGGATTATTATAAGCTGAATGTTGTGAGAAAAATCCTATAGGATTCATGAAACCTCATCTTATTCCAGTGTGGAAATTGGATAAAATTACTATATACATAGTTACACGAAAACAATATAATTCTACATATAATAATGAAATATGGTTTATCAATGATCACCTAAAATATTTTTCACATTTATGTGTTGTATGTGGAGATTTTACTATTTATATCCTAGTGAATATATATGTATATATATATTAATAACGTTGTAAGACATTAACATACACCTATATCAATTTTTCCTTATCATGATTTTTTTTTACATTGAAATTATAGAAATGTTATTTAAAAGGATCATGATACTAAAAAAATATGAGCACATCCAATGATCCTTAAACTGATGCAATGCCCGAATCGACTTTTAAATAAATGGAAAAAAATTTGAGATTATGATCACTTGACATTAATGGTATGTGGGATCTCTATTTATAATTGATATACATTTTATATAACAATTATTTCTATTCTAGTATTCAAATTTCATCATATGAAGAATTATGTAGAATGTGATTGCATACAAAAACATGTTAGGATGAATTATTAAAAAAATTATTTTAAATTCCAATTAGGAGAAAATGTTTTCATGAAATTCTATCTATGTAATGGTGTAATAAGGTTGTGTATGAAATGAACATTAATCCCCTTGTACAATGAACCAAATTAAATTATTTTAACAGGTAATGTTATTTCAGATCATTAAACCATTCTACCAAATATCTCAAAAATAAATGATGTGTTTCAAATATTATTCTTCAGTAATTACAAGACAAACACAACACAAGTTATAAACTATGACGAAATAGAATTTTAAACTGAAAAATATTAGAGTGATGATCCTTAAAAGATTCTACATATTAAAAAGAATTCATTGGGGAATCTTATGACACATCAGGTAAGAGAGATTTGGAGAAATAAAAAAATTAAGAAAGTAATGTGGGAATCATTGGATGTTATGGGGAAGAACAAAGAAAACTTATATTATAATATCAATTAAATGTACTGGATAAAATCATAGTAGGAAGGGAGAATGTAATACCTTGATATTTTTAATGAAATTAATTTTTTGGTAGAATATTTTTTAAATAAAACTATGCTTTGACAACGCAAAAAATATATTTTGTTATTTTTTTATCTTGTCTATCTTGCAAATGTCACAACAAACCTTCTTTTAATATGAGGGAAGGGACAACAATATGCCAAGCCCTTACTTCCGCAAGATGAAGGATAGATAATGACCCTTGGGAACCATCTTCATGAGTCCCTAGAGTGGTGACATACACTATGGGTATATAACCTCACACGGTAATGAAGTTGTTACAATTTTATAGAACACTGTCATGATATAAGGAGGTAAATCCTAGGAAAAAATACTAAAATATTA